>WOAB01000040.1:0-2500000 GCA_027886185.1 Rheum nobile
GAGGTGACGTAGCATTCCTTGGCTGCCCTCTGGTCTCCCTTGATTTCTTGGACTCCCACTTGGTAGGGAACTTGATGACTTGATGGTACGTCGAAGGTACCGCCTTCATAGCGTGTATCCATGGCATGCCAAGAATGCAATTATAGGGAGACGAGCAATCTAGGACTAGGAATTTCACATGTTGGTTGACTCCTCCGGCGTACGTTGTAAGAACGATTTCGCCGATAATGTGCTTAACCTCACCACTAAACCCGACCAGTGGGGTCGATTTCCTGATCAGGTCGTCCTCACCCAGACCCATCCCTTTGAGGGCATCGAAGGTCAAGAGGTTGGTCGAACTCCCTGTATCGATTAGTACTCTGTGTATCAAACAATTCCCAATAGACAAGAGATTACCAAACCATCGTGATGACTCTCTGATCCGTCGGCGTCGGATTCGTCGAATGTGACCGTCGGGAGATCGGAGACCTTGTTTGGCTTGAATTCTTGCGCTTCGGGCCTATCGCCCTTGCTTTCCTTTGCATGTCGCTTGGCCGCTGAGTATGTGTTTCCACATACGTCCGAACCACCTGAAATAGTGTTGACAATCTTTGTATGAACAGGAGACGGAGGTTTGTCTTGTTTTACCTGATCTCGTCGTTCCATGGTGGCTTTGGCTCGCTCTGAGATTACGTCACGTAGGAGCCCCTGCGCGAGCAATCTTGTGACCTCTTTTCGCAGGGCGATGCACTCGTCTATCGAGTGACCGTGGTCGCCGTGGAATTCGCTGTAACACCCCCAAAACTTAACCCTTTTGGAAAGGTATTACCGCCAGTGACCCCAGTGTTCCTTTCCGAGATCACCCAAGGCTTATCGTTTAAATACAATTTATGAAATACAATTGATGCATAATGATCAAAGCATTCAATCCAAAACATAACATTGTCAAGGAACAAGAGTTACGGGATTACAACCCAATCCCGAATAGGATAATACATAGTTTAAACCAAACACAGCGGAAGTCTCATAAAACACCTTACAACGAAAGTCATTGTCCAAAAGATCTCAACCTGATTAAAGAAATAATTAAAACGTTCAAAAACCACCGCCGACTCCATAGTCCTTCTAATCTTCTGGGCTACTTTCGATCTGATGTGCCGAATCGAACGGATGACACCAGCCAACCATGCAAGGGAAAATATTGGTTGGTTAGTCTAAATGAATAGACTAGCAAGGGTACAAAGCAGAATGGTTCGAAGTAGTCATATTAGGTTAGACTCCTCGTCCCTCGAATAATAATCGAGTATGCTTGTCAACCACCATACTCCTACTGGAATAAACAAGAGGTATGCACAAGAGAAGATTCTGGAAGACTGAATCTTCACAGAAATCGACTCGAAAGAAGACTCTAACGGAAATGAGTCTTTAAGGAAGTATGACAATTCTGGAAAGTTACAGAATCATACAACAATGATTTAAAACTGACTGAGATGCTTCAGTCAACGACCAACCTCACCGCCTTTCAGCGAATCCAGATCAGAAAGAAGACGTACTACATTCAAGTCAATACGAGTCTTCCTAGCGGCACTATCACCTAGCTGCCCTACTCACTGATCGTTCATTAATTATGTGCGTCAAGGTAGCACTTATCTGATTATGTTTCAAAAACACACATCACATTATAGACTTTTACATGTGTACCCCACCAATGGGACGACACATCCTAGTATACGTTTCGTCGAGAGTGACGTACACCGAGAGGTTTGTGACACCAGCTAAGTGTCCTGTCTCTACACACTTGTGAAAGAGACCGATCATGATCTTAGAATAGTACCAGATGGAGACGAGCCACCCCGATACCAGATTATAAAGAAACGACCGGACAGAGTCCGAGTAACGTTCCTATTTAACAGTGCTAACTAAACAGTTACAACACAATAACAGTTACAGGATAAATCCACATAAAGGCCCGAAAGGCGATCACAGATAATAGCGTTGTTCTAACAGATATACAACCTATTATATGATTTTCAAAATAGTTTATCAAAACCGTTTCCAGACAAACAGAGTATTCATTCCAAATTAATTACTCAGATAAACTACTGATAATTAATGTAAATATGGAACGAATGAGCAAGAGCGAACCGCCACTTGCCTTAATTCGCAGAATAGTCTAAAGACGACAACTGGATTCCGGGCTCGACACGGGTATAGCTCCGACAGCACAACAACCTTCGAGACGACCCATAAAAGGAACCCTAAGTTAGATCCGACATAAACAGTACGAATCTAAACACGGCGAAAGAACACGGAAGGAAAGACGCCACGACGACAACCAACCAAGCCACAGCCACGAAGGCATTCTCGGCACTGGCGGTGGTCGCTGTTCTTGGCGGCGGTCGCCGCATTCATCACGGCGGTCGCCGTGAAGAACACGGTCGACAGAGACGAAAGAAATCTTACCAAAACAATGCGCGTTTCGACCCCTTTCCGCCTTGCTTGGTTTCTAACCTCCAAAGGCAACCACAAGGCTTCAAAAGAGCTGCTGGAAACACCACCAAACAACACCGACGAAAGCTTCAGAATTTCCGGCGAAGGCACAACTTCGGCGAGAGGCAAATTTGGCAGAGGTTTGGTGCTGGGATGGCTCAAAACCTCTCCCCCAACACCTCCTTTTATAGCCAAAACATCTGGAGCACGAAGAAGATGGGCCTACAGCTAGTTCGGCGCGGTCAGAGCTCGCCGGCGACCATCGGACAATGTCTGCTGGGTAATCACGGCGGGCGCCGTGATTTTGCCTACGGCGGGCGCCGTAATTATGGCGGTCTCCGTTCCTAGCTCTGGCGAGCCCAGAGTAGGAGACGAAGGCTGGCACTTCGGGCCCAGCGACGGCGGGCGCCGTTATGGTACGGCGGTTGCCGTTTCTGCCTTTCTCGCCCATTCAGCTCTTGAACGAACATGGCGTTAAACCGGGATAAAAATTATCGTACACGAACGACAATTAAAATCCGAGGCATGATGTCTGTATATTATTTCACTGAGAAAAATATTACAGATACAGAGCACTTACAGAATGTCTCAAACTCTCTGTATTAAATCCGACGTACTCAACGGGTACTCGGGAAAATTCCAAAATTCCCAAAATAACCTTATAAAAATACGGGGTATCACATCTCCTCCCCCTTACAAGAAGTTTCGACCCCGAAACTTAGGTCGAGAATAACTCGGGAAAACGCCTGAGCATATCTGACTCGGTTTCCCACGTCTCCCAAGTAACTTCTTCGGTCCCTGACTTGGACCACAACACTCGTACCAACGGCACGATCTTGTTGCGCAAATGCTTCTCCCGACGCTCCAAAATGCGCACGGGCAACTCTTCATAAGTACCATTAGCTTGAATCTCAATGTCTTCATAACTAAGCACATGAGACTCATCTGGTACATACTTTCTGAGTAAAGATACGTGGAACACGTTATGCACCGGGTGAGCCGATTGCGGCAACGCCAAGCGGTACGCTACAGATCCTACTCTATCCAGAATCTCGAATGGTCCCACGTAGCGAGGGTTAAGCTTCCCACGCTTACCAAATCTGAAAACTCCTTTGGATGGCGATACCTTGACAAAAACCTTGTCACCGACCTCGAACTCGACAGTCATGTGCTTCCGATCTGCGTAGGACTTCTGTCGACTCTGAGCGGTCAACATCCTTTGTCTGATCAAAGCAATGTCTGAAGCCGTCCTTTCGACCAATTCTGGTCCAAGCAGAATTTTGTCGGCATTATCATCCCAACAAATCGGAGATCTGCATCTGCGACCATACCATGCTTCAAACGGAGCCATCTTGATTGTAGCATGCCAGCTATTGTTGTACGTGAACTCAATCAGACTCAAGCTGTCCTCCCAGCTAGTCGGACGATCGAGCACACAAGCTCTAAGCATATCCTCCAGAGTCTGGATGATCCTTTCAGACTGGCCATCTGTCTGAGGATAAAAAGTTATACTGAACCTCAACTCGGTTCCCATAGCCTTATGAAGTTCCTTCCAGAATCTTGACATCAAACGGCCATCTCGGTCCTTCTGATAAACTTCTGCTAACTTCTAGGTCTCCCATGTGGTCTTGATGGCTATGAAATGAGCGCTCTTCGTAAGCCTATCCACAATTACCCAGATAGCATCTCTCTGACTTCGAGTCTTGGGTAGCCCAGTGACGAAGTCCATGGAAATGTCCTCCCATTTCCATTCTGGTACGGGGAGAGGTAGCATCTCACCACCTGGCCTGCGGTGTTCGATCTTGACCTTCTGGCAAGTTAAGCACTTTGCCACAAAGTCTGCTACGTCCCACTTCATGTTTGGCCACCAAAACTTCTTCCTGAGATCCTTGTACATCTTGCTAGAGCCAGGATGCACAGAGTAAGCAGATGAATGAGCTTCCCTCATCACCAACTGACGAAGACCTTCTGTGTCAGGCACACAGATCCGATCCTGAAACCAAAGTGATCCATCATCCTGAACCACAAAACTGGGAGTTTTCCCATCCATCACTTCACTGCTTAACTTTACCAAGATGATGTCATCGGCTTGCTTTTCTTTGATCTGATCCAGCAGTGTAGCCTGAATTTCCATCATACTCAGGTACCCTCTACGCTGGTCATATAAGACTTCAATGTCGCATGACTCTTGGTTTAGCTTGGTCTGAGCAGTAAGTAGAGCAACTATAGTCTCGTGCGTTGTCTTCCGGCTTAGTGCATCAGCTACCACATTAGCCTTGCCCGGATGATACAACAACTACATGTCGTAGTCCTTGAGCAACTCTAGCCAGCGGCGTTGTCTCATATTTAGCTCCTTCTGAGTAAATATATACTTGAGACTTTTGTGGTCAGTGAAGACTTGGCATCTTATACCGTAGAGGTAATGCCTCCAAATCTTCATCGCAAAGACAACCGCTGCTAACTCAAGATCATGGGTCGGATAGTTTTCTTCGTAAGTCGTGAGTTGCCTGGATGCATAAGCAATGACTCTGCCCCTTTGCATCAAAACACAACCAAGACCACACTTGGAAGCATCACTATAGACCACATAATCGTCGTTCCCCTCTGGGAGTGCTAACACGGGTGCCGAGGTCAACCGTCGCTTCAACTCCTAGAAACTGACCTCGCACTTGTCATTCCAGACAAACTTCTTGCGGACTTTGCGGAGTAGATTGGTCATAGGTAGAGCGATCTTTGAAAATCCTTCTACGAACCTTCTATAATACCCGGCAAGTCCAAGAAAACTGCGCACCTCCTTCACATTCTGGGGCTGTGTCCACTTAGCCACCGCTTCAATCTTTTGGGGATCAACCTTAACCCCATTTTTATTGATCATGTGGCCTAAGAAAGCCACTTCCTTCATCCAGAATTCACACTTGGACAGTTTAGCATAAAGCTGATGTTGTCTAAGGATTGACAAGGCAATCCGTAGATGTTCCTCGTGGACTTCTTCATTCGTGAATAGATCAAAATGTCGTTGATGAAGACCACCACGAACTTATCCAAGTACTGGTGAAAACATCGGTTCATCAAATCCATAAAGACAGCTGGAGCATTTGTAAGCCCAAAAGGCATCACTACGAACTCGTAATGACCATATCTGGTCCTAAACGCAGTTCTAGGAATGTCCTGCTCACGAATCCTGAGTTGGTGATATCCAGATCTCAAGTCGATCTTGGAGAAAACCTTTGCTCCCTGCAACTGGTCCAACAAGTCATCAATCCTAGGCAAAGGATACTTGTTCTTGATCGTCACCTTGTTCAACTCTCGGTAGTCGATACAAAGTCGGAACGATCCGTCCTTCTTTTTGACGAACAATACCGGAGCACCCCACGGCGATGCACTCGGCCTGACATAACCTTTGTCAAGAAGATCTTCAAGTTGATTCTTCAATTCTTGCATCTCAGCTGGAGTCATCCGATACGGTGATTTGGAAATCGGCACCGTACCAGGCTCGAGATCAATTGAAAACTCTACGTCACGGTTCGGGGGTAATCCAGGAATTTCTTCCAGAAAGACATCCGAAAACTCCCTAACTACAGGAATATCAAGAACCTCAGGTCTATCCTTCACAGGCGAATCCAAATAGCAAAGGTACCCGACACATCCTTGTCGTAGTAGCTTAAATGCAGCCATCGCATTGATCAGCTTGCCGTTATCAGCGTCATTTCGACCTTTGAACTTGCACACGAACTGGCCCCCGGATGACACCGTCACCGTTCTTGAACTGAAGTCGATCACCGCCTTGTGACGCGTTAGCCAATCCATACCGAGGATAATGTCGTATGGAGCCATGGCTATACAGATTAAATCTGCCTCAAATTCCTTACCCTGAATGGTAATCGGAAAGTCGGACAAATGCTTGGTTTCCACCAAACGTTCTCCATTAGGAAGATTAACGACGAAAGGGTCGCACGAATCGTTGCACACTAAATCTAACTTGCTAACACAGCTATCCGAAATAAAGGAATGCGTAGCACCAGAATCAAATAGAATACACACTGAAGTAGAGTGAAGGTATAAAGTACCTTGAGCAATTGGAGCATTGGGTCCATCTGCTTCACGCATCTCATACAAGCGTTGTCCCTGACTTCCAGAAACAGTTGGGGCCTTTCCCCTGTTCTGAGCAGTCGTCTGGACCGAAGGGCTAGGAGTCTCGGCAGGCTTGAATCTAGGTCAGTTGCTCTGATGAACTGACCCTTGCTGCGACTCTACTCCCTTCTGCTTCCCTTGCTTGCAGAACTTCTGCAGATGACCGTCACGTCCACACCCAAAGCACGACCTCTTCTCCTTCTGACACTCATTGCTCTTGGGCCCAGCCGTACCACAGTTATAACACTTAACTGAACTCCTAGTTTGTCCTGACTGCTGAGTCGATCCTCCTTGCGTCATCTCCGTCTTAGCTCGGCCAGACTTGGCAAACTTAGACGGTGGCGCAGGGTGCTTAAAACCACCTCTCTGGTTCTGGTTCTGTATCGACTTCTGTCGGTTGCGCCTCTTGGTCGACTCCTCAAGAGTTACCTCCAGCTTATAGGCACAATCAACATACTGCTCCAAGGTAGAGCATGTGTGATGCACCATTAATGGCTTGATATCCGGACTCATCCACTCGTGGAAGTACCAGATCTTTTGGGCCTCGCTGGTAATCTCGGCAGTGGTGTATTGCAAAAGATGATTGAACTTAGACGCCAACTCGGTCACTCTCAGACCATCTGTCTGTGGGTATAAGAACTCTTTATGCTTCTCCTCTCTCATAGCACGAGAGAAAAAGCGATCAACCATCTTGGTCTTGAACATCGACCAAGTCAACACTGGGCTCTCAGCCAAACCTGTGCTCTCCCACCACTCGCTAGCCTCCTCCTTCAGCTGAAGAGAAGCGATATGGACCTTCTCGGCCTCAGTACACTCCACGTTGCGAAACAACCTCTCCATATGGGAGAACCAATGAGTCACTGCCACTGGCTCCCCTTTCCCGTTATAGCAATCGGGCCTCATGGAAGTGATGGTCTTAAGAGCGCGACCATAGCTGTCTCTAGCCTTGACGGCAGTCTCCTGAATCACAGGGTTTCTGGGTTTCACAACATCAGGAACCGCTGGGTGAGTAGGCACTTCTTGCGCTTGAGGTGCACTGGGTCTCAATACATCCGCAATTGCCTGCATCACAATCCCGCGAATCGCCTCAACAGCTATGGCGTCAAACAGCGCTGGCGTTTGGGTCTGATCCTGACCTTCACGCCTCTGCTGGACGCGAGACTCTGACTCGTGCTCATCTTGAACACCTCTTCCTGCTGGCCTGGGATTTTGACTAGTCCCAGCACGGGCCGAGTCGAGTTCCTCGTGCTTCTTGGGTTCACCATCTATTTACCGATCAAATTCCAAGCATTCAATACATTAATATTATGCAATATACTTATGCAATATACCAACGTAAATAAATTACTCAGAATAGATCAACTTGGCATTTTATAGATGAACCTTCGAACTGTTACACAAGCTACACATAAGTCTATCATTCGAGCGTTAGGACAACATTGCTCGAAGATATAAGTGTTTCTCAGAGTACTTGCCGCAATACTGAAATATTACACAAAGTACAACTTGGAATACTAAGAAACGAAACTACTGCGATAGGCAACGCCAATCCTCCTCAAGGCGTTCCAAAATGTCTCCCATAAGACTGGCTACTCGTGCATGGTCTCTTCGGGCAAGGCTCACCATCGAGCTCTGGCGATGGGTTTCACACCCTGCTTGACCCTGAAGCACATGGTCCTATCTCGGTCATCGTAAGGTATGGGTCGTCCATGACTGGTCCTCCTATTCCAGCCCTCCTCTGAGTACTGGCGATCAGCTCATCCCACTGACTCTGCTGTTCTGTAGAGATTACCTTGCTCTGGCGGAGGATCTCCTGCAGCTCGGATTCCGACCTCCATCTTCTTGGAGTAGGGATAGGCTGAGATTCCCTGTCACTTCTCCTAATACCGTACTCGGTATACAGTGCCTCCCAATCAACTTCTGACATGGGTGCGTACTCTGGCACTGGTGACAATTCTATACTGGGCTCCTGATTCTGCCCTCCTAGGTCCAACTCTGGGTCCTCTTCTGGATCATCCTCTATGGGATCCTCATCCTCGGGATCATCCTCGATGGGATCCTCATCCTCGGGATCATCCTCGATGGGATCCTCATCCTCGGAATCATCCTCGATCATATCCTCGTCCTCGACAGGATCTTGCTCAAGCATCTCCTCTTCCTCCTCCTCGTACTCGATCTCCTCTGGAATTGGTCCCAGCAGAAAGCCGTCTTGGTAAACCCATTGTTCATACCTTGATAACTCATCTTCCTGCTCCCATTCCTGTACTTCCTCCACCCTTGGTGGCGGCACAGGTGCAGTTTCAAGGACCATAGCATCCCTATATACAAGGACAACCGACTCGGGGAGAACGTGCTTGACGTCTTCGGGCGGGCTACTCGGGCCTCCAACCTCGAAACATCGCTGAGGTAACGGAAAATCTAGCCTCGGCTGGTCCGACTTGGCATCTTCCGACCCCCTACCAATAGAAAAGCAGACACCCATCCTATCGAACAATAAGGAAGGAATTAGTCTTTCTAGACATAGAAGCAAGCTTACTACATCAGACTATAAGGAAGACATGACTATGAACGGTGTTTTTAAATTCTTTTCGGTATGAAAATTCAGAGCCCTTTTTAAAACATTTTTGAAAACGGATAAATGGTTTATAAAAATTCCAAACCCGTTTTAAAACCTTTGGCTCTGATACCACAACTGTAACACCCCCAAAACTTAACCCTTTTGGAAAGGTATTACCGCCAGTGACCCCAGTGTTCCTTACCGAGATCATCCAAGGCTTTACCGTTTAAATACAATTTATGAAATACAATTGATGCATAATGATCAAAGCATTCAATCCAAAACATAACATTGTCAAGGAACAAGAGTTACGGGATTACAACCCAATCCCGAATAGAATAATACATAGTTTAAACCAAACACAGCGAAAGTCTCATAAAACACCTTACAACCAAAGTCATTGTCCAAAAGATCTCAACCTGATTAAAGAAATAATTAAAACGTTCAAAAACCACCGCCGACTCCATAGTCCTTCTAATCTTCTGGGCTACTTTCGATCTGATGTGCCGAATCGAACGGATGACACCAGCCAATCATGCAAGGGAAAATATTGATTGGTTAGTCTAAATGAATAGACTAGCTAGGGTACAAAGCAGAATGGTTCGAAGCAGTCGTATTAGGTTAGACTCCTCGTCCCTCGAATAATAATCGAGTACGCTTGTCAACCACCATACTCCTACTGGAATAAACAAGAGGTATGCACAAGATAAGATTCTGGAAGACTGATTCTTCACAGAAATCGACTCGAAAGAAGACTCCAACGGAAATGAGTCTTTAAGGAAGTATGACAATTCTGGAAAGTTACAGAATCATACAACAATGATTTAAAACTGACTGAGATGCTTCAGTCAACGACCAACCTCACCGCCTTTCAGCGAATCCAGATCGGAAAGAAGACGTACTACATTCAAGTTAATACGAGTCTTCCTAGCGGCACTATTACCTAGCTGCCCTACTCACTGATCGTTCATTAATTATGTGCGTCAAGGTAGCACTTATCTGATTATGTTTCAAAAAAACACATCACATTATAGACTTTTACATGTGTACCCCACCAATGGGACGACACATCCTAGTATACGTTTCGTCGAGAGTGACGTACACCGAAAGGTTTGTGACACCAGCTAAGTGTCCTGTCTCTACACACTTGTGAAAGAGACCGATCATGATCTTAGAATAGTACCAGATGGAGACGAGCCACCCCGATACCAGATTATAAAGAAACGACCGGACAGAGTCCGAGTAACGTTCCTATTTAACAGTGCTAACTAAACAGTTACAACACAATAACAGTTACAGGATAAATCCACATAAAGGCCTGAAAGGCGATCACAGATAATAGCGTTGTTCTAACAGATATACAACCTATTATATGATTTTCAAAATAGTTTATCAAAACCGTTTCCAGACAAACAGAGTATTCATTCCAAATTAATTACTCAGATAAACTACTGATAATTAATGTAAATATGGAACGAATGAGCAAGAGCGAACCACCACTTGCCTTAATCCGCAGAATAGTCTAAAGACGACAACTGGATTCCGGGCTCGACACGGGTATAGCTCCGACAGCACAACAACCTTCGAGTCGACCCATAAAAGGAACCCTAAGTTAGATCCGACATAAACAGTACGAATCTAAACACGGCGAAAGAACACGGAAGGAAAGACGCCACGACGACAACCAACCAAGCCAAAGCCACGAAGGCATTCTGGGCACTGGCGGCGGTCGCTGTTCTTGGCGGCGGTCGCCGCATTCATCACGGCGGTCGCCGTGAAGAACACGGTCGACAGAGACGAGAGAAATCTCACCAAAACAATGCGCGTTTCGACCCCTTTCCGCCTTGTTTGGTTTCTGACCTCCAAAGGCAACCACAAGGCTTCAAAAGAGCTGCTGGAAACACCACCAAACAACACCGACGAAAGCTTCAGAATTTCCGGCGAAGGCACAACTTCGGCGAGAGGCAAATTTGGCAGAGGTTTGGTGCTGGGATGGCTCAAAACCTCTCCCCCAACACCTCCTTTTATAGCCAAAGCATCTGGAGCACGAAGAAGATGGGCCTACAGCTAGTTCGGCGCGGTCAGAGCTCGCCGGCGACCATCGGACAATGTCTGCTGGGTAATCACGGTGGGCGCCATGATTTTGCCTACGGCGGTCGCCGTTCCTAGCTCTGGCGAGCCCAGAGTAGGAGACGACGGCTGGCACTTCGGGCCCAGCGACGGCAGGCGCCGTTACGGTACGGTGGTTGCCGTTTCTGCCTTTCCCGCCCATTCAGCTCTTGAACGAACATGGCGTTAAACCGGGATAAAAATTATCGTACGCGAATGACAATTAAAATCCGAGGCATGATGTCTGTATATTATTTCACTGAGAAAAATATTACAGATACAGAGCACTTACAAAATGTCTCAAACTCTCTGTATTAAATCCGACGTACTCAACGGGTACTCGGGAAAATTCCAAAATTCCCAAAATAACCTTACAAAAATACGGGGTATCACATCTCCTCCCCCTTACAAGAAGTTTCGACCCCGAAACTTAGGTCGAGAATAACTCGGGAAAATGCCTGAGCATATCTGACTCGGTTTCCCACGTCCCCCAAGTAACTTCTTCGGTCCCTGACTTGGACCACAACACTCGTACCAACGGCACGATCTTGTTGCGCAAATGCTTCTCCCGACGCTCCAAAATGCGCACGGGCAACTCTTCATAAGTACCATTAGCTTGAATCTCAATGTCTTCATAACTAAGCACATGAGACTCATCTGGTACATACTTTCTGAGTAAATATACGTGGAACACATTATGCACCGGGTGAGCCGATGGCGGCAACGCCAAGCGGTACGCTAGAGATCCTACTCTATCCAGAATCTCGAATGGTCCCACGTAGCGTGGGTTAAGCTTCCCACGCTTACCAAATCTGAAAACTCCTTTGGATGGCGATACCTTGAAAAAACCCTTGTCACCGACCTCGAACTCGACAGTCCTGCGCTTCCGATTTGCATAGGACTTCTGTCGACTCTGAGCGGTCAACATCCTTTGTCTGATCAAAGCAATGTCTGAAGCCGTCCTTTCGACCAATTCTGGTCCAAGCAGAATTTTGTCGGCATTATCATCCCAACAAATCGGAGATCTGCATCTACGACCATACCATGCTTCAAACGGAGCCATCTTGATTGTAGCATGCCAGCTATTGTTGTACGTGAACTCAATCAGACTCAAGCTGTCCTCCCAGCTAGTCGGACGATCGAGCACACAAGCTCTAAGCATACCCTCCAGAGTCTGGATGGTCCTTTCAGACTGGCCATCTGTCTGAGGATGAAAAGTTATACTGAACCTCAACTCGGTTCCCATAGCCTTATGAAGTTCCTTCCAGAATCTTTACATGAAACGACCATCTCGGTCCGATACAATGGTCTTAGGAATGCCATGTAAGTGGACAATCTCCTTCTGGTAAACTTCTGCTAACTTCTAGGTCTCCCATGTGGTCTTGATGGCTATGAAATGAGCGCTCTTCGTAAGCCTATCCACAATTACCCAGATAGCATCTCTCTGACTTCGAGTCTTGGATAGCCCAGTAACGAAGTCCATGGAAATGTCCTCCCATTTCCATTCTGGTACGGGGAGAGGTAGCATCTCACCACCTGGCCTGCGGTGTTCGATCTTGACCTTCTGGCAAGTTAAGCACTTTGCCACAAAGTCTGCTATGTCCCACTTCATGTTTGGTCACCAAAACTTCTTCCTGAGATCCTTGTACATCTTGCTAGAGCCAGGATGCACAGAGTAAGCAGATGAATGAGCTTCCCTCATCACCAACTGACGAAGACCTTCTGTGTCAGGCACACAGATCCGATCCTGAAACCAAAGTGATCCATCATCCTGAACCACAAAACTGGGAGCTTTCCCATCCATCACTTCACTGCTTAACTTTACCAAGATGATGTCATCGGCTTGCTTTTCTTTGATCTGATCCAGCAGTGTAGCCTGAATTTCCATCATACTCAGGTACCCTCTACGCTGGTCATATAAGACTTCAATGTCGCATGACTCTTGGTTTAGCTTGGTCTGAGCAGTAAGTAGAGCAACTACAGTCTCGTGCGTTGTCTTCCGGCTTAGTGCATCAGCTACCACATTAGCCTTGCCCGGATGATACAACAACTCCATGTCGTATTCATTGAGAAACTCTAGCCAGCGGCGTTGTCTCATATTTAGCTCCTTCTGAGTAAATATATACTTGAGACTTTTGTGGTCAGTGAAGACTTGGCATCTTATACCGTAGAGGTAATGCCTCCAAATCTTCATCGCAAAGACAACCGCTGCTAACTCAAGATCATGGGTCGGATAGTTTTCTTCGTAAGTCTTGAGTTGCCTGGATGCATAAGCAATGACTCTGCCCCTTTGCATCAAAACACAACCAAGACCACACTTGGAAGCATCACTATAGACCACATAATCGTCGTTCCCCTCTGGGAGTGCTAACACGGGTGCTGAGGTCAACCGTCGTTTCAACTCCTGGAAACTGACCTCGCACTTGTAATTCCAGACAAACTTCTTTTGGACTTTGCGGAGTAGATTGGTCGTAGGTAGAGCGATCTTTGAAAATCCTTCTACGAACCTTCTATAATACCCGGCAAGTACAAGAAAACTGCGCACCTCCTTCACATTCTGGGGCTGTGTCCACTTAGCCACCGCTTCAATCTTTTGGGGATCAACCATAACCCCATTTTTATTGATCACGTGGCCGAAGAAAGCCACTTCTTTCATCCAGAATTCACACTTGGACAGTTTAGCATAAAGCTGATGTTGTCTAAGGATTGACAAGGCAATCCGTAGATGTTTCTCGTGGACTTCTTCATTCGGAGAATAGATCAGAATGTCGTTGATGAAGACCACCACGAACTTATCCAAGTACTGGTGAAAACATCGGTTCATCAAATCCATAAAGACAGCTGGAGCATTTGTAAGCCCAAAAGGCATCACTACGAACTCGTAATGACTATATCTGGTCCTAAACGCAGTTCTAGGAATGTCCTGCTCACGAATCCTAAGTTGGTGATATCCAGATCTCAAGTCGATCTTGGAGAAAACCTTTGTTCCCTGCAACTGGTCCAACAAGTCATCAATCCTAGGCAAAGGATACTTGTTCTTGATCGTCACCTTGTTCAACTCTCGGTAGTCGATACAAAGTCGGAACGATCCGTCCTTCTTTTTGACGAACAATACCGGAGCACCCCACGGCGATGCACTCGGCCTGACTTAACATTTGTCAAGAAGATCTTCAAGTTGATTCTTCAATTCTTGCATCTCAGCTGGAGCCATCCGATACGGTGATTTGGAAATCGGCGCCGTACCAGGCTCGAGATCAATTGAAAACTCTACGTCACGGTTCGGGGGTAATCCAGGAATTTCTTTCGGAAAGACATCCGAAAACTCCCTAACTACAGGAATATCAAGAACCTCAGGTCCATCCTTCGCAGGCGAATCCAAGTAGCAAAGGTACCCGACACATCCTTGTCGTAGTAGCTTAAATGCAGCCATCGCATTGATCAGCTTGCCGTTATCAGCGTTATTTCGACCTTTGAACTTGCACACGAACTGGCCCCCGGATGACACCGTCACCGTTCTTGAACTGAAGTCGATCACCGCCTTGTGACGCGTTAGCCAATCCATACCGAGGATAATATCGTATGGAGCCATGGCTATACAGATTAAATTTGCCTCGAATTTCTTACCCTGAATGGTAATCGGAAAGTCGGACAGATGCTTGGTTCCCACCAAACGTTCTCCATTAGGAAGATTAACGACGAAAGGTTCGCACGAATCGTTGCACACTAAATCTAACTTGCTAACACAGCTATCCGAAATAAAGGAATGCGTAGCACCAGAATCAAATAGAATGCACACTGAAGTAGAGTGAAGGTATAAAGTACCTTGAGCAATTGGAGCATTGGGTCCATCTGCTTCACGCATCTCATACAAGCGTTATCCCTGACTTCCAGAAACAGCTAGGGCCTTTCCGCTGTTCTGAGCAGTCGTCTGGACCGAAGGGCTAGGAGTCTCGGCAGGCTTGAATCTAGGTTGGTTGCTCTGATGAACTGACCCTTGCTGCGACTCTACTCCCTTCTGCTTCCCTTGCTTGCAGAACTTCTGCAGATGACCGTCACGTCCACACCCAAAGCACGACCTCTTCTCCTTCTGACACTCATTGCTCTTGTGCCCAGCCGTACCACAGTTATAACACTTAACTGAACTCATGGTCTGTCCTGACTGCTGAGTCGATCCTCCTTGCGTCATCTCCGTCTTAGCTCGGCCAGACTTGGCAAAGTTAGACGATGGCGCAGGGTGCTTAAAACCACCTCCCTGGTTCTAGTTCTGTATCGACTTCTGTCGGTTGCGCCTCTTGGTCGACTCCTCAAAAGTTACCTCCAGCTTATAGGCACAATCAACCTACTGCTCCAAGGTAGAGCATGTGTGATGCACCATTAATGGCTTGATATCCGGACTCATCCACTCGTGGAAGTACCAGATCTTTTGGGCCTCGCTGGTAATCTCGGCAGTGGCGTATTGCAAAAGATGATTGAACTTAGACGCCAACTCGGTCACTCTCAGACCATCTGTCTGTGGGTACAAGAACTCTTTATGCTTCTCCTCTCTCATAGCACGAGAGAAAAAGCGATCAACCATCTTGGTCTTGAACATCGACCAAGTCAACACTGGACTCTCAGCCAAACCTGTGCTCTCCCACCACTCGCTAGCCTCCTCCTTCAGCTGAAGAGAAGCGATATGGACCTTCTCGGCCTCAGTACACTCCACATTCCGAAACAACCTCTCCATATGGGAGAACCAATGAGTCACTGCCACTGGCTCCCCTTTCCCGTTATAGCAATCGGGCCTCATGGAAGTGATGGTCTTAAGAGCGCGACCATAGCTGTCTCTAGCCCTGACGGCAGTCTCTTGAATCACAGGGTTTCTGGGTTCCACAACATCAGGCATCGTTGGGTGAGTAGGCACTTCTTGCGCTTGAGGCGCACTGGGTCTCAATACATCCGTATTTGCCTGCATCACAATCCCGCGAATCGCCTCAACAGCTGCGGCGTCAAACAGCGCTGGCGTTTGGGTCTGATCCTGACCTTCACGCCTCTGCTGGACGCGAGACTCTGACTCGTGCTCATCCTGAACACCTCTTCCTGCTGGCCTGGGATTTTGACTAGTCCCAGCACCGGCTCGAGTCAAGTTCCTCGTGCTTCTTGGGTTCACCATCTATTTACCGATCAAATTCCAAGCATTCAATACATTAATATTATGCAATATACTTATGCAATATACCAACGTAAATAAATTACTCAGAATAGATCAACTTGGCATTTTATAGATGAACCTTCAAACTGTTACACAAGCTACACATAAGTCTATCATTCGAGCGTTAGGACAACATTGCTCGAAGATATAAGTGTTTCTCAGAGTACTTGCCGCAATACTGAAATATTACACAAAGTACAACTTGGAATACTAAGAAACGAAACTACTGCAATAGGCAACGCCAATCCTCCTCAAGGCGTTCCAAAATGTCTCCCATAAGACTGGCTACTCGTGCATGGTCTCTTCGGGTTAGGCTCACCATCGAGCTCTGGCGATGGGTTTCGCACCCTGCTTAACCCTGAAGCACATGGTCCTATCTCGGTCATCGTAAGGTATGGGTCGTCCATGACTGGTCCTCCTATTCCAGCCCTCCTCTGAGTACTGGCGATCAACTCATCCCACTGACTCTGTTGTTCTGTAGAGATTACCTTGCTCTGGCGGAGGATCTCCTGCAGCTCGGATTCCGACCTCCATCTTCTTGGAGTAGGGATAGGCTGAGATTCCCTGTCACTTCTCCTAATACCATACTCGGTATACAGTGCCTCCCAATCAGCTTCTGACATGGGTGCGTACTCTGGCACTGGTGACAATTCTGTACCGGGCTCCTGATTCTGCCCTCCTAGGTCCAACTCCGGGTCCTCTTCTAGATCATCCTCTATGGGATCCTCATCCTCGGGATCATCCTCGATGGGATCCTCATCCTCGGGATCATCCTCGATGGGATCCTCATCCTCGGAATCATCGTCCTCGACAGGATCTTGCTCAAGCATCTCCTCTTCCTCCTCCTCGTACTCGATCTCCTCTGGAATTGGTCCCAGCAGAAAGTCGTCTTGGTAAACCCCTTGTTCATACCTTGATAACTCATCTTCCTGCTCTCATTCATGTACTTCCTCCACCCTTGGTGGCGGCACAGGTGCAGGTTCAGGAACCATAGCATCCCTATCTACAAGGACAACCGACTCGGGGAGAACGTGCTTGACGTCTTCGGGCGGGCTACTCGGGCCTCCAACCTCGAAACATCGCTGAGGTAACGGAAAATCTAGCATCGGCTGGTCCGACTTGGCGTCTTCCGACCCCCTACCAATAGAAAAGCAGACACCCATCCTATCGAACAATAAGGAAGGAATTAGTCTTTCTAGACATAGAAGCAAGCTTACTACATCAGACTATAAGGAAGACACGACTATGAACGGTGTTTTTAAATTCTTTTCGGTATGAAAATTCAGAGCCCTTTTTAAAGCATTTTTGAAAACGGATAAATGGTTTATAAAAATTCCAAACCCGTTTTAAAACCTTTGGCTCTGATACCACAACTATAACACCCCCAAAACTTAACCCTTTTGGAAAGGTATTACCGCCAGTGACCCCAGTGTTCCTTACCGAGATCACCCAAGGCTTTACCGTTTAAATACAATTGATGAAATACAATTGATGCATAATGATCAAAGCATTCAATCCAAAACATTACATTGTCAAGGAACAAGAGTTACGGGATTACAACCCAATCCCGAATAGAATAATACATAGTTTAAACCAAACACAGCGGAAGTCTCATAAAACACCTTACAACCAAAGTCATTGTCCAAAAGATCTCAACCTGATTAAAGAAATAATTAAAACATTCAAAAACCATCGCCGACTCCATAGTCCTTCTAATCTTCTGGGCTACTTTCGATCTGATGTGCCGAATCGAACGGATGACACCAGCCAACCATGCAAGGGAAAATATTGGTTGGTTAGTCTAAATGAATAGACTAGCTAGGGTACAAAGCAGAATGGTTTGAAGCAGTCGTATTAGGTTAGACTCCTCGTCCCTCGAATAATAATCGAGTACGCTTGTCAACCACCATACTCCTACTGGAATAAACAAGAGGTATGCACAAGAGAAGATTCTGGAAGACTGAATCTTCACAGAAATCGACTCGAAAGAAGACTCTAATGGAAATGAGTCTTTAAGGAAGTATGACAATTCTGGAAAGTTACAGAATCATACAACAATGATTTAAAACTGACTGAGATGCTTCAGTCAACGACCAACCTCACCGCCTTTCAGCGAATCCAGATCGGAAAGAAGACGTACTACATTCAAGTCAATACGAGTCTTCCTAGCGGCACTATCACCTAGCTGCCCTACTCGCTGATCGTTCATTAATTATGTGCGTCAAGGTAGCACTTATCTGATTATGTTTCAAAAACACACATCACATTATAGACTTTTACATGTGTACCCCACCAATGGGACGACACATCTTAGTATACGTTTCGTCGAGAGTGACGTACACCGAAAGGTTTGTGACACCAGCTAAGTGTCCTGTCTCTACACACTTGTGAAAGAGACCGATCATGATCTTAGAATAGTACCAGATGGAGACGAGCCACCCCGATACCAGATTATAAAGAAACGACTGGACAGAGTCCGAGTAACGTTCCTATTTAACAGTGCTAACTAAACAGTTACAGCACAACAACAGTTACAGGATAAATCCACATAAAGGCCCGAAAGGCGATCACAGATAATAGCGTTGTTCTAACAGATATACAACCTATTATATGATTTTCAAAAGAGTTTATCAAAACCGTTTCCAGACAAACAGAGTATTCATTCCAAATTAATTACTCAGATAAACTACTGATAATTAATGTAAATATGGAACGAATGAGCAAGAGCGAACCGCCACTTGCCTTAATCCGCAGAATAGTCTAAAGACGACAACTGGATTCCGGGCTCGACACGGGTATAGCTCCGACAGCACAACAACCTTCGAGTCGACCCATAAAAGGAACCCTAAGTTAGATCCGACATAAACAGTACGAATCTAAACACGGCGAAAGAACACGGAAGGAAAGATGCCACGACGACAACCAACCAAGCCAAAGCCACGAAGGCATTCTGGGCACTGGCGGCGGTCACTGTTCTTGGCGGCGGTCGCCGCATTCATCACGGCGGTCGCCGTGAAGAACACGGTCGACAGAGATGAGAGAAATCTCACTAAAACAATGCGCGTTTCGACCCCTTTCCGCCTTGCTTGGTTTCTGACCTCCAAAGGCAACCACAAGGCTTCAAAAGAGCTGCTGGAAACACCACCAAACAACACCGACGAAAGCTTCAGAATTTCCGGCGAAGGCACAACTCCGGCGAGAGGCAAATTTGGCAGAGGTTTGGTGCTTGGATGGCTCAAAACCTCTCTCCCAACACCTCCTTTTATAGCCAAAGCAACTGGAGCACGAAGAAGATGGGCCTACAGCTAGTTCGGCGCGGTCAGAGCTCACCGGCGACCATCGGACAATGTCTGCTGGGTAATCACGGTGGGCGCCGTGATTTTGCCTATGGAGGGCGCCGTAATTACGGCGGTCGCCGTTCCTAGCTCTGGCGAGCCCAGAGTAGGAGACGACGGCTGGCACTTCGGGCCCAGCGACGGCGGGCGCCGTTACGGTATGGCAGTCGTCGTTTCTGCCTTTCCCGCCCATTCAGCTCTTGAACGAACATGGCGTTAAACCGGGATAAAAATTATCGTACGCGAAGGACAATTAAAATCCGAGGCATGATGTTTGTATATTATTTCACTGAGAAAAATATTACAGATACAGAGCACATTACAGAATGTCTCAAACTCCCTGTATTAAATCCGACGTACTCATCGGGTACTCGGGAAAATTCCAAAATTCCCAAAATAACCTTACAAAAATACGGGGTATCACATTCGCACCATCGGCTTTTGTCCTTTTTGACGTCCGGTCGGTCGCTCTTTCGGGGCCATCTTACCTCTTTTCCATATTTGTCGAAACTCTTGATGAGCTCCGACATGGAAACGTTAAGGTTGTAAGATTGAACCCTAGGAGGAAACGTCGAACCGTCTCTCCGGTCTTGAGACCTATCTTGGAAAGAGTTTACCTGATTTTGCTCGCTTCGGTTACGAGGATAGGGATGATGGCGTCTGTCTCGACGGTTGTCGGAGGAGGATTTGCGATCGGATTGATCAAGTCTATGAGAGGCTTTTCGCGACTCACGGTCTTCTTCCAGTCGCACCTCGGCCATGGTTTTGTCCTGGACATCTTCGAAGCTTCTGCACGGGTACTTGGTGAACTCGTTGTAGAGGTTGTTGTCTTTGATCAATCCTTGTCGGAAGGCTTCGATGGAGGTGGTGATGTCGCAATGGGGGATCGCGACTTTCTCCTTATTGTACCTGTTAAGATAACTTCGGAGAGGTTCGTTATACCTTTGGGTGATCCGGTAGAGGTCGCTCGATTGTCTTTCGAGCCTCCGGCTGCTAGCGAATTGGCTTTTGAAAGAGTTGACCAGGTCTGCGAACGATGCAATCATTCCCTGAGGCAAACGCATAAACCAAGTTAGTGTGGGGCCCGCGAGGGTCGTGCCAAAGCTTTTGCACATGACAGCCTCGTGGCTCTCTCTTGGAACGGATGCAGTCATCAATTTTTGTTTATAGAGAGAAATGTGGTCATTTGGGTCGTTGGTGCCGTCGAACGTCGCCATGGTGGGGAGATGGAACTTCTTTGGGATCTCAACCCTAGCAATTTCTCCGACAAACGGAGATTTTTCGAATCCGCCTGACGCTTCCTTCTCGATCGGCTGTGGGACTCCGGGAATCCTAGCGATGCGATCGTCGAGCGTCTTCATGTGTTGGTTGAGCATCTGCTGGATGAGAGCTAGGATGTCGGGAGGATTGGTAACCCATGGTTCGTCGATTCGGGTCCCTGCCGACCCGATTGGTGTGGAGAAAGTAACATTGTTAGTCGAAAATGGATTAGCCAAAGGAGTTTGAGATATACCCTTTGTGTGTCCAGGTCATCGCACGCTCGGAGGGGTCAGTTCGACGCCATCCATATCGAGACGCGTCTGGACGCTACTGTGGATGGGCATGCGCCTAGATCCAGAAGCCATCGATTGTACCTGCGACTTAAGAGACTCATTTTCACGGGTTAGTTGCGCGATCTCGGCCTCGGATTGGGTGGATAAGGTAGCTAAGGCTTCGGTCTTTTGGCGTTGCTGGGCAAGTTCCTCTTGGAGGGCAGTCATTTTTTGGGCAAGCTCTTGGAACTGGGTTGGAGTAGGATTGTCGGTCGTGTTTCCTTGAGCTTGGGAGTTGTCTTCGAGACGTGGTTCCTCGGTGTTGGTAGGTGGGTTAATAGTCATGGTTGGGAGATTTCAAGATGGTGATCGCAAGTTGCCCCACGGTGGGCGCCAAATTGTTTTGGGGAGAAAAGATCAAACGACCTAAATCGCCTTAGACGGGGTAACTAGTCGATCGGATTATAGATATCAAACCAATCTAAATAGACAATCAACCAATAAAGAAGAAATACGAGAAAGCAAAGTGATTTTATTGATATATTAATGATTGAGCCGGATCAAAGTATAACTTATCCTTGGAGGACAAGAGATCGGATCTGGTCTGACCGATGACTCTGGGTCTCGACCGGTGGGGATTGAGCGATGTTTCGAGGAGAGTAAGCTAGAATCAGTGTGTTCCTTTGTTTTTCTTCAGAGTAAATCAGCGGATGTGGTGTTGTAATCGTGTGTGTCTTTGCCTACCCGATCGAGGTCCATATATGGCAACTTTTCCCTTCCGACCGTTATCCATCGTTGGCAATATTTCGTGCTTTAATTCTGGGCGAGATCGTTGGGATTTTCCCTTAATTGCCGTCATAATCTGTGTGTTGATTGTTGTGGCCGTTACCTTCAATCAGGCATTTAATGCTCGAGCGAGATCCTCGGAGCTGGTCGGGTGCTACTCGTCTGTAGGGTGTCCGACGCTTCTTTCCGTTCTCTCTTGGACTTCGATTTCGTTTGGAACTGGGCCCAGCTTACTCGTCTGATTTCCTTGGAGGATGATGGGCCCAACAGAGACCAATCTGATATAGTGTGGCAAACACTAAACCCATCAATGGCATGTGAAGCCAATATACTTCTGAGCAAGGGCTTTTGCAATGGTTCACTTGAAATATAAGATCATCCCAGGACCCTTCTCAAATACGGCAACGTATTGGCTCGTATAGCTCTCGGTTGTCAAGCAACTCCTCTACCATCTCGCGTTGGATGTTGGGATATTCCTTCTCTTGCCTTCCCAACAATACAGCCATCGACCGATATCCACAATGTCCGTCGGGGCGTACATCTCTAACATTCTTGATGTACGGAATCCAAAAGTCATCCACATTGTTATTCCCAAAGTTCACCCCTATATGAACAATGGGAATACTAGGTTCTTCAGGCCATTGTAAATCCTCTGGTTGTGATTCTTCTGGTAGGGGTTAGGATTGCAAGTCGTCAAAGTCCATCACCACTGCACTAGATGCACTTGCTTGATTTTTAGGATGACCTGGGCCTCTACCAGTGCTCGCACTTGCCTTTCCCTTCGCCTTTGTCTTCGGCCCTACCTTTTTCTCATTCTCGTGGAGTTCATCCCATCTATGCTCAAACAAGCACTTATCCCTCTTCTCCGCCTTCTCATCCACCTTCTCCTTGTTCCTAGCACCACTTGGCCTTCCTTTTGCCTTGATCCCCATCGGCTCCAACAAAGTACTCTCTTCCGGATGCTCCAAGTCGTGGTACAACTCACCTAGTAGGAATGTCGTGCCTTTCTTCAATGTCCTAACCTCCAACCTGGCAAACATTTCACAAAGTCTCATCTCTGTAATGTCCATTCAAACGTAGACAGAAGGGCCATGAATTGTTGTTGGAGTCTCTTCCCATTCCAAGTCCCTCCAAAACTCGTGAACGTCTAACGGAATGAGAGGTGTTCATGAAACGATGGCTCTTGCAATGTTGTGCATGCAAGGCAACCTAAGTCAATCTCTCACCCAATGGTCGGTGCATTCTTCTGAGAACTCCCCCTTTTTCAAGATATCGTAATAGCCCAACAACATATCAAAGCACCTATCCGACACTTGGTAGAAGAGCCTAGAAAAAGTAGCTCGTACAACTGGCGGCATCGATACATCATCGAAATCCGTTGGTCGTTTGGAAAGTGAAAGGTTCATGCTCCCCCTAATCTGATCTATTTGAAGGATGATGGCATGGTGGATCCCCACGATCACTCTATTGAAGCCCCCTCTACTAGAGCCAATAATATCTTTCAAAACCTTATGCATCCCCTCAACCCTGTCAAATCACATGAGGTTAGTACGACATTAACAACTATGAGTAAAAAAAACAACATATTGTGAATGTCATACCTGTTTGAAGTCCTCGTGAAGAAGTGAAGATGATGATCCGTCCACGCCCTTACTATGCTCGTCTTGTACGGAGTAAGCCATGTGTCCTCCATGTATCTGACAAGGCCTCTCTTCCACGATGTCCGTAATACGGCAAGCCTCTCTTTATAGCTTTCTTCACTGGTTGAGCAAAAAAGTGCCCAACTTTGGTTTGCAAAGGCATCCACACTTTCCTTCTTCTTCAAGATGGACGAGGCACGTGCCTCGATGTTGTGCTTTATATGCACCCATCACAAGAGGTGTTGAACTTCGGTGCCGAAAACACTGTGGATAGCAGTTATGAGGGCCTTTTCACAATCTGTCATTATTGCAGTCGGCATCACTCCCAAATCCAAACACAATGCCCAAACTTTTCTCATTATCCACGTGTAATGGTAAATCTTTTCCGCCCGGGTGAATGCATAAGCAATGTTGAACGTCTTATGAGTGTTGGTGAAACCAACAATCTCCACAAGTGGCATTCCATATCTATGGAAAACATTTCATAATACCAAACACATTTTTAGATGAAATACCTTAATAATTTCTTTCATAAACTACACATTATTACAATTTAGGACATACTTGTTTGTCTTGTATGTCGCGTCAATGATTATCACGTACGGGAACTTCTTCAACAACCACAGCGACTCCGGATTAGCAAAAAATAAGATTGCAACCTCATCATTCTTCGCATCCCTCAAAGGATGAACTACGTATTTCTGCTCAACCATAAATCTTAGGGACCACTGCGTAACCGTTAACTCTCCCCGATCCTCGTACTGCAGCTTCTGCAAGAAGTTGGCCACTTGCTTCTTGGAAGTCACATATCCCGGGAAGTTTTGCCTCAATTCCAAAACAATTTGATTCGGCGTCTTGCGACCGTCTGCCCACCTCCTAGCGCACAGCTGCTCTGCCTCGGTCATTCGACCCATGAATGCATGGCCTTTAAAGCTAGTTCGTAGATTATGGTTGTGTCGACCTTCAATCACACCCAAGACCCACTTTTCACCAACCGTCCATGCCTCTTTCTTCATGCGAACACCCATTATCTCAAACTTACACCCACACTTTTTGGATCTCGACTTTTGGATTTTAACAACCGACAACTCTGGATTCTCTTCGTTCACCTTCAGCCTCCCCGATCTCCAAGGCCCAAACCTATCGCTCACTATACTAATTTGGTACGGACTAGAGTTACGCTTGACCAAAGCTATCACAAGCTCCTTTCCTATTTATGTCGCCCATTTGTACAATTCTTCCTTACTACATCACTATGTTACACTACATATGATTTCCAATTATATAACTACAAATTCATGATAAATATTGGCTACCTAATTCAGTGCAATATTTACGATACTAATTACGTATTAAAATACCGATGAAGGAAAGAACAAAACTATTTTAACACCAACCACAAATACGCCGCTAGGGTCCCAATCGCCAGTCGCTTCGTCATCTTCGACATCTATGAAAAAATCCGACTCTATCCATTTGTCGTCCTCCTCCTCTTCTTCTTCTTCACTTTAAACCCAATCATTTTCTTCGTCACTACTATCCTCACCACTATGATACATCTTTAAAATTGGGAGAAGAACAATTTCGGTTTCTTGGATATGGAATGGCAAGACCTTCGACTATTAATAGGAAGAAATAGATTCGTTAGTATGCTTAACTTAAGTGCACCAACGGTATTATTCTAACGGAACTTTCCAACGGCTATAATTTTACACGCGTAAGTTAAGCGTGTAGCTCATATATGGCCGGCCCACTTACACCAGCACGCTTAACTTAAGCGTGTGCCTATGTGCTTAAGTTAAGCGTGTAGCTTTCCACTCGTTGGAACCATCCGTGATCTATATTTTTAAAATTCCCACTATACCCCTGTGCGCCTATGTTAAACGTGTAAAATCGGCCGCCTAAGTTAAGCGTGTAAAATAGCGTCCATATATACATTATTTCGCGTGTATTTAGCCATTGCCTTTATTTAACTCGTCCTGAGGCAAACTCCTGTAAGGTGTTATCCGGTCGATCTGAATCAGCAATCCTCCGCTGTTCTCTTGAGCACTTTTACCATCACGGGATTCCCTATGCACTAATTGATGCTTCCTCTCCGACTGGATTTGTTGTTTATCTTCCTGATAAAGATCCTAAAATATCTGAGTCCGATGGACTATTATTCAAATCCGATGGACTATTACAATTAGATAATTTGTTCATAAATGAAATTTGAACGTTGCTTGTACCGGTTTCTATTTGGATTGATCTAAGAACATGAGACTCATCTGGTATATACTTTCTCAACAATGAGACATGGAATACATTATGCATTGGATGTGCAGAGGGCGACAATGCTAAACGATATGCCAAAGATCTGACTCGGTCAAAGATATCAAGAGGTCTAATGTAGCGAGGATTGAGCTTCCCCCGCTTTCTGAACCTGAACACTGCCTTGGTTGGCAACACTTTGACAAACACCTTATCCCCAACATTGAACTCAACATTCCTACGCTTCAAATCAGCATAAGACTTCTACCGAATCTGAGATGTAGGCATCCTCTGTCTAATCAAATATTTCAAAAGACAAATATGCTTGGTTTGCGTGTTGATGACGGGGTTGGCAGCCATGAAAGTGGCATACATGTTATAACAAAGAACAATAGACGTGGATTTCAGAGGCTGAGATAACTCGTGAAGAAGGTGTTGGATTCAAACGAGTTCAATGGTAGTGAAAGCTATGACGTGATACTCAACCTCGGTGCTTAATCAAGCAACAATTGACTGCTTCTTGGATGCCCAACTGATAAGATTTCCCACAAAGAAGATAGCAATTCCATGTTGCAATCGAAGATCAACCGGATCAGACACCTAACCAGCATCAGAGTAGGCAACTAAGTCAGTCTTGGGAGATGATGTGATCTGCAGACCATGAGTGAGAGAGCCTTTAATATATCTCAAAAATTCTTTTAACATCTCTCTAGTGGTTTTGCCGTTTTGCCAAGGTTGATGCATATGCTGACAAGCTCGATTGACGACATAACTTATCTCAGGACGGGTGATAGTAGCATACTGGAGGCTACCAACAACTTGCCGATATACACGAGGATCAGGCAACAAATTAGCAGGTGGATCAGACCGTGAAATCAGACCAGCATGTGAAGTGATTGGATTTGTTTCAAGCATTCTACAACGACCTATAAACTCATGAATATACTTGTACTAAGACAAATATATGGAGTCAATAGAGTAGGAGACATCAATGCCCAAAAAATATATGAGATGACCCAAATCCTTGAGCTTGAACATGGTATTCAATTACTGAATGAAGGACTGAATTTGAGCATAATCAGAGCCTGTAATAATAATGTCATCAACATAGACAAGCACATATATAGTGGCAACAACAGTAATGCAAACAAAGAGAGAAGTGTATGAGTAGCAAGCACGAAAACCACGACCCAAGAGAAAATACTTGAGTTTATTGAACCATGCCCGGGGTGCTTTCTTGAGACCGTACAAGGCCTTGTGAAGCTTGTAGACATAGGAAGGGTGTTGATCATCAACAAACCCTTTGGGTTGATCCATGTAGACCACTTCAGACAATTCACCATTTAGAAAGGCATTATTGATATCAATCTGACATAAGGACCAACCTTTGGAAAGATAGTACCAGCCGAATTGTAGTTGGTTTGATAACGGGGCTAAAGGTGTCAAAGTAGTCAACACCTTCCTCTTGATGAAACCCCTTGGCAACTAACTGAGCCTTCTAGCGCTCAATACTACCATCAGATTTGCGCTCGATGCGGTAAACCCACTTATTCCCAACAACATTGCAATTTTGGAGGCCGAGGGACCAAAGACCAAGTCCGATTTGCACGTAAAGCATCATACTCAGATTGCATTGCATCACACCACTCTATTTTCTTACTAGCTTGCACAAATGTGGTTGTTTCAGATTCACTAGAAGAAGGCGGGGATGGGTGTCTTACCACATTAAAAAAGTGCGATGAGTCATCGGCAGGCCAGAGATGTGCTAACCCAGGTGGATTGGGAGGGACAATTATGACAACCTGTTCTTGGGACACCGACAAGGACGGAGGAGCGGTTGTAGGTACAGATGGTTAGGTGAATATGGGTTGCGAAGAAGACGGGTTATGGACGGGCCTGTCAGGTTGGGCGATAGTAGGCAACATGGGTGCGTTAGAGGGTGACGAGGATAGGTATGTGTCGATATGGGCAGCAGTAAGTAGGTTGGTGGAGGTGACATTTTGGGGCAAGGTTGTCGAGTTAGAGGACGCATGAGAGGGTTTGTGCAAGGCATAAGGGTAAGTCATTTCGTCAAAGACAACATGACTAGATATATAGATACGATCGGTGGTTTGATCAAGGCAAAGATAGCCTTTATGTTTAGTACTATAGCCAACAAAGACACAAGGCAACGAGCGATAAGCCATTTTTGCGGTGTTATAGGGACGTAGGTAGGGAAAACATAAGCATCTGAACGACTTGAGCAACCCGTAGCTTGGACTCTTGGAATAAAGTAACTCAAAGGGTGACTTATAAGCAAGAGCATGAGTTATGGTCCTATTGGATAAGTAGACGACCGTATGGAAGGCATTTCCCAAAACTCAAAGGGTAAAGACGATTGTACTAACAAGGCAAACCTTTTTTTCTAGAATTATCCGATGACGACGCTCAGCCGCACCATTTTGGGATGGTGTGTGAGGATACAACACTTGGTGAATGATACCCTGGGATACGAGGAATGGAAGAAGATATTGATATACACCTCCCCCATCGGTTTGTAGACACTTGATTTTTCTGTTGAATTGAGTTTCAACCATTTTATGGAATTGAATGAAAATTTGGTGAACCTGAGATTTTTGAGACATGAAATAGATCCAAATATATTTTGAATAATCATCAACAAACTGGACAAAATAACGCGCCCCATAAATAGAGTTCACAGACGCAGGACCCCAAACATCACTATAGACGAGATCAAAGGGAAAACGACTCGATTCATGACGACTAGAGATGGGAAGTCTATGACTTTTCCCAAGTTGACAAACAAAAGTCAACATTTTATTAGAAACTGGTAAAGAGAAACTAGACACAAGACGTTTAAGGATAGACTCATCTGGATGACCAAGTCGTTGGTGCCAGCCTTCGAGGGATGTACGAGCTACAGTGTTGACGATTGGGGTGAGATATGGGTGGGTGGTGGATGTGGATGGAAACTGGTACATACCATCCTCAACGGTGCCCTTCAGAAGAGTCCTGCCCTGCATGTCCTTCACAAACCAACAATTGGGAAACAAAAGCACATATACATTATTATCACGAGTCAAGGCAGAAACACTTAACAGATTCTTGGAAATATGAGGAGCGACGAGCACATTGTTCAACAACAAAGACTTTGAACCAGGTAAAACAATAACATCAGAGTGGGTAGTAGGGATAGTTTTACCATCGCCCATGGCTAGTGTTGGGCCTCGCTTTCACCTTGATCGGACTGGCCCATGAGGCAAACAAAGGACATGGCACAAGTATTTTGGCGAGAAGGACTCGACCGTTGGTACATCTGAACGGCTGCCTTCGTAACGTCTGCAGCGAAGATCACGGACGAAGATCACGACATTAAGTGGCTGAGTGATTCTCTCGATTCGGGCATTAACTCTTTTCGTTTTAAATAGATTATGATCTATCAATTGGAGGGGCATCTCTTTCTACTGATACAACACTTGAACACTCTCAAGCTCTCAGAACACTCTCATTGTAATTCGGCACTCAGTTTCTCTAAGAAAGGAGGTCATTCGACCGTTGCGTATGTTCATTCGACATTAGTCGATCCTATTCGACCCATTGCGATTCTTCACAGCTAAGCTTTATTGTTTCCATCTCGTCTTATTATTTGGTTTGTTATCTTTCCTTTGAAGCTCTAAATTGATTTGTTTGACTAATAGCACCACATCTAAGGCAATTTAGGTTTGATATCTTTTTGCCTAAAACAATTTGGCGCCCACCGTGGGGCCGTTAGCCGATTCGTATTCAAAAGCTTCATCAAGAATCATCCAAGATGACGAACGACGCTCCTCCTAGCACTTCTGGAGATGGACCAATCCTGGAAGCGACTTCTAACGACGCCGTTGTCGTCATAGCAGAAGCTTCTACCCAAGAACAGATCCATCAAATGGCGCAAACCCTGTCATCACTACAAGAAGAATTAGCCGATCAGCGTCGGACTAACGAATCGATCCAGGCTACTTCTGTTACTGCAATTAATCGTTTGACTAACGAAAATGAATTTCTTAGAGCGCAGGTCCAATCTGCTGCATCCGCGCCAGCCGGAAGCAGACGTTCGATCGACCTCGACGGAATCCGGACTCGACTGGATATGGATGTTGTGGTCGTAACGCCAGCAAATGAACGAAACCAAACCTACACGACTGGTATTCCTGAAACTTCTCGTGTTAACCCCGTTATAACTAACAATGTTTCTCTTGCCGGCTCCGAAGGGATCCGAGTAAACAATGCATAGGTCGCGGCAATGCTGGGCATCCAGACGCTCATTCAACAGGCTATCAACGAACATATGAAGTCTTTCGATGAGCGTCTTGCAAAGATCCTAGGCGTTCCCCAACCGATCGAGAAAGAAGCGCTGGATGGCTTCGAAGAATCTCCATTCATGGGCGATATCGCACGAGTAGAGATCCCAAAGAAGTTTCATCTCCCAAGCATGTCTAGCTACGATGGGACGAGCGATCCAGACGATCACGTCTCCTTCTACAAGCAGAAGCTCATGACAATTTCCGTCTCCAAGAACAATCGCGAGGCGGTTATGTGTAAACGTTTCGGCACCTCTCTCGCAGGGCCGACACTTACTTGGTTCATGCATCTGCCACAAGGATTGATCACATCCTTCGCATAATTAGTCAATGATTTTAAAATTCAATTCGCTAGTAGTCGAAGGCTAGAAAAGCAGTCTAGCGATCTATACCGTGTTGTCTAAAAGAATAACGAACCTCTGCGCACTTATCTTAACAGGTACAATAAGGAAAAGGTTGCCATACCCCACTGCGACGTCCCTACATCCATCGAAGCCTTCCGACGGGGTCTGGTTCGAGGCAACGAGTTATATCGAGAGTTGACGAAGTACCCCTATCGAACCTTCGAAGACGTCCAAGCCAAGACAATGGCTCAGGTCAGGTTGGAAGAGGACGAGGAACCCTTTAGGGTCGAACAAAGTCCGGATCGAGTCAATCGCAGACCGGCGTCTGACGGTCGCAAGGACAGACGACCACTATCGTATCCCAAAGGACGCGGCGATCGCAGTCGAGACAGGGGACATGAATGGAAAGAGAATCCTTCACTACCCCCCAAGGTACAATCGTATAACTTCTGTGTTTCCATCGCAGAGTTAGTTAAAACGTTCGACAAGTATGGAAAAGACGTGAGATGGCCACGAAAGAGTGACAAACCGGATTTCAAGAAAGACACGACAAGGTGGTGTGACTTCCATGACGACCACGGACACAAAACCGACGAATGTGTCGCATTGCGAAAGGAGGTCGCAAGGTTGCTGTCACAGGGACTCCTTCGAGACGTCATTTCGGACAGAGCTAAGGCCACCATGGAACGAATGGATGAGGTACAAAACAAACGCCCTTCTTCTCTTATACCTGCCAAGATTGTCAACTCCATTTCAGGTGGATCTGATATATGCGGGATCTCATACTCCGCGGCAAAGCGCCATGCCAAATAGAGCATAGGTAATGTGCCTTCACCCTCTGAACCGAGGCCTAAGAAGACAAGCGACCTGCCCACAATCACTTTCGATGAGACCGACGCCAGCGGATGGGCCGAACATCACGACAGCCTGGTAATATCCTTGTCCATTGGAAATTGTCTTGTACGCAGGGTGCTAATTGACACAAGCAGTTCCACCGACCTGATCACCCTAGACGCCCTGAAAGAGATGGGCCTCAGCGAGGAAGACGTGACTAAAAGGAGACTACCCTTAGTAGGGTTTAGTGGCGAAGTCAAATACTCACTCGGCGAAATCACTCTCACCACTTATGCGGGAGGAATCAACCAACAGGTAAAATTCATAGTAATAGATTGTGAATCTCCTTACAATTGCATCATTGGCAGGCCTTGGATACACTCGATGAAGGCAGTCCCTTCCACCTATCATCAAACGATCAAATTCCCAACCAAGTGGGGGGTCCAAGAAATCAAAGGAGAACAAAGGCTCGCTAAGGAGTGCTACGTGACTTCCATGAAGAATGCAGTCGAGAGCGATACGGCATAGCAGTTACAGAACGGGGAAGGGTCGAACTTATACATTGAGCCAGAAACAGAAAAGCTAATCGAAGTTGTTATCGACCCTACCTCGTCGGGTCAGACAGTCAGAATCGGGTCCGATCTCAACGATGCGACCCGCGAAAGGTTGATAGAATTTCTCCGATCGAACTCCAACTGTTTTGCGTGGTCCCATGTAGACATGGTAGGTATCTCCTCTGACATCATAACTCATAAACTAAATGTGGATGCAAGTTTTCCCCCTGTCAAACAGAAACGCAAGAAGTTCACCGCGGAACGAAACAGAATAGTCGACGACGAAGTCAAGAAATTGCTAGAGATAGGCAAGATTAGGGAAGTCGAGTATCCCGAGTGGCTGGCTAACGTAGTAGTGGTCGAGAAGAAGAACGGAAAGTGGAGAGTCTGTATAGACTTCAAAGATCTCAACAAAGCATGCCCAAAAGATTTGTTCCCTTTACCACACATTGATGCGATGATCGACGCGATGGCAGGCCATGCAATGCTCTCTTTCATGGATGCATTCAGCGGTTATAACCAGATACTAATGGACCATCAAGACCAAGAGAAGATAGCCTTCATCACTAGCCAAGGAACCTACTGTTATAAGGTAATGCCCTTCGGTCTAAAGAACGCAGGGGCGATGTACCAGAGACTGGTGAATAAAATGTTCAAATACTAGATCGGGGACACCATGGAGGTCTACATAGATGACATGCTGGTCAAGTCAAAACAAAGAGAAGATCATGTCGAACACTTGAAGGAAGCATTCGAGGTACTAAAGCGCTATAACATGAAATTGAACCCTACTAAATGCTCTTTCGGAGTTTCTTCAGGGAAATGCTTAGGCTATATGGTGACCCAAAGAGGGATCGAAGCAAGCCCCGAGCAAATAAAAGCAATTATCAATCTGAGGCCGCCTAGATGCGTCAAAGATGTTCAAAAACTAACGGGACGAATAGCGGCGCTGAACCGCTTTATTTCAAAGTCGTCCAACAAATGCAAGCCATTCTACGACATACTCAAAAAGAACAAGTCATTCCAGTGGGGCACGGAACACGAGGTGGCATTCCAAGAGCTGAAGGAGTACCTGTCGAGTCCATTACTACTTGCCAAGCCAAAGGACGACGAACCATTGCCCATATATTTGGCCGTGTCAGACACATCGGTAAGTTCCGTCTTGTTAAGGGAAGAAGACGGCAAACAATCCCCGATTTATTACGTAAGTCGATCATTACTTCCAGCTGAAACAAGGTACACTTCGTTGGAAAAGTTAGTTTTGGCATTAGTCATGGCTTCGCACAAATTGAAACCTTACTTTGAATCGCACACTATTATTGTAAGGACTAACCATCCCATGAAAACAATCATGAGGAAAACTGAGTTCACAGGACGAATGGCTAAATGGGTTGTACAACTAAGCGGTTACGAGATCGAATATGAACCCAGAACAGCTATCAAATCTCAGGCATTGGCAGATTTTGTTGTAGATTTCAGTCCAACACTGGAACAAGAAGCCATCAAGGAGGCGACGAAACTACTTTCGACCGACGCACATGGTATTTGGGAGCTGCACACCGACGAAGCATCAAATGTCAGGGGCACAGGTTTGGGTGTTATACTCAAATCACCACAAGGGGACAAGATAGCCCAAGCCGTGCGATGCGAATGGGACGCGACAAACAACGAGGCGGAATACGAAGCACTCATATTTGGCCTCAACCTAGCCCGAGATCTTGCGATTGACGACATAAAGGTGATCTGCGACTCATTACTGATTGTGAACCAGGTCCAAGGATCGTACGTCGCCAAAGATGATAGGATGGCCGCCTACTTGAGCATCGTTCAAGGGTTGGTCGCACAATTCAAGACGTTCGACATCAGCCAAGTGCCAAGGGAATTAAATACACAAGAAGATGCGCTTGCCAACCTGGGATCAGCACTAGACCCAAGAGAGTTGCCTAACATCCCCATAGTTCATGTCACGACACCCGCAATATCGAGAACAACTAAAGATACAAGGCAACAAGATGAGCTACAAGAAGTCATCGCCATAGCACAGGAAGATTCCACAACACAGTCGACAAGCAATCCTGGAGATTGGACGAAACCATTCGTCGACTGGATGGTACACGGCGTCCTACCAGATGATAAAGCCACATATAAACGTCTAAAGGTACAAGCCTTATCCTTCGAAATAAAAGAACTTTTCCTTTTCAAACGATTTGTCACAGGCTTTCTACTGAAGTGCCTCACGCCCATCGAAGCCCAAAAACTTCTTCAATCCTTGCACGATGGAGAATGCGGCAATCACGCTGGGGGACGAAGCCTAGCCTATAAGGCCCGACGAATGGGATACTATTGGCCAACGTTGAATGCAGACGCGTTAGATTACGCCAAGAAATGTGACGCTTGCCAACGGCACGCACCGGTCGTACACCAACCGTCAGAACCCCTACATCCAACACTCGCGCCTTGGCCGTTCATGAGGTGGGGAATGGACATTGTCGGCAAGTTACCACCAGCACAGGGGCAACGCGTCTTCTTCCTTGCCATGACGGATTACTTCTCTAAATGGATCGAAGCTGAAGCCTATCGAGAAGTAAAAGAAACTCAAGTCATTTCATTCATCAAACGAAACAGTTTATGCAAAATTCGGCGTACCATTAGAGATCATATGCGACAATGGTTCCCAATTCATCGGTCGCAAGACTAGAGCCTTCTGCGAACAATGGCACATCAACTTAGTCACATCTACCCCCAGATACCCACAGTCAAACGGATAGGCAGAGTCCAGCAACAAGATCATCATCAACAACCTGAAAAAGAGACTAGAAGGCGCCAAAGGCAAATGGGCGGATGAGCTCCCATACATCCTCTGGTCCGATAGAACCACCCCAAAGAATGCGACGGGGCAATCACCCTTCTCGCTCGTCTACGGGTGTGAAGCAGTCATCCCCGCTGAGATACTCATCCCTACAGCCAGATACGGCCTATAGACCCCAGAGCAGAACAACGAGGAGTTGTCACATAACCTCGACACGATCAACGAAGTCAGGGAAAAAGCTAGGTTTAGGATGGTCCGATATCAGCAACAGGTCGCAAGGAGCTACAACAAAAACGTACGCGTCCGAGTCTTCAGTAAAGGTGATTGGGTGTTAAGGAAGACCTTTCAGAGCACAAAAGACCCGAGAGATGGTAAATTGGCCCCACAATGGGAAGGACCCTACATGATTACAGACGTCGTCGGACAAGGCGCTTACAGATTGCAAGACATGGAAGGACGCATCATCCCAAGAAGCTGGAACGCGGCATATCTAAACAGTACCATTTCTAAAAACTTTTCGTTATTCGCCAGGTTATCAATTACATTCTTTTCTCATTAACTGTCTAAATGAGTTTACTGACCTAAGACATTTGAGGGCCGTTGGGTTCATCTCCCATAGTCGTTCCTTAAGCAAAACTTCGCTTTATCTCATTCTAACACAAGCATACCAAGCTCTAGCAGAAGGAGTGGATCCACTCAAGAAACACAAAAGCGCTTACACAACTTACACAACATGATCGATAGACACACAGGGAGTTGAACAACAAAGGCACTTCGGCACACCGCCTGCCTTATTACAAACTAAGGTACACAAAGCCTTATAACCAAAACGCAAGAAACATTTGCTTACCTCCCTGGATTACAATACACAACTGTCACGACTCATACTCAATACAATACGCAGGCCTTCTCTTGGTGAACACGACCATACAAACATACGTTAAACACAGACGTCAGAGACCAAAGGCCGATATTCAAAAACAAAAGGGCGAAATGCCAAATATCATTGTCTTACACACACGCGACCCGCGATGGTAGACGGGTCGCCAAAACACAAGAGTTTGCCCGCACTACGGCGGGACCTCTAAAACAATCAGTCCAAATGTTCGAAGAAACAAACCTACAAGTTCAGGGATGAGGAGCTCAAATTTCAGCATCTTTACCTTGGGCAGCGTCAGGGGCAGCGTCGAGAGCAGAGTCGAGGGCAAGATCGGGTGCCGTTTCTGTTCGTCCAGAGCTCACCTCAGTTCCTTCTTCTGCTATAATCCTGACAGTCCCGCATGCTTGAAGGAAGTCGATGCCAGGGCAACCATTGGGGAACTGCTCGTCCAAGTAGGCTTGCTCCTTCTCCAGGTCCCATGTCCCTTGACGACCGGCCTTGAGATCCTCCATCATCTCAATCCTGGATTTGAGCGTTAGATAGGCCCCGACGTCAGTAGTAACCTCGCCACCTTCCCTCTTGGCATCCTCTAGCTGAGCATCCAAGTCACTAACACGTTGCTCAGAGGCCTTCAGATCAGTCTCAACGACGCGACGCATATTCTCTGACGCCTTCAACGATGCCTCCGCCTCTTCTTCCCTATTCACAACTTGGGAGATCTTCGACTGAGCATCATCCCACATCTGCTTCGTCTTCAAATGACTCTACCTAAGGTGTTGGAAAACCTACCCACGCAGACAACAAATCAAAAAAAAAAAAGGAAAAAAGAAGAAAGGGGGGAAAAGCTCAAGTTCAAACCGTCCAAGAACCCAACGCGGCCATCTCCATATTCTCCAGTGCCGGAAGGTTTTCGATGTCGTCAGGGACCGGCAGGGTGAGGAGCTCAGGGAAGTCGATGCTCTTCTTCGCAGACTTGTCTTTCGACGCGTCCTCTGAAGTGCGAGTAGATTTCCTCTTCTGACCAAACGACTTTGGAGGAAGCGACTTGGGGAGACATCCTTTAGGGGAAACCTTGGAGCGCATCCTCTGTTCCAACAGATCCTTGTCCGAAAGACGAGCACTGGATCTCTCATTTCGAGATAAAGCTACACTCGACAAAGGAAAAAATAAGGGGCAGTAGACAAAAGGAGTCAAGCAGAACAAACTTGACACGGACTCACGTTTGGAAGAAGACGACATTGGCGAAGCAACTTTGACTGAGAGAGTTTGAACGGTTGCAAAAACATTAACGTTCGCAAATGACCTGTCGACCTGGGGAAGCTTCAGGACTGCTTTCGTCTTCGATTCCAGAATGGGATCTTCCTCTGGATTTTCAATCTCAGGATCTACAAAAAGTTACATGTAAGCCAAGGTTAAAGGCCATATGACCAACTCCCAACACAAGAAAGAACACAAACCTTTCCACATCCATTCGCTCAACAAGAACGGACGATCACCCCCCAAGCCCAACGACGCGACATTCACAAAGAAGAATCGTTTTTTCCATCCACGGTCATTTACGTTCAACCTCAGAGCCAAAGGATGGCGATCAAAAAGTCTTCGAAGATTATACTGGTACGATCGCTTGGACCCTAGACAGTAATTGTAATCTAAATTTCTAAAATCTATACCAGCAGCGAACTCCTTGTTCAAACGGTCCAAAACCTTAAGCAAACGCCAGGCATGAGGCATTACTTGGCAAGGGGCTAAGGAGAAAGAAGAAAGCATAGATTGGACCAGTTCAGAAAAAGGAAAAGTGTGACCTATTTTGAAAGATTACTCGTAGAAACACACCCAGCCCGGACATCTCGAGTCGGCCGGTTCGTCCTGATAGGGGAGGCGAGCTATGGTGTCCTTAGGGAAACCTCCAACATGCAAAGCCCTGTCGAGTTCGGGTTGGGTCATAGCGTTCACAACACTTTCTTGTTCACTGAGAAGGAAGAGGGGGGGCGATCTTCAGAACTTGACCCCGAATTGGAAGCGGCCATGGACGGGATGGTGAAAAAATTCGAACTTGGAAGAGGAGAAGTTACCTAGGGAGAGAAGAGTTACAGACGGTGAAGGTGAGAAGATAGGGTAAAAGTCAAATCAATTTATGGGTGAAAGACTGGATTCAACTCTGCGGCAGAGACGTCCGATCCGATGCACGTGTCAGCGATCCATGGAGGAAAGGAAACCGCCCAGGACTAGGCAGTCACTCGACCGGTTTCCTTTGGGGCAATGGTTGGGCCTCACTTTCACCTTGATCGGACTGGCCCATGAGGCAAACAAAGGACACGGCCCAAGTATTTTGGCGAGAAGGACTCGACCGTTGGTACATCTGAATGGATCTTCGTAACGTATGCAGCGAAGATCACGGACGAAGATCACGACATTAAGTGATTCTCTCGATTCGGGCATTAACTCTTTTCGTTTTAAATAGATTATGATCTATCAATTGGAGGGGCATCTCTTTCTACTGATACAACACTCGAACACTCTCAAGCTCTCAGAACACTCTCATTGTAATTCGGCACTCAGTTTCTCTAAGAAAGGAGGTCATTCGACCGTTGCGTATGTTCATTCGACATTAGTCGATCCTATTCGACCCATTGTGATTCTTCACAGCTAAGATTTATTGTTTCCATCTCGTCTCATTATTTGGTTTGTTATCTTTCCTTTGAAGCTCTAAATTGATTCGTTCGACTAATAGCACCACATCTAAGGCAATTTAGGTTTGATATCTTTTTGCCCAAAACAGCTAGTTGATCGGAGCCATTGTAATCGGACTTGGTATACAAGTTTATCATATTGGAAGTGATGTGGTGAGACGCCCTAGAAACAACATACCATGAAGCTGGATGAGCCAAAGTAGATGGAGAGACATGATTTGTAGACTTTGGCAGAAAGGCGGGATAAGATGCACTATCATATATGTCATAGCAATTGCGGGCTTGGTGCCCGGGTTGACCACAAATCTAACAAGACGGACGGATGTGTTGTTGATAGTTATCACGAGGAGACTGGGGTGGTGGTTGTTGGTCATTGCTGGAAGCATAGCTGCGGCCACGTCCTCGCCCACGACCCACATAACCGCGCTCACGGGGATGAGAAAATTGACGGTCATCACCAGTAGACCCGTAGGTGGTAAGGTTAGTTGTAGGCGGGGCCGAAACAGAATTGGAGACGGTGGAAGCAACAACCTTGTGTTCAACTTCTAAGCGTTCCTCCTCTTGAAGTAACAACCAAGAAGATTATTAGGATTGATGGGTTCAACTCTCATGTTGACAGCGGTCTTGAACGATCCATAAGATGAATCCAAGCCTTGAAGGACAACGCAAGGAAATCATCATCAGAGACGACATGTTGACATTCAGCCAACGAATCAACAAGAGCCCATTTTTGTTCGATATAATCCATGATCGAAAAAGACCCTTTTGGTAAGGTTTGAAGTTGATTCTTGAGATGCATAAGGCGAGCCCTTGTTTGGGATTGAAACATACGTTGGATCATCGACCAAGCCTCATATGCACTGGTGGCACATGCAACATAGGTCAAGATACGATACGAAAGAGTAGACCGAATCCAGACGAGAACAAGACGATTCCTTTTTCGCCACTCCATATATGTCTTTAAACCTCTGTGTCGGTGGACTCGGGTTTTGTTGGAGACGGAGAGAGAACATATCCATCAAGTTCAAAGGCTTCCAATGTTGATAATATAGTACTCCTCCATGAGTAGTAGTTGATGCGATCGAGTTTAATAGATAGGCTAGAAAATTGAAGATTAGTACCAGTGAGAAAGCTGGTATTGAAGGAAGGTAAGTGGGAATTTGGAGAACCATCAGTGTTATCCATGGCAGGGAGTACGAAGAGGATGACAGCGGAAGTGGATGACCTAGCAAACTGATACCATATAAGAGAAACTATCTTTACAATTATTTTTGTTGATTTTTCAAAATAGAGAGGATTACGGTATCTATAAATATATAAAGTAGACCAATGGTGCAATTAATGCCCAATAAATATGAGAAATTATCTCTTACTTTTTTGTCGATCTTTCATCACAAACTAAATCTTCTAATATAGCTCAATGGTTAAAGACACTCTTATAATATAAGAGGTCTAGGGTTTAATCCCTTTTTTTAACAACTTTTACTATTTTATCTTTTATTTTTTTTATTAATTAGTTACTCAACTCTTTATATCCATCTATTGACTTTTAAGTCAATCAATGCACCAACAATTTATTATAGCATTCTTACACAAATAAGAAGCAAATGACCCTTTGTAATTCCATCAATACTCATTCCGTTAGTTCCATCAATAGTTACTTCTACATATATTTTAATCTTAAAATAAGCAAACATATGTTGATAGTATTATAATTAAGATTGGTTTAAAAAAATTTACTCAAGAGAAAAATTATGTTGTAACGTCCACAGTTTTCAAAAATGATTCAATTTTAAATAAAAAACAAATATGGCATAGTTTCATTCAATAAACGTATGTAGATAGTGTTAAAATTAAGAATGGGTTAGAAACTTTTATTCAAGAGCAAAATTATACTGTAACGTAAACAATATTCAAAATTTATTCAAATTTCAATAAAAAAGAAATATGGCATAATATGTAATAAATGTATGGCAATAGATATGTCATTTATAATTATGCAGATGGAGTATGTATGACTAATTGATTGGTTTCTATTATAAAACAACTTTAACATCATTTGTAATGGTTTGGCCTTCATTTCTTGGCTTTACAAGTTTAGTAACTGAAATGATATTACACAATACACCATACTAATTACTGTGATATACGTTTATGCAAATTACTCAATCCTCAATATCAATGCAAATTACCTCTTTTATAATTGACCAACTGACATAAGTGTCAAATGACCTCTTACCTTCCATTGAGCATAGAATCTAAAATAATCTACCTCATTCTAGCACAAATGAGTTAAGTGCCAAATGACCTTTTATATTCCATTGAAAACACCAAAACTAATTAAGAAATAATTCAATGTCAAAATTAGCCATTCAATACAGATTTCCAACAATACCCCTAACGGTTAATTTTGGAATGACCTCTTTTTACATAAAGGAGTTAAGTGGTAAATAGTCTTCTACATTCCTTCTAAATTACTTTAATGTCATAATTATAAAAATACAAGCACCTAACGACTATAAATATATTAATATGTACGACCATTCAAACGTCTATCCATTGGTAGTGAAACAGATGTGAAACCAAAATTTTTGTCATTAATATTATTCAATCACATTAGCATTCCTCTTACCTCATTCCCACCTATATATGAAAGCCAAATGAACATCCACTTCACTCCAGTTCGTCTCTTCTTCCTATACCAAAAAGAACCATGGAAAGAACATATACCACTTAACCATTTCACTGAAGGGATAAGCTGTGATATACAAGTTATGGTTTGTCGAAAATGAGATGTGTTCAACATGCTCGGTATGTACAATAGCACAGACTTCATTCTATCTAATAATATGGTATGTCAACAATTTTCTAGGGTGTTCAGGCTTTATGATTGATCCTTACAATAATTTCATGATTTATCATTGCACATTACAATGTAATTCATCCTCTCTAATATAGGGTTATTGGAATATTGAAATACCTTATGAAGACATTCAACAAGCATGTATGATGTAACGATGGGGCACACAATATCAAAATATTTGTTTGATTGAGAGTTCTCTACCTAGACTGATAAGCACTACTTTGTAGGGCTTAAGTAAGAGTCATTAGAGGTTTTATTGGTGCCATTCGGGTAGATTTAGACACATTCATGTGCATGGCGTGTGGGGGCGAAGTTTGATAATTATTTAAATGTCACGTGATTGATGGGCCGAAATTAGGCCCGTGAAGAGGAAGAGGCCCAATTGAAGGCTGGGGCCCACGTGAAGTCCCGCGGAGATTGAAGTTGATGCCCGCACGCATGAATTGAATTGAAGAAGCGGGAGGTGATGTCGACATGACGTCAGCGAGCTGATGCATGCATGAGGTGGGCCGAGCAGGTGGATTTTGGAATTGGGCCGCGCATTGCTGATGCTTGGACAAGATGGGCCGAGAATGTGCCGAAAGTGGGCCGTGTCTGCTCGCGAGAAGTGGAGCGAAGTGCCAGACGAGCTGCTCGCGGGAATTGCGGGAACGGGATTAACTTCCCTGTTTTAGTTTGTTTACTTTTTATTATTTTATTATTTCATTTTAGGTTAATTTAGATTTTATTCCCTTTAGTATTTTAAGGGTAGAAAAAGGCTTGTTTGCCTATCTATCATCATCTCTTTGAAACCCTAATTTCTTTCTACGTACCTTACTATGAAGAACTAAGCCTCCCTGGCTTAGTCAGACGCTTAAGCTTTCGTTTTGATAAAGTTGTGAGATTCTCGTTCTTAATATATTGCATGGTTTTTATCTTTCTCTTGCTTAAGTTGCTTATGATTGATATTGATAATCTTTTTTTGGACGCAACTAGGGTTTATTATTATTGATCTATTGCTAGATCTAGATTGTTACTGGTTGAGCATATCTATTTCAGAGTAGCAACTGCATCGTACTAGTATCTGGTTGTGCTAGTCTTATGCAGAAGAGAACTGATTTACATTCTAGGATAAAAGCTGGTTGTTTTATGCTAGAATTGTATCCAACTATATTCCTATCCGTAAGGCTGCTGTTAAACTGAATCTTGATAGTTTCAGGGTTGTTTAATTAGTTAGTGTTAATAGTATTTGGTTGTGCTATTAGTTATATCTGAAAAGGAATTGGAATCACCATTGCATGAGATTTTGAATGAGTATCTATGATCAACTTGTCATACGAATAGTAGATGTTGTTTGACTAAGTGTTTTTCCCCATTACTAAATTCATCATCTTTAGTTTGTCTTACCTTTGCATGCTTAGTTACTTAAAACAAACAAAACCCTCCTTTGGTTACTTTGGATTGACATACGAATTGCATATTAAGATAGAATTCGCCTCCCTGTGGATTCGACCTTTACTTACCTAGGACTACGGTTTAGGGTTTGTTTGGATATTTTGCATAGCAATTTTTAGAACGACGAAAACATGTTATCAAATTGGCGCCGTTGCCGGGGAGGCAATAATCTATTTTGTGTGCGATTTGTGTGTCAACTATTGTGTGGACCTATCTTACGGTCCACACCCGTGCTATTGATTTTTGTTTTTCCTTTTTGATTTTGTTACAGAGATGGATAGATTTTCCCAATTCCAGCAGGAGCCGCGATATGACCCATACTCCTACGCATATACTCCAGGGTGGGGATATCACCCCAATTCGAGTTATGGAAACCTGCAATACCCTTCATATGATCATGACTACCAGGAGTTCTACCCAGAACCAAACCAACAACAGGGTAATCCTTCACCTTCTATGGATGACATGATGAAGATGATGATGCAGAGCAACATGAACCTTACTGAGAATGTTGCCAAGTTGACCAAGAGCCACATGCAGTTCCAGGAAAGTATTCAGAGTACACAAGCTAGCATTCAGAACCTGGAAAGACAATTTGGTCAAATCTCTCAAGTGGTGAATAAACTGGACGCGAAGGATTCTGGTAAACTTCCATCTCAAACGGAAGTGAACCCGGATATTCGGAATGTCAGTGCTGTGACTTTGAGAAGTGGGAAGAAGCTTGAGGAAGATAGGTCTGAGGTCACCAAGGACGACCACGAGGATTTGGAGCAGAATAGTGACGGCGACCACCGCAAAAACGGCGACCGCCGTGAGACTCACGGCACCCGCCGTGAAAGGGACGCTGCTCTCGACCTGGAAGAAAAAAATCACGGCGACCGCCGCAACAATTACGGCGACCGCCGTGACGGTGATTTTTTTCTCGGAAATCCTGATGACATTAACGGCGACCGCCGTGAAACACACGGCGCCCGCCGCCCCTCTGAAGCCGACGCTGAGGCTGAGAAGGAGTATGTACCCCCAATTTTTCCTGAGTGGAAGCCTGTTGCACCGTTCCCGTATGCTTTGAAGCGTACCAAACCACTTGCGCAGGACAAGGACATGTTTGAGATGTTCAGAAACGTTGAGGTCAACATACCTCTCCTAAATTTGATCAAGTATGTCCCTCGTTATGCCAAGTTCTTGAAGCAGATGTGCACCACAAAGAGGAATCAGGATAGAAACAGCAAGAAGAAGGTGAAGGTAAGCGAGCATGTCTCTGCGATTTTTCAAAAACGCTTACCCAAAAAATGTAGCGACCCAGGTATGTTCACCATCCTCGTCACCATTGGAGGTACCAAGTTCAATAAAGCTATGTTAGATTTGGGTGCTTCCATAAATGTTTTACCTTCATCTCTTTGTGAATCCTTAGGATTAGGACCCATGCATGCGACAAAATTTCCATTCAGCTAGCTGATAGATCTAGTGTGCGGCCTATAGGGATAGTGGAGGATGTTTTGGTTAGGGTTGGTGATCTTACTTTTCCTGCTGATTTCTATGTGCTTGATATGGAACATGATATGCATGTAGCCCCTATCCTGTTAGGGAGACCCTTCCTGAAAACTGCAAACACCAAGATTAATGTGAGTACTGGTTCCTTGACTATGGAATTTGATGGCCAAACCATTAATTATAACATCTATGAAGCCATGAAATTCCCCTCTGATGGTCATTCTTTGTGTGCAATTGATGTACTTGAGCTTGTGGTACAAGATGTTTTTGATGAGGACCACCTAGATGACACACCACCTATTGTTGATTCTAGCTTGGATATTGCTATATCTACTGACTTGCAGGAAGGTGTTGATGAGTGGAACGCTCACTATAAGCTCCCTCCGGAACTTCCAGGTAAATCACCTTTGCTTCTAACTCCGAGCGAGAAGCTCGTTCCATATTTGGTGCAGGTCCCTGAAGTCAAGGCTAAACACCCCCCCTGATCGATCTAAGCATGGGGTAGACACGACTAAGAAGGTCAAGATGGAGAAGTCGTTGAAGAAGAAGAATGGTCTAAGGTTCAAACCTTTTCATGACTGGTTCAGAAAGGAGGTATGGATTAAGAAGGTTCCCAAGGAACCTGACGATATGGATTGAGGTTGTTCGAGTAGTATGTCGAGCCAACGACATTAACCAAGGCACTGCTCGGGAGGCAACCCGAGATTTGGTAGTTTATTTTCTTTCCCTTAGTCAATTTCTATTGTTTTTCTTTTAGTTTTTCATTTCTGTGTTGAACTAACCTGCAGGAAACGGAAAAAGAAAAAAGAAAAAAAAAAAAAAAAAAAAAACGAAAATGGTGTTCACGGCGCCCCCTGCGAAATTTACGACGCCCGCCGTAAATGCCTCGCCAAGCAAGTTGGCTACGACCTAAAAACGGCGACCGCCGTTTAATTACGGCGACCGCCGCACCCTTCACGGCGACCTCCGCACTTTCTCAGGTAAATAAAAAAAAAAAAAAAAAATGGGCCCCGAAAAAACCTTAAACGGGAAGCAAAAGACGAAAATAAGATACCCCGAAAAGACCTTAAACGGGGAGAAAAAGTCAAAAAAAATAAAAAAATAAAAAAATTACCCAACTGTCCAGATTGTCCACGGAGAGGTGCGCATCATGTTGCTAACGGACAATTACATTCACCCTACTTTTACTTGGCAACGATGATGGCCCTGCAGTCGACAGCTGGAGAGGTGATACACCAGGGCCCAACCACGATGACATCTGGGCCCATTTTTGAAGGCCATGCAACCCCGTTCCCTTGATTGACCACTATTCACCAGAGTGGTTCCTTATGGTTGCATGGTAGGAGTTGATGGAGTTGAAGGCCGTGCAGCCCTGATTTCCTACATCACCACCACACCCTATAGTGGTTTCCTATGGTTGCACGGTATATGAAATTTATAGCGTTGATGCAGACATCCAGGACATGAACTTTTATGACTACACCGCCAGCAACAAGGAAGTGTCCAAGCCAACTCGGCAACGTTGTGAGTTATTTTTTTGTTTTTCCCTATGCTTTATTCTTTTGTCTTTCATTACATTGAGGACAATGCAATGTTTAAGCATGGGGTGGGGTTTTATACTTGCTACGCTGTTGAGGAGAAAAAAAAATGAAAAGAGCCAAAATTTTGAAAAAAGGCTATCATTGAAATCCTGGGATAGGTCGAAAACCCGAAAGGGCGGCCTAGGCAATAAGCAGGTGGCTTGGACCAGCATTAGGCTGGGGTAATATGAGGTCAAGAGTGACGTGAGCTTATGTGAGCACATCTATTGAAAAATGAAATGAGTGGCTTGGTGAAAACCCGAAAGGGCGCCTTGGCAAAACGAGTGAAAAAGAAGAAGAGTGATTTTAGGATTTCTCATTATTCATGGCGAGGCATCATAAGAAGAGGAGTCAAAGAAGGACTGTCGGGTAGGTCACTCTGGGAGACATAAGGAGTAATAGATGGAGGCTAGGATTAGAGGTTACTCACACTATTGGATGTTCGGGTTTAGCTTGGGGGAAGTACTCTGCTTGCCCCTTAAGCTTGTTGTGTTGTGAATGAGAGTGGTGCCAGGAGCTTGGCATGGGTTAGGTGACTCTTAGTTGGAGGATATGCTTCCTGAGACCTTGGATGCTACATTGGAGGAGTAGACTCTTTATTAGTTTACTCGAGGACGAGCAAAGGTCTAAGCATGGGGTGGTTTGATAAGCACTACTTTGTAGGGCTTAAGTAAGAGTCATTAGAGGTTTTATTGGTGCCATTCGGGTAGATTTAGACACATTCATGTGCATGGCGTGTGGGGGCGAAGTTTGGTAATTAATTAAATGCCACGTGATTGATGGGCCGAAATTAGGCCCGTGAAGAGGAAGAGGCCCAATTGAAGGATGGGGCCCACGTGAAGTCCCGCGGAGATTGAAGCTGATGCCCGCACGCGTGAATTGAATTGAAGAAGCGGGAGGTGATGTCGCCATGATGTCAGCGAGCTGATGCATGCATGAGGTGGGCCGAGCAGGTGGATTTTGGAATTGGGCCGCGCATTACTGATGCTTGGACAAGATGGGCCGAGAATGTGCCGAAAGTGGGCCGTGTCTGCTCGCGAGAAGTGGAGCGAAGTGCCAGACGAGCTGTTCGCGGGAATTGCGGGAACGGGATTAATTTCCCTGTTTTAGTTTGTTTAATTTTTATTATTTTATTATTTCGTTTTAGGTTAATTTAGATTTTATTCCCTTTAGTATTTTAAGGGTAGAAAAAGGCTTGTTTGCCTATCTATCATCATCTCTCTGAAACCCTAATTTCTTTCTACGTACCTTACTATGAAGAACTAAGCCTCCCTGGCTTAGTCAGACGCTGAAGCTTTCGTTTTGATAAAGTTGTGAGATTCTCGTTCTTAATCTATTGCATGGTTTTTATCTTTCTCTTGCTTAAGTTGCTTATGATTGATATTGATAATCTCTATTTGGACGCAACTAGGGTTTATTGTTATTGATCTATTGCTAGATCTAGATTGTTACTGGTTGAGCATATCTATTTCAGAGTAGCAATTGCATCGTACTAGTATCTGGTTGTGCTAGTCTTATGCAGAAGAGAACTGATTTACATTCTAGGATAAAAGCTGATTGTTTTATGCTAGAATTGTATCCAACTATATTCCTATCCGTAAGGCTGCTATTAAACTGAATCTTGATAGTTTCAGGGTTGTTTAATTAGTTAGTGTTAATAGTATCTGGTTGTGCTATTAGTTATATCTGAAAAGGAATTGGAATCACCATTGCATGAGATTTTGAATGAGTATCTATGATCAACTTGTCATACGAATAGTGGATGTTGTTTGACTAAGTGTTTTTCCCCATTACTAAATTCATCATCTTTAGTTTGTCTTACCTTTGCATGCTTAGTTACTTAAAACAAACAAAACCCCCCTTTGGTTACTTTGGATTGACATACGAATTGCATATTAAGATAGAATTCGTCTCCCTGTGGATTCGACATTTACTTACCTAGGACTACGGTTTAGGGTTTGTTTGGATATTTTGCATAGTAGTTTTTAGAACGAAGAAAACCTGTTATCATAGACACATAACTCTTAACCCTAGACATATATTATGTACTACAATACAATCTCATTCAGCGAACACAATCTATCTATCTATAAATCTATATCTATCTATCTATAAATATATAAAGTAGACTAAGGGTGCAATTAATGTCCAATAAATATGAAAAATTATCTCTTTTTTTGTTAATCTTTCATTACAAACTAAATCATCTAATATAGCTCAATGGTTGAAGACATTCTCATAATACAAGAGGTCTAGGGTTTAATCCCCAATCTTAACAACTTTGTTTTACTATTTTATCTTTTATTATTTTTTTATTTATACTAATTAGTTACTCAAATCTTATATCTATCTATTTATAAATATATAAAGTATACATTTTGCCCATTTAATGCCTCATAAATTCCATTTCATTTTATTTTTACATTCCACTGGAAGTCAAATATTCAATTTTATCTCAATGGTTAGTGAAGGGACTTCATAAAACAAAAAGTTGAAAGTTCAATTCTTCTCAGAAACAATTTGATTTTCGATATGTTTCCCTAAACCTAAGGAGTTACTTATTTTTTTAAATCGGCCACTTAAACCTATAGTACTTGACAATTGTCTCAATAAGTAAACCTAAAAGTAACAGTAAAAAACCAAAAAAAAAGAGAACAAACCTAAAAAGGAAATACGATTACATTTATTGTCTTCTTCATACCTAAGGAAACAATGCGAGATTTCTACCAAAAAATAGACAATTTGAGGTGGTTTGATAAATGTAATTGAAAATTTAAATCACAATTAGAATTTATATTTTTATTTGTTTTATGGTCTTCTTCATGCCTAGCATGGTCGTTCAAACTCACTTGCATATAGCTTTTATACGAAATTTATTTTATTTTTTTAACGAAATGAACCCATTTAAGATATTAGATTAAAACATTATTTCAATTTATAGTAATATATTTTGTTGTAACAGTTACATCTTCATTACATGTTTCTAATGTCAATTAATCACATTTAAATTATAGATCGTAACTTCTTCTTTTCATATTTCAAACTCCTAATTGATTAGAGACTGGTTTAACATAGATGACAAGACATCCATTCCGAAAAATAAAAGATCTCAATCCACATCTCTAATTTTTTATGATTTTCTTAAACCTTATTCCTATAATTGCTTGGATTAGATTTTTATATGGTTGGTTTATTGATATCTATTTTATGAGTTGTAATTGACATTTTGTATGTTTTGTTCTTCCTTATTTTATGAATTGGAATTTCAATTGAAATTTGTGTATTTTTTTATTGATAATTTGTTCAATGGCAAGTATAATCTCGATCTCTTGAGCATATTATCACAATCCTCCTGCACTACTGATGATCATTCACATGAGCCAAATTGAAAGCTTAAGCTATTTTATTAGCTCTGTTCTTTTTACACTTTTTTCCCATAAATTCTTTAGCTTTAAGCCACAGTGATAATATCTAATTAATTTTTTTTTAATTTTTTGTATAATAATAACTAAGCCAACTCTTTAACAACTTTAAAACTAAAAATATACATTTGTCAAATGTAGATTTTTGGGTGGTTTTGCATTCCCTGAGGTCATTCCCTACCGGTATCACAAAGTTGTATATGTGATCAATTCGTAAACTTCTATTAGTAAAGAAAAGAGCAATATGTTTTTGTTCTTAAATGAGAAAGTTTTAACTGATCGCTGGATTATTTATATGGCTACATGCAATAACTATAATTAATTTACTTAAGTGACATAAATAATTGAGATCATAAGTATATATATGATTATCGTGGTCGATGGTATTGTCCACTACAAATGAAGTTTTTTTTACAATATATGTACTAAGAAAAAGTCAAATTTAAGTTATATTATAATATCATTTAATTATCTAAAATTTGATGCAAAATAAGAGATTTATTTAATAATAGCTTAAGCAATAAGCATTTTTGTTTGCTATATGTTTACTACATACTCCATAGGAGTACAAGTTTGTATTCGTATATATACATAATTGATCATCAATGATTGTTATAATATCCTCTATTTTTGTGACTCATTTGTTACTTTTGAAACATATAACCCCTTTTAATAAATAGATATAAGTAATAAAATTTATGATCATAACTTCTTAACAAAATTCTATAGGTCAATTAATTATCGTATAACTTAATCGTTCGATAACGCTTTCAAATGAATGTTCATATCTAAAAAAATAAATTGTAAATGGTATGGATAATATGAAGACATACAAAATCGAATATAATAGACAATGACCTACTATAGCTTATTACTATGTACAATCAAAGTGAGACAATGCTATCACAAGGTAAATAAATTTCTTAATTTCATACAATATTTGAGATCCATCTAAGAGTTGCATATAAAATGTTTGATCTACTTAAAACCTTTTTAAACATGGCGATTTACAAAATAAGAAGGCAACCTATTCTAATTTTTTTATTCTCTACAATAGCATCTAAGTGTGTCTTTGTCCATAAAAATGACAAATTCTCCAGCTTAGCTTGGTGAACAAAAGTGAGTTGTTATTTGTGTACCTGCCATACTAAAATGTTTAAATTTATGTGAATGTCTGTGTTGTTAAAGCTGAAAATGGTTTTAAAAAAAAAATCTTTTCTCATTTAAAACAGGAAAAAAACCAATAAAATTAATATATATATATATATAACCTATGCCCTCTAGTATATATATATAGGATAGAGTATTAGGAAATCTCATTAATATCCTTAAATTAATCTATTAAAGGGCTTGAAAAAAGTTACATGTTTTTCCTTGAGACTTAAAGCAACTAAAATGAGGCAAGCAATGGAATCATCGTCCATCTTGCAACCATAAATGATCAGACTCTCTTCGTCTTCTCTATTGAATGCTTCACCACCTTCCCCATTGTTTGCAGACTCACCCTTTCAGAATTCTAGACCAAATCACAATAAAATTCAGTTGTTGAACACCCGCATAACCTAATTGAACCCTAGAAGAAAAAGGGTTGGACTATGAAAGTTGTGCTTATTGAGCCAAGTTTGTGAAGGAAGAAGCACGAATCGAGTAAGATGTGAGAGAGAAGGTCAATTGGAAGCCTGTTGATCTCACCTCCACTTGGTTCTTCGTATGGAAACCAACAACACAAATACAATCAACCAATTCATAAAAGGTAAAAGTAGGGATAAGGATTTTGGGAGATTAAGAGAGTACAATATGTTGTGTTTCATTTGAATGAAGTCATATTTTTTAACTATATTTTCTTGAACTCCACATCTTTCTTAATTATATAACTCTTGATCGAATATAGACCAAGTAAAACGTGCTCTTACATATTGAATGATGATAAGTTTTTCATTCCTTAAATAAATTCAATGCAACTACTGATGCACTGTATTTAGTAAACTTTATTACAAAATTTCATCCTTAAATATACACGATTTCTACTTAGCGCCCCAACAAAATTTATATTTAACGTCCTAGTCCATCCGTGACGGACGAAACATGTTCATCCGTGAAGGACGAAACATGTTCATCTGAGACGGACGAATTAAACATGTTCATCTATCGCAGACGAAACATATTCATTCGTCACGGATGAGATTAACAACCATAAACATTAAATGTTACTTGTCCCCACCTAACAACATTAACTACCGTCTCTAACATATTACGGCCAAAATTAAACCCTAAACTTCAATCACTCATTCCCTTCCATCTCACAACACCTCTTCCATTAGTTTGATTCTTTTCCATGGCAAATGAAGATATTTTTTTCAACTTCAATAGTAAAGAAGATGTTTCATGAGATTATCATCACAATGAGGTATGCTTTTTAAGTGTTTACTTTACATGTTAGTGGAAGTTAAGAGTTTTATGGTTCTTTCTTGTGAATGTCTATATGTTTGAGTTGTTCTTTGGAAAACAAACACTTTCTTAAGGTAATTCGCAATAGTTGTTACTATATATTCATAAAAACTTCATCTTTGATTATGTTGTACTAAAAAGTTGGAGATTTTGGTTAAGAATTTTATGGTTCTTTCTTGTGAATGTCTATATGTTTGAGTTGTTCTTTAAAAAAACAAACACTTTCTTAAGGTAATTCACAATAGTTGTTACTATATATTCATAAAAACTTCATCTTTGATTATGTTGTGCAAAACTGCATGTTTGAGTGTTTGGCGTTGTTCTATTGAATTTTTACTAGATCTTTGCAAGTTTAAGAACTTTGTTCGTCGACTGTTTTTGAAAAAAACCGTCTGTGACGAATGGAATGACTCCATCCGTCATAGATGGAATGAATCCATTCGTGAGGGACGGAATGCATCCATCCGTCACGGATGGAATGCATCCATCCATCACGGATGGAATGCAACCATACGTGACGAACCGATTAGTCATACTGAAACTGCATCCTAAATTTTTTTTACTTCAACAGGAGAACAATTTTGTGAACGACGGTATTAACAATATGTCCCTGAATGAGTGGGACATGGCACCACCGTCCTTTTCACTTGGGTTGTTCGGCGAAAGTTATGCGCCTCAACAACTGCATATACCGTTATTAGGTGGTTTAGCTCGTAGTGGAATTTTGTCCGTAAGGTGGGAGGCTCCACCTCAGTTTGGGTTCCCGACATTACACACACAACCGCAGTTTGATTTTCCTACACCTGAAGAAGTGATTGTTTCAGAAGATTATTCAGAAAGTTTACCACGGGTGAAGTATTCGGATCCAGAGAAGATGCAATTAAATGGGCTAGACAAATTGGGTTTGATAATCACTTCTGCATCACTATTGGTCGGGATAGAAACCTTAGTGGAGGAAGCCTTCGAAAGACACAACTGTAGTGTGAAAAAGCGGTAATTCACATTCCTCAAGATGAAAACAGAGTAAGGGAAAGAACAAGGAGTAAAAAAATGTGGGTGCCCATTCATATTGTTGTGTCAAGAACAACCGAGAGACTCATGGAAGATCAAGGTAGTTGTTGGAACCCACAACCATGTCATTGGTGATGACTTGTACGGGCATGCATTTGCTGGCAGGATGATACCTGAGCAGAAGAAGTTGTGTAAGTTCATGATAAAAAATCATAATAAACCATCCAAGATTGCAATAACACTTAACCAGGACCCAAACAACTGTACTAAAATGAAGCAAGTGTACAATGAAGTGTACAAGATCCGACATAGTGGGATGGAAGGAAGAACCGTGGTCCAAGAGTTCTTCCATAAGTGTAAGGAGAACAACTACTTTATGGAGTATAGGTCGGATCCAACGACCAATAAGATCGTCGACATTTTCTTTGTCAGTCCAGACTCCATGAAACTCCTAAAGGCATTTTCGTATGTCCTTTTGTTAGGCTCCACATACAGCACAAACAGGTTAGTATAACACATCTATATGCTATATCTACTTGTTGATATTTTTATTCATTATGCAATGACACATCTACTTGTGCATGTATGACTTGTCTTTTCTCGAAATTATAGGAGTCACGTCTATATTGAAGAACTACAATGTGGTGGGGGCGTTTCTACAACGTGATCAAGAAGACAACTACGTGTGGGCCGCACAACAACTTTTTGAAATGTGTAAAAAGTGTCAAGTAACACCTACATGTCTAGTGACAGATCGTGAAAAAGGCCTTGATGAATGTGTTAGATGGACTCTTTCCAAGTGCAAAGTCTATCCTTTGTAGGCGTCATGTGAAGAAGAACATAGAGGACCATGCTAAGAAGGAGATGAAGGATAAAAGCTTGGGTACAAGGTTTGCAAATACATACTATAATTTATTCAAGCAAACAATTATACCCGAGTACGAGAGGGAGTTGTGCAGAATTGAGTCGGAATGGAGGGCTTGGCCACGCCTGACTCAATATGTAAGAAACCGTTGGTTGATCCCTTATAGGGAAAGACTCGTGTCAGCTTGGACAGATATTGTTTTCACGCTTGGAACTTCCACGACAAACCAGTTAGTGCATTGTCCAATCTGTATTCACTGCATTTGCTAAATTTTCACTGCATTTTGTACTAACTATAGGGTTGAAGCAACACACTCTAGTTTGAAAGACTTCTTGACTACTCCACATGGCAGTCTAGACACGATATTCGGTCAATATCATTCAAAGATGGGTAACCAAGTGAAGGACATCAAGGGGACCTTCAACAAGAGTGTACAAAACATGATGACTCTTGTGACTAGGAGCTGATGTTTTCAAGCGGTTGAAGTACAAAGTATCTAAGGTTGCACTTGACCGCTTGACGGAGGAGTACAAAAAGGGGGAAATCCATTTTATGACAGTATTTGCAGATGTCAGATGAGGGTGAGAGATGGATTGTCGTGTGTGCATGACATCACTAGAAATGTGACGAGTTCAATCCCTATTAAGCCTTCAACGTTGCATCCATTTTGGAGACGATTGAGTTTGTCAGAAGTGCAAGACGAAGGTGAGGTTGAGGTGAAGCGCAGAGTCACAAGATCTTTGATGGATCAATTTTATACGGATCAGTTCCTCAATCTGTCAGCAGATGATCAAGAAAAATGTGTCTCACAACTTTATGACATAGATCGCCCCGAGGGGACTAGTCTGCAAGAGCCGACTATTGTGAGGCATAAGGGACGGCCAATGGGAGCTCCAAACAAAGATACCACTAAAAGACATCCTTCTTCATGGGAGTACACAGACAAAGATATGAAAGGGACACCTTCCAAGAAGCAACGAGGTAGGCCACTAATGTCCACTAGTACACCTTCACCAAACCCTAAAGCTCCTATCACTCCTTTGAGGCCATCTCAGGTTAGAGCTCTCAAGAATCCAGTGGGTCAAATGTTTCCACCATATTATCTGTCTCCACAGTCCTTCATTAGAGACTTTGAGCCGTATAAGGGTATAGTTTTGTCGTGTATGCATGAACACTTGAACGGTTACTTTGATATTATTGGTGATGGAAACTATGGATACAGAGCCGTTGCAGATCAACTAGGCCTCGGGCAGGAACAATGGAGGATCGTCCGGCGAGCCATGATTGATAAGGTGAAAGAAATTTGGGAATTGTATGCTCAGACTTGCCTCTTTGAGACGACGCTGGAAAAAGTACAACAATAACTTACATGGTTTGACTCTGGGATGGCCCCAGAGAAGACTTGGATGGTGCTTCCAGATATGGGTTGTCTGGTCGCTTCCGCATTCAAGTGTGCAGTTGTCATGGTGGGTGGTGTAAACGCTACTTTCTTGCCTTTGCAAGCGGATCCACATCATCCCAGAGGTGCTAAGCCTAAGACGATCTACATCTGTCATGTTGAGAAGGAGAGACATTTCATTTCGGTATGGTACTAATCATTTAATTATTTTATATTTATTATTTGAACCCATGAACTAGGCAACTGAGTACATTTCCCATTCTTTTGTAGATGGCCCTATCAGAGGCGTCACCATTGCCTCCAATATTAGTCATGTGGGAGCATGCACATGATGTCTCTGCTGCTTGTTTGTATGATCCATTCGTTCCTCTGCTGATGGCGTTCGGACCTTCTTCTAGAAGAAAGAGAGGAGGTCGCAAGTCGACTTAAATGCTATTGTACTCGCACATTGGAATGCTATTGTGATCCATGATTGTAATGTATTGTAAGCCGACTTAAATGCTATTGTACTCGCCTTGGTGCGCAAGAGATCTCTGTTTTCTACCCCGTCTTTGGAGAAGTATAACGTTTTCTACGTAACCCCGAATTGAGTGATTCCAATGCCAGATTAAAGATCAAGATGTCAACTATAACCCCTCCAAATTTCAGCACGTTTGGACTAGGATTTAGCTTCTGTAAAGTGGCACGGTTTGTACCGTGCCACTTTACAGAAGCTAAAGTGTTTCGTCTGAAACCCCACGACTCATCCGTGACGGGCGGTGATGACTCATTTGTCACATGCCAAAGTGTTTCGTCCGTGACGGATGGACATGTTTCGTCTGTGACGGATGGACATGTTTCGTCCGTGACGGATGGTCACGGACGAAACACTTTGGCCCGTGACGGATGAGTCATCATCGCCCGTCATGGATGAGTCATGGGATAAATGATAACCGTGCCACTTTACAGAAGCTAAATCCTGGTCCAAATGCACTGAAATTTGGAGGGGTTATAGTTGACATCTTATTCTTTAATCTGGCGTTGGAATGACTCAATTCGGGATTACGTAGAAAAAGTTATACGTAGAAAAAGTTATCTATTCTGCCTCTTTTTGTCACTCTCTCTAGCCCTAGGTGTTTTTGGTGTTCCATTAAAGATTTGTGAAGATTGGAGATTGTTTCCCTCAATTGGATCAAGTATTTCTAAAAAATTACCAAACAAATCCAAAATACCAAACAAGAGAACATACAAAGGTACGATCCAAACTCTCAACAAAGAACCAACAAACTTAAAAGCATCCACAATTATCAACAAAGTACCAAATGAAACCATCAAAGAAACAAAGACGTCCAAACTAAGCGAGGCAACCTATTCATCTTCGTCGTCCTCCTCATCATTGTCGTGTGCAAAGTGTCTAAAGTCTTGAATGCAGTGTCGGATAGCCTCGCGCATGTTGTAGAATTGATCTTCCTCCGCATCATGGAATGGATTGAGACGATGCAAAGCTTGTCCAATGCACTACATAAATACAGCAAAATTAACTAAGGTAAAGCTTGAATTGTATATGTAAATTAAAACCAAACATATAACACATATATTCACCTGGACAGGATCTCCGATGCCTGCATCCTGAGGCCTGACACATAAGTGTGTATGAGGTATGTACCATTCCATGTAGCCGACACTGCACTCATATCCATACCCTGCAGGAGGGCCCATATGTTCGAGTATGATGGAGACTTTCATTATATTTTTAACATAAATGTATACTAAAGTTTTTATTCCAAAAACATGTATTATTATTAATATACAAATAGAGAGTGATAATCATATGAGGAGAATGTTTAGGGTATATAGTGAGAATTAATCTAAGTCACTAGATTATAAGAATGGAGAGTTTCGATTAAAACACATATATTGGCAAACTTGTAAATATAACAAACTTGTTTATTTTTATTTTTGTTTTTAATTAATATTTTCCCCGAAAATTATTTTTTTGAACTTTTTTTCAAAAAAATATTTGTTTCCCGAAAAATAACTATTTTTCCCAATTTTTCCCCCTGAAATTAAATTTCATATTTTTCGTGAACATTTTCTCAAAAAAATAGTAACATGCACTTTAGCATTTTAATCATGCACTTTAACATACTACTTATACACTTGAATATATTTACATATGCACTTAATTTTAGATTACTAGACATGCACTTTAATATACTTATACATGCACTTAAATTGGAATATTGAACATCCATTTTGAGATAATTACATATGCACTTTTTAACATATTAAGTATGCACTTTAACATGATAAATATGCACTTTTAATATAATAAACATACACTAGCTAAAATGTACACTTTTGATATACATGTTAAACATGCACATTTATATATTACAAGATGCACTCTGTGTGAGCATTAGAACATGTGCTTATATATGCACTTTGAATCACGATTACTTTTCGGCGCATACCCAAAATTTCTTTTCAGCGCATAGGGTCCACACGTTACGTGTGGAGTGTCTCCCCATGTTACGTGTGAAAGCAGACCCTTTCAAAGTTTCACACGTAACGTGTGGAGCTACACCACACGTTACGTGTAGTGTAGCTCCACACGTTACGTGTGGGTGTGTATCCCACGTAACATGTGGTGTTTTTAGGGTATTATAATCTTGAGTTATAGTATAATTTAGTATATTTATGCATAGCATATTATTGTATATTTTTAGAATTTATTTGTGGTTCAATGTTGAATTATTGATTATTTTATATATATTATAATGTTGTGTATGAATGTTGTATCATATTATTGTATATTTTTAGTATTTATTTGATTATCTAAAATTAATAAAAGAAATACCCCAAAATATACAACCTAGAAGACGAAATAGAATTGTTCATTACGCTGGATGACTACAACCACATTTAGCTCACAATACAAGAAATAATACAAGTTCTTCATAAACTTAGAAACCCTAATACAAAATAAATGACATCGCCTAGTTGCGTTTGAAGAAATTAGGATAGTCTCTGGTAAAAGTTTGCGGCATATCATATCTCTGCTTTGATAAAACTGTTTGCTCCCTACAAAGGTTGATAGTACGTAAACAACATTACACAAAAGATACGACATCAAGGCAGTATACGATGTACATCATTATATAGTTTGAGGTTATACCTACGCATCTTATCCACATCTTGTAAAATTTTTTTATTTTTCTTAACAAGATCTTGATTCTCCTTAACAAGATCTTGTTTTTCCCGCCATTGTTGTCGAATAATCGCGTGTGCCCTGTCCTCGTATATAGGAACAATCCACTTCCTGTAAAAACACCCCATTCTTGGGCATCCCCAATACCTTCTTCCGTAGTTCCACTGCAAATCCCAAGTACGGACAATGGCTTTCAAATTACACGCGCATAGTGGGTTTGTTGATGATTCGGATGAAGATGCCATTATTTGTTATAGTGCTTGGTTTCCTACAAATATCATGAATCCATTAATATAAAAAATTGGGGATAATAAATCAAAAGAAACTGGAAGAAGAAGCTTACCCATAATTGAATCTTCAAGCGTCGTTTGTGTTGGACTTGTTGTAGAGAACAAACAACTCTAATGCCTCTTATATAGTGAAAAGCAATGTGTTTGACAACTAATATACAGCTGTATATAACTGTAGTATATAATGACCTCAACCACTAGCATTAATAAACTCAACCACTAGCATTAATAACTTCTCAACAATCATTTACCACCTTAAACCCTAAACCCTAAACCCTAATTAAAAGTTCCTCTCCTCAATCTCACAAACAAGGTAACTAAAATACCCGATTCATCCTTATTAATTGAAGATAAATAGTTAACCATAACCTTAACCCTAACCCTAAACCCTAATCCCTAAACCTAAACCCTACCCCAATACCATATCCATAAACCCTAAACCCCAAACCCTAACCCTACCCTAAGCCCTAACCCTACCCCAAGCCCTAACAAAAACACTCATACGCCTAAACCTTGAACCACACGTAATGTGTGGAATCAGCTCACACGTTACGTGTCATGATATCCCAAACGTAACGTGTGGATGGGGCTCACACGTAACGTGTGGTGCAGTCTGTGGCAAAACGCATTGAATTAATCGTCTTGTCCCCACCTAACTGTAATAATGACCCGTCTTCTTCCTCGGCTAACGATCCATTTCGAGCCTAAACCCTCATTTGAAACACTCACAAATTCTTGTTTTGCACTCTAATTTTTTGTTAAAAAAATGGACAACCCGAACAACAACGAGTATTGGAGCAACAGTGGGGATAATATTCCACTTTCGAACGAGGTAATTTCTATTATGTAACCCTAAAGTTATTTTTTATTGTTGTTTTGAACTTGTTTAAAGTTTGTAGCTTGATGGTTAGGGTTTTGAAAGGTATGATATTTGTTATTTAGGGTTTAACCAAGCTAGACATGATATTTATTGTTTAATATTAAAGATCTCATTTTATTGTTTAGGGGATTAGAAACAAAGATTGAGCATTGTTTAGGGTTTATGGCTGCGAAATGGCTGTTACATTGAAGAACAGTTCCACACGTTATGTGGGAAGATAGTGCACACTTAACCTGTGGAACGCTTCCACACGTAACGTGTGAAACGCTCCCACACGTTACGTGTGGAATCACCACCAGAAACCGGTTGTAGGTTCATTCTGTAAAATGGCATGGTTTGTCACTAACCGTGCCATTTTACAGAATCTGCTCTCTCAAAGAAAATTTTGAATTTAGGTTTATAATTTGTGCACTACTTGATGAGATGATTTCATGTGTATGTAGATGAACTGTTATTTATACGAGGGGTTAAACAATATCTCCCTCAATGACTGGAGCACCCCACAGAAGACATTTGCGGTTTGGGAAACGCCTCAAAAGTTGCAGGATTGGAACACGCCTCAACCAGCTATTGAGATACCATCCTTCTCACTTGGGATACCGTTTCCTCCAGAAGCATCTTCATCTCATGCTACCCCATAGTTTTGCTTTCCATCCCTACACACACAGCCTCATTTTAGTGTACCACCGGAGGAGGATGTTTACGTCTCTGTTGATTACTCAAGGTTCTTTACAACTGATCAAAGCTACGTTGAGAAAAGAGTATCTCAATAGCTGGGTTTAGGGCAAGATCAGTGGGCTTTTGTTCGACGTACCATGATCGCTACGTTGAGAAAAGAGTATGAGCTACTCGCGCCACTTTGGGTGTCTACGATGACACTTGAGGCAATGGAGGTGAAGCTAGCATGGTTTCCTTCCCTGAATAGGCCGGCCCCACCAGAGACGTGGTTAGACCTCCCGGATATGGGATGTTTGGTGGCAACGGCATTCACATGTGTGTTCGTTACCGTCGGTGGTGGTGTGGGAACGACATACCTGCCTATGAGGGGGAAGCCAAACGAAGCATCAGTTGGCGAGAAGCTGAAGACGATATGCATTTGCCATGTCCAGGAAGAGCAACATTTTATTGCGGTGCGTTAATACAATCACATCTGTTGATACTATCTTGTGTTATAACATATGTATGATGCATTGACTTTGTGTAGATTGGCCTTGCCGAGACATCGCCCTTGCCTACTCTTTACCCGACGTGGGTGGTATATCATGACCCGTCTGCGGGTGATTACGTAGATCAAAGGACGTGTGATCGGTTGTTGGAGTACGAAGAAGCCAAGGCCGAAAAGAAGACAAGACGAAAGAAGAAGGTTGAAACGGTCGATTTATGTAATGAATGATATGTATGAATTATGATGCAATGAGAAGTCATAACATTCAAATCCAAACATAAAAAACATTCAAATAGAAGTCATAACATTCATTGTTGTCATAATCCAAACAAGTCATAAAAAACATTCAAATAGTAGTCATAACATTCATTGTTGCAATACTCAAAGGTTCAATGAAATACATAATATGAAACAAGTTTATTCCTGAAACAAGTCTTCACGGCTTCCTCAATAATTGGGAAGGAAGGGATACATATGCTCAAATGACCGGCGTAAAGACTCTGCTACATCTTCACATTCATGGTTGCGATGTTGCTCAAGCTCATTGTAGCATTGTTCGAATGCCTGCACACAACACAAAAACGTTGATATGTATGAAAAAATATAGATAAGAGTTAACCGAACATTAAACAATCTACAAATCAGTCAAATTCATACCCGTGTCGCGTCTTCAATGGTAGGGGGGTTGATGAATGGATGTGTACGTGGGAGGTACCATTCCATGTAATCATCGCTGCAGTCATGGCCTTGCTGGATTGGAGGGCCCATCGCAGCTAGGGTCATGGAATGTACAGTATGTGCATCCCATGCAAATCGAGCTATGTCGTACTCAACCTTATAGCTGTTGATCTTTACTCAAATCAGTCACAGTCAAAGAACCCTATGGAGGTGCTAAGTCTCTTCCATTGATGTTTAGCCCAAGGATCAACAATACGTCATGGAGAGTAATGGTCATCTCTCCCCATGGCATATGGAATGAGCTGGTCTCAGGTTGCCAGCGCTCAACAAACGCACCTATCAGCGTCTCGTGCACATGGTCATGTATCACCTGCGGAATATTACACAAGCCTGAACTAGCAGCCAGATTACCCCATGGCGTTGACAACTGCAGACGCCATGCGCGTGTCTGTTTGCCTCATTGCTGAAACTTCAACGGTGGCACAGGCTATAAACATTTGCATTTTTAAACCAGTGTAAGCAATCGATTTGACATATTTATATAAAAATGTGAAATGACAAGAATAAGGTTTTTCATGCAACTTACAATGCGCTAATAAAGGGTGTACGCCACGTGATTGGCAAAACCCTTCAGCAGTTTGGGATTCTCCGGACCTCCATAGACTCTGACCTGCAATTCCGGTTCATATCTCCCTTTTTTTTATTCGGGGTGGTCTTGCCTGCGAAGAGGTGCCTTCTTGTTGCTCCTTGTCCGCATCATCATCATCAGGTTGAGCTCTTGGAGCCCAGGCTTGACTGTCTTCGTCCTACATGTTTTTAAACAAATGATAAGCAATTACATTTTTATCATACAATCATATTTTGATATATTAAGGCTACTTACCATATTCACCGGTGCATTCGGGTTGAGCCCCGAGCTCTCCCACGGATTGTATCCCATCTCATCATTTGCGCCGCCTTCATAATATAAGGGGTTGTGATAGGACGTGGACACGTGAGGGCTCTGATGGGCAACTGGGCTCTCATGATGGTAAGGGATTTGGGTCTGCCTCTGTTGCGGTGGCGGACTCAATTCAGGGACATAATTGTTATTCTGATCGATCGATCGTATCAGAATAACAATGTAGTGGGCTCACGTTGCACTGTGGGTACAACTGCGGGTCTGAATCTGCAGGGCCACCCGCCACAAAAGATGGCACAAACGGGAGCACAGGGGGGTCAGCATTGCCCGCCTGCCTGTATCCTCCCGCATCTTGTGCAGCACCCACAACCCTACGGGATAGCTCACCCTCAGTCCGATACGAAGCAGCCCGGACGAGGTCTCATCTGGTTCTACGCCTCGTTCTCTCACCAGGCTCCATCTACCACAATAAATCATTTTGCTAAGCAAATACAAATCCGATAAAGTTATTAAACATATCCATAGACACACTTTCATACAAATCCATCAAAAATCCTAAATATGCAAATTTCATACAAATGTCTCAAATCCATTAAACATACATATGCAGCACGTAACGCGTGGTCGATGACCACACGTTACGCCCAACGGCCATCAACACGTAACGTGTGGAAGGCTTCAGCACGTTACGTGTTGTGGTCTGTCTGGCAATTCGCCGGCGACATTTCACCGGCGACAATTCCGTCGGTGAAATTCAGATTCCGGCGATGCCAAATTTTTCAACATTTCTTAAAAATTCAAACTTATTTAATATATCTACCTAAAACACTACTTCATACAAAATAAACATACCTCAATTTCATACTAATCTAACTATAAAATTCATACCAATTCACAAAAAATCAACATATACCCTAAACCCCTTTCATACAAATCTAACAAATTTCTACAATTTCATACCCTAAACTACTTCTAAATTAACAAAAAAAACAACAAATACAAGCACATAAACACTAAAACATTGTGGATCTAGAATTTCTATACAAAAACTTCATAATTTTTTTTCAAGAGGTAAGTGTAACTAACCTTGATTATTTGTAAGGGATGGAACGTAACACGCAAAACTTATTGATTCGTAACGGGGCGACACCTCTCCTCCCGTAACGTGTCGAGAGAGATTTGTGTTTTTTAGAAGTAGTTTGCAGCGGCGGAATGGAGGAGAAGGGAGACGAAGGCTTTTAAAGCCAGGGTTGCTCCACACGTTACGTGTGGAGTAGTCTCCCGCGTGACGTGTGGAGTCGTCTCCCGCGTGACGTCTTGATCCTCCTTGAGCGTTACATGTCGTCCCTCTCCTCCCGTAACGTGTCGACCCTATGCGCTGAAAAGCAATTTTGGGTATGTGCCGAATAGTAGGACCCCTTTGAATACATTATTGATGTACAATACAATTAAATTAAATATTTAAAAAAAATCCATAAAATATATTTTTTTCCGAAAAAAAAAATAAAAAAATTATTTTCAAAAAAATTATTTTTTAATATAAATTATTATGAAACAATAATATTTATAATTTTGTCACTCCAATTTTATCCCTCCATCTCATAGATCTTATGGTCATAATTACTCTTTACTTTACACACTAAGACCATTATGCACTTGAATCGTACTCCAAAAATAGAAACCGAAAAATTGAGTGGGGTTAGGAAAACAAATCACAACTAAGCATACAATAATAAAATTACCTTAAATCCCTTAAAAATGTCATATTTCGAACCAACATCTACACAATAAACAATCCCTTAGAAATGTCATATTTCGTAATAAAACATGTCCTCCCTTGAAATATTACCTATAAAAATTTGTTTTATATCTAAAACTCAGAAATTTTGTGTTAGTTGCTTCTTTTTGTGTTTTTTTTTATGGATTTTATTAATTAACTTGTACTTTGTAACTTTCGATGAGCTATGTACATTATTTGTAAGTTAATATTCATATTCGAGATTAGTGATTACGTATAGGATAAATTGGGTTGTGTAAAAGTGGGTTGGCCCGCCCGGCCCGTACCACCCACCCGACAAAAAAATATGGGCTTGGACAAGGGTAAGAGCCCTAATGGGCTGTTTGGCCCGGCCTAGATAGGTAAGCGGGCCTGGTAAGAGCAAAAAAATAAGCCCTAATAGGCCGATCAGCCTGGCGTGACCCATACTTATTTAATATATATATTATATGTACATATAAAATTTTAGTTTACTTTATATGGTTATATCCCAAACTCAAAGTGTTTTGTTTTTAAATCTACTTTTTGCCTCTTAGTATAATACCTCATTTGTTTTTTCCTCTTATATATGCCAATTTTTGCATAAACATTTAAAAAAATCCTTTTAAAAAGAAAAAAATCAGAAAACGAGCAGCCCGCGGGCTGGCTCAGACACCCGACAGGTAAGGACATGATTAACAGCTCGCATAGTGGACCCGAGTGATGCGAACAACCCCTGGGCGATGTCGCGATGTAGGATCTTGACTCCTCAAGCTAGGTTGAATCTTCTCCTCCGTAGCCAAAGTGATGGCTTTCCTAGGGTTAAAGAGATAACCCTTTCTAACGCGTCAAAGAGATGACGAAGAGGTCAAAGAGATGACCTTGAGTACCGAAGAGACGGTGAATGATTTGCTCGAAGCGACGAGCTACGGGATAGGTTGATCCGGATATCGAAGGGTTGACGTTAGGATTCAAGTAAGGAGCGTACTCAACTTCTAAGGAGCGAACTCAACTTGTAAACTAAATCCAACGTAATTAAAATGAAGTACAAAGGGGGCTACTTATAGCCAAAGAACTCTCACAAAAACCCTAATGGGCTTGGGCCTAATTCTAGCTAAATGGGCCGGCCCACTCTACAAGAGTTGGCACACACCCGAAATAGAAATGACTGAAATAGAAATACGAAAATGGGAAATATACTAAAACTGGAAATAACTAATAATATAGAAATATATAATAAACTGAGTTAAGTAATACTCCAGGGAGGACGCCATGGTCTTGGTTGACTCAGTCCCTTAGTGAACCATCTGATGGCTGGCCATGATGCTATCAATCTCCCTCCCTTATAATCGAAGCGTCCTCGCTTCGATCATGTACAGGCAATGGTGAACAGACGATGAACGAAGGGAGGCACGTCCAACACCATGGAATCTATCGAAGGGAGTGCTGAGATCACCAGAGGGGGCGGTTGGGTGTTCACTGGCGCCAAAGGCTCGGTGTCGGTCACGATCGTGGGCTCCCAAGCATACCATTCGTCGTCCTCGGAATAGATATCGTAGACTGGCAGCGCGCTCTCGACGTAGTCATCATAGACGGGCCGTGCATCCCCGGGGTAAGCATCAAAGACGGGCGATGCGTCCTCAGGATAGTCATCATAAATGGGTGGCGCATCCTCGTCGTAAATGAGAATGACATGCATGTTCCCAAATAAAAAACAAACAAACAAAATTAACAATCTCTCTTCTTTTCTTTTCTTTTTTCTTTTTTTTTCTCCTTCTTTAAATTAAAAAAAACAAAATTAACCTAATTTTGTAATCCCTCTCTCTTTTGTTAACATCAGCAACGTGGGAACCCTAGGGGGTGGGTTTGGCGCGGCCGCGGCGGAAGTAGGGTTTCGGCAGTGCAACCTTCGTATTTTGTCCTTTTGAAGGGGCAAACGAACTCGGATTTGAAAGAATTTTATATGGATGAACTCGTCTTTCAAAGCTCTACAGGAATCTGGAAAAAATTCTCAAAAAAGAGAAAACTTTTCTGGGAGGAAACTGGGCAGAAGTCGACGGCGTTTCTGGCGTTGGTGTCGACGTCGTGGTGTAGATGTCGGTGAAGAAACAAACTTAGCTTGGATAGGCTCTGATACCAGTTGATGCGAACAACCCCTGGGCGATGTCGCGATGTAGGATCTTGACTCCTCAAGCTAGGTTGAATCTTCTCCTCCGTAGCCAAAGTGATGGCTTTCCTAGGGTTAAAGAGATAACCCTTTCTAACGCGTCAAAGAGATGACGAAGAGGTCAAAGAGATGACCTTTAGTACCGAAGAGACGGTGAATGATTTGCTCGAAGCGACGAGCTACGGGATAGGTTGATCCGGAGATCGAAGGGTTGACGTTAGGATTCAAGGAAGGAGCGTACTCAACTTCTAAGGAACGAACTCAACTTGTAAACTAAAATCCAACGTAATTAAAATGAAGTACAAAGGGGGCTACTTATAGCCAAAGAACTCTCCCAAAAATCCTAATGGGCTTGGGCCTAATTCTAGCTAAATGGACCGGCCCACTCTACAAGAGTTGGCACACACCCGAAATAGAAATGACTGAAATAGAAATACGAAAATGGGAAATATACTAAAACTGGAAATAACTAATAATATAGAAATATATAATAAACTGAGTTAAGTAATACTCCAGGGAGGACGCCATGGTCTTGGTTGACTCAGTCCCTTAGTGAACCATCTGATGGCTGGCCATGATGCTATCACCGAGCCATTTATACAAGCCAGAAAAATAGGTATAGCCCTACTTGGACCCATGTTTGATCAAGTTTAGTTACATTCTGTCCCGCCAAATGTCATGCCAAGTTTTTTTTAAATAATGAAATTAGCTTAGTTTCTTTATTGTGTACGGGGTTTGAGTAAAATTTTGTATTGGTTTCCAAAATATTAATTTCATATTAAAAAAACTAAAAAAAAATCTAATTAGTGACAATACGAATGAAACTAAGATAAGTATGATAATATAAGAAAATCTCTACTAATAATCAATTGAAAAAGATCAATGTGACTTCATACATACATAAAATGATAAATCAGGTCGACCTATAAATAAATGAATTAAAAAGAAGTTTGAATAAAATGTTATTAGTTAAATGAAAAATAATAAAAGAGAAAATTTAAAAATTACATAATATATTCAATCTAATATGAAAATCAGGACCATATGTGAATAATCTATATGTTAAAACGAAAATCAAGATCATATCTAAAATATTTTATATAATCTACTATATATACTAAATTAAAATAAACTAATGTCACATGACACCGCCATATTTAAATTGCAACATGTCATTTTCTCATTTTTTTAAATAAATATAATATATATTAAAAATTTCTATCCTTAGCCTAGTATTAATCTTTCCTTATTTAAATACAAATCAATTAGAAAGATTACAAATCAATCAGTTAAGAAGATTACAAATCAATTAGCAAGATTATAAATTAATTATAAATATTACAAAAGATTACAAATAAAAATATTGGACTGAACAATATGTGTCTTCTTTAGAGAAATATGATCGGCAGAACTCCATTTGAGTTTTCTTCATATGGAGACTCCATAAGTTTTAGATCTTTATCTGCAGAAGTTGAAAAGCAGGATTCACTTTTTAAAGGTACACTATATCTGATAATGCAAAGAAGCCAAATCTTCCAAACTATATACTGCACATTTCCTTAAATGATTAAAAAGATCCAATTTTGTATTTATCAAAATAAACAGTTAAATCCGATTCACAACATAACAAACACAACAACAAAACGGGTGAAACACAAATGCAACAATAGAGCAAGTAGCACATTGTTGCGCTAAATTTCAAATTCATGATTAAAGAATTATTTTTTATCAAGATTATAATGTATTTTGTTCAGATCATTCTCAAGTTATAATCTATAGACCGACTCGAATAGTAGGTTCATAAACATTATTGAATTGAACTAAGAAAATAAAATTGTCATAACAAAATTATTTTACAAGAAGAATTGAGTTTAAGCGAATGATTGAAGAGAACTCAAGATGTAAATGCAAACCTCTAGTAAGGAGTCTATGTTATAGTTTCTAATACTCTGGATTTGTTTTGATTATATTTCTACAATGAGAATTGATTTTGAAGCAAAACACTCCGTACCAGAATTCAATACTCGGTAGAGTTTATTCACAAAACATTATGCAACACGATAGAATAACTTATTAGGAAAGAAAAGATTAAGAGAAAATTATATATAGTCAGCAATATTATTTTGACATGCGCTTCATCATTTTTGTCACATGCCTACTCTATATCGTGTCACATCACTAAATTATATGTTTATCTATTATTATTATAAAATATTTTAGATATGATCTTTATTTCCTTTTTAATATATAGTTTATTCACGTTTGATCATGATTTTCATATTAGACAGAATATATTAGGTATTTTTCGAATATTCTCTTTTAATGCTTCCATTTAATGAGTCACATTTTATTCAAATTCCTTTTAATTCATTTATTTCTAGGTATAAGACCTCATTCAATGTATTACGTATGTACGAAATTACATTGATTTTTATTAATTGGTTATTAGTATATATTTTATTGTATTACCGGTTACCGCACTAATTTGAATTTCATATATATTGTTACTAATTAGATATATTTTTCATTTATTAAATATTTTTTAATATAAAATAGATATATTTATAATGGTGAAAAATATCATTATAAACTTTTACCTACGCCTTGTGCATGGAGCGAGAACTAATTTAGTAATGTGACACATTATGGAGTAGACATGTGTCTGTTATCATTAAATCGTCCATCTTGAATATGTAAGTTTAGTTTGTTAATTAAATTGTATAGATTTAAATTAAAAAAATGTTTTTTTAGGACTGGAGATTAAATTTTAAATTTAGAAACATAAAATATAAAGAACACTGAAGTGGAAGTAGAAGTTGAAGCTGAAGAAGACAAATTAACATCTTATATTCTAAATATATTAAATATATTCCATCTTTGCAATAGCAGAGATCACATTACTTACACATTTGAAGAGAAAACTCAAGTCTAAAGAACAAATTCAAATATTTTCCATCTTTAATAGTATCTAAGGGAATAATCCATAGCAGCCATTCAAGTCATTGTAACACACATTAAGGGTTAAAAAAGATGGAAAGTAATTCATTAGCACAACAAATTGAAACAAACATTTGGAATCTCTTCTTCACCCAGCTACTCACATTGTTTTCAATCTCACATGAATTTTTTGAATGTCTATGGCCAATTCGAGCCAAATTGGACAAAAATTTTGACCCAAATCAACACTAATAGTACTCTGAATCGTCAAAATCAATTCACAACTTCGACCTCAATTTGATCCAATACACAAAAATTTAAGCAATATACTAGTAATTGGACCCAAATCGACCTAATTCGAGCCAAATTGGACCAAATATTCGACCCAAAATCAAACATATATGCATACCTGGATTGGGCGACGCCTGAAATCAAACTATAAAATGAGCAAAAATGGCAGTTGCGAAGACTAATGAAGATGGAGGAGAGGAGGAAAGTGTACGCACCTGGGAGCTCAACTTCACAAAGTATTCTGGAAGCTCTCTTGCAAGTGATGGAAAGGATGGAGGATGATGAAAGTACAATCTTGAGGGCAAATTGTGTAATCTTTCCTACTTCAACTCCCTCTTACTGCTTACTCTTACCCCCTCCCCCCCCAGGTTTAAGGAATTCCATCATCTTCAACCCCTTTATTGCTTCAACCAGGCACTTCCACTCCCTCACCAAAAAACAGCCGAACACGCCACGGGAAGATGAAGCTAGATGAACTTGCCGCTTCCAACGCCTCTTAATGTCTGCTGAACGGGCCCTATATATAATTTTTGTCATCTTCAACTTCTCCACCCCTCTGGTCACTATATGAGTTCAGCAAAGTTCTATTAGAAGAACATGACGCATTCATCTTTACCAGAATAAGAAAAAAAAATGTAGAGGAAGTATTGTGTGTTAGACATCTCTTTTTGATGCATGCCTATTTTCGTGAGGAGTTGAACAATCAGGAGGACTCTTAGCAAAGCATATGATAAACAAGAACCAACATCAACATCACAGCTAAATTTTGAAAGTAGTAACTGAGAACACTTACTTACATAAGAGTCCCACTGATAAATTCCTAAAGGCCAAGCAACAAACTGCACTTCCTAAACTAAAATGCGGGAACAACATTAATCAATTTCAGAGAAACTAAACTAAAAAGAAATTAGAATGCGGGAACAAGATGGAAATCAAATCAAATACAACTATTGTTTATACTAGAACACGACTTAAGCTTATCAGTTCCTCAGTTAGGCATTTCGTCGAACACTTCGACTGCTTTCCCTAAGCGCCCAAACTTCAACCGCCTTAACCCACTAGTAGAAAAAATGCCTTTCACCACGGTTGATTTGCAAAGAATACCACGGTCTATAAACCGTGGTAAACTTGGCCGTGGTAAACATGTTTACCTCGGTTTCATGTTTACCACGGTTACATATTTACCATGGTTAATGAACTGTGGTAATTCAACCAACCGTGGTAAAAGTGCAACTATTCAAAGTACTTTCAACCGTAGTAATATTGTGTAACCCACGGTAAAGTTGAACCATAATAAAATTGTTTAAACCGTGATAAATTGATTTTACCCGTGATAAACTTGTATCCCTATAAATTTGATCGAACCGGGGTAAATGTGCACCTTTTTTTAGTACCTAAATTATAATATAAATTATAGCATACGCATAACCATAATTATCTACATTGCACGAATTCAAAAGACATCAAGTATAAAAATGGATTAAATATTAAAATGGCATACATCAATGTATTGTTATAAATGCAACATACTCAAAAGCTGATATGTCACTAAAAATAATGTTGAGCTAGCTAAAGTATGAAACACTTGTACAAATGTTGTTTAGCTAGCTAAAGTATGAAACACTTGCACAAATATTCCACGTACTAACTAATCTATGAAGGTCTGCACAAGTGTTACTCATTGATCTCGAATCTCATGTACCAAATGCTCTAAGCCTTGTAACTAGCTTACTGAGTACCTGACACATGAAAATAATATATCAGAAACCAACTTAGAACCCCAATGCAAGTTAATTTTACAACATTAGAACTAATTAACGTCCTGTGCAAGAAAGCAAATTCAAAGTGTACAAAACAATGACACACACAAGACATCGTCTTTTCTTCATATGTTACCATGGGCTTCATTGGATCTGATAAACAAATATAAATATTATATATAAGAAGTATTGGGCTCATCATAACCATGTAAATAAATATATATATCAATCAGGGATGTCAATTTGAGAAGGCAACCACTACAAATAAGTACAAATCGCCCAAAAGCAGTGAGATTTCTCAAATATCCATTGAAAATCTATCAAAAGAGAAGACAATAGAGATAAACGAAGCATGCAGAATACCTTCTAAAGACACACAGAATCTCTGCTATACAATACCAATATAGGCAAGATTTTCCGTTGGTGCAATCTCACGTGTACATATATCCAGTACCACAGTACATTAGATTCAATACCACAGTAAAAAAGTTTAATCAAAGGATGTTTGCATGAGCTGAGGTAAAGAAGGATGAATCGGGGGAATAAAATCAAATTGATTGCCCTACTATTTGGATTATAGTCCGACCCTAATCAAACCCAAATAAAGAACCCAGAAGAAACAAAGCAAAATTCGACACGCAAGGTTAGACCCTAAATCAGAAAAGAAATTGAACTCACAACAGTTCCACAAGCAAGCCTAATTTCCTGCCTCAATAAAAATTCTATCAGTTTCACAAACTTACCATAGACAAGTAAGCAAAATATGCAGCTCAAAACACCTTGAGTGAGATCTAATTTGGAGATACAACTCTAGGATTGTAATGGCTTCTTGCAATACAAACAATAAACAATAATACTGTTGACAACCTGCAATAAAGATAGTAAATCCAAACAATTTCCATTAAGTAACAGAGCATATACACTATTTAAAGCAACGAAAAAGCTACAATTGAAGTTTTTACCAACTTGCAAAGGAGGAAGAGTTAAATAGGTAGATTGGCTGGCTTAGCCTGATTGGATGCAGTTGGGGACGATTTCATGGTGGCAATGGTAGCAACCTTGTGCTGCTGAGAAGCGAAAATGAGACTAATTGTTAGTGTGTGACTCTACCTTGTGTTGTTGAGAGTTGAGGAGGAGAATCACTAAAATGCAAACAGAGCTACACCATGGAATTATCCCTCCCCCAAACTTAAATCATACATTGTCCCCAATGTAGAAATAAAAGAAAAAGGAAAAGAAACTCACCAAAAATTCAGGCATTCAGGCATAAGCATAATAAGCTCGAGAGGTACTTAGTAACAACACAAGCTCTTTGTAGACCAAAAGAATATTCAGGAAATTTCAGCAGCATTTCTCTTGATTGAACATGTCCAAAACAAGCAAAGGAAAACAAAGAGCAGCAAACAAATACCAAAATACCAAAAACTCAAGTGCTTACACCAACCAAAACAGCATAGTAATCTCCAATCTCATGTTAAGTTGCACATTCGAACACAACAAACATCACACATATAGTCCATTCAAGTGCAAATAAACTGATGTCGTGAAATCAACAACAAAATCCTCAAAAGACTGGGACAACAGATTGCAACAATCAATGATTCTACTGACACATCCAAACACAGTCAGCAAACAAACAAAGAAACACCTCAATTTGAATGTGTAGGGCAGTAATCTCGTCAGTTCACAAACGCAACCTATTCATCCCAAAAAATTTGCTCAGTGAAAACCATTAATGTAGGTCATAGAAACGTACCAATACGCACCGAAATCAACACTGATGTAAACCCCATGAAAATACTGACGGGGGGGTTTCGGGCCAGTAGGCAGGCGCGCGGGTCTGGGCTCGGCGGAGAACAGAAACAGGGGCGGTGATGTGGTGGTGAGAAAGAGAGATGGTGTTGGTGGTCGCTGGTGGGTCTGGTGAAGTCGCCAGGGCGCGGCCATGGATCTGGGTGCGCGGGAGTGGGTCGCGCCGGTGGTTCGCGAGCAGCAGCGTGGGGTGGTATTGGGCAGCAGCGGCTCGGTGGGTGAGCGAGGTTGAGCGGGGCTGGTCGGAGACGATGAAGTGCAGCGGCTCTGTCGGATTTGGCTGGGCGCGGGTGTGATGGTTGGCGAGCAGGGGATCTTGGTTCGGTGGTGGTCTGGGCGCAGATGTTCGAGAAGGCGAGAGTCGCCGGTGTTGGTGGTCTAGGCGCAGATGTTCGAGGAAGGGGGGTCCGGCCGAGGATGCGCTGCCTGATCGAGGTTGTCTACGAAGGGGGCGGTCGGGCGGTGACTCGACGAACAAGGAGTAAGGCTGTAAGGGGCGGTGGATGGTCGGGATGGAGAAAGCCAAGAAGGAGATGGATTGATTGAGGTAGAGGGTAAGAGAGATTTAGATTTTAGGGTTGGAAGATTAAAAGGAAAAAAAATGGAAGCAACGCGAAGAAGAATAGATGCTAATTTACCACGGTTATTTGTCAACCGTGGTAACTTCACGAAGAAAAAGCAACCATGGTATTTTTGATGTTAAATTACTACGGTTATTTGATCAACCGTGGTATTATTGCAATTAAAATAATACGGTTATTTGACCAACCGTGGTAATCTTACGTAGTAAAAAAATTTACCACGAAAAAAAACGCAATCGTGGTATTATGGTTGTTAAATTAATACGGTTATTTGATGAATCGTGGTAATTTCACCTATTTAACTCGGAAAAAAACGCAACCGTGATAAATTAACAGTAGCCAAAAGCCATTTTTCTACTAGTGACCACAGCGAAAACAACGAGGATTACAACTACAACAATGGAGGATTCAGCTCCTACAGATTGAACTCGCCCTTCGACTCCTCCATGGCCCTCACACTTATATTTCTCCTCACCGCTGTACTTTTAATGGGATTCTTCTCGATCTACATCCGCCGCTTCACCGACGACTCCTTCCCCGTTGAAACGTACCGCTTCCGTCGACAGCGCGCGACGAGCCTCTCCTCCTACGCCGGTGCGGCCAGGACGACGGCGAAGGGGGTGGACCCGGACACCGTGGATTCCCTTCTGGTGTACGGTTACGACGATGGTTGTGCAAAGCAGGGGAACGTGGCCGAGGCCGAGTTGGAGTGCGCAATTTGCCTGAGTGAGTTTGAAGAGCGGGAATGTGTGAAGGCTATTCCGTTTTGCGGTGGCACCGGAGACCAGCGTAGCAACACTGGAAGGTTGTCCGATCGGAGGTCGACGGTAGGGCTTGTCGGAGAAGGAGGGCGCCGGTAGCGAAAAAATGATGGTCAAACGAGGTTGCGGAAAGATCAAAAGGGTATTACCGTAAAAACAAAATGTGAGGGTACACTCTGTTCAAAACTAATAATAACTGTAAGAATTCTAACATGACGTGGCATTAAATGTGGGAAAAAAATTATACACTAATCTCCTGTTGGGTGTTGCCAGCGAATATAGTAGTAGGTCTGTTCCAGTCCATGTTGATTTTAAATACTCCGTAAACCGGACAGCCGCATATTGCGCCCCCTGGAAAAATCACCTCCACGCGTTCACCAGCGCCGCAAACAGGTGAAACGAAAACAATGTGCTGACGTCCGTACTTGGGATTGGGTTTGGACTCCTTTGATTTCGCTACGTAATACTCCATTTTTTTAATGGAAATTCGCTACTTACTCCAGGTTTGGTACAAGCTACTTCCTTGGCCTATGTACGATCATACATTATATTTCATACATCTGTCTTCATTATAGATCATACATTATATCGAAAATTGAACCCTCATGCACATTGCATTATAATTAACTATATACACCGTTCTATTATACTATTTGTACTACAAGACTACTTCATTATAATATTTATGGTTACACAATATAAAAGATTCTTAACCTCTAATTAACAAATTGTTGATGATTTGAAGCTAATTACTGAGTAATTTATATATTATGGGTTCCCAAACATCTTAAATTTAAAGCATTTTCTATTTTGTATATAATAGGCTCATTTATATTCCAGACAATAGTATCCCACTAATTCCTCGCCTTCATACAAGTTACTCGGAAAATTAATATGCAACTTGCAAGTCATGACCCAAAAAAACGAGCTTAACTTGCAAAATCTAGAAAGTAGGTAATAATTTGGGGGAAATTTTTACAAACCAATAAATCCACAAGAGAACAAAAAAAGACTCATCTCGGTTCATTTAATATTTATCATAGTTGACATGCTTTAAGCGACACTATTCTTCTGTTAGTGTTTTCGTTTAGACTCCTCTCTTATTTTAATTCTTCTGTTAGTGTTTTCGTTTAGACTCCTCTCTTATTTTATTGTATTATTATTTGCATCCTCTCTTATTTTATTGTATTATTATTTGCTTGCTCTTTTTTATTTCGTTTTTTGTTCGTTTTTTCTCATATCGGTTTGACCGACTATCAATTTATTTGACCGATTATCGATTTATTTGGCCTTTTTTATTTCGTTTTTTGTTCGTTTTTTCTCATATCGGTTTGACCGACTATCAATTTATTTGACCGATTATCGATTTATTTGGCCTCTTTATCTACAAGTATGTGTGATACATCAAATTCTTACTTTTTCAAACAAAAAAACAAAAAAATATTCACCTCTGGATATGGAGCCCAAGTGTGCTACAGTTAGATTTCAGAAGAAAAATCAATTGCACAGATGTTTAATCCTTTTGGAAAATTACTATGTACATCATATTGTTGCCCCTCCCCTGTTCCTCCCACAACAAACAACCCTTCTCTGTTCCGCCCTAAAAACAGAGGAAACACAGCCATGAGAACGTTCACCTACAAGGTAATCCGCCATTAGCACGACACTTGAAAACAATTTACTTCAAAATTCAACTTATAGATCAAACAAGTAAACAATTGTACGAAGCAAAAACTAAATTACAGTTAAAAAGAAATTACTAGGAATTTGCAACACACAATGCGAACAAAATGACTGTAAAACAGGCTTTCCTCGGCGATTAGAATTAGGCCACAGCAGATTGCACGTCATCGAAGCTCCACAGCTCCAAGGTGGCGCCAACCTCCTGACAGGCGGCGGCGGGAGCGGCTGCTGACTCCCCTTCCAGGTAAGGAATCTCATAGAATTTCATGTAGTTCTCATAAGCCATAAGCTCCTCGGAAAGCTTCTGTACCTCGCTTTGCTCTCCCAAATTATCAATCATCTCGACTTTCTTCTCCTTGTGCAACTCCTCTTCTTGCTTAGTCTCGTGTTCAGCGACGCTAATTGCGGCTTCTGAGTCGAAATTGTCCGGATCTTGATTGAATTTGAAGGGCTGGTGGGGAGGGGGAGGATGATGAGAGTGATCTGGGAGTTTGTAATGGGTTAGAGGAGGATGATTGAGGAAAACAAGTTGTTCGTCTTGGATGTCGTTGGGGAAATTGACCTTGGCCTTCTTTCCACGAATCTTTCTGGCTTCTCTGTCGTAAGCCATGGCGGCTTCTTCGGGGGTGCTGAAAGTGCCGAGCCCAACCCGAACCCCTTTCATGGGATCGCGAATCTCGGCCGCCCATTTGCCCCATGGCCTCTGCCTGATCCCTCTGTACTGGGTCTTCCTCTGCTTTTTGTGCGGCTTCTCAACGTGCTCATCACCTGTTCGACGAAATTACCCAGTGAGATAAACCAATTTTGCAACACCACAAAAAGAAGACTCATGTCATTGAATTGACAGCGTTACGTTACCGGATGTAGGAGGAGGAGTTCGCTTTGGGGGAAGGCGGGTGGATCTAGAGGCTGCGAAGAAGGCCTTAGGCCAGAAGTCGGAGCTGGAGACGCCGCCGGTAGTGGTGGCCTCGTCGCGGGGGATGATGTCAGCTAAGATGGCACCTCCACACATTTTTTGCTCAGCAGCAGCAGCAGCAGCTTATATAATTAGCACTTGATTAATTTGAAAACACCAATTCTTTAGAGCTTCAGTAGGTACGAAATTTTAACTACGAAAAGAGAAAGAATATGTTTATTGTATACGATGGTGGTGTTTGGGATATGGGCGTACGAGGAGAGGAAGCGGCGCATATATACGCAAGTTGGCGGTGGCGGTGGCGGTGAGGCTTGCAAGTTGCATGAGGATGTTTCGTCGCTGGTTTACTCTTTACCTTCTTCCAATTTTCTTTTTGTTAAGTATACTATAATTTTTTTTTCTCGTTATAAGACCTATAATAATTATCTATATAAAGTATAACTCAACACTATACATGTAAATTACCTTAAATCTTATATAATACTCAAATAAATATATTAGCACATGAAGTTGAGAATTTATTGTATGAGTGGTAAATACACTGAGTTAAGTAAATGACTATTTGACAATTTTTTTTTTAAACTAATGAACCCTTAATAAAAATGGACTATTTTCTCTCTCCCTAAACCCTATCCCTTAAATCCTACCTCTTAAATCCTATACCCTAAAAAACAATATTTTAGAGAGAGAAAAAACAAAAAAGAAAAAGAAAAAATAATAATAAAATAAGCTAGTAGGGGATAGAAAAAATACATAAAAACTAATAGGAATCTCTTTTATTAATTGAAAATTCTTAAAGGGTCAATGGGTCCAAAATCCTCTGGTAAATAGGGTCATACCCTACTATTCGGTCTTTTTTTTAAATACCCTAAGCACCAAGGTGCAATTTTTGTATAAATTGAAGATCAGTGCAATGAAGCATGAGTGATAATGGAGATATAAAAGCTAGTCCATTTACAAGTAAAGTACTAGTTATTTGTAGCAAACGTGCTAGTATTATAATATTAGTTGACGATGTGTGAGCACGCGGATACGAACATTAATATTACATCTATAAACATAGGCAATGGCTAAATTCACGCGAAATATTGTCTATATCGACGTTATTTTACACGCTTAAGATAAGTGTGTGGTTTTACATGCTTAAGGTAAGCGTGCAGGGGTATTATGGATATTTTGAAAATACAGCTCACGGCTCTTACACGCTTACCTTAAGCGTGTGCCTACACGCCTAACTTAAGCGTGTAAGTTTTTTTTTTTTTTTTTTTTGCAAGTTTTAAAGCACACGCTTAGTTTAGGCGTATAATACTAATTTTTTTTTTCCAAAATTGCATTTTTTTCATAATCATGTAGAGAATTTCAATACGAGTCCGTACATATAAAATTCGTTCAAAACGGACATCGTTTGCCCCTCCAAAAGCCCAAAAAACGAAGCCTTCAACCCGTGTGCATAGCTTCTTCTTTCTCCTCCTTTGAACAGCAGCCCATCCGTAAGCTTTTATAAGCTTCAATGGAGGATTTGGCAAATTTCTTGGATTCGATTGAAGCCATTAACTATTGGGCATTTAAGAGGACCTTATCATACACGTAATTCCACATTTAATCGGATTGAATGTCGATTAAAATCGTAGAATTTTATCCCCAAAGCCACCGTGTCGTCCAAGGGGCCGATTTGAACAAATCCAAAATTGGATCAAATCGTCTTCAATTGGAGGGCATGAACCATATGTCCTTGTTGAGGGTATCCTAAGATTCATAATGCCTATAAAATCCCCTTCATTCGTTGTCCCAATGCATCCAATTTCGAAGTCAAAACTCATGAACCCTAAATCCCGTTATCGGTTGTTCTTGACCGAAATTCGAGCACATGGAAGCTTTATTCTTGCAATTGTTGGTACTACTAGCCTTGAAAATTGATACTCTTTCAAAGCCCTCTCTTTACATCGCCGGAAAAAGACCACTTTCATTCAATTTGGAGTTTTTCCGACGAGGTGTCAAGAAGGTATTCCGGCGGGATTGAATTTGTGCCCATTTTGTGATTTTTGGGTATTTTTGATTTGTTTTGTCTTAATCTTGGTTAAATTAATTAATCTATATTAGTGAAAAGTATTTCATATAGTTACACTTATAATGAAATACTATAGTATATAAGTCTAAGTATACCAGATTTAATGAAATACTATAGTACATAAGTGTAACTATATGAAATATAATGAAATACAATGGTACATAAGTGTAACTATATGAAATATAATGAAATACTATAGTATATAAGTCTAAGTATACCAGATTTAATGAAATACTATAGTACATAAGTGTAACTATATGAAATATAATGAAATACAATGGTACATAAGTGTAACTATATGAAATATAATGAAATACTATAGTATATAAGTGTAACTATACGAAATTTAATGAAATACTATAGTACATAAGTGTAACTATATGAGATTTAATGAATTACAATAGTACATAAGTGATACTATACAAAATTTAATGAAATACTATAGTATATACGTGTAACTATATGAAATATAATGAAATACTATAGTATATAAGTCTAAGTATACTAGACTTAATGAAATACTATAGTACATAAGTGTAACTATATGAAATTTAATGAAATACTATAGTATATAAGTGTAACTATATGAAATATAATAAAATACTATAGTATATAAGTCTAAGTATACTAGATTTAATGAAATACTATAGTACATAAGTGTAACTATATGAAATTTAATGAAATACTATAGTATATAAGTCTAAGTATACTAGATTTAATGAAATACTATAGTATATAAGTGTAACTATATGAAATATAATAAAATACTATAATATATAAGTTTAAGTATACTAGATTTAATGAAATACTATATTATATAAGTGTAACTATATGAAATATAATAAAATACTATATATAAGTTTAAGTATACTAGATTTAATGAAATACTATACTATATAAGTGTAACTATATAAAATGTAATGAAATACTATAGTACATAAGTGTAACTTAATGAAATATAATGAAATACAATGGTACATAAGTGTAACTATATGAAATATAATAAAATACTATAGTATATAAGTGTAACTATACAAAATTTAATGAAATACTATAGTACATAAGTGTAACTATATGAGATTTAATGAATTACAATAGTACATAAGTGTAACTATATGAAATATAATGAATTACAATAGTACATAAGTGTAACTATACGAAATTTAATGAAATACTATAGTTACACTTATATACTATAGTATTTCATTAAATTTCATATAGTTATACTTATGTACTATAGTATTTCATTAAATCTAGTATACTTATACTTATATACTATAGTATTTTATTATATTTCATATAGTTACACGTATATACTATAGTATTTCATTATATTTCATATAGTTACACTTATGTACTATTGTAATTCATTATATTTCATATAGTTACACTTATGTACTGTTGTAATTCATTAAATTTCATATAGTTACACTTATATACTATAGTATTTCATTAAATTTCGTATAGTTATACTTATATACTATAGTATTTCATTATATTTCATATAGTTACACTTATATAGTATAGTATTTCATTAAATCTAGTATACTTAAACTTATATATTATAGTATTTTATTATATTTCATATAGTTACACTTATATAGTATAGTATTTCATTAAATCTAGTATACTTAAACTTATATATTATAGTATTTTATTATATTTCATATAGTTACACTTATATACTATAGTATTTCATTAAATCTAGTATACTTAGACTTATATACTATAGTATTTCATTAAATTTCATATAGTTACACTTATGTACTATAGTATTTCATTAAATCTAGTATACTTAGACTTATATACTATAGTATTTTATTATATTTCATATAGTTACACTTATATACTATAGTATTTCATTATATTTCATATAGTTACACTTATGTACTATTATATTTCATTAAATCTCATATAGTTACACTTATATATTATAGTATTTTATTATATTTCATATAATTACACTTATATACTATAGTATTTCATTAAATCTAGTATATACTTAGACTTATATACTATAGTATTTCATTAAATTTCATATAGTTACACTTATGTACTATAGTATTTCATTAAATCTAGTATACTTATACTTATATACTATAGTACTTCATGAAATTTCATATAGTTACACTTATTTACTATAGTATTTCATTATAATTAAGTATTACGAACTTATTACTTATATACTATAGTTACACATTATGATTAAGTATTATGAACTTATTACTTATATACTATAGTTATTGTTGAGTATGCTTGAATTGTCAACTGAGAGTTGCCGCCGGGTCGCGGTGGAACTGGACTTCCCGCGGTGGGCAACTGAGAGTTGTTGCCGGGTCGCGGTGGAAGTCGCCGCCCCGCATTAGGAGTCACCGCCCCGCGGTGGGACATGGGTTACTTGGGCCGATGTCTTGGGGCCCAAGTCTGTCAGGGTAAAACCTTAGCATTATTTATAGTCGCTTATTGTAAACCCTAATGTAATCCGAAATCTGTAATTCTGCCTCCTAATACAATCTGATCTCACTCTGTTCGTGGACGTAGCCAATTTTGGTAAACCACGTAAATTTGTGTTCGTTTGTTCTTGTTCTTTCTTGTTTGTTTGTTTGTCTCTCTCTCAATCCGCACAACAAACTGGTATCAGAGCTTGGTTAATCGGTGTTTGTTTTCTGGAGAGAAAGATGTCTTCTTTGAACATCAAGATCGACAAGTTCACGGGGAGGAACAGTTTCAGTCTATGGCAGATCAAGATGCGGTCTTTGGTGAAGCAATAGGGTCTATGGGGGCCGCTGAAAGTAAAAGCAGGCGATAACGTCACCGTTGAGATGACCATTCAGGAGGAGAAGGCACACTCAACGATTATGCTGTGTCTCGCAGATGATGTCATCACCGAGATCTCAGACGAAGAGATTGCCGCTGAGTTGTGGTTTAAGTTAGAGAGTCTTTATATGACGAAGTCTCTCACCAACAAGTTACTTCTGAAGCAACGTCTGTTCGGCCTGCGTATGCAGGAAGGTATGAAACTCAGGGAGCATTTAGAACAACTTAATACTATTCTGTTAGAATTAAGGAATATTGATGTTAAGGTTGAAGATGAGGATGTTGCCTTGATTCTGTTAGTATCTCTGCCCAGTTCGTTTGAGAACTTTGTTCAGTCATTCATAGTTGGGAAAGATACAGTAACTCTGGAAGACGTCAGGTCTGCCCTTCATTCAAGGGAACTGCGTCATCAGGCGAATAGCACAAGTTCAGATAATCAAGCCTCTGGGCTGTTTACCAGCGGAGGCAAGGGGCAGGGAAAAGAGAGGAAGAAGGAAAAGAAGCCGTCTTCTTCAAAGGGTCCTAAGCCGAACGATGTCTGCAACTACTGTAAAGAGAAAGGGCATTGGAAGAACGAATGTCCTAAGAAGAAGAAATCACAGGATTCTGGTTCTACAGCTGTTGCAGAAGATGATTTTGCACTTGATGAGGATATAACTCTGGTTGTTGGTGGACACACTAATCAGGCTGATGTGTGGGTTCTTGATTCTGGGGCTTTCTATCACATATGTCCTAAGAGAGAGTGGTTCGAAACTTATAAGCAGGTAGATGGTGGCAGTGTTTCCATGGCCAACGGTTCTGTCTGCAAGGCGGTTGGAATTGGCTCGATCAAGATCAGGACACATGATGGCAGATTCTGTACATTGAACGAGGTCAGGCATGTTCCACTTATTACCAAGAATTTGATATCTCTGAGTCTGCTGGACAGTAAGGGGTTCTGTTTCAAGGGTGAAGGTGGAGTTCTGAATGTTTGTAAGGGTTTTGATGTTATCCTGAAAGGTGTCAAGAAGGGCACTTTATATTTCCTACAGGGTTCTACTGTTTCTGGATCTGTTTCTGTTGCATCCTCAGAGATTCACAAGGATGATATGACTAAGTTATGGCATATGAGACTTGGTCATATGGGTGAAAGGGGGATGCAGATTCTGGCAAAGGAAGATCTTCTTGGTGGTCACAAGATCACGAGTCTTGACTTCTGTGAGCACTGTGTCCTTGGGAAGCTACACCGCAGCAAGTTTCCAAAGGGTATTCACAGGACAAAAGGCACACTTGATTACATCCATTCGGATTGTTGGGGTCCGGCTAGCGTTGAGTCTCTAGGAGGTCAGAGGTACTTCTTGACTGTCATTGATGATTACTCAAGAATGACTTGGTTGTTTGTCATGAAGCACAAAGGAGAAGCTTTCAAGAACTTCAAGGAGTGGAAAACGTTAGTGGAGAATCAAACAGGGAAGAAGATCAAAATGCTGCGAACTGATAATGGTCTGGAGTTCTGTTCGTCTGAGTTTGATCAGTTCTGCAAGGATGCTGGAATTGCTCGTCATCATACAGTCAGGCATACACCACAGCAGAATGGTGTAGCTGAGAGGATGAATCAGACTCTACTAGAGAGAGCGAGGTGCATGCTCTCAAATGCAAAACTGGATAGGAGGTTTTGGGCAGCAGTAGTGACTACATCATGCTACTTGATAAACCGCGGACCTCACACTGGCATAAACTACAAAACACCTTACGAGGTGTGGTCTGGTAAGCCTGCTGATTACTCGAGTCTGAAAATTTTTGGCTGCACAGTTTATTATCATGTAAGTGAGGGTAAACTAGAGCCACGAGCAAAGAAGGGAGTATTTGTTGGCTATGGAGATGGTGTCAAGGGATACAGAGTCTGGTCTCCGTCTGAAAAGAGGGTTATTATGAGTAGAAGCGTCATCTTTGATGAGAATTCTATGCTTAACTTTACTGTAAAGTCCATAGAAGAAAGTAGCAGTGTTGATAAACAGGTGGAGTTACAAGTTCCTCTACAAGAAGAAGAGGAAGAACACCACAGTAAAGCTGAATTGCTAGAACCTCTACCATCAGATCCTCAACCATCAGAAGCTACTCATCAAAGCTTAGCTGAAGGTCGCTCAAGAAGGGTTGGAGCTAGGCCACCACACAGGTATGGTTTTGAGGATATGGTGGGCTATGCACTACAGGTTGCCGAGGAGGTGGATACTTCTGAACCATCCACCTACAAAGAAGTTGTATCAGAGTCTGAAGCTGCACAGTGGTTTGCAGCAATGGGAGATGAGATGGAATCACTTCATAAGAATCAGACTTGGGAGTTAGTCTCACTGCCTTCAGGGAGAAAGGTTATTACTTGCAAATGGGTTTTCAAGAAGAAGGAAGGGATATCAGCCGCTGAAGGAGTCAAGTTTAAGGCTCGAGTTGTTGCAAGAGGGTTCCATCAGAGAGAGGGAGTTGACTACAACAATATTTTCTCACCTGTGGTCAGACACACTTCAATCAGGGTGTTGCTAGCAATAGTAACACATCAGGATTTGGAGCTCGAACAGCTTGATGTGAAAACAGCTTTCCTACATGGAGAGCTAGAAGATGAGATATACATGACTCAACCAGATGGTTTCCAGGTTCCAGGAAAGGAAAAGTACGTCTGCAAGTTAAAGAAGTCTTTATATGGACTTAAGCAGTCTCCTAGGCAGTGGTATAAGAGGTTTGACAGCTTTATGATGGAGCTCGGCTACAACAGGAGTGCATATGATTGTTGTGTGTACTACAACAAGTTGAAAGATGGCTCTCTCATCTACCTAGTTTTGTACATAGATGACATGTTGGTAGCTGTAAAGAGCAAGGCAGAAGTTCAGAAGCTGAAAGATCTCCTAAGTGGTGAGTTTGAGATGAAGGATCTGGGAGCAGCTCGAAAGATTCTAGGAATGGAGATTCTTAGAGATAGAGGTCAGAAGAAACTTTTCTTATCACAGAAAGGTTATATTGAGAAGGTGTTGTCAAGGTTTGGTATGTCATCCGCTAAGCCTATCGATACACCTTGTGCTGCTAATATCCATCTTACTACTCTGTATGCACCCCAGTCAACTGAGGAGAATGAGTATATGTCTAGAGTCCCTTATGCCAGCGCTGTAGGGAGTTTAATGTATGCTATGGTCTGTACAAGACCAGATCTGGCACATGCTGTTAGTGTTGTGAGCCGGTTCATGGTTCAACCAGGAAAGGAACACTGGAAAGCTGTGAAGAGGATATTCAGGTATCTGAGGGGAACATCTGATATTGGTCTCATTTATGGAGGTGATACACAGTGTTTGGTCACAGGGTATTCAGATTCTGATTACGCTGGAGATGTTGATAGCAGGATATCTATGACTGGTTATGTTTTTACTCTTGGTGGTTCTGTTGTTAGTTGGAAGGCTACTATGCAACCTACTGTGACTTTGTCTACAACGGAAGCAGAGTACATGGCTTTGACAGAAGCTACTAAAGAGGAAATATGGCTAAAAGGACTGGTTAGTGATCTGGGTCTACATCATGATCAGGCAACTGTCTACTGTGATAGTCTGAGTACTATATGCTTAGCCAAGGATCAGGTTCATCACGAACGGACTAAGCATATTGACGTGAGGTATCATTTCCTAAGAAGTGAGAAGAGGATAAAGGTGAAGAAAGTAGGTACTGCTGACAATCCTGCTGATATGTTCACCAAGCCGGTTCCCCATAGCAAGTTCCAGCACTGTTTGGACTTGCTAAACGTCAGAAGCTGTTAGATTGCCCTATGGGGCAAGTCTGGATCAGAGATAGGAGGAGATAGTACATCTGGCATTGCCTAATGCATCTGGTACATCTGGGAGAATTCAAGTCAAGGTGGAGATTGTTGAGTATGCTTGAATTGTCAACTGAGAGTTGCCGCCGGGTCGCGGTGGAACTGGACGCCCCGCGGTGGGCAACTGAGAGTTGCCACTGGGTCGCGGTGGAAGTCGCCGCCCCACGTTGGGAGTCACCGCCCCCACGGTGGGAGTCACCGCCCCGCGGTGGGACATGGGTTACTTGGGCCGATGTCTTGGGGCCCAAGTCTGTCAGGGTAGAACCTTAGCACTATTTATAGTCGCTTATTGTAAACCCTAATGTAATCCGAAATCTATAATTCTGCCTCCTAATACAATCTGATCTCACTCTGTTCGTGGACGTAGCCAATTTTGGTGAACCACGTAAATCTGTGTTCGTTTGTTCTTGTTCTTTCTTGTTTGTTTGTTTGTCTCTCTCTCTCAATCCGCACAACAGTTATGTATTATAGTTAAGTATTATAAAATATATTAGTTATAAAGTATAGTTATGCATATAATTAAGTATTACGTACTTATTACTTATATACTATAGTTAAACATTATGGTTAAATATTTATGAATTTATTACTTATATACTATGTATTATAGTTAAATATTATGAACTTATTACTTACATACTATAGTTAGACCTGTACAAGTCCGGGCTAGCCCGACCGGCCCGGACCGCCTGCCCGGTATAAAAACCGGGCCTGGACAGGTATATTGGCCCGGTCGGGCCGGGCCGGGCCAGCCCGGTACAGTAACGGGCCGGGCATGGACACATCTTTAGGCCCGGTCGGGCCTAGAAGCCCGGCCCGGTACCCGATACTGTTCATGTATATAATATTTATTTATATTTTTATATATAAATATAAATACCCAACCCAAAAACCCTAACCTAACTCCCTTCACTCTCTTCTTATCTTTCCGCCTCCATTCTGCAGAGTGCAGACTCATTTCCGCCTCCCTCTCGAATCTCCATCTCCATCCTCCTCCTGACCTCCTGACCTCCTCCATCTTCATCCTCCTCCATCACGTTGCGCCACCTAGTTCACGCGAGTCTCCAACCCAGTCAGTAGCCACCGTGACCGAGTCCACTGCAACCTGCAACCAGTCGCCTCGAGCCCTTGCCAGCGGTAAACACCCTCACTATTTCAAGTATTCCGGTCGATTAGTTTAGTTTCGGAAAACGACTTGGTTAATAGACCAATTAAATGAATTAATGTTGTGGCCTTTGTGTTTAGGGGTCTTCTTAACCAAGGGGGTAAATCTCCTAGGGAAAGCCGTATCTGTGCTGTGGCTTTTGTGTTTGTTATTTAAAATTGAATCTCCCATATATTTTGCATAACCTTATGCTGAAAGCTTTTTATTTGAATTTGCATATCTCTTCTTTGCAAAACTCTTCTCTACCATTATTTAATAACAATTCTATCAACATGTTTATAGTATGGTGGCAATGTTTATTAACTACTCTGCTTTGGTACGTCAATAGACCTAAAGTGATGAATTTAGTGCCAGATAACTGGAAATTGTATTGTATTGAATGTTTTTTTCTTCAGTTATGCAATTGAGTGTGTTTTTTATACTGAAGGAGAGGCTTTTGTAATTTTTAACCATTTGGTGTTTTCAAATTGGTAGGGATGGAACCACTAATGGAGTCAGCTGATGACAATGTGGATATTCAAGTAGATCAAATCAATACAAATACTCAGTGCACTTCAAAAGGCAAAAGACTGAAGTCAAATGTCTGGGATAATATGACAAGAAGCACTCTAGGTGATGGTTCGATCACTGCTCAATGGAATCACTGTAAGATTAACTTCAAAGCTAATCCAGATAATGGTATGTCTCATCTTAGAAGGCATATTGAGAAGTGTCCTTCTCGTAAATATCATGATATGAAAATTTTTTGCATTACTGGTTCTGGTTCTAGTGCTGCATCTGAATCTGCAAATGCTAATAACATGACAATGCATAAGATTGCACCCAGTTTAGAGGCAATTCGTGATGATTTAGGTGTGTATTTTATAGCATGTGCACTTCCTTTCAGTCAAGTTGAGTCAACGAGTGTTGAATTCCTTAGGTTTTGATAGTAACAAACATTCAACTAATATGGGTACTAAGTGTTTCAGGAACAAAGATAGTTATCTCAGGGAACCATTGCAGCAAAGGATCGCAGAGGGAACAAAGCTCTGTTCATGTGCTTTGTTACCTCTCAAGGAACAACAGTGACGAACAAGATCAAAGCTGTGAATGGAAGGAAGAAATCCAGCGTGCTGAATTATGGAAACAAATCAAGAAGCACACGCGGTAAAGGATGAAAGACTTCGGCTACAAGGATTAAAGTCGATCGAGAATATATGGAGAGAGAGAAGCCCGGTTGTTTTATCTTAGGAAATCTTTCCTAAGATAAGATAATTGGAGAGAGGGGATTATATCTTATCCGGTTATATTAATTTAAGGAATCTTTTCTTTAATTAATATAGACGGTTGGGATATTATTTCTTCAATCAAATCATATCTTCTTGTTACCTTATTTGGAGAAATCTTATCTTGTTACGATTAGGGTTTAGACGAGTTGTATTTATAGGAGTGTGAGATTCATTTCTATGTACGAACTCAGGGCATCAAACGAAAAGAAAAGAAAAAGAGAGTGAAGTGTTTGTGAGTCTTTGAGGGTTGAGTTCGATTCATCGTTGTAGAAGAGGTTTCAAATCTAGGTGGGAAGTGATAGGCGTTGTCGTCGTGACACCTAAACAAATAAAATAATCCTAACAAACCTAAACAAGTAGTAGAGGCAAGCAAGGGTCGAATCCACAGGGAGGAAGTGATCAATTCATGTGTTTATGAGCATGCAAAGTAACAAAGGAAAAGGAGGGTTTTGGTTATCAAGCAGAGCAAAGCAAACAAGTGTAGTTGATGAGAAAATAAGAATGGGGAAAGTAGTTCTACTAGAACGAGATCCACAATACAGAGATAAGTCGATCATTGAAATCTTATAAATCCAAGTTCTTGAACTATTCTTATGGTTGTTCCCACCCTGATCTTAAGTACTACCGATTCTCACAGTTGTCGATAGACTTATTACTATGCCAATGATAAAGTACCACTGATTCTCACAGTTGTCAGCGTACTTTAGCACTAACACAGCAATAGCAATGCACACAAGGATATAGGATACATGCAAGTAGAAAGACGTACAAGTACTCACTCCCCTACTTAACATGCAATGATTCTCACTCACAATTGTACGCTCGGAACCCCTATACGCACAATTGTGTTTGCCACTAGATATGCACTCGGAACCCCTATATGCAATCCTAGCAATTGATAAAAAGTATTCAACCTAGTTGGCCAGACTACGAAGAATAACGATAAATCAATAATCAATATAACCAAGAGAATCAACCCAACACACATAAGAATAAGAACAAGGATATAGAAATCTCACAACATAATCAACTGTATTGCTTCAAACGTCTAGTAGAACAAAGGTGTTTAGTTCTCCATGGGTTGGAAACCCCGGAGGAAGAAAAGAAACTGCAAAACTGCAAAACTAACGTAATGTCAACTAGGTTAACAAAGAGTATTTAACCTAAACCTAAAAGATAATAAAAGGAAATAATAATAAAGTAGTAACCAAATATAATCAACCGAATCCGGGAAATTAATCCCGCAATTCCCAATTCTCGGCAAGCATCTCGTGCAAGCAGCTCTCGGCACGGCCCAACATCAACAGCAGTTGCTTCTCTCGCTTCTCGCCCAAATCAGCATCAAAAGCGTGGCCCACCTTTGGTAACATCAGACCGCTTGGCAACGGCCCACTCCAGCACAGCAGCACGGCCCAACAACAATTCAAACAATTCGCTGACGTCATCACTCTGCTTCAGCATCCGCTTCTTCAATTCTCGCGCTTCCATTCAACTCACGTGGGCCGAACTTCAACTTGGGCCTTTTTATCTTCACGGCCCATCTCCTTCCAATTCCCAGCATCAGCCCGCGCGGCGCCTTCAATTCATTAGTTTCGCCCAGCAAACGACCGCGGGGCGTGATTTCCCACCGCGGGGCGGTGTATTTGGCCGCGGGGCGGCATCCTTCATAGATTTTTCTTGTCTCCTCAGGTGGTCAACTCCTCTTCCTCTGGATGTCTCCAATTAGCTCCTTCAGACCACCAAAACCACACTTCTCTGCTCCAACTCCATAATCTCCAATTGTGCATAAAATCCAACCAAATGGCGCCTCAAACCTGGTAATAATCCTTAGATAAGTGGTACAAAATAGCACTTATCAGGAAGTCTAGAGGTTGAAGTCCATGATACAAGTGTAATCGAACAAGAAATCAATAAGACAAGTAGACGCTTCAAAATCTTCTCAAGCGGAAGCTTGAAGGTAGTGGTTTTTCCTTGAGAAGCTAGTTTTGCCAATCAGGGTTTCCACTATATATCGTGAGTTCATTCGTTATCTTTCCTGCTATATTGTTCTGTTGTGCCTTCTGTGGGAACAAAGCCTTTGTTCCCTCAGACGTAACTCTAACGATCCAACAATTGGTATCAGAGCCTGGTGCTCTAGATTGTTTTCGTTTTAGACTTTGCACGAAAGATGTCGTCAAACAACGCTATTGGTGATTCATTCTGGAAGCCACCAGTCCTGAAGGGAGATGAATATGACTGGTGGGTTGAGCAAATCGAATCCCATATTTGTTCCCTCGATGGACAGATATGGAGAATCATCGAGGTTGGCCCCATGGCTATCCCAAATGAAAAGGACGCTACAAAGCCTAAGCCAAAGATCGACTACACCGATGGAGACTGGAAGAAGCTGGAGAAGAATTGCAGAGCCAAGAAGATCCTTCACATGGCCCTTCTCCCCACGGATCTCAAGAAAATCATCGGCTATAAAACCGCCAAGGAGATTTGGGAAGCTCTAAGACGTCTCCATCATGGAAATGAAGATGTCAAGAAAAACAGAATTCTTTCCTTGATGAAGGAGTACGATCAAATTTCTCAAGGAGAGGATGAGCACATTCAAGAGTTCTACTCCAGATTCCAGGGGATCGTAGGTCAATTGGAGTTCCTTGATGAAGATATGCCAGACTGGAAGCTCACTCATCACTTTATGCAAGGCCTCAACTCTCAGTGGGATGCAATTGCTCTCGCTCTGTACTCTCAAACTGACGTCAAGTCTCTCACCATGGAAGAGGTTGTTGCCAAGCTTGAAAGCAACGCTTCTGTATACAACCACAAGATGAACAAAAAGGGAGAAGAGAAGGCTCAAAGCATTGCCTTGAAGGTTGAACGTGCCTTTGACCTATCTCAAGTTGAAGACGAAGATGAGGACGGTGATGAAGATATGACTCTCATCACTAGAGCTATGAAGAAAATATGGTCTCAAAACAAGGGCACATAGAGTTCCTCTGAAGGGAACAGAGACATGAAGGATGTCGTTTGTTACCACTGCCAACACAAGGGACATTTTGCCAATAACTGCTTCAAGAAAAAGGCTGGTCACCCTCAGGTTCGTGAAGGAAAACAAGCAATGGTCGCAACATGGGGTGATACTGACTCAAAAGATGAAGAATCTTCTCATTCAAGAGATGTCTGCTTGATGGCCATAGAAGACCATGACAAATCAAAAGGCGGTATGCAGGGAACTGAGGTAAGTGAATCTGAACTCATCTCTAGCTTGAAAAGGAAGTCAAAAGAAAGCTTAGTTTCCTTCATTAAGAAGTTTGTTCATGAGAATAGTCTTTTCAGTGAACAGATTAAAGATAGAGATGAATCGATCTCAAGTTTGATCAAAGAAAACAAAGGATGGGCAGAAAAAGTGGTCAAACTTGAGAAAGGCTCATCATCTTCTCCAAGCCCGTGCACTGAGTGTCCTAAACTCATTGAGAAGATTATTTCTCCAGAGTCCTATGTCTCCTCACTTGAGGCTGAGTCATTAATGCTAAAACTAGGAAATGCAAAACTTTCTAGTGATCTAACCAAACTCAGTGAGGAACAGAAGGACAAGACAAAAGGTATTGTCTTTGTTGCAGCCAAGAATGAAAAGAAGCCTGAAAAGAAGGAGGTACCTCGCTTTGGTATTGGCTATCAACCCAAGCTTCATGTTGATCGAACCAAGTCAAAAGGCTCTAAAGTCAAAGGAAAAGAGCCAGTGCAAGAAAAGGGGGAGAGTTCCTCTAAAGGGAACAAAGGCAAAGACAGCTCAGAACCGACCGACGAGAGCAAGGCTTGGTACCATGGACAGAAGGCTCATAAAATCTGGTTGAAGCAATCCCAAAACAGTAAGTCCAATAACATTGATTTTTATTCTAGGATTGCTAACAAAACAATTTGGCCTGGCAAGAGCAAGTATGTCGACCTAAAGTGCCATAGGGTCTGTTGGTACTGAGGGCATTCTGGTCACTACAAATAAGAGTGCCTTCTGAAGCAACACAATGAGGAGATTGCTCGTACTACAAGGGAGCAAATGAATATTGAGCCTCCAAAGATTAGATATGTTGCTCCTGTGCCCAGAAAGCATAAGCTTGTCTGGGTTCGCAAGAACTAACTCTTTCTGTGCAGAATAAAGTGAGGAAAGTTCCCGGTATTTCATTCGTACAAAGGTCAGTTACTTGACAGGGAACGAAGCGAGTCTCACCTCACTCCTGCAGGAATGGTTGAGACTCAAAGGCCTGGTAACAAAGGTAAAGGAAATGGAGATGTGAATAAGGACTTAATGACTAAATTGTTCCTTGTTTGAATACTCAGGTACCATGTACATCTAGGAAAGATATCACTGTGTCGAGAAAGATTGGCATATAGGGAAACTTGTGGATCAAAAGATCAAACGCCAGTTTTCTCATTAGGACACCTGTTGGGGAACTCTACATTCAGTTCCATACGAAGCCTGGTTTGTTCCCCTAACCACATGTCTATTTGTTGTGTTCCCTCGATGATTGGCTAAATTACATGGTAAAGTGTGAAAGGTTAATCATCATATCTTGATCTGCATTCATTCTCTTGATCATTTGTTGAACGCCTTGCTTAGACTCATGCTAATACTTCACTAATGTGCAAAATTGCATGCATGATTCTCTATGTTATCTTGTTAATACATGATTCAGCTTTCTTTCAGCCTAAAAGAGTCAACTTGATGCATTGATCCCTCATTATAAGCCCAAATGATTATTGACTCTACAGCCTACCCTAGCCATCATGCTTGATGCTTCCTATGAGCCCCTCTAATCATCCACATCTGGGAGCCTCTCATTCATGATTAAACATTATTAAAAATTCTCGTATATGTTTATGTGTGATGTTCTTTGTACCCTCTCTGGTAACATTACCCCCGCATCACACTCTTCTACTTTTTCAGAAAGTCGAGAATACGAATTGTCGCCTCTGTGGTCTGTGGCTGGGATTTGACAGGTATGATGTGTGGTGATGCCTTGCAACTGCTTGAGAAGTGTTCATAAAAGATGATGTGGTAGCTGCGTGATGGTTGTTGTGCTTGAGATTTTGTGGGATTTGATGGATTTGGACAGAACCTTTTACAAGATTTATTTCTGGAAAATATCCTCTTAGGTGTGATCTTTGGTCAAAGAAGGAAAGCTGAAGATTGTGTTGTTCCAAAAAAAAAAAAATGGAACTTCGCAAGGTACACAAAGAGAGGACTAATGCATCTGAGGAAGAGTCGTAAGGAAGAGCAGACTCTCAGGAGAAACAAAAGATGAACTTATCTGCGAAGAGCCGTGAGGAATTTGTCTCACACAACATCTCAGTTGGGAGAACAACAAAGGCGTCTTGCGAAGTAAGTGCATGCTTAAATTGCTATTCATATTTCGGTTCCCTCTGCTGGCTCCAGTGGCGCATAATTCGTCTATCTCCGCTAACCAATCCCTCTTTTGTTCCCTAGCACATTTATCCCTTACTGCTTGATTTTCCTTGTCTCTGGCTCATGTGTTTCCATTGACTGGCATGTTGATCATATGTGTTATATTTGCTTATTTTGTAGTTGTCTTTACATGCAGTCTATGTTTGTGCGTTTCAATCTAATGCAAAAGGGGGTGTTGCTCATCTTGATGTGGTCGTTTTCTCTCTATCTCCTTACCTATGTTTTTGATGATGCCAAAATGGGGAAAATGACAGGTAGCTTTGGTTAAGGGGGAACAGAACATGGTTTCATATGTTGCTGAGTTGAGGGGTAACTAATACTGCCTTAGTGGGAAACCTTTCTCTCCATAACTGTCTTTTTCTCGTATGTATACGCTTTATTGTCAAGGATGTTTGTCACCATCAAAAAGGGGGAATTTGTTGAATTCCTTAGGTTTTGATAGTAACAAACATTCAACTAATATGGGTACTAAGTGTTTCAGGAACAAAGACAGTTATCTCAGGGAACCATTGCAGCAAAGGATCGCAGAGGGAACAAATCTCTGTTCATGTGCTTTGTTACCTCTCAAGGAACAACAGTGACGAACAAGATCAAAGCTGTGAATGGAAGGAAGAAATCCAGCGTGCTGAATTATGGAAACAAATCAAGAAGCACACGCGGTACAGGATGAAAGACTTCGGCTACAAGGATTAAAGTCGATCGAGAATATATGGAGAGAGAGAAGCCCGGTTGTTTTATCTTAGGAAATATTTCCTAAGATAAGATAATTGGAGAGAGGGGATTATATCTTATCCGGTTATATTAATTTAAGGAATCTTTTCTTTAATTAATATAGACGGTTGGGATATTATTTCTTCAATCAAATCATATCTTCTTGTTACCTTATTTGGAGAAATCTTATCTTGTTACGATTAAGGTTTAGACGAGTTGTATTTATAGGAGTGTGGGATTCATTTCTATGTACGAACTAGGGGCATCAAACGAAAAGAAAAGAAAAAGAGAGTGAAGTGTTTGTGAGTCTTTGAGGGTTGAGTTCGATTCATCGTTGTAGAAGAGGTTTCAAATCTAGGTGGGAAGTCTAGAGGTTGAAGTCCAGGATACAAGTGTAATCGAACAAGAAATCAATAAGACAAGTAGACGCTTCAAAATCTTCTGAAGCGGAAGCTTGAAGGTAGTGGTTTTTCCTTGAGAAGCTAGTTTTGCCAATCAGGGTTTCCACTATATATCGTGAGTTCGTTCGTTATCTTTCCTGCTATATTGTTCCGCTGTGCCTTCTGTGGGAACAAAGCCTTTGTTCCCTCAGACGTAACTCTAACGATCCAACAGCGGGATTTAAATATTTTATGAGTGTGCTTGCACCTAATTGGAATCCCTTGAGTAGAGCAACAGTTTAGAGAGATGCTTTGCTGAATTATAATTCTCTTAAACTTGCAATTGCTAAAGAAATGCAAAATGCTCCTGGGCGTATATGTTTCACAACTGATAATTGGATAAGTGAACATAACACGGATGAGTTCATGTGTGTAACAGCTCACTGGATTGATAAAAACTAGAAACTGCAAAACAGAATTATTAAATTTGCTGCTTTGACGCCTCAGATTGATGGTGCTTCTCTTGTTGATGAAATTTTGTTGTGCTTGGGTGAATGGAAAGTTGGTGAAAAGGTCTTTTGTTTCACTCTCGATAATGCATCATATAATGACACAATGGTTGCATCTCTTCGAAGTCATTTATTAAGGAAACACTCTTTAGTGCTGCATGGGGAATTTTTTCACCTACGTTGTTCTTGTCATATTATTAATTTGGTGGTACATGCTGGTTTGAAGGTCATAGATGATGTTGTTGTTAAGATTAGAAAGGTTGTCACTCATTTGAGGCATTCCATGCCAAAAAATAAGAGATTCTATGAAGTTGCTTCCACAAGTTTTGGTTTGAACATTGCTATGAAGCTTCGTTTAGATACGCCTACTAGGTGGAATTCCACTTTCACTATGCTCGATCGTTATATATATTTTCGAGATGCTATTGATAGTTTTGTTTATAAGGATGTGGATTTGAGAGTGCATCGCCTTACAGAAGTAGAATGGGAAAAGGTTATTGAGCTGAAAAAGTTCTTGAAAGTGTTTTATGATGTAACAAATGATTTTTCAGCCTCTAAGACACCTACTTCAAATCTGTATTTTCATGGGGTGTGGAAAATTCATAAGTTTTTGACAAGAATATCAAAGGGCCCTCCTTCTATTCTATCTAGCATGGTGACAGAAATGCAAAATAAGTTTGAAAAGTATTGGGAGGAGTACAATTTGCTTCTTTCTTGTGCTGCTGTTTTGGATCCTCAAATGAAGTTGGTAGGAATTGGTTTTCTATATCAGAAATTGTTTGGTGATGTCTATGCTAAAGAGATGGTTCAGAAAATCAAGGACACCTTGGTTGATTTGTTGGAAGAGTACAAGATTATATATGCTGATTTTGGTGATAGTGACAATGATGACATGGGAAAGAACGCTAGATATGCTGATTGTGACTATGAATCTGATGGTGAGGATCTGAATGATTGTGACTATTAGTACCAAAAATTGCAAGAATAAAGCTTTCATGTGCTCGAATTTCGGTCAAGAATAACCGGTAACGGGATTTAGGGTTCATGAGTTTTGACTTCGAAATTGGATGCATTGGGGCAACGATTGAAGGGGATTTTACATGCATTTTGAATCTTAGGATACCTTCAACAAGGCCCTATGGCTCATGCCCTCCAATTGAAGACGATTTGATCCAATTTTGGATTTGTTCAAATCGGCCCCTTGGACGACACGATGGCTTTGGGGATAAAATTCTACGATTTTAATCGACATTCAATCCGATTAAATGTGGAATTACATGTATGATAAGGTCCTCTTAAATGCCCAATAGTTAATGGCTTCAATCGGATCCAAGAAATTTGCCAAATCCTCCATTGAAGCTTATAAAAGCTTACGGATGAGCTACTGTTCAAAGGAGGAGGAAGAAGAAGCTATGCGCACGGGTTGAAGGCTTCATTTTTTGGGATTTTGAAGGGGCAAACGATGTCCGTTTTGAATAAATTTTATATGTACGGACTCGTATTGAAATTGTCTACATTATTATGGGGAAAAATGCAATTTTGGAGAAAAAAATATTTAGTATTGTACGCCTAAGCTAAGCGTGTGCTTTAAAACTTGCAAAAAAAAAATCTACACGCTTAAGTTAGGCGTGTAGGCACACGCTTAAGGTAAGCGTGTAGGCACACGCTTAAGGTAAGCGTGTAAGAGCCGTGAGCTGTATTTTCAAAATACCCACAATACCCCTACACGCCTACCTTAAGCGTGTAAAACCACACGCTTATCTTAAGCGTGTAAAATAGCGTCGATATAGACAATATTTTGCGTGCATTTAACTTTTCCGTAAACATATAAAGTAGACTTTTTGAGCAATTAATGCTCAATAAATTTGAGAAATCATTTCTTACTAGTGTAGTACCCGTGCCTTGCACGGGATGTGGTTATTTTTCCTTACATTTAAAAAAATAGTATATGAAACCCTAAGAACTAATTGAATTGTCATAGAAGTAGATGAATGATAATATAAAAAAGAACTAATTGAAAAAAAAAATATTAAAGAGATTGACAAAATATTATCCACAGAGAGGCGAAACTATCCATAAACTTTATATATAGTAAAAATTGGCTAATTAATTTTGAAGTGGGGATAGCTACATCTCTAACATTAATACTACTAAAACGAAAAAGCATAATCAAAATGTTCATCTAATACATGAAAATGAAACCCTAAACATAAAATCTCGTAAGATGTTCAAAATTGCTACAAATTATGAAAAACTTCCTTGTATACTACATTGGTTGTAGTATTAGATTTTTTTTGTTTTTTGTCGCATATTAAAATCTCCAAACCTTTCTTGCTGGTAACTCTGGATGATGTAACATAAAACTGACCATGAGTAAAAACAGGACGAGGAAGACACAAATAGACATTTTCAAGTGATTGGCCCGACTCTTGTTTATCGTCATAGCAAAACAGACACTCAAGGAAAATTGACTTCATTGAAACATGAACGGATATAAAGTGTCTGATGGTGACATGAGCACACGAGGAATCAAAACTTGTCCGATATTGTTGCCTGAAATATTCTTCCTTGTTTGACATGACTGTCGAGTTGCATGATCTTGTCCTATTACATAAACCTAAGGACTGGTCAATATTTTGAAGCAACATAATAAGGACTCCAATCTTAAGTTTAAGTACATGATTTGGGACATCAGAACATCTAATAATGTTCAAGTAGTCGAATGTATAAACACTTGCATCGTTGTCTGTAATAAAACATGTCTTGCACATGATATCCAAATTGAGATAAACTTTCTCATCATCAAGTAACAAAGACAATATATAGTCATTAACTCTATCTACATCTTCATGTGTTGGTGCAAGAATTGTCCGTTCTTCAAAGTATTTCGAAAACAACTTATTGTCCAAAAGAGAGGAATAAACAAACTTAACAATTGCTGGAATCAGATCTAAGTCATAATCCTTCACCAATAGTTCATCATGAATTTGTATTTGTGCTTCTCCATCATTGTCATCACCTACAATACCATCACCCATGCTTAATATCTATTCAAAAAATTCATTTGCATCTTGGATATCATAATCGTTTCTTGTCAAATTAAGAACTTTACAATATTTCCACAAATAAGAGAAATTAACGGTGGCGAAATATTAATTTTTTTTTAGTAACATGGCTTTAGAGTTTACAGAGTCAAATATGGTGGTACTTATAGATGATTAATTTGTATACATCAATACTCATAAAAACATCATACAATAGGAAACAAAATAACAATCAAAACCAGTATTGAACCACTATAGTTCTCCAAACCAAAGTTGAATGTTAAATAGAAGTCATATTATGTTATTTGAGCGGAAAAAAAAAGAATTGTTTCTATGATAAATTTTACAAAAAACTAAATTTATATAAAAATCTATATGATACTACATAATAGTTTTAATCAAAGTGAAATGTTTCTTGTCTTTAACTAATTTCTTAGCTTAGCGGAGTACAAGTTGATTCTTTAAATTTATGGCTAAGAATATTGTTTGCTACATTTTTGGAAAAAAATAGATTATACAAAATATTCATATTGAATGAATATTTGACTAATATGGCAGAGATTTTATTTTCTTTGATTTTATTTGATTTTTAAAAAACTAACGAAACAAATGAGAGTTGGACACGTGGCAAATTAAATACCGTGATGCCACGTGGCAACAACAAATTTTGGTTCATTTTGGGGGCGTCACGTGGCGTAGTAGGTATTCTATTTTAGTAGATATAAAGTAGATTACCTACAAAAAATATATTGCCGATAATATTATTTGCTACGTTTTTTTGGAAAGAATAGATTATACAAAATATTCATATTGTAAGCATATCCGGCTAATATGGGCAGAGATTTTATTTTTTTTGATTTTATTTGATTTTCGAAAAACCAACAAAAAAAATGAGAGCTTGACACGTGGCAAATTCAATATCGTAATGCCACGTGGCAGCAGAAAATTTTGGTTCATTTTGGGGGCGCCACGTGGCGTAGTAGGTATTCTACTTTAGTAATATATAGTAGATTACGTACAAAAAATATATGGCCGAGAATATTATTTGCTACATTTTTGGAAAGAATAGATTATACAAAATATTCATATTGTATGCATATCCGGCTAATATGGACGGAGATTTTATTTTATTTTCGAAAAATCAACGAAAAAATGAGAGCTTGACACGTGGAAAATTCAATACTGTGATGCTACGTGGTAGCATAAAATTTTGGTTCATTTTGTGGGTGCCACGTGGCGTAGTAGGTATTCTACTTTAGTAGATATATAGTAGATTACGTACAAAAAATATATGGCTGAGAATATTGTTTGCTACGTTTTTGCAAAGAATAGATTATACAAATATTCATATTGTATGCATATCCGGCTAATATGGACAGAGATTTTATTTTCTTTGATTTTCGAAAAACAATGAAAAGAATGAGAGCTTTACACATGGCAAATTCACCGTGATGCCACGTGGCAGCATAAAATTTTGGTTCATTTTGGGGGCGTCACGTGGCGTAGTAGATATTCTACTTTAGTAGATATATAGTAGATTATGTACAAATAATATATGGCTGAAAGTATTGTTTGCTACGTTTTTGGAAAGAATAGATTATACAAAATATTCATATTGTATGCATATCCGGCTAATATGGGCATATATTTTATTTTCTTTGATTTTATTTAATCTTCGAAAAACCAACGAAAAGAATGAGAGCTTTACACGTGGCAAATTCATCGTGATGCCACGTGGCAGCAAAAAAATTTGGTTCATTTTGGGGGCGTCACGTGGCGTAGTAGGTAATCTACTTTAGTAGATATATAGTAGATTACGTACAAAAAATATATGTCCGAGAATATTGCTTGCTACGTTTTTGGAAAGAATAGATTATACAAAATATTCATATTGTATGCATATCCGGCTAATAGGGGCAGAGATTTTATTTTCTTTGATTTTATTTGATTTTCGAAAAACCAACGAAAAAAATGAGAGCTTGACACGTGGTAAATTCAATACCATGATGCCACGTGGCATCAGAAAATTTTGGTTCATTTTGGGGGCGTCACATAGCGTAGTAGGTATTCTACTTTAGTAGATATAGTAAATTATAGATTGTCTCAAATACGTAAATTACTTAAAAATATCATAACCGGATAACAAATACTCGATCTAGAATATCAATAAATAAAAGTAATTGTTACTTTGTTTAGAGAATTGGATATCACAATATTCAAGCCTAGTGATCCAACTACTTTGTTTAGAGAATATCAAAAAAATAAAATTAATTGTTACGATTTAGTCCACCTCTTTATCAAGAATCTAATTTTATTTTGAAAGTAAATAAGCTGAAAGCAAACTTGAACAAATTTTTATTTATAAATAAAATTAAAATCACATAGAGTCAAAATATTTTGATAATATAACTAATATATATTAATCAAGTTTTAAGATTATTTGTAAAAAGATATTTATCTATTACCCCCAAATTAAATCGTTAAATTACATATGAAATAGATAAATTTTTATATGAAAAGACTAAATGCTAAAACTTAGAATCTGATTCATGTCCAACAATATGAAGAATTGAATATGGTGACGATACGTAGGCGAATTGAATGTGGAGATATGTCTTCCCTTTAGTATATATTTAGATATAGATAGATTTGTTTTTTCATTTACCGATAACATATATGATTATAACTACTCAACAAAAGAATCGGCCTAGTGATAACAATAAATATAGAGGTAGATATTATATATGTTTCATTTACAAAAAATGACTTATAATTTATATACATATCAGGCTTGCCTTGACACCAATTTTAAACATACATATAACTTTACTAATTCTAAATTGCAATCAACGTGTATATATATGTGAATTTTAATTGTATTTGCTTATATTGATATTAATACAAAGTTATAACAACCTCTTAAATGTGAATATTTGTTTTAATGTGTATCGTCACCTTAGTTATGTTAATCTCGTAATGGTTCACTTAAATATTTTGGATTTGCAAACAAAAAAAGATTTGATATTAAGATATTGATGCATAACTAATAAGAATTTTAAGAAATGAGTTGATACAATATAATCGGGGTTGTAAATTGAATAAAATGGGTTGATACAATTTAAAAAAAATCCATAATTAATTATTAATTACTTTATTATATGTTTGTTAGAGGTTGTTAAGATAATTTGTTTAGATATTTGGTGATAAATTAAAATTAAGTTAGCTAAATTATAGAAGTATAAAAAATTAAAAAAAGAAAAAATATAATAAAATGACACATAAGATTTGTGGGTCAGAATCGTTCTAAGAGCTCAAAAGGGGAGAACTTTAATATATAATAATATATATTTTTTATTTACCTTACATCATTAACTAAATCTTCTATCATAACTCAATGGTTAAGACACTCTCATAACTTAAAAGATTTAGAGTTCAATCCTTCTTGCCAACATTAAAATTGAATTTTATTTTGTCAACTTCTAGAATTATTTTAACTACTTTATTTCGTCAACTTATAAAATTATTTTGTTTAGTTATTCAAAACTTCTATTATAACCAATGAGATTCTTTCATATTAATCTCATACATCTTTGTTCATTTTTAAATTTATTTAAATGATATTAATCCTATGTTTCATTCTTTTAATAATAGTTCATAAATATTAATCGTTTTCATAAAAAAATAAGTTTACAATATAATACTTCACAAATTACTATATATATGTATAATTGATTAATTTATATACAAATACTCTTCATATTTATCGAACAAAACATTTAATATTTTTCATTTACATATCAAATAAGATCAACAATATTTACACTACTCAATTCATGAGATTGTGATATATTAATAAATTTGACCAAACCTCCGACCTTTTAAATTCCAGAATAAAAGTTGTTGATATATATATATGAATAGACAAAACAACGTTACTAAATAACATTAAAACCTATCTAATTTTTTGGCAATAAGATACTTTGATATCTCATATAGTGTGTATGTGAAGATGAATAGACAAAGTTGCTGTATAAATACTCCATATTCAATAACATTAAAAGTTTATCTAATTACTTGGCTAGAATTTTATTCTCTATTAATTATTATTGTAACTATCAATTAAAAATTAATCTAATCAATATCAAATTAATGTCAATAAACTTTTAATATTCTTAAAACCACCACTTTTTCATACTATAAAAACTACTATCTTTTAAGCTACACCATGTCCATCCCAGTGAAAGTAAATTTGCAATAGGAAAAGTCGTAATGTGCACACCATATGGAGAAGAATGGAAGTTCATTTGGAAAGTTATTTACACAAAAATGTGTAGAAGAATTGTTGGTTGGTAAAGGAAAGCTTAAGATTTGAGTGAAAGTCTACTTGGTATGTATTTATAGATAATATTGAAATTTCTTCACCAAACTTTTATTGTAAGATCTTTAATTAAGTTCAGATTTTCGTTTAGAAATATTGAGAAAACAAAGGTAAGTTTATTCATTTCTTTGTAATTTATACATAAAATTTTGTGAGATTCTTTATTAGTTTTCCTATGAATATATGTTGGGGCTAATCTTAACTTAATTTCTCAACCAAATGGATGCAATTTCAATATATTAATTGAAAAAATCACCTGAAACATGATTGTGTGGAGTGGAATGACAATGAAATTAAATCAAAATGGTAAACTTAAAAGTTAAAGACCATGAATTTCTCATCCAGAAAATAAAAATAAAAATGAATCATGTATCAAAGTATGTTTCAAAAGCATTTGTCAATTTCAAAGTTTAAAATTATTCACAATATTAGATTAACGTATATGCTGGCATCACTAAGTATCACTATGGACATTCGTTTATTTGACATCTAATCACATTTGGAAGTATACAACTTAATTTAAGGGGTGTATCCTTATGGACCTTATATAAAGTTTATTTTTCATTTTTCATTTTACATATCTACACAAGAGTGTTTTAAAAATTGGTAATTTGATGGTTGGAGTGTTTGTTTAGTAAGTCACAACCTTTTTTTTGGGTCAAAAGTAAGTCACAACCTATATATATATATAATATTTCAAAAATGATTATAAATTATAGTGGAGGAGAAGAAATAATAAATCATAACCAGGGAGAAGAATCAGATAAAAAGGAAGTTGAAAGTTCAAGATGATGCTCAAACAACGTGATTTAAGTTAAGAATAAAATTCCTATAAAATTGCAATAATATTCATTAGAAAAATTACAAATTATTTGATTACTTAACATTCACTTGATATTTAACACTAATAATTAGGCCATATTTATATTCAGTATAATTTTTTGATGAGCTTATGGAATTACGTAACACCGCGCATATAAAATTACATTAGCAATTTTTATTTAAGCAGCCTATACACATTACACCAATTTTTACACCCTTCAACAACCTTGGTACGTCCACAATTAATTTTCTAAGGTAATTTTGATAATCATTTGATATGCATTTGAAAGAGATGGATTATAGTTTGACACTATTTATATATAATTTTGAATTTTTCATGTCTCAAAATTTATGTATTATACATAATATGTAGATATACAACATAAAATCCCTTATTCAATTTTTGTTTGTAATCGGATGTATTTTCAATTTGCCATAAACCCAATTATACTCAACTTTTTTTTATAAAAAAAAGTACTAAAATATTTTTAGGAAAAAATCTGATATTTATTTTCAGTTTTATTTTTTAATTTTCAGGGAGATGCAAAGAAAAACTCGATATCACATACAAACAATAAACTAATGTCATTTTAGTAAGTTAATTATATCCATTGCTTCTTTTTTTTGTTGACAAAATATATTGATGGCTTTACTGTTATAGCAATGAAAAGTAATAATTGTATAATCTTAGGCTTATCTATTAAATTTTACATAACTTTAGTTAAAGCATAAAACGAAACAAAACAAAACCAATGCCCATGTCGTCAAAATACTAACAATAAATACATGATTCTCAATCTCAACAATATCAGTTAATTATTACAACAAAAAATAAAAACTAATTCAATAGCCATTTATGTATTAAAATTATAACCTAAATTGGCACATAATGACTGTGCAATTCGTAACGGTTTTGCAAATAATAATATTTTGTTAAAAAAATGAGAGTAAATGGCAGAAGTTATATTTCAGTGTACGTAAATATAATTAACTCAATGTAAGTATATATTGTATGTAGTGGTCAAATTAAGATCAAATAATATTGTTCATGTTATTGTCGGATGCATCGGCGATGGGATAGAGACCGCCACTTATGAAATCTGCTTGCAATCGATCACCCTCTCATAGTCTACGGAAACGTCTATATGGCTATATTATTGTCACTTTAATCGATGCAAATATCAACAATTGGACTCCATATACTCAACCAGATATAAAATGTATAGCTATATTAATGTACATGAATACTAAAAATTTTACGAACTAAGACAATGGTCATAAGTATAGGAAATGTAATGCGACCGAAGGGATGACACAGGCATGATGACGTGGATCAAAGAACCTTAAGTTCAATAATTATATAGTATTCAACCAAATTTATAGATATTAATATTTGGCATGAAAAAAAGCCATGTTCATTTATAATCGAGATGACATGAATAAATATTTTAGCCTTTATAATTAACTAAAAACTAATTATTAATTCAAAAAAGATAATATCATCATATATAAATGAAAATCATTTACGTAAATTGTAATATATTTCGAGTGCATACATATGATATAGTACTACCTTCTTGCAATTATTATTATTATTTATTATTATTATTATTAATTATAAGATTAACATTAATGATAAACAATAACCAATAGAAAAAATATACAAGTCAGCTATTAATACAAAATTATAACACCAAAAAACGGTTTTTATGCTATTTAATAACAAAAATGCAAAGTTAATAACCTTTTATTATTATTAGTATGATAATGTCATTTCATCAATCAAGAATACATAAAATAAATATTAATAAAATAAAAATTATTGAAATTATGAAAAAATAGGTTTTAAATATATCTCGTGTGTAGCACGTGCATGACCACTAGTTATTATATATAACTAGCATGTGTCCTCGTGCCTTGCACGGGAATGACCATATATTTTAAGAATAAATTTAAATTTATTTATAGTATGTAAAATATAAAGGAGAATTATATAGGAAAATTAACATGATATATCGGAAAGATAATTTCTTGATTTGAATAATCTATAAGGTGTATTGTATGATGAAAATTGAAGGTAGATGTGTGAATTTTAATTAATAGAAGAAAATATAAATTAGGAATTTTATATAATTATTAAAAATAAAATTGCACTACAATAAAACTGCATATTGTATTCTTTATAATGGAGTTTACGGACAATCTATTCACTCTTATTAAATCATGAACACTAATTAAGTATGATAATAATGTTTTTGGTAAGTGCATAATTATATGTATGTTGGTGGATGAACCGTATAACGTTAACTATATATGGACCATCTATCTATATACATATCTTTATAATAGAGTTTACGGACCATTAACGTACATATTATATTATAGATACTAATTAAGTATGATAATAATGTTTTTGGTAAGTGCAGAATTATCATGTACAATGGAAAATAATTTGAGGTGGTAATTTAGGAAATTTGTATAAATAAAAGATAAAATAAATTGTAAATAGAATAAGGGTGAATAGGTAAATGTACATAATTATTTGATGACGTGACATATTTAGATGAACGACACGTAGGAGAGGAAATTGTGGCTTTAGTAGTAGTATATAGTTTTTATTAATTAATCTATATCCTAATAGTTTTAGTTAAAAACCTTATTTTATAAAGATTGTGTTTAATATTATATATTTAAAGATTTTTTATGATGGATTTAATTAGTTCCTTTTACGAAATGAATTCTTATCATATGCATATATGTTAGAAGGATTTTACCCTAATTAAAAGAGAAATAAACTTTTCAAAATAAAGGCATTTTACAATTAGAGGTTTGATTGCTACTTACTTTCGGATTCATAAGGATTAGGAAGTCGTTTGTAATTGGCTTAAAATTGAATTTGTGAATGAGAGAATATGCTTAACCTATGCTCTATGCTTAGAAAAACCGTTTCTAAATACACTCCACTATAATATAATTGGTTCATTACTAAAGACATATTTGATTCTAAATTGAGTCTGGTTCGGTGTATAGTAGTTATAGGGTGTAAAATGCGATATTTTCTCAGCCATTAAATTGTTCTATGGACGGTCAGGATTACAAGTTTCAAAAATTATAAAATCCAAGTCAGATGGCTGGACTTTCATTAAACGGTGACAATAACTGTAATACTAACAACTTTTGCATACCCATGCACTTTAAACAAAACCATGAAAAAACAAAGCACGTTTCCTCATTCTCATATGCTTCGCCCCTTTTCCTCTCTAACACAGAGAAACCCTAGAAATTCCCTAGCAAAATCAATCGCGAATCATACTCCTCCACTAACACAACCTCTCGATTTCTCAAGCATTTCATTTGTATCGTCGAGATTGTAACTCGATTTTTGTATTTGAGGCTTTGTGTTAATGGTGAAGGATGTCGAAACTTCAAAAGGAAAATCAACTCAAATGTGAGGTAAACACCTTCTTCTAAGGATTAATTTCAGTTTCTAATAGATAAATGGAGATATTCATAATTCATTATGCTCGAACAAGTGAAAAATGTTGAAAACGTTCATAGATCTAGGGTTTTACAAATTTTCTGTTAAAAAATATTGCGATTACAAGTTTTGTGAAAACGTTTGTTGAGTTTTGCAATTTTGTGACCAAGTTTGATGAATTTCTTATTGTCTTTATGTTGTCAATTTTGTGTAAATCTTTGTTTCCTTTATCTGTATACTATTACTAAAGCCATAACTATCTCTCCTATGTGTCAACCTTCTAGCTATGTCAAGTCATCAACTTAATTAACTCATTTACCTATTTTCCCTTACATTATTCTACAAATTATAGCCCAATTATCAACCTAAATTAGCTATATCTTTCTAACCATATAAATTAGTAGTAGCTTATATAATATATCTAGGTGATGTCATTGTAGATGAATAAGGAAAGTTATATTATATCTATTTACTATTTTACACTTATTATTATATGTTTGATAATTAATTCATATCATTAATTACCAAAATATGTAATTAGCACATGGAATTTACGTAGCTTTTTGGTGACTATATAAATATAAATTAGATATTTGATCAAACTGGTAGGCTTTTATACAAATTAGGCAAAATATATGAAATTCTTATCTTACATTATTTTGAATCAATATAAATTCATATTGTTTAGGAATATATTATCTAATTTTTATAAAAAATATAATTAAATACATTATTTAGTCTTATTAACTTTAATCCTTTATAGAAATCAAGGTTTGTAAATCGTTTATTCCTCTAAATTCAAGTAATCAATTTTAGAAAATAACATAAAAATTCTCCCATGCACTAGATCATTTTAAAACTTTTATTTACATTACTATGAAAAATTTAAGATACAAAAAGTATTTTTGAAATGATTTTACATCTATAATAATAATAATAATAATAATAATAATAATAATAATAATACTGATAATTATACAATTAAGATTGCAAAGAAATAATACTTATTTTCTTGATAACAACTGTAAAGATAGTTATTGATTATAAACCCCAAATTATATTTCTTTATAAAATCTTACAAAAATCATTCTTTATCTATTATAATTTTAATATAGTTATAATGACAATCTTACAAAAATCATTCTTTATCTCTAATGGTTGAATACTTTTAATACAATCCTGTGATCCACCATATATAATTCATAACACCACATTTTTAAATATACACATCTTTATGATAATATTTTCATAATAATAACGAGATAGTGTATAAATAAAATTATAATGGTCTTGACTCTTTTCTTGATTATAAATATCAAGTCGGAAATAAATTCGGTATAATTATAATGCAATGATCTTTACTTAATTTTAGATAGTGGTTTGTCTTAGTTTGATTAAGAAGGGGATATATTTATCCAAACTTAGTAGTTATGTTACTTCATATCTTTAAAAATTAAAATAAAATATCACAACTTTATGGATTTGTTTTCAGTTTTTGAATAATTTTACTCTCAAACTATAAACAAAACTTTTAAGAAGGAAGTTGAAAATTAAAAATTTATATTTTATAGAAAAATGTTTGGCATGTCAAAAGGAGGTGAAGACACATAACATATAGTAAAAGATGCGTATTTTCGGTGGGACATATAGTCTTAGGAGGTTTAGATTAAGTAATTATATAGTATATTGAACTTAATTAAAAAAATTGGACATATTTTGTTGTGGCTATTTATTATTTGGTATTTACGAGTAGTTTATATGACATAATTGATATCAAGATTTTTTATTTTATTGTTATAAATGATGGTTTTATATTCAATTGATAATATTAAGAAAAACTAACTTTTAGATTAAAAAAAAAAAGAAAACAAAACTCATAAATTATAAATTGGTAGTCAAACGATTGCCTATATACCTTACTTGATCCTTTTTTTTGTTACAAATTCTATAAAAGTGGCAAAGTGAATGTTAGAGGTGTGACTGGACTGATGACATGATGAAAGAAAATATGTCGTGTTATAAACCCATAGAATCTAATTTTCTTTTTTAATATAATAACTCTGATCAAATTTCTAAAGTTCATATCATTACTTCATTGAAATTGTCACTTGAAAAATTGAATAACTTTATATTTCAGTATATATATATATATATAAAAATAGATAGATACAGTATTAAATGTATTTTTCTAATATCAATGAATTAAAATCAAATTTATATTTTATATTTCAGTATATATATAGATAGATAGATACAACCTATAATTTGACAACTAATATACAATATATGAAGTTCATATTATATTTTTGTTGATATACAATTGTTTATATTATTTAAACATATTTTTCTAATATCAATTAATTAAAATAGATAATTAACTTACACTTAAAAATAAAATAAAATTTAATGAAAAAAGCCTCGTGCAAGGCATAATTGTAAATCAACTAGTTTGTTACTGTATTGGTAGAGGTGGTCACGGTTCATGAACCTGAATCGGCTACCCTCCGGAATCGGCGGTCCGGTTTCGGGTCAGGTTCGGCCGGTTTCCCGCCGGTTCGGAACCCGGTTAAAAAAAAAAAATTTAAAACATGTTTACAGAATTATAAAAAAAGGAAACCGGGTTCCCGCCGATTCGGAACCCGGTTAAAAAAAAATAAAAATAAAAAAGGGCTAGGTTTTGTAGCTTTATTAAAATTTAAAATTTAAAGGGTATTGTAACATTATATGATTTAGGTTAGGGTTTATAGTTTAGGGTTAAGAGTTTGTATGTTAAGATTTTGTATAGTTTATGGTTTATGGTTAGATTTTTTTATATTTAATTATTTTGATTTTTTTAATGTATTTATGATTTTTATAGCTTTTTTAAGATTTAATCATTTAAAGGGTAATGTAGGATTTAAGACTCTAGGTTAGGGTTTATAGTTTAGGGTTAAGGGTTTGTATTTTAAGGTTTTGTATTGTTTATGGTTAGGTTTTGTTTTAAATTTAATTATTTGAATGTTTTTAATGTGTTTATGTTTTTTGTAGCTTTTTTAAGATTTAAAGGGTAATGTAGGATTTAAGACTCTAAGTTAGGGTTTATAGTTTAGGGTTAAAGGTTTGTATTTAAAGTTTTGTATTGTTTATGGTTTATAGTTAGGTTTTATTTTAAATTTAATTATTTGAACGTTTTTAATGTGTTTATGTTTTTTGTAGCTTTTTTAAGATTTAAAGGGTAATGTAGGATTTAGGACTCTAGGTTAGGGTTTATAGTTTAGGGTTAAGGGTTTGTATTTATGGTTTATGGTTAGTTTTTATTTTAAATTTAATTATTTGAACGTTTTTAATGTGTTTATGTTTTTTGTAGCTTTTTTAAGATTTAAAGGATAATGTAGGATTTAGGACTCTAGGTTAGGGTTTATAGTTTAGGGTTAGGGATTAAGGGTTTGTATTTAAAGGTTTTGTAATAATTTTGAAAATTCTCAAACCTAACAATAGGCCAAGAATCTTAAAATCATTGCTCTGATACCACATTTATAACACCCCCGACTTATGTCGGTAGTGTCACACGTCAGTGACCCCGGACTTTAAAGTCCAAAGCTACCCAAGGCTTTAATCGTAACAATTATACTTAAATAATTAAATGAACATTAAATAATAAAGAGTAAATAGCGGAAGACTTTGTATAAAGAAACTCAATCTTTTATTAAAATTTCTCTCGTAAATTGAAAAGTATAGTTTTACAAACGGTATTGAAATTACAGCGGAAGACTTTAAGTAATCTTAATTACATGAATATTTTAACTACACCTTACATTTATTTAGGAAGATTAAACAACACTAGACAACTCTTAAAATACTATTACTTTAAAATCTTCAACTCCAAGCCTTCGTCTTCGAATTGTTACTTCAAGGCATCGGAGACCAACCACTGATGTGTCGTATAGGACGGATGACACCAGCCAACCATGCAAGGAAAAGGAAAGGTTGGTCAGTCTAATGAAAGATTACGCAAGGGCTCAAACATAATTGTTCTTGTAATTGTATCCGGTTACTATCATTGTCTCTCGAATAAAAACCGATAGACGATATATAACCCGAATACTCTCACTGAAATGAAAGAAGAGGTATGAGACAAGAGAAGACTCCAAAGAAAATGAGTCTTATAGGAATACTTATGTTTGTTTGGGAACATTATATTTCACACAAAGTTTGAAAACGACCTTGACTATTTGGGTCACCGACCAACCTCACCGCATAATGCGAATCCAGATTGGAAAGAGGACTTACTTTAATACAAGAGTCTGAGTGGGTTCCACATTATACTTCTTGCCCGATGGTATATTAATTATGTGCAACGAGACACTTATCTTATTTAATTTCAAAACGTGCATTTACGTTGAAGCTTTTAATTTCCACAACAGATCTCGTAATGAGATATAAGATGAGAATAAATCCCGAAGATTTGGAATAAATCCCGAAGATTGGCACTAGCTAAGTACACCACCACCTATATTCGGATAGGGGTAGGTCATGACCAAAAGCGTTAGGGCATTTATCCTCCTAATACAAAGTTATAAAAAAACGACTAAACCTCGCAAGGAAATAGCGTTCCTACGAATACTCGTGCTAAACTAGCATTTATATGTCCACACCAATGCACAACAAGTCCACACCAATTATAACTAGCACCCTATAATAATAATATATATAAAGGTTATAGCTAGCATATTATACAACCTAATAATAAGGTTCAATTAATCACACCATTTATTCACACAAGTTCTCAAACAAGAAAAGAATTATTTACCCCAACTTAATAGCACAACCGATTCATTTGCAATTAAGATAAAAATGGAATAAATATGCAAGAGCGAACCGCCACTTGCCTTGAATCACGGAGAGATGAACGATATCACATGGATGGTTGTTTCCGAGTAGCAACTTGAATCCCTGCTCTATTTTCGTTCCAGAAGCGAATCCGAAACGTTCCCAAATCACACACAAAATAAATTATAATTAGATAATTTATTTAAAACTGAATTTTGAAGGGTATATGTCTCAAGATTTAAATTGAATTAATTTATCTCAAAATAATTCAATTTTCAAGGCTTAATCGGTAAGACAATTATCTATATGATTAAACTTCAATTAATCACATATTCTAAATAATCTTTTAATAAATAAATAAATCTCAAATTTTATTTATGAGTCCAAAAATTTTACTCCTATTATCCGGATGAAAAGTTAATATTATAATCATTCATAGTCTAACATAATACCTAAGGTAATTTTAATTTTATAAAAATCAGATTAATTTCATCTTATTATTTAGTAATTAAGATTAATTTATTTAACCTTAATTAAACCATATAATAATAAAATAAAATCAAAAATCGAACCAAAATCCCGGAAATACCTAAACCGTGCGACGCGGTGGAGTGGCCTCAGTTTTCCGGAGAATGCGGTGGCCGGCGGTGGTTAATCGGCGGCGGTGCCGTAGGGATTTGGAAGCTAACTCCAAGGCTCAACTAGTGGTGGTGGTGGTGGAGACGCCAATGGTGGATGGTGGTCGTCGAATTTCGTCGATGAACAGGCGCGGCCGGGATTGAGGGCTGTAGAGCTTTGGGGAATTAATTGGATGCCTAAAACACTACGATTGGTGTCGTATTTATAATGGTTGGAAAGGTCTTGAATAGATCTTCATTTCCATATAAAATTTGAAACAAAAAGATCTCGGATTTGCCCCGATTTCATCAAATTTCCAAAACGTCAAAAACGAATTATTTCTTGCCTTAAATGTTCAAATCCGATCTCGTCTTTGATCGTCTCCATCCGAATCCACCGAGATCTTGTACGTTTAATCCTATAATAAAAATACCATGGTTTAGTTGATCCAAACGAGCCCAAAAGGAGGCTCGAAATGGGCGAAATCCGCCATTAATGGACATGAGGGAAGCTCGGCTGGGAGGAGGAAGAAGGTGAACAGTACCAGCCCACTTTTGGAATATTTACACATTTGGCCCAAACGTTTTAAGTTGGGGTACCAATGCCCTTACAAATCCCCGAAAAATTACGAAAATTCCCCAAACTTTCACAAACTTAATTATTTTAATAATTATAGTTTCTTATATTATTTTAGCCCAAAATTAATATTTATAAAAATTAACTTAGGCTAAAATAAGCTTAATTTAGGCTAAGACAAGCTTAAGTTACAATTCCTATGGCTTTAACCATATTTAAACCCTTTAACAAAAAATGTTAAACTTGATTTAAATATTCTAGGTTAAATTTTATAAGTTTTATTTAAATTTAGGATCAACATAATGTTACCCAAAAGTTTTAATAGCTCACAACTTTAAAGTTATAACAACTTATATTAAGAATCTCTATTTCATTTCTATTTTTGGAATTATGAAATAAATACCAAAAATTCCTTTATTAGAAATAGAGTTGGATAAATTATACAAATACCCTTACCAAAATTGAGGGTTATTACAAGGTTTTATTTTAAATTTAATTATTTGAATATTTTTAATGTGTTTATGTTTTTTATAGTTTTTTTAAGATTTAAAGGGTAATGTAGGGTTTAAGACTTTAGGTTAGGGTTTATAGTTTAGGGTTAAGGGTTTGTATTTTAAGGTTTTGTATTGTTTATGGTTAGGTTTTGTTTTAAATTTAATTATTTGAATGTTTTTAATGTGTTTATGTTTTTTGTAGCTTTTTTAAGATTTAAAGGGTAATGAAGGATTTAGAACTCTAGGTTAGGGTGTATAGTTTAGGGTTAAGGGTTTGTGTTTTAAGGTTTTGTATAGTTTATGGGTTATGGTTAGTTTTTTTATATTTAATTATTTGAACATTTTTTAATGTGTTTATGATTTTTGTAGCTTTTTTAAGATTTTAAGGATAATATAACATTATATGATGGCCATTTTGCAAGGGTATACCACTTTGGTATTGAAATGTGCAAAGTTGTACTTCTTTTTTTGGATATAACTGCAATAACATAAAGTAATTTTTTTTGATTTTATTTTACCTTTATATATTGGATACAAAATACATTATCAGAGTTTGTAAATCAAAATTTAAAGGGAAAAGAAAAGAATTTGAAAAGTTGGGTCTGATAAACTTGTACTTGTTGCTTTAGGGTATACAACTTGATTGTACTGTGTGTCAGAATTTAAAAATATATATGGAGAGAAGCTCGCTCTAAGCCGGAAGGAGATTAAGCTTAATGTTAAACCAAGTGAATTTCAGCCACAAAAAACGCTGACGTGTAGCAGTCATATCACTGCATATTTCCCGCCAAAACTAAGCTAGCTTAGTTAATCGTTGTTTTCCCTCCAAAAATTACATTAGGCTTCTTCATCTTAGTTAATCGTTCTTCTTCCTTTATTTTTGTCCTCTGCTTCATTACCTGCCATCCGAGTTATTCTCACTATTAATATTCTCATTTTCTATGGGTAAGTTGTCATATTTCTGTCCTCTGGGCCTTAGATTCACACGTGCTCTGTTTTATTTGTATTTATTTTTTGTTTCTTTACTAAGAAATTGATTAACTTTTCTTATTTTTTGCTTCTTCAGGAAGATCAACTCCAACGTATATGGTTTCTCTAATCAGTGGAGGGAAGTGGAGGTGCGAGAATGAGATTTGGATTTATGAAGGAACAAAAAAGGCGAAGGGGATGATGGTTAGTGAGAAAATCGATTATGAATCACTGAAGATTAAGATTGCAGAAAAACTGGAAATTGATCTTACCAGGTTCGACTTGAAGATGAGTTACATGTCTTTACAAAATCCGCACTTTCCTCCCTTTGATATTTGCGATAAGGATGATGTAGAAGCATACATCTTTTTGAACATGACAAATTGTAAAGACAGAGTTTGGCCAATTGCTTTGCATTCCATTGTGCAACCAAAATCTGGAGTTTCAAAAGAAAAACCTAAATTAATTCCAAAAGAAGAAGAAGAGATGATCGATGTTCCATTAAGTGCACCTCAACCTGTATCCCAGCCTGGAAATGATGGTGCATCTTTTACTCCTATACTAAGCCAAAAAAGAATGTCGGACCATATGTTGAGCGACATATTAGATGCTGTTCTTTTAGAAGATGAAATAGGAGTGGAGGGGATGGATGTCCGGATGTCTGTGAAGGGTGGAGAGAAACAGAATGTTGACACTGTTACAAAGTGGTTTTGTAAGAAAGCCAAGACAGTTGAGGTTGTATCACTAAGCAATGACGATGAAGAGGAGGATGTTGTTATTTCTGCAACCAAGCATAAAGGTTGTGACCTTGTCAACCTTTCCGAGGAAGAAGAGGAATACATTGAAAATGTTGAGTATGATGACAACGTTGAGGAGGTTGATATTGGGAAGCCTGAATATCTGGATGCTATTGATGAAGCCGAAGAGAGATATTACCGTTCTGAAGTCCCTGCTGACTTTCAAAATTTGGTGGATGTAGAAGAAGTGGAGGACAAGTCGAAGTCCAAGACAATCAAGTGTGGAGATATATTTCAAACCAAGAAGGAGCTTCAACATTCGTTAGCCGCATATGCTATGGACAATTGTGTAGAAATGCTTGTGAAGAGGTCTGATAAGACTTGTTATGTGGTGGAGTGCAAAAACAGAGGATGTTCATTTGGTTTTCGTGCTTCAGTAAAGATAGGTACTAGTGCGTTTATTGTCCGGAGGTTTGCTACAAACCATACATGTGGGATGCTGTTCAGGCACGATCATAACAGGCATGCCACTGCCTCCGTAATTTCACATAGTATTCTTGATAGGTATATATTGTTTTTGTTGAAGATTTTAATTTCAATTCAGACAGTTTTATGCAAAGTTTCTAAAGACTATCTATTGGTGTTGGTGTAACAGGTTTAGAGGTCGTAAGGATGCACCAAGGGCAAGAGAGATACAAGTTGTCATGAAAGGCCTGGGAGTCGATGCCAGTTATCACAAAGCCAATAGAGCAAGAGTGCTAGCAAAGGACATTATTCGAGGGACTGTCGAGGAAGGTTACAGTCAACTTCACTCATGGCTACATATGTTGAAAGAGGTCAATCCTGGCACGCATACAGCTATAATAACAGATTCTGAAAACCGTTTTAAGTACTGCTTCTGGGCCTTGGGTGCTTGCATCAGGGTTGTTCCCCGTTTGAGAAAGGTAACTTTATGTTTCTCCAACTTTATTGTTTGTCTTGATTATATAATATGACCTGGAGGGTAAAATGCAATAGGGTGACCGGTTTTATATGAAAATCAGGTGATTTGTGTTGATGGAGCACACTTAGGAGGGAGATTCAACGGACAACTTCTTCTAGCTACTGCCCAAGATGGAAACAGACAAATCTACCCCCTGGCCTTTGCTGTAGTAGACAGTGAGAATAAGGATTCTTGGTCCTTCTTCTTTAAGGAGTTGAAGAAAGTTGTTGTACCCTATAGCGTGGATGTGGTTTTTGTCTCTGATCGTCATTTGAGTATAAAAGCAGCTCTGAAAACACAATACACTCTTGCTAGCCATGGATATTGCATTTATCATATGCTACAAAACTTCAAGCTGAAGTGCAGTTGGGGAGGCTTGCAAGACCAGTGGTTCAAGGTTGCAAAGGCGTACACGGTAGAAGAATATAGGACCGAGCTTGAGATCCTAAGAAACAGGACTCCGACTGTGGTAAAAGATGCTCTGAAAGTGCCCCTTAATCAGTGGTCAAGGGCATATTTCTCAACTGACAGGTTCAACATCATGACTACAAACAATGCAGAATGTCTGAACAATGTGTTTAAAGAGGAGCGTATGTGGCCTATTGTACCATTGTTTGATGTTATCTTGCATACCTTTGCCACCTGGTTCTGTGAAAGGAGGGAGTCGGCTGCTACGTGGGCTGAGGTAAGTACCAGGTCTGTGACCAAAACCATGGATCAAAGGTATGCGGCTTCTGTGACAATGAGTGTCCATAGGCTAAGTGATATTGAAGCAGAGGTGACAGATGGAAGGAATAAGTACGAAGTGAATATTTGCCGACTAACTTGCCAATGCAATGTCTTTCAGAAAGATCGAATTCCATGCACACATGCTATGGCAGTAGCAAAGGATAGGGGTGTTGATGGTACTACTCTGGTTACTCACTTCTATAGCAACAACAGTTTGAAAGAAGTTTACAAGGAAACCATCCATCTGGTCCCCCCACACAAGCAATGGGATGTTTCATTGTCCGTCTCGCAAATCGCATGTTTGCCACCACCATGGAAAAGGGCCCCTGGTAGACCAAAGCTGAATAGATACAAGGCTAGGTGGGAGAGACCCTACAAACGTGTGTCCAAGAGATGTGCAAGATGTGGGCTGACTGGTCTGTAGGATCGTGATTGTTAGATAAAAACTTAAGGAACTCAGAATATCAATTCTCAGTTCCTTTCGCAGCGGAAATAAACAATCAAACAAATGACTAGTTCCTTATAGTGGAAACCTTTGATTGTCAACTAGCAATCCAGGATAAAAACCACTACCTTTCTTTCGAAAGGATTTCAAAGTCGACTTCTTGATTTCTTATCTCTTTTGGTTACAGCTTATCCTAGGAACGAACACACAGTTCCTTTGCCTTACACACAGTTAGACAATCCTAGATAACTTAACACAATCAATAATCAATCCAAGAAACATACTTTCGCACCTAGGAACTATCACTTACAGTCACAGGAACTTAGCACGCAACTCTTCTTCCTTGACTGGTTCCTCTTGATCTCGGTTTGCTTTGATGATCTTGTTTGGAGGTTCACACTAGATATTTGCTAATGAGTGTGAGTCGTGTTTCAGTGCTTGAAGATAACCCTTGAGTTAATCTTCCTTTTATAGAGGATTCTTCGCAGCTTAATCTTCTTTGGGTTCCCACAGATTGAGCTTGCCCTAGGATAAGTGGTTCTCCTTGGTCCACGTTGTTCTTGGCATGTGCAAACAACCTAGGCAGCTCAGAATCCTTCTAGGTTAGTCAACCTCTTCAGCCAAGTCGTTCTCCAACTTCCTTCTTCCGAGGTTCAATAATCTGGGCACTTGGGAACTGTCTTCTGGACAGCGATAGGTTCCATGTCCTGTCGCTTTCACATTTTCTGTCCGAGGTTCAGCGTCTCTAGGTTTCTTGTTGTTTTGCTCTTGGACAATGGCATGCTTTTGGAAGCTTCGAATAAGTCATTTTCAACAACTTTTGTCCGAGGTTGTGTGTCCCCAGATTTCTCGGGAATCACAAAGTCGCATGCTGCGTTCTGGGCACACCTGGGTTCCTCTGGTTTCCTTCATTTGTCTTGTTCCTTTGGTTCCCTTGTCCTATTTGGCTTTCTTGCCTTCGGTATATTCCTGTGGTTCCTTAAAACACATCTTTGAGATAAAACATTAGTATCATAATATTTGTCATCGTCAAAAGTAGAGAAACTGAGGAAAGGAACTCTCAGGGGAACCTAAATTCCAGAGTTCCGTTTCCTAACAATTTCCCCCTTTTTGATGATGACAAATACAAGGAACCTGGCAACATAATAGGACTTTGAATTTCATGAGACCAGTTGAGATTAAGGGAGTTACAACATTACAAATTAATGATAGAGCATTCAATGGTTGCAAATTCCCCCTAAGCAAGTGAACGAGTTTATTTCAAATTCCCCCTTAGAAGTAGAACTAGTTCAGAGTTCCTATTAGTTTAGTAGTCTCCAAAGTTCAAGGGTCCTATCCTTTTCTTCCTCCTTTTGACATCATCGAAAAGATTGAGTACGAGTTAAGAACATGATATCCAAGAGAATATACAATTGCATCAAACTCATATCAGAAGCATAATGGAAACTTAAGGCAAAGGCAAATTAATCATAGAAACGAAGCCAAAAGATAATCATTAAAGCTTAAACTGATCATTGTTCAAGGACGGGTACGACACAATACAACCAACAAAAGCCAACAACAAAAACAACAAACTGCAAAGACAACAACAAAAGCAATCATTAGGAAAGACGACAAATGGATAGAAGAGGGGAGTAGGATCCTAAGGGGAGTAGGATCCTAAGGGAAACTACTAGCACGCTGTGGTTTTTAGCACTGGGAACCAGAACAAGCGTTCCTATGGCAGAGCAGCGGCCTCCTCTTCAGCATCTTTGTCGACAGTTCCTACATTTTGGCCCGTGGCCTGATGAGCACTGATTGCACTTTGCCAATCCTTCTGAAGAACGTCTACCGGAGCCACAACAGCAGAACTTATACGCCCCAACTCTCTTACTTGATCATGGAGGGCGACTGGGATAGCAGTCAAGCCCACCATGATAGCCTTTTCAATACGATCCAGAGCAGTAAGGATCGCAGAGGAGTCTTGAGAGGGGTTGAGATGTGGCTGAGAACTAGAAGGGGCCTTGAAACTGGCCTTTTCCTTAGGCGGTTGAGCTTGAGCTTCAGAAGGGGGGTCTTGGTGTTCCTTTGTCTTCAACTTCCGAACTGTGGCCATGGTAAGATACTTGCTGTAGACTGTCTCAGGCAGATCAACTGGGTACTGGTGAAGGTTGGAGAGAATGTTTTTGATGATATGAGGAAAGTGTAAAGCATGTGAGTCATGGGATGAGCAGAACTGCATGTGGGCTAAGATAATGCGAGGGATATCCAATTGAACACCAGAGAGCACCTTGTCCATGTAGATGGCATCTGTGATGAGAACATTGTTCCGGTGCTCCTGTCTGGGAACCAGATTACGGGTGATCCAGAAGTGTAACAACTTGTTTGCGATGGAGAGATCCTTTGTCTCCAAAGATGAGGGGGAGGCGCCATCATAGATTTTCTTGACCACTGCTCCCTTGGATTTGTAGCCATTTCCTTTGGGCCATCCCTTCTTTTGAGGCAGAATGCCAAACCCAGACCTTGACTCGATCCCTAGAGCAGACGCAATAAGGTTGGCGGACAGAGGATAGCTGGTTCCCTTCCATATAAGAATGGCGTCGTTACAGGGAGAGTTCTCCTTCGCAGGCACAAACTCCATAGACTGGTAAAACAAGCGGACAACCTCATCAGAAGCAGAGAAGGGTTCAAATAGCATCTCGTCCCATCCTTGAAACTGCAGCAGAGAATGGAACTCAGCCAGGACTTCTCCAAACATTTCCTCATCTTCTTCTTCCAGTTCTTGGGTCCATAACTCCTTGCCGATTATGAGAGGCTTAAGGATCTTCCTCTTAGAGAAGAAAGAGGAGACTGGACCCAGGGAGGAGGAGGCAGAGAGGGAGGTGATTTTGGCTCTTTTTGAGGATTTGGTTTCATAGGGAACTATGACTTGGGAACTCCTCTTTCTCTGTTGCATTCTAGTGGCGACAGAGGGACCAGGGTTAGAAGTGGTTTTGGATTTGAGGCTTACTGGTGAGGGCTCAGGGCCGAGGAGTTCTTGGAGAGACTTGTCAGGCGAGGAGTCATGAGAGCCCCCTTCGGAGACGGTTTTGGTAGCCGATTCCGAAGCCAGAGAGATGGCCATGGCTTTCTCCTCACCCTTGGGCTTTGTTGGCTCCTTGGGTTCCTCTTCAGCTTTCTCTTCAGGTTCCTCCACTATTTTCTTTACAGGTTTTTCTTCCGGTTGGGATTTATGAGAAGAGATGGCAGAAACGGGTTTAGAGGATGAAGCTGCCTTCTTTTCTTGAAAGGCTTTGAGAAGGGCAACCTCCTCTTCGTCTTGAACAAGGTTAGGGTTTGGATCGGCCATTTTTTAAGAGCTTAAGGATTTCTGTGTTTGAGAGAAATGAGAGGCAGAGGATCAGAGAGATGGTGAGTTGTGGGATCAACTTGGAGCAAATGTGCAACTCTTTAAAGGTGGTGAAGGCTGAGATGATCGTAGAACCAAATCCAGCCGTTGAGAAGATCAAGGTAAATCTGGGGCATTGAATACTCTTGCAGCTTTTCGGAACGGCTAACCCATTTTCAAAACTTATCCATTTAGAGAAGAGGGATGTCTGCCATCTGATAAGACCGTTCTGAGCCTCTGCAGTTTGCCATAAATAACTTATGGGAAGTGCCAATCTAGCCGTTGGAGAGACGTTTAATCCTGGTTCCTTTCTGGCAAAGTGTTCAGCGTGCTAGAGGAACATATGGGAACCTTTGATGTGGGTTAACATAATGGAAGCAAAAAGTATGTTCCCATAAAAGGAATCAGGGTAGGCTCTTTATCGCATTGCACAATAATTCTCAGAGAGGGTTTTAGAGATGGATCATAGAGAATTAACTTGAGCAATGAGGCAAGGGTGGGTCTTAGTACACAATCATCATTTTGGCTTGTATCGTTGGGAAAGAAATATGATCAGATTGTGACTTTTGGGCCATGAAGAAAACTTGAACAATGAGGAATTAATAGAATAATGAGGACCAAAAGGAGACGATCCAGAAAAATTTAATCTAAGCCTTTTTTTTTTTTTTAAGAAACCATTATGACAAGAAGGGTTTGTAGCAAAAGATATAACACAAGGACATCAAGACTCAAAAAGTTAAATATCTTAAATTAGTCAATTAGGGGAACTGGAAATAATTCTTTGAACTGAGGTCACTATTGAGTAATATGAATCATTCCTAGTTCCAATCTAAGGTTCTCGAAAGAAACTCTATTCAATGCCTTGGTGAATATATCTGTAACCTGATCTTCAGTTCTACAAAATTTCATAATGATGTTTCCCTTCTCAACATGATCTCTAAGAAAATGATGTCTTATGTCAATATGCTTGGTCCTAGTATGGTGCACAGGATTCTTAGAGATGTTTATGGCACTAGTGTTATCACAAAGAATAGTGAGAGGGCCATAAGACATACCAAAGTCCATGAGTTGTTGCTTTAGCCAGAGAAGTTGGGAACAGCAGGAGACAGCCGCAATGTACTCGGATTCTGTGGTAGAGAGAGAGACTGAAACTTGTTTCTTTGATCCCCATGACACAAGGCAAGGGCCTAGGAACTGTGCCATTCCAGAAGTGCTCTTTCTATCCACCAAATATCCAGCATAATCAGCATCAGTGAAACCCATGAGCTCAAAGGGACATTCTTTGGGGTACCAAATGTAGAGATCGTCAGTTCCCTTGAGATATCGAAGTATTCTCTTCACAGCAGCCAAGTGGGTTTCTCTCGGACAAGATTGGAACCTAGCACACAAGCCAACAGCAAAGACAATGTCTGGTCGACTAGCGGTTAGGTACATGAGTGAGCCTATCATACCTCTATAGAGCTTCTCCTCCACTAGAGGACTCGAGTGGTCCTTATCCAGATGGGCAATGGTGGATATGAGAGTGGAGAGAGGCTTGCATGAATCCATTTTGAACTTCTTCAGTAGTTCCCTGACATACTTCTATTGATGGATTTGAATACCATCTTTCTTTTGAGTGATTTGTAATCCGAGGAAGAATGTGAGTTCCCCAATTAAACTCATTTCAAATTCACTGCTCATCAAGTCTTTGAACTTGTCTACAAGGGACAGGTTAGTGGAACCAAATATAATATCATCAACATAGATTTGAACCACTAAGATGTTACCTTCTTCTTCTAGGATGAAGAGAGTTTTATCAATGACTCCACGTCTGTAGCCATTTGAGAGTAGGAATTGGGCAAGACGATCATACCACGCTCTGGGAGCTTGCTTGAGGCCATAGAGTGCCTTGTCTAGAAAGTAGACATGATCTGGATGATCGTCGTCTTCGAAACCAAGAGGTTGTTGACATAGACTTCTTCTTGAAGAATTCCATTGAGGAAGATTGTCTTTACATCCATTTGGAACAACTTGAATCCTTTGTGTGAAGCGAAGGCAATCAACAATCTTATTGCCTCAATCCTTGCCACTGGAGCATAGGTTTCATCATAGTCGATGCCTTCTTATTGATTGTATCCTTGAGCAACAAGTCTTGCTTTGTTCCTTATCACAGCTCCTGTATCATTCAACTTGTTTCTGAAGACCCATCTAGTTCCTATGATGTGTTTATCCTTGGGACGGGGAACTAGATGCCATACTTTGTTTCTTTCAAACTGATGAAGCTCTTCTTGCATAGCTTGGATCCAGTCCGCATCCTTCAGTGCCTCACCTATGTTCTTTGGTTCCACAATAGACAGAAAGTCATTAAAAGCAAAGAAGGTTAGATGTTCATACCTTACTGGAGGCTTGACGACTCTTCTTTCTCTGTTGGGAGCCAGAGCATTTGATGTGGAGACATTCTGAGTTGAGCATTCAGTTTCCTTGTTAGGATCACCTTCTCCATTGAAGATCATGTGGGAAGATGAATCATTGAGGTCTCCACAGATGTTGTCGTCATGCTCATGGTTCCCAGAAATGGATTGTTGTTCATTATCTATGGGAACTGGTGGGGGAGCCATTGGAGGGTTCCGATCAGCAGGACATGAACTGGGAGGAGTGACATCTTCATCTGGATCTTCTTGAGATGACTTGGAAAATTAATCTTCAAAGGAACTGGTGGTGTTCTGCATAATCTTTCCAAGTGATTTTTCATTAAAAATAACATGAATACTTTCTTCTACCTTTTTAGTCCTTTTGTTGAAGACCTTGTATGCCTTACTGCCTGAGGCATAACCAATGAAAATTCCTTCATCACTTCTTAGGTCGAACTTGCCAAGATTGTCCTTCCCATTGTTGTGCACAAAGCATTTGCATCCGAACACCCTCAGATGTGAAATGTTGGGAACTCTTCCTCTTAGGAGTTCATAGGGTGTCTTCTCTGTGATTGGGCGAAGCATGGCTCTATTGATGATGTAGCACGCTGTGTTGATCGCCTCAGCCCAAAATGATTGGGAGAGCCCACTTGAGATCAGCATAGTTCGAGCCATGTCCTCCAAGGTCCTGTTCTTCCTTTCTACTACTCCATTCTGTTAAGGAGTGTATGGTGCAGAGAAGTTGTGATCGATGCCATGCTCACTGCAAAAGGTTAGAAATTCTCCATTTTCGAATTCGGTACCATGGTCAGACCGGATAGCATTTAGTGAACAATCAAGAGATTTTTCTAACAAGGGAACCAGATCTTTAAAGCGGTCAACAACTTCACTTTTAGATTTAATGAAAATGGTCCAAGTAAAACGAGAGAAGTCATCGACAATAACAAAGATATACATGTTCCCTCCTAGGCTTTGAACTCTCATGGGTCCACAAAGATCCATGTGGATGAGTTCAAGAGGCCTTGAGGTGCTTACCATGTTTTTGGACTTGAAGGAACTACGAGCCTGTTTTCCTTTTACACAGTCAGAGCACAGTTCCTTAGATGTGACACTTAGCTTTGGCAGCCCTCTGACTAGCTCCTTTGAGTGTAGCTTTTGAATCATCTTGGTGCTAGCATGACCGAGGCGTTGATGCCACAAATCAGCTTGGTCATTCACAGTTGAGAGACAAAGTTTCTCCTTGGGAACAAAGGATGGATCAATTATGTAGACATTGTTGAATCTTTTCCCTTTTAGGATGATTTGTCCCGAGGAGTCAAGGACTGAACATTCGTTTGATCTGAATCTAACTTCATTTTCTCCTTGATCACACAGCTGTGACACACTTATTAGGTCAAAACCAAGATTATCAACAAGGTGAACTTTGTTTACCTGAATGTGATCGTTGAGTTTCACAGTTCCTATTCCACAGATTTTCCCTTTGCTTTTGTCTCCAAAGGATATGTTCCCTCCTTGGAGAAGTTGAAGAGAGGTCATTTGATTTCTTCTTCCGGTCATATGGCATGAGCAACCACTGTCAATGTACCATAGTTGGGGTTGCCTCTCTTCTTTCTCAAGGTCTTCTGAGTCGCTTGAGTCTCCTTTTGCCAAGAGACATCTTCCTCCAGAGAAGCCACTGAGATCCAGTTCCTCATCTGAGTCTTCTCCCCATGAGGCTACGAGAGCCTTCTTTCTTTGAGGTCTTTCCTCTTCCTTGGACTCTTCTTTGTTGGGACAGTTCTTAGCGTAGTGTCCCTTCTCCTTGCACTCGTAACAGGAAACTTCCTTGAGATTTCTTCTTGGTCCATTGTGAGAGGAACTGCCCTTTTGGAACCTTCCCTTCACAAAGAATTTTTTGATGTTCTTTGTGAAGAGGGTTGTTAGTTCGTCCTCTTCTTCTTCAAGATCTGAGTTGTCTTCCTCCATCTCGAGCCTAGAGAAGGCTTTGTAGATCTTGAGGGCAATTCCTTTCTCTAGTTTCTTGTCGGTATTGGCTTTGGTGTGCTCTTCTTCTTCAACCTCCAGTTTTCCTATGATTTGTGTCAAGGGAAGGGATTGGATGCCTGAAGTGTTCTTCATGATTCCCTTCAGAAGGGTGAATTTGGAGTTGAGTCCATTGATGACCACTAGGGACTTGGAGACTTCATCAAGATCGACTCCCGCCGCTGTCAACTTTCCAATCAATCTGTTGAAGCGGGAGTAGTACTCTGAGATGGTCTCAGTTTCCATCATTTTGAAGGTGTGGTATTCTCCTTCCAAAGCAAACTTTCTGCTTTGCTTTAGTTCCTCACTTCCTTCATGCATCTCCTTAAGAGCTTTCCATATTTCCTTCGCCGTCTTGATGCCTATGACCTTGTCCATGTCTTCTCTGTCCAATCCATTGAGGATGAACTGCCTGGCCTTGGCATTCTTCTCCATGATGACATAGTGTTCTGGTTTCCAATCTTCTTCCTTCATGGTAAGATCGACGTGGCCATCTCCATTTTCGACTATCCTCCAGCATTGATATTCGTTGGTCTTGATGTGGCTTTCCATGCACTTTTCCCACCATGTTTCTTCTCCTTTCTTTCGGAGATGTGGCTTATTGGTGGAGATTCCGAGCTCAAACTTGCTTGGTTGAGACATGATCTGCAAACTTAACAAAGATCTAGAGCGTTTCCTGCTCTGATACCAATTGTAGGATCGTGATTGTTAGATAAAAACTTAAGGAACTCAGAATATCAATTCTCAGTTCCTTTCGCAGCGGAAATAAACAATCAAACAAATGACCAGTTCCTTATAGTGGAACCCTTTGATTGCCAACTAGCAATCCAGGATAAAAACCACTACCTTTCTTTCGAAAGGATTTCAAAGTCTACTTCTTGATTTCTTATCTCTTTTGGTTACAGCTTATCCTAGGAACGAACACACGGTTCCTTTGCCTTACACACAGTTAGACAATCCTAGATAACTTAACACAATCAATAATCAATCCAAGAAACAGACTTTCGCACCTAGGAACTATCACTTACAGTCACAGGAACTTAGCACTCAGCTCTTCTTCCTTGACTGGTTCCTCTTGATCTCGGTTTGCTTTGATGATCTTGTTTGGAGGTTCACACTAGATATTTGCTAATGAGTGTGAGTCGTGTTTCAGTGCTTGAAGATAACCCTTGAGTTAGTCTTCCTTTTATAGAGGATTCTTCGCAGCTTAATCTTCTTTGGGTTCCCACAGATTGAGCTTGCCCTAGGATAAGTGGTTCTCCTTGGTCCACGTTGTTCTTGGCATGTGCAAACAACCTAAGCAGCTCAGAATCCTTCTAGGTTAGTCAACCTCTTCAGCCAAGTCGTTCTCCAGCTTCCTTCTTCCGAGGTTCAATAATCTGGGCACTTGGGAACTGTCTTCTGGACAGCGACAGGTTCCATGTCCTATCGCTTTCACCTTTTATGTCCGAGGTTCAGCGTCTCTAGGTTTCTTGTTGTTTTGCTCTTGGACAATGGCAGGCTTTTGGAAGCTTCGGACAAGTCGTTTTCAACAACTTTTGTCCGAGGTTGTGTGTCCCCAGATTTCTCGGGAATCACAAAGTCGCATGCTGCGTTCTGGGCACACCTGGGTTCCTCTGGTTTCCTTCATTTGTCTTGTTCCTTTGGTTCCCTTGTCCTGTTTGGCTTTCTTACCTTCGGTATATTCCTGTGGTTCCTTAAAACACATCTTTGAGATAAAACATTAGTATCATAATATTTGTCATCGTCAAAAGTAGAGAAACTGAGAAAATGAACTCTCAGGGGAACCTAAATTCTAGAGTTCCGTTTCCTAACAATTTCCCCCTTTTTGATGATGACAAATACAAGAAACCTGGCAACATAATAGGACTTTGAATTTCATGAGACCAGTTGAGATTAAGGGAGTTACAACATTACAAATTAATGATAGAGCATTCAATGGTTGCAAATTCCCCCTAAGCAAGTGAACAAGTTTATTTCAAATTCCCCCTTAGAAGTAGAACTAGTTCAGAGTTCCTATTAGTTCAGTAGTCTCCAAAGTTCAAGGTTCCTATCTTTTTCTTCCCCCTTTTGACATCATCGAAAAGATTGAGTACGAGTTAAGAACATGATATCCAAGAGAATATACAATTGCATCAAACTCATATCAGAAGCATAATGGAAACTTAAGGCAAAGGCAAATTAATCATAGAAACGAAGCCAAAAGATAATCATTAAAGCTTAAACTGATCATTGTTCAAGGACGGGTACGACACAATACAACCAACAAAAGCCAACAACAAAAACAATAAACTGCAAAGACAACAACAAAAGCAATCATTAGGAAAGACGACAAATGGATAGAAGAGGGGAGTAGGATCCTAAGGGAAACTACTAGCACGCTGTGGTGTTTTAGCACTGGGAACCAGAACAAGCATTCCTATGGCAGAGCAGCGGCCTCCTCTTCAGCATCTTTGTCGACAGTTCCTACATTTTGGCCCGTGGCCTGATGAGCACTGATTGCACTTTGCCAATCCTTCTGAAGAACGTCTACCAGAGCCACAACAACAGAACTTATACGCCCCAACTCTCTTACTTGATCATGGAGGGCGACCGGGATAGCAGTCGAGCCCACCATGATAGCCTTTTCAATACGATCCAGAGCAGTAAGGATCGTAGAGGAGTCTTGAGAGGGGTTGAGATGTGGCTGAGAACTAGAAGGGGCCTTGGAACTGGCCTTTTCCTTAGGCGGTTGAGCTTGAGCTTCAGAAGGGGGGTCTTGTTGTTCCTTTGTCTTTAACTTCCGAACTGTGGCCATGGTAAGATACTTGCTGTAGACTGTCTCAGGAAGATCAACTGGGTACTGGTGAAGGTTGGAGAGAATGTTTTTGATGATATGATGGAAGGGTAAAGCATGGGAGTCATGGGATGAGCAGAACTGCATGTGGGCTAAGACAATGCGAGGGAGATCCAATTGAACACCAGAGAACACCTTGTCCATGTAGATGGCATCTGTGATGAGAACATTATTCCGGTGCTCCTGTCTGGGAATCAGATTGCGGGTGATCCAGAAGTGTAACAACTTGTTTGCGATGGAGAGATCCTTTGTCTCCAAAGATGAGGGGGAGGCGCCATCATAGATTTTCTTGACCACTGCTCCCTTGGATTTGTAGCCCTTTCCTTTGGGCCATCCCTTCTTTTGAGGCAGAATGCCAAACCCAGACCTTGACTCGATCCCTAGAGCAGACGCGATAAGGTTGGCGGACAGAGGATAGCTGGTTCCCTTCCATATAAGAATGGCGTCGTTACAGGGAGAGTTCTCCTTCGCAGGCACAAACTCCATAGACTGGTAAAACAAGCGGACAACCTCATCAGAAGCAGAGAAGGGTTCAAATAGCATCTCGTCCCATCCTTGAAACTGCAGCAGAGAATGGAACTCAGCCAGGATGTTCATTTGGTTTTCGTGCTTCAGTGAAGATAGGTACTAGTGCGTTTATTGTCCGGAGGTTTGCTACAAACCATACATGTGGGATGTTGTTCAGGCACGATCACAACATGTATGCCACTGCCTCCGTAATTTCACAGAGTATTCTTGATAGGTATATATTGTTTTTGTTGAAGATTTTAATTTCAATTCAGACAGTTTTATGCAAAGTGTCTAAAGACTATCTATTGGTGTTGGTGTAACAGGTTTAGAGGTCGCAAGGATGCACCAAGAGCAAGAGAGATACAAGTTGTCATGAAAGGCCTGGGAGTCGATGCCAGTTATCACAAAGCCAATAGAGCAAGAGTGCTAGCAAAGGACATTATTCGAGGGACTGCCGAGGAAGGTTACAGTCAACTTCACTCATGGCTACATATGTTGAAAGAGGTCAATCCTGGCACGCATACAGCTATAATAACAGATTCTGAAAACCGTTTTAAGTACTGCTTTTGGGCCTTGGGTGCTTGCATCAGGGCTGTTCCCCGTTTGAGAAAGGTAACTTTATGTTTCTCCAACTTTATTGTTTGTCTTGATTATATAATATGACCTGGAGGGTAAAATGCAATAGGGTGATCGGTTTTATATGAAAATCAGGTGATTTGTGTTGATGGAGCACACTTAGGAGGGAGATTCAACGGACAACTTCTTCTAGCTACTGCCCAAGATGGAAACAGACAAATCTACCCCCTGGCCTTTGTTGTAGTAGACAGTGAAAATAAGGATTCTTGGTCCTTCTTCTTTAAGGAGTTGAAGAAAGTTGTTGTACCCGATAGCATGGATGTGGTTTTTGTCTCTGATCGTCATTTGAGTATAAAAGCAGCTCTGAAAACACAATACACTCTTGCTAGCCATGGATATTGCATTTATCATATGCTACAAAACTTCAAGCTGAAGTGCAGTTGGGGAGGCTTGCAAGACCAGTGGTTCAAGGTTGCAAAGGCGTACACGATAGAAGAATATAGGACCGAGCTTGAGATCCTAAGAAACAGGACTCCGGCTGTGGTAAAAGATGCTCTGAAAGTGCCCCTTAATCAGTGGTCAAGGGCATATTTCTCAACTGACAGGTTCAACATCATGACTACAAACAATGCAGAATGTCTGAACAATGTGTTTAAAGAGGAGCGTATGTGGCCTATTGTACCATTGTTTGATGTTATCTTGCATACCTTTGCCACCTGGTTCTGTGAAAGGAGGGAGTCGGCTGCTACGTGGGCTGAGGTAAGTACCAGGTTTGTGACCAAAACCATGGATCAAAGGTATGCGGCTTCTGTGATAATGAGTGTCCATAGGCTAAGTGATATTGAAGCAGAGGTGACAGATGGAAGGAATAAGTACGAAGTGAATATTTGCCGACTAACTTGCCAATGCAATGTGTTTCAGAAAGATCGAATTCCATGCACACATGCTATGGCAGTAGCAAAGGATAGGGGTGTTGATGTTACTACTCTGGTTACTCACTTCTATAGCAACAACAGTTTGAAAGAAGTTTACAAGGAAACCATCCATCTGGTCCCCCCACACAAGCAATGGGATGTTCCATTGTCCGTCTCGCAAATTGCATGTTTGCCACCACCATGGAAAAGGGGCCCTGGTAGACCAAAGCTGAATAGATACAAGGCTAGGTGGGAGAGACCCTACAAACGTGTGTCCAAGAGATGTGCAAGATGTGGGCTGACTGGTCATACTCACCAGAGGTGCTATCGGGCTGCAAGAGGAGGATCAAGGGTAAGACCATAGTGTGCTATCTTTTATATTCCAGTTATGAACAATGCTATTTTTTGGTATGGTTTTGGTAAGCTTAATATGACCATAAGAGATCTCAAACTCTTAAATGATCTCTTATAAGTCATATTACTTTACTTTTGTGTTTGTTACTTATCCAGTGATGAACCATGGGATGCTTTATGCTTCTTAGTTAATGTAATATTTTCTCGCCACCTTTGAATGTAAAACCTGTCACTTATCTACCTTTGCAAAATGTTATGAATGTGTGGTTTATTATGCTTCTTAGTTAAGTTAAGATTTATGAACATGATATATGGTCAAAAGAGTTCACACAAATCATCCATCTTGGGTAAGAAAAATAACATTAAAAGCAGGTATTGAAGATGCGGGCTAAGAAGCATGGCATTCTGATTTCACCTCCAGGGCCAACAAACCCTGGTATCATATGTCATTGTCGCCAAATTGCTCGACTCCATGAGTGGGATAAGCAGTACAACTTTAGAAGGAGGACAACAAGTTAGCATAACTAGTTCAGCATGAAACATTCCTTAAAGCTTAAAGCATGAAACATATATAATTCCTTCAAGCTTACACTTTCCCATAAAATCCTATAGCTTAAATAGTTCTAGACATAGATAGCTTACAAGTACTCTTACAACCGAGAGCTTACAACATGCTAAGTGAAATAGACTTTAATTACACAAGCCATTACCACAAAAAAACAAGTAACCTTTAGCACACGTTCAACATAGTTTGACGTCTTAACTCGACACTCTTCTTCATGACCGATAACACTCTTTGCACCACCTTTAAGCCTTATCACTTCCTGCTGTAGCATTCCAAGCTTTGCCTCATATGCTGAAATTATACTCTCTTTCACATCCAATGCATCTTTCACCTGGATTATCTCATCTCTTAGCATAAGAATAAGTTCTGTTGCAATAGGGCAAAGTAGAGGGTCATACCATTCCCAAAATCCACAACCTCCAACCTGCATTCAATTAAAAACACTTTTAATTCTATATATTATGAATATCAGAAAACAAGCTAGATACGCACCCGATTTACACATCTTATAAATCTCCTTCCCGGATTCTCGTTTGTCATAGAAGTGAAATATCGACAGGTAACACCACATGCACATCTTATCAATTTGGACTCCATTGCTGCTGTATTCCATCTCCTCATGAATAAACATGAGTTTAGGCTACGTCTTATCTTCATCAGTAGTAATCAAAACATCTTTATAAGAAGAGTTTCAAGCTACTTTGACAAACCACATATAAGAATTCACAAAATTTCAAGCAGAAACAAAACAGTAGCAAATACAGAATTCTGTAGCAAATCCACAATTCAATTCGTATTTTAGAACATACATTGAAACAAAACAGTAGCAAATACTTCCCCAAATTGAAACCCTAAATCATACCAAACTTACCATTACATTCCCACCACTGCTGGATCCTTCCGAGTATGCCATGGGTTACGCCCTCGAGCTCTCTCAATCTCCACTCCCTGCGAAATACACCCTTCAATCGATTCTCGGAGTTGTCTAGAGTTTTTGAAATGCCTCAATGAGCCATGGGAGAAGGATGAAGAAAATACGGTATCTGACTATCTGTAGGATGAGGGTAATAATTTGGGTGAGTTTAAAATGAATCTAAACCGGGTTTTGGAAATTGTTTTTAACTAACCGGTTTATTTTAATCAAAACCGGGTTTTGGAAATTGTCTAGAGTTCTTGGTTAAGGTAATATTGCTCTCCACCATTGAATGTAAAACCTGTCACTTAAGGTATAAACTTTCACCTATATGCTTATGAAACAAGATCCATGGATGACTTATACAACAACAGAATTAGTAGAGTTGAAACACAACACATTGTTCGTACATCAAATTTGCAATCGAAACACAACGCAAGCAAAACATTGTTCATGCATCAAAGTTGCAATCCAAACACAACGCAGCCAAACCATTGTTCACACAATCTAGTGTTATGATGACACACTATTGTCCATAGTTCAACATTGTCTTCCACTGCCGGTCGAACACACTATTAGCAATGTCGAATCTGTGATAGTCGATCGTCTCATCTGAAATGAGGGAGAGATCATCACTTCCAAAACTCAACCACTCAATGTACGTCACGGTGTATACTCCACAGTCGCCACTGCAACCAAAAATAACAAAAGTCAATTCTATGTTAATATTTTAGGTGGCGGGTAAAAAACAAACTGGTAGCAGGACATCTTATGCTCTTATGTTCTGTTCCAGATTGCCAACTCTTCCATTGTAAGTAAGAACCGAGACACCCCGATGTGCATATTTCTTGGACAAAGGTTCGTGCTTGCTCACAAACTTAGGAAGATACTTGATAATGGGGGAGACTGCTTCTTCTACGACATAATCACGCTTCAGATTCGCATTGCAATCAAACATACTTAGGCTCCAATTAATCAGGTCAATTTGAATGGAAACCCAGTGGTTTGTGCCCACAAAAAGCGGTGCATAGATGAAGTCCACCTCTTCCCAATTCTTCCCATGAAAAATTGGAAGTTCACCTCTAAAGTATCGAGCGACGCGATCTGGAAATTCTGGTACTGGAACACCACCCATTTCACACTTGTGTTGGTCTTTGTAGTCTTCACACCATGTAGTGTCCATAATAGCCGCCTTAAGATTCTCACTTGGGTTCTTCAGGAGCGCATCGCAAAGTAAAATTAGGACCTCATCTAAGTGCTGCCAACAAAAATTTACAAAATCAATATATTGATAGAGTATGTGGACAAAATTTACAAATATTTTTCAAAACCGGTCACCCTTACCAAATTACCACACCACTTAGTTGGTTCAATTAAGCTCTCCATGAAATCATTGTCAATGTAATTGTTGCTAACTCCACGGAATTCTATAGGTCTGTAATATAAAGGACAATATAAGTACATCAATTTCATTGGATGAGAGAGATATAAGTTGGATATACATACCTTTCATCCTTGTACCACTCTATTACAGGAGTCATTTCCTTCACAGCTGGATTTTTTGTGATCCTTTTCCAAAAACTCTTACCCCTCACTTCCTTCTTCTTGTCCTTGTCCTTCTCATTGTCCTTGGCCTTGTGGTTGTTTTGTTTCTTAGATCTATAAGGGGAGAGGACTGAAGCAGATGGTTTCACACTACGCTTGGGAAGGTACCTTGACTTCTTTGGGGACTTCTTTGGAGATAGACCCACAGCCTTCTTCCTATTGCTAAAAACAATTTGGCCTTTGGCAAACTCTTGTTTCACATTCACAACCTCCTCAATACCCTCCTTCTCAATTTTTTCATTGTCAAGCTCATCTTTCTGAAGCTCATCCTTGTCAATGTCAACCTTACCAACCTCTTACTTCTTATCTCCTTCCTTCTCAACCTCTTCCTTACTAGCCTCTTCCTTCTCATCCCCTTCCTTCCCAACCTCTTCCTTACCAGCCTCTTCCTTCTCATCCCCTTCCTTCCCAACCTCTTCTTTCCCAACCTCTTCCTTCTTTCCCAACCTCCTTCTCTCTAACTTCCTTCTCAATAAATGAACGGCTACTGCCCTAGAAACCTGGACTTATGCTTGCTGGCTTACCTGCTGGGTAAGCTCTTCCCTTGGGGCATCTTCTACATCATCTGTGATAGTTCTATCACTATCAACATTCGGTATCAACTCATCTTGCTCCCTAGGGGCATCAGCATCATCATCAGGCACTCCATCCTTATCAGTTAGCTTCTCACTAATGTCAGCTACAACATCCATTACTATATCTCCAGTTCTTCTACCAACACCAACTAATACATAATTTTCCTCCAATCCCTGAAGTTACATTTACCACAAAAATATATATTACTTCAAAATGTTGTGCATATTCCAATTTTTAAAACCTATAATACATTTCTCAAAATTTATAACCTGTCATGCTTCATTAATACACTCGACATGTACTTATGGCATACCTCAGTCTCACTTGAGTCTTTAGGGCTTAAAACTTCCTCATTTTGGCTGACCAAACCCTCATTTTCTTGTATGGCCACGGCTTCGGCTTCATCATTGTCTCTAGGGTTGTCATCTAGGTTCACATCATTATCCTTTGAAATTTGTTCAAATGCCTCACCAACACTAACAAGTTCTTGATTATTCTCAATAATGGGCTCACTGTTCCCATCTTCTGTTTCATTTCCCTGCAATGATAGAAAATTTTTAGTGTTATCTATCTAATTTAAGTTTCTTCAACTCCATATCCTGCCATACTTCTTTAAAATATCTATGAAAGTAGAAATCTTAAAATAACTGGAATGTCATACCTTAGTATCAACATCCATCAAATTATGATTTTTTTCACCTCCATCATCATTTCCTCCATCATCTCCACCTTCATCCTCACTTCCTGACTCACTTTTTTCATCATCCTCATCCTGCTTTTTCTTTTCTTGACCCTCCTCATCCTCACTAACAGCCTTGTCACTACCTTCACTATCACTTGCTTGAGTCTCAGAACCTTCTGAATCATCTATATACTCATCAACTCCATCAAACTCTTCACTATCACTTGCTTGAGCCTCAGACTTCTTAACCATTCTTTTCTTCCTCTTAGGGACCTTTTCAAAAACTTGGACATTGTTCCTCTCCAACCTGTCAATCCTCTCACATAGACCGTGTTCCATCTTATCAATCTTGTTACACAACTGATTAATGATATCCATCATCTGCCTTGCATCACCACTAACTTCTCCTTTGAAAGCCTCTTTCCCCTTGTTAGGCTCTTTTAGGTTGGCATTTGCCTTGCCCATAGCCATAGCCATAGCCATAGCCTCAGATACTATTTTGTCAAAGAATGTGTCCTTGACTTCATCATGGAATCTGCATGCACTTAACAAACTCCTCTCAGATTCATCAGGTATGAGAATAGGCAGGACCTCCAACTTTGGATCAGCAAAACACAACTGAAGCAGTCCATGTTCAGGACATTGCTCTGAATACCAACGAAGACCTCGGGGTATATCTGTCTCATTTATCTTGGAAGCATATTGGACTCCAAAGCTTTGGACACATTCCCATATCCACACCTACATAGACACAACTTTTTCATTATTCAAACTTGTATGAACTTTAACATTTCAAATCCAGACACCCTTCACTAGGTAACTAGTCAAGCATATTAAAACTTGTATGAACTTTAACAATTCATACAAATGTTTGTAGGATTTCAGGACAAATTCCATATAACAAATCAATCCTTTGATTTAAAATTGATCCAACAGTTTCTCAAACTTCAAATATTTACTTTATAGGTATCACTTCATGTTTAAACACTTAAATCCCACCACCCAACACTATCAAACTAGTCAGGGATATATAGGCAAATGCAATTACTAATTTAATATACCTGAAACACAACTGGCATTCCTTGAATGGTATAGGGAATCCTTGCATCTTCAGAGAGTAGCAAAGCTTTTTCAACAGTAAGCATTCTTCTGGCTAGAGATTTTGTCAAAGACCTGTGCAACTCTGTATAAGAAACTCTTCCCCAAGGATAATCCCAAAACTTGTCCATGTTATCCAGCAGCTTCACATGTTCAGCTTTAACTAGTCTCTTCTTATCTGCTCTAAGAAAAATACCTTCAACTATCAAAAGCAATGCCATCTTCAACTTGTAATTATCTAGCAGTCTATAATCCCTGAACCTCTCGTACAAGTCTTGCACTGAGGTCTTAGGACCAGCAGGACCACCAAAGAACTTCTCCATCACTTGTACATCTTTCCTTTTCTTCTTCCCAACTGATTCCGGTGGCAATTGGCCACAATTTAAACCAGTTATCAATGCAAACTCCTTCATTGAAAACCTTAACTCTTTACCACTTATCTCGTACCAGGTCTCCCACTTCTTTTTTGATTTTATTTGCTTAAAAAGAACAGTATGTACAGTTTGGGAAGAAAATGTAACCTGACGCAGCATTTTCATTACATTTCCAAAAGGGCTTGCAATTATCCTTCTCCAATCTGCACCAGTCAATTTGTTTTCAATATCACGCACGTATGAAATCCTACAGTTGATATTGATTCTTTCATATAAAGGGTCGCCTTTGTAGAACGAGTACTTAATCTACAATAGAATAACAGAAGTTTCATAAGTTACGGACACAACAGTGTCGGGATATCAATAAACCCTAGATGCACAAATTGAAATGTTCAACATTTTTGATAGTTTTTTTTTTACTTACATCTTCCTTGAAAGCTAAAGGCTTCATGCTTTTCCACCTTTTCAGAAGAGCGACAACTTTCTTTTTCTTCAGAGAATAACCGCTCTTTGATTTCTTATTCTTCTTTGTAGCTTTGGGTTTTGCAGATGGAGGGGTTTTCTTCGCAGTAGCTTTTCCCTTCCTCTTACCACCTTGTTCTTCTTCATCCACCTCTCTTTTTCTTTTCTTCTGCGGTGTCGCATCATTGGAACCTTTGGTAACAGCCATTCTCTTTTCTTTCTTTGTTTGGGCTTCAATGGTTCCAGCGAAAGCAGAGGAGGATATAAGAGGTTGAGGTAAGTTGGGAACAGTTCAGGGAGGTTAGCAGAGGTTGAGGGCGGTTACAGAGCTCGCCGGAATTCCATTTCGCCGGGAATTTGGGGGGGGGGGGGGGGAGAGAAACATTAAAGAGGTTCGAACCTGTTAGCAATATAAAATGGGTTCAAATTAATGGGTTGAAAATGGGTTGAAAATTTCGAACCTGTTAGCAATATAAAATGGGTTGAAAATTTCGAACCTATTAGCAATTAGTTTGGTTAAGCATTTCAGATTTGGCAATTAATTTGACAATTAATTTGGTTAATTTGGCAATTGATGGGTTCAGCTTGATACAAGTTGAAAACAATTTCCAATGGTCAAAATCACCAATTTGGTTGAAAACATGCAAGTTGCCATCATGTAAAATCACCAATTTTTTTTTCTTTTTCAGAATACATTATAATAAACATTACAATTAAAGGAAGAAAAGGTAAATTCAATACCGATTTTATGTTTTCTTTTTAGGCTCAAAATTACATGAATGGCCCATTTTACCCTTATTTGGGTAGTAAAATGGGTATTCCTACAATATCTAAAAAAAGAAGTGCACTTGTGTAATTTGGATGGCAAAAGTGGTATATTTAATACTAATTTTTCTTATATGATTTAGGTTAGGGTTTATAGTTTTAGGGTTAAGGGTTTGTATTTTAAGGTTTTTTATAACTATATGGTTAGGATTTTTTATATTTAATTATTTAAACGTTTTTTAATGTGTTTATGATTTTCGTAGTTTTTTTAGATTTAAAGGGTAATGTAATTATGTAACATTATATGATTTAGGTTAGAGTTTATAGACATTAGACATAGTTTTAGGGTTAAGGGTTTGTATTTTAAGGTTTTGTTACTTTGTAGAGTATGGTTTATGATTTATGTTTTATTTAATATGTAATTTTTTGAACGTTTTTTTAATGTGTTTATGTTTTTTGTAGCTTTTTTAAGATTTAAAGGGATTAGTAGGAATAGTAGGATGTAGGACTTTAGGATTTAGGGTTTTAGGGGTGTTTTGGATTTTAGAGTAATTGTAATGGATATTTCTTTTTTAAAAAAATATTTATATTTCGCCTAAACCGCCGGTTGAACCTCTGGTTCATGAACCGGTGGTTCGAACCGGTGGTTACACCTTCAATTGAATCGGCGGTTCAGCTATGCCTTGAACCGGAACTTGAACCGGTCGGGACCTTAAACCTCCGGTCCGGTTCCGGTCCAGTCCGATTTAGGGTTTGACCGGGTTTGACCCGGTCCGGTTCGTCGGTTTCGATTCAGGATTGGCAAGTTCTATGTATTGGTGTACTGATGCTGGTGTGCTGAATTTTTCTGAGGATCATTGCCTTCTTTTGGTGGTGGATAACTTGTATTGTTGATGCATGTTGTTTTGGTGTTGTAGTGTTGGTTGTTTGGAAGTCCTTGGGATTTTACTTGATCATGGATTTTATGGATTAAAGTTCCTTTGAGTTGCTTGCTAACACCGTTTTTTAGATTGTAAAGATGATGATTGCGTCCAGTTTATTTGGCATGTTGATGTTTTTGATTTTTGCTTACTAGTAATTTCTTGTTAGTAAAGGTGCATGTCTTGTTAGTAAAAGTGCACAACTAAGTATATTTAGTGCATATATATGTCGTGTAAAGTGCATTAGTCACTTAATATATAAAGTGAATTTCTTGTTAATTAAAATGCATAACTAAGTGTCTAATAGTGCACGTCTTATTAGTAAAAGTGCATCACTAAACGTATAAAAGTGCATTACTAAATGTGCAAAAGTGCATGTCATGATGTGTGTCTCTGTCATTCAAAAGGAATAAGTCATGTTATAAGAAAAGTACATGTCTATTAATAAACGTGCATGACTAAGTGCCTAATAGTGCATATCTTATTAGTAAAAGTGCATCACTAAACATATGAAATGTGCATCACTAAATTCTTCTATTCAAGTTTGAATGTACTTTCTATATAGTGGTGCATGTCCAAATATTTGATTTTGTCATACCTTATTAGCTCAAATGATAGAGCGGTGTCTTAGTACACAAGGATGTGGTTCGAATCCCTCATAGGCTACAAATCATACTTAGTGATAATTGAAGTGCATATCTTGTATATATTAGTGCATAATTAGTTACTTGAAGTGCATAAATAAGCTATTGCAACTTTGTCGAGTGTATACATTGTTTCTAGTATATTTACTCTAATAATATGGATTACAAATATTAAGGTACACTAAGAGGATTGTGTTGTGCCGAGACCATATTCAAGTTCTTGATATCGCCACCAACACAAGACATAAATTTGATGTGGATGTAATGAATGGATGAATTACAGACTATTATCGTTGCTAATGATCGGATAAATTTTGGATGATGCTATGTTGGTGCGTGTTTTGGGTTGGTTGTGAACAATACCAGGCGCCTACTACTTCTATTCACGACATCTTATTCGTACTGCACAATATATGGTGCATAAACAAACGCTTATAGTGCATAAACAAGACCTTAAGGTGCATATATAGTTTGTAGAGTTAATTATTGGACCTGATTTTTTTATTTTGTTTTTGAATTGTAGAAAAGAAGTACTTGTGTTCTATGTGATTGAGCAAAGATACATCATAACAACTAAAGTGTCAAAAAACTATAACAGAAAACTATAAAGTGCAAGAAATTGGCAAACATCACTGACATAACTCTCATATTAGTCATTTGTTGCTCTTGCACCTGACTGCAACATGCAAGTAAATGAACTTGGCAAGCATCAAAACTCTTAGAATACAAAATAAAACGTTACTTGTATACACAAAGCACAATTGAAGTAAACCTCATCAAATTCTACACTACAACAAATTTAAAAGTGTGCTAAGCTTCACCGTATGTTCTGTTGGTACAACTATAGCAAGGTATTGTAGTCCTTGCTTTTCCACTGCAGAAGGAGCCTTCTTGTTGCATGCAAAATGATTTGATCAACACAAGCAATACTCGATGCAGTAATACCCTGGAAGATAACCATGTTATGCCTTTGCCAAATCATGTAAATAAAAGTTGAAATGGCAAGGCTCTTAGTGAGGAGTTCAATCTTCGTGTGGCTCATCATTAAAAGAAGCTGCAAAAGGCATTCCTTGTAGCTGCTTGGAGGATTTGCCCATTGGAGCCAACAAAGGACTATATGAAACACATCCTTGACAAAAACGCATCCGATCTTTAGTTGGAAGGCGTTCTTGGAGGGCAAGCTACGTAATAAATGAACATTTTCATTGCCAATGGCTCATCTTGAGCTCTGTATAGAACCATTATTTCCTTTATTAATATCATTTACCTTTATTCAAAAAAAATGCATCACTAGTGACAAATAGCAAGCTAAATGCATGATCGGATACTAAAAGTGCATACATAAGTGCTAGGGTGCATAGATTAGTGCTTGAAGTGCATACTTAATATCAAATGCACATAAATCAATGGTTAAACGTCATTGCCAATCAAACAGTGATTCCACAAACTCGAAAACACAATTTATAATTGCAATATACACAATCTAAGACCAACTCAACCAGCTCAACTTTTCAAAACCTCTAATTTTATATTTAGTGTCAAGAACCTCTCATGCTACAACCTAAAAGCCATTCAATTCGTAAGAGACTCAAACTCAAAAGTGAATGATATGCATATGACTAAGATAGACATGTCTAGCAATACATAATTGAACTGTAATTCAACATCTTCTACATATTTTCCATGATAACTATTGGTGTATTGCAATTATGGGATGCATAACTTGTTCAAAAGATCTCATTACATCTAATAGTAAAAAAAAATTGGTGGTACTAGGAACAATGTCACCCTTGAGCTCCAAGCAGATGGTTTAACAATAAAGGATTGCAAGGAATTGTGCAATCTCTGTTGATTCTACTCAAGCAGAGAGGAGTCTTATTAATAGTGTTGGAAGATTACAAGAAAGGAAAGTGTACAAAGATTACGATAAGGGAGAATAATGACAATATCAATTAAGGATGTGAAGGGAGAGATTCTAGGATGATTGATTTGATTCCTTGACTAATAAACAACAAGTGCATAGAGAAATCATTGAAATAGAGATATAGAAGAAATCCGTGAATGGAGTAATTCAACAATGGCGGATCAATTCATGTTTTTAGAGATTGCAAGTCGAATCAGAGAAAGGCAAGTAATACAAAACGCGAAAATCGGAATAAAATAAGCGAAACGAAGAAACAAAGGAAGAAACTTACCACTAGACATCGTGATTTGTCGAAAATGAACGAAGATTGAAAAATAACGAAGAGGATGAAAGCATGCGAAAGAATTCAACAATGGCGGATTGCGGCCCTCCAAGGAGACGGTGAAGAGATAGTAGAAAGATAGGTTATAAGGTAATTTGTCAAAAATACCCCCAACCTTTATAAAAACGAGATTAATTTAAGTCATAGGATCTGCCTAATCCAATGATTGAAATCTGTCCCTATTTTACATCCTAACAACACTCCTCGTACAATCCCTACTCTTAAAATTAAACTAGAAAGGGATACTGTTTATAAGGGGCACACAATTTAAATTCATCCACCGTAAACAAAGCTGCAGTATTGGATATTCGAATCCGGACAATTCCGGCAATTTTGGGAAAACCAGGGTAAGTTGGTCTCTTTACTGGACGGTAAGAGACATATATAGCTGGTGGTTTGAATCGTTACCGGGAGGCTTGTCATAACATAAGTGGTTAAAAATAATTTCATATATAATGAATGATTTTTTTAAAAATATATATATATAATGAATGGTTACATGCAAATAACTATATATAGCTGGTGTAGCGGGTGGTTTGATATAATTTGGCCTAAAATAAAGTGTTTTAAGTTTGAAGGATTGTTCAACGGTCGAAGAACGAAACATAAATAAAATGTTCCGTTTTCACCCTAACTTCACATATAATATAAGCTTTCAACATAGTTACCCAAAACATAGGCTGTGCGATCCTGACAGTGTTCAGGAGGTTAGATATCCTAGTTTTAATACTTAAAAAGTATTTCAAGAAACAATACCATTGATTACTAACTTATACAGAAGCCAGCAAGCAATCAGCATCTCTTTCCTTGTGCTTCCAATCCCCCGATCAATTTGCAGTCATATGAACAGATACATATATTATATATATGTGCATGCCATTTCTTCAACCAAGCTCTTTAGACCTGACAAAAAGCAGCATACAAGACCAGAGATATGGTATTTTAACTTCATGCCTGTAAAACAAGGATTACAGTATGACTAATGTCTACCGGAACAGCATAGAAACAACAGGAAAAATAACTTTACCTTAACTGTTAAGAACTATCATTTTGCACTGACTCCTTAGATTCAGGCTTGGCGTCTACTTCTAGAACATCAGCAATCACTTTCGGCACATTGTTCAGCCTGCGAGCCTGCTCTTCTGGCGTCATAAGCAACTTCCTTGCTTGCCCATATTGATAGAATGTGCAGAAACGATAGCGGTCAAGGCCAAACAAGTTTTAAAGGCAACACAAACACATTCTTTTATAAGAGGAAAAGATAACACTGATAATGCCACATTTCTGTGTTAACGGTGAAAATATGTAAAAAGGATATAGATCTCTCCGTCCTTTCTCATTAGCCAAATCAATGCGGTGTTGTAGAACAATCAACTCTCTTGCAATCGCCTGAATTTTTTCTCGAGCAATTAGAATCATAAATGGCAAATAATGGAAGGAGGGAAACACAGACTAAAATGCGTGTACTCATGACATAATTACTAACTAGAAGCAATGGCTGTTGCGGTTAAACACGGCAGTTTGTCAAATACCACAATGAGTAAATTGGCTCATTTAAAGAAATACTTACATGTTTTGTTATATCTTCATGAAGAGTTGTAACCTTCTGCTGAAGGTCAACCTGTCAGATGGACATACACATGTAAATAGTAAAACATTCCTTTTCTTCTTATATGCAGGTGTTTCAAGAAGTGAAAGTGTCATGCATTTATAGAAAGAATACAGTATCATAAAATTCCCCCTTACATACACTAAGGATGATCATGAACAAATGACATAAATCAAGCCCTAGAGAATGTTGCATCTGCTGCAAAAGGAGTGTTTTATCCCTTTAAAATATGGTAGGGCTCGACTAATTGTTAAACTACTCGTAAAAGTTGAAGAGAGCTTACAACAGTAGGCCTTTCAAGAAAGCCTTTCTCCACTTTCTGGCGCAACTCCTCGCATTCTTCCTGCACGCATGACCAAAAAATCAAACCAACTGCAATGTATTCGAAACAGATTCCGTCTAAGTACATAATAAAATTGAAGATGATAAGATAGCAGTCAGCAGATGAAACTTTGTATTTTTTATACCTCGGAGAAATCATCATCTGAAAGCATGGAGATGAGAACATCACTGTCCATACCGGACAACTTCAAGACAGTATCCTTTTTGTTTCCATGATCTGGTCTTTTGATATCTGAAGAAAGGCACGACAACAAAAAATGCTCATTAATTAGAAGTTAAAACTTAAAACATAAGAATTAGGATTGTAAATTAAATGTTCAACTCAAGAAAACAAATTTACACACTGGTCTGATTCTGGAATGTTTTAACTTCTGACAAAACTCTACCAAACTCAAAGATAATAAAGAGACTCCAATATGAGATTTTCTTCCAAACCCTAGGTCCGTTTGTAGTCTATGATCAGACACAAAATCTTCTTTCAACTCCTAGGTACACTTAATCTTTCGCTTAAAGTAGGTAGATTATATATGAAATTGGCAGGAGTAAATAAGCAACGGTTGTCAGTATAGGTACACCAGTCATAAAAAAATATCATTGAATTAAATTTTCATGTCCCAAATTCCAAGCATTACCTGTGACTTGAAGAAGCTCGTAATAACACCTACGAACAACTGACTTGACCTTCACAAAGCTTCCTATTACTTTATGATCAAAGCTTTCAGGCTTCTTCAACAGCTCCTCTGTCAAACTCTTTTTCAAGTAAACAAGCTTAATGTTTGCTGGTATTATGGATGCATAACTACTATATAAAACTACAGGTTTCGCTTTATCCTCATGAACCTTCTCGCGTGCTGTGTCCTTTTGCTGGCAAGTTGTAATTGTGCTGTTGTTTTGCACCTTCTTAGAAGACAATAAACACTTTAACTCCTCATCTTCTGAACTATATCCATGCTCATCTGAATCTGAATCCTCCATGTTCTCGATAAAATGGCATTCAAGGAAGTCCCTGACTTTATATATGGTCAATGATTTCCTCCCCAGTACAGAATGAAGTGCAGAATCACAAATTATTTTCTTCTTGTTTACAGTGTCCATGAGGTTATTTTCTCGTGCATACATAACCATAATTTCAGCAACTTCACTCTGAGAGAGTTTCTGGCTTGTGTCTTTTCCAATTGAGACTAGGAACTCTATTAGAGGTTTTGAACCCCAACCAATAAATTCCTTTTTTTTTGATCCTTTAGCCTCCTTCTTTTGTCGTTTTTGTGTTAACTTTTTGCTATCTGATTTGTTCTTCGGAGTAGCCTCGATGTCACAGTCAGAACCCTCCTCCTTTTGCCTTTTTCGTCTCAACTTTTTGCTGTCTGATTTCTTCTTCTGGATAACCTCGTTGTCAAATTCAGCATCTGATGCTTCATCTAGAGCATATTCATCTGAGTGTGACCTTTTTGGGGAAGACTTGAGTGTCTTACTATTCCCCATTTGGGCCCTAGCAGCCTGCAGATCTTTTATGGTTAAGTTTTCCTTATCCCTAACTATTTCCCAGTATTCTTTGAAAAGGCCCTCCATTGATTCTCGATCATTGAAATCTGCCTCTTCCTACAACAAATGTATATATACAATCAGCATTAAGAACCGCAATGACAAACAAAAGACTTAGACAAATTGAAGGAATAACCTAGCCATAATACAAACATACATTTGTCAAATAAATACTCAAATTAAACAATGCATGTTTATTTTTTATGTCAAATGCCCATTTGTTGCTTGCATATAAGCTTCATCTGATCATAAGTCAACAAGAAAGACAAAGATATTTACAGAGCTGACCAGTGAAGCAGTTTCTTCTCACTACCTAGGGAATGCGCATGGCATCATGAACACTTCACCTACTTATTTTCTGCCGGCCAAAGTACCAAATCGGTTTTAAAAAAAAACGGTGCCGTTAAGGTTTAAAAAAAATCTGTGGATCAAAATGTTATATATGCTAGTAAAACAAACCTGTTTTTTACTGATTCACTTACCATATTAAACCTTTTTCATATTACTATAGTACAAATTGGTTCATGATGTGCCATCTTCTCCTTCCCCGTCATTTCCTTCACCCGGATCATCACCTGCTTCTTCATTCTCAAAGCCACGCTCTCACCCACCCCCAAATAAATCTGCTCTGTGCTCCACCTTTTCTAATTATACAACTGGTTCTCTAAACATGACTCTCCCACTAATTCTCTATTTGTTCAAGCTTGGAAGCAGTGGACAGGTTGTCCTCTCAGAGAAGGCCAGCTTCAGCGTCCAATTTATTTCTGATCTCTATAATGTCTTCGCTCCCACTGAGAAGTTTCCAAATACTGTTTTGGGTTCTCATTGTTCTCTCACTCTTTCTCTCTCGTTTATTTAAATGGCATGAGCAAACTCATATTGATCCTCATTTCCTATATATTCAACTTTCTTTTAATGTGAAGCTGAGATCATTAAATCCATTTCATTATAGCAACTTGGAAAAACTGATTTTTTTACAATATACGGTGCATGTTGATTATCCAAATAGGAATGATGACTGGTGAGATATAATGGATCTGTTACTTTAATGAAGTACTTTGCGATTAATTAGGGTTCCAAATTTTATGCTTCATCAGTTATGAAGCAGTTTTATTTTAGTAATATGAAAACACTTTACAAAAATTGAGTAAACAGATAAAAAGGTGTTCCAGTGAGCATATATACCAATTTGATCCACATAGTTGTTTTTTATACCTTAACAGCACATAATATCTTTTAATATTGATCTGTCGCCAATGTCCATTTTCTTATACCAAACTGATAAGTTGGCCAACTAACATTTAACCTTATTTACTTTCCAGATATTGTGCTGGATAAAGCCTAGGACGGATAGGTACTAGCTAGATCCACAAAGATCATTTAACCTTATTTACTTCCCAGATATTTGAAACAGGAGCATTTTGACGAAAGCACATGACGATAAATTGGATAGAAAATGCTCAAGCAGAGAAACATATGAGAAGATAGTGATGATAGATATGATGCTTTCGCCTTACCCCCTCAGAGTCAACATCTCTTCCTTCCTCAACCATCATAACAAGCTTAAGGCACTCGTCGCAAATACCATGCACTCCACCAATCCGGGCAAATTCCTCATTGTTGACAATGCAGCGTTCGCACACAGCATTTGGACAGCAGATGCACCTAATGCTAGAGCTTTTGCGGCATTTGCAGCAAGAATGACAACCTGAAATGTATGAAACTCCTTTCTAGTTAGATGACACAAGGGATATAAGTATTAAGTAGTATAAGGAACGATGTTCACAAGTAGCAGAAGTACATACACTTGAAATTCAAAGATGCATAGAGATTGCAAGTATGCATGTACATAAAGAGGCAATGTACACAGAAAAGCACAAATCGAGCTTACCACATATAAATTGTTCTTTGGGATTAGGTCTTCCAGCGCAGTTTAGATGATAAGCCTTTGTGCACATCCTGGAAGTTACACACAGGAAGAGCATGAAGCAAATAACAAGTATATAGCTTGGTAAGAAAGTTTTTCATAATTCTGAAGGGGAACATCAAAATCTGCCTATAAAGTTCAAAATCCATCTAATTACTTCAATAGGCAGTTCATTTTGACTAGTCCAAAATTTGACATTTTGATACGGAACAACCTTGATCCATAATCAATCAACAATCAAAGCATTGCATTAGAAATATATGTGGCACCCAATAAGCAACAGCCAACATCTGAACATGCAAAACCAAAATCTCAAAAAAAAAAAAAAAAAAAAGAGACTGTCACTTGAAAGCGTGCCGAACAACAGCCAAAACAGAAGCACACAACTTTCGGAGAGGTCAGATTTAAATTCAATTTGCAGCAAATAGACTTTTATTTACGACTCACCAACTCAATTAGCCTATTATTTTACTACCATTACTCAACAAAAGACAACTTTACCCTTCAAAGTATGAACAAACAATGTCAAGGCAGAGCAAAGAATAAATCATCAAGCGTTCAGTTCAAGTTAACAGGAAATCGCAGGCTCTACAGGAAGCCAGAAGTATGAATTTCTCTTCTTAAACCCTAATCTATCAAAAGCATTAACACAGCAAATCAAGAGAGAGAGAGAGAGAAAGAGAGAGCAGACTCGTGATCACAGAGAATGAGTTCGCCTCCATCTTTGCAAATAAAGCAGTAGTCCTCGGAATCTTCATCAATCGGCTCCACTGCCTTCGTAGGCGTGCGCTTGTTACAACTTTTCTGCCCCATTGTTCCGATCAAACGGCAGGACTCGGGAAGTGGGGAAAGAGAAGAAGAAGGGCAGTAGGAGGAGTGAGACTGCAAATAGTTTCTCACTTTACATGGGGATGGGGCAGAGCCGCAGAGCAACAGCTCAAATAATGGGACGCCTTTTCTTTCCTAATTTATTTTATTGGGAGATTTGATCAGCAAAGATTTGATCAATATTCAATCCCACTGTATCATTTATACCCATACTAAAATTGAATAATACTAGCTTTGTGTAAAGCACTGTATTTGGATAAATTTTAATAATGATTTATATAAATAATTAAGAAATATGACTTTTATATTTAAAAAAATAAAATAAATCTAATTAGTGACAATATAAATAAAAGTATAACATAAATATGATAATACAAATTAGTCTCTACTAATAATCAACTAACCAAGATGAATGTGATTTGGCAAATAGATAATAAGTTGAAATCAGGGATTTCAATTTATTAAAAGAAAATTAAAAATAAATATGACTAATTAAAAATAAAAATTAAAGAAGAATATTAGAAAAATTACCTAAGATATCCTACGTAATAAGAAACTCATGATCAAATGTGAATAACCTATATGTTAAAAAATTATATCTAAGATATTCTATATAATGATAACAAAAAGAAAAAAAAATAGTGATGTGGCGCGACGTGGAACAAACATGTGGCACTAATTAATGTAGTCAAATATGAAAATGACAAGTGACCTTAGAGAGATTCTACTTTAATATTGTATATTAGAATGAGGCTCGTCTCATTAATAATTATTTTTTTATTAATTAGACTATTTCAGAAAGTATGAGAAAATATATGCGTTTGGTTATAAAAAAAATTAACAAAAGATTGTAAATTGTTGCAAAATAGAGTCTATATATATAGGAAACCACTCCGATGATAACACCTCCTATGCGAGAATGGTGAGAACCATTCTCGCGCTGACACGTGGTGTCATGTGGCACCACATCACATTTTTTTTCGAACACTTTTTTTTCGGGTAATTTTTTGGTCAATCAATTTGTGCATTTGACGAACACCATTATGTGTATTTGGTTATTACGTGAATGTGCATTTGGTTATAACGTGAATCTGTATTTTGTTATAATATGATATGTGATGTGCATTTGACGAACACCATTATGTGTATTTGATTATAACGTGAATGTGCATTTGGTTATAACATAATCATTGATATGTGATGTGCATTTAGCGAACACCATTATGTGCATTTAGTTATAACATGAATGTGCATTTGATTATAACACGAATATGCATTTGACAAACACCATTATGTGCATTTGGTTATAACGTGGATGTGCATTTGGTTATAACATGATAATTGATATATGATGTACATTTAGCGAACACCATTATGTGCATTTAGTTATAACATGAATGTACATTTGATTATAACACGAATATGCATTTGGCAAACACCATTATGTGCATTTGGTTATAACGTGGAATGTGCATTTGGTTATAATGTGATATGTGCATTTAGTTATAACGTGAAATGTGCATTTGGTCTTAACGTGATTGTGCAGGTTATAACGTGAATGTGCATTTGGTAATAACACGATGTGCATTTGGATTTGTAGGATGTGCATTTGATTATAACGTAATGTGCATTTATTTGGTGATAACGTGATATGGATTTGGTTATAACGGAAGTGCATTTGGTTATAACACGATGTGTATTTGGATTTTGTAGGATGTGCATTTGTATATAACTACATGTGAAGTGCATTTGTATACTAAAAGTGCATTTTAACTACATGTGCATTTGTTTATGACGTGAAGTGCTTTGAGGAAAATTATGCCCAAAAAAATTTAAAAAAATTATTTTAAAAAAATTATTTAAGAAAAAAGTGATGGTGGTGCCATGTGTCAAACCGTTCTGGTGCGGGGGTGTTCTCACCCAAGCGACCCTATATATATTTTCCTACTCTCCCTAGGTAAGCTTTACTTCCACATTTTTACATACAAAATCTCAAATTTTCCTATTTAATTTATTGGCTTTAAAATTCAACCAAATATATTTGCTCCGAATCCTCGAAATTTCAATTCATTGAAAATTAATTCTTCGAAATTTCAATTCATTGAAAATTAATTCTTGAAAAATGACTTTTTAGAAATTACAATTTCCACATTCAAACCAACGAGCACTTCATTTTATTGACAATTATTGGAAAATCTTGATTGGATATTTGTAAGAAATTACACAACAAACATAAAATGGAGAAATTTTAGCAAAAACATAATTTATATATATATATATATATTAAAGATTTCCCCTTTTGAGCTCTTAGAATGCTTCTGGGTCTACCATGTTTATATGTCATTTTCTCATTCATTCTCATTTTTATTCTTAAATTTTTATTTCACTTTAAATAAAAACCTTTTATCAAATCAACTTTTATATGTAGATATATAGATTATAATTCCTTCCAAACCCAACTAAACTTTAATATAACAAAAAATCATATTAAACAAATTTAAACATCTTATTTCAATGTTTTGATTTTATTAATACTCCTTTGAAAACATTTCACCAACTCAATACCTTATAATTTATATACTATACATTTGTATTTGGGTTTGTAAAATTCGGCCCATTAAAAAAAGATGACCCAAATTCATCAAACCCACCAAAATTGGGAGAAAATTGGGCCCTTCGGGCCCAATTTACACATAAATAGCACGCACATGCCCTTTTAGTTCGAAATTGCAAGCGTGACCCCCTATTTGTTCTAACACACGGGATACTTGTTCCCAAAGGTATTTTGAAAGTGTCTTTTTTAGGGACATTTATTTAACAATATTTTCTCTCTAGGGACAGTTGGAAATTGTCTCTTTAAGGACAGTTGGAAACTGTCCCCATATGCTTCTTGAAGTGCCTTTTTAGGGACAATTGTCCCGAAAGACATTTTGGAAGTGTCTTTTTTAGGGACAGTTGTTTAACAATACTTTCTCTCTAGGGACAGTTGGAAATTGTCTCTTTAGGGATAGTTTCCAACTGTCCCCATATGCTTCTTGAAGTGTCTCTTTAGGGTCAGTTGTCCCCAAATGCATTTTAGAAGTGTCTTTTTTAGGGACAGTTGTTTAACAATATTTTCTCTAGAGACAGTTGTAAATTGTCTCTTTAGGGACAATTGGGAACTGTCCAGATGCGTTTCTGAAGTACCTCTTTAGGGACAGTTGTTCCCAAAGTCATTTTGAAAGTGTCTTTTTGAGGGACAGTTGTTCAACAATACTTTCTCTTTCGGGACAGTTGAAAACTGTCCGAGAGACTTCTTTGAAGTGCCTTTATTGGGAAAGTTGTCCCCAGATGTCTCTTGGAAGTGGGGACAGAATCAACTCTCTCCCAACACGAACGAAGATTTTTAGATCCGATGATGTTGGGAGATACCAGTTCCTTATACTCTCTTTTCCTCCCAGCATGCTTTCTTCTGGATGTGATGTTCAACTCTGGTTGTGTAAGAACCATCTCCTAAAACCATATCGCTTTAGGAACCAAACATCAACAAACCAAGTACGAAAGCCTAACTCAATCCTGAATTTCTCATAACATACCAGTTCCTTATACTCGGCTTGCAACAAACAATATTCATGAGTCATATCCTGTAACATGCTGAAAGAAAATGACTCAGATTGCACCGCTTGCAGGAACTCAATAGATTTAATTACCAAAGCATCATAGAATGAGTGTCAGAGCTTTGATTATTACATGAAGCTGCATTCCAGTGACCAATAAATCAATAAGCAATGTTAATAATATAGGAAATGCACATTTTAAGTACTAACTCTCTTGGAAGATATTACTAATCCAGCTAAACAAGATATAGATGCTCAAAGACGTATGCACACAAGAGATAAGTGAACAAGAGTCCTTCCAAACAAGTTGATAAATATTGATTTCAAGGTCACATTAACACCAACATTTCTTCAATCTGTTCATAGTTCCACGATAGCAGCAAAAAAACTTTTGCTTTTATGTTCAAATTCTCACACACATAGCATAATTAAAGTCCAAACCACGCTTCAAGAATCCCTAAATAGACAGGAATAAGAAAAAGGACGAAAGCTTAAAACCTGGTAGATAGTAAGCCCTAAAAGTTAGTCTTGGAGTTGAATACGAACAAATTCTCAGTAAAGATGGTTTAGATAGAGAGAGAGAGAGAGAGAGAGAGAGAGAGAGAGAGAGAGAGAGAGAGAGAATGTACGAAGGGATTTGGTGATGCATGAAGAGGAGTGATGTGACCCTGCCTCCCATGACGGCCCAAGACGAGGAAGAAGCCATGAGTCTACGCTCAGAGGGCCCAGTGACAAGGTCTAGGTCCAAGGCCATCGCCGCCGCCGTCGCGTCACTTGTCGCACGCGCCGTCGCTAGCCAAGGAAGCCCAGACGCCAACCCAAGACTCGTCGTCCTCTCCACCATCGGCAGTGAAACCACGCGTTCTGAAGAGCTAACATCGCGTGCACCCACTCACGAGGCCATCGACCCTTAGTCGTTGTTCCTCGCGGTGTTTGCATCACTTTAACGCGTTCTTTTTGAGACAGTTTCCATTTTTAGTATTTACAGCGTTTCCTTTTTAGTCGTTCTATCTTTTAGGGTTTGTGTCTGTTGCATGCTTGCATGGGCAAACCCTTAGGCTCGATTCGGCCCAAGCCCATTAGGTCTTGGCCGAGATACATTGGCTATTTAAAAGCCTCCTATGTTCTTGTTATTTCCCACGTTCAATTTTAATCAAGGTTTCAAGTAGAGTGTTTATCCTCCTTCCCTTTATTGGACGTCACCCATATCCCTCTCATCCCCATTCCCTCCGCCGCCGACGCTACGACAACCGCTTGATCTTTCAAGCAAAGTCTATCTTCGCATCTCCTTCATCCGCAGTCGACGCTATGACACCAAAGACTTGTCTTTTCAAGTCACCTATCCCTCCATTCAATCGCTTCTGCCACCGCTATCCTTTCGCCCCAGCAACCGCTTCCACCGCGATCACCACCGCATCACCACCGTGTTCACCACCACGTTCATCATTGCGTTCTTGCACGCGTTCGCCATCTTCTTCACTGCTGTGACGTTCAAACGTGACTTCTCACCCAAGACTAGATCCAAGGCGCCACCTTTTGACAATTGGTTTGTCATCGGAGGCAAGAACACATCAACTGGTATCAGAGCCCAGCAGTCTTGTAAGTCACGAACTCAAGTTTCAATCTTGTTCACGAATTTTTTTTCTTCCCCCATCGTTTGCTTTCGTAAGTTCTCGCGCGAAAAAGAAGAGAAAAACCATAAATTTTCCATCTTTGCTCACCTATTCGGTTTCTACAAGGTAATACCTTGGCCGGATTTTTTTTTCTTGTTCCCTAAGTTTTGGTGTGTTAGGTATTTTGTTATCTTGCATGCTAGAATATTTTGTTTCCTTATTTCATGCGTGGATAGAGTTTCCTTGTTTTCTAGATTTTGCTTTTTAGTTAAGTTAACCGAATTTCCTTATAAGATATCATATCAAATCTTATCTTCTCTCTCCTATCTCTAAGATCACACTTGTGATATTCTTGTTACTTAGACCGATTTTATTTTTGTTTCCTTTTGCAAATCCGAAAAGATCAAAAGATAAGATCTCAGATATTAAAAAAAAAAAGATATCCAAAAGATATTCAAAAAAAAAAGTTTCCAAAGTTAGGAAAAGCCAAAATAAGACAACCCTAACCCACTCTCGGTCTAAGCTCATCTTCTCAACCTCTCCACCGTCTAGGTCAAGCTTCCTAGAAGGTACTTTCTTGCTAATTAGGTTGCTTTATTTACGTTTGTTTTAGGGTTTCAATTTGTTCTTGTTTGTTTGATTGCAACTTGCTTGATACACCATCTCTTGTGCAAGCCAAGCCGCCCTCACGGCAAGCCAAACAAGCCCTACCTACGTGAACTTTGTGACTTGACTAGTGATTTGCTTGGTTGTTGTTCTTCATTGTCTTTTGGTTCATTTTTACTCCCATGTCTGGCCGTCTTGTTATAGGTACCATGCCGATTGGACACAGTAACGACGAACGCGACGTTGACAACACAACCCAAGAACAACCGCCGTTGGCTCTACCCTAGGACCAACGCGTTCAAGACCCCCCACAACAAGATAACATCTTAGAGTTGACGGAAGATCAAATCTTGATCCAAGCTCTTCGACAAGAGGTCGCAGCATTGAGAGCTCAACAACCAGTGGTACCCACCGCGCCAACTCCAACACCCCTGAGTGCTATGGACGCGCCGACTCCACCAAAAGCCACCGACGCGGGTCCATCCAAGACTAGAGTGGACAAAGGCAAAGGAGTCATGCCTTCCACTACCCACAATCAACCACAACTCAATCGTATGCAAAGTGTCATTGAGAGTCGCCAAGGCTTCATCTCACACGCGGATCGATATGTGGCCGACGCCGAGCTCGCAGGCTTCGCCACCGGCTCCGACCACGACGCCGACTCTCAAGGTGAGTTCTCTGAACCCTACGATTTTGATGCTAGGTATGCCTCTTGGAGAGCAAGACGCCATGTGCCAGGCTCCGCGCCACGCGAAGGCCACCGTCGCCGAACCGACCAACCCGATGCGACGTCGAGAAGACCCAGTGGCCGTCCCAGTGGGCATACTCGATGCGATGATCATTTGAGAACACCACTTACCCAGCCCCGGAGCCATGATGTCCGCGACCACCTTCGACACCAAAGTGTCCGAACACCGCGTTACGGATCGGATGGCTACGCGTTGATCACACCCAACGTCCAAGATGACTTCGACGAATATGACGACGAAGAAATCGAGGACTCAGGTATGGTCAACCCTAATTTTTTCCACCCCCCTCTTGGAGATCCACTTGAATTGTAGGATCACCCTTCGGATTGGATACCTCCACCGCATCTCCAGCCCCAAGGAGCACGCGTTCGTGACATTGGCGGCGAGCGCCGCGATGTTATGCAAAGGGACATTCGACGCGACAACTACGATGCCCAGCCGCGAAGACGTCAACGCGATGACGCCTACGCGCCAAGGGATGAGTACGTCCGTGAAGATCGCCAAGACCGCGATAGACGCCAGGTTGGACGCGATAGACCACATGGAGTGCGCGCCTTTGAGAACCCTCTCTACGATGCCGCGCCACACAATGCGTTCAACCAAGCACCTGTACAGCCTCGATTCCAACGACACCAAGTCAAGGTAAAAATCGAGCATTTCTTTGGTGAATACAATCCCTCTATTTTTCTTGAATGGGTGCAGGCTACGGAGTACACCCTTAGATATTTTCGAGTGCCACTTGAGGAGCATGTTGACGCCGCGACGCTTAACTTCCGAGGAGCCGCCCACGTTTGGTGGCATAGATTTGAGGATGACTGCGTGCGTCGCCATAGGACCAGAGTCACAGAATGGCATCAACTCGTCTATGTGATGACCAAGAAATACGTGCCTCTAAACTATAGGAATCAAATGCGAATGGAAATAGCCATGGCTCGCCAAGGGTCGATGTCTCCACTCGAGTTCTTTTCCAAGCTTGAAGACATGTATTACAAGGCCAACATCTCCGTTGCACCATCAACTTTAAGGACCAAGTTCTTGAGTGGCTTGAACACAAATATATGTGATCAACTAGAGATCTTGCCAATCAAGGATTTGAACACACTCACACATACGGCGATGCAAATCCATGCACAAATCTCTCGCCGAAAGTCTTACATATATTCCAGTGGCCAACAAAGGTATTCTTCTAACCCTAGTGGATTACCTTCTACTAATGTTCGCCCTAGTGCCTCTACCACAGTCGCGTCAAGCCAGGCCCCCAAGGCAAAGCCACTGCCGCCAGGCACCGCGCCGCGCCAGAACCCGCCAAGACAAGCTCAAGTGAGCACAGATCGCGCGCGCGACGTCGAGTGTTACAAGTGTGGTGAAAGAGGCCACTACAAGAAAGATTGCCCAAATGTTCGCAAGGTTTTGTTCTCCAAAACCGCCGCGGGATACGAGTCTTGTGACGACGAGGACCAAACCCTAGAGCCCATCGATGAAGGCATCGAAGAAGAGGAAGACGCATACGACTGTGAACCAGCTTCACTGCACGCGGGCACACCCTTGAGCTTGGTGACGCGTCGTCTCCTCACAGTCCAGGAAGCCAGCTTACGCGATCAACGCGAGAACTTGTTCCACACAAGAGCTCTCGTACAAACAGCTTCCTTAAGTGTTATTGTTGATGAAGGATCGTGTGCTAATATTGTGAATGAGAAGGTCGTCAACCACTTCAAATTGCCTACGACGCCTCATTCACAACCTTATGCCCTCCAATGGATTTCTTCAAGTCCAGGTAACACAGTATCTCGCCAATGTTTAATTTCTTTTTTCATAGGACAATACTGTGATTCTATACTTTGTGATGTCATTGCAATGGACGCCACCCATATTTTGCTTGGGCGCCCATGGCAATTCGATAGGCGCGTGCTCCATGATGGGTATTTGAACACTTATGTGTTCAATTACCACGGAAAGCGCGTCACTTTGCATCCAATGTCTCCCCATGAGATCTTGGAGGACCAGGTTGAACGCGATCGCCAAAAGGCCATAGAGACCGCGTCTACTAGGTCAAAAGAGTGTCCAGAGGCACCCCAGAGGCAAAACTCCTCCAAATCTGGAAACACTTCATCTCTTCCAGGCACTGGCAAGAAAATCACAATGCCACAACTAGGACACCAAGTGCCCCACAGAATTCGAGATGCGCCTCGCCATCGACAGAGTTTGCCGATCCGTTGCCACAGACGCGTCCTTTGCAAGGCAAATGTGAGCAACGCGTCCTTTTAGCAAGGCCCAGTGACCTCACTGCATGTTTAACTGGCAAAGCTCCATGTTTTCTACTCGTGCCAACTCCTTGCATCCCTGAATTGTCAACTGCCGCGTCAGTGCCGCCTGTCATCGCGACCTTGCTCGCCGCGTTCTACGATGTCTTTCCTGATGAGTTGCCACAAGGTTTACCTCCACTGAGAGGCATTGAGCACCAGATTGACCTTGTGCCAGGTGCTTCCTTGCCCAATCGCGCTGCATATAGAGCTGGCCCAGAAGAGACCAAAGAGCTATAGCGCCAAGTACAAGAGTTGTTGGATCGCGGCTACGTAAGGGAGTCTCTCTCCCCTTGTGCTGTACCTGTGATCCTTGTGCCCAAGAAAGATGGCACTTGGAGAATGTGTGTTGATTGTCGTGCAATAAACCAGATCACCGTCAAGTATAGGCATCCTATTCCCCGCCTCGATGATATGCTTGATGAACTTCACGGCGCCATACTTTTCTCCAAGATAGATTTGAAGAGTGGTTATCACCAGATCAGGATGAAAGAAGGTGATGAGTGGAAGACCGCGTTCAAGACGAAGTATGGGCTCTACGAGTGGCTTGTCATGCCATTTGGGCTCACGAACGCGCCAAGCACCTTCATGCGCGTGATGAACCACGTCTTGAGAACCTTACTTGGCAAGTTTGTCGTCGTTTATTTCGATGACATCCTTGTGTATTCACGGAATCTGGAAGAGCATGTCGATCACCTTCGACTTGTGCTCGAATGCCTTCGCCGCGAGCGCTTATTTGCCAATCTAGCCAAGTGCAATTTCTGCTCCGCGTCCACAAATTTTCTGGGCTACGTCGTGAGTAGTGATGGTCTCCGCGTCGATGAATCAAAGATCGCGGCCATCAAAGACTGGCCAAATCCGACGACGCCGACTCAGGTGAGAAGCTTTCTCGGCCTCGCTGGATTTTATAGGCGTTTTGTTTGAGACTTCTCCTCCATTGCAGCGCCATTACATGAGTTGACAAAGACGGGAAGCACTGTCTTGTGGCTTGAGTCCCACGAAAAAGCCTTCTCGGCTTTGAAGAGGGCCTTGTGCCAGGCACCATTGCTCCAGCTTCCCGACTTCGCCAAACATTTCGAGGTGGAGTGTCATGCCTCAGACATAGGCATTGGTGGTGTGCTACACCAAGAGAAGCGGCCCATTGCATATTTCAGTGAGAAGCTCACAGGAGCCACCCTCAATTATCCCACCTACGACAAAGAGTTGTATGCCCTCATACGCGTGCTAAAGACTTGGCAACATTACCTTTGGCCGCGTGAATTTGTCATCCACAACGACCACGCCGCGTTGAGCTACTTGAAGAGTCAAGCCCACCTCAATCGATGCCATGCTCGCTAGGTGGAGTTTCTGGAGACATTTCCTTATGTCGTCGTTCACAAGAAAGGAAATGAGAACATTGTTGCTGACGCATTATCTCGAAGGTATGTTCTCTTGACTCATGTGTAAACTAAAGTTTTGGGTTTTGCTTTGATTAAAGAACTGTATGCTAGTGACCCTTTCTTTGCCCCAATCATCGCGCACTGCCTTAGATCGCATGAGTTTGAGTCCTATTTCCTTTCTGAGGGTTATTTATACAAGGCTAGTCGCCTTTGCATCCCTAGGTCTTCCATTAGGCTCCTTTTGATTCAGGAAGCACACGAGAGTCATGGATACTTTAGGATTAGTAAGACCTTGGCCGCGTTAAGAGAGCATTTCTTTTGGCCTAAGATGACCCACCAAGTGACTAGGTTTTGTAGAAGTTGTATGACTTGCCAGAGAGCCAAAGCTAGATCTAGTCCTCACGGCCTCTACACTCCTTTTCCCATTCCTAGTGCCCTCTGAGAAGATTTGTCTATGGATTTCATCACGGGTTTGCCCCTCTGTAGACGAGGTAAAGACTCTATTTTTGTGGTCGTAGATCGATTTTCTAAGATGTCACATTTTATAGCTTGTAAGACAACCCATAGTGCTAGTGAGATTACCGATCTATTTTTTGAGCATGTGGTACGTCTTCATGGAGTCCCGCGAACCATAGTGAGTGATAGGGATTCTAAGTTCGTTGGTCATTTTTGGAGAACTCTTTGGGGTAAGCTAGGAACCAAACTCCTATTTTCCACTAGCTACCACCCCCAAACCGATGGCCAAACGGAGGTCACGAATAGAACTCTAGGAGCCCTCCTTCGCACAATGCTCAAAGCCAACCCTAGGCGTTGGGAGGACTTACTATCACTTGTCGAGTTTTGTTACAATAGATGCAGGCACACATCGACCAAGTTGACACCTTTCGAAGTGGTGTATGGCATGAACCCCTTGACACCACTAGATTTGTCGCCGCGACCACTGCGAGACCCAGTGCATGTCTCCGCCGCCAATCGCGCTGAGCAAGTCCAAGAGCTCCATCACAGAACCAGAGACCAATTGGACCGAAGGGCCACGCAGTATGCATCACATAAGAACACTGGAAGACGTCGTGTCGTTTTTGCACCTGGGGATCTCGTCTGGGTGCACATGCGAAAGGAGAGGTTCCCATCACGGCGTAAGCACAAGTTGGCACCACGTGGAGATTGTGATACCCCGTATTTTTGTAAGGTTATTTTGGGAATTTTGGAATTTTCCCGAGTACCCGTTTAGTACGTCGGATTTAATTCAAGTAGCTTGAGATATTCTGTAATGTGCTCTGTATCTGTAATATTTTTCTCAGTGAAATAAAATACAGACGACGTGCTTCGAATGTTTATACGCGTTCGCGTACGATAGGTTTTATCCCGGGTTAATGTCTTGCTCATCCAAAAGCTGAATGGGCGGGAAAAGGCAAAACGGCGCCCGCCGTCGCTGGGCCCGATGTGTCAGGCCGTCGTCTCCTACGCTGGGCTCGCCAGAGCTAGGAACGGCGACCGCCGTAATTACGGCGCCCGCCGTATGCCCGCCGTAGGCAAAGTTGCGGCGCCCGCCGTGATTACCCAGAGGTCTTTAACCGATGGTTGCCAGCGTGGTTCTGGCAAGCGCCGAACTAGCTTTCGTAGGCCCATCTTCGTGCTCCCGATGCTTTGGCTATAAAAGGAAGTGTTGGGGAAGGGATTTGAGCCATCCCAAACACCGAACCTCTGCCAAATTTTCGTGTCGTCGGAGTTGTGTTTCGCCGGAGTTCGGAAGCTCTCGTCGGTGTCGTTTGGTGGTGTTCCAAAAAAAGCCCTTTAGAAGCCTTTTGGTTGCCTTTGGAGGTCAGAACCCAGGCAAGGCATAAAGGGGTCGAAACGCGCATCATTTGGGTGAGTTTTCTCGCCGTTTCTGTCGTTTGAGTTCTTCACGGCGACCGCCGCCGTGATGAACTGCAGCGACCGCCGCCAAGAACGGCGACCGCCGCCAAGAACAGCGACTGCCGCCAGTAACCAGAATGCCTTCGTGGCTTTGGCTTGGTTGGTTGTGGTCGTGGCGTCTTTCCTTTCGTTCTCTTTCGTCATTTTTAGATTCGTACTGTGGTTATGTTGGATCTAACTTAGGGTTCCTTTTATGGGTCGACTCGAAGGTGTTTGTGCTAGCGGAGCTATACCCGTGTCGAGCCCGGAATCCCGTCGTTGTCGTAAGGCTTGTTTCTATTCAGCGGATTAAGGCAAGTGGCGGTTCTCTCTTGCTCATTCGTTCCATATTTACATTAATTATCAGTAGTTTATCTGAGTATTTAATTTGGAATGAATGCTTATTGATAAGCATTGTCCCCGGCAACGGCGCCAATGTGTATCCAAAAACATTTTCATGGGTTCCAAGTATCCAGACTTTCCACCGCCGCAGCAGTAGTGGTACATTCTTACCTTCCCCTCTTTTATTATGTCTGATTTCATTGAGGACAATGCTTATTTTAAGTGTGGGGGAGGTGATTATGTACTTATGTATTGCTTTTATCTAATAAAAAAAAGGCAAATAAAAATCCTGGGATGGACCGAAAACCCAAAAGGGCGGTCCAGGTAAAAAGCAGGTAATCCGCTAGGCCTGGGCAAAAATGGATTCAGAGTGATGTGAGGCGGTGAGTCCATCTATGGTAAAATGAAATGAGTGGCTAGGATGAAAACCCGAAAGGGCTCCTAGGCAAAATGAGTGAAAAGAAGAGGAGTGTTTTCTAGGATCTCATTTTACCGGCGGGGCGACATAAGAAGAGGAGACAAAGAAGGATTGTCGGGTAGGTCACTCTGGGAGACATAAGGAGTTATAGATGGAGGTTAGGATTAGAGGTTACTTACATTTTTGGATGACCGGGTTAAGCTTGGGGGAAGTATTCTGCTTGCCTTTAAGCTTGGATGTGTGTCTTGTTTGCTGCTGAGGAGTATATTGTTACTGTTGTGTGCTTTGTGTTGGTGTTATGCTGGAGATGTGCTGATTATGATGCTGGAGTTGAGGGTGTAGTTGTGTTATGGTCGGTTGGTTAGGGGATGTTGAGCTTTCCTATAGATGCTTTTACTCTTAGTTGTGAGCTTCTTTACATGTTGATGATCTAGGTGCTTCATTGGTGATGGGTGGTAGTTCTCTATCCACTCGAGACGAGTAGAGATTCAAGTGTGGGGGAGTTTGATACACACGATTATGTTGTGTGTATTGACAGAGTTTTAGCATGATTGTAGTGGTGTTTTAGGATGCTTTGGAGATGATTTGGAGGCTTGGCGAGGAGGTGCGGAAGTTGCGCATTTGGAGTCTTAGGAGCTGAAGAGCAAGGATGAAGAATCAGTGTCACGGCGACCGCCGTGAGAATTGCGGCGACCGCCGTTAATTCCCTCTGAGAGACGATGACTACGACTTGGAAACGGCGACCGCCATTTAAATGCGGCGACCGCCGCGATTACAGCGCCTGCCGTGGGAGATGCAGCGGCCGCCGCCGATGGAAGCACCGCCGAGCCGATTTCCTTTTCGGATTTATTTTATATTACTTTATTACATTTTTATTATTTCTTTTTAGGATAATTTCATAATTATTTCCTTTAGTATTTAAGGATAGAGAAAACTTGTTTCTTCAATCTTGAAACCCTAATTTTCATTCTACGTATTTTTCCTACTATGAAGAACTAAGCCTCTCTTGCTTAGTCAGACGCTGAAGCTTTTCGTTGTGATTTAGTTGTGAGACTCTTACTCTGAATCTATTGCATGGAATTTATCTTTTCTCTCGCTTGATTCTTATGATTGATATTGATAACCTTTAGTCTGATCAACTAGGGTTTATTGTTATTGGTCTATTACTAGATCTAGATTGTTACTGGTTGAGCATATCTATTTCTGAGTAGCAACTGCATCGTATTAGTATCTGGTTGTGCTAATCTTATGCAGAAGAGAATTGATTTACATTCTAGGATAAAAGCTGGTTGTTTTATGCTAGAATTGTATCCAACTATATTCCTATCCGTAACGCTGCTATTAAACTGAATCTTGATAGTTTCAGGGTTGTTTGATTAGTTAGTGCTAATAGTATCCGATTGTGCTATTAGTTATATCTGAAAAGGAATTGGAATTTCCATTGCATGCGATTTTGAGTGAGTATCTATGATCAACTTATCATACGATTAGTGGATGTTGTTTGACTAAGTGCCTTTCCCCATTACTGAATTCATCATCTTTAGTCTACTTTGCCTTTGCATGCTAGATAACTTAAAACAAACAAACAACCCCCCCCCCCTTTGGTTACTTTTGATTGACACATAAATTGCATATTTAGATAGAATTCGCCTCCCTGTGGATTCGACCTTTACTTACCTAGGACTACGGTTTAGGGTTTGTTTGGATATTTTGCATAGCAGTTTTTCACACGACAAAAACCTGTTATCAACTCTGTTTGTCTGGAAGCGGCTTTGATAAAATGTTTTGAAAATCATATAATAGGTTGTATATCTGTTAGAACAACGCTATTATCTGTGATCGCCTTTCGGGCCTTTATGTGGATTTATCCTGTAACTGTTATTGTGCTGTATCTGTGTGGTTAGCACTGTTAGCTAGGAATGTACTCGGACTTCGTCCGGTCGTTTCTTTATAATCTGGTATCGGGGTGGCTCGTCTCCATTTGGTACTATTCTAAGATCATGATCGGTCTCTTTCACAAGTGTGTAGAGACATGACACTTAGCTGGTGTCACAAACCTTCCGGTGTACGTCACTCTCGATGAAACATATACTAAGATGTGTCGTCCCAATGATGGGGTACACATGTAAAAGTCTAATAACGTGATGTGTGTTTTTGAAACATAAATCAGATAAGTGCTACTCGACGTACATAACTATTAAACCTTCGGCGAGTAGTGCAGCTAAGTTATAGTGCAGCTAGGAAAACTCATCTCGACTTTGATCATAGTACGTTCTCTTTCCAATCTGGATTCGCTGTATGCGATGAGGTTGGTCGTGAACCGAAGCATCTCAGTCAACTTTTAAATCATTGTTGTATGATGCTGTAAACATTCCAGATTTGTCATATTTCCTTAAGGACTCAATCTCTTGGAGTCTCTTTTCGAGTCGATTTCTGTGAAGATTCAGTCTTCCAGAATCTTCTCTTGTGCATACCTCTTGTCTATTCCAGTAGGAGTATGATGGTTGACTATCGTCATCGATTATTATTCGAGAAGCGATGAGTCTAACCTAATACGACTGCTTCGAACCATTCTGCTTTTTACCCTTGCTAGTCTATTCAAGTAGACTAACCCGCGAACTTTGTTCTCCGCATGTGGGCTGGTGTCATCCGTTCGATTCGGCACATCAGATCGAAAGTAGCTCAGAAGAATAGAAGGACTATGGCGTCGACGGTGGTTTTTGAACATTTTAATTATTTCTTTAATCAGGTTGAGATCTTTTGGACAATGACTTTGGTTGTAATGTGCTTTATAAGACTTCCGCTGTATTTGGTTTAAACTCTGTGTTGGCCTATTCGGGATTGGGTTGTAATCCCGTAACTCATGTTTCTTTAACAATGTTATATTTGGGATTGAATGCTTTGATCATTATGTATCATTTGTATTTCATAAATTGTATTTAAACGGTAAAGCCTTGGGTGATCTCGGTAAGGAACACTGGGGTCACTGGCGGTAATACCTTTCCAAAATGGGTTCAGATTTGGGGGTGTTATAGTTGTGGTATCAGAGCCAAAGGTTTTAAAACGGGTTTAGGATTTTTATAAACCATTTATCCGTTTTCGAAAATGCTTTAAAAAGGGCTTTGAATTTTCAAAGTAAAAAAATAAATAAAATAATTAAAAACACCGTTCATAGTCATGTCTTCTGGATAGTCTGATATAGTAAGCTTGCTTCTATGTCTAGAACGACTAATTCCTTCATCGTTATCCTATAGGAGATGGGTGCATGTCTCTCTCTGAAGAAGGGGTCAGAAGATGTCGAGATGGATTCACCGTCTACCGAGAGGCTAGACTTCCCTATACCCCAGAGGTGCTTCGAGGTTAGAGGCCCGAGCAGCCCATCTGAGGAGATCAAGCATGTGCTTCCTGAGTCGATAGTTCTGGTGTCAAGGAATGTTGTAGTTCCTGTGACAGCGTCAGTGGAACCACCAAGGGAGGAAGCAATGCAAGATGATGATACGTCTAGGTACGCGAGAGGGTACTACAATGAAGATTACCTGATGGATGTGATTATTGAAGGGAGCGAGGAGGAAGATGAAAAAGAGGACCCCATAGAGGATGACCCCGAAGAGGAAGAGGACCCCATCGAGGATGATCCCGAGGAGGATACCGAGATGGACCTCAGCGGACAAAACCAGGAGTCCGATGACTTGAGGCACTTGCTGGTGGATAGTCAGGAAACGGGGATGCAATTTATTCACCCCAGTACAGAGTTACCACCTATGCAAGAGTTGCCACCAGTGCCAGAGTACGCACCCATGTCAGAAGCTGATTGGGAGACACTGTATACTGAGTATGGTATTAGGAGAAGTGACAGGGAATCTTAGCCTATCCCTACTCCAAGAAGAAGGAGGTCAGAATCCGAGCTACAGGAGATCATCCGCCAGAGCGAGGTAATCTCTGCAGAATAGCAGCGTCGGAGGGATGAGCTGATTGACAGTACTCAGAGGAGGGCTGGGATAGGAGGGCCAGTCATGGACGACCCATACCTTACCATGACTGAGGTAGGACCATGTGCTTTAGGGTCAAACCGGGTGCGAAACCCATCGCCAGAGCTCGATGGTGAGCCTAGTCCGAAGAGACCTTACACGAGTAGCCAGTCTTATGGGAGACATTTTGGAACGCCTTGATGAGAATTGGCGTTGCCTATCGCAGTAGTTTCATTTCTTAGTATTCCAAGTTTGAACTATGTGTAATATTTCAGTATTGCGGCAAGTACTCGGGGAATCACTTTTATCTTCGAGCAATGTTGTCCTAGCGCTCAAATGATAGACTTATGTGTAGCTTGTGTAACAGTTCGAAGGTTTATCTATAAAATGCCAAGTTGATCTATTCTGAGTAATTTCTTTACGTTGGTATATTGCATAAGTATATTGCATAATATTAATGTATTGAATGCTTGGAATTGGATCAGTAAACAGATGGTGAACCCAAGAAGCACGAGGAACTCGATTCGAGCCGATGCTGGGACTAGCCAAGATCCCATGCCAGTAGGAAGAGGTGTTCAGGATGAGCACGAGTCAAAGTCTCGCGTCCAGCATAGGCGTGAAGGTCAAGATCAGACCCAAGCGCCGGCGCTGTTTGATGCCGCAGCTGTTGAGGCGATTCGCGGGATTGTGATGCAGGCAATTGCAGACGTATTGAGACCCAGTGCGCCTCAAGCGCAAGAAGTGCCTACTCACCCAGCGGTTCCTGATGTTGTGGAGCCCAGAAACCTTGTGGTTCAAGAGAATGCCGTCAGGGCTAGAGACAGCTATGGTCGCGCTCTTAAGACCATAACTTCCATGAGGCCCAATTGCTATAACGGGAAATGGGAGCCAGTAGCAGTGACTCATTGGTTCTCCCATATGGAGAGACTGTTTCGGAAATTGGAGTGTACTGAGGCTGAGAAGGTCCATATCGCTTCTCTTCAGCTGAAGGAGGAGGCTAGCGAGTGGTGGGAGAACACAGGTTTGGCTGAGAGCCCAGTGTTGACTTGGTCGATGTTCAAGACCAAGATGGTTGATCGCTTTTTCTCTCATGCTATGAGAGAGGAGAAGCATAAAGAGTTCTTGTACCCAAAGACGGATGGTCTGAAAGTGACCGAGTTGGCGTCTAAGTTCAATCATCTTTTACAGTACGCCCCTGCCGAGATCACTAGCGAGGCCCAAAAGATCTGATACTTTCACGAGTGGATGAGCCCGGATATCAAGCCGTTAATGGTGCACCACACATGCTCTACCTTGGAGCAGTATGTGGATTGTGCCTATAAGCTGGAGTTAACTCTAGAGGAGTCGACCAAAAGGCACAACCGACAGAAGTCGATGCAGAACCAGAACCAGGGAGGTGGTTTTAAGCGCCCTGCGCCACCGTCTAACTTTGCCAAGTCCGGCCGAGCTAAGACGGAGATGTCGCAAGGAGGATCGACTCAGCAGTCAAGGCAGACTCGGAGTTCAGTTCAGTGTTATAACTGTGGTACGGCTGGGCACAAGAGCAATGAGTGTCAGAAGGAGAAGAGGTCGTGCTTTGGGTGTGGACGTGATGGTCATCTGCAAAAGTTCTGCAAGCAGGGGAAGCAGAAGGGAGTGGAGTCGCAGCAAGGGTCAGTTCATCAGAGCAACCGACCTAGGTTCAAGCCTGCCGAGACTCCTAGCCCGTCAGTACAGACGACTGCACAGAACAGGGTAAAGGCCCCGGCTATTTCTGGAAGTCAGGGCCAATGCTTGTACGAGATGCGTGAAGAAGATGGACCCAATGCTCCAATTGCTCAAGGTACTCTATACATTCACTCTACTTCAGTGTGCATTTTGTTTGATTCTGGTGCTACGCATTCCTTTATTTCGGATAGCTGTGTTAGCAAGTTAGATTTAGTGTGCAATGATTCGTGCGACCCTTTCGTCGTTAATCTTCCTAATGGAGAACGTTTGGTGGGAACTAAGCATCTGTCCGAGTTTCCGATTACCATTCAGGGTAAGGAATTCGAGGCAGATTTAATCTGCATAGCCATGGCTCCATACGACATTATTCTCGGTATGGATTGGCTGACGCGTCACAAGGCGGTGATCGACTTCAGTTCAAGAATGGTGACGGTGTCATCTGGGGGCCAGTTCGTGTGCAAGTTCAAAGGTCGAAATAACGCTGATAACGGCAAGCTGATCAATGCGATGGCTGCGTTTAAGCTACTACGACAAGGATGTGTCGGGTACCTTTGCTACTTGGATTCGCCTGCGAAGGATGGACCTGAGGTTCTTGATATTCCTGTAGTTAGGGAGTTTTCGGATGTCTTTTCGGAAGAAATTCCTGGATTACCCCCGAACCGTGACGTAGAGTTTTCAATTGATCTTGAGCCTGGTACGACGCCGATTTCCAAATCACCGTATCGGATGGCTCCAGCTGAGATGCAAGAATTGAAGAATCAACTTGAAGATCTTCTTGACAAAGGTTATGTCAGGCCGAGTGCATCGCCGTGGGGTGCTCCGGTATTGTTCGTCAAAAAGAAGGACGGATCGTTCTGACTTTGTATCGACTACCGAGAGTTGAACAAGGTGACGATCAAGAACAAGTATCCTTTGCCTAGGATTGATGACCTGTTGGACCAGTTGCAGGGAGCAAAGGTTTTCTCCAAGATCGATCTGAGATCTGGATATCATCAACTCAGGATTCGTGAGCAGGACATTCCTAGAACTGCGTTTAGGACCAGATATGGTCATTACGAGTTCGTAGTGATGCCTTTTGGGCTTACAAATGCTCCAGCTGTCTTTATGGATTTGATGAACCGATGTTTTCACCAGTACTTGGATAAGTTCGTGGTGGTCTTCATCGACGACATTCTGATCTATTCTCCGAATGAAGAAGTCCACGAGGAACATCTGCGGATTGCCTTGTCAATCCTTAGACAACATCAGCTTTTTGCTAAATTGTCTAAATGTGAATTCTGGATAAAGGAAGTGGCTTTCTAGGCCACGTGATCAATAAAAATGGGGTTATGGTTGATCCCCAAAAGATTGAAGCGGTGGCTAATTGGACACAGCCCCAGCACGTGAAGGAGGTGCGCAGTTTTCTTGGACTTGCCGGGTATTACAGAAGGTTCGTAGAAGGATTTTCAAAGATCGCTCTACCTATGACCAACCTACTCCGCAAGGTTCACAAGAAGTTTGTCTGGAATGACAAGTGCGAGGCCAGTTTCCAGGAGTTGAAATGACGGATGACCTCGACACCCGTGTTAGCACTCCCAGAAGGGAATGACGATTATGTGGTCTATAGTGATGCTTCAAAGTGTGGTTTGGGTTGTGTACTGATGCAGAGAGGCAGAGTTATTGCTTACACATCTAGACAACTCAAGACTTACGAAGAAAACTATCCGACCCATGATCTTGAGTTAGCAGCGGTTGTCTTTGCGCTAAAGATTTGGAGGCATTACCTCTACGATATAAGATGCCAAGTCTTCACTGACCACAAAAGTCTCAAGTATACATTTACTCAAAAGGAGCTAAATATGAGACAACGCCGCTGGCTAGAGTTGCTCAAAGACTACGACATGGAGTTGCTGTATCATCCGGGCAAGGCTAATGTAGTAGCTGATGCACTAAGCCGGAAGACAACGCACGAGACTGTAGTTGCTCTACTTACTGCTCAGACCAAGCTAAACCAAGAGTCATGCGACATTGAAGTCTTGTATGACCAGCGTAGAGGGTACCTGAGTATGATGGAAATTCAGGCTACACTGTTGGATCAGATCAAAGAAAAGCAAGTCGATGACATCATCTTGGTGAAGTTAAGCAGTGAAGTGATGGATGGGAAAGCTCCCAGTTTTGTGGTTCAGGATGATGGATCACTTTGGTTTCAGGATCGGATCTGTGTGCCTGACACAGAAGGTCTTCATCAGTTGGTGATGAGAGAAGCTCATTCATCTGCTTATTCTGTGCATCCTGGCTCTAGCAAAATGTACAAGGACCTCAAGAAGAAGTTTTGGTGGCCAAACATGAAGTGGGACGTAGCAGACTTTGTGGCAAAGTGCTTAACTTTCCAGAAGGTCAAGATCGAACACCGCAGGCCAGGTGGTGAGTTGCTACCTCTCCCAGTGCCAGAATGGAAATGGGAGGACATCGCCATGGACTTCGTCACTGGGCTACCAAAGACTCGAAGTCAGAGGGATGCTATCTAGGTAATTATGGATAGGCTTATGAAGAGTGCTCATTTCATAGCCATTAAGACCACATGGGAAACCCATAAGTTAGCAGAAGTCTACCAGAAGGAGATTGTCCACTTACATGGCATTCCTAAGACCATTGTATCGGACCGAGATGGCCGTTTCATGTCAAGGTTCTGGCAGGAACTTCATAAGGCTATGGGAACCGAGTTGAGGTTCAGCACCGCGTTTCATCCTCAGACAGATGGCCAGTCTGAAAGGACCATCCAGACCCTGGAGGATATGCTTAGAGCTTGTGTACTCGATCGTCCTACTAGCTGGGAGGACATCTTGAGTCTGATTGAGTTCACGTACAACAATAGCTGGCATGCTACAATCAAGATGGCTCCGTTTGAAGCTTTGTATGGTTGCAGATGCAGATCTCCGATTTGTTGGGATGATAATGCCGACAAAATTCTGCTTGGACCAGAGTTGGTCGAAAGGACGGCATCAGACATTGCTTTGATCAGACAAAGGATGTTGACCGCTCAGAGTCGACATAAGTCCTACGCAAATTGGAAGTGCAGGACTGTCGAGTTCGAGGTCAATGACAAGGTTTTTGTCAAGGTATCACCATCCAAAGGAGTTTTCAGATTTGGTAAGCGTGGGAAGCTTAACCCTCGCTACATGGGACCATTCGAGATTCTGGATAGAGTAGGATCTCTAGCGTACCGCTTGGCATTGCCGCCATCGGCTCATCCGGTGCATAACGTGTTCCACGTATCTTTGCTCAGAAAGTATGTGCCAGATGAGTCTCATGTGCTTAGTTATGAGGACACCGAGATTCAAGCTAATGGTACTTATGAAGAGTTGCCCATGCGCATTTTGGAGCATCGAGAGAAGCGTTTGCGCAACAAGATCGTGCCGTTGGTACGAGTGATGTGGTCCAAGTCAGGGACCGAAGAAGTTACTTGGGAGACATGGCAAATCGAGTCAGATATGCTCAGGCGTTTTCCCGAGTTATTTTTGACCTAAGTTTCGGGGTCGAAACTTCTTTAAGGGGGAGGAGATGTGATACCCCGTATTTTTATAAGGTTATTTTGGGAATTTTGGAATTTTCCCGAGTACCCGTTTAGTACGTCGGATTTAATTCAGGTAGCTTGAGACATTCTGTAATGTACTCTGTATCTGTAATATTTTTCTCAGTGAAATAAAATACAGACGACGTGCTTCGAATGTTTATACGCGTTCGCGTACGATAATTTTTATCCCGGGTTAATGTCTTGCTCATCCAAAAGCTGAATGGGCGGGAAAAGGCAAAACGGCGACCGCCGTACAGTCACGGCTCGCTGGACCCGATGTGTCAGGCCGTCGTCTCCTACGCTGGGCTCGCCAGAGCTAGGAACGGCGACCGCCGTAATTACGGCGCCCGCCGTAGGCAAAGTTGCGGCGCCCGCCGTGATTACCCAAAGGTCTTTAACTGATGGTCGCCGGCGTGGTTCTGGCAAGCGCCGAACTAGCTTTCGTAGGCCCATCTTCTTGAGCCATCCCAAACACCGAACCTCTGCCAAATTTTCGTGTCGTCGGAGTTGTGTTTCGCCGGAGTTCGAAAGCTCTCGTCGGTGTCGTTTGGTGGTGTTCCAGAAGCCCTTTAGAAGCCTTTTGGTTGCCTTTGGAGGTCAGAACCCCGGCAAGGCATAAAGGGGTCGAAACGCACATCATTTGGGTGAGTTTTCTCGCCGCTTCTGTCGTCTGAGTTCTTCACGGCGATCGCCGCGTTCTTCACGGCGACCGCCGTGATGAACTGCGGCGACCGCCGCCAAGAACGACGACCGCCGCCAAGAACAGCGACCGCCACCAGTGCCCAGAATGCCTTCGTGGCTTTGGCTTGGTTGGTTGTGGTCGTGGCGTCTTTCCTTTCATTCTCTTTCGTCGTTTTTAGATTCGTACTGTGGTTATGTCGGATCTAACTTAGGTTTCCTTTTATGGGTCGACTCGAAGGTGTTTGTGCTAGCGGAGCTATACCCGTGTCGAGCCCGGAATCCCGTTGTTGTCGTAAGGCATGTTTCTATTATGCGGATTAAGGCAAGTGGCGGTTCGCTCTTGCTCATTCGTTCCATATTTACATTAATTATCAGTAGTTTATCTGAGTAATTAATTTGGAATGAATACTCTGTTTGTCTGGAAACGGCTTTGATAAACTGTTTTGAAAATCATATAATAGGTTGTATATCTGTTAGAACAACGCTATTATCTGTGATCGCCTTTCGGGCCTTTATGTGGATTTATCCTATAACTGTTATTGTGCTGTATCTGTGTGGTTAGCACTGTTAGCTAGGAATGTACTCGGACTTCGTCCGGTCGTTTCTTTATAATCTGGTATCGGGGTGGCTCGTCTCCATCTGGTACTATTCTAAGATCATGATCGGTCTCTTTCACAAGTGTGTAGAGACAGGACACTTATCTGGTGTCACAAACCTTCCGGTGTACGTCACTCTCGACGAAACATATACTAAGATGTGTCGTCCCAATGATGGGGTACACATGTAAAAGTCTAATAACGTGATGTGTGTTTTTGAAACATAAATCAGATAAGTGCTACTCGACGCACATAACTATTAAACCTTCGGCGAGTAGTGCAACTAAGTTATAGTGCAGCTAGGAAAACTCGTCTCGACTTTGATCATAGTACGTTCTCTTTCCAATCTGGATTCGCTGTATGCGATGAGGTTGGTCGTGAACCGAAGCATCTCAGTCAACTTTTAAATCATTATTGTATGATGATGTAAACATTCCAGATTTGTCATATTTCCTTAAGGACTCAATCTCTTGGAGTCTCTTTTCGAGTCGATTTCTGTGAAGATTCAGTCTTCCAGAATCTTCTCTTGTGCATACCTCTTGTCTATTCCAGTAGGAGTATGATGGTTGACTATCGTCATCGATTATTATTCGAGAAGCGATGAGTCTAACCTAATACGACTGCTTCGAACCATTCTGCTTTTTACCCTTGCTAGTCTATTCAAGTAGACTAACCCGCGAACTTTGTTCTCCGCATGTGGGCTAGTGTCATCCGTTCGATTCGGCACATCAGATCGAAAGTAGCTCAGAAGAATAGAAAGACTATGGAGTCGACGGTGGTTTTTAAACGTTTTAATTATTTCTTTAATCAGGTTGATATCTTTTGGACAATGACTTTGGTTGTAATGTGCTTTATAAGACTTCCGCTGTATTTGGTTTAAACTCTGTGTTGGCCTATTCGGGATTGGGTTGTAATCCCGTAACTCATGTTTTTTTAACAATGTTATGTTTGGGATTGAATGCTTTGATCATTATGTATCATTTGTATTTCATAAATTGTATTTAAACGGTAAAGCCTTGGGTGATCTCGGTAAGGAACACTAGGGTCACTGGCGGTAATACCTTTCCAAAATGGGTTCAGATTTGGGGGTGTTACAGAGATGGCCCATTCCGCGTGATAAAAGCCATAGGGGACAATGCATATCAGCTCGAGCTCCCACCTAATTTTGGAGTCCACGCGTCCTTCAACGTGGCGGACTTGACTCCATATGTTGAGCCAGAGTTTGATGATGGTGAAGCGGGGACGCTTCATAGCCAAGTGGGGGAGGGTGATGTGACCCTGCCTCCCATGATGGCCCAAGACGAGGAAGAAGCCATGAGTCTACGCTCAGAGGGCCCAGTGACAAGGTCTAGGTCCAAGGCCATCGCCGCCGTCGTCGCGTCACTTGTCGCACGCGCCGTCGCTAGCCAAGGAAGCCCAGACGCCAACCCAAGACTCGTCGTCCTCTCCACCATCGGCAGTGAAACCACACATTCTGAAGAGCTAACATCGCGTGCACCCACTCACGAGGCCATCGACCCTTAGTCGTTGTTCCTCGCGGTGTTTGCATCACTTTAACATGTTCTTTTTGAGACAGTTTCCATTTTTAGTATTTACAGCGTTTTAGATAATTTCTTTTTTAGTCGTTCTATCTTTTAGGGTTTGTGTGTGTTGCATGCTTGCATGGGAAAGCCCTTAGGCTCGATTCGGCCCAAGCCCATTAGGTCTTGGCCGAGATACATTGGCTATTTAAAGCCTCCTATGTTCTTGTTATTTCCCACGTTCAACTTTAATCAAGGTTTCAAGTAGAGTGTTTATCCTTCTTCCCTTGATCGGACGTCACCCATATCCCTCTCATCCCCATTCCCTCCGTCGCCGACGCTACGGCAACCGCTTGATCTTTCAAGCAAAGTCTATCTTCGCATCTCCTTCATCTACAGTCGACGCTATGACACCAAAGACTTGTCTTTTCAAGTCACCTATCCCTCCATTCAATCGCTTCCGTCACCGCTATCCTTTCGCCCCAGCAACCGCTTCCACCGCGATCACCACCGCGATCACCACCGCATCACCACCGTGTTCACCACCACGTTCATCATCGCGTTCTTCCACGCGTTCGCCATCTTCTTCAATGCTGTGACGTTCAAACGTGACTTCTCACCCAAGACTAGATCCAAGGCGCCACCTTTTGACAATTGACTTGTCATCGGAGGCAAGAACACATCAAGGAGGAAGGCTAAAACGTCGGAGACGACATGGTAAATCGCGGGGCAGTTGATGGAGTCGGAACTGACTTCGATCTCCATTTCCACGTCCTCCATTTTCATCGAAATTCCGTCTCTCTTCTTCATCTCGAACCTGTCCAAAGCAGAGAAGATGTCTCAATTTTGAAAAACCTTGCTCCGTTCGTGTTGGGAGAGAACTGAGAAAAGAAGCCTCTCGGACAGTTTTATACTTCCTCTAGAAATTGAATCGTAGAGTAGTTTCGGTTATCTCTTTTCGTTCCCTTCGAGAGAGAGAGATGAGACGGAGAAGGCAAAACGCTCTGGGATCGCTGAGTTGTCACTCGGAAGGAGTCGGAGTGGTTCGTCGAAGAACAAAGGAGGAGGACGAGGCCTGAGACGGGGGTGGTTTCTTCTAACCTAGGGGGTCAAGCAGCTAGTATACATAATTAGGACCCCAAATCTGTTATTATAGGCCCCTTAAGGGGTCATATATCCTAAGGACGGCAAAATTGGTGAGCTGCCTCCAAGCTTTCGTCACAACCAATTCCATGGAGGATTACATATGCTTGCCACTTCCACTGCATTCAATAATCAATGATTTTGAGCATGCCATCATCCCCCACTGTACGGCCAAAGCCATGGAGATGTACACATGCTTGCCAATTCCACTACATCGACGATTTTGAGCAGGCCATCTCGCTGACATGGATGCATCGCCCACTGTTCAATCTCATCAATTATCACCTCTTGCTCAATGAGAGCAAACCAGATGAGAATTGTTATTCATTCGAGCTCCTGTTGTAGCAAATATATTCTACTAAGTTCATATCTCAGGTATCACTTTTCATAAATACCTCTAATTTTAATACACAAAAAAAGTTGCAAATAGCATATGTATTCAAATACATGTTAATTTCATAACTATGTATATAAATATTACGATTCTAAACAACGGCCCCTAATCAAATTTTAGAGTAACAGAATTTGGTTGAAAAACAGATTTTAATAAAATTCCGAGATATAAGATTCTATATAATTATATGCTTATAATGTCTTTTTCATTTAGATTGTGATTTTGCTTAACAACCTAAACTAAACGTAATACTCTTAAAAATCAAATTTGGATACTGATTTGGTTTCTTAAAAATTTTAACTACCTAATAATCTATGATTCCTATTCATTCTATCTCCCATGCAGGATCATATATAGATTTTATTAATGGAAGTACAAACTGTGTATACCACTCAGTTGCTAAGAAGATAATTGCATCATTTTTTTGAGCCTTCACTAAGGTATTCATCTTCTTACGGAATCATTTCACTTTACATACTGAATTTTGTTATTCATGAAATCTGACAGTTGATTATGTATGATTACATTGTTTAGGTATTCCCATGGCCTATTTTATTGATGAGATTAATAAAGTCAAAGGTGATTGGGCAGTCAAAGTCTGCATTGTAGGCATGTGAAAGCCGAAGAACCATAAAGGAAGAGAGAATATTCATATGGTTCTCATAGATGAAAATGTTATGTTATTAAGAAAACCATAATGCATCCATTTTAATAAACTCGATTTATATTATATTGATTACTAATCATCTATGTTTTCTTTATGTAGGCAGAGTTTCCAGATTGAATCTACCATCCCATGTTTTTTTGTCAACAAAATTTCTCAAATTATCAATGAGTATTTAGTCTACAAAATCTCAAATTTTGGTGTTGATGAAAATACTAATCCATGAAAAATTACACCACGTCCCTAAAAGATAACTTTCATTTACTCTACAAATGTTCAACAATGCAATGTTGCTTCCTCCAATAGGAACAAAATTAGTAGATTTTGAAACCATTCTAACTAGGCAGCTAAGTGAGAACACTTGTGTTGATATGGTCTTTTCTTTTCTTTTTTATTTAATTGTCTCTTTAACTTAGACAATATTTCAGTGGATATACTAAATTTTGTTTTCTTATAAATTTGTATTATACATCATATGCTAATGTTTTCGTTTCTTTTTTGTGTAGATGTTATCAGTGAGGTGATTGAATTCAATGATATCATGAAAATTAAAAAAGAAGGTTCTCGAGAGATCAAAAAACTTGAGATTAAAGTTGAAGATCAAAGGTTATTATCTATTCAGTTTTCATAATTTTTTTATAAGTTATGGTGTTGATTTTTTTTTTCTTATGTATATTTTAGTAAAAAGGTACTTAGTTGACCTTGTAGGACCATTATGTTGAGGAGATGTCAAGTCACATTGAAGAATGTAAGGATGAATTTGTCATAGTATATTCCAGTTTTTCATGGTTATGTTTTTTTTGAGGTAATACTATGTCATTCTATAAATATCATAATGTAAGGATGAATTTTGTTTTTACATGATTTATAATATACTTATTTTTATGTATTATTTATTTTACAATTTATCATCATGCAATACACCTTATAAACCATTCCAATCAATAAATTACCTTTCTAATAAATCATGTTAATTTTCCTATATAATTCACTTTTATATTTTACATACTATAAACAAACTTAAATTTGTTTTTACATGATTTATAATATACTTATTTTATATAATATATTATTTATTATTCATTCTATTTACTGGCCAAGTGTGATTTTATATTAACATTTAACTCACTATTGAAGTATATAACCATACCCGTGCAAGACACGGGGACATATTCTAGTTTTATCCTAAGACTACATAGAGAGGTGTGCTTGGGAGAAATGTCACAAAAGAAGAAATTTTATCCTAAAACTGGAAACAAATTTGTTAAAAAGGAAACTAGAATTAAGGAATATTTATCAAAAACTGAAAAACAACTCTGTTAAAATGGAAATTGGTAATAAGGAATATATAAATTTGATCTTGACAAAAAAAACAACGTGTCGAAAGGAGGTGACGACGTATGACACATAATGACATGACACATTTTTTAAGGACATGTGGCGTTAGTAAGTTCTCATTTAACAATTATGTTGTAGATTCATGCCTTGATTTACAATGAAAATATTGTGCTTTTTTTATATAATCTCTATTACTTAAAAGTCTAACTCCCCCAAATAAATAGTTAATTTTTGCTTTCACCTTCGGTTTTTAATTTTCGTCATTACCCTTTCGTTTAAAAAATAATCATATATGTCCTCCATTTCCACGTATCTAAAAAATAATCATATATGTACATGTGGTGCACTAGCGAAATGTTCTTGTGCTGTCTTAGAAAGGATTTAGGAATTAGATAAGCAAGATAAGGTGATGCTATTTCTGGCAAATTTGAACAGCGATTATGATTCAGTGAAGAATCAGATCATGTCTAGTCCTGTTTTTCCAAATGTGAATGTTGTCTATAGAACAGTGATGCAAGTTGAGTCACAGAAATAGATAGCTCATTCTATGCCCGAAACATCAGCTTTCTTCGCTAGATCTGGTGGTTCCAAAGGTGGAAATCACAAGAGAAATCCAGGTGAGAAGAAAGATCATACTAAGGGGAAGGAGGCTGATAAAAAGGTATGTTCTCATTGCAACAAGACTGGCCATGTGTATGAGGATTGCTTTGAAATTCTGGGATATCCTGACTGGTATAAGGGTAAGAAAAAGGGACAGACATGTTCCTCTTCTGTTCATTCAGCAGCTCAGATAGGTGGCACTCATGAAAGTCCTTTAGAGGATGGTGGTGAAGGACATTCAGGAAAGTATTCACAGCTGAATTCAGAATTTGTTCAGGCCATGTGTGTTGAAATGATGAAACTTTTCAAAGGGACAATGCCTATATCTTCTGTCAACTTTGCAGGTATATCCCATGCTAACCTAGCTTTTCATTCATTAAGTAAAGATGAATGGATACTTGACACAGGAGCAACAAACCATATGACTCCCTATTATGATCTATTGCTTAATACTCCATCCGTTAAGTTTTAATTGACGTTCTAGGCTTAAGTCCTTATTAAGTTTTAATTGTCATTTTAGATATTTTTATCTATTTTTTCCAGATTTACCCTCATGTTTAGTAATTTTTTATTTTTTATTTTTTTGGGTTCTCAATTTTTTATTCATTGCTTTCCCATTTTCTAGGATCTATTAATTACTTTTTTTATTACCCTTATGATTAGTGACTAATTTCTTTTGATTTTCTTATTTTCTTTTATTTTTTTGTGAGATTTCATGAGCAGTAATAAAAAAGTAATTAGTCACTAATCATAAGGGTAATCTGGGAAAATAATTGGTTTCTTATTTTGTCTGAAATTTGCTAGAACGTCAATTAAAACTTAACAGAGGGAGTATCAAGCAACTTGTTCCACCAGTGGTAGTGAGATTACCAGATGGAAGTGTTAAACAAGTCACTTGTTCAGGGGTGTCTTGATTACTAAAGACTTTGTGATCAAGAATGTTCTGTTTGTGCCAGCTTTCAAGTTTAATCTGATGTCAGTTAGCAGTGGTAGTGAGATTACCAGATGAAAGGGCTCATGGCATTCTTTGATGATTCTCAATTTGCCTTACAGGACCAAGTGAGTAAGGAGCTACTGGCTGTTGGAAAGGAGAGTGGGGGCCTATACAAGTTGCAGATGTCAAGAAGTTCAAGTAGGAGCTTTAGCCAAGCACATACTTCTTCTAGTATTAAGAACAATAATAATGTCCTTCATGAGAGATTGGGACATTTATCTTTTTCTAGACTAAAACATTTACATGGTTGTAGTGATGCTAAAATGGTTGACAACTTTTGTCATACTTGTAGAATGGCTAAGATGCATTATCTGTCATTCCAACTCAGTGAAATTAAATCAAAGGCTTGTTTTGATTTGTTGCACATGGATCTGTGGGGTCCTTATTCAGTGGCTAGTTTAACAGGTGAACACTATTTTTATACCATTGTGGATGATCTTAGTCGAGCAACATGGACATATTTGTTACACAACAAGAAGCAAGTAATAGGTGTTGTGCATAATTTTTGCTATGGTACATACTCAGTTTGGTGTTGTTCTTAAGTCAATGAGATCAGATAATGGAACAGAATTGTTGAATAAGGAAATGATTTCTTATTTTTTTGGCAAAGGGATAGTGCATCAAAGGTCAATGCCTTACAGACCACAGAAGAATGGGATAGTGGAAAGGAAACACAGGCATTTGATTGAGACAGCTCGTGCACTAAGGTTACATGCTGGTTTGCCAAAAAAAATCTGGGGTGAATGTGTGCTAACTGCAACCTACTTGATCAACAAAATGCCACTGGTGAGTGTTAAGTGAAAAACACCCTTTGAAGTACTTTTTGTAATATCCCTCATTTTTATAAGGGTATTTTGGAATTTTTCCAACTCCCGTATTACAGGTCGGATTAAATTCAGAGAAGTTCGGACATTCTGTAACATGTTTGATCTTTGTAATATTTTTTCTCAGTAATATAAAATACAGTTGATGTATTTTCGGGGTTAAATTGTCGTTCGTGTACAAATATATTTAACCCGGGGTTAAGAAATTAACCCAAAAGTAATCGGACAAAAGGAGGTGAAACTGGCCTTGACCGCACCCAGCGGTCAAGTGGCCGCACCCGCGGTGCAAGCCAAAATCGGAGTCGGCCAGGGGGAACTCACCGCACCCTGCCGTACCCTGCCGCACCCCGCGGTGGTCGTCAGCACTATCGTCATCGCGATAAGGCTTCTGACTTCGCCGGAGCTGCAGGCCTAGCTTCGGCTAGCCTTCCCATCTGGTCGAGGGCTTGTCACCTGCTTGTTCCCCTCCTTAGTTGGCCTATAAAAGGGAGAGAATTGTAGAGGAAGATGCACAACTGAAACTTCATCTTCCTCCTCTGAAAATTCTTCCTCCATTGTTGTCTGATTTTCCAAGCTTTCGCCGGAGTGTCGCCGGAGTTCCCTTTGAGTGACAAAGGTCCTCCCAAGTGGTGTTTGAAGGTGTAAGGAGTGTTGAGATCAAACCCCAAGCGAATCGAGGCCAAACAAAGCGGATTTGGTGAGTTTTCTCCATTTTTGCTATCATCGTCCTCTGCCTCTGTCAGCTCACCACACCCGTGGCAAGAGCCCAACCGCACCCGCGGCGAGCAGGGTTCGTGGTGTGTTCTTGGGTGTTATGGTCTTGGGCGAGGCTTGGCTCCTTCGATTCCTTTCGTATTCCTTTAGATTCATTTATGTAGGTATTGAATCTAACTTAGGGTCTCGTTATGGGTCGTTTCCTAGGGATTTATTATACGAGATCTGTCCCTGCTTCTGACCCAGGAACCCGACGTTTCTAAGCTTTGCTCAAAGCTCTCATCTAGTCTAAGGCAAGTGGCGGTTTGCTCTTATCATTCCATATTTCCATTAATTATCAATTGTTTAGTTGTTAATTAATTTGGGATGATTTACTATTTTCGTTGGGAACAATTTTGTTAAATGATATAACTAAAACATGATATTATAATAGGTTGTATATCTGCTAGAACGACGCTATTATAGATATATGTTTTTGTTGATTGCCTTAAGGGCATGGATGTGGACTATTGTGTGCTTGAACTGTTTAGTTAGCACGAGTATTCGTAGGAATGCTTGGACTCTGCGAGGTCCAATCGTTTCTTTATAATCTGGTGGAGAGGGTGCTAATCCCGAACACCATCTTGTGGATCATGATCGTCCTCTATCCGAGTATAGAGGTGGTGCACTTAGCTAGTGTCACAAACCTTGGGAATGATTCCCTTCGATATATGTCCCTCATGATGAAACATATATTTAAAAGCTCATAACGTGATGCGTGTTTTGGAATTAAATAAGATAAGTGCTGTGGTCGCACATAATTAATATACCCTCAGGCGAGTAGTGCAGCTAGGAAATAGTACAGCTAGGAAAACTCATCTTGACTTTGATCAGAGTAAAGTTCTCTTTCCAATCTGGATTCGCATTATGCGGTGAGGTTGGTCGTGAACCGAAACATCAAGTCATTTTGAACGCTTGTGTGTAATTGCAATGTTTCCCAACATTTGTCATATTTCCGATAAGACTCATTTCGTTGGAGTCTTCTTTTGGGTTTGATTGATGTGAGACTCGGTCTCCAGAATCTTCTCTTGATCATGTCTTTTCATATATTCCAGTAGAAGTATGGTGGTTGACTATCGTCATCGGTTTTGATTCGAGAAACGATGAGTCTAACCTAATACGACTACTTCGGACCACTCTGTTTGTACCCTTGCATAGTCTTTCATTAGACTAACCAACCGCAATTGTTCTCTACATGGTTGGCTGGTGTCATCCGTTCGATTCGGCACATCAGATAGATCGCAGTTCTGAGAATGCTAGAACGACTATGAAGGCAAATGGTGTTTTTGATAAGTTTATCCAGGTTAAGATCCTTGGCCGGTGATCATTGCGATCAAGACCCCTTTTGTTGTTATTTCAAATACTTCCGCTGTGTTAAACATGTTTTGTATTAAGACTTCCGCTGTATTTTTGATGTATTTGAGATTATGTTGTAATTCCGAGACTATGGTATAAATGAAGTTATGATATTTGTATCATAAATATTGTTTTATATGATTTGTGTTCTTTGGAAAAGCCTGGGGTTACTTCGGGTGTGAAACCCGAGGTCACTGGCAGTAATACCTTTCAAGGGAATATTTGGGGGGTGTTACAGTTATGGTATCAGAGCCTAATTTTTTTTTTAAAACGGGTTTGGGATTTTATAAACCATTTACTCATTTTAAACTGAGAAATGTTTTCGAAGGCTCTGGATTTTCGAATAAAAAGCCGTTCATAGTCGTGCCTTCTTTAGTCTGATATGGAAGTTCACTTCTATATTTAGAAAGACTAACTCTCTTCTTGTTGCCCCTTAGGAAATGGGTGCATGCCTTTCTCTCAAGAGGGATTTGGAAGATGCCGAGATGGCTCCACCATCTCCAGTGAGGCCTAACTTTCCAGTTCCCCCGCAATGCTTTGAGATCGGAGGACCTAGCAATCCACCCGAAGAAGTGAAGCATGTACTTCCTGAGTCGGTGGTACTTAGATCCAACGATGTTGTGATTCGGGTAGTAGAACCTGTTGAGCTGTCAAGGTACGCTCAAGGATATTACAACAACGACTTCACAATGGGGATGATTTCTGAAGAAGAGGAAGATGAGACGTCAGAGTATTCATGAAGATACCTTGACGACAACCTCGAAATTGAGACGGTTCCCGAGGAGGACCCGGAAGAGGAAGATCCGGAAGAGGATCCAGAAGAAGATCTTGAAGAAGAGGAAAATCCTGAAGAGAACCATGAAGAGCAGGGACAAGAGCCTGATGGTTTAAGGCACTTGTTGGTGGACCATGAGGACATGGGGATGCAATTCCTCTACCCAAGTCCATCACCCGGACAAGTATACTCGCCATTGACTGATGCTGATTGGGAAGCACTCTATGTCGAGTATGGCATTAGAAGAAGTGGACCACAAGAGGTATCTGAGAACTCTGAGCCTAATCCTGTTCAAAGGAGACAGAGGTCGAGTTCTGAATTACAAGAGATCCTTCGCCAAAGTCAGGAGATCTCTTTTGAAGAGCAGCGTCTGATGGACAAGATGGCTGATCGTGCTCAAAGGTGGGCAAGGCCAAGAACACCAGAGCCAAGGGACGAACCATGTGTTCCCGGGCCGAGTAGGGTAAGGAGTCCGTCATCGGATTCCGACGATAAACCCCGCTCAAAGAAACCTTGTGTGAGGAGTTTGCCATACAGGAAACGTTTTTAGGGCACCTAGATATGGGCCAACATTAATGTAGCAGTGTTTCTTTTGCTAGTATTCCGATGTATATACGGTGAAATACAAAATCTTCGAGCAATTTTGTCCAGAAGCTCGGAAGATTCCTTTTGTTAAACCTTATGACTCAGTTGGAAGTTCATCTATATAAATTACCAACTTGATCTATTCTGAGTTGATTTTATTACATTAAGTATGTGGGAATGATATTAATGTATAAAATACTTGGAATTTGATCGGTAAACAGATGGTGAACACAAGAAACAGTATCCGTGTTGGTGCTGGACCAAGTAATGACCCCAGACCAAATGTGAGGAATGTTCCGGACCCTGTAGAGGAACATGAGTCTATTTCCAACAATAATCCAGGAGGCAATGACCAAGCTCAGGCCAACGCTCCAGTCATATTTGATACAGCAGCAGTGGAAGCAATACGGGGAATCGTAATGCAAGCATTCATTGATATTATACGACCAAACGCGCCTCAGGCACAAGCTGTGCCAGTTCCCCCAATGGTTCCTAGAGTTGAGGAGCCAAATGTCCATGTACACCGAGAAGAAGTGGTCAGGAATAGAGGTGATTATGGTCGAGCACTAAAGACCATTAACTCTATGAGGCCTGACAACTACGATGGAAAAAGAGAGCCAGTCAAAGTGGCTCATTGGTTCTCCCATATGGAGCGGTTATTCCGCAATGTTGAATGCACTGAGGCTGAGAAGGTGCATATAACTTCTCTTCAGTTGAAGGGAGACGCTAGTGAATGGTGGGAAAGTGCTGGCTTAACTGATCATGCCGATTTGAACTGGGGCATGTTCAAGGCTAAGATGATGGATCGTTTCTTTTCCCGGTCTATGAGGGAAGAGAAGCACAAGGAGTTCCTGTACCCAAAGACTGATGGATTGAAAGTGACCGAGTTGGCGGCCAAGTTCAATCATTTATTGTAATACGATGGGTCGAATGTGTCCAGCGAGGAGCAGAAGATCTGGTACTTCCATGAATGGATGAGCCCAGACATTAAACCATGGATGGTGTGTCACGGATGCTCTACCTTAGAGCAATACGTGGATGCAGCCTATAAGTTGGAGGTGACCCTAGAGGAGTCGACCAAGAGACGGAATCGCCAGAGGTCAATGCAAAATCAACCTCAGGCGAGTGGATTTAAACGTCCTGCGCCACCGTCTAACTTTGACAAGTCTAGCAAAGCAAAGACGGATATGACCCAAGGAGGGTCAACACAACAGTCGGGTCAGGGCAAGAGTCTGATCCAATGTCATAATTGTGGTGCAGCTGGGCACAAACACTTTACGTGTCAGAAGGAAAGGAAGACATGTTTTGGCTGTGGAAAGGAAGGGCATATGCAGAGGTTCTGTCGGCAGGGAAAGCAGAAAGGAGTGGAGTCACAGTAAGGGTCTGTTAATCAGAACAACTGACCTAGGTTCAAACCAGAAGAGGCTCCTAGTCCTTCGATGCAAACAACTTCGGGAGGTCAAGGTCAACGCCTTTACGAGATGCGTGAGGCTGATGGACCTAATGCTCCAATTGCTCAAGGTACTTTATACCTTCATTCTACTTCTATATGCATACTGTTTGATTCGGGTGCTACCCATTCCTTTATTTCGGAGAATTGTGTTAGTAAGTTAGGTTTAGTCTGCAACGAGGTTTGTGAACCTTTTGTTGTGAATCTTCCTAATGGTGACCATTTAGTGGGCACCAAGCGTCTGTCAGAATTTTCGATTACCATTCAGGGTAAGAAGTTCGAGGCAAGTTTGATCTGTATTGTCATGGCTTCATACGACATTATTCTCGGTATGGATTGGCTGACGCGTCATGGGGCGGTGATCGACTTTAGTTCAAGAACTGTAATGGTGTCATCTGGGGGTCAGTGTGTGTGCAAATTCAAGGGTCAGAAAGACGCTGATAACGGCAGGCTTATCAATGCGATGGCTGCGTTTAAGCTACTTCGACAAAGTTGTGTCGGGTACCTTTGCTACCTGGATTCGCCCATGAAAGATGAACCAACAATTCTTGATATTCATGTGATTAATGAATTTCCTAATGTTTTTCCGGAAGAGATTCCTGGATTACCCCCAAAGTATGACGTGGAATTTTCTATTGATCTTGAGCCTGGTACCGTGCCGATTTCCAAAGCACCGTACCGGATGGCTCCTACTGAGATGCAAGAGTTGAAGAAGCAACTCGAAGATCTTCTTGACAAGGGTTATATAAGGCCGAGTACATTGCCTTGGGGTGCTCCGGTGTTGTTTGTCAAAAAGAAAGATGGATCGTTTCGACTTTGTATCGACTATCGAGAGTTGAATAAAGTCACGATCAAGAACAAATATCCTTTGCCAAGGATTGATGATCTGTTGGATCAATTACAAGGAGCAAAAGTCTTTTTCAAGATCGATCTGAGATCTGGTTACCATCAACTCAGGATTCGTGAGGAAGATATTCCGAGGACTGCATTCCGGACGAGGTATGGTCACTACGAGTTCGTAGTCATGCCATTTGGACTTACCAATGCTCCAATAGTTTTCATGGACTTGATGAATCGATGTTTTCGCCAGTACTTGGATAAGTTCGTGGTGGTCTTCATCGACGACATTTTGATCTATTCTCCGAGCGTGGAAGCTCATGAGGAGCATCTTCGGATAATTTTGACAGTTCTTAGACAAAATCAATTGTATGCAAAATTGTCTAAGTGTGACTTTTGGATCAAGGAAGTGGCTTTCTTAGGCCATGTGATCAATCAGAATGGGGTTATGGTTGATCCCTAGAAGATTGAGGCGGTAGCCAATTGGAAGCAGCCTCAGAATATGAAGGAGGTGCGCAGTTTCCTAGGACTTGCGAGATACTATATATGGTTCATGGAGGGATTTTATAAGATCGCTCTACCTATGACCGGTCTGCTCCGCAAGGTCCATAAGAAATTTGTCTGGGATGACAAGTGCGAGGCCAGTTTTCAGAAGCTGAAGCAATGTTTGACCTCCGCACCAGTGTTAGCACTACCAGAAGGACATGATGATTATGTGGTCTATAGTGATGATTCAAAGTGTGGGTTGGGATGTATGTTGATGAAAAGAGGCAAGGTTATTGCTTACGCATCAAGACAACTAAAAACCTATGAAGAAAACTATCCGACGCATGATCTAGAGTTGGCAGCGGTAGTGTTTGCACTGAAGATTTGGAGGCACTATCTCTATGGTGTGAGATGCCAAGTCTTCACTGATCACAAGAGTCTCAAATATATATTCACTCAGAAGGAGCTGAATATGAGACAACGACGCTGGTTAGAGCTACTCAAGGACTACGATCTCGAATTGTTGTATCATCCGGGCAAGGCTAATGTGGTAGCCGATGCATTGAGCCGGAAGACGCTGCACAAGACTATAATGGCTCTACTTACTGCTCAGGCCAAGCTGAACCAAGGATTTTACGGGATTGAAATCTTGTACGATCAACGTCGAGGATACCTAAGTATGCTTGAGATTCAAGCTACGCTTCTTGATCAGATCAGGGAGAAGCAGGTCGATGATGTGATCTTGGTGAAGCTAAGCAGTGAAGTAATGGACATGAAAGCTCCCGGTTTTGTGATTCAAGATGATGGATCACTCTGGTTTCAGGATCGGATTTGTGTGCCTAACGTCGATGGTCTTCTCTAGTTGGTGATGAGGGAAGCCCATTCGTCAGCCTATTCTGTACATCCAGGCTCTAGCAAGATGTACAAGGACCTCAGAAAGAAGTTCTGGTGGCCCAATGAATCTCTACTCGTCTCGAGTGGATAGAAAACTATCACCCATCATCAATAGAATCCCTAGATCATCAACATACAAAGAAGCTCACAACTAAGAGTAAAAGCACCTACATGAAAACACAACATCCCCCTGACCAACCACACATCAAAACTACTCATCCATCAGCACACACCAACCAACACAATGCACACAACAACAACAACGACAATCTAATCCTCAACTCCAAGCAAAACACATCATCCAAGGCCAACATCAACAACAATCATCAAAGAGAGTGATAGACACCAAACTACAGCTTATTCCTCCACGTGAAAACCTACCCAAAAACACTCCTATACTCCACTTCTTATGTCTCCTGCGCCGGTAAATTGATAGTCCTAAAACACTCAATTTTTTTTTCACTCATTTTGCTTAGGCGCCTTTTCAGGTTTTCACCTAACACTCTCATTTCATTTTTCAAATTGGACTCACCACCTCACATCACTCTGAATCTATTTTTGCCAAGGCCTAATGCCTGCCAGATTACCTGCTTTTTACCTGAACCGCCCTTTCGGGTTTTCAGTCCATCCCAGGATTTTTATTGCCTTTTTTTCTTTCTTTTTGGTTTTTTCTTTTCTTTATTATTATTTTTTTGTTTTTTTTTTGTTTTTTTTTCCAGAATAACAATAGCAAATACAGAATCCACTCCCCCACACTTGTAATAAACATTGTCCTCAATGAAAGAAGACAAAAATAAATAGGGGAAGTAGAGAAAGTACCACTATTGCGGAGGTGGTGGAAAGCCTGGATATTGGGAACCCATGAATAGGTTCCACTGATGCATTTGCTCCTCCATGGCCCTGATGTCGTCGTTGTGCTGTTGCATCATAGTATACTGTGCGGCATAGTGATCGCGCTCCTCCTGGCGGAACTCAACAAACTCCTCATGATACCCTCGCGCCTCCTGGCGGAAATCAACAAAGTCTGACTGCATGGACCTCTGGCGAGTATCCATCTGTTGGAGCGTCTCCCACATCCTCATCTGTAAGTTCGGATGCTCCTCAGCAGCAGCCTGTACCTCAGGCATCGCAGTATCGTCGTCCTCATCCTCAGCCTCCTCTACAGGAGTAGCAGAAGCACCAGCAGCAGAGGTGCCTGCAGCCTGGCTACCACTCGCTCCCACGCGGTAACGGCTCAAATCAAAGTCCACATATCGTGGTCCAAATGGTACCTCAATAGGTAGAGGCATGGAAAGCTTGTGGCAGCCTCTCAAACCAAATAGCCAGTACTGCCGAGGCAGACTCCCAGACAAAACACCTACTGTCCTGAGCTGGCGCCAATCATAGGTATACCCCGGGGGCAGTTGCTGTGACGGGTCTGGTAGATCAATACCCAGGTGCTGACCAATCAAAGTAACCAAAGGGGGGTTTTGTATGTTTCAGTAAATCTAAGCATGTAAAGGCAAACAAACTAAAAGTTGTGAAATCAGTGATGGGAAAAATAGCTCAGTCAAACAACATCCACTATTCGTATGACAAGTTGATCTTAGAAAATCATTCAATATCTCATGCAATGGAAATTCCAATTCCTTTTCAGATATAACTAATAGCACAACCAAATATTATTAGCACTAACTAATTAAACAACCATGAAACTATCAAGATTCAGTTTAACAGCAGCGTTACAGATAGGAATATAGTTGGATACAATTCTAGCATAAAACAACCAGCTTTTATCCTAGAATGTAAATCAGTTCTCTTCTGCATAAGACTAGCACAACCAGATACTAGTACGATACAGTTGCTACTCTGAAATAGATATGCTCAACCAGTAACAATCTAGATCTAGCAATCAATCAATAGAAACAAACCCTAGTTGCGCAGGCTAGAGATTATCAATATTAATCATAAGTAATCAAGCAAGAGAATAGATAAAATCCATGCAATAGATAAGGAACGAGAATATCACAACTGAATCAAAACGAAAGCTTCAGCGTCTGACTAAGCAACAGTGGCTTAGTGATAGGCGTTGTCGTGACACCTATACAAAATAATCCTAAACAAACCCAACTAATGTAGTCTGGTAAGTAAGGGTCGAATCCCACAGAGAATCAAATACTATTCCAATGATTTAATTGTATACCAACAAGTAACCAAGGGGTTTCTGATTTAAAAACAAAATAAATAAATAAAAACAAAGACTTGAAATCAAATTAGGGAAATAACTCAGCCAAACAAATATCCACATTTCAGATTGATAGATCGATCATTGATTATTCCTAGTCCTCAATACTCATGAAAGTTCTAATCCCTGTTCTGAATTAGTTACCAGTCCAACCAGTCCTGATAACCCTAACTATTAAATAACCTAGAAGACCTTCTAGATTGAATCTAACAACAGCAATGAATCCAGGAATAGATAGGTACATGCAAGTGTCGCAACCAGTCATACAATTGCATGTAATTAATTCTCTACACAAACTAAGGGATTTAGATTCTCAACCAGTATCCTCCAATCCTTAGTAGTATGATCAATAACAATCTCAACAGGTTGTATGGAAAAGGGGAATCAATAGCATAATACTAATTTCTCTAGGTTGTCAATCTAGAGGGAACTACTATTAAAATCTATTTGATTTCCTAATCAATAAATCAAGGGGAATCGATATATGATCAATGAGATTAAGCACGAGAGAAAATTAATACAATCATAGAAAGAGTAAAGAAATAACCTCACAATCCAAACAATCCAAAGGCTTCAATTGTCTGCCTGAGCAAAAGGGAAAAACAACGATGAATGAAACTAGGTCTCACTATTTTTTTGTGGCAACGAGGTTAACTAAAAGTGTTTTAACCTAATTCTAAAAGTGTGTAAAAATAATAATTAAAACAATAATAAAATAATAACGAAATTAAACAATTGGGGAAATTAATCCCGAAATCACGGCTTTGACATGCAAGCATCTCGTTCCAGCAAATTCTCTCGCTCGCGCGGCCCACTCCAAGCTGCTCGGCCCGTCTTCAATGCAGCATCAGCTCGGCCCATCTCTTCATCCAAATCCAAGCAGCTCGCTGACGTCGTGATGACGTCATCACTCCGCACCAATCTTCCGCTGCTTCAATTTGACGCGCGCGGCACAATTCTCTGATGGGCCGAGATTCACTTCGTGGGCCGTTATTTAATATTGGCCCATCACCAAAATTAGAATCACGTGGCTTCTTGTAATTAAGCTGGCTTCGATTTGCGAGGGGGCCGCGGTCGCGGCCTTCGTGCCGCGATCGCGGTTTGCTCTCGAATTGGCCTAATTAATTTCCGAATTTGGCCGCGATCGTGGTTTTCTTCTCTTCTGCGTCAATTTCTTCGGAAATTAGCCATCTCCTCAGGTGGTCAACTCCTCTTCCTCTGGATGTCTCCAATTAGCTCCTTCAGACCACCAAAACCACACTTCTCCGCTCTAACTCCATAATCTCCAATTGTGCTCTAAATCCAACCAAATGACACCTCAAACCTGGTAACAACCCCTAGAAATGCACTACAAAATAGTGCTGATCACTTAGTTCTTCATAGCAAAGTACGTAGAAAGGGAAAAGATGAAATGAGGGTTCGAGAGAGGAAAACAAGCCTTTCCTCTACCCTTAAATACTCAAAATAAATAAGATCTCCAAAATTAACATTAAACGAAATACTGAAACCGTAATAAAAATAGTCCAAAATAAAACAAATATGGAAACGGGCTCGGTGGGCTTCTGACACGGGCGGCGGTCGCCGTAATTACGGCGGTCGCCATCTTTAAACGACGGTCGCCGGTCTTTTGTCGTAGCCAAGGTGGCTGGGAGGGCTTTGGCGGCGGTCGCCGTAATGTGAACAACGGTCACTGTGAAGCCATTCCTTCAGTGTCTTTGTCTCTTCAGCTCCGAATGCTCCCAAAGCCTCCAAATGTGTGTCTTCAGCACGTCCTCGCCAATGCTCCATAACTCCTCCAAAGTATCCTAAAACACCACTAAATCAATGCTAAAACCCCGTCTATACACACAACATAATCGTGTGTATCACCCAACATGAAGTGGGATGTAACAGAGTTTGTGGCAAAATGCTTGACTTGTCAGAAGACCAAGATAGAGCACCGAAGACCCGGTGGTGAGTTGCTACCTCTTCCAGTACCAGAATGGAAATGGGAGGATATTGCTATGGATTTCGTCACAGGGTTGCCCAAGACTCGTAGTCAAAAGGATGCTATATGGGTTATCATTGACAGGCTCACGAAGAGTGCTCACTTCGTGGCTATCAAGACGATATGGGGAACCCAAAAATTATCAGAAGTATTTTTACACGAGATTATTCGTTTGCATGGTACTCCGAAGACCATTGTATCGGATCGTGATGGCCGATTCATGTCAAGATTCTGGAAAGAATTGCATAAGGCCATTGGAACCGAGTTGAGGTTCAGTACTGAGTTTCATCCTCAAACGGATGGACAGTCTGAGAGGACCATCCAAACCTTGGAGGATATGCTGAGGGCTTGTGTACTCGATCGTCCGACTAGCTGGGAGGTGATAGGTGTCATTTCATGCACCTTAACTAGCAATTATTAACATTATTTAGAGGAGTTTATGACTAGATTTGAGGTTAAGTTTGTAATCCAGAAGATGTGGAGAGAATTGAAGATATCCAGGGATTTACAGCTTATTTGGAGAAGATGAGGATTTGTTGGAAATTAATTGGAGAAGACTACCAACACTTGATAGTAATAAAGAGCAGAAGAGAAAGGAGTAGGCGAGTTTCACCGCCCCGCGCCAGAGCCATCGCGACCCGACGGTGGGTCTCAGAGAAAGCCACCGCCCCGCGGTGTAACCTGACGCCCCGCGGCGCGCTCGCGAGGCAAACCAGCGAAATAAAAGCCACGCGTGCTGATTGCTGATGATGGGCCGAGTTGAAGACGAAAGGCCCATTAAGAAAGGCCCATGAAGGAGAAGATGCCGCGTGAATTGAAGAAGCGGAAAGCAGCGGGAATTAAAGACAGAGCATGACGTCAGCCATGACGTCAGCGCTGATGCTTGTGCTGTTGGGCCGCTGCTTGGAGATAGGCCACGCGCTGCTGGGCCAAGCGAGATGCTTGCAACGAAGAGCAGCTGCTGAACAGGATTAATTTATCCCCGATTTTCATAGTTTATTTTTTGTTATTATTTTATTATTATTTCCTTTTATTATTTTTAACACCTTTTAGAATTAGGTTAAAAACACTTTTTAGTTAACCTAGTTGCCACAATATAACACACAATCTACATTTTAGTTTTAGAAGTTCGCTTTTCATTCTGCCTCTAGGGTTTCAACCCATGGAGAGCTAAACACCTTTGTTTCGCTAGACGATTGAAGCATTGCAATGGATTGGTTGTGAGATTTCTATTCCTTGTTCTATATCTTATAAAGTTGGTTTAATTCTCTTGAGCATATTGTCTATTGGTTTATGTTGATTCTTCTAGCGTAGCTAACTAGGTTTTTCGACATCTATCAATTGCTAGGATTTGGATATAGGGGTTCCGAGTGTATATCTAGTAGCATATACGATTGTTGCGTATAGGGGTTCCGAGCGTGCAATCGTGAGTGAGAATCATTTGCATGTTAAGTAGTAAGGAAGCACCTTCTATTTGCATGTATCCTATATCCTTGTGTGTATTGCTATTGCTGTGTTAGTGGTAAAGTACACCGACAACTGTGAGAATTGGAGGTACTTTTCCATTGACGTAGTAATAAGTCTATCGACAACTGTGAGAATCAATAGTACTTAAGATCAGGATGGGAACAACTATAAGATTGTGAAAAGAACTTGGAAAAATAGTTATCAGTGATCAACCTGTTTCCTTTGTAGTGTGGATATTTGTCTAGTGGAATATTTCCACCCATCATATTTATTTTCCGTCTAAAGCTTGCATCTTTGTTACTCTGTGTTTGATAACCAAAAAACCCCTTGTTACTTTGCATGCTTATAAACACTTAGAAAGATCACTTCCTCCCTGTGGATTCGACCCTTATTTGCCAAGACTACTTGTTTAGGTTTGTTAGGATTATTTTGTTTAGGTGTCACGACAATGCCTATCAGGAGGACAGCCTGAGTCTGATTGAGTTCACATACAACAATAGCTGGCATGATACTATCAAGATGGCTCCATTCGAGGCTTTGTATGGTCGAAGGTGCAGATCTCCGATTTGTTGGGATGAGAATGCCGACAAGATTCTGCTCGGACCAGAACTAGTTGAAAGGACTGCCTCGGGCATTGCCTTAATAAGACAAAGAATGTTGACAGCTCAGAGTCGACAAAAGTCTTACGCTGATCCCAAGCATAGGAATATTAAGTTTGAGGTCGGTGACAAAGTCTTTGTCAAAGTATCGCCATCCAAGGGTGTGTTCAGATTTGGTAAGCGTGGGAAGCTCAACCCTCGCTACGTGGGACCATTTGAGATCCTTGATAGGGTGGGATCCCTAGCGTACCGTTTGGCATTGCCGCCATCGGCACATCCAGTGCATAATGTGTTCCACATATCCTTGTTAAGGAAGTACGTGCCTGATGAGTCTCATGTACTGAGCTATGAAGACATCGAGATTCAGGCAAATGGTACCTACGAGGAGATGCATGTGCGTATTCTCGAGTGCCATGAAAAGTAGTTACGCAGCAAGGTGGTACCGTTGGTACGAATTCTGTGGTCCAAGTCAGGAGCTGAAGAGGTTACTTGGGAAACTTGAGAGACTGAAGAGGATATGCTTAGACGCTTTCCCGAGTTGTTTTCGGCCTAAGTTTCGGGGTCGAAACTTCTTTTAAGGGGGAGGTAATGTAATATCCCTCATTTTTATAAGGGTATTTTGGAATTTTTCCAACTCCCGTATTACAGGTCGGATTAAATTCAGAGAAGTTCGGACATTCTGTAACATGTTTGATCTCTGTAATATTTTTTCTGAGTAATATAAAATACAGTTGACATATTTTCGGGGTTAAATTATCATTCGTGTACGAATATATTTAACCCGGGGTTAAGAAGTTAACCCAAAAGTAATCGGACAAAAGGAGGTGAAACTGGCCTTGACCGCACCCCGCGGTCAAGTGGCCGCACCCGCGGTGCAAGCCAAAATCGGAGTCAGCCAGGGGGAACTCACCGCACCCTGCCGTACCCTACCGCACCCGCGGTGGTTGTCAGCACTGTCGTCATCGCGATAAGGCTTCTGACTTCGCCGGAGCTGTAGGCCTAGCTTCGGCTAGCCTTCCCATCTGGTCGAGGGCTTGTCACCTGCTTGTTCCCCTCCTTAGTTGGCCTATAAAAGGGAGAGAATTGTAGAGGAAGATGCACAGCTGAAACTTCATCTTCCTCCTCTGAAAATTCTTCCTCCATTGTTGTCTGATTTTCCAAGCTTTCGCCGAAGTGTCGCCGGAGTTCCCTTTGAGTGACAAAGGTCCTCCCAAGTGGTGTTTGAAGGTGTAAGGAGTGTTGAGATCAAACCCCAAGCGAATCGAGGCCAAACGAAGCGGATTTGGTGAGTTTTCTCCATTTTTGTTGTCATCGTCCTCTGCCTCTGTCAGCTCACCGCACCCGCGGCAAGAGCCCCACCACACCCGCGGCGAGCATGGTTCGTGGTGTGTTCTTGGGTGTTGTGGTCTTGGGCGAGGCTTGGCTCCTTCGATTCTTTTCGTATTCCTTTAGATTCGTTTATGTAGGTATTGAATCTAACTTAGGGTCTCGTTATGGGTCATTTCTTAGGGATTTATTATACGAGATCTGTCCTTGCTTCTGACCCAGGAACCCAACGTTTCTAAGCTTTGCTCAAAGCTCTCGTCTAGTCTAAGGCAAGTGGCGGTTTGCTCTTGCTTATCATTCCATATTTCCATTAATTATCAATTGTTTAGTTGTTAATTAATTTGGGATGATTTACTGTTTTTGTTAGGAACAGTTTTGTTAAATGATATAACTAAAACATGATATTATAATAGGTTGTATATCTGCTAGAACGACGCTATTATAGATATATGTTTTTGTTGATTGCCTTAAGGGCATGGATGTGGACTATTGTGTGCTTGAACTGTTTAGTTAGCACGAGTATTCGTAGGAATGCTTGGACTCTGCGAGGTCTAGTCGTTTCTTTATAATCTGGTGGAGAGGGTGCTAATCCCGAACACCATCTTGTGGATCATGATCGTCCTCTATCCGAGTATAGAGGTGGTGCACTTAGCTAGTGTCACAAACCTTAGGAATGATTCCCTTCGATATATGTCCCTCATGATGAAACATATATTTAAAAGCTCATAACGTGATGCGTGTTTTGGAATTAAATAAGATAAGTGACGTGGTCGCACATAATTAATATACCCTCAGGCGAGTAGTGCAGCTAGGAAATAGTACAGCTAGGAAAACTCGTCTTGACTTTGATCAGAGTAAAGTTCTCTTTCCAATCTGGATTCGCATTATGCGGTGAGGTTGGTCGTGAACCGAAACATCAAGTCGTTTTGAACGCTTGTGTGTAATTGCAATGTTTCCCAACATTTGTCATATTTCCGATAAGACTCATTTCGTTGGAGTCTTCTTTTGGGTTTGATTGCTGTGAGACTCGATCTCCAGAATCTTCTCTTGATCATGTCTTTTCATATATTCCAGTAGAAGTACGGTGGTTGACTATCGTCATCGGTTTTGATTCGAGAAACGATGAGTCTAACCTAATACGACTACTTCGGACCACTCTGTTTGTACCCTTGCATAGTCTTTCATTAGACTAACCAACCGCAATTGTTCTCTACATGGTTGGCTGGTGTCATCCGTTCGATTCGGCACATCAGATAGATCGCAGTTCCGAGAAGGCTAGAACGACTATGAAGGCAAATTGTGTTTTTGATAAGTTTTTCCAGGTTAAGATCCTTGGCGGGTGATCATTGCGATCAAGACCCCTTTTGTTGTTATTTCAAAGACTTCCGCTGTGTTAAACATATTTTGTATTAAGACTTCCGTTGTATTTCTGATGTATTTGGGATTATGTTGTAATTCCGAGACTATGGTATAAATGAAGTTATGATATTTGTATCATAAATATTGTTTTATATGATTTGTGTTCTTTGGAAAAGCCTAGGGTGACTTCGGGTGTGAAACCCGAGGTCACTGGCAGTAATACCTTTCAAGGGAATATTTGGGGGGTGTTACACTTTTTAACAAAGTGCCTAACTATGATAACTTGAGAATTATGGGATGCTTATGCTATGGGGCTGTTCACAAAAGAGGGCATGATAAATTTGATGTCAAAGGAAGAAGAAGTATTCTACTTGGTTATCCTAGTAATCACAAGGTTACAAATTATTTGATTTAGATAATGATCAAATATATTTTAGTAGAGATGTTCTTTTCCATAAGGATAAACTTCCTTTCAGGGAAGAAGCATTTTCACATCCAGTTTCACAGCCAGTGTCCATGACTGATGATGTTGAGATTACAGAGGATATTGATGATAGTTTGCCTTCCATTATTCCACCAGTTTTGCCTATTCCTACTAAACCAATTGGTGTTTCACTAGTTGCAGATAGAAATGAAATTGCTCCATTGATTCGAAGATTCGAAAGAGTAAGACATCCACCAGCCTAGACAACAGATTATGTTATGGCAGCTGAACAAATTGATTCTTCTTCTGACAACAAGGATTTTGTTGTCTCTTTGGCACAAGTAATGGCAGTATATGAACCTGCTAGATATATTGAAGCCAAAGGGAAGCCAGAATGGGAAGAGGCTATGGCTACTGAACTTTCTGCTTTAGAAAGGAATGGCACTTGGGAGTTAACTACACTTCCACCTGGTCATGTGGCTATAGGATCAAAATGGGTCTTCAAGGTGAATTATAGATATGATGGTTCTATTGAAAGGCACAAGGCCAGGTTAGTGGTCAAGGGGTTTAATCAGAAACTTGGCAAGGATTATAAACATACATTCAGTCCAGTAGCTAAATTACCTATTGTTAGAATTGTATTGGCAATAGCTACAGTTAAAGGTTGGCCTCTTGTACAAATGGATGTCAACAATGCTTTTTTGCATGGATTTCTTGAGGAGGAAATCTATATGAAGGTGCCAGAAGGATAGGAATAGGCTCAGTCAGATCAGGTGTGTAAACTAAAGAGGTCCCTTTATGGATTAAAACATGCTTCTAGAAAATGGAATCATGAACTTACTGTTTTTTCTAGAATCCATTGGTTACACACAGTCATTCAATGACTATTCCTTGATGACATCCTATTGACAGGCAATGACCCCTCTGAAATCAGTAGAGTTAAGGAGGCTCTTCATGCCAAATTTACCATCAAAGATTTGGGTGAGGCTAGATATTTCCTGGGAATGGAAATTCAGAGGACCGAGACAGGGACTTTCCTAAGTCAGAGAAAGTATGTCCATGACATCGTGGCCAACACTCATATGATTGATGCCAAGTTAGCATCATTTCCTCTACTAACTGGCTTAAAGCTGCGGGCTGATCAGGGTCTTCCAGTTGATGATCCTGAGAAATACATAAGGCTTATATGGAGATTGTTGTACTTAACATTTACACGTCCAGATCTCAGTTATGTTGTGCAGCATCTTTCTCAATTTGTCTCACAACCACGAGCACCTCATTTAGCGGTTGTTTTACATGTGCTCAGATATCTCAAAGGGACAAGCAATATAGGTCTTTTCTATCCTGTTCAAAATGGCTTTACAGTGGTGGGTTTTACTGACTCAGACTGGGGAGGCTGCCTAACTTCAGGGCGATCCTTGACAGGATTTTGTGTATTTCTTGGTCATTCACTTGTGTCTTGGAAAACCAAGAAGCAAACAACCGTATCCAGGTCTTCTACAGAAGCTGAATACCGAAGTATGGCAGTCACTACTTTCGAACTCGTATGGACAAGCTTCATTTTGGCTGACTTGCACTTACTAGTTAAGCTCCCTATTACTTTGTTTTGTGACAACAGGGCAACTCAACAAATTGCAGCCAATCCTTGTTTCCACGAACGCACCAAACACATTGAATTAGATTGTCATTTCACAAGAGATAAGATTCAAAGTGGGTTCCTCCAAACTGCTCATATTTCTACTAAACAACAACTTGCTGATGTTATGACTAAACCATTAAGCAGGGTACAACATGAATTTCTTATTCGCAAGTTGGGTTTCATGGAACTTCCAACTTGAGGGGGGAATTGATGTGTTCCTGCTTGTGATGCCGGATCTATGATCTTGGTGGGAAGTCACACACGTCGAAAGTGGGGTTTGAGAAGGTGGAACGCGTTGTTGGATTGGTGACTCGAGATGGAGAGTGAGGCCGTAGAGTCGGCAGCGGAGGAGATCGACTCGAAAGATCGAGTGAGGGCCGTAGCGTCGGCAGCGGAGGAGATCGACTCGAAAGATCGAGTGAGGGCCGTAGCATCGGCAGCGGAGTGAAGGGAGATGCGAAGGAAGACTTGGCTTGAAGAATCAAGCGTTTTCCGTAGCGTCGGCGGCAGAGTGAAGGAGATGAGAAGACAGAGAGGTGTTTGACGTCCAATCAAAGGAAGGAGGTGATATGCTCTCAAACTTAAGCTTTGATTCAAATTAGACGTAACCTAGTAAAGAAGGTCGAGATGACCTTCTATAGTACATAGCGGGACTCGGATGGGCCGAGTCTCGCTTAATAGGCCAGCCCACGCGACACGCGTGGAACACACGGCCCAAAACAAATAACTAAAATAATTAATGTTCAGAATATTGCAATCAATTCAAAAGATCGCGTTCAATGGATGTTGGGAGAGGATCTTGAGATAGAATGCAATCTCGGGGCTTGGCTGGAGACGCTTGAAGGAGATCGCGGTCTCTGTACCAGATGCGAGGAGTATGGCGACGATCGCGGTCTTTGTACTTGGATGGAGTCGCTTGAAAGAAGACGCATTCTTTGGTGATGGCTTGCATAGGCTAGCGCTGAGGCACGCGATGAAGCATTGCTTGACATTGGAACGCGGTCTTCCCACTAACCTTTCTAAGCGCAGGCTCATGGCTTCTTCTTCCTCTATGGCCGCCATAGAGGGCAGGGTCGCATCAGGAATGTAGAAATCCAAGTTGAACTATGGTTAACCGTGGTTAGTTTTATTTCACTATGGTTAGGTAGTTACAAGTTCAGTCAAGTTTAGATGCCTTGTATATATTCTTCTATTATTTCCTTCTCTCAGTTGTAATCGATTATAGAGATCAAAAGATTTTAAAACGAATTCTCCTTCTATTCCTCAAAATCTATCTCTCGAATTCTACACTAAGAAGATAATTGCATCATTTTTTGAGCCTTCACTAAGGTATTCATCTTCTTACGGAATCATTTCACTTTACATACTGAATTTTGTTATTCATGAAATCTGACAGCTGCTTATGTATGATTACATTGTTTAGGTATTTCCATGGCCTATTTTATTGATGAGATTAATAAAGTCAAAGGTCATTGGGCAGTCAAAGTCTGCATTGTAGGCATGTGAAAGCCGAAGAACCATAAAGGAAGAGAGGATATTCATATGGTTCTCATAGATGAAAAGGTTATGTTATTAAGAAAACCATAATGCATCCATTTTAATAAACTCGATTTATATTATATTGATTACTAATCATCTATGTTTTCTTTATGTAGGCAGAATTTTCGGATTGAATCTACCATCCCATGTTTTTTTGTCAACAAAGTTTCCCAAATTATCAATAAGTATTTAGTATACAAAATCTCAAATTTTGGTGTTGATGAAAATACTAATCCATGAAAAATTACACCACATCCCTAAAAGATAACTTTCATTTACTCTACAAATGTTCAACAATGCAATGTTGCTTCCTCCAATAGGAACAAAATTGGTAGATTTTGAAACCATTCTAATTGGGCAGCTAAGTGAGAACACTTGTGTTGATATGGTCTTTTTTTTTATTTAATTGCCTCTTTAACTTAGACAATATTTCAGTGGATATACTAAATTTTGTTTTCTTATAAATTTGTATTATACATCATATGCTAATGTTTTCGTTTCTTTTTTGTGTAGATGTTATCGGTGAGGTGATTGAATTCAATGATATCATGAAAATTATAAAAGAAGGTTCTCGAGAGATAAAAAAACTTGAGATTAAATTGAAGATCAAAGGTTATTATCTATTCAGTTTCATAATTTTTTTATAAGTTATGGTGTTGATTTTTTTCTTATGTATATTTTAGTAAAAAAGTACTTAGTTGTACCTTGTAGGACCATTATGTTGAGGAGATGCCAAGTCACATTGAAGAATGTAAGGATGGATTTGTCATAGTGATATTCCAGTTTTTCAGGATTATGTTTTTTTGAGGTAATACTATGTCATTCTATAAATATCATAATGCTTAAGTTTTATAACTACTTATATAAAAAATTTACTTTTCCAATATAATGTATTTCAGCTTAGTTCACAATTACAAATGGATTGTTTGGGTCTAAGTTCCACTTTAATCAAAGTATCTCTAAAATTGCCAGTTATATAGAAAGGTACTCTGTTCAGTTTTTATATAATTATATATACATATCTTTGAAATATAAAATTATTATTTTATATGTTATTTTGAACATGTAGTTCTTTACTCTACAAATGTTCAACAATGCATATTATTAAAATTGTTTAGGGTCAAACTATTATTTGAGTACAAAACCTTCATATCTGAATTCAACTAATTAATTTATATTGAAGTAGTGCGAAAGTTAAAAAAATGCCGAATTTTTAACATGGGGAAAGAGGTGGCGGGTTGTGTTGTCTCTTACTACGATTTGTGCAGGAAGAACTACACGACATATCTATCTATATCTATATACATATACTAAAGTCATAGTTCTCTCTCATATGTGTCATCCTCTAAAATATGCCACATAGACAAATTTAAATGTTCTTTCACATTCTTACCCCTTCCTTTTTTTTTTAAAATTTACATTTTCATTTTCATATACTAATATCCATATTTACCAAATATAATTTACCATATGTAAGCAATATATATATATTTTGTTTAGTATAAGGAAAGTTTAACCAACATTAAAATATAGTGATATATATGCTTTACATTAAGCTACATTAAAATAGAAAGAAAGTTAGATATTTTTTTTATAGAAGCTAGATAATATTGTTAGACATAAATCAATAGTCTCGATAAGTTCAAAATATTTTAGTTAGGTTTGAATTTTATAAATAATAATAATAGCAATAATAATAATAAGAATAAAGGTGTAATATCTCACATATTTGGTAGATTAATTAATTGTTAAAATGGTTAATTTAATTAAAAAACATTATATATTTAAAATATCGTATACTGTTTTTCATATAGACTCATGTAAGGCGCGCAAAATCATACTCGACTAATAATTTAATTAATCATTTATTTAATACAATTTGATTAAAAAAAACAGCCTACTAATTTATTTTTTGAATATGATAATTAAAATAACTTATGTTTGGGATATGCAAATTACATAACCTAAATATTGTGAATATGTAAACTAACATATTGGTGAATTATAAGTTATAATTTATAGTTTGTTCAATTATTTAGAGACACATACTAAAAAAATGATTGTAATGGTGTCAAATTTATTTAGTAATATATGGCATGAAGTTTAATATTGGTAAGTGGTTTTATATATCTTAGTATCCTAATATTGTATTTTCGTCTTGATAAAGTATTATAAGCAAGTAAGTGTTTTGAATGTATATACACACAAAGGATACTATAAATAAAGTGTAGGTTTTATTGTTTTATGGTTATACTACCTAACATTTTAGTATATTTTTCATTTAATTAATTATATAAAATTTCTAATTTATATTTTCTTTTATTGATATATATTCACACAACTACCTTCAATTATCGACATACAATACACCTTATAAATCATTCTAATCAATAAATTACCTTTATAATACATCATGTTACTTTTCCTATATAATTCTCTTTTATATTTTACATACTATAAACAAAGTTAAATTTGTATTTACATGATTTATAATATACTTATTTTTATGTATTATTTATTTTACAATTTATCATCATGCAATACACCTTATAAATCATTCTAATCAATAAATTACCTTTCTAATAAATCATGTTAATTTTCCTATATAATTCACTTTTATATTTTACATACTATAAATAAACTTAAATTTGTTTTTACATGATTTACAATATACTTATTTTATATAATATATTATTTATTATTTATTCTACTTACTAGCCAAGTGTGATTTTATATTAACATTTAACTTACTACTGAAGTATATAACCATACTCATGAAAAGCACAAGAACATATGCTAGTTTTATCCTATAACTACATAGAGAGGTGTGCTTGGGAGAAATGTCACAAAAGAAGAAATTTTATCCTAAAACTGAAACAAATTTGTTAAAAAGGAAACTAGAATTAAAGAATATTTAAAAAAAACTCAAAAACAAAATGAAAATTGGAAATAAGGAATATATAAATTTAATCTTGACAAAAAAAAAAAAACAACGCGTCAAAAAGAGGTGATGACGTATGACACATAATGACATGACACATTTTTAAAGGACATGTGGCGTTAGTAAGTTCTCATTTAACAATTATATTGTAGATTCATGCCTTGATTTACAATGAAAACATTGTGCTTTTTTTATATTAATCTCTATTACTTAAAAGTCCCCCAAATGAATAGTTAATTTTTTCTTTCACCCTCGGTTTTTAATTTTTGTTATTACCCTATCATTTAAAAAATAATCATATACGTCCTCCATTTCCACGTATCTCTAAAAGCATCGAACAACGCTTCATAAGCTTCGAATTCAAGGATTTTAACAACCTTAAAGAAAGTATGATCATATTTGCGTACGCACCTCCACAGGAAAAAGACAAACCAGAATTATGGGACAAACTCCAAAATTATATCACAACGATTAACAAACCTTGCATACTCATTGGAGACCTAAACGAGATCCAACATACACAAGAGAAATTGGGAGGTAACACCCCATCCCCAAGTAAATTCACTAGATTAAACAATTTCAATAACACATGCGACCTCCTAGATATTCCAACTACAGGAAACCCATTTACCTGGCAAAAATCAAGAAACTCACAAGACAACATTCTAGAGAAACTGGATAGAGTTCTGGTGAATGACCAAATCCTACAATGGTACCCCAACCTAGTCACACATAACCATGCCTTCACATCCTCTGACCACTGTCCCATATCACTTGACATTTCGAATTCTACAAATAGAATTGCACAACCTTTCAAATTTGAAATGATGTAGACTAAAAGAAAGGATCTAACAAATTTAGTTAAACAAACATGGAGAATTAACTTCCATGGTACTCATATGTACGCACTTACAAAAAAGACACAATTACTAAAAACAAAAATAAAAGAGTGGAATAAGACTAGATTTGGTAACATTTTTGAACAACTCAAGAAAGTGGAAGAAGACCTACTGATAATACAAAAGACTCTGATCACCAACCCAAACCAAGCCATCTTGGCAAAACAAAAAAAATTAACCAATAAGAAAGAATGTATTCTTTCCTTCCAGCAAATATATTGGGGACATAGAGCAAAACACAAACATATTACATCAATGGATACCAATAGTAAATACTTTCATCGAATCGCTACTGGAAGAAGGAATAGGAAAAATATCAAACAAATAAAAATTATGGACGGTATTCTCATCATCGGTCAAGAAAATGTCAAAAAGGAAATACAAAAAGATTTTGAAAGAAGATTAAAAAACAACACATCAACCAGAGAAAGATTACAGAAACACTGAATATCATACAAAAAGAAGTAACTCAGGAGGATAATGACCATCTGACAAAACCAGTTACAAATGACGAAATCAAAAAAGCACTAGAAAATATCAAAGAAGACAAATCTCCAGGCCTGGATGGAATGCCATCCGGATTTTATAAAAAATATTGGGAGATCATTAGCCTAGATATAATCAAGGCAGTAAAAAACTTTTTCCACACGGGAAAACTACTTAAGCAAATTAACCATACCTTCATAACGCTCATACCCAAATGCGATAACCCAAGTTCAACCAACCACTATAGGCCTATTAGCTTATGTAATACAATCTATAAAATCATATCAAAAATCCTCACGGAAAGACTCAAGACCATTATACCTAAATTAATACACCCTCTTCAAGGAGCATTTGCTCAACAACGAAGTATCCAAGATAATGTACTTATAGCCCATGAAATCTTCCACTCTTTCCATGCAAAAAAAGGAAAGAGGGGTGGGTTGCACTAAAACTAGACATGGAAAAAACATATGATAGAATTGACTGGGAGTTCCTACAACAAACTCTACAAAAAATTGGTTTCTGTACTAAATTCACAAACTGGATCAAAGAGTGTGCCCAAACGGTATCTTTTTTTGTCCTTGTCAATAACGGACCTACATAATAATTCTTTGCAAAGAGGGGTCTCAGACAAGGTGATCCCCTATCCCCCTTCCTTTTTATCCTAGGAGCAGAAATCCTCTCAAGACAACTACAAAATGCAGCGTTAGACCCAACTAACCCTATAGGAATCAAAATCAATAGATGAGGTACAAGAATCCCCTTTCTAGCCTTTGCTGATGACATTATCATTTTCTCATCTACAAAACTAGCAGTTTGCTCCAAAATTAAGAAAATCAACTATTGTGAAGTATCAGGTCAACTCGTCAACTTTCATAAATCAGCGTTCCAGGTAACAAAAAATACCAACCAAACAAACATATCACAAATCCAATAAATCTTTAATGTGGTACCATCTACTGGCCTTGATAAATACCTCGGATGCCTTATTATTAATGAAAGAGTAACAAACGCTACCTTTCAACCGCTTGACGAGGCTAAAGTCATTATGCCTATCAAAGTAATCCTCAAAAACCTAACTAAGTATAGTAGGCAAGCAAGGGTCGAATCCCACAAGGAGGTAAGCAATCTTCATAAGTGCAAAAGGTTGTATGCCAATAGTAACAAAAGGGGTTTTTGGATGGTTTATCGAGTAACAAAATAAATTAAAGCAAAAGGTATAATCTATGGGTGAGAAGTAATTTAGCCAGACAAATATCCACACTTCAGTTTGATTGGTTGATCCTAGATTATCTCCAATTCCTTCCTATGAATATTCCTGTCCCTATTCTGAAATAGTTATCAGTCCAACCAGTCCTGGTAACCCTAACTATCAAATAACTAGGGTTGAGCATATTCCGGTCCGGCCCGAAAATTTGGACCGGACCGGATCGAATCGGACCGGACCGGTCCTAACCGGTCCAAGGATTTTCAAATTTCCGGGTCCGGTCCGGTCCGGGTCCGGTCCGACCCAGTATTTTAAAAAAATCTTAATATTTTAGGATTTAAGTTTTTTTTAGGGTTGAGGTTTTGGGTGTAGGATTTAGGATAAACTATATTTAAGAGTAAATTATATTAATAAATTTGAGGGTTTTTTTCATGTTTAAATGTAAATAAATTATATTTAAATTTAACAAAACCCTAAACCGGTCCGGTCCGGTCCGGGTTCCGGTCCACCATTTTTGGTGTTTCGGGTTCCGATCCGGACCGGGTTTGGACCGGTGCTCAACCCTACAAATAACCAAGAAACCATCAAGATTCAATTCAATAGCAGCAGTAAGCATATGAATTAACCAGGATACATGCAATACTTAACAACCCGTCAGTACTCGACATGTAATCAATTCTCTTCACAATAAACTAGTCCAACCAGTCCTAGAATATCATGTTTGCTACTCTGAATTAAGGATGAACAATATTAATCTCAACAAGTTGACCAGATTAAGGGAACTAGCACTATATATAATATCAATTCCAACTAGTTTGTCAGGGTAGGGAAACTAATATTAATAATACTAATCACAACAATTGATGAACTAGATCAACTAATAGAATTCAAAACCCTAATCCTGCAGTATGAGTAATACCAATAAAACTAGATGATCATACTAGAGAAATCAGTAAAACTCAATAGGATGAAGCATAGAGAGAATTAATATGATCAAAGGAAAGGAAATAGAGTTATAATCTCACAACCAAATACAAACGAAAGCTTCAATCGTCGGACTAAGCAAAGGTTGCTTAGTTCTTCATAGTCTTCAAAGCATAATAACTCTAAGGGAAAAACTGAACGATAAGTTGTAACTTGAATAATGAATAGATTGCTAATGAAAACTAGGTTATAACTGTTTTGGGGCGAAAAGATCGGACGACCTAAATCGCCTTAGACGGGGTAACAAGTCGATCGGGTAATAGAAATCAATCCAAACAAGTAGACAATCAACGAATAAAGAAGAGATGCAAAATAGTAAAGTAGCTTTATTAATATGTCGATGATAGAGTCGGATGTAAGTACAACTTATCCTTGGAGGATGAAAGATCGGATCTGGTCTGACCGGTGACTCGGGGGTTCGACCGATGGAGATTTGAGTGATATTTCTAGTGGAGTAAGCTAGAGTGGGCGTGTTCTTGGGTTCTTCTCGGAGCAAGTGAGCAGATGTCTTGTGTAATTGTGTATAGATGAGTGTAGATGAGCGTAGATGAGACTTCATTGTCCTCTTCGTGGTCTATATATGGTAAGCTTTAGCTTGTGATCGTTGCCTATTGATGACAATATCTCCCACTTAATTCCGGGAGTAATTGCTGGGATTTCTCCTTTAAATGCTCTTGATCTCTATATGGTAAATCTTTAATCCATTTGACCGTTAACCTTTGATCACGTCCTTATCCTCAACGCTGGGAGTAATTGCAAAGATTTCGCCGCTAAATGCTGTTATTAAGGCGGTGTTGAATGTTGTGGTTGTTGGAGATCTCGGAATAATAAAGGAGAAATTCTCGCTGGTCCGTTGCGTCTAGGAATCAGGTGACGGTCACATGGCTCACGTCTGACGGGTCTGATGCGTCCGACAGGTCTGATGCATCCGACCGATTACGTCAAACAGTTGATGCCCATTGGACGAATGGTCGATTTTCCGACCCCAACAATAACCCTAGCAAAACCTAATACTAAAAAGATAAGAAATAATATCCTAAAAGGAAATAAACTAAAATAAAAGAAAAGAAAAGGATTAAAATCAAACGAAGCTCGGACGAAAAGGAAATCCGGATCCCGCACGTATGAACAGTGTCCGCGACCGCGGCGCTTCCTTCCGCGACTGCGGAAAACTTTCTGATGTCTCTTCGCTGTTTCTTCAATCCGCGACCGCGGCATCTCCTTCCGCGCCCGCGGAAATCTTCCAGTTGCTCTTCTTCTTCTCCACTTGTGGTCTTCTCTTGTGGCTTCACCTCCATCTTCTATATGTCTTCATTTAAGCTCTCAAAACCACCAAATCAACACTTCTTCTCCAAAACTCCATTATCCTAACTTATGCTCTAAACCCATACAAACGGTACCTAAAACTCCGATAACAACTCCTAGTTAAGCACTACAAAGTAGCGCTGATCAAATTCCCCCATGCTTAAACCTTGCTCGTCCTCGAGTAAGTTAATAGAAACCTACTCCTCCAATGAAATACCCAAGGTCTTAGGAAGCACAACAAAACCATCTCCACTAATAACTGCACCTAATCACGAATCTCCAAGGCACCAACACAATCAACACAACACACAAGATTAAAGGAAAGTAGATTAATTCCCCCAAGCTTATCCCGAATACCATAGAGTGAAAGTAACCATCTAATCCTAGCCTCCATCTATCTTCTTATACCTCCCAGAGTGACCTACCCGAATCCTCCTTATATCACCTCTTCTTATGTCACCGCGCCAGGAAAAATGAGAAATCCTAATAATCACTCTTCTTCTTTTCACTCATTTTGCCAAGGCGCCCTTTCGGGTTTTCACCAAGCCACTCATTTCATTTTTCAATAGATGGGCTCACAAAAACTCACATCACTCTAGAGCTCTTATTACCCCAGCCTAATGCTGGTCTGAGCCACCTGCTTATTACCTAAGCCGCCCTTTCGGGTTTTTGACTTATCCCAGGCTTTATTTTTGTCTTTTTTTCATATTTTTGACTTTTTCAAATTTTCTTCTTCTTTTTATTCAGACGACTAGCAAGTATAGATCACTCCCCCATGCTTAAACATTGCATTGTCCTCAATGTAATGAAAGACAAAAAAATGAAGCATAGGGAAAAGCAAGAAAGTACTCACACCGTCGCCTAGGTGGCCTGGATGTGGAAGTTGGTGCTGGCGGTAAAACAATGAAAAACATGTCTTTGGTGTTGCGACGATCCTTCTCAAATAAACTCCACGTGCAACCAAATAATTCCACTGTAAGGTAAGTGGAATATCAAGGAAATGGGGTTGCACGGCCTTCAACGAACACAAAATTGGAGCCCGAATGTAATCGTGTGGTGGGCTCTGGTGTTCCTCCTCGTCAGCTGTCGAATGTCGGGCCATCATCGGTGCCAAATACAAATGTGGGGCTAATGTCTCCTCCTTGGCAACATGATGCACACCGCCTCTCAAAGTAAAACTCGGACAACTGGGTTGTGATCGTGGTTTTAAGGCAGCGGTCGCGGAAAAACGTCGATTTTTTTTTATTACAGGCAAAGGAGACTTACAGTGGGAAAACTACGGTCACGGAAAAATTTCCGCGATCGCGGTTTAGCTTCTGGTGCGAGTTGAACACCTTCTTCTAAGTTTGGCTTCGGGTCTCCTACATGCGTTTTAGTCAAAAAGCGGAAACGAAACGACAATAATGAAACTTGAAACGAAAAGATACGAAAAGAATTACATACCTCGGGTTGCCTCCCGAGCAGCGCCTTGGTTATTGTCGTGGCTCGACGTAATACCCTTCAACTCAGCTTGGGTTACTCACATCAACCGAACACTTGGGGTCACAATCAGGAGGGTGCCTCTTTGCATTATCAATGTTGTGCTCGACCCTCACCCCATCAAACTCCATCGTGAGCGAACCACTACTCACATCAATCTTTGTATTCGTCGTTTTCATGAACGGCCTACCTAACATCATAGGGGCTGCATGTTTGTCTTGCCCCGTACCATCACAAAGAAATCCGCAGGGAAAATCAGCTTATCAACCTCTACCAGGACGTCCTGCACGACTCCTTTGGTATACACATAGGACATGTCCGCCAGTTGAATCACTGTCCCTGTCTTCTGTAATGGTCCAAGCTCCAATGATTCGTATAGCGAGAGAGGTAACACATTGATAGATGTATCCAAATCCAGCATGGCTTTATTGAATGTGGTGTCACCTATTTTGCAGGGAATACTGAACATGCCTGGGTCACTGCACTTCTTGGGCAACCGCTTTTGCAGCATAGCGGAGACATTCTCACTAACTTGGACTTTCTTCTTCGCTTTCACAGCTTTCTTTCTCTTTATCTTGCACAGCTCCTTCAAAAATTTTGCATAACGAGGAATGCTCTTAACCAGCTTGATCAAAGGAATGTTTACCTCGCAATTACTGAAGGTCTCAAAGAGTTCCTTGTCGTTATCCAGCCTTCTGGTGTCCTTCAGTGCCTCGGGAAAGGGCACGGATGGCTTCAACGAACTGAGCGGAGGGAATTTCGGACGAACGTAATCGTCATGGACATCAGCGGGCAGACCACGGTCGCGGATTGGGTCCCGCGGTCGCGGCTCAATAACTGGGCAATCTGGGCCGCGGTCGCGAAAATCAGGCCGCGGTCGCGGAAAATTCTCAAAAAAAACACCGCCTTCAGGTATAATTCTGCTGTCGCGACTGCCCTTTCCGCGGTCGCGGAATTCTTTCTATTGCCTTTGCACTTCCTCATCCTTAGCCTCTGTCACTTCTTTCATTTGTGTTCCGCTCCTCAGTGTCATCACACAGACATTCTCCCTCGGGTTGGCTACCATTTGAGATGGTAGTTTCCCCGAATCCATGGATTCCAGTTTGCTTACTACGAGAGAAATTTGCCCCACTTGCTTCTCCAAGTTCTGAATGCTAGATTTCATCTCTTGAATTTGTTGAACCATAGTGTTGGCCAACGTCGATACACTCTGAATGAGAGACTTAATCATATCATCACTGGACATAGATGAACTTGTGCTTTGGCCTTGAGGTCTAGGGTCATATTGATGTGTTCTTGCCTCCGATGACAAGCCAATTGTCAAAGGCGACACCTTTGGATCTAGTCTTGGGCGAGAAGTCACGTTGTCTTGCACGAAAGGTTGACAAGATGGTGGCAAAGCGAACCCGGTGGAGGTGGTCTGGAAGATCGCGGTGTCGGTGAGGCTGAGTGTCACGTTGAGTGGCACAACAATGAAGACGACGTTGATGGCGGTGATGGACGCGATGGAAGCGATGGATGGGGCGACTGGATAGCGATGGCAGAAGCGATTTGATGAGGGATAGATGACTTGAAAAGACAAGTCTTTGGTGTCGTAGCGTCGACTGCGGATGAAGGGAGATGCGAAGGAAGACTGGCTTGAGGGTTCAAGCAATTGCCGTAGCGTCGGCGGCAGAGGGAATGGGGATGCAAAGATAGAGGGTGACGTCTGATCAAGGGAAGGAGGATAAACACTCTACTTGAAACCTTGATTAAAATTGAATGTGCTGAAACAAATAACATAGTTTGACTTAAATACTAGGGCGAGACATCAGATGGGCCGAGTCGAGCCTAATGGGCTAGCCCATGCAAGCATGCAAAAGGCACAAACCCTAAAATAGAAAGGACTATAAAAGGAAACTATCTAAAAAACCATAATTACAATTATAGAAAGTGTCTCAAAAAGAACGCGGCGAATGCATGGATGCAAACACCGCGAGGATCGGCGACGAAGGGTCGATGGCCTCGCGAGTGGGTGCACGCGATGCCGGCTGAGATGATCGCGATGTTTTGATGCCGATGGTGGCGAGGACGACGAGTCTTGGGTTGGCATCTGGGCTTCCTTGGCCAGCGACGACGCGTGCGACAAGTGACGCAACGGCGTCCACAATGGCTTTGGACCTGGACCTTGTCACTGGGCCTTCTGAGCGAAGGCTCATGGCTTCTTCCTCGTCTTGGGCCATCATGGGAGGTAGGGTCACATCACCCTCCCCCACATGGCTGTGAAGCGTCCCCGCTTCACCATCATCAAACTCAGGCTCAACATATGGTGTCAAGTCTGCGACGTTGAAGGACGCGTGGACTCCAAAATCTGGGGGAAGCTCGAGTTGATAGGCATTGTCCCCAATGGCCTTTATCACGCAGAATGGACCATCTCCACACGGTGCCAATTTGTGCTTAAGCCGCGAGGGGAACCTTTCTTTTCGCATGTGCACCCAGACGAGATCCCCGGGTGCAAAAATGACGCGGCGTCGGCCATTGTTCTTCTGGGAGGCATACTACGCGGCCCTTTTTTCCAATTGTTCCCTGGTTCGTCGATGGAGCTCTTGGACCTGCTCTGCGCGATTGGCGGCGGAGACATGCACTGGGTCTCACAGCGATCGCGGCGACAAATCAAGCGGCGTCAATGGATTCATGCCATACACCACTTCGAAAGGTGTTAACTTGGTCGCCGTGTGCCTGCATCTATTGTAACAAAACTCGACAAGTGATAGTAAGTCCTCCCAATGCCTAGGGTTGGCTTTTAGCATCGTGCGAAGGAGGGCTCCTAGGGTTCTATTCGTGACCTCCGTTTGGCCATCGGTCTAGGGGTGATAGCTAGTGAAAAATAGGAGTTTGGTTCCTAGCTTACCCCAAAGAGTTCTCCAAATATGACCAACGGACTTAGAATTCCTATCACTCACTATGGTACGTGGGACTCCATGAAGACGCACCACATGCTCAAAGAATAGATCGGCAATCTCACTAGCACTATGGGTTGTCTTACAAGCTATAAAATGTGCCATCTTAGAAAATCTATCTGCGACCACAAACATAGAGTCTTTACCTCGTCTAGAGAGGGGCAAACCCGTGATGAAATCCATATTTAAATCTTCCCAGGGGGCACTAGGAATGGGCAATGGTGTGTAGAGGCTGTGTGGGCTTGACCTAGCTTTGGCTCTTTGGCATGTCACACAACTTCTACAAAACCTAGTCACTTGATGGGTCATCTTAGGCCAAAAGAAATGTTCTCTTAGGGCGGCCAAGGTCTTACTAATCCCAAAGTGTCCACGACTTTCGTGTGCTTCCTGAATCAAAAGGAGCCTAATGGAAGACATAGGGATGAAAAGGCGACTAGCCTTGTATAAATAACCCTCAGAAAGGAAGTAAGACTCAAACTCTCGAAATCTTAGGCAATGCTCGAATATAGGGGCAAAGAAAGGATCACTAGCATACAATTCTTTAATCAAAGAAAAACCCAAAACTTTAGTTTGCACATGAGTCAAGAGAACATACCTTCGAGATAACGCGTCAACGACAATGTTCTCCTTTCCCTTCTTGTGGACCACGACATAAGGAAATGTCTCAAGAAATTCCACCCAACGAGCATGGTGTCGATTGAGGTGGGCTTGGCTCTTCAAATAGATCAAGGCTGCGTGGTCGCTGTGGATGACAAATTCACGCGGCCAAAGGTAATGTTGCCACGTCTTTAGCACGCGTATTAGGGCATATAATTCTTTGTCGTAGGTGGGGTAATTGAGTGTGGCCCCTGTGAGCTTCTCACTGAAATATGCAATGGGCCTCTTCTCTTGGTGTAGCACACCACCAATGCCAATGTCTGAGGCATCACACTCCACCTCGAAGTGCTTGGCGAAGTCAGGAAGCTGGAGCAATGGTGCTTGGCACAAGGCCCACTTCAAAGCCGAGAAGGCTTCTTCGTGGGACTCAAGCCATAAGACAATGCTACCCTTCTTGATCAACTCATGCAAAGGCGCGGCAATGGAGGAGAAGTCTCGAACAAAGCGCCTATAAAATCTTGCGAGGCCGATAAAGCTTCGTACCTGTGTCGGCGTCGTCGGTGTCGGTCATTCTTTGATGGCCGTGATCTTTTCTTCGTCGACGCGCAGACCATCACTACTCACGACATAGCCCAGAAAATTTGTGGACGCGGAGCAAAATGAGCACTTAGCCAGATTGGCGAATAGGCTCTCGCGTCGAAGGCACTCGATCACTTGGCGAAGGTGATCGACATGCTCCTCCAGGCTCCGTGAATACACAAGGATGTCATCGAAATAAACGACGACAAACTTGCCAAGGAAGGTTCTCAAGATGTGGTTCATCACGCGCATGAAGGTGCTTGGCACGTTCGTGAGTCCAAATGGCATGACAAGCCACTCGTAGAGCCCATACTTTGTCTTGAACGCGGTCTTCCACTCATCACCTTCTTTCATCCTGATTTGGTGATAACCACTCTTCAAATCTATCTTGGAGAAAAGTGCCGCGCCATGAAGTTCATCAAGCATATCGTCGAGGCGTGGAATAGGATGCCTATACTTGATGGGGATCTAGTTAGTCGTGCGGCAATCAACACACATTCTCCATGTGCCATCCTTCTTGGGCACAAGGATCACATGTACAACGCAAGGGGAAAGAGATTCCCTCACGAAGCCGCGATCCAGCAACTCTTGCACCTGGCGCTGCAACTCTTTGGTCTCTTCTGGGCCAGCTCTATACGCAGCACGATTGGGCAAGGAAGCACCTGGCACAAGGTCAATCTGGTGCTCAATTCCTCTCAGTGGAGGTAATCCTTGTGGCAACTCATCGGGGAAGACGTCGTCGAACGCGGTTAGCAAGGCAGTGATGGCAGGCGGCACTGGCGCGGTGCGCGATGACTCTGGGATGCATGGGGTTGGCACAAGCAGAAAACATGGTGCCTTGCCAGTCAAACACGCAGTGAGGTCACTGGGTCTGGCCAAAAGCAAGCGTCGCTCATATTTTCCTTGCAAAGGAGACGTATGCGGCAACGGTTCGGCAAACTTCGTCGACGGCGAGGCGCTTGTTGATTTCTGTGGGGCACTGGGCATATGTGGACCATTGCTCGCGCCATAATTGGAAAAACCTGGCCAAGCCTCCGGAGTGCCTTTCTTGGCCTTCCCAGCGGCACCAGCAGCGGAGCCATGACGATACAGATGGGCATTTCGTGTCCCACCTATCGCGTTGGTCCTCTTCTTGTCAGTGCCCGGGGAAGACGAAATTTTTCCAGAATTGGAGGAGTCTTGCCTCTAGAGTGCCTCTGGGGACTCATTTGACCTAGAAGACGCGGCCTCAATGGCCTTCTGGCAATCGCGCTCAACCTGGTCCTGCAAGATCTCATGGGGAGACATTGGATGCAAGGTGACGCACTTTCCGTGGTAATTGAACACATAAGTGTTCAAATAGCCATCATGGAGCACGCGCCTGTCGAATTGCCATGGGCGCCCAAGCAAAATATGGGTGGCGTCCATTGCAACGACATCACAAAGTATAGAATCACAGTATTGTCCTATGGAAAAAGAAACTAAGCATTGGCGAGATACTGTGTTACCTGGACTGGAAGAAATCCATTGGAGTGCATAAGGCTGTGGATGAGGCGTCGTAGGCAACTTGAAGTGTGTCACGACCTTCTCATTGACAATGTTAGCACATGATCCTCCATCAACTATGACACTCAAGGAAGCCGTCTGAACGAGAGCCCTTGTGTGGAACAAGTTCTCGCGTTGGTCATGGATGCTCGCTTCCTTGACTGTGAGGAGACGACGCGTCACCAAGCTCAATGGTGTGCCCGCGTGCGGAGAAGCGGGTTCGCAGTCGTAGGCATCTTCCTCCTCTTCGATGCCTTCATCGATGGCCTCTAGGGTTTGCTCCTCGTCGTCGCAAAACTCGTAGCCGGCGGTGGCCGTGGAGAACAAAACCTTTTGAGCGTTTGGGCAATCCTTCTTATAGTGGCCTCTTCCACCACACTTGTAACACTCAAGGTCGCGCGCGTGATCTGTGCCCACTGGAGCTTGTCTGGGCGCGTTCTGGCGCGGCGCGGTGTTTGGCATCGACGGCTTCGCTTTGGGGGCTTGGCTCGACGCGGCTGTGGTAGAGACACTAGGGCAAACATTAGTAGAAGGCAATCCACTAGGGTAAGAAGAATACCTTTGTTGGCCACTTGGAAAAGTGTAAGACTTTCGGCGAGAGATTTGTGCATGGATTTGCATCGCCGTGTATGTTAGGGTGTTCAAATCTTTGATGGGCAAAATCTCGAGTTGATCACGGATGTTGGTGTTCAAGCCACTCAAGAATTTTGTCCTCAAAGTCGATGGTGCAACGAAGATGTTGGCCTTGTAATACATGTCTTCAAGCTTGGAAAAGAACTCGAGTGGAGTCATTGACCCTTGGCGAGCCATGGCAATTTCCATTCTCATTTGATTCCTATAGTCTGGAGGCACGTATTTCTTGGTCATTATGTAGACTAGTTGATGCCATTCAGTGACTCGTGTTCTGTGGAGACGCACGCAGTCATCCTCGAAGGGATGCCACCACACTCGGGCTGCTCCTCGAAAGTGAAGTGTCGAGGCGTAAACATGCTCCTCTGGAGGAATGCGGCAATAGCGTAGGGTGTACTCTGTAGCCTGTGATGGACAATGACCTGGGCCAAGACCTTAGTCTAGCGCATATCTGGCTTGCGCGTCCCTGGCGTCGCCCATGGAGCCAAGTGAAGGGTGTCTTCTCCAACGCAGGGTTCCAAGTGGTTCTATTTCTGGGACGTGCCTCTCTGGCGTGCGTGCTCTCGGTGACATCGTTTCATGATCCCGTCCCGTTACCATGCTCACCTTTGGTGTGGTCTCGCTTTCTATTTATAGCATTGCTTGTTATGTTTTGCATTCCCTTTATAGAATGATGTAATGGGTTGGGCCTTGATGTCTTGGGCCCAAGCCCATTAGGGTTTCCTCTTCAACCCTAGTTTTCCCTTTGTTTTTCTATAAATAGGGTAGAACTCTCATTGTAATTCTCAAGTTAAGTTTAAGACAATCTAGTGGAGAGTCCCTCCTAGTTGTCACTTGGCTTCACCTCTCTCTCTCTCTCTCTCTCTCTCTTTGAAGGCTCTTCTAGCCTTTTCTCAAAGTTCTCTAAGGATCCATAATGTTGGCCTCCTTCCACCACCTCGGGTGTTCATAACGTTGAACCCCTCCTCCCATCCGCCGCCAGGGTTTGATCCGCCAAACCCAAGAAAGGGGAACATAACGTTGTTTCCCTTGAAGGAGTTCTTGAAGAAAGCCAAGAACACGAAGAACGCGAAGAACGAGTACTTGCTTGGGAAGAACAAACGATCTGGATCTAAATCGGTCTTGCTCCGCGAGGATCGATTGTATCAATTGGTATCAGAGCCATTCCTCAAGCTAAGTTTCTTGTTCCTTTCGATCTTTAAAGTTTGGCACTCAATTCCGTTTCTAAGTTTGTTCATATATTTCAATTGCTTCCGCCTTTGTTCTCTTTGTAAATTTCTAAGTTCGTTCATATATCTCCGTTCACCTTCACTTGTGCGGTTCAAGCGTGATTCTTCATTGCTTGACCGTCCATTTTCGAGGTAAAAAAATAAATAAAAAATTCAAGTTTTCCATTTCCAAGTAGCATTTAATTATCAACGCTTGTGTGAATCATTGCTTGCTACTTCATTTGCTTATAGTCTGACGTCAAGCCTAATCCGCCTCACGCTTGCCCAAATTTCTCGGCCCTTGAGTGCCAAAGTTTGGGGGCGTTTGTGACAAGGACTTGGTTTGTCGTTAGGTTCTCATACCTTTGATTGCTTTGACTTCCGCTTAGCCATGTTTCGTATATGTACCATCAAGATGGCACCCCAACCCTTGAACGAGGCTGCCAACTACTCTAGGCGAGCCCCATCTTACCGCACAGAGCGCGACCTATGTGGTGCGCGCCATGGTATCGATCACAACCTTGCACGCCGCGTTCATGACCCTGGCCGCCACGATGACCGTATCCAGAGAGCTCCAGCCGATAGTCCACGCTGTGTGCCTCGTTTGTACATCGAGCCCTTTGACGGTGTTAGTGACTACACCACGTGTCACGATTGGCTTCACAACACCGCCTTTGCCTTGCGCCACTATCCCTCCACGGATTACGAGAAGGTTGAGGTGGCAACATTCCACTTCACGCACGATGCTCGTGCATGGTGGTCTCAGCTCAAACAGAGGCGTGCAGAGCGCCGTTTAATTCCCATTTCTACGTGGGAGCAGCTGGCTTATGTCATGATACGGCGTTTTGTGGGCCACCACCAACGACCTGAGCAAGCTCATACCCCATCTGAGGACACTGCATCGCTTCTTGCTTGTATTGCTGAGTTGCGCGCCGAGAAGGCTGCTCTCCAAGCTGCTCAAGACTCAGAGTGTACTGTAGCGCCCATTTCCGTACCCGTTAGCGCCACAGATGTGCCCAAGACAGATGTTGTGCCTCGGACCAACGAGACCAACATGCTTCCAGCCGACGAGGACAATGTAGCCATGGTCGGCACGACGACCACAGATGAGCCCAAGACGGACATTGTGCCTCGGACCAACAAGACCGACGTGCTTCCTACTGGCAACGACAATGTAGCTACACCGACCACCACCCGCTACACGCCTGTTGTGCCTCCAGACCTTTTTCTTATGCCGGTTGCTACACCAAAACCGTCCCATCACACAGACAAGTTGTAGTCAGGCCGATGCGCTGAGCTCATCACCGAGCTTCCTGAGCGCAACCATACCGACATGGAGTACTGCATAGCCAACACCGTTGGCCAAGCTATCCCGGGCTACCTGTGCTGCCCTTTCGACCCTGGAGATATATGCTCGTTCAAAGAAGGGGAGCAAGGCAGCTACATCTTGTTCGTTCAACAGCATCAGCAACTCACTCACATGATCGGCGCCCTCCCACACTCCAACTTTGTCTTTAATAAGGGGAGAAGCGCCAATGTGTTTTCTGTGTTCCCCCTCAGCTCTACGTGCATGAATCAGGGACGATTCGTATTTAAGAAGGGGAGAATGATGGACAATGACCTGGGCCAAGACCTTAGTCTAGCGCATATCTAGCTTGCGCGTCCCTGGCATCGCCCATGGAGCCAAGTGAAGGGCGTCTTCTCCGACGCAGGGTTCCAAGTGGTTATATTTCCGGGCCGCGCCTCTCTGGCGTACGTGCTCTCGGTGACATCGTTTCATGAGCCGCATCCCGTTGCCATGCTCACCTTTGGTGTGGTCTCACTTTCTATTTATAGCATTGCTTGTTATGTTTTGCATTCCCTTTATAGAATGATGTAATGGGTTGGACCTTGATGTCTTGGGCCCAATCCCATTAGGGTTTCCTCTTCAACCCTAGTTTTCCCTTTGTTTTTCTATAAATAGGGTAGAACTCTCATTGTAATTCTCAAGTTAAGTTTAAGACAATCTAGTGGAGAGTCCCTCCTAGTTGTCACTTGGCTTTACCTCTCTCTCTCTTGGAAGGCTCTTCTAGCCTTTTCTCAAAGTTCTCTAAGGAGCCATAACGTTGGCCTCCTTCCACCACCTCGGGTGTTCATAACGTTGAACCCCTCCTCCCATCCGCCGCCAGGGTTTGATCCGCCAAACCCAAGAAAGGGGAACATAACGTTGTTTCCCTTGAAGGAGTTCTTGAAGAAAGCCAAGAACACGAAGAACGCGAAGAACGAGTGCTTGCTTTGGAAGAACAAACGATCCGGATCTAGATCGGTCTTGCTCCACCGGGATCGATCGTATCAGCCTGCACCCATTCAAGAAAAACAAATGGATTGTATTCACCAACGATGTGCTCGATCTTTACCTTGACTTCGTGTCGTTGGTATCGAGGCTGGGCAGGTGCTTGGTTGAACGCGTTGTTTGGCACGGCGGTGTAAAGAGGATTCTCGTAGGCGCACACACCATGGGGTCTATCGCGTCCAACCTGGCATCTATCACGATCTTGGTGATCTTCGCCGCGAGCAAACTCATCCCTTGGCACGTAGGCATCGTCGCGTCGGCGGCTTCACGGCTGGTCATCGTAGTCGGCTCGATGAATGACCCTTGGTATAACATCGCGACGCTCACCGCCAATGTCACGAACGCGTTCTCCTTGGGGCTAGAGACGCGGTGGAGGTATCCAATCCGAAGGGTGATTGACGGGGCTAAAAATGTGCAATGCAAATATCGTTGATTAGCCTTATCAAAGTAAAAAGTCCTAACAGACCTACTAAACAGATGTATAGTAAGCAAGCAAGGGTCGAACCCACAGGAAAGATCTGATGCAGTATGCAATTGTGAATGATAAGTAACAAGCAAGGGGGGCTTAGTTATCACGAGAAAGCAAAGCAAACAAGTTTGGTTTAGTTGAGAAAATATAATGGGAAAGTAGTCCTACTAGAGCGAGATCCACAATACAGAGATATAATTTGATCACAGAAATCTATGTAATCCAAGTTCTTTTACTATCCTTATAGTTGTTCTCACCCTGATCTTAAGTACTATCGATTCTCACAGTTGTCGATAGACTTATCACTATGTCAATGGTAAAGTACCTCCGATTCTCACAGTTGTCGGTATACTTTACAACTGACGCAGCAATAGCAATACACACAAGGATATAGGATACATGCAAATAGAAAGACGTATTAATACTCGCATGCAACTGACTCTCACTCACAATTGTACGCTCGAAACCCCTATACGCACAATTGTGTTTGCTATTAGATATGCACTCGGAACCCCTATATGCAATCCTAGCAATTGATAAAAAGTATTCAACCTAGTTGATCGGGCTAAGAAGAAGAACAAGAAATCAATATTCAATATAACCAAGAGAATCAAACCAACACTTATAAGGATAAGAACAAGGAATATAAATCTCACAAACACATCAATTGTATTGCTTCAATCGTCTAGTAGAACAAAGGGAAGTTAGTTCTCCATTCAAACGAGAATGAAAACTAAGGGAAATAACGTCTGAAATAAAGCAGTAACGAGTTGTGTTCTAAGTTAATGTCTTCCTCTTAACCTAGAAAGAGGGCTTAAATAGTCTTCAAAAAACTAGGTTAAACTAATGAAAATAATAAAGGAAACAAAATAATAAAATAACAAAATCTGAAAACAATAAAAGGAAATAAAAGTCTTCAGACGCGCGACACTTAACACGGCCACCACGGGGCGGTGAGATCCACCGCGGGGCGTCAGGCTTTCCACCGCGGGGCGTCATGCTTTCCTGAGAGTCACCGCCGGGCCGCGGTGACTCTGGCGCGGGGCGGTGAGCTAGCTCACTCTCTTCTTCTGTTGTTCTTCATTACTACCCAGTGTTGGTAGTCTTCTCCATGCATGCTCCAGCAGCTCCATCTCCATCCTCATGTCTCCATCTAAGATGTAAATCCAGGAATATCTTCACTTCTCTCCATAACTTCTGGATCACAGACTTAGCCTAAAAACCACTCATAAATTCCTCCAAATCATGCTAATAATTGCTAGTAAAGGTGTATGAAATAACACCTATCAAATTCCACCATACTTAGACCTTTACTCGTCCCGAGTAAGCTAAAGAAAAAACCTACTCTCTCAATCAAACACCAAGGCCTCAGGAAGTACAAGAAAATAAGACACTAGCAATTACAACATATCAACAATAAGCTCCAGACAACCAAAACAAGGATGCAAAGATAATTCTAATCCTAACTCCAATCTAGCTCCTTATCGCTCCAGAATGGCCTACCCGAACTCCTTATACCACCTCTTCTTATGACACCTTGCCAAGAAATAGAGAGAAATCCTAAAATCACTCTTCTTCTTTTTCGCTCATCTTGCCAAGGCGCCCTTTCGGGTTTTCACCAAGCCACTCATTTCATTTTGCTAGATATCTCACATATACTCACATCACTCCAGTCCACTTTTGCCCTGGTCTATACCAGCCGGACTACCTGCTTTTTACCTGAACTTCCCTTTCGGGTTTTTAGCTCATCCTAGGATTTTGATTGCCTTTTTACTTCTTTTTGGCTTTTTCGAGTTTTTTTTTAATTTTTTTTTTTGAAATCAAATGGGAAATACAGCACATGAAAAGAAAACAATATGTACAAAGGATAGACAGATAGTAAGTCTAAATCTTTCCCCCATACTTAAATCAAACATTGTCCTCAATGTAGAAAAGAGAACAACAAAGGAAATAGGGGAAGAAGAAAATAAACTCACTGCGAGCCTGATGGTGGTGGTGGTGGGAACCTCCCAAAGTAGTCCCTCATATGAGCGTATATACCGTCCAGACGCTCATCTAAATCAACATGGAGCTGGATATGCCAAGTCTGCAGACCAGTCTCTACTCGGGTGTTCCAGTGCGTCTGCTGTACTGAGAATGCATCAAATCTCGAATACAACTCCTGCCAAGGTGTGGCAGGACCGTAAGAAGACGAAGGCGCATCATAAAGTGTAGACATAGGAGTGTCCTCGCCCGCAAACTCAATAGCAGCAGCACCACTAGGGCCCTCTCCATACGGGCATGAAGGAGCAGCAGCAGAGGTATCATCAGTCGTCATTCTGCTATCACTGGAGATCCACCAATCCGCAAATGAAGGTGAATAGGCGAACTCCCGTGGAAGAATAAGAATGTGGCCATCATATGACGACCAAACTAAATCACCATCCTTTCCCAATGGCTTCAGCATCGAGCACACCTTCATGTGTGACATATCATACACCATGTAGGCAACAGGCCGAGGAATCTGATCGCAAGCTATCACTCCAGCACAAAGGAGGGTAATCAGACCACCCCCACAAATATCACGTGGCTCACCATCACGAATCCTCTTCAAGGAACCCAAAAAGAGGGTAGCCCAACATGGCGTGTACGTGACAACCTCCAAGATGCTCATAAACCACTGGAAATCCTTCAGAGGGACCTTACCATCATCAGCATGGCCAAAGAAGTCTCTCATTATCACTTTGTGGATCAACCGTAGACACGGGTTCACCAGCTTCGAGTTCACCTCCTGACCTTTCCTGAACGTCCTGCCCGTAGCAGCCTTCCAGAACTCCATTATATCAGACTCTAGAATGCCACCAGACCACCCATCAGTTAGCAGCTTTGTAATGCCCAGGGCAGCACGCACCACCTTAGGGGACAACGAATAATCACGCCCGTTGTAAGTGAACGTGACCCTCATCATCCTCTTGTCGTCTGAGCCATCAAAGTACCTCTTGAAGGAGGCGATGAACTGGTAACAAAGCTCGGGATACGCAGGGGTAGCTAAGTTCAGAAACGTCCCCAAACCACACTGTGCTAAGCACAAGGACACACATGCCAACAAACCAAACTCAGCCAATGTCGGCTTGTCAAAGAATTTTGTCGCCAACACCTTCCTTTCTTTCACCACATTGTAGACCTCATTCTCATCCCTCGGAGACACTTGCTTCCGACCCTTAGGTGCCATAAGTAATGAATGTAGAATTTCAAAACGAAGGGCAACCAAGAGAACTTACAAACGAGCAAACACACAGCCAAGTGGTCTCGCCGCGGGGCGGTGAACGAGTCGCCGGGTCGCGGTGGGAAAACTGGGAGCTCTGGCCGGGTCACGGTGGAGTCAACGCGGGGCGGTGGCAGCGCGAGGCGGAGAGACAGCGAGGCAGGACTGAAGTGACGCGGTGGGGTTGTGTTTAGCTGGTTTGTGAGGCTAGACTTCCAATTGGTGAATTGGGGGCTAGATTCGGATCAAGGTCGAGAGAGATTTGAGGAAGAATGGGGGATTTGGCTTTTGGGAGCTTGAGAGGTGCTGGGAATGAAGGGTTTGTGAGTATGGGGGCTAGGTCAGGGAAAGTGAAAGGGAAGAAAGGAATGATGGGGCCGGGTATGTACCATGACCCAAAGAAAAATCTTGGCCCAAAGGGGCCCAATCCGTCAAATCCTTCATAACAACTCAAAAAATAAAAATTTTATGCACCCGTTTAAGGTTTTTTCGGGCCCTTTATTCTTGTTTTTATTTTTTTCGGAGTTGAGAAGGTATACCAGACATTCACCGCGGGGTGGTGGGCTCCACCGCGGGGTGGTGGGCTCCACCGCGGGGCGGTGAGGATCGCCGCAGGGCGGTGAGACGAACTGGGACACTGTCTCCTCTCTATTTACTTTCGTAACCGAAATGTTAGTAACAGGCGAACGAAACAAAGCAAAATAAATTACGAAAATAATCTAAAGAAAACTCAGAGAATAATTACCATGGGTTGCCTCCCGGACAGCGCCTTGGTTAACGTCGTTGGCTCGACGTACTGCAGATCAATTACCACCTGGAATAGGATCCCCTCGGAATCCTCCTACTCTTCTCTTCCTGTTGAGACTTCCCATGGAAAGGTTTAGACCTTAAGCCATGTTCCCTCTTTGCCATTGACTCCATGCTTACTTCCTTTGGAGTATCTCCCCCATACTTAGAGCGATGTGAGGGCCGATATGGCTCAATCTGAATATGCTGCACATCACTGGATAAAGGCTTACAGCCTTGTATGGTTAGTGCAGGGGGGCGAGTGCCCAAAATGGAGGGAATGGAATCTCCTATGTCATCCAACAAGACATCACCAACATGTAACTCATGCGACTCAATAGGTTCATCAATAGTAGAACACTTAACTACGGTCTCTACTATACTAGTTTTAACATTGTCATGCACATGATCATCAATATCGCTAATGCAGCAAGGAGCAGGTAATTCAATAGAGTTGGCTTTATGAATATTATGTTCAAAAATTATTCCATCAAATTCCATAGTTAAAATTCCACTATCTACATCAATCTTTGTCATGGATGTTTTCATAAAAGGTCGCCCTAGCATAACTGGAGCGACCTGCTCATCATAGTCCATATCCATAACAAAGAAGTCAGCAGGAAAAATCAAAGAGCCTATCCTCACAAGAACATTTTCCACAACACCCTTAGGGGGTATACAAGAACCATCAGCAAGTTGTATAACAATGTTAGAATCATGCAAGGGTCCTATTCCTAAATCCTCAATCAAAGAATAGGGTAACACATTAATTGAGGCACCCAAGTCTAACAAGGCTTTCTCAAATCGATGCTCACCTATAGTGATAGGAATAGTAAATGTACCTGGATCCTTGCACTTCTCAGGCATGCGTCTCTGAACTACTGCTGACACATGTTCACTCACTGGAATCTTCTTTTGAGCCTTCTGCTTCTGAGTCCTCTTCACGGTGCACAGCTCCTTCAAGAACTTGGCATATCGAGGGATAGCCTTGATAAGTTTGATCAGGGGAATGTTCACCTCACAGTCCCGAAATGTCTCGAACAGATCGCTGTCTCCAGCTACTCTCTTGGCCTTCAGCGCCTCAGGGAAAAGTGCTGGTGGCTTCTCAGAACCTAGAGGGGGAAACACGGGGCGAACATAGTCATCAATACAGGTTTCTTCAGCGGAGTCGGGTTCTTGAAGGCCAGGTCGCGGTAAGTCCACCGCGGGGCGTCGATCATCACCGCGGGGCGGTGAGGTCGCAGCGTGTTTACTAAGTTCAGCTGCCGGGTCGCGGCCAGAGTCGCCGCGGGGCGGTGGCTTCAGCGTTTCTTTCCTGGCTCCTTCTTAAATTTCTGGCCAGGCCGCGGTGGCATCCACCGCGGGGCGTCCGGTGATTTTCTCCTTCTCGATCTCATTTTCCTTCTCAGTTATAGGAGCAACGTCCAACTTTTTACCACTTCTTAGGGTAATAGAGCTCACATTCTCCCTTGGGTTCACAGTAGTCTGAGATGGCAAGGAATTAGATGTCCTCTGGTCAAGTTTGGTCACAACATCAGCAAGCTGGCCAATCTGTCTCTCCATGTTCTTAATATTTGACTCAGTAGCCTGCACATGCGTGGCGAAATGCTGAGTCAGAGTCTTTAGCATCTCTTCGGTAGAAGCACCAGAGCTTTGGCCTTGAGGCCTCTGTTGGTATGGGACTCTCTGCTGGTACTGTTGTTGTGCAGGCTGTTGACCACCTTGAGGGTCACTCCATCTAAAACCTGGGTGGTCTCGCCCTCTCGGATTATAATTGGGATGTCCACCAAACTGTGGTCTAGGGGGTCTATAACCTCCTATAGCATTAACTTCAGCAACACCCTCCTCCTGCAGCTGAGGACAAGCGTCGGTGGGGTGGTATTGATCAGAGCAAAGCCCACATGCTTTAACTTGTTGAGGGGCGTTCTGATTTGTCATCCTCTTCACCATCTCTTTCAGCTCAGCTAGCTCAGTCAACACTGGGCTTGGTCCTACAGGGGTCACAGCATTGACCGCCTTCCTTTGGTATGTCTTCCCAAAACTCCTGGTGCTCTCACTCATCTCCTGGAATCTCTCCATGGCTGCATCCGGTGTCAGATTCAGAATGCTTCCACCGCAAGCAGCGTCAACCATCCTTCTCTCTTGGTCCAGCAGACCATTGTGTAAATAGAGGACAAGGTCCTGCTTGGCGTATCCGTGGAATGGGCAGCTAGAGCAAAGCCTCTTGTACCTCTCAAGATAATCATACAACGTCTCATCACCAGCCTGCTCAATATTGGCAATTGCCTTTTTCAAGGCATCCGCCTTCTTCGTTGGAAAGTACTTGTCCAGGAATGTCTTGTGCAGTTTATTCCAGGTATCTATGGTTCCTGGTGGCAAGTGATAGTACCAGTCGCTTGCAGAGTCTAGCAGGGAGAAACCAAAAGCTCTCATCTTGATTTGGTCTTCCGTCACGTTCCTGGGCTTCATAGTCATGCAGACATTGTGGAACTTGCCCAAGTGAGAGATCGGGTCTTCTCCACTCAAACCGTGGAACTTTGGGAGATAAGCAACAACTCCAGATTTCAGCTCAAAATTCACCCCTTCGCCAAGTGCAGGGATCACGACAGCCAGGGGTTGTGCTCCAATATTCGGCTCAGTCAATTCTCTCAGAGTCTCAGCCATTGCGACAGTAGGGATGTTAATTGGCTCAGTCGGCTCAACGACCTCAACCTCGACTTCTTCTTCTCCTTGATCACGTAGGTTCGCACGGAACGATCTGTCGACTTCTGGATCAAAAGCTAGAGAGGAGAGTCAGTAGAACGAGTGTCGACCATAAGATAGGTCTCCACCAAAAATCAATCACAAAAACACACAATAAAACAGAAAACTTCCCCGGTAACGGCGCCAAATTTGACGGGGCTAAAAATGCACAATGCAAATATCGTTGATTAGCCTTATCAAAGTAAAAAGTCCTAACAGACCTACTAAACAGATGTATAGTAAGCAAGCAAGGGTCGAACCCACAGGGAAGATCTGATGTAGTATGCAATTGTGAATGACAAGTAACAAGCAAGGGGGGCTTAGTTATCACGAGAAAGCAAAGCAAGCAAAGCAAACAAGTTTGGTTTAGTTGAGAAAATATAATGGGAAAGTAGTCCTACTAGAGCGAGATCCACAATACAGAGACATAATTTGATCACAGAATCTATGTAATCCAAGTTCTTTTACTATCCTTATAGTTGTTCCCACCCTGATCTTAAGTACTATCGATTCTCACAGTTGTCGATAGACTTATCACTATGTCAATGGTAAAGTACCTCCGATTCTCACAGTTGTCGGTATACTTTACCACTGACGCAGCAATAGCAATGCACACAAGGATATAGGATACATGCAAATAGAAAGACGTATTAATACTCGCATGCAACTGACTCTCACTCACAATTGTACGCTCGGAACCCTTATACGCACAATTGTGTTTGCTACTAGATATGCACTCAGAACCCCTATATGCAATCCTAGCAATTGATAAAAAAGTATTCAACCTAGTTGATCAGGCTAAGAAGAAGAACAAGAAATCAATATTCAATATAACCAAGAGAATCAAACCAACACTTATAAGGATAAGAACAAGGAATAGAAATCTCACAAACACATCAACTGTATTGCTTCAATCGTCTAGTAGAACAAAGGGAAGTTAGTTCTCCATTCAAACGAGAATGAAAACTAAGGGAAATAACGTCTGAAATAAAGCAGTAACGAGTTGTGTTCTAAGTTAATGTCTTCCTCTTAACCTAGAAAGAGGGCTTAAATAGTCTTCAGAAAACTAGGTTAAACTAATGAAAATAATAAAGGAAACAAAATAATAAAATAACAAAATCTGAAAACAATAAAAGGAAATAAAAGTCTTCAGACGCGCGGCACTTAACACGGCCACCGTGGGGCGGTGAGATCCACCGCGGGGCGTCATGCTTTCCTGAGAGTCACCGCCGGGCCGCGGTGACTCTGGCGCGCGGCGGTGAGCTAGCTCACTCTCTTCTTCTGATGTTCTTCATTACTACCCAGTGTTGGTAGTCTTCTCCATGCATGCTCCAGCAGCTCCATCTCCATCCTCATGTCTCCATCTAAGTTGTAAATCCAGGAATATCTTCACTTCTCTCCATAACTTCTGGATCACAGACTTAGCCTAAAAACCACTCATAAATTCCTCCAAATCATGCTAATAATTGCTAGTAAAGGTGTATGAAATAACACCTATCAGTGATCCTGCAATTCAAGTGGATCTCCAAGAGGGGGGTGAAAAAAGTTAGGGTTGACCATACCTGAGTCCTCGATCTCCTCGTCGTCATACTCGTCGAAGTCGTCATGGACATTGGGTGTGACCGATGCATAGCCATTGGATCCGTAACACAGCTTTCGAACACTTTGGTGTCGAAGATGATCGCGTACATCATGGATCCGTGGCTAGGTAGTTGGGGTCCTCAATTGATCATCACGTCGTGTATACCCACTGGGTCGGCGACTGGGTCTCCTTGGCGTCACGTCGGCTTGCTCGGCTCGTCGAGGGCGGCCTTCGTGAGGCGCTGATCTCGGTACGCGTCTCTGGGTTCTCCTAGAGGCATAGCGATCATTAAAGTTGTATGGTTCAGAAAACTCACCTTGAGTGTCCTCGGCGTCGCGGTCGTTGTTGGATCCGGTGTCGAAGCCAGCGGGTGTGGCTCTGGGCACGTAGCGGTCCGTGTGGGAAACGAAGCGTTGTCGACTCTCGATGACACTTTACATACGATTGAGTTGTGGTTGAGGATGAGATGTCGAAGGCATGATTCCTTTGCCTTTGTCGACTCTTGTCTTTGATGGACCGGCGTCGGTGGCTCGTGGTGGACCTGACGCGTCCATAGTACTCAGGGGTGTTGGAGTGGGCACGAGTTGTGCCGCGCGTTCTCTGGCTTCAAATTGAGCAATGCGTTGACGAAGAGCTTGGATCTCTCGTTGCTCCTCGGACAACTCCATGATGGGGTCTTATTGTGGGGGGTCAATCAGTGGTTGGTCTTGGGGTAGACCCAACGGCGGTGGATTTGGATTGGTGTTGTCGACTCCAAGTTGGTCTTCACGTTGTCCAACCGTCATGCTACCTATAACAATATGGCCAGACATGGGAGTAAAAACGAACCAAAAGACAACAAAGAACAACAACCAAGAAAGTCACTAGTCAAGTCACAAAGTTCACGTAGGTAGGGCTAGTTTGGCTTGCCGTGAGGGCGGCTTGGCTTGCACAAGAGATGGTGTATCAAGCAAGTTGCAATCAAACAAACAAGAACAAATTGAAACCCTAAAACAAACGTAAACAAAGCAATCTAGACGGTGGAGAGGTTGAGAAGATGAGCTTAGACCGAGAGTGGGTTAGGGTTGCCTTATTTTGGCTTTACCTAACTTTAGAAACTTTTATTTTTTTTAATATCTTTTTGATATCTTTTTTTTTTATATATAATATCCGAGATCTTATCTTTTGATCTTTTCGGATTTGTAAAAGGAAACAAACAAAAAGCAAAACGGCCTAAGTAACAAGAATATCACAAGTGTGATCTTTAGAGATAGGAGAGAGAAGATAAGATGTGATTGATATCTTATAAGGAAATTCGGCTAACTTAACTAAAAAGCAAAATCTAGCAAACAAGGAAACTCTATCCACGCGTGAAACAAGGAAACAAAATATTCTAGCATGCAAGATAACAAATTACCTAACACACCAAAACTTAGGGAACAAGAAAAAAAAATCGGCCAAGATATTATCTTGTAGAAACCGATTAGGTTAGGCAAATATGGAAACTTTGGTTTTTCTCAAGATCTTATGAAAACAAACGATGGGGGTCACGAAAAAAAAATTGTGAACAAGATGCAAACTTGAGTTCGTGACATACAAGACTATTGGGCTCTGATACCAGTTGATGTGTTCTTGCCTCCGATGACAAGCCAATTGTCAAAGGCGGCACCTTTGGATCTAGTCTTGGGCGAGAAGTCACGTTGTCTTGCACGAAATGTTGACAAGATGGTGGCGAAGCGAACCCGGTGGAGGTGGTCTGGAAGATCGCGGTGTCGGCGAGGCTGAGTGGCACGTTGAGTGGCACAACAGCGAAGACAACATTGATGGTGAAGGCGATGGAATTGGTGGCGGTGATGGACGCGATGGATGGGGCGACTGGATAGCGATGGCGGAAGCGATTTGATGAGGGATAGATGACTTGAAAAGACAAGTCTTTGGTGTCGTAGCGTCGACTGCGGATGAAGGGAGATGCGAAGGAAGACTGACTTGAGGGTTCAAGCAATTGCCGTAGCGTCGGCGGGGGAGGGAATGGGGATGCGAAGATAGAGGGTGACGTCCGATCAAGGGAAGGAGGATAAACACTCTACTTGAAACCTTGATTAAAATTGAACGTGCTGAAACAAATAACATAGTTTGACTTAAATACTAGGGCGAGACATCGGATGGGCCGAGTCGAGCCTAGTGGGCTAGCCCATGCAAGCATGCAAAAGGCACAAACCCTAAAATAGAAAGGACTATAAAAGGAAACTATCTAAAAAACAATAATAACAATTATAGAAAGCGTCTCAAAAAGAACGTGGTGAATGCATGGATGCAAACACCGCGAGGAACGACGACGAAGGGTCGATGGCCTCGCGAGTGGGTGCACGCGATGCCGGTTGAGATGATCGCGATGTTTCGATGCCGATGGTGGCGAGGACGACGAGTCTTGGGTTGGCGTCTGGGCTTCCTTGTCCAGCGACGACGCGTGCGACAAGTGACGCGACGGCGTCCGCGATGGCTTTGGACCTGGACCTTGTCACTGGGCCCTCTGAGCGAAGGCTTATGGCTTCTTCCTCATCTTGGGCCGTCATGGGAGGCAGGGTCACATCACATATGGAGCTCGAAATTGTTGTTGACCTCCAGGCCGCTGAAACTGATGTTGTTGCTGTAAGAATTGTGGTGGCCTCTGGTGAAACTATTGGTCATCACGACCCTGAGGAGGATTCTGCTGGTTCCCGTACCTCAAATTTGGGTGATCTTTCCACCCTGGATTATAGGTGTTAGAGTACGGGTCATATCGCGGTCTAGGAGGGCCGAAGCCTCCAATAGCATTTACTTCAGTAGTGGGTTCCTGCAGCGTTGGACATGCATCAGTAGGGTGAATCATGTCATAGCATAGTCCGCAGGATTTGACTTGTTGCAGGTTGCCCTTCATCATAAACCTCATCATCATATCATTCATCTCGGCCATCTTAGAAAGTATTGAGGACGATGGCTGAGAGTCTGTAGCCTTGACTGTGTGAGCGCTCGCTCTCTTGCTAAACTGTCTTGAGCCCTCAAATAGCTCAAAGAATATCTTAAATGCTGCAACCGGCGTCTTGTTGAGAATGCCGCCACAGGCTGTGTTCACCATTCGTCGCTCATCATCAAGAAGTCCACCATACAAGTATAGCACGAGGTCTTGGTCAGAATACCCATGGTAGGGACAACTTGAGATCAACCTCTTGAACCTGTCGTAGTACTCGTACAACGTCTCAGTAGCATGTTGTTCGATATTGCTGATGTTCCTCTTCAAGCTATTGAGCTTGGTTGCAGGAAAGTACTTCTCCAGGAAGGCTTTCTTCATCTTAGCCCATGTATCTATGCTTCCTGGGGCCAAATAGTAGAACCAATCATTGGCTGAATCCTTCAGAGAGAAAGGAAAGGCCCTCAGCTTGATCTGGTCCTCAGTAATATTTCTGGGCTTCATGCTGCTGCAGACAACGTGGAATTCAGACATATGCTTGTTGGGGTCTTCTCCACTCATCCCATGGAAGTGGGGTAATAAGTGAATCAACCCAGATTTAAGCTCAAAGTTCACGCCATCTGCCAGCTCTAGAAAGTGCACAGCAAGCGGTTGCTGCTCTAGATTCGGTGTCATCAACTGCCTCAAAGTCGGTGCTTCTTCAGCCATCTCGAGTGGCGTACGGGCTGCTAGACGATTTCTGGAAAGTGTTCGTTCGATCTCTGTATCAAAATCTAAAAGTAGAGAGTCAGTAGCACGGGTGTAGACCATAAGATAGGTCCACACAAAAGTTGGCACACAAACAAACACAAAAAAAAATTAAAACTTGCTTCCCCGGTAACGACACCAAATTTGACGAGGCTAAAGTCGTTATGCCTATCAAAGTAATCCTCAAAAACCTAACTAAGTATAGTAGGCAAGCAAGGGTCGAATCCCACAGGGAGGTAAGCAATATTTCTAAGTGCAAAAGGTTGTATGCCAATAGTAACAAACGGGGGTTTTGGTTTGTTTATCGAGTGACAAAATAAATTAAAGCAAAAGGTGTAATCTATGGGTGAGAAGTAACTTAGCCAGACAAATATCCATACTTCAGTTTGATTGGTTGATCCTAGATTATCTCCAATTCCTTCCTATGAATATTCCTGTCCCTATTCTGAAATAGTTATCAGTCCAACCAGTCCTGGTAACCCTAACTATCAAATAACAAATAAACCATCAAGATTCAATTCAATAGCAGCAGTAAGCATAGGAATAACCAAGATACATGCAATACTTAACAACTCGTCAGTACTCGACATGTAATCAATTCTCTTCACAATAAACTAGTCCAACCAGTCCTAGAATATCATGTTTGCTACTCTGAATTAAGGATGAACAATATTAATCTCAACAAGTTGACCAGATTAAGGGAACTAGCACTATAGATAATATCAATTCCAACTAGTTTGTCAGGCTAGGGAAACTAATATTAATAATACTAATCACAACAATTGATGAACTAGATCAACTAATAGAATTCAAAACCCTAATCTTGCAGTATGAGTAATACCAATAAAACTAGATGATCAGACTAGAGAAATCAGTAAAACTCAATGGGATGAAGCATTGAGAGAATTAATATGATCAAAGGAAAGGAAATAGAGTTATAATCTCACAACCAAATACAAACGAAGGCTTCAATCGTCGGACTAAGCAAAGGTTGATTAGTTCTTCATAGTCTTCAAAGCATAAAAACTCTAAGGGAAAAACTGAACGATAAGTTGTAACTTGAATAATGAATAGGCTGCTAATGAAAACTAGGTTATAACCCTAGCAAAACCTAATACTAAAAAGATAAGAAATAATATTCTAAAAGGAAATAAACTAAAATAAAAGAAAAGGATTAAAATCAAACGAAACTCGGACGAAAAGGAAATCCGGATCCCGCGCGTATGAACAGTGTCCGCGACCGCAACGCTTCCTTCCGCGACCGCGGAAAACTTTTTGTTGCTCTTCTTCTTCTCCACTTGTGGTCTTCTCTTGTGGCTTCGCCTCCATCTTCTATATGTCTTCATTTAAGCTCTCAAAACCACCAAATCAACACTTCTTCTCCAAAACTCCATTCTCCTAACTTATGCTCTAAACCCATACAAACGGTACCTAAAACTCCGGTAACAACTCATAGTTAACTACAAAGTAACGCTGATCACCGCTCCTAGAAAAAACTGTAAACCAACTAACCAAATGGAAGGCAAACACATTGTCTCAAGAGGGCAAGAAAGTCCTAATTAAAGCAACACTTCTGGCCCAACCAAGCTACATTATGCAAAATTTTACACTACCAGCCAATACCCATAAAAAACTCGACAAAATTAACCGTCAATTTTTCTGGAACAAGGATAACAACCATAAACCTCTCATTGGATGGAATGAGATCTGTAAGCCGATGAGCAAAGGGGGACTAGGAATCAGAAAAAGTGAAGACAAGAACAAAGCACTCCAAATGAAATTAATATGGAAATTACTCAAGATCATCCAGGAAAAATATCTAAAAGATAAACACATACTGGCATACGAAAGAAAGAAAAACTCTAACTGCTCCTGACATTGGAGTAACCTTACCAAACTTATACCAGACTTTAAAAAAGGCCTTCAATGGGAAATTGGAAACGGTAAAATCATTAAATTTTGGCAGGATAACTGGCTCCCAATTGGAATATTAACCAATTTTGTAAAAGATATAAATCTTATAAACAATCAAGAAACAGTTGACCAATATATAAACCATGACAAATCCTGGAAAATAGAGGAACTCCAAAAACATTTTGATCAACATACTACTATAATTATAGCCAGCAAAACAATTCCTAATAATGCTATTGAAGACAGGCTCTACTGGAAACACAACTGAAATGGGTGATTTTTCACTAAAAGTGCAATCAATATGATTTATGAGAATAAAGGACTAACAGACTCCAACGTAGACTGGATTTGGAAACTCGATATACCTCCCAAAGTGAAACACTTCATATGGAAGGTAAGCAAAAATGGAATACCAACAAAAGAAAAACATTATGAAAGACACATCCATGTTCCCCTAGAATGCATTATGTGCAATAACCCAATGGAGAATCTTCCAGATATATTATTGACCCACAAATACAACAAATAATCATTAACATGGATATAGACAATAAAAATGCTACACAATTACTAAATGAAGTCAATGACAAATCCGACATGAAAATAATGAAAACTCTATCCATATGTTGGTGGAGCATTTGGTACCAAAGAAATTTAAAAACCTTTGAAGACCAAAACAAAAACACAATACCCAACCTCATCAGTTTTATCCAAAAACAGCAACAAGATTGGAAAAATGCCAAAATGGAAAAAGATAGTACGGAGATAACTAGAACCACTGGGCAAACAACTAGAAGAAAAAGAAGAATGGAGCCTGCTACTTTCAGCCCATTAACTGGACGAAACCGCCTACCAATGTGTACAAACTAAATTCAGACGCATCCAAAAATACCATAGGACCCGCTACTTTCGGCTACATTATACGGGACCATGCTGGAAATCCTATTTCCATGGCCAATGGAGCCCTGGGGATCATTTCCCCACTGCTAGCTGAAGCAATCTCAATGCGTAATGGCATACGAGATGCAATTCAGCTAGGGATCTCAAATATCGAGATCGAAGGTGACAACCTCTGCCTAATTAATGCCCTAAACGGCAAATGGGACTGCCCGTGGGAAATTGAACTCATCATCTCTGATATCTTGATTGACTTGCGACACTTCTCATCTTGTCTCATTTCTCACATTTTTCGGGAAGTTAACACTGTGGCCGACTTTATTGCAAAACTTTACCACATATTAATTCCCCCAAACATTGCAGCCATTTCAGATCTTAGAGATCTCATCCGCAAGAATGCTCTAGGACGACCTATCTCGAGATAGAGGAGTCCCTAATTTCTTTCCTTATCAAAAAAAATTCCTTTCCTTATCAAAAAAAAAAACATATGTCTGCCCCACGCGTCATTAATCTCATTTAGAAAATCCCATTTGTCTTCCCCACGCGTCACTAATCCCGTATTTGGAGAAGCACACGCATCACCCCTTCACCTGCACACTACCTTTCTATCTCTTTTTTTCATCTTCTTAGCTCCAGCCTCCTTTCATTCTGCCCTTTTTCCTCTGGTTTGCTCTCTGGTTCCCCATTTCGTATGACCACCGTTGAGTACCTTCGATGTCGTCGCAAATAATTCGCCACATCCTTCCTCATTTCTTCTTCACTTCCATCGCTTCTCTCTATTTGTTATGTCTGTCGGTGACGCTGACGTGGCTACGAAGCAAAAGAACAAGCTTAAGGACGGTGGTGACAACAATGGGGACGGTAAGGAGAATGCAGACATGGCTTTCATCGCTAGATATTCTTCTTTTCCTCTTGCCAGCAAAAATGAGGTCGGAGTGGAGACGATAAGTCCACCTCACTTGATTTCCATAGGCTTCCTGATGGTTCATCTTCCCTATACGACACTTTGGAATCCAATTTGGTTGCAGTGAGGGTTACCTTCTTGTTGTAGTTTTCTTGCCAAAACATCAGCTCCAAGGATGAATAAAAAGGGGGATAAGGGATCTCCTTGTCATAGTCCTCTTTGCGGGAAGAAAATGTCTGTTGGTCCATTGTTAACTAAAACTGAGAATGATACGGTTTCAATGCATTCTTTGATCCAACCTACAAATAGGTCAGAGAAGCCAAACTTTTTGAGTACTGATAGGATGAAGTGCCATTCTATTTTGTCATATGCTTTTTTCATGTCAAGTTTGATAGAGATCCATCCTTCCTTTCCTTTCTTGGCCCAGAAGGAATGGAAAATCTCATGAGCTATTAAAATATTATCTTGAATGGCACGGATAGCGACAAAAGCTCCTTGTAAGGGGTGAATTAATTTGTTTAGGATTGGTTTCATTCTTTCTGTTAATATTTTGGAAATTGTTTTATAGATGGTGGAGCATAAGCTGATGGGTCTGTAATGATTGGTAGAATTAGGGTTATCGCATTTAGGAATTAGTGTGATAAATGTATGATTAATTTGTTTTAAGATTTTCCCAGAATGGAAAAAGCTTTTAATGGCTTTGATAACCGTTGGACCAACAATATGCCAATATTTTTGATAAAATAAAACAGACATTCCATCTGGTCCTGGAGATTTATTGCTACCAATGTTGAAGATAGCATTTTTAATTTCCTCATTTGTAATTCTTTTGGTGAGTTCTTCATTTTCTTGATCCGATATTTCATTCTGAATATTCCCAAGATAGTCATGTAGAATATTTTGATTGATAGATCCTCTTTTGAATCTTTTTTCAAAATCGTTTCTGATTTCATTTCTGATATTTTCAAGACCGATGATAATCGTTCCATCTTGTGTTCGGATTTCTCGTATGATTTTCCTACTACGTCTACCATTTGCTATTCTATGAAAGTAGTTTGTATTAGAATCAACTAGTTTGATATGTTTGGTTTTGGCTCATTGACTTCAGTATTTTTTCTGAAAGGATAGTAAGTAATTTTTTTTCCAAATAAGTCTAGATTGTTTGGATATAAGATAAGAAGTAGGATTAGCAAGAATATCCCTTTGTATTTTAGATAGATCTTCTTCAATTTTTTTGAGCTGTTTAAAAATATTGCCAAATGTTGTTTTATTCCATTTTTTAGTATTGACTTTAAGGGCCATGGTTTTCTTAACAAGATTGTACATATGTGTTCCTTGAGTGTCTAGTCTCTATGCTTGTTTGACTACATTTTCGAAGTCTTTTCTTGAAGTCCACATTTTTTCAAATTTAAAAGGTTGTGCTTTAAATGGATTAGGGTTTTCAAATTCTAGTGAAATGGGACAGTGGTCAGAGAAAGTGAATGCATGGTTTTTAGTAAAAATACCTGGGAACCATTGAAGGATTTGATCATGAATAAGAACACGATCTAGTTTTTCATAGATATTATTAATTTCTGTAAAAAATTTCTTCCAAGTAAATTCTCCTCCTTGTGAAGGAATTTCTAATAGATCACAGTTATTTTTGAATTGATATAATCTTACAAATTTAGAAAGTAATGGATGGTTCCCTCCCTTTTTAGCAGTGATGATACTAATTTCATTCAGGTCTCCAATAATAACACATGGTAAATGCGTTTGGTTAATAAAGTTTGTTAAAGTACTCCAAAATTCATCTTTTTTCATTTTCTTTTGGTGGTGCATATGCAAAGATTAGCATCATACAGTAGTTTTTATCTATAATTTTGTATTTAATTGCTATAAATCTTTTATCCAAATGGGTGAGTTCACAAATTTCATTTTGCAACTGATAGGATTTCCACATAATGCAGATACATCCCGAGAAGCCAGATGATGGTGAAAAATGGAAAGTATCGAATCTCGCTTTTTTCCATAGGAATTGTTTTCGTTCTCTCTCTGTTTTTGTCTCAACCAAGGCCATGATTTGAATTTTTTCAATTTTGTAAAAGGATTCAATATCAGTCCATAGGTTATTGCGACTGATACCTCTGTAGTTCCAAAGACTTATCTTCATTAAAAACTAGTTTTAGATTTCGCAAGTTTTATTAGTCTTGCCTTTTCTAGATTAGAAATTTGGTTATGATTAAAATTAGATTGGTTTGTAAAATAATCTTTTTTATAGTATTTTTCCATTTTTTTGTTACTTTTATTTTGTTTGCTGCTAATTTTAGAATTACCATATTGATTGTCTTTATCATTATAAACTAAACTATTGTTAACAAGGGATTTCCTCTTTTTAGGATAGGAAGTAAGAAGGATATTGATACAGGGGAAGATTAGAGTTTTATAAGAGTTCATTAAGCATCCTGAGTTCCAAGGGAGTACAAGGATCGAATGTAAAGTGTTGTTGGATTGAAACTTGTTAAAAAATGATGATAGGGAGTTTGAATAATCATGAGAGTGAGAGAGGCTTCACAGTGGCAGATACACCAACACAAATATGATCTAATCTGACAATGATGTGGATCACTCATGTTCCTAATATGTAGACTGGTATAAAGGATATAGCAAATAAATGAAGGTGACCAGTTTAGTTTAGCATTGATAAAGTCATTGTCATATATTAAGCATAGAGGGGAGTTACAGAAACTATTATTGAATTTCCAAGATTCCTGGCATTGAAGGGGATAATCCTTCTGACTTTTAATGTCGAAGTTGCTGTTAAGCATCCAATACAGTGACTGGTGGGTGGATACTTGGTTGGTATGCAAGTTTTTATCAATAGTAATTGGAGTTGTCCTGCCAAACAAATAAATTATAAGGGGATTAGCATCAATGACATTAAGTAATCTGTTAAGAGAATAATGATAGGAATACATGGATATATTCATAAGTGGGGGGTCCTCACTGTCCATACAAAGAATGCTCCCTCTACAACAAGCTCTAGCAAGAGGAAAACCACAGGGGGAGAGGATGACACTGCCTCTTCATCCCTGATGGGGAATAAGAAACCAAGGGTGTAATCCAGAATGTTTTCTATGATTAAGATAAGAAGTCATCCACTTTTGCTAAAGTGCAGTGCCTACCATAACTGTTCTTGGTGTGTCTATAGCAGGCCTAACAACCTTCATATCATGACTCACATCTTTAGGAAAATACTTCTCTTAATAGAGATTTGGAGTTTAGGAGGAGTGAATTTCCTCAAGGGACAAGTTGTGAACACATGGTTAAGATCCCCACAGTTACCACACCCTTCAGGTCAGTCTTCAAACCAAATATTAAATTTTTCATAGACACCATTTTCATCTGGTATAAGGACATGGTTTTCAATGGTTTGGAAGAAGTCCATTTGGACACAAATTCTGGTATAATTAGTGATACGCTCTACTTTGTAGTGCGTAACTAGGAGTTATTACTGGATATTAGGTACCATTTTGTATGGGTTTAGAAGATATTTGAGGAGAATGGAGTTGTAGAGAAGAAGTGGTGGAACAGAGGATTTTAGTGCATATTGTGAAGACATTGAAGATAAGGCGAAGCCACCACAAGAGAAGACCGCAAGCGAGAAGTAGAAGTCGTTGCAGAAGCAAAACCGCGGGCGCAGAAGCTTGGTCGCGGGCGCGGATTGAAGACAGAAGAAGTGGAGCAAGACACGGCATTTCCGCGGGCGCTGAAGTATTTCCGCGATCGCGGATTTCCCTACTGGCGAGGAGCGCGTCGACGATTCGTCCGAGATCTATTTTGTTTTATTTCCTTTTATTTTATTTCTTTATTATTTCCTTTTAGGAAGATATTATTTCTTATCTTAGGAATTAGGTTTTGCTAGGTTATTTACCTCTCTTTCATAGCATCCTTTCATTATCACATTATCGTTCAGTTTTTCCCTTAGAGTTTTTATGCTTTGAAGACTATGAAGAACTAAGCAACCATTGCTTAGTCCGACGATTGAAGCATTCGTTTGTATTTGGTTGTGAGATTATAACTCTATTTCCTTTTCTTTGATTATATCAACTCTCTTTGTGCTTCATCCCATTGATTCTTGCTGATTTGACTAGTCTGATCATCTAGTTGATATTAGTGATTTTCTATTGCTAGGGTTTGGATATTTCTGGTTGAAATCCCTTATCTTGTGTAGCAACCACGATTTACATGAACTAGTTGTGAATGTTTATTGTGAAGAGAATTGATTACATGTCGAGTACTGACTAGTTGTTAAGTATTGCATGTATCCTGCTTAATTCATATGCTTACTGCTGCCGTTAGATTGAATCTTGATGGTTTCTTGATTGTTTAATGGTAAGTATTTTCGGGGCTGGTTGACCTGTCTATATACATAAGATCGGAAGAGGAATATTCATTGGTAGGAATTGGAGATAATCTAGGATCAACCAATCAAACTGAAGTGTGGATATTTGTCTGGCTAAGTTACTTCTCACCTATTGATTACATCTTTTGCATTGATTTACATTGTTACTTGATACAAACCTGAAATCCCCCTTTTGTTACTATTGGCATACAACCTTTGCATATGGGAAGATTGTTTACCTCCCTGTTGATACGATCGATCCCCGTGGAGCAAGACCGATCTAGATCCGGATCGTTTGTTCTTCCCAAGCAAGCACTCGTTCTTTGCGTTTTTCGTGTTCTTGGCTTTCTTCAAGAACTCATTCAAGGGAAACAATGTTATGTTCCCCTTTCTTGGGTTTGGCGGATCAAACCCTGGCGGCGGATGGGAGGAGGGGTTCAACGTGATGAACACCCGAGGTGGTGGAAGGAGGCCAACATTATGGCTCCTTAGAGAACTTTGAGAAAAGGCTAGAAGAGCCTTCAAAAGAGAGAGAGAGAGAGAGAGAGAGAGAGAGAGAGAGAGAGAGAGAGAGAGAGAGAGAGAGAGAGAGAGAGAGAGAGAGAGAGAGAGATTGAAGCCAATGGACAACTAGGAGTGACTCTCCACTAGATTATCTTAAACTTAACTTCAGAAATACAATGAGAGTTCTACCCTATTTATAAAAAAATAAAGGGAAAACTAGGGTTGAAGAGGAAACCCTAATGGGCTTGGGCCTAAGACATAAGGCCCAATCCATTACATTATTCTATAAAGGGAATGCAAAACATAACAAGCAAAGCTATAAATAGAAAATGGGCCCACAATCAAAGTGAGCAAGCCAACGGGACATGGCTCATGAAACACTATCACCGAGAGCACGCACGCCCGAGAGGCGTGGCTCGGAAATAGAACAACTTGGTAGCCTGCGTCGGAGAAGACGCCCTTCACTCGGCGCCATGGGGGATGCCAGGGATGCGCAAGCCAGAGCTGTGCTAGACCAAGGTCTTGGCCCAGGTCACTGTCCATCATTCTCCCTTTCTTAAATATGAATCGTCCTCAATTCGTGCACGTCGTGCTGAGGGAGAACAAAGGAAACACATTGGCGCTCCTCCCTTTCTTAAAGACAAAGTTGGAGTGTGGGAGGGCGCCAATCATGCGAGTGAGCTGATGGTGTTGTTGAACGAACAAGATGTAGGTGCCTTGCTCCCCTTCTTTGAACGAGCATATCTCTCCAGGGTCGAAAGGGCAGCATAGGTATCCCGGGATAGCTTGGCAACCAGTTGGCCACGTAGCCCTCCATGTTTGTATGGTCGCGCTCAGGGAGCTCCATGACGAGCGCAGCACATCGGCCTGACTTCAACTTGCCCGTGTGATGGGACGGTTTCGGTGTAGCAACCGTCATAAGCAAAAGATCTGGAGGCGCGACTGGTGCAAAGTCATTGATCACTTTAGACTTTGGTTGAACATTGTCGTAGTGGAGGCAGGAGGTCGGACCAGGCGTGTAGCAGGTGATGGTCGTCGTGCCGACCATGGATATAATGTCGTTGTCAGTTGGAAACACGTCGGTCTCGTCGGTCTGAGGCACAACGTCTGTCTTGGACTCATCTGTGGCGCTAACGGGTGAGGAAATGGGCGCTACAGTACACTCTGAGTCTTGAGCATCTCGGAGAGCATCTTTCTCGGCACACAACTCAACGATACAAGCAAGAAGCGATGCGGTGTCCTCAGAGGGGGTATGAGCTTGTTCAGGTCTTTGGTGGTCGCCTGCAAATCGCTGTGTCATCACATAAACCAACTGCTCCCATGTAGTAATGGGAATTAAGCGGTGCTCTGCACGTCCTTGTTTGAGTCGAGACCACCATGCACGAGCGTCGTGCGTGAAGTAGGCTATCACCACCTGAACCATCTCGTACTCCGTGTAGGGACAGTGGCGCAGAGCAAAGGCCGTGTTGCGGAGCCAATGGTGACACATGGCTTAGTCACTAACACCGTCAAAGGGTTCGATGTACGCACGAGGCACATGACGGGGACTTTCGGTTAGAGCTCTCTGGCTATGATCGTAGTGGCGCCCCGGGTCATGAACACGGCGTGCAAGGTTGTGATCTATTCCATGGCGCGCAGCACGTAGCTCGGATGGGGCGCACCTAGAGTAGTTGTCAGCCACATTCAAGGGTCGTGGTGCCATCTCGATTGTACCTATACAAAACATGACTAAGCGGAAGTCAAAGCAATCAAAGGCAAGAGAACCTAACGACAAACCAAGTCCTTGTCACAAACGACCCCAAACTTTGGCACTCAAGGGCCGAGGAATTTGGGCAAGCGTGAGGCGGATTAGGCTTGACGTCAGGCTAGAAGCAAATGAAGTAGCAAGCAATGATTCACACAAGCGTTGATAATTAAATGCTACTTGGAAACGGGAAACTTGATTATTTTTTTTTACCTCGGAAATGGACGGTCAAGCAATGAAGAATCACGCTTGAACCGCACAAGTGAAGGTGAACGGAGATATATGAACGAACTTAGAAATTTACGAAGAGAACAAAGGTGGAAGCAATTGAAATATATGAACAAACTTAGAAACGGGATTGAGTGCCAAAATTTAAAGATCGAAAGGAACAAGAAACTTAGCTTGAGGAATGGCTCTAATACCAATTGATACGATCGATCCCCGCGGAGCAAGACCGATCTCGGTTCGGACCGTTTGTTCTTCCCAAGCAAGCACTCGTTCTTCGCATTCTTCGTGTTCTTGGCTTTCTTCAAGAACTCCTTCAAGGGAAACAACATTATGTTCCCCTTTCTTGGGTTTGGTGGATCAAACTCTGGCGGCAGATGGGAGGAGGGGTTCAACGTGATGAACACCCGAGGTGATGGAAGGAGGCCAACGTTATGGCTCCTTAGAGAACTTTGAGAAAAGGCTAGAAGAGCCTTCAAAAGAGAGAGAGAGATTGAAGCCAAGGGACAACTAGGAGTGACTCTCCACTAGATTGTCTTAATCTTAACTTCAGAAATACAATGAGAGTTCTACCCTATTTATAGAAAAACAAAGGGAAAACTAGGGTTAAAGAGGAAACCCTAATGAGCTTGGGCCCAAGACATAAGGCCCAATCCATTACATCATTCCATAAAGGGAATGCAAAACATAACAAGCAAAGCTATAAATAGAAAGAGGGCACACAACCAAAGTGAGCAAGCCAACGGGACATGGCTCATGAAACGCTGTCACCGAGAGCACGCACGCCCGAGAGGCGCGGCCTGGAAATAGAACAACTTGGTAGCCTGCGTCGGAGAAGACGCCCTTCACTCGGCGCCATGGGGCACGCCAGGGACGCACGAGCCAGAGCTGCGCTAGACCAAGGTCTTGGCCCAGGTCACTATCCATCACCTATAGGATCGATCCTTATTTACCCTACTACATTAGTTAGGTTTTTGAGGTTATTTGATAGGTGTCTACGACAAACCATTTTCTTTTGCTAGCAAAGGGGTCAAGCTTAATGAGGGTGCCAATTTTATTTTCCTCAAGAATGGCTGCTATGGCTTCAGGGTCACACAGTTTAGCAGGTAGTTTAGGAATTTTAATCCATAAATCAATCTTTGAAGTTGGTTCAGTTTGGGTATCAAATCCATGGACCCAAAGTTTTAGCGGAAGAATTTGGCTATACAAGTGATAAGGGCGGCCCTCCTAGATTTTTGTAAGGTCCAAAGGGTTGGCAATGGAGATTTCAAACCACCCAAATTGTCGATCAAAGAAACTAACATCCCCTTTTAGGAATCTCCATTCAGACTTAAGTTTAGCAGAGACTTTTGGAAGTTCCATAGGATTCCCTATAATGTACCCCATTAAGGCTGATTCTTTTTTTTTTTTTTTTGCACTTTCTCTGACTTTAGCAAGTTTGGAAAGATATGGTTCAGAGAAATTTTTAGATTTGCCTTTGTTAATATGAGTTTCCTTGTTACCAGCATTATGTCTCTCTCCCATAGGGTTGTTGTTAGTGTTGTTAACACTAGGGGGCCTGTTAAGGTCAGCTTGTGAAGATGTTTTTTTGTTGTTATCAGAACAGAGAGCAACAGAGTAAGATGCAGTACCTTTACTCATATTGAATGAAGGTAAGCACCAAGTAGTAAAGATGCAAAGACAACACGCAGTTGACATACAAATAGAGCGTACACATTCAAATAGATCAGAAGAAGAATTTAAGAGAGCATTGATGGCGATATTGAAGTGGATAACACAAGCCAAGTAAAGCAAGCAGTATTTATAGGCAGATAAGCTTAGATAATAGTTGAAATCACAAAAGAGGAAAGAGATGGAACGAGTACACCTTGATTTAGGGTGAGAAGTAGCCCTCTGATGCCAACAGAAGACCAGAGAGAGACTTCTCCTTCCAACGAGACACAAAAGCTTCCCATCAGTACTCTTCCCAGAGGACCAGTCACACACCAGTCGGAGAGGTGGATGGATTCCAGGAAAGTCACCGCATACCCTATCGAGCCCTACCTCCCACGGAGACAGAGATAAGAACATAGGTCTTCTCCCAAACCATGAATCAAAGTCACAGCTACACTCCAGATGAATGGAATTTAGATGATTACTTTTGTAGTATAGAAATCCCCTTTCCCCTTTCGTCAACTTGCTTTCCCCCTTATTGTCTTTTTGTCTAACCCTAAAACGCTGAAAAAGGCACCAGCAGAGGGAGTAGGTAGTAAAGAGGTAGTACATTTTACTTGGTAGCAGCTTTGATTGAGACAGAACACACTCTGTAAGGTAGTAAAGCCATTGGAGTTGGTATAGCAGGTTAGAGTTTTGTTTTAGGGGGAAAGGCGAGGAAGAGAGGTAGAGGAGAGAGTTTTCCATTTGAGGTTATCAAAGGTAGTTATTAATGAGGAAAGATCCCGTGAGGACGTGATTGGCCGTTATGAATAAGGATGGATCTCGGCTGTCCGTTTCACCCTTCTTTATTAAAGTTTCTTTCCGGCGCGTTCCTTGGCGCGTGATCCTTTATTCTTCTTTCTTGTTCGCCAATCCAACAGTACGGCTCTTCTCGAGTTGCTGAAATCGTTGCCGCCGTCTTCTACACTCCATCGATTTGATGAAATCGTATTCTGTTTGATTTCGCATTCACCTCTTTGATCTGGCATTCATCTTCTTCCTTTGATTCGCTATAAATTTGTTGTTGATTACCTGCTTCAACTGATTTTGACGTGCCAAATTAGTCTCGCCAGTAGATCCCTTGAAATTAGGATTTTTCTTTCTCGTTTTCGATGGATTTAGGTAAGTTCTATGTGTTGTTGTTGTTGTTTAGTTTATAATATCGTATTTTGCTTCATATTGCTTTAAATCTCTATAGTTTCTGTTGTTTTTCTTGTTGTTTTAACATATGAACACATTCTCTTTGTATTTCAGATATGAACAAATCTTCTGGTTCATATGAACATATTCTCTTTGTTTTTTATGTTTACGTACATTCTCTTGGCTTTCGCATATGAACACATCCTATTTATATGTATGCACACATGTGTTTACCTGTCATTAATACATTATTAATTCATCTTTCCATGTATTTAGTCTTTTATATATTATCTGTACATTTTGCATATACAAAAAATAAAGTTTTAGTGTTTCATATACTGTATATGCACAAAGTGTAAGTTGATGTATGCACACAATAGTGTTAATCATATGCACACAAATGTGTTTAGCATATGAACACATGTGTGTTAGCTTATGAACACATCTTAATTTCATCTTTCCATGTAGTTTTAGTGCTTCATATATTATATATGCACACACTGGAAGTTGAGGTGTGCACACAACAGTATTAATTATATATTATCTATGCACACATGTGTTTACCTGGCATGAATACAATATTAATTCATCTTTCCATTTAGGTAGTATTTCATATATTATCTATGCACACAGTGGAAGTTAAGTTGCACACAACAGTGTTAATAATATGCACACATGAGTTATAATATATGCACACAACATTCTGCAACTTATATTTTTGTATTATGTTGGACACATTTTTTCAGGAAAGGGTGAAATGGAGGAGAAGAAGGGTACTGTTTCTCCATGCAGTACTATTGAGTATCATTCTCCTGTGTGTGATGATGAATTGAAGCCACATGTTGGACAACTTTTCCCTTCGGTTGAAGCTGCCATTCAGTTTTATCGAATCTATGCAGAAGCATGTGGTTTTTCTATACGTGTGAATTCATCAAAGAAAGCAAAGGATGGATCAAATGTTATCATATGGAAGTATCTAGTTTGCAATAGAGAAGGTTTCAAGCATGTATCTCCTTATGCTGAGTTCAATCCTGCTGAAGGAGATCTTGTTAAAAGAAGGACGGTGTCAAACAGGTGCGGATGTGATGCTAAAATGTGGTTCAGATTCGCTGGAAATGATGGCTACCGAGTGACACATTTTTTTAGTGAACATACACATCCCATGCTACGGAAGTCTGAAATGCAGTTTTCTAAAAGCAGCAGGAAAGTCACATCATTTCACCAAGACTTCATCATGAACTGCATTAAATCAAATGTCGGTGTTAGCAAGAGTTACAAAGTCTACAAGAATTTAGTTGGTTCATATGCTAATGTAGGTGCTACTGTTGTTGATTTCAAGAATTTTCTGAGAGGTCTCAATTCATACATGGTAGGCTCTGATGCACAAATGGTCCTTGATGACTTCTACAAGAGGAAGGAACGATCTGATTCGTTCTACTTTGACTATTTTGTTAACAAGGAGGACCAACTATGCCGCTTGTTTTGGTGTGATGCTATTAGTAGGAAGAGCTTCTCTTATTTTGGCGACGTTGTTTCAACTGATGCTACCTATCAACTGAATTCGTATGTACTTTCTTCCATCACCCTTTAAATCTGTTTATTACATATGTACACTGAAATAGGAAGACATATGAACACAGTAATCACTTACATATGAAAATATATGATTTAACACATGCACACATGAGACGTGGGATATGCACACTAGGTATATGATATGAACACATTGAATTGTAAATTTCTTCATTGCACATGAACACATTTGTATATCAGCTGCACACATTAATGCATTTGATATGAACAAATTATCAATACTTAATGCACACAGTATTGATGTGTTTACTTTTTATTGATGTTGTAGGTATAACATGGTTTTCGTTCCATTTACTGGTGTTGATAATCATAAAAAGTCTATAACGTTTGCTGCTGGTTTGCTGTTGAATGAAGATATACCTTCTTATATGTGGTTATTTGATAATTTGAAAAGGGCAATGGGCCGTGAGCCGTATGTGATTATAACTGACCAAGATGCTGCTGTAAAATCTGCTGTTGAGCAAGTTTTAGTGGTTCTGTTCATCGGTTATGCATCTGGCATATCATGAAGAAGGTCAATCTGAAAGTGAGATTCCCTCATATGACATGTCCCACTACTATTGAGGGATTCCATAAGAAGTTTAATGGCATTGTTTGGAGCGAGGAACTTACTCCTATTCAGTTTGAAGAGCAGTGGTCTACTATTATTTCTGAATATGGTCTAGAGATGAATGAGTGGTTGGGAGTTATGTTTGATCTAAGATGTTACTGGATACCTTCATTCTTCCATGATGTTAAGATGGCTGGCCTGTTGAGGACAACGTCTCGGTCTGAAAGCCAAAACAGTTTCTTTGGTAATTTTCTTGGGTCGCAGTCAACTCTTGTTGTGTTCATGATGCAGTTTAATAGTGCAATTGAGTCACAAAGGCATAATCAGAAGAAGTTGGATTTGGATTCTTCCACTTGCTCTCCACGCCTGAAGACGTCGTTGGAGATAGAAAGGCATTGTGCTTCAATCTACACCATCAACATGTTCTATGATGTGCAAGAAGAGATTTGTGGTGCTACTTACCAGTGTTCGCTTGCTGATCTGAGGAAGGAAACCGATATTCATCACTATGAAGTTAGTTTCCCAGTTGGAAAAAATCATACAGTTCAACATGTGATTGCTAGTGATGACTACCACTGTTCCTGCAACAAGTTCCTCAGTATAGGTATTCCTTGCTGCCACATCTTCATGGTATTTAAAAACTTTGGTATCAAGTCATTACCTACAAAGTTCATTAATACTCGTTGGACGAAGCAAGCAATTTTACAGCCTCTTTTCGAAGTGGATGGTTCAGTTGACGATGGTAGTGCTCAGATTGATGAGAAGAAGCAATTGGTGACTGAACTTTTGTCAGAGATGCATTATTGTGTTGATATTTTGGGTGACAATGTTGATAAAATGAAGGAGTTTTTGTGTGTGATAAAGGAGCAAAAGGCAGCTTTTATGAGTGTAGCAACAGCTGAGACATCTGCTTCCACCTCAACAAGAAATTATTCAAAATATGTAGGTGGTTTACCAGATCAAGTTAATGTTCATCCTCCTCCACGAGCAAACAACAAGGGCAGGAAGAGACGCATTAGGAGTGGACAAGAGATTGGGATAGAAAACTCAAAGAAGCAAAAGAGAACATGTGTGATTTGCAAAAAGTCTGGACACAATTACAAGACTTGCCCTCAATATGAGGATTAGGGAACACTTGTTATAGATTCAAAATTTCAACGGAATATTGATTCAAGTTGTATTTTTTTTTCGGTAGCTTTTCGTATTCAAACATTCTGTGTTTTCTTTTGTTATTGAAACTTTTACACACTTTTTGTTTTCATGTGCAGAAACTAGATATATTATATGAACACAGTAGGTATGTCATATGCACACACTGGCTCTCACCATTTGCTCACAAGAGCTTTCATGATATGCACACACAACAATAATCACATGCCCACACAAGAACTCAACATATGCACACAGAATAATCCATCATATGCGCACCTCATCATATGCACACACTGCCTTTCAACATATGCACACAAAATATTACACCATTCGAAGACTTTCTTTATATGCACAAACAAGAATACATATATGCACACACAAGAATTCAACATATGCACACACTAGCTATATATATGCACACGGTAAGCTTAGCATTTGCACACGAGACACTAAATAAATGCACAAAAAATATTAGCATTTTATACATTCACTCACAGAAGCAGTACATTGTTATTCACTACAAAACAAAATAAAACCTTCAATTGTCTTCTACCGTACATGTCATACTAACATTCAAGCTACAACAACGTTAAATTGTTTTGTTCCAAACACAGTGTAACATTACAACATTCATGGCTTTTTCTTGTTGGCTGCATAACTTCTCCTCTTTAGATAGCCTTCAAGTAACTGCTCAAACTTTTTCTTGTGCTCATTGTGCTCACATTTGAGGAAAGTTGAGCAGTACTTCACCCTTAAGTTGTTCAACTACTTTTGGTTTTCCTTCAGCAGACCGCTGCGCCATTCTGACAACCCATTTCCTTTGTACGTTTCCATGTGTCTCATTGCAAAAATGCCACAGTCTATCTTATTATTTGCATCCCTCCAGCTCATCTGTAGTCTCTCAGTCAGAACTTTGTTTACATCCATTATGATTTGAGCTTTCGTTGACATCTGACTTTCCAAGAGAAAATTCACAAATAAAGTTCTCTGTGTAAAAAACAAACAAACATAAGTTAGTAATAATTTTCCAATTTTGTAGTAATAAATTTATCATTTATAGTCAAGTTATACTCACCAATGTGCAGGGAACTTCTCCATATTTGTCATCACCTCCGTTGGAAGAGTTGTCAATTATGTGGACAACTGGTGTCTTGACATTGATTGCAATCACATAATAGTGTGCATGGGCAGTAATTGGGAAAAAAAACTGTTTAATCAATAAAAATAATGTATGTTAGAACATATCAACACTTATGTGTGCATATGCACCCAGAAAATATGACGACAGTACACATGCACACAAGTCTTCATATGTAAGACAAGACATATATATGCACACATAAGTGTACACATAGGCACACAACAGTGTTAATCATATGCACACAAAAGAATTATGGAAAAATATGCAATGTGTATATGGTTGAACAATAAAACTTACTAGGTCAACGTTTTGGATCTTCAAATTCTTTTTCTTGAAACCTTGAACAGAGTTAAAGCTCTCCATTAAGCATTTGTTGAACAATATTGTTCTTTCCTCCATTGCAACTTCTTTTGCCAACACAGTATACATCTGCATGTTAAAGAAAAATGAAGTTAGAAAATGTAATTCGTTAATAATGATATAATTTATTACAGTATTTAGTATGTACCATATGCACTGTTGGTAGGAAGAATCTCAATGGAGACGCTGCATCTTTGTATATTTCATTTTCATTTAATATTGCAGTGTATCCATCAAATAGACCACTGTCTAGGCATTGTCCTTCCTTTAATGAGGAGAAGTCACTTTTGTAGTATGAGAATTCATTCACTTTGAAAATCATATCGCTGTATGAAACTTATTTTCATTAGAAATGTGATTTAACATACTTACATAATCAAATTAGATACGCACACATAAAAATCAAAATATGCACACATAATAATCAAAATATGCACACACAAGAATCATATATGCACAAAAGTTCTAATATGCACACACATGATTTAGTATACGCACACACAAGCTTTAATATATGCACACACACTAACTATCATATGAACACATAATATTTGAAAATAAATTTATATCAACTTACCAATTTTTTATTCTTGTGTTCATCAGCCAATCGTAGATATTTTTCTCCTATGTAGTTGCATGCTCATTAATATCAACCTCTCTTGCTTTGAATGGAGATTTCACATATTCTGAAGGATTAGTTATCCTTTTCTGTACGTTCTGCACCGGTGTCACATTAGAGTTTCCAACCACAAATGTTACCTAATAATACACACAAACCGTTGTAGTCTTGCAAATTATAAAAGGTTCTAATTCAACCAAATTTTCTTTCTATGTACCTTCTTTGGAATGGTTGATTCTGTTGCCTCAACTGGTGTCGATTCCTTCGATTCCAGTTTCCTCAATATTTCCTTCTCCTGAGTAGAAATTGGTGAGACCCCCAAGTCAAATGATGGAACTTCATGAAAATCCATTCTGATCTGCAGTATGCACACAAAAGCATTGTTATATGAACACAAATGATTTAATATATGCACACACAAGGAACAAGATATGCACATACATTAACTATCATATGAACACCCAAGTTTTATCATATGCACACACACAAAATTCTATTCAGATTTTACCTTTTTATTTTCAGCAGCCTTTTCTTCTTCTGCCTTCCCAGCATCCTCAATTATTTGGGCCTCCTCAATTATTTGACAAGGCATCTCCCTTGGACTCTCAACCTTCAACATATGCACACAAAGAGTTATTTATATGCATACACAAGTATCATATGGACACACAAGTTTTAAGATATGCACACAGTAGGTATTCTGATTTCTACCACTTTCTCTCCTGATGCTTCCTTATCTCCCTCCTCATTTATTTGGCCTTGCATTTCACTAGAACCCTCAACCTTCAATATGCACACACAATGATTATTATTTGCACACACATATCATTTTATATGCACACACAAGTTTTACGACATGCACACAGTAGGTTTTCTCTGACTTTTACCTCTTTCTTTCCTGATGCGTCCTCTTCCTCATTCATTTGTCCTTGCATTTCAGTAGAACCCCCAACCTTCAATATGCACACAACCTTCAACATATGCACAAACAAGTTTTAACATATGCACACACAAGTTTCAAGATATGCAGACATTAGGTTCTCCCTTGAACCACCAACCTTCAATATATGCACACACAAGAGATATTTATATGCACACAAAAGTATCAACATATGCACACAAATAACATTTTATAAGCACACACAAGTTTTAAGATATGCACATGGTTTTTACCTCTTTGTCTGTTGAAGCCTCCTTATCTTTGTCGTCAATGATTTGGACAAGTATTGTACTTGAACCACCAACCTTCAACATATGCACACACAAGAATTATGAGGTATGCACAAACAATAGTTATTAGTATGCACACACAAGTATCAACATATGCACACAATAATTTTTTCACTTGGACCCTTAAACTACAACATATGCACACACAGGAGTTATTTATATGCACACACAATGACTCAACATATGCACACAGATTTATTGTTAAAAGATTTTCTTACCTGATTTTCATCATCTTCTTCCTTGTCATTAGTATTTTCCTCCTCCATGATTTCTTCTTCATTATGAGGCTCCTGTATGTTTACCTGGTTATGTTCTTCCTTATTTTCTTTTTCCTTGTCATGTACAATTTCTTCTCCCTTTTCAACTATGTTGGCCTCCTCCATGTTTTCTTCATAAGTGTGTGGCTCTTCCATGTTTCCTCGTTCTTCCCTATCATCATCACTGCCAACAATATGGGATTCGTGCATGTTTTCTTCATCCATGGTGTTCTTCATTAGAAGGTAAACACATGGATTAGTACTCGTTATATTGTAACAAACTATATAGCAAACAAATACACATTATTAACTTACTTCACCGTAATCCCTTGATACTTGTTGAACAAAATCCGACAGTCCAGGTACCCACATAGATCCCTCATGCTTCTCCTTTTCCTTCAAAGTTTTATCAATTTCATCCAAGCACTTTACAGCTTCATCCCAGAATTCAGATTGGTTGTCAAAGTCATTATATTCAGTTTGTGACAAGGACTCCGATCTCAGCTTAACATTTATAATCTTCTCACAGCCAATGTTGACCTTGTTCAGTAAACCATTGTGAGCAAGCTGTGGTGGTGTCCCCTTGTTCTTATTCACAAACTTTCTAATCTTTACAACCATTTCTTCAGCATCATGTAGATAGTCCTTCATGAATGTCTTGAGTTCGTCGTCATTTGGAGCAGCATCATTCTGTTTATCTTGGGCAGAAGCTGTCTCTCCCTGCCTTGTTGATTCATCTTGATCGTGAAACTGAGGCCTTTCCCTAACAAACCCTCTCCCAAATCCACCATGGATTAACTCTTCGTCTTCTCTTTCCTTTAGTGTCTTTGTGTTACAGTTCTTGATTATTGGAAATTTCCTCTCAGAAGGCTTTCCTTTAAACACCATTTGGTCAACATATATCAACTGCAAAGAAGTGTTATGCACACATTAAGATGTGAACAAAGAGGTAAACACATAGTAGGAGACATATACACACAACACTGTAAACATATGCACTCAACACCATAATCATATGCACACAGCACGAGACATGTGTGTGCACACATATATGCACCTATTTATGTCCATGTGCATTTGCAATGCACATACACAAGTGTGTGCAAATGCACACACACATGTGTGTGCAAATTCACACACACAAGTGTGTGCACATGCACACACATCACTTGTGTGTGCAAATGCACACACATCACTTGTGTGTTCACATGCACACACATCACTTGTGTGTTCACATGCACACACACCCATTTATGTGCATGTGCATTTGCAATGCACACACACAAGTGTGTGTGCAAATGCACACACATCACTTGTGTGTTCACATGCACACACACCCATTTATGTGCATATGTCTCCTACTATGTGTTTGCAAATGCACACACATCACTTGTGTGTTCACATGCACACACACCCATTTATGTGCATGTCTCCTATTTATGTCCATGTGCATTTGCAATGCACACACATCACTTGTGTGTTCACATGCACACACACCCATTTATGTGCATGTGCATTTGCAATGCACACACATCACTTGTGTGTTCACATGCACACACACCCATTTATGTGCATATGTCTCCTACTATGTGTGTGCAAATGCACACACATCACTTGTGTGTTCACATGCACACACACCCATTTATGTGCATGTGCATTTGCAATGCACACACACAAGTGTGTGCACATGCACACACATCACTTGTCTGTGCACATGCACACCAATTTATGTCATTGTGCATTTGCAATACACTTACATCACTTGTGTGTGCACATGCACCCATTTATGTCATTGTGCATTTGCAATGCACACACACATCACTTGTGTGTGCACATGCACACACCCATTTATGTCCATGTGCAAATGCACACACACATCACTTGTGTGTTCACATGCACACACACCCATTTATATGCATGTGCATTTGCAATGCACACACACATCACTTGTGTAGTGCACACACATGTGTGAACATGCACACACCCATTTATCTGCAGTGTGCACACACAAGTGATGTGTGAACATGCACACACTTTTGTGTGAAGTGCACACACATGTGTCTGGCTATGCACAAATAAGTTATCATATATGCACACAAATTTCAGAAATAATGAATTCAAAGAAATGAAAGTTTTATTCTTACCAGTAGTAGCAACAAAGGTCCCGTATATGGTTTTATTGTACTAGGTTCCCAATTACCTCCACACTCAACAAGCTTGTCAAAAACAAAGGCACTCCAATTATATTGGCTTATCTTGTCAACATCATCTAGGAGATCAAGTATCTCAAACTTCAACTTCCCATTGGCGTGCCCATCCACCACCGAATTGACAAAAAAGAGGATGAAGTACCTCTTGAACCAAATATCCCCTTGATATGTCAGCATCTTGTCTTTGATATTACCGAGCACAATACTCCTCGTTGTCTTTTTTGGGAAGTCGTTAGCTAACTTGGCAAGGATTTGTTTGTTGCGCAATTTATCGGGAGCCACAATTCTGATGCTGCCATTCGGAATGTCGAAATAGTCATGTGCATCATTCTCAGTAACCAAAATCTATGCAGAACGATTTAACTTGATGGTGCATTTACATTCATCAAATTTGCTAGCAACATATAGGCCTAGCCTCCCTGGCAAGTCTTCGACCTTCCAGGCAAGCAATGCTCCAAATCCCATGTGTATAATAGCTTGTCTCTGAGCAGCACTGAAATTATGTTCATCAGCAAACATTCGAACTAGTGTTCTTGGGGATTTTCTACATAACAACCGAGGGTTATCATTCCTGGCTTCAGTTATCCCCTTCTTCACGTTCAATTGTTGATTTGGTACCTTCCCAGTGTCCTTCTCCTCCATTTTCCCTCTCTTTGATACTTTCTTAGTGTCCTTCTCCTCCTTTTTCCCTCTCTTTGACACCTTCTCAGTGTCCTTGTCCTCTTTTTTCTGTTTCATTTGTCTAGATACCTTTGGTTCTGTAGGGCTTTTCTTCCTCTTGCCTTTTTGTTTGTGTTTTTCAGTAACTTCCTTCTCTTTTGGCTCAGTGTGTGGCTCAGTTTGTGCTGGCTTTGACTTGTTTGTATATCTGGGGGATTTTCTTGTTCCTTCTCTTTGTTTCTTCCTCTTTGTTTCTGTGCGCAAAGTAAAAGAAACACAATAATATTTAACATATGAACACATAAGTATTAAAGTGTTGTACACGGTGTACACAACATATACACTTGTCTAACTCACAGTATATGAAGACATACATTATCATTGTATGCACACAAAAGCTTTAGTTAAATATTATGCACACACATGTGTTTGCAAATTCTGTTCATCTTCAAACATGAATACACAAGTGTGTGCATAAACATGCACACACAAGTTAAACACATATGCACACACAATGAAAAGTCATGTGCACACAATTAAAAATCACATGTACATGTGTGCATATGCATACACAAGACTCATCCACAGATTTGCATATGCACACACAAGTTAAACACATATGCACACACAACTATAAGACATCTGCACACGGAAAGCTATTCTACTAACCAGGGGGAGTGTTTAACATATGAACACATAAGTATTAAAGTGTTGTACACGGTGTACACAATACACTTATCATTGTGTGTGCACACACTAGTGTGTGCATGTGCAGACACACGCATTTATGTCCACTTGCACATGGACACACACTTGTGCACACACAAGTGTGTTTGCAAACGTGCACAGATGTGTTTGCAAATTCTGTTCATCTTCAAACATGCACACACAAGTGTGTGCATACACAAGTGTTAATAAACATGCACACACAAGTTAAACACATATGCACACACAATGAAAAGTCATGTGCACACAATTAAAAATCACATGTACATGTGTGCATATGCACACACAAGTTAAACACATATGCACACACAAGTTAAACACATATGCACACACAGCTATAAGACATCTGCACACGGAAAGCTATTCTACTAACCAGGGTCAGTGTTTGTTGGGGTAGTGAATTCACAACTAGAATCTTGTTGTTGTGTAGATATTTGTCCTTCTTCATACAGAACCATCATCATAGAATCTGATGGATCTATCCCTCTCAGATATGTGGAGTCTCTCTCTTCTTCTTCTTCTTCAGATTCTGGACAATGTTGTACTTGTCTGACAGCCAACCTTTTTTTTCTCTTATTGTTTGTTCCCTTCACACCTATTAAGTACATATATGTTTAACGTACATTTCATATGCATACCTATTAAGTTAGAGATATTCAAAGATAAATATGTTTTCAAATGCACACATATGTACAATATACCTTGTGTTAGTGATGTAGTTGGTTTTTTGTTCTATGTAGATCTGTCATTCCTTCGCTTTGTCCTCAACCCCCTATCTGTCATAGATGATGTTGGGCTTTGATCTGGATCAATTTTCATTGTTCCATATCTTAATTCCGTCACCTTTGGAATTCAAGCAATAAAAACAAGAGCCCACAGATATAATTAGAATATTATAGTACACAAGATTTTAAATTTTATTTCATATGCACAACCTGTATTTTATTTAATGCACACATAAGGTATATCACATGCACACAACATATACACTTGCCTAACTGTTTGCACACACAATTTGAACACACATTAACTCATAGTATATGAACACAAACATTATTATTGTATGCACACAAATGTTTTAATTAAATCATATGCACACACATGTTTCAACCATATGCACAAATATGTTTTTATCATATGAGGCACATCCTATTTGTCATATACACACAACACTTTAACAGTTTACAACACTTTTAACAGTTTACAGACAATAATATAATTAAATCATCAGCACACTCATGTTACAACCATATGCACACACATGTTTTTATGATATGCACACAACACTATAACATTTCATAATAATATATTTCACTACAGATAATAGCGAAGTTTAATGATATGCATATGCATCTTACAACCATATGCACACACATGTTATTTATGTATGCACACAACTCTAAACCATTTTAAAACACTATCTAAAGAATAGAAGTACATGAAGTTTGTAGGAAGCAGTTTAAATTAGAAGATTTATATAGGTTTCTGCAGTTTTCTCCATACTTGTGGTGATTTCTCGTTCTTCGACCGCATTTTTGTCTTGTTGTTGTTCTTTCTTCTTTCGATACCTGAAAAATCCACTAGAAATCTTAGAAGATGAACACAAAATCTGTTTGAAGGAGTCGAAATCGCACGGAACAAACATGGAAAAAAACTGAAATTCGAGCGAAAAAAAACTGAAAACAACTGAGATGAAGCGGTTGAAATCGTGTAGATGTACTGCAAAACAGGATGAAATCGATACATTACCTTGCTTTTGGAAGTTTCTCTTGAAATCGCTCGAAATCGCCCTAGCTTCGCTCGAAATCTGAAATCGCCCTAGCTTCGCTCTCCTTCCCTCCCGTTAACTGTCTCGTCTCGCGCTCTGTTTTCTGATTGTGTCGATTGGAATTCCTTTTATTTAAAAAGCGCGTGTCTGCAAGCGAGGCCGAGAGCGTGGATGTTTCTCATCTAGCAATACGCGCGCGTTTGTACCCGTTGGATGGATTTCAATCTAGTGTTATTAGTTATCCTTAGTCCTAACGTGTAGACATGTCCTCACCGGATTTACACTCGTTATTAATTAGCCTTATAAAATGTGTACGCTGCGAATTTTAATGCCTATTTTCATCTTTTTTAAAATACGAGCCTACAATATATCAGTTATTCAATACCCATTCATGCGAAGCTAAGAGAATAGTTTCGATCGACGAATTGATAGCGTACTGAGTGAGTGGTAATCACATACGTAATATTTTTTATCTATAATGTCGGATCACTTTTTCAATGTACGTAGATCCTCTATAATGTAACATTTCATGCACCATTTGATGGTTTGTTTGAATACTTATTTAAACTAGTTGAAAAAAATGTCTTTGTAAGGTCAAATTGACATATTTATTAGAACTTTAAAAGACAAGGAGTTTTGGTAGTTGTTTGGAATTGTTTTGGATAAATTGTCTATAATGAGGAAAAGAAGACAATTTTATTTTGAAAATAGAAATTGTAGTTTGGAATCTAGTTTATGACATGCATAGACAATTTAGTGATTTTTAAAACTTCAACATTTATTTTATCTATACAATTATAACTCAACCTTCACTACAACTAATTAAGAAACTCGTATATCCGTACACACCCTAAGAACATCCACAATTTAGTGTTTCTCTAACATTTAATTACTTTTTTAGTTTAAAATTACCATCGTGGATGCCCTAAGTATAGCATACGCAATTTAGTAATAATCTTTATATAAAGTTAATGTAGTACCCGCACCCTGTACGAGTGAACGTATTTAAGTAGTTTTAAGAAAAAATATATCTTATTCATATTGTATAAGAGTTATATAAATGAAAGATTGAAATAACAATAAATTTGTTGTTTAAAAACAATATATTCAACATTTTATTGTTAATTATACAACTTGTATAAATATATTATATTTCATTCATACTCATTCTCATACTTGTTAATTATATTGGTAAAGTGTTATCTACTCGCAAAATGACAAATGTGATATCGTTTAATCAATAAAATGTGATACAGAATAATTTTGATGAAGATTAAATAAACATAATTTTCAATTTAATGACTATAAGGTATTAATTCATCAATGAGTCATTTACAAACTTAATTGAAAAAAGTATTGACTCTTTAATGTATGTCGGCTTCATCTATACTATTATATTTTCTCTCCTTTCCATATTGATGATGATCATCAATCAAGTTGGACGAAACATGTTGTCGTAAATCAATATATATAGAGAGAGAATGAAATGCAATTTGCATTAAAAATTCAAATTTTAATTAATGAGTGTAATTCATACTATTTATCTAGTCACATTGGTGAGATGCTACTTATTTAGACGAATTAGATAAATGGATAGTTAGTTATATTTAAAGAAAAGTATTAATGGAATAACTATTTAATTGAAAATCTTAAGCAAACACCAATTAGTGAGAAAATAAATTAATAAAGTAAAAACTATACTTCGATCAAACCAAATAAAATCTTAACAAAAAAATTTATCTTATAAATTATAAATAATTAATAGTTAATAACTAAGAAGATGCAAAAAGGATTACAGTCAAATTTAGTTAGTTCAAATGCCAAAAATAATTTACTTAGATCAAATGATAATAAAAATTTATTATTGTAATAATAACTCTTAACAACAAAAGACTTCAAAATTTATATATTTTATCCTTAAAAAATTTGAAATATTTTCTTAGTCAAATGAAAATCTGATTGTTTAGTCACTTTTTTTTTCTTTAAGAATGCTTTACTCTTATTCCGAATTTTTATATACCATTTTTTATAAATAATAAAAAACACCATTTTATGTTTTAGAATATATATAGTTTGTTTGTATAATAACAAATATCACTCTAAGTATTGTTACTCTTGTTGATGTAAATCATGTCAAAATACATATAGTACTTGTAAAATTTTGTTGAATAATTTATTCAAAAAAATGAAAAAAATGATAAAAATGTTAAAATTGTCTGTTTAGATTTGTTACTTTACAAATTATTCAATAACAGTTGTATTTACAATTTAAACAAAGTAAAACATTATAAAATGTGGGCTCAGAATTGTTCTGATGATTGTAATTGAAAGAGTTTAATATAGCTATATAGATATTACATACATAATATTCGGCCCATGTGAGGTTAAGTTTTCTCCGGATAGATGGATAAAATTAGATAAAACAATATAGGGTTTATATGGTGCTACTAGTTAAATATAATATTATTAAAAATGTTAAATAATAATTAAGGTGGGAAAGAGATTGCATGATATATATAATATGTTTTGAAATATTATTGTCAAACTATATCATAAGAAGAAAAGCAAATATTGAGATTCTATTGTACACTTATCATTAATAAAAGTATAATTCATCCAATAAATGTGTATGAGTCCGTTTGTAAGTTAATAATTAGAATGAAGTAAAGAATTAATTTGTTAAGATTTGTTGGTTTAATTTTTATTAAAATTTCCTAATTAGTGATATAATATTAAATTATAAATTTAAAAACCCCGCAATTTGAAGAATTAGAATAATTTTGATGGCTTTTTATATGATAGCTTTAATATATATATATATATATATATATACACGATTTCTATTTAGCGCCCGGGTGAAATTGCTATTTCACGCCCCGTTTCATCCGTGGCGGACCAATGACATTCGTCCGTGACAGACCAAAGTGCTCCATCCGTCACGGACGGGGTTAACAACCATAAACATTGAATGTTACTTGTTCTCACCTAACAACATTAACTACACATTCATACTCAACCATATTACGGCCAAACTAAACCCTAAACCTCAATCACTCATTCATTTCCATCCAGGGAAAGACTCGTGTCAGCTTGGACAGATACTGTTTTCACGCTTGGAACTTCAACGACAAACATGTTAGTGCATTGTCCAATCTGTATTGCATTATGTATTCACTGCATTCTGTTCTCTTCATAAACTGTCTGTCTCTTGCTAAATTTTCACTGCATTTTGTACTAACTATAGGGTTGAAGGAGCATACTCTAGTTTGAAAGACTTCTTGACTACTCCATATGTTAGTCTAGACACGATATTCGGTCAATATCATTCAAAGATGGGTAACCAAGTAAAAGACATTAAGGGGACCTTCAACGAGAGTGTACAAAACATGATGACTCTTGTCACATGAGCTGATGTTTTCAAGCGGTTAAAGAGTATCTAAGATTGCACTTGACCGCTTGACAGAGGAATACAGAAAAGGGGAAAATCCATTTTGTGACAAGATCTGCATATGCCAGATGAGGGTGAGAGATGGATTGTCGTGTGTGCATGACATCGCTAGATGTTCAGTCCCTATTAAGCCTTCAGCGTTGCATCCGTTTTGGAGACGATTGAGTCTGTCAGAAGTGCAAGACGAAGGTGAGGCTGAGGTGAAGCGCAGATTCGCGAGATCTTTGATGTATCAATTTTATATGGATCGGTTCCCCAATCTGTTAGCATATGATCAAGAAAAATGTGTCTCACGACTTTATGACATCGCTCGCCCCGAGGGGACCAGTCTGCAAGAGCCGGCTATTGTGAGGCATAAGGGACGGCCAATAGAGCTCCAAACAAAGATACCACTAAAAGACATCCTTCTTCATGGGAGTACACATACAAAGATATGGAAGGGACACATCCCAAGAAGCAACGAGGTAGGCCACCAAAGCCCACTAGTATACCTTCACCAAACCCTAAAGCTCCTACCACTCCTTTGAGGCCATCTCAGGTTAGAGCTTCCAAGAATTCAGTGGGTCAAATGTTTCCACCATCTTATCTGGTTCCACGGTCCTTCATTACAGACCGTGAGCCGTATATGGGTATAGTTCCGTCGTGTATGCACGAACACTTGAATGGTTACTTTGATATTGTTAGTGATGGAAGTTGTGGATAGAGAGCAGTTGCATATCAAATAGGCATCGGGGATGAATAATGGAGGATCGTCCGACAATCCATGATTGATAAGGTGAAAGAAATTTGGGCATTGTATGCTAAGACTTGCCTCTTTGAGATGACGCTGCATAGAGTACTGGAACAACTTACATGGTTTGACTCTGGGATGGCCCCAGAGAAGACTTGGATGGTCCTTCCAGATATGGGTTGTCTGGTCGCTTCGGCATTCAATTGTGCAGTTGTCGTGGTGGGTGGTATAAACGCTACTTTCTTTCCTTTGCAAGCGGTTCCACATCATCCCAGAGGTGCTAAGCTTAAGACGATATGCATCTGCCATGTTGAGAAGGAGAGTCATTTCATTTCGGTATGGTACTAATCATTAATTTTTTTTTATTTGTTATTTGAACCCATGAACTAGGCATCTGAGTACGTTCTCCATTCTTTTGTAGATGACCATATTAGAGATGTCACCATTGCCGCCAGTATTTGTCATGTGGGAGCATGCACATGTTGCCTCTGTTGCTTGTCTGTATGATCCATTCGTTTATCAGATGATGGCGTTCAGACCTTCTTCCACAAGAAAGAGACGAGGTCGCAAGCCGACTTAAATCCTATTGTACTCGCACATTGTAAGGCTATTGTAAGCCAACTTATATGATATTTTACTATGTTTTCTGTATGGTTTTGGAGAAGTATAACCTTTTCTACGTAACCCTGAATTGAGTGATTTCAACGCCACATTAAAGATCAAGATGGCAACTATAACTCCTCCAAATTTCAGCGCGTTTGGACCAGAGAATCAAGAGTTATGACAATTCCAAAATTGTGTCGCAGCTCTGTAAAGTTGCACGATTTGCAACAAACCATGCCCTAGACCGTGCTCCCTTACTGAGACGTAGATTTAGCTTATGTAAAGAGGCACAGTCCCATCACGTATGAAGCCTATCCGTCTGTCACGTATGGAGCCTATCCGTCCGTCACGTATGGAGCCTATCCGTTCGTGAAGGACGACTCCAATACAGCTTGGAGCCTTAAGCTTCTGTAATTCTAGCTTAAAAATTAGAGGATTTATTTTAGGACGGTATTTTAGGATTTAGCTTCTGTAATTCTCTTCTACCTCTTTTTTCCACTCTCTCTAGCTTTTAATTTAGGACGGTATAAATTTAATTTCGACCGCTAGGTGTTTTTGGAGATCCATTGAAGATTTGTAAAGTCATCAAATTAACAAACAAGAGAACATACAAAGGTTTACCCCAAACTCTCAACAAACTACCAACAAACTTAAAAACATCCACAATTACCAACACCCTAACAAATGAAAACATCAAAGAAGCAAATATGTCCAAACTAAGTAAGGCAACCTATGCATCTTAATCTTCATCGTCCTCCTCATCATTGCCGTGTGTAAAAGGGTCTAAAGTCATCAAGGCAGTGGCGGACAGCCTCGCGCATGTTGTAAAATTTCTCTTCCTCCGCATTATGGAATAGATTGAGACGCTGAAAAGCTTGTCCAATGCACTATAGAAATACGGAAAAATTAACCAAGGTAAAACTTGAATTGTATATGTAAATCAAAAAACAAACATACAACACATATTTTTACCTGGACAGGATCTCTGATTCCTGCATCATGAGGCCTGACACATAGGTGTGTATGAGGCATGTACCATTCCATGTAGTCGGCACTGCAGTCATATCCATTGTAAGCAAGAGGGCCCATATGTGTGATCCAGATGGAGTGCTCACTTCTTGTATCCCAACTCCAGTTTGAAGCAGGGTGATGTTGTACTATATAACTCCTGATACTGTGATGTCTGGCATCTTTGATGGGCTCTATAACCGGTCGGGGAATCCGCTATTCACGTCCAAACTGCCTCGCTACCCGATCCGACATATAGGGCCTTGTGATTCTCATAAATGAGATGACCCCATAAAAAAGGCAGGAGCCAACTCTGGCATACTGTAATCAACATATCCATAGGGCTGCCAGTCAACCTATACAGAATTGGATGCAATCAACATAGCCGTAAGTACCTTCACACAATTGTAATACTTTAATATGAGACATAAACCCCATCATATGATACTTACTTGCCAAGGGTGTATTAAATCTAGCTCCTCCCTGTAGTTTCTTCTTTGTCTACTACGAGTCTGCACAGGGTTCCACCGCCTTGCATATGGCACAGTGAATTTGAAGCAGGGATTCTGTGGAGGACGAAAGCTAGGAAAGTACAGATAGATCCATGCATGTACATAAATATGTTTTTACAAACATATCAACCTATACCATAATTTTAATTAAACAATATAAAAGCGATATGCAACACAATTCTCACCAGCAACAATGTGTAGCAGGTCGACATCTGATGACATTCATGGTGTGAACACTCGCCCAATGAATGATACATGAATGCCAACGTGTCGGAACCCCAAGAAAGATCGCGAGTAGCATGAACGTTACTCACGTAGGTCAGATTCGGCATGGGCAACAAGTGTTGGGACTTGTCGGGAAAGAGGATCGAGCCCATCAGGTACAGCAGATAGCCCGACGTGATCCTCTCATCATCCAGCTCTGTGGTCAAGCAATGATTTCTTAGGTTTTCTATAGTGAGTCCACGTTGTGCCATTTCGGGTGTCAACTCAAAGAACTCCATTGCCCTATGCACTTGTTCATTGAACAAGTCATTTTTTGCCCTTGATACGATCCTAGAGGGGAAGTCCCATTCCATCCCCATCAATCTTGAGGCCCAAAATCATGTAGACATTCAGGAGAGTTATAGTCATCTCTCCAAATGGCATATGAAATAAATTGGTCTTCGGCTGCCATCGCTCCACAAAAGCAGAATTCAAAGGTTGGTCTACATAAGTGTACATCAAGTCCTACAGATGTGTGATGCCGCTGTTTCGGGCCAAATCGCACCATGGAGAGACATCGTCTAGCCTCCATTTCTTTAGTTGCTCGTGCCTGTGCTGAAATGTGAGAGTTTCTCTCTCCTATAAAAGAAAATGTTAGATACAAAAATAAATATGGAAATAATTAAATAACAACATCAAGTTTTAACAACTTACGATGCCCTGATAAATGAAGTATGATGTGTGGGCTGTGAAGCTAGACAACAGGTCTATGATATTTAGACCTCCTGCTACAGGTCCTATCAACTTCGGATCGATAATATCCCGACTTCCAGCCTGCCTACGCTGTCTATCCTGCCTAGGCTGTCTAGAAGCAGCCAGTTCCTCCGACCGATTCCTCAAAGCTAGGCTGCTAAGTGGGCCAAACACCTTGCCCACTCATATCTCCCGTCCACATGGGCCAACCACAAGGTTGTTCATGTACAGGAGGTATATACTGTTGGGCCCAACATTCTCTAGAAGGATCGAAACCAACGGATTGGGCCGGAATCCGAGCAAGGTCGAAGGCCAAGAGAGACCGGAAGGAAATGTCGAACGCTCCACAGACGTGAAGGATCCGACCAGTCCCGAAGATCTCGCCCAGGGCATTAAATGCTCGATCGATGGCAACGGCTATGGCATTAAACACGAAGATTATGCTAGCAATCAAGGGCAAATCCCGAAGATCTCGCCCGGAATTAATAGGAGATATTGCAAAAAGATGAATAACGAACACGAGATGACAATTACCATATATAGATCACGACGAGGCAAGGAAGAGGAGACACGTCTGCATCCGGTATCCATTGGATTGCTTTGAAAAGAACTCATGAGTACACCCGCTCTAGCGCAGTCTCCTCGGAATCTTGCTCGATCGTTACCGGTTGTATCACAGAAACACATGTCGGATAAGATCCGATCCTTTGTTCTCTAAGGATAAGTTGTACTTCGACCTGATTCAATCATCAATAGATCTATCAATTTCCTCGCTATTTCGTATCTTTTCTTTGCTTGTTGATTGTCTGTTTTGGTTTGGATTGATTTTCTATTATCCGGTCGACTCATTACCCCGTCTAAGGCGATTTAGGTCGTCCGATCTTTTTGCCCCAAAACAATTTGGTGCCCACCGTGGGGCAACTTGTCGATCACCATCTCGGAACCTTCCACCCATGACTATCAACCCACCTACCGGTACCGAGGAGCCATGCCTCGAAGACAACACCCAAGCTCAAGGAAACACAACCGAAAATCCTACCCCAACCCAATTCCAAGAGCTTGCCCAAAAAATGACTGCCCTACAAGAGGAACTTGCCCAGCAACGCCAAAAGACCGAAGCCTTGGCTGCTTTATCCACCCAATCTGAGGCCGAAATTGTACAACTAACCCGTGAAAATGAGTCTATTAAGTCGCAGGTACAATCAATGGCTTTCGGATCCAGGCGGACGCCCACCCACAGCAACATCCAGACGCGTATTGACATGAATAGCGTCGAACTAACCCCTCCAAGCGTACGGCATCCCGGACATGCTGAGGGTATATCTCGAACTCCTCTGGTCAATCCATTTTTAACTAACAATGTTACTTTCTCCACACCGATCGGGTCAGCAGAGACTCGAATCGACGATCCACAGGCTACCAATCCCCCCGACATCATGACCCTCGTCCAACAAACGCTCAGTCAACACATGAAGGCACTTGATGATCGCATCGCTAGAATTCTTGGAGTTCCACAGCCGATCGAGAAAGAAGTGTCAGGCGGATTCAAGGAATCTCCATTTATCGGAGACATCGCCAGAGTCGAAATCCCAAAGAAGTTCCACCTTCCCAGCATGGCGACATTCGACGGCACCAACGATCCAGACGATCACATTTCTCTCTATAAACAAAAATTAATGACTGCATCTATTCCAAGGGAGAGTCGCGAGGCTGTCATGTGCAAAAGCTTTGGCACAACCCTCGCGGGTCCCGCACTGACTTGGTTTATGCGTTTACCTCAGGGAATGATCGCCTCGTTCGCGGATCTGGTCAATTCCTTCAAAATCCAATTCGCCAACAGTCGGAGACTCGAAAGAAAGTCGAGTGATCTCTATCGAATCACCCAAAGGTATAATGAACCTCTCTGAAACTATCTAAACAGGTACAATAAGGAGAAAGTCGCGATCCCCCATTGCGACGTCATCACCTCCATCGAAGCCTTCCGACAAGGTCTGATCAAGGACAGCAATCTTTACAACGAGATCACCAAGTACCCGTGTAGAATTTTCGAGGATGTCCAAGCCAAAGCCATGGCCGAGGTACGTTTGGAAGAAGACCGTGAATCATGAAAAGCATCCCACGGACCTGATCAATCCGATCGCAAATCCTCCTCCGACAACCGTCGAGACAGACGCCAGCACCCCTACAACCGTCGAGACAGGTCCCAAGACTGGAGAGATGGTCCAACATTGCCTCCCAGGGTCCAATCTTACAATTTCAGTGTTTCCGTGTCGGAGCTCATCAAGAGTTTCGACAAATATGGAAAAGAGGTAAGATGGCCCCGAAAGAGCGACCGACCAGACGTCAAAAAGGACATGAGCAGATGGTGCGAATTCCATGGTGACCACGATCACTCGACGGATGAGTGCATCGCCTTGCGTAAAGAGGTCGCCAGGTTACTCGCGCAGGGGCTCTTGCGCGACGTAATCTCAAAACGAGCCAAGACAACCATGTAGCGACAAGATCAGGTAAAACAAGATAAATCCCCATCTCCTGTCCATACAAAAATTGTGAGTACCATTTTAGGGGGATCGGACGTATATGGGAACACATACTCCGCAGCCAAACGACATGCAAAAGAAAGCAAAGGCAAAAAAACCCGAAACGCCGGAGTTCAGACAAACCAAGGTCTCTAACCTCCCGACAGTCACGTTCGACGAGTCCGATGCCGACGGGTCGGAAAACCATCACGACGGTCTGGTAATCTCTTTTTCTATCGGGAACTGTTTGATACGTAGAGTACTAATCGATATAGGAAGTTCGACTAATCTCTTGACCTTCGACGCCCTCAAAGGGATGGGTCTGGGTGAAGATGACCTGATCAAGAAATCAACTCCTAGTCGGATTCAGTGGCGAAGTTAAACACACTATCGGCGAAATCGTTCTCGCAACGTACGCCGGAGGAGTCAGTCAACAGGTGAAATTTCTAGTCCTAGACTGCCCATCTCCCTATAATTGCATTCTTGGCAGGCCATGGATACATGCTATGAAGGCGGTACCCTCGACGTACCATCAAATTATCAATTTCCCTACCAAGTGGGGAGTCCAAGAAATCAAGGGAGACCAGAGGGCGGCCAGGGAATGTTACGTCGCCTCCATGAGAAGCGCTGTCAAGCATAAGGTCGCATAGCAATCACAGATCGGCAAAGGACCTAATCGATACGTCGAACCCGAAATGGAAAAACTTGACGAAATCGTACTAGATTCTTCAAAGCCAAACCAAACGGTAAGGGTCGGGTCGGACCTGGACGACTCGACCAGACAACAAATTCTTGATTTTCTCAGATCCAATACTGATTGTTTTGCATGGTCACATGAAGACATGGTCGGTATATCTCCAAACATTATTACCCATAAATTGAACGTAGATCCATCTCACCCCCCCTGTAAAGCAAAAGCGCAGGAAATTCGCCCCAGAGCGAAACCAGATTGTCGACGACGAAGTCAAGAGCTTGTTGGAAACAGGAAAAATAAGAGAAGTCAACTATCCCGAGTGGCTAGCCAATGTGGTCGTAGTCCAAAAGAAAAATGGCAAGTGGAGAGTTTGCATCGACTTCACTGACCTCAACAAAGCCTGCCCTAAAGATTCATTCCCACTCCCTTACATCGATGCCATGGTCGACGCGACGGCAGGACACGAAATGTTAACCTTCATGGACGCGTGCAGTGGCTACAATCAAATCCTCATGGAACCAGAAGACCAAGAGAAAACGGCATTCATCACGAGCCAAGGTATCTATTGTTACAAAGTAATGCCCTTCGGACTAAAAAATGGAGGGCTACTTACCAACGACTGGTCAACAAGATGTTCAAAGATCAGATTGGGGACACAATGGAGGTCTACATCGACGACATGTTAGTCAAATCGAAGCAAAAGAAAGACCACATTGAACACCTGAGGGAAGGATTCGAGGTACTTAAACGCTATAACATGAAATTAAATCCCACTAAATGTTCTTTCGGAGTCTCTTCAGGGAAATTATTGGGATACATGGTGACACAAAGAGGAGTAGAAGCCAGCCCAGAATAGGTCAAGGCCCTCATCAATCTTCGATCCCCTCGATGCGTCAAGGACATGCAAAAGTTGACAGGTCGGATAGCAGCTCTGAACAGATTCATGTCGAAGTCATCCGACAAATGTAAACCCTTTCACGACGCTCTCAAGAAAAACAAATCTTTCCAATGGACGGAAGAGCACGAAGTTGCCTTTCAGGACCTAAAGAAATACCTTGCCAGTCCCATGTTGCTAACCAAACCCAAAGACGACGAGCCATTATTGCTGTACCTAGTAGTATCGGAGTCCACCGTGAGTGCAGTACTGGTCAGAGAAGAAGATGGCAAGCAATCGCCAATCTACTATGTCAGTCGAACGTTACTATCGGCAGAAACAAGGTACTCATCGTTAGACAAACTCGTACTATCACTGGTAATGGCATCGAATAAACTCAAACCATATTTCGAATCCCATACTATAATTGTCCGCACTAATCATCCCATGAGAGCAATCATGAGGAAACCTGAGTTCACAGGACAGATGGCCAAGTGGACCATACATCTCAGCGGCTATGACATCGAATACGAGCCCAGAACAGTGATCAAGTCGCAAGCCCTGGCTGACTTTGTGGCAAACTTCAGCCCGACCCTAGAACAAGAAGCCACCAAAGAAACGACACAGTTACTCGCAACAGAGGAAACGGGTAAGTGGGAGCTCCACACCGATGGTGCGTCGAACGCTAGAGGATCAGGGCTAGGGGTCGTGCTGAAATCGCCACAAGGGGACAAGATAGCCCAGGCCGTAAGATGCAATTGGGACGCGACCAACAACGAAGCTGAATACGAAGCACTCATTTTCGGGATCATCTTGGCGCGCGACCTAGGGGTCCGAGAGATCGAAGTCATTTGCGACTCCCTCCTAGTTGTAAATCAAATACAAGGGTCGTACAACGCAAAGGACGACAGAATGATAGCTTACCTGGACGTGGCCAAGAAGTTGGTCGACCAATTCCAAACATTTGACATCAGGCAGGTGCCCAGGGATCTCAACTCTCAAGCTGACGCACTAGCCAATCTAGGGTCCGTCTTGGACCCAAAGGAATTTCCAAATATCCCACTGGCACACGTCATGACACCAGTTGTTCCAAAAACATCTAAGGAGTCGGTCGCACCATTAGAGGAACTTGTCGCGATGGAGATAGGCGACCGGCCGGAAGAAGACATTGTCAGCAATCATGACGACTGGACGTTACCTTACATCAAATGGCTAAAAGACGGCGTCCTACCCAACGACAAAACAGAGGCAAAAAGGCTAAAGGTGCAAGCACTTTCTTTCGATATTATAAATAACATCCTGTACAAAAGATCTGTCACAGGGATACTCCTACGATGCCTTGATAAGTGCTATTTTGTACCACTTATCTAAGGATTATTACCAGGTTTGAGGCGCCATTTGGTTGGATTTTATGCACAATTGGAGATTATGGAGTTAAAGTGGAGAAGTGTAGTTTTGGTGGTCTGGAGGAGCTAATTGAAGACATCCAGAGGAAGAGGAGTCGACCACCTGAGGAGACGTTGAAAATCTATGAAGAAACCACAATAAAGAGTAGAAGAGCTGAAGGATGCCGCCCCGCGGTGGGAGTTGGCGCCCCGCGGCCAACATGAAGCGAACAGCTAATTAATTAGAAGCCTGCGTGCTGATGCTGGAATTAAAGAGATGGCGGGCCACGATTGGAGGAAGAAAGGCCCAATCAAAGTTCGGCCCACATGAAGTTGAATGGAAGCGCGTGAATTGAAGAAGCGGAAAGCGTGTTGAAGCCGAAGAAGTGAAGCGGATGATGCCATGCGACGTCAGCGAGTTGTTTGAATTGGAGATGGGCCATGTTACTGCTGCTTGCATTGGGCCGCTTTTGCTGCTGATTTGGGCCAAGCGAGAGGAGGCCGAGGGTGAAGCTGACCGTGAGGCTGCTTGCCGAGAATTGGAGTTACGGGATTGATTCCCAAATTTCGATAGTTTATATTTGGTTATTATTTTTATTATTATTTCCTTTTATCTCTTTTAGTTTTAGGTTAAATACTCTTTAGTTAACCTAGTTTCAAAAGACAAGATTTAGTTTTGAAGTTCGTTCCGTTTTGCCTCCGGGTTTCCAACCCATGGAGAGTTAAACACCTTTGTTCTGCTAGACGTTTGAAGCAATACAGTTGATTATGTTGTGAGATTTCTATTCCTTGTTCTTATTCTTATGTGTGTTGGTTTGATTCTCTTGGTTATATTGATTATTGATTTATCATTATTCTTCATAGTCTGGCCAGCTAGGTTGAATACTTTTTATCAATTGCTAGGATTGCATATAGGGGTTCCGAGTGCATATCTAGTGGCAAACACAATTGTGCGTATAGGGGTTCCGAGCGTACAATTGTGTGTGAGAATCAATTGCATGTTAAGTAGGGGAGTGAGTACTTGTACGTCTTTCTACTTGCATGTATCCTATATCCTTGTGTGCATTGCTATTGTTGTGTTGGAGCTAAAGTACGCTGACAACTGTGAGAATCAGTGGTACTTTATCATTGGCATAGTAATAAGTCTATCGACAACTGTGAGAATCGGTAGTACTTAAGATCAGGGTGGGAACAACCATAAGAATAGTTAAAGAACTTGGATTTAGAGATTTCAGTGATCGACTTATCTCTGTATTGTGGATCTCGTTCTAGTAGAACTACTTTCCCCATTCTTATTCTCTCATCAATTACACTTATTTGCTTTGCTCTGCTTGATAATCAAAACCCCCCTTTTGTCACTTTACATGCTTGTGAACACATAGATTGATCACTTCCTCCCTGTGGATTCGACCCTTGCTTGCCTCTACTACTTGTTTAGGTTTGTTAGGATTATTTTATTTGTTTAGGTGTCACGACGACAAACGCCTATCATGCCTCAAGACTCCAGAAGTCGGACGTATCTTACAATCGTTACATGAAGGAGAATGTGGGAAACACACCGGCGGGCGAAGCCTCTCAGGAAAAGCCTTGCGAAATGGATACTACTGGCCCACGATGAATAGAGACGCAATGGAGTACACCAAGAAGTGCGATGCCTGCCAACGACACGCACCCGTTCCTCACCAACCCTCGAAACTACTACATCCGACTCTAGCGCCGTGGCCCTTCATGAGATGGGGGATGGACATTGTTTTAGGGCGAAAAGATCGGACGACCTAAATCGCCTTAGACGGGGTAACTAGTCGATCGGGTGATAGAAAACAATCCAAACCAAGCCAAAAATAGATAAACACAGAATAAATGTATAATAGCGTGATGATCTTATTAGATGTCGTGTGAATCAGACTGAATCGTGATACAACTTATCGTAATAAAACCAAAGATCAGGTGGGACTCGACCGGCGACTTGTGAGTGGCGACCGGCAGGGATCTAGCGTAAGAAGCCGTTAGAGAGCTAGGTCGAGAGCGAGAGTGCTATTCTGGTGATTTTTTTTTCCGAACGCCTGTCCTGTGTGTAATTGTGTAGGCTTCTTCTTATCTTTCGAGTCGTCCTGATATGGTAAGTCTTTTACTCTTGTGACCGTTTATGCTTCGGCCGAATATTCCATCTTCAATGCTCGGAGTGATGGTGAAGATTGCGCCATTAAATCTCTGCGTTTATGGTGGTTTGAAGGCAATGGCCGTTGCGTGATCTAGCATTTAATACTTGGCGAGATCCTCGCGATCCTGTCGGAAGGCATTCGACCAGAGACGTCTCGTCGGATCCTCTGGGCTTTCTTCTTCGATCTTCCGATTGGAAATGGGCTTGGGCTCGATCGATTTGACCCATCTTCTCTGGAGAATCCAGGCCCAACAATAGCCCCAAGTTGCTATGGGCTTACGGTTTAGGCAAGTTGACCAGAATCCGTGGCAACTTCTCTAGACGCGATCTCCACCTTCCAATTTGGCGCGTTTGCTCAGGGCTACGTGGCGCGTGATCGAGGCATGATGCGATGCCTCTGCAGGCCTTCACTTTCCTCCATAAATTCGTAGCAGAAGGAATTGATTACTCTTCATCATCTTCCTTTGCAAGTTTCTGGTAAGCCTCTTGGTTTCTCTTGCCATAGCTTTCTGATTTCTCTTAGTCGTAGCTCTTCGATTCTCCTCTTTTCCCATTCTCGAAATGGTTTCTCTCGAGGCTTCTGAGTCGTCGAAGACTCTCTCCGATTCTCGTGAAGGCGAAGCTCCTCCTCGTTTTATTTTGAAGGAGTCGGATGCGTTGGTTAGCACTATGTCCTAGACGGAACTGGATCAGGTGATCCAAGTCAGAGGTTTTCCGCCGGAGACGGTTGCCAGGCTGCCTCACCCAGACGAGAGGGCCGATTGCTATGAGGGATGGGTCTGCTTCTACTCTTACCCGTTTAGAATAGGGCATAGGTTTCCTTTTTTCCCCCTTGTCAGGGACTTCTTAGCTATGTTGGCGCTGGCGCCATGTCAAGTAATGCCTCAGGCGTGGAGAGTACTTAGGGTTTTAGACCTTGTGAATGTTCAAACTGGGGCTGATTTTGACTTTGACGCCCTGTGGTACAACTACTTTATAGGATCGAAGAGTTCCTATTGCGTTCAGTTGCGTGTCCGACCTGGTCGGAAGCCCTTGGTGCAGAGCCCTGATGTTAACGACCGCGGATGGGGGTCAAAGTTCTTTTTCGTCGAACGCTCTTCTCTGGAGAAGGAGGGAGAATGTCCATTTTTGTTGACGGAGTGGCGAGTCGATAGTATGTACTTGTCTTTTCTTTCGCGTATTTGTGTGTCTTAACTCTTGATTTAACTTTTCTTTTTTGTAGTCCCCGAACCAGAGGATCTAGAAGTGAGTAGCCGATCAGAGGGCTTGTCAAAGATTGTGCTTGAGATTCCCGCATCTGAAAGGAAATTTGTGAACGTCAACTTGCTGGCGACGACTCTTGCCTCATAAGAAGATATGTCGAATGTTTCTTCATCTCGTGCGAAAGGTAGACTTTCGGCTTTAGGAGTCTTTTTATTGTTTTTCACTTTGTCGTGTACTTTAGGATTTCTCCTTTTTGTTGTCCTGTCGTGTCAGGTTCCCCTGGTGGTCGGTCGAGTGCTCGCCTGAGGGTGGCGTCGGGAAAAAGCTTGATTGAGCAAAGGAAAGCAGCAGCCAAGGCGGCGTCGAGCAAACCGGCTCTGATTGACCTGACAACTACGGTTAAAGCTGGCTCTAAGAGGAAAGCGAGCGCTCATCCTGATGATGTCAAGGTAGAGGACGTCCCTAAGAAGAAAGGCGCGACCGCCGAAGGGGTCGGCAAGATCGATGTCGTAGGGTCATCGATCGTTGATCTTTTTCGCGCTCAAGACCCGACTTTGAAGTCGGAAGTTAAGGACGTCTCCCCTTTGGACTGCATTGGTAAAGCGGGCAGTTCCACGTGGAGGGTGTGTTGCCCTTTGTTTTATGCATTTTTGTATTTCTTTTGTTCGACTGTGTTTTCCGATTCGCGTATTTGTGTTGTCGTATGCCTTTTTGTCAGGCTTTTCAATACTTCTTGGGAGCTTACTCCGGTGTCCAGGCGATGCTTGTCAAGGCTGGGGACAGGGCTGCTAGGTCAGAGTCCGACCTTGCCTCTTTAAGGACCAAGCTGGAGGGAGCGGAGAGTCGCTGTCGTGAGACTGAGCGTCGTCTCACTAGGGAGCTGAAGAGCTGTCAAGGGGAGTTGGTCGCATGTCAGAGGGAGTTTGAAGAGTGCAGGGCAGGCATTGAGGAGGAAGTGAAGCGGGCTCGGATTGCCGACGGTCAGATTGCTGGCGACGTTGGGGCCTTCTACGCGGTGAAATCGTGCATCGAGATGATTGAAGACTTCAATGAGGGCAAGCATGAGCTCTGGGACCTGAAGGCGGAGAAGGAGACTTTGGACTCCATGTTTCCAAAGGGCGATCCTGGTCAGGAGCTGTTCTACTTAGCCGGCGTCGGAGAAGAGGCTGTGGATGAAGATGCCGATGAGGACGAAGCTCATTCTGGCGATGCTAAGCCGATCGACGAGATAGCCCCATTGGAGCCAGCCCCTGCCGAAGGTAACGTTGTTGTTCCCGATGCTTGACTTTGTTTGTCCCACTTGTGTGTGGGTTTAGACATTTGGTGCCTTTGGATAATGTATGTTTTGGCGACCCGTCCACCATCGCGGGTCGCAGAATATTTCTGTTTGATGAAGTCCTACAGATGTGTAGGCAGACAATGTGGTTTGGCGACCCGTCTGCCATCGCGGGTCGCGTATTTATAAAAATGCTTTTTATTTTGCTGTAAATGCGTTTTTACATGTAGAATTGCATGCTAGTTTGTTTCGTACATGTTCGTCGAACTTTCGAGGAAGTTGTCGACGACGTTTAGTATGTCGTGTATGTCGGTTTCACCCGTGTTCTCCGTCGAGTGGGGTTTCACCGTGTGTATGTATGTAGAGCAGGCATGCGATGTGTTTGTGTATGTGTTAGTCATGACATTATGCCGGGGAGGTAAGCAATATATAATAAGGTGTTTGTTCCTTATGTTTAATTGCGTGAATGTAATAAGGTGTTGTACCTTATGTTTTGTATAAGGCAGGCGGTGTGCCGACGTGCCTGTGTTGTCATCTCCCCGTAATCCGATCGATCGTGTAATGTAAGCGCTATATGAGGATGACAGGATCCATTTGCGGACGACTGGGTCCATTTGCGGACGACGGGGTCCAATGTAAATGTTGTTCTGCATTTGTGTTTTTGTAAGGAGGAAATCCTCGCTTAGTGTCAGATGATGACATATAAAAGAAAGTAGCGATGTATATGCGATGGCATGCGATATGTATGCGACGGATGGCAATGTATATGCGATAGCATGCGATATATATGCGACAGATGGCAATGTATATATGATAGCATGCGATAGGTAGCCATGTATATGCGATGCATAGAGTTTTGCGTGATGTTTTTACCTTATCGGTTCAGAAATGGTATAGCTTGAGATGTGCTGCGTTCCAACTCCTCGAGATTGGTTGTCCGTCTTTGTCTTCTAACTGATATGCTCCTTGTCCGACCACTTCGGTGATCAAGTAAGGTCCTTCCCATTGTGGTGCTACCTTTCCGTCGGATGGGTTCTTGGTGTTCTGGAATGTCTTCCTTAGGACCCAGTCTCCGACCTAGAACGCCTTGATTCGGACGTTCTTGTTGTAACTCCTTGCGACTTGTTGTTGGAACCTGACCATCCTGATTCGAGCTCTCTCTCTGATTTTGTCCGCTGTGTCGAGATTGTGTGTTAGTTCGATGTCGTTCTGTTCACTTGTCTGAAGGTTACAGCGAGCGGTCGGAACCAGTAAATCAGCCGGGATGACTGCTTCACTCCCGTAGACGAGAGAGAAAGGCGATTGCCAGGTCGCATTCTTTGGAGTAGTCCTGTCGGACCAGAGAATAAGTGGGAGTTCGTCTGCCCATTTGCCTTTAGCCCATGTGAGGCGTTTCTTGAGGTTGTTGATAATGATCTTGTTGCTGGATTCGACTTGTCTGTTGGATTGCGGATACCGAGGTGTGGATGTGACCAATTTGATGTTCCATTGGTCGTAGAAGGCTCGAGTCTTATGACTGATGAATTGGGAACCGTTGTCGCACACGATTTCTGATGGGACGCCAAATCTGCACAAGATATTGCGTTTTATGAATGAAATGACGTGTTGATCTTTTACCTCTTTGTAGGCTTCGGCTTCGATCCATTTAGAGAAGTAGTCCGTCATGGCAAGGAAGAAAACTCTTTGACCCGACGCGGGGGGAAGCTTTTCGACGATGTCCATTCCCCATCGCATGAAGGGACATGGAGCCAGGGTCGGATGGAGGAGCTCTAAAGGCTGATGATGGACGGGTGCATGCCGCTGGCAGGCGTCGCACTTCTTGGTGTATTTCATGGCGTCTTGGTTCATTGTTGGCCAATAGTACCTGTTTCGGAGGGCTTTTTCTGAGAGGCTTCGTCCACCGGTGTGGTTGCCACACTCTCCTTCGTGTAATGATTGTAAGATACGTCCGACTTCTGGAGTCTTAAGGCATCGTAGGAGTAGCCCTGTAACAGATCTTTTGTACAAGATATTGTCAATGATATCGTAAGAGAGTGCTTGTACCTTGAGCCTTTTTGCTTCTATCTTGTCGTCGGGTAGAATGCCGTCTTTTAACCACCTGATGTAAGGTAGCGTCCAGTCGTTATTGGTGTCAATGATGTCTTCTTCTGGTCGATCGCCTATTTCCATAGCGACGAGTTCTTCGAGTGGTGTTGTTAACTCGACGGATATCCTTGGGACGGCTGGCGTCATGATGTGGGCCAATGGTATGTGTGGAAACTCTTTCGGGTCTAGGACGGATCCTAGATTGGCGAGTGCATCAGCTTGGGAGTTAAGATCCCTGGGAACTTGTCGGATGTTGAATGTCTGGAATTGTCCGATCAGTTTCTTGGCTACCTCCAGGTAGGCTATCATTCTGGTATCTTTGGCACTGTACGACCCCTGTATTTGGTTTACGACCAGCAAGGAATCGCAAATGACTTCGATCTCTCGGACCCCTAGGTCGCGAGCCAGGATGAGTCCGAATATGAGTGCTTCGTATTCAGCTTCGTTGTTGGTCGCATCCCATTCACATCTGACAGCTTGAGCTATCTTGTCCCCCTGTGGCGATTTCAGTACGACCCCAAGCCCCGATCCTCTGGCGTTCGACGCCCCATCTGTGTGGAGCTCCCATGTACTTGTTTCGTCTGTCGTGAGTAGTTGTGTCGCTTCTTTTGCGGCTTCTTGCTCTAGGGTCGGACTGAAATCAGCCACAAAGTCGGCTAAGGCTTGCGACTTGATCGTTGTCCTAGGCTCATACTCGATGTCGTAACCACTGAGGTGTATGGCCCATTTGGTCATTCGTCCTGTGAACTCAGGTTTCCTCATGATAGCTCTTATGGGATGATTAGTGCGAACAGTAATAGTATGGGATTCAAAATATGGTTTGAGTTTGTTCGAAGCCATTACTAATGATAGTACGAGCTTTTCAAGTGACGAATACCTCATTTCGGCTGGTAACAGCATCCGACTGACGTAGTATATTGGCGATTGTTTGCCGTCTTCCTCTCTGACCAGTACAGCGCTTACGGCCGACTCTGACACTGCAAGATAAAGAAATAAGGGCTCGTCGCCTTTAGGTTTGGTCAGTAACATGGGACTGGCCAGGTATTCTTTGAGGTTCTGAAATGATGTTTCGTGTTCTTCCGTCCATTGAAAGGATTTGTTCTTCTTGAGTGCGTCGTGGAAGGGTTTGCACTTGTCGGATGATTTGGAGATGAATTTGTTCAGAGCTGTTATCCGACCTGTGAGCTTCTGTACGTCTTTGACACATCGGGGGGATCGGAGGTTGATGAGAGCCTTGATCTTTTCTGGGCTGGCTTCTACTCCTCTTTGTGTCACCATGTAACCTAAGAACTTCCCTGACGACACTCCAAAGGAGCATTTAGTAGGGTTTAGTTTCATGTTGTACCTTTTGAGCACCTCAAAGTTGTCGCGTAGGTGGTCTATGTGATCTTCTTTCTTTTTGGATTTGACCAACATGTCCTCTATGTAGACTTCCATCGTGTCTCCGATTTGGTCTTTGAACATTTTGTTGACTAGTCGTTGATACGTAGCCCCTGCATTTTTTAGACCAAAGGGAATTACTTTGTAACAATAGATACCTTGACTGGTGATCAACGCTGTTTTTTCTTGATCGTCGGGATCCATGAGGATCTGATTGTAGCCGCTGAAAGCGTCCATGAAAGTGAGCATTTCGTGCCCTGCCGTGGTGTCGACCATGGCGTCGATATGGGGTAGAGGAAACGAGTCCTTGGGACAAGCCTTGTTGAGGTCTGTGAAGTCGATGCAGACTCTCCACTTGTCGTTCTTCTTCTGGACTCTTAAAAGAGTTAACCAGATCCGCGAATGATGCGATCGTTCCCTGAGGCAAACGCATAAACCAAGTTAGTGCGGGGCCCGCGAGGGTCGTGCCAAAGCTTTTGCACATGACAGCCTCGCGGCTCTCCCTTGAAACAGATGCAGCCATTAGTTTTTGTTTATAGAGAGAGATATGGTCATCTGGATCGGTGGTGCCGTCGAATGTCGCCATGTTGGGGAGATGGAACTTCTTGGGGATCTCGACCCTTGCGATTTCTTCGACGAACGGGGATTCTTCGAATCCGCCGGACGCTTCTCTCTCGATCGGTTGCGGGACTCCTGGGAGCCTGTTGAAGCGATCGTCGATCATCTTCATGTGTCGATTGAGCGTTTCCTGGAAAAGAGCCATGACATCTGGCGGATTGGCAACCTGTGTTTCGTCGATTCGGGCCCCGGCAGACCCGATCGGTGTAGAAAAGGTGACATGGTTAGTCGAAAATGGACTAGCGAAAGGAGTTCGAGACGTACCCTCAGTGTGTCCGGGACGTCGTACGCTTGGAGGCGTTGGTTCGATACTGTCCATGTCGAGGCGTGTTCGGATGCCGCCGTGGATGGGCGCGTTCCTAGATCCTGAAGCCACTGATTGTACCTGTGACTTAAGAGACTCATTCTCACGGGTTAGTTGTGCAATCTCGGCTTCGGATTGGGTTGACAAAGCGGCTAGGGCTTCGGTTTTCTGACGTTGCTGGGCTAGTTCCTCTTGAAGGGCGGCCATTTTTTGAGAGAGTTCTTGGAACTGGGTTGGGGTAGGATTTTCGGTTGGGTTTTCTGTAGTTTGGGTTTCGTCTTCGAGACGTAGTTCTTGATTGTCAGTAGGAGGGTCAATAGTCATGGTTGGAAGGTTTCGGAAGGGTGATCGGCAAGTTGCCCCACGGTGGGCGCCAAATTGTTTTGGGGCGAAAAGATCGGACGACCTAAATCGCCTTAGACGGGGTAACTAGTCGATCGGGTAATAGAAAACAATCCAAACCAAGCCAAAAATAGATAAACACAGAATAAATGTATAATAGCGTGATGATCTTATTAGATGTCGTGTGAATCAGACTGAATCGTGATACAACTTATCATAATAAAACCAAAGATCGAGTGGGACTCGACCGGCGACTTGTGAGTGGCGACCGGCAGGGATCTAGCGTAAGCAGCCGTTAGAGAGCTAGGTCGAGAGCGAGAGTGCTATTCTGGTGAGTTGTTTTTTTTTCGAACGCTTGTCATGTGTGTAATTGTGTAGGCTTCTTCTTATCTTCCTCGTCGTCCTGATATGGTAAGTCTTTTACTCTTGTGACCGTTTATGCTTCGGCCGAATATTCCATCTTCAATGCTCGGAGTGATGGTGAAGATTGCGCCATTAAATCTATGCGTTTATGGTGGTTTGAAGGCAGTGGCCGTTGCGTGATCTAGCATTTAATACTTGGCGAGATCCTCGCGATCCTGTCGGAAGGCATTCGACCAGAGACGTCTCGTCGGATCCTCTGGGCTTTCTTCTTCGATCTTCCGATTGGCAATGGGCTTAGGCTCGACCGATTTGACCCATCTTCTCTGGAGAATCCAGGCCCAACAGACATCGTCGGAAAACTCCCACCTGTGTCAGGTCAACGAGTCTTCTTCCTTGCCATGACGGACTACTTTTCTAAATGGATCGAAGCTGAAGCCTACCGAGAGGTAAAATATCAACACGTCATTTCAATCATTAAACGCAATATCTTGTGCAGATTTGGCGTCCCATCAGAAATCGTGTGCGACAATGGCTCCCAATTCATCAGTCATAAGACTCGAGCCTTTTGCGACCAATGGAACATCAAATTGGTCACCTCCACCCCTCGGTATCCACAATCTAACGGACAAGCCGAGTCTAGCAACAAAATCATCATCAACAACCTCAAGAAACGCCTCACAGGGGCTAAAGGAAAATGGGCAGACGAGCTCCCGTTCATTCTCTCGTCCGACAGGACCACTCCAAAGAACGCGACCGGACAGTCACCATTCTCACTCATCTACGGAAGTGAAGCAGTCATCCCCGCCGAGCTATTGGTTCCAACAGCCCGTTACAGCCTTCAGACGAATGAACAGAACGACGTCGAACTAGCAAACAACTTGGACACGGCGGATGAGACTAGAGAAAAAGCCAGGATTAGAATGGTCAGGTTCCAGCAACAGGTCGCAAGAAGCTACAACAAGAACGTCTGAGCCAAGGTCTTTAAAGTTGGAGATTGGGTCCTTAGAAGGACATTCCAGAACACCAAGAATCCGACTGACGGAAAGCTCGCACCTCAGTGGGAAGGACCCTACCTAATCAAAGAAGTAGTCGGACAAGGAGCATATCAATTGGAAGACAAAGACGGACGACCAATCCCGAGAAGTTGGAACGCAACACACCTAAAGTTATACCACTTCTAAGCTATTAAGGTAAGGCGATAAACGTCCTTTCACCTATCGTACATTACTTGTTGTCACAAGCATAACTCTATTTCCTGAAACTGAGCATTTACATCTAGTAAGGACATTTTCCTTGCAAACCTAAGTACAGGATGACATCAACATACACATTGGATCCAGTCACAAACAAAAGCGCTTACACTACATTTACACGATCGATCGGAACACGGGGAGATGAACAACACAGGCACGTCGGCACACCGCCTGCCTTACACAATACATAAGGTTAAGACACCTTATTATATTTACGCGATAGAAACATATTGCTTTTCCTCCTCGGCTTAAAGTCATGACTAAACATAAACACATACATTTGCAGGCCTCCTTCTTCACATACATACAACAAGCCCTACTCGACGGAGCACACGGGCAGACCCGACATACAAATCAAAAGCGTCAGCAACAAACTTCTCTAAAAAAGTCTGACGAAGCATACGAAGATACAAATGTACGATCCTTTGTAAAACAGATTGCATTAAAAAGCCTAAGCATTTTTTACAAATGGGCGAACCGCGATGGTGGACGGGTCGCCAAAACACATTGTTCGCCTACACATATGTAGGACTTCAAATCATCCACAAAACACATGATGTGACCCGCGATGGTGGATGGGTGGCCAAAACATGAAACATCTTACCCACACACATGTGGCCGTGGGACCACAAGTCAAATACGAAAAACAGTCAAGGGTTAGGGTTCGCAACATCACCTTCGGCAGGGGCCATGTCGGGAGAAGGTTGGGGCTCAATCCGCACGCTGTCACCAAGGTAGGCCTCGTCCTCACCGGCTCTTCCGTCCAAGGATTCCTCTCCGACGCCGGCCAGACGGAAAAGCTCAAAACCTGGATTCCCTTTCGGACACAGGGAATCCATGGTCTCCTTCTCCGCCTTCAAATCCCAGGTACCCTGCTTGCCCTCTTCGAACTCCTCGATCATCTCAATACGCGACTTCAACGCATAAAAAGTGCCTACGTCGCCCGCAATCCGACCATCCTCGATCCTAGCCTGCTTCACCTTCTCCTCGACACCCGACTGACTCTCGCTAAGCTCCTTCCGACAAACGTCCAAGTCATCTTGGTAATTCTTCAACTCCCTGGCAAAGCGGCGCTCGACGTCCCTACAACGGCTCTCAGCTCCCTCCAACTTGGTCTTCAAAGACGCCAGGTCGGACTCTGACCTAGCAGCCCTGTCCTCGGCCTTAGCAACCATTTCCTTGACACCAGAATACGCCCTCAAGAGATACTGAAAAGTCTGGAAAAAGACAAAACCAATCAAGGTTTCACTCGACTACGGTAAGCACATCTAACACCCTATTTTACTTTAATTTCATCCAACACATTTACAATTTTATTTAGGTTCATACCGAATTGGAGAAGTAATTGGAGAAGTAAAATCATAAGTACTGAAGCTTGTACGGATTTGGAGAAGTAAAATACGAGCAAATCCTAATGTACTGATTTCGAATTTGTGTATTTTGTGTTTAAAGCTTGTACGAATTTGTGTATTTTTGTGTGTAAAGCTCGTGCATTGAAGGTGTTTGATGAAATGCCCCTATGAATATGCGTTTCTCTAATAGGCGGGCCTAATACTGATTTCGAATTTGTGTATTTTGTGTTTAAAGCTTGTACGAATTTGTGTATTTTTGTGTTTAAAGCTCGTGCATTAAAGGCAATGAGGATGTAATATACTAGAGGATCACATTTTTACAGTTTATTTAATTGGGGAAATTACATTCTGCAGGTTGATAGAGGCATTGTCTTGAAGGATCGATATTGGGTCAAGGTAATACTTCTACCCTAATTCCTTAGGCCCTTGGCGGGATAGAATTCATAATTTAGGCCCTTGGCGGGATAGTTGAGTTTGTATTTTTTCTTGCTTAGTTGCGTATTATTATCTATTTAGGCCCTTGGCGGGATAGAATTCATAATTTAGGCCCTTGGCGGGATAGTTATTAGAAATGATATTAAATCTTCCTTATTTTGCATTTATTACTAGAAATGAGTCGTCCTTGGATGTACGGTGATCATACTACGACACAATACTTGAGTGGGGTTGAGGAGTTCATTAGATGTGCTTTAGCACACCAACGGAGTACGAAAGCCGAAAAAATCTATTGTCCATGCCGTGATTGTAAGAATATAAGGCGGTTAGATGATATTGATGAGATTGAGGATCATTTATTTCGTCGTGGTTTCAAACAAGATTACCATGTTTGGTTTTGGCATGGTGAGAAAATACCTGATCGTCCAAGTTCTAGTGTCAATGAGTTTGATGTTCGGGTAGACACTGATGATAGTGATGATGATATTGCTGAGAATAATGAGATGGATGATGATGATGACCAAGAAGATGATGAAATAAATGGGATGATGGATGGGGTGAGAGATCACTTGAACGAACGACCTCAGATGTTCGAACAAGTATCAAAGGCTGCAGAGACTCCCTTGTATCCCGGGTGTACAAAATTTAGCAAGTTAGAGACTGTGTCAATACTTTACAACTTGAAATGTGCTTCTGGTTGGACTGATGGAAGTTTCAACACCTTATTGGAATGGTTAGGTGAATTTTTACCAGAAGGCAATGAGATGCCTATCTCTACTTATTATGCCAGGAAATTGATGTGTCCCTTAGGCTTAGAGGCCGTCAAGATAGATGATTGCCCAAATGATTGTATGCTTTACAGAAATGAACATGAAAATTTGAATGAGTGTCCAAAGTGCGGTGCATCTCGTTACAAGCGTAAAAGGGTAAATTCGGCTAAGAGGGGCCCAACAGCTAAGGTTATGTGGTATCTTCCGATAATACCTAGGTTTCAGCGTTTGTTTTCGTTAAAGAAGGAAGCAAAAAATCTGAGGTGGCATGCGGAAGGGAGAAAGAAAGATGGACTCCTTAGACATCCTGCTGATTCTCCTCAATGGAGAAATATTGATAAGAAATATTCTGAATTTGGTGATGAGGATAGGAATCTGAGGCTTGCTTTATGTACAGATGGTGTGAATCCGTATGGCACTCTAAGCAGCCAACATAGCACATGGCCGGTTCTTCTAGCGATTTATAATCTTCCTCCATGGTTGTGTATGAAGCGCAAGTTTATCATGTTATCACTCCTCATCTCTGGGCCTAAGCAACCTGGGAATGACATAGATGTGTATCTGGCTCCACTTGTTGATGATTTGAAATTACTGTGGAATGAAGGTGTTCCAATGTTCGATGCATACACCAACTCAAACTTTACCTTGCGAGCTATGGTTTTTTGTACCATAAATGATTTTCCGGCATATGGAAACTTGTCTGGGTACAAAACCAAAGGAGAACAAGCATGCCCTATATGTGAAGAAGATATGAAACCCGCCTACTTCAAAAATTACAGGAAAAATGTGTATCTAGGGTATCGGAAGTTCCTTAGTCGATATCACCCTTACCGTAAAAAGAAGAAGGAGTTCAATGGGTACACCGAGGAAGGAGTAGCTCGTACACCTTTGACAGGATCACAGGTTTATGAACGGATTAAAAATGTTGACACCAAATACGGCAAGGGCTTCAAGTCCGTCTCTGAAAAGGGTGTTTTATGGAAGAAAGCGTCTATACTATGGGATCTTCCTTATTGGAAAGATTTGTCGGTTAGGCATTGTCTCGATGTGATGCACATTGAAAAAAATGTTTGTGATGCTATAATTGGGACATTGCTAAATATACCCGGAAAGACGAAAGACAATCAAAAAGTTCGTTTTGATATGAAAGAGAGGAATATTCGACTAGATTTGTGGCCCGTTGTAAAATCGAATGGTAAAAAGACTTTTCTGCCTCCGGCCTGTTACACAATGTCAAGAAAGGAGAAAAAGGTGTTTTGTGAGTGCTTACATGGCATTAAGGTTCCATCGGGATATTCGTCAAATGTAAAACGTCTAGTTTCTCTTTCGGACCTTCGGTTGATTGGTATGAAGTCTCATGATTGTCATGTATTGATTAATGTTTTCTTGCCGATCGCACTTCGTGGGATATTGCCGAAACACGTGAGACATGTTATAACAAAACTGTGCGTGTTTTTCAGTTCCATATGTGCTAAGGTTATTGATCCGGAAATATTGGATGCTCTCCACGTTGATATTGTTGAAACTTTGTGTCGATTTGAAATGTACTTTCCGCCGTCTTTCTTTGACATAATGGTGCACTTAATTGTTCATTTGGTTCGAGAAATCAAGTTATGTGGTCCGGTGTATTTAAGATGGATGTATCCTTTTGAGAGATTTTTTGGCAGTTTAAAGGACAAAGTAAAGAATCGGGCGAATCCAGAGGGTAGTATCATTCGTGGAGTCCTTCATGAAGAGATATCTCAATACGCAGCTGAGTTTTTGTCAAGGCTTCATCCAATAGGTCTTCCAAAATCTCGTCATGCAGGGAGGCTTGAAGGAGAGGGAGTAATTGGTAAAAATGTGATATCTCATCCATCTGAAAGGAAGATTAAGGCACATCTTTGTGTGTTGCAGCATCTTACAGAGGTCAATCCTTACATAGAAAAGCATTGCCTTGAATTGCAACACAATAATCCAAAATTGAATGAAAGAGCTTTGATGCGGGAACATAATCGCACATTTGTTGATTGGTTTAAGAAGGAAGTAGCTGAGGAACTTAGGAAAGAACATGACGTTTCTGATACGATCAAGTGGTTATCTCGGGGTCCTCGACTATGTGTTCGGTCTTACGAAGGGTATGATATCAATGGGTTCACATTCTACACTAGAAGACAAGATGAAAAGAGTGTGATGCAGAATAGTGGAGTGAAGGTTGTTGCATCATCTAGGGTCTATGTGAGCGCTAAGGACAAAAGACCGGTTGATGCGACACAATCATATTATGGTGTTATCGAAGAAATATGGGAGCTTGATTATAACAATTTTACAATCCCTGTTTTCCGGTACAAGTGGGTCAACAACCCTAACGGGGTGAAGCAAGATGAAATTTATCCGGGTTTGACATTGGTAAACTTTGACCGATTAAGTGATAGTGACGAGCCATTCATCCTAGCATCACAAGCTAAGCAGATTTTTTATGTGGTAGACAATGTTGATCCTAGATGGCGTGCAGTTGCCCAAGGTAAAAGACATATTCTGGGTATTGATGATGTTGTGGATGAAGATGAGTATGACGAGTATGACAACACACCCTTGTTATCAACTGTTGTTCAACCATTACCCGAGGAGGAAGATACAAATAATACTAATCACATCCGTACAGATCATAGGGAGGGAATATGGGTTACAAATCACAAATGAATAAGATGAGGTAATTTATTGACAAGTAGATTTAATTGCATTATGAATTGTCTTCCTTGGATTTTTTTTTTTATATGTACTCGTATGCTTTTTTTTATATGTACTCATGAAATCATGATCTAGTTTTTTGTGTATGAGCAATGCTGAAGCAAATGAGTCTTTATTTCATAGACGTTAATTATACCTTGTTCTCCTCTTAGGAAGTTCATTTTCATGTGACAATGCAAGAGCTTTATGTTACAATAAGTATTTTTTTTGTGTGCTTGTTGTAGGAATTCTAGCCACTATGTCTAACGAAAGTGGAAATGCTATTTTCCCTACCCAAGGTGATCCTGAATCACAAGGTGTTAGCGCGATTACACAGATCGCTAAAGGGCGTGGTCCGTCAAAAGGCGTTCAAGTAAAAAAGCCTATGCACCTTGAGTTTAATGTCCCTGATGGCGAGTGGTCGAAACAATACGGAAAGCAAGTTGGGAGTTGTGCTCAAAGAATTAATATTAACGTGAAAGAATACCGAAGGATAGATGAGCAGACGAGGCAAGGGTTTTGGGAGGAGACCAAGGTATAATGTCTTTTTAAATTGTTTTAAATATATACTATATTAACTATCATTCTAACTTATTGTAAAAATCCACAGCTTATGTTCCACATCATTGAGGATGTCAATAAATCAAGGGAAAAATACTTCCATTCTTGTGTGGCAAAACGATTTAGCGATTTCAAGAGCAAGTTAGTAGCTCGATGGATAACTAAGACGCAAAAGCCGTCGAAGTATCCTAGAAACAAGATGCCTTGGGAAATCTACCACCACATTACAGAGGCTGATTGGTCAATTTTTCTTCAAGAATATTACAGGCCAGAGTCATTGGTAATAATGCTATTTCTTTTTAGTATTAAAGATTTCTAGTCAGCTAGCGGAAATCATTGGTAATAATGCAATTGACTTTTGACAGGCTCGTAGTGAGAAAGCAAAGGCAAGTGCAGCCCACCACAAGAATCCTCATCGCACCGGCCAGGCGGGTTATATTAGAAAACGACACGAGTGGATAAAAGAAGGACGACTCCCAGAGGAAGCAGCTTTATCTCTGTCAAGTAGCTCCTCAGTGAACTCATCGGTTCCTAGAGCTAGAAAATACAGATCAAAGGAGTGGGTTTTGGCTCATCAAGTTCGAACTGAGGATGGAAAGTGGAAAGTTAGCCTGAACGATAAGGATGCCGTAGAAATTGCAAGAAAAGTTGTAAGTAGTGCTTTTTAATGAATATTTACTTAAATTTACTTGGAAATATGAACTAATCTATACTTTCCTAATTGACATTATAGGAGGAGTATATCGAATAAGAAGAAAAAGGAAACCTTACTTTCGAGGATGATGAGGATGCCCTCACCAAAGCCATTGGGAAAAAAGATCATCGTGGCCCTTTCCCGGACACTTCCTTCAAACGGGCACTCGACCGACCAGCCGGAGATGCTGACACGACAAGACAAAACATAAAACACGAGCATATGAAAGAAAAAGAAATACACAAGGCGAACGAAAAACTCACACTTGACCCGAGAAGACGAAACATTCGACATGACGTCCTGAGTGGTGGGGAAAGTCGACAACAAGTTGACATTCATAAACTTCCGCTCCGACGCATGGATACTAAGGATGATCTTCGACAGGCCCTCTGACTGAGTATCTACCTCCAACTCTTCAGCCTCAGGGACTACAAAAAAGAAGAGTTAAGCAAGGAGTTAAAACACATAAGACAAGCAAAGAGAGGTCGAATACATACTCTCAACTCGCCACTCCGATAGCAAAAACGAACAGTCACCCCCCTTCTCTAGAGATGAACGCTCGACGAAGAAGAACTTCGACCCCCATCCACGGTCATTTACATCTAAATTAAACACCAAGGGCTTCCGACCCGGACGAATACGCAACTGGACGCGAGAAGAACTCTTCGACCCCAGGGAGTAGTTGTACCACAAGGGGTCGAAGTTAAAACTGGCCCCGGACTGGACATTCAACAAGTCTAAAACCCTAAGGATCCGCCACGCCTGCGGCATAACCTGACATGGCGCAAGCGCCAGGGTCGCTAAAAAATCCCTAACGAGGGGAGAAAACGGAAACTTGTGGCCAATCCTAAATGAGTAAGCATAAAAACAAACACATCCCTCATAGCGAGCGTCGGCCCTCTCGTCTGGATGCGGCAACCTCGCGACCGTCTTAGGAGGAAAGCCTCCGACTTGGAGGATCTGCTCCAACTCCACCTCTGACAAAGTCCCCGTCAGAGCGTCTGCCTCCTTCAGAAGGAAAAGGGGGGACCTCGTTCTTGCTCGAGTTCGAGCGAGTAGCAGACGATTCAGAAGACTCGCTGGAAACCATTTCCAAAACAGAAAGAGGGGAAAATCGAAAAGAAATTTTTTGAGACCTAGAGAAACCTACCAGATGAAGAAACAAAGGAGGAAGATGAAGCCAAATCGTCAGAAGGCTGATTCGAATTTATGGAGGGAGTCGGCAGGTTGCAGAAACGTCCCATCATGCCATGGGATTATCGCCACGTAGCCCTCGCCAGTCGCGCCAAAGATCGGAAGGTGGAGATCGTGTGAAGGGAAGTTGTTTGGACTCCATCTCGCAGTTGCCTTGAGCCCAAAACAACTTGGGGCTATTGTTGGGCCCAACATTCTCTAGAAGGATCGAAACCAACGGATTGGGCCGGAATCCGAGCAAGGTCGAAGGCCAAGAGAGACCGGAAGGAAACGTCGGACGCTCCACAGACGCAAAGGATCCGACCAGTCCCGAAGATCTCGCCCAGGGCATTAAATGCTCGATCGATGGCAACGGCTATGGCATTAAACACGAATATTATGCTAGCAATCAATGGCAAATCCCGAAGATCTCGCCCGAAATTAATAGGAGATATTGCAAAAAGATGAATAACGGACACAAGATGACAATTACCATATATAGATCACGACGAGGCAAGGAAGAGGAGACATATCTGCATCCGATATCGATTGGATTACTTTGAAAAGAACTCACGAGTACACCCGCTCTAGCGCAATCTCCTCGGAATCTTGCTCGATCGTTACCGGTTGTATCACAGAAACACCTGTCGGACAGGATCCGATCCTTTGTTCTCTAAGGATAAGTTGTACTTCGACCTGATTCAATCATCAATAGATCTATCAATTTCCTCTCTATTTCGTATCTTTTCTTTGCTTGTTGATTATCTGTTTTGGTTTGGATTGATTTTCTATAATCCGGTCGACTCGTTACCACGTCTAAGGCGATTTAGGTCGTCCGATCTTTTCGCCCCAAAACACATGCCATGTCGGATCCTATAAAATAAATTATTAGAAACAATATTAAATAATGTAATAGTGGTTTGATTAAGTAAGCATATATATAGTTACTTACCACATCCGGGTTAACTGACTGGTATATGGGTGGATTGTTGAACGACATGGTGTTTAATGGCGGTTCTGCATATACTGGTACGGTCGGGTCATGTACCGTACTCGGTCCTGCTTCGTCGGTTACTTTTGATTTCTTCTTCGAAGGTTCCCTTCTTCGGTATACGATCGCCTCCTGTTCTTGTTCTTGTCCGTCACGGACAACGTTCCGCCTTCGATGACGGACAGATCTTGTCTGGTTATCCATCTGTAACTGGAAAAAACAACACATTAGAAGAATAATCATATATTCAACCTAAATCCATATATTATTAAAAACTCGACACAATAATCAGCACCAGCTCAATATCCATCAATTTTAGTTCAAAAAAATGAATTGAAAATTTCATCAACTCGGATAACAAACCCTAAACTCAAGTGTAGCACGGGATGCAGATCCGTACGTGATAGATCGACTAGATCTGTTCGTCACGGACATATTGTTCTGGTTCCTCCCCACAATCATACATGCCGAGATCGACTAACATTCAAACGAGTACAAATCGATAATATTTGTTCAGATTCAAGACATTTTTCCATTTCAAACAACATTCAAACAAGTTCAAATCCTACATTAAATACTTAATCGTGTAAACCTTAAAACCTAATTCATCAATAATGTCAACACTTGTAAACTAAGCCAAGAACTAGTACAGATTTAACTAACCTGGCGGTTCGTAATGGACGAATTCGATTGATACGTGACGAATGGAATGGAAGGGGACGAAGTGGTTGCGCGAGCGAATGGAAATAAATTTTGGGGTGAAATGAGGAAGGGGACGAATTTGTTGTATTTATGGACATCAACTTCGTCTGTGACGGGCGAGGTCCATCCGTCCGTGACAGATGAGGGAGATCCGTCTGTGACGGACATATGTGTTTGGTCCGTCACAGACGAACCAGGGCGGTAAATATCAATTTACCTGGGGCGTGAAATAGCAATGGCCTATATATATAAATATATATTTTGCTGAATATTTCACATAATAATAAATGAAAACATGAAAAAACTAAAAAATATAGCATCAACAACCTCCTAAAAACACTTCCACGGCTCTAAAGGGGATAGCTTTAATATATATATATATTATATAGATAGATCTCAAATTTATATTGTAAATGGTTATTCTAATATAATTTTAAAATAGGGAGAGTAAGGGTCTGTTCGGTAGGTAGGAAGCTGAAATGAGTTGAAGCAGGCACGTTCTTTAGCATGTTCCAAACGGCCCGACTGAATAGGGCCCCCAAAATATTGGGACCCCTAAATATTATTAGAGTTGTGTATAGGACAGAAAATCAATAAAGCTCGGTTGGCAAAGCGGCGTTGCTTTGAATGGTGTTATGAGGGGAGTGTTCGTGTTCGATTCCTCCCAGTAGCAAAAGCATCCACCTTTTTATTCCCTTTCTTGATTTTGCTCTACCAAGCCACCAACTCAATTTAAACCTCCAAGGGCACACCCCCATATGGCCATAATTTAAACCACATTTAACCTCCCAGGGCCTTTTTCTTTTGGGTAGCCATTTTTCTATTTATTAACTATACAAGGATGAAAAGAGGGTTAAGTAGTTAATTTGAAAATGTTTTTCATTTTGTAAAATTTATAAACTTTACAGAATACATATATAGTTTTGACCCAAAAAAATACATATATTGAATTTTCCTAAATTATTATACATGCTTAACATCTCAATAATATTATTTAATTATACATTTTTCTTTGGTATAGAAGAGAATAAAAATGCAGCTTTTTGTTACGAAAGTAAATTATATTTATTTTGAAAAAAAGTAAATTATATTTAATTGATGTGTAAGGCTCTGTTTTGCTAAATAAAATAGGTTAACGAAGATTATTATTCTAAAGAATATTTAATATGTGTTCGGTATATATATGTTAATATAGCTTAAATAACTTGTAGTAGATTATTATAGCTTAATTTTGTTAATTTTTTAAAATGACCCCTAAAATTATTGAAGATTAACAAACTGAATTTAATTCGTTGTCTATTTTAACTTATATTATTGAACACCAATTACATATGTTAAATCATTTAGCTCATAAATCCAACTCCAACTACTCATTCAGATTCTACTCCAATTTCAGTTTGATACATCGAACAAAGCCTAAGTATTGTTTCCCACATTTAAATGTAAATAAAAGAATGATAATTTGATCAATATAATTAAAGATAGTTTTAGCACAGGGCCTCCAAAATTGATTGGACGTCCCTGAGTTGAAGTAAGCTGAAGTAGAAGTAGTAGCTGAAGTGGAAGTAATAGCTGAAGTGAAAGTATGGGTTAAAGCTCAAGTTAGGTAGTTGAAGTAAATTTGGGATGTTCGGTAGACTATTTTTTTAGGGGTTGAAGTAACAAATTTTGGGTGTAAAATTACTAAAAAGGGTATAAGATTTTAGGGATTTGGGGTACATGTGCCATCCACGTGACTTTAACCTAAAGAGCATTTTGGTGGAGTTTTGCCCCCGATTCACATCTGCTGGCCATCCCCCGAGCACAGTTGTGCCTTCTTCACCGAACGAGGTTCAGTTGGCCACCCCCCGATTCACAGTTGCCGAAGCCGAAGCATCCTCCTCCTCCTCAGAGCTGGTCGTCGCCGGAGGTTAGTCTCTTCTCCTCTTCTCCCCTGCCATTTACGCTGAAACAATTTTGTGTGGTCTTAGAGAAGAAACAAAGCAGCCTAATCTCTTATCAGTAGCCCAAATCAGCCTAGAGAAGAAAGGTAGCTTTAGAGAAGAACCTTTGTGTGATCTTAGAGAAGAAAGGTAGCTCTACAACACCAAACACACATTAAACAAAGCAGTCATTTCTTTCACTCTGCCAAGCAGCATAAATTAATTTTCTCAAGGGAAGCCTAAATTACTAAAACAGCAAACCAAATTAGCAAATAACATCAAATATATATGAGCTAGTAAGATTAGTGAAACAGTGGTTTCATAGTTACTGCAACATTTTTATACAATCTATGCAAAAACCAAATAGAAGTTGCTGAGCTACTCTTACCACATTAGAGAAATACAAAAGACATCCATAATTCACCTTACAGGTAAGACTGCAGAAAAAAAAATGAAGACAAGGTAAATGTTTTTTCTAACTTACTGCTTGCTTACCTTGTTGGAGTCCTGCAAACCTTGCGAAGGAGATAAGTACATCCTTCACTAAATCAAAAGCTTCAGCTTAGAAACCAATATACCAACAGAATGGATGTAAAACTAAGAATACCTACTTCAACTTCGTTTAAGATTTGTCAAATCAGTCATAGGTGAAGAGTGTTCAATCTTCACATTCACACTTGTGCACTTCAGTTGAATATGCTTCAGTTGTTTATGTTAATTGCTGAAGTGTTTGAATATTTTCAACATATATCATAAATTTGCTTCAGTTGAATATTTTCATGTATAAATGTTTGAACTAGTTTCTATTCATGCTAATGTATCAGTCTCATTTACTAGCTCGTTGGCATATAATTTAGTTAGAATATCAGATGGTTAAAAAATTACACTAGTTCTAATGACTGTGTTATTCAATCCTGTCGTTCTGCTCATAGCTGATTCCATTTATGGGTGAGATTAGGATGCTTTAGGTTAGATGTACTGTCTCTCATCAATTTCCTTCATTATGCACTACGTACTACCTAACATATATCAGAAATTCAGAATACAATTTCTGGGTGAGATTAGGCTGCTTTGGGCTACTGATAAGTGATAACTTGGGCTACTGTAACCTCCAAAATAGTGAAAATTCAGACAATTTCTCGGCTTGCTTACTTATTTGTTGCCGGAGCTAGGCTGATCCCATTGTTTATGTTAATTGCTGAACTATTTATGACTTGCGAGGGTGAGATATTTATGGGTGAAAAACGTCTCATTAGAAAATGAAGTAATTAGTTGGTTGTTTCAATATGTTGTCCATTTGCTGCTGTTGGTGTGGATTTTGGATTAAAGTAGTGATTTTAATGTGTTGTTGTTGGTGTTTCTTTTTACCCACCATAAGTCAGTAACTACATTACAAATCAAGACCTCATTCCTTAGATTTTAAACAAAAAACATATGCTTCTATTGCTTTGATGTGCAGAGAAGGTGATAATAACAAAGACCTCATTCCTTAAATTGGCTCAGGCTGTTTGTGGAGGTAACCACGCGCGGTGTTCTGAACAGGGAATTGAAAAAGGTATATCAACAACCCCTAATTTATATTTACTGCATTGTGTACAAGTGTATTTTTTTTTGAATTAGAGAAAGTCTTCAATGTACAAAGTAGATGGCGGAAGAGGTTAAGGGACAGGGAAAAGTAAAGGACAAGGGAAAAGTAAAGGACAAGGCCTTTGTGTGGACTGAACCTGTGACGGTGGCATTACTAAAGGTATGCAAAGAATATTAGGGGACACATGGATATGGTCAAGCATTTGATTGGAATGATATTAAGGAAGGGTTTGAGAAAAAGACGGGGTTGAAGGTAAGGAAGGAGTGTGCCAAAAACAAAGTGGAGCATATGAAAAAACTGTGGAGGGCGTGGTCCGACTTACGGTTCAAGGTGACCGGTGCTGGCTGGGTTGAAAAGACTGGAATGGTCACCCTAGATGATGAATGGTGGGATAGACAAAGGAAGGTATTTGTTCGGCTTAGCCATTTGTATTGGACATTTTGTCAAGGAATAATAGTTTAAATTCCTAAACATTATCATTTATTTCTTACACATTGTGATCTCTTATAATTTATTTTATATTACAGGAAAAGAATGACAAGTACAGCCAATTCAGAAAGAAAGGAGTCACACTAGAGTTAAGTGATTTGTGGGACGATGTGTTCAACCAAATTGTTGCAACGGGAAGGCACGTCGTTTCACCAAGTATGGACCCAAATTCTATTCCTATCTGCATTGGTGATGATGATGGTGATGGAAGCGATTCAAAGGATTCTCTTGAGCGCACATTGGACAATGGTCGCGAGGAAGACGAATAACACTTGCAAGCCATTGTTTCCAGGGTCGATCTTGACCTACCATATGAGCAATGCCTAGCAAGTATACACAAAGAATTGACTACTCCTACTCCTAAAAAATCTGTTGGGGCATCACAATCGAAGGGGAAGAGCACTAGGATAACAACATCATCCCAAGTTGTGAGCACCAATCTTAGGGGAAAGCAAGCACCCGCAGCTACTGCATTCAACGAACACATGGCCTTGGTGGGGGAAACAAGTAAGAAGATGTTTTCATTGATGGAAGGTGACCTTGGCAGTACAGCTGATGCACAAGAACCCAAAAAGTATGAATATACAGATATTATTGTTGTGCTGGAACGCATGGTACGTGATCAACGACTGACAGAGGAGTCTAAACTATGGTGCTTTGCAGTTAGCCAGCTTGTGTTGGAACACATACGTGAGGTGTTCATGTCCTTGCCAAAAGATTCAAACAGGATTGCGTGGCTCCAGTACGAGTACGAACTCGCGTACAACATATATCAACCGTAGAGATTGGAAAAAATGAGTGTGGATTTATGTAATTCAGCTCCAGTACGAGCACAAACTCGTGTGTTTTCATTTAGCAAGTTGGATTTAAGGATTTATGTAGTTTGACGAGACATGACTTAACTTGTGTGTAATAAGTGATTTTTTTATTGCTCCTCTCGATGGTTTTATATTTGGGTTTATTAATGTTAATGTCAAAATTTTGTTCTAATGGTGATGCTTATGTGTAGCGGCACTAATGGATCGGTCTCGGTCTCTAGCTGCTAGACGAAACATAAGACAAGAGAAGCGAAAGAAGTGGATCCCCAGATGCCAGATGTGGTTGGCCTCATGTGCACATATGTCTATGGCATATCATCAACGGTTTATCCATAAGGTATCTTGTTTTGATTCAGAGTTGACAGGGTATTTGTGGATGCGACAGATTATAGATTCTGAATCGGATGTTAGATGTATGATTGCCTTTCGCATGGAGAGACATGTCCTACTAAATCTGTGCGACGAGTTAGAGTCCAACTACGGGCTTACAACTTCACGTAATATGACTATTTTAGAAAAGGTTGGAATTTTCCTACACACAATTTCATTAGGGAGCTCAAATAGACTTACATGTGAGCGGTTCCAACGATCGGGAGACACGATAAGTCGTGTTATTCACCAGGTGTTGGCTGCATTAGTTGGGAGGAAAACCGGGTTTGACGGGCTTGTACATAAATCTGTACAACCACGTGACAGAAAGTTCACAAACATTCCTAATAAAGTTTTAAGCGAGGACAAATATAGCCTTTTTAAGGTATTAGTTTTTATGGATTATGTTTTACCTTATAAGCATGTAGGATGATTTCCAAGTTAATTGTTGTTACTGAAATAGGGTGCTATTGGATGCATTGATGGGGTGCACATGGAATGTACAATCCCTGAGGAAGATCAATTCCCATATCGAGGTCGTAAGGGATTCACGTCGTTTAACGTGATGGCGGTGTGCGACTTTGATATGTATTTCACATTTATTTTTCGTTGGGTGGGAAGGAAGTGCCCATGACACTAGGGTGTTGGAGCATGCTCTGAACACTCCCCAGATGAACTTTCCCCGTCCCCCGAAAGGTAATTTATCACAATATGTTACTTATTAACCGGCTGATTTGCATCTCTAGACTATCATAACTCTTGAGTCACTACTTCATCTAAATGGCTCAAACCCGAAAAAGTCTTTGAATTTTAACATGTTACTGCATATGTTGACTCTTTAACATGTTACTGCATATGTATAATATTAAAATTAACATTATAGTAATTAAGCTAGCATAGTATGGCATGTGTTATGCATTATATACATTTTATATATTATATTAATTATTAAGTAAGTACAATTATTTGTTTGTAGGTAGATACTATTTGGTTGACAAGGGATACCTCGGTAGACGTGGATACATGGTGCCTTACTCTAAAGTCAAATATCATCAGTCCCAGTTCCAGCGAGCGGCCCCGAAAAACATTCGCGAAGGATTCAACCGAGTGCATTCTTCGTTGAGGACGACAATAGAACGATGCTTCGGGGTTCTTAAGAAGAGATGGAAGATCCTAAAAAGCATGCCAAGGTACTCAGTTGAAACGCAAATTGACATAATTATGGCTTGTTTTGCGCTGCACAAATCTCGAGCACAAGCATAGCGATGCAATCCTTGATGACGACGAGGAAGAGGAATGTCAGACCTTTGGACCCGAAGATGAAGGTGAAGATAATAATCCCAAAGGCATGGGTTCCGTCCGAGATGCCATAGCAGCACAGATATGGGCCAACAAAAGGAGATATTTGGGAGCAATGTAATTCCAGTTTATGTTTTTTTGAATTTTATGGCTGATTTCTGTCATGATACAACTACTTGCATATGCATTTTGCCAGCCACTACAACTACTTGCCTATGGACATTGTTGTCAACTGATTTTTGTCATGGATAGCTTGTTGTTAACAATTTGCTTCTAATCTCATTACAATCCAACAAAACCCAGCTTCGACCCTAAGTATACAGATGCTTCTCATACAACAGAAGCCAAATGCTTCTCAAATAACAGAAGCCAAATGCTTCCCAAACAACAGATACACAACACACTTAAACTTAAAAACTCGTCCTCATAACCATAAAGCAAACTAGATACACAATTGCATTGCATTTATTAACACAAGGATCACCATTGTGCTTCAAACCATAAAGCAAACTAGATACACAACACACTTAAACTTAAAAACTCATCCTCATAACGTCCCCTGAACAACGACAAAGTCACAAAGCATAACGATATTCCCATTCATTTAGGCTCTGGTCATCCTTACGGGAAGAAAAGACGAGCATACAATTCCTTGATGGTCGGAGTCAATGGCCTAGTACGAAACGCGTCGGCACTTGGATTCACCTAAAAAAAAATGTTTTCACAAAACCAAAAAAAACACAAAATGCAATTATTTGTTGAACACAACAATAATAGAATTGTTGATTTAGGTAACTCACCCTCGTTTTGTTCTCCCACCAATCGGCATCCCCCATGACAGCACCAGTTATGAGGTCGCAGTGAACATCGCCCGACCTTTCAAGGGTCTTCCAGTCCCTCCATTTCTTCTTTATAAATTCAAAATTGTTCTTCATCATTCTAATATTAGCCTCTTTGCCAATAGCATGGTTGAACCGATCTTTGATGGTACCCCATTCGAAATGCGCAGGTTCCCCATATTCAACCTGATATTGTATGCACACCTCGAGCAAAGCTTGAGTGTCATCAATATTCCAAGTCCAAGACATCTTCGATGCTCCCTTTGGTATCCAACGAAGAAAGGGTTAACCACATATATACACATATTTAGCATGAAGAAAGGGTTAACCACATATATAAACATATTTAGAGCATATAATAGAATTTGTAAAGTGCCTAACCTTTTTCCTTCTTCTAGCAAGCTTGTAGTTGTTTTCCCTTTGACACTTAGGAATGTCTTGCTTGGTTTAAATTGATGAAAGACAAAGGAAGGATAGGCCTATATATAAGGAATGAGTGTGTCTTGCTTGGCTTTATTAACGTTAAAGAGGTGAATAGTTTACGTACTCAAAGTCCACTATTCAAATATGATAATGCAATTTTATAATAGCTAGATAGTGTATATATATATATATATAATACAAAATACATGATAATATTGTCTTAAACAATATGCATTAGTCTTTTTGACATTACAATGCTCACCCAACTACATGATAATATTGTCTTAAACAACATACATAGCGTCGTACCAAAATAGCCACATGACTAGACACGATAAATACCCTAATTATCATACAAAATGATCAAGGCTTTAACTGTATTAATCAGTTATAAATTGGCCTAACGAAAGATAACAATTATGATAATAATCAAGGTAAGGAGAACAGTAATCACCCAACCGTAATACAACCTCCTCCTTGAAACATCCAAGAGTGAAATGTTTGCAGCGAAGAGGTTGTCACGGTCCAACGCCAACCGAACGTTTGAAGTGGCTAGTGTAGACACTTGCTCAACCAATTGTTGGTTCATATCGTCCAAGTGACCCACATTTCCAAGCTCTTGCTGAACTTCACGGGTAAGATATTCAATTTTGTTTATGCCCCAACTGACATCAGATTCAAGCTCCTCGACATGATGTCGCAGCGCTCTAGCAGCTTCTTGCATCAGTCGTACATGCAGAGAGGTTTCGACCCCATTAATGAGGTCATCAAACCTTGTAGTGTCATATTCCTATTAATGAAATGATATTAGATAATTTAGATGCAAATCAACCACACAAAGGCATGAATAGGAATCAAGTCACATGCGTATAGTAATCAAGTCAGCTTTTACCAAAGGCATGAATAGGAATCAAGTCACATGCGTATAGTAAAATTTGAACTGCATTCAGAAAAGTCATTCAGAAACTCATCAATTACTGCATTCAGTGCAGAGGAAACTACACCCAAGAACAATCCTATGAGCAAAAACTGCATTCAGAAAGAGTACATCCAAGAACAGTGCAGAGGAAACTCATCAAATACTGCATTCAGAAAAGTCATTTAGATGCAAATCAACCACACAATGCTCTGCAGAAAGAGAGTTTATTACCCCCCACCAGGCAAGTTCAATGGGTGGGCTATCCGAGCTGTAGTCGGATAACCATTCTCTCACATCACTTGGCAACGCTCTTCCCATCACTAGAGGATGATGACATTGTGAGGCAGTCCCCTCTTACCTATAATTGTAGAAAAATAAAAACAATTTCTTAGGATGATGACATTGTTAGGAGGTCTTGAGATATCTAAGTGTTAGGATAACATCAATGTCTGTTGCAAGTCATATTTTTCCAGTATAATGAAATTTGCACATATTCAATCCTACAACAACTCACTACTTTATGCAACAGGTTTGAGTTTGTGGGCACAACCAACATTTTATGTGCACTGAGAAAATCAACAAAGAAAATTGACAAGACAATGATCACATATTCTCAAAAGAAAAAGAGACTTGACTTGGAAAACAAACTATGATCCCTTCAGATTTTTAGACCATTTCAAAAGGAGAAAAATATGCAGTTAATTTGTGTGAGCCAGTCCTATTTTTTGCAGCCATGTGATATTAAATCAGCACCACCAAATTTGTTGTCATGTTCATAACATTTATGCAGTGTGATTTCATTGTCAAGAATCAAAACTTGACTTTAGTAAGATTGCAACAGAAACAATATATCTGCATTCACATTCTGTTCTTTTAACTGCATTATGATTGTGATTAATATATTAAATACTTACTGATTCTGTGTATTTATATCTGCATTCACATTCTGTTTTTTGTTGTTTCTCTCTTGTGGTTAGGCTTGTAATCATACTAATTACTTACAAATTAGAAATTAACTATAAGTAACTAGGTATAGGTCCATATCAAAGCTTCCTAGATCAAGAAGTATGCTATAAATTCTAGCTTTCATATCCACTTTCACAACAGAAACAAACAAGTCAAGTAAGTAGACCTCTCATATCCACTTTCACAAGTCTAGCTTTCTAGTGACGTTGTTTTCTTTCCCAGAAATATTCAAGGGGGGCAAAACAAGACAGATTGACAAATTAACAAACTAAAAACAACACAGTTGCACTATCTAATATGAGTTATTTTGAGATAAATTGCATAGACGTCAATGGATTTATTAATGAGTTTATTGTGAGAGATAAATCTCATTGTAGGTCAGAAGAGAGATGGGATTCTTTGTTTACTGATAACAGATGGGATTCTTTGTTTACTGATAATTAGATCTTGATTCTTGAAGCAATGCTGGTGTTGAATCAACAGGGGTTCGAGATGCACTTCAACTTCTTACAAAAATGTCGCTGGTATTACTTCAAAGACTGAGTTATTATGCTGTTATTATATGTAATTTGTCTCTTAGTTATTATCTGTAAGTACTGCGAATTGAGTATAATAACTGATGACTTAGTTATTATCTGTAATTTGTCTCTTGACTGTAAAACACAAAACTCTGAATGATAACAGCACCATGATATGCAAAGCTTGAGAAGGCTAGTCATATATTCATGGATGCAAAACTTGATAAGGCTAGTCAACTCGAAAACACAAAAACAAAACCAGCTCAAGAACAAATCAAATTAGAGTTACAACCTCATGTGAAATTAGGGTTCTTTATAATATAAATTTAGGGTTTTCCATCCTCCTTCTCAAATTCGCAGTACTTATATACCAATTGATGCCTAACCCTAAAAATCAACAGTAGTTGAACAAATGGTTCAGAAATTCAGAGGAGAAGTACTTGGTGGTGCTCGCGATTTCAAAGAGGAGCAACGACAAGATGGAGGACGACACCCTAAACCACAAAAAAAATGAGTAATCAGATCGAGGACTCGCGATTAATCAGTTTGAGGGCTCGCGATTTCTGAAAGAGGAGCAACGAGAAGATGGAGAGATGGAGCTACGCACCTAGGACTCTCGAGGGCACCTTCTCCTCGCATAAATTCAGTTCGAGGGCTCGTTGAGATGGAGCTATGCACCAACACTGGGATTGATTGATGAAAAAGTGAAAATGGCAGGGGCAAATCGAGTAATCTCGCCTTGCTTCAACCGGCTAATTTGCTTCTCACCCACCCCCCAGCATTAAGGAAATGCTTCAACTTCATCTGGTTGAAGTCTTCAACCCACAACTTCAACTCCATCCATGTTTGACTGTCGAACAGGGCGACCTCGCGCTTCAACTAGTTGAAGAAGGCACTTCAACCTGCTTCAACTGGCAAATACTACGCGCCGAACATACCCTAAGTGTAACACATGGTAGCTTTATACTTTACCAAATAGCTCACTTATTTGTATTAAAAATTGAAAATTGGACAGGGGAATACATATTGTAGAGGCGAGTAGAAATCTAAAGTTTTATCATTAAAAAGTGAATTATATTAAAATTTAGTTATAATAAGAAAATTATTAATTGTTACATTTAACTGTTACTATTTCTTCAATTTTACACGTATGTTGTTTTCGTTGAACCTATATAGGCCCGTCAATTGGGCCGTAAAAACACTCCAACGAAACAAGACCTCAAAAATAGGAGCCACATATATATCTTAAGTAGAGTTATGAAGATTATTGAAATGCTTGATCTATTGGTAAATAGGAGAGATAAGGGTCAAACAATGAAGGTTTAACCTGATAAATAGGAGAGATAAGGGTCAAACAATGAAGGTTTAACTCCTATCAGGTGCCACTTCCTACTCTCCTAAATAGGGATGGAAATGGGTCGGGTGATAGATGGATGGAGTCATTTTATTACCCGATCCGTGAATTAAATCCTCCACACGATCTATCCGTCATCCGCAAAATCTTTCATCCACATCTGTCCATCCATCATCCAACAGGTGATTCGGGTGGGTCGGGTCATCCACATAATATTTAATAAATATATTATAATTATTTAAATGTAATTAATTACATGATTAAGTGCAAAAAGTAATTAATTTTCTTTAATATATGACAATAGTTGTTCTAAATATAGGATTTGATGAATGTTCATATAAAATATTCTTAGAATATTCAACTTTTAAACATAAAAAAAACTAAAATTGAAGTCATACGTTTTAATAAAGTAGAATTAGAACTATAATCGTCGACGGGTGGACGGATGGGTGGGTGAAGTACGGGTGATGGATCGGGTGATGGGTGAGATTTACATCACCCATCATCCACCTGTCATCCGTTTCACTCGACCCACCAACCATCCATCACCCGGTTTACTTCGGGTGATCATCCATATATTCGGGTCGGATTTTCCGAGTGGATCGGTCACCCACGTGTGATTTCCACCCCTACTCCTAAGTGGCCCATAATATATGAGCCTTGTAATTTTTTCTTCAATTTACATATTCTCTCATTAAGGGTTTGTTTAGTAAAGTCATTTATAATGACTTTATTATTTATAAAGAAGTTAATCACAAATAAATATTTGTGATGCTTTGGAGTTTGTAAAATTATACTTCACAATTTACTATAAAAAAGAGTTTATAATTATATTTTATCAAACACCGTTATATAAAAAAGCCATTAATCACAAAAATGTCATTATAAATGAGTATAACAAACAAACCCTAATTGAACTTGCATTTGGTGCTGACCTCTCTTTTACTTGTACATCTTTCTACCATTAACAATTTTCACTTTTTTATTGTTAATGTTTTTATTTCAATTTTCTTTGAATGTTTAGGTTAAGAAAATACAACTTTTCAACTAATTTTGTACTTCACTTAATGCATATAATGAATGCATGTACATACTATACTGTACGTGATTTGAAGTTTTTATTACATTTGCATTTAAATTATTGATTAGTGAAAAAAAGACCGAAAATAATACAAATTATGGCATTTAGATTCAAAATAATATAAACTTTAAAAATTACCAAAATAACTTAAACTTTAAAATTACCAAAATTAATATGAGTCACTTTTTAAATTAAAACTTGGATGGATAAATTAATGTAAAAAACTAGTAAATAAATGAATAAGTTAATGTAAAGAGCTTGTAAATAAATGATAGTTTAGTTTTTTGGTTTCTAAGTTAGATTTTTATTCATAAATTAAGTTAAAAGAATGATTTTTTTTATAAGTTAATAGTTTGTGTTATTTCAAAAATTTTAAGTTCGTATTATTTTGGATCTAAATCTAGTATTTTGTATTATTTTAGGTCATTTTTTCTTGATTATTTTAATCTAATATTTTTTAATAATTAAATTAAGTATAATTGAAAAATGTGTAATCAAAATTACATATAACTATATAAGTGACTGAAACATACGTTATGAAACGACTGGACGATCGGAACCTACGGACAACTAAGGAAACGACGTCGTTTGACGTCTGGAGGAAGGGGGTTTCTTGACTTTCTTCCACCCGTTGCCCGGGAAAAGCGGCGTGTAATTTGCGTACGAAGAAAAACGAAGGCGCTCTCCCGCGCTGCGCTCTCAGCGCGCAATCTCTCTTCTCCGGAGAACATTAGAACACTCTCTGCCGCCCGCTCTTCCTTCCGGAAACAGTATATAAAGTTTTTCATCCCTCTTTTCTCTTTCCACATTCACAAAACACCATCCGAATTTTCCCTAAACACCGCCAATTTCAATCGCTCTCCTCTGTTACGTTTCTGGAGCTCCTCTCAATCTCACCGGTGAGTTCTCCTTTCGATCGTTCATTTTCGCCTCTACTTTTTCATCGCCTTCGTTCCGTTTCAATTTTACTCGTCAGATTTGCTTCAAATAATGCACCAAATCGCCTCAACTCTAGGATTTTTTTCCTTTTGTTTTTTGAATTTCATTCCAGGAGCTAGTTGTTGCGATTATTCATTCCCTTGAACTGGTATTAATCATGCAGCCTGTCATTTGCATCTGTCGGCTAGGGTTTTGAACTATGTATCGATACAGGCCATGAGAAATTGAGAATGCGATTGGTACGCTCGCGGTCTCAGAATTTGATTGCGTTTATTGGAAAAAATGACGAGCTTGCGGATTTAAGTGGTTATTAATTGGAATAGGCACAATACGAAAGTGTAATTACTGGCAATGGCCAAATATACGCTTGATCTCTCGATTGTGAAATATCTAGCCATGCCTCAGTCTCCCTCTACATGATCTCTAGAACCTTCTGTCTGTATTCCATCCTCAATGGAAGGCCAAATCGAAATGCTTGTGGACTTTCTCTTTTTTAAGGCTGTCTTGATATTTAGGGATATTCACCTATTATTTTATTTCAATATTTTAATGTTAAGGTTCCTGTGACAGTCACAGTACTCGTTAAATCTAATATTTCCTCTTGACAGGTTACATGGACATAGTGTGTATGGTGTTGCAACTAATCTGCAATACTGGATAATAGGAATGAGAAGTTGAAGGTTATGCAAAAAGGAAAAAAGCACAAAATGGTTGGTTTTGATATTTCTAATTCAAGGATACTCAACACATTAAATGGATATAGTCCAGTTGTTTTCAGTTGGGTGCTTCCTGGATCACTTTGCGTTTTTGCTGTAATATTCAGCTTAGTCAAATGGCAAAAGAACACATCTTTGAATTGGGTTAAAGCCGCTGCAAGGGAAAAGAAGAAGGCATGGAAGAACCTAAATATTCCATTTTCACAGCATATTTGGATAGGAGAGTACGACGATATTGAACAGCCGACGACTTGTTGTGTTTGCTTGACTTCCCTAGCCTTCTCGCAGAACAGGGATACTAAGTTAGTGCTAAGCACGCCTGTTCACCGGTGTGCAGTTTGTGGTGTGGCAGCTCACTACTATTGCTCCCAATCGGCTACAAAGGATTGCAAGTGTGTAGCACAAGCTGGAAATAGCCATGTACAACACCATTGGTCAGAAAGATGGGTTAACACGGATGATAATCCTGAGACATCTGCCTTTTGTTCTTACTGTGATGAGCCATGTGCTGTTCCTCTTCTTGATGTTTCTCCAACATGGCATTGCCTGTGGTGTCAGCGTCTTATACATGTAAAATGCCATGCCAAGATGTCGAAAGAAACTGGTGACACTTGTGATTTGGGCCCTCTTAGAAAGATTATTCTCTCTCCTCTTTGCGTGAAACAAATTATTCAAGAACAAAGTGGAAAAGATGAAAAAGATGAAAAATTTAGTACAGCTAACAGTGAGAATGTGAATTCTTCAGCCTGTGGAGAGGTGAAAAGAAGGCGCAATGGGCTAGTTCATTCTTTAAGCGGGAAGTTACAAGATGCGGTAATCAGTGATACCTCAAAAGAGAGCATGGTTAAAAATCCGTCTAATATGAAGAAGTGTAATAGCGAGAGAAACATGGATTCCCTATCCAAAAATTCCAAAGCATATGGACATAAGAGCTCCCAGCAAGGACTAGTTCAGAAGAAAGGTGGAAGGCTTGTTTATGGTCAAATGAAGAGATACAAACTTGTGGACTTGCCAAAAGATGCCGTACCTCTTCTGGTTTTCATCAATGTCAAGAGTGGTGGCCAGAGTGGATTATCTCTCAGGAGGAGATTAAACATGCTTTTGAATCCTGCCCAGGTAAATTTCTAGCTCCTGGAGCAACAATGATTCATTTAGTCTGTGAAACTTATGACATATAAATCAATCCTTTTCGCCATGTAGAGTATATGCCCCTCAAAATATGTTGCTCTTGCATTTTGCATGTTGATGCTTTTGCTCTTGTCAGGGTACATCCCTTACTCACATAGCTATGCAAAACTATCTGATGAGATTTCAACAGGATGTACGTCCTGTAAGCCCACATCCCTTGACGCTAGTTTCTTAATTCTTGATTATGTCACTCATCCTTCTGGCCTAGTATTGCATTTTTTCTATAATTGCCAGTTTTTAAGCCCTCATACTGGACCTTTTTTTTTGTATATGCTAGTAGTAATTGGAACAGTGAAAAATTAAATGGTCTTGTGCACTTTGAAGACTTCCAACTGATCTGATGATCTGATCAATATGTCTCCACAGGTATTTGAATTGAATTCTTCTCAGGGCCCTGAGGCTGGTTTGAAGTTGTTTAGCAGTGTACAGAACTTCAGAGTTCTGGTTTGTGGCGGAGATGGAACTGTTGCGTGGGTTCTTGATGCAATTGAGAATTTTAAATTTGAGTCGCCTCCACCCATAGCCATCCTTCCTTTGGGTACTGGAAATGACTTGTCAAGGGTCCTACAGTGGGGAGGAGGTTTCTCGAAAGTGGAGGGACAGGGTTGTCTAACCAACATTTTGCACGACATTAGCCGTTCTGCGGTAGCAATGGTAGATCGCTGGGGAGTTCAAATAGTCGAGGAAAACTCCAATGAAAATATGAAAAGAACTCGCTCAAAGTTCATGATGAACTATATAGGTAGTTTAGAAGCCATTATCTTCAGTTCTTGCACAATAATGTTCACATGGTTTGTTTTTAAATACATTCCTTGCTAATTTGCAGGGATTGGATGCGATGCAAAGGTTGCATATGAATTTCATCTATACCGGGAGGAAAATCCTGAGAAGTGCTATAGCCAGGTAATTTATGTTTTAAGACCATTCTTTTGTTTCTGTTTTCATCATGTACATTCATCCCATTTTCTTTACTCACAACAAGTCACACCTCACTCCCAACACCCAAAAGAAAAAGAAGTAAGAAAAGCAAAAGAAAGTGGTCTATTTGTGATCTTGTACTTACTACAGCTCCCTTACAGTTTGTGAACAAATTGCGTTATGCTAAAGAAGGTGCAAGGGATATAATGGACAGAGCATGTGCAGACTTACCATGGCAAGTTTATCTTGAAGTTGATGGAAAAGATATACAAATTCCAAAGGTATATGAATATGTTGGAAAATTTTATAAGCCTTTGCCTTTCTCTTGTGATCTTCCATTAATACTATCATATATGTTTTATCAGGATGCGGAAGGTCTAATCTTGCTAAACATAGGGAGTTATATGGGTGGTGTGGATCTCTGGCAAAATGATTATGACCATGATGATAACTTCAATCTTCAATCAGTCCATGATAAGAAGCTAGAGGTTGTGTGCGTCTCTGGATCTTGGCACCTTGGCAAGTTACGGGTACAGACTGTTTTTACTCCATGGCCAATTCATATCTAAAGCAAATAGTTTGTAGCTAATCATCAGCTACGAAAATGGCTTCTCTTATTTCAGGTAGGACTTTCTCAAGCAAGACGGTTAGCACAGGGGAGTGTCATAAGAGTACACGCTTCTGATCGGGTCCATGTTCAGATAGACGGAGAGCCATTCATTCAAAGGCCTGGCTGCTTAGAAATAACTCATCATGGACAGGTACGTAAAGAAAATGCTTAACATGCAAAATTCACCTTGCATTCCTTGTTATAAATTCTAGTACTTACTACTTCGATGAAATTGAACTCAACATCTAAGTGATATGGCAATAGGTGTTTATGTTGCGAAAGGCGGCAGAAGAACCAAGAGGCCGAGCACTCGCTATCATGACCGAGGTACTACTGGATGCCGAAAGCAAGGGCATTATCCGGGCTTCCCAGAAGCAAGAGCTTCTCCAACAGATGGCAATTCGTCTCTCGTAATCAATCAATTAACAACCTCTTCTTTCTTGAATGAAAGGTAAAGTTTCATTCATGTAAGTTTATCATATACACGTACAAAATAAGCCCAGAAATATCTACAAAAAGACAACGCCGCTATCAAATATACATCCAACACCAACCGATCCTAATTCTGGGAATCCATACCTTCTCTTATTCCGCTGCTTGTATGTTTTTTGTGGTTCCACCACTTTGCCTGTGGGTTTGGTAACTTATTTTTCCCCATACGTCCAAAGCCACTGCTTTTTCTACAGCCCCATAATTCCCATACATAGACACGATTTTGGTGTATATTCTGCGTATATAGGCATGGAGTTAGGTTGTAAACAGATTGTGACATGATTTTAGTTAATATCATGAGGTCAAATGACCAATATTGTAGCCCAAAAACACTGCATTTCTTCACATTTACGGCTTACCGAGTATTATTTTCGACAGTCGGTTATTTTGTAACTGATCTACCCATGCCCATATTCCATTTAGTGAAGAATATATTCTTGTACTTGCAGATTTGGTGTGAAATTGTGAGTTCAAAAGGGCCTGTGTACTTGTTCCTAATTTTTAGAATTTCCAGTTCGAATAAGTTTTTAACATTTTATTTACTCCAGTACTTTAGTTTTTGGGTGCTATAAATTAGCCTGGCGGGTAAAAACCTAAAGCACAATTTGCAGGTTTCAAGTCATTCCGCAGTTTTGCATTGCATGGGGAGTACTTAATCACCCAGCTAGTAAAAACTCGAAAACAGTAATTTGGCTTTCTCATCAAACGGTCAAATCTGTCAGTTCTTCTTCTTGGTCTAAGTACTTTTCCCTAATTACATGGATAAAAAAAAAACGTTTCCCTAACTACGTAGTGGTTGTTAATTACATGAAATAAATGTTTAATTAGTTCGTTTCGAAAAATTCCAAATTGCTGTATGAATGGAGTGGCCTTGGGTTAACAGAAGTCAGCCTCTCCAGCTAAGCTGACAGCCTGTTCCTCCTATTTCCAGGACATGCATACAGCATACTCTGCTATGTATGTATGTAATGCAAACTCACCCATAATTTAGCACATTATACATAAAATTACCCTTTACAAAAACTGTTATATTTAAGTCATGACTATCCCTTCTTTATTAATAAATCAACACCAATATCAATTTTAATAGTATAAAAGCATTCTTAATAAGTATAGTATATCTAATATGCCCATCACGGTTACAGTAAACAAATATTAAAGATGTCAAAATACGAGAGATTTAATTTTATGCTAATAAATATATAAAATAAATTAACAATAATCCTTGTAAAACAAACAGTTTTTTTTTCCAAAGTCACATATATAATAAATTAGCATTCTTTTAAGAAATTACCTTAAGTATTTTTTAAACAAAAACACCTTAATGTAATATAAATCACTAAATAGCCACCAAATCATTTTCCAACAATTTTTTATATATTAAATGACAAGTTTGCTCCTAATTAATTAATTTGAATATTATTTATCTATTTTTCTAAAAAGCTACTTTTATAAGACTATTTTTTCTAACATTTTTTAATAAATACCTACTGTAGGACATTTTTTGTATGTTTTGTTTGTGGAATAGTTCTCTTCCTTTTTTGTTTATGAAAAAAAAAACTGTTTTCTTAATGGTTCTAGTGGGCGAACATATTTTTTTGTTAATTTGCAAACGGATAATTGGGGAAAGATCACATTATATAATTCTATTATATACTTTAGTCCAACTTTAAATTAGTCTTTAATAAACATATATAAACACATGTGACTTTATCATTTTTACATATGTATTATATTCCAACTATTGTCTAATCTTCCAACGTATTTTTGGATGCATAGGAAACATTTGAACCGTTATAACGGAAGTAGAGATGATAACATGGCGGAGATTTCCTATTTTTCGTGGAGATTTCCCGACACGGGGCCAGGAATATAAACGAGGACGGGGAACAATTTAATCCTAGCGCGGGTCCCATCTCGCCCCTGCCTGCGGTCGGGTGGGGTAATCTGTAAGGATTCCTGTCGGACATTATTTTAAAATTTTCTAACCCTATATCCTAAATTTCATACCTTATGTTCCCTAAAATTCATATCATTTAGACATTAAATTTTAAATCTCAAACCCTCTAAACTTACACCCTAATATATATTCGTTAAAACAATATTTATGTTTTTCTTTTGTGGTAAAATGACCCCGACAAGGATGGGGACAAGGGGAGATTTTATTCTCCATTCAGGAACAAGGATATGGAATGGGGTGGTAAACGGAGACGGGGATGAGGGCGACACTCTCCGTTTTGAACTCGACTCGTTGTCATTCCTAAAAAATAAAGATCGAACTCATAAGTCATAACCTTGTATTTACGGGATGTTATGTTTCGTAACTGGAAAACCTCGACTTAGGCTTTGTTCGGTAAATCCAGTTGAAATGGAAGCTAGAGCTAAATGAGTAGCTGAAGCTGGAGCTGAATGAATAGCTGGAGCTGAATGAATAGCTGGAGCTGAGTTTATTAGCTTAATTATTTAAAAAATATAGTTGGTGTTCGGTATTACAAGCTGAAATGAGATAAATATAAAATTCAGCTTGTTAATCTTCAACAATCTAGGGGGATCACATTTAAAAAATGAAAAAATTAAGCTACATTAATCTACTATAAGCTTCCTAAGCTAGATTGACATTTTTTTACCGAACACTCATTAACTAAATTAAAAACAAAATCAAGCTCCGTTAATCTCAAAAAAGTTTGGCCGAACGTAGCCTTAAATAATCTTGCAACATCTATAAACTCACGTGATACAATATCACAAGCAGTGGATCCAAGTTATTAGGGTTGGTCAATTTATTTTGATTCCAAAACAAATATCAATTTTAGCTTCAAAAAATATAAAACCTCTAAAACAAGCTATTTTTATCAAAATAATCTAAAAGGTGGCATTTTATTATGATAAACTTTACTTATTAGTTAGATGGCTTTTGAAAATGTAATGAAGTAAATATTAACACTCTCAGAATAAAAAAATTAGATAAATTAACCAAGACATTTTGATCAAGTAAAATAAAATTTTGCAGAAAATGGTTATTGGTGGCTCAATTTAGTAAATCATATTATATAAGGTGTTTCAGTTTAAATATAAACTAGTTCAGTGCTCGTGTCATGCACGGTATATATATTTATAAGTTATTTGGAATAGTATTACTTTAATTCCTCTTGCATTTCTAATAAACCTATATATCATATCACAAAAGATATTCAAATTATGTATCTACTTCATATTAGAAATATTACTCACAATATTAGTGAAAGAGAATAATGGATGAAAATATTATTTACACGTATTATAACAATATTTTAATAAAATAAATTGATATCTTGAAGACTATATATAAAATCATTCACGGATTATAATTTAGAACTCAACATTGTTTGTAACTTTATAATCGATTTTGATATATTTTTAATATGATTTCAACATTTTCTTTGTTTTGCATTTTTTAATTTTTTTCTTTTCAAGAAGTATATATTTCCTTGTAGTACTATGAACTCAACAAATTTTCATAAAATAAATACTTTCAAAGACCATAAAAATTGGTGATAAAATATTAGGCTAAAATGAGAAGTATATATTTTCTTGTATTACTACGACCTTTAAAAAATATTTTCAAAGGCCATACAAATGATGATGAAACATTGGGCTAAAATGAGAAGTATATACTCTCCTATTTTTTTTGTAAAAGAACTATATATTTTATTATATTACTACAGATTCACAAATTTCCATAAAATATAAAAAGTGACATATAATGTTTAACAAATTTAAATTACTTTATATATTGATTTCATATTTTATTCTACCAAAAAATAGTTTTAAAGTAACTCATTTACATTGTTATAAACATATTCAAGTAATAAAATTTTAATTAAATCGACAACCAAGATGCCTAGAGACTTTTGAGTTAAGTAAAATTATTTTTATAAATTTATATTGGATATGTTGAGGAAAAACTATATGTTTTGCTTATAATGTTGTGAGTTTCCAGTTTTATGTCCATAAAATTATTTTTAATAGAAATAATTTGTATTCATGTAAAAAAGTAACATTTGTAAATATTTGTATTTGTTGGTGCAAATCTTGTTAAGGTCATGTTAATTTATATTTTGATGATTATTTAATATAATAATAAATTAAAAAATAGAAAAATAAAAAATACATCTTAGCTACTTGGCCTAGAAACATTCTGGTATAGCTTAAAATGAGTCAGCTTTAATATATATAATAGATAATAGACTTCAAAGGTGATTTGTTAAGAAAACAATTTTATAAGGTGGCTTTTGAAAGAAGAAAGAATTAAATAAATAAAAATTAAATGGTTTAGATAAATATATATTGGTCAATGTAGTTTTGCTCAAATTAATATGTACGATGTATCAAATTTTTATTGGTCAATGTAGTCTTAAGTATTTATATTGTATAAGGTTATTTTATAATAAATATATGAGAGAAGATAATTTTGTCACCATGAATAACCTAAAACCTTATAAAACTATTATAAAAGCTATTTGTCCATATTTAAAGTAAGCGTGCTGACGTATGTCTAATTGTCTATGCATAATCTATCAATCTATATTTATATCTATGTTGCTATTTAGCGCCTCGGGTAAATTGCTTTTTAGCGTCCTGGGCCGTCCGTCACGGACGAATATGACCCGTCTGTGACGGACGAATATCAATCGTCCGTGACAGAAGAAACATACTCATCCGTCACTGACGGAGTTGCTTTACAGAACTGCGACACGATTTTGGAATCGTCATAACTTTTGATTCTCTAGTTCAAACGCGCTGAAATTTGGAGGAGTTATAGTTGACATCGTGATATTTAATCTGACGTTGGAATCACTCAATTCGGAGTTACGTAGAAAAAGTTATACTTCTCCAAAGATGGGAAAAAAATAGAGATATTTTAAGCGCCAAGGCGAGTACAATAACATTTAAGTCGGATTACAATAGCATTGCTGACAGGGCTAAAAGTCGTATACCCAATCAAAGAAATACTAAAATACCTATTAAAGAGTATAGCAAGCAAGTCAGGGTCGATCCCACAGGGAGTCAGGTTATCAATTCTTGTGTTTCTTAAGTCACCAACTAGGAACTAGGGGGGTTTTGTGTGAGTTTCTTAGTAACCAAGTAAATAAAGCAAAAGAACAAGTAAACAAATTTGCAAGTAAAGGTTGTGAATATGGTTGGAAAAAGCGCTACACCTGATAAAGATCCACACAATAAGAGATATGGTTGATCACTGAATTCTATTAATCTCAAGTTCTTATCTTTTCTTTAGTTGTTCTTATCCCGATCTTAGGTAACTATTAGTTCTACCAGTCCTAATAGTACTTATTACTAAATCAAACCCGAAAACCTTCAAGATTCAATAAAGAAATAGCATTCAACCAAGGATTCAACAAGATACATGCAATATAAACAACTCGTTACTATAACATGCAATTAACTCTCTCTCACGATGAACACTCGCAACCCGCTTATGTAAATCATGTGAACTACTAGATATGCAACCCGAACCCGGAATCACAAGTCCTAGCTATTAGGAAGATATCAATAAACCTAGGTAATCAGTCTAGATAAATCAACATAAACCAATAAACATTCAAGCACAAGAGAATTAATACAACTAGATAGGAAATAGAACAAGAGTAGAAAACTCACAACCAATCAATTGCTGACTTCAAACTGTCAAATGCAACAATGGAGGTTTAGTTCTCCATAGGGTTTGTGAGAGCAAAAACGTAGAAAGGTGGCAACTAGGGTTAAAGAGTAGATCCTCTAAAAGAGTCTTAAACTTGACTTAAATACTAAGGAAATAATTCAGAAATAAAGAAAAGAAATAAACAAACTTGGAAACAAAGTCTCGGAAATAAAATAAAACGGGAAATAAAAACTCGGAAATATCTCTTCAACGCGTCGTCACCGCTGGGTGCGGTGACACCCACCGCGGGGTGCGGTGGTACTCCAGAATCACGGCCTCTTCTCTGTAAGGTTCGCCGCGGGGTGCGGTCATCCCACTGCGGGGTGCGGTGACGGTGTTTTCTTCAGCTTCTGCGATACTTTAGTAAAAATACCATAACTTTTGATTCCCAACTCGGATTGCGCTCATATTTTGAGGACTTACAGTAGACTTCAAGATCTAACTCCTAGAATTGGAATCACTCCATTTGGACATCTGAGTAAAGAGAACGAACAATTTGAATTCAACACATTGTTCTTCTACTCTTCAATACACTTCAAACCTCTGTAAATTCCATGATTTCTTTACTTCTAGTCTTCTCTTCCGGATTACAGAATTACCATCAAATCATATCCAAACATCATCTAAATCATGCTAATAATTGTTAGATGCGCTATACAATATATCGCATATCAAATTCCCCCATACTTAGACCTTTACTCGTCCCGAGTAAGCTAAAAGAAACCTACTCCTCCAGTCATGCTCCAAGGCCTCAGGAAGTACAAGAGAAAATGACACTAGTAGTTACAACACATCAACAATAAGCTCCAAGACAACCAATCAAGTGATGCAAAACATAACATACAACTCCTCAAATCAACACCCCATACAATCAAACTTAAAGGAAAGCAGAGTACTTCCCCCAAGTTATCCTGAACACCATAGAGTGAATAAGTTCTAATCTAGTCTCCCATCTATCTTCTTATATCTCCCAGAGTGACCTACCCGAATCCTCCTTATATCACCTCTTCTTATGTCACCACGCCAGGTAAAATGATTATTCCTAAAAATCACTCTTATTCTTTTCACTCATTTTGCCAAGGCGCCCTTTTGGGTTTTCACCAAGCCACTCATTTCATTTTTCAATAGATGGGCTCACATATACTCACATCACTCTTGACCAATTATTACCCCAGCCTAATGCTGGTCCAAGCCACTTGCTTATTGCCTAGGCTGCCCTTTCGGGTTTTCGACCTATCCCAGGATTTCTATTTTAGCCTTTTTTCAAATTTTTGGCTCTTTTCATTTTTTGTTTTTTTTCTTCTCAACGACTTAGCAAGTATAGAACCCTCCCCCATACTTAAACATTGCATTGTCCTCAATGTAATGAAAGACAAAAGAATAGAAGCACAAGGAAGAGCAAAAAATAACTCACAGACGCCGCTGAGTTGGCTTGGACACTGAAATTGTTGCTGGCGGTGAAACAAGGAACGCCCAGGTCTCCAGTGTTGGGCGGGTGTCTTCATCAATTCCAACGTCTTCATTATCGTGCAACCAATAGGGAACCACTTGGTGATTAGTGGTATAACAAATACGTCGGGGTTGCACGGCCTTCAAAACCCACAAAAATGGGCCCAGATATGATCGTGGTGTGGGCCTCTAGTGGTCCTCCTCCTCAGCTGCCAATTGTAGGGCCATCATCATTGTCAAATCAAGTGTAGGGCAGTGTATCCTCCGTGACAACATGATGCGCACCATCTCCATGGGGAACTCTGGACAGCTGGCCTGAGATGAACTTTTTTTTCTCTTTTTTTTCCTCCCCGTTTAAGGTTTTTTCGGAGGGTTGACTAGTGCAGGGAAATAAGACTTACATTGGTGGTAAACACCTTCTTCAATAGGCATGGGTCTCTTCCCTGCAGGTTAGTTGGAAACAAAAACAAAAACAAGGCAAAAACAAACAAAACTAATGCAAAAATAAAGAAGGAAAAGCAACGAAAATAATACATACCTCGGGTTGCCTCCCGGACAGCGCCTTAGTTATTGTCATGGCTTGACTTAGTATTCTTCCACTTAACTTGGGTTGCTCAAAGCAATTGAACTCTTGGGGTCTATATCAAGGGGATGCCTCTTTGTATATTCCATGTCGAGCTTGACCCTCGTCCTCCTACACTTCATGATGGATGGACCGATGTTCATATCAATGAATGCACTTGCCATCTTTAGGAACGGTCTACCCAACATCTCAGGGGCTGCATGCTTATCCTGCCTCGTATCCAGCATGTAAAAATCCGCCACTTGAATCAAGGCCTCCTTCTTGTACTTCCCCTTTGGTTTCTTTTTGATATTGTACAGCGCCCTTAAAACTTCTGTGCAGCGAGGGACGCTGTTTGCCAGTGTGACCAAAGGAACAGTTTCTGCGCAGTTACTGAAGGCCTCATAGATTTCATTGTTGTTCTTCAGCATTCGAGTAACATGTAATGCCTCAGGGAAGGGTGTGATGGAGTGCAGCGCAACAAGCGGGGAGGAGGTTAGACGCACATACTCATCATATGCAGCCTCGAGAGGATCGGGGGTTGCATGGGTGTTTTCGAGGGGAACGGGCGTCTCTGGAGTATTTCCGCGGTCACGGCTCTCCTCCTCATGGTCGCTGAATTCCTCCAGTCTCAAAAAGTACTCCTCTTCCGAAAGCACCTCTAGAAATGGGGCGGGTGGCTTCTCAGAACCGAGAGGGGGAAAGTACGGACGAACATAGGTGTCCACGTATGGCTCTTTGACAACTCCAGAAGTTCCACCGCGGGTGCGGTCAGATTCCACCGCGGGTGAGGTCATCCCACCAGAGAATTGTCGAATTTTCTCGACACCGTCACCGCGGGTGCGGTGATCCATCGCTGGGTGCGGTGATGTCAACTGTGAGTTCTGTTGCTCTTCTGTGCTCCCACCGCGGGTGCGGTCATCCCACCGCGGGTGCGGTCAGTTCTCCAGAGAGCTCTTGTTTCCTGTGTCGTCCTTTTTAGCACTAGGAGCGACATTCAGTTGCTTAGTACTCTGGAGGGTCATTGAAAAGACATCCTCTCTCTGGTGCTGTAATACCCCTCATTTTTAGAAAGGATATTTGGGTAATTTTCCCAACCTTCGTTTAATAATTATTTCGCTTTCAGTGGAGTTCGGATTTTCAACATCCATGATCTCCGAAATAATTCCTTGAGTGGTATAAAATACATGCGATGTATTTTCGGAACTTAGAATATTTGTTTGGATACAAACATATAATTTCCGGGGTTTAAAACCCATACCAAATCTTCCCCCCACAAATTGTATGGCCATAAAATTTACACGTAGCTCGCCTCTCCCGTGTACGTGTCCCCCGGTGCATCTCTTGAGTTTGGATGGTCTAGGATGTTGCACGTCTTCCTCCCTGGGCTTCATATAGCGCTCGATCAAACGCGGGTCAAAGGGGACACCCGATCTCTCTCTCGTCTCTCCTGCTCTCGGTCGTCTTCCCGCCGGAGAGCCTCCTCCATCTTCTCCGGCGAGCCGCAACCCAGAACCGCGTCAAGCTATTGTTGCTCTGCGCCACTGCGCTGGGTGTTCGCTGTCGCTGGAGTTGCTGCTGCTAGTGGTCGCCGGCGACGAGCAAGCCAGACCCGTCAACGAGCCTCCTCCCCGGTAAAAACGTCGTTCTGCAGTTCTGCCTGCTGTCGAGCTCCGCCCCTGCTGGTGTTGCCGTCCGCCGCTGGTGCTTCATCCCCGGCATCGGGAAGTCTTCCCCGGCGAGAGCTCCGTCGCCGATATGCTCCTTTGTTGTTCACTGTTGTTGCGTTGTTGCTGTGGGTTGTTGTGAGGTAGAAGAAGCAAGGTGGGGCCCCCCTCCTTTGCTAATTAATTTCTAGTAGTGGGCCGAGAAGCCCAATTCAATTCCAGTCCAGATTTAACCCGAAATTATTTGAGCGGTATAATTTTGATTCCCTTTCATCCGTATTTTTCTTTAGGAAAATTTATAAATATTTTTATGATTTAAAATCATAAAAATTTATTTAATTTAATTCCTTGAGTTCGTCCAGACAAATTAATTGATATTAATTAATTTGTCAGTCATAACGGTAATTGCGGGGTCGCATGTGGACCCGTAATCTGCTAGAGCTATCTGAAGCATAGGCCATATCCTCGGAAAGGATATCATCTGTAGTCGTCTCGTCTAGATTCATCGCCGAATCTACTCCAGGCAAGTGGCGGTTCGCTCTTGCTTATCATTCCATATTTTCATTGATTATCAATTATTTAATTATTAATTAATTTGGAATGATTTACTATTTTTGTTGGGAACAGTTTTGATAAATGATGTGGAAAAGAATATGATATTATAATAGGTTGTATATCTACTAGAACAATGCTATTATAGATATATATTTATGATGATTGCATGAAGGGCAATGATGTGGATTAATGAGTGCTTGAACTGTTTAGTTAGCACGAGTATTAGTAGGAACGCTATTGGGGCCCTACGAGGTCCAGTCGTTTCTTTATAACCTGGTAGAGAGGGCGACAAAACCCCTAATACCATTTTGTTGGTCATGACCTTCCTCTATACTCGGGTATAGAGGTGGTGTGCACTTAGCTAGTGCCACATATCTCGGGAGCAAATCTAGGGAATTGCTCCCAAGAGATCTCTCGTCTCGGGACGAGCTGATCATAAAAGCTTATAATGTGATGTGCGTTTTGGAAATAAATAAGATAAGTGCCGTTGGTGCACATAATTAATATACCCTCAGACGAGTAGTGCATCTAGGGAATAGTACAGCTAGGAAAACTTGTCTTGACTTTGATCAGAGTAAAGTTCTCTTTCCAATCTGGATTCACATTATGCGATGAGGTTGATCGTGAACCGAAACATCAAGTCATTTTTGAACGCTTGTATGAAGTTATGTTCCTTAACATTTGTCATGCTTCCGATAAGACTCAATTCATTGGAGTCTTCTTTTGGGTTGATTGCTGTGAGGCTTGGTCTTTCAGAATCTTCTCTTGATCATTCAGTTTGATATATTCCAGCAGGAGTATGAAGGTTGACTATCGTTATCGGTTTTGATTCGAGAAACGATGAGTCTAACCTAATACGACTACTTTGAACCATCTGCTTTTAACCCTTGCATAGTCTTTCGCGAGACTAACCAACCGAATTTGTTCTCTGTATGGTTGGCTGGTGTCATCCGTTTGATTCGACACATCAGATAAATTGCAGTTCCATGAAGGCTAGAATGACTATGAGGGCAAACGGTGTTTTTGACAAATTTATCCAGGTTGAGATCATTGGTGGTGATCGCTATTATCAAGACTTTCAATTACTTTACAAAGACTTCCGTTGTATTTCTGATGTATTTGGAATTATGTTGAAATTCCGAGACTATGGTTTAAATGAAAGTTATGATATGTGTATCATAATTGTTGTTTTTATGATTTGTATAAACTGGTAAACCCTGGGGTGACTTCGGATGTAGAGTCTGAGGTCACTGGCGGTAATACCTTTTGAAGGAATTATTTGGGGGTGTTACAGGTGCACTACTGGGTGAAATAGTTGTTTTGCCGAGATCGTGGTCTCTATTCTGCTAATTTCTTGAGTCAAGTGCTCCATTTGATTCCCCAAATTGTGGAACCTGGCATCCATCTCTTGTTCATGTTGGATCATGCTTTGCGTAAGAGATTGAAGTAAATCCTCAGTCGACATGTGGGAACTTGGATCGGACACTGGTAGTCTATGCTCATAGGCCGGATTGTACTGCCGTGGAGTACCCTGCTCGTAGAACAATTGTGGCTCCGGGTAGAACTCCTGGTAGTCATGACCATATGGAGGGTATTGTTGGTACCCATAACTCGAATTGGGGTGATCTCTCCACCCTGGAGTGTATGAGTAGGAGTGTAACACCCCCAAAACTTAACCCTTTTGGAAATGTATTACCGCCAGTGACCCCAGTGTTCCTTACCGAGATCACCCAAGGCTTTACCGTTTAAATACAATTTATGAAATACAATTGATGCATAATGATCAAAGCATTCAATCCAAAACATAACATTGTCAAGGAACAAGAGTTACGGGATTACAACCCAATCCCGAATAGGATAATGCAAAGTTTAAACCAAACACAGCGGAAGTCTAAGAAAGTATATTACAATCAAAATTATTGTCCAAAAGATCTCAACCTGATTAAAGAAATAATTAAAACGTTGAAAAACCACCGTTGACTCCATAGTCCTTCTGGTCTTCTGAACTACTTCTTATCTGATGTGCCGAATCAGACGGATGACACCAGCCAACCATGCAAGGGAAAAAATATTGGTTGGTTAGTCTAAATGAATAGACTAGCAAGGGTACAAAGCAAAATGGTTCGAAGCAGTCGTATTAGGTTAGACTCCTCGTCCCTCGAATAATAATCGAGTACGCTTGTCAACCACCATACTCCTACTGGAATAAACAAGAGGTATGCACAAGAGAGGATTCTGGAAGACTGAATCTTCACAGAAATCGACTCGAAAGAAGACTCCAACGGAAATGAGTCTTTAAGGAAGTATGACAATTCTGGAAAGTTACAGAATCATACAACAATGATTTAAAACTGACTGAGATGCTTCAGTCAACGACCAACCTCACCGCCTTTCAGCGAATCCAGATCGGAAAGAAGACGTACTACATTCAAGTCAACACGAGTCTTCCTAGCGGCACTATTACCTAGCTGCCCTACTCACTGAGCGTTCATTAATTATGTGCGTCAAGGTAGCTCTTATCTGATTATGTTTCAAAAACACACATCACATTATAGACTTTTACATGTGTACCCCACCAATGGGACGACACATCTTAGTATATGTTTCGTCGAGAGTGACGTACACCGAAAGGTTTGTGACACCAGCTAAGTGTCCTATCTCTACACACTTGTGAAAGAGACCGATCATGATCATAGAATAGTATCAGATGGAGACGAGCCACCCCGATACCAGATTATAAAGAAATGACTGGACAGAGTCCGAGTAACGTTCCTATTTAACAGTGCTAACTAAACAGTTACAGCACCACAACAGTTATAGGATAAATCCACATAAAGGCCCGAAAGGCGATAACAGATAATAGCGTTGTTCTAACAGATATACAACCTATTATATGATTTTCAAAACAGTTTATCAAAACCGTTTCCAGACAAACAGAATATTCATTCCAAATTAATTACTCAGATAAACTACTGATAATTAATGTAAATATGGAACGAATGAGCAAGAGCGAACCGCCACTTGCCTTAATCCGCAGAATAGTCTAAAGACGTCAACTGGATTCCGGGCTCGACACGGTATAGTTCCGACAGCACAACAACCTTCGAGTCGACCCATAAAAGGAACCCTAAGTTAGATCCGACATAACAGTACGAATCTAAACACGGCGAAAGAACACGAAAGGAAAGACGCCACGACGACAACCGACCAAGCCAAAGCCACGAAGGCATTCTGGGCACTGGCGGCGGTCGCTGTTCTTGGCGGCGGTCGCCGCATTCATCACGGCGGTCGCCGTGAAGAACACGGCGGTCGCCGTGAAGAACACGGTCGACAGAGACGAGAGAAATCTCACCAAAACAAAGCGCGTTTCGACCCCTTTCAGCCTGGCTTGGTTTCTGACCTTCAAAGGCAACCACAAGGCTTCAAAAGAGCTGCTGGAAACACCACCAAACAACACCGACGAAAGCTTCGAAATTTCCGGCGAAGGCACAACTCCGGCGAGAGGCAAATTTGGCAGAGGTTTGGTGCTGGGATGGCTCAAAACCTCTCCCCCAACGCCTCCTTTTATAGCCAAAACATCTAGAGTTCAAAACAAGAGGGCCTAGAGCTAGTTCGGCGCTCGCCAGAAGTCGCGCCGGCGACCAACAGGCAAGGACCGCCGGACAACGAAGGTGGCAATTACGGCGGGCGCCGTAATTTACGGCGGTCGACGCGGCCTGGCACACCAGCTGCCTCCTCGAGCATTGGGACGGCGGGCGCCGTGACTTTACGGCGGTCGCCGTGCTTGGGTCTCACTACGGCGGTCGCCGCGACTTTACGGCGGTCGCCGTGACACCTTTTTCCCGCCCGTTCAGCTTTGAACGAACATGAAATTAAGCCGGGATAAAAATTATCGTACGCGAACGACAATTAAAATCCAAGGCATGTTATTTGTATATTATTTCACTGAGAAAAATATTACAGATACAGAGCACCTTACAGAATGTCTCAAACTCTCTGTATTAAATCCGACGTATACAACGGGTACTCGGGAAAATTCCATAATTCCCAACATAACCTTACAAAAATACGGGGTATCATATCTCCTCCCCCTTACAAGAAGTTTCGACCCTGAAACTTAGGTCGAGAATAACTCGGGAAAACGCCTGAGCATATCTGACTCGGTTTCCCACGTCTCCCAAGTAACTTCTTTGATCCCTGACTTGGACCACAACACTCGTACCAACGGCATGATCTTGTTGCGCAAACGCTTCTCCCGACGCTCCAAAATGTGTACGGGCAACTCTTCATAAGTACCATTAGCTTGAATTTCGATGTCTTCATAACTAAGCACATGAGATTCATCTGGTACATACTTTCTAAGTAACGATACGTGGAACACATTATGCACCGGGTGAGCCGATGGCGGTAACGCCAAGCGGTACGCTAGAGATCCTACTTTATCCAGAATCTCGAATGGTCCCACGTAGCGAGGGTTAAGCTTCCCACGCTTACCAAATCTGAAAACTCCTTTGGATGGCGATACCTTGACAAAAACCTTGTCACCGACCTCGAACTCGACAGTCCTGCGCTTCCGATCTGCGTAGGAATTCTGTCGACTCTGAGCGGTCAACATCCTTTGTCTGATCAAAGCAATGTCTGAAGCCGTCCTTTCGACCAACTCTGGTCCAAGCAGAATTTTGTCGGCATTATCATCCCAACAAATCGGAGATCTACATCTGTGACCATACAAAGCTTCAAACGGAGCCATCTTGATTGTAGCATGCCAGCTATTGTTGTACGTGAACTCAATCAGACTCAAGTTGTCCTCCCAGCTAGTCGGACGATCGAGCACACAAGCTCTAAGTATATCCTCCAGAGTCTGGATGGTCCTTTCAGACTGGCCATCTGTCTGAGGATGAAACGCTGTACTGAACCTCAACTCGATTCCCATAGCCTTATGAAGTTCCTTCCAGAACCTTGATATGAAACGACCATCTTGGTCCGATACAATGGTCTTAGGAATGCCATGTAAGCGGACAATCTCCTTTTGGTAAACTTCTGCTAACTTTTGGGTTTCCCACGTGGTCTTGATGCCTATGAAATGAGCACTCTTCGTAAGCCTATCCACAATTACCCATATAGCATCTCTCTGACTTCGAGTCTTGGGTAGCCCAGTGACGAAGTCCATGGAAATGTCCTCCCATTTCCATTCTGGTACGGGGAGAGGTAGCATCTCACCACCTGGCCTGCGGTGTTCGATCTTGACCTTCTGGCAAGTTAAGCACTTTGCCACAAAGTCTGCTACGTCCCACTTCATGTTTGGCCACCAAAACTTCTTCCTGAGATCCTTGTACATCTTGCTAGAGCCAGGATGCACAGAGTAAGCAAATGAATGAGCTTCTCTCATCACCAACTGACGAAGACCTTCTGTGTCAGGCACACAGATCCGGTCCTGAAACCAAAGTGATCCATCATCCTGAACCATAAAACTGGGAGTTTTCCCATCCATCACTTCACTGCTTAACTTTACCAAGATGATGTCATCGACTTGCTTTTCTTTGATTTGATCCAGCAGTGTAGCCTGAATCTCCATCATACTCAGGTACCCTCTACGCTGGTCATACAAGACTTCAATGTCGCATGACTCTTGGTTTAGCTTGGTCTGAGCAGTAAATAGAGCAACTACAGTCTCATGCGTTGTCTTCCGGCTTAGTGCATCAGCTACTACATTAGCCTTGCCCGAATGATACAACAACTCCATGTCGTAGTCCTTGAGCAACTCTAGCCAGTGGCGTTGTCTCATATTTAGCTCCTTTTGAGTAAATATATACTTGAGACTTTTGTGGTCGGTGAAGACTTGGCATCTTATACCGTAGAGGTAATGCCTTCAAATCTTCAGCGCAAAGACAACCGCTGCTAACTCAAGATCATGGGTCGGATAGTTTTCTTCGTAAGTCTTGAGGTGTCTAGATGCGTAAGCAATGACTCTGCCCCTTTGCATCAAAACACAACCAAGACCACACTTGGAAGCATCACTATAGACCACATAATCGTCATTCCCCTCTGGGAGTGCTAACACGGGTGCCGAGGTCAACCGTCGTTTCAACTCTTGGAAACTGGCCTCGCACTTGTCATTCCAGACAAACTTCTTGTGGACCTTGCGGAGTAGATTGGTCATAGGTAGAGCGATCTTTGAAAATCCTTCTACGAACCTTCTATAATACCCGGCAAGTCCAAGAAAGTTGCGCACCTCCTTCACATTCTGGGGCTGTGTCCATTTAGCCATCGCTTCAATCTTTTGGGGATCAACCATAACCCCATTTTTATTGATCACGTGGCCTAAGAAAGCCACTTCCTTTATCCAGAATTCACACTTGGACAATTTAGCATAAAGCTGATGTTGTCTAAGGATTGACAAAGCAATCCGTAGATGTTCCTCGTGGACTTCTTCATTCGGAGAATAGATCAGAATGTCGTCTATGAAGACCACCACGAACTTATCCAAGTACTGGTGAAAACATCGGTTCATCAAATCCATAAAGACAGTTGGAGCATTTGTAAGCCCAAAAGGCATCACTACAAACTCGTAATGACCATATCTGGTCCTAAACGCAGTTCTAGGAATGTCCTGCTCACGAATCCTAAGCTGGTGATATCCAGATCTCAAGTCGATCTTGGAGAAAACCTTTGCTCCCTGCAATTGGTCCAACAAGTCATCAATCCTAGGCAAAGGATACTTGTTCTTGATCGTCGCCTTGTGCAACTCTCGGTAGTCGATACAAAGTCGGAACGATCCGTCCTTCTTTTTGACGAACAATATCGGAGCACCCCACGGCGATGCACTCGGCCTGACATGACCTTTGTCAAGAAGATCTTCAAGTTGATTCTTCAATTATTGCATCTCAGTTGGAGCCATCCGATACGGTGATTTGGAAATCGATGCCGTACCAGGCTCGAGATCAATTGAAAACTCTACGTCATGATTCGGGGGTAATCCAGGAATTTCTTCCGGAAAGACATCCAAAAACTCCCTAACTACTGGGAATATCAAGAACCTCAGGTCCATCCTTCACAGGCGAATCCAAGTAGCAAAGGTACCCGACACATCCTTGTCGTAGTAGCTTAAACGCAACCATCGCATTGATCAACTTGCCGTTATCAACGTCATTTCGACCTTTGAACTTGCACACGAACTGGCCCCCAGATGACACCGTCACCGTTCTTGAACTGAAGTCGATCACCGCCTTGTGACGCGTTAGCCAATCCATACCGAGGATAATGTCGTATGGAGCCATGTCTATACAGATTAAATCTGCCTCAAATTCCTTACCCTGAATGGTAATCGGAAAGTCGGATAGATGATTGGTTCCCACCAAACGTTCTCCATTAGGAAGATTAACGTCAAAAGGGTCGCACGAATCGTTGCACACTAAATCTAACTTGCTAACACAGCTATCCGAAATAAAGGAATGCGTAGCACCAGAATCAAATAGAATGCACACTGAAGTAGAGTGAAGGTATAAAGTACCTTGAGCAATTGGAGCATTGGGTCCATTTGCTTCACGTATCTCATACAAGCGTTGTCCCTGACTTCCAGAAACAGCTGGGGCCTTTCCCCTGTTCTGAGCAGTCGTCTGGACCGAAGGGCTAGGAGTCTCGGCAGGCTTAAACCTAGGTCGGTTGCTCTAATGAACTGACCCTTGCTGCGACTCTACTCCCTTCTGCTTCCCCTGCTTGCAGAACTTCTGCAGATGACCGTCACGTCCACACCCAAAGCACGACCTCTTCTCCCTCTGACACTCATTGCTCTTGTGCCCAGCAGTACCACAATTATAACACTTAACTGAACTCCTGGTCTGCCCCGACTGCTGAGTCGATCCTCCTTGCGTCATCTCCGTCTTAGCTCGGCCAGACTTGGCAAAGTTAGACGGTGGCGCAGGGCGCTTAAAACCACCTCCCTGGTTCTGATTGTGCATCGACTTCTGTCGGTTGCGCCTCTTGGTCGACTCCTCAAGAGTTACCTCCAGCTTATAGGCACAATCAACATACTACTCCAAGGTAGAGCATGTGTGATGCACCATTAATGGCTTGATATCCAGACTCATCCACTCGTGGAAGTACCAGATCTTTTGGGCCTCACTGGTAATCTCGGCAGTGGCGTATTGCAAGAGATGATTGAACTTAGACGCCAACTCGGTCACTCTCAGACCATCTGTCTGTGGGTACAAGAACTCTTTATGCTTCTCCTCTCTCATAGCACGAGAGAAAAAGCGATCAACCATCTTGGTCTTGAACATCGACCAAGTTAACACTGGGCTCTCAGCCAGACTTGTGCTCTCCCACCACTCGCTAGCCTCCTCCTTTAGCTGAAGAGAAGCGATATGGACCTTCTCGGCCTCCGTACACTCCACATTCCGAAACAGCCTCTCCATATAGGAGAACCAATGAGTCACTGCCACTGGCTCCCCTTTCCCGTTATAGCAATCGGGCCTCATGGAAGTGATGGTCTTTAGAGCGCGACCATAGCTGTCTCTTGCCCTGTCGGCAGTCTCCTGAATCACAGGGTTTCTGGGTTCCACAACACCAGGAACCACTGGGTGGGTATGCACTTCTTGCGCTTGAGGCGTACTGGGTCTCAATACATCTACAATTGCCTGCATCACAATCCCGCGAATCGCCTCAATAGCTGCATGCATCACAATCCCGCTTGAGGCGCACTATGTTTGATAGATCAACTTGGTATTTTATAGATGAACCTTCGAACTGTTACACAAGCTACACATATGTCTATCATTCAAGCGTTAGGACAACATTGCTCGAAGATATAAGTGTTTCACAGAGTACTTGCCGCAATATTGAAATATTACACAAAGTACAAACTTGGAATACTAAGAAACGAAACTACTGCGATAGGCAACGCCAATCCTCCTCAAGGCGTTCCAAAATGTCTCCCATAACACTGGCTACTCATGCATGGTCTCTTCGGGCTAGGCTCACCATCGAGCTCTGGCGATGGGTTTCGCACCCTGCTTGACCCTGAAGCACATGGTCCTATCTCAGTCATCGTAAGGTATGGGTCGTCCATGACTGGTCCTCCTATTCCAACCCTCCTCTGAGTACTGGCAATCAACTCATCCCACTGACTCTGCTGTTCTGCAGAGATTACCTCGCTCTGGCGAAGGATCTCTTACAGCTCGGATTCCGACCTCCATCTTCTTGGAGTAGGGATAGGCTGAGATTCCCTGTCACTTCTCCTAATACCGTACTCGGTATACAGTGCCTCCCAATCAGCTTCTGACATGGGTGCGTACTCTGGCACTGGTGGCAATTCTGTACCGGGCTCCTGATTCTGCCCTCCAAGGTCCAACTCCGGGTCCTCTTCTGGATCATCCTCTATGGGATCCTCATCCTCGGGATCATCCTCGATGGGATACTCATCCTCGGGATCATCCTCGATGGGATCCTCATCCTCGGAATCATCCTCGATCATATCCTCGTCCTCGATGGGATCTTGCTCAAGCATCTCATTTTCCTCCTCCTCGTACTCGATCTCCTCGGGAATTGGTCCCAACAGAAAGTCATCTTGGTAAACCCCTTGTTCATACCTTGATAACTCATCTTCCTGCTCCCATTCCTGTACTTCCTCCACCCTTGGTGGCGGCACAGGTACAGCCTCAGGGACCATAGCATCCCTAGCTACAAGGACAACCGACTCGGGGAGAACGTGCTTGACGTCTTCGGGCGGGCTACTCGGGCCTCTAACCTCGAAACATCGCTGAGGTAACGGAAAATCTAGCATCGGCTGGTCCGACTTGGCGTCTTCCAACCCCCCACCAATAGAAAAGCAGACACCCATCCTATCGAACAATGAGGAAGGAATTAGTCTTTCTAGACATAAAAGCAAGTTTACTACATCAGACTATAAAGAAGACACGACTATAAACGGTGTTTTTAAATGCTTTTCAGTATGAAAATTCAGAGCCCTTTTTAAAGCATTTTCGAAAACGGATAAATGGTTTATAAAAATTCCAAACCCGTTTTAAAACCTTTGGCTCTGATACCACAACTGTAACACCCCCAAAACTTAACCCTTTTGGAAAGGTATTACCGCCAGTGACCCCAGTGTTCCTTACCGAGATCACCCAAGACTTTACCGTTTAAATACAATTTATGAAATACAATTGATGCATAATGATCAAAGCATTCAATCCAAAACATAACATTGTCAAGGAACAAGAGTTACGGGATTACAACCCAATCCCGAATAGGATAATGCAAAGTTTAAACCAAACACAGCAGAAGTCTAAGAAAGTATATTACAATCAAAGTTATTGTCCAAAAGATCTCAACATGATTAAAGAAATAATTAAAACGTTGAAAAACCATCGTTGACTCCATAGTCCTTCTGGTCTTCTGAACTACTTCTTATCTGATGTGACGAATCGGACGGATGACACTAGCCAACCATGCAAGGGAAACAATATTGGTTGGTTAGTCTAAATGAATAGACTAGCAAGGGTACAAAGCAGAATGGTTCGAAGCAGTCGTATTAGGTTAGACTCCTCGTCCCTCGAATAATAATCGAGTACGCTTGTCAACCACCATACTCCTACTGGAATAAACAAGAGGTATGCACAAGAGAGGATTCTGGAAGACTGAATCTTCACAGAAATCGACTCGAAAGAAGACTCCAACGGAAATGAGTCTTTAAGGAAGTATGACAATTCTGGAAAGTTACAGAATCATACAACAATGATTTACAACTGACTGAGATGCTTCAGTCAACGACCAACCTCACCGCCTTTCAGCGAATCCAGATCGGAAAGAAGACATACTACATTCAAGTCAACACGAGTCTTCCTAGCGGCACTATTACCTAGCTGCCCTACTCGCTGAGCGTTCATTAATTATGTGCGTCAAGGTAGCTCTTATCTGATTATGTTTCAAAAACACACATCACATTATAGACTTTTACATGTGTACCCCACCAATGGGACGACACATCTTAGTATACGTTTCGTCGAGAGTGACGTACACCGAAAGGTTTGTGACACCAGCTAAGTGTCCTGTCTCTACACACTTGTGAAAGAGACCGATCATGATCATAGAATAGTATCAGATGGAGACGAGCCACCCCGATACCAGATTATAAAGAAACGACTGGACAGAGTCCGAGTAACGTTCCTATTTAACAGTGCTAACTAAACAGTTACAGCACCACAACAGTTACAGGATAAATCCACATAAAGGCCCGAAAGGCGATCACATATAATAGCGTTGTTCTAACAGATATACAACCTATTATATGATTTTCAAAACAGTTTATCAAAACCGTTTCCAGACAAACAGAATATTCATTCCAAATTAATTACTCAGATAAACTACTGATAATTAATGTAAATATGGAACGAATGAGCAAGAGAGAACCGCCACTTGCCTTAATCCGCAGAATAGTCTAAAGACGTCAACTGGATTCCGGGCTCGACACGGTATAGTTCCGACAGCACAACAACCTTCGAGTCGACCCATAAAAGGAACCCTAAGTTAGATCCGACATAACAGTACGAATCTAAACACGGCGAAAGAACACGAAAGGAAAGACGCCATGACGACAACCGACCAAGCCAAAGCCACAAAGGCATTCTGGGCACTGGCGGCGATCGCTGTTCTTGGCGGCGGTCGCCGCATTCATCACGGCGGTCGCCGTGAAGAACACGGTCGACAGAGACGAGAGAAATCTCACCAAAACAAAGCGCGTTTTGACCCCTTTCAGCCTGGCTTGGTTTCTGACCTTCAAAGGCAACCACAAGGCTTCAAAAGATCTGCTGGAAACACCACCAAACAACACCGACGAAAGCTTCGAAATTTCCGGCGAAGGCACAACTCCGGCGAGAGGCAAACTTGGCAGAGGTTTGGTGCTGAGATGGCTCAAAACCTCTCCCCCAACGCCTCCTTTTATAGCCAAAACATCTGGAGTTCAAAACAAGAGGGCCTAGAGCTAGTTCGGCGCTCGCCAGAAGTCGCGCCGGCGACCAACAGGCAAGGACCGCCGGACAACGAAGGTGGCAATTACGGCGGGCGCCGTAATTTACGGCAGTCGCCGCGGCCTGGCACACCAGCTGCCTCCCCGAGCATTGGGACGGCGGGCACCGTCACTTTACGGCGGTCACCGTACTTGGGTCTCACTACGGCGGTCGCCGCGACTTTACGGCGGTCGCCGTGACACCTTTTTCCCGCCCGTTCAGCTTTGAACGAACATGACATTAAGCCGGGATACAAATTATCGTACGCGAACGACAATTAAAATCCAAGGCATGTTATCTGTATATTATTTCACTGAGAAAAATATTACAGATACAGAGCACCTTACAGAATGTCTCAAACTCTCTGTATTAAATCCGACGTACACAACGGGTACTCGGGAAAATTCCATAATTCCCAACATAACCTTACAAAAATACGGGGTATCACAAGGAGTATGGGTCATATCACGGCTATCCCCATAACTCCATTTCTGTATCAAAGGAAAAAAAAACCAGTAGCACGAGTGTGGACCGTAAGATAGGTACACACGAAAGTTGGTAACAAACAAAAACACAAAAACAAAAATTTTGACTCCCCGGCAACGGCGCCAAATTTGACAGGGCTAAAAGTCGTATACCCAATCAAAGAAATCCTAAAATACCTACTAAAGAGTATAGCAAACAAGTCAGGGTCGATCCCACAGGGAGTCAGGTTATCAATTCTTGTGTTTCTTAAGTCACCAACTAGGAACTAGGGGGGGTTTTGTGTGAGCTTCTTAGTAACCAAGTAAATAAAGCAAAAGAACAAGTAAACAAATTCGCAAGTAAATATTGTGAATATGGTTGGGAAAAGCGCTACACCTGACAAAGATCCACACAACAAGAGATATGGTTGATCACTGAATTCTATTAATCTCAAGTTCTTATCTTTCCTTTAGTTGTTCTTATCCCGGTCTTAGGTAACTATTAGTTCTACCAGCCCTAATAGTACTTATTACTAAATCAAACCTGAAAACCTTCAAGATTCAATAAAGCAATAGCATTCAACCAAAGATTCAACAAGATACATGCAATAGAAATAACCTGTTACTATAACATGCAATTAACTCTCTCTCACGATGAACACTCGCAACCCGCTTATGTAAATCGTGTGTACTATTAGATATGCAACCCGAACCCGGAATCACAAGTCCTAGCTATTAGGAAGATATCAATAAACCTAGGTGACCAGTCTAGATAAATCAACATAAACCAATAAACATTCAAGCACAAGAGAATTAATACAACTAGATAGGAAATAGAACAAGAGTAGAAAAATCACAACCAATCAATTGCTGGCTTCAAACTGTCAAGTGCAATAATGGAGGTTTAGTTCTTCATAGGGTTTGTGAGAGCAAAAACGTAGAAAGGTGGCAACTAGGGTTAAAGAATAGATCCTCTAAAAGAGTCTTAAACTTAACTTAAATACTAAGGAAATAATTCAGAAATAAAGAAAAGAAATAAACAAACTTGGAAACAAAGTCTCGGAAATAAAATAAAACGGGAAATAAAAACTCGGAAATATCTCTTCAGTGCGTCGTCACCGCGGGGTGCGGTGACACCCACCGCGGGGTGCGGTGACACCCACCGCGGGGTGCGGTGACACCCACCGCGGGGTGCGGTGACACCCACCGCGGGGTGCGGTGGTACTCCAGAATCACGGCCTCTTCTCTGTAAGGTTCGCCGCAGGGTGCGGTCATCTCACCGCGGAGTGCGGTGACGGTGTCTTCTTCAGCTTCTGCGACACTTTAGTAAAAACGCCATAACTTTTGATTCCCAACTCGGATTGTACTCATATTTTGAGGACTTGCAGTAGACTTCAAGATCTAACTCCTCGAATTGGAATCACTCCATTTGGACATCTGAGTAAAGAGAACGAACAACTTGAATTCAACCCACTGTTCTTCTACTCTTCAATGCACTTCAAACCTCTGTAAATCCCATGATTTCTTTACTTTTAGTCTTCTCTTCCGGATTACAGAATTACCATCAAATCATATCCAAACATCATCTAAATCATGCTAATAACCGTTAGATGCGCTATACAATATATCGCATATCAATTGCAATCATGGATCACAATAGCATTACAATGTGCGAGTACAATAGCATTTAAGTTGGTCTGCGACCTCGTCTCTTTCTTGTGGAAGAAGGTTCGAACGCCATCAACTGAGAAACGAATGGATCATACAGACAAGCAGTAGAGGAATCATGTGTATGCTCCCACATGACAAATACTGGAGGCAATGGTGACGCCTCTGATAGGGCCATCTACAAAAGAATGGAGAACGTACTCAGTTGTCTAGTTCATGGGTTCAACTAATAAATAAAAAATAATTAAATGATTGCTGGCTGATCCCGTATAGGGAAAGACTCGTGTCAGCTTGGACAAATATTGTTTCCACGCTTGGATTGTCCAATTTGTATTCACTGCATTTGCTAAATTTGCATTGCATTATGTTCTCTGCATTCTCTGTCTGTCACGTATGGTTTATGTCCACACGTGACGGACAAAGGTGTTTCATACGTCACGTGTGGATTCCATCCACACGTGACGAATGACAGTATTTCGTCCGTCACGTATGAATTTCATCCATATGTGACAGACAGTTTATGCAGAAAACAGATTGCTTGCGTATGATCAAACTTTAAACTCTTTTGTACTAAACTATAGGGTTGAAGGAGCACATTCTAGTTTGAAAGACTTCTTGACTATTCCACATGGTAGTCTAGACACGATATTTGGTCAATATCATTCAAAGATGGGTAACCAAGTAAAGAATATCAAGGGGACCTTCAACGAGAGTGTACAAAACACGATGACTCTTGTGACATGAGCTGATATTTTCAAGCAATTGAAGTACAAAGTATCTAAGGTTGCACTTGACTGCTTGACGGAGGAATACAAAAAAGGGGAAAATCCATTTTGTGACAAGATCTACAGATGCCAGATGAGGGTGAGAGATGGATTGCCGTGTATGCATGACATCGCTAGAAATGTGACGAGTTCAATCCCTATTAAGCCTTCAACGTTGCATCCATTTTGGAGATGATTGAGTTTGTCAGAAGTGCAAGACGAAGGTGAGGTTGAGGTGAAGCGCAGAGTCGCGAGATCTTTGATGGATCAATTTCATACGGATCATTTCCTCAATCTGTTAGCAAATGATCAAGAAAAATGTGTCTTGCGACTTTACGACATAGCTCGCCCCGAGGGGACTAGTCTGCAAAAATCGGCTATTGTGAGGCATAAAGGACGACCAATGAGAGCTCTAAACAAAGATACCACTAAAAGACATCTTCATGGGAATACACAGACAAAGATACGGAAGGGACACCTCTCAAGAAGCAACGAGGTAGGCCACCAATGCCTACTAGTACACCTTCACGAAACCCTAAAGCTCATACCACTCCTTTGAGGCCATCTCAGGTTAGAGCTCCCAAGAATCCAGTAGGTCAAATGTTTCCACCACCTTATATGCCTCCACAATCCTTCATTAAAGACTTTGAGCCGTATAAGCTTAAGACGATCTGTATCTGCCATGTTGAGAAGGAGAGACATTTCATTTCAGTATGGTACTAATCATTTAATTACTTTATATTAATTATTTGAACCCATGAACTAGGCAAATGAGTATGTTCTCCCTTCTTTTGTAGATGGTCCTATCAGAGGCGTCACCATTGCCTCCAGTATTTGTCATGTGGGAGCATGCACATGATGCCTCTGCTGCTTGTCTGTATGATCCATTCGTTTCTCAACTGATGGCATTCAGACCTTCTTGCACAAGAAAGAGATGAAGTCACAAGCCGACTTAAATGATATTATACTCGCACATTGTAATGCTATTGTGATCCATGATTGCAATGATATTGTAAGTCGTCTTAAATGCTATTGTACTCGCCTTGGCGCTTAAGAGATCTTTGTTTGTTATCCCATCTTTGGAGAAGTACAACTTTTTCTACGTAATCCCAAATTGAGTGATTCTAACTAAAGATTAAATATCAAGATGTCAACTATAACTCCTCCAAATTTCAGCACGTTTGGACTAAGGAATCAAAAGTTATGGCGATTCCAAAATCGTGTCGCAGATTAAAGATCAACATGTTCATCCGTCACGGATGAACATGTTTCATCCGTCACGGATGAACATGTTTCGTCCTTCACGGATGAACATGTTTCGTCCTTCACGGATGGACCAGGGCATTAAATAAAAAATTTGTCGGTGCGCTAAATAGAAATCGTGTATTTATATTCTATCTATCTATCTATATACTATTACTAAAGCCGCAATTATCTTTCATACGTGTTGTTCATCTAAGTATGTCACGTCATCAAATAATTATGTATATTTACATATTCACCCTTATTCTATTTACAATTTATTTTATCTTTTATTTATGTAAATTTCCTTATTTACCACCCCAAAATATTTCCCATTATACATGATTATATATTACTTTTTCTTACACATATTCCAACTTCAAATTATTTTAATTTCCTTTATTGTTCCATAGATTAGTATTCTTTTTACTTATAGAGTAATTTTTGTTATAAAGAATATGAAATAAATTACTTTCCCTTTACTAGTTCTATGTGTCACATACTTAATTATTGTCCATAATATAATATGTATATAGATATGTATATAGAATATAGATGGTCCGTAAATATAATTCTGCAACGTTCATCTAAGTTTGTCATTACCAAAAACATTATTATCATATAAAATATTATTTATATATTGTCCGTAAACTGCATTATAAAAAATACAATATGCAAATCGAAAGTTCTCTACAACACTTTTTTTACCAAAATTAAATTATACTATCACTATGTATATAATTAGTACATGTGTTTATGATAATTTTTAATTCTTTCTTTTTGATATAAATATACATGTTTAGGTCTAATTGTTATCATCTTAGTATTTCTCCAGTCAAGAATTTATTTTTCAGCACATCAGGTTATTTATCTTTCATCTATTCTATATACATATACTAAAGTCATACTTCTCTTTCTTACGTGTCGACAATGAGATATGCCACATATGCAATTTTGAATATTCTATTACCATTCTGCCCTTTTTCTTTTTTACAATTTACATTAACTTTTATCTATATCAATCTTCTTAATTACCAAATATAACTTATCATATGTATCATGAAAATCTATTTGAATATGATAAACGAATAAGGAAATAAGTATTTTCTACCACACATATAATAAAAAAATATGATAAATAATAAAATAAGGCAAGTATTTTCAATAATACATAATTATATGTACACCTATAATTTAATATAATGTGCATATTAACATTTTATGATATTTAATATAAAAAATATAGCCATCACGTTGCCATGCTTAACTAAATAATTAATCTTACGCGTAGAATGTAACCCATAATACTTTTGTTTATATATATATATATATATATATATATATATATATATATATATGTGTGTGTGGTTTGGACCATAATATGTAGCCTAATTCAACTTAATATATATATCAATTTTTTATTTGACAAATATAACTTACCATATATATAAAAAAATTCTATTTAATTGGATTTAATAAATGATATAGCTTATTAATATTTTTTCATTCTATGTTTATCACCGTACAATTCATGAATGATACAAACTTTTAGAACTTCTACATGTTACGTTTATTTCATGAATATATTTTGTAAAACTTTATTATCTTTTTTATTTAAAATAATTATATGAAAATTTTATTTTATATTATCTTCTATTATATAAACTTTCAATTCTACTTTGAATTTTCATAATCTCTTAATACACCTTATCAATCACTTCAATTAAGAAATTGTTCTTTTAGTATTTATGTGTAATTTTTCTTACATATTCAATAAGGTTTAACTCTCAATTTGTCTCATTTTTTATAAATTTTATTTTAATTTTTATATGCATGTTTTTTTACCTCCATTAAACGTGTTCATTTTTTTACCAATTAGCTTTTCACCCTTCACATTTACTATAAATTGCATGACCTTTTTTATTTTTTCACATTATACATCCAAATTAACTTTATGAAATGTATAGTATATTTTCAATTATTCGATTTTAGATGGAACATGTTACAATAATAATATCAATTCTGTGTATGTCACTAAAAGTTTACCTTATATGGAATAAATCATTCTCATATGTGCAAAGCAGTGTGACTTTTTAATACCCTAATCATTACTTTTAATAACATATATTAATTTTATTTTTAAGCAGTCTAATTTTCTTATATATTTAGCATAATAATAATAAATTATGTAATAAAGATGATTCACAATTAAATATATATATATATATTCTATATTTATTCAAATCCATACAGGACACGCGACATATGCTAGTATATAGTTATAGCTGATAGCAGCGATGGCACATGGGATGAGACCAAATGCGCGAGACATGCTCGCCTGCTCGGGGGGAATGTAAGGAATATATTTGAATTTCATATTATATTATAATATATAGTACTAACTACTAAGGATATCATTAGCTAAGCTTAGGTGTTTATACCTCTTTGGGATGTACTATTTGTTGTAGACTTGTATGGCCTTTTAGTCGTGTCTTCTGCTCTTGAGAATCGAATTTCGTATTCTAGTTCAGATTCTACATTCACAGCCCGTACGATATGAGATTATTTATATTGTCCAAATTAAATTATATATCCGGTTTATTATCCATTTTTTATGAGAAAATAATTATGTTGGTCTCAATTACGACGAGAAGTTCTGCCTAGAGTATTTTTACGGATGAGAATGCGAAATTCTGAATCAAATGTCAAATCGGACACAGAGGGTGAGTAATTGAGTTTAGCAATTCTATCAGCAATGCGATTCGCCTTTTGAAAAATGTGTCTAAAATGGACTTCTTTGAAAATATGAAGGTCGATAAGAATATCGGCAACAACCATTTCAATCTCCCAAAGACAAATCCAAATGCCTTTTACAAAGTTGATAAGACAAATATTATATCCTTCAATTTCAATTTTGGCTAGGTTAAGTCTTTTGGCGGCTATGATACTATTTTGTAAGGTAATTGTTTCAGTCATCTATATAGTGTTCTTGCCACATCGTTTGGTTTCCATATGAATGGTTTCACCTTTGTGATTTCTTATTATAAAATCCAAACTCAACCTCACCATTGACTAGTTTGGAACCATCAAAGTTAATTTTGTGAAAAATCATTGCCGGATTTTCCCATTTGATATTCCTCTTTTTTATTTTTAAGTTGGTTTACGTTTTTGTTTGGTAATATCATAAACTTTAGTTAACTTTGTTTTATTGCGGCTATGGATTAATGTTTTGATATATTGTGTTAGATCTTTGATTTTTTCAAAAGTATTAGTGTTGAAAATAATCTGGTTTCTATTAATCTAAATACTCCACCATGTCGAGCAAGGCATATGAATTCTTTATTAGATAACAGTTATTGGATTTGTATAAGAAAGTCCCTTGGTTTTTTATTATTTGTATTGATACTACTGATAGTGTATTCTATGAGAGAACTTTGTTTTTTGTTTTGCTTAAGGGTGAAAGGACATTGAAAGAGAAAGTGTATTAAGCCTTCATGTGGATTGTTACATGAATCACATACAAGAGGAACTTGAACGTGTTTTTGGAATAATCTTGCTTTAGTAGGCAGGTCATCATGGCAAATTTCCAAATGAAGTTTTTAATTTTGGAGTAGGTATCTAATTTCCATATCCATGAGAAATTGTTGATGGAGTTGTTCATTTCTTTTGTTATAAGTTCAAAGACTATTTTGTAGAAAACCACTCATTAATATTCTTGCTAGGAATCCAATATAAACTATCCATGATATAACTTTGAGGGATGGGGATATCTACTGTACGATCAACAATATCCTGTTTCATTAAGAGTTCAAGCTTGGTTCGATCCCATTTTTTATCGATTATGAATTCACTTACGGTTATTGTAGGGGTAATAATTGTTTGGGGCAAAGTTTCATCAGTTAAATTTAAACCAAATGGCCACTTATCATACCAGAATTTAATATGTTTTCCATCTCCAACAAGCCAATGTAGTCCTAACTGGAACTCCGGTCCTAATTTAAGAAGTTGCAATCATTGCCAAGAGTGATTAGCTTTCTTGGAGTATTGTAATATATTTATATCCTTGAGATATTTTTCATTTATTATCTCTACTGAAATACCCCAAATAAGTTGATAATGGCAATTTGGTAAATTAATTATGGGATTTGCTTAAAAGGGGAGAAATGGAAATTTTGGGGATTTAATCCCTAAAACACGTTTGGTGGTCTCTCTCTCGTGGTTCTTCAGCTGATGCCCAGCTCCTTCCTCCCCTGTGCGCGAGCTCACCTGTGCCCAGTTCTTTCTTCCCCGTTGGATTCGGTTCTCCTGTGCCCAGCCGAGTGTTCTTCTTCGGCGAACCCGTCTTGGACCACTCCGTCGCTCTTCTTCCTCCTCCTCTGCGTGGAGCCGCCGGTGGGTGCTGTTCGTGGTTGCTGTGCTGTTGTGCCGAGTGCTGCGAGCTGCTGTAGTCCGTCGTCGTGGTGGTCCTCTCCGGCGTCAGAAGCTTTCCGACGAGGATTAACGAAGAGGTAAGGTGATGTTTTGATTGGGTTTGCTTGGGGTTCTTTTTGGCTGAAGCTTTGCTGAATTTTTTTGGGTATATGTTCGAATTGATGTTGTGGTTCGAATTGATGTTGAATTATTCTTCGTGGGCAGTTAAAGAGCAAATTTCATGAGCTTTGGGTTGATTTTGTGTGTGTGTGGTTGCTTAAATTTTTGAAGGTATATTTAGGGTTTGAATTGGGGGTTTGTTGGTTGTGGATTGGTATGAGTTAATTAACGCCATGGTTTTGCTCGGATTGATTTCGCAGGTTCATTCGGGTTGATTGGAGATCTCTAGGGTCGTTGTGGTTCGACTTGAGGCAAGAGCATCCTTGCTAACTTATATATTTTTATAAATTGATTTATGCTTAATTTATTTCATAATTAAGTTTATCGTTGCTTGGTTGAATATGGGTATGTGTGCGTGATAGTAATTGTCTGGTATCGTGATTGATTAAATGTGGACGTGGTAGTCAATTGTGACTAAATATGATTGATTGTTGTAAATAGTGTTGTTGGATTAAATGGGTGTGTGTGTTGAATGTGTGTGTGTGTGTGTTGGATCGTGTGTGTGTGTTGGATTGAATGTGTGTGTGTGTGGGGGATCGTGTGTGTGTGTTGGATTGAATGTGTGTGTGTGTTGGATCGTGTGTGTGTGTGTTGGATTGAATGTGTGTATGTGTGTGTTGGATTGTGTGTGTGTATGTGAATATGTGTTCATCGTTGTCGTATGTAGTGTTTGATTGATTATCGGTGTGGTGGTTGGATTGTTGTTGATTGGAGGTCGATGGGCCAAGGGTTGGAATGGATTTCACCCAACCGCGCAGGGTATACAAGGTATACGCCTACGTCGTTAAGGGCCAAGGATTTGAAAGGGATTTCACCAAACCGCGTAGGGTATACAAGGTATACGCCTACGTCGTTAAGGGTCGAAGGTAGGAATGGATTCCACCAAACCGCGTAGGGTTTACGCCTACGTCGTTAAGGGCCAAGGGTTGGAATGGATTGGAGGTTGAATTGGAGATTGGAGATGTGTTGGAGTCGTTTGTGTTTCAGTGTTGAGTTATATTATTGTTTGATTACAATTGGTTGATTGTTGTGATATCTATTATGTGTTGAATGTTGGTTGCGAACTGATTAAGTGATTTTGTGTTGAATGTTGGTTGTGTACCTGAGTAAGTGATTTGTGATGATATTGACTGTGCGCTTGATTAAGTGGTTGTGTTGGCGAATATTGATTGTGTGTTTTGGTTATTGGTTTTATGTTGGATATTGATTATTGGCTAGTGACTTATTGTTCAATATTAGTTCTTTATGAGGTGGATTTCTGTTGGTATGGTTGTTTATGGTAACTAGTGGATTATGAAGGTTGGTTGTGTTGATTATTGTTAGTTGTGGTTGCGGGTCATTGTTGTCCATTGATAGTGGTTGTTGGATCTTGGTGTGAATTTTTTGTGAAGGTTGGTTTCCCATCTTGAGGGTGTGGGCCAATATGAGTTAGGTTGAGGTGTATGAGTTACGACCCATGTTATTGATCAGGCGGCACCGGAAGGGTGGCTGGCCTGGATCGTTGTTTTGTTATGTTGGTATCATGTGATGATCGTCTCGTTGATGCGTATGTGTTTGTTTATGTGAAGGTTAATTGAATGTGTTAGTGCAGTAGGGAGTTCAGTATAATTGATTAGTCTCGGTTGTAAATCAGTAGTAAGATATATGTATATATGTTTCATAGGGTTGATGTTTGAGGTATTAGTAATAGAGAGAAAGTTTGATGGGATTGTTTTATTCATTTTTACTCGTGTAAGGTTGAGATTGGCTGAAATGAGGTTAGCATAGTGAAGAGTTGGATAAGAATGGTTATTCAGATCGGTTATGTGGCAGAGTGTGTTTATGTTTTGAGATGTGGTTGGTTTCGGTTGGTTGATATGATTAAGTGTAATTATGATATTATATATATATATGTATACATTATGGCGTGTTGTCGTTTGTTGTGAGTTGATTGGTGATATATATATATTTGTGTTTGAAACTGTTTTGGCTTGAGGAGTTTTGCCAGTCTTTCGTGAGACTGACCAACTTCGGTTTACGTGCCGCGGTTGGCTGGGGTATTAGATCCCCCAGTCAATCAGGGTTTGCAGATTTAGCGCCAGCAAGGAGGATTCTGATCACCGTCGGTTTTGGAGTCGAGAACTCTACTCTTTTGGTTTGGACTTGACTTGTTGCACGTGTCGTTTTGGTTTTGGACTTTGAATGGGTTGTATTTATTGTATTGGTTTTGGTTTTTGGTTGTTGGTTTTTGGTTTGTAAATGGTTGTATTTCATTATGTTAAATTGTTGGTGGTTTCAAACTCTGGACAGGTTTTACAGGTTTTCCGATGTGCTGCTTTTGATATTATATATATGGGTTATGTTTTGAAATTTTCTTTTCACCCGCCTTATAATCCTTCCGGATTATGGCACTGTAGCACCATTGGCCTGAGGGTGTTACATCTACTCGGATGTTATTTGGTTCAGCAAAAAAATTACAAATTAATTTCATTTGCAAAGCTTTATTCATGTCTTGGGTCTTTCGAATACCAATGCCTCCATTATATGTATTCTTGCAAACTTTGTCCCACCCTATTAGAGGTTTATTTTTTAATCTTTATTCCAAAGAATTTCCTTGTTGATCTAGTCTAATTCTTTTTATGGATGTCGGTAACATGAAGTATTGCATGATGTAATTTGGTTTCGCAGCAATATTAGACTTGATCAGCGTCGCTCTCCCTTCCAAGGAGAGTGCATTTGCTTTCCATTTGCTAATTGATTAGTTGTTGATAAAATAGTCTCTTGGAATGTATCATGGTTAACTCTGTCATTTATAATTGGATAGCCTAGATATTCCTCTAGACACGTTGTACTTGAAATATTTAGGACTGATTGAATTAGAAGTTTGAGGTTATTTGGCGTATTTGTTGTTCCCTGAAAAGCATATTTATAATAATGAGTTTGGATCATATGCGGAGCACTCTTCCCGTGCGGACGTGCGGAGCATGCACTTTAGGGCCTTATTTGTGCACTTTAATGTCTTATTTGTGCATTTTTTCAAAAAAAAAATCTTTTATAAATTGTTTTCCAAGCATTTTTCAAATTTTTTGCAAAAGTGCACAAATAAGGCTCTAAAGTGCATAAATAAGGCCCTATAGTGCATGTCCGCACGTCCGCACGGGAAGAGTGCTCCGCACCGGAACCGCACTCTTATAATAATTTACACACTCTCCGAAAATAGAACAATAGTCCTCATTTTTTTAACATTAGAACAAGCAGATTGGTTAGCATTTGTAAAGATAAAGATATCATCAGCAAAGGCAAGAAAAGGAATGTTAGTTCCTATACGGGTGATTCGGAACCCTAGTTGGTTGTTGTTACAAGCCTTCTTGTTGTAGTTTCTTTGCAAGTACTTCATCCCCCGGGATAAAGAGGAATGGTGAGTCGTCTTGTCTTAAGCCCCTTTTATGGTAGAATATATTCATTGGTCCGTTATTGACCAAAACAAAGAAGGAGACTATTTATATGCATTCTTTAATCCATCCAATGAAACAGGTTGAGAATCCAAACTTATCTAGAACAGATATTCTCAGTCAATTATATCATATGTTTTTTTTCTTATCAAGTTTAATTGCAAAGACAGAGTACGTTGAGTTCAGATTTGGTGGAGATGAGGTGACTGGGGCATAAGTGCAACTTGGTGGGGGTGGTTGTTACGAAGAAGGAGACTTTCAGGTATCAAGGGTCAGTTATATAGAGCGACGGTGGTATAGATGCAGATATTCAACACCGGATACAAATGGGCTGGCAAAAATGGGGAGGTGCGTCAGGCATTTTATGTGACAATAAAGTGACACTCAAACTCAAGGGTAAGCTCTATAAAGTGGTAGTTAGGCCAACGTTATTGTACGGTGCAGAGTGTTGGCCGATGAAAAAAGCTCAAGAGCAGAAGCTGATGGTGGCAGAGATGAGGATGCTACGCTGGATGTGCGGTCATACCAGATTGGACAGGGTCCGGAATAAAGTCATTAGAGAGAAAGTTAAAGTGGCGAACGTTAGAGACAAGTTGTGTAAATCTAGACTCCGTTGGTTTGGGCATGTGCAGAGGAGGCAACCTAATTGAAGCGAACAACCCCTGAGGTGTTGTCTGCAACACAGGATCTTTGATTCCTCAAACTTGAATTCGATTCCCTCTCTTCCGTAGCCAAAGTGATGGCTTTATAGGGTTAAAGAGATAACCCTCAAACGCGTTCAAAGTGATGAACGAAAGGATCAAAGAGATGATCACAAACACCGAAGAGACGATGAACAATTGCTCGAAGCGACGAGCTACAGGATAGACGATCCGTGGGATCGAAGAGTTGACGTTGGAACTCAAGGGAAGGAGCGTACTCAACTTTACTACTCAAATTCAACGTAAGATTACAAACTAGGGTTTTTGGGTTTCAATAGCGACAAAAGAAATAATAAAAATATAATAATAAATTGTTCAGCAAAACGACGAAATTGAGAGCGCGGACGCGGTCAGGAACTCGGTCGAGTTCTTGGCCGAGTTCCGATCTGGGCCCAGAACTCGGTCCAGAACTCGATCGAGTTCTGGGTCGAGTTCTTGTCTGAAGGCATAACTCGGTCAAGAACTCGGTCGAGTTCTGGGTTGAGTTCTTGGCTGCTTTGCTCTGCTTCCGCGATCTCGTCGTCTTCATCCTCTTCGTCCTTCGCCATCATCGAGGGGGTCATGGAGCTATCAATCTCCCCTTCTTGGCTTCGAAGCGTCCCCGCTTCGTCCTCGTCGTCAAAAGCAGGAGGCGTAGAAGGAGGAAGATTAGCGACGTTGAACGTAGGATGTGCACCATAGTCATCGGGTAAATGCAAGCGGTAGGCGTCTGCACCAAGGCTTTGTATCACCTAAAATGGACCATCACCTCTAGCATCCATCTTGTGGCGTCGCTTGAATGGAAAGAGATCGCGACGCAAGTGCAGCCATACCAAGCCTCCGGGCCCAAACTCCACGGTACGCCGGCTTGCATTGCGTTCCTGCAAAAGAGTAGACACCGTAGGGGGTAAATCAACCAAAGCCTTAACATGTAAGAAACACGCAAAAGGATCAAGTAAAAAGCAAGGAAGACGTCCCTGAATTATTGGAGAGACATCCCGGGACCGGGCTAAGGGCAGCCGGTTCTCGCAGTTGCCGTGAATGTCGGGTTGTGGAGGCATCTCAAACGTGAAGTACTGGATCACCTTTGTATTGATGATGTTGCGGTAACTCCCACCATATTTGTTGGCAGTAATAACGTTGTGTGGAACCAAGCCAATAGGCACGTTTTCTTGCTCGTCCATAGAGATGCATATGTATTCGTCCATCTCCTCCTCCTCCTCATCGTCGTAGGTGTCAAATATCGGGCCGGCTTCGTAGGTGTCCTCGTCAAAAGACTCGTAGCCGGAGGTGTTCGACATTGGGTCAGCCGTGGTCAACCTGAAGTCACTCATGGCCAGACGACGTTGCGCAAGCTTGGCAGCCAGCGCGGCATGCGAAGCTTGAAGAGCGGCATGCGAAGCTTGAAGTTGGTCAATTCGCGCACAGACAGAGGCCATGTGTTGGGGGCTGCGGTGGCCCGTAGAGTGCATGTCACTTATGGTCCGATGAAGGTGCGCGATCTCGGCAGTCTGCTCGGCGAGTTTGCGGTTTTAAGCGTCAATTTGCTCATAGGCGGAGTCCATGTGTCCGGGGCTGCGGTTGCACGTAGAAGGAAAGTAGCGTGTCGTAGGAAACTCCATAGTACCTATACGAAGCATACGACACAAGAAATAAGTTGCACCAAGCAAAAGAACAAGTCCAAGCCAAGTCCTTGTCTCAAAAGTGAACCAATAAATTTTCCGCTGGGCGTACTAATTTTGGTTGCGCGTGAGGAGGGAGAGGCTTGAACGGAAGGCAACAAAGCAAGAACTAGCAAATCAAGTCCCAAACAACACACAAATTTCCAAGTGCAAGCAGATCAAATCAAGTTTCTCGGAATTAATCACAAGAGAGTTGAAAATTTTGCCCTTTTCAATGAGAGTTGCATAGAGACATGAAAGAAGAGAAAATGAAGTATGACCGTATGGTGCGTTCTCTGCCTTTTTGATTGTTTCTTTTGTGTTTGAGGCTTCCGTCTTCCCAAACCTTTTGTTTGGTTTGATGGAAGGTGAGAATAGTATGTATGTTTTTGTTTATACGGTCACACTGTCTTTTTTTTTTGATATGATGGCGAATCAAGCAAGAAATAACCACACAAGCAAGTGTAGAAGAAGAAAGAAGAGACAAAGCAACTATTGGTGACTGAAATCTAACAACTAAACTAGCAATTAATCCAAAGATGAAGAAAAACTTAAGCAACAAGAAACAATGAAATCAAATATGCAATTAAGGAAACAAGATTTGCTAGAGGATAAGGTTTAGGGCTATTGGAAAAGTAACCAAAACCTAAGGAAATTAGGGTTGCATAGCCGTGAGGGAGAGGGTGGCGGAAGGGGGTGTTGGCGGCGGACGGTGGTGGTGGAATGGTGGTGTGGTCACGGCTAGGGTTCCGGCGGATGGTGGTGGTGAGAAAAAATATTTCTAGGGTTTGCGAGCATAAAATTTCAAAGAATCACAATAAGAGAGAAGAACAAACTTAAGTTTGTTTAAAATAGGTTTCATTCTCTCCATAAGGATTTCAAAGATGACTTTATATACCGTTGAACACAAACTGATTGGTCGATAAAAAATTGTTAAATTAAGGTTTTCACATTTTGGTATTAGAGTAATGAAATTATTGTTAATCTGTTTAAGAATTTTGCCAGAATGGAAAGAACTTTTAACAACTTTGATAACCATAGGTCCAACAACATACCAGTATGTTTGATAGAACAGAGCTGACAAATCGTCAAGTCTTGGTGATTTGTTATAACCAATGTTAAAGATTGTAATTTTAATTTCATCATTAGTGACACTTTTAGTTAGTTCGTTATTATCGTAGTCTGTTACATCATTGTCAATGTTACCAAGGAAATGTTATAGGTTATTATGGTTAATCCTTCCTTTTTTGAATCTTCATTCAATATCAGATCTAATTTCATTCCTAATATTTTCATGACCAACAATGATCGTACCATCGTGAATTCTAATTCCACAAACGATTTTTTAGTCGCGTCTGCCATTTGCTATTCTGTGAAAATAATTGGTGTTTTTATCAATTGATTTGATGCGTTTAACTTTAGCTCTTTGGCTCCAATATTTGTTGTGAAAGGATTAATAAATTATTCTTCTTAATTATGAATCTATTTTGTTTGTCAATTAACTGTTTATTTGGATCAATGATAATATTTCTTTGGATTGTGGTTAATTCTTTTTCCACTTCTTTCAATTGTTTAAAAATATTTCCAAAAGTTGTTTTATTCCATTTTTTAGCACTTACTTTAAGTGTTAAAGTTTTTTTTTAACTAGGTTATACATATGGGATCCTTGTGTGTTGACATGCCAAACTTGTTTGACTAAATTTTTGAAATCCTTTCTAAATGTCCACATTTTTTCAAATGTAAAAGGTTGTGCTTTGAATGGGTTTGGTTTTCCAATTCCACTGAAATAGAACAGTTATCAGAAGAAGAAAATGTGTGGTTTTTGGTAAAAAGGCCATGGAACCATTGTAGAATTTTATCATGGATGAGAACCTAATCCAGTTTCTCATAGATGTTGTCTATTTTGGTTCTATTTTTCCTCCATAAAAATTATCCTCCCTGAGTTGGAATGTCAAACAAGTCACAAGTACTTTTAAACCGGTGTAATCGTAGTTGTCTTGCCGGTGGAAGATGGCAGCCACCCTTTTTTTCGAAATTGGTTTCATTTTCATTTAGATCACCAATAAGGCAATGTAGGACGTAGTTTGTCACGTGATTCCATTTTTTTTCTTCATTCTCTTTGGGGGTGTATAGGTAAAAATAATCATCATACCGTAGTTTTTATCAATAATTTGTACTTTATAGCAATGAATCTATTATTAATATGGGATAGCTCACATCATTGTGTAATTGGAAAGCTTTCCACATAACACAAATTCACCCAGAAAAGCCATTAGCTGGCGAGAAGTGAAAGGTATCAAACACTGCTTTTTTCCATAAGAATTTTTTTTGGTCTTTATCAATTTTTTTCTTTCAACGAGAGCCATGATCTGGATTTTTTTAATTTTGCAGAAAGATTGATATCAGTCCAGAGATTTTTACGACCGATACCGTGATAATTCCAAAGGCTTATCTTCATAAAACTAGATGGTTTGTTTTTGCAAGTAACATTAGTCTTGTCGTTGGTATAAGAGTATAATTTGTTTTAATCGATAATATACATTTTTAATCCTCATGGATAGTAATAAGCGTTGAGACAAGATATCAGTACGATGAGTTTGATAATTTGTTTCCCTATTTTTTAGTATTTACAAATTCTCCGAAAGAATTGCATCAAAGTTTTATCATGATAAATGGATGAAGTCATATTCTTTGGTTTACTAATGACACAAGTTATAAAATTAGTTAGGTATGTATGATAATTTGACTTGGATCCACAAAAGAAAGTCCAGCTAGAAATTGTGATAAACAATACTGTTATAGGCCTTAAATAATAGCCAAAACTATAGTTATTAATATTGGATAAGTATCATGTGAGAAATATTATTATTGTACAAAGTAAGAATGAATATAGATAATTGGATTAGAATTAAATCAAAGGTCATGATTGAACTTTCATTAAAAATCATGTGCCATGGACATGTCTTTAATTCAAAGGGTTGACCATCGAAGCACCACCATTGACCACCGGACCACCGCCGCCGGTCGTCGGACCACCACCGGACCATCGCCGTCGATCGCCAGACCACCGCTGCCGGTCGCCGGACCACCGCCGCCGGTCGCCGGACCACCACCGGCCACCAGACCACCCTTGGGTGCATGTGAACTCTATTAGAAGTGCAAGCCTTTGAGTGTGCATGCTTTTTGACTTTCAAGTACATGTGAAATCTAGTGCATGCTTTATGTGTTATTAGTGCATGCAAGTTTTATTGGGAGTGTATGAAAATTCAACTGAAAAGTGCATACGAATTAGAAAATTGGTGCATGTAAATTCTACCAGGAGTGTGCATGTGAATTCAATCGGAAGTGCATGTGAATTCTACTGAAGTGCATGCCTTTGAGTGTACTTATATGTCTTTTGACTTTTGAGTGCATGTGAAATCAAGTGCATGCTTTATGTGTTCTGAGTGCACGTGAGTTCAACTGAGAGTGCATGTGAATTCAACTGAGAATGCATGCCTTTGAGTGTACTTATATGTCTTTTGACTTTTGAGTGCATGTGAAATCAAGTACATGTTTTATGTGTTGTGAGTGCATGTGAGTTCAACTGAGAGTGCATGTGAATTCAACTGAGAGTGCATACGAGTTATACATGCACAATAATTCGCATGCACATTTAAGCCAACAACTTGCACAGTTGTACTCCAATCCAAAAAAATACATGTGAGTGCATGCGAGTTTAACTGAAAGTGCATGTAAATTCAACTGAGAGTGCATGCGAGTTATATATGCACAAAAACGTTAAATTCACATGCACAATAATTCGCATGCACATTTAAGCTAACAACTTGCACTCCAATCCAAAAAAATACATGCACAAAATGTTGAATTTGCATGCACAGAAGTGTTGCATTCGCTTGCACTTTTCAAGTCATCGGCTTACACTTTTAGGCCTCCGACTTGCTCTTTGTCAGTAATGTTCAAAAAGCAAAGGCATATACAAAAAAACATCCGTGTTACACTTTTTTTTAGCTTTTAATCTGATCTAACGACTATAATTCTTTCTTATTATGTATTATAAGACTTTTTAATCACACTCATTAATATTATACAAATCTTTAACCTTGTAGTGGATTTGAGAATTCCAAATAGAACTCACACTTGTTACGGAATTCAACTGCAAGGATAATTTGAAAAAGTATCCTCGTCGCAGCGCCCTAAGCACCCAAAGAGAGACGAGCGCCGCCCCCTCCTTCCCGTCACGGCCGCCACTGCCTACATCAGAATCCCCATCAACCATGACCTCCAAGAACAAGAGAACCCCTAAGAAACACAATCCCCAACCCAGTTCTTCAGCCATGAATATGAGAAGCTCGGGAAAGATAACCCTAGTTCTGAAACTGGAGGATTCAAAACTCGCAGACGCCGTTGGTCCCAGATTCGCCGACCTTCGGCTATGGCCTGCTGCCTCTGGCGACCTCCGACCATCTGCAACAGACGCTGACCCGAACCCCATCCTCCCGAATCTGTCTACTGCAAACCTTCCTCGAGTGTTATCAGGTCAAAGTCACCGCCTTTAGTTGCTCCTTGTTTGGGTTATGCTATGCCAAAATTATCCTCAAGGCCTCAATATGCACCCCAACCTCCCGATCTTGTTGCAAATGCTAACCCTGGACTGCTTGTTGTGGCTGCAAATCAGGTTCCTCCTAAACTCTCTCATCATTCTTATCTGGTTGCTCTAGCAGGCAATAGGCCTGTTCAAAACGGAATGAAATTGCAATAGGTTGAGGGTGTGGATGAAAACCTTGTTGTGCTCTCCTCTCACGATATCAAAGATGCTTGCGACCATTGGTCTTTTGCGCTTGTCGGACTTATTCCAGACGCTCACATTCATATCCCAACTATGGAGCGATTTGTATCTTCAAGAGACCTAATGTTCCCAAACCACATATCCTTTCAAATAGAAAAGGGCATTTTCTTGTTCAGGTTTGAAAAATCAAGATGTTGATGCCATTCTTAATTGTGGGCCTTGGATGTTTGGTGGTTCCAGACCGCTCCTCCTCAAGAAATGGGTTCCTGAGATGGTGCTCAGTGCCAATACATTCTATGTTCTACCTGTGTGGGTTACTTTACCAAACCTGGACATTTGTTTTTGGACTTCGCATGCCTTATGCAAGATTGGCACATGTTTAGGTACCCCCATTGCTATGGATATGATAACTCAACAAATGGGAAAGGTATCCTTCGCCAGACTCCTTATTGAGGTTGCTGCTACTCATGCTTGTAAGAACAGTATTCTAATACAAGATCTTGATGGAAGAATTATCTCACAAAAGGTTGAGTTTAATTGGAAACTTTGGTCATGTCTTATATGTATTTGTTTTGATCACAAACATGAAGAATGTCAAAAGGCCTCCCCTCCAAAGGCCCATTTCATGCAGCAGATCACAAAAGTCTGGAAAGAAAAGATCATTGCCAGTTCAAAGCCTCCTCCCCCGGCTCCTCCAAAGTCTCCAATTTTGGAGGTAGTTGCGGCTCTAGTCAATGCTTAAGCTACGATTACCACTGATCCCCTCCACAAGCAGAGTTCGAAGAAACAATGAAGAAATGGGAAATTGGGATTGTAGGGTACTCACAGTTTGGAAAGGCCATTGCTTGACAGTCTTCAGAATCCGCCGGGTAGCTCCTTTGATGCTCACTTCTCTCCCTTGGTTTATGCAGTTGACCTCAGTAAAGGTAAGCTCGTTGTGGACCTTCATGAGTTAAGAAGTGAAGGCGGCTCTCCTTCCAAATCACTCCATCCTTATGGATAAAGTCTCCTTATCTAGTTGGAACATCAAGGGACGCAACACCTTCTTCAAACGTGTTGCAATTTTGAATCTCATTAGAGATTTTAATGTAAAGTTCATTTCTATTTTGGAGATGAGAATCGAAAACAATTGTTTATCTAAGGTTTCAGATAATTGTTTGAAAGGTTGGAATCATGCCCACAATGCAGGATATGGTCTAAATTGTAGAATCCTTACACTCTGGGACCCATATGTCTTTGCCTGTAATGTTCTAAAAGTTACTGATCAACTGATGCACTGTGAGGTAGTATAAAGGGAAACAACTTCAAATTCCTTATATCCACTGTCTATGGCCTTAATGATGCAACTAGTCACACGTTATGGAGAGATATTCAAAGTTTAAGCAACACCTCAGTTTCGTGGATGGTGTTTGGTGATTTCAATTCCATCAGTGAAGGCATTGAGCATGTCAATGTTGATGGCACATATGAAAGACCTTGCCCTGATCTCATGGCTCTCCTACATGGGTCTAATCTTATGGACATGAAAGTAGAAGGATGTTTTTTTACCTAATCAATATGGCCTTGACTATAGACTTGTCAAGCTTGACAGGTCTATACACAATCCTTAATGGCTTGACCAATTCCTTATGTTTTTTGCCTTCTTCGAGCATAAGAGAGAATTTGATCACTCCCCTATCATCATCAGGATTACAAATGCCAGTTGAGGAAGTCTTCGTTCCGTTTCAGAAACATTTGGGGTCGGGATTCGGATTTTCGCAAAATTGTCTATGAGGTTTGGAACTCCATCACTAGGGGTTGCAAGCAATACAAAATTGTGAAAAAGCTCAAGCTTCTCAAACTGAAGCTCTGCGACCTAAACACTACGAAATTCTCCAATCTTGAGCACCAACTTCTCCTGCAGAGAAATCAGCTGCACTCAATACAATCGGCTATTAGTTGCGATCCTTTCAATGACAACCTTCTTGCTCAAGAAAGATATGTCATCCACTCAGGATCTAGTTTCCATTGATCTTGCCCAAAGAGCAAAGTCTCCCTGGATTGTTGAGGGTGACGACAATACTAGTTTCTTCCTTGCATGCATTAAACTACGTAAATCTTCATGCTCTATTTTCTCCATAAAAGATGAAGGGTGGCGTCTTATTGAAAAGCTTGACGACATAGACAACCATATTGTCTCTTACTACAAATCCCTTCTTGGTACTCGAGGTCATGTATTGGAATTCGAACCTTTTCTTTATGATTTTGGGCCTTGTGTTAACATGGAAGAGAGAACTCTTTTGTCTACCACAGTCACTACTAAAGAGATCAAGAAATGCTTTTTTTCTATACCTAAGAACAAGACTGTAGGGCCGGATGGGTTTAACAACTTTTTCTTCAAACAATCCTGGTGTATTATTGGAAATGAGATTGTTAGTGAAATACAAGAATTCTTCGAAATAGGAAAGCTACTCAAGGAAATAAACGCTAATGTTATTCACTTGATCCCTAAAAAGGAGGTGACAGAATGTCTTGCTAATTTTAGACCTATCTTATGTTGTGACACCTTTTACAAGGTCATTGAAAAAATAATTTCTCAAAGGCTCAAACCTATTGCCCAATGAATCATTGATCCCAAGCAAGGAGCCTATCTTCCCTCACGTGGAGTTTGGAGCAATATTTTGGTGGCTTAGGATATTTTCAAACATTACAATAGGGATTCTTTTGTGTCTCCTATAGTGGCCATAAAAATGGACATGCGCAAGGCCTATGATATGCTTGACTGGGGGTTTATCATCCAACTTCTCCATGGCCTTAGATTCCCTCCTTTTTTGTGCATCTGATCCAAGAGTGCGTTACTTCTCCATCCTTCTCTATCAATGTTAACGACTCCTTGGTGGGTTTCTTCAAGGGTGAACGAAGCATCAGGCAAGGGGATCCTCTTTCCCCTTATCTGTTCGCCTTAGTCATGGAGTTTCTCAACCGGAAGCTTGAATATATGGCACTATCCTCAGCCTTCAAGTTTCATTCAAATTGCAAGAGAGTTTGTATGATACATATGGATTTTGCGGATGATATCTTCTTCTTCTCTAAAGGGGACTTTCAGTCTATTTCCCCGCTTTAAAGAGTAGTTTATGAATTTTTGAATCCATCAGGGCTACAATGCAACTTGTCAAAATCAATTATATCCACTATTGGAGTTCAGGATTTGGTCAGGGACCACATCCTCATATTGTCAGGACTCTCTTGTGGATCTCTCCCTGTCACTTATTTGTGTCTGTCACTACACTCTAAGAAACTCAAGGCATGTGAATACTCTTTTTTATGGCTAAGATTCAGCCTCGCATCCAATCTTGGGCATCCAGGAGCCTCTCCTACACCGGAAGAATTCAACTCATTAAATCTGTTCTCAGTGGCATATGTAACTTCTAGATCAAGGAATTTCTTCTTCTAATAAAATGCCTCAAAGAGATCCAAAAGATGCTCCACAGTTTCTTGTGGAGTGGCACATATAATTCTAAACGTAGCCTTGTTGCTTGGATTGAAATTACCAAGCCTTGCCAAGAAGGAGGACTCGAAATCAAAGAGATCCTTTCTTGGAATAAGGCCAATATTGCTCAACTCAATCATGACGCCGACAAGAAGGCTAACAACATCTGGGTACATTGGGTTGAGAAAACCTATTTGGTGAGGGACAATATCTGGGAGGTCCCTAGAAGGGAAGGTGACAGTTGGATGTGGAAGTCAATAATTTTTGTCAAAGATACCATCTCTCAAACAAAACAAGTTCTTCTTGCCACTAACTTGAGTATTATATGGGATCTAAGTAGTAAGAAGCATACTACAGTTTACTTCTACAACTTATGGAGACCATCTAGTCCATTGCTTGACATCACAATATGGAGTAATTGGCACCTTCCTTGGGCCTCTTTTATTACTTGGCTCACGGAGAAGGATAGGGCCTCCATGACTGCGAGAATTCACCGAATGGGGCTTATCTATTCTCCTATTTGCCCTCTCTGTCTCACTCACTCTGAAGACATGGAGCATAGATGGTTCCAATGCCCCTTCTTGTATAATGTTCTGAAGAAGATTATGCAATGGGTTGTGTATCCATTCTCAGCAAATTCTCTCTCTCATTGGCTGCAGATTTTCCACAACAACAACTCCAAGAATTCGACCTTCTTCAAGGTACGTAACTCAGCTTTTTCAACTGCAGTGTACGGCGTTCGGAACATGAGAAACTCTAGTATTCTCAACAATACAAAACATTATTGTGCAAAATGTGCTTTGGTAGCAATTTCTACCATAAGAATGCGATTGAGAAGGAAGCTTAGGAAATCGAACTTCTCAAAGGGAAAGTTTATGGCTTAGGAAACTAGGTATCAAGTAGTGAGTTTTTTGGGGTATGACTTTTTCAACTGAACTTACAGTTTGGATTAATTGTGAATGAGTGTCATAGTGTTTTTCTAGAATTGGTTCTAACTGATCCTTCAGTTTGGAGTCTAATCTATTTCTGACATGTTTTAGACCTTTTGTAAATCATACCCGTGATTTTTAATTCCCCTTGGAAATACATTTACCATTTCCAAAAAATAGAATTCCAAATAGAAGTATAAATGCATAACAAAACAATCAAGCCATAGATGTTTATAAAGTTCATGTTGCATAGCGTGATCATATTTGATCCAGAAATCCATATTTGTACAATATGTACACCAAGAAGTAGGAGATGATGAGTCTATGATGCTATTAGTGACAATGCACAAGGTGTTAGGCTTAAATATTTGTATAAACCCTAGAGATAAGACGACAGTAACACATTTGACCCCCAAGATCCAAGGATCTATCCAGACTCTGCACAGATAATGTTAATTTTGTGAGGTAAATCATAATGAGGAATGTAGATGTAACATTGTATAATGGCCAACATCTAGTGACTAATCTATAGCAATAAGGTGTATTAAGATTATAGTTTATGATAGACATTTGTATCATGGTAATGTGTAGCATTGAATCATCATGCTGGAGTTCAAATAAGAGCATCCAAAGGTGTATTGCAACTTTGACATGCTTAAGTAAATAAGGTTTTAGTATGTAATGTAGGTCTATCCGAGAGATTATTCTAAGATAAAAAACATCAAAAGAGTAACCAACATTGTTAGGAATATAATTCATGAGGTAATTGAAGCATAGTGTGTGTTTGTAAAACTACAACTTGTCTAAGATCAAGCAAGCAAACATAGAAAAATTGATAGGCTAGTTCGAGTAAAGAATAGGTATCTGATGATCACAATCCTTAGAAGATAAATTGCATACAAGTCACAACAGAGATGCTTTAGTACTATTGATACATGGGAGTTATACTGAAGAATGATAGTAAGATTAATGTGAGTAATTCTTTTTTTTCCCTCGACGCTCACAAGAATCCAACTCAATAGTGAGATTTCTCGTAGAATCAGAGTTGTTGTTAAGTTCAACACCCCTTTGTTTAGTTTGGAGTTTCATCCATTGATAGCCATAATGAGTGTCATAAATATTTTTTGAAAAAAGAGCCATTTGTTAACTGGTGAGAGAGACTCAAACCAAAATTCGGGTATCCTTCTAACACTAACATTGGCTTGTAGAGCCTTAGTATGGTCGATATTGGTTCATTTGGATTTGGATCCAATACAATTCTTGGCATGTGAAGCCACAATATGGATGATTTCAGCAGAGGTTTTCTTGCAGTGGACCGGGGATAAGGTTAAGCAAAAATACTTCATATGTGTATTTGTTATTCCCTTACCAGTACCAATGGCAATTGGTTCAATAGTGAAGTTAGATTGGTTCAAATGTTGCTCGATGGTAGATTTAGTATGAATGGTGTTTCCCCTCATTAGAGAGATCGGAGTATTCATGAAATGTTGTTCGCCTGCAACTTTAAACAAGCAAAACTCTAATTACAGATAAAACCTGATACAACTGGTAAAGCTAAAACAAGCAAAGACGAGATATAGAGAATAGTGGTTATTCAGAATATTAATGTAGCATGCACAAGCCTCAAACAAGGTACACCAAAGTGAGGATAACAAACAAGGATTCGGGAAAACTATACCTGAAAGCTATTTCCAGAAAGGGTTTCCAAGCAATTTTGAAGAAAAGAAGCCTACTGATTTCCTTTAGTACATTCAGAGTTAATGTTATTGACATCATCCCAAGGGGTGCTAGATGGGTTTTGCAACTCAGTGGAAGTTTTGGATGTTTCCTCATGGAAGAGGCTCATCTTGTTATTGAGTTGAATGTTTGGATCTATATGGCAGTAAGATTGTAAAGCTTCAATATAATAAAAAAAATTTCCTCCTTAGAGAGGGGATTGAAGTAGTATTTATAGTAATAAAAACAAACAACACAAACTGATAACGCGGAATATTGACATATAGAGGTAGCAATGAAGTGATTAAGTGAGAAGTTATAAGAATAGATAAGATGATTCAAGTAGCAAAATTTGTAAGTAGTAAGAGTAACCAAATAAAGGTAAAATTGCAAAAGCTAGGGATAGGAACTAGTAGAGCACACCTAAGGAGAAAAACATCAATAGGTAGAAATGAAGAGCAAACATGCTGGATCTAGACAGGGGCCAACGCGGGGTTTGTTGCACCGTGAAGCAAAGGTGAGCACCACTCCAAGAGGACTAATTGTTCAAACAACACCAAATCTGACATCAGGGAGGGGTTGAACGAGTCATCATTTTCCTTATCAGCGCCATCCCTATCCTTAAGAGAAGTAAGAGAGAAACAAAAGGAACACCTCGCAATCTAGAAGGCTTGAGGGGTGGATTTATAAGGAAGAAGGTTGATATAAAGCTTAATCCACCGAGACTTGCCAAGAGGGGTGTCAAAATAATTAGATCTTTGGTTGCAAATGGGGGCCCTCACGCTAGACATGTCAAGAGGGGTGTCAAAATAATTAAGAATTGTCGAGAGTGCCACATCTTTTAACAAATAATAAATATATAGAGGGCCCTCGCGCGAGAATCGTGAGAATCATTCTCACCCCACGTGTCAAAATGTAATCCATAACATATTTTTTACCTTTTTTTTTAAATGCACATACAATACATTCTAAAATGCACATTCTCAGTACATTCTCAAATGCACATAGAGTATAATTCATTGTGAAATACACATCCAAAATGCAAAAATACACATCCCGTTATTTCTAAATGCACATATAGTTCAAATGCATCTCTTGTAGAACTCAAATACATGTATAGTTCATAAGAACACGTCAAATTGTATCAAAATGCACAGCTTGTTAGATATAAATGCATGTATTGTTATATACAAATACACATTCAATTATATCCAATTGAACATCCTATAAACTCCAAATACACATCACGTTATAACCAAGTGCACATACAAACAAATGGATATATAGTTAAAAATGCACAACTAACATAACTCAAATACACGTATAACCCAAATGTTCTTTTGTATTGTACACAAGATGCATTTGGAGTGTACCGTATATACATGTATAAGACAAACACAAGTTGGTTGAAGGTAAAAGTCTCGGTTGAACTATATGTGCTTTTGTATTGTACACAATGTGCATTTGGAGTGCACACAATTTGCATTTTGAAGATTAACACAAGTTAGTCGGGGTTAAAAGTATCGGTTGAACTATATGTGTATTTGTATTGTACTCTATATGCATCTGGAGTGTACCGTATTGTGCATTTAGAGTGTATCATATGTATATTTTTGAATTTTAAAGACAAACACAAGTTGGTCGGGGGTAAAAGTCTCGGTTGAATAATATGTGCTTTTGTACTATATACTATGTGCATTTGGAGTGTACCGTATGTGCATTTTGAATCTAAGACAAACACAAGTTGCTCAGGGGTAAAAGTCTTGATTGAATTATATGTGCATTTGAAGAGTACACTTTGTGCATTTGGAGTGTACCGTATGTACATTTTGAACTTCTAAGACAAACACAATTTTTACGAGGGTAAAAGATTCGATTGAACTATATGTGCATTTGAAAAGTACAATATGTGCATTTGAAACTTTTTAAAAATACAAGCAAGCCATGAAAAAAAAATCCAACCGATCGACGCTAGAGACTAAACGGTCAATGCCGAAAACCCTCGGTCAATACAAAAGCCCATTTATTTATTTAAATTGTACATTATGCTCTTTTTAGGGTTATTGGGCTTATTTTTATTTACAAAAATGTCATCTTTCTATCTCCTTCTCATATCCCTTCTATAACAAATCCAATGATTGAAAATCATTTTCACCATTCTCACTTGGAGATGCATTCCCATGAAATCATTTCCTATTGATATAGGGGAAGGTTCAAGTGAGAACCATTAATTAGGAGAGAATTGACCGAGAACGCACCAAAGGCGTTCCCACGCTCGCGCTCGTGATTGTTGCTAATGAACACGGATGTTCACCGCTTTGTTTGTAGATGTTCATCACACTATATAAGTGATGCGACCCAGCCCTGACCCAAGCCGGGCTCCGACGAGCCCGAGGCGACCAAGACCATGGCATCCTCCTTGGTTCAAGACTTAGTCGTATTTAGCCTACTTTGTATTATTTCTCGTTTTAGTATGTTTCTCGTTTTAGCATTTCTATTTCAATCATTTCTATTTCGGCGTGTGTGCCCACTATTGCATAGTAGGCTAACCCATTAGCTTGTTACTCGGCCCAAGCCCATTAGGGTTCTTGGCCGAGCCATGTGCTATTAAATAGGCCTCCATTGTAATCATTTCAATCACGTTCAATTTAACCCAAGTAAAGTAAGAGTTGAGTTTTCCTCCTTCTTCGGGTTCGAGCGTCAAACACTTCTATCTTCGCATCTCCCTTCATCTGCAGCTCGTCGCTTCGAGCGTCTCGCCCCACCCTCGCCCCAAAGCGAGCATTAGAGACCCGCAGACCATCATCTAGGTGGTCCGTATTTATCCAGGTTACCAACGGAGAAGGATTCATGCCCGCTCCTGCCTAGATCGGGCACCCTTGCCCTCTGAGCCGCCTCAGAACGCATTAACTGGTATCAGAGCCCAGACGGCTTGCAGCGAGCTTTTCTTCTCCGGCAACACCAGCACGTGGCCGCGCCCACTCGCGCGTCGCAGATTCGGCCAGCGCCGCACCCGCTTCCGCGCCTACGACTACACCGACTTCCGCAAATCCGCGCCAGAATCGAGCCCGCGAGCGAATCAGTGGGTGTCTCTCGCCCTTGCTCATGGCCGTGCTCTCGGCGACCCACTCCAGTGGCCCCGCCGCACCCACCGACGTGCCCACCGGGTCCGGCGCCGCCGCACCCGCAGACGCGCCCAGTAGGCTCTGTCGCGCCTCACCCACTCCCTAACCCACAATCTGCTGCCTTCCTTTCCAAATCCCACCAAATCCGATTTCTTTCCATAACCAAGCCAATCAAATCCCACCAAATCCGCCAATTCTCTTTCCAATCCAAGATTCTCAAATCTTACCATATCTTGCCAATCTTAAATTTGAATTTCAAAATTCAAATTTAAGATCTACCCCGTTCCTTGCCTTCACCAACCCACACTCGGACCCGCTAGTCTGGCCCAGCCGAACCCAAACCCAGACCCGCTCGTCTGGGCCAGCCACACCCAAACCCGGACCCGCTCCTCTGAGCCCAGCCGCACCCGGATCCAGACCCATGCCTTAGCCTTTGTCGAGCCCAGTCCATGGCCTACTGGTCGGGCCACGACTTCGAAGACGACGAGGAGGGCTGGTCCGACTACTACACCGGGCTTTATTGCGAGGCAGACCCGGATTGGATCCCGTCGCCTCGCACCCATGCACCCCCGGAGCCGCACCCACGCCCCTACCCCTCTCAGCCGCGACGCCGAACCCACTACGACGCCCACAACTTCCACAGCGCCTTCGCCGACGTCGACTACGCCCGCTACCGGACCCACGACAGCGGCTACGACCGGACCCGGAACCGCACCCACGATCGAACCCGGTACAACACCCACGACTTCAACACGAGCCCAGAAGCCCCCGTCTTTGAGCTCTCGGCTGAGCAACGAGAGATCCGATCCTTAAGACGATAGGTGGCTCGACTCCTAGCCGAGTCGATCGCATCACCACGGCCAAGCGAGCCCACTATTGTGCCCGCTCCAATGCCCGTTGTAGTGCCCACTCCTGCAAGTTCGGGTCCCTCGTGCCCAGTCGCGTCCGCACCCGTTGAAGTGCCCACAGCCGACCTCATCCGTGCCCGTTGCTACGAGTTCGGGTCCCCCATACCCAGTCGCGACCGCGCCCGCTGGCATGCTCGCTGCCACGACTTAGCCGGCCTTAAGCGTGCCCGCTCCAGTGCTCACAACACCCAAGGCCGCACCCGACGCCGTGCCCGCTCCAGGACCCAAGCCTTACTTGCTCATATTTGAGGTTCCTAGAGCCGGATCCGAGGCCGACGTCATTTTTCCTATGGCAACCAATCGCCGACTCCCCCTGGCCCCACCAAGCTCGAAACGAGGACGCTTCGAATCTAAGGGGAGGAGAATGATGCGACCCAGCCCTGACCCAAGCCGGGCTCCGACGAGCCCGAGGCGACCAAGACCATGGTGTCCTCCTTGGTTCAAGACTTAGTCGTATTTAGCCTATTTTGTATTATTTCCCGTTTTAGTATGTTTCCCGTTTTAGCATTTCCATTTCAGTCATTTCTATTTCGGCGTGTGTGCCCACTATTGCAAAGTGGGCTAGCCCATTAGCTTGTTACTCGGCCCAAGCCCATTAGGGTTCTTGGCCGAGCCATGTGCCTTTAAATAGGCCTCCATTGTAATCGTTTCAATCACGTTCAATTTAACCCAAGTAAAGTAAGAGTTGAATTTTCCTCCTTCGGGTTCGAGCGTCAAACACTTCTATCTTCGCATCTCCCTTCATCTGCAGCTCGTCGCTTCGAGCGTCTCGCCCCACCCTCGCCCCAAAGCGAGCATTAGAGACCCGCAGACCATCATCTAGGTGGTCCGTATTTATCCAGGTTACCAACGGAGAAGGATCCACGCCCGCTTCTGCCTAGTTTGGGCACCCTTGCGCTCCGAGCCGCATCGGAACGCATCAATAAGCGATATTCATCACTTTACAACTAAAAAATACAGAATTCTATAGTGCTTCTATACTCATGTTTGTGTTTTCTAATCTTTCAAATCTTATTAAAATGACCATTTGATGTTCATTACATGTTTAAGTGACACAAAATTGATCATTTTCAATATGAAATCAAGTCTAAAGTAAGTAAAAAGTTATGTGTTTTTATGTTTTTTGTCATGCACATATATGACTAAATAAATGATGCACATTAAGACATGAGAGTGATGCACATTAAGACATGAGAGTGATGCACATTAAGGCGTAAGAGTGATCAACATGTATGCATATAAACGTGATAAACATCTAGGCATAAAAGGTATGAATATTTGGGCATAGAAGTGGTGAACATATATGCACAAAATGATGAACATCTAAAACATGTTCACAACAAAAATCGATGAACGTATAGGAGAAATTCGATGAACATGCATGCATAAAAAAATGATGAACATCTAGGTATTAAAGTGGTGAGCATTTATGGACAAAGTGATGAACATCTAAGACATGTTCACACGAAAAATGATGAATGTTTTGTAGAAAAATAATGAACATGAATGCATAAAAAGATGATGAACATCTAGGTACAAAAGTGGTGAACATATGGGCATGAAAGTGATGAACATCAAAGAACAGAAGTGACGAACATCAAAAACATGTTCACGCGAACAATGATGAACGTATAAGAGAAAAGCGATGAACATGCATGCATAAAAAAATTATGAACACATAGATACAAAAGTGGTGAACATCTTGTCATGAAAGTGGTGAACATCTCAAACAAAAGTGATGAACATCAAATATATGTTTGCAACGACAAATGATGAACATATAAGAGAAAAGTGATGAACATGCATGTATAAAAACTAATGAACATCTACGTACAAAAGTGGTGAACATCTGGGCGTGAAAGTGGTACGTGAACATTTAAGGACAAAAGAGATGAACATCGAAAATATGCTCACAACGACGTGAATTTTTCAAAAAAAAAACACGTATACTGGGAGAATAATTTGGCACGACTGAATTTTTTTCCTTTTAATGAAAGTATAATCTGGACTCTTCTATCTCTTAGATCTAACGGTCCAAAATAAGTCTTATTTTTCTCTTATATAATTGTTTTTTTGTAGAAACGATGATGTTTCCTCTAGTTTTGATTATAATAAATATCATTATATTTTATGGTTTATTTTGTTCTTATGAGTTCCACACTAGTATAAAAAGGGACGTAGATGCAAGGTACGTGGTTTCTTTTCGGAAATTATTTAAAAACGGACGACAGTTCTTAGTTATTAACCGCGGGGTTGCTGAATTAATTTTTAAAAACTATTTATAAAATAGCTAGGACCGCGGTTAAAATAAAACCGCGATGCAAGTTTTTTTTTTTAAAAAAAATCTTCATATAATGAGACCCCGGTTATATAATATCGAGGTTATAACCAAAGTTATAGATCTGGTTTGTGCGAGCATCTATCTGCCTCCTCTTCTTTTCCAAACTCCATTCAACACCGCCAAACTCCGCCCCCTCTCTTGTCGATTTTTTATTCCTTCACCGGGTTGCGCAGCGACGGCGGATTCCAGGCTTTTCCGACGAGCTCGAGGTTAGAGATCGACGATTCGACGTCAGTGGCCCGGGCTGAGTTTGTATGTCCGTCAATTGAGTCGCAAAACAAGTTAGTTTTCTCTTCACAGTTTTCGCTCACCGTTGTCCAGGGTGGCGGCGGAGAGAAGGCGGTCATGTACAGATCCCACTGTGTTGCAAAAGCACTCACGGCCCTCTTCATCTCCCTTTGTCTCTGTGCTTAACCTAGTCACGCTCCAGTTTGGGGGTTACGCCTCCATCAACCATCGATTATGAAATTTGCACTCTTCCAAGGTACAACAACAAACCCTAATATGGCTTCCCAATTCTATTTTGCTTTTTTATTTGCCTGAGATGCGGGGGTTCAAACATGAGCCATATGCGGCCGTGCTGCTTGCACTGGCCTGCAGATATTTTTTTGGCCTACAGATTAACTGTGTTGAAAGGTAAGCAAGTTTCTAAAAAGGTCTGGAATAACCTAAATGATGGACTATTAAAGATGTATTGATAATTTTGCAGATTTTGCTGATGCAGGGGCTTAAGAACTATAACAAAGTCGTTTACTACATACTCTGATAAACTTAGATACTATGTTCCATCTATTTCTGAAGAGAAAAATGAAGGATAATATGCTAGCTCTTCTACTGTTTGTACTGGTGTATTTTTATTTCACAGCTCAAAATTTTATGTCTTTGTCTAATTATAGGGTCATTTTTCACAAATGTTGCAGATGAAGGCATTAAAGGATTTAGGATTGAATGTTGTTAAAGGCACTATTGAAACTGAGGGGCCTAACAAGCAAACAAAGTTGCATATCACTATTTCCCGAGTGTCTTCCATCTTTATCTTGATGCCAATATAGATAGAAAGTGACCTCCTGAAAAACCTCATGTCAAGCAAACCAAGTTACATATCACTATTTATTTAATTTCATCCAGATGGTCTTGTTTCTTGTTTTTCTTCTCTAACCCTTCACAGGAATCTAGCGAGCAGCTTGCAATGGGAGAGGCTTTCGGGATAAAACCTCCTGAAAAGAAGGTTATAATAATAGACTTCCCTTTCATATTTTATTGCCCAAGTATTCAATATGTTAAATAGTGAGGGACACTTTCATGTTTACTATGTACCATCAATGAGATTATAATGCCAACATGGAGGGTATGGGTATCTAGTCATGAAAATATGACATCTCGATAGCCAGAGAAACAATTACTCACATAATATTTTCACTTTTCAGCATGATGTGGATATAGCAACTCACATACACATCCAAGAAGATGGACCCAAGAGAAGGTTTGAGAATTCACTCCAACTTCTAGTTTAGTTTTCCTTTATCACTTAAAAATTCTCGATGTCATTCTTAACCTTGTTTATTTTTATGCGAATACCTAGCTTGTTGTGCATGGAGATTGCAGATAGATCTGGTCTGTTGCTAGAAGTAATGAAAATTTTGGTTGACATCAATCTTGATGTGGAATCTGCAGAGATTGATATTGTCGTAAGTTTAGCCTTAGTTTTCAGGTTTGTTTTTCATGTCTCTACATATCACATAATCACATCTCTCTGGTGATTTTCAGGGGCTTGTTGATAAAAATAAGTTTCATGTTAGTTTATGGGGGTTTGATTCACTAATGAGCTATGCTGGTTGGCATCACCATATGCAAGCTAGTTGGTAAACATGTCGTCTATGATTAGCTCGCTTAGCTTCAAAGAACGACTGAAATGCTCAAAGTTGGTGATCATTGGATGGAATCAAGTATGAGAAGGTTTTGAGTAATAGATGAAACTAATGATGAATTGCCTGATTAGGAAGAGACTTCAAAATCAGATTGAGGTTGATTTAGGTAATTCACTCTTTGTGGGCAAACACAAGATTAGTGTGATATTTGAGAGGGTGAACTGGAAAATTTGTCCAATTAGGGAAAGTTGAATGATGAACCTTTTGGTAGTTGTTCAAGGGAAAGAAGGGGGGAGTAAGTGAGGGTTAAAATATGTGTGTAGATGTATGAAGTATTTTAAACTCAGTTGAAGAACCCTAGGTTTACAACTTGATATATATACTTATTTTTATTTGCTTGCTTCATTTGCAATCTTTTTATGTTCTCAAGTTTATGATATGCGTTTGATTCTTTGTCAAGTTTGCTAGTTTGACATTATGCTTTGCTAAAATGGATATGATATTTTTGTGTTCCAAACCTTGTAACCATTATGCTTTGCTAATCAGATGATTATATGGTTTTTGCAAACAGCTCACATCTCGGCCAAAGAGCTGCCATTGATGGAATTGCTGAAGAAATAAAGGCCTTCAATACCGATTATAAGGATGCAGGTCTTTTTGGTGTATATGTTGTGGCCAAGGTAAGTTCGAGACTTTGAATATATAATACTAGTAAACTTTGAGCATACAGAGTAGCTCTTTAGCATATCATAGTTGACAAACTATGAAAGTTCTTCATGTCTACATTGTCTTACGTACAACCTTATTGTGTTGATGATTTATCATACGCAATAATGTACGAGATTAGCAAGCTAGCCTATCGAGTTTCAGAAGCTGATGTCACTCGTGCCCATAATCAGGTGCTAGTTTGAGCTCATTGCAATAAATCTGTTTTCCCCCTTCATTGGATATGCTTGACAATAATGTATTGGCAGTTGCTTCAAATTTTATTCTTGCGGCGGCCTTATTAATTGCTACATCTAACTTGATTCACATGCTCATCCTCAGCTGAAGTCACACTTGTTGTTGCACAATAATGGATCTAGGACCACTGTCGACAACATTGGACGTCATGTACTTGCTCTATTATTTATTCTTGGGGCAGCTTCTCTACTATTTATTTGGTAGAATGGTTACACTATTACTGAGAGAATTCAGCTTGTAGTCGATAAAATGTTTATATCCTTTTATGGGTCTTGTTTTCTATATAAAATGTGTACAAGTGTACAACGCCATATTGGCATGATTATGTGAGAAAAAATATTAGAACAATTACCTTGTTTCTTAATGAAATGTGTAGAACTTGAGTGTGTAGAATGATGAAAACTTTGTTTAGGTGTATTAACAAACTTAAGATGATATGTCAAATTTCTTATGTGTTCTTGTGTGGTCCCTACCATAGAATTAAATAAAATAGTGTATTAACAGACATGAGATGGCATTTTGCAGCTATAACTCAAAATATATTTATACTCTCGTGATCCCTACCATAGAAGAGAAGATGTGAATTGAGATGGTTGTGAAAGGAATCCAAGATCAGGTTCTCATGCAATTTTAATGGTAGTTTGATTAATACATTGATATATTGTTTTATTTGATAGTGATGTAATATATATTTAGAGCTATATTCCTTGTTAAACAATGAATATCTAGCCTTCGGAAGGCTTAATTAGTTCATTTAGTTCAATTTGTAATTTATCTATTGGAATAACTTTGGTTCTTCAATAATTCGTTTACTGAGAGGTGTTTTATGATCTTTCATTGGTTTATTAGTATGTGTAACTAGCAACTGAAGGAAAATAACATTTTATATTTTCTCAAATTAAAATGTTGGGACAGTAGGGGTCCTGCTTTTTTTTTATAAATAAATAGGAATTTTGCCTCGGTATTTACCAAAAAATGGGGTCCCCATTTTTTATTTGTTTTAAAAAATAGGAATTTTACCTCGATTTTTGGTAAAAAACGGGGTCCCGATTTATTTATTTTTAGAAAAAGGAATTTTATCCCGGTTTTTACGAAAAACCGGGGTCCAGATCTCGGATCCCGATTACAAAAAATTGGGGTCTGGATCTCGAACCTCGCCAAAAACAATCACGGTTTTCAAACCGCGGTCCGAAGAGGAAAAAATCGGGGTCCGAGTCCTAGTTTTGTACTAGTGCCAGGTTGAATGAAAGAATTAGGCAACAATGAAAACCAAGAGAAGAAGCAAAACAGAGAAGTGAAGGAATGATGAGTCAACAAAGAAACAACAACGTTGAGCAAAACAGAGAGTTGATATGCGTGTTGTAAAGAAAAAGAGTAACGGTACAGAGCAACAAGAACAATGCGTTTACGAAGAGATAACGCGCTGTGAACTTTGGAAAGATTGCTAATTTTGGAAAGAAGAGCTTAACAATTTCTTAAGCAACAAGGTGAGAGAAAGAGAGAAGATTTAGCATATCTTATGATATTTTATCTTTGGAAAAAGTGATTATTATATTGTATGTATGAGATTAGGTAAGATTTGTTATCTTAGTTAGCATTTCGTGAACAGCAAGGTTAATTAATTAATTGGCCGTCATCTATGACTATATATACTAGTGTAGCATACCTTAAAGAAGGTAACGCAACTACAAGCATTCCAAGGTGGTCGAGATAGAGAGATACAAGGTATGAACTGTGTGTGAAGTACTTTAAAGGTTTCTTGTAATTATTAGGTTGTTACATTTGCTACAAGTCTAGGATGTGTGTGAAACTAGGTTGAGAGAAGACTTGCATGATTATAAAACCTCATTAATAATACAAGTAAACATTTGAAATCTTACTAAGATAGAACCTAGAGGTAGAGTTTTTTTCAAGCTAACAATTTGATTGATTGAGTTTTTCTTTCTAAGAAACTGGATTGCTGCTACTTGTCTAAAATTATATTTCCGCTAATTAGAGAACAGTTTTGTAGTTCTCTAACTAACACACTAAGATTCAAGAGTTTTCATATGATTCATTCCATATATATATATATATATATATATATATATATATATATATATATATATATATATATATATATATATATATATATATATATATATAGCATAGGACATAACCTATAACATTGTTATCTAAGAGGAGATTTGGATATACTTGTAAAATCCGTGAGTTAAAAATACAAGCAAGTAAAAGCCCTAAACACTCCATCAAAACTTGCTGATTCAACGAATGGTAAAAAGTGGTTACCAATCTCGTATGGTAAAAAGTGGTTGTGAAAGGAATCCAAGATCAGGTTCTCATGCAATTTTAATGATAGTTTGATTAATACATTGATATATTGTTATATTTGATAGTGATGTAATATATATTTAGAGCTATATTCCTTGTTAAACAATGAATATCTAGCCTTCGGAAGGCTTAATTAGTTCATTTAATTGATTAATTTGTAATTTATCTATTGGAATAACTTTGGTTCTTCAATAATTCGTTTACTGAGAGGTGTTTTATGATCTTTCATTGGTTTATTAGTATGTGTAACTAGCAACTGAAGGAAAATAACATTTTATATTTTCTCAAATTAAAATGTTGGGACAGTAGGGGTCCTGCTTTTTTTTTATAAATAAATAGGAATTTTGCCTCGGTATTTACCAAAAAATGGGGTCCCCATTTTTTATTTGTTTTAAAAAATAGGAATTTTATCTCGATTTTTGGTAAAAAACGGGGTCCCGATTTATTTATTTTTAGAAAAAGGAATTTTATCCCGGTTTTTACGAAAAACCGGGGTCCAGATCTCGGATCCCGATTACAAAAAATTGGGGTCTGGATCTCGAACCTCGCCAAAAACAATCACGGTTTTCAAACCGCGGTCCGAAGAGGAAAAAATCGGGGTCCGAGTCCTAGTTTTGTACTAGTGCCAGGTTGAATGAAAGAATTAGGCAACAATGAAAACCAAGAGAAGAAGCAAAACAGAGAAGTGAAGGAATGATGAGTCAACAAAGAAACAACAACGTTGAGCAAAACAGAGAGTTGATATGCGTGTTGTAAAGAAAAAGAGTAACGGTACAGAGCAACAAGAACAATGCGTTTACGAAGAGATAACGCGCTGTGAACTTTGGAAAGATTGCTAATTTTGGAAAGAAGAGCTTAACAATTTCTTAAGCAACAAGGTGAGAGAAAGAGAGAAGATTTAGCATATCTTATGATATTTTATCTTTGGAAAAAGTGATTATTATATTGTATGTATGAGATTAGGTAAGATTTGTTATCTTAGTTAGCATTTCGTGAACAGCAAGGTTAATTAATTAATTGGCCGTCATCTATGACTATATATACTAGTGTAGCATACCTTAAAGAAGGTAACGCAACTACAAGCATTCCAAGGTGGTCGAGATAGAGAGATACAAGGTATGAACTGTGTGTGAAGTACTTTAAAGGTTTCTTGTAATTATTAGGTTGTTACATTTGCTACAAGTCTAGGATGTGTGTGAAACTAGGTTGAGAGAAGACTTGCATGATTATAAAACCTCATTAATAATACAAGTAAACATTTGAAATCTTACTAAGATAGAACCTAGAGGTAGAGTTTTTTTCAAGCTAACAATTTGATTGATTGAGTTTTTCTTTCTAAGAAACTGGATTGCTGCTACTTGTCTAAAATTATATTTCCGCTAATTAGAGAACAGTTTTGTAGTTCTCTAACTAACACACTAAGATTCAAGAGTTTTCATATGATTCATTCCATATATATATATATATATATATATATATATATATATATATATATATATATATATATATATATATAGCATAGGACATAACCTATAACATTGTTATCTAAGAGGAGATTTGGATATACTTGTAAAATCCGTGAGTTAAAAATACAAGCAAGTAAAAGCCCTAAACACTCCATCAAAACTTGCTGATTCAACGAATGGTAAAAAGTGGTTACCAATCTCGTATGGTAAAAAGTGGTTGTGAAAGGAATCCAAGATCAGGTTCTCATGCAATTTTAATGATAGTTTGATTAATACATTGATATATTGTTATATTTGATAGTGATGTAATATATATTTAGAGCTATATTCCTTGTTAAACAATGAATATCTAGCCTTCGGAAGGCTTAATTAGTTCATTTAATTGATTAATTTGTAATTTATCTATTGGAATAACTTTGGTTCTTCAATAATTCGTTTACTGAGAGGTGTTTTATGATCTTTCATTGGTTTATTAGTATGTGTAACTAGCAACTGAAGGAAAATAACATTTTATATTTTCTCAAATTAAAATGTTGGGACAGTAGGGGTCCTGCTTTTTTTTTATAAATAAATAGGAATTTTGCCTCGGTATTTACCAAAAAATGGGGTCCCCATTTTTTATTTGTTTTAAAAAATAGGAATTTTATCTCGATTTTTGGTAAAAAACGGGGTCCCGATTTATTTATTTTTAGAAAAAGGAATTTTATCCCGGTTTTTACGAAAAACCGGGGTCCAGATCTCGGATCCCGATTACAAAAATTGGGGTCTGGATCTCGAACCTCGCCAAAAACAATCACGGTTTTCAAACCGCGGTCCGAAGAGGAAAAAATCGGGGTCCGAGTCCTAGTTTTGTACTAGTGCCAGGTTGAATGAAAGAATTAGGCAACAATGAAAACCAAGAGAAGAAGCAAAACAGAGAAGTGAAGGAATGATGAGTCAACAAAGAAACAACAACGTTGAGCAAAACAGAGAGTTGATATGCGTGTTGTAAAGAAAAAGAGTAACGGTACAGAGCAACAAGAACAATGCGTTTACGAAGAGATAACGCGCTGTGAACTTTGGAAAGATTGCTAATTTTGGAAAGAAGAGCTTAACAATTTCTTAAGCAACAAGGTGAGAGAAAGAGAGAAGATTTAGCATATCTTATGATATTTTATCTTTGGAAAAAGTGATTATTATATTGTATGTATGAGATTAGGTAAGATTTGTTATCTTAGTTAGCATTTCGTGAACAGCAAGGTTAATTAATTAATTGGCCGTCATCTATGACTATATATACTAGTGTAGCATACCTTAAAGAAGGTAACGCAACTACAAGCATTCCAAGGTGGTCGAGATAGAGAGATACAAGGTATGAACTGTGTGTGAAGTACTTTAAAGGTTTCTTGTAATTATTAGGTTGTTACATTTGCTACAAGTCTAGGATGTGTGTGAAACTAGGTTGAGAGAAGACTTGCATGATTATAAAACCTCATTAATAATACAAGTAAACATTTGAAATCTTACTAAGATAGAACCTAGAGGTAGAATTTTTTTCAAGCTAACAATTTGATTGATTGAGTTTTTCTTTCTAAGAAACTGGATTGCTGCTACTTGTCTAAAATTATATTTCCGCTAATTAGAGAACAGTTTTGTAGTTCTCTAACTAACACACTAAGATTCAAGAGTTTTCATATGATTCATTCCATATATATATATAGCATAGGACATAACCTATAACATTGTTATCTAAGAGGAGATTTGGATATACTTGTAAAATCCGTGAGTTAAAAATACAAGCAAGTAAAAGCCCTAAACACTCCATCAAAACTTGCTGATTCAACGAATGGTAAAAAGTGGTTACCAATCTCGTATGGTAAAAAGTGGTTGTGAAAGGAATCCAAGATCAGGTTCTCATGCAATTTTAATGATAGTTTGATTAATACATTGATATATTGTTATATTTGATAGTGATGTAATATATATTTAGAGCTATATTCCTTGTTAAACAATGAATATCTAGCCTTCGGAAGGCTTAATTAGTTCATTTAATTGATTAATTTGTAATTTATCTATTGGAATAACTTTGGTTCTTCAATAATTCGTTTACTGAGAGGTGTTTTATGATCTTTCATTGGTTTATTAGTATGTGTAACTAGCAACTGAAGGAAAATAACATATTATATTTTCTCAAATTAAAATATTGGGACAGTAGGGGTCCTGCTTTTTTTTAACAAATAAATAGGAATTTTGCCTCGATATTTACCAAAAATCGGGGTCCCGATTTTTTATTTGTTTTAAAAAATAGGAATTTTACCTCGATTTTTGGTAAAAATCGGGGTACCGATTTATTTATTTTTAGAAAAAGTAATTTTATCCCGGTTTTTACGAAAAACCAGGGTCCAGATCTCGGATCCCGATTACAAAAAATCGGGGTCTGGATCTCGAACCTCGCCGACAACAACCACGGTTTTTAAACCGCAGTCCGGAGAGGTAAAACCCGGGGTCCGAGTCCTAGTTTTGTACTAGTGCCAGGTTGAATGAAAGAATTAGGCAACAATGAAAACCAAGAGAAGAAGCAAAACAGAGAAGTGAAGGAATAACGAGTCAACAAAGAAACAACAACGTTGAGCAAAACAGAGGGTTGATATGCGTGTTGTAAAGAAAAAAAGTAACGGTACAGAGCAACAAGAACAATGCGTTTACGAAGAGATAACGTGCTGTGAACTTTGGAAAGATTGCTAATTTTGGAAAGAAGAGCTTAACAATTTCTTAAGCAACAAGGTGTGAGAAAGAGAGAAGATTTAGCATATCTTATGATATTTTATCTTTGGAAAAAGTGATTATTATATTGTAGGTATGAGATTAGGTAAGATTTGTTATCTTAGTTAGCATTTCGTGAACTGCTAGGTTAATTAGATAATTGGCCGTCATCTATGACTATATATACTAGTGTAGCATACCTTAGAGAAGCTAACGTAACTACAAGCATTCCAAGGTGGTCGAGATAGAGAGATACAAGGTATGAACTGTGTGTGAAGTACTTTAAAGGTTTCTTGTAATTATTAGGTTGTTACACTTGCTAAAAGTCTAGGATGTGTGTGAGACTAGGTTGAGAGAAGACTTGCATGATTATAAAACCTCATTAATAATATAAGTAAACATTTGAAATCTTGCTAAGATAGAATCTAGAGGTAGAATTTTTTTCAAGCTAACAATTTGATTGATTGAGTTTTTCTCTCTAAAAAACTGGATTGTTGTTACTTGTCTGAAATTATATTTCCACTAATTAGAGAACAATTTTGTAGTTCTCTGACTAACACACTAAGATTCAAGAGTTTTCATATGATTCATTCCATATATATATATAGCATAGGACATAACCTATAACATTGTTATCTAAGAGGAGATTTGGATATACTTGTAAAATCCGTGAGTTAAAAATACAAGCAAGTAAAAGCCCTAAACACTCCATCAAACCTTGCTGATTCAACGGATGGTAAAAAGTGGTTACCAATCTCGTATGGTAAAAAGTGGTTGTGAAAGGAATCCAAGATCAGGTTCTCATGCAATTTTAATGGTAGTTTGATTAATACATTGATATATTATTTTATTTGATAGTGATGTAATATATATTTAGAGCTATATTCCTTGTTAAACAATGAATATCTAGCCTTCAGAAGGCTTAATTAGTTCATTTAGTTGATTAATTTGTAATTTATCTATTGGAATAACTTTGGTTCTTCAATAATTCGTTTACTGAGAGGTGTTTTATGATCTTTCATTGGTTTATTAGTATGTGTAACTAGCAACTGAATGAAAATAACATATTATATTTTCTCAAATTAAAATATTGGGACAGTAGGGGTCCTGCTTTTTTTTAATAAATAAATAGGAATTTTGCCTCGATATTTACCAAAAACCGGAGTCCCGATTTTTTATTTGTTTTAAAAAATAGGAATTTTACCTCGATTTTTGGTAAAAACCGAGGTACCGATTTATTTATTTTTAGAAAAAGTAATTTTATCCCGGTTTTTACGAAAAACCGGGGTCTAGATCTCGGATCCCGATTACAAAAAATCGGGGTCTGGATCTCGAACCTCGCCGACAACAACCACGGTTTTCAAACCGCAGTCCGGAGAGGTAAAACCCGGGGTCCGAGTCTGTGATACCCCGTATTTTTGTAAGGTTATACTGGGAATTATGGAATTTTCCCGAGTACCCGTTGTGTACGTCAGATTTAATTCAGGTAGCTTGAGATATTCTGTAATGTGTTCTGTATCTGTAATATTTTTCTCAGTGAAATAATATACATACATCATGCCTTGGAGTTTAATTGTCGTTTGCGTACGATAATTTTTATCCCGGTTTAACGTCTGGTTCGTTCAAAGCTGAACGGGCGGGAAAAGGGAGAAACGGCGACCGCCGTTCAGAAACGGCGACCGCGGTGGTTGGGCCCGAGGAGTCAGCGTGTCAGCTTCTAGCTGGCCGCGACAGACCTGTCAACGGCGACCGCCGTATTTACGGCGACCGTCGCGTGCCCGCCGCAGGCAAAAACGGCGACCGCCGTGATTGTCCAGTGGGCATTGCCCGCCGGTCGCCGGCGTCGTTCGAGGCGCGCCGTTGCGTCGTTTGCCACGTCTGAGGGTTTGCAGATCATTCCTTGGGGTTTGCCTATAAATATACAAGCTTGGGCATGGGTTTTGGGTCATCTACAACCCCGAATCGCTGCCAAATTCGCCTCTCGCCGGAGTTTTGTTTTCGCCGGTTTTCTTGTGCTCGCCGGGGGTCTCGCCGGTGTTGCTTTAGTGTGGTTCCTGAGTGCCTTTGTGAAGCTTTTGGTTAGCCTTGGAGGTTAGAAGCCAAAGCAAGTCGAGGGAGGCCGAACCGCTCGTGTTGGGGTGAGTTTTCTCTCGTTTCAGTCGGCCGTGTTCTTCACGGCGACCGCCGCCAGAGCCCAGAACGCCTTCGTGGCTTTGGCTTGGTTGGTTGTCGTCGTGGCGTCTTTCCTTTCGTGTTCTTTCGCCGTGTTTAAATTCTTAGTGTTTATGTCGGATTTAACTTAGGGTTCCTTTTATGGGTCGACTCGAAGGTTGTTGTGCTGTCGGAACTATACCGTGTCGAGCCCGGAATCCAGTTGACGTCATTAGACTATTCTGCGGATTAAGGCAAGTGGCGGTTCGCTCTTGCTCATTCGTTCCATATTTACATTAATTATCAGTAGTTTATCTGAGTAATTAATTTGGAATGAATATTCTGTTTGTCTGGAAACGGTTTTGTTAAACTGTTTTGAAAATCATATAATAGGTTGTATATCTGTTAGAACAACGCTATTATCTGTGATCGCCTTTCGGGCCTTTATGTGGATTTATCCAGTAACCGTTGTTGTGCTGTACTGTTTAGTTAGCACTAGTGGCTAGGAACGCTATGTACCTTGAGGGGGTTTAGCTGTTTCTTTATAACTGGTACTTGGTGGTTCGTCCCCAGTACTTTCTATTTGGTCATGACCATACCCTTTCACAGGGTAGGCGCACTTCGCTAGTGCCAAATCTTCCAGGGTTCATCCCTTTCGATATCTCTTGTGAGGAGATCTGATATCTCTTGTGAGGAGATCCGATATCTCTTGTGAGGAGATCCGATATCTCTTGTGAGGAGATCCGATATCTCTTGTGTGGAGATGTAAAAGCTTATAACGTAATGCTCGTTTTGGAATTAAATAAGTTAAGTGCCCGAGTGCACATGATTAATATACCTTGGGCGAGTAGTGCAGCTAAGTTCAGTGCAGCTAGGAAAACTCGTCTTGACTTGAATGTAGTACGTTCTCTTTCCAATCTGGATTCGCTGTAGGCGATGAGGTTGGTCGTGAACCGAAGCATCTCAGTCAGTTTTAAATCATTGTTGAATGATTCTGTAATATTCCAGATTTGTCATTTCTTCCTTAAAGACTCACTTCCGTTGGAGTCTTCTTTCGAGTCGATTTCTGTGAAGATTCAGTCTTCCAGAATCTTCTCTTGTGCATACCTCTTGTTTATTCCAGTAGGACTATGATGGTTGACTACCGTTATCGGTTATTATCCGAGAAGCGATGAGTCTAACCTAATATGACTGCTTCGAACCAGTCTGCTTTGTACCCTTGCTAGTCTATTCAGTTAGACTAACCAACCAATGTTTTCCCTTGCATGGTTGGCTGGTGTCATTCGTTCGATTCGGCACATCAGATAGAGTGAAGATTTGAGGAGGCTAGATTGACTATGAAGACGACGGTTGTTTTTGGATGTTTTAATAATTGCTTTTAATCAGGTTGAGATCCTTGGGCAGGTGATCATCACGATCACAACCCCGTTTGTAAAATCTTTTATTTGTCTTCCGCTGTACTTTGTTTGAACTCTGTGTTTGACCTATTCGGGATTGGGTTGTAATCCCGTAACTCATGTTTTATTTGATTGATGTTTTGATTTGGATACTTTGATCATTATGTATCATTGTATGCCTTAAATTGTATTTAATCCGGTAAAGCCTTGGGTGATCTCGGTAAGGAACACGGGGGTCACTGGCGGTAATACCTTTCCAAATGGGTTAAGATTAGGGGGTGTTACAGAGTCCTAGTTTTGTACTAGTGCCAGGTTGAATGAAAGAATTAGGGAACAATGAAAACCAAGAGAAGAAACAAAACAGAGAAGTGAAGGAATAACGAGTCAACAAAGAAACAACAACGCTGAGCAAAACAGAGGGTTGATATGCGTGTTGTAAAGAAAAAAAGTAACGGTACAGAGCAACAAGAACAATGCGTTTACGAAGAGATAACGCGCTGTGAACTTTGGAAAGATTGCTAATTTTGGAAAGAAGAGCTTAACAATTTCTTAAGCAACAAGGTGCGAGAAAGAGAGAAGATTTAGCATATCTTATTATATTTTATCTTTGGAAAAAGTGATTATTATATTGTATGTACGAGATTAGGTAAGATTTGTTATCTTAGTTAGCATTTCGTGAATTGCTAGGTTAATTAGATAATTGGCCATCATCTATGACTATATATACTAGTGTAGCATACCTTAGAGAAGGTAACGCAACTACAAGCATTCCAAGGTGGTCGAGATAGAGAGATATATACAAGGTATGAACTGTGTGTGAAGTACTTTAAAGGTTTCTTGTAATTATTAGGTTGTTACACTTGCTAAAAGTCTAGGATGTGTGTGAGACTAGGTTGAGAGAAGACTTGCATGATTATAAAATCTCGTTAATAATACAAGTAAACATTTGAAATCTTACTAAGATAGAACCTAGAGGTAGAATTTTTTTCAAGCTAACAATTTGGTTGATTGAATTTTTTTCTCTAAGAAATTGGATTGTTGCTACTTGTCTGAAATTATATTTCCGCTAATTAGAGAACAGTTTTGTAGTTCTCTGACTAACACACTAAGATTCAAGAGTTTTCATATGATTCATTCCATATATATATATATATATCATAGGACATAACCTATAACAATGTTATCTAAGAGGATATTTGGATATACTTGTAAAATCCGTGAGTTAAAAATACAAGCAAGTAAAAGCCCTAAACACTCCATCAAAACTTGCTGATTCAACGGATGGTAAAAAGTGGTTACCAATCTCGGATCGAATCTCTCGATCGTTTAATAAAAATTAAAAAATATGCATGGATTGAGAATTTGAAATGCATGCAGAGGGATTATTCACACTGGAAAGCAACCAGAAGAAGATGTTGTTGTACACACAGACACATCAGTGACGCGTCTCCTTTCAGACAAAATCCATCAAAAATCAGCATCACTATATATAAATCATGCAATTTTTTATTTAGTTTTCATATATATGTATGATAATCACCCCTTCATTCACAAAAAAGAAAAAAGAAAACAGAAGCTAAATCGAAAGAGACGTATATACAGAGAAAGATTGCGTGAGATGCAAGTAGATATTCTGTTTCTGTCATGTTACATGGATTTGTAAATACAAACTCCTATGTTTATTAACCAACACGTTTCAGTTTTCCTGCTTTAAAACTCTAAATTCAACTGCTTTTTAGTTTCCGTTTTTATTATATTTTTGTAGTCACTTCTCTGCAGATGTCTGAATGCAGAGCTGCAACTCTTCAGGAAAGAATGAAATATTCATGCATATACAGCTAATGTCAAATACATGATTAAAACATATGTAAATAATACCATTAGTTTAGTTTACAAACGTAAAACTCTAATATATTGACAAAGTTTGTCTTGTTAGACTTCTCTATCAACAGTCAACACATAATCATCTCATCATTTACCGTATTAGCTAGCCAGCCTTTATAAGCTCTTTTATCAACATTATCGATCTATACCAACTTATCAAACAATAGGAATTGTGCAAGCTAGAGGCTCTAAAAGGTGTTACTTTAGTCCTAATGAGGCATATATATAAGTGGAGTGTGGAGTATTATATGGTAAAGGATACAAGTTGGAGTAGTCCGGCCTTAAACTCAAGTCACAATGCAAAGGTATCTAATCTATAGTAGCCAAGTAAGAGTAGTGACTAAATACATAGGGAGTAGTTAGTAAGATAAGAAAAAAGGTAAATGTCTCCTCCAAAGGACACAGCTTTGTCATCTGGCCTTGTTCTTCTCCTTCTCCTTCTCTTCACCCTTTCTCACATTTCATTTCCCAACACACAAATATAATGTCAGATTCAGATTTTGCCATTTTTACATTTACAGCAAGAATGAGATTTCAGAGATGGCTGCCTCTGCACAAGCCCTTTTTGGCTCATCGTCAAAAAGTTCTTTTTTATATTTCCAACAACAATTCGAAACTCATTTCTTATTCTTATATACAAAGCCACCTTTCTTCTTCTCTATGAAATTCCAGGGACCATCTGTACATGGCTCACACAATTTATTTGCTACAAATATACAAAATGCAGTTTCTTTTGAGGAACCCAAAACACAAAATTCTAGAAATGCAGGATTTCAAAGCTTTTAGTTTATACAGACAGGGTTTAAAGGGCTTTTTTTTTGCTTTTATGGTGAACAGTACACATCTCTCACAATCTGTAATGACTGTTGTTATGCTCTGTTTGGCATCTCTCCTCTCTTCTCTTTCAGATGCCCCTCTTCCCCTGCCGTCTGTTTTTCTTCATTCATTCAATATTCTTAGTTTGTTTTTATATTAAAATTTAAAAAAGATAAATACTTACTGGGTTTCTGCGATGTGTAAAATACAAAATTCTGCTCACATCACATAGCCCAAAACAGTAACACTAGCAAACAAAACCTACATTTATTTCTACTGTAATGTTTCTTTTATCTGACACACTGCACATCGATCGGTCCAATTATATTCCACACAACAAGAAACTCTTCCAAGTTTTAATACTTGCAAATTAATCAAAACAGTAAATGGCTTAGATTTTTTACCCGCATGAAACACGGTGAAGATCACATTTTTATGAAAGTTCAGTGTGGTTTTCCTTGATGACATTCAACATGAATATTCATACATTTGGATGTATAGATTTCTGGGCATAATTCATATGGTCAATATAAAGGTCAATCTACATTTGAATCATCAAAATTACAACAGCAAAGATTCATCTATTTGAAACATATAGTACAAGCTAATTTGTTGTGTTACTGAGGTGCAACTGAGCAACCGCTTCCGACCCCAATTGGATGATTTGTTGGGCAACAATGCTAAAATTCTCTAGCAAAACAACACAAAGAGAGATAGTAATAATGCATATTAGATTTGTCAAAACAAATAATGCAGCCTAATATAACTAAAGATGACACTATTCTACTTAACATTATCACAACTCACTTGACCCACAAACTAATAATTATGAATGATGAAGATATATAAAGCTTCTCATGTTACAAGATCAATTTTGAAGTGATCAAACAAGAACTGAAAAGGAGATGAAATTATTTCCAGTAGGTAGCTATATTATAGTAATATACTAGTATATATATATATAGTATATGCTAGTTGAAAGAGAGAATGTGTAAAAAAGCTATGGATAGGAAGATAGCTTGCTGGCAATGAAGTACTACAACAAGTATTAGAGAGGAGGAGTGGGTCACTGTGCAAGCTAAGTGCTCTTTGGAGATGACATTTGAGTGCTTGACATGATATAAAGTGAAAAACCCATTTTACCATTTTACTATCTTCTTTCTTTTCATTTTTCTGACTTTTTTTTTACCCTTGTTGTGTTTGGTCAATTAAAACGACCCAGATATGGAGTTTAATTGTACTACTCTCTGATCACTTCTGAGATGTGAAATTTTTCTTAAGCAGAAGGATGCAAAACTGAAACTGGTTTACTGATATCAATGAGGTTTTTAGAGTTGTTTTTTAAATAAGTGAAGAAAAAGAAATGTTTAATGCGTTCTGTTCAAGAGCAAGAGAATTAGTACATGAAACAACTAAAAGAAGCAGAAAACAATCCAGAAATTGACGTTAATGCAGTAAATTAACACATGCAGGAAACCAAACAAGAAAGAAGAAGCTCTAGATCAAACCTGTAGGAAATGGATGAGTAAAACTGCATCATGAGAAGACGTTAATATGTCTAATAATCAAATTTAAAGAGAAATTAGAGTGTGGAATCACAATGTATTACCTTGATTGTTAAAGAGAGAAAATACTCAAATGTTGATAGGAAAAGCCCGGTTGGGGGGAATGAAGCCTGGTCCGAGAATCACTTAGGGTTTTCTTTTCTTAAACCAGAACCCTCAAAATCCATCACTGAATTGAGAGAGAAAAGCAGAAAAAGTTGTGACTTTCCGATGATTCTTACTTTGTTGAAAGTAATAAAAGCATCAAAGTCAAAAGGCCAAGGCCAGAAAAAAAAACCCTCAATGACCTCGCACCAGACAACATTCCCCTCAACCATTTCTCCCACACATACACACACCGCACACGGCTTCTTCCTAAACGACACGACGCGTTTTGCTGTGGTTGAACAAGTAGCAAAAGAAGAAGAAAGATTGGATCTTTATTTGGTTTGAGGGGAATGAAGCCTGGTCCGAAGCCTCGCACTCGTGGGAACTGAATTCGATTGTTAAATCAAGGATGGTATCGATCAGCATGAATGAACGCCTCGAGCCAGCCAACATTCCCCTCAAAAATCTCCCCCCAAAAACAACAGCCAAAACCCTAGAAATGAGAAGAAGAAAAAACCCTAATCGAGAACGGAGAAAGAGATGAGTGAGAGGAGAAGAAGAGAGGCACCGAAACTCCCCTTATAAAGGAAAAAGCAGTCCAAGGGAGAATGGAATGGGTGGAGACTGGAGAGGAGTAAAAAGCATCAAGTCAAACCCGTCTTTTCCTTTTCCTTTTTCTTTTTCTTTTTCTTTTTCTCTTTTTGTGCGTGTGTGTGTGTGTGTGTGTGTATTAGGGGTGTTTGAATAAATAGAGTATGTAAAAGTGAGGTCACTAAATCTAAGTGCGTGCCTAATTGTGCTGTTTGACTTGCTACTTGCTATTAGTATGTAGTACAGTACTAGTGAACCATGCATCTCCTCTCATCTATCTGAGGCTGCATATGGAGTATCAAAGATGTATTGTATTGCAGGCCTAGTGGCTACGTGTTCTTGCCTACCACCCACTACTCACAACAAATCTACTCTTCAATTAATGACCCATCAACAGCTCCGAACTTATGCAATGCTAATTCTGAGGGCATCTATGTAATTTACCTGATCCCTAATTTGAAACGCATGTATATGTATCACCCATTAAAGTGATTAATTACCACCTGAATGCATATAGTACACATTATCAGTGTTTCATTCAATTCAATTCAATTCAAATAGTAGAATAGATTGCTCCTGCATTTCGGTATAGAAAATTATTTTGAGGACCAACTCAGGTGTAACCTACTAGGAGCAGTAGTAGTAAATTAAAAGATTTTATAAAAATGGGGGTTGTAGAGTTTGAAAAAGGCACTTTGCACGAGACAAAACAAAACAAAACACAGAGCATTTGAAAGGGGGGTTTTGCTTTTGAAATTTGAGAAGATTGGAAATCATGATTACCTTATTATTTTCAGCTTTCTTATCCCCCTCCCCTGTACGGCAACCTTGCCCTACCTACACTACTACACACACACATGACTTCACTTTTCAATTGCATTTCCCCCTTTTCTCTACCTTATTACTTATACGGACTAATTATTACTTATTCCATAAGAATTACAAGCTCATACGGAGTATATATATATATATATATATATATATATAGTTGTGTCATCATAAATAATTTACAATGCTACAAAATAATTTATCTAGTGGCCGGGTTATTGTGATTTCATAGGTTGTTAAGTTTTGAGTGGATTTTATTTATAAGAATTTATCTTTGTCTCTTGATTTTTTTTTTTCTTTCTATCTTGGAAATGGTTGAGTAGTGAATTTAATTGGGAATTGGGAAACAAGTGGTGTAAAGTTTTCTGACTTTTTGGTAACCAAAAAAGTTGGCCTCTTCCAAGGTAGTAGCAATTAAGCTAGCCAGGTCAATATGTAAAACCAAGAAATTGTATATAGTACTACCATAAGCTATGTTTTTCTTGGTCATCATATAGTATAGCTATTTTATACCGCATATGTATTTGGTATATAAAAAAATGGTACCTACTACGCTAAAATAATATTGCAGCTTGTGGAAAAGACAAGAAAAATTGAGAAACAATGAATCCGCTCCCTCAAAACGCTCTCTGTACAACTCACACCCAAACCCTAAATTTCTACTAGACGCCTCTTGCATCCATCATCACTTCCATCAAGATCCAGCCCCATTCCTCCAAAATCAGAACTTCTATCCATCGAAATCAACTCCATTTGCTTCCCCTCTACTCGATCTATCGTTCTCATCATCTTTATCAGACCGATCTTTATACTTTCTAGGCATGGGCGTTTGGGTGGGGGTGGTGTCTCATCATCCATGCCGTTTCTCGTCCCTCTCCTCCAGGCTCTGGGACTTTTGTGTCCTGGTTCTCCCTTTTCTCTTCTCTCTTGGTTCTGGCGTCAGGGATGGAGATGTAGTATTCTCGTCTTCCTCTTTGCTCTGGTTCCTCTCGAAGGGATAACTGTTGTAGCTTTTCGGCGCCGGTTCTCTGTCCATAGTCGTCGCCTTCTCCGTTGCAGAGATCTTCTTCGCGGCCCCAGTCTTCTGTTACTCAAGCGCGACATCCGCGATGATTTTGTACTTCTGCATCTGAAGTTCGGAGGTCCAACTCCACCGCCGTTGTGCCTCCCCTCGGCTGAGCTGCTGATGGTTTGGCGCTCCGTCGGCGTCAGTTTCCCTTCCATCAGTGAACCTACACCAGTTCACCGGAAAAGCAGGTTCGTTTACTCTGATCTCTGTTGTTTCACTCCTTCACCACGCGTCTGTGGACACGAACCTTCTCCTCTGACTAGATCTGTCTACATTTTGGGCATAGATTTGATTGAAGCTTTTCAAATTCTCAAATATACTAAACAACTGAGTCTATATAGTGAACATATGAATCTCATTATCAGAATTCAAGATTTTTATACTTTATATATGACTCTTGATCAGAATCTGAACTGTGCCTTGGACAATGTTACTACTCTCTGTCTTCTCTTTTGGTTTCTTTGCTTCTTTTTTTCGTGGCTTGCTGATCTCGTTTTCTTGTCTTCCTTCTGTGTTTCTTTCCTTTCTTTTTGTTTTTTATGGTTTGTTCCTCTTGTCTGTCTCTCCCTTTTAGTGCTCCTCTTTCCCCTTTTCTTGTTTAGCTTCCCTGGCTTGTTGTCTTGGTTGCTTGTTTCTGTGCGCATGGTTTGTCTTTGCTGCTGCGCTGTGGGTTTTATGACTGCTTTTGATCACTACACCGAACTCACGAATCCATGTACCATCATGAGTACCAATTACCATTACATTCAACATATGAATACCCCTTCCAATTATTACTACCTTACTTATTTACTCCTTCACATGGGTACATTCTGGCTCAAGTGGAGATGGATTATCTCATTCATTGAAAGCCTTTATTTTTACTCCATCCTGCAAGGCCACCACCAGACAAAAAGCTATGTTTTGGAAAACTGCACTGGCACACCAGATCCTTCATATTATGTAACAATTTATATTGTTGTAGCAGATACCAGACTGCATTACTTACTCAAAAATGTAACAGTGAACAGACAAAGGAAACAAACTCCTATCTATGACAATGTACTGGAAAATAGAATATGGAACTTCGGGAAGTTTCTTGTCGAACAACAGAACATACATGATATCTTATACGTATTGATCCTTAACTATTTCATGGGCTTTCTTGACTGGACCACAATCTCCAAGATTATCAACAAAGAACTCAGCTACAAGGCCATTGCAGGAGAATGGCATAAGGAAAAAAATTATTATCTAAACCCTTACTACTTGAACAAATTTTTTTGGAGTATCAACTCTATGAACAATCTCGATCGAAACTACTTGCATATGCAGCTGCTGCTTATTACATTTTCTCAACCAACATCTTCAAAAACATGTGGGTGTTTCCCAATTTATCACTGTAATGCTTATGAGCATTATTCCATACATTGCACATTTTCCTGCTTTTGTACAAATAGAGGAGCAAATATATGGCTCTACTTGGCCATCAACAATGGAGGTAAAAATCAGAACAAGGATTCAAGGAGCCAAAGAGAAATAACACCAAAAATGAACCCTCAACACATGAAAAATTCTTTATGGAGTTTTAAATCCACTAACACTCTTTCTCTGAACCTTTTGAGTGTTTTACACATTCTTTACACTATGTATGATTCAAAAGTGACCACTCAATAGATGTATAGACAGTATTCTTTGCAGTTCCTCATCAACGAAATTTATAACAAGTTTAGCCGGGAATTGATCTAGACCTTTTATGCTGAAACCAATGCACAATTGACTTGTAAATACTGTAACTATACATGTATGAAACAATTCCTTCTGAGACTAGGTTGCATCCCACATTACCTGGCTAAACAAAAACTAAACCTAAATGAAACAACTATAAATAAGGGAATTAAACTTCCTTTATCTATTACATCGATCAAAAACATAACTCTAATTAGAGATGATACCAAGTCCCCTATATGTCTTATGATATGGGGCAAAATTAAAATTGGTTTTTTATGAAGATCACAACCTGGAATTGTCGTGGAATCGGGAAGAAAACTTTTTGGATGGATGTTGAATCCTTCTGCAAAATTGAACGAATTTAATTAATTGCACTTTTTGAAACAAGAACAAACAAAGAATCAAGTGAAAAAGTGTGGAGAAAAGCGGGATTTGATCAATTCTACTGTGTCCTGGCTATGGGTTTCTCGGGTGGCATTTGTGTAATGTGGAAGACATACCAACTTACAAATGAAATCCTCGAAATTGACCAAATTGAAACAAGATTTATTAGTATCAAGTATACAAACCAGCTCACGAACATTAAACTTATGTTAATCCTAACTTATGCTCCACCAAATGAATCTGCTAAAAATGTGTTCTAGGACGAACTCATTTCCTTTATTAAAAATTGTTCTATTCTGTGCATTATTATGGGAGATCTGAACGAAATACAAGACCCATCTGAAAAATTAGGTGGTTTAATACCACCTTTGACAAAATTTGCAAGATTACGACATTTTAAGAATGAATGTGAACTATTGAATAACCCTATTCAAGGAAACATCTATACTTGGCGGAAGAACATAACAGAAATAGATAATATATATGAAAAATTGAATAGGGTACTTATTCATCACCAGATCCTTCAATGGTACCTTGATATCTGTACTAAACACTTTGCTTTTACCAGCTCAGACCATTGTCCCATCTCTATCGAGCTTGACTCAGCAATACCTTTTAAAAATCAGCCTTTTAAATTTGAAAAAATATGGATGACCAGAAAAGACTTTAGAAATGTGGTTAAACAAGCTTGGAGAACTAACTATCATGGATCTAGATTGTATAATCTTGTATCCAAAACAAAATTACTTAAGAAACATGTCAAGATCTGGAATAAAAGTACTTTTGGCAATGTATTTACTCAATTACAAACTATAGAAAAATAACTTTCTGAAATCCAAACTGAGATATGTACTTACCCTACAAATGATCTCATTAAAAAACAAATAAGGATCATAGAAAAAAAAGAAAAACTTCTTTGTTTCCAGAAAATTTACTGGAACCAAAAAGCTAAAGTTAAACACATCAAATTAACTGATACGAATGCTAGCTATTTTCACAAAATAGCAAGTGGAATAAGAAATAGAAAAATTATAAAAGAAATCAAAACCCAAGAAGAAACAAGTTTTACTGGAGAAGAAAACATTAGAAATGAAATCAGAAATGATTTCATTAAAAGGTTCAGAAGTGAGGATATGAACCAGCGACTATTCTAGGAAAATCTTGAATTAATTCATTCTGAAATCTCTACAGAGGACAATTTAGAATTAATAAAAAAACGTATCCAATGAAGAAATTAAGAAGGTTGTCTTTAACATTGGCTCGGATAAATCACCGAGTCCTGATGGTATGACAACAGAATTCTACCAAAAATATTGGGACATTGTAGGTCCTTCTGTTATTCAAGCAGTTAAAAGCTTTTTTCTTTCTGGGAAATTGCCCAAACAAATAAATCACACATTTATCTCTTTGATTCCAAAATGTGACAATCCAAACTCTACTAATCACTATAGACCCATAAGTCTATGTTCTACAATTTATAAGATTATCTCGAAGATCATAACAGCAAGACTTAAAGGAACCATGGAAAAATTAATTCACCCCCTACAGGGTGCCTTTGTTGCTAACAGAGCCATTCAAGATAATATCTTGATTGCCCATAAAATCTTTCACTCATTTAAATCAAAAAAAGGAACTGAAGGTTTCATTGCCCTAAAATTAGATATGGAAAAAGCTTTTGATAGAATTGAATGGAACTTCATCATTAAAATTATGGAAAATTTTGGATTCTATGAAAAATTTATCAACTGGATAAAAGAATGCATTACAACGGTATCTTTCTTGGTGCTTGTAAATAACGGACCCACGAAAATATTTAAACCATCAAGAGGACTTCGACAGGGTGACCCCCTTTCCCCTTTCTTGTTTATTTTAGGATCTGAAATCCTTGCTAGAAAATTCCAAAAAGCTTTAGAAAGACCGCGTAATCCTCTAGGATTTCAAATCACTCAACAAGGATCACGAATTCCGTTTCTGGCGTTTGCGGATGACATTGTGATCTTTTCAAAAGCTAAACAGAAACACTGCAAGGAAATCAAGGATATTATTGATGAATATTGCAAAATCTCAAGACAAAAAAAAATCATAAATCGGCTTTTCAAGTCACAAAAAAGGTTACCAACCAAAAGAAATTAGCAATACAAGGTATTCTCACAATCACAAATACGATATCTCTCAAAAAATATCTTGTTTGCCCTATCATTAATGGTAGATCCAACTCGAATACCTTTGTTGATCTCTTAATTAGCACCCAACAACAACTGTCTAAATGGAAAGCACACTCTCTTTCCCAAGTAGGAAGAACAACACTAATAAAAACCAATCTGGCATCAAGACCAAACTATATTATGCAAAGTTTTATGTTACCTACACACACACAATGAACTTGACAATTTAAATAGATCCTTTTTTTGGAACAAAGACAGCTCCTATAAACCTCTTATAGGCTGGGAAAAAATATGTAAACCGATACAACAAGGAAGTCTTGGATTGAGAAAATCAAAGGATATGAATAAAGCCCTATAATTCAAATTACTATGGAAAATCTTAGCAGAATCGAATAACTATTGGGTGAGAGTTGTTACTGAAAAATACTTGAAAACAATCCATATATTTCATTACGAGAAAAAAGGAAATTGCTCTTGGCAATGGTCCAAAATGATTGAACTCATGAGTGAATTCAAATCTGGACTAATTTGGCAAGTTGGTAATGGCAGAAAAATCAAATTCTGGTTGGATAATTGGGTCTTGAACACCCCTTTATGTGATATCACAAACACACAATCAATCCTGAATAAGGATGCCTTGGTAGCTGATTTTATGTTGCCAAATTAAACCTGGAATAAGAATCTAATAGAACAATGTTTATCACATGATTTAGCCAAAAAAATAACCTCTATCCCGATACCTTTAAATGATATTCATGATAGAATATATTGGGAAACTAGCAAAAATGGTTGGTTTTCTACAAACTCCGCTATGGAATTAATTAACAAAAACAAGAGATATACTGCTTATGATTCTTCATGGATCTGAAAGATGGACAAATATTCCAAAGTTAAAAACTTTGTCTGGAAAATAATGAAAAAATGGACTACTAACAAAAGCTAGATTAGCAGAAAAAGGTGTAGCAATCCCCCAGGGTTGTATCCGCTGCAATGCTCAATTGAAGGATTTGAATCATCTCCTATTCCAATATAACCACACCATAAAAATAATAGAGAAAATGAATTATCATACCTATGGTATCATTACATCTCTAAACATAGGAAACAAAAAAATCAATGAAATCATTGAGGAAATTCGACAAAAAACTGATAGATCACAATTTATAGAATTAATGGTCTCTTGGTGGGGAATTTGGTTTTATAGAAACCAACAAAGTTTTGGAAGAACAAACGATGATGCCGACTCCATAAATGATGTACCAATTTATATTAAAAAACAAATTGAGAACTGGAATAAGACGAAGAGTTGGAACTCTGACTGCTTAGCAGATGAAAGACTAAGAACACATAAAATGAACAATGTCAGACGACCAATAAAGAAATGGAAAAAACCACTGGATAACATTATTAAAATCAATACAGATAGATCCACCAAAACTAATGGTGAATCTAGCTTTGGCTACATTTTCAGGAACAACACGGGTAAACCAATCTTCCTATTTGGGGATAAATGTGGTATCTCAACCTCTTTAAAAATAAAAACACTTGCAGTAAGAAATCCCTAGTAAATGCCTATGAATTAGGCATTACCGACATTCAACTTGAATGCAATAACCTTACTATTGTAAATGTTCTTAAACAAATCTGGAACTGTACATGGGATATTGAAATGTTAATTTATGATATCATGTGTGTTTTACAAATGTTCTCTTCAGTGTAGATTTTTCATGTCTTCCGAGAAACAAACGTGGTGGCCGACTTCATCGCAAAGACGGTCCAACAGAGTTTCTTGGAAGATATTCGAGCTAGTCTAGAATTTGTAATTCTCATCCGAAAGGATGCTATAGACTGAGAAATCGTATCTTTTGTGGTTTTCAGTCTAATCTTTACCTAATCAAAAATAAATAAAATTGCAGCTTGTGGCTTTGTGCTGATAACGTACACTTCAGTTTAGTACTCCCTCCGTCCCACTGAGTTCTTCCCATTTTTTTTGGGATTCTTTTTCGCACCCGTTTTTTTTTGCGGCGCACCCGCCTTTGGGCGCAACTTGGTTGCGCCCAAAAGACGGATTTTTTTTTTCAAAAAAAAAAAACAATTCCTTGGGCTCAACTAGGTTGCGCCCAAGGTTTGGGTGAGTTTTTTTATTTTGAAAAATGATTTTTTTAAGATTATTGAACCGGTTTTGGGGTCTGAACCGGTTTTTTCTAGACCAGAAAAAAAATAAAAAAATTTAAATTTTTTTTTAAAAAAAAAAAAAAAAAGTTGGGGTGGTTGCGCCCAGAAAAAGGAAAAAAAAACTTGGATGTCTTATAGTTATATCCAATTTGGTTATTCTTATGGTTATATCCTATAGTTATATACTATGATTATATCTTATAGTTATATACTATGATTATATCTTATGGTTATATCCAATTTCGTTATATCTATGGTTATATCATATAGTTACATACTATGGTTATATCCTTGTAGTTATATCCAATTTGGTTATTACTATAGAATATAACCATAAGGATATAGCCAAATTGGATATAACTATAAGATATAGTCATAGTATATAACTATATGATATAACTATATAATATAATATAGGATATAAGCATAGTATATAATTATAGAATATAACTATAAGATATAATCATAATATATAATTATAGGATATAACCATAGTATATAACTATAGAATATAACCGTAGTATATAACCATAGTATATAACTATATAATAAAACCATAAGATATCATCATAATATATAACTATAGAATATAACGATATGATATAACCAAATTGGATATAAGTCATATAACTATAAGATATAATAATTGTATATAACTATATGATATAACCATAGTATATCTATATGATATAATATAGGATATAATCATAGTATATAACTATGGAATATAACCATAAGATATAATCATAATATATAATTATAAGATATAACCATAGTATATAACTATAGAATATAATTGTAGTATATGATCATAAGACATAACCAAATTGGATATAACCATAGTTATATGTGATTTTCGAATGATATAATCATAGGATATAACGATATGATATAACCAAATTGGATATAACTATAAGATATAGTCATAGTATATAACTATATGATATAACCATAGTATATAACTATATGATATAATATAGGATATAACCATAGTATATAACTATGGAATATAACTATAAGATATAATCATAGTATATAATTATAGGTTATAACCATAGTATATAACTATAGAATATAATATAGGATATAACCATAGTATATAACTATGGAATATAACCATAAGATATAATCATAGTATATAACTATATCATATAACGATATGATATAACCAAATTGGATATAAGTCATATAACTATAAGATATAATCATTGTATATAACTATATAATATAACCATAGTATATAACGATATTATTTTATGGATTAAACTCTATTTTATGGACTAAACCCCAAAACCTAACCATAAACCCTAAAAAATACTAAAAACCCCTTGGATGCAACCTGATTGTGCCCAAAAACCCTAAGCCTTAAACCACAAACCCTAAACCCTAAAACCTAACCCTAAACCCTAAAAAAACACTAAAAACCCCTTGGACGCAACTAGGTTGCGCCCATAGTTCTGGATGTAATATAGTTGCACCCAAAGGGTGTGTGGGGATTTTTTTAAGGTTTTTTAGGGTTTAAGGATTTATACTCGAATGGACAAAAACCCCAAACCCCAAAACCTAACCATACACCCTAAAAAACACTAGAAACCCCTTGGACGCAACTTGGTTGTGCCCAAAAACCCTAAACCTTAAACCACAAACCCTAAACCCCAAAACCTAACCCTAAACCCTAAAAAAACACTAGAAACTCCTTGGGCACAACTAGGTTGCGCCCATAGTTCTGGACGCAATCTAGTTGCGCTCAAAGGGTGTGTGGGGATTGTATTAGGGTTTAGGGGTTTAAGGTTTGAACTCAAATGCACAAAAACCCCAAACCCTAAACCCTAAAACCTAACCATAAACCCTACAAAATACTAGAAACCCCTTGAACGCAACCTGGTTATGCCAAAAAATCCTAAACCTTAAACCACAAACCCTAAAAAACACTAGAAACCCCTTGGACGCAACTAGGTTGCGCCCATAGTTCTGGACGCAATCTAGTTGCGCCCAAAGGGTGTGTGGGGATTGTTTTAGGGTTTTTTAGGGTTTAGGGTCTTTATCATAGTATATACCATAGTATATAACTATATAATATATGATATAACCATAGTATATAACTATAGAATATATTATAAGATATAACCATAGTATATAACTATATAATATAACCATGAGATATAATCATAATATATAACTATAGAATATAACGATATAATATAACCAAATTGGATATAGATCATATAACTATAAGATATAGGCCTCTACTGCTAAATCGTCATCATCTTGTCCACTATAACTAAATACTAATCTTTTAACATAATAAATATAGGCCTCTACCGCAACATCGTCATCATCTGGCGTACAGAATGTCGTGCGTATAGACAATTTTTGTCGTGTATATAGTAGCAGCCATAACGATATGATATAACCAAATTGGATATAATATAAGATATAATCATAGTATATAACTATGGAATATAACCATAAGATATAATCATAGTATATAACTATGGAATATAACCATAAGATATAATCATAGTATATAATTATAAGATATAACCATAGTATATAACTATAGAATATATAACCGTAGTATATGACCATAAGACATAACCAAATTAGATATAACCATAGTTATATGTGATTTTCGAGAATAATAATAATAAACAGTTAATAACAAACGAATTAGTGGAGAAACATACATGAATTTTATATGAATAAAAGTATATTGAAACCTCATGATACAAACAAGTTTATTGCCATGTAACCCTGGTTACTTGAAAACGTCTATTAGTATAGTCAAATGCACAAATCTACTAGGTATTTGAATTTCCAAATCATATAAAATATCAAAATAGATACAATGGGATGAGTATGTAGTAAATTTATTTTAAATATAAAATAAATTTGTTGATATAAAATATCCAAGTTTTTTTTTTCTACGTTGCGCCCAAGTTGAACCGGATATTTTTTTTTAAAAAAATTGGCCATGAACCATATTTTTTAACAACCCGGTTCATTCACTTGGGCGCAACCTGGTTGTGCCCAAAAACGGGTGCGCCGCAAAAAAAAAAGGGTGCGAACATTATTCATAGTTGAAGAGAATCTTTGAGATTTCTTCCAATATATAAGAAAAAACATAGTCATGTGGGGTCTTGTTTGATTCGTCTTAACGAGTACTTTGATAATATTAAAAAATTATAATTTTTATTAATATATAATTAGATATATTAACGATACAAAATTCGCCTCGACGAATGTGCCCAGTCAAATCGGGATGTTCTATCTGGGACGGAGGGAGTACAATATTACAAGTTTTCTCCTTGCATTTAATTATGGAGTATATAGAGTACAGTATGAGATTAATTAAATAATGTGAATTAGGTAACATGTGATAGGCGACACAGGACAAACATATGTTGGAAATTTGAAATTCTGAAAGAGGGTGTGGCATTAATTAAGTGCTACTCGTAGTGTAAATGCATGGATGTCCTTTTTTCACTTTCTCATTAATACTACGGACTGGAGTAGTTTACATCTTCGATTTCAGCGTTTGATTGTCCATCTAATTAATTTTACTTTTGACCATGGTTCACACCAAGTAACGAGGTGATTATTTTACACTAGCTACTTCACTAGTTTTGTCATCAACACTAGGATATATTTTGTTTAATTACCAAAAACTACCCTTCTTTTCATCCTTCTAGTGAAATGTGGTGTTTTTGTTGCTTTCATATGTGTGTATATACATTATACACACTACATGTACAAAATAATCCAAGCATACCTGTAGAAAACGGGCATGGTTAGGTTAGGTCAATCATGGTTCGATCATTTTGTTCACGGGTTGATGAATGCCAAACCGAAATTCCTAACGAACTCTTTTGGGTTCGGATCAGCTTAAGAGCTTCCACAATTATGGTTTCTTAGATTATAATAGTAACAAGTGTTTTAGCTACCGTAGAAATTAGATATAAAAATGTGTAATAAGTTGTTTTCCATAAAACTGCTAAAAAAACTCCCTCAAGTTGAAAATTTGGATTTTTTAGCTATTTTAGTCAATTTCGGTCCGAATTTAGTTTTGTTTATTTTAGAAAATATATTCATAATTGACTTTTAATCTATTCATAGACACTCATTTCATATATAGCTTTCATATAACTTATAGAGTTTACAAAAAAACTTGGATTAAAAACTATAGATATGAAAAAAAAAAGTAAAAGAATTCTTTAGATGATGTAGTGGAGAGAGTAAAAAAATTGGCTAAAAAACGTTGTTAAAAACCAACTATTATACATGCTCTAACAAGCCAATAACACCATTAATATTTGTTTGGACAACTACTACATAGTCTTAAACATCACGCAACATAAATTGATCTGTTTATGCTTAAAATGATTTTTTTTACTATGGAGTACTTAGTAAGTATCAATAACTAATAATAGCACAATATGTAACTCTGAAGTCTTAATCATTTATAGTTAATACTCCCTCCGATCTTATTACTCCGTAATTGTCATTTTGACTAAAAACACAGTAAACAAGACAACACTTTAATTTACATGGATTTTCTCTATACACTAATAAATGTGAACATTTGTTTTTGGTTAGTTCTCATCACAACAAATAAGAATCAAGATTAGATCAACATATGTAGTTCCCAATACTATTTGCCTCACTGAAATGTACTTTGAAAAAACAATATTAATAGAATCTTAAATTTTTGTATACATATTATCAAAATGACAAATAGTTTGAAGCATTGACTTACCTCCCAAATGACAAATATAATGAAGCAGAGGGAGTATTAGCATAAGAAAAGAATCATGTGCGAACGTGCGAATGAGCACGTGCATAAGTTTGTGCATTTATGTGTATAACTTTCTATGCACTTTTAAAATGTGTACAAGTTTTTCTCTATATGTGTCCATTTTCACGTTCGCACCTAAACGCTCATTCGTCCCTTATTATTATCTTCTAAACATAACATAAAACATGTGTAAATATAATATAAAGTCATGTGATACGTTAATATAGAGTAGAGTAAAGACTGCACGTATTACTATGATTTACTCTTAAATCTATAGATAAACATATTACAAGTTATGAAGTATATATAATATATGAGGAATGTATTAGTCTATGTTTGACCGAATAAGTTGACCAAATTCGGTAAGGAATCCCCGAGTCAATCGAATTGGGTTGTTGGCATAGAAAGTTGGCTCAAAACTAAATGTATTTTCTCCAAGTCTAGTTGGGTCGGATGAATGAAATTTTGGCAACTTCATATATATTGGCTGGGGTGGGGTGTACGTATATAGATTGTGTATCGATTATCATCCAGCCAATTTAGCAACGGGAGTAAGATCAATGGATTTAATTTAATTGTAATATACTATATTACTAATTACATAATTAATCCAAAACAATATTTTATAGTTTAAATATATATAAAAACCATTCTCTCAAAATTCCTCTGAATAAATAATAAAATGAAAAATCTGATTTTTAGAAAAATGGGAAAATATTTGAAAGAAGGAAGAGTCACTCCGTATTATTTATTGAAGATTTTAGAAGAATGTTATAGGAAGAAGGTGAATAAATAATGGAAATTGTATTGCAAGTGGAATTGGGACGCGCGGGGGAGGAGGGTTTGCAACAGTGTCGTCCGCAAAACACGTCATGCAGAAGACGGCGATATTGGGAAGCCCACATCCTGGCCGTTGAATCATCCCCATCCAACGGCCCACATCCCTTATCCCACTTACCGGAATTGTCGGTGTCAGCGGGGGCGGAGGATCGGGAAACTCTTCTTCAAGATTAATACTCACGTATGTATATATATATATATATAAATCAAAATTCCTTCTTTTCTGCATAATAATAATAAGCAAGGAAATTAAATACTGCATGAGTTAGTAAATTGGAAGAGCAAAAAATATACATTTTGGTGTAACGAGGAGCGGGGGGAAATTATGGATCAGGACGTCGACCCATCAAAGGAAAATGTTTTATATTTTAGCATTTGGGAAAAATTAATTAGGAGAAAAGAAGGGAACAGTATATATAAAAAAAAAAAGGTGGTGAATTGTGGGTTTGAGGCAGGCAGCCACAATTAAATGGGTGACAGCCCTTACAGCGCGCGGCAGTCAAAGAGAGGAAATAGAGGGGGGTTGGGAAGATGGACGGCTCAGATCCTATTGCTCATCGTACGCTGCAGTCACAGCCACGTGATCGCATTTAATGTTAACCGTACAATTTCCCATCTCCCTTCCTTTCACTACCTCTCAAAAATACATTCTTACTACTCCGGAGTACAGTAATTGGTAAGGCTTTTATTTTTATTTTTGATTCAGGGGCCCCACAGTCTGGGTGGGGGTGATGTGTTGAGGGGGACATGACCACGTGTAGTCTAGATCAGTTGACAGCTTGTGCAACGTGGAGGGCTGTGATTGGCGTGTTGCACGACCCTCAAGGAGGAGCTGGGGACCACGGTGAAGACGAAGCAATTATTTGTTAATGATGAAGCCTCAAGGGAGGAGAAGAGCTTATAATTGAAAAATGATGATTCATGCAGCCATGCTCATGCACTCAACTTTGGACTTTCCAGCTTCCACCTATACACCCACTTTGTAATTACACCTCAAATTAACCACCCGCTCCACTATATTTTACTTGTAATTATTATTATTTACAATAATACAGCACTAATAGTAGCAAGTTCTCGCATCCACACAACACTATTGCATAGATATATCGAGTACTAAATAAGGCTTACAATACTAAACAAGATTACAATGCTGAAAAATTAAGGTTTATTATTATTATTATTATTATACTAGACTCTATTGGATGATTTCACTTGCTACTACATAGAAATAGTAGTATTACTAGTCTCGCTTGCATCTGCTCACCAACAAAATAAGAAATTAACAAAATGACCGGAAAAAAGAAGAAGAAGAAGACAAGGAAGAGGAAGGAATTGAGAAGAAGAAGAATTGCTATTGAAGGCCAAGTATCAATCCACCAACTGTATTGCCTGTGAATGCAAACACACAGAAGTGAAGAGATGGATATTTAATTTTCAACATATATGCTAGCTAGCTACCAAAGGATCGTCAAATCCACATCGAATAATAAATTGCTAAAAATCAGCACGAAAATGATGGATGCTCTTGCCTTTGTCCCCCCTCCCTATATGCCCTGATTTGAATTACATCTTCCATATCAATGGCTAGCTGCCTCTTCTTCATCCAAACTTTTGTTTTTATTACTATAGATCGATCTTTAGTACATGCATGTACACTTAACTCCTTAACATTTCTTTTGAACATTTCGGAAAACTTGTACTGTATTCAAGCTTCTGAATTTTTCTTATCAATGGAAAACACTTAGTCGTTACAACAAATGATGAATATTACCTTAACTAGCTAAGCTAAGAAGACTCACCATCTATCTATATCTAATAAAAAGTTAGCATTCCGGTGTAATCAATGCTCACTTTTAAGACCCTGAAATGGTAACCAGTTTATTTGTTTTTAATGGGCCATGCCCAGCAAATGACACATACCGTGAACATTTTATTGACCCTTGAAGTGAAAAATTGTATCCAGATTTTAACTACATGGGCCGAGCAATTGAGGCCCATCAACTAACCCTTCATGTACATGACCGTTTTGGCATGAGCTTACAGCTGCAATTACAACAGCAAATTAGGCTAACCGTTCGCCTACCCAAACTGATGCAATTACAACAGCCAATTGGGTTGCCACGACTGCAATTATGTGGCCACCCTTTCGCCTGCACAAGCTGCAAACAGTCCGGAATGCTCTCCCTTAAATAGGGTCCGAATAACCCCAAACACTTTCACAAGCATTACCTGCCCTCTCACACATCATGGCCTCTAAAGATTTTCAGAGCAGTCCAGCAACTGTTGATCCTTGCTCTTCGTCAATGAAAGGGAAAGCGGCAAGCATTGTTACTGGTCCAAAAACGCCACCAAAGAAGGAGCCTGCACAGCCTGTTGACTCATACGTTTCCCTCGGCGACCTACGCTTTGGAACTGCCTGCACAGTACGAGTGATGGTCTGTCGTAAGTGGGAGTCCACAGATTTGAAAGGCAAACCTATAAGCACCGACTACATCATATCATATGAGCATGTAATGCACTCTTCATTTTCGATGTATCTTTCTTGGTGCCCCATTATTCCTATCCACATACTACTGATTTTGGTCTTTTAAATTTAGGGAGGGGCTATTCATTGTACTGCGCTGAGTGGAATTGTTCACCGTTTTAGCACAAGCTTAGAAGAAGGTAAATGCTGCAGTATTAAAGGGTTTACCGTGAAACCAAACAAAGAAAGATTTCGTCTGCGGAACGACGACAAGCATTGTATCCACCTCGAAGGCTCAACCCAGGTGAAGAACCTTGACTGTGATGCTTCCCCCTTCCAACGGTATCCATTTCAGCTAACACCCCTTGAAGATATTGTGTTGAACGGGTCCAGGTTCCTTGTGGGTATGGCTGTCTTCATTGCCCTGGATGTTTGAGGTTGGAAAAAAAAGCACACATTAACACTAATCCTTCCTTTAATAATGCGCAAATGTGATAGGAGTTGTGACCCGCATTGGGCAGATCAACCCCACTAGAAATAATTCACAGCTGCTTGATATCCATATTCAAAACGAAAGGTACCTTTCCATTCTTTGAGTCAAGTGATGTTGAAGCTCTTGAAGTATATGCACTTCCCTGCGCAGGCTAAACACCCAACATGGCTGGTTGTTACCCATTAGAATTCGCCTCTTGCACCCCTTACAATTGGCTGCTCAGATGATCCAGCAGCCCCACCCTAACAAGAAACACACACCATAACATTATTCAGCAGCCCCCAATGCATTCGCTCATGCTATATTACTACTTTGGGTATTCAAATAAGCAGTCCAAGTTGATTTCTTACCTCCTACACTTTCCAGGGGCCGAAAGATCCGGGTGACGCTCTGGGGCAGGCTTTGCGATGATTTTGTTATGAGATATGTTGCAGTGGTGGGCACCTACGTTCTCATCCTGCCCAGTACACATGTCAAAGAGTGGAAAGGTACACATTATACTACTTTCAACTGATTTTACCAGTGAGTAGCACCATTAACTAAGTGCATACTTGATATGTGTCATTTTATGCACCTTAACTAGCAATTATTAACATTATTTAGAGGAGTTTATGACTAGATTTGAGGTTAAGTCTGTAATCCAGAAGGTGTGGAGAGAATTGAAGATATCCAGGGATTTACAGCTTATTTGGAGAAGATGAGGATCTGCTGGAAATTAATTGGAGAAAACTACCAATACTTGGTAGTAATGAAGAGCATAAGAGAAAGAAGTGGGTGAATTTCTACCGCCCCGCGGTGGGAGCTGACGCCCCGCGGCCCGCTTGCGAGGCGAAAGCTAGCGAAATTACAAGAAGCCCGCGTGCTCGAATTGAAAAAGAAGGCCACGTGATGTTGGGCCGAACTGGATGAGGAAAGGCCCAACTGAAGGCAGAGGCCCGCGTGAAGTGAAGCGAGGGAATGCCGCATGCGTCAAATTGAAGCAGCGGAAGATTAATGCGGGATGATGATGTCATGATGACGTCAGCGAGGAGTGTGGAGATGCTTGTTGGAGTTGGGCCGAGTTGTTGATGAAGATGGGCCGAGCGAGATGTGCAGCTGTTGTGAGGCCGAGAATGAGCGGCTGGGACGAGATGCTTGCCGAGCGATATAGCGGGATTAATTCCCAAATTTGGATTGTTTACTTTATTATTATTTTATTATTGTTATTTTATTATTTTTATACACTTTTAGAATTAGGTTAAAACCTTTAGTTAACCTAGTTGCCACCATTCACATCGAGAGACTAGTTTTCATTCTGCCTCTAGGGTTTTAACCCATGGAGAGCTAAACACCTTTATTTCGCTAGACGATTGAAGTATTGCAATGGATTGGTTGTGAGATTTCTATTACTTGTTCTATATCTTATAAAGTTGGTTTAGTTCTCTTGAGCATATTGTCTATTGGTTATGTTGATTATTCTAGCGTAGCTAACTAGGTTTTTCGACATCTATCATAGTGTTAGGATTTGCATATAGGGGTTCCGAGTGCATATCTAGTGGCAAACACGATTGTTGCGTTTAGGGGTTCCGAGCGTGCAATCATGAGTGAGAATTATTTGCATGCTAAGTAGTAGGGTGTCCTTCTATTTGCATGTATCCTATATCCTTCTGTGCATTGCTATTGCTTTGTTGGTAGTAAAGTATACCGACAACGTGGTACTTTACCAGTGACGTAGTAATAAGTCTATCGATAACTGTGAGAATCGATAGTACTTAAGATCAGGGTGGGAACAACTATAAGATTGTGAAAAGAACTTGGAAAAATAGTTATCAGTGATCAACCTGTTTCCTTTGCAGTGTGGATATTTTTCTAGTGGAATATTTCCACCCATCATATTTATTTTCCTTCTAAAGCTTGCATCTTTGTTACTGTGTGTTTGATAATCAAAACCCCTTTCTTGTTACTTTGCATGCTTAGAAACACTTAGAAAGATCACTTCCTCCATGTGGATTCGACCCTTACTTGCCCAGACTACTTGTTTAGGTTTGTCAGGATTATTTTGTTTAGGTGTCACGACAACGCCTATCAATACTTAGGCCTGCATACAATGTATTTAAAAACTGTGAGAACCCACCAACATAATTTTCCTTCAAATCAAACAAAAGACTCCAAGAACACATCAACTATGCCTCTGCATAAATAAGATTGTTTAATTTACCGATTCCTAATGTGAATTTACATAAATAATTGTTCTTCAACATTGAATCCACTATGACTTTACTACCCACGCTGTAGCCTTTTGCAGCCATGAGACATAATTGTTTTGTTTCCCCGTCCCATCCCCTTCTACATGCACATGCGAGATATATTTATCTAGTACCTCAGCGACCTCAATACAGGATGGGGAAGACATCCCTGACATACACTCATTTAGGACATTGATGAGGTGCAACAGTCTATTCTTAAACTTTCTATATTAGGGATTGTAGCCTCTTACTTGCTACATTCACTTACTTACTACATTCGTCGTTTCAGAAATGCAGATGTTCCTGCTGTTGCACAGCCACTCGTGCCCCAAGTCCCAACAGAAGGAACGCTCCTACAATTGCTGAATCTGGGGAGAGAACAAAAGGCCAACAGTAATCAGGCAAGTTTTACATAATTGAGCCTGCCATTTAGTAGCTACACAACCGTGTCACATTCATTGACTCACCTTTCGTGCCAACAAGAGTCTATAACCCTCCACTGCAAAGTGAAGATTGAGAGTGTTAGGACAAAACATGGATGGTATTATTTCTCATGTGGCAGCGGCAAATGCAAAAAAGGCGTGAGTAAAGTTGGCGATCAGTTTTGGTGTGAGTCATGTTCCAAAATCTGCGAATTCCCACAAACAAGGTATATTGACTTATAAGTTGCACATAAATATGTCGCCAATATATACAGGCTCTTTTCCTCACCTTTCCCTATTATGCATAGATACCGCCTTCACTTGGAAATTTCCGACGACTCCGCCTCATTGCCTATCACTGTTTTTGATGAGATCGCCGACGGCCTAATAAAAAAGAAGACAAGCAAGCTGTTGGAAGAGGTTGGGGTAAGAATTTCTCACACCTGCAAATATCATTACTATAAAGATATACTTACAAGTTACTCTCTACTTCCGCAGTGGCACTCGGATGTAGGATGATGCCGATGTCAGCATGCTCCCTCAGGAAATACAACGCCTAACAAATACATGTCATGTCCTTGAGCTAAAGACACATACATACTTTAATCATGGAGACCATGAGAGTTTTACTGCGATCAAGCTAATTAGGAGCTCACCAAGTGCAATGGTATGATCTCTGCCCAAGGCCACATGCTGCTTCATTGCTTCCTGAACGTTACATGTTTGTTTTTCCCCCACTTAACATGACCTTTGATCGTGACATCATATGTGCAGAATGCTGCTTCTGCCCCCCTTGCCACCCATGAAACGCATAATGTTGCCTCCACGCTGGACGCAGAGCAAAATGCAGTTGGCCTAAATCTGTGCAACGGTGATGACATGACAAGGACCGCGGGCTCGACCAACCTGAAGAGGAAGCTATTTGTGGTCAATGACAAGGAGTGAAAACAACTACGCTGTTTATTTTGGGTTATCATAGAAATATTAGGCAAGAAAATTATCCTTAAACATTGAACCTTTTTCCCTTTTATTGCGTTTCTGGTGTCCAAAAATAATTGTAGCAGAATTTGCGTTTACCCCAAACGCACAGACCTATTACATGATATGGCGTTGTTCATGATGAGTCATGAGCACATCTTTAGTGTGCAGAGAGTTTCTTGCTCATAGTTAAAATTCAATTAGCAATGGAAAGGTTGTTCCTTCGAGTTTGCCTAGGAACAGATCATGCCTTCTTACTATAGTCCAGCCTGGACCTACCACTTGGAAGGCATTACCCACTTGGACGTATAAATGGAAACATTGGAAAAAGCTCAAAAATACTTAATAACAAAATCAGACTGACAAGTAACAACACTTCAGAAATGCAATAGCACGCCTTATTTATACCCCAACAATATCCTATGGCTTCTCAGTTTTCATCACACAAACTATAAATATAATAGAGAACAAATATGTGAAGAAGCAAGCACAAAAAACCAAAATCATAGCACAAACCTGCCAAGATTCTTCTCCCCTAAATTACTGATAGTATTAGATGAAAATATTTGATGAAAATAAAATTGTATCTCATTACATCTTGCTCCTTCATGTCATACAATATTCCTCTTTAATCTTTCTTAGGCACGCCAAATGCTATTGAGCGTGAACGCCCCGTATCCCTTCTACTACCACCATCATTAGTGTTTGAATATGGCTGTTTATCTGATAACCCTCCTGAAGATTTCTTCATAATCGTGCCATCTGCTTTGGAAAACAATATCAATCAGAATGAAAATGGGTGATTTTGGCAGATACACAAAATAAGGTGGTTGACATAAGAGTAGAAAGCCCAATTTGCACTCAACGTAAGGCTAGAGGCTCATTAACATGATAAAACAATCATTCAACATGAACTTCAATTGATCATTAACATTTCACTCAGTTGCAATTACAGGAAATATTTCCAAGACAGTCACTTTCTTCAATTCAATCTTAGAGAAGCAAATGAAAAGACTGATGTAATTCAATCTTTTGCCCTGCATTGTCTTCAATTCACCCAACCAACCAAGCGCAGAAAAAAGGTGGATTATGCAACTTCGAAGAAATTGGTAATTCAGTGGTTCTATTATCATCAATTGAAACAATTCCATTCACCAGGAAAAAAACACAATTGGAGGAGAGAAATCCATAAAACTCCATCAAACAAAGACAGTAAACCTCTCCACCAGAGTACTTTCCGGAATTCGAAGACGAAGCGGACGAGCCTTTCCTTGAAGCTCTGGTGTTGCGATTGGAAGCTGCTTTAATTGAGAAGGAGCACATTGTTGGCCGCCGCGCGGAGAGGCAACGCAACGAGAGAGAGGAGCAAGCGGCATTGGATGAGCTTAGGGTTGAGAGGAACCATGAGCTGCAATTTGCGCCCGCCATAGCCATTGTAGATCGAAGAAGTGAACCAGATTAGCGAAGAGAGAAGCGGAAGACGACATATTTCAAGCTTTCTCACCCCTACCCTAATCTTCTACTTCAGAATGGCTAAAAGCCCTTGACATTTTCTAAAATTTGAAGCTACCCCTAAAAATCTAAAATGGGATAAAATATTTCCACAGGGAAAAAATTTGGAAATATTAATATGATAGTCTTCATATTATTATTACTAAAAGCTATTTGAATAGAATTTTGAGGCAAGGCCTACTTCTACTTATAATCTATTATATATTAAAAGTATTAATTTGTATTTGGGATTAAATAACCATTAAACCATTTTCATCATCTTTTCTACACAAATGTCACATCAATTTCATAGTTTCATTTCATCTTTATTTCAATCCATTTTATCTCATTATAATCTATTTTTAAAACTACATCTATTATAGTGTAATATATAATGTGTAATAGATGTTATTTTATGGATGCCAGTTTTGGAGATTTGTTCTCAATCCATTTGTAGCCAAAGTACAACTCAACGGATTTAAGTGTGACAAATGCTGATAATATGCAGCCTGCAAACAGAGAAAACTGCCCATGTAATACCAAGTACAACCTTTCATCTTATGTGTTTGTTGGATGATGTAACGCAAAACGTTGAGCCAGTATGTGATTGGGTGGAAAAAGTGATTTAAAATTTCAATTAACTCATAAAAAGCAGAACACGAGCTATAGTGGATACAAGTTCTTAAACAATTCTTTATTACTTTAAAAACCTGGCATACCACTTCACCAGCCACCCAGTAACGTGATCATCAACAAAACTTATCAATTTTTCAACATCCTGAATCACAGACATGATACATACATATGGAAAAGGAAGGCTAAAACGTCGACCACTTGGTGTCCAATCCGATCTGAAGGCTCCTTTGATGAAATCGATTCATCCTTTAGTACAAACTGAGATGACTCTCCGGATGCAACCTGCACTGCTGGACTCGATGAGCTGTTTTGCGTTGGATCCTTCGACGAAGAAGCCTGAACTCGAGCCCTCGCAGCCATGGAGATCAAAATCTCCTTTATGCAACAAGAGTGCCTAAAATAGTCGATGAACTATTTTGTAGTCACCTCATCGTCTAATATAAAACTCTTAAAAACAATTAGGGTCTGGAATTGTAAATATATATGGCTTTGATTGTAAGAGCTTCTCTAGATTTCTTCATGTATTAAAAACTTTTTGAGGGTTGCATTATAAGATAGTATTATGTACTGTTTTTACAAATATACATTTGTGTAATTCCAATGACAATAATAACCAAGCTCAGTATAACACAAATCAATATAAGCCAAATCAATTTTAAAAAAACAAAATCAAAGACTCCTTTCAATATTAGTCACAATTACAAACTAAATTATCAAAACACAAATCGTATTAAAAAAAAACCGAAGTCTTAGGAAAAATAAACATATGGTCCCTTATAAATAAAAAAGCTAACACATAGCAATGCAAAATTATCGTTTATATATTATAAAAAAACAAACTATTAAAGGGGTTCATAGACTCTTATAAAAAAATGCACTCCTTGCCCAAAAAAACCCAAACAATAAGTCCCACTTTTATACAACATATACACTATTACTGTACTAATAAGAACACCCCAAAAAATACATGAAACGCCCAGCACATGGCAAAGGGAGATTAGAGTTTCAACCCTACATGAGGCTCCGAACAACCAAACCCCCATTTGGTAGAGTTCTTCCATTCATCAGTGAGCAGGACATTGAAATTGCCGTTGCCGTGCTGAAGGAGAGGCTGCAAGGATGAAGAAACCCACCACGCCAAACAGCAGAGGTACCGTCTACATCCATACTAAACCTACACATATGGAATTGGAAACCATTACACAAGCAGAAACGCACTTACAGGTGGAGGAGAACCAAATCTTTCAAGTTTCAAGACTACCCTACAATTATGCACGACTACTATACGGCGGAAAGATGGAATGATTCAAACGTTTTGTGGGTTGCAACTGCCGAACTCAGGTATACCTAACTAAGTTGTGCCAATCGCCAAACCTAATCATTAATCCCGCCACACATGAACAACTCAGACCCTTATAAATCACCCTAACCCATGCCAACAGGAGACTCATGAAATGTCTACGGAGAACAAACAGCATCACATACGTACCAATCACACTTTCAGATGGCAACAACAGCCCGCCAACATGCCGGCGCAACCATACAACCAGCAGACCCTGCCACAGAGAGCGCAATTGGTAAGTACATTACATAGTTGCAGTATATGTATAAAATTCAGAAATAAACAAGAGGGAAAAAATGCAACTCAACAAGAAGCTTACTACCATTCTGTTACATCTCTTCTCTTCTACCTTTGATCATAATGAAAGATGCAACTAAATGCCTATAAACGTCTATTACCACTCGAATGGATGGCCTAACTGACCACGACACACCTCAGCAGTGACAACCACTCCTTATTGTCAGGGAATTTGAGGAATGTACGAGTAGTTGCTGTTATAGTGTAAAGCAGGACGTCAAATATCGCTTTTAAAATGAGCATAAGTGATGAGGGTCATGAATCATGCAAAATGCAAAGTGCTCGCACAAAATCACACTACCATATGCAAACAATACGTAGAATAAGAGCTTCTACAAAACCGAAGACGTAAATGTTAAAAGGAAGGAAAAAAAAACCAGGGTAATACCCCATTAAACAGATGCATGTAGCATCAATGCACACTCGGGATACCTTTAAAAAAGAGGCATTCCCTCTTCTTTTCACCAAACGATACCTTACAAAAGGATACCTTGGCCGATCTGAATAGTAGCTAACGTCTCCGTTGCGAGCTGATCCTTTCCTACAAGCCCTTGAAAGCCAAGCAATCAATCTTCTAAAAGACCTTTCCTGTAAAATAAGGTCTCACCACTATGAGGGCACTTATAATCTATAACGCCCATTGGTAACTAAAAGTGTAGTTGGTTAATTTCATATGTACAAATCAAAATTACAGCTGCTGGATATGGATTCTGTTACTTACAAATGTGACTACTGCGTGTTTGTAGGAAACGCCGTATCTGTAGTGCCAACAAGGACACCAACTGTTCCTGCAACACATAAATCGAGTGGTAAGATTGCGTAATACTTTGAATCCTCATGTCATAACAAGTCGACTGTGTGCTAACCAACAACTGTCATACCAGGCACAAAGGTGTTATACGAGAAGCTAGAATACCCTAAGCATAAATGCCGGTTCTGCAATGCCACTATGTGGAAAGAGGAGAAGAAAGCAGCAACAACTGACGCAAATCTCACCTTCTCGATATGCTGCCAAGAAGGCAAGGTCAAACTACCAAGGTTACAAGAAACCCCAGAACCCCTAAAACATCTCCTTGAACAAAGCAACGTTAAGTGTGTTGATTTCAGGCAGAAAATCCGGATCTACAATAGCGTATTTTCATTCACATCGTTCGACGCACGAATTGATGAAAAAATCAACCACTCACGCATGCCCTACACTTTTCGGATCTCGGGGCAAAACTACCATAGGCTAGGCTCACTTATGCCTGAAGAAGGGGACCCACCGAGGTATGCTCAACTGTACTTCTCCGATCCCAGCAACGAACTCCAGAATAGGATGGGCTGCATGAATCTCATGAGTAAGGACGTCGACCAATCAATTGTCTCAGATTTGATACAAATGATGCATTCAACTAGCACTGTTGCAAAGGCATTTACAATGGCGAGAGAATGGGCGACATCAAATAACTCTGTCGAGTTCAGGCTGAAACTCATTGGTGAAAGGAAACCAACTGAAAGGCAATACAACTTGCCAACTGTTCCTGAAGTAGCAGCCCTAATTGTGGGAGACTTTGGCCAGAGTACTGCCCCAAGAGATGTTTACATCCAAAGCAAATCAAACCGCCCACAATGGATATCTGAACTGCATCCCCTTTACATGGCTTTACAATATCCACTACTATTTCCCTATGGTGAAGATGGCTTCCATGAAAACATCCAATATTATTCAAATAGTGGAAGGAGGAAAACTCAAAGGGGATGTGTTACAATGAGGGAGTACTATTCTTATAGAGTTCAACAACGGATTGATGAAGGCAAGACACTGTTGCGCGGAGGGAGGTTGTACCACCAATATTTGGTAGATGCATATACAGCGATGGAAGAACAACGCCTACGATGGATCAAATTCAACCAGAAACAGCTACGTGCAGATTTGTACAATAATATATGCGATGCAGTAGTTAAAGGAGACACTGAGGCAAGGTCAATTGGCAAACGAATAGTGCTCCCAACAACATTCACCGATAGCCCAAGGTACATGGTCCAAAATTATCAAGATGCAATGGCATTATGCAGGACATATGGAAACCCTAACCTCTTTATCACATTCACAGCTAATCCAAAGTGGCCAGAGATAGAAGACATGTTGAAGGAAGTAGAAGGACAGCAAGGGGTTGACAGACCCGAAATCATGACGCACCTTTTCAAGCGGAAGTTAGCACAGCTCATGAAAGACATTATGAAAAAACACATTTTCGGGGCCACAAATGCAGGTACCCTCTTATTTGCATAAACAGGCCTTTTTGGGAAATCATTACAAATTAGCTTATTTTCAATTCCTCTATATTGCTAATCTAATCATGGTTCAAAGTTCGTAGCTATTTGCATAATGGTATTCGATTAAAACATCATCTTACATGCACATATTACATTGACAAGCAATCGCCTAATAGCAATGCATCCTATTTCATCCTAATTCTCACATTTCATGTTACTAATCCATTGTTTTAAATTTGTTACGCAGCTGTCTACACAATTGAATTCCAAAAGCGGGGTCTCCCACATGCACATATCCTAATTTGGCTATAAGAAGGGATTCAAGCAAAGACAGCACGAGACATTGATGAGGTCATTTTAGCTGAAATCCCTTGCAAGGATGGAGATTCAGAGGCACATAAAGTGGTCATTGAACATATGCTACATGGACCATGTGGCGAGGGAAACAGAAACGCACCATGCATGAGTAATGGTGTATGCATGAAACACTTCCCCAAGCCATTCTATGCAAACACTACAGTTGATGAAGATGGTTACCCAGTCTATCGACGGAGAGACAATGGTATATCTGTGAAGAAAGGAAAGTCAAAGCTTGATAATCGATTTGTGGTGCCATACAACAAGTATTTGTTGTTAAAATATCAGGCGCACATTAATGTGGAATGGTACAACCGTTCCAGAGAAATAAAATACCTCTTCAAATACATCAGTAAAGGGCCAGACAGAGCAACTGCAGTCTTTATACAGAGCAACAACAATGCAGATAACAGGGACCAAGGGCAAATGATTGAGGTAGATGAGATCCAACAATTTCTAGAGTGCCGTTACTTATCTGCCTGTGAAGCGGCGTGGAGGATTTTTGCTTTTGATATTCACTACTCCAGGCCAGCTGTCATTTGTTTGACATTTCACTTGCCAGATCAAAACCCCATCACATTATCAGATAACCAGAACTTGCAAGCGTTACTACAGAGAGAAGAAGTTAAGAAAACTATGTTCACTGAATGGTTTACACTTAACACCATGGATGCTCAAGCTAGACAATACACTTATGCAGAAATACCTACTGAATATGTGTGGAATGCCAAAGACAAGTTATGGGCTAAAAGGGCGCAACAAAGGCCAATTGGGCGGATTGTCTACTGTCACCTAGCTGCAGGAGAGAGGTACTACCTTAGAATGCTCTTAAATGTTGTAAAAGGGGCAAGGAATTTTGAAGAAATTAAAACAGTAGATGGGTCGACATATGACACCTTCAGACAAGCATGCTATGCACGTGGCATGCTACATGAGGACACGGAATGGACAAATTCAATTCAAGAGGCACATGTATGGGCGACGGGACACCAACTAAGGGAATTGTTCGTCACAATACTCCTTTTCTGTGATGTCACCAGCCCCTCCAAGCTATGGAGCCACAACTGGGAGGCACTTTCTGAGGACATACTTTACCAAAAGAGGAAGCAATTCAGGTTTCCAACTTTAGTCCTCAGTGAGAACCAAATCAAGAACTATTGCCTATTGCATATTGAAGACATACTTGCAAGGAATGGGAAAGCCCTATCAGATTTCCCAGATCTACCGAATCCAGACAAAAGCTTGCTTACAAATATGGATAATAAACTAATACAAGAAGAGATGGCCTACAACACCACATAAATGGTTGATCTGCATGATACCCTTATCCAAGCTCTAAATCGAGATCAACTCATTATTTATAACAAGGTGATAGAATCAGTCCAGCATCAGTTTGGGAAGTTTTACTTTGTGTATGGGGCAGGAGGCACAGGGAAGACGTTTCTGTACAAAGCCATAATGGCAAGGTTGAGATCTGAGCGGAAGATAGTGCTGGTCGTTGCATCATCAGGTCTTTAGTACAGAACTTCTTAAAAACATTAAAACAACAACCACATTCTCCTACATTATTACAGACTATCGTCCATAGAACATTGACTTACGTGAATGTTGTTAATTTCATCTATGCAGGAATAGCATCCATACTTCTCCCAGGAGGCCGGACAACGCATAGTAGATTCATAATCCCAATCGATATACTTGAGAATAGCACCTGTGGTATTACACAAAACTCACATTTAGCTCAGTTACTGCAAGAGGTTCAACTAATAATTTGGGACGAGGCCCCAATGACACAAAGGTTTGCATTTGAAACACTCAACAGAACATTGCAAGATATTCAAGGAATACAAAAAGAGGAAAACAAGAAGAAATTGTTCGGTGGAATCACAGTCTTGCTCAGAGGGGATTTCAGACAAATACTGCCAGTGATTACGAAAGGAAAAAGACAAGAAATTGTACAAGCATGTATTAATAACTCTCCATTGTGACAGAGTTGCGGAGTACTAACATTATCACAAAGCATGAGGGTGAATGAGCAACAAAGCGATGGAACAATTGACACCTACAAGCAAAAATTCAATGAGTGGATCCTAGAAGTAGGCGATGGGAAGGCAAAAGCAATAGCGCTTGAAGATGAAGATGAGCCAACATGGATTAACATTCCCAACCAATTCATCATTGCCCCAGGAAATAACCCCGTTGAACAAATCGTCAATGAAGTGTTCACTGATTTAGGGCCGAACCAAAGAAATACAACCTACCTCCAAGAAAGGGCTATTCTCACCCCACTAAATGAAGATGCTGACAAAATAAACGAGTACATGTTCGACACTTTGCAAGGGGCAGCTCAAACATACAAGAGTTCTGACGAAATCTGTATGGCTTCAACAGATATCGCCGAGCAGGAACACATGTACCCCGACGAGTTCCTAAACAAGCTTCATTTTCTAGGTAAAGCTACACAATCTATACTACAAAACTGCCTATACACATTACACATTGTAGACTTATGTTAACTTTCATAATAGGAATGCCTCCGCACACCCTCAACGTAAAAGAAGGTCTTCCAGTCATGCTCATGCGAAATGTTAACCCTACACAAGGTTTATGCAATGGCACAAGGCTCATAATTACACATCTAGGCGAATGGGTCATTGAGGCTAAAATTTTGACAGGCACAAATATGGGAAGAAAGGTGCTTATTCCAAGAATTACGCTAAGCTCTACGAAGACAAAATGACCATTTGTTATGAAGCGCAAGCAATTCCCCATTAAACAATGTTTCGCGATGACTATCAACAAGAGTCAAGGGCAATCTTTAAACCATGTGGGTTTATATCTTCCCAGGCCCGTCTTTTGTCACAGACAACTATATGTCGGTATCTCACGTGTCACAGACCCAAAAGGCTTGAAGATACTGATGGTGCCTGAGGGAAGCCAACCCAAAAACCGGACGAAAAACATTGTGTTCCAGGAGGCTTTCAACAACTTAAAATCACAGGCACGCTTATCCTAACACACTACTCAATCACTACAAATATTACACATTGCTATTCTACTTGCTCTCAAGATTATCTCTTACACTTTTTTGGGGGGATGCAACAACCTAACACTTTCCCGTTGTTGCTATTACAATAAATAACTCACATCAGGTAACCAATGATGTTTGGAGCACTCAAGGATAGAGCAACAAACACAAATACAGGGTGGATGCAAACACAGTAAGATAATTCCTCTAACACATTTCAAAACGAGACTGACATACAATTACCTCATTTTTTATCTTCCATTCCTTGATCAGCAAAAACCTACATGCGCAACATGTTGCAATCAGCCCAAAGGAGGACAGACCAAGCAAGTACCCGACATGGTCTTCACTTATAATGACATCCTACGTTTTATTGACACACATCGTTGTCGAGAAACACTGCCCATCCCCTGACCCTGTACTACAAGCTGTCACCTAAAACAGAAAGAGGCATACCAATTTTCAGGATTTTTAAAAAAAATGCAACCATAGATGTTTAACATTATTCATTTAACATTTCACGTGCCCATTTGCATGTGCTCCATATACAGCCTTACTATTACCATTCTTACTTCCTAACTATTAATATATGAGCATGAAAGTATAATTCAACTCAGTCATGTGATCGCCAGCAAGCAAGGCTACAATTCCAACCTGTGGCAGCATGATAGGGCTTCCTTGGGGTGCATACAGGGTGTTCTGCAACAAAAGAAACATCTATGCTATGAATCCATGAATCTCCCCCTAAAGCATCAAACGCTTAATTAGCCTCATACAGCTGACGCCCAATATCAGTAGCACTTTATTATATACAAAAAAGGATCCAACCTTGACTGGCTCATCCATCGCCCGAACCTTCAGTCCAGGACTGCACTGCATCCACAGGGGGAAACAAATGCCCATTTTTTCCAGACCAAATCAATAATCCCTAATTTCCCCCAGCATCAACGCATGATCCAATTCGAAGATTCACATGAAACCCTCCACATGCGCAACAATGGCTGATTAAAACAAAGTAGAAAAAGAGACACAAAGCAAACTACCAATTGCATCACCTTTGAGTTCACCTCGCCTCGCACATTTGACAAGCAGCTGCCTGATGTGGCGGTAAAAAAATGACAGAGAGGCCGCTGAAGCCCATAAGATGGAAATCCGCGTAGGAAATGCCGGCTAACCATGCGTCGCCTACCAGACGTGCCTCAACACCTGCTCAGCTTCGGCCCATAGGAAAAACAGAGATCGGGCATGGAGGGTGCTCTCGAGCTTTCACTGCCTTAGCTAAACTACATCTCACACTTTACACTCCAACTGAGAAAGGGGCGAAAAGGCATCCTAATGTTGGACTTCGGTTTTGGGCAAGTTAATGGAAGTCCACCAAAGCCAACTGGCTGCCTATTATTTCTTTAATTGAACTTTATTCCTCAAGTACACCTTCCAGCCTCCATATGTACACAAATAGTGGCTTCCGTCCAAAATACGAATATAGGACCTTTTTCGTACCGTGTTAACTATACATTTTAACTAGAAATCGAAGTCCGTCCTTCGCAAGGGCCATTTATATAAAATTTTATATTTTATCTAAATTATCATATTTTTAAAATATTTATTTTAAATGCTAAAATTAAAAGTATTATCAAACACGTTCAGCACTAGATTGGCTCTAATATAGGATGGCACTGTTTTTCTAATTTTTCTTATAACGTACTAATTAGACTGAAAAATGAAAATAAGGATGGTTTCTCATTCTATAACATGTAAAGTTAACATCTATATATATACTACATGCATGTAAAGTTAACATTTTCTTAGTAATAAATATTAATATTTTGCTTTATATAGATTTTTTTTAAAACACAATCAATTATACTACAAGCATGTAAACCATAATTTTTCATGTAAGTTAGGTTAAAATCATTATTTAACAATAGAGCAAATACACTTCAAAATCATACTCCTTTGTATATTAAAACAATACATTAAACAAAATACAAATATAATAAAAAATGTAATTTTCCTTTTATTAAATGTATCTTTTTATTTGTATAATGTTTTCCTACGTATTTAGCCCACCAAAGTTGCTTATGATTATGAAGTTTAGGAGTTTAAAATTTTAGGGCTTTAAAAACCGACGGCTTCCATACTTCACCAAATGATTTCTTCTTCAAAGGGGAACTTATACCATTATAGCAGCTGGCCATAAGCACATCGAACAAGTGGAACTATTACTTCGCCCAAACGTGCATAACACTTTCATCATCTGAAGAATCAAGAAGTATTTTACCCAGCTGTAATGATCTGCCGCACATAGAAACCCGCCCATACAAAACTTCGCCTAACAGGATGAACCCAAAAAAAAACCCAAAGCCATACCTTAGACCCTCAAAATTTACTTACAAAATTTGTTAGACAAAATGGCCTTACAAATATAACAAACACCACCGGCAATAACACCGCAGCGCAACACTATATGCAGCTGGCAACCAACATACCCTTCAGCCGCTCAGCGTGTCGAATTAGCCGCTTCATATGCATCAGGTTCACGTCGACACGCAATTTAAGCTGAATAAGAAAACGTAAATTAACACCGTATGACGCATATTACTAAATAACCAAATAAACCAAGGTTACCATTGAAAATTCAATGTCCTTCTGCTCCAGCTCAGCCAGGCTGTCACCGGGAGATGCCTTGATTGCCTGAAATTCTTGTGCAAAACTATTCCCCGCAGCACGCAAATCGGACAACTCCTGATCTCCATCCACTATGTGCTTCATGAAATGTGCCCATAAATCATCGCTCAACTTCTTTCCTACAAAAAAAAAAAAAAACCAGATTACATAGAGCCACATAAATGAAAACAATCTCCCGAACATTCCGGGGGAAAAAAGCCTAACCTCCGCATGGATGCACAGCCTGTTTGGCTATTTTAAGTAGATCATATACTTCACCGTAGTAGTCCATCTTCAGTTCATACTCCGTTGCCATGCCTTAAAGCTTATTATAAACAAACACATATAAGTCAATGTATTCACCAATATACAAAAACACTTTACTACTCTAAGCATACAACCCATATAAGTGAATGTATACCAACGCAATACAAACACTCAGTTTCTACACCGTCTTTAACCAAACATTCAAACATGATGCTCCAAAACATTAGGAAACATACACCAAAGTTTTTCCTATGAACAATCATAAATATGGACAGCCAAAATAACCTGCCCACACATAGCCCACACAAACAAACATCCATTTCTTCGACAGGTAGATACAAACTCCACCTTAGTATAACTGAAATATGCCGCTACAACTCAACAACCACTACAGTCCCCCGCGTCAATGCAGCAATCGCGCACACATGTTACCTTTACTATTATACCAAACAAGGTAGAACTCGGAAAAAATACATCAAAACTCACAAAGAAGCCTCTGCAAAATAACACACACATTCATAACCTTTACAACACTGAACAGATGATCCAACAACAAGTTTTAAAAATATAAAGGCAAGGAAAACATACAACCCAACCAAGACAAAATACATGGAACACTTCAACCCTAGAACACAAACATGTGTACAGAAAGAACGCGCTATAATAGGCATCACCTAAGCAATGCACTATCGAACAACCGCAAAACAAAGTACGAGACAGACAAAAAGACTTCTTTCTAATAACACATGACATAACAAACGTTCTACCACGCTTATTAGTAATACACCCCGTATACCCAAATAAACCCAAAAAAAACACATGCCCGTGCTTTCGCACGGGCTTAGAAATCTAGTTTTAGTAACAGTTGGCATTGTCGCACTTTTAAGTTAACTTTGAGTCGAGGATTCAATTTTAATTTCTTCTTCCACTGTACAGACCACATGTCTTTTTAGTTGTAAAATATTGACCTTTTCCTCTTCAAATTCAGTTCATAATGCTTTCAAATCAATCATTACCCACTCTTATTACAGCACTAATATTTTTGTTATCCTTGGGACCTAAGCTCTGTTGTTTGAAAACCCTAGAAAAAGGTCCAAAATTAAAATGGGGCCACCAACCTTTAAAAGTCAAGGCCCAAAAATCAATTAAATTGCATGAATATGAAATGTCAAGGAGGGGCCCATTTCAGCACCTGTGTACGTGGGGGCCACGCACCCTTCTGCAAGACAGAATTGCTGTGATATGTATATAATATATAATCGAGAGACTGGAGTGATGAACGTGGACGTATGAATGGAGGGAAATATAAATTTTCACCTTTCTTGGCCGGGACATGGAAGATGAGACATATCCGTTATAGTATGCTGTACGTTTCCCTTATTCATATAACACCCTACTACTAGATTATTATTTCCCCTTTCCTACATCTATAAAACAATAAATACCCATATGCATGTTCACTCCTACTCCTACTCGATATAAATCTTAACCTTAATTCACAAACACTTGACCCGTAAACGTATACTATGTCGAAACAACAGTCCTACTAGTACTGCCAAATGTCGAAACCCACCCGATAAAACTTGACCCGTAAACAACCCAACTCCATCTACCACGACAAAACTAAGCAACTCAAGCCAGATCTTTTTGAACCGGATTCGTAACCCTAATTGACAGATCTTTTTCTACCCATCTTTTCTGAAGACATCACGGCTCAGATCTTGACACCAGTCTGGCATTGAGGCCTTTGGCAATGGACATAGTCAATGTTTTCTTTTTTCTTTTTTAGAAAAAATAATAAGAATCTCAAAGATGCAAAAGCCAGTAATGAATGAACAAAAAAAACATTTATCAAGATAATCACTAAATAATGAAGTTTGTTTTCTTATCATTTCACTCCATCATTGCACATATAACATTACAAGTTTGTTTGACATTCAAACGTTTATTACACGATTACATGCCACAGGACGAAATGCTTGTGGTAGATATGTCTGGTAAATACTACAACGAGCTCAGCCTACTTCCACAAACAATTTTGTAGATAAAATCAGGATACTATGAAAAGAATAATAAGCTCAGGAATGCCGGATGAAAAATCCATGTCATAAACAAAACCACCCTCTACAGGAGATCAAGCCTCATCATGCAGATTCCCTCAACCCATAACTTTTACATGTTTTGTGTTTTTTATTTGGCTTAGTTATCATTAAAATTAGGTTGCTATGCGAATTCGAGTATTGCACCTGTGTGATTGAACCCGCAAGACAGATCCACTGCCTTGACATCTCTGCCAAAGTCTATCCTTGCAGGTTCGACATAGTCAACATCTGTTCCATGCCCCTGTACACAAAAGACGACTACTTAAAAAATCATTGAGGGGTCGAACAACATGAGAAACAGAGCAACAAGCAGACTACTTCCAACCATCCAGCCTAAAGACACTACCATTTCAGGCATGGTTGATTTTGCACCTTACTGCAGTTGTATGTATAGTTAAAAATTGTGAACTTCATCAAAAACATGAGACAAGAATTGAGCTTAATACAAACCAATTGTCCAGCAGAAGAGTGGCCATCCTCTGCAAATGTACCATATGTACCACCCCAGCCCCAGGTGAATATCTGGCCGTCTAAATAAAACAACACAACCTGTGTTATTTCCAGAAAGTATAATGCAAAAAAAAATCTGTAGCCGAAAGAGTGATCCTTTATATAAACCCATGTTGTCCTAATTTAAAATCAAGTTTTGCAAAGTACGGAACCTTCAAAAAGGGTAATATCAGCTAACAAATAATATTGTTTTCCTGCCATATAAGTATATATCAATAGAACGCTGCACATTACAGCGCCAAACCGCTTCGCGAACTAAAAATGCTAAATGCATGTCAAACAAACTCGTAATCTTGCCGTCAGGACATTTTTCGGGCTTAATATAAGTTATGGCATGGACTACAACCAGCCTTCTTGATGGGAGCCAGAGGATATGTTAGTTGTGACAGGAATGAGAAAATTAATAACCGTGGGACACAAATCCAAGAAGAGCCAAACATTAGCACCTCTTGAAAACACAATGAAATAATTGAAGGTGAAAGGTCACCTCCCCCCTTGTTAATATACTATCAATTCACCAGACATATATTTGGTTGAAAACGCAATGAAAGAAGACATGCTTGTGATGGCCTGATGGGTTCAACACATCTCCTTTCTTTAAAAACAAATAGGAACAGCCATTAAAGTATATACTTTTTGCACATTATTATCCTGGGTATAAAAGCACGCCAAACAATCACTTCAGAGTCCAACTAATTCTTACCAGAAATAGCAGCGGTATGTTTCCAGCCACAAGAGACCTACAGCAACCATTCAAGGGATGAATAGTATATTTAGAATTCCGACAGAAGATTTGAAGACAGAAACTATGCATACGAAAACGTCGGAAGGCTACAAACAAGTGTAAATATCATCTTAGAAATCAAGAACAGGACAAACCTTGCATACTGATTCCCTTAAGAATGGGCCGAGAACCCTCTCAGGTTGATGAGCAACCTCAGTGTAGCTAAATCAAAGAAGAAATAATCCATCAACATCATGAGTTGGACAAGCATTGTAACATCATATACATTTACAATAATCTTTTGCAGATGCATACCCAATACCAAGACAACCATTCTCATTTGAACCCCAAGTATAAAGCTCACCACCACCTGAGAAGAATGAATCTTCAAGGATGAGACAAAATCATAAGACAAAACTATATCATTGCAATGAATCTGTATAATTTGTTTAGATTCTACATAGAACATGACTGCATGAGCTGCAATTACTCTTGTACAAGCAGTTTAATAGCTTAAACACAAAGTTCATCTTTTCGTGTGTGCCTCAATGACTAACTTGCACAGGACATGCTCAATAAAGGGTAAAGCGCTCCCTCACACGTTTTCAAGATTGTTCCATTCCCAAGGCTCAAGCTCGAGATTTTGGGAAACAGAGAACACATCCTTACCATCTCATCTTAACTCCTATGCATAGGTTCATTGAAGGTTCAAAAGCTAAAAAGTAATCCACAAACTGCCTAAAAGCTTGACATTTCCCTCATCAGATTTTTTTACTGCCCAACAACAACAACATCCCAGTGAAAATCCCGCATGAACGGGGTATGGGGGGTCAAGATGTACGTATCCTTTCCCCGAACAAGTCGGAAGGTAAGATTCACTAGGCACATTATAAGATTCTAAACCCTACTAGTATAACAAACAATAATAATAATTAACATTTATTCTCTTAAAAACTTGCTACTGACAACAAAAGGATTGAAAGTAGAGGTAAAAGCAATAACAAGGAATATTAAGCGAAATAAAATAGAGTAAGCATAAATGAAGTACATTCATCGTAATATGACCTGCCTCTTCTCATTGCAAACCTCAAGAGCTCTTTCTGCCGGATTGATGATCTAAAAAGAAGTTCTAAGTTCTAACCCACCTCTAGTAGAAGTGCCCTAAGCACAACACTCATATGAGCTAACAAAGCTCTTCTCAGGCACACTTCCTTCTACTAATGGATACATATACAAGGAACAAAGTATTTCAAGCAGCAAAAGACTTTGATGGCAATGGCATCTTTTCAACAGCATTGCTTGATGTATTTATATGTATCAGGCACTTGCAATAATGCATTTGTCTTATATTTATATAGAACTACAGCATAAATATGATAAAATAACTACCAAAATAAGGTAAAAGAAAATACTACATGTTATGATGCAAGTGTGATAACCACCACACGCAACGTCCTCACAAAATGGTATTTCTTGCAGCATCATTGGTGTAGTCTCGTTATTTGGCTTTCCAAATCCCTGTAATTTGTTTCTTCAGTCAAACAAACAGTAGAATAGATTTGTTGAAAACAAAAATGGATTCTTAATACATGATTGACAGGAATATTTGAATTGTCAATAGATGCCCACCAGTTTATCTACAGCCTTTTCACCAAATAAGAAAACACAACCGTTCTCTGCATAATAAAATTATACAGACATTATAGTGAAATCCAGTTTTTAAAGGCAAGATCATCTATCATTCATCAACAGACCAAATACCATCAATACATGCTGAATGCAGCAGGCCGGCAGAGACACTTTTGACCTATGTGTAATTATAAACAAAAAAAAGGTTAATATAACAAAGACTCAATGAAATGAGGTTGAAATAAATTACAGTCTCCAGAAACTTAGAAAGTACCTTAATACCCTCAAGATCTTTAATTAGCCTTGGTGTGTATTCACTGCATCAAAATATCAACTTGTCAACCGCATCAAGAACCAACTTTCCTATGTATCAGTACTTTTGTGTCGTAATTAGTACAAGTAGATAGTAATCAACTAATCCTCACCATTGGCTATACAACAGACCAATCACCAAAATATACCTGTTGCTATGCAGAAATCCTAATATGCTAGACTGATGCCCATGACCAAGTCGTCCAGATTGACCACTGCCCCAACTCAAGGTCAGACCTTCGTCTAAATGTCACAAAAATAGGAAGTCAACTCTGCATCCAAATACTTTGCTGAATGAACAAGAAGAACCAACGGAATCAAGTTTCATGTTTTATTAGACCTGTGACAGCAATCGAGTGTTCTGAACCCAAGGCCACCACTTTAATTTTCATACCAGCCAGATTTTCAACTTTGGTTGGCCTTGGAACGAGCTTAGGAGCCTCTGAATCATAAAAATAATTGCAAAATTAGAAACTATTAACATGGTTGATAAAAACTTAAAGTCAATCTACTATCGAAAACATTAGTGTACAAATTAGTTCAATATGTTAGGGGTTCTCATCACTGATCTTCAACCAAATTGTACAATCTGAGACTATAAATCGATATCACCTAAAAGTCCAACGTCCTCTCTTTGAACTAATTGAAGTTCTTAAAACCAACCCTCGAGAGAAGCACAAGAACATCATGATTGCAAAATCCATACTCCCACTCTCTCATTAGAGCAAAGAAGCACATTAATACTGCACTTTGTTACTAATTCACCACTCATAAGTTCAGCCAATGGAACAATAATTGTATCTTTGTTAAAATGTCCGTTGTCCAAACATATTTATCAAGAAACAGCAAGAGAATCAGCACAGAAGTTCATCAAATTGGATCACTAAACCATGTAGTCACAAATAAATGTAGCATTATTAGCACAAAGGAAACCACAATAATGTACGTAGGACAATTATGAGAGTAATAGATTCATTACTCTTTCCAAGGCCAAGTTGTCCACTGGAATTCTTTCCCCAGACATACAGCTCCCCATCCTCTAAAACATGACAAGGCAAAAAAATAAAGTTAACTCGCAAGGTATCAGAATAATCCACTAACATACTATATAAACCAATAAAGGGAGAATGACAAAAAATACATGTCAAAAGGAGGTGAGATATGATGACAATGAAACACCAGAAACATATACCTGTAATGGCACAGGAGTGGTTGTAACCAGCTGCAATTTGTTTTATATCATTCTTAAACCCAGAAACTTCAACTGGCTCCTACAGCGTGTACATGTTTTTTTAGCTTTAGAACAGAAAGTCATTGTATATCAGGGGCAGAAAAAGTCAGAAAAGTCGGAAAGCTGATTTATCTTGAACCTATTCCAGAATCCAAAATAACTGTGACATCCCATTCCATGTACATGTTACAGTAGTCGCAAGAAAGAATATGTAAGTCTATAGCGCCATATTACTAACCACTATGTAACTGTTGTCATCTGAAATGCCAAGCTGTCCAAATTTATTGAGTCCAGATGCATAGACTCGTCCTGATTCTGAAATGGAAGTCATATGAGATGGAAAGCCCCTTGACAAAAAGTAAGAAGTTCCACCACTCCTCACAAAGTAAGATGAAGCTTCATGCATCAAAGGTCAGACCACATTATCCAGGTACCACAACCCCAACTAATAAGCTTAGTGCAAGCCTTACATATATTTCCATGGCATCATAAGGTACATACTTTTAAATTTGAATACAATGACCAAATACATCTTACGCCATCTTAAGATAGTAACACATCACTTGATGAGTTGATGCTGGTCAAGCACACTAATTGTCCTTCACTTTCCAATCAAGTGTAAACTACAGAGCTCCCAAGTTCAAATTCAGGGAAGAACTAAATAAACAACCCCATAGAAGTAGCACGACAAATTAAACCAAAGATAATCAATGGAAAAAGGAATTGGAGATCAATCTATAATTAAAAAAGAATACAAGAAGCCTCACCGGTGAGGAAAAGAGTATGCGCGCCGCCACAGGCGATGGCGCGAAGGCTGTTATCGAAACTGGAGCACACAGCAGGCTTCCATTGGGAGTCCAAGTTCCCAAGCCCTAACCTGCCGTAATCTCCATTCCCCCAGAGCGCAGCGAACCTCTTACCTTCCGTGGCGGACGAGAAACATCGCCTCAAAAACACTAAACCAATTTCCGATCGTCCGGCTATCTTGGAGAGTCCGGCGCAGGATCTACACCACATTGCGATTGCAGAAGGAGGTCATAAAGAACACGAAGAGGAAGACGGAGAGAAATGGCCGAGAAAGTAGAGCTGAAGATGATGGACTTCTGATTCTGGATATGAAGAATATTTGTTGAATTTTGAAGAGAAGAAAGATATGCCGGGAACTGGTGAAAGAAGCATCCAACTGATGGTGTTCAACGCTGCAACGTAACTCTACGGTCTGTCTAGAATGCGCTATGAAATTGAAACCGACTCTTGTGAGCTGCTTAATGGGCCCCAGTAAATTATCAAGCCCACTTTTTTTTCCAAGTAACTAAGATGATGGCCATTTAAAGTTCCAAGTCCAAACCAAACAACCTAACTAGATTCTGAGTCCAATCCAACTGTTCCGACTATTCACAGATTCAAAAGAATCAAACAAGTGAAGAACCAAAACCACTTGCTTTGGGTTAACTTGGAGATGATCCCAATTGAAAAGATATTCTATTGTTGGATGGTTAGTGTTACATATGAGGGATCAAATGTTTTGTTTTCACATAATAGCGAAATAAATACAAGAAATATAGAACTTTGAACACACGACATAGAATGAAAAACTCCAAATAGTCAATTAACTACTTAGAGAAACAACCATTACCTTTTAGCTTTCACTAGAGAGGGTTTAGAAGAAGTCTACTTATCTTATTGATGTTTTGTTCGCTTATCTCATAGAAGCATAAATGCATACCACTACATAAGCACTTGCAAATGATCCTTGGGTAGGAAACCAATTGATAGCTCCATGACCCGCTCATTGACGGCGAAGGAAGAAGAGGGAACAACGGGAGTGCACTCGAGGAGGGCGAAGACGACGAGTTCACGGAAGAAGAATGAGGGCAGCGACCGCCGCCTCCTTTACGGCGATCGCCGCCGGCCACCAAGAACATGGGAAAAGAAGCAGAGGTGCGGCGACCGCCGCCCCCTTTACGACGACCGCCGCCCACTTTCCGGCGCCCGCCGCCTATGGAGAATCCGAAGACTTGCCTACGACAAATGACGGCGACCGCCGTTTAATTACGGCGACCGCCGCATTTCCCACTTTCGGTCCGCATCAGCGATCTCCTTCCGTCGTTTGCTGAACAATTTAGTTATTATTTTAATTATTGCTTTGTTGCTATATAAACCTTGAAGCCCTAGTTTTTAATGTTACGTTGAATTTGAGTAGTAAAGTTGAGTACGCTCCTTCCCTTGAGTTCTAACGTCAACTCTTCGATCCCACGAATCGTCTATCCCATAGCTCGTCGCTTCGAGCAATTCTACATCGTCTCTTCGGTGTTCAAGATCATCTCTTTGATCCTTTCGTTCATCACTTTGAACGCGTTTGAGAAAGCCATCACTTTGGCTACGGAAGAGAAGAAATCGAATTCAAGCTTGAGGAATCAAAGATTCTGCGTTGCAGACAACACTTCAGGGGTTGTTCGCATCATGGGGAGAAGACTCAGATGAGGAACTAGATCTGAGTGGTTTCTCTGGAGGAAGATATCTCATGGCAAAAGGAGATTCAAGCGACTCAGAAGAACTTGAGGTAACTTCTGATGACTTCCTAAAATCTCTAGTTGATTGTGATAAGAAATAACTTCTAAAAATCATAAAGAAACTAGGAAAGGAAACGAGTGCTCTTCAACAAAAACTTGATGATTGTGAAGATGAGATTACTTGCCTGACTGTTTAGAACTCTGTGTGGAGCAAGAAACTTTATGAATCTGAGAAAGACCTAGCTGAAACCCACTCCAAACTCAATGATATTAGGAATGTGCATGCTAGTCCCCTTAAAACTTGCCAATCTTGTAGTAAGACTAGTATAGACTCTGTTAAAGTTCCTATGCATGATAATCTATCTGGAAATGACTTGCTTCAATCCATAAGTGATAGGTTAGATGAACTCACTGAGTCTATAAAAGAAAAAACCGTCAATCAAACTGTCTTTGTGAAACAACGTTATGGAGTTGGATACATTAATAACAAAGCCAATGATGATGCTGAAGATGAAAAGGCTAGACGAGAACTTGTTGAGATGAATGAGAACCTCAGTACTGCTCTTGCCACTTCTCGAGATAGGAATCAGTTCCTATTAGAGAAGATCATGATTCTTGAGAATAAGGTTGAGGTTGCCAAACGTCTCAAAGAAAGTTCTCAAAGTCCAATTAGGAACCCTAAGGATTTTGAAAGGGAACCTAAGGGAAAATAGAAAGTTTCTCCTAAAGACAAGTGGTTCACTAATTCCTTTGCTCACAAAAGGTACGTGGACATGGCTCATGGTAAGGTTAGAAACAATGTCGATTTCAATAAAAGAAAAACTGAAAAACCTTTTAGGCCAGGAAAGGGAAAATATGGTCATGTTGTTTACAATCGTTTGTGTTACTATTGTGGCAAGAATGGTCATTACAACACTGAGTGTCCTAAGAAAATGAACTATGATAATGAGAAAAGAGCTTACTACCATGAAAGGAACCAGTTCCATGGTCATCCACAGACTCGCAATGATAATTCACTTCTCTCGTTTCACTTGGACAATTTTCATAAAATCTAAGAGTGAAGTCATTGGACGATTTAAGGATCTGGTTCCCATGTTAGAAAAATCTCTCGATTGCTCCATCAATTCTATTCGTTCTGACCATGGTACTGAGTTTAAAAATGGAGAATTTCTAACCTTTTGCAGTAAGCATGGCATTGATCACAACTTCTCTGCACCATACACTCCTCAACAAAATGGAGTAGTGGAAAGGAAGAATAGAACCTTAGAAGACATGGCTCGAAACAGGTATATCTTTGTTCTTGTCGATGACTTCTCTCGTTTCACTTGGACAATTTTCATAAAATCTAAGAGTGAAGTCATTGGACGATTTAAGGATCTGGTTCCCATGTTAGAAAAATCTCTAGATTGCTCCATCAATTCTATTCGTTCTGACCATGGTACTGAGTTCGAAAATGGAGAATTTCTAACCTTTTGCAGTGAGCATGGCATTGATCACAACTTCTCTGCACCATACACTCCTCAACAAAATGGAGTAGTGGAAATGAAGAATAGAACCAAAGAACATAGGTGAAGCACTGAAGGATGTAGACTGGATCCAAGCCATGCAAGAAGAACTTCATCAGTTTGAAAGAAACAAAGTGTGGCATCTAGTTCCCCGCCCCAAGGATAAGCATATCATAGAAACTAGATGGGTTTTCAGAAACAAGCTCGATGACTCAGGAGCTGTAATTAGGAACAAAGCAAGGCTTGTTGCTCAGGGATACAATCAACAAGAAGGAATCGACTATGATGAAACCTATGCTCCAGTGGCAAAGATTGAAGCAATAAGGCTGTTGATTGCCTTCGCATCACACAAGGGTTTCAAACTATTCCAAATGGATGTAAAGACCGCCTTCCTCAATGGCATTCTTCAAGAGGAAGTCTATGTCAAGCAACCACCTGGTTTTGAAGACAGTGATCATCCAGACCATGTTTATTTCCTAGACAAAGCCTTGTATGGTCTCAAGCAAGCCCCTAGAGCTTGGTATGATCGTCTTGCCCAGTTCCTACTCTCCAATGGTTACAGGCATGACATCATTGACAAGACTCTCTTCATTCTAGAAGAAGAATGTAACATCTTAGTGGTTCAAATCTATGTTGATGATATCATTTTTTATTCCACTAACCTGTCCCTTGTAGATAAGTTTAAAGACTTGATGAGTAGTGAATTTGAAATGAGTCTAATAGGGGAACTCACCTTCTTCCTCGGATTGCAAATATCCCAAAAGAAAGATGGCATACAAATTCACCAATAAAAGTATGTCAGGGAACTGTTGAAAAAGTTCAAAATGGAGTCCTGCAAGCCTCTCTCCACTCCCATCTCTACCATCGCCCATTTGGACAAAGATCACTCAAGTCCTCTTGTGGAAGAAAAGCTCTATAGAGGTATGATAGGTTCGCTCATGTATCTAACAGCTAATCGTCCAAACATTGTGTTTGCTGTTTGCTTGTGTGCTAGGTTTCAATCATGTCCAAGAGAAACACACTTAGCTGCTGTGAAAAGGATATTCCGATATCTCAAGGGAACTGACTCGCTCTGCATTTGGTACCCCAAAGAGTGTCCCTTTGAGCTGATGGGTTTCACTGATGCTGATTATGCTGGATACCTGGTGGATAGGAAGAGTACTTCTGGAATGGCACAGTTCCTAGGCCCTTGTGTCATGGGGCTCAAAGAAACAAATCTCAGTCTCCCTCTCCACCACATAATCTGAATACATTGCAACCGCCTCTTGCTGTTCCCAACTCTTATGGCTAAAGCAACAACTCGCGGATTTCGATATGTCTTATGGTCCTCTCACTATTCTTTATGATAATACCAGTGCTATAAACATTTCTAAGAATCCTATGCATCATACTAGGACCAAACACATAGATATAAGGCATCACTTACTTAGAGATCATGTTGAGAAAGGGAACATCATTATGAAATTTTGTAGAACTGAAGATCAGATTGCAGACATATTCACCAAAGCCTTGAATAGAGTTCCCTTCGAGAACCTTAGATTAGAACTGGGAATGATTCCTATAAACTAGCAGTTCCTTTAGTTTATAGTTCCTCTCCAGCTCCCTTGATTGACTAGTTCAGATCTTTTTACTTGTCTTTGTCTTGGAATCTTTGTGTTATCTCTTTTGCAATAGACCCTCATATCCACAATGGTTACTCAAAAAGGTCTTGACAAAATTTTCTAGTCTTCTCCTTGAATGTTCATTTTTCATTAAAATTCAATCATTGTCCAAGTTTCCTTGTTGGCCCAAAAGTCACAATCTGATCACATTCTAACCCGATAATACAAGCCGAAATGATGATTGTGTACTATGACCCTCCCTTGCCTCATTGTACAATCTAATTCCCTATGATCCTTCTCTTAACCCTTTCTGGGAATTAATGTGTGATGCGATAAATGGCCTTCTCCGATTTCTTTTATGGGAATGTACTTTCAGGTCCTATGTCCTCAAATTCCCACATCAAATGTTCCCATATATCCCTCTAGCACACTAAAAAAATCGCCAGAAAGGAACTAGGTATTGACAGCTCTCCAACGGCTCGTAGAAACTCGTTCCTCCCAAGACAGCATTTATGGCAATTTCACAGCGTTAGAGATGTCTTCTCAGCGTTAAACAGTTGCCATTTCTGAGTATTTGATTTTTGAATCTGTGACCGTTTCAAAGCCGAAAAAGCTGCCATCAATTGAGCTGTTCCCAAATGTCAGAGTTCCCAGAGATATCTCTCTCCCCAACGGCTTGATTCTTAACGGCTCCAAAATTTGCTCAAAGGTTATTTAGGGTCTCCTGTTTGATTGAACCGAGCACTCTGCTTTCTCTCGCTTTCTCTCAATCTCTTGTTCACCTTTTCTCTCAAACCACAAAGCTCCTCAAATGGCAAACAAAGACCTCAACCCCCACCTTGCTCAAGATGAGGAGGAAGCTGCCCTCCTAAGAGCTTTCAGAGAGAAGAAAGCAGCCTCCTCCTCCAAATCCCCTGATCTCACATCCACAAAAGAACTCATACCCAAGCACACAGAAGAGGTGGAAAAGGAACTCCACCATGGATCTGCATCAGCTACTCGCAATGTCTCTGAAGGCGGTTCCCACGACTCTTCTCCAGACAAGGAGACCTTGGAGATTCACAGCTCGGATCCCTCGCCTATCAGCCTCAAGTCCAAGCCTGCTCCCTCAGTTGCAACAAGGATCAAGCTTCGCAAGCGAAGCTCCCAGGCCCTGGTTCCCTACAACCCTGTCTCCAAAGAACCGACCTCCTCCAAAAAGCCCAAATCAGCAGCCCTCTCTTCCTTGTTCACCAGAGCCATAACCTCCACCTCCACTCTGGGGAAAGTCTCTTCCTCCTTCGCTAAGAGGAAGATACTCAAGCCCCTCATCATTGGTGAGGAGTTCTGGACCCAACCCCTAGAGGAAAGAGATGAAGCTCAATTCGGCGAAGCCCTCAGTGAATTCCACTCTCTGCTCCAGTTTCAAGGGTGAGACCAGATCTTGGTGGAACCCTTCTCAGTCTCCGACGAAGTGGTGCGTCTCTTCTATCAGTCCATGACCTTTGTGCCAGCCAAGGAGAACTCTCCCTGTAATGATGCCATCCTCCAATGGAAGGAAACCATGTTTCCCTTTTCCCCAAGCATCATCGCCTCAGCTCTAGGGATTGAGCACAGATCAGGCTTTGACATTCTGCATCAAAAGAAGACTTGGCCCAAAGGAAAAGGCTACAAAACCAAAACTGAGGTGGTCAGCAAGCTCTATGATGGCGACAATCCAAAGAATCTGCTGACGAAGGGGCTCTCTCTGTCCAACAAGCTCCTGCACTTCTGGATCATAAGGAATTTGGTTCCCAGGCAGGAGCACCGAGCCACAGTTCTCATCACCGATGCCATCCTCATGGATAAGATCCTGTCTGGTGACCAAGTTGACATCCCCAAGCTAGTGTTAGCTCATATGCAGTTCTGTCAATCCCATGAATCCCATGCCTTGCCCTTTCCTCACCTCATAAAAAACCTCCTCTCCATGCTTAACCAATATCCAGCTGATCTCAATGAAACAACCTACAACAAGTTCTTAACCATGGCCACTGTAAAAAATCTCAAAACCAAAGATCATCTAGATGCTCCCTCTGATGTGCAAGCGGAATTGCCTAAGGAAAAGGCAAGTTCCCAAGCCACTCCAAGCTCCTTGCCTCCGCTCTACCCTGTTCAAGACTCCTCTGCGATCCTAGCTTCACTGGGTCGTATTGAAAAAGCCATCACAGAAGGAACCATTTCTATCTCTAGTGCCATCCGTGATCAAGTAACTGAACTGGGAAAGACCCGAAAGGCTGTATCTGGTCTAATGGATATGATTCAACAAACCTTGGAGGCTGCCATTGGAGGTGATCAGGCCGCTGAGATGGCTACAGGCCAAGAAGAGGAAACTGAAGAAAGGAAGGAAACTGAAGAGGAGGCCACTATGCTGCCATAGGAATGTCTCTCCTAGTTCCCAGTGCTATAACATCACAGTGTGCTAGTAGTTCCCTAGGGTCCTACTCCCCTCTCCTATCCTTCCCTTGTCTCTTTCAAGTTAATTGTGATCTTTTGCTTCTCTTTCCACTATACATCTCTGGACAATGTAATTGACCTTAATGATTAATGAACTCTTTTGGTAATGTTTCTAATGCATCATTTGTCTTTGCCTTAAGTTTCTATTATGGTGACTGTCATGGGTTTAACGCAATTGTTTATTTCCCATTGATATCCTATACTTGATAAGTAAATTAATCTTTTCGATGATGTCAAAAGGGGGAAGAATGGATAGGAACCTTGAACTCTTGGAACTACTGGACTTATAGGAAATCTAAACATGTCCTACTTCTGAGGGGGAACTCGAATAACTTAGTTCATTTGCTTAGGGGGAATTTGCAACTATTGAATGTTCTCTCATTACTTTATAAAGTTGTAAATCTCTTAGCTCAATTGTTCTCATGAATCTCATGTCCTTATTATGTTGACATGTTCCTTATATTTGTCATCATCAAAAAGGGGGAAATTGTTAGGAAACGGAACTTAGGAACCTCAGTTCCCATGAGAGTTCCTTTCTCCAGTTTCTCTACTTTTGAAGATGATAAATACTTTGATACTAATGTTTTATCTCAAAGATGTGTTTAAAGGAACCACAGGACAGTTGTTGAAACCATGGAAGCCAAACAAGATAAAGAAACCAAACAAGCAAGCCAAAGGAACCCAGAAGTGCCCAGAAATGCAACACGTGACTTTGCTCTTCCCGATGAAGCTGGGAACACAGAACCTCGGACAAAAGATGGTGAAAGCGACTTGAGCAAAGCTTCTAAAGTCTGCCACCATCCAAAGGAAAGCTCCAAGATGTCTAGAACGTTGAACCTCAGACAAAGGTTGCTGAAAGTGACATATCACAAGGCTGTCACCATCCAGAGGATAGTTCCAAAGTGTCTAGGTTGCTGAACCTCGGACGAAAGGAGTTGGACAACGACATGACAGACTTGTCTGAAGCAGTTGACCAACCAATGTGGATTCTGAGTTGCCTAGGTTGTTGGTACATGTCTAAGTTAGCGTAAATCAAGGATTACCACACAACCTAGGTCAAGCTTGCTCTGTGGGAACCAAGAGAAGATCCAACCTCGAGGATCTACTATATAAGGAAGATAAGCTCCGCTGTTATCTTCAAGCACTACAACAAGAATCACACTCAATAGCAAACATCATAGTGTGAGCTTTCAAACAGATCGTCAACTCAAACCAAGATCAAGAGGAACCGGTCAAGGAATCTGAGAGCTGTGTGCTAGTTCCTGTGACTGTAAGTGAGTTAGTTCCTTAGTGCTTAAGACTGCTTCTTGGATTGATTATACTTGCTGTTAAGTTTATCTAGGATTGTCTAACTGTGTGTAAGACAAAGAAACTGTGTGTTTGTTCCTAGAGTAATCTGTAACCGAAGTGATAAGAAATCAAGAAGTAGACCTTGAAATCCTTTCGAAAGAAAGGTAGTATTTTTTATCCTAGATTGCTAGTTGGCAATCGAAGGTTTCCACTATAAGGAACTTGTTCATTTATTTTTGATTGTTTATTTCCGCTGCGAAGGGAACTGTAATCTGTATTCTCAGTTCCCTTGTTCTTAATCTAACCATCACGATCCTACAATTAGTAATTATAGTGATCATGAATTTAGGAAAGGCAAAATTATAAGAGAAAATGGTATTGAATTACCTTTTGCATATCTGACTTGAATGTAGAATTCTGTCCACCTATATCATGAAGTAAATTTTCTAAAAACCAACCCCATGTTTTCTTCCTTTCAGCCTCCACAACAGCATAAGCCAATAGAAATATATTTTCATTTCCATCCTTTGCAACAAGAGTTAACACTTGGCCAGTATAAGCACTCTTCAGGTGGCAGCCATCTAGCCCAATAATTGGCCTACACCCAATCAAAAAACCCTTCTTGCAAGCATCTACAAAAACACACATTCTCTGAAATATTGGCCTATCAGGTTGCTCTTCAAACACTTTAACATAAACTGAGCTACCCATATTCCACTTTATTATGGTAGCAGTATAGTCTCACACCTTATGGTATTGTTCAGGTGCATATCCTTGGGTCATAGGCATTGTCCTCAATCTAGCCCTCCATGCCTGGTGGTATGAGACATTGAAACTATTGTCCCTCCTCACAGTGTTAATGAAATTTTTAATCCTCCAATGAGGATCATCTCTATAGTGTTCAAGGTACTTCAGCAACCATATAGAAGTAACCTTAGAGTTCACATCTTGCCACCTACATTCATGGTTAGGGTCAAAGCTCTTAAGTTGAAAACTACCATCTGAACCCATCCTACGTGCACAAGCCTTGAACCCACGGATTGTTTTCTTACACACACACACACACACACACTTTTTTCAAAAGTGTTTCACAACACACTCACACTTTTACTTACAATAGAAAGAAATTTATGCTTGTCATTGTGTAAGTAATAGTAGTCAAAACCATTTTCTAAAGCAAATTGTCTCAAAGCTTTCCCGAAAATGTCATTTGAGCCAATCTCATGCCAACGTTTAAAATCTGCCATGGATTGAATTCTACATACCTTACTTTGCCATCTCGATCAGATCCACTTACACTTCTAAAATCATCTGACTCAACCCTTACGTTAAAAACATCCTCCAGATTTCCTTCCTCCCCCTCATCATGGAATTCCTCATCAATGACATCCTTGTCAACATTTTGCTCACATTTATCATCACCGCCATGAGATCCACCAAACACATTCCATTCAAAAACAACATCAGAATAATGAGAATCATCACATGATGAAGATTCACAACCTAAAACATTACCTTCTTTAGAGTCAAAATCAGAACCATCAGTAGCTTCAATAGCTTCAGTAGCTATATATGATTGAGGAGACTAAGGAGCTTCATTACAAACAGATCTAATTGATGCCAAACCAGACATAGTTACCCTAGGTGGCACAAAGGGTCCTTTAGGTTTAGTTTTGGAAGCACATTTCTTCACCCTTGGAGAAGGTAAAGCTACACGAAGAGATTGAGTACCAGATGAAGGAGAAACATAAGAGCTAGGGTTTTGGCCACTAGAATTTATTGTGATAGGTTGGGTTGAATGGGATACAATGTTGGGTTCAGTACATGGGCCTCCAAAACAACCAATTCTTGGACTTTGATTTTTTATCCGTTATGGATTTCCTAACACTAGTTTGACTTTCGTCATTCAGTTGGACCACATAAGCATGTAGGGTATTGTCAAAATCAACATAACTACACAGTTCTCTGATTTCATTATCACCAATGATTTCTTTTAGTCCCTGATGTAAATTAACTCCAGGCTTTGAGTACCAAAGCTCTTTCACATTTGCAACACCCACACACCTCCTTTAGAAATAGCTCCAGTTCCATCTCAGATAGAAGATCAGGGTCCACATCTTTCTTAAGATACACTAGATTTTTCCTATAGCTAACATGGTCTTCAAGACCCTTGTAGAAATATCCACCATACAGAAATCGGATAATCACACCCATCTGTCAAACAATATACACAAACAAAGCACAATGCACAATCACGACTGTTCAAGCATACATATACAGCTGGTAACAATTCAATATCATGAAAAGCCCCAAAATATGATATCATACAAGCATCAATTTACACACAAAAGCAACCCAACAAAACTGAGAGAATATTCCAACAAGAATGATATTTTATCAACCATTGGGACCACAACAACATAAAAAATTCATGACATAAATCACTATCCAACAACATAAATAATCCATACTTAATCAATTTTATAAACAAATCACTCTCAATTAAAAAAAATGTCAATCTACCTTATTGAACCCTAGCTGCGCAAATTGAAGAAATTCAGGGTTTACCTTGAAACACCTCATTTTTTCTCCACCAATTGTTGATTTGTGGTCGTCTACCTCCAATGAAGCCTTCGTTAGCGTCGTTGAAGCAAAGAGTCGCAAATCACCCGCCTAATCGCCCAGAGCCTCGTCTTCACAAATCCCCCCCAAATCGAAAAGAGTAGACCGTGAGCTCGTCTTCACACACTCGTGGAATGCTCCCAAATAACCCAGAAGACCCCGAATTCATGGATTGTGCACACCAATTCCCCTAAATTCAAAAACCCCCAATTTGACTAAGCCCTAATCACCCAGAGAGATATCGCGAGAGAGAAACAAATTAAGTGACGATTTGTGATTTTATAATCGGGTTTGGGTTTTAAACGGGTTTGAGTTTGGGTTTGGTTTTGTTGAATTCCTTAGGTTTTGATGGTAACAAACATTTAACTAATCTGGTAACCAAGTGTTTCAGGAACAAGACAGTTGTCACAAGGAACCATTGCAGCGAAGGATTGCAGAGGGAACAAAGCTCTCTCCATATGCTTTGTTACCTCTCAAGGAACATCAATGACGAATGAGAATCAAGCTGCGAATGGAGTGAAGGATATTCAGCGTGAAGATTATGGAAAATATCTTGGAAGATCACGCGGTCAAGGAAGAAGGATTTCGGCTGGAAGGATCTCGCCGATGGGAAGATTTGGAGAGAGAATCCGATTATGTTATCTTAGGAACTCTTTCCTAAGATAATATATTTGGAGAGAGAATGATTTTATCTTAATCCGATTATGTTATCTTAGGAATTCCTTTCTTAGATAATATCGGCTGTTAAGATAATATTCTTCAAATCATTTAATATCTTCTTGTTACCAAGCTTAGAAAGATATGTTATCTTGTTACGATTGTGTTAGTCGAGTTGTATTTATAGGATTGTGAGATTCAATTCTATGTACGAACTCAGAGCATTAAACTGAGAAGAAAAAGAGAGTGAAGTGTTTGTGAGTCTTGGAGGGTTGAGTTTGTATTCACCATTGTAGAAGATAGTTTCAAATCTAGGTGGAAAGTCTAGGATTTGGAGTCCAGGCTACAAGTGTAATCGAACAAGAAATCAATAAGACAAGTAGACGCTTCAAAATCCTCTCAAGCGAGAAGCTTGAAGGTAGTGGTTTTTCCTTGATTAGTTATTTGACTGATTGGGGTTTCCACTATACATCGTGAGTTCGTTACTTTATCTTTCTTGCTATATTATTCCGCTGCACCTTCTGTGGGAAAAAAATATTTGTTCCCTCAGACGTAACTCTAACAATCCAACAATTGGTATCAGAGCCTGGTGCTCTAGATTGTTTTCGTTATAGACTTTGCAGGAAAGATGTCGTCAAGCAATGCCATTGGAGATTCATTCTAGAAGCCTCCGATTCTGAAAGCTGGAGAATATGATTGGTGGGTAGAACAAATCGAGTCCCATATTTGTTCCCTCGATGGACAGATATGGAGAATCATTGAAGTTGGCCCTATAGCTATTCTGAACGATAAAGATGCTACAAAGACGAAGCCAAGGGTTGACTACACTAATGATGACTGGAAGAAGCTGGAGAAGAACAACAGAGCTAAGAAGATCCTTCACATGGCTTTGCTCCCCTCTGATCTCAAGAAAATAATCGGCTATAAGACTGCCAATGAGATCTGGGATGCTTTAAAACGCCTCCATCATGGAAATGAAGATGCCAAGAAAAACAGGATTCTTTCCTTGATGAAGGAGTACGATCAAATCTCTCAGGGAAAGGATGAACATATTCAGGAACTCTACTCCAGGTTCCAAGGGATCGTAGGCCAACTTGAGTTCCTTGATGAAGAAATGCCTGACTGGAAGCTTACTCACCACTTCATGCAAGGCCTCAACTCTCAGTGTGATGCAATTGCTCTCGCACTCTACTCCCAAACTGACGTCAAAACTCTCACTATGGAAGAGGTGGTTGCCAAGCTTGGAAGCAATGCCTCTGTCTACAACCACAAGATGAACAAGAAAGGAGATGAGAAGGCTAAAAGCATTGCCTTAAAGGTGGAACATGCCTTCGACTTATCTCAAGTCGAAGATGAAGATGAGGATGGTGATGAAGATGTTGCTCTCATCACTAGGGCCATGAAGAAAATATGGTCTCGAAACAAGGATACGCTAAGTTCCTCTGAAGGGAACAGAGACATGAAGGATGTCGTTTGTTACCACTGTCAAAACAAGGGACATCTTGCCAGAAACTGCTTCAAGAAAAAGGTAGGTCTTCCTCCGGCTCATGAAGGAAAGCAAGCAATGGTCGCAACCTGGGATGATTCAGACTCAGATGACGAAGAATCGTCACACTCTAGGGATGTCTACTTAATGGCCGTAGAAGACACCGTTGAACCAAAAGGCGGTCTGCACAAGGATGAGGTAACTGAATCTGATCTCATCTCAAGTTTGAAAGGTAAGTCAAAAGAAAGCTTAATTTCCTTCATTAAGAAACTTATTCATGAGAATAGTCTTTTCAGTGAGTAAATTGAAGAAAAGGATGAATCAATCTCATGTTTGATCGAAGAAAATAAAGATTGGGCAGAAAAAGTGCTCAAACTTGAGAAAGTCTCATCCTCTTCTTCAAGTCCTTGCATTGAGTGTCCTAAACTCACTGAGAAGATCATGTCTCTAGAATCTTCTGTCTCCTCACTTGAGTCTGAGTCATTAATGTTAAAACTAGGCAATGCAAAATTGTCTGGTGATCTATCTAAACTCAGTGAGGAACAGAAGGAAAAGCCAAAAGGAATCGTGTTTGTAGCAGCCAAGAATGAAAAGAAAACAGAAAAGAAGGAAGTACCTCTGGTGTGAGAGGATCGAGATGCAGCCTTCGTTGCGAGGAAGTCCATGAGAGTCCAAGGAAATAGGCGAGCCAACACCAAACCGGCAAGGGGGTCTTGGCGCCGACGAGGGAGATTTTGAGGGCAACTTTGGGCGCGCCTTAGGTCGAGTCTTCGGGCGATCTTGAAGTGAACCAGAAGAGGATTGAGTGGAGAGTGAGAGGGCAGGGAGATCGGGCTCAAGTCGAAAGGATATGGACTTGCAAGAGTCGGAAATGACACACCTCTTCTTGCAAGAACTAGTAAAGGATTTGCCTTGGATATTACGCACCAAAGGAGATCCTTGCACGGAGGTTGATACCACTCACAACCTGACTTTTGTAGCTACTAAAGAGAAGAATCAAACACGGGAATTATGCAGAAAAGCCATAGATAAAAACGAGAGAAAAACAAGGAGTTTGTTCAAGTTTCAAGCATCCTAAAACAAGGGTCGGCTACAACCTATTTATACCCAAACCCCACACGCCTCACATTAGGAGTTTAATACTGGAATTCAACCATAAAATAGTCAAGACTATGGTAGAAAATGTCATGAAGACCAACACAAAAATCGGCAATAAATGCCCCTTCAAAACAAGCCCACACGGCTAAGGAACCCTTGCGCCTAAGCCCGGTTGTTGCACCAAGGCACACCTGGCCTTCTCTTCCATGTGGCTCGGCGCTCCCATGGCCATCAGGCCAGCCTGGAGTCCCTCTTGCAATGCTCGAGCCCGAGCTCGAGTGATCCGACCCGGAAAGACCCGAGCGCCGGTCTCCTTTGCGCCAACGATAGGTGTGCGACACTTCCTAGCTCCAGCTCCAGTTTCACATGCGTTCTTGTGCTCAATATCTCCTAGAGGACCAGTGGAGTCATCCCCCAAAAGATGGCTCGAAGAGTTGTGAGAATGGCCGGACCAATTTCCATGCCCTAGCTCGGATGCACTAGGCGCAGCGGCGACGGTGCTTGAGTCACCATGGCTTGAATGGTTTGAGTCTTGCTCAAGATGCGACATTGTCACATCATCCTCCCCTTCTTGAAAAGGTTTCGCCCACGAATCTTGATCCTGAAATTCATCATCATTGTCAAGAAAGAAAGGTGCAAGATCGGATACGTTGAATACCTCATGAACGCCGTAGATTGGTGGTAACTCGATCTTGTATGCATTATCATTGATTCGCTCCAAAACCTGAAAAGGACCATCACCCCTTGGCTTGAGTTTGGAGTTCCGAAGGGACGGAAAATGCTCCTTCCTCAAGTGCACCCATACGAGGTCGCCGGGCTAAAAAATGACCTTCTTACGCCCCTTGTTGGCTTGACGCACATAATGCATGGTGCGCCTCTCCAATTGAAGGCGTGTATCCTCGTGAATCTTCTTGATCCTAGCAGCATGATCAAGCCCTTCATGGCTCTCTCGGTCCTTAGTTGCATAAGGCATCAAGTCAAGTGGTGTAATGGGGTTGCACCCATAAACCACCTCAAAAGGAGTCTTCTTGGTGGCCGAATGCACCGAGTGGTTGTATGCAAATTCTATGAAGGCTAGACACTCTTCCCACCTGCGCAAGTTAGTAGACAAAAGAGAGCGCAAAAGAGAACCAATGGTACGATTCACTACCTCGGTTTGTCCATCCGTTTGTGGATGACAAGTGGTGGAGAAGAGCAACTTTGTGCCCAACTTGGCCCAAAGCGTCTTCCAAAAATAGCTCAGAAATTTGACATCATGATCTGAAACAATTGACCTAGGGACTCCATGCAATCTCACAATATTATCAAAGAAAAGACTAGCTACATGAGATGCATCATCAGTTTTGTGGCATGCGATAAAATGAGCCATTTTCGAGAACCTATCGACCACAACATATATGGAGTCCCTCCCCCTCTTAGATCAAGGTAATCCCAACACAAAATCCATGGAAATGTCTTCCTAAGGAACTTGTGGAATAGGAATTGGAGTGTACAAACCATGCGGTTGTACTCTAGACTTGGCACGCAAACAAATCACACATGAAGCACAAAATTTCTCAATGGACTTAAGCATGCGTGGCCAATAGAAATTCTCCCTAAGTACATGCAAAGTTTTCATTACCCCAAAGTGTCCCATGAGACCACCACCGTGGGCCTCTTGCACTAGCAAATGCCGAATAGACCCCTTAGGCACACACAATCTAGGACCCTTAAACAAAAAGCCATCATGCAAGTAGAATTGGTCCTTACTTCCCTTAGCTTAGCATGCTTGAAAATTTTCATGGAAATCAGCATCATCCACATACAATTCACGCATAAAAGCAAATCCAAGCAACTTAGCATCAAGAAGGGAAAAAAGTGCATACCTCCTAGAAAGGGCGTCGGCAACAACGTTGTCCTTGCCCTTCTTATGCTTGATGACATAAGGGAAGGATTCAATAAACTCGACCCACTTGGCATGGCGCTTGTTGAGCTTGCTTTGCCCCTTGAGAGATATTTCAGTGCCTCGTGGTCGGAATGGATCACAAACTCGCGTGGCAATAGGTAGTGTTGCCACACTTTGAGAACCCGGACAAGGGCGAACAATTCTTTGTCATAGGTGGGATAATTCAGCTCCGCCCCACCCAATTTCTCGCTGAAATACGCCACGGGTTTGCCTTCTTGCATAAGCACGCCGCCCAAGCCAATGCCCGACGCATCACACTCAATTTCGAACATCTTGTTGAAATCGGGCAAGGCAAGGAGAGGTGCTTGTGTGAGCTTCACCTTGAGGATGTTGAAGGCGTCTTCTTGAGGTCCCTACCACCTGAAGGGAACGTTCTTCTTAGTGAGCTCGGTGAGGGGCAAAGCTAAGGAGCTAAAGTCCCTCACAAACCGCCGGTAGAAGCCCGTCAACCCTAGGAAGCTCCTAACTTGTGTCATGGTCGTGGGAGTAGGCCAATCTCGGATGGCCTTGACCTTTTCTTCATCCACCTTCAGCCCATCCTTTCACACCACAAAACCAAGAAACACCACGTGATCCGAGCAAAAATGGCATTTCTTAAAGTTAGAAAATAGGCTCTCTTTCCTTAGGACATCTAGCACTTGCCTAAGGTGCTCAACATGCTCTTGCAAGTTATGGATATACACTAGGATATCATCGAAGTATACCACCACAAACTTGCCAAGAAAGGAGCGGAGGACATGGTTCATCAACCGCATAAAGGTGCTAGGAGCGTCGGTTAGACCGAAAGGCATAACCAACCACTCATAGAGCCCATATTTGGTTTTAAACACCGTCTTCCACTCATCACCCTCTTTCATCCGGATTTGATGATAGCCACTTTTCAAGTCAATCTTTGAAAATATACTTGAACCATGGAGCTCATCGAGCATATCATCAAGCCGCAGAATGGGGTGGCGGTACTTGATGGTTATGTTGTTGATTGCTCGGCAATCAACACACATACGCCATGTACCGTCCTTTTTAGGGACAAGAATTATCGGAACCGCACAAGGACTGAGGCTCTCACGCACATAGCCCTTGCCTAGGAGCTCTTGCACTTGACGTTGAAGCTCTTTGGCCTCCTCGGGGTTGGACCTATAGGCTGGACGGTTCGGTAGTGTAGCCCCCGGGACAAAGTCGATCCGATGTTCTATCCCACGAATTGGTGGTAGACCACTTGGCACCTCGTCTTGAAAGAGATCCTCATAATCCTGCAAAAGACGAGAGATAGGTGAGGGAAGATCATCCAACTCTTGAGAAGACAAATATACATCATGATACAAGAGTAGGAGACAAGTGTTACTTCCCCGGATGGCGTGGACAACTTCCTTAGGCTTGGCCAAAAGGAGTTGGTTGGAAGTGCCCACGCTACCACCAATGGCCAGCTTCTTATTCTTCTTCTCCTCACGGCCTTGGTGCTTTTTCCGCTGCTCCTTGGCCACATGATCAAGCATGATCTCATGAGGAGACAAGGGGTGCAAGGTGACCTTCTTTCCATTCTTGTGGAAGGAGTACTCGTTGGAGACACCATCGTGGATAACACCCCTATCATATTGCCATGGCCTTCCAAGCAAGAGGTGACATGCGGTCATCGGGACCACGTCACACTCAACCTCATCCGTATAAGGACCTATGGCAAAAGAAATAACACACCTTTCCCTAACTTGAATAGGAGAGTTAGAATTAAGCCAACACAAAGGGTAAGGTATCAGATAGGGAGAAGTAGGAATGGAGAATCGCTTAACTACCTCCTCATTGATGATGTTACAACAAGATTCCCCATCGATGATTACGCTATATACCTTATCCTTGATGGTGCAATGGGTATGGAAGATGGTTTCCCGCTGACTTGGAGTGGTGGAGCTCTCCGTCATGAACAAGGTTCTTTGGATGACGAAGCACTCACCTTGGGCTGCCAACACATGGAGCTCTTCCTCCTCCTCTTGCTCCTCGGGCTCTTTTTCTACGTGCTCAGCCGGTTCCTCTTCAAATTCATAATCTCCTTGAGAATTAAGGAGAACCTTCCTTTGATTAGGACAGTCCCGGGCATAGTGACCTCGCCCAAGACACTTTAAGCATTTGAAGTCGCCCGCTCGGTCCCCATTTTCTTGCTTTGGCCGAGGTGGTGGAGCATCTTTCCTAGGCTGCGAGGGTGGCATCTCACGCCTATACTCTTGCTTCTTTGGCTGGTTGGAGGTGGCATTAGGTGTAGAGGAATGCCACGGCCGAGAGGTGGAGCTCGGTTGCCTCCTTTGAGGTTGGTTCTTGTTGACATGATTCGTGTAGTGTAGAACCTCCTCAAACCTTGTACCCCGGACGAAATGCTGCATGTTAACAATAGTACGAAGATCAGAATTCAAGCCATTGACAAACTTAGAAATAACATACCCGTCGGGAAAGCGGAGGTCGGATCGAAAGATGAGAGTCTGAAGCTCCTTGAAGTACTCATCGAGAGTACGACTTCCTTAGCGAACTTGCTCCAACTTGGCGTGCACTCTCTCGGTATAGTCCCTTGGCACAAATCTCTCCAAAAGAGCATCCTTGAGCTCTTGCCAAGTCCTAATAGGATCATATCCCATGCGACGCCGCTCTGCCTGGTCCTCTTGCCACCAATGATAAGCGAAGTTGGTGAAGTGAATTGCGGCAATGGCGATCTTCCTAGCATCATAATATCCATAGAACTCGAAGATGGATTCAGTTTTGGCCATCCAATCCAAGCATTCATCCCCGTTGGAAGATCCCGCAAATGATTGCACATGGAGCTTAACACCGTGGTGTTGATCCCTCCCTTGTGGCCTTTCTTCATGGTAGGCCCGGGGGAACATAACGTTGCGGAGGCATGGGAGGGCGCAAAGCTGTGCGGACTTGAGGTCCCCTCATCGCCATTTGTGGAGGGAAAAGGTTGGTGGTGGGCGTAGGGGTAGCTTGAGATCGCCCATAAGAGTCATAGCCTCCAACTCCATAACCTGGAAGGTTAGTGGCACCAATAGGGACATTATTAGGAAATGTAGCAAAATCATTAACCATACTTACCCCTGGGGTCGCTACAAATGGTGGCGCTTCGTACGCCGCATATGCCCATTGTGACGCCAACGACACCCTCGGCGCATGAGAAGAGGACGCTTTCTCCCGGAATTGCACATGGTCCACATTATTAAGAGCGGACCCAATGACTTCCCTTTGAACTTGTGGCACAACATGGGCATGGCTTGGAGGGCGGTTAACACTCAAATGGTGCAATTGCTCGGCGGTATCCTCATGGTTGCGCTCCAAAGTTTCCAGCCGTGCATTGATAGATAGCAAGGTTTGTTGAATGTCTAGCAAAGTTACTCCCTTGGCTGGAGATATATTCCCTTGTGAAGACGTGGCTGACTCCTTCCCGAGTTGGTTGTCATCCGCCATTCCTAGTCAATTGCAAACAACCAAGCACCAAAGCAACAACACAAAACCAAGCAAGATGTGGTATGCCAAGCCAAACAAAGACAGCCCCAAAACTGACCTAGAACTCAAATCATAACAAGATGCAAGTGTATAAGGTCAAGGCTAGGAAAAGGGTTTGGCTAGGCGAACAAGGACTAGCTAGTTTGCCCGGACCTATGTCTAGGAAGCTACTAAGTACGCACTTGAATTTTTTTTTTAAATAACTAGCTTCGACTTATGCAATTTTTTTATATCAAGTGGAGACAAGCAATAACAAAGTCACAATGAGCATGCAACAAAAATCAACCAAGGCAACCGTTCCCGTATCCTAAACACAAGACTAGGCAAGCATGCTAGTGAAGATTGCATAAAATGCAAGGTCGGTCCAGTGGATACAAGGTTCGGTTTTTTTTTTACTCAAAACGTTATGATTTAATGTGTTTAAAGGCAGAAAAAATCAGTCACAAGTGGTACTAAATTCGGGCAAGTGAAGGTTCACAAGGAGCCGTAAACAATTAATGAACAAGACCTTTCAACAACCACAACTCCAATTCAATTATGGCTGGCATTCAACCTTCATCTTCTACCTTTCCACACTCAGATATATGCAGAAACGAACCCAAAAAATTACAGAAAAGTTTCCAAGCTCACGACACAAATCGCAAGGAAACACAAGGCAAGCAATCGGCTAGAACTCACTTGCAACGTGTTGGATCGTTAGAGTTACGTCTGAGGGAACAAAGGCTTTGTTCCCACAGAAGGCACAGCGGATTAAAAACAGCAAGAAAGATAACGAATGAACTCACGATGTATAGTGGAAACCCTGATTAGCAAAACTAGCTTCTCAAGGAAAAACCACTACCTTCAAACTTCCGCTTGAGAGGATTTTGAAGCGTGTACTTGTCTTATTGATTTCTTGTTCGATTACACTTGTATCCTGGACTTTGACCTCTAAACAACCAGCTAGACTCGAAGCCTCTTCTACAACGATGAATCAAACTCAATCCTCAAATACTCACACACACTTCACTCTCTTTGTTTTCTCTTCTTCTCCTTTTTCGTCATTCTTAGTCGTAGTTAGAAATGAATCCTCATTTCACCTAAATACAACTTCGGCTAAACCCTAATCAAACAAGATAAGATTATTCTTAAAAACGGATTACTAGAAGATAGGATCTTTTATGTGAAGAGTAATATCCTAACCGATCATATTGATTAAGGAAAGAATTCCTTAATTAATCTAATCGGAAAGGATATCAAACTTCTCTCTCCAATTTCTTATCTAAGGAAAGATTCCTAGGATAACATAAATCGGGCTTTTCTCTCTCCGTATCTTCTCAATCCGGCTTGATCCTTGGAGCCGAAGTCTTCAATCCTTTATCGCGTGCGTTACATGATTTGTTTCCATAATTCAGCACGCTGGATTTCTTCCTTCCATTCGCAGCTTTGATCTTGTTCGTCACTATTGTTCCTTGAGAGGTAACAAAGCACATGAACAGAGCTTTGTTCCCTCTGCGATCCTTCGCTGTAATGGTTCCCTGAGATAACTATCTTTGTTCCTGAAATACTTAGTACCCATATCAGTTGAATGTTTGTTACCATCAAACATTCTTGCTCTTTCCAGACCAGAGTGTAACTGACCTTTGTACGAATGAAATACCAGAGTGTCCATAATACCAACAAACTCTTTGACACTTTAGGTCAACATACTTGCTCTTTCCAGGCCAAATTGTTTTGTTAGCAATCCTTGAATGAAAATCAATATTATTGGACTTACTGCTTTGAGATTACTTCAACCAGATGGCATGAGCCTTCTGTCCATGGTACCAAGCCTTACCCTCCTCAGTCGAGTTTGAACAGTTTTTGCCTTTGTTCCCTCCGGAGGAACTTTCCCCTTTATCTTTTACAGACTGCTTTCCTTCGACTTTAGAACCGTTTTTCTTGGTGCCATCAACAGGAAGTTTTGGTTGATAGTCAATCCCAAAGCGAGGTACTTCCTTTGACTCAATCTTCTTTTCATTATTGGCTGCAACAAAGACAATACCTTTTGGCTTGTCCTTCTGTTCCTCACTGAGTTTGGTTAGATCACTAGAGAGTTTTGCATTTCCTAGTTTCAGAATTAATGACTCAGCCTCTAGTGAGGAAACAGAGGACTCCAGAGCCATAATCTTTTCAGTGAGTTTGGGACACTCAGAGCAAGAGTTTGAAGAGGAGGATGAACCTTTCTCAAGCTTGAGCACTTTGTCTGCCCATCCCTGATTTTCTTCGATCAAACTTGAGATCGATTCATCTTTTTCTTCAATTTGCTCACGGAAAAGACTATTCTCATGAACAAGTTTCTTAATAAGAGATATCAAGCTTTCTTTAGATTTACTTTTTAAGCTTGATATGAGATCAGATTCGGTTACCTCATCGTTGAGTAGATCTCCTTTTGATTCATTGGGGTCTTCAATGGCCATCAAACAGACATCCCTGGAATATGACGAGTCTTCGTCGTCTGAGTCTGAGTCTCCCCAGGTGGCAACCATTGCCTGCTTCCCTTCATTTGCTGGAGGCATTCCTGCATTTTTCTTGAAGCAGTTTCTGGCCATATGTCCCTTTTTCTGACAGTGGTAGCACACCACATCTTTTAGGTCTCTGTTCCCTTCGGAGGAACTCGACGAATCCTTGTTCCGAGACCAAATCTTCCTCATGGCTCTTGTGATGAGCGCAACATCTTCATCTTCGACTTAGGACAAGTCAAATGCCCTTTCCACCTTTAAGGCAATGCTCTTCGCCTTCTCCTCTCCCTTCTTGTTCACCTTGTGATTATAGACAGAGGCGTTGCTTTCCAGCTTAGCAACAACCTCTTCCATGGTAAGAGTCTTGACATCTATCTGAGAGTAGAGAGCAAGAGCAATGGCATCCCACTGAGAGTTGAGGCCTTGTATGAAGTGGTGAGTCAGTTTCCAGTCTGGCATTGCTTCACCAAGAAACTGAAGCTGACCAATTAGCCCCTGAAATCTGGAGTAGTACTCCTGAATGTGTTCATCTTTTCCCTTAGAGACTTGGTCGTACTCCTTTATCAGAGAGAGAATTATGTTCTTCTTGGCATCTTCATTTCCTTGATGAAGGCGTTTCAAGGCATCCCAGATCTCCTTGGCAGTCTTATAGCTCATGATTTTCTTGAGATCCGAGGGAAGAAGAGCCATGTGAAGGATCTTCTTAGCCCTGTTGTTCTTCTCCAACTTCTTCCAGTCATCATCGGTGTAGTCGACTTTTGGTTTTGTCTTAGTAGCATCTGTCTCATTTTTAATAGCCAAAGGTCCAACTTCGATGACTCGCCAGATCTGTCCATCAAGGGAACAGATGTGGGACTCAATTTGTTCCACCCACCAGTCATATTCTCCTGCCTTCAGAATCGGTGGCTTCCAGAATGAATCTCCGATTGCATTGCTTGACGACGACATCTTTCCTGCAAATTCTGTAACGAAAACAATCTAGAGCACTAGGCTCTGATACCAATTGTTGGATCGTTAGAGTTACGTTTGAGGGAACAAAGGCTTTGTTCCCACAGAAGGCACAGCGGATTAAAAATAGCAAGAAAGATAACGAACGAACTCACGATGTATAGTGGAAACCCTGATTAGCAAAACTAGCTTCTTAAGGAAAAATCACTACCTTCAAGCTTCCGCTTGAGAGGATTTTGAAGCGTGTACTTGTCTTATTGATTTCTTGTTCGATTACACTTGTATCCTGGACTTCGACCTCTAAACAACCAGCTAGACTCGAAGCCTCTTCTACAACGATGAATCAAACTCAACCCTCAAAGGCTCACACACACTTCACTCTCTTTGTTTTCTCTTCTTCTCCTTTTTCGTCGTTCTTAGTCGTAGTTAGAAATGAATCCTCATTTCACCTAAATACAACTTCGGCTAAACCCTAATCAAACAAGATAAGATTATTCTTAAAAACGGATTACTAGAAGATAGGATCTTTTATGTGAAGAGTAATATCCTAACCGATCATATTGATTAAGGAAGGAATTCCTTAATTAATCTAATCGGAAAGGATATCAAACTTCTCTCTCCAATTTCTTATCTAAGGAAAGATTCCTAGGATAACATAAATCGGGCTTTTCTCTCTCCGTATCTTCTCAATCCGGCTTGATCCTTGGAGCCGAAGTCTTCAATCCTTTACCGCGTGCGTTACATGATTTGTTTCCATAATTCAGCACGCTGGATTTCTTCCTTCCATTCACAACTTTGATCTTTTTCGTCACTGTTGTTCCTTGAGAGGTAACAAAGCACATGAACAGAGCTTTGTTCCCTCTGCGATCCTTCGCTGCAATGGTTCCCTGAGATAACTATCTTTGTTCCTGAAACACTTAGTACCCATATCAGTTGAATGTTTGTTACCATCAAAACCTAAGGAATTCAACACAACGGTTGTAACTTGAAATTCTAAGCCAGATTTAGGACGTACCTCGTGTGGATCTAATACCACATGGTGTGAGAGGATCGGGATGCAGCCTTTGGTGCGAGGAAGTCCACGAGAGTCCAAGGAAATAGGCGAGACAACACCAAACCGGCAAGGGGGTCTTGGCGCCGGCGAGGGAGATTTTGAGGGCAACTTTGGGCACGCCTTAGGTCGAGTCTTCGGGCGATCTTGAAGTGAACCAGAAGAGGATTGAGTGGAGAGTGAGAGGGCGGGGAGATCGGGCTCAAGTCGAAAGGATATGGACTTGCAAGAGTCGGATATGACACACCTCTTCTTGCAAGAACTAGTGAAGGATTTGTCTTGGATATTACGCACCAAAGGAGATCCTTGCACGGAGGTTGATACCACCACAACCTGACTTTTGTAGCTACTAAAGAGAAGAATAAAACACGGGAATTATGCAGAAAAGCCATAGATAAAAATGAGAGAAAAACAAGGAGTTTGTTCAAGTTTCAAGCATCCTAAAACAAGGGCCGGCTACAACCTATTTATACCCAAACCCCACACGCCTCACATTAGGAGTTTAATACTGGAATTCAACCCTAAAATAGTCAAGACTAAGGTAGAAAATGTCATGAAGACCAACACAAAAATCGGCAATAAATGCCCCTTCAAAACAAGCCCACACGGCTAAGGAACCCTTGCGCCTAAGCCCGGTTGTTGCACCAAGGCACACCTGGCCTTCTCTTCCATGTGGCTCGGCGCTCCCATGGCCATCAGGCCAGCCTGGAGTCCCTCTTGCAATGCTCGAGCCCGAGCTCGAGTGATCCGACCCGGAAAGACCCGAGCGCCGGTCTCCTTTGCGCCAACGATAGGTGTGCGGCACTTCCTAGCTCCAGCTCCAGTTTCACAGGCGTTCTTGTGCTCAATATCTCCTAGAGGACCAGTGGAGTCACCCCCCAAAAGATGGCTCGGAGAGTTGTGAGAATTTCCGGACCAATTTCCATGCCCTAGCTCGGATGCACTAGGCGCAGCGGCGACGGTGCTTGAGTCACCATGGCTTGAATGCTTTGAGTCTTGCTCAAGATGCGACATAGTCACATCAACCTCGCTTTGGAATTGGTTATCAACCGAAGCTTCCTGTTGATGGCACTAAGTCTAAAAGTCCTGGAGTCGAAGGAAAACAGTCGGGACAAGAAAAAGGGAAAAGTTTATCGAGAAGGAACAATTGCAAAGACTGTTCAAATTCGACTGATGGGAACAAGGCTTGGTACCATGGACAGAAGGCTCATTCCATTTGGTTGAAACAATCTCAAAGCGATAAGTCCAATCATATTGATTTTCATTCTAGGATTGCTAACAAATCAATTTGGCCTGGACAAAGTAAGTATGTTGATCTAAAGTGTCAAAGGGTTTGTTGGTACTGTGGTCACTCTGGTCACTACAAACAAGAGTGCCTCCTGAAGAAACACAATGAAGAAATTGCTCGTACTGCTAGGGAGAAGATGAATGCTAAACCTCTAGAAATCAAATATGCTGCTCCCACACCCAGAAAGCCTAAGCTTTTCTGGGTTCGTAAAAACTAACTCTTTTTATACAGGCTGATGTGAGGAAGGTTCCCGGTATTTCGATATTGCTTGCTAAAGTTACCTGACAGGGAACAAAGGATGGCTCACTTCACTTCAACAGGCCTCCGAAGGTTCAATAACCTTTGGAAATAAGAGTAAGGGAGAAGTTTGTGGTCTTGGTAAGGTAAGGCTTTCTAACCATATTATTGTGGATAACATGACACTTGTGAATATTTTCAGGTTTGATCTTTTTTTAGTGTGGCTCAACTATGTCAAAACAAGAAAAATAGGGTAGTTTTTACTACTGATGATTGTTATGTTGAGTGTATAAGTACAGGGAAAATCCTACTGAAAGGGATCTGCGACAACAACGTCTATAAAGTTGATCATGCTTTCATCCATGAGAAGGAACTATGTATGTCGTCCATCGCTGGGACAACAGACCTATGGCATAAGCGGTTCGGACATGCAAGTCTTCAACTTCTTTCCAAACTTCATAGACAATAACTGGTGAACGGTCTTCCTAAGATCAAAGCAACGAGAATTGAAGTTTGTGATGCTTGCACCAAAGGTAAGCAAGTAAGGTCTTCCTTCAAGTCAAAGAAGGAGGTAAGTACTACTCATCCTCTAAAACTAATCCACATGGATCTTTGTGGGCCAATGCACACAAGGAGCCGTGGGGGAAATGCCTATGTCTTTGTTATTGTTGATGACTATTCTAGATACACATGGACCACTCTTGAACAAGACTTCCTATGAACTTCTAAGGGGAAGAAAGCCTAATGTGTCTCATCTGTGCACTTTTGGTTGTAAGTGTTTTGTCCACAACAATGGGAAATATGAACATGAACAAGGAGTTGATCCATCACTCTATCGAGGAATCATAGGTTCGCTTCTTTATCTCACTGCAAGTAGACCTGATATTATGTATAGCGTGTATCTATGTGCTCGTTTTCAGGCTGATCCCAAAGAGACACACCTCAAGGCAGTGAAGAAGATTATGAGATACTTGAAGGGAACAGACGTTCTGTGTCTGTGGTATCCAAGGGGTGGAAACTTTGATCTACTTGGATACACAGACGCTGACTTCGTAGGGAACAAAGTGGACAGAAAATCTACATCTGGAATGGCTCAGTTCCTTGGGCCATGCTTGGTTTCCTGGGGTTCAAAGAAGCAAAATTCAGTTGCTCTATCAACTGTAGAAGCCGAATACATAGCCACCACTGCCTATTGCACTCAACTCCTATGGCTTAAACAACAACTCAACGACTATGGTACGCTTCTTAACTATATTCCCATTCTTTGTGACAATACTAGTGCAATAAATATCTCCAAGAATCCTGTGCAACACTCACGTACCAAGCATATCAAGATAAGACATCACTTCTTACGTGACTGTGTGGAGAAAGGGTTGGTGTCCATGGACTTCTGCGGAACCAAGGATCAAATCGCTGACATTTTCACCAAGGCTCTAAACAGGGAACCCTTCGAACAGTTTCGTATAGAACTAGGTATGATCTCTCTAAACTGATTGTTTATCTCTTATGTTCCCTCAATGATTGGCTAAATTACGTGGTAAATTGTGAAAGTTTAATCATCATGTCTGGATATGCATTCATTCTCTTGGTCATTAATTGAACAACTTGCTTAGACTCGTGCTAATACTTCACTTATGTGCATAATTTCATGCATGGTCATCTATGCTATCATAATAATACATGAATCAGTTTTCTTTCGACCCAAAAGAGTCAACTTGATGCATTGATCCCTCACTATAAGCCCAAATGATTGTTGACTCTACAACTTACCCTAGCCATCATGCTTGATGCTTCCTATGAGCCCCTCTTATCATCCACATCTGGGAGCCTCTCATTCATGATTAAACATTATTAAAAATTCTCGTATATGTTTCTGTGTGATGTTCTTTGTACCATCTCTGGTAACGTTACCCCCGCATCACACTCTTCTATTTTTTCAGAAAGCCGAGAATACGAATCGTCTCCTCTGTGGTTTGTGGCTGGGATTTGACAGGTATGATGTGTAATGATGGCTTGCAATTACTTGGAATGTGTTATGTGCATTAAGGATTGGTGTGTTGGTTGCATGATGTTTGGTGCGCTTGAAGTTTTGTGGGTTTTCATGGATTTGGACAGAATCTTTCACAAGATTTATTTTTGGAAGAAATCTTCCTGGTTGTGATCTTTGGAAAAATAAGGAAAGAAAAGGATTTGGAACATTATCCTTAGTACTTGAAAAGATATGAAAAAGGATTCTCGTGGTTTCTCCCCTCCTATCTATATAACGACTTCAGCAAGGTTGCCCTATTACTCCCGTGTGTTGTTCCAAAAAAAAAAAAAACTGGAACACCACAAGGTATACAAAGAGGGGACCGATGAATATTTCCTCTACCGGCGGTTGGATGCTAGTATCCTGCACAAGAAGTAGTGTGTGTTGCAAGAAGGTGTTGGCTGGGTCAAGGTTGAACTTGAGATGGAAGGTGATGTGGATGAGGAGGAGTTTGAAGATGCAGACTCTAAGGGGGAACAAAAAGATGAACTCGATCTGCAAAGGGCCGTGAGGAGTTTGTCTCTCGCAATATCTCTGTTGGAGGAAGTGCGTGGAAAAATTGCCATTCATACTTCGGCTCCCTTTGCAGGCACCAGTGGTACTTAATTCGTCTTTCTCTAGCTAACCAACCCCTCTTTTGTTCCCTAGCTCATCTATCCCCTTACTGCTTTGTTCTTCTTTGCTTCTGCTTCATGTGTTTACCTTGATTGGCATGTTGATCTTGTTTGTTTCTTTGCATATTTTGTTATTTGTCTTTGCACTGTGTTTAAGTTGGTTGGTTCATTTTACTGAACAAGGGGTGTTTGCTTATCTTGTTGTGCTCATTTTCCTTTCGCCATTTACTTATGTTTTTGATGATGCCAAAAGGGAGAAAATGACATGTAGCTTTAGTTGAGGGGGAACTAATCAGGGTTTCATATGTTGCTGAACTAAGGGGGAACTATTATGTCTAAGTGTGGAAACTTTCTCTATACAATTGTCTCTATCTTATATGTATGTTTTATTGTCAAGGATGTTTGTCACCATTAAAAATGGGGAATTTGTTGAATTCCTTAGGTTTTGATGGTAACAAACATTCAACTAATCTGGTAACCAAGTGTTTTCGGAACAAGACAGTTGTCACAGAGAATCATTGCAACGAAAGATTGCACAGGGAACAAAGCTCTCTCCATATGCTTTGTTACCTCTCAAGGAACATCAATGACGAATGAGAATCAAGCTGCGAATGGAGTGAAGGATATTCAGCGTGAAGGTTATGGAAAATATCTTGGAAGATCACGCGGTCAAGGAAGAAGGATTTCGGCTGGAAGGATCTCGCCGATGGGAAGATTTGGAGAGAGAATTCGATTATGTTATCTTAGGAAATCTTTCCTAAGATAATATATTTGGAGAGAGAAGGATTTTATCTTAATCCGATTATGTTATCTTAGTAATTCCTTCCTTAGATAATATCGGCTGTTAAGATAATATTCTTCAAATCATTTAATATCTTCTTGTTACCAAGCTTAGAAAGATATGTTATCTTGTTACGATTGTGTTAGTCGAGTTGTATTTATAGGATTGTGAGATTCAATTCTATGTACGAACTCAGAGCATTAAACTGAGAAGAAAAAGAGAGTAAAGTGTTTGTGAGTCTTGGAGGGTTGAGTTCGTATTCACCGTTGTAGAAGAGAGTTTCAAATCTAGGTGGGAAATCTAGGGTTTGGAGTCCAGTCTACAAGTGTAATCGAACAAGAAATCAATAAGACAAGTAGACGCTTCAAAATCCTCTCAAGCGAGAAGCTTGAAGGTAGTGGTTTTTCCTTGATTAGTTATTTGACTGATTGGGATTTCCATTATACATCGTGAGTTCGTTACTTTATCTTTCTTGTTATAATATTTTGCTGTACCTTCTGTGGGAACAAAGCATTTGTTCCCTCAGACGTAACTCTAACGATCCAACATGTTTAATTTTATCTAGCCAGGTTGGTTTAATTAAATTCGGATTCGATCAGGTTTGGTTAATGTTAAGAAAAGTTGGACTAAACCGGTAATTATGGGGAAATAAAAGGGGCAAAAGGGCCATTTTATCCATATTGACGAAAATTTGGACGGCAGAAGCCCATGGGTGGCGATTTGCTAACGAAATGTAAGTTAAGGGTGGTTTAAAATAATTTCGATTATAACGGGTGATTTGCCGCAGAAACGCGTATATAACGGGTGGTTCGACACAAATTTCTCTAATTAGTAATGTAAAATGGAATAATCTTACATATAATTTGATTATTTAAAAATATATCATAAATTCGTATAGATTTGACTATACAAATTTTATAAAGTAAACTAATATATTAAAATATTAATTAATCTAATTATACATATTAATAATAAAATATATTAAATTTTTATAATAACACAACTAGTATAATATATGTTGGACCACGTACATATATATCCTACATTCCACAATGATTGTGTGAATTCAGAGACAACACGTCACAATATCTTTCATTTGTTCAAATAATAATTCGAAAATCGATCGAAATATGAAATTATAAATAAGAAACAACTAGAAACACACTGTTAAGTAATCTTCAATCCTTAATTTATTGCATGTTTTGGACCGATCGATGAAAAATTGAAAACTGAAAAGCAAATCAGACATTTAACTGATTATGAATTTGTTGGAATATAATTGTTCCACGTCTAAAGTCGTGATATAACTTGTCTAATATATAAGTTTAATGGGCTACTCCTCCTATTGTCAATTGGTTTTAGGATAGAACCTCATTGGACTTATATACTGGGACTATCTGCGCCTTTGCGCTCGTGTCCGCACGCCCCCAGTCATTGGGCCTACGGACTTTCACATGGTATCAGAGCCTATTTCGGTGGTGTTAGAATATCATCCCATATCTAAAGTTGTGACATAACTTGCTTAATATATAAGCTTAATGTGCTACTCCTCCTATTGCCAATTGGTTTTAGGATGAAACCCCACTGATCTTATGTGCTAGGCCCATACGCGCAAGTTGCGCCATACATACCCACACGCCTCCTGGTTGGCCAACGGCCCATTGTCTAAATTTCACATGATATCAGAGCTGGTTCGGTCCTGGGCCCCTTTCTTGGGTTGGTTGGGTTTGGCTATAAAGAGATTGAGATGTCTACCGACACCTGTTTGTCCAAGTGTCAACTGGGCCTGGCCAATTGTCCGCCCATTGCACTTGCGGGGACGTGTTGAAATATAAATGTCTCACATCTAAAGTTGAGACATAACTTGCCTAGTATATAACTTAATGGGCTACTCCTCCTATTGCCAATTGATTTTAGGATAAAACCTCATTAGACTTATATACTGGGCCTATCTGCGTCTTTGCGCTCGTATCCGCACATCCCCAGTCATTAAACCCACGGACTTTCACGGAATTAAAATATGGATCTCCATATATCTAAAACTCTAAACTGAGCTAGCTAGACTGAATAACAAGGAGTACAAGAAAGCGAAGGATGAAAGTGTGGGTGGTGGTGATGATTATGATCGATGTGGCTCTCGATCGCCCACCGCAAGTCGAGGAAGTCGTCGACGGAACAAGGCAGCCTTAGCGGGCCCACCGTTTGGTACCCGTACAGCTCACGCGCCTTCTCCAGTGAAGGATGATACAAGTAGGAAATCGGTATCACCAACCTGTGCAAATCTTCGTCGTCCAATCCCACCAGAACCGCCAACGACCCTTTCTTCACCTTCATCTTCTTGTCGTCAAACATGTCTATTGTCGATCACTTCAAGTGATTAACTAATTTGAAGCCGGAGAATTTGCGAAGTTACTAAGTTAGGTGGAGTGTGTGGAGGAGTACGTTGCGGAATCTGAGAGTTGGGTTTCATTTTTATATAGCGTGTCTCAGTGGCAACTGGCAAGTGCGCGTCTCAGCCATTTCGTTTTTTTGTCCTTTTCTTTTTCTGTCCGTTTTTTCATTTTGGATGAAGTTTGGTGGCCCCGTGGAGGATCCTACCAAAATTGATCCACGTACCAAAATATAAAGGCATTTTATGGGAGAGGCCGGCCAACTGGATTTTTTCCTTCCAAAATATAAAGTTATTATGTGTATCGTGAAGATAGTGAGAATTGGATCAAGTCATCTAGTATATGGCAACCATTGAAGGATAGAATGAAGAAGGGAGTAAACACTAGCTAGTACAAAAATGGTCATTCTCCGGGCAAATTTTGGAGCAGAAATTATTAACCGCGGTAAACACACGACACGCACCGCGGTTTTATGAAATATTGTGGTGCAAATCCCCTATCAAAGAAAAAAGAGTTCGCAATACGATTTTTGTATTAGAACCGCAGTGAAAAATAAACTTCGCAATACGGACTGTGATTTTTTTTTTATCAAAATCATGGTCTCGAATTAGATAAAAACATTACGCAACAATTCGCACAACCCTCCGAGACATAAACCACCTCAACACTTGAATACGTCTACCCTTCACGCCTGAGCACCTTAACTTCCATTCTCATTATCGTTGTCTCCTCCTCTAGATCTTGATAGAGCTAGCACTCTCTCCGGTCTTCTCGCATTGCTTGATGTGCAAGAGATGCTCATCGGCAAAGCCCTAGATTCTCGTCTTGTGTAATGTGCTACGCTTCCACCTCATTCGACGATGATTGACTGCGTGTCTTCGCGCCTTACAACTGGCTTCTAATGCAACTCTCAATTCATCGTTCTTGGCACCAACTTCCAATCATATTGTTTTTCAAAGCAAACATTTTTGTGTTCGGGGACAAAATTTTCTATTCTAGGGCACTCTCTTTCATGTCTTGTTCAAATGCCTAATTTTGAAGAAGGTTTCGATTATGGATCGGCCATTGGTTTTGATTGGAATAATGAGTTGCGAGTTCAATCCAACACTCCAGCGATAATGGGGATGAAGCTGGAAGATATCATCAAAGTTCTTTTTTGTTGTCCACTAGGTTTGTTCCTTTCACTTCTTAGTTGTTGTTTTGTATAGATACATAGTTGGTTGTTTGCATTTTCCATTGAGAAGTGAAAGCAATAACCATTTTGATGTGTTCTTGCCTCCGATGACAAGCCAATTGTCAAAGGCGACACCTTTGGATCTAGTCTTGGGCGAGAAGTCACTCCTTTTAGAGTTTATCGGACACGGTGGTGTTGCGAAGCGAACCCGGTGGAGGTGGTCTTGAAGATCGCGGTGTCGACGAGGCTGAGTGTCACGATTAGGGTCACGACAGCGAAGACGACGTCGATGGCGATGGCGAGGGCAAGCGCGATGGAAGCGATTGATGGAGTGAATGGATAGCGATGGCGGAAGCGATTGAATGGAGGGATAGGTGACTTGAAAGACAAGTCTTTGGTGTCGTAGCGTCGACTGCGGAGGAAGGGAGATGCGAAGGAAGACTTGGCTTGAAGGTTCAAGCAATTGTCGTAGCATCGGCGACGGAGGGAATGGGGATGCGAAGATATAGGGGTGACGTCCGATCAAGGGAAGGAGGATAAACACTCTACTTGAAACCTTGATTAATATTGAACGTGCTAAAACAAATAACATAGTTTGACTTAAATACTAGGGCGAGACATCGGATGGGCCGAGTCGAGCCTAGTGGGATAGCCCATGCAAGCATGCAAAAGGCACAAACCCTAAAATAGAAATGACTATAAAAGGAAACTATCTAAAATAAGCAATAATAACAAATATAGAAAGTGTCTCAAAAAGAACGCGGCGACGACATGTATGCAAACACCGCGAGAGGCGGCGATGAAGGGTCGATGGCCTCGCGAGTGGGTGCACGCGATACCGGCTGCGATGATCGCGATGTTCCGATGCCGATGGTGGCAAGGACGACGAGTCTTGGGTTGGCGTCTGGGATTCCTTGGCCAGCGACGACGTGTGCGACAAGTGACGGGACGGCGGCGACGATGGCTTTGGACCTAGACCTTGTCACTGGGCCCTCTGAGCGTAGGCTCATGGCTTCTTCCTCGTCTTGGGCCGTCATGGGAGGCAGGGTCACATCACCCTCTCCCACTTGGCTGTGAAGCGTCCCCGCTTCACCATCATCAAACTCAGGCTCCACATATGGTGTCAAGTCTGCGACGTTGAAGGACGCGTGGACTCCAAAATCTGGGGGAAGCTCGAGTTGATAGGCATTGTTCCCTATGGCCTTTATCACGCGGAATGAACCATATCCACGTGGTGCCAATTTGTGCTTGTGCCGCGAGGGGAACCTTTCTTTTCGCAAGTGCACCCAGACGAGGTCCCCGAGTGCAAAAACGACGCGGCGTCGGCCATTGTTCTTCTGGGAGGCATACTGCATGGCCCTTCTCTCCAATTGGTCCCTGGTTCATCGATGATACTCTTGTACTTGCTCTACGCGATTGGCAGCGGAGACATGCACTGGGTCTCGCAGTGGTCGCGGCGACAAATCAAGCGGCGTCAATGGGTTCATGCCATACACCACTTCGAAAGGTGTCAACTTGGTCGCCGTGTGCCTGCATGTATTATAACAAAACTCCACAAGTGAAAGTAAGTCCTCCCAACGCCTGGGGTTGGCTTTGAGCATCGTGCGAAGGAGGGCTCCTAGGGTTCTATTCGTGACCTCCGTTTGTCCATCGGTTTGGAGGTGGTAGCTAGTGGAAAATAGGATCTTGGTGCCCAGCTTACCCCAAAGAGTTCTCCAAAAATGACCAACGAACTTAGAACTCCTATCACTCACTATGGTACATGGGACTCCATGAAGACGCACCACATGCTCAAAGAATAGATCTGCAATCTCACTAGCACTATGGGTTGTCTTACAAGCAATAAAATGTGCCATCTTAGAAAATCTATCTACGACCACAAAAATAGAGTCTTTACCTCGTCTAGAGAGGGGAAAACCCGTGATGAAATCCATAGACAAATCTTCCCAAGGGGCACTAGGAATGGGCAATGGTGTGTAGAGGCCGTGTGGGCTTGACCTAGCTTTGGCTCTTTGGCATGTCACACAACTTCTACAAAACCTAGTCACTTGGTGGGTCATTTTAGGCCAAAAGAAATGTTCTTTTAGGGCGGCTGATAAGCACTACTTTGTAGGGCTTAACTAAGAGTCATTAGAGGATTTAGTGGTGCCATTCAGGTAGATTTAGACACATTTATATGTATGGCGTTTGGGGGCGAAGTTGGTGTTTTTGGAGGTGTTTGAGCTGTTTTGGAGATCATAGGAAACACTGAGGATGAAGCCACCAGTAGAAAACGCCAAGGAGTTATGAAGTATTGGCGAGGAGGTGCTGAAGACACACTTTTGGAGCATTCGGAGCTGAAGAGACGAAGACACTGAAGAAATGGCTTCACGGCGACCGCCGCAGAGTAGGCGGCGACCGCCGCCAAAGCCCTACCAGCGACCATGGCTACGGCATTGATCCGGCGACCGCCATTTAAAGCCGGCGACCTCCGTAATTACGGCGACCGCCGCAGAGGAGGCAGCGACTGTCGCTGCTGTCAGAAGCCCACCGAGCCTGTTTTCCTTAATTGTTTTATTGTGGATTATTTTATTACATTTTAATATTTTCGTTTTAGGTTAATTTAGACTTTATTTCCTTTTAGTATTTAAGGGTTAGAAGGGAGCTTGGCCTCTCTAATAATCCTCTAACCCTAATTTCACTTTTCATTCTACGTACTTTGCTATGAAGAACTAAGCCACTCTTGCTTAGTCAGACGCTGAAGCTTTCGTTTTGATTCAGTTGTGAGATTCTCGTTCTTAATCTATTGCATGGATTTTATCTATTCTCTTGCTTGATTGCTTATGATTGATATTGATAATTTCTAGTCTGATCAACTAGGGTTTGTTGTTATTGATCTATTGCTAGATTTAGATTTTTACTGGTTGAGCATATCTATTTCAGAGTAGCAACTGCATCGTGCTAGTATCTGGTTGTGCTAGTCTTATGCAGAAGAGAACTGATTTACATTCTAGGATAAAAGCTGGTTGTTTTATGCTAGAATTGTATCCAACTATATTCCTATCCGTAAAACTGATGTTAAACTGAATCTTGATAGTTTCAGGGTTGTTTAATTAGTTAGTACTAATAGTATCTGGTTGTGCTATTAGTTATATCTGAAAAGGAATTGGAATTTCCATTGCATGAGATTTTGAATGAGTATCTAGGATCAACTTGTCATACAAATAGTGGATGTTGTTTGACTAAGTGCTTTTCCCATCACTGAATTCATCAACTTTTAGTTTGTTTACTTTTGCATGCTTAGATTCATTAAAACATACAAAACCCCCATTTGGTTACTTTGGATTGACATACAAATGCATATTAAGATAGACTCTGTCTCCCTGTGGACTCGACCTTTACTTACCTAGGACTACGGTTTAAGGTTTGTTTGGATATTTTGCATAGTAGGAATTAGCACGACAAATTCTTGTTATCAGCGGCCAAGGTCTTACTAATCCCAAAGTGTCCACGACTTTCGTGTGCTTCTTGAATCAAAAGGAGCCTAATGGAGGACCTAGGGATGCAAAGGCGGCTAGCCTTGTATAAATAACCCTCAGAAAGGAAATATGACTCAAACTCTCAAAATCTTAGGCAATGCTCGAATATAGGGGCAAAGAAAGGATCACTAGCATACAATTCTTTAATCAAAGCAAAACCCAAAACTTTAGTTTGCACATGAGTCAAGAGAACATACCTTCGAGATAACGCGTCGGCGACAATGTTCTCATTTCCCTTCTTGTGGACCACGACATAAGGAAATGTCTCAAGAAATTCCACCCAACGAGCATGATGTCGATTGAGGTGGGCTTGGCTCTTCAAATAGCTCAACGCTGCGTGGTCGCTGTGGATGACAAATTCACGCGGCCAAAGGTAATGTTACCATGTCTTTAGCACACATATTAGGGCATATAATTCTTTGTCGTAGGTGGGGTAATTGAGTATGGCCCCCGTGAGCTTCTCACTGAAATATGCAATGGGCCTCTTTTCTTGGTGTAGCACACCACCAATGCCTATGTCCGAGGCATCACACTCCACCTCGAAGTGCTTGGCGAAGTCGGGAAGTTGGAGCAATGGTGCTTGGCACAAGGCCCGCTTTAAAGCCGAGAAGGCCTCTTCGTGGGACTCAAGCCACAAGATAGTGCTTCCCTTCTTCGTCAACTCATGCAAAGGCGCGGCAATAGAGGAGAAGTCTCGAACAAAGCGCCTATAAAATCCTACGAGGCCGAGAAAGCTTCGCACTTGCGTCGGCGTCGTCGGCATTGGCCACTCTTTGATGGCCGCGATCTTTTTTTCGTCGACGCGCAGACCATCACTACTCACGACATAGCCTAGAAAATTTGTGGACGCGGAGCAAAATGAGCACTTGGCCAAATTGGCGAACAGGCTCTCGCGTTGAAGGCATGCGAGCACTTGGCGAAGGTGATCGACATGCTCCTCCAGGCTCCGTGAATACACAAGGATGTCATCGAAATAAACGATGACAAACTTGCCAAGGAAGGTTCTCAAGATGTGGTTCATCACGCGCATGAAGGTGCTTGGCGCGTTCATGAGCCCAAATGGCATGACAAGCCACTCGTAGAGCCCATACTTCGTCTTGAATGCGGTCTTCCACTCATCACCTTCTTTCATCCTGATTTGGTGATAACCACTCTTCAAATCTATCTTGGAGAAAAGTGTGGCGCCATGAAGTTCATCAAGCATATCGTCGAGGCATGGAATAGGATGCCTATACTTGACGGTGATCTGGTTTATCGTGCGGCAATCAACACACATTCTCCATGTGCCATCCTTCTTGGGCACAAGGATCACTGGCACAACGCAAGGGGAGAGAGATTCCCTAACGTAGCCGCGATCCAACAACTCTTGCACTTGGCGCTAGAGCTCTTTGGTCTCCTCTGGGCCAGCTCTATACGCAGCACGATTGGGAAAGGAAGCACCTGGCACAAGTTCAATTTGGTGCTCAATGCCTCTCAGTGGGGGTAATCCTTGTGGCAACTCATCGGGGAAGACATCGTCGAAAGCGGCGAGTAAGGTCGCGATGGCTGGCGGCACGGACGCGGCATTCGACGACTCAGGGATGCATGGGGTTGGCACAAGCAGAAAACATGGTGCCTTGCCAGTCAAACACGCAGTGAGGTCATTGGGCCTGGCCAAAAGCAAGCGTCGCTCACATTTTCCTTGCAAAGGAGACGTCTATGGCAACGGATCGGCAAACTTCGTCGACGGCGAGGTGCTTGTTGATTTCTGTGGGGAACTGGGCATAGGTGGACCAGTGCTCGAGCCAGAAGTTGAAAATCCTGGCCAAGTCTCTGGAGTGCCTTTCCTGGCCTTCCCAGCGGCACCAGCAGTAGCGCCGTGACGATCCAGATGGGCACTTGGTGTCCCAGATGTGGCGTTGTTCCTCTTCTTGTCAATGCCTAGTGGAGATGAATTTTTTCTAGAATTGGAGGAGTTTTGCCTCTGGAGTGCCTCTGGGCACTCGTTTTACCTATGAGACGCGGTCTCAATGGCCATCTGGCGATCACGCTCAACCTGGTCCTACAAGATCTCATGGGAAGACATTGGATGCAAGGTGATGCACTTCCCGTGGTAATTGAACACATAAGTGTTCAAATAGCCATCATGGATCACGCGTCTGTCGAATTGCCATGGGCGCCCAAGCAAAATATGGGTGGCGTTCATTGCAATGACATCACAAAGTATAGAATCACAGTATAGCCCTATGGAAAAAGAAACTAAGCATTGGCGAGATACTATATTACCTAGACTTGAAGAAATCCATTGGAGGGCATAAGGCTGTGGATGAGGCGTCGTAGGCAACTTGAAGTGTGTCACGACCTTCTCATTGACGATGTTAGCACATTATCCTCCATCAACTATGACATTTAAGGAAGCCGTTTGGACGAGAGCCCTTGTGTGGAACAAGTTCTCGCGTTGGTCACGGAGGCTCGCTTCCTTGACTGTGAGGAGACGACGCGTTACCAAACTCAATGGTGTGCCCGCGTGCAGAGAAGCGGGTTCGCAGTCATAGGCGTCTTCCTCCTCTTCGATGCCTTCATCGATGGCCTCTAGGGTTTGCTCCTCGTCGTCGCAAGACTCGTAGCCGGCGGCGGCCATGGAGAACAAAACCTTCTGAGCGTTTGGGCAATCCTTCTTATAGCGGCCTCTTCCACCACACTTGTAACACTCAAGGTCGCGCCCGCGATCTGTGCCTACTGGAGCTTGTCTGGGCGCGTTCTGGCGCGGCGCGGTGTTTGGCGTCGACGGCTTCGCTTTGGGGGCTTGGCTCGACGCGGCTGTGGTAGAGACATTAGGGCGAACATTAGTAGAAGGCAATCCACTAGGGTTAGAAGAATACCTTTGGTGGCCACTTGGAAAAGTGTAAGACTTTCGACGAGTTATTTGGGCATGAAGTTGCATTGTCGTATGTCTGAGTATGTTCAAATCTTTGATGGGCAAAATCTCGAGTTGATCACGGATGTTGGTGTTCAAGCCACTCAAGAACTTCGTCCTCAAAGTCGATGGTGCAACGAAGATGTTGGCCTTGTAATACATGTCTTCAAGCTTGGAAAAGAACTCGAGTGGAGTCATCGACCCTTGGCGATTTCCATTCTCATTTGATTCCTATAGTCTGGAGGCACGTATTTCTTGGTCATCACGTAGACTAGTTGGTGCCATTCTGTGACTCTGATTCTGTGGCGACGCACGCAGTCATCTTCGAATCTATGCCACCACACGCGGGCGGCTCCTCGGAAGTGAAGTGTCGTGGCGTCGACATGCTCCATAGGTGGCACTCGACAATATCTAAGGGTGTACTCCGTAGCCTGCACTCATTCAAGAAAAAACAGACGGATTGTATTCACCATAAAAATGCTCGATCTTTACCTTGACTTCGTGTCGTTAGTATCGAGGCTGGGCATGTGCTTGGTTGAAAGCGTTGTTTGGCGCGGCGACGTAGAGAGGATTCTCGTAGGCGTGCACACCATGGGGTCTATCACGTCCAACCTGGCGTCTATCGCGGTCTCGGTGATCTTCGCCGCGAGCAAACTCATCCCTTGGCGCATAGGCGTCGTCGTGTCGGCGTCTTCGCGGCTGGGCATCGTAGTCGGCTTGGCAAATGTCCCTTGGCATGACATCGCGACGCTCGCCGCCAATGTCACAAACGCGTTCTGTTTGGGGCTGGAGACACGGGGGAGGTATCCAATCCGAAGGGTGATCCTGCAATTCAAGTGGATCTCCAAGAGGGGGTGAAAAAAATTAGGGTTGACCATACCCGAGTCCTCGATCTCCTCGTCGTCATACTCGTCGAAGTCATCGTGGACATTGGGTGTGATCGACGCGTAGCCATCGGATCCGTAACGCAGCGTCCGAACACTTTGGTGTCGAAGATGATCGCATACATCATGGCTCCGTGGCTGGGTAGTTGGGGTCCTCAATTGATTATCTCATCGCGTATGCCCACTTGGTCGGCGACTAGGTCTCCTTGGCGTCGCGTCGGTTTGCTCGGCTCGGCGAGGGCGGCCTTTGCGTGGCGCTGAGCTCGGTACGCGTCGCTGGGATCTCCGAGAGGCATAGCGATCATCAAAGTTGTATGGTTTAGAAAACTCACCTTGAGTGTCCTCGGCGTCGCGGTCTTTGTCGGAGCCGGTGTCGAAGCCAGCGGGTGTGGCTCTGGGCACGTAGTGGTCCGTGTATGAAACGAAGCCTTGGCGACTCTTGATGACACTTTGCATACGATTGAGTTGTGGTTGATGATGAGATGTAGAAGGCATGATTCCTTTGCCTTTGTCTACTCTAGTCTTCGATGGACCGGCGTCGGTGGCTCATGGTTGAGCCGGCGCGTCCATAGCACTCAATGGAGTTGGAGTGGGCACGAGTTGTGCCGCGCGTTCTCTGGCTTCAAATTGAGCAACGCATTGACGAAGAGCTTGGATCTCTCGTTGCTCCTCGGACAACTCCATGATGGGATCTTGTTGTGGGGGATCAATCGGTGGTTGGTCTTGGGGTAGACCCAACGGCGGTGGATGTGGGTTGGTGTTGTCGACTCCAAGTTGGTCTTCACTGTGTCCAGCCGTCATGTAACCTATAATAATATGACCAGACATGGGAGTAAAAATGAACCAAAAGACAACAAAGAACAACAACCAAGAAAATCACTAGTCAAGTCACAAAGTTCACGTAGGTAGGGTTAGTTTGGCTTGTCGTGAGGGCGGCTTGGCTTGCACAAGTGATGGTGTATCAAGCAAGTTGCAATCAAACAAACAAGAATAAATTGGAACCTTAAAACAAACGTAAACAAAGTAACCTAATTAGCAAGAAATCACCATCTAAGAAGCTTGACCTAGACGGCGGAAGGGTTGAGAAGATGAGCTTAGACCGAGTCGAGTGGATTAGGGTTGCCTTATTTTGGCTTTACCTAACTTTGGTAACTTTTTTTTTTGAATATCTTTTAGATATCTTTTTTTTATTTTTATAATATCCGAGATCTTATCTTTTGATCTTTTCGGATTTGCAAAAGGAAACAAAAGAAAACGGCCTAAGTAACAAGAATATCACAATTGTGATCTTTAGAGATAGGAGAGAGAAGATAAGATTTGATATGATATCTTATAGAAGGAAATTCGGCTAACTTAACTAAAAAGCAAAATCTAGCAAACAAGGAAACTCTATCCACGCGTGAAACAAGGAAATAAAATATTCTAGCATGCAAGATAACAAATTACCTAACACACCAAAACTTAGGGAACAAGGAAAAATTTCAGCCAAGATATGATCTTGTAGAAACCGAATAGGTGATGGAAATATGGAAATTTGTGGCTTTTCTCAACAATCTTACGAAAACAAAACGATGGGGGTCAAGTTTTTTTTGTGTGAACAAGATGCAAACTTGAGTTCGTGACTTACAAGACTGCTGGGCTCTAATGCCAGTTGATGTGTTCTTGCCTCCGATGACAAGCCAATTGTCAAAGGTGACACCTTTGGATCTAGTCTTGGGCGAGAAGTCACTCCTTTTAGAGTTTATCGGACACGGTGGTGCTGCGAAGCGAACCCGGTGGAGGTGGTCTGGAAGATCGCGGTGTCGGCGAGGCTGAGTGTCACGATTAGGGTCACGATAGCGAAGACGACGTCGATGGTGATGGCGAGGGCAAGCGCGATGTAAGCGATTATGCCATACTATCACTTTGCTAGAAATGCTGCTTGTGCCATACTATCACTTTTGGTGATTTGTTTTTGCTTTTCTACTTAAAGTACCGTATGATACACCTTGTTCGCATGAGGCAAAGGCTCATGTGACAAATTTTGACTTTTAATGGACTCATAATCTGCATTCAATTTCATCAGAAAGTCTATCACCTTGGACCGATTATCCATTTCCAAGACTCGATTCAGAATACCACATTTACACTGAGCAATTCCTCCACAAGTGCATATAGGATAGCCATTCAAATTTTGCAATTCATCCCAAATAGTCTTAACTGTAACAAAATATGCAGTCATAATTAAGCTTCCTTGACATACCTGAGCTAATTCATGCTTCAACTTGTAAACAAGTGGATTGTTGCTCTATTGATATCGCTCGCAAATTTTAAGCCATAAGTCTCGAGTAAAATCGGATTGAACAAAGGTGGACGCCAGCTTGCGAGTCATGGTGCTCATAATCCAACAGGCGATCATGCGATCGCACCTGTGCCAGCGCGCGTAGGTGTTAGAATTGAGCGTCGGCCTCACCATGGTTCCATCAATGAAACAGAGTTTCATTTTCGCATCGAGCGCCATCTTAATCTGGCGACTCCATAGAAGATAGTTTCCTCCGTCAAACATCACCGTAGAAATAATCATTCACGGTGAATCGGAGTTTCCTAGCATCAGTGGACCGCTCTGCGAATTTTTTACCAAAGTAGGCACTTATTACAAATTTATTCCCAATTTAGGCTCGGAATGAAACTTATTCTGAGAATAGGCTGGTTGGCGGAGGCTCGGACTAAGTCGTTGTACATAGGAGCGACTACTGTAAAATAAAACGGTGAACGAAACAACGACTTATGCCGAAACAGACTTTGATTTTTTTTTTTTTTTTAAAAGTAAGAGTCGCTGTTTCAACCGACGACTATATTATTTATATTTCCCGGTTCTATTTCAAAACAAAAAAAAAATATTTTTATAAGTCGCTGCACAGTGCAGCGACTCACCCTATAAATTAAAAAAAATTAAAAAAAAGTTTCTTCCTCCTATTTCTTCCCCAGATCCAATTTGGGGCACCAACCAAGGGCTCCGGCTCCCCCTCCGCGCTGCCAACCAAGGCTTACACCGCCGACCAAGACCTCCTGCCACCGGCTAAGGCATCTCCTTCATTCTGTGCCGCCGCCCAAGGGCCTCACCCTCCGCGCTGGCGCCCAAACACCTCCCACCGTGCCACCGCCTAGGGGCGCCTCTTCCTCGTGTCGCCGCCTATGGGTGTCTCCCTCCGTCACCAATCAGAAGAAAGAAACATAAGAAAGAAATTGGATAACTTGGTAGAGGAAGATGAAAAGAAAGAGAAGAAAGAAATTGGATCTGGGGAAGAAGTAGGAGGAAGATGAAATAATTTTTTTTTAAATTTATAGGGTAAGTCGCTGCACACTGCAGCGACTTATATATATAATTTTTTTTATTTTGAAATAGAACCGGGAATTATATAAATTGGGAATAAATTTATAGGATAAGTCGCCGGTTGAAACAGCGACTCTTCCTTTTTTTAAAAAAAAATCATATCAAAGTATGCTTCGGCATAAGTCGTTGTTTCATTCACCGTTTTATTTCACGGTAGTCGCTATTTCGTACATCGACTTAGGCCGAGCCCCGCGAGATAACCTATTCTCGGTATAAGTTTTATTCCGAGTCTAAATTGGGAATAAATTTGTAATAAGTGCCTACTTTGGAAAAAAAAATCCAAAAAACAATCAAAACTCCACCCAACCAACCAACCCATTCAACTAGAGAAGTTCAACCCCAAGAAATAAAATTTCCCAAGGTAGATGACCATCCCACACGACCCACCAGAAAGACACCGAAGTCAAAATCAAAACACCACCAGGAATAACAATCAAGATAAAAGCAAATCAATAAACCACCCATAGCACAACACCCTTTGGAGAAGCACATACAAGTACAATTGACGGCGGCAAGGTGGACAATCCAACGAAGGTAAAAAAAGGTAGACCCAAATCCATAGCACTGGTAAAGTAACAGTAGCAACACATTAAAAGGTGGACAGCATAGAACATTACAGGTGGAGAGTCCACATTACAGGTGAAAAGTCCGTTTCACGTGCGAAATATGCTTACCATGCGAAATGCGAAACGGTCGCGTTCATTCGAGTTCATAAATAGACACCACATGTTCATTTTCTGAGCGATAATGTTCATTATCTGGGGGGTAATATTCAAGGGCATTGTACTGTTAAAAAAAGGGAGGGATAGTGAATAGTGACGCGGTGGTATAACCGTAAATATGGCAATTTTTTTTTCGGTCAACAATTTTTATTTATTTTTTATTTATTTATTGTCTTTGATCGTTCTGGAATAGACAATTATTAACGTTCACATATAAGTACTATATGTTCATTGTATGTGTCGTATAAGTTCACATATAACATGATCATGTTTCAACACATGTCTTTGAACATTCAGTGCTTATTTGTGAACGTGAATGTACAAATAAATGAACATCTAATGCTTATTCGTGAACCTTCTATATAGGCTTTTTCAGAATGATCACGGGACGAAAATGAAAAAAAAAAAAAAAAAAAACGTACGGCCGAGATTGCTTCGCATTTCGCACGGGAAACCTATTTCGCACGGGAACCCAAATCTACAGGTGGAGGCATAATAAAGAAGAGCGACAGCAAAAACCATGCCATATTACCAGACGAGGCAGGACAACGACAATGCCGCAATGACAGACCCGTAGTTACTACGTACGGAACATGGGCATACTTTCAAAGGCAAAAATTTAATAAACGGAAAACATAAAATGAAAATACGAAAAGGTAAAAGCTAAAATTACCTAACCCAATGGACACAAAACACACACAACAAGAGACAGCGATAGCAAGCTCATGGCCATGCAACATATTTTTGAAGTATTTCTTCTTGATGAACAACTCTTTTTTTAAGAGAGCATGGATTTAACATGTCAAACATGCCCTTAACGAGAAATCTTACTAATTCCTCTACTATACAAATTTTGTTTGGATCAAGTAACATCCACACATATCAGCACCATGGTTGCCAAAAAAAAAGACCATCTCATATATATATATAGAATTAGGCTCAAGTAGATACTAGTATTACGATAAATAGTAAGAAGCATCTTAAGCCATGTGATTTAGACAATTCAACGGCTAAGATCTATTTTTTTGTGTAACGGTGTGCTGGGACGTAGGCTAACAAATCTTTGAGATTTGCAATTCCTGTAATTATACTCTACAAGTCTTTTTCTGGAAACAAATAATTAAGCATACTCACGTCTTCCTTCTATTTTCAACTCCTTTATCTCTTTCTTTGTACTTTGAGAGAGGGCACCTCGTTTAAATTTCAAACTGGAGTGATATTTTCTGTTTCACATGTGGCATGCTACTAGTGTTGGAGGAAGAACGTTTGTTGGATCACAACTATCAAACCTAACATATAAGTCCAATGGGGTTCCATCCTAAAATTAATTGATAATAGGAGGAGTAATCCATGTACTTATATACTAGGCTTGAAACCTCCACAATTCCAATATGGGATTCACATGTGATCGACCCCAACAATCTCCCCCTCACTTGTGAATCCATCACAAACCGGACCACCACGCACCTAAACCACCAAGAGTCATCATTTGACTTGCACGTCTACACTGCGTGCTCACTCTTGGAACGCAACGGGTCAAAGGATAACCCGTTGGAGAGCACCGTGATGTCTATCTCTACCTGGTGCAACCGGCCCATGCCGAACCATCGGCTCTGATATCACTTGTTGGGCCCGGAAGCGCAAATTCTGTGCCAACTAGGAGTAACGACAATTCTACTGACAATCAAATGACACCCAGAAACATCGACAAACACAGAATCTCTGGATAACCAGATCACAGACAAACTCAAGCAACAGAATAATCACAATAACCAACACAGGAATTTAACGTGGGAAAACCCTCAATCACGAGAGGGGAAAAAACCCACGACCGGCCAACCAAGCCAATCAATCTACTAATCAACAAATCAGTACAAGCGTTTAACAATACAAGTCTCACACACAGGAGACAAACATGGAGATCTCAAACACCCCTCTAAATACAATCCGATCTAGATAGGATTCCTCTCCAACTAACTAAACCACTTGTTCATGAGATTAGGGATTCCAAAGGGAGATGAACTTACCAAACCCTTGTTGGTAACGAGCTATCCGGATCCAAGAGACGATCTCCAAGGCCAAGGAAGAGCAAAACTAGCTCTTTTCTCTACCTTTCTTTTTCTCTCTCCTCCAAGCTCTCTCCTCTCTCTTTTCTTTCTTTGCTGGCTGCACACTCAAGAAGCTCAAAATGCTTCTCTTTTACGGTGGTGGCTGCAGATGCACCCCTTCATTTGCTATCTAACCTAGCAAATAAGTTTGGGCTAGACTTTGGGCCCATTGGCCCAACAATCTCCCCCTTCAGCCCAAGGGAAAGACGTCATCATCCTGGCCTCACCTGCATCTGAGTCCCGTCTCGCCATCGTGGCGCGGAACCGATGCTCGCCAAATATCATCATCACTACCATCCTCTAGCTCCCCCTCATCCGTAACTCTCTCGAACACTGAGGTAGGATATCTGGTGGACTCATACTCCTCTCTCTCTGACCTCCTGGCAGTTTCTTCAGTCTGTGTTGGCTCTCCCTGCTCAGATCCTTCATCAGCTTCAACACCTAATGAACACTCCTCTGACACGGGTATCACATCAACACCATCCTCTGAAGTAAACTCCACACTTGTGCCATCCCCTTCTGACGTCTCAGAAGATCCGCTGAATCTTGTCTGCTTCACAGACAAACTATCATCACAAGTGCTCAAGATCACACCGACAACAGAATTGAGAGACTTCTTTGCCTGAACCTGCAGCCTCATCTCACTCAAGCATGTCGACCGCCTATGCATCCAATCAAGTGAAGTATCATCTTGAGCTCCACTCAAGCCTTCCTTGATATCTCACATCTGAGTCTGATACAAGGTGTCTTTCAAGCTGCCCCTTGCAATCACCATGGAACCTTTGACGAGTTTCCACTTCTTATCACCAAAGAAGTTCTTGTAGCCCTCCTGATCCAAAATATTTAGAGAAATCAGATTCATCCGCAGATCCGGTATGTGGCACACATTCTTCAATGTTTGTCTTCACACAAACATCACCCATATCAACCACCTCTGCATGACTGACGTTCCCCATCTTCACCGTGCCAAAGACTCATGCTCTGTACGTAGTGAATGCTTCCTTCCTTGATGTACAGTGGTAAGACGAACCAGAGTCAACAACCCACTCTACACAAGTATCTGGCTCACAACTCTGAGCATGAACACAAGAGAGAACAACCAATGCATCCTCATCACCATGCACAGTTGCAGTGGTGTTTTCATCATTTTCCTTCTGATTTTTCTCCTTCCAATGTTTACAGTTTCTCTTGATATGCCCTTCTTTGCCACAGAAGTAACAAGCATAGCTCCTCTTGGTCTGCGATCTACCTCTCGATCTACTCCTCGAATCTGTCACCAAAGCATGTGATGTATCCGTGCCCATATCCTTCCTCCTAGTCTCCTCATTGTAGAGACTATCCTTCACTGCAGATAAAGACACAACACCACTCGGAGCAGAATTGTTGATGGATACCACCAGAGTCTCCCAACTGTCAGGCAAAGAACTCAAGAGCAATAGGGCTTGTAACTCATCATCAAGGACCAACTTCATCGTGTTCAACTGATTCACCAATTCCTGAAATTCACTCAGATGCTCTGCAATAGGCTTTCCGTCTCTGTACTTGAGATTCACCAGCTTTCTAATCACAAAAGCTTTACTCTGGGCTGACTTTCTCTCATACATATCTTCCAATTTCCACAACACCTGTGCATCCGTCTCGTTGCTAATATGGTGATAAACACAGTTATCCACCCATTGTCTGATGGTTCCAATAGCCTTTCTGTGCAGCTTCTTCCAGTCACTCTCAGATGTCTCAGTCGGCCCTTTTGATCCCAACTCAACCGGATCATACAAGTCCCTGCAGTACAACAAATCTTCCATCCGCGACTTCCAAATCGAATAATTTGAAGCCGTCAACTTGATCATTGTACCCGCAAAGTCTTTAACTTTCATTGTCATCTTCACTTCTAATGCCCACAATCTCAACACAACCAAAATCTCTGATACCACTTGTTGGGGAAAGAACGCTTGTTGGGCCACAACCACCAAGCCCAACACATAAGCCCAATGGGGTTCCATCCTAAAACCAATTGGTAATAGGAGGAGTAACTCATATACTTATATGCTAGGCTTGGAACCTCCATAATTCCAATTTGGGATTCACATGTGACCCCAACAACTAGAGCACTCAATCTCTTTCCAATGAAGATCTTGTGATGTCGTATTTTAATTCTCGATTGTTGTCAACAGTGGCGGACTCAGGGAATTTGAAGGGGTGGCCGCCCTCGCTAGCCTCCACCGATTTTAGTATATTACGGGAAAATACCTAGTAGAAAAGTAGTTATTTTAAAAAAGCATTGTCCCGCCCCCTTTTACAGCAATTTCCCCCCCTTTTACAGCACTTTTAAAAATAGTAAAGACAACGCTTTTTTCAGAAAACCGCTTTCTTTGACCTTTTTACAAGCTAATAGACAACACTTCTTTTAAAAAACCACTTTCCCACTTCTTCATTTTCCCGAAAATTCTAATTAGCATAAATCTTTGTTTGTTATATTTGCTAAAAAAAACTTATCCAATTTTATTTATGATCTATTTTTAATGATTTGATTAGATTAATTAGACATTATTCAAATTGATTTTTTTTGTTTAGTTTATTGTCAAATTAATTTTAAAAAATGGTTATCAATTGCAAATATTTGACTGTAAATTATTTTAACGAGTAAAAATGTTGCTAATAATATTCGTAAATCGATCAATAGTTTTGGACTCCTTGTACTTCCGCCCCTCCTTCCGAGTAATCCTGGGTCCGCCACTGGTTGTCAAACTAGAAGCTCCCCATTTCGTCAAAAAGTTGTTCAAAGTCCATATCCTAAAGACCCCATAATCTATATGTTCATCGCAAGAATGCTTTGTATTGAAAATGGTGAAGTATGCACTCTATTTTGGTGCACAATTGTACATACATCGGTGCATAATTGATATTTCCCATTGATCCACCGAATCTCCGGCGTTGACCGATCGTTGACCGATCGTTGACCGATCAGTGAACTGGAGTACACATAATTGTTCACACTACTACATTTAAGCCCTAATGCAACAGCTAAAACTGTTTCCTAAAGTATGGGGAACCGTTTCTTTTATCCTAATGAAACGATTTCTAACTGTTTCAGTTGTTGTCATTGCATTAAACCTAATGAAACAGTTAATTTATGTTAATGAAACGACTTACAAAGTAAAAACAAACTATTTCATTAGATAATGAAAAACGTTTTATTTGAGCATTATCTAATGCAACTCTTTTTAACAACTATTGAAACAGTTTTCATATTTTCAATACAACATATATGATTGATGATGAAACGATTTTCATTGTTTATTGGAATTCTATGAACAATACAAGATTCTATTTAACGTATAGTTTTGCACATATAAACAAATATAAGAGGATGGTTAAGTGCAAAATACAAAAAATCTTGCATCAAAGGAGATGAAGAATTATCCGTCAGTTGAATTTGACACCAATTAATATATAACTTCATTCCTATACACCTTACCTCATGGATACATCTCTATATATTATTCTTTACGAAGTATCGGCTCCTTTCGTATTCTGTTCTTGAACAATTTTTTCCCCTACATCATAACTCTGGTATCCTTAGTAGAAGCATGAAACACCACATTTTCACAGACTTACAACGACACAAAGAATTCCCTCCAGGTTGAACGAAACGGATAAAAACAAAATCCAAATCCTGGCAGTCAAATTTTCGGTACAAGTTAGCAAGTTAGTACTAGTACGTGCAAGGAACTGGCCTCATTGTTTCTCTTTAGCTTCACCCTCTATGCAATCTAGATTTCGTTACAACCTCATAAGCAGGTCTACTAGGATAATCTACTATATAACTACTAAATACAAAGCCCAACTGCGCCACATGCTATTATCATATTGATTTTGTCACATGTCATCACCATAATTTTTTTAATTTTTTTTCAATAAAACAACAAAAACTAAAAATTATATACCAACTATAATCTACTTTCCTAATTAATATATAAATACACATATACCTACCTTATTTATAAATTACAATCAATAATTACCAAAACTAAGTAATAATATTACACAGCTTTCATATTTAATTACGACACAATTAGTTTTCACCAAAACAATCAATAATTACCAAAATTAAGTAATAGTATTACACAACTTTCATATTTGATTACGGCACTATCATTTTTCACCAAAACAATCAATAATCACCAAAACCTATTAAGCATAGCAATTGAATCCTGATAATGATTGTTCAACCTACACAACAAAACAACACATTGATAAGAACAATACTGCAAATCTCATAATTAATCCCAAAAATTAGTATGACTAGAATTTACCCCAAAGAAAGACTTCAATAAGAACAATGCTTGCAAATGTCAAATATGCTGCAAATCTCAACATTGGTAGAGCAATGCTGCAAATCTTTTATTTCATTAGTTTTGTTGTTTCGACTTAGACATTATTTTACGGTTTATCATTATCTATATTTTAATATTGGATGTGGCTATTTCGGTTTCATAACTATATAGCCATTTTTTTAATATAAATAAAGTAATAGAGAGTGTCACCTCTCTTTCGATAATTTATTCTATTGTTCTTTTTTAATACGTAATATTAAATTACAGTTTATAAAGCTCATCAGTATTATTAATTATGTAATGGCCCAATAAGCCCTATAATTAATTATTTTAATTTATATATATAATATTTACTAAAACATATTGTATGCTGTGAGCGAAGGTGGAGAATCAATTTAAAGTTGGGCCTATAAGCCGATTAAAACTATTCAAAGTTGCATTCAATATTAATGTCATATACATTTAGTAGTTATAAATATAAATTTATATTATATTTTTATAATACTAAATTAAATATTTACCGTGGACCTTTTGTAATTTTTTTGATTACTTATATTAATTAGTTACATATGTTTATGTATTTTTATGATATTAGGACAAAAACATTAGTAGTATGTAGATTAATTTATTTTATTTGAATATATTTTAGATTTGCAGGGTGATTTTGTTATGGACGAATTAATCCGACAAAACAGAACGTTGAAATTGCCTTTTATTAGAGAGAAACGACAATGGACAAATTCAAATAGATCAGGTTAATAAATTGCATTTAATTCTTTGACATTTGTTTTCGATGAATTGAAATATGAAATTTAATCTACTATATAACTACTAAATGCAAAGCCCAACTGCGCCACATGTCATCACCATATTGATTTTGCCACATGTCATCACCATAATTTTTCTAATTTTTTTTCAATAAAACAACAAAAACTAAAAATTATATACCAACTATAATCTACTTTCCTAATTAATATATAAATACACATATACCTACCTTATTTATAAATTACAATCAATAATTACCAAAACTAAGTAATAATATTACACAGCTTTCATATTTAACTAGTGTAATACCCGTGCCTTGCACGGGATTTGTTTATTTTTTCTTATATTTAAAAAAAATAGTATATAAAAATCATATATTTAATTGATATAGAAATATATAGATAGTGACTATTATAAAAGTAGATGAATGCTAATGTAAAAAAGGACTAATTGAATACAAAATATTGAAGAGATTAACAAAATACATTATCGAAAGAGAGACGAAACTCTCCATAACTTTATTAATAGTAAAATTGGCTAAATTGTTTTGAAACGTGGATAGTCACATCCCTAACATCTATACTACTAAAACGATAAAGCATAATCAAAATGTTTATCTAATACATAAAAATAAAACCCTAAACATAAAATCTCGTAAGATGTTCAAAATTGCTACAAATTATGAAAAACTTCGTTGTATACTACATTGGTAGTAGTATTAGATCTTTTTTATTTTTTTCCCATATCAAAATCTTCAAACCTTTCTTGCTAGTAACTCTTGATGATGCAACATAAAACTGACCGTGAGTAATGCAACATAAAACTGACCATGAGTGAAAACATGGCGAGGAAGATACAAACCGACATTTATAAGAGATTGGCTTTGGCTATTTTTTATTATCATAGCAAAACAGACACTCAAGAGAAGTTGTCTTCGTTGAAACTTGAATGGATATGAAGTGTCTGACTGTGACATGAGCATGCGAGGATTCAAAACTGTATATCTAATATTATAGTTAAAATAATTCTTCCTTGTATGACATGATTGTCGAGCTGCGTGGTTATCAATCTTGTCACATTACATAACTCGAAGACTGGTCAATATTTCAATGACAAACTTTAAGACATGGAAATGCCAATTAACACCCAAAATATGTTTCTCTTTCTTTCTTGCCTTATTCTTCTTGTAGTAATCATGATTTTCCTTCATAATCATGAATTGATCTTTGTGCTATAATTAGAAAATTTTGGATTTTTATATAATTTGTAATTTTTTGATGTATAATCTTTGTGATTAACTTGTAATATTTCTGCTTGATTTGTATTTAAATTAGGAAAAATGAGTGTTAGGTTTAGGATATCAGTCTTTGATTTATAATTAAATTTATTTTAATTTTTTTATAAAAAACATTAAATGACGTGACAGTTTTAATGAGGGAGTGTCATGTGACGATTTTAATAAGAGAGTGTCATGTGACATAATTGGGTTCTTGTTTAGTAGACATATAGTAGATTCTTGAAATTTTTTGGAAAGAGTTTATGTTAACAATATTATAGATTTATTTAAGTACATAAGTAATATATGGTAGAGAATATTTTGTGTTACGTTTTGAAAAAAATGAATTATTAAAATATACATATGGTATGCATAGCCTTTTAATACTATATATATACTAAATTAAAACCATTCTATTCCACATGAAACTCTTTACTAAGCCTATAAATTTCTTATGCCATATGTCACACTCATATTCATTTTTTCACATGACATTTTTTCAATACTTTTCTTTAAAAAATTAATGTTAAAAATATTGCAGATTTATTTCTATAGTATATAAACAAATATTACAGAATATTCTATGGTCAGTATTGGAAAAAGATAATCAAATATTACAAAATGTTTTGTTGTACATTTTAGAAAGATTTTATTGTAAATAATATTCATATGGCAAGTGGAGGATTCGATTACTGTAAATTTTTTACTTTTAAAATAAATCTAAAAAACCCACAGGTTGTCACTTGTCCAATTCAATACCGTGACACCACGTGATAGCGTAAAATTTGTGCTTATTCTGGGGACGTCACCTAACGCAGTGGGTATTATGCTTTAGTAATTATATAGTAGATTAGTATATATATAGTTATGGATTTATTAGTTTTAAAATCATAAATATTTTTTATTAACAAAATAGAATTTACTTTTTAAAAAAACTCATATAATAAGATAAAGTTTTATATTGTCAATATTATTTAGCTTTAAATAATTATGGTAAAACTTCGATAATAAGATCAGAAAGGATAAAATTATTATTTAGTTTTAAATAATTATGGAAACAAACAATAAGATAAGATTAATAGTTATGATAAAAATTCGAAAATAAGATAAGAAATGATATAATTATTATATAGCTTTAAATAGTTATGAAAATAAACAATAAGATAATATATTCGATTACATGGAAAATAATGTGGCGGGTGAGGTGACATAGCTCAGAGGCTGACATGTAGGCGAATTGAACGTGGTGACAAACGTAGACGAATTGAACGTGGTAACGACACATAGGCGAATTAAACTGAAACTGGCACGTATATTTTAAGCTTCTGCTTTAAAATATATAAATAATAGATTTTTACAATTGAATATATGAATGTAAATTATTTGCTTCCTTTCATCGTTCATGGGTATCAAAATGATAAATGTCATACTAAATTTGGTCCATCAATTAATTAATTAAATGTTCTACAGTAAGCAAATTCAATACTTATGTGCCGATGACAGTGATTAGCTAATCTTTAATTTGGTCAATCAATTAATTAAGGAAATAGTTGTAATATAAACTTATTATGACTAATCTTTAATTTATGGTAACCGTTAGATATTCCATATTTATAATTTTAAATTCAAATATAAAAAAAATCACATGTTACCATATGTCAAAATCAATACCGTGACGACATGTGGCAAAAAAAATTTGGTTTATTGTGGGAGTGCCATGTGGCTTAGTGGGTGTTTTGTTTTAGTAATTATATAGTAGATTACGACACAATTAGTTTTCACCAAAACAATCAATAATTACCAAAATTAAGTAATAGTATTACACAACTTTCATATTTGATTACGGCACTATCATTTTTCACCAAAACAATCAATAATCACCAAAACCTATTAAGCATAGCAATTGAATCCTGATAATGATTGTTCAACCTACACAACAAAACAACACATTGATAAGAACAATACTGCAAATCTCATAATTAATCCCAAAAATTAGTATGACTAGAATTTACCCCAAAGAAAGACTTCAATAAGAACAATGCTTGCAAATCTCAAATATGCTGCAAATCTCAAATATGCTACAAATCTCAACATTGGTAGAGCAATGCTGCAAATCTTTTGTTTCATTAGTTTTGTTGTTTCGACTTAGACATTATTTTACGATTTATCATTATCTATATTTTAATATTGGATGTGGCTATTTCGGTTTCATAACTATATAGCCATTTTTTAATATAAATAAAGTAATAGGGAGTGTCACCTCTCTTTCGATAATTTATTCTATTGTTCTTTTTTAATACGTAATATTAAATTACAGTTTATAAAGCTCATCAGTATTATTAATTATGTAATGGCCCAATAAGCCCTATAATTAATTATTTTAATATATATATATAATATTTACTAAAACATATTGTATGCTGTGAGCGAAGGTGGAGAATCAATTTAAAGTTGGGCCTATAAGCAGATTAAAACTATTCAAAGTTGCATTCAATATTAATGTCATATACATTTAGTAGTTATAAATATAAATTTATATTATATTTTTTATAATACTAAATTAAATATTTACCGTGGACCTTTTGTAATTTTTTTGATTACTTATATTAATTAGTTACATATGTTTATGTATTTTTATGATATTAGGACAAAAACATTAGTAGTATGTAGATTAATTTATTTTATTTGAATATATTTTAGATTTGCAGGGTGATTTTGTTATGGACGAATTAATCCGACAAAACAGAACGTTGAAATTGCCTTTTATTAGAGAGAAACGACAATGGACAAATTCAAATAGATCAGGTTAATAAATTGCATTTAATTCTTTGACATTTGTTTTCGATGAATTGAAATATGAAATTTAATATAAATACTAAATATGCAAGTTCTATTCTTGGAGTTAGTCCAAATTCTTCAGTTAGTGAACGTATCCCCCTGACCGACATTTCAAATGGTTAATGATTGTTATTCTATAAAGTCTCTATTTATTTTTATAATACTAAATTAAACTACACAGCTTGGCAGTCATGTCATACAAAGGAGAATTATTTCAGGCAACAATATTGAACATACGGTTTTGATTTCTCGCATGATCATGTCACCGTCAGACACTTCAATTTCTTGCAAATGTCGGTTTGTATCTTTCACGACCTGTTTTCAATCATGGTCAGTTTTATGTTGCTTCATCAAGGGTGACTAGCAAGAAAGATTTAAAGATATTGATTTGCGATAAAGACAAGAAGAGATATAGTACTACAACTAATGTAGTATACAATGAAGTTTTTGATAATTTGTAGCAATTTTAAACATCGTGCCATATTTTATGTTGAGCGTGTCATTTTCATGTAATAGAGTTAGATGAACATTTTTATTATGTTTGATCGTTTTAGTAGTATTGATGTAAAGGGGTGTGGCTATCCATGTTTCTAAGACTACTTAGCCAATTTTTATTTAATAAAGTTATGGGGAGTTTTATATCTCTTTATATAATGTAATTTTTTATATCTTTGATTTGTTTAGTCGATTAGTCATTTTTGATTTAAATAACTAATCAAATATATATTAAAACATTAATTCATCGATAATTAAAATATATCATTTTTATAAATATAAGAAAAAAATAAATAATTTCGTACAAGACATGGGTATTAGAGTAGTTAATTCCTATTCTTCTACCTTAGTGCCACTGTGGACAATTGCTTCCAAATCAACAACCTAATTAAAACCAGTCAGAGAGATCACAGAGACGAGGTGGACCCAACTCTGGTCGAAATCGAGCCGTCGAGGTGGACCGTTGGAGAGAACATAGAGACGACCGTTGATCCGATGTTCATGGTGGATCGACAACGGTTGTTGTTGGTGAGCGGCGAAAGATCGAGGTCAGACTTTTGGGGAGGAGGCGAGGAGCAGAGCTTCTGGAGATCCCCTATTAGCGTCTTGGTGGGATTCTCAAATTGTCAAAATTAAACACATAGCGCAAACAACAAACCCTAAGTTAAATTTGGGAAATAAATTTTAGGAAGAAGAGTTATTAAACCTAATGAAACGGTTTCTTCAAACCGATTAAAACCGTTTCAAAATTGATAAACCAACCATTTCATTTTAAAAAACCGTTTCATTCTAGTGTTGCATAAGCTAAATTTGCTTGAATCATTTCTTCGACTATTTCATTATATAAAACTGTTTGATTAAATTGATTCGATAGAGCTTAATTGTGATAGTGGCACCATGCTACAACAAATTATGCACACTTATACTGTAATAAAATGTGCACCGAGATAGAGTGTGTATTATATTAAAAATAATTGTGCACCGAGATGGACTTGCATCATATCATAAAAAAATATGCACCACCTTAGAAAAAATTGTACACCATATTTCATGTGTTTGTGCATCAAACATTTCATGTTTCATGTGTTTTTTGTCATTTTATTTGATTTGCTGAGATTTGTTTGCACGTTTAACCCCGTTCGCAACGAACACATTTTCTATATATATTGGTTTATTTGGGTTTAACCCGCCAGGAGGGTGTGATTTACGCTAACCTGTTTGACTTGTCGGTCTTAAAATATTATTTGGGCTTAACCCTCTATGAGGATGTGATCTGGGCTAGCTCATTTAGCTTATCGGCCAAAGTCATGTGTTAATTGGTCTAGGCAATTCCTCTTAAAGGGACTTGTGGAAATGTACCCTACATTTGAATTTAGGGATTAAACATAACTAGTATATATATATTATAAGATTGATGGGCTCCTTCTATTGTCGATTCTCTAGAATGAAACCTCATTAAGTTTATATGATTGGCTTATCGTGGATGCAGGCACGGACTGAATTCATCTCCCGCTTATGGATCCACCGGACATCATCAACGTAAATACGAGTACACAAGAGAAGGCATATCATTATTAATCGAAACACGTACAAACACCACGATCGGCCGTCACACTCGCGTACCAATCATCCATCTCCTTCGATCCTACACATAGACTTGGACGAAACTAGCTCTACAATAACAAAATCATGCAAGCATGAATGAAAAGCTACAAAGCATGACAATTGGTAGGAAGAAAAGTCAAAGAGTCGCGCTTAAGATCATGCAACACCAACAGATTCTGCTGCTGCACATTCCCAAACACCGACATCCCACTCGCACTCCCCATCGCCAGGCACAGCATGCCGGGGTCCCCCTCGCTCTCCCCCGCCACCCCCACCATGTAGTTCTCCGCCGGAATCGCCAGGTCCGCCCCCTCGAAGTGGAACACCATCGCCGGCACGTCCACCGGGCCCGACCCGCCCGGCATCTTGAAGCAGAGGTCCAGCCCCGTGTCCTCCGTCGTCGCGTTATCCGCCACCTCCAGCTTCACCCGCCTCAGGACCTCACGTCGAAGCGGCCCGTACGCGGCCTCGTCCAGGTACGTGATCGTCGTGCCGGAGTCGATTATCATGCCGCCGGAGCCGTCCCCGTGGAGCGCGAAGGCCGACTTCGGGATGGGCAGCCGCGCCCCGCCCACGCTGATCCCCTGGAGGTTCAGGTAGTAGAAGGACGGCTGGGTGGGGTTCTTGGCCAGCGGGGTGGTGACGGCGGCGGCTGACGCGTTCTTGTTGCGGACGAGGGCGTCGGAGAGGGAGCCGAGGAGGAGGGTGCCGACGTCGGCGGTGGCGTCGGCGCTGATGGAGGTGAGGCAGTAGGAGAACTTGGGCTCCCGGAGCTGGGAGACGAGGGAGAGCGGGCCGCGGCCCAGGCCCACGAGGCCGGCGCCCTGGTCGAAGCCGCCGCCCTGGTTCTCGTCGCCGCAGCCGAAGGCGACGTTGGGGACGGAGGCGGAGAAGGTGAGGGTCTCGGTGGCGAGGGTGCCGGAGGTGGTGGAGTAGTCGCCGTACTCGTAGGTGTAGGCGCAGTGCTTGCGGTCGGAGCAGGAGGGGAGGGGGAGGGCGGCGCAGAGGGCGGCGTTGCAGGGGAGGGCGGCGTAGGAGGAGGAGTTGGCGGGGGCGAAGATGGGGGAGGGCTGGTCGTAGCAGTGGAGGCAGGGCGAGCACTGAGTCCAGATGAGGTCGCTGCCGGTGTCGACGATGGCCGAGTACGCCAGCGGCGGCGTTCCGATGGAGAGGTTCATCAGGAACTCGCCCTGTCCAGGGTGGATCGGCGCCTTTATTCCGCTCGCTGCCGCGCCCCTATACGTCGCCCTCATCGTCGAAGTCGTCGCACTCAGCTGCTCCAACCTGCACATCCATTCATCACTAGTACTTATATATAACTTTATGTACGCGCGTCTCATGTTTCTATAAGGTCTAAAGAGTGGTACAATATAACAATATTTTTCTGTCAATCTAAGAAAATAACACCCATTTTGGAGTTCAATATACGTGTATCATACCCTTTACCTTCTTTTTTTAGAGGAACCATATATACCCTTTACCTTAAACAATATAATGTTCTTTTTCGTCTGCAGTGTGGAAAGAAATACATAGATAACAATTCATTTTATTGATATACTTAATTTCTTATCAAGTACTTACCGTATTTCAAATTACATTTAAAGAGAAAAAACGACAATTTTGGAGTTTGAGGGAGTATATTTTATGATTTTGATATCTATGTTTTATTACGAGAAATATATTCTAGATTATCTTTTATTTAAAAAGTTACGAACGATTGTGCCTACAATAACTACATACTAAATGTAATTCTTTTCTCTAAATTTTACAAAATCTGTATCACTACATTTTGCTTCGCCGTTCTTCTTAAGGATATTCTATTTATATGGATTTCACGTCGAGACTTAGGGTCTGTTCGGTATGGCTGAGATTTATTGTGACTGAGGTTTATTGGGACTGAAACTGAAGTAGTAACTGAACTGGGCTGAAGCTGATAATATAAGTTGGGAGCTTAAACTGAAGCTAAAAATAAGGAATGTTCGGTGAATTATCGAGACTTAATTTTTCCATGAAAATTACAAAATACCCCTAATTTAATTTTGTGAGAATTATGTTGAGGGGTAAATTTTAGGATTGGGATTTTCACATTTGCATCTTCCCTCCCCGCAGCTTCTTCCTCCAAAATTGAATTGTAGACGGATGAGGTCATCTGCTGCCACGAGCTACAGAAGCCTCCTCCTCCGACACCGAAGAACACCACTCACAGGCCTCCTCCTCCTCCTCCTCCTCCGAAGCCTCCTCCTTCGAGCTTCCGACGGCGAAGAACATACACATCGGTAAATTTAAGAAACGTAAATTTTGCCATACCCTCCATATTTGACCTGTAGAAAACCTTGAGTACCGATCGGACGAGCCAATGACGCCAAAGGAGACGGCAACGCGATATCCGATGGGGACACGAGAGCCGGAAAAACGCGGCAAACCCTAGAAATCGAAGGTGAACGAGATGGGAAAAGAGGAATGAGATGGGAGAACGATGATGAATTGGGAAAGACGGATGTTGCCGGAGATCGAGAGGGACCGAGGTTGTCGTCGGATGTCGGAGATCGAGAGGGAAGGGAGAACGATGATGAACCGGGGAAGACGGATGAAGAACAGACCTCATATGAGAAGTATCGAGGTAGGGGGAAATATGGGGAAAATTTGAGATAAGTCCATCCATCAGGCAGATAAGTTGGAGAATGTAGCTTATTTTTTTGTCCAAAAATAAATTAAAATAAGTCTCAAAAGGTCACGATAAGTCAGAAACATACCGAATACGTTTTTTAGATGGACTTAAGCTTTAAAGACTTATCTGAACGGATAAGTTGCGATGAATCACAATAAGTTACGTGCCGAACAGACCCCTAAACTACGCAAGAAAGTGTCATGCAAATTATATCACTCCATAGTCCACAGTGACGGATGAAAGTTGTGTTTTACACAAATACTTTAGGTGTGAAGTAAAGGTGTTTATAAACAAGATGTATAATATTGTGTAAGTGAATATAATTGACTAATGCACATCATACTTATCTAGCTAGATATCGAACATATATAGAGAGAGAAGGATGAAGAAACCTTTGATTCCCGCGCATGACAGCCCGTTGAAGACGCTCAAGTTTGGTGAGGTTTTTACCATGATCCACATGTCTGAGCTCCACCCGAAACCCGTCCTCCGCCGACCGTCCACTCCTCTTCTGGTGGTGGTGGTGGTGGGGGTGGTGGGGAAGGGCTTTTCTCGAGGTAGAAACAGCCGGTTTGATCAATGAACAAAACTGCACCACAAGCGCCACTGCAATAATTACAATCGCCAATCTCGACATAGATATAGCCATTGAGAGGTCGATCGATTAATTGATATATATATATCGAGACCAATCGATTGCGAATTTCGGGTATTTGAAAATCTTTGGTCTTTGATGGATCAGCTGTTTGAGAGTGTGGGGTTTAAATAGGTGAGGCAGAAGAAAAAATGGTCCGGGAAATCGGTGTACGAAGGAGAGAGGTACGTACACCAAAAACGGAGGAGATCGATCGAGTTTTATTTGTAAGAGGAGATTGTCATGATCCTAGAAATATGCAAAATTATGTGCAGATGGAAGTGAATAAAAAGCGTGAAATTGGAAGCCAAATTGAGATTGCAACGTAAGAAGAAGGACTAGGATTAGGATTTAGGAGTCACGCATCTTTTGCCGCTTCGAGTGCATGGTTGTTAGGGAAAGGTAAGACTGGGATTTTGGAGCACAACAATCTTTTAACTTGCTTAATCAAGACGACTATTTTTGCACTTCATCATCTTTATTTTTCACTTTAAAATACTGCTCATCTTTCCTCTCTCTTTTTTTGTAACTTTTAATTTTCACTCATTATTTTATCTCAAATTCTTAATTTTTTTGTATATATCATAAATTCATAACTCCTAATCCTGATCAAATCGATATGATGCTAACTCGTTGAGCTGATGACAAGTCTACTTTACAATAAAAAACATGGATATTATTTATGCGCCCCAAATAACAATAACACAATGTACATGAGTTTGTGAAAGGATACGAAAACAATACTTTTTAATTTTTTTGCTAATATATGTATATGCATTGGCCATGACTTTCTGTATAAAAACTACAGAATATATTATATATTTAAATTTGTCTCTCAGTTTTCTAACAATTTAAGTAATTGCAACTTATAAATTTCATTAGTAATAAGTGGTATGATTTATATGCAAACATGCCTTTAAAGAAATGGGATTAAGGCTTGCACATAACGATTGGTCACACCCTTCGTTGCATTCTTCTACTTACGTAAACTTCATAGGGAATTTTTCATTTTCATTATTACATGGCAATGATTTTCGTTACCGAAACAATAATTATTTTACAGTAAATTGTACTCTTTCTCTTTACCTCGCCCTAGCCCTACGTAGATCGATCATAATCATACGCAAAACATATACAACAATGACAATGATATGTACATATAATCCCCCGCAGTAATGAGCCTTCACCTCTAGTGTACATATTTTTTTAGGCAATGGTTAAATACACGCTGAAAAATAGCTAAATGGACGCTATTCTACACGCTTAAGCTAGGCGTGTGGTTTTACACGCTTAATCTAGGCATATAGGGGTATTATTGGTATTTTGAAAAGACAGACAGCAGATCCCACGAGAGAACAAAAAACACACGCTTAGCTTAGGCGTCTGGTTACACGCCTAATCTAAGCGTGTATATGTAGTCGTTGTACTAACGGCTATAATATAAACGCTTAGCTTAGGCATGTATATTATAGCTGTTGCTTAACGATTATATTTTTTTCTATTTATAGTCGAAGGTCCATTTCATTTCCCAGAAACTGAAATTGTGTACTCCTAAATTTTAAAGATGTATCATAGTGGTGAGAATAGTAGTGACGAACAAAACGAGTGGGTTCAAAGTGAAGAAGAAGAGGAGGAGAGCGACGAATGGATGCAGTCGAAATTTGTGTTAGACGAGGAAGCGAAAGCCGATTGGGACCCTAGCGGCGAATTTGTGGTTAGTGTTTAAAAAATTATTCTTTCGTTCATCGGTAATTTAATTCGTAATTAGTGTGTTAAATATTGTACTTAATTAGATAGTCAATATTTAGCATGAATTTGTAGTTATATAATTGGAAATCATATGTAGTGTAATGATGTAGTCCTTAAAAAATTGAGCTCATTCGTTCATCGTTATTTTAATTCGTAATTAGTGTCTTAAATATTGCACCAAATTACAAAAAAATTGCTCATTCGTTCATCGGTATTTTAATTCGTAATTAGTATCTTAAATATTGCACTTAATTAGGTAGCCAATATTTAGCATGAATTCGTAGTTATATAATTGGAAATCATATGTAGTGTATAACATAGTTAACATAAACCGCTACATTTATAGGGGAAAGACTATAAAGAGCATTTTACTACGGACCTAGTGTGGAATAGTAAGGAAGAATTGTACAAATGGGTGAAAGAAAAAGGAAAGGAGCTTGTGATAGCTTTGGTGAAGCGTAACTCAAGTCCGTACCAAATTAGTATAGTGTGCGATAGGTTTGGGCCCTGGAGATCGGGGAGGCCGAAGGTGAACAAAGAGAATCCAGAGTTGCCGGTTCCTAAAATCCGAAATTCGAGATCCAAAAAGTATGGGTGTAAGTTTGAGATAATGGGTGTTCGCAAGAAGAAAGAGGCATGGACGGTTGGTGAAAAGTGGATGTTGGGTGTGATTGAAGGTCGGCACAACCATAAGCTACGAACTAGCTTTGAAGGCCATGCATTCATGGGTCGAATGACCGAGGCGGAGCAGGTGTGCGCTAGGAGGTGGGGAGACGGTCGCAAGACGCCGAATCAAATTGTTTCGGAATTGAGGCAAAACTTCCCGGGAAATGTGACTTCCAGGAAGCAAGTGGCCAACTTCTTGCAGAAGCTGCAGTACGAGGATTTGGGAGACTTAACGGTTACACAGTGGTCCATAAGGTTTATGGTTGAGCAGAATTACATAGTTCATCCTTTGAGGGATGCAAAGACTGATGAGGTTGCAATATAATTTTTTGCTAATCCGGAGTCGCTGCGGTTGTTGAAGAAGTTCCCGTACGTGATAATCATTGACGCGACATACAAGACAAACAAGTAAGTCATTAATTGTAATAATGTGTAGTTTATTATGACATAAATTGTTATAGTATTTCATTTAAAAATGTGTATTGTATTTTGAAATGTTTTCCGTAGATATGGAATGCCACTTGTGGAGATTGTTGGTTTCACCAACACTCATAAGACGGTCAACATTGCTTATGCATTCACCCGGGCGGAACAGATTTACCATTACACGTGGATAATGAGGAAAGTTCGAGCATTGTGTTTGGATTTGGGAGTGATGCCTACTGCAATAATGACAGATTGTGAGAAGGCCCTCATAACTGCTATCCGGAGTGTTTTCGGCACCGAAGTTCAACACCTCTTGTGCTGGGTGCATATAAAGCACAACATCGAGGCACGTGCCTCGTCCATCTTGAAGAGGAAGGAAAGTGTGGATGCCTTTGCAAACCAATGTTGGGCACTTTTTTGCTCAGCTAGTGAAGAAAGCTATGAAGAGAGGCTTGCCGTATTACGGACATCGTGGAAGAAAGGCCTTGTCGGATACGTGGAGGGCACATGGCTTATTCCGTACAAGATGAGCATAGTAAGGGCGTGGACGGATCATCATCTTCACTTCTTCACGAGGACTTCAAACAGGTATGACGTGCACGATATGTTGTTTTTTGTACTCATAGTTGTTAATGTCGTACTAACGTCATGTGATTTGACAGGGTTGAGGGGATGCACAAGGTTTTGAAAGATATTATTGGCTCTAGCAGAGGGGGCTTCAATAGAGTGATCGTGAGGATTCACCATGCCATCATCCTTCAAGTAGATCAGATTAGGGGGAGCATGAACCTTTCACTTTCCAAACGACCAACGGATTTCGATGATGCATCGATGCCGGCAGTTGTACGAGCTACTTTTTCTAGGCTCTTCTACCAAGTGTCTGATAGGTGCTTTGATATGTTGTTGGGATATTACGATATGTTGAAGAAGGGGGAGTTCTCAGAAGAATGCAACGACCATTGGGTGAGAGATTGCCTCGGGTTGTCTTGCGTGAACAGTATTGCAAGAGCCATCATTTCAAGAACACCTCTCATTCTGTCAGACGTTCACGAGTTCTGGAGGGACTTGGAATGGGAAGAGACTCCAACCACAACACTTGGCCCTTCTGCCTATGTTCGAATGGACATTACAGAGATTAGACTTCGTGAAATGTTTGCCAAGTTAGAGGTTGGGACATTGAAGAAAGGCACGGCATTCCTACTAGGTGAGTTGTACGACGACTTGGAGCATCCAGAAGAGAGTACTTTGTTGGAGCCGACGGGAATCAAGTCAAAAGGAAGGCCAAGTGGTGCTAGGAACAAGGAGAAGGTGGATGAGAAGGCGGAGAAGAGGGATAAGTGCTTGTTTGAGCATAGACGGGATGAGCTCCACGAGAATGAGAAGAAGGCGGGGCCGAAGACAAAGGGGAAGGGGAAGGCAAGTGCGAGCACTGGTAGAGGCCCAAGTCGACCTAAAAACCAAGCAGGTGCATCTACTGCAATAGTGATGGACTTTGACGACTTGCAATCCCAACCCATACTAGAAGAATCACAACCAGAAGATTTGCAGTGGCCTCAAGAATCAATTTTTCCCCTTGTTCATATGGGGGTGAACTTTGGGATTGACAATGTGGATGACTTCTGGATTCCGTACATCAAGAATGTTAGAGATGTACGCCCCGATGGACATTGTGGATATCGGTCGATGGATGTATTATTGGGGAGGCAAGAGCATGAATATGCCAACATCCGACGCGAGATGGTAACAGAGTTGCTTGACAATCGAGAGCTATACGAGCCGATACGTTGCCGTCTTCGACAAGGGTCTTGGGAGGATCTTATCTTGCCAGTGAACCATTGCAGAAGCCCTTGCTCAGAATTATACTGGCTTCACATGCCATTGATGGGTTTAGTGCTTGCCACACTCTATCAGGTTGGTCTCGTCTTATTAACGTGGGAAGTTCCGACGTTTTGCTTACCGTTGAGGAATAGGACATCAAGCATGGGAACTCCAGACAAGATTCTCGCCATGGCACACGTAGGCAATCATGATCACTTCATACCGGTAAAGGTTTTTTCTAATAAAAATATTTATGAAATTAGGTTACATTATTTTCACTACTAAAATAGTTTGTGTGTGTATATGTAGGTGGTGTTTAAGGAAGGGTCGCCAATACCGCACACACCTGGTGCGTGGCGTAGAAACGCAGATCGAAACATTCTGTGGTGGACAACAAAGTTTGAGTTGAATTTGAAGATGTATCGAGATTACCGCATTGCATATTGTCGGGCACCAGATCCTTTTATGTATGTGGGAGACGGATCCGTTCATGTACTTGATTGATTACACGATTATGTAATGTAATATTTAGACAGCTTTGATGTGTTCATATCATTAATTTGATGTGTTTTTATTTAAGTTCGAAGTAGTTCAAACTTGCTTTTTTATCTCGATTTAATGGGCCTATACTGGCGCAAAGTAGTACAAAACATAACAAATCACATCCCTTGTTTCGTTAATTCTGATTGATTCATTTTGGAGCTAATCTAAACCCTAAGTATACTAGATAAGTCTAAGTGTACTAGATATAATGAAATACTATAGTACATAAGTCTAAGTATACTACATATAATAAAATACTATAGTACATAAGTCTAAGTGTACTAGATATAATGAAATACTATAGTATATAAGTGTAACTATATGAAATATAATGAAATACTATAGTACATAAGTCTAAGTGTACTAGATATAATGAAATACTATAGTACATAAGTCTAAGTATACTAGATATAATGAAATACTATAGTATATAAGTGTAACTATATGAAATATAATGAAATACTATAGTACGTAAGTCTAAGTGTACTAGATATAATGAAATACTATAGTATATAAGTGTAACTATATGAAATATAATGAAATACTATAGTACATAAGTCTAAGTGTACTAGATATAATGAAATACTATAGTACATAAGTCTAAGTATACTAGATATAATGAAATACTATAGTATATAAGTGTAACTATATGAAATATAATTAAATACTATAGTACATAAGTCTAAGTGTACTAGATATAATGAAATACTATAGTACATAAGTCTAAGTGTACTAGATATAATGAAATACTATAGTACATAAGTGTAACTATACTAGATATAATGAAATACTATAGTATATAAGTGTAACTATATGAAATATAATAAAATACTATAGTACATAAGTGTAACTATACTAGATATAATGAAATACTATAGTATATAAGTGTAACTATATGAAATATAATGAAATACTATAGTACATAAGTCTAAGTGTACTAGATATAATGAAATACTATAGTATATAAGTCTAACTATATGAAATATAATGAAATACTATAGTACATAAGTCTAAGTGTACTAGATATAATGAAATACTATAGTACATAAGTCTAAGTGTACTAGATATAATGAAATACTATAGTACATAAGTCTAAGTGTACTAGATATAATGAAATACTATAGTACATAAGTCTAAGTATACTAGATATAATGAAATACTATAGTATATAAGTGTAACTATACTAGATTGTTAGGGTATTGGGTTCTTAGGGTTTAGACATCACGCGCTTAAGCTAAGCTTGTTCATCACACGCTTAAGCTAAGCTTGTGACTACACGCTTAAGCTATGCGTCTAGGAACACGCTTAGCTTAAGCGTGTGATTATGCATGGTGATTCATGGGACTGCCATGCATTCCCCATGCAGGTACGTTCAGAACGACTGGAATTAATGAGCTCCCAACCACCGTACATTGTCCTTCTATTTTATGGTTCGATAACGTTATGTTGCTCTCTCGTACACATAGGTAAGCATCAAACCACATAATAAACATGAACAAACATAGTAAACCAAATAAGATAAATACATAACTTTTACATAAATACTATGTACATATGAATCCTGTCTAATCCAAAACATAAAAACTACTGTGGCTGCGAGCCACTACCTTCGCCAGGTTCCGTGACAGAATCACGAAACATCTGGGACTGGCGAGGTAGGGGTGGGGCCATAGGGGGAGGCTGCCCAGTCAGCATATGCAGCCATAACGCCGCGTGTTGCTCGAACGTCCGTGTCGCCGCCTCAGGTGTGCGTAAATAAGTGCGGATATCACCGGCAACCACCTGAATGCGCTGTATAGAAAGCAAGTAATATTTATCAAAATATTGCAAAATATAAAATTATAGATAAATCATTCAAATAATTCGACAAAAGTTAGCGTACCGCAACTGCGTCAACGCTTGGAGGGACGTGGATAGGGCCGACCGGACAATCACGTCTTACTGAACCGGGATCGACCAATGGATGAGAACACTCGTCATACCAATTTAAATAATCGGCAGACATGTCCCACCCATGTGTCGCAACCGATCCCTAGAGGTCAATCAGGGGTCTCGGGTCTGCATCCCAAGCTAGTAGAAGCTCATCCGCAAAACTCACCTCGTATCCCTTGATTTCCGCTTTCCTGACGACCTTGGCCGGCTGAATGGGCAGAACTGGGATAGGCTGCATCATCCCAAACTGCCTGAGGACTCTGTCCGGGTGGTACGGCTCCTGAACATCTACAATGCGCAGTATACCGCGAAACCTGGCAGGAGCTACCTCAGGAGCCTGGAAGTCCAACCCCACCCAGGGGGTCCAGGTAACCTATAAAGTCAAAAAGGCAAAGTGAATAAATATATACTAAAATAAATTAAAGACTAAGATATCGAAAATTACATGTACTATTCTACCTCCTCGTATCTCATGCGGTCCAACATGCGGCGTATGGCGATCAAACGACCGGTGTCTCTACTGTTCGGCACCTCCGCGGCACCAGAAACAGCTCCTCCAAAGGCCTGAGGGTTCGTGACATATTGTTCCCGAAAATGTGGGAAATATGCCCAAACCCAGCACTGTAAATGAATAACTAAGGACATTAATGACCAAAATATTAAAACGTAACTTAATATTTGACTAATCTATCTAATGTCTTACCCTGATCAGAATCCCGCACGATGTAACGCCCTGTGCTCCACGCCTAGACGCCTCTCCCAAGTTGCGGTAGACGTACGCTAGAATCCCAGCTCCCCATGCAGTGTCGCATGTGACGTCGTGGTCAAACAAAAGCGCCAACCACTTCTGCTTTGCGGCGTTAGTGGACTTGTCCACCAGGACAGTCGAGCCGAGAAGCAAGAAGAGGTAGTACGTAGCAATAACGCCCTCATCACGAACCTCACTCCTCATCCAGGCCTCCAGTACTGTAGTCTCTAAATGCCCCAAAGGAATACCACCAGCTGTGTGCCATCTCCTCACCTCCTCCTCAGCAACGCCCAGATCAGCACATATGCGCTGTCTCACTGTCGGCTCATCGAGGTCTGAAGTGCAGCTCCTCCCACGTATGGGAACTTGTAAGATCTGGTGAATATCAGCAAGGGTGATGGTCATCTCTCCGAAGGGCATATGAAATGTGTTCGTCTCGGGATGCCATCTCTCCACAAATGCCAAAATCAACGCCGCATCCATGCTGCATGCTATGCCTAGTGTGCGTAGACCGGTAAGCCCGCTCCGCTCCGCCAGCCTAAACCACGTATGTGGCTCAAGGCTAATGTAATGCTCGTGTGTAGAACAATGGGCTGTGCGGAAATGGATCCTCAGAATCTTACGACTCTGAATTAACGGTATTTAAAATTAGTATACAATTTCGAATAAAAAACATTTATAGGTAAAACACATAAACTAAAAAACCTAAAACATACCAGGTCCTGCTCCGCCTGACGAAGGGCTACCCCGCTACGACGAGGCTCCGCCTGCTCGGCAATCTGAGGAACATGAGCATCCTCAACAACTGCAACGTCTCCTCTACGTCTCCGTCTCCTCTGTTGTACATGAGGCGGCATCTGCGGAAGTGCCTCAGGAGCGGGCTGAGGTATAGGACGGTCAAATATGGCCCGAGCAATGTGTGTCTCGTAGCTAGAGAGAAGAATCGGACACCTTGTGCCTCCAGGCATCCAAGGATGGTAAGTATGTACAACAAATGGACCGGGAGGAGGTGGAGAAGAAGGACTAGCATGAGGTGGAGAAGAAGGACTAGCATGAGGTGGAGAAGAAGGACCGGCAGAAAGTGGAGAAGAAATATCGGCAGAAGGTGTAGAAGAAGGACCGGCATGGGATGGAGAGGGGACATGAGTAGGTATCGACCCAAAAAAAGGCGGGGAATGAAAAAATGGAATGTCGTCCGTACTCAACTCCTGCGTCGGTAATGTAGGCTCCACAGACTCAACAAAGTCATACCCTGCCCCATGACGCGACTGCTCCTCAACAGCCTCATCATCAACCGTCATGGGCTCAGCTACCAAGTCCTCGGCGTCCTCCAAATAGTCATCATCAGCGGTGCCGGTCATAGGCGGCTGCGAAGATACCGCACTAGACGACAATATATCAGTACTCACAGTACCGGCGCGACGACGAATAGACTCCGATATACCAACACGCCGGGTGCGGTCAGCAACAACAGGTGTCGGCTCCGTCCGCCCAGTAGGGGTGATGACCGCCAATATACTCTAATTTTTTAGATACTATTTTAATTAGGGACTAATTAATATATTTAGGAACTTAAATGATTAATTTTAGAATTTATTATACTTGTTATTTTCTAAATATACTATACAAGCCAATAATTCTAATCTATAACTATCTAATTTATGAAAATTAAGGACTAATTATTTACTAAATTATTCTATTTCAAATTAACAACATTATTTACTAAATTATTTACTAAATTATTTTTAGAATTTACTAAATTATTTAATAAATTATTTGCTAAATTAGAGACTAATTATTTACAAAAACAATTACGATAATAATGATCAATTTAAAATTTAAAATAATACCGCTCGTAGACCGATTTGACTCGATCCAGGCGTCATCGGAGTTGTATCCGCTAGGTCCCTAGCTCGACCTCCCCTTCCACCACGGGTCCGAGCTCCGCCGGAAACCACCAAGCCCTCCTCCTCCTCCTCCTCCTCCTCTACCGCCATCCACGCAGACATTCCGCCGGAGCTCGCACCACCGGCGCCGGAACTACCTCCGCCGCCTGCAGTCGCCTCTGCGCCTCCTCCAGCAGCCTCCGCGTCTCTCGGCGTCGCACCAGTGGGAGCGCCCCCGGTCGCCCCTTGCTCCAGATTTCCGACTGCCGCTCCGTCGCCGCTTTTGGACCTCTCTCCGCCGCCAATGAACTCGCCCAAACCATCCCAATCACAATCCATGCCTAATTTCAAACAATCGAAGCAAATGGAGGAGAGATTTCGTCGAAATCGTTTTCGAATTTTTTAGGTTTTGAACGCGTCGGGAGGAAGAAGACGAAGTAGAAACTTAAGCGTCTAAAACCAGACGCCTAAGTTAGGCGTTTGTCTAGACGCCTAACTTAGGCGTCTGGTTTTACTGGGGAATGTGCAAAGGCTATTGGGCAATAACCCATATAACCACACGCCTAGATTAGGCGTCTGGACAGACGCCTAAGTTAGGCGTCTGGTTTTACTGGGGAATGGGCAAAGGCTATTGGACCGGCCCAATAACCCATATAACCACACGCCTAGATTAGGCGTCTGGTTAAACGCCTAAGCTAAGTGTGTGGTTCATACATGTTTTCGAAAATGGCAAGAATACCCCTTCACGCTTAGCTTAGGCGTGTAAAAGCAGACGCTTATCTTAAGCGTGTAGAATAACGTCTATTTAGATAATTTTTCGCGTGTATTTAGCATATCCGTAAAATAAATGGTGATGAGATTTAATTTTTCACCCAAGTGGAGAAATGAAGAAAGAGATCGGATTTACAACCTCCCAACATCCCTCCAACTTCCCTACACCAAGCCACTTGGGGAATATACACGTTCATTTTTTTCTTAACTGATATCAATTTGATTAATTTCAAATTGAAAGATTCTTGCATGATTTACAAAGGCCATGATACGTACCATGAGCATAGAATCAACAATCTTTCAAAATTGTTAATAGAATGTGAGAACATGATGCGGTCTAAGAAATCCTTAGAGTTTTTGATTCATCATTCCTATTTATGAATCTTTAATTCGGATCCCATCCCATTCAATTTAATATATAAAGCCAATATCATATCCATATTATTTAATTTATTTTATGATAATATTTTTATTAGAATATAATTCGAATTCATTAAAACTTAAACAAAATTTAAACATCGAATATCTAATTCGATATTAAATTCTATCTAAATTTAAATTAATCAATATGAAATAAAACAAAGTCTCGATTAACCATATATTAAATAAAAAAACATTTCTTAATTATAAAGAAAAATAATTACGAGGGAAAGGATCCCTTTGTAGAATGGTTTACACAATTACATCTCAAAAAATCAAAATAAAATTTTCAACTCCATTTCTTCGATTTTCTTGTTCATTTTTTTTTTCATAAACCAGAAAATTTATGAAGGAAATATTCGGGATGATAAAAGAAATCAATAAATTTTGAAATCCAAAATTGTTTTTTATGGATTAAGGGGAAATGGACAAATTAAACTTCTCCATCACATGATTTAATGAAATATCTTAGATTTGCGTCGAATTCATAGGTATATGTCTCAAGTGATTTTTTATGATGGGGACCAATTTTTATATAAGAAAAAGAAATGAGGGTCGACTTTGGTAATTGAAGTTATAGTTTAAAAAATCAATAAATCGTCTATAATCAACTTAATCATTCCTAAAAGAGCCACCTGCCGCTATAAATTTACTTTATTATATACTCCCTCGGTCCCAATATATAAGCCTCACTTTGATCGGGTTCAAATGTCGAGGCGGGTTTTGTATCGTTAATATCTCTAATTACATAACCCTAAAAATTATATTTTTTTGATATTATCAAAGTACTCGTTGAGACGAATCAAACAAGACCCCACATGACTATGTTTTTTCTTATATATTGGAAGAAATCTTGAAGATTCCCTTCAACCGTGAACAGTGTCGGTTGGTCAAATGGGGCTTATATTTTGGGACGGAGGGAGTAATAAGTATAGTCTATAATTATATATGTTATGTAGAAATATATTTTATCTACATAGTGACTCATTCAGTGATTTAGTTAGTTAGTAAGTTAACTAAAGGGCCCCTTCAAAAAAACCTCTCAAACGCTCCCAGTCGGCCCTAGTGCCGTTGGGAGTCCGATCGAGATCTGCTCCGACCGAGCTCCGACCGAGCTCCGACCGAGCTGCTCTGACCGAACTCTCTACCTCCAAGCTCCGACCGAGCCTCCTTCATGGCCGACCGCCGCTTCTCCGAGCCTCCTCCGATCCATTGCCGAACCCCGCTTCTCTCCGCGGCGTCTCGTCGTCCGACCGGAGCCTCGCCACGACTCCGCCTCCACCTCTGGCCAGCCGTCGTCTTCCTCTCCGCCCTCTCCCTCTGGCCAGCCGGATCTGGTGTCCCTTGGAGCCCCGCCTCCTCGCCGCCGTTTCCCCTTCTCTGCCCTCCCTCTCTAGCCGTCGCCGCCCTCTTCCTCTCTGGCCTCCCTTTCTGACCGCCGTCGCCCCTCCCCTCCCCTTGTCTTCCTCCCTTCCCCTCTCCTTCTCTTCCTCCCTTGTCCCTCCCTGTCCCCCTCCTTCCCCTGCCCCTGTCCCCCGCCTTTGTTTTCTTCTTTGTTTTTGTTGTCTGTGTGCTGTTGCAGGTTTCCTTTGGTTTGATCTGAGATTGTTGTTTCGGTTCGAGACAAGATAGCGATCGTGTGATCCCTGGTGGTTTCTTCTGACATTTTGCCCCCAGTTTATATCTTGTTTCTTCTTTCCGACTGCTTCAAACGATCTTGTTGGTGGTTTTCCAACCCCTGTTTGAAGACTTTCTCGCTGATTAGGCTTGTAGGCTGCTTGTTCGGTTGTGTTTGTATTTTGTTTTCTTTTGTGTCTGTTTTTTTTTTTTTGGGTTGTGCTCTTTGTTGTTGCGTCTTGTTGTTTTTTAGTTTGGTTGTTTGTTGTCGGGTGTCCGACGCCGTTTGTTCGGCCTCTCGAGTTTCCAGGTTTGGTTGTTCTGGATTCTCGAATTTTTACTTTTTCAAAAAAAAAAAAAAAAGGGCCTCTTCAACTCAGTGGTAGAGTAACGCCATGGTAAGGCATAAGTCATCGGTTCAAATCTGATTGGACTTTTTACTTTTTTCATAAACTTGAGTTGTAGTATTCATATTTGAACGTAGAATCGATTTGTTTCTTTCTTTTTTAAAAGAAAAAGAAAACAACTATATAATATAAGGATAATACGTCCTAGTAGTTATAAAGTTGAACATCTTTTCATTATACTGAATAATGATAAATGATAAGAGAAGTTGTCTATTGAATCACCAAATATTCCTATTTTTTCAATTATTCCAAACCAAATCCATTGGAAAGATTAAAAATCAGCAAATAAAAAGAAAAAAGTAAGTGGATATGGCCTATTAAATCAGGACTGTATCTGCTATTCTGATAATCAAATTAGATAGAGATGAAATTGGAACGGTTTGACCCTTTTTTTTTTGGAATGTGCACCAATTTGTCGATATTTTTGGTTAAATTTTTTGTATTCCTAGATATTCTGTAAGTAAGAATAATAAGGATAATTTGACTTTTCCCTTCTATCTCTACGAAGGAAGGGAAAAACTTTCTTCTAAATCACAAGATAAAAAAAATCGCTATCTTTCTTTGATTTCATAGGAGGATTAATATATATATATATATCGAAAATAATTTAAATATATCTTATTTGATCGTAATTTCATATACCAACTCTTTTTAGATCGATGCATCTCATATTCTTCTTTCGCCGGTGGGGGTGGAAAATACATGCGAGAAAAAGTACATTTTGGGTATCCTAGTTTGTTTTATTGAATATTGTATGGAATTCTAGTTTTTTTTTATTGAATATTGTATGGAATTTTATTAAGTTAGGAAAAAACAATAATGCTCTCTTTTTCTTTTGTTTGGCAGCAGGGGTGCTTAGGAATTCCCGTGGAAAATGGGTAAATGAATTAGTGGATAACGTGGGAGCTTTCTCCAAAGGCTTCTACTGGCTTGGGAAGCAAGGCACCGCAAAGGTATCCTAGAGTCAGATCTGAGGCTTGTCATCGAGCTCCTGGGCGAATCAATCAACAATAGGCATTCTCTCTCCAGCCTTGTAATATGATGCCAAGGCTTTATTTGTAGGCCAATTACCTTACTTCTGTTGCCTTTTCGTTTCAAGCCGGTTTCCAGGTTTTATCAAATGGCGCCAATATTCTTCTTTTAGAGGCCAGGCTGTGAGAGTTCATCGTCTCCTTCCAACCGGAAAACAATTTCTTTTGTTTACAACAAATGAAAATTAATGTTTGATTGGATGGGGTTGGTGGGCTAACAAATCCTCTAAGATATATGTATGCATTGCTATGCTATTTTGGAGTTAGTTGTTAGTGTCTCTTCTTATGTAAGTTTGGGCATGGCATTTTTGTTATCCTACTTTACGCAAGTGTCCAATCACATAATCTTCTCCAAAAACATTCTAACATAAACTACAATATGCAGCAGAAATTTGGTGTAGTTTCTTAGAGATGTCCATCAAGCAGACACTATATTCATTAATATCAAGATCCAACAAGTAAAGACAGCAAGACCATACAAGGAATTCCATGGCAATATGAACCCAGTGCCACTGATACAGAAGAAAGGCTTGCTTGGGTTTAGCAACTTGATGTCAACTTAAACATAAACACTTGGATATGGATGGAAACAGATATCAACTCTACAAACCATTTCCAAAAGAAGTTTTCTGCCAGGGTTTAGATTTACCAAACAATATCTGGTTGGCACGCTCTTCTTCCTCTTCGAGCCTCTTCCTACGAGCAGCGTCTTCCTTCTGCCTCTGTATCATCTCCAGCTCCCTTTGACGCTCCTCTTCCTTGCGCTGGAGTTCTAGTGCCAGCAATCTCTGAGACTCTTCCACTCTTCTCTGGTTCTCTTCGAGCACCCTATCTAGCTCCTCCCTCTCCCTCCGCTCTTGTTCCTGTTAAAACAATTGTCGACATTCCACCAATGACTCAGCAAAAGTTTCAGACATTAATTATTCTATTGTCAATGCAGGTTTTATTAAATGCACTGGAGTTGGAAGACGGGAGTGGGTTGAGAAGAGTAAACATTGCTTTCCTTTAATTCATAATTTTTGTAAGGATTGGTATGATGTAAGAGTAAATTAATAAAAAAGCAGTTGAAGCAAATATAAGGATGTGGATCAGTGGATGTCCAAGTTCAGACAAAAAGAATTTGATAAAAGATGGGATGGAAAAAGATAGTAAGATACTCACAGCTTTCCGCCTTTCCTCCATTAGAGCATTTTCCTTTTCCCTTTGAAGCTGTGTAGCAACATCATCAAACAGCTTCTTCCTACCATCTTCACTACGCTTTTGAATTTCTATTTTCACTTCCTCAGAGTTTAACCTGTCTTCCACATTCTTTCGTATTGCTTCCTCTATCCTCCTTGCAGTCTCTTCTTCTAATAGCTTTAGCTCTATTTCGTGTTGAACCCTGATTGCACAGGTACACAAGTCAATGGAACATAATACAGTCCATTCACAAAGAGGGGTCAGCAAAGAAAGGGGAGCACAAAATACTCAATTACTAGCAATTAGCTCCGTAATGATAAGACAACTTCATATCATCACCCTTATTACAATCCAAATCCTCAACAGAAAAATTAACTGCTTCCAAGGCAAGAACACTAGAAAGTTGAAAAGAGCTCTGAAATGTGAACAACAGCAGCTATTAGAAAGATTTCACCTTGCAGGTTGCCGTTTACTTATTATCAAACCATTGAAAGCATACCTCTAGCAGATGTCTGGTTGACAACAAATGAGATTTTTAACACTGGCAACAGTAGATAAATGACGCAGCAATAGATCATCAAAATAACAAGTGGAACTATAGCAGAAGCTTCTTTCAGAAAAGCCTGTAAAGAATCTCAAGCAACCTGTAGCATGTTCAAATCTAATCGTAAAACCAGAATATCACAATTCCATAGCAACTAAAAAGACACAACATTGACTCATTTCAATAGGAAAAAGTCAGGAGAGAGCTGAGGGGGTCAGAGCAGCATTTAAGCACCAAAGAAAAGAAAAGGCAAATCAACATGCAAGCTAGAACAGCAATGAGGCAAAAGCTGAAAATTTGAAAGTGATATTTCACAATTAAATAGTTTATTGAAGACTTGCAGTACAATATTGATGAAAAATTCAATACGATACCAAAGTTCTCATGAGATACGCGCTTATCAATAAAAAGCTGGTATGGTTAGTCATTTAAGTCCTTCATGGCATGGGAATATTCTTTGCTGGTACAGCTTCTAAATGCAGGAAAAATACTTTACACAGCTATTGATAGGCATATTTGTTGATTAATAAAGAAAAAAATTGAACAATAATGTTAATCAAGTGTGAGTAGGAATGATATTTTCTCCCTATTGATCATAAATGCAAATCAGATACAAAAAAGAATGATTGATCGATATCAATTAAGCAACTACTAACACGTAGGCATCCACCTTTTCTTTTCTTCTTCTTCCTTATGCTTTTGAAGGGCATTTTTTCGTTCCAATGACGAGACACTAGGACTCTTCGATTTTCGTAAAGGTGAGGATGAGGTGCTCCTACTTCTGTGTCTCTTATGACGTCGTGGGGTTGGGGAACGGCTCTTACGACGCCTTACAGGTGAGCGACTTCTGCGGTGGCGAGGGGAGCTGGAACGACTTCGTCTCCTGCAGAAAAGGAATAAGATACATAACCAAAAAATTGACTTTTAGTATTCTTTAGTGCATGGGGGAACATATTTCTTACTATGTTTTATGAGCCCGTTTTTTACTTCAAATTCAGTTTATTATGATAACTTAGAAAACTATCACTTTGGTAGAATCTTGCTTGATGGCTTAACCTAAGGTCAGAATGAGTAATCACATCCTAAATAGAAGATAAAGTAACAATATATAGGCGAATGATAACCGGATATTACAATTCACCAGCCTTTTGCTTTCCCTTACAGTACTCTTCAGAACTCATCGTAGTTTCAGGGGGCATTTGGTATAGCTACAATAATTGGAATGATCCATATAACTCCACACATGTTGTTTGGTTAAAACTTAGGAATAGGTCTCAAGAATTAGTAGGATATCAGAAACTAATGAACCTCTCCCTCTCACCCACTATATATGCCTACTCTCCTGGATTCTTCTTTGTTTCCCCCAACCCTCCTGTGTCTCCCATCTTATAAACGTCTTTCACTCTTTCTCCTGAAATCAGGGTTTGGACTTATACACCAGAGGAAGAAAAAGAAGACGACCGGTGAGATGAAGACTAGCAGTGTAGACGAAGACTGCCAGCAAAGACATGAAGGTGAAGAAGGCAAAGATTGAGGCACTGGACGAAGGCTCAGTTCGTCCAAAACAGCGTACATATATAATTTGACATTTTGGGAATCATTAATCATCAGTTCTCTGCTGATACTTTCGCCCTACTAAACATGGATTCTAGATCCCAGGCAAATTGTAACAAACGTACCCTTAATGTTTGATAAGTTGACATATGGATTAAAATTTCCTCGAGGCTCCTAAGGATAGAGAGATGGAATCACTCAACCAATGAAGCTGAAATGCACCTCACTACAAAATAAATAAACACCCTTTTGGCTGTTGAATCAGCTCATATATATTACTAGAACACTAGTAATCATACAATTTTCAGCTATTACATTCGAGCATGTCTAAACTACTGAGAAACTTCGTTTGCTAATGTGGTCGAAAAAAGAGCAAGGGTTGAAACTAACCACACTACAGAATCAGATTCTCCCAAATCTTCGTTAAATGCTTAGCATCCAGTTGTTACCGCATCAGCATTAGAACAAAATAAACAAATTTCAGCCATACATAGCACTCTTCAAGCTATTTCTACACTAGGAATAGATGTATTTCCTCGTCGTAGAGCAGAAAGAGAATGAAGCAGTTAAATTGATACCTGTTATGAGGTGACCTGCTCCGATCCCGGCGAGTTCTACGACTGTGCCTGTGTCTCACCGGCGACGGCGAGTATCGCCGCCGGTGAGACGGAGAACGCGAAACACTTCGAGCCATCAATGAGATTCTTACTCAAAGTTAGACCTTTGAAGAAAACATAAATCTCAAGAATTTTGATTCCTAAAGTTTAGAGGAAACGGAAACCCCAATTGAAAAGAAACATGAGACAGCAAAACCCTAACTAAGAAAGGGTTCCCTAATAAAAAATAAAAATGGAAATTCATGTTGGTACTATGGGGTGAAGGGGTTAAGGGTTTGTTTGAATTCTATCAATGTATTAAATTGTATTATTTTGTATTAAATTATATTAAATTGACTGTATTAAATTATATTATCTTGTATTAAATTATATTAAATTGTCGATTTAATGTAAGATAATACAATTTAATATATTAAATTTTCTATCCAAACGGACCCTAAGATAATTTTGATTGATGTCTCGTATTTTTATTTTGTTTCGCTTTGTACCCTGTGGTTTTGGAGGGCGACGTAGAGATGTTCACGGTTTTAAAATCGTCGGTTTCAAAAAATAATGAATCGAATTGAAACCGACTAAGTCCGGTTTTGTCTGATTTTGCCGGTTTCAGTTGTGGCCGATTTTGAGTTGGTTTCGGTTCCGAATCGGATAAAAATTAATATTTAAAAAAAAATGAATCTAAAAAATAAAGAAAATATTAACATTTTTATTATACAATAAATTCTTAAACTAAAAAATATAACAAGTATTTGTCTTATAAGGGGAAAAATTGGAAAAATAAAGGGTTCGAACTTAATTAAGTTGTTTACGTGTTCTCTCCGGGTTAGAGAAATCAAAATCACGTAGTCCTCTTACCTTTATTATGGAACCTCACTTATCTAATAGGCTGGAAACCGACGGCTCCGAACCGGTTCGAACTGTCGGTTCCACGGTTCTATAAAATCATGAACCGAAATCAAAACCGGCCTCGAACTGTTTCAATTGGTTACGGTTCGATTACGGTTCTGGATCCAGACGGTATTGAGAGGTTCCAGAACCGCCGGTTCAACGATTCAAGTTAAGGAACCGTTAAACACCTCTAGGGCAATGCGATGGTATTGGTGTAAATGCATAATCTTAAGTAGACCTGTACAAATGCGGGCCTGGCCGGGCCTGAGCCAAATTTCGAGCCCGTTTTTTGCGGGCTCGGGCCGGGCCGAGCCTATTTGTCGGGCCCAACATGCTAACCGTGCCCGCCCGGAAGCGCGGGCCGGCCCACATGTCATATAACATATTTTAAAATTATTTTTTTACTATATTTTTTTAAATATTTTGGTATTTACCGGGCCGGGCCGACTTGTGTAAATTATTTTTTTTTATGTATTTTTTAGCTATATTTATTTTTTTAATGTATTTTTTAAATATATTTTTATATAATTAAAATTTTATACGGGCCACGGACCGGACCGAGCAACCCGTACGGGCTTGACCCTGTTATCGGGCCCGGGCCGAAATCTTTATCCAGACCTATAATTCCTGACGGGCGGGTCAGCCCGCGTTTATACGATACATGGATTGTTTTAATTTTCTGCCAAAACAAAAAGCATAGGACGTCATTTTTTTTTCTTTTTCCATTAAACTTTATGCGATATAGACTTCTCTTTCTTTCTTCAAGACATTTTCATGTGTAACTTTATTTCTCCTTTCTCCGAGTATTTGAAATCGATCCCAACCTTGTGGCACGACCAAGTACCACCATCATAAGTCTCTCTAAGTACAAATCAAGCTTTTTCTTCTGGTTGATTTCTCGCTCCTCCTCCTGTTTCTCAGCGATCGTCAAACTCATACACTTCATCCTTTGTCGTATGTGTACACTTGTGGTCTACCATCACTTCGTCTTCCTCCTCTAAAGCCTAATCATCATCACTATTTCGTCAGCTCCGAACATCCCGCTTGTCACAACCAGAGGTTGTCCTTCATTGCCGGAAACGATGACGCGGGTTCCTGATCTGCCAATTTATGCCTCCACATGAGACAATATCGGTCTCATGTGCGATTGCGATGGAGGAGGTGGTTTCATGCATACAAGAAGAATACCGTTTTGGCGGATATAGAGGCCAATCGTCAACTGAAACCAAGGATTTTTATTTTTTATTTTTGATAAGAAAAAAAAAATAGATGTACCAAACACATCTGGTAGATCGAGAGGCCGAGAAACACTCGGAAGACAGACAAACCGTCATGCAAATGAAATTAAAAACAACAAAATCAAGTCAACTAAGAAACTAACAGTATCAGCCAAGAAACTTAGAACATCAGGACTAGAGAGAGAATGACACAAACACGTATTGTACTAAGGCCAACAAAGGCATTGTGTTTTCGAGGAGCAGAGAACAATCATTCGTCTGAAAGTGCAATACAAGTATATAACCCCTGCAAATGCTTCATCTCAAGAAGACAATCCAAACCACACAGACATGACCGTAATCTCATCCAAAACAACATCTCAAACTAACAAATTCCAACACAACTTCAAGCAAGAAACGAAAGTATCTGAAATGACAAACTTGTTTGTTTTAATTTTTAAAGATGTGTTTCCGTTTTTTTTTCTTGGTTTTCATCCAACAAGTAAATTTTCCCTTTGGGCTTTCGTAGACAGAAGGCCCAAACTTGCCTTTTTCTTCTTCTTTTTTTCCAAAAACTTGATGTGCAAGCTTGGTTATAAGGCCCAAAATTTGCCTTTTTTTTTCTCTCTTTTCTTTTTTTGAAGGTAAACAAGCGTAATGAATATGTTGTTTTTTCCTTTTTTTTCTTTTTTGTTTTAACTTGTTTGTTCAACTTCAGTACCACTGGGATGACATGTGCATTGACATCAGGTAACACTAGAGATTAAGGAGGAAGGTTGTTCAAGAGTGGTTAGATCTGACAAAGGGAGGTTCAATATGAGTCTAGCCGGAAAACTTGGTTCATGCATGGTGGTGATTTTGAGTAGAAAAAATTTATATCCAGACTGAATGAATCGAGCGGTGGTGCGAGAAGATTATCTCGAATCCAGCATTTGGAGATGTAGATCCAGACATTTGGCCAACAATTTAGATTGGAAACGATGGAGGGGTTCATCCGTGCGACTTGGATTCGGGCATTAGTTGTCGGGATTTAGAAATCCACTGATTGAGTATGGTTAGATGTTGATGGGGTATATCTCTGTTGGGCCCAACATGGTCTAATGGAGCCGATACAAGCGAATTGGGCCAACCTCAAGTGAAGGAGTAGGCCGAGAAGACTGAAGAAAGGCGTTAGACGTTCCTTGAACGCGTGAGATCCGACCAACCCCGAGAATTTCGCCCAGAGCATTAACTGCTCAATCCAAAGCAAACGACAACCCAATCAAGCACAAGATTAGGATGTCATTAAGGAAGAATCCCGGAGATCACGTACAGCAGTAAATAGAGAATCTCGCAAAAACAGTAACGGTTGAGGGGAAGAACACCATAAATAGACCATGAAAGAACGATCAACAGAGGACACATCTTCGAACAACACTCATCAACTCAGCTCTCTAAAAAGCCTACTAGCACACTGGTTCTCGTTAGTTCCATTGGTATATCATCCAACTACGGAAGGTCGGACCATCAGAGTAACCGGTCGGACAAGACCTGATCTCTCATTCCTTAAGGATAAGTTGTATTTCGACTCATTTCTATTATCACTTGATCGATACATCATAATACAATCTTGCTTCTATTTTATATGTGGTTGATTGCTTATTTGGTTTGGATTTATTCTATATTGTCTGATCGACTCGTTACCCCGTCTAAGGCGATTTAAGTTGATTGATCTTTTCGCCCCAAAACAATTTGGTGCCCACCGTGGGGCAACTTGCCGATCACCATCTCAAAAATCCTCCAACCATGATTGTCAACCCACCTACCAATACCGAGGAACCACGCCTCAAAGACGACTCTCAAACTCAAGGAAACACAACCGAAAACCCTACTCTGAACCAACTCCAAGAGCTTGCCCAAAAAATGACTACCCTCCAAGATGACCATGCCCAACAACGTCAAAAGACCGAAGCCTTGGCTGCCTTGTCCACCCAATCCGAGGCCGAGATCGCACAACTAACTCGTGAAAATGAGTCTCTTAGATCGCAAGTACAATCCATGGTCTCTAGATCCAAGCAAATGCCCATCCATAGCAACGCCCAGACGCGTCTTAACATGGATAGCACCGAGCTGACCCCTCCAAGCGTCCGACACCACAGATATACCGAGGGTACGTCTCGAACTCTTTTGGTCAATCCATTTTCGACTAACAATGTTACTTTCTCCACACCGATCGGGTCAGCAGGAATCCGAATCGACAAACCGCAGGTTACCAATCCACCCGATATCCTGGCCCTCGTCCAACAGACGCTCAATCAGCACATGAAGGCACTCGACGATCGCATCGCTAGAATTCACGGAGTTCCGCAACCGATCGAGAAAGAGGCATCAGATGGATATGAAGAATCTCCGTTCATCGAAGAAATCGCCAGAGTCGAGATCCCTAAGAAGTTCAACCTTCCTAGCATGACGACTTTCGACGACACCAACGATCCAGACGATCACATCTCTCTCTATAAACAAAAATTAATGACTGCGTTTGTTCCAAGGGAGAGCCGCGAGGCTGTCATGTGCAAAAGCTTCGACACGACTCTTGTGGGTCCCACACTAACTTGGTTTATGCGTTTGCCTCAAGGTACGATCACCTCGTTCGCGGACCTGGTCAATTCCTTTAAAATCCAATTCGCCAGCAGTCGGAGGCTCGAGAGGCAGTCAAGCGATCTCTATCGAATCACCCAAATGTATAATGAACCTCTCTGAAGCTATCTTAATAGGTACTACAAGGAGAAGGTCGTGATCCCCCATTACGATGTCACCACCTCCATCGAAGCCTTCAGACAAGGTTTGATCAAAGATAGCAACCTCTACAACGAGATCACCAAGTACCCGTGCAGAAGCTTCGAGGACGTCTAAGCCAAGACCATGGCTGAGGTACGTTTAGAAGAGGATCGCGAGTCACAGAAGGCATCCCACGAACCCGATCAATTCGATCGCAAATCTTCTTCCAACAATCGCCGAGACAGACGCCATCATCCGTACCCTCGCGGTCGGAATAAGCAAAGTCAGGTAAACTCCTTCCAAGACAGGTCTCAAGACTGGAGAGACGGTCCGACACTGCCTCCCAGGGTTCAATCTTACAACTTCAGTATTTCCGTGTCGGAGCTCGTCAAAAGTTTCGACAATTATGGGAAAGAAGTAAGATGGCCCCAAAAGAGCGACCGACCAGACGTCAAGAAGGACATGAGCAGGTGGTGCGAATTCCATGGCGACCATGGTCACTCGACGGACGAATGCATCGTATTACGCAAAGAGGTCGCCAGGTTACTCGCGCAAGGTCTCTTGCGCGACGTGATCTCAGAACTAGCCAAAACCACCATGGAACGACGAGATCAGGTAAAGCAAGACAAGCCCCCATCTCCTGTCCATACAAAAATTATCAATACTATTTTAGGGGGCTCGGACGTATGTGAGAACACGTACTCCGCAGCCAAAAGACATGCGAGAGAAAGCAAAGGCAATAAACCCGAAGCACCAGAGTTCAGACAAGCCCCCATCTCCTCACCCTCATGTGAAGCAGAAGCGCAGGAAATTCGCCCCCGAGCGAAATAAGATCATCGACGACGAAGTCAGAAGCCTACTAGAAACGGGAAAGATAAGAGAAGTTGACTACCCCGATTGGCTAGCCAACGTAGTGGTGGTCCAAAAGAAAAACGACAAGTGGAGAGTCTGCATCGACTTCACCGACCTTAACAAAGCATGTCCCAAGGACTCTTTCCCACTCCCTCATATCGACGTCATGGTCGACGCGATGGCAGGACACGAAATGCTATCCTTCATGGACGCATTCAATGGTTACAATCAGATCCTCATGGAACTAGAAGACCAAGAGAAAATGACGTTCTTCACAAGTCAAGGTATTTATTGTTATAAAGTGATGCCCTTCGGACTAAAAAATGCAGGGGCTACTTATCAACGACTAGTCAACAAGATGTTCAAAGATCAGATTGGGGACACAATGGAAGTCTACATAGATGACATGTTGGTCAAGTAAAAAAAGAAGAAGGACCACATCGATCACCTCCGCGACAGCTTCGAGGTACTAAAAAGATATAACATGAAACTAAATCCTATGAAATGTTCTTTCGGAGTTTCTTCAGGGAAATTCTTGGGGTATATGGTGACACAAAGAGGAATAGAAGCCAACCCAGAGCAGGTCAAAACCATCATCAACATCCGATCCCCTCGATGTGTCAAGGACGTACAAAAGCCGACAGGCCGAATAGCAGCTCTAAACAGATTCATCTCGAAGTCGTCAGACAAGTGCAAACCCTTCCACGACGTTCTCATAAAGAACAAATCTTTTCAATGGACAGAAGAACATGAAGTCGCATTTCAAGATCTAAAGAGGTACCTGGCCAGCCCCCTGTTGTTGGCAAAGCCTAAAGACGATGATCCACTATTGTTGTACCTAGCAGTGTCAACATCCGCTGTAAGCGCAGTGCTGGTCAGAGAAGAAGACGGTAAGCAATCGCCAATCTACTACGTCAGTCGAACGCTACTCCCGGCAGAGACAAGGTATTCGTCATTGGAAAAACTCGTCCTATCACTGGTAATGGCGTCAAACAAACTCAAACCCTATTTTGAATCTCATACTATAATTGTCCGCACTAACCATTCCATGAGAGCAATCATGAGGAAACTAGAGTTCACAAGACGAATGGCCAAATGGGCCATACACCTCAGCGGTTACGACATCGAATACGAGCCTATGACGACAATCAAGTCCCAGGCATTGGCTGATTTTGTGGCAGATTTCAGCTCGACCCTAGAACAAGAAGCCGTCGAAGAAGCAACACAATTGCTCGCAACAGAGGAAATAGGTAAGTGGGAGCTCCACACAGACGGTGCATCGAATGCTAGAGGATCAGGACTGGGGGTCGTGCTAAAATCGCCACAAGGGGACAAGATAGACCAAGCCGTAAGATGCGAATGTGACGCGACCAACAACGAAGCTGAATATGAAGCACTCGTATTTGGGCTCATTCTGGCACGCGACCTAGGAGTCCAAGATATCGAAGTCATTTGCGACTCCCTCTTAGTCGTGAATCAAATACAAGGATCGTACAATGCCAAAGACGACATAATGATAGCTTATCTGGACGTAGTCAAGAAACTAATCGACCAATTCCAAAAGTTCGACATCAGACAGGTTCCTAGAGATCTCAACGCTCAGGCTGACGCACTAGCCAACCTAGGGTCTATCTTGGATCCAAAAGAATTCCCAAACATCCCACTGGCACACGTCATAACACCAGTTGTTCCAAAAACACCCAAGGATCTGAGCACACCGTTGGAAGAACTTGTCACATTGGAGATATTCGATCGACCAGAAGAGAACATCGTCAACGGTCATGACGACTGGACGCTACCTTACGTCAAATGGCTAAAAGACGGCATCCTGCCTAACGGTAAAACGGAAGCAAAAAGGCTAAAGACCCAGAAGTCAGACGCATCTTACAATCGTTGCATGAAGGAGAATGTGGCAACCACACCGGAGGACGAAGCCTCTCCGGGAAAGCCCTGCGAACGGGATACTACTGGCCCATAATGAACAGAGACGCGATGGAGTATACCAAGAAATGTGACGCATGCCAACGACATACGCCCGTTCCACACCAACCCTCAGAATTCCTTCATCCAACTTTAGCACCGTGGCCCTTCATGAGGTGGGGGATGGACATCGTCAGAAAACTCCCACCTGCGTCGGGCCAACGAGTTTTCTTCCTCGCCATGACAGACTATTTTTCCAAATGGGTCGAAGTTGAAGCCTATTAGGAGGTAAAAGATCAACATGTCATTTTGTTTATAAAACGCAATATCCTGTGCAGATTTGGCGTCTCGTCAGAAATCGTGTGCGACAATGGCTCCCAGTTCATCAGTCATAAGACTCGAGCCTTCTGCGACCAGTGGAACATCAAGCTGGTCACATCCACTCCTCGATACCCACAATCCAACGGGCAAGCCAAATCTAGCAACAAAATCATCATCAACAACCTCAAGAAACGCCTCACAGGGGCTAAAGGAAAATGGGCAGACGAACTTCCCCTCATTCTCTGGTCCGACAGCACCACTCCAAAGAACGCGACCGGACAATCACTGTTCTCACTCGTCTACGGAAGCGAAGCGGTCATCCCCGCCGAACTACTAGTTCCGACAGCCCGTTACGGCCTCCAGATGAATGAACAAAATGATATCGAGCTATCACACAACTTAGACACGATCGATAAGACTAGAGAAAGAGCCAGAATTAGAATGGTCAAGTTCCAGCAGCAGGTCGCAAGAAGTTACAACAAGAACGTTCGGATCAAGGTCTTCAAAGTTGGCGATTGGATCCTTAGAAAGACATTCCAGAACACCAAATATCCGACTGACGGAAAGCTCACACCTCAGTGGGAAGGTCCCTACCTCATCAGAGAAGTAGTCGGACAAGGAGCATATCAACTGGAGGATAAAGACGGACGACCGATCCCAAGAAGCTGGAACGCTACACATCTAAAGTTGTATCACTTCTAAACTCACATGGTAAGACACTAAAACCCTCTCACTTTTCGTATGATATTCGTTGTTACAAACTCGATTCTATTTCATAAACCTAACACTTACATCTAGCAAGGATACGTTCTTGTGACCATAAGTACAGGACAACACAAACATACAAGCTGGATCCAGTCACACACAAAAGCGCTTATATTACATTTACACGATCGATCGGAACACGAGGAGATGAATACCAGAGGCACACCGGCACACTGCCTGCCTTATACAATACATAAGGTCGAAACACCTTATTACATCTATGCAATAAAAACATATTGCTTTCCTCCTCGGCATAACACTAAGTCATGACTACACGTAAACATATACACTTGCAGGCCTCCCTTTTCTTACACGACGCGGAAAGCCCTACTCGACGGAGCACATGGGCAAATCCGACACAGATCAAAGACGTCACGACTATCCTCTCTGGAAGAGTCGACAAAACACATAGACACAAAACAAGGTCGACCCTTTGTAAAACAGATTACGTCAATACAAGAAAGTCTAACTTTTTTTACATCCACGCGACCCGCGATGGTGGACGGGTCGCCAAAACATATTGTCTGCCTACACACATGTGGGACTTCAAACATTCTTTAAAAACATATTCTACGACCCGCGATGGTAGACGGGTCTCCAAACCAGAAAATGTTTTACCTACACACAAGTGGGACCACAAGTCATTCATGAAAAAGTCAAGAGTCAGGGGTCGCAGCATGATCAACGCTACTTTATAGGGTGTAATTAGGAGTTGTTATCGGCGTTTTGGGTACCATTTGGATTGTTTTAGAGCTTAAGTTAGAAGATTGAAGTTGAAGAGAAGACATGTTGATTTGGTGGTCTCAAGCACTTAAATGAAGATATATTGAGGATGAAAGAGAAGACCACAAGTGAAGACCGAAGCAAGGCTTGAATACAATGCAGGAAGACTTTCGCGGTCGCGGAAGATACCTCTGCGGTCGCGGATGAAAGAGACAGCGAACCTTTACAGAGAGTTTTCCGCGATCGCGGAAATTCTTCCGCGGTCGCGGAAACCCGTTGTCAGACGCGCGCCGAGATTTACTTCTGAGTTTCATTTGTTTGTTATCTTATTTCCTTTTCTTATTTCTTTTATTTCCGGTTATATTCCTTTATGGAAAAGATATTATTTGCCATCTTTTGGAGTTTAGTTTTTGGCTAGGGTTTATAACCTAGTTTCCTAGCAGCCATTTGGATTATCTTAGATCTAAGTTTACATCAGTTTTCCCTTTGGAGATTTTGTGTTTCAAGACTATGAAGAACTAAGCAATCTTTGTTTAGTCCGACGATTGAAGCCTTCATTTAATATATGGTTGTGAGATTATAATTCTAATCCTATTCCTTTGATTATATTATTTCTCTTGAGCTTATTCCTATTGATTCTTGCTGATTTGACTGGCCTGATCATCTAGTTGATATTAGTATTTGTCTATTTCTAGGGTTTGGATATTTCGGGTTGAAATCCCTTATCTTGTGTAGCAAACATGATATTCTAGGACTGGTTGGACTAGTTTATTGTGAAGAGAATTGATTATGTGTTAAATGCTATAGGTTGTGGTGTTGCATGTATCTTGGTTAATTCTTATGTTTCTTGCTGCTGTTAGATTAAATCTTGAGGGTCTCTTGATTGTTTAATAGTTAGGGTTATCAAGACTTGTTGGACTGATAACTATTTCAGAATAGGGACAAAAATATTCATAGGAAGGAATAGAGATAATCTAGGATCAATCAATCAAATGAATGGTGGATATTTGTCTGGCTAAATATTTTTTCCCAATTGATTACAACCTTTGCTTTTATTTACTTTGTTTATTTGCAAACAACCAACAAAACCCCCCTTGTTACTTTTGGCATACACTTTTGCACTTAGAAAGATTACCTCCTCCCTGTGGGATTCGACCCTTACTTGCCTACTATACTTAGTTAGGTTCTTGAGGATTTACTTTGATTAGGCATCACGACTTTAGCCTCTATCACAACATAATCTTTATTAGGAGTCGGGTCAAAAATAGGCTGGAGCTCGATCGGTACGGTGTCGCCGGAGTGGACCTCATCTTCACCGGCGCTTTCGTCTGGGGACTCTTCTCCGACGCCGGCCAGCTGGAACAACTTCGAACCAGGATTCCCCTTTGGAAATAGGGTATCCATGGTCTCCTTTTCTGCCTTTAGGTCCCAGGCCTCGTGTTTGCCCTCCTCAAATTCTTCAGTCATTTCGACACGCGACTTCAACGCATAAAAAGCGCCTACGTCGCCCGTGACCCGACCAGCATCAATTCTGGCATGCTTAACCCTCTCTTCAACACTAGTCTGACTCTCGCTGAGTTCCCTCCGACAAACATCCAACTCGTCTTGGCAAATCTTCAACTCTCTAGCGAAGCGGCGTTCATCGTCCTTGAAATGACTTTTGGCCCCTTCCACCTTGGTCTTCAAGGACGCCAGGTCAGACTCTGACTTAGCAGCCATGTCCTCGGCCTTAGCAACCATCTCCTTAACCCCAGAATACGCACCCAAAAGATATTGAAAAGTCTGGAAAAAACGAGACAAAATAAAAACTCAAAACCAACCAGCCTTTCAAAGGAGAAAACATGTGTACTTATGATTCGACGAGATGACTTACCTTCCACGCAGAGCAACCTGCCTCGCCGATGCAGTCTAGAGGAGAGACGCCGTCAACTTCAGACTTTAAAGTCGGATCCTGAGCATGGAACAAGTCGGCAATCGACCGACCGACCGAATCGATCTTCTCAATTCCAGGAGCGACGACCGACCTCTTCTTTAAGGTGTCTGCCACAACCTTCCCGACGTCAACACCCGCCTTTCTTTTCGAACCGACTTTGACTAGAAGAGACGACTCAGCCGGCGTCGATTTACTCGACGAGGCCCTAGCCGCTGCCAACCTCTGCTCAATCAAACCCTTCCCAGACACTCCCTTCAAGCGAGCGCTTGACCGACCAGCAGGAGACGCTGACACACCAGACAAGACATAAGATACAAACTGCAACATACGACGGAAGACACACAAACTCAAAACAAAAGACTTACACTTAACCCGGGATGATGAGAGAGTCGTCATGATGTCTTGAGTAGTAGCGACAGACAACAGATTGACGTTCACAAATTTCCGCTCCGACAAAGGAATTCCAAGAATTATGTTGGTCAGGCCTTCCGACTGAGCATCCACTTCCAAGTCTTCAGCTTCAGGGACTACAAAAAAGAATAGGTAAGCAAAAGGTTAAACACATGACTGGGCAACACAAAAGTCAAATACATACTCTCGACCCGCCACTCCGACAACAAAAATGAACAGTCACCCCCTTCTCCAGAGATGATCGCTCGACGAAGAAAAACTTCGACCCCCATCCACGATCGTTTACGTCAAGATTAGCCACCAAAGGCTTCCGACCTTGACGAATGCGCAACTGAACCCGAGAAGAGATTTTCGACCCCAGAGAGTAATTATACCATAAAGCACCAAAATTAAAGCCAGCCCCCGATTGCAAGTTCAACAGATCCAAAACTCTAAGGATCCGCCATGCCTGGGGCATAACCTGACACGGCACAAGCGCCAGAGTCGCCAGAAAGTCCCTGACAAGAGAAGAAAATGGGAACTTATGCCCTATCCGAAACGGGTAGGCATAAAAGCAAATCCATCCCTCGTAACGAGCGTTGACCCTCTCATCCGGATGCGACAACCTCGCGACTGTCTCAGGAGGAAAGCCTCCGACTTGGAGGATCTGCTCCAGTTCTGCCTCAGTCAGCGTCCCCGTCAAAGCATCGGCCTCCTTCAGTAGGAAAAGGGGGGGGTCATTTTTGCTCGAGTTCGAGTGGGTGGCAGATGACTCGGGAGAATCGCTAGAAACCATGTCCAATACAAAGAGAGGGGGAAATCGGAGAGCAATTTTCTGAAAAAACTTAGAAAACCTACCAAGGCAAAAAGCAAAGAAAGAAGATGAATTGAAACCGTCAGAACCTGCTTCGGATTTATGGAGGGAATCATCAAGGAGTAGAGACGTCCCATCACGCCGTGAGATCGTCGCCATGTTAGTCCTCGCATGTCGTGCCCGGATCGGAGGGTGGAGATCGTGCAAGTTGTTTGGACCCCCGTTCATGGCTGCCTTGAGCCCAAAATAACTTGGGGCTATTGTTGGGCCCAACATGGTCTAATGGAGCCGATACAAGCGAATTGGGACAACCTCAAGTGAAGGAGTAGACCGAGAAGACTGAAGGAAGGCGTCAGACGTTCCTTGAACGCGTGAGATCCGACCAACCCCGAGAATTTCGCCCAGAGCATTAACTGCTCAATCCAAAGCAAACGACAACCCAATCAAGCACAAGATTAGGATGCCATTAAGGAAGAATCCCGAAGATCACGTACAGCAGTAAATAGAGAATCTCGCAAAAATAGTAACGGTCGAGGGGAAGAAACACCATAAATAAACCACGAAAGAACGATCAACAGAGGACACATCTTCGAACAACACTCATCAACTCAGCTCTCGAAAAAGCCTACTAGCACACTGGTTCTCGTTAGTTCCATTGGTATATCATCCAACTACGGAAGGTCGGACCATCAGAGTAACCGGTCGGACAAGACCTGATCTCTCATTCCTCAAGGATAAGTTGTATTTTGACTCATTTATATTATCACTTGATCGATACATCATAATACAATCTTGCTTCTATTTTATACATGGTTGATTGTTTATTTGGTTTGGATTTATTCTATATTGTCCGATCGACTCGTTACCCCGTCTAAGGCGATTTAGGTTGATTGATAATTTCGCCCTAAAACAATCTCCATTTATGGGGATTTCCCTTTGTATTAGTTGTTGATTGGGGATATTCCTAAATGTTAGTTGTTGATTGGGTGTTTCATTGTTTCCCCATAAATGGGGGTTTCCCTTTGTATTAATTTTTGTTAGGGTGATACCCCATTGATAGGAGTTTCCCTTGGATGTTAGTGGGAGGGTTTCCATAAAATTTGAGATTTTACCTCTATATATTGTTGTGGTTGTAGGGGTTACCCAAAAAAATATGGGTTTCCTTCAAATTCTTTTTGCATTCCTTTTGTATTTTTGAGAGCAAGGTTAGGGAATTACAGTGTTGTTGGGGGTGGAGTGGAAATGGGGAAAAAGGATGGTGTTTTTACCGAAACCAGGGATTTAGCTAAGAATAACTAATGACGCAATTGGGAGACAAATAGCAGAATCAGAACCTAGGAAGTACTAGATGATGCAATCAGAGGAGTTTGAGCTGGATATGATCGAGAAACTCTAGCTCTGGTGATCCAAGACAAAATGAAACCACAAGCATACAAACACATTTGTACAAATTTCTTCACAAAAAAAATGAATCGAACAAGGAAACACAAATTTAAACAACATACTACACAAATTAAGAGGGAATTTCACCCAAATCATCAACTTTTGAGTCAATTAAATAAAAACAAAAACTAGGTCTTCATCCGTGGTGGTGGCTTGAAGAGGTTGGTGACGTTGCGACTGTGGGAGCCGTATTTAGCCTGGCCCAAACAGAAGAAAAGTCCATTTAGCAATACGGCCCAACTCGGAGTGAAGCCATAACAACTCTTCTCAAGCTTGATCCGGCCACGCGGTTCGGGGGGCCCTCTTCCCGACTTACCCTGACGATATGCGGCTCGAGAGCCTTCTTCCCGGGACGGTTGCGTGACAAAAGGGCATGTTGGCCTCATGTATATAAGGAGGAGATTGTGATTGGAAAATGGATTCTCGATCCTTTCTCTGGTTGGTCTCTCTCTCCCACCGCTTCGGCTAACACCGAAACCCCCATTCTTTCACTCTCTCACCACCGTTGCTCCATTGTACCTTTGGCTTTGCTTTTATTTATGCCTCATTCACGAGTTGAGCACTGACTTAAGCGTCAGAGTGGCAAGCCCGAGGCCACCCTCGGGCCCCTCTTTTTTTTCAGGTCAGAGCTCGGGACCGGACGACATCCGACGTGACCGGAGGCAGTCGGCGGGGAACGGGGAGAGAGGTCTTCGAGAAAGACAAGCCGGGGTTGGTTTTGTGTGGACCGCCAACTATTTCCTCTCGGAAAACCGGACGATCACAGCGACGTTGTCGTAAAAGGAACAAGGTTTTGTGCGTCGACCTTCTCGTCGGACCTTAGTGGAAAACGAGCGTCATGGCATAGTTCGTGATGAAGAGAGGGAATGCAATGCAAATAAATCTGGTCTGTAGAAATGGAGGATGACCAAAAATAGGCGTGATCGGAGATGTTGGAAGCAACCATGGTTCCTGATGGTGAGCATTGATAGTGAAAGTTAATTAACTAATATTAAGAGGTATAAAAAACAATATTTTTAATAATATGTGAAATGATAACCATAATTAATAAATTATAAATATTATATTTGTGGGAGCCGGATTTAGCCCGACCCAAAAGTGTCGGCCCGAGCAAGAGAGAATCCCAATTAGCAGCGTGGCCCAACTCAAGGCGAGACCTCGAGAAACACTATCGTAGCCCCCCGACCATATCGCTCGCAGCTCTCCATCCCGCTCTGCCCTACCGGCCTCTTCCCGGCCTCTCCCGGCAGTTCGGTCTGAAGGCCTCCCTCACGGCTTGGACGGCTACACGACGCAAAGGGCCCTAAGGCTCCAGGTATATAAGGTAGAAACTGTAACTAAAAAGGAGATTCTCGACCCTCTCTTTGGTAACCTCTCTCTCTCACCTTATCGGCTAAAACCGAATTCGTACTCCATATGCTCTTGGATCACTATTGCTCCACAATACTTCATACTTTTTCCCAACCACCATAGCTCCACCATACTCGATACTCTTTGAGCAACAACAACTCTACAATACCCTAGGCTCTATTGCTTGTACTGCCTTATTTCGTGGGTTGAGTACTGACTTGAGCGTTGGAGTGGCAAGCCCGGGTCACCCTTGGGCCCCTCTTCTTTTCAAGTTGGAGCTCCGCACTGGACTCGACGCCCGACGTGACCGGAGATCACCGACGGGGAACGGGGAGAGAGGCCGCCGGGAGAGACGAGTCGAAGTTGGTAACGTGTGAACCGCCAACTATTTCCCTCACAGAAAACCGGACGATCGCACTGGCACCGTCCATGGGGACTCCTCACACAGCTAGTACACCTCCGGTCATGTCGGACGCTGAGTCCACCAACCGCACCAGCCAGACTGGGTTTAATGAACCCCAGGCTCCGAACGCACAATACCCTTTCATGAACATGGAAGAGGAGCATTTTCAAGGGTTCCAAGGGTGGCAGTACACATGCCCGACTTTTTTGGGGCTGTATGCACCCCAAGGAGCCCCTCCCCATGCACCAACGGAGCCATACCCTCAGTATGGGTTCCCACCGGAGCCATACCCACCCTACGAGTACAAATACATCTCTTGGGAGGGAGGAGGCCCGACCCGTACCACAAGCAGGCCCTACCCGTCCAGCCCCAGCGGCTAGCGCACCCAACATGCACCACCATCATGAAAGGAGGAACAACTTATCACACGCGAAGCCATACCCCATCGCACCCGAAGTGCACCAAGATCTTGCCGACCTCCCGGCTCTATACGGCTTTTTCTCTTTTACAAATGAGGTGTTGATGGCCATTCCCCAAATTGACGCTAGCGCGATTCCAACCATGGGGGAGTATGCCGGCGAGGGAGACCCCCAAGACCACATCTCGAAGTACAAGTACGTAATGCTACCCTGTCGGGCGGACGAACCGACAATAAGCAAGTTATTCCCTAGCTCGCTCACAGAAGCAACCCTTAAGCACAAAGAGGGATTGGATTTCATGAAGGAATTTTAAGCCTTTGTACAATTCGAAGATTGGTATTATCGTTCTAGTATTTTGTCAATTTGGATTATTTTGTTATTGAGATTCAATTTTATCACCAGTGTTTATTGCATAATCCATATATGTTGATGACTAGTTTAAATCTATTGATATCTTCGATCATGCTTGGCTAAATTCCTAGTTCTAGGGTTATGGTGATCCCGACGATGCGTATGTAATTAGAATTATTTCTTTGTCTGAGTTGAAATAATATTTGATTCGTTCCTTGATGCTTTATGTTCATAGTAGCTTATGCGAATTGGATCCTATTAGGGTTTGAGACTGAAAGGTGATGACTTTAATAGGTAGTCAGGTAGGGTTTGAGACTGAGAGGTGATAACTTCTACTGGAATCCTAGGAATTGAACCTGAGTGTTATTTGTGCGACAACAACTTAATTACTCTTGAGGATTAATAGGCTATCATAGATGTTCTGGGTTTGAGTTGGATTAGCGGAGCGCGACAACGAATGTTATTTCAGTTTATCCCTAGACTCTAAGTGCGTTAAAGGGTTTGGATGAGATTAGCTCTGCGCGACAACGATTGTTAGTTTAGTCCAGGCACGTTTACTATCGTCTGAAAGGAGTTAGTAGATTACCTTAAATAGTCTACCTTCAAATAATTTGGACTAGCTTCAGGTGAAGTGTGATTTTATTTACTGTTGCATCATTGCGGTGATCCTTAACCTTAGACACATTTATCCCATAGATTTTTATTTGTTTTCTTTATTGTTACTTCATAGTTTAGTTATAGTTTTTCCCATTTCCTTATTTTCCTGGCCTAGTTCACTAGTAGCGTTTCAATTAATATTACATTGGTCTCTGTGGGATCGACACTTGACTACTACAACTGATCCCGTACACTTGCGGGTACGTTTTAGCCACATCAAGTTTTTGGCGCCGTTGCCGGGGACCAATTTGTTAATATTAGTTGTCACCTCTATTAGTGAGTCTAGGTCATTATTTTTGCTTTGATTTTTTTTCCTTTTCTTTTTAGGCTATTCAGAAAGAGTCGAATAAATGGATCCAGGTAGGTATGAGGTAAATTCCTATCAATTTCCTTCATCTAAGCCTTATACAAGTACTCAGAGGTATGATTTTGTAAATTCTAATTTGGGTTATGGCCAAAACCCAATGACTTTTAACCTCTTCTGTGAGTTTTGTGGAGCTGAAGGTCATGATAAAGCAGATTGCCATACCAATTGGATGGCACAATCACACATACCGCTCCAAGCTGAGACTTATCCATCCATGCAAGACAGTAAGCTTGATGACTTCATTATACGACATGATAGGGAAGTCGAGAAAGTTCTTACTATTTTTACAGCTATGTAGGATGATGTGCTTAAACCTATTAATCCAGTTTTATTCAGTTTCAGGTTTGGTGGACTCTTTGAAGACTCAAGTAGATGATTTAACCACAGAAAATCAGATGTTGAAAGATCAAATGGCTGCGTTGGTTATCTCAAATTTGGCTATAGAGCCACCTGAAGTGCACTACTTTAAGCAATGCACTTCTATCATGATTGGGGTTAAGAAGCAGTGGGATGAGCCACAATTTGATAGGAAGGAATTTACCCAAGAGACCAAGGAGGACCCGATGCTTGATGAGCTTAAGGTGTTATAAAGCTCTACCCCGACCTCTAGCATCATTACCTGCTGTAAGGTGCAAGAAAAGCTTCCTGATATATTGCCCGATGTAGCTATGTCATCACAAGCTGCATTGGAAATTCAGAACCCAAGGGTGGAAGCCAATTTAGAATTTGATGTTCGGAGTAGACGGAAGAAGAGAAAAAGACACTCTACTGGTCATGCTCCAATTGAATTCAAGCAAGGGGGTCATGTGATTCTCTATCATCACAAATCAAGCATGTTTTCGGGAAGTAAGAGTACAAGATGGTCCGGTCCATACTACTTGAACCGAGTTCTACAAAATGATTCTGTGGAGCTATGGCATAAGAACTCGGGGTACTTTAGAGTGAGAAAAATTCGGCTGAAGCCTTACATAGAGCCTGATCCGATCAAGTTGGGTATCACCGACCCGCCTGATCCGAGTACATGACATTGGTGAAGGTCAAGCTAACGAAGTTAAACAAGCGCTGGATGGGAGGCAACCCATCAGGTATGTTCTTTGGAAAAAAAAGAGAAAAAAAAGGGAAGCTTCAGCAAACTCGGGAAACTCGGTCGAGTTTTCGACCGAGTTGTCCCGACAGAAAGAAACTCGGCCCAGAACTCGGTCGACCGAGTTTCGATCTGTCCGCTGCCTTCTTAAAAAAAAGGCCGAAAAACCGCGCACTCCTTTTTTTTTTACCTCGCACTCTATCTGGGCGGCACCTAGTGCAGCCCAGAAAACTCGATTTTCTTGGGCTGCACTAGGTGCCGCCCAAGATGGGTTCGAATTTATTTTTTATTAAAATTATGATTTAAATTGATTTTTTTTAAAACCGGTTCAGTAGACCGGCTTAGTGGGTGTCACATATTGCCGCCCACTAAGCCGGTTCACTGAACCGATTTGTTGTGGGAAAAATGGTTTATGGGCGGCACTATGTGCAACCCAGAAAACCGGTTCACTAAAACCGGATTTCTGGGCGGCACATAGTGTAGCCTAGGGAGTGTACGACTGAAATTTAACGGTCAATTTGGGCTACACATAGTGCCGCCCAGAATTATTCCGTTTCAGTCTTAACGGTCATGTGGCCGGCTATATATATGGGAGATGTAATAGTATACCACCATTGAAATATAACGGGAAAAAAACTTCAAACCCATTGTAATTTTCCGACTATATATATGTCGTCGTCAAGCGATCCTTGTTGGAGGGGGTTGTCGGAGTCGTCTTCGAGCGTGCCCACGTCTCTAGATGATGAGGATGATTTTCAGTCGCCGATTTCTCCTCAGTACTTCAAGGTGCGTAATATTTTTAATTTTTATTGTATAAAATGATTAGATATTAACTGTACTTAGTCTTTGAAATGTAGACTGTTTAGAAATAATGCATAATTTTTGTATATTAATTTGTATAAATTTAATTATTAATTAGTTTTTAATGTACTAATTTTTGTATATAAATAGGGTGATTCTAGTGATGATGAATTTTTAGCAATTGACTTCTCATCCCATTTTACTACTAATGAGATATTTCCGAGTATGGAGGGATTGAGGCAGTGGGTGCAAAAGGTCGGTTTTAGTCTTTCTATGATGATCACTACTAAATCATCAAAGTCTAAAAAGATTATATTTCATTGTGAGAGATCTGGGTTACCTAGGTCCGACAAGAAAAAGAAGTTAGTCGATGGTAAAAAGGTCAGTCCGATATGAGTGAATAAAGCTAGGTCAAAGAAGAAGGGTTGTCCCTTTTTGTTGCATGGTATTTGTTTTGGGGGGAAAAGATCAGACGACCTAAATCGCCTTAGACGGGGTAACTAGTCGATCGGGTGATAGAAAATAATCCAAACCAAGCAGATAATTGACAAGCAAAGAGTAAATGTAGAATAGCGAGATGATTTTATTAGATAATGTATTGATCGGATCGAATCGAGATACAACTTATCGTAGTTTAGACCGAGTGGTCGTGTAGGACTCGACCGATGACTTTTAGGTGGCGACCGGTGGAGAGTAAGCACAGATGATTGCTAGAGAGCTAGGCGGGGAGCGTAAGTGTTGTTCTCATCCGTTTGTGAGCCAGAATGCTTGCGTCCTCAGCGTAATTATGTGCCTTCTCGCCTTACTTCCTCGTCATCCAAAAATGGTAAGTCCTTTTCCTTTGTTACCGTTATATTTTTTGCCATATATTTTATCTTCAATGCTGGGAGTAATGGTGAAGATTATGCCATTAAATCTCTGTAATTACGGTGGCTTAAATGTCGTGGCCGTTGCGTGATCTGGTCATTTAATGCATGGCGAAATTCTCGCGATCCTGTCGGAGGGCATTCGACCAGTGAAGTCTCGTCGCCTCCTCTGGGCTTTTCCTTTGTTCTTCCGATCTGCAGTGGGCTTGGGCTCGATTCACCCGACTCGTCTTCTCCGGGGATGCCAGGCCCAACAATAGCCCCAAGTTGCCTTGGGCTTTCGGTTTAAGCAAGGAAAGTGGAATCCGAGGCAACTTCCGAAAACACGATCTCCACCATCCTTTTTTGGCGCGTTTGCTCAGGGCTACGTGGCGCATGATCGGGGCATGATGCGACGCCTCTGCAAATCTTCACTTCCCTTCATAAATTCAGAGCAGAGGGAATCGATTAGTCTTCATCCCATCTTCCTTTGCAAGTTTCTTCTGGTAAGCTTCTCGGTCTCTCTCGCCATAGTTTTCTAATTTCTCTAGTCATAGCTCTTTGATCTCTCTCTCTTTCCATTCTCGAAATGGTTTCCATCGAGGCTTCTGAGTCGTCGAAGACTCTTTCCGATTCTCGTGAAGGCGAAACTCCTCCTCGTTTCATTTTGAAGGAGTCAGATGCATTGACTAGCACTTTGTCCCAGGCGGAGCTGGATCAGGTTCTCCAAGTCGGGGGCTTTCCACCGGAGACGGTCGCCAGGTTGCCTCATCCAGACGAGAGGGCCGATGCGCGTTACGAAGGATGGATTTGCTTCTACGCATACCCGTTTAGAATAGGGCACAAATTTCTTTTCTCTCCCCTTGTCAGGGATTTTTTAGCCACTTTGGCGCTGGCGCCATGTCAAGTAATGCCTCAGGCGTGGAGAGTTCTTAGGGTTTTAGACCTTGTGAATGTTCAAACTGGGGCCGATTTTGATTTTGACGCTCTGTGGTATAACTACTTTATTGGGTCGAAGAGTTCCTGTCGCGTTCAGTTGCATATCCGACATGGTCGGAAGCCCTTGGTGTAGAGCCTTGATGTCAACGACCGCGGATGGGGGTCGAAGTTCTTTTTCGTCGAACGTTCTTCTTTGGAGAAGGAGGGAGAGTGTCCGTTTTTGTTGACGGAGTGGCGAATCGATAGTATGTATTTGTCTTCTCTTTCGCGTATTTTATGTGTCTTAACTCTTGCTTTAACTTTTCTTTTTTGTAGTCCCCGAACCAGAAGATCTAGAAGTGAGTAGCCGGTCGGAAGGCTTGTCGAAGATTGTCCTTGAAATTCCCGCGTCTAAAAGAAAGTTTGTGAACGTCAACCTGCTATCGACGACCCCTGCCTCTCAAGATGACATGTCGAATGTCTCATCGTCTCGTGCAAAAGGTAGATTCTTGACTCTATGCGTCTTTTACTGTTTTTCGTTTTGTCGTGTACTTTAGGATTTCTCCCTTTCTGTTGTTCTGTCGTGTCAGGTTCCCCTGGTGGTCGATCGAGTGCTCGTTTGAGGGTGGCGTCAGGGAAAAGTCTGATCGAGCAGAGGAAGGCGGCGGCCAAAGCCGCGTCAAGCAAACCGGATCTGGTGGATCTGACGGTTCCAGTCAAGACTGGCTCTAAGAGGAAGGCGAGCGCTCACCCTGAAGACGTCAAGGTGGAGGACATCCCTAGGAAGAAAAGTGCGACCGCTGAGGGGGTCGGCAAGATCGGTGCCGTCGGACAGTCGATCTCCGACCTTTTTCGCGCTCAGGACCCGACTTTGAAGTCGGAAGTTAAGGATGTCTCCCCTCTAGACTGCATTGGTGAAGCGGGATGCTCCGCGTGGAGGGTGAGTTGCCCTTTGTTCTTGTTTTTATGTTTCTTTTTGCTCGACCGCGTTTCTTGATTGTGTTTTTGTGTTGTCGTGTGTCTTTCTGTCAAGCCTTCCAGTATTTCTTGGGAGCTTACTCCGATGTTCAGGCGATGCTTGTCAAGGCCGAGGACAGGGCTGCTAGGTCAGAGTCCGACCTTGCGTCTTTGAGGACCAAGCTGGAGGGAGCGGAGAGTCGCTGCTGTGAGACTGAGCGTCGCCTCACCAGGGAGCTGAAGAGTTGTCAAGAAGAGTTGGTCGCAAGTCGGAGGGGGTTTGAAGAGTGCCGATCAGGCGTTGAGGAGGAGGTGAAGCGGGCTCGGATTGCCGATGGCCAGATTGCTGGCGATGTTGGGGCCTTTTATGCTGTGAAGTCGTGCATCGAGATGATCGAAGAGTTCAACGAGGGCAAGCATGAGCTCTGGGACCTAAAAGCGGAGAAGGAGACTCTGGACTCCATGTTCCCAAAGGGCGATCCTGGTCAGGAGCTGTTTTGCTTGGCCGGCGTCGGAGAAGAGGCCGTGGATGAAGGCGCCGATGAGGACGAGGCCCATCCCGGCGATGTCGAGCCGACTGACGAGGTAGCTTCTCTGGAGCCAGCCCCTGCGGAAGGTAATGCCATTGCCCCCGACGCTTGATTTGTTTTCTTTGCGTAGTACGACTTTGTTTGCCCCACCTGTGTATGGGTTTGAATATTATGTGTTTTGGCGACTCTTCTACCATCGCGGGTCATAGGATATCTCTGAATGACTGTCGTTAAAGTCCTACAGATGTGTAGACTGACAATGTGTTTTGGCGACCTGTCCACCATCGCGGGTCGCGTATTTGTATAAAAATGCTTTTATTTCGATGCAATTGTATTTTTACATATAGAATCGTATGCTTGTTTGTTTCGTACATGTTCGTCGGACCTTCAAGGAAGTTGTCGACGACGTTTTGTATTTCGTGTATGTCGATTTCACCCGTATGCTCCATCGAGTGGGGTTTCACCGTGTGTATGTATGTAGAGCAGGCCTGCGATGTGTTTGTGTATGTGTTAGTCATGACATTATGCCGGGGAGGTAAGCAATATGTTTTATTGCGTAAATGTAATAAGGTGTTGTACCTTATGTTTTGTGTAAGGCGGGCGGTGTGCCAACGTGCCTGTGTTGTCATCTCCCCGTGTTCCGATCGATCGTGTAATGTAATGTAAGCGCTTTTTTTACGGATGACAGGATCCAATGTAAATGTTGTTCTGCATTTGTGTTTTTGTAAGGAGGAAGTCCTCGCTTAGTGTCAAATGATGACATGTAAAAGAAGATAGCGATGTACATGCGATAGCATGCGGTATGTATGCGACAGGTAGCAATGTATATGCGAGGTATAAGATTTGTGTGACGTTTTACCTCATTGGTTCAGAAATGGTAGAGTTTTAGATGTGCTGTGTTCCAACTCCTCGGGATCGGTTGTTCGTCTTTATCCTTTAACTGATATGTTCCCTGTCTGACCACTTCGGTGATCAAGTAGGGTCCTTCCCATTGCGGTGCTAGCTTTCCGTCGAATGAGTTCTTGGTGTTCTGGAAAGTTTTCCTTAGGACCTAGTCTCCGACCTTGAATGCCTTGATTCGAACGTTCTTGTTGTAGCTCCTTGCGACCTGTTGTTGGAACCTGACCATCCTGATTCGGGCTTTCTCCCTGATCTCGTCCGCTGTGTCCAGATTGTGTGTTAGTTCGATGTCGTTCTGTTCATTTGTCTGAAGGTTGCAGCGAGCGGTCGGAACCAGTAACTCAGCCGGGATGACCGCCTCGCTCCCGTAGACGAGAGAGAAAGGCGATTGCACGGTCGCATTCTTTGGAGTAGTCCTGTCGGACCAGAGAATAAGTGGGAGTTCGTCTGCCCATTTGCCTTTAGCCCCTGTGAGGCGTTTCTTGAGGTTGTTGATGATGATCTTGTTGCTGGATTCGGCTTGTCCGTTGGATTGCAGATACCGAGGTGTGGATGTGACCAACTTGATGTTCCATTGATCGCAAAAGGCTCGAGTCTTATGACTGATGAATTGGGAGCCGTTGTCGCACACGATTTCTGACGGGATGCCAAATCTGTACAAGATATTGCATTTTATGAATGAAATGACGTGTTGATCTTTTACCTCTCTGTAGGCTTCGGCTTCGATCCATTTAGAGAAGTAGTCCGTCATGGCAAGGAAGAAGACTCTTTGACCCGACGTGGGGGGGAGCTTTCCGACGATGTCCATTCCCCATCTCATAAAGGGCCATGGAGCTAGGGTCGGATGGAGGAGCTCCGAAGGCTGATGATGGATGGGTGCGTGCCACTGACAGGCGTCACATCTCTTGGTGTATTCCATGGCGTCTTTGTTCATCGTTGGCCAATAGTACCCGTTTCGTAGGGCTTTACCCAAGAGGCTTCGTCCGCCGGTGTGGTTGCCACACTCCCCTTCGTGCAACGATTGCAAGATACGTCTGACTTCTGGAGTCTTGAGGCATCGTAGGAGTAGTCTTGTAACAGACCTTTTGTACAAGATGTTATCTATTATATCGTAAGAGAGTGCCTGTACCTTGAGCCTTTTTGCTTCTGTCTTGTCGTCGGGTAGAATGTCGTCTTTCAACCATCTAATGTAAGGTAGTATCCAGTCGTCATTGGTTTCGACGATGTCTTCTTCTGGTCGGTCGCCTATTTCCATGGCGACGAGTTCTTCAAGCGATGCTGTTGACTCGACGGATGTCCTTGGGATGGCTGGCGTCATAATGTGGGCCAATGGTATGTGTGGAAATTCCTTCGGGTCTAGGACGGATCCTAGATTAGCGAGTGCGTCAGCTTGGGAGTTAAGATCCCTAGGCACTTGTCTGATGTTGAATGTTTGGAATTGTCCGATCAGTTTCTTGGCTACCTCCAGGTAGGCTATCATTCTGGCGTCCTTGGCATTATATGCCCCTTGTATCTGGTTTACGACTAGCAGAGAGTCGCAAATGACTTCGATCTCTCGGACCCCTAGGTCGCGAGCCAAGATGAGTCTGAATATGAGCGCTTCGTATTCAGCTTCGTTGTTAGTCGCATCTCACTCACATCTGACAGCTTGAGCTATCTTGTCTCCTTGTGGCGATTTTAGCACGACCCCTAGCCCCGATCCTCTGGCATTCGAAGCCCCGTCTGTGTGGAGCTCCCATGTACATGCCTCATCCGTCGCGAGTAGTTGTTTTGCTTCTTTTGTGGCTTCTTGCTCTAGGGTCGGACTGAAATCGACCACAAAGTCGGCTAAGGCTTGCGACTTGATCGTTGTCCTGGGCTCGTATTCGATGTCGTAATCGCTGAGGTGTATGGCCCATTTGGTCATTCGTCCTGTGAACTCAGGTTTCCTCATGATAGCTCTCATGGGATGATTAGTGCGAACAATAATAGTATGGGATTCGAAATATGATTTGAGTTTGTTTGAAGCCATTACCAATGATAGCACGAGCTTTTCAAGTGACGAATACCTTGTTTCGGCTGGTAACAGCATCCGACTGATGTAGTATATTGGCGACTGTTTGCCATCCTCCTATCTGACCAGTACTGCGCTTACGGCTGATTCTGACACTGTAAGATAAAGAAATAAGGGCTCATCGCCTTTGGGTTTGGTTAGTAACAGGGGACTGGCCAGATACTCTTTGAGGTTTTGGAACGCTGCTTCGTGTTCTTCCGTCCATTGAAAGGACTTGTTCTTCTTGAGTGCGTCGTGGAAGGGTTTACACTTGTCGGATGATTTGGAGATGAATCTGTTCAGAGCTGCTATCCGACCTGTGAGATTCTGTACGTCTTTGACGCATCGGGGAGATCGAAGGTTGATGAGAGCCTTGATTTGTTCTGGGCTAGCCTCTACTCCTCTTTGTGTCACCATGTATCCTAAGAACTTCCCTGACGACACTCCGAAGGAGCATTTAGTAGGGTTTAGTTTCATGTTGTACCTTTTGAGCACCTCGAAGCTGTCGCGTAGGTGGTCTATGTGATCTTCTTTCTTTTTGGACTTGACCAACATGTCGTCTATGTAGACTTCCATCGTGTCTCCGATTTGGTCTTTGAACATTTTGTTGACTAGTCGTTGATACGTAGCCCCTGCATTTTTCAGACCAAAGGGCATTACTTGGTAACAATAGATACCTTGGCTGGTGATGAACGCTGTTTTTTCTTGATCATCGGGTTCCATAAGGATCTGATTGTAACCGCTGAAAGCGTCCATGAAGGTAAGCATTTCGTGCCCCGCTGTGGCATCGACCATGGCGTCGATATGGGGTAGAGGGAACGAGTCCTTGGGACAAGCCTTGTTGAGGTCTGTGAAGTCGATGCAGACTCTCCATTTGCCATTCTTCTTCTGGACTACGACCACGTTGGCTAGCCATTCAGGATAGTGGACCTCCCTGATTTTTCCTGTTTCCAATAAGCTTTTGACTTCGTCGTCGACTATCTTGTTCCGCTCGGGGGCGAACTTCCTGCGTTTTTGCTTGACAGGGGGATGAGATGGATCCACATTTAATTTATGAGTAATAACGTTTGGAGATATTCCGACCATATCCTCATACGACCATGCGAAACAGTCGGCATTGGCCCTGAGAAAGTCAAGAAGTTATTGTCTGGTCGAATCGTCCAAGTCCGACCCGACCCTTACCGTTTGGTTTGGCTTTCAAGGGTCTAGTGCGATTTCATCGAGTTTTTCCATTTCTGGTTCGACGTACCAACTAGGCCCTTCGCCGCTCTGTGGTTGATATGCGGTCTTGTGTTCGACTGCGCTCTTCATGGAAGCGACGTAGCATTCTTTTGCGGTCCTTTGATCTCCTTTGATCTCTTGGACTCCCCATTCAGTGGGGAATTTGATGACTTGATGATACGTTGAAGGTACTGCCTTCATAGCGTGTATCCATGGCCTGCCAAGAATACAATTATAGGGAGACAGACAGTCTAGGACTAAGAATTTCACATGTTGGTTGATTCCTCCAGCGTATGTGGTTAGAATGATTTCACCAGTCGTATGCTTAACCTCACCACTGAACCCGACCAGTGGGGTCGACTTCTTGATTAGGTCGTTCTCAGTCAGACCCATTTCTTTAAGAGCGTCAAGGGTCAAGAGGTTTGTCGAACTCCCTGTATCGATTAGTACTCTCCGTATTAAACAATTACCAATAGACAAAGAGATTACCAGACCATCGTGGTGACTATCCGACCCGTCGGAATCGGATTCGTCGAATGTGACCGTCGGAAGGTTAGATGTCCTCCTTGGCTTGAATTTCGATGCCTCGGGCTTGTCGCCCTTGCTTTCCCTAGCGTGTCGCTTAGCCGCGGAGTATGTGTTTCCACATATATCCGATCCACCTGAAATGGTATTGACAACTTTTGTATGGACGGGAGATGGGGGTTTGTTCTATTTTACCTGATCTCGACGTTCCATGGTAGCCTTTGCCCGCTCCGAGATTACGTCATGCAGGAGCCCCTGTGAGAGCAGCCTAGCGACTTCCTTTCGTAGGGCGATGCACTCATCGGTCGAATGACCGTGGTCGCCGTGGAATTCGCACCATCGACTCATGTCCTTCTTGACATCCGATCGGTCGCTCTTTCGGGGCCATCTTACCTATTTTCCATATTTGTCGAAACTCTTGACGAGCTCTGACACAGAAACATTGAAATTATAAGACTGGACCCTAGGAGGCAACGCCGGACCGTCTCTCCATTCCTGTGACCTGTCTTGGAAAGAGTTTACCTGATTTGGTTCGTTTCGATTACGAGAATAGGGATGAGATCGTCTATCTCGACAGTTGTCGGAGGGATGTTTACGATCGGATGGATCGGGTCCGCGTGAGGCTTTACGCGACTCACGGTCCTCTTCCAATCTTACCTCGGCCATGGTTTTGGCTTAGACATCTTCAAAACTTTTGCATGGGTACTTGGTAATCTCGTCATAGAGATTGCTGTCTTTGACCAAGCCTTGTCGGAAGGCTTCGATGGAGGTTGTGACATCACAGTGGGGAATTGCCACTTTCTCCTTATTGTACCTGTTAAGATAATTCCGAAGGGGTTCATTATACCTTTGTGTGACTCGGTAGAGGTCACTTGATTGTCTTTCGAGCCTCCGACTGCTGGTGAATTGACTCTTGAAAGAGTTGACCAGATCCGCAAAGGATGTAATCATTCCCTGAGGCAAACGCATAAACCATGTTAGTGCGGGACCCGTGAGGGTTGTGCCAAAGCTTTTGCACATGACTGCCTCGCGGCTCTCCCTTAAAACAGAAACAGCCATTAGTTTTTGTTTATAGAGAGAGATATGGTCATCTGGATCGGTGGTGCCGTCGAACGTCGCCATGTTGGGGAGATGGAACTTCTTGGGGATCTCGACCCTTGTGATTTCTTTGACAAACGGGGATTCTTCGAATCCGCCAGACGTTTCCCTCTCGATTGGTTGCGGGACTCATGGGAGCTTGTTGAAGCGATCGTCGATCGTCTTCATGTGTTTGTCGAGCGTCTGCTGGAAAAGAGCCTGGACATCTGGCGGATTGGTAACCTGTGGTTCATCGATTCGGGTCCCAGCAGACCCGATCGGTGTGGAAAAGGTGACATGGTTAGTCGAAAATGGACTAGCGAAAGGAGTTCGAGACGTACCCTCAGTGTGTCCAGGATGTCGTATGCTCGGAGGCGTCGGCTCGATGTTTTCCATGTCGAGGCGTGTTCGGGTGCCGCCATGGACGGGCACGTTCCTAGATCCTGAAGCCACTGACTGTACCTGTGACTTAAGAGACTCATTTTCACGAGTTAGTTGCGTGATCTCGGCTTCGGATTGGGTTGACAAAACGGCTAGGGCTTCGGTCTTTTGGCGTTGTTGGGCTAGTTCCTCTTGAAGGGTGGCCATTTTTTGGGAAAGTTCTTGGAACTGGGTTGGAGTAGGATTTTCGGTTGTGATTGCTGCATCTTGGGTTCCGTCTTCGAGACGTGGTTCTTGATTGACGATAGGTGGGTCAATAGTCATGGTTGGAAAGTTTCGGAAGGGTGATCGACAAGTTGCCCCACGGTGGGCGCCAAATTGTTTTGGGGGGAAAAGATCGGACAACCTAAATCGCCTTAGATGGGGTAACTAGTCAATCGGGTGATAGAAAACAATCCAAACCAAGCAGATAATTGACAAGCAAAGAGTAAATGTAGAATAGCGAGATGATTTTATTAGATAATGTATTGATCGGATCGAATCGAGATACAACTTATCGTAGTTTAGACCGAGTGGTCGTGTAGGACTCGACCGATGACTTTTAGGTGGCGACCGGTGGAGAGTAAGCGCAGATGATTGCTAGAGAGCTAGGCGGGGAGCGTAAGTGTTGTTCTCATCCGTTTGTGAGCCAGAATGCTTGCGTCCTCAGCGTAATTATGTGCCTTCTCGCCTTATCTTCCTCGTCATCCAAAAATGGTAAGTCATTTTCCTTTGTTACCGTTATATTTTTTGCCATATATTTTATCTTCAATGCTGGGAGTAATGGTGAAGATTATGCCATTAAATCTCTGTAATTACGGTGACTTAAATGTCATGGCCGTTGCGTGATCTGGTCATTTAATGCATGGCGAGATTCTCGCGATCCTGTCGGAGGGCATTCGACTAGTGAAGTCTCGTCGCCTCCTCTGGGCTTTTCCTTTGTTCTTCCGATCTGCAGTGGGCTTGGGCTCGATTCACCCGACTCGTCTTCTCCGGGGATGCCAGGCCCAACAGTATTTTTAGGGAAGGAAATGCTATTAGAGATCCTGAGTGGACCATATCGGTTGTTAGAGGAAGCCATAACCATATGCTTTCAACCACCTTGATTGGCCATGCATTTGTTTCCCGACTTACGATGGAGCAGCGTAGAAAAGTGATGATTGATACTACAGCGGGTGCAAGACCCAAGGTTATTTCTACACAGATTAGGAATGAATATACGGGTTCAACGGTATCGAGGAGGCAAGTGTACATTGTTAGGGCTAAGGAGAGGTTGAAATACCTAGGCAATCTGAATGTGACACAATGGTCATTGGGGTTTTTGAAGGACAAAGGCTATTTGTTGGACACTGCTACTAAAACGAGGGAAGATGGGAATTAGGTATTGGCGTGCTTGTTTATTTCTCATCCAGACGCTCGACATTTGTTGTGCATGTTCCCTAATGTCGTCATCATGGATTCGACGTCAAAACCAACAGGTAAACCTTACTCGTTTTAGTATTATGAGTAGATAATGATATTTTTGGCGGGTTTAAAGTATTTTTTGTGTTGCATTTATAGGTACGGTATGCCACTGTTTCAGATTGTTGGGTTTACTTGCACCAACTTCACATATTGTATTGCTCTTGTGTTCATGGAAAGGGAGACGACAAGCCACTATGCATGGGCATTGACACGATTGAAGTGGTTGTACGGGGGGGAAAGTCCCGTATGCATCATGTCTGATCGAGAGCTAGGACTGATCAAGGCTGCCAAATGGTGTTTCCGAAGGTTCGGCATCATTTGTGTCAGGTCCATGTAGACCGTAATATGAAGGCATATGCTAAGTTGATGAAGATTGACGAGAAGAAATTCTCGGGAAGTGTTCGTCGGGTGATGAGGTCTCACACAAAGGAGGAGTATAGAGAGCGACTTGTTCACTTTAAGGAGATATGGAATGAAGGACTTGTGAAATATGTCGAGGAAACTTGGTTTAAAGACCATAAGAAAAAGCTAGTTGCGGCATGGTGTGATGATGTTCTCCATTTTGCCACAAGAACATCAAACAGGTAACTTTCATACAAACATTTGCAATCAAATTGGGTTTTAAAATTCATTTAGTAAATTGTAAACGATTATATTATTTTCAGGGTTGAGGGTCAGCACTCTATGCTTAAGGACATGATTGAGACATCCGTTGGAGGGTTCGACACAATTGTGCCACACATCGACAACATGTTTGTTGATCAGCATCGGAAGATCCGATTTGAGATGACCAAGAACTGCACTGCCTTTCCCATGGAGATAGTAAATGGCCCTGAGTGGGTTAAGGTCTTCTTTCGCCCAACATGCCTATTCAGATTCAAGAAATCAATATCGTGGGGTGGTATGGCTTAGTCGTCCTGCATTTCCAACAATTCATTGTTGTGGGAAAGAGATAAGCTCTAGAAGCTGTGCGAGACGCTTTAGGGTTCAAATTGGAAGTTGAAGAGGAAGATATATTATCGGGGATTCTGGGCAGCACAAAATTAGTTATAAAGAAGGATGTGATTGCCTTGTGGTCATTATCCTCTTGACCGAGTCAAGAGTTCTAAAGAAGGATGAGCCTCCTATTATCAGGTCGAACATGCTGATCTGCTCCTTTTTCCGCGATGCAGCACAGAAAAACATGGAATCTTCAAATTTTGAAATTTGTAGGATTTTAAGTTTTTCTGTGATACAGCTCGGAGAAGGAGCATATTAGCATGATCGACCTGGTAATTGGGAGGCTCATCCTTCTTTACAACTATTGACTCGATCAAGAGGATAATGGCCACAAGGCAATAACAAAACCTCAATGCCTGAAGAATCCTAAAGAAGGGTGAGCCTACAATGACCAAGGAATGGTCCCCATCGAACTTTCTGATTTGCCCCTTCTCCTAGATGCAGCACAGAAAAACATGGAATCTTCAAATTTTGGAATTTGTAGATTTTAAGTTTTTCTATGATGCAGCGAGGAGAAGGGGAAAATTAGAATGTTCGATGGGGCCATTCATTGGTCATTGTAGGCTCACCCTCCTTTAGGATTTTTAATTTTTTTTTAGAATGTGTATCTGTTTTTTAGAATGTTATTTTTTTTTGGAATGTTGGATATTTTGTCTTTTAACTAATTGATCATCGATTTGTTCTAGAAATAACAGAACGAAAATCTAAAAAAACCAATACGAATGAACAAAGAAGTCAAACTAGATATAAATATTCTACAAACTCTCTGATTCACTATACAAGGACACAACTAAAGTCTCAGAATAAGTACCCAAGGATACACCCGAATCCATGCCCGGTGCCCAATCTGGAGGAACCACCGGCGTCGGTTGAGACGCTGCCTGCTGAGCTGTTGCACGTTCTTCCGCCATCCTAGATGATTCGGCCGATTCGGCCATCTCTCTATCAAATATAGTCTCGCCTGCACTAGAGGATTGGGAAGGCATCTGTGAACCCCGTACAAGCGGATGAGCTACAGGGATGACGTCACTGGAAAGGAGGTCATATATATGCTGAAAGTGTTCCAAACACCCTAAACCACCTTGTAGGATCGTGATTGTTAGAAAATAATTTAAGGAACTCAGAATATGAATTCTAAGTTCCCTTCGCAGCGGAAATAAACAATCAAATAAATAACAAGTTCCTTATAGTGGAAACCTTTGATTGCCAACTAGCAATCCAGGATAAAAACCACTACCTTTCTTTCGAAAGGATTTCAAGGTCTACTTCTTGATTTCTTATCTCTTTTGGTTACAGCTTATCCTAGGAACAAACACACAGTTTCTTTGCCTTACACACAGTTAGGCAATCCTAGATAACTTAACACAATCAATAATTAATCCAAGAAACAGACCTTCGCACCTAGGAACTATTACTTACAGTCACAGGAACTTAGCACTCAGCTCTTCTCTTCCTTGACTGGTTCCTCTTGATCTCGGTTTGCTTTGATGATCTTGTTTGAAGGTTCACACTTGAAATTTGCCAATGAGTGTGATTCGTATTTCAGTGCATGAAGATAACTCTTGAGTTACTCTTCATTTTATAGAGGATTCTTCGCAGCTTAATCCTCTCTGGGTTCCCACATATTGAGCTTGCCCTAGGATAAGTGGTTCTCCTTGGTCCACGTTGTTCTTGGCATGTGCAAACAACCTAGGCAGCTCAGAATCCTTCTAGGTTAGTCAACCTCTTCAGCCAAGTCGTTCTCCAGTTTTCTTCTTCCGAGGTTCAACAATCTGGGCACTTGGGAACTGTCTTCTGGACAGCGACATCTCTATGAGCTGTCGCTTTCAGTGCCTTTGTCCGAGGTTCATTGTTCTAGGCATCTTGGAGTCTTGCTCTTGGATGGTGGCAGGCTTTTAGAAGCTTCTATCAAGTCGCTTTCACCTCCTTTTGTCCGAGGTTTGGTGTTCCCAGATTTCTTGGGAAACGCAAAGTCACATGTTGCATTTCTGGGCACACCTGGGTTCCTTTGGCTTGCTTGTTTGGTTTCTTTATCTTGTTTGGCTTCCATAGTTCCAACAACTGTCCTGCGGTTCCTCTAAACACATCTTTGAGATAAAACATTAGTATCAAAATATTTATCATCTTCAAAAGTAGAGAAACTGAGGAAAGAAACTCTCAGGGGAACCGAAGTTCCAGAGTTCCGTTTCCTAACAATTTCCCCCTTTTTGATGATGACAAATATAAGGAACCTAGCAGTATAATAAGGACATGAAATTCATGAGAACAGTTGAGCTAAGAGATTTATAACTTTATAAAATAATGATAGAACATTCAATAGTTGCAAATTCCCCTAAGCGGATGAACTAAGTTATTCAAGTTTCCCCTCAGAAATAGAACGGGTTCAGATTTCCTATAGGTCCAATAGTTCCAATAGTTCAAGGTTCCTATCCATTCTTCCCCCTTTTGACATCATCGAAAAGATCAAGTTACTTATCAAGTATAGGATATCAATGTGAAATAAACAATTTGCGTTAAACCCATGACAGTGACCATAATAGAAACTTAAGGCAAAGACAAATGATGCATTAGAAGCATTACCATAAGAGTTCATTAATCATTAAAGTCAAGAACATTGCCCAGAGATGCATAGTGGAAAGAGAAACAAAAGAGCACAACCAACTTGACATTAGACAAAATAAGGATAGAAGAGGGGAGTAGGACCCTAGGGAACTACTAGCACACTGTGATGTTATAGCACTGGGAACTAGGAGAGGCGTTCCTATGGCAGCGTAGTGGCCTCCTCTTCAGTTTCCTTCTTTTCTGCAGTTCCTTCATCTTGGCCTGTTTTTATCTTATCGGCCTAATTACCTCCAATTGAGCAAGGTTAAGATTGAAGTTTTTCTTGGCCATTTGAGGAGCTTTGTGTTTTGAGAGAGACGGGTGAACATGAGATTTGAGAGAAGGCGTGAGAGAACAGAGTGCTCGGCTCAATCAAATAGGAAATCTTAAATAACCCTTGAGCAATTTTGGAGCCGTTGAGAATCAAGCCATTGGAGATATTTCTGGGAACTCTGAAGAGTTGAAACGGCTAATTTTCTTGAAGCTTTTGCGCCTTTGCAACGGTCACAAATTCAAAGATTAGATGCTAAAAAATGGCAACTGTTCAAGGCTGAGAAGACGTCTCTAACGCTGTGAGATTTGCCATAAATACTGTCTTGGGAGGAACAATTCTCTTACTAGCCGTTTAAGGGGTAGCCCATTCTAGTTCCTTTCTGGCGATATTTTCATTGTGCTAGAGGGATATATGGGAACCTTTGATGTGGGTTTTAAAACATAGGACCAGAAAGTACGTTCCCATTAAATAAATCGGGGAAGGCCATTTATCGCATCACACACTAATTCCCAGAGAGGGTAAAGACGAGGATCAAAGGGAAATAGATTGTGTATTGAGGCAAGGGAGGGTCATAGTACACAATCATCATTTCGGCTTGTATTGTTGGGTTAGAATATGATCAGATTGTGACTTTTGGGCCAACAAAGAAACTTGAACAAAGACAGAGTTGAAAGAATAATGAAGACCGAAAGATACGAACTAGAAAATTTTATCTAAGTCTTTTTAAGAAACCATTATGGAAAAGAGGGTTTGTAGCAAAAAATATAACACAGAGATATCAAGACTCAACAAGTTAAAGATCTTAAACTAGTCAATCAGGGGAACTAGAATGGAGCCTTTAAACTAAGGTCACTGCTAGGTTATAGGATCATTCATAGTTCCAATCTAAGGTTCTCGAAAGGAACTCTATTCAAGGCTTTGATGAATATATCTGCAACCTGATCTTCAGTTCTACAAAATTTCATAATGATGTTTCCCTTCTCAACATGATCTCTAAGAAAATGATGTCTTATGTCTATATGCTTGGTACGGATATGATGCACAAGATTCTTAGAAATGTTTATGGCACTAGTGTTATCACAAAGAATAGTAAGAGGGCCATAAGACATACCAAAGTCCGCGAGTTGTTGCTTTAGCCAGAGAAGTTGGGAACAGCATGAGGCAGCCGCAATGTACTCGGATTCTGTGGTGGAGAGGGAGACTGAGACTTGTTTCTTTGATCCCCATGACACAAGGCAAGGGCCTAGGAACTGTGTCATTCCAGAGGTGCTCTTCCTATCCACCAAGTATCCAGCATAATCAGCATCAGTGAAACCCATCAGCTCAAATGGACATTCTTTGGGGTACCAAATGCAGAGGGAGTCAGTTCCCTTGAGATATTGAAGTATTCTCTTCACATCAGCCAAGTGGGTTTCTCTTGGACAAGATTGGAACCTAGCACACAAGCCAACAGCAAAAACAATGTCTGGTCGACTAGCAGTTAGGTACATGAGTGAGCCTATCATACCTCTATAGAGCTTCTCCTCCACTAGAGGACTCGAATGGTCCTTATCTAAGTGGGAAATGGTGGATATGGGAGTGGAGAGAGGCTTGCATGAATCCATTTTGAACTTCTTCAGTAGTTCCCTGACATACTTCTGTTGGTGAATTTGTATGCCATCTTTCTTTTGAGTGATTTGTAATCCGAGGAAGAAAGTGAGTTCCCCTATTAGGCTCATTTCAAATTCACTGCTCATCAAGTCTTTGAACTTATCTACAAGGGACAAGTTAGTGGAACCAAAAATGATATCATCAACATAAATTTGAACCACTAAGATATTACCTTCTTCTTCTAAGATGAAGAGAGTCTTATCAATGACTCCACACCTGTAGCCATTTGAGAGTAGGAACTGGGCAAGACGATCATACCAAGCTCTGGGAGCTTGCTTGAGGCCATAGAGTGCCTTGTCTAGAAAGTAGACATGATCTGGATGATCGTCGTCTTCAAAACCAGGTGGTTGCTTGACATAGACTTCTTCTTGAAGAATTCCATTGAGGAAGGCCGTCTTTACATCCATTTGGAACAACTTGAACCCTTTGTGAGATGCGAAGGCAATCAACAATCTTATTGCTTCGATCCTTGCCACTGGAGCATAAGTTTCATCATAGTCGATGCCTTCTTGTTGATTGTATCCTTGAGCAACGAGTCTAGCTTTGTTCCTTATCACAGCTCTTGTATCATCTAGCTTGTTTCTGAAAACCCATCTAGTTCCTATGATGTGTTTATCCTTGGGGCGGGGAACTAGATGCCATACTTTGTTTCTTTCAAACTGATGAAGCTCTTCTTGCATAGCTTGGATCCAGTCCGCATCCTTCAGTGCCTCACCTATGTTCTTTGGTTCCACAATAGATAGAAAGGCATTGAAGGCAAAGAAGGTTAGATGTTCGAACCTGACTGGAGGCTTGATGACTCTTCTTTCTCTGTTAGGAGCTAGAGCATTTGATGTGGAGACATTCTGAGTTGAGCATTCAGCTTCCTGGTTGGGATCACCTTCTCCATTGAAGATCATGTGGGAAGATGAATCATTGAAGTCTCCACAGATGTTGTTGTCATGCTCCTGGTTCCCAGAGATGGATTATTGTTCATTATCCATGAGAACTGGTGGAGGAGCCATTAGAGGGTTCCGAGCAGCAGGACAGGAACTGGGTGTAGTGACATCTTCATCTGGATCTTCTTGATATGACTTGGGAAACGGGTCTTCAAAGGAATTGGTGGTGTTCTGCATAATCTTTCCAAGTGATTTTTCATTAAAAATAACATGAACACTTTCTTCTACCTTTTTAGTCCTTTTGTTGAAGACTTTGTACGCCTTGCTACCCGAGGCGTATCCAATGAAGATTCCTTCATCACTTCTTGGGTCGAATTTGCCAAGATTGTCTTTCTCATTGTTGTGCACAAAGCACTTGCATCCGAACACCCTCAGATGTGAGATGTTGGGAACTCTTCCTCTTAGGAGCTCATAGGGTGTCTTTTCTGTGATTGGGCAAAGCATGGCTCGATTGATGATGTAGCAAGCTGTGTTGATCGCCTCAGCCCAAAATGATTGAGAGAGTCCACTTGAGATCAGCATAGTCCGGGCCATGTCTTCCAAAGTTCTGTTCTTCCTCTCCACTACTCCATTCTGTTGAGGAGTGTGTGATGCAGAGAAGTTGTGATCAATTCCATGTTCACTGCAAAAGGTTAGAAATTCTCTATTTTCGAATTCGGTACCATGGTCATACCGAATAGCATTGAGTGAGCAATCAAGAGATTTTTCTAACAAGGGAACCAGATCTTTAAAGCGGTCAATAACTTCACTCTTAGATTTAATAAAGATGGTCCAAGTAAAGCGAGAGAAGTCATCGACAAGAACAAAGATATACTTGTTCCCTCCTAGGCTCTAAACTCTCATGGGTCCATACAGATCCATGTGGATGAGTTCAAGAGGCCTTGAGGTGCTTACCATGTTTTTGGACTTGAAGGAACTACGAGCTTGTTTCCCTTTTACACAGTCAGAGCATAGTTCCTTAGATGTGCCACTTAGCTTTGGCAGCCCTCTGACTAGCTCCTTTGAGTGTAGCTTTTGAATCAGCTTGGTGCTAGCATGACCGAGGCGTTGATGCCACAAGTCAGCTTGGTCATTCACAGTTGAGAGACAAAGTTTCTCCTTGGGAACAAAGGATGGATCAATTATGTAGACATTGTTGAATCTTTTCCCTTTTAGGATGATTTGTCCCGAGGAGTCAAGGACTGAACATTCGTTTGATCTGAATCTAACTTCATTGTCTCCTTGATCACACAGTTGTGACACACTTATTAGGTCAAAACCAAGATTATCAACAAGGTGAACTTTGTTTACCTGAATGTGATCGTTGAGTTTCACAGTTTCTATTCCACAGATTTTCCCTTTGCTTTTGTCTCCAAAGGATATGTTCCCTCCTTGGAGAGGTTGAAGAGAGGTCATTTGATTTCTTCTTCCAGTCATATGGCATGAGCAACCACTGTCGATGTATCATAGTTGAGGTTGCCTCTCATCTTTCTGCACATAAGGGAACTAAGATTTCTGAACCCAACGAAGCTTGGCTTTACTAGGGGGATTAGCATTGCGAGCCTGTGAATAACCAGGGAACTGGTTCCTTTCATGGTAATGAGTACTTTTCTCCTTTTCAAAGTTCCTTTTCTTAGCACAATCAGTGTTGTAATGACCATTCTTACCACAGTAGGTACACAAACGATTGTAAACAACATGTCCATATTTTCCTTTTCCTGGCCTAAAAGGTTTTTCAGTTTTCCTTTTGTTAAAATCAACATTGTTCCTAACCTTGCTATGGGCCATGTCAATATATCTTTTTTGAGCAAAGGAATTGGTGAACCATTGGTTTTCAGGAACCATCTTTTCTTTTCCCTTTGGTTCCTTCTTAGGACTTTGAAAGCCTTCATTGAGACGTTTGGCAACCTCAGCCTTGTTCTCAAGGACCATGATCTTCTCTGATAGGAATTGATTCCTATCACGAGAAGTGGCAAGAGCAATACTGAGATTCTCATTCATCTCAACAAGTTCTCGCCTAGCCTTTTCTTCTTCAACATCATTGTTCCCTTTATTATTGACATATCCTATTCCATGGCGTTGTCTCACAAAAACAGTTTGATTTATCATTTTTTCATTAATGGAATCAGTGAGACTGTCTAACCTATCAATTATGGATTGAAGCATGTCATTTCCAGGTGGGTTAGCATGCAAGGGAACTTTGACAGAGTCTATGCTAGTTTCATCACAAGATTTGCAAATTGTAAGGTGACTAGCATGCACATTTCTAATATCAATGAGTTTGGAGTGAGTTTCAGCTAGGTCTTTCTCAGTTTCATCAAGTTTCTTACTCCAAACAGAATTCTCGACAGTCAAGCAAGCAATTTCATCTTCACAATCATCTAGTTTCTGTTGAAGGGAACTGGTTTCCTTTCCGAGTTTCTTTATGATCTTAAGAAGTTGTTTCTTATCACAATCAACTAGGGGTTTTAAGAGATCGTCGAAAGTTACCTCGAGGTCTTCTGAGTCGCTTGAGTCTCCTTTTGCCATGAGACATCTTCCTCCAGAGAAGCCACTCAGATCCAGTTCCTCATCTGAGTCTTCTCCCCATGATGCTACGAGAGCCTTCTTTCTTTGAGGTCTTTCCTCTTCCTTGGACTCTTCTTTGTTGGGACAGTTCTTAGCGTAGTGTCCCTTCTCCTTGCACTCGTAACAGGAGACTTCCTTGAGGTCTCTTCTTGGTCCATTGTGAGAGGAACTGCCCTTTTGGAACCTTCTCTTCACAAAGAATTTTTTGATGTTCTTTGTGAAGAGGGCTGTTAGTTCGTCCTCCTCTTCTTCAAGGTCTGAGTTCTCTTCCTCCATCTCGAGCCTAGAGAAGGCTTTGGAGATCTTGAGGGCAATTCCTTTCTCCAGTTTCTTATCGGTATTGGCTTTGGTGTGCTCTCCTTCTTCAACCTCCAATTTCCCTATGATTTGTGTCAAGGGAAGGGATTGGATGCCTGGAGTGTTCTTCATGATTCCCTTCAGAAGGGTGAATTTGGAGTTGAGTCCATTGATGACCACTAGGGACTTGGAGACTTCATCAAGATCGACTCCCTCCGCTGTTAACTTTCCAATCAATCTGTTGAAGCGGGAGTAGTACTCTGAGATGGTCTCAGTTTCCATCATTTTGAAAGTGTGGTATTCTCCTTCCAAAGCGAACTTTCTGCTTTGCTTTAGTTCCTCACTTCCTTCATGCATCTCCTTGAGAGCTTTCCACATCTCTTTGGCCGTCTTGATTCCTATGACCTTATTCATGTCCTCTCTGTCCAATCCATTGAGGATGAACTGCCTGGCCTTGGCATTCTTCTCCATGATAACATAGTGTTCTGGTTTCCAATCTTCTTCCTTCATGGTGAGGTCGACATAGCCATCTCCATTTTCGACTATCCTCCAGCATTGGTAGTCGTTGGTCTTGATGTGGCTTTCCATGCACTTTTCCCACCATGTTTCTTCTCCTTTCTTTCGGAGATGTGGCTTGTTGGTGGAGATTCCGAGCTCAAACTTGCTTGGTTGAGACATGATCTGCAAACTTAACAAAGATCTAGAGCTTTTCCTGCTCTGATACCAATTGTAGGATCGTGATTGTTAGAAAATAATTTAAGGAACTCAGAATATGAATTCTAAGTTCCCTTCGCAGCGGAAATAAACAATCAAATAAATAACAAGTTCCTTATAGTGGAAACCTTTGATTGTCAACTAGCAATCCAGGATAAAAACCACTACCTTTCTTTCGAAAGGATTTCAAGGTCTACTTCTTGATTTCTTATCTCTTTTGGTTACAGCTTATCCTAGGAACAAACACACAGTTTCTTTGCCTTACACACAGTTAGGCAATCCTAGATAACTTAACACAATCAATAATTAATCCAAGAAACAGACCTTCGCACCTAGGAACTATTACTTACAGTCACAGGAACTTAGCACTCAGCTCTTCTCTTCCTTGACTGGTTCCTCTTGATCTCGGTTTGCTTTGATGATCTTGTTTGAAGGTTTACACTTGATATTTGCCAATGAGTGTGATTCGTATTTCAGTGCATGAAGATAACTCTTGAGTTACTCTTCCTTTTATAGAGGATTCTTCGCAGCTTAATCCTCTCTGGGTTCCCACAGATTGAGCTTGCCCTAGGATAAGTGGTTCTCTTTGGTCCACGTTGTTCTTGGCATGTGCAAACAACCTAGGCAGCTCAGAATCCTTCTAGGTTAGTCAACCTCTTCAACCAAGTCGTTCTCCAGCTTCCTTCTTCCGAGGTTCAACAATCTGGGCACTTGGGAACTGTCTTCTGGACAGCGACATCTCTATGAGCTGTTGTTTTCAGTGCCTTTGTCCGAGGTTCATTGTTCTAGGCATCTTGGAGTCTTGCTCTTGGATGGTGGCAGGCTTTTAGAAGCTTCTCTCAAGTCGCTTTCACCTCCTTTTGTCCGAGGTTTGGTGTTCCCAGATTTCTCGGGAAACGCAAAGTCACATGTTGCATTTCTGGGCACACCTGGGTTCCTTTGGCTTGCTTGTTTGGTTTCTTTATCTTGTTTGGCTTCCATGGTTCCAACAACTGTCTTGCGGTTCCTCTAAACACATCTTTGAGATAAAACATTAGTATCAAAATATTTGTCATCTTCAAAAGTAGAGAAACTGATGAAATGAACTCTCAGGGGAATCGAAGTTCCAGAGTTCTGTTTCCTAACAATTTGCCTCTATAAGCTTCTAAAGATGCGCCTTGCTCATCGCCACACGCTGCAAATGAAAACAAACATTTTAAATACATAGACTTTCCTAAAATAATTAATAAGAATAAAATGGGACAAAAAACATACCCTTTGCAAGTTGATAACCGGAGGTGGTCCTCTACAAATACGAGGCTGTATTGGCGCACTCAGACTCACGTAAGGATGTGACACCTGTAGATACCAGTCCAGGTACGTGTCATGGATATCCCAATCCATCGTGGTAGGAGGACTCGTCAAGATGTGGGGGCAAAGACGATGCTCAAGCTGGTCCCACCTATGCCAACGCGGGTCAAAGTGCAATTGGTATCGCCTCGTCCCCCTAAAATCATGAGGACGCACTGCAGCCAGAGGCTCTATGATATCGATGGGCCTGCTCTGTCGATAACCGAACTGTCGGGTAAGCCTATCCGGCTTGTACGCCTCCTCTACACCGAGAAACCGAATAGTCCCTCGATACGTGGAGGCCCTGTGAGCACCTCGAAAATCAAGACCCTCATACGGCATCCACCGTATCTGCAATTAACCCCAAAAGACAAAACATATATTAACTCATTAAGCCTATCTTTAAGTATATTAAAATGGAATAAGAATACGTACATCCTCTGGCCTATACTCGTCCAGTATCCGTCTATAGTGTAACTGGTTGCGACTTAAACGGACAGGGGTCCGGCCAATGCAGTATCGTGCAGCGCGTCGAATGTCGTCGTCCGCACCTTCTTTAAGGTTAGGGTTGCCCGGGAAGTATACAAAGTACGTCCAAATCCAAACCTGCGTACGGAGGAAGAAAGCCATTAGTTATAAACAATTAAACACAGTATATTCATGATTTAAATTACAATCTAACTATAATAAAAGTCTACCTCTAAGAGACGTGCGCAACCGGCGAACTGTGCAGCTCCGCGTCGAGAAGCCTCTCCGAGGTTTCTAAAAAGGAGAGCCAGAACCCCGGTGCCCCAAGCAGTATGAACGACACGCTCCCAGTCCACAAAAAGAGGTAGCAATGTAGTCTCCAGCTCATTCGTTGACTTGTCAATGAAGATACTAGCCGACATGGTGTGCCATAAGAAACTGGCTGCTATATCCTCTGGGTAGGCACCCTCCTCAATCATCCTGAACACATGCCTCGCTAACTGGAATTGCTTGACCCAACCCTTCCTAAGGTCACAGACCATGTCAGCATCATCCTCATCTAAGCTGTACTCCGAATCTATCCCAAATAGATACTCGAACAAGGCCTCACACTCTGCCAGCTCGCTATCCTGACCGGTCCATGGTGACGTCACCTCAAATCCCTCAATCGGCAGCCCTAGAATCATCATAACGTCATATAGCGTAGGACCTATCTCGCCCCAGGGAAAGTGGAAGGTGTTCGTCTCTAGATGCCATCGCTCAACGAACGCTGAAATGAGGGTGTGATCAGCCATACCGAACTGAAAATCAAGTAAATCGGTCAACCCCGTCTGCTGAGCAATCCAAAACCAGGAACCCTCCTCAGGGACCCCTCTGGGAATACGATCCCTCCAAAACGCAAACTGTGTAGGCCGTGTCTGAACCCTCAAAGTCCTAACAACGTCCTTTGGAGGGTCCAATGACGCCTTCCTCCATATCAGCTCCGCAATGTGCATATCAAAGTTCCTCAACACAGAAGGAAACTGCTGAGCTGGCTCAGGCGGAGGCGGGGCCTGCTGAGGTGGGTCCTGTGGAGGTGGGGCCTGCTGAGGTGGCTCAGTCGGAGGTGGGGCCTGTTGAGCTGGCTCAGGCGGAGGTAGGGCCTGCTGAGCTGGAAACTGCGGAGGTGGGTCCTGCTGAGGTGGAGTCTGCTGAGGTGGCTCAGGCGGAGGTGGCTGCTGCTGAGGTGGCTCCTCCTGAGGTGGCTCTGACGGAGGTGGTTGGTGCTGAGGTGAGTCCTCTTGAGGTGGGTCCTCCTGAGGTGGTTGCTGCTCTGTTGGGTCGGTACTAAACTCCGGATCCTCAGGAATAGTAGAAGGGCCGGTAGTAAAGTCCTCCATAACCACGTCCTCATCTGAGCGGACGGGACCAACATCGTCCTCACTAAGCACCTCCGTGTCCTGCGATACACCCACAACCCTCCTCTTGCGAGCAGATGCAGTAGTAGGGCGACTGTCTCGATCCGACTGTTTGATTTTACCCAGTACATCCTATTTTGCCATAAGAAATATAATTATTTTCATTTTATCCAATACAACCTAGTTATATATACCTTAACAATTGTTAAAGAAAATTGTTTTCTTATAAAATCAATATATTAAAATTTTTATTTTTTATTACGATAATATATTTAATATTATTTAACAGTAAAATTTAGCCTATTACCTATATTGTCTTTTTTATTTATGATTAAATACAATAAACACTAAGTTTACAAATCTACAATTACAGTAACAATTTAATTAAATAAATTAGATTTAACAAATTAAAAATTACAAACACCATACCTCTACGGTCGACCTCCGTTCATATTTGCGCTTTTGACGAACGGGAATTTCCGCCAAATCATCTATCGCCTGCATAGCAACCGCTACCGACACGTCGAAGGCATTGTCCGCCCCGATATCCACCTCCTCGGTCCTAGCCGACAATCTCTCCTCCTCGCCCAAAACCACCGCGCCGGAAACCTCTATGCTCGCCGGCAAGCTGGGCGACACCTCGTGCAGCCCAGAAATCCCCTCCTCCCCGGTCCTGGGCGGCACCTCGTGCAGCCTAGAAATCTCCTCCTCCCCGGTCCTTTGCGACTCCTTGTGCAGCCCAGCTCCCTCCGCCTCGTCGCCTCCCTTGCCGCCGCCGCCGTCGACTTCTCCATCGCGACCGCCGCCAACGAAACAAAGATTCATCGCCGTCGCCGTTGAGTCCAGTGGATCGCCGCCGCCGAGATCTCCCACCGCCGCCATCTGGTTTTCCTCCTTGTCAACCGCCGCCCATATATCTTCCATGGAAAATTCGCCGGAATCCGCCATCGATTTGGAATTTTCTCTGTGAGTGCTCGGAAAAGATTTCCTCTGGGTAACGGAGAAAACGACATAGGCGGCCCTAAATACCGCCGACTTGGAATTTTTTTGGGGTTAAAGGTGGGCGGCAATAGGTGCCGCCCACGTTCAAATTTTAAACGGGTTCAAAAAAACCAATCTATTTTTATTTAAATAAATAAAATAAATTCCTAAATCGGGTTTTCCCCAACAAAAAATCTGAGCGGCAATAGGTGCAGTCCAGACTCTGAACCGGGTTTTACGAAAATCCGATTTGTCTGGACTGTGCCTATTGCCATCTAGAATCAGACCGATTTTTAGAAGGGTCTCCTGGACGGCAGGAGTTGTCGCCCGGTTTCTAGCCCAAAAAAAAATATTCTTTTCTTTCTCCTGTTCCTTTCCACTCCTCTTTCCTACTACCCCTATACCTGCTCCCATCTCACCATTACCATCCCGCTCTCTGCCTCTCCCCACCATATACCACACCCACCATGTCCGCCGGCGACCATCACTCGCCCAGATCCTAGCCACCCACCACACCTCCGTCTACCTTGCACCACACCTGCCGGCGTCTCCCTCTCCCTCACCACCGGCGAGCAACCAGCCGAGACCGCCGGCGACCCATACCACAACCTCGCCATGCCCAGATCTGCCTGCGCCCCATCGACCTGACCATCGGCTTGCTTCTGTCACGCCCTATCCCGATACCCTCCCAACCACACCACCAACCGAGCTCGACCTCGCCACCATCTTCCCGAACCCAGATTTGCCCTAGCCATCCACCACGCCTCCGCCTGCGTGCGCAAACACCACCAGAGACCCACACCACCTGTTCTCCGCCCAAATCCACCCATGTTCGCGAACCACCGCATCCAACCACCGGCTCGAGCCACTTCTGCTGATCGACCCGCACCCAGGCCCGCCTCCGCTTAAGGACGCCATTGCCATTGCCCCGCCTGCACCTCACCATCTCTCCCTCTTTGATGGTAAATACAGTAACTCAACTAACTAATCCTGTGATGCTTTAATTGTCACTGTTGTGCCTTAATTTGTCCTTGCTGAACCCGTTTGTTGCTAACTGGTGATTAATTTGCTAATTTTGTGATTGGTTTGGCTTATGTGATTGGTGACATGTAGTTAGTTGAAAGTGTTTGCTTTGTGCTATTCTCTGCTATTACTGTTTGCTCTATTTGCCCAGTGAGTTATCTTTGCTAGATTGGCTTGTTTGCTGAATAAGGATATGAAGGAAGGAGATCTGTTGAGATATTACGAGCCTGCCAATGACTTATTAGATGGATGGTGCTTCTACTTTTCTTTCGTTCCAGATCTGAAGATGCCTGAATGCCTGATTTATTTGGTGAGTTTCTTTTCCTCTTTCTTCTATGTCTACATTGGGACAATGTAGAAATTTAAGCTTGGGGGAGGAATAATTCCATGTGTAGACTTTGTTTGCATTTTAGTATTAGTTTTCATATTTATGTGTGTTTGTTTTTCATTTTTTTTTTCATGCATTGCATAGCATATTTGCATTTGGATGTTGGATTTGTTCCCCTGTTTATTCCTTTGTGGGTTCTTATAATGGTACATAAATTGTGAATCCTCTTAATATGCCTTGGCTGTTAATATTACAATTGCATTATGAGCATGATATGATTGATCAAACTTTTGACAATGACCTGAGCATGTGGACTTTGATTGAGATGTGTTAGGACCGATACTCTAGACAAAATGTCCCGGTGAGCATGTTAGCCTTTCTTGGACTACAATTGCATAAGTCCTCTTATTTTCTTGTGTGATCTCTCTTTGCTTGCTATCTCTAGAACTTGCTTCAATACCTCTTCGAGACTACATTTAGGACTAATATGCATTACATTTTGAGACTGAGACATTTTTTTTTTCATGAGCCTATATCTTACTTGACCACCCTAATATTATTTCCCTCTGCTTGAAGCCCTCTGAGCCTTATAGCCTTTTTCTTTTAAAGCACCACAAAGCAATCCAAGCCTATTATATATCCTACCTATCCAGGGGATTGAATTTTAGTTTGCTAAGTGTGGACATGGACTAAGCTTGGGGGAGGAGCATAAAATGGTGGGTGATCAATAATATGTGTCATTATGTTCATTAAGTTTGCTTCCTTCTTCTTCATTGAAAAAAAGAAGAAGAAAAAGATCCGAAAAAAAAATCAGAAAAAAGAAAGAAAAAGAATGAAGAAGAAGAAAAGAAGTGAGTAGACAGAATGATGAACTTTGAGTTGTTGTTGAGCTTATTGTAAAATCAGTTTATGCTTGGTGTTATTTTTGTGAAGTTCTTTTCCCTGGATTTAGCACCACATGGCCAAATGTATCCATGCCTTATCAAAATACTTTGGCCCCATTACAACCCTATTTTATGTCTCATGATTGTGTTTTGCATTGTTTATAGTAGTGGAGATCTAGATATTGTTGCAAGCTTATGGTAGTTAGCATTCAAAGTAGAGAATTGAGCGAAACACATATCCTAAACACATGAGTGTGAGTGGATTTAATTTTTATCCTGGTGAGGTCTAGAGTAGAGGATCTAATTACTTTCTTGTCATTGATTTAGAAGCATCCTAGGAAGGAACTTGTCATTTGTTTGGACTTTCATGGTTATTGTTCACATGTCTTTTGGATAGAAACAGCTGTTGCATATTTTGTGGACTCATTAGTTATGTACTTGTTTGGGACAAACAAGGTTTAAGCTTGGGGGATTTGATAACATCCAATTTATACATATTTTAAGAGTCTAGTTGCATATTAGAATAGTTCATTTGCATGCATATTTTATATCTTTTATTATTAATTTTGTATTATTTTGCATTCGGAATCTACACCTCTGTTTTTATATGTTTCAGGCATTTTTGGTCTAATTTAAAAGATGATACAAGACTATTTTCAAAGGATCAAAATACACATGAAGCAAACGGATGTTAATGGGCCGCACTTCAAATATTCAATTGGGCCCATGGAACCGGCGGATCAATTTGCTCGGAATTGGACGGAAGGGAGCAGCTGGTGGGAGCTCTCGGTTTTGGGGATTAGTTTAATATATTAAGAAAAGGGGAGTTTTTGGACTTGGACGTTACTTTAGGTTTAGTTTTGGCTGGAGTTTTGTTTTCTTTAGCTTTGAACAGCCGTAAGCACAGAGAGGGATTGGATTTCATGAAAGAATTTTAAGCCTTTGTACAATTCGAAGATTGGTATTATCGTTCTAGTATTTTGTCAATTTGGATTATTTTGTTATTGAGATTTAATTTTATCTCCAGTGTTTATTACATAATCCATATATGTTGATGATTAGTTTAAATTTATTGATGTCTTCGGTCATGCTTGGTTAAATTCCTAGTTTTAGGGTTATGGTGATCCCGACGATGCGTATGTAATTAGAATTATTTCTTTGTCTGAGTTGAAATAATATTTGATTCGTTCCTTGATGCTTTATGTTCATAGTAGCTTATGCGAATTGGATCCTATTAGGGTTTGAGACTGAAAGGTGACGACTTTAATAGGTAGTCAGATAGGGTTTGAGACTGAGAGGTGATAACTTCTACTGGAATCCTAGGAATTGAACCTGAGTGTTATTTTATTTGTGCGACAACAACTTAATTACTCTTGATGATTAATAAGCTATCATAGATGTTCTGGGTTTGAGTTGGATTAGCGGAGCGCGACAGCGAATGTTATTTCAGTTTATCCCTAGACTCTAAGTGTGTTAAAGGGTTTGGATGAGATTAGCTCTGCGCGACAACGATTGTTAGTTTAGTCCAGGCACGTTTACTATCGTCTGAAAGGAGTTAGTAGATTACCTTAGATAGTCTACCTTCAAATAATTTGGACTAGATTCAGGTGAAGTGTGATTTTATTTACTGTTGCATCGTTGCGGTGATCCTTAACCTTAGACACATTTATCCCATAGATTTTTATTTGTTTTCTTTATTGTTACTTCATAGTTTAGTTATAGTTTTCCCCATTTCCTTATTTTCCTGGCCTAGTTCACTAGTAGCGTTTCAATTAATATTACATTGGTCTCTGTGAGATCGACACTTGACTACTATAACTGATCACGTACACTTGTGGGTATGTTTTATCCACATCAATGATAGTGATGGTGGTGGAGAGGAGCGGGTTACGGATGTACGAGTCATCACCATTCGGATCGAATGACTCTGATACCAATGATAGAATCCATTCTAGGCAAGAATCTCACCCAAAGGATTGTGTTGCAAGAATCTCACAAACACAACAATTTGCAAAAAAGAAACCTTTAACGTTCTCTGATATTTGATTGATAAATTTTGATGATAATTACAATGGATAGACTTAGCAATTTATAAGAGAAATAATTGAACTAAGTACTAGAAATTAGGCACTATTTGCCACTAACAGCACTATAGCAACCACTAATCCAGTAACTGAAAAACTAAACTAATTCAATAACAATTGTTGAAAATCAAACTTAATAACTAATCTAAATTAATAAAAAGTAAGATGTTGAAAATCTGGAAATCAGTTGAAATCAATAGATAGGTGTAACCGTATCAATGCATTCCCCTTGAAATTCGTTTTGACCTTAAGGAGAAATTGAGGACCTTTCATCTATGTAACATCACCTATATTGAGGTGCACTAGTCCATTCACTTCCAAGCTTAAGGATGAGTCTAGGAGGTTAAAAGTAGAGGGTTTGTGTTGATGCCCAAGCCTAGACTTCTCACCACAGATAATATCCTACCCTCTGTCATGTCTGTTTTTCTTTACAACTTTCAATTTAATTGACATCAACCATGATCCTTGCTGCTGTTGGTTTTGGTTTTGTGGGCTTGTTGTGGTACTCTGATTTTGTGGGTAATTAAGGCTCATAAGGGAATAAGATAGTCCAGAGAACGGGGGGGGGGGGGGGGGGGAGTTGTTAGGGTTAGACTGGTGTTTAAGGATGTTAGCCATTTCCGCCCCTTTTGCCTCACTAGATTTGTCAACAATCCCCCTAGCCTCTATCTCCGCGTCAACAACTTCTCCTAGGTGCACCAAGTTGTGTTCTCCATGGATTATCCCAGTTGGATTTCCACAATCATTGTTGATGGTATGTTCATCATTGTAATGCCCTACAAAAGCTTTGAGATCAGTGATGAGAATATTCAAACTAGTAACAATAGATGATAGTGATGGCGGTGGAGAGGAGCGGGTTGCGGAAGTCCGAGTCATCACCATTCGGATCGAACGACTCTGATACCTTTGATAGAATGAATCCACTTTAGGTAAAAATCTAACCCAAAGGATTGTGTTGCAAGAATCTCACAACCACAACAATTTGTTGAAGGAAACCTTCAACGTTTTCTAATAATTGATTGATAAATTATGATGATAATTACAATGGGTAGACCTAGCAATTTATAAGGGAAATAACTGAACTGAGTACTAGAAATTAGGCACTATCTGCCACTAGCAGCACTATAGCAACCACTAATCCAGTAACTGAAAATCTAAACTAATTAAATAACAAATGTTGAAAATCTGGAAATCAGAACTTAAGAACTAAACTAAATTTATAAAAACTAAGATGCTGAAAATATGGAAATGAGTTGAAATCAATAGATAGGTGGAACTGTATCAATGCACCCCCCTTGGAATTCGCCTTGACATCAAAGCGAAATTATGAACCTTTCGTCTATGAGACATCACCTACTTTGATGTATACTAGTCCATTCACTTCCAAGCTTAAGGATGGTTCTAGCAGGTTAAAAGTAGAGGGTTTGTGTTGATGCCTAAGCCTAGACATCTCACCACACATAATACCCTACCTTATGTCATGTCTATTTTGCTTTATATCTTTCCATTTAATTGACATCAACCATGGTCATTATTGCTGCTGGTTTTGGTTTTGTGGGCTTGTTGTGGTACTCTGATTTTGTGGGTAATCAAGGCTGAGAAGGGAAGAAGATATTCAAAAGAAGGGGGATTGTTAGGGGTGGACTGGTGTTTGAGGATGTTAGCCATTTCTGACCCTTTTGTCTCACTAGATTTGGCTACAATCACCCTAGCATCTAGCTCTGCGTCAACAACTTCTCCTAGGTGCACCAAGTTGTGTTCTCCATGGATTATCTCGGTTGATTTTCCAAAATAATTGTTAATGGTCTTTTCATCATTGTAATAACCCACAAAAGCTTTGAGATCAGTGATGAGGATCTCTAAACGAGTAAGAATAGATGATAGTGATGGTGGTGGACATGAGCGGGTTGCGAAAGTGTGAGTCATCCCCGTTCGGATCGAACGACTCTGATACCAATGATAGAATCCACTATAGGTAAGAATCTCATCCAAATGATTGTGTTGCAAGAATCTCACAAACACAACAATTTGCTGAAGAAAACCTTCAACGTTCTCTGATATTTAATTGATAAATTTTGATGATAATTACAATGGGTTGATTTAGCAATTTATAAGGAAAATAACTGAACCAAGTACTAGAAATTAGGCACTATCTGTCACTAGCAGCACTATAGCGACCACTAATCCAGTAACTGAAAATCTAAACTATTTAAATAACAAATGTTGAAAATCTGGAAATCAGAACTTAAGAACTAAACTAAATTTATAAAAACTAAGATGCTGAAAATTTGGAAATGAGTTGAAATTAATAGATAGGTGGAACCGTATCAATGCACCCCCTTGGAATTCGCCTTGACATCAAGGCGAAATTACGGACCTTTCATCTATGTGACATCACCTACTTTGATGTGTACTAGTCCATTCACTTCCAAGCTTAAGGATGGTTCTAGCAGGTTAAAAGTAGAGGGTTTGTGTTGATGCCCAAGCCTAGACCTCTCACCACAGATAATACCCTACCCTTCGTCGTGTCTGTTTTGCTTTATATTTTTCAATTTAATTGACATCAAGCATGGTCATTGTTGTTGCTGGTTTTGGTTTTGTGGGCTTGTTGTGGTACTCTGATTTTGTGGATAATCAAGGCTGACAAGGGAAGAAGATAGTCCAGAGAGGGAGGGGGGTTGTTAAGGGTGGACTAGTGTTTGTGGATGTTAGCCATTTCTGACCCTTTTGTCTCACTAGATTTGGCTACAATCTCCCTAGCCTCTAGCTTCGTGTCAACATCTTCTCCTAGGTGCACCAAGTTGTGTTCTCCATGGATTATCTCGGTTGATTTTCCACAATCAATGTTGATGGTCTTTTCATTATTGTAATACCACACAAAAGCTTTGAAATCAGTGATGAGGATCTCTAAACGAGTAACAATAGATAATAGTGATGGTGGTGGAGAGGAGCGGGTTGCGAAAGTATGAGTCATCACCATTCGGATCGAACGACTCTGATACCAATGATAAAATTCACTATAGGTAAGAATCTCATCCAAAGGATTGTGTTGCAAGAATCTCACAAACACAACAATTTGATGAAGAAAACCTTCAACGCTCTCTAATATTTAATTGATAAATTTTGATGATAATTACAATGGGTTGATTTAGCAATTTATAAGGAAAATAACTGAACCAAGTACTATAAATTAGGCACTATCTGCCACTAGCAGCACTATAGCAACCACTAATACAGTAACTGAAAAACTAAAATAATTCAATAACAATTGTTGAAAATCTAAAAATCAGAACTTAATAACTAAATTAAATTAATAATACCTAAGATGCTGAAAATCTTAAAATCAGTTGAAATCAATAGATAGGTGTAACCGTATCAATGCACCCCCTTGAAATTCGCATTGCCCTCAAGGCGAAATTGATGACCTTTTATCTATGTAACATCACCTACATTGATGTGCACTATTTCATTCACTTCCAAGCTTAAGGATGGGTCTAGGAGGTTAAAAGTAGAGGGTTTGGGTTGATGCCCAAGCCTATACTTCTCACCATAGATAATAACCTGCCCTATGTCATGTCTGTTTTGCTTTACAACTTTCCATTTAATTGACAACAACCATGGTCCTTGCTGCTGTTGGTTTTGGTTTTGTGGGCTTGTTGTGGTACTCTGATTTTGTGGATAATCAAGGCTGATAAGGGAAAAAGATAGTCTAGAGAAGGGGAGGTTGTTAAGGGTGGACTGGTGTTTGTGGATGTTATCCATTTCTGACCCTTTTGTCTCACTAGATTTGGCTACAATCTCCCTAGCCTCTAGCTCCGTGTCAACAGCTTCTCCTAGATGCACCAAGTTGTGTTCTCCATGGATTATCTCGGTTGATTTTCCACAATCATTGTTGATGGTCTTTTCATCATTGTAATACCCCACAAAAGCTTTGAGATCATTGATGAGGATCTCTAAACGAGTAACAATAGATGATAGGTATGGTGGTGGAGAGGAGCGAGTTGCGAAAGTGCGAGTCATCACCATTCGGATCGAATGACTCTGATACCAATGATAGAATCCACTATAGGTAAGAATCTCACCCAAAGGATTGTGTTGCAAGAATTTCACAAACACAACATTTTGTTGAAGAAAACCTTCACCATTCTCTGATATTTGATTGATATATTCTGATGATAATTACAATGGGTAGACCTAGCAACTTATAAGGGAAATAACTGAACCAAGTACTAGAAATTAGGCACTATCTGCCACTAGCAACACTATAGCAACCACTAATCCAATAACTGAAAAGCTAAACTAATTCAAAAAAAATTGTTGAAAATCTTGAAATCAGAACAACTAAACTAAATTAATAATACCTAAGATGCTGAAAATCTAAAAATCAGTTGAAATCAATAGATAGGTGGAGCCGTATCAATGCATCCCCCTTGAAATTCGCAGTGACCTCAAGGCGAAATTGAGGACCTTTCATCTATGTAACATCACCTACATTGATGTGCACTAGTCCATTCACTTTTAAGCTTAAGGATGGGTTTATGAGGTTAAAAGTAGAGGGTTTGTGTTGATGTCCAAGCCTAAACTTCTCACCACAGATAATACCCTGCCCTATGTCTAGAGGTGTTCAGCGGTTCCTTTGAACCGTTCAACCGGCGGTTCTAGAACTGCCCAAAACCGTCTGAAACCGTAACCGTAATCGAACCGGAACCGGAACCGACTAAAACCGTTCGAGACCGGTTTCGGTTCAAGATTTCATAGAACCTTGGAACCGACGGTTCGAAGCGGTTCGGAACCGGCGGTTCCACACCGTTTCAGAACCGCCAATTTCAAACCTATTAGCTAAGTGAATTTCCATAATAAAGGTAAGAGGACTACGTGGATTTTGATTTCTCTAACCCGGAGAGAACACGTAAGCAATTTAATTATGTTCAAACCTTTATTTTTCCAATTTTTTCCCTTATAATTTTGTATAAAGACAAATGCTTATTATATTGTTTAGTTTAAGAATATATTGTATAATTAAAATATAAAGATTAAATTATTAATGTTAATATTTTCTTATTTTTTTATATTCAACTTTTTTTAGATATTTTGTATAAAAGTATTAATTTTTATCCGGTTCGGAACCGGAACCGGATCAAAATCGGCCGGAACCGGATCCGAAACTGCAACCGAAACCGGAACCGGCAAAATTTGATGAAACCGGACTTGGTCGGTTCCGGTTTCGGTTCATGATTTTTTAGAACCGGAACCGGCGGTTCTGGAACCGTAACCGACGGTTCCAAAACCGTGAACATCTCTACCTATGTCATGTATGTTTTGCTTTACAGCTTTCCATTTAATTGACATCAACTATGGTCCTTACTGCTATTGGTTTTTGTTTTGTGGGGTTATTGTGGTACTCTGATTTTGTGGATAATCAAGGTTGGCAAGGGAAGAAGATAGTCCAGAGAAGGGGGGGTTGTTAAGGGTGGAATGGTGTTTGTAGATGTTAGCCATTTCTGACCCTTTTGTCTCACTAGATTTGGCTACAATCTCTCTAGCATCTAGCTCCGCGTCAACAACTTCTCCTAGGTGCACCAAGTTGTGTTCTCCATGGATTATCTCGGTTGATTTTCCACAATCATTGTTAATGGTCTTTTCATCATTGTAATAACCCACAAAAGCTTTGAGATCAGTGATGAGGATCTCTAAACGAGTAAGAATAGATGATAGTGATGGTGGTGGACATGAGCGAGTTGCGAAAGTGCGAGTCATTCCCATTCGGATCGAACGACTCTGATACCAATGATAGAATCCACTATAGGTAAGAATCTCACCCAAAGGATTGTGTTGCAAGAATCTCACAAACACAACAATTTGTTGAAGAAAACCTTCACCGTTCTCTGATATTTGATTGATCAATTCTGATGATAATTACAATGGGTAGACCTAACAATTTTTAAGGGAAATAACTGAACTAAGTACTAGAAATTAGGCACTATCTGCCACTAGCACTATAACAACCACTAATCTACTAACTGAAAAACTAAACTAATTCAATAACAATTGTTGAAAATCTGGAAATCAAAACTTAATAACTAAACTAAATTATAAATACCTAAGATGTTGAAAATCTAAAAATCAGTTGAAATCAATAGATAGGTCATAGGTGGAACCGTATCAATGCATCCCCCTTGAAATTCGCACTGACATCAAGGCAAAATTGAAGACCTTTCATCTATGTAACATCACCTACATTGATGTGCACTAGTCCATTCACTTCCAAGCTTAAGGATGGGTCTAGGAGGTTAAAAGTAGAGAGTTTGTGTGGATGCCCAAGCCAGACTTCTCACCATAGATAATACCCTGTCCTATGTCATGTTTGTTTTGCTTTACAACTTTCCATTTAATGGACATCAACCATGGTCCTTGCTGATGTTGGTTTTGGTTTTGTGGGCTTGTTGTGGTACTCTGATTGTGTGGGTAATCAAGGCTGATAAAGGAAGAAAATAGTCCAGAGAAGTGGGATTGTTAAGGGTGGACTGGTGTTTGTGGATGTTAGTCATTTCTGACCCTTTTATCTCACTAGATTTGGCTACAATCTCCCTAGCCTCTAGCTCCGGGTCAACTGTTTCTCCTAGGTGCACCAAGTTGTGTTCTCCATGGATTATCTCGGTTGATATTCCACAATCATTGTTGATGGTCTTTTCATCATTGGAATAACCCACAAAAGCTTTGAGATCAGTGATGAGGATCTCTAAACGAGTAACAATAGATGATAGTGATGGTGGTGGAGAGGAGCGGGTTACGAAAGTGTGAGTCATCACCATTCGGATCGAACGACTCTGATACCAATGATAGAATCCACTCTAGGTAAGAATCTCAACCAAAGGATTATGTTGCAAGAATCTCACAAACACAACAATTTGCTGAAGAAAACCTTCAACGTTCTTTGATATTTGATTGATAAATTCCGATGATAATTACAATGGGTAGACCTAGTAGTTTATAAGGGAAATAACTGAACTAAGTAATAGAAATTAGGCACTATCTGCCACTAGAAGCACTATAGCAACCAATAATCCAGTAACTGAAAAACTAAACTAATTAAATAACAATTGTTGAAAATCTGGAAATCAGAACTTAATAACTAAACTAAATTAATAATACCTAAGATGTTGAAAATATGAAAATCAGTTGAAATCAATAGATAGGTGCAACCGTATCAATGCATCCCCCTTGAAATTCGCATTGACCTCAAGGCAAAATTGAGGACCTTTCGTCTATGTAACATCACCTACATTGATGTACACTAGTCCATTCACTTCCAAGCTTAAGGATGTGTCTAGGAGGTTAAAAGTAGAGGGTTTGTGTTGATGTCCAAGCCTAGACTTCTCACCACAGAGAATACCCTGCCCTATATCATGTCTGTTTTGCTTTAGAACTTTTCATTTAATTGACATCAACTATGGTCCTTACTGCTATTGGTTTTTGTTTTGTGGGGTTATTGTGGTATTCTGATTTTGTGGGTAATCAAGGTTAGCAAGGGAAGAAGATAGTCCAGAGAAGGGAGGGTTGTTAAGGATGGACTGGTGTTTGTGAATATTAGCCATTTCTGACCCTTTTGTCTCACTAGATTTGGCTACAATCTCCCTAGCCTCTAGGTCCGCGTCAACAACTTCTCCTAGGTGCACCAAGTAGTGTTCTCTATGGATTATCTCGGTTGATTTTCCACAATCATTGTTAATGGTCTTTTCATCATTGTAATAACCCACAAAAGCTTTGAGATCAGTGATGAGGATATCTAAACAAGTAACAATATATGATAGTGATGGGCAATGGGCAATGAAACAATGGGCAATGATGGAGCCTGCCACGATAGGATCAATCCCATATCCTTAATGGTACACAAATAACTTGTCAACATATCAAGTACAACTTCCAACAAGTTTCACCAGTCCAACCTTTGGGGATCCAAATGATTAAAATCAATGTAGCAATTGATTCGCAGAAGATGAGGATGTAGGATGAATACAGGATGAACTGCTGCACCTACCTACGAAATACTAGATGTTGATATTGTGCTATTCAGTCATCCGTGTAGTAATAAAACAACTAAATTTACCGACTACGATGCTTAGACTAGTATGGACGACAAGGATTTGTTTGTTCCCGTTTTAACCCTATTAAATTAAAAGACGCAACTCTATCGAATGATCAAATGCGAAACCAACTGCAAGTGAAAGAGAGTTCTTCAAGAGTCGCAACTCATGTGATGCTGCACTATATATACAACCATGATGATGACAATCTTGAAACAGTACCACACAGGGAAGGACATTGCCTGATCAAAACCTCCAATATTTCTCACTCCAAGGTCTTGAGGAGCCTGAACAATCCGGCAGCCTCCCTTATCCGTGAGAACTCAATACAAAATGCTTGTACTTCAATGAAAAGATCTTGAACTGCATAACCATCAGGAAAAAACAAAAAGATTAAAATTTATTATGTATGCAAGGAACCTGAGGGACTCGAAGATGAGCAGAATTGCAATCTTCTATCTTTTAACGTACTTCTGACATCTTAGTGAGGTACTATTAAACAACTGTTGGCCAATTTAGTAAAGTTTACGGCATCGATATTTAGCTAGACATGAAAAGTAGGTTGGAGAAAACAACATTCATTCTTCTTTGGAGAAAGGGGCACGTAAGGCACAAATTTGACAACACTAGCAAGTGAATCCCAAGGGACAGTACAAAACTCAATGTTGTAGTTTAATTATCTAGAGTGCATCAACACTACCTCCTTAATCATTTAACTAATGCAAGTGATAAGATCTGCAAGACTGCAACTATCCAAAAAATGTATGGTTAGCCAGCACGTAATAATTATAAGGGTACTGGACTAGAGAAGCACACTGACCATTGATAATCTTGTTTCTTATCAAGCTTTGTAGAAAAACACACACAAGCCTCACAAGTCTGTTCTGCATATATTTGTCCTGTTCAAGATCAAATAAAGCACATGCTCAAAAAACTGATATATTACTGGCAATTAAATAAATTACAAATTACTGACAATTAGCAAATTAAGCAAAAGGCACTGAGCCAAAAAAAGCTATAAACAGATGACCCACGACATAAACTTTGGAAAGCCACAACAAAACAATATCAGAAAATCTAATGTAAATTATTCTGCAAGTTAAGATGCACAAGGCACTGAGCCAAAAAAGTCTTCTAATAAACTATCTATCATCATTCTTCTTTTAACACAGAACAATAGTTCAATGTAGCTCTAGAGCTCCTGACATTTTCGGCCATAATGACAAGAAAACCACAAAACAATTATTACAGGTCACTACATAGTTCTTCCTTTGTTAAGCAATGTATTATAGCTAGAGCACTACATAATATAGGCATCCATACCAATAATAGAAAAAACCACGAAAAGAATAAAGAACAAAAAAAGATGATATATATCTTAATAACTATAAAGTTACTTGCGACATACTGAGCACCATAAGGGACATATTTTCCTATGTATCTTAAGCCAAATCTTTTTCAATAACCACTAATTTATGTCAGGACAATCATGATTTGCCCATGAACACATTATAAGTTGGCTGTGCAACTCAATTACCCATTAAATCTGAAAATCTCATCTTCCTCTGTGAATCAAAATCTGAATGTATGACTACAAGAACTATTTAACTGATCAAACAAAAGTTTGAATCTAAGTTAATCACTAGTAAAAGCCTTACTAACATTCAAATAAGCATTCAGACAGCAACATTTACTAAGCATGTCAAGGCGAAATCAATTATAATTGCGTCGAAAAACCATCCTGCTGATAATAACAAGTTCCCAATATGCAGTATTGACTAAATGCTTCTAATAACTCTTCATCAAGTAACCAATCCTAATCTTCCTATATCCCACAAGAAGAACAAGTAGAAAACTAAGTGGGAGGTGAAGAAAGGAACCTTGATATTTTCACAGGATGATATGCAGTTTGTTATGTACAAATGCACAAAATCTGTTGGAAGGTCAACTGCAGTCGTAAGCCTGTTTACAACTTCCATAGAATGCAAACTCATATCCATGTTAACAAGTACTGAATAATAACTGCATCCAGAAAAGAAAAGAAATTAAAAAGAAAATTATATTGCACAGTAGTTTGATTTTGTTAAGAGACAAACAAGTTGAAGGGATTAAAAACCTACTCTTGAATTTCAGGAGAGTTTATCAATTTAATTAGAACTTCGACTGCAATTAGAGGATTGTTCTCTACAAGCTCCTGAGAAACAATTAGAATTAGAAAAGCTTTCACAATAAGTTCTGGTAGTCCATGTTACCATGAAACCACAAAATTGCTCACCGGCAGCTTTCGCGGGGTCAATCCACAATGATACACCAACTTAGGATCATTTGCCAGCTCCACCAAAAGTTGCTAAAGGTCAAGATCAGCAAAAAAGATTGAAGAAATTACAAAACAAGCAACAAAGTTATTCATTTGTCTAAATAGACAAGTTATATGACTAGTCATTTTTTCAGTTATCCAGTAAAAGAAGCAATTTACATTAACCATATAACCTATCTACAAATGTTGTAATCAAAACCGAACAGAAAGCCAATTATTTTCAACCACAAAATTGACCAATCAATAAACAAACTTACAACTTATGTTACGCTAGTCCAAATAAGAGACCCTCAGCATAATGAAAAAGGAAGAAGAGACCCTTCAATTCACAAACAACCTTACAACTTACAAGTAGTGTTCTAGTTAATATATTAATATATACACACTAAAGAGGGTATGCAATCACCTCTTGCTGAGTAGAAGCAAGTGGTCCCTTTAAAGCTTTTGCGATAAGATCTCTCACAGCAGCCCCTCTACTCGTATCAGCGCACATACCATAATCCCATAAGAGCTCATGACTACTGCCAGGGTTGAGCCAAACCAGCTGCAAGTGGCTAAATTTTTTAAGTCTAGCGTAAGGATGAAGGGTAAAAATGTACTAAATTCAGTTTTCTAATGGTCTGACCTCCCCATCTTGAATAGGAAGCCGTGGTGGAAGAGGCCTGATCCACTGAGGTCCAAGCCCTTCAAGAGACAGAGTTTGTAATAGCCCTGCTACTGTTTCATCTCTATCACCAGACCCAATCTTAGGGCTGGATCCTGGATGAAGGTCAAACCTTATAGAACACAATGTACATGAACTTAAATCAGAAAACATAAAGGCATCAACAAAAATTGAGAGATTATATGAACATTTGCTTATAGAGCCATACTCTATGGACTTTGCATCACATTGAGGTGGTACATCTGGGTCAGGTATCACATTTTTGACAGCAGAGTCTCTAAATAAGCAGTTATATGGAACTGTATCAGCCTTACCACCGTACTGCTCTTGCAATTTTTCCTTAGAAGGGAAAACCTGGAAATTTTGTGGCAAACATAGCAGAAATATCCAATGACTCAATATACAGCAAACAAGAGGTAAATTCTATTTCCTTCACTAAAAATGCAATGTCCCATTATTCAACAGAAAAATCATCTACATACTTACATGCAATGAGGGATTAAATCCTTTAATATAATCAGCAACAGACTGCTTAAGACCCTGCAACAAACTCGCTATAATTAAATCCAAGCACAAGAAGAAGAAAAGAATTACATGGTGAACCGTGTTATGATGCAAGCAAAATCTAACTACAACGTGCAGTTAACTGCTAAAAATTTTGCACACAGCATGGGAGCATATTTATTTTCCTCTATTATACCTTGAAGACAAGTTTATGAGAACATGAAAAAAAAGAAAAGAAAAGGAATACCTTGTTTTTGTTGAGAAATTATGGAAGCTATTAGTAAAACCAACTTGGTAAAACACATACCAAATAAAAGCATCTAATGCACAATAAAACCAAACACAAACCTCTTTACCACTGCCAATACCCGATGCTCCCAGCAGTTGGAGAACTAGAGCCCTTTCATACTTTTGAGCTTCCTCATCACATGCAGCCTATGATAAAATTGTGTATATTGTATAATTTTATCAGAACAAAAACCAGAGCTTTCTAAAGATATGACTGAATAAAAAGCACCAAAGTAGACTACAGTTTTCATTTTTTGCTTTTATGGCAATAACAACACAGTTTTCAGCAAATCATACATAAAATTGTGTGAAGAAGACTATACATAATCCTTCAATTTCAAGATTAGTTCGTTGTTCTTTTGAATGAAAACAAATTCCAATGGAATTGCTAATAGACTATGAGACGAAGATTTGGGGGTACAACAAGATACAATTAATCAAAAATAGAAAATACTCGGGCAAGAAATCGTTCACCACAATAAAACGTGTCTAAACATGTCGCCTTCCTTTCCATTTTCAATGTTCACACAAACAGCCCTTTAATAGCTATTTTGATTTGACAATCCCTAAAAGAAAGTTGATGTTGTTTTCCACATGTCAGTCCTTTTATTCTGAAAATTTATACAGCATGTTAATCTTGCATTTTCAACCCATATTTATCACATTCAAAGACAATTGAAGGACAATTTTGACATTATATCAAAGTCTGAAGTTACAAGATCTACCAACACTGCAAACATGTATGATGATGCAATGAAATGAACTATTTCGAATATAAAATTTTCACAAACCTCACATTTGACTTACATTAACAAAATGAGAAATAAATGGATTATTAGAAGATTGCTGGGAAGAATAAGCTTGGTGCAGTAAACAGAACGCAACTAAGCGTTGAGATGGGTTGAGCATTGGTTTATCCTGAAAATAAAAACGAATCATCGAAGTGGTCACACGTGTCAAATTCACACAAATGTCAATGTAACAAGGACATTCTTCGTAAGCATATCCATGAAACTAAGATATTAGTTTGATTGGCACAACATAAGATCATACAATTAAGTCAACACGAGATAACAACACAAACTTACCTAATTTTACCTCAAAAAATGTGTACATATGATCAGCAAAAACATGTAGAAATCTCATATAACAAAAAGAGGATTCTGATCTGAATCCTAGATATTGCTATTGAATGAGAGAAACAAACAGATATTGGAGCTATGTATATAAAGTACTGCCAAGTGTTAATATGGATGTTGCATTGGCTTAAAAAGGAAACATCAAACAGATCAAACTAGTCATATATGTAAAATCCAAAAAATGCTAACAAAACAAGGACCTTCTTGGTAAGAATGTTCATGAAACTAAGACACCAGTTCCGTAAGCAAGATGTAAGAAAATATGTAATAAGAAAGACGAGATAAGAGCACAAACCTATCTCATTTGAAAAAGAATCCATGTGTATATACAATAAGCAGGGAGAAGAAGCATGATAAAAGATCTACATAAGATTCGAATCTAACAATCCCAACACTCTCTTGCTATTGAACGTCAAAAGTAAATACAAAACAGTCATTCCAATCAGAAGTACCACAAAATCAAAGGACCGAACCCCAGCCAAAGATTAAAAAAAAACCTAAAATACAGCAACCAGCGATCCCACTCCAATCAAATTCAAGAATCGATCTTCAAAACCCTAGAGATACCGCAATTCAACCAAAGGCGCCATAGAAACCAAAGAATGCTGGAGCATTCAGATACAAGATTCACAGAAAACCTAAAGCGGGAAAATCAGGTACCTCGAGAAGAAAAGAGAGGGCAACGCAGACTCTGAAACGGAGAGAGGAAGATGGGAATTTGGAGTCAAGATCTGACATGATTTCTTCCATGGGGCGTTGGTCTGCGCTGAGCAGAGAGAAGAGGATGGAGGATTCTTCAACGGTGAGCATGGTGGCGTTTCCTCCTCTTTTTCCTCCGAGCAAGAGAGCGGGAAGGTTTTGTCGGAGAAGTCTAGTACTGGCGTAATCTGTGGAATATAGATAGCAGAGCTGAGTGCTCTATTGCAAAGTTCCAGTGCCAAGGTTTTAATGCTTTTGGGCCGTTTTATTGGGCCAACTGAAACACGGCCCAAACTTACGAAAATCTATATGCCGAATCGGTATATTTAGTGACTCTTTCAAGACAAACACCTAAACACCACAGCAGTTGAGTTTCTTTCAATTTTGCATGCCCATGCCTAACGTGTTATAGGCTACTTGTTTCCATCTGTGCTTATCAACTTTATAGGTCTTTGTTGGGTATTGTCAGCACTTTGAAAATTAGTAGGAAGGGGTCCACGAGTATAAATTCGGATGCTTATGTGTTACAATCTCCAAAGGTCTCCCGGTGGTATTGCAATTGGCTCCACATCTCCTTCATGCATATATGTTTTTATATATCTCTTTCCCTGCTCGTCTCCACCGCGCTCTTCTTTGCCGTCGTCGCAATTTTCGATTGTATCTCGCCGCCGCCGTTGGATGAGAAGACCGGCGAAGGACTCCTTGATTACGTCGCAGGACAACCTCCGGAGTTGATTCCCGTTGATAGTTACAAGTTCGATTCAAAATTGAAGAAAAGAGAAACAACAAAAAATGTAATTCCTCTCTCCCCTAATGTTTTCAACTTCTATTTTTACTTCTCCTAATCGCGTCTCTATTACTTGGGTTTATTCTTCCTTATTTTCCCTTGAATCTATGATTGTTGAAATCCTGGTAAGTTTTTTGATGATGTTATTGATTCTCATACTGCCAAATTTCATCTCATCAACGTTCTTAATTAGTGTGGAAAGATTGTTAGATCCATCGTTTGTTAATCAGATTAATCTTTCTATGTTTCTGATTGGGAATTGGGATCAAATCGTGGCTCTTTTGACTTGTAGAGTGGAATATAGTTTTTTGTTTTATGCTTTTTTATTGTATATTTTTCTTTATGTCTTGATCTCTGTCAGATGTCTTGATGTATGTATGCAGGGGAAGGAAAAAAAAGTATCGTTCTCTTCCTTTAGGAAGAGCTTATCTGCAATATGGTGTTTAACTAAAAGGGATTGAAGTTACTTGGTTTGGATTTGGAGTTTTGGAGAGCTTTGAATCCTACTGATATATTATGTTAAACCTACAGATTTGTGAAAAATGATCAAATGACAAAATTACCAAGAAAATATGCCATTTTGAGGGATGTTTGTCAGTTTGTAACCATGGAGTCATGGATATTTTCACAATTTTGAGAATCTTTCTGTGTTTGATTGCTTATTGGAGCAACTAAATCAAAGTAAAAGGATCCATTAATTCATATTATGTGGGTTGCATTGAGATCTAAGAAATGCCATCTATTTTGGTTCTTTTTTGCAGCCTGGTAATACAATTCCTTTATCACCGCTCAAGCGTGAAGGCAGGGTTATACATTACATATTGTCGACGATGATGGGAGTGTTAATCATGAGAATACCCTTACCCTGAATCTTATTATATATTAAAGGTGCAACGTCATAATCACTCTCAGTAATTACAGTGCGTATAACCGGAAAATGAAAATGCAGAGCCACTCAGTTTAGTGGAAAGGCATGCTGTAATTGTGAATAAAGATATGTTAATGTGATTACAAGTCTGATGATATGCAATATCTACAATATTTTACCAGGTGTCATGATAATATAAGATAATGATATTCATGCTAAATGACTTCTATTGTCAATTCATTTTACTTAGTCAAATAATTTTAGCCACTGGTCTATATATGCAAATGGTAAAAAGACAAAAGTAAAGTGGTAAACTTTTTCCCACTCTTGTGTAGTGGGGTGTGGCTTTTCATGTGTTGTGTGATTAAAGCTAAACATGATTAGCTTTGTTCTCTATTTCTACTTTGCCAAGTACAATGCGGTAATTAAGGGTTTCCAGCACCATCTCAATTACTTTAGCAACAATTTTTTGACATCTTGATGATCATGTATCTGGTGCTGTTTTTTTTATCTTAGAGCTAGGTTTTTGAGGCTATATTTAGAGCATCAGAATACTCTATTTTCATTGCTGAGAATGAGATGATAAAATTCCTGTCATTTCAAGTTTATCAGTTAAACTATTTGAAGAGGAGGAATGCATCAGAATGGGCCGAGCAAAATAAATATGTTTTTCTTTCTATCGTGCAGAATATCGTAAGTGTTTGGGTGGTGGTGTTGGACCGACCTCCTTTAGTCCATTATGTGCTATATTTTTTATATTAGTTTTCGATGTTCTAAATAAGACAGATTTATTGTAGTTGTGCAAGATAGGTCATCAGTATTATCAAGGTTTGATAAATTAATGTCGTTTGTATAATCTGAATTACATATTATAAGCATATTCTGTATTGGAGGTGGATAATTAGAGAAATTGGCCCAAATTCTGAAGACCTACTATATAGGAACAAACTGATTATCTTTATTTATGATAATCAGGTAGCTTTGCCCATAATTTTAGACAATGGCTAAATACACGCGAAATATTGTCTATATCGACGCTATTTTACACGCTTAAGGTAAGCGTGCAGGGGTATTGTGGGTATTTTGAAAATACAACTCACGGCTCTTACACGCTTACCTTAAGCGTGTGCCTACACGCCTAACTTAAGTGTGTAGGTTTTTTTTTTTTGCAAGTTTTAAAGCACACGCTTAGCTTAGACGTACAATACTAATTTTTTTTCTTTCCAAAATTGCATTTTTCCCCATAATCATGTAGAAATTTTCAATACGAGTCCGTACATATAAAATTCGTCCAAAACGGACATCGTTTGCCCCTCCAAAACCCCAAACAACGAAGCCTTCAACCCGTGCGCATAACTTCTTCTTTCTCCTCCTTTGAACAACAGCCCATCTGTAAGCTTTTATAAGCTTCAATGGAGGATTTTGCAAATTTCTTGGATCCGATTGAAGCCATTAATTATTGGGCATTAAAGAGGACCTTATCATACACGTAATTCCACATTTAATCGGATTGAATGTCGATTAAAATCGTAGAATTTTATTCCCAAAGCCATCGTGTCATCCAAGGGGCCGATTTGAACAAATCCAAAATTGGATCAAATCGTCTTCAATTGGAGGGCATGAACCATATGGCCTTGTTGAGGGTATCCTAAGATTCAAAATGCCTATAAAACCCCCTTCAATCGTTGTCCCAATGCATCCAATTTCGAAGTCAAAACTCATGAACCCTAAATCCCGTTATCGGTTGTTCTTGATCGAAATTCGAGCACATGGAAGCTTTATTCTTGCAATTGTTGGTACTACTAGCCTTGAAAATTGGTACTCTTTCAAAGCCCTCTCTTTACATCGCCGGAAAAAGACCACTTTCATTCAATTTGGAGTTTTTCCGACGAGGTGTCAAGAAGGTATTCCGGCGGGATTGAATTTGTGCCCATTTTGCGATTTTTGGGTATTTTTGATTTGTTTTGTCTTAATCTTGGTTAAATTAATTAATCTAGATTAGTGAAAAATATTTCATATAGTTACACTTATAATGAAATACTATAGTATATAAGTCTAAGTATACTAGATTTAATGAAATACTATAGTACATAAGTGTAACTATATAAAATATAATGAAATACAATGGTACATAAGTGTAACTATATGAAATATAATGAAATACTATAGTATATAAGTGTAACTATACGAAATTTAATGAAATACTATAGTACATAAGTGTAACTATATGAGATTTAATGAATTACAATAGTACATAAGTGTAACTATACGAAATTTAATGAAATACTATAGTATATACGTGTAACTATATGAAATATAATGAAATACTATAGTATATAAGTCTAAGTATACTAGACTTAATGAAATACTATAGTACATAAGTGTAACTATATGAAATTTAATGAAATACTATAGTATATAAGTGTAACTATATGAAATATAATAAAATACTATAGTATATAAGTCTAAGTATACTAGATTTAATGAAATACTATAGTACATAAGTGTAACTATATGAAATTTAATGAAATACTATAGTATATAAGTCTAAGTATACTAGATTTAATGAAATACTATAGTATATAAGTGTAACTATATGAAATATAATAAAATACTAATATATAAGTTTAAGTATACTAGATTTAATGAAATACTATACTATATAAGTGTAACTATATGAAATATAATAAAATACTATAATATATAAGTTTAAGTATACTAGATTTAATGAAATATTATACTATATAAGTATAACTATATGAAATGTAATGAAATACTATAGTACATAAGTGTAACTATATGAAATATAATGAATTACAATGGTACATAAGTGTAACTATATGAAATATAATGAAATACTATAGTATATAAGTGTAATTCATTAAATTTCATATAATTACACTTATGTACTATAGTATTTCATTAAATTTCGTATAGTTACACTTATATACTATAGTATTTCATATAGTTACACTTATATAGTATATTTATGGGTTTTTAGGGGTCATACTAGGATCATATTTATTTATTACATTTATTTTCCTTTAAATATATCTAAATTTATGTTTGCATGTTTATTTATGCTATTTAGTTTACTAGTAAATAGACTTGCATGATAAACTTAGTTCCTTTAAAAGAAAATTGAGATTTTGCCTTTCCAAATCATAACCTATGAGACTCTTGGAATTTGATCGATAGATAGGTTTTGCCAAAGCAATGTGTCTTTCTTTGACCTTGGGATAGTACGGGTAAATTTATATAAGGGGTTTACAACCTTGATTTGGTTATACTCAACAAAAGACCAAAATATAAAGTTTTGGATTTTGAGGCATGTGATAGGTTTGACACAATATGTAGTCTATCAACCAAGAGTTATAAATGATATAACTAGTAAAAGTTACTTACCTTGATCACATAGGATTTAGGGAGTGCCAAAGTACGCCTAAAGTCTTATATGAAATAGAATCTTGAAATTAATTTATTAAAAAGCAAAATATTAATGAATAAAATGACATTAGCTTATTTATGTTTAAAGCATGTTAAAAAATTAAGCTCTTGCATGACAAGCATGATTTAAGTTTTGCATGTTATTTCTGTTGTAGATATCACGTCTAGAAACGATAACCCAACAATCATCAACCTACGTTCGATTCTTGAGAAGAATAAGCTGAACGGAAACAATTTCCTCGATTGTGAAAGAAATCTAAGAATTATTCTCAGGTCTGAAGGAAGAGAGAATGTCCTTGACACTCCTATCCCAAAACTGACTGCTATGTCTACTCTAGAGGAGATAGAAGAGGAAAAGTAGATCAGAGATAAGTCAGTGATTGTCACTTGTCTTATGATGGCCTCCATGGAATCGAACCTTCAAAAAAGGTTTGAGAGAATGGATGCCTACACCATCATTCACAACCTGAAAGTTATGTTTCAGGAGCAAGCAATGATGGATAGATATGAGACTCATAAGGCAATTCTTAATTCAAGCTTGAGAAAGGCAAGCCAGTTAGTGCTCATGTGTTCAATATGATTGGACATTTGAGAACATGGAAAGACTTGGCTTCCCCTATAGTCAAGAGTTGGCTACATACATCATACTCTATTCTCTACATGATGGATTTGCTCAATTCAAGTTGAACTTCAATATGAATGGAGTTGGAAAGACACTTGAAGAGCTACATGGGATGCTCAAAACAGCTCAGCCAAATCTCTCTGTTGACACCAAGAAAGAGATTCTAATGGTCAACAAGGGAAAATGGTTCAAGAAAGGGGCATCTGAACAGCAGAAGAAGAACGTGCAAGAGAAGGGAAAGCAAGTTGCGAAACCTAAGCAGACTTATGAAAAAGCTAAATTAGTTATTGACCATGATTGTTTCTACTGCCATGCCAATTGGCATTGGAAGAGGAATTGCCGGAAATACCTAGAAGATAAGAAGAATGGAACTGTGAGTTCCAATTCAGGTACGAATGTTATAGAAGTCATAACAGCTAAAGCTTCAACTTGGGTATTAGACTCAGGCTGTGGCTCTCACATTATATCGAATGTGCAGGGACTAAGAAGAAGTAGAAGCTTAGCTAAGGGAGAGGTAGACCTACGCATTGGAAATGAAGCAAGGGTTGATGCACTTGCCATTGGAAATTATAGTCTACCTTTACCTTCTGGTTTAGTATTAGAACTTAATAATTGTTATTTTGTCCCTTCTATTACTAGAAACCTTATTGCGACTTGTGTTTTGGATATTGAAGACTATGATTTTTGTAATACCCCTCATTTTGATAAGGGCATTTTGGTAATTTTTCCAACTCCCATACTACTAGTCGGATTATTTTCAGAGGAGTTCGGATTTTTTGTAAAATCCTTGATTTCTGTAATAATTCCCTGAGTGGAATAAAATACATTCAATATATTTTTGGGGTTAAAATATCCGTTCGGGTACAAATATATTTAACCCGGGGTTAAAACCCATACCCATAATTCTTGCCGGACAAAAGAGGGCGAAAGAGGCAAAAATTTGTCTCCACCGCACCCGCGGTCAGTCCACCGCACCCCGCGGTGTCATCATGCCTTTTCTGCTCCACCGGCTTCGATCGTCGCGCCGCCTGAGCTGCTTGTCCCATCTGGTCGGGGGCGAGGCGGTTTGGGGTGCTGCTTGCTTGGCCTGCTTGCTTGGCCTATAAAAGGAGAATACATGGAGGCTGGGAAAGGCACCCAATCCGAGCTCTCTCTTTCTCTCTCTCTTTCTTCCTCTTGTTCCATTGACGCCGGAAAGCTCAAGCTTTTGCCGGAAAAGCTTCGTTCTTCGCCGGAGCTCTTGTTAGAAGTGGTGGTGCTCTCAAGGTGGTCGTTTGGAAGTCCAAGGAATCCAGAAGTCGGAGCCACCATGAGTCGAGCCCCCGTCGTCTTCCCCGGTGAGGTTTTCTTCCTCGTCGTGTCGTCGGAGTTCTTCGTCCCCGACGACCGCACCCGCGGCAGAGCCACCGCCCTCGCGGTGTGCCTGGGCGCTTGTGGGTGTGGCTTTGGGCTTTGTGGTCTCGATCGAGGCTTTGTTCCTTCGATTTAGTTCGTCTTTCTTTAGATTCGTATATTTGGTTATCGAATCTAACTTAGGGTTTCATTATGGGTCATTCCATAGGGATCTGAAATCCGAGTTATGTCCTCGTTTCGGACCCGGAAACCCGTTGTCTTTGAGCTTCGTTGAGCTTCGTCTAATCTAAGGCAAGTGGTGGTTCACTCTTGCTTATCATTCCATATTTATATTAATTATCAATTGTGTTTAATTGTTAATTAATTTGGGATGAATGTTGTTTTCGTCTGGGAACAGTTTTGATAACTGTACATGATTTAAAAAGGAATATTATAATAGGTTGTATATACTACTAGAAACAACGTTATTATATATGTATATATAGAGTTTGGATCATATGCGGAGCACTCTTCCCGTGCGGACTTGCGGAGCATGCACTTTAGGGCCTTATTTGTGCACTTTAATGTCTTATTTGTGTACTTTTTCAAAAAAATAATAATTCTTTTACAAATTGTTTTCCAAGCATTTTTTAATTTTTTTGCAAAAGTGCACAAATAAGGCTCTAAAGTGCACAAATAAGGCCTTATAGTGCATGTCCGTACGTCCGCACGGGAAGAGTGCTCCGCACCGGAACCGCACTTTGTATATATATATGATTAAAATACAGATATTATAATAGGTTGTATATATTGCTAGAAACAACGCTATTATATCTGTTATTGCCTAGATGACATTGATGTGGACTATTGCGTGTTTTAACTGTTTAGTTAGAATGAGTATTCGTAGGAACGCTATGTACCTTGCGAGGTTTAGTTGTTTCTTTATAACTGGTGCTATGTGGATTTTTCCCTAGTACTCTCTCTGGTCATGACCATGCCCTTACTCAGGGTTGGATTATCTCTTATGAGGAGATATCCCTTTTTCATCTCTTGTGAGGAGATATTATCTCTTGTGAGGAGATATTATAAAAGCTTATAACGTAAATGTACGTTTTGGAATTAAATAAGATAAGTGCAATTAGGCACATAATTAATGAACCTTGGGCGAGAAGTACAATGTGGAAACTCGTCTGGGCTTCGATTAGAGTAAGTCCACCTTCCGAATCTGAATTCGCATTATGCGGTGAGGTTGGTCGTGGACCCAAATAGTCAAGTCGCTTTTAAACGTTTGCGTGAAACTTTAATGTTCCCAAACACTTGTCATACTTCCGATAAGACTCAATTCGTTGGAGTCTTCTCTTCATATGTTTCCGTAAGACTCAATCTTTCAGAGTCTTCTCTTGATCATTCTATTTCATATATTTCAGTAGAAGTATTGAGGTTTACTATCGTCATCGACTTTCATTCGAGAAGCGATGGGTCTAACCTAATACGACTACTTAGAACCTTTCTGTTTTACCCTTGCATAGTCTTTCATTAGACTAACCAACTGGTAATATTCCCTTGCATGGTTGGCTGGTGTCATCCGTCTCATACGGCACATCAGATAAACTGCAGTTCCATGAAGGTTAGAAACGACGAGGAAGGCAGGTGGAATTTTAAAGAGTTTTATCAGGTTGAGATCCTAGGCGTGTGATCGCTAGATCAAGACTTTTGTGTCATTTATTTTAAAAAGACTTCCGCTGTAATATATTTTGGTTGTATTTGGATTATGGATGTAATTCCGAAACTTTGATTTAATCCAATACTATGACATTTCGTATTATAAATGTTGTTTTATGATTTGTATAAACTGGTTAAGCCTTGGGTGGCTTCGGATGTGGAATATGAGGTCACTGGCGGTGATACCTTTCAAGGATATATTTAGGGGTGTTACAATTTTAGACTAAAAAATCAGTGTTTTTCTATTTACAAAGATTACGTCTTTTATGTCGATGCACTATTGAGTAATGGACTCTATGTGCTGGAACAAGGATCCAGAATCTATAACATAAAACTCAAATGATTTTGACACCACCTATCTATGACATTGTCGATTAGGTCACATTATCTTAAATCACAAGAAAAAGCTCCAAAAGGATGGACTTCTAACCTTATTTGATTGTGAATCATTTGAAACATGTGAATCTTGCCTAATGGGAAAGATGACAAAGTCACCTTTTACTGGGATAAGTTAAAGGGCAACTGAGCTTTTGGCCCTAATATATACAAATGTATACGGAACAATGAGCACAAAAGCTAGAGGTGGTTACAGATACTTCATAACCTCTACTGATGATTTATGAAGATATGGATACATATACTGAATGAAGCATAAGTTTGAATCTTTTAAAAAGTTCAAAGAGTTTCAAAATGAAGTTGAAAATCAACTTGGCAAGAAAATTAAAGCACTACGATCTGATCGTGGTGGTGAATATTTGAGTCAAGAATTTGATCATCATTTAAGAAGTTGTGGGATCCTCTCACAATTAACTCTACCAGGAACACCACAATTGAATGGTGTGTTTGAAAGGAGGAATATGACCTTATTGGACATGGTTCGGTCTATGATGAGTTTTGTTGATCTTCCAATATGTTTATGGGGGTATGCCCTCACAACTGCAGTGTTCACACTAAACAAGACTCCGTCTAAAGTTGTAGATAAGACACCATATGAGTTATGGACTGGAAGAATTCCAAGTTTGTCTTTTGTAAAGATCTAGTGATGTGAAGCTTATGTAAAATGTTTACTAGTAGATAAGCTTGCACCCAAATCAGATAAGTGCTTTTTTGTAGGGTATCCTAAGGAAACTAAGGAATACTACTTTTACAATCCTAGTGAGCAAAAATTATTTGTTGTTAGGGATAGTGTCTTTATGGAAAAAGAATTTATTTCCAAAAAGTCAAGTGAGAGAAATGTTGATCTCGAACTTCGAAAAGAGCAACAAACTGAGTAACAGGATGACATGGTTTACACTATGTTAGAGATGACGGTATTTGGGGACCTAATCCCGCAAGAGGAGGGAACCGATACACCAGAGGTAGTGGAGTCACAAGACCTCATTATAATCGTTCCTCTAGAATATGATTCTAATGGGGTTCTACAAAATGTTGTGGAAAATCCTCCTGTTGTTCAGCCTACACGTAGATCAGATAGGGCCAGAACGCAACCAAAAAGATATGTTGATTTCATATTGACTGCGAGTTTGGATATCTTGCTTTTAGAAAGCGAGGAGCCTACTACATACAAGCAAGCTGTGGCGAGTCCAGACTCTGAAAAATGGCGTATAGCCATGAAGTCTGAAATGGACTCCATGTCTGAGAATCAAGTATGGGACTTGATAGATTTTCCAGATGGGGTAGTACCAATAGGGTGCAAATGGGTTTACAAACTCAAAGCAGACAAGGATGGAAACATAATAGTTTTCAAAGCGAGGTTGGTTGCAAAATGTTTTAATCAGATTCATGGTACTGACTATGATGAAACCTTCTTACCAGTTTTCATGATCAGATCCATTCAGATAATCCTAGCAATTACAGCTCATTATGATTATGAGATCTAGCAAATGGATGTCAAGGGGTGTGTTTGGATTACGTATTATAATGTCAAAAACTGACATTATAATGTCAAAAACGACATTATAATGCCAATTTTTGGCATTATAATGCGAGATAATGCATAATCCAAACACACCTAAGATCGCTTTTCTAAATGAGTATTTAGAAGAGGATGTGTACATGACGCAAACTGAGGGTTTTGAGGATCCACAGAATCCTAGGGAAATATGCAAGCTAAAGAAGTCCATTTATGGACTAAAGCAGGCATCAAGGAGTTTGAACCTTCGATTTGATGAAGTGGTCAAACAGTTTGACTTCATCGGATGTGAAGAAGAACTTTGTGTTTACAAGCAGTTTAATGGGGGCAAAGTGGTCTTCCTAGTCTTATATGTGAATGACATACTACTCAATGGAAATGACATTCCCATGCTATAGTCCGTTAAAGACTGGCTTAAGAATTATTTCTCAATGAAAGACTTAAGAGAGGCCGAGTACATATTAGGCATTAAAATCCATAGAGATAGATCTAAGAGACTTATTGGACTAAGTCAATGAACTTGTGTGGATAAGGTTCTTGATAGGTTCAATATGGAGAATTTCAAGAAGGGATTCTTGTCTATGCAACAACGCTTACATCTCAGCAAGAAGCAGTACTCAGTGACACCTGCTGAGCTAGAGAGAATGAGTAGGATCCCTTATGCATCAACAGTAGGATCCATCATGTATACCATGGTCTGTACTCGCCCAGATGTTGCATTCGCTTTGAGCATGTGCAACAGATACCAATCGACTCCAGGTGAAGCACACTGGAATGCAGATAAGAACATCCTTAAGTACTTGAGAAGGACTAAGGATGACTTCTTAGTGTATGGAGGAGATCATGAGCTGATCGTTGAAGGATATACTGATGCAAACTTCTAAACAAATAGAGATGACTTACGGTCCCAATCCGGATACATCTTCATTCTCAATGGAGGGGATGTGAGCTGGAAGAGCTCAAAGCAAGACACGGTAGTTGATTCTACGACAGAAGCTGAGTACAATGCCGCAGTGGATGTAGCTAAGGAAGTTGTCTGGATAAGGAAGTTCATTGTCTAACTTTGTGTGGTTCCCAACTGTGCTAAGGCAATTGACATCTATTGTGACAAAAATGGTGCCATTGCCCAATCCAAGGAACCAAGTTCTAACTCCAAATCCAGACACATGCTTAGGAAATACCACGTCATTCGATACTATGTCGAGAGAGGTGATGTGAGGTTATGCAAAATACACACGGATGACAACATTGCAGGTTCGTTGACTAAACCTCTGTCCAAGCCCAAGCATGATAGTCACACTAAGGCTAAAGGACTCAAACACATTGGAAAATGGCTTTGAGATTGTATTATTTTGAGATTATGGATGTTGATTTCATAATTGTTGAAACATTACATCATGTTTGTTTTTGAAATAAAGTTTTATTATTATTTAATTATGGTTTAGAAATAAATAAAATGTCTTAATAATTTATAATTATCAAATAGGATCATCATAAAACTTATGGTGGGTGAAACCCTATTAAGTGAACTAATATTATGAATTATGAGTTGTCTGTAGTCTAAGTCTTTAAATTGGACATAAATGACTCAATATAGGCTATTATGTAAGTTGATTGATAGCGCCAAGTTTCACGGGCTATAGGGACATGGAGATGTCTAATCAATTACATGGACATGTATGGTGGATACGTGTTAGGCAGACCTAACTTAAGATTCTTCAAATGAGTTGTAGAACTTTAAGTTGAACTATGATTAGTAGATTCCTCAGACATGAGTGCGATATACCTCTTGCATGGTGATTGGTAGTCTTTGAAATTGTCAAACACCGTTGCGTAAAAGGCGGCTATAAAGGCAGTGACCAAGATTGTTGAAAATTGAGTGGGAGCTATAGTCATACAAGATTGGAGAAGTCCTCCTATTTATATATCTGTATATATATGTGGATAGGAACAATGTCTTGTCCACTTGAAGAGTAAGAACTGAAAATGCATGGTCATGCTCAAATGGATTAATAGTAATCATTTGTTTTGACAATTTAAACTCGGAGTTCAAGAAACAATTTGAATATTGATATGGATTATATAAGATGTTATCATATCATCAAATTAGACAACAAGTGACAAATGAATTGATATTGCACACTTGTTTAAAGAAAAGTGGGAGATTGAAGGAATATGTCCTTTAATCAAGATGACAATTACTAATAATAGAATAGGATTATAATGGAGATTTATAATCCGAATATTTTAGATAGTCTTAGTGCTTTGCTAGAAGCCAACTATGATTTATGGGATAAATTAGATTTAGTCCATTGTTATTATATCTGGGTCTTATAAGGTCACACACAATAGAGTAATTGGGCTAGATCAAAGTAACCCGAGGCCCATAGTAGGTCTAGGGAATTTCGGCCATGTGTGTTATTTGGAAGAGTGGATTATTCATCAAGTAATAATAAAGAGTTATCTATTTACTTGATGATATAAGGAAATTTATCTTTAGAAAAGATTAGATATTGTATCAACCATAAATATCTCTTTCTAGTTAAAAGGAGATTTATCTTAATGACATATATGATATAAGATAAGATAATATATATATATATTAATATATCTTTCAAATATACTATAAAAATAATCTCTTAACATAAGAGATAAAGAGAGGCAATTTGGTGGTTTATACAAATCAACACCCGAAGCCACAATTTTGAAGTCTCACGGCCATACCTCCAAGTTGTTGGAAAGAAAAACTTTGCTTGTTTCTCGTTCGTTTGTTATAGCAGACGAAGGCAAGACGATCTAGTACCGTGCTTGTATGGACTAAGTAGAGGAGTCACAATTGAGGTTCTATTCTCCAAGGTGATCCTAGAAACAAATTTTGTATCAAAAGGTATGTTACTCTTTCATATGTGGTTCGTATCAAGTTTATGCATAAGATCCTAAGTTAGATGTTAGAAAACTATTTTTTGAAATTCCGCTTAAAGTATCTAAATTACTACAGTAGGAGAGTTCAAATGATATGAAGTTGTATTGCACACAAAACATCAAAGACATGTGGCCTTTGCACCTGAGAAATGCAAAAACTTGTTGAATGAAATTGTCGCCATAGTAACTGTTGTGTTCATGTAATTATACACCTAAACTCATGTTTAAGTAATAATGTGCATTTGAATGTATTCATGAAAGGCATTGAGCATTGAATAACCCCATATAATATGAGAGTAAAAAGTGGGATGTATATTGAGTGTTTACATATAAACTCCAACATTTTGTAATCCACGTGATTGAAGCAAATATACAGAAAATGACATATAAACTCGACAAAGTTGCACAAAAGTTTTAAGAGCTTATTTATGCACTTTAGGTTATTAGTTATGCATTATATATACAACACATGCACTTTTATACACTTAGTTATCACAAGTTAACTAAGCATGTTTTATAGCCTATGAGGGTTTCGAACCCACATCCATGTGTACCAACATATTGCTCTATCATTTGAGCTAATAGAATATGACAAAATCAAATATCCTACATCACTTTATAGAAAGAACTTTCAAACATGAATGAAATCTTATATCATAGAATATGCCAAGAATTTATCCAATCGCCCCATAGAATGTCACATATGGACGGTTGTATTTGATCACTAATATTTTATGAGTTTTCTTATGTAGTTGTCGATTTTAGAAAATCAACGAGCAGTTCCTTGAAAATATTCATGATATTATCAACATTTTTTGAAGACTTATGTATGAACCTAGGATTAAATATGAACATATAATAGCAAGACACATAATATGCACATCTAATAGTAAGTACGCACTATGCACTTTAGACACTAAGTATGCCCATTTAATATCAAGACATGCACTTCATAGGGCAACATGTTGGGGTAACAAATGCAAACCCTTCATGATGTGCAATCGATTCTTAAATATGCACTTTTACAATATGCACATGCACTCTAGACCTTTATTTATGCATATTGTTTACAATTTCATCTTGATAATATCCCTTCATACACAATCAACAATATGACATTTTAAGCACTTATATATGCATTTTTATTCTTAATATATGCACTCCAATCACTTATTTATGCACAATATGTATATTTTCATATTCATAATATTCCTTCATACACAGTTAAAAATATTATCTTTTAAGATGGACTTATATTCTTATAATATGCACTCTAATCGCTTATTTATGCATATCAGTATTTTCTATTCGAAGATGGCATAAAATTGTTGATGTGACTATGGTCCATCATGGAGATCAATACAAGCCAATGCCAACGCCTTCGCCTTTTCCCCAGCGTGCCTCAGCAATGCCGCTCGCCGCAAACCCTTCTCGGCGCCCAAGTCCTATCAAGGCTCCTCACCACTCAAGCCAATTTCTCTCGGACAAGCCGACGTTCATGGACGTCCCTGGTCCTTTGCCTCTCATCCAAGCCAAGAGCGCCGAAGAAAGTGCTCAAATGCTCAAGCCATGCCGGCTATGTTCACCCGCGCGCGGCCATGCTAGGGTTTCCTTTCTAAGCGTTGCAACGACCTACCTCCTAGTGTTATCACCCGTTCAAGAGACAAGGAACTTCAAACTATGCTCAATCAAGGCCTAATGGCTCATGGAGCGCCGAGTGAAGTGAAACTTGGTCTGCTCGTTTTGCTTGTGGCTCGCCCGATGCAATGAAGGTCGCACACTCCACCAAATGCCTCGTGCGTTTTGCTTCTAAGTCATGTGGTTTACATACTACATTATTATAAGTTATTTCATAAGTTTGTATTTCATTTTCCAGAACTTAATTAGGATTAAATGAGAAACTCTTTGTATTTCCACCCGCCATGTGATGAGTTATCTCTTGGCTCGGTTTTGTGGCTACTTTAGGGGGCCTTTCCTCCTCTTTGTAATCAGTCAACTTTAATTCAAATAACCTAGAAAAGGCCAACAACTTTCCTTTGGATATTCCAGAAAAAATTGAACCTTGCTCATGAGTCAAATTGAGGACTTGATCGAGTGACTTGAGTGTTTTATATCTCAAGCTTGTTTGATCTTGTCCTAGCCTTACATGGTGCATAATATCAACAAAAGAAAAGGATAACTATACCCAAAATTATCTAGAAAATCAACCTAAAAAGATCTACTCCTTTCCTTCTCCATTCACCCATCAATCGCCCACAAGACCCCCTCTTGGAGAAGGATCGAACCACTACCAACCTTGGAGACGTACAACCTGGATTGGACTTACCTTGGACTAGGTTGAATAGATGTGATCAATTCATCTGGTATCAGAGCAACGCCAAGTAAGTCGCTCTAAAACAAGATCTTGAAGTTAGAACCAATTGGATTGTGTTTGCTCGCATTTCTTGCCTTTGTGTGTCTCGTTCCTTTGTTTTTTTTTTCCTCTGAAATTCCTTGAACTGTTAGACAAAATTCCCATGGTTTAAGACAACCTTTTTGTGTGCCAAAGTGCAACATAATAATTGGACTTCACTTAATGTAAATGTAGCTTAAAAGCCACTTCATTAAACCGACTGTAACACCCCCAAATATATCCTTGAAAGTATTACTGCTAGTGACCTCAGATTACCCATCTGAAGTCACCCAAGGCTTAACCATTTTATAATAACCATAAAATAACACCAATCATATCAAATATCATAAAATTTATTCAAACCAAAGTCACGGATTACATCTGTAAATCCCAAATACATCCAAAATACAGAATTGTTTCAATACAACGAAAGTCTTTTAATAAATTTCATAATGGTCTTGATCAATGCGATCGCACACCTAGGATCTTCAACCTTGAGAAAACTCTTAAAAACACCATATGCCTTCACCGTCGCGTACTAGCCTTCACGGAAGGGAAGTCTTCCTGATGTGCCGTATGAGACGGATGACACCAGCCAACCATGCAAGGGAAATAAACCGGTTGGTTAGTCTAATGAAAGACTATGCAAGGGTAAAACAGAAAGGTTCCAAGTAGTCGTATTAGGTTACACATGTCGTTTCTCGAATAATAACCAATGACGACAGTGAACCTCAACACTCCTACGGAAATATACGAAACAGTATGAACAAGAGAAGACTCCAAAAGATCGAGTCTTACGAGAACGTATAAAGAGAAGACTCCAAAATATCGAGTCTTATCGGAAAGTATGACAAGTGTTTGGGAACGTTATAATTTCACACAAGCGTTTAAAATGACTTGACCATTTGGGTCCACGATCAACCTCACCGCGCAATGCGAATTCAGATTTGGGAGGAGGACTTACTTTAATCGAAGTACGGGCGGTTTCCACGTTGTACTCCTCGCCCGAGGGTATATTAATTATGTGCATAATCGCACTTATCTTATTTAATTCCAAAACGTATATTCACGTTACAGCTTTTATCATATAAATATATCATCTCGATACGAGAGATATCTTGGGAACATTTTCCGAATGTTTGGCACCAGTTGTGTGCACCACCTCTATACTCGGATATGGGTAGGTCATGACCAGGAAAGGGTGTTAGGGCTTGGACATCCTACGCACCACGGTTATAAAGAAACAGTCAGTACTCGCAATGAGATACATAGCGTCCCTACGAATAATCGTTCTAACTATATATTAAGTTCGCACATAAAAATCCACACCAATACCATCACGGTAATAACAGATATAATAGCGTTGTTTCTAGCAGTATATACAACCTATAATAATATCGCATTTTAAATCACACATTTATAAAATCTGTTCCCCAAAAGAAAACAACACTTCATCCCAATTTAATTAACAATTTAAATAATTGATAATTAACGAAAACATGGAATGATAAGCAAGAGCGAACCGCCACTTGCCTTAATCGAGACGAACGTAGATTGTCGGGTTCCGGGTATCTGGGTACTGGAAACGGAATCTGGTTACGGATTCCTACGACGACAACGAACCCACGACAAAACCCTAGGTTAGATTCGATACGAAATAATAATACGAATCCAAAGAAACGAACGAAAACAAAAGGAACGAGGGTCCCATCCGTGACCGGCTCGTCCAAAGCCACGATCGCGCTTGCTAAGGCAAGCCGCGGTCGCGGTTTTGGATTCCGTGGTCGCGGATTTCTAGGCACCATCCGCGGTCGCGGTGTTCATATCCGCGATCGCGGATCCCTCCCTGACGCGACTCGGAGAGACAAAATGAGGCTCATCGGCGATGCGAACGAGGACTTCCTTGGTTGTGAACGATGCTCACCACCTTCCCACGCTTCCAATGCACAAGGGCCACCACCAAGGATTCCGGTGAAGAACTCCGACGACGCACGAACTCCGGCGAGAGCAAAACGAGAGAGAGATGGGATCGGAAATGTGGATGAAGAACCACTCCACCCTCGGCCGCCTTTTATAGCCATAGAAGGAGTGTAACGGAGGCCAGGCGAACCAATCAACCTCCCCCCCCCCGGCGAATCGACGACAGCCGGAGCAACGAAATGCTTGAACTCTCGGAAGAAGACGACGATCCCGTTTCCACGATCGCGGAAATTCTTCCGCGGTCGCGGAAATGCCACTCGCCATCTGTGACCCCTGGGAAAGGTTTTACACGTGGTTTCAACCCCTTAAATGAACATTTGTATCCAAACAAATATTCTAAGCCTCGATAATACATTGAATGTATATTATAATGCTCAAAGAATTATTACAGAGATTATACGAGGTACCGAAATTCCGAATTTCGCCAAATGCGTCACGATTAGAGAACGAGGGTTGGGAAATTACCCAAATACCCTTACTAAAAATGAGGGGTATTACATCACTTCCCCCTTAAACAAAGTTTCGACCCCGAAACTTGGCCGAAATAGCTCAAAAAAACGAGGGACGTTACATCACTACCCCCTTAAAAAGGTTTCGACCCTGAAACTAGGCCGAAAACAAATCGGGAAAATGACTAAGCATATCCGCCTCAGTCTCCCAGGTTTCTCAAGTAACTTCTTCAGATCCAGACTTGGACCAAAGAATCCGTACTAATGGTACCACCTTGTTCCGCAAGTGTTTCTCGCGACGTTCGAGAATATGCATAGGTATCTCCTCGTAGGTACCATTTGCCTGAATCTCGATGTATTCATAACTCAGCACATGAGATACATCTGGCATGTACTTTCTCAACAATGACACGTGGAACACGTTATGCACTGGATGCGCCGACGGCGGCAATGCTAAACGATACACTAGAGACCCCACTCTGTCAAGGATCTCAAACGGTCCCACGTAGCGAGGGTTAAGCTTCCCACGCTTGTCGAACCTGAACACACCATTGGATGGCGACACCCTGACAAACACCTTGTCACCAACCTTAAACTCGACATTCCTGCGCTTTAGATCTGCGTAAGACTTCTGTCGACTCTGAGCTGTCAACATCCTATGTCTCATCAAAGCAATGTCTGAGGCAGTCCTTTCGACTAACTCTTGTCCGAGCAGAACCTTGTCGGCATTTTCGTCCCAATAAATTGGAGATCTGCACCTCCGACCGTACAAAGCCTCGAATGGAGCCATCTTAATGGTAGCATGCCAGCTATTGTTGTACGTGAACTCAATCAGACTTAGGTTGTTCCCCCAGCTGGTCGGACAATCAAGTACGCAAGCTCTCAGCATATCTTCCAATGTCTGGATGGTCCTCTCAGACTGTCCATCCGTCTGAGGATGAAACACAGTACTGAACCTCAACTCGGTTCCCATGGCCTTGTGGAGTTCTTTCCAGAATCTCGACATGAATCGGCAATCACGATCTGATACAATGGTCTTTGGTGTACCGTGCAAACGGATAATCTCGTGTAGAAAAACTTCTGATAGCTTCTGGGTTCCCCATGTCGACTTAATAGCCACGAAGTGAGCACTCTTCGTGAGCCTGTCAATGATTACCCATATAGCTTCCTTTTGACTCTGAGTCTTCGGCAACCCCGTGACGAAGTCCATAACAATATCCTCCCACTTCCACTCTGGCACTGGGAGAGGTAGCAATTCACCACCTGGTCTACGGTATTCTATCTTGACCTTCTGACAAGTCAAGCATTTCTCCACAAATTCTGCTACATCCCACTTCATATTGGGCCACAAGAATTTCTTTCTGAGGTCTTTGTACATCTTACTGGATCCTGGATGTACAGAATAAGCTGACGAATGGGCCTCCTTCATCACCAACTGGCGAAGGCCATCCACGTCAGGCACACAAATCCGGTCCTGAAACCAGAGTGATCCATCCTCCTGAACCACGAATCTGGGAGCTTTCCCGTCCATCACTTCACTGCTTAACTTCACCAAGACCACATCATCAACCTGCCTTTCCTTGGTCTGGTCAAGTAGCGTAGCCTGAATCTCCAACATACTCAGGCATCCTCGACGCTGATCGTACAAGACGTCAATCTCGCACAATCCTTGGTTTAGCTTGGTTTGAGCAGTGAGTAGAGCTACTACGGTCTCGTGCGGCGTCTTTCGGCTCAATGCATCGGCCACCACATTAGCCTTGCCCGGATGATACAACAACTCGATGTCATAGTCTTTGAGTAGCTCTAACCAACGACGTTGTTTCATATTCAACTCCTTCTGAGTGAACACATACTTGAGACTCTTATGATCGGTGAAGACTTGGCACCTAACACCATAGAGATAGTGCCTTCAAATCTTCAACGCGAAAACCACAACCGCTAACTCTAGATCATGCGTCGGATAGTTTGCCTCATAGGTTTTCAACTGACGAGATGCGTACGCAATAACCTTCCCTTTTTGCATCAGTACACATCCTAACCCGAGCTTTGAAGCATCACTATAGACCACATAATCATCAGTTCCTTCCGGTAGCGCCAAAACTGGTGCGGAGGTCAGACACCTCTTCAACTTCTGAAAACTGGTCTCGCACTTGTCGTCCCAGACAAACTTCTTGTGGACCTTGCGGAGCAAACCGTTCATGGGTAGAGCGATCTTAGAAAATCCCTCCATGAACCGTCTGTAGTATCCTGCAAGTCCCAAGAAACTGTGCACCTCCTTCACATTCTGAGGCCACTTCCAGTTGGCTACCGCTTCAATCTTCTGGGGATCGACCATAACCCCATCATCATTGATCACATGGCCTAAGAAAGCCACTTCCTTGATCCAGAAGTCACACTTAGACAACGAGTATTTAACCTAAATCCTAAAAGTGATAAAAATAATAAAAGGAAATAATAATAAAACTAATAGCCAAAAATAAACTAATCAAATCCCGGGAAATTAATCCCGGAATCACGCTCGGCCTCCAATTCATGCAAGCGGTCAACTTCTCAGCAGTCCACTCCAAGCAGCAGCTTCAGCGGCCCATCTTCTCCATCGGCCCAATTCCATCTTCCTCAGCTCGCGCGGCCCACCTCCAGCAAAGAATCAGCACGCCAACATCATCATGACGTCACACCCCGCTTCTTCAATTCGCTTCAATTCCCGCTCGGCAATTCACGCGGCTTCATGGGCCTTTCTTCACGTGGGCTTCTCCTCCCTTGGGCCTAAATTCCTCAAATTCCAGCATCAGCACGCTCAAAATAATTAATTGCTCCATATTGCCTCGCGTGGCCGCGGGGCGGCATCTTTATCTGAAACCCACCGCCGGGTCGCGGTGGCTCTAGTGCGGGGCGGTGATTTTTGCCCGCCTTATTCTTCTCTTCTGCTCTTTATTGTGGTTCCTTCATGTATTTTTCTTCGTCTCCTTAGGTGGTCAACTCTTCTTCCTCTGGATGTCTCCAATTAGCTCCTCCAAACCACCAAAATCACACTTATCCGCTCTAATTCCATAATCTCCAATTGTGCATAAAATCCAACCAAATGACGCCTCAAACCTGGTAATAACTCTTAGATACGTGCTACAAAATAGCACTTATCAAATCCCCCATGCTTAAACCTTGCTCGTCCTCGAGTAAGCTAAAGTCAACCTACTCCTCCAATCAATCCCCAAGGCTTCAAGAAGCATAGAAAAATCAACCATCCAAGAATCATACCCACAATAAACTACAGGCAACCATACAAATAAGCACAGCACAATATACTACAGCATCAATCAACACCCCACACAACCAAGCTAAAAGAAAAACAGAGTACTTCCCCCAAGCTTATCCCAAACACCATAGAGTGAATACCTTCTAATCCTATCTCCCATCTATCTTCTTATCGCTCCAGAGTGACCTACCCGACAATCCTTCTTTGACTCCTCTTCTTATGACGCCTCGCCAAGAATAATGAGAAATCCTCGAATCACTCTTCTTCTTTTTCGCTCATTTTGCCAAGGCGCCCTTTCGGATTTTCACCAAGCCACTCATTTCATTTTCCAATAGATGTACTCACATAAGCTCACGTCACTCTTGACCACATATTATCCCAGCCTAATGCTGGTCCAAGCCACCTGCTTATTACCTAGGCCGCCCTTTCGGGTTTTCGACCTATCCCAGGATTTTTAATGTATGCCTTTTTTCAATTTTTGGCTTTTTCTCTTTATATTCATTTTTCTCCTCAACGACATAGCAAGTATAAAACCCTCTCCCATGCTTAAACATTGCATTGTCCTCAATGTAATGAAAGACAAAATAATAAAGCACAGGGAAAAGCAAAAAAAAAAAAACTCACAAACGTCGCCAAGCTGCTTGGACACTGAAGTTATCGCTGGCGGTCTTCTCAATAAATGCCCAGGTCTCTGGTGTTGGGCGGTTGTCTTCATCAACTCATCATCTTCTTCTACTGTGCAACCAAAAGGGAACCACTTTGGTGAATAGTGGTATAGCAAAGATGTAGGGGTTGCACGGCCTTCTAGGAACACATGGTGGAGCCCAGATATCATCATGGTGGGGGCTATAGCGTTCCTCCTCAGCTGTCGAATGTAGGGCCATCGTCATTGCCAAATAATGTGTGGTGAAAGTGTTCCTCCGTTAGCAACATGATGCGCACCTCTCTGTGGTGACTCTGGACAGCTCGGAAAACTTTTTTTTTCGATTTTTTTTTTTTTGATTTTTTTTTTCATTTTTTTTTTTCATTTTTCGATTTTTTTTTTGCCTCCCCGTTTAAGGTTTTTTCGGGGAGCGACTTAGTGCAGGGAAGGAAGAGACTTACATTGGTGTGGAAACACCTTCTTCAATAGGCATGGGTCTCTTCCCTACAGGTTAGTCGGAAACAAAAACCAAAACAAAAACAAAGCAAAACACACTAAAGAAAATGCAAAAACAAAGAATGAAAAGCAAAGAAAGAAAAACATACATCGGGTTGCCTCCCGGATAGCGCCTTAGTTATTGTCATGGCTTGACATCCTACTCCAAACTCTCAACTTGGGTTGCTCAAAGCAACTAAACTCCCGGGGCCTGGGTCAGGGGGTGCCTCTTTGTATACTCCCTGTTGAGCCTTTCCCCCATGCTTGTGCACTTCATGATGGTTGGACCGCCGTTCATATCTATGAATGCACTTGCCATCTTTCGAAACGGTCTACCCAGCATCTCAGGGCCTACATGCTTATCTTGCCCCGTATCCAGTATGGAAAAATTCACCACCTGCATCAAGTTCTCCTTCTTGTGCTTCCCCTTTTGTTTCTTCTTGATCATGCCCAGCACCTTTAACATTTCCTTGCAGCGAGGGGTGTTGTCAACCAGTGTGATCAAGGGAACGGTTTTTATGCAGTCATTGAAGGTGTCAAATAAGCCTTTGTCGCTCTCCACCTTTTGGGTGTCCTTCAGAGCCTCAGGGAGTGGTATAGCGGGCTGCAATGCAACGAGGGGGAAGGAGTTAAGACGTAAAAACTCATCATAGACAGCCTCTAGAGGATCGGGGACTGCCGGGGCGATTGTCCCTGGAGTATTTTCGCGAACATGGCATTCCTCCTCATCGTCGCTCCAATCCTCCTCAAATCTCAAAAAGTACTCTTCCTCAGTCAGCACCGGATGTTCAACCCCGTAAGTGTCTACCCAAACCTCACCAGCATATTTGAAATTTTGGACACCGGGCCGCGGCGAGATCGCGCTAGGAGGTACTTCGTCCACCGCGGGGCGGTAGTCATTGCCGCGGGGCGGTGAGGTCGCGGCGGAGATACTGAGGCACGTCGCCGGGTCGCGGTCATCCTCGCCGCGGGGCGGTGAGATAACTGGGGCTTCACGCCGGGTCGCGGTGAGAGGTGACGCGGGGCGGTGGGCGATGTTCTCCATCTCACGGTCGCTCTCTTTTTCAGCTGACTTTGACTCAATCAACGCTTGACTCAGTTGGTTAACTTGGCTTTGGAGATTAGAAATCGCCTCTTGCTGTTGGTAGTCATTCTGAGCCATGGTTATTTGCAGTGTGGACACGTTCTGGGCCATGGTTGTTTTCATTGATGACACGGTCTGGGCCATGGTTGTTTGCATTGATGACACGGTCTCGGCCATGGTTGTCATACTTTGAATCAGAGCACTGAGCACATCGGCATTGGGTGCAGGCGAGAACTGTGGTTGATTTCCATACGGAGTTGGGTTATGGTTCTACCTCCACCCTGAGTTGTAGGTGTCCGGATAGTGCTCCTGCCGCGGTCCCTGCGAGTTCACACCTCGACGTGCATTTACTGCTGCTCTGAATGCAGGAAGTCCTGGACAATCGTCAGTGGTGTGCAGCGTATCGCGACAGATTCTGCAGGCACTAGGAGTTGGGTAGTGTCCTTTCTCTGGCGAGAATGAGTAGGGGCATGGTCTTTCGTGCGGTTCTCCCCCGAACTCCATATCTGTATCAAAAGCAACAAGAGAAAAACAAAAATCAGTAGCACGGGTGTGGGCCGTAAGATAGGTCCACACCAAAGTAACACGCACACAAACAAACACACAGAAAAATCAAAACTTGCCTCCCCGACAACGGCGCCAATTTGATAGGGCGTTGTCGTCGTGACACCTAAACAAATAAAATCCTAAACAAACCTAAACAAGTAGTAGAGGCAAGCAAGGGTCGAATCCACAGGGAGGAAGTGATCAATTCATGTGTTTATGAGCATGCGAAGTAACAAAGGAAGGGGGGTTTTGATTATCAAGCAATGTAACAAAGATGCAAGCTTTAGAGAAAGAATAAGAATGATGGGTGTGAGTATTCCACTAGACAAGTATCCACACTGCAAAGGAAACAGGTTGATCACTGAAATCTATTAAATCCAAGTTCTTTTCACAATCTTATAGTTGTTCCCATCCTGATCTTAAGTACTACTGATTCTCACAGTTGTCAATAAACTTATTATTATGCCAATGGTAAAATACACCAGTCACGCCTGTCACGCGATACCAGACCGGGGTACATTACTACCAACAAAGCAATAGCAATGCATATAAGGATATAGGATACATGCAAGTAGAAAGACGTACAAGTACTCACTCCCCTACTTAACATGCAACTGATTCTCACTCACAATTGTACGCTCGGAACCCCTATACGCACAATTGTGTTTGCCACTAGATATGCACTCGGAACCCCTATATGCAATCCTAGCACTATGATAGATGTCGATAAGCCTAGTTAGCAACTCTAGATAAACCAACATAAATCAATAGACAATATAACCAAGAGAATCAAACCAACACTTATAAGATATAGAACAAGGAATAGAAATCTCACAACCAATCCATTGCAATGCTTCAATTGTCTAGCGTAGCTCTCCATGGGTTGGAACCCTGGAGGCAGACGAACTTGTAAAACTTCAGAACTTAAATTGAATTCTTAATTCTAGGTTAACAACGAGTATTTAACCTAAATCCTAAAAGTGATAAAAAATAATAAAAGGAAATAATAATAAAACTAATAGCCAAAAATAAACTAATCAAATCCCGGGAAAATAATCCCGGAATCACGCTCGGCCTCCAATTCATGCAAGCGGTCAACTTCTCAGCAGCCCACTCCAAGCAGCAGCTTCAGCGGCCCATCTTCTCCATCGGCCCAATTCCATCTTCCTCAGCTCGCGCGGCCCATCTCCAGCAAAGAATCAGCACGCCAACATCATCATGACGTCACGCCCCGCTTCTTCAATTCGCTTCAATTCCCGCTCGGCAATTCACGCGGCTTCATGGGCCTTTCTTCACGTGGGCTTCTCCTCCCTTGGGCCTAAATTCCTCAAATTCCAGCATCAGCACGCTCAAAATAATTAATTGCTCCGCATTGCCTCGCGTGGCCGCGGGGCGGCATCTTTATCTGAAACCCACCGCCGGGTCACGGTGGCTCTAGCGCGGGGCGGTGATTTTTGCCCGCCTTCTTCTTCTCTTCTGCTCTTTATTGTGGTTCCTTCATGTATTTTTCTTCGTCTCCTTAGGTGGTCAACTCCTCTTCCTCTGGATGTCTCCAATTAGCTCTTCCAAACCACCAAAACCACACTTATCCGCTCTAACTCCATAATCTCCAATTGTGCATAAAATCCAACCAAATGACGCCTCAAACCTGGTAATAACTCTTAGATACGTGCTACAAAATAGCACTTATCAGAGGTGTTGCACTACACCAATCAAGTGTTCCATCATCTCCAAAAGAAGAGGTCTAGCTCATCCTCGTGGCCTTGGACTTGCACGCCTTCTAACTCGGCTAGCCTACAACCAAGACGTTGAGAACCGAGGTGTGACACCACCAAATCCTACCCACCAAGAAAAGACATGCCCCCACAACAAAACCAAAGGGAGAAAGGCGAGTCTCGCACAAGAGACTTGAAGTGTTTTAAGTGCCTTAGTCGAGGACACTTTGCCAAAGATTGCCCTACAAAGAGACAAGTCATTCTCAACAAACAAGGAGAGTACGAATCTGATGATGAGCTTGTGGAAGAGGAAGAGCAAGAGGAAGAAGATGAGTTGCATGTCAAGGCAGCCAACGACGAGTGCTTTGTGATTAAAAGAGCTTTGGTTGCCAATGAGGCCAATAGTGTTCCAAATCAGCATGAGACAATCTTTCACACTACATGTCTTATTCAAGGTAAGGTATGTAGTATGATTATTGATGGAGGCTCATGTTGTAACATCATAGATCAAGAGGTTGTTTCTCATTCTAACGTTCCTACCAGGGTCGTCTAATGGTATATGGAGGCCCTGTGCAGAAGTTTAAATTAATTCTTGTAACTATATTAAGAATTACTAATTTAGGGATTTTCTAAACTAATTTTAAAAATCATTATCACATAATATTTAGCAATTTTTTTGCTTAATAAGTAACAACTAACTGTTTCCACCAAAAAAAAGAAGTTACAACTAACCTCATATATATGAAATAAATTATGAAATACAATATATATTTTATTTTAGGGCCTATTCTCTTACAAGTAACAAGTAACATTCGATTTAATAGTTAAGTTATATTTTTTGTGAAAAAATATATTAGTCAAAATAGACGTTTATTAATATATATATAAGAGCATTTATTATACTTTCTATTAACAAAAAACAACTAACCTCCTGCAAAATAAATTACGAACTAAACTTTTTTCTTTCTTTTAGGGCCTAATCTTTTAAAGTAAGAAGCAACGTTCAATTTAGTAGTTTTGTTACATTCTTAATAAATTTTGTAGTAATTAGATAGACACTTATTAATATAAACAAGACTGTTATTTTTTAGAATGAAAAAAAAAGTTAATGAGGAGGATGGGCCTCACATGTTGCAACATTGATGAAAAATTAATTGGAAAGATTGCAGCAATAATTGATCGTGGAATGCTTCGAATCCTTCGATACTTCATTCATCTTTTACCAGTTGAGATAACCCCATTTTTTTGTATCCTAAGCCCAACTCTAAATATATTAGGGGCCCTAGAATTATGGGGGCCATGTTCAATCGCTCACTTTGAACATGGCCATGAACGGGCTTGTTCCTACTATTTCTCATCATTAATCATATACCTTGTGTTAGCTTAATTCTTCCACTCCTCTTGAAGTGAAAGAACAAGCCAAAATTCAATTTGTCATAGGAGGATATGAGGATGAGGTGCCTATGTCGGCTTGCCACATTGTGCTTGGGAGGCCGTGACAATTTGATAGGGGTGTGATTCATCAAGGAGTGTCGAATATTTACTCCTTTCATATGAAAGGAAATAAGATCAATCTCCATCCATTGGCTCCCCATGAGATCACGGATGATCATGTTGAGAGAGAGCAAAGAAGACTCCTCAAGGAGAAAGAGGAAAAAGCTAAGGGAAAGAAGTTGGCAATTGGCAAAGAGAAGCCAACTCCTAGTCACATGCTTTTGGCTAAGGCCAAACAGATTGATCAAGCCATCAAGAGAAGTATCATTTGTTTTCTTGTCATTCAAAAAGATGTTTATTTTACTTCCCAATAATTGGTTGATCTACCTCATGTTGTTTCCAACCTTTTGCAAGAATTCAAGGACTTGTTTCAAGAAGAGGTGCCAAGTGGTCTTCCTCCCATCTGAGGAATCGAGCACCAAATGGATTTCTTACCCGGGGCAACTTTGCCAAACTTGCTTTCTTATAGGGACAATTCAGCTGAGACCAAAAATCTCCAAAAGCAAGTCCACGGGCTGCTAGAAAAAGGGTACGTGCGTGAGAGTTTGAGTTCATGTGCGGTTCCCTTGATACTTGTGCCTAAGAAGGATGGCACTTGGAGAATGTGTGTGGATTGTCGTGCTATCAACAATATTATCATCAAGTACCAGCATCCCATACCCCACCTCGACAATATGCTTGATGAGCTCTATGGCTCAAGTGTGTTTTCAAAGATTGACTTGAAGAGCGGATACCATCATATTCGAATGAAGGAATGAGACGAATGGAAAACCGCCTTTAAAACCAAATACGGTTTGTATGAATGGTTGGTTATGCCATTTGGTTTGACAAATGCTCCTAATACCGTTATGCATCTAATGAATCATGTGTTGAAATCCTTTTTGGGTAAATTTGTAGTTTTATACTTTGATGACATTTTGGTATACAACCGCAATTTGCATGAGCATACTAAGCATTTTAGGAAGGTCTCAGTGTAAGGCCCGAGGACTTAGAAGCGCTAGACCATGCCAACCTGTGAACATCCTAGGAGGTCATCCATCTTGATACTACTTCCACCCTAGCACGCTTAACTTCAGAGTTCTTTGTCCTCACTTGAACCCTGGAAAGGAAGAGCTCTTGTTGACATAGGTAGTACTCTACTCCTTATGAAGGATTGAGTGTTATAATCACCCTCACTTACACCTTTGACGACCTCGTCAAGGCCCAAAGACCATCCCATGGGTCGAGCGACCGTCCACCGGACCAAGCACACTCGTAACCCAAAGTCAACTCTGATACCATCTGTAAGGCCCGAGGCCTTAGAAGCGCTAGCCCATGCCAACCTGGAAACTTACCAAGAGGTCACCCTTCCTGGTACTACTTCCACCCTAGCGAGCTTAACTTCAGAGTTCTTTGTCCTCACTTGAACCCTGAAAAAGAAGAGCTCTTGTTGATATGGGTAGCACTCTAATCCTTATAAAGGATTACAAATCTGGGGTGTTACACTTAGAAGTCCTTAGGAGGGAAAGGTTGTATGCAAACTGTAAGAAATGTAATTTTTGTTCGAATCACGTGGTGTTTCTTGGCTTTGTAGTGTGCATGGAAGGCTTGAAAGTTGACGACAAAAAGGTGAAGGCAATCCGAGAATGACCAACTCCTACCACCATGACTAAAGTCCGATGTTTCCTAGGACTTGCTGGATTCTATCGAAGGTTCGTGAAGGACTTTAGCACACTTGCTTCTCCTCTCACCGAGCTTACAAAGAAGAATGTCACCTTCCAGTGGGGTGCTCCACAAGAAGAAGCCTTCAACATCCTCAAGAGCAAGCTGACCAATGCACTTATCCTAGTTCTCCCTGACTTTGCAAAAGACTTTTGAATGGAATGTGATGCATCCGTGATTGGGCATGGGAGAGTCTTGATGCAAGGAAGTCGCCCAATAGCTTTATTCAGCGAGAAATTGAGCGGAGCTGAGCTCAATTATCCCACCTACGACAAGGAACTGCTTGCCTTTGTTCGTGTTCTCAAGACTTGGCAACATTATCTCTTGCCTCGAGAGTTTGTAATCCACTACTCAACAAAAGGCATGCCAAGTGGGTTAAATTTATAGAAGTTTTTCCCTATGTGATCAAGCACAAGAAGGGGAAGAAAATCGTGGTGGCCGATGCCCTCTCTAGAAGGTATATCTTATACTCTACGCTTGATGCTAGAATGTTAGGGTTTGCTTTCATTAAAGACTTGTATGCTTGTGATGCTGAGTTTGGTGAAATTTTTGAAGCATGTAAGTCTAAGGGTATCAAGGATCAATACTACTTGCATGTTGGATATCTATTTAGAGGTACTAGGCTTTGCATTCCTAATAGAAACATTCGCAGATTGCTTGTGCAAGAGGCATATTGTGGGGGACTTATGGGACATTTTGGAATGTTTAAGACTTTGCATACTCTTAAGGAACACTTCTTTTGGCCTCACATGCACAAAGTCATAGAAAAACTTTGTGCTTCTTGTGTGACATGCTTGCAAGCCAAGTCCAAACTCAACCCCCATGGACTTTACACTCTTCTCCCCATCCCTAGTGTACCTTGGGAAGACATATCTATGGATTTTATCTTGGGGTTACCTAGGACCAAGAGAGGGAGGGATTTCATTTTTGTTGTTGTGAATCGGTTTTCTAAAATGGCTCACTTTATTACTTGTCATAAAACCGATGATGCTTCAAATGTTGCTAATCTATTCTTTGATGAAGTTGTGCGCTTACATGGAGTACTTAAGTCCATTGTCTCTGATCGTGATGTTAAGTTTCTTAGCTACTTTTGGAAGACTTTGTGGGCCAAGTTAGGTATCAAGCTCCTCCTTTTTCACTACATGCCATCCACAAACCGATGGGTAAACTAAAGTAATGAATCGGATCCTTGGTGCTTTATTTAGGTCTTTGCTTAAGACTAACATGCGCATGTGGGAAGAATGCTTAGCATACATTGAGTTTGCCTACAATCAATCCATCCACTCGGCCACAAGGAGGACCCTTTTTTGAGATTTTCTATGGGCACAACCCCACCACTCCACTTGATCTCGTGCCTTATTCTATTTCTGATCGTGAGAGCAATAAAGGTGCAGATCAAGCTGCAAACATCAAGAAACTTTATGAGGATACAAGGCTGTAATTGGAAAGAAGAACGGCTCAATATGTTAGGCACGCCAACAAAGGGCGCAAAGAGGTTATTTTTGAGCCCGAAGATCTTGTGTGGGTGCATCTAAGGAAGGAGTGTTTCCCTTCCTTGAGACATTCCAAGCTTAAGCCAAGAGGGGATGGCCCATTTCAGGTGTTAGAACGCATCAACAATAATGCCTACAAGCTCAAGTTGCCTCCCACCTATGGCGTCCACAACGTGTTCAATGTGGCAAATTTGGCGCCTTTCTTAGTAGAGGACGAGGATGACTTTGAGGTAGATTCAAGGCCGAATCCCTTTTAAGAGAGGGAGGATGGTGTGACTATGGTCCATCATGGTGATCAAGACAAGCCAATGTTGACGCCCTAGCCTTTTCCCCTTCGTGCCTCAGCGGTTTCATTCGCCGCAAACCCTCCTCGGCGCCCAAGTCCCATCAAGGCTCCACGCCACTCGAGCCAACTTCCCTTGGACAATCCGGCGTCTATGGACCTCCCTGGTCTTTTTCCTCTCATCCAAGCCAAGAGCGCTGACAAAAGTGCTCAAATGCTCGAGCCATGCCGGCCATGTTCACCCACGCGCGGCCATGCTAGGGTTTCCTCTCCAAGCGTCGGTAACGACCTACCTCCTGGCGTTATCACTCGTGCAAGAGCCAAGGAATTTCAAACTAGGCTCAATCAAGACCTAATGGCTCATGGAGTGTCGAGTGAAGTGCAACTTGGTCCGCTTGTTTTGCTCATGGATCGCCCGACATAATGAAGGCCGCACACTCCACCAAATGCCTCGTGCGTTTTTCTTCTAAGTCATATGGTCTTCAGTTATTTCATAAGTTTATATTTCATTCTCTAGAACTTAATTAGAATTAAATGAGAAACTCTTTGTATTTCCACCGGCCATGTGAAGAGTTGTCTTCTTGGCTCGATTTTTTGGATACTTAAGGAGGCCTTTCCTCCTCTTTGTAATCATTCAACTTTGCATAAAAAAATGCAGCAAAAGCCAAGAGTTTTCTTTTGAATTTTCCAGAAAAATCCAAACATTGCTCGTGAGTCAAATCGAGCACTTGATCGAGTGACTTGAGTGTGTTATATCTCAAGCTTGTTTGATCTTGTCATAGCCTTGCATGGTGCATAAAATACACAAAAGAAAAGGATACTTATTCCCAAAATTATCCAGAAAATCAACCTAAAAAGATCTACTCCTTTTCTCCTAAATTCACCCATCAATCGCCCACAAGACCCCCTCTCGAAGAAGATCGAATCACTACCAACCTTGGTGACGCACAACCTGGATTGGACTTACCTTATAGTGATTAAAAGAGGAGTGATCTTGTGAATTGGGCTAACATTTTCCTTTATACTACACAATCAAAACTTTGTTCTTTCAAGCACTTAAGTATACACTTTTATTCTTAATACATGCACTAACTTGACATTATTCGTTTCATATTGTAAATCCAAGTTAAATATGGACAAATTGAAAGCTTCACAAGACATTTGTCAGATAAATAAAAAAATCTAACTAGATTTGCATTATAAATTACCAATTCAAGGACTAATTCAAGCGACGTACTTTTGTTGTAGCATATTTTGACGTTTTCCATCATTCAATATTTTTATAAACCCTATAAATTTGTATACAAACAGGTATAATCAAACTTCAACAGTTTTGCTTTTTTAAGTTGGATTGCAACATTAATCGATCAAAAACTAAAACAATGAAGAGTAAAATACCTTGTTTACTTTGTGTTTGAGTTTCTTTGCCTTTCGGACATTCATCTTTGGTCACCATATACATAAGATTTAAGTGATTTAGGTTGGATTTTAAGCTTCAAATCCGAGAACCTTCAATAGATTGATAGACAATCCGAAGCAGTGGGGATGGAGAGGTCAAAAGTAACGAGAAGCGAAGGGTCAAGAAGTTCACAAGAGGTTTTGGAGGAAGGAGGTTTGATCAAACTTTTCCAGATCTCGAGGTGAGTGTGTTTGTACAGGTAGACTTTTTACTAATATCAAGGGTACAAAGTTGTCATTATTTACACCCATTGTCACCGTTTAATGAAAAGTGTATATTCTTTCCCTTTTTTAAAGAGGTTCAACTTCTTATCTTGGCCCTTCAATTGCTCCACCTGATGGTCCAAATTAATACTCATTTTCACCTCCCACCTAACATGTACAAGACCGGACTCTACCTATATATATATAGGAAGTGGTTCCCATGAGAACCACTTTCCAAGAGAGAACAGTTCTCACAATTCTTGGATTGACACATGGCAGTGTCACGTGTCAACATCACGTGGTGCCATGTGGCACCGTTATATGGTGCCACGTCACCACTTTTTTTTTCTCGAACTTTTTTTTGTCTTATTCGAACTTTTTTCTATTATTTCGAAAACTATTTTTGGACCATTTTTTTGGGTGAATTTTGTGTATTTGACGAACACCATTATATGCATTTGGTAAATAATATTATGTGCATTTGGTTATAACGTGAATGAGCATTTGGCGAACACCATTATGTGCATTTGGTTATAACATGAATGTGCATTTGGTTATAACATAAATGTGCATCTGATTATAATGTGAATGTGCATTTGGATATAACTTGATGTGCATTTGTACATTTGGCTATAACGTGAATGTGCATTTGGTTACAACACAATGTGCATTTGTATATAATTACATATGAATTTGCTTATAACATCAAGTGTATTTGGAGGAAGAAAAAAAACGAAAAAAAATGTTTGAAAAAGTGATGTGCATTTTGATGTGCATTTGGTTATAACGTGAATGTGTGTTTGGTTATAAAATGAATGTGCATCTGCTATCACGTCACATTTTTTTATTTTTTTATTTGTTATAAAATATTTTTTTCTTCCTTTTGGGCTATTTTAGACAATCAATTTGTACAATTGACGAACATCATTATGTGCATTTGGTTATAACGTGAATGTGCATTTGAATTTAACTTGATGTGCATTTGTGCATTTGGTTATAATAAATGCACATCCTACAAAAAAACTAGATGTGGATTTGATATACAAATGTACATCTAGTTATTTACAAATTATATCCAGTTATATACAAATGCACATACACGTGCATATCTAGTTATATACAAATGCACATTCTAAAAAAATGTGCATTTTATACAAATTCACACCTTGTTATAAAAAGATACACATCTTGTTATACACAAATGCACATCTAAAAAAAATAGTTGTGCATTTGATATACAAATGCACACCTTGTTATATACAAATGCACATCTTGTTACATAGAAATGCACATACTAAAAAAAAGTAAAAATTATAAATTATAAATAAATAAATAAAAATTAAAAAAGTGATGACTTTCATTATGTTATAAATGGGGTTAAAATTTGTTTTTGTCGATTATGAAAACATTCCTTTAAGTTTCAGTTACTAATACTTTTTTAACAATAATGTATTTATAATAACTATTGAAAATTAATCCAAGATGCAATCAATAAAAATCCATAACATAAAAAAATTAATTAGAATTTGTAAAAACATTAATTCAAAACGAATTAATATGACATAAGAAAGTACCCGAAAATCCAATATTAATAAAAAAAACACAACTTAGTTAACGGGTTGTGTAATTTAACAAACGTTCTAAAATGAAAATAATCAAATGACAAAGTCATAAGAGGGATGACACAGTTTATCGTAATATGAATAATATTACTATAAACCCTCTTAGTTATAGGTAGAAGTTACTAATATTTCGGTTTATCAGACAATTTTTCCCTCTCATCCTATATTCACGATTCACAAGCATGTATGAAGATGCCATTTATCATGGGTAGTCTTTCAGTTCAAAGCCTTCCTTCCCTGCTCAAATTTCAAATCCTCATGTTGTCGCAAAATATGAAGACGGTTTTGACAAATTAAAGTTAAAGATATATATATAGGGTTTTTGCCTTTAAAATATTTATAAGAGTTACATGATAAAAAATCAAAAACAAATTGCATATGAATGGGTATGAACAAAATATACAAGATTTGTACGAATTATATCTTTAAAAATAAAATATCAAACATCTTGCTTTTAACTAATTAATGTGGTGATATTTCAGTGTTCCATTTAAACATTTAGAATATATTTTTTTCTAAATTACTTACATATAATATTGATTTGATTTGATCATGAATATTACTGATGATTTTTCAAATTATGTCCATTCGCAGGGTACGGGTTTTACACTAGTCTAAGATGAAACAATTCTAAAATGGATACATATAGACTTGTCAACCGGGTCGGATTCAGTTTCAACTCAATCGAGTTCAGGTAAAAAACGGGTTTGAAGTGTCGGGTCGCTAAATTTGTGCGTCAATCAATCCAAGCCAGGTATGAGTCTAGTATAGGTTTTGGTCGACCCATCGGGTCAAGAGCACATTGTCAAAGTTTTAAAAATGGTTATTAAAATATTACTTCAATTAAATTAAAATTTATTATTTACAATATTATTATTACTATTTTAATCATAAAATATATTGAAATTTTCAATTATTTGAATCTATAATTCTTAAACTAGTTTAATGAATGTTTTTTTTAGTTTATCGTTTTGTCTAAACCCAAAAATAAAACATAACTAGTACTGTAAGTCTATAATATGCTTATTATATTGAATTACAAAGGTAATTGAAAAGAAAATACATAAGGAGAACAATTTGCATGATTTAATATGACCAAATGTCCAAAAAAGTTATTTTTAACTTTTTAATTTCTTAATTTTTTTATATATTTTTTTTAATTCCAATGGGGTTGTAGCCCCCACTGGTTGGGGTGGGCACAAAAAATTGAAACCAAATAACCGACATATTTATTGGTTAACCGTATCGATATTTTTTAAAACTATTGTACGTTAACTGAATTAAAGAAAATATAGTTATTTGGTACGGTTACGGTTAGTGATACTTTTTAGATTGACTAACCGAATAACCAAACATATAAATAATATGTTTATAAAGAGAACAAGTTAATTTAGTGATTATAGACACATTTCAATAATTCTCGTAGTGTTTTGTTCATAGTTCGAATTTCCTTTGTCTTCCCTCTTTCTAGTTTATATTGTTGTATGTGGCTATTCTTATATGCTTTGAATTACATCTCTTTGTCTTTAGTTGTATTAATGTGTTTATTTGGTATGATTACGGGTAGTGATATTTTTTAGTGTGGTTAACCGAATAAACAAACATATAAATAATATATTTTTATAAAGAGAATAACTTAATTTAGTGATTATAGACACATCTCAATAATTCTCTTAGTGTTTGATTCATGGTTCGAATTCCCTTATTCTCCCCTCTTTCTAGTTTCTATTGTTGTATGTAGTTAGAGAGTAGACCAAAAGGTAATTTGGTCAACTTAGTAGACTTATCTTCAAGTAATATGTATCAAATACAATAGACTTAAATTAAGAAATCTAGAAACATGTTTTCTTACTCTAAGATTAAAGTGACAATTATGGTTGGGGCTAGAGATGGCACGGTTCCGGAACCTCCGGTTCCAAAACCGGAAAAATGAAAACCGGAACCAGAACCGAATTAATATGAAACCGGAGGTTTCGGTTCCGTCTGGTTCCGGATTCAGTTTTATCCGGTTTCGGTTCCAAAACCGGAAACATACACTTTTTTATATATAAGAAAAAAAATAAACATTTTTTGTAAAAAACTATAAAAGACATACTTTTTTTAAATAATGATAAAGTAAACGTTTCTTTAAACTTAAATGATTTATATTTTATAACTTAAACTTAAAATTTAACTTAATTTGACTTATAAAATAAATTGGTAGAAAAATAAAAATAGAATATATATATATATAACTTGAGAACCGGAGGTTTACCCTGTTCGGAACTGGAGGTTTATCCGGTTCTCCGGTTTTGGATTTTGCCAAACCGGAACCGAAACCGGATATAGGAGGTTTATCCGGTTTCGGTTCGAGCCGGTTCCGGTTCCGATTTCAGTTTCGGTTTTTTCCGATTCCGAAACCGGAGGTTCTCCGATTTCGCCGAACCGCGAGCCATCTCTAGGTGGAGCCATGTTTTGACTTGTTAATTATTAAATATATTGCATGTTGATGGAACATATTTGACCCATGAGAACTTTGATATAAAAGGTGACATAGTATATGTTTATTTGGATGTACGGTGATCTTTTTTTTTAACCCTAGCCCAAGAGGAAAATTTTGGGTGGTAAAGGTATTGATTACATTTGTTGGATATGGTAAAATATTCCATGGTTTATAAGTTATTTGTAATAGAACTAATTTAATCTATTGAGGTTTTATCCACGTTTGAGTCATGAGATATAATGTTTGATGACACCTAATTTTGATAAAATGCCAAAATCAAAGAGCTTGATTCTAATGTAAAATTGGATCAAATTATTTGAATTGAGTTTACCACCCATGTGAGATAAGTCACTTAGCTACGTAAGGGGAGAAAGGAGAAGAAAATTAATGTCATTTGATTCTGGTGTCCATGTGGATTTTGTTAAAGGATCAAAGGAATGACGTGAATCATGTATATGGATCTCCCACTGAGATTGTTAGCCTTTGGGCTATAAATGTATCTTCAAGAAAGAAGATGAAGGTTGATAAGTTTATTGACAAAAGCAAGGTTTGTTAAGTTTTTGGGGACTACGCGTACAACAAAATTTTGGATCAATAAAGTTTGAAATACATGGTTCAGTTGCTCGGATCTCCTTAGAGGAAAAATGATTAATGAGTAAATCATGAGGGAAAGAGGAAATGTGTATATTATCAAGTGTTGCAAGAGGTAACGTAATTCTCATGTCAATGAAATTGTTTAGAGGGTTTAAGTTGAAATAAAAGGTGAAGTATGTCTAAGCAAAAAGGTTGATGATTCATGTTATGGCGTCGTCTTGAACATTGTCTTGTGACATGTTGGTGTTGGATAAAATACATGTTTATTAATTAAGACATACTTGTCATGTAGGCATCCATGAAGGACATGGGAGAGGTGCGTGAGATCCTTGGTAGTAGGATCAAACGGGAGGAAAAGGTGTGGTGATATATGAATGTCACTCTCCCGTGAGCACACCTAAGGTTACGAGCCTAAATTTATGCCTATCATGGGTGTCATGATATCTTAGCTTGTATATTCATGATTCAATGAATATGAGTATTTCTAAAGGTATTTGACAATCAAATGTAGACCTGTCAAAAACCGACCCGGCCCGAATTTTCTAGGTCGAGACCAGACCCGAATGTCACTAGGTCAAAAAGGACCCGAACCCAAACTTGACCGACCTGACTCAACGCGAACATAGATCCAAGCTCGTAGGCCCCCGTTCTTTCGTATATTTTATTTCATTTATATAAAATATTTTAATGTACTTTATTAAATAATAATATAATAATAATATTATATTATTATAATTATTTTATTAAAGTTAAAAGTCATAATAGTAATCATAAAAAGAGGGCATGTTTGACCCGTCGGGTCAACCCGAACCCGACCCAATAAATTTTAACGACCCGATCGACTAGAACTCGACATGACCCGACCTGAACCCGACCCGCCCGACCCAGTTGACAAGTCTAATCAAATGGTAGAGTTTTATATGTATCATTTTATAGTATTTTAACCGCTCTTTCGTGCCCGATATAAAGCTATAAACATGTATGATTAGTTAGGAGAGAGTGTTAGATAAGAAAAGTTGTTAGTTTAGGTAGTTAGAAGGCGCGTGCTTCTCCTCATTGTACAAATACTCTTCTTGTTCATTCTGTTAAGACTAAGAGTGTAGAACACCATTTTTTTATTCTTCTCATTTTCTCTGTTTTCTTACACAAATCATCAATGGAGATACATACTAGAACCGTTGATTATTGAGAGTTTCAATTGTTCGCATGGTATCAGAGCTAGGATTTTGTTCCTAGCTAGTTCTTTTCAATCGTTCAATTGAATTCTTGAGATTCATGGTGGCGAGAAATTTAGGATATGGAAATTCGTTTGTTGTGGGACAAACGCAGGGAAATTCATATGGTGATCCATTATATTTGTCGATTTCATACCATCTAGGAGCGCAATTGATGTCGATTGCGTTTGATGGATCTGATTATCTCAACTGGAATCATGGCGTGAAAATGGTGCTTGGAGCAAAATTCAAATTAGGCTTTATTGATGGGAGTTGTAAGAAGCCTAGTCAGGAAGGAGAAGAGCTCATGTTTTGGATCATGATAGATTACATGGTGAGGTGTTGGATTCTTAGTTCCATGACAACTAATATCTCCAAAGGTTTTATGTGTATGACATCTACTAAACAACTCTGGGATGAAATCAGTGAAAGGTATGCACAGTCAAATGCTCAGTTGATTTTTAAATTGAAAAGAGATATGTCAAACTTGAAGCATGAAAACTTGAATGTGATAGATTATTATACCAAGCTTAAGATTCTTTGGATGAAATCCAGAGTATTGATGGCTTGCCTGCATGTGAATGTATTGTAAGGAATTCTTGCCCTTGCAATTTGTCAAAATGATTGCCAGAAGAAGATTCGAAGAATAAGGTGATGGAATTCTTAATGGGATTGAATGATGGTTATGAAGGAGTAAGGAGTCAAATCTTGGGGACAAATCCTTTACCTACTGTGAAAAGAGCGTTTATTTAGTGCAACAGATTATACGACATAAGCTAGCTATTGGTGGCACTTCATCTTCACTAAATATTGAGATGAGTGCTTTAGCAGCTAGGAAACAACAGGGCTATTTATCAAGAGAGGAGTACAAGTGACTCAAAATGGAGAGATTCTGTGAATTTTGCAAGTTAAAAGGGCATCTCATGGATGCTTGCTTTAAGTTGCATGGATATCCTGAGTGGTTCAAAGGAAATAAGTCACAGCCAGGGCCTCAGAATCAAGGACAAAGGCCTCAAGCAAATGGTGTCTCACAACAGGATAATCTTCTAGAGTTTAGTGAAACTCAAGAAAAGGTTATGGCTAATGTGGCTTCTAATGAGAAGTATAGACAGATTGATAGTAGTTTGATCTCCACCATTTGTCAAGAAGTGATGAGAGCCATGAAGGGAAAAGGTTTGACAAAATTCAGTGGGGCAAATTTTGTAGGTAATGTTTATAATCCTACTGTCTTACATGCTCAAATTAGGAACTTTGAATGTAGTTGGGTGATAGACACAGGAGCTACGAACCATATGTGCAGTAATGTTGCTTTATTTGTTGACTTAAAGAAGGTTTCTAATCCTTTGAATGTAGTTTGGCTTCTAGAGGTTCACTTGTCAAAGTGAACAAAGTTGGGAATGTCATATTGTCAAAGGATATTTTGCTTCGAGATGTGCTGTATATACCCGAGTTTAAGCAGACTTTATTATCACTTCATAAATTGATAGATCATGATGGTTTGGTTGCCATCTTTCATTCTAAAGGCTCCCTATTTCAGGACCCTTGGACTAAGGAAGTCAAGGAGGAAGGTGACATGATTATTGATTAAAGAATCTAGTAAAAAAATCAGTAAAGCAGAAGTCTCTACATGAGTTGGGGGCAAGGCTATGAATAGTTTTGGTTGAAATAAAAAGGTTTATAATCCTCATTCATGTACTTCTAATTCTTCAGCTATGTCAAGGCTACATTCTAGACTTGGTCATGTATCTTTGTAAAAAATGCAACACTTGTCAATTACTGGTGTTTCTTCTCTTAATGAATTGAGTTGTGAAATTTGCATTCTTGCTAAGCATCACAAGCTTCCATATGATAGAAGTAATTATCTTGCTCTACAACCCTTTGATCTGATTCATATTGATCTATGGGGTCCTTACAAAAATCCTTGCCTAGGAGGAGCTAGGTATTTTTTAACAATAGTTGATGATTGCAGCAGAGTGACTTGAACATTCTTCTAATTCTTCTCAATCTGGTTATGGAAATTCTAAGGATAAAATTGACAAGTCTAATGTGAAATGTCATTACTGTGGTAAGCTTGGACATTTCATTAGTGAATGTTTCAAGAAGAAAAAGGATGAAAATGGTAGTAAACCTCATAATGGTACCTCTGCTATGCTTGACACTCCTACCTTTTACCATGATGAATTGCTTATGGTTGCCTTTGCTGATGATTCTAATTCTTGGATATTAGACTCTGGATGCACTATGCATGTTACTCCTCATAAGCATTACTTTGATTATTTGCATGCTTGTAATGAGGGTGGGATGAGGTTGGGTGACCACTCCTCTTTAAAAAATAAAGGCATTGGCAATATTCCTTTTCGTATGCATGATGGTAAAATAAGGGTTCTCTAACAAGTCAGGTGGGTGCCTGACCTTAGGAGAAATTTGTTGTTTGAAAGCATGTTTGATGACCTGAACTGTCACATTCACACTCATAATGGCATTAGAAATATCTCTAGGAATGGGAATATTCTAATTAAAAGTGCAAAAAAGCATGGCCTATATCATGTCATTGGTGAACCTGTTTTGAATGCTTCCTCTGCTGAGTTAAATGCTTGCATGAACATGAGTGTTGATCATACTAAGATGTGGCATGCTAGACTTGGTCATATAGGAAACAAAGGCTTGCATTATCTGTTTAGACAAGGCTATTTAGAACATAAACCTTCTGATCTAAGCATGTGTGAAAATTGTATTTTTGGTAAGCATGTAAGATCTAGTTTTCCTAAATCTAAGTATGTTGCTCAAAGGCCACTTGAGTATGTACATGCACACTTATGGGGTCCTGCCTAGGTGGATACTATAGGTGGGAGGAAGTATTTCCTCTCACTCATAGACCACTATTCCAAGAAAGTCTGGGTATATTTACTCAAAAGCAAAAGTGATACCTTTGAAAACTGTAAATTCTGGAAAATTAAGGTTAAAGGAGAATCTAAATTTAAGTTGAAATGCTTAAAAACTGATAATGGGATTGAGTTTTGCAATCATAACTTTGATTCTTTCTGTAATTCTAATGGTATTAAGAGGCACTTAAATGTGCCAAGCACCCCTCAGCAGAATGGCACTGTTGGGAGGATGAACAGGACCTTGCTTGAAAAAGCAAGGTGCATGCTCATCAATGTAGGGATGAAACACTCCCTTTGGGTTGAGGCAGTGACAACTGCCTCATACCTAATAAACAGATCACCTTGTTTTGCCATTGGTTTCAAAACTCCACAAGAAATATGGAATGGGACCAAGCCTGCACTGACACGCCTGAGACCCTTTGGGTGCACTGCCTATACACAACACTCTGCTGGAAAATTGAATCCAAGGGCTCTCAAATGTGTCATGCTTGGATACCCTGAAGGGGTAAAAGGTTACAAATTGCTTCTTATCCAACCTGGTGGGTATAAGGTCATTGTTAGCTGTGATTAGACCTGAGCAAACGCGGGCCGACCCGCCCGGCCCGCTCGCCAAGCAAAACGGGCTTGGACAGGGGTTTAAGCCCGAACGGGCCGCTCGGCCCGGCCCGCGGCCCGTATAAAATTTAAATTATATAAAAATATATTTAAAAATACATTAAAAAAATAAATATAACCTAAAAAATACATAAAAATTAATAATTTAACGGGCCGGCCCGACCCGCTAAATACCAAAAAAATATACCAAAAAATAATTTAAATATAAGTTATATGTCATGCGGGCCGGCCCGGCCCGCTCTTCTGGGCGGGCCCGGTTAGCCCCTTGGGCCCGACAAACGGGCTCGGCCCGGCCCGGGCCCGCAAAAACGGGCCCGGATTTTGGCTAAAGCCCGGCTCGGGCCCGCGTTTGATGAGGTCTAGCTGTGATGTCATATTTGTTGAGCATGAATTTTTTTTCAAAGAAAGACTAACTGCCTCTATTGAGAATGTAGACATGTCTATCTCTATTGAAAATCATTTCTATGTGCCAACTGGCCCTCCTATTGAGAACTATGATGAGGAATTTGACATTGGATATTCTCCTGCTCCCTCTGTTGCTTCTTCTAATTATTCTAGACAAAATTCTGATGGTATTCTTAATGAACATCTTGATGTTCATCCAAGTACTGAAGAACACTCGAATGTGCAACCTCACCAATCAGGTGGGAAGGTAAGTTCCCATATTTCCCCCTCTGTGTCTGACAATGTGCATGATCTTGATGTTGTGAACATGCCTTTTGATGAGGTCCCTGGTCTGACTAATTATTAGCTCACTAGGGATAGGGTTTCTAGAAATAAAGTCCCTAACAGGAAATATGTGAATAGTGTTGATGAATTTGCTTTCATAATTGCTAAAGTTTTGAATGCTTATACTCTTAAACTCTTTGAACATGCCATTAAGTGTGCCCATTCTAATCATTGGTTGACTGCCATGAAAGATGAAATTGAATTCATGCATGCAAATAAAACTTGGACTCTAGTTCCCAAACCTGCTACTGTTAGGACTATTGATTGCAAATGGATATTCAAACTAAAGGATGGAGTCCTTCCTACTGGCCCACCTAGATACAAGGCTAGGTTAGTGGCAAAGGGATTCACCCAAAGAGAAGGGGAAGATTACAATGATATTTTTGCCCTTGTTGCTAAGTATAAGACCATGAGATTATTGCTTGCCATGACTGCGGTTTATGACTAAGAACTTGAGCAAATGGATGTTAAAATTGCTTTCCTGCATGATGACTTAAATGAAACTATCTACATGAGACAACCAAAGGGCAATATAGATAAGAACAAACATGATCATGTATGCTTACTGAACAAATCTATCTATGGCCTAAAGTAGTCTCCTAGACAGTGGAATATTAAGTTTGATACCTGCATGAAAAAGATAGGTTTTCTGAAAAGCAAGTATGACTCATGTCTTTACTTTAAACATGTCAAAACTGAGTTACCTCTCTATGTGTTACTTTATGTTGATGACATACTGTTTATCTGCAAGTCTAAACATAAAATTGATGATGTTAAGAAAGAACTCAAGAAAAACTTTGACTTGAAGGATCTTGATCCGGCTCAGAGAATTTTCGACATTAAAATTAAAAGGGATAGGTCTAAGAAACAAATCTTGTTGTCTCATTCTGACTATATGCTTAAGGTACTTGAAAGATTTAAAGTTGCTAATGTCAAACCTTCCTCTATGCCATTAGGAGGGCACCTTGACCTTACTAAGGCCATTCTGCCCTTGCCTAAGGAAGAGGAAGAAAGGATGAAATTTGTGCCTTATGATGTTGTTGTTGGTTCTGTGATGTATGCTATGATTTGCACTAGACCTGATCTTTCTTTTGCTATAAGTGTTTTGAGTAGATTCATGTCTAAACCTTATGAAAAACACTGGATTGCTATGAAATACCTTCTAAGGTATATTGTTGGAACTGTGAATTTTGGCTTACTGTATGGTGAACACTCTCACATGGTGAGTTATTTGGTTTTGTTGACTCTAACTTTGCTAGCAACAAGGACAATAGAAAATCTACTACCTCCTACATGTATACCTGGTGTGGAAACTGCATTTCTTAGAAGTCTCAGCAGCAGCAAATTGTTGCTCTGTCCTCTACTGATGCTGAGTACATTGCTGCTACTGAGGCATCCAAGGAAGCTATAGAAAAATGGCTTTTGACTACGGTTAATTTACCACGGTTGCATTTTTTCCGAGTTAAATATGTTAGATAGGTGAAATTATCACGGTTTATCAAATAACCGTATTAATTTAACAACTGTAATACCACAGTTGCGTTTTTTTCGTGGTAAAAATTTTTGCTACGTAAAATTACCACAGTTGGACAAATAACCGTATTAATTTAACTACAATAATACCAAGGTTGATCAAATAACCGTAGTAATTTAACAGCAAAAATACCACTGTTACTTTTTCTACGTGAAGTTACCACGGTTGACAAAATAACCGTAGTAAATTAGCATTAGTATAAAATTGCGGGGCCGTCTTTTTTCGAGGTAAATATGCATGTCGGGTGAAAAAGCCCATTTTCATCGTCTTCAATCTGGAAATTACGGCTTCAACCAGTTAGACGATTAGGGTTCCATAACTGAATATCAATGGTTGCTCCACCAACGCAAGTCAGTTCGTCGCCCATCAGCCTTCTATTCTTCTTCGTGTTGCTTCCATTTTTTTCTTTTAATCTTCCAACCCTAAAATCTAAATCTCTCTTACCCTCTACCTCCATCAATCGATCTCCTTTTTGGCTTTCTCCATCCCGACCATCCACCGCCTGACCGCCCCCTTCGGAGACAACCTCGATCAGGCAGCGTGTCCTCGGCCAGCCCTCGCATTCTCATCCACCTCAGCCTCTAGCAGTCCGACTCGCCGGTGTCATGTCAGTCTTCTCGTCGCCAGACCGCAGACATTCGTTCGTCCGAGGAGTGCGGCTAGTGAGGACTCTGACTCTCCAAGCCAAATCTTGGTCCGAATTAGGAGATTTCCCCATTGGCTCCAAGGTAAGATTTATTCCATTTTTATTTGTACAGATTTATAGCTATATCTTGGATAAATAAGAGGTGTTTGTATTGTTTCTAATGGTATAGATAATGTGTGAGTTGTGTGACATTGTGTTAGACCTGTATATTGTAATGAATGAACATGAAAGTTGGTCAAGTTACAACACGTCTTTTAGTTAATTATGTGGTGTTGCTTGCTGAATTTGATATACATGTGGTGTTGCTTGCTAAGTTGATATATAATTATGCTAAAATGTTGTACATACTAAAAATGATTATGCTAAAAACTTTTGACATGATGGACATATCCTCTTGCTTGTGATTGTTCTCTTCCAAAGGGGTAAATGTATTAGTCAGTGAAGAGAGTCTATATATTTCAATATTTGTGAGTTGCTACTTGCTAGCAACCACTTTATGTGTAGGTTTGGCTGGAATGAAAAAGATCAACATTATCTGATCTAGTGATGGAAATGAACTTATTAGGTATTTAGATGTATTTGGCTTCCTTGTGATGCTTTCCTTCTATGCTTATAGAAGATGTGTTTTTCACTTGTGAATGTATTTTCTTAGTTCCATGTATGTTATGTTGTATGTATGATTATGTAGATGCAAGGCATTCATGTCAATGTTCAAGAAATCGGCGTGAAATCGCCATCATTGAATAGATTTTTTGTCCCTCAAATTAAATTATGTCCTAACACAATACTGTCAAAGCCTTCTCTCCTCTTCTTTGAAGAGCTCATATCCTCCCTGATTGAATTACTTTTTTCTTTTCTAACCATAGCTTGTAAACACGAAAGAAAATCTAGTGAACATTCATACAAATATGTTCCATAGATGAAGTAACTACCTTTGAGAAAAAATTCCAAGAATGAAGTTTTATCCAATAATCATGTAAGGAAATGACAAGTGCTCGAGTTACAAGTTCATGCAATACCAGCTATAGGTTTTAGGAGCAAGTCTAACTTTATGAGAAGCTTACCTGAAGTAATTTGCAAGAAGCAGATAATGATATTGTATATTGGAAATTATATAAAGAGTGCACATGAAATCTGTTGATCAAGAAAGGATAGTAACTAGTAAGTGATAAGTGGTATATTGCTCTTTGTGCAACTTGGTCATTACATTTTTCATTTCACCTTTGCAGTCCATGACTTCTTCGACTTTCTGGTCCAATGGCATTTTGCCAACTGTCAAGATTGAATGGAAATTGCTTTATTCTTGTCATTTGATTATTTTTTATTTGTGATTACTAGGAAGTGTTATCATCTTCAAAATGCTCTAGATATCTTTTTTTTTTTTTTCAAATAACAGACTTTACTCTCTCACTGGTCCAGTTCTCTATTTCTTTCTTGTGTAAACCAGCGGTGGTTGCTTCTTAATAACACACTACTAGGACTAAGAATTTGGATATCTACGGTTATTTAAGAAAACTTTCACCTTTGCAGTCCATGACTTCTTTGACTTTCTGGTCCACTGGCATTTTGCCAACTGTCAAGATTGAATGGCAATTGCTTTATTCTCGTCATTTGATTTTTTTTATTTGTGATTACTAGGAAGTGTTATCATCTTCAAAATGCTCTAGATATCCTTTTTTTTTCTCCAAATAACAGACTTTACTCTCTCACTGGTCCAGTTCTCTATTTCTTTCTTGTGTAAACCAGCGGTGGTTGCTTCTTAATAACACACTACTAGGACTAAGAATTTGGATATCTACGGTTATTTAAGAAAGCTTGCAATTAAGCACTAGGCGTCAAATGCAGGACCATGCTACGTTGGACTGCCTGCAAATAGTAGTCAAAAGACTCAACACTCCTTTAAAAATCGCATGACTTTTTTTTCTCTTTTTTCCTGCACATTCTCCTGTTTCTGCTAAACAATTTCCAGTAATTTACTATTGTTAGTTGGCTGCTATTTTTCTTGTTTTTTAGTGTTAGTTGTTTGTTGTTTTTCCTGCAGATTTTCGTTGCTTTCCTGATTTGTGCTGTAATTATTTGTTTGTTGTTTTCTGTCATTTTGTTGTAAGGTATATGATTCTTTACAGGTTTACCATGACTATTTCCTGCTCAATTTTCTTATTGTTCATTATTCTCACTTGGTTTTTGTTTTGGATGACACATCATCCTTCCCCTTGTTTTTTTTTTATCTTTTTCTCATCAATCACACAAACCTTATAAGCTTGAGTGGTATGCCCAAAATGTTGGCATGAATCATAAACCCAAGGCAACTATGGATATATTTTCTTTATTATTAAATATGTTTTGGCTTTTTGTATAAACTGATTTTAAAAGTTGTGAGTTATAGTTTCTTTTTGTCTATTTTTAGCTGCATTATATGTTGGATTTTTGTATTTTTAGGCACTTTATTTGCATTGAGAAGAGAGTTTGGACTTTGTTGATTTAGAGATGGGAGTATTAGAAATGTTAGGTTTCTGACTGAGGCCAGCTGAATTGTGAGCTTTCTAACTGAGGCTGAAATAGTGCAGTAGAATTATTAGCTTTTTTATAGTCATTTTCTTTGTGTGTTTTTTCATATATTTGTATTAACATATATTTCCCCTTCATGGTATTATATTTGTTGTCTTTTTATATGTTTCATAGACATGGCCTCCTCAAGTGAGCATGAAGATGAATTTGCTAAAGAAAATACAAATAGCAACTCTTCACCTCCGAAAAAAGACACGAGAAAAGTCACACGAGGACGCACTCTTCTAGCAAAGGTTATGAGGCCTAAAGATAAGGTGAAATGGGGTTGGAATGGAGTGTTTCATAGATTAGTTAGTATGTAGAACATTTTTGCAGCGTTTCATACTTTTTTTTGCAACATTTTGCACTTAACTTAGTCAACCAAGTTTTCCAAATTTTGCTTGTAAGACTTTATCCTTTTGAATTTATGACAATACATTGATGTATGATATTTTTTACATTATTTGATCCATTTTAATAATTGACAATGATGTGTAATGGTATAATATGTATTATAAATTAGGTATTAAAAGAGGTGCACATTTACCTCAGTTTATGTGGTTGTAATGATTTACCACATTTTGATCAAATTTACTACGATTCAATTTATACAATTTTACCACGGTTGAAAGAATTTACTACGATTCATAAATCGTTGCATTTTTACCACGGTTGTCACATTTACCGCGGTTCACCAACTGTGGTAAACATGCAACCATGGTAAATGTGCAACCATGGTAAACATGTTTACCACGTCCAAGTTTACCACGGTTCATAAACGTGGTAAACTTTGCAAAACAACCGTGGTAAAAAGCCTTTTTCTACTAGTAGCTATTTGGCTACAGGGTATACTTATAGAGATAGAAGGAAAGACTTACAAAATTGTATTGCATATGGATAGTCAAGGTGCTCTTTATTTGTGTAAAGATCTTGTATATCATGAGAAGACCAAACACATTGATGTGAGGTTCCATTTTATCCGAGATAAAGTGGAAAAACATGTCATTTTGGTTCGAAAAATTGCTGGTGAGAAAAATCCTATTGATTTTGGTACTAAGATTGTTACAACTGACAAATTTACCTTCTGTAAGGACTTTCTTCATGTGATCGATCCAAATTAAGATGCACTTTTGAGAAGGGGTCGATGATAGAGAAGGTTGTAAATCCCATAGACCACTCATACAAGGATGTTTTTTACTATTGATGTAAAACTTAGAAATTAGGAGGGCAAATTGTAATGGCATATGTGTGTAATTGCCTGAGTTTAAGCTTTTGGGATGTTGGACTGTAATGTAATAATCAAGATATTTCTTGTGGGCTTTCGAGGCCAAATTCGGGCTTTGCAACCAATTAGGCCGATAGGCCCAATTTGGATGGCGAGGCATTGATGGCTTGATTGCCCGATACCCTGGTTGTTTGTTGGGCCTGCTTGGTCACATGACGTTGAGTGTGGCGCGTGAGGAAGAGGAAGAGAGACATAAAATGTCTCTTGCGGAAACCCTAGCCACTTGCAGAAGTGTTTGGCGATTTTCTTCGAGAGCGTTTTTCTCTCCTCTTCCTCTCTGTGTTGTGCTCCACCATTGAAGCTCATTCTTGAGCTTTGGCTGGTGAAGATCTTGGAGTCAGGAACATCGGAGACCATTTCTATGGTTGTTTGAGTGTTGAAGAATTTTGGTTCTTCTTAAGCACTCAATATGTTCCTGCTCTACTTAAATCTTCCTGCACATCTTCCGTCTTTACGTTTGCCCTTTTGTATTTCCCTTATAGGTCTTGAGTGTTCCAGTTGAGGCCCCAAAAACTCTCTTTTATTCAATAAAATTGGTTTTGAGTTTTCTCGCTTCCGCTCTTTGATCTCTCTGCTCTATCTATCTTTCTGTAATTATTTCTACAATGTCCATTTCCTCCTCTTCAATACAGATGTCCTCCACCTTGAGCCCTTTCCCTAACTCGGCCTTGGCGAAGTCATGCGGACAGAACTTCCGCCACATCTCTCTTCCCGACACCACTCTCTCTTTGCTGAAGAACCTGGCCTTGAGCAACACCAGAAGTTGCGACCTCAATACCAGCCCGCAAAGCTCAGGCGAGTCAGTGAAGGGCAGCGCGTCAATCACTGGAAAGTCGTTATGCCCCGTCATATGTAGAGATTCAACTACGTTTCGGACCCTATCCACTCCAGCAAAGGTGACCAAAGGACCGGAGACCACGTCCCTGGCCACCAAATTCCTCATGTAAGGCTCGACATGGGCCTCCATGTAAGGCAGGCCCTTTACCTAATCTCTCTTATTCATCATAACATCTCAACTAGTTTGTCAGTGCCCCTCAAGCGCCTTATCTTGTTGATGTCGTGCATGTTGTTCTCTATCTAAAGGGCACTATTGATTTAGGTCTTTTCTATCCATCTCATTCCTCCCTTTACCTCTCTACCTACTATGATGCAAACTGAGGTAGTTGTCTATTCTATGGCAGATCATTAACAGTGTATAGTGTCTTTTTGGTTGATTCCTTGGTATCTTGGAAAACCAAGAAGCAAAATATTGTCTCCAAAAGCTCTGTCGAGTCTGAGGATAGGGACATGTCACAAATTGCAAGTGAACTTGTATGGGATGTTGCTCTGCTTGTTGATCTCAAGGTCATTGTGCCTCGCCCCATTACTTTGTTTTGCGACAACAAAACGGCTCAACATATTGCAGTCAATTCCGTCTTCCATGAGTGCACAAAGCACCTCACAATTGATTGTCACTACGTTTGTGATCAAGTGCAGGATGGATTCATTACCACTTCCTATGTCGGTACCAATCTTCAACTGGTTGATCTTCTTACTAAGGCATTGGGTAAATATCAACATTATTTTTTTGCTTCCAAATTAGGACTTGTGTCTCATGACTAATGTCCTACTTAAGGGGGATATGAACATGTATGATTAGTTAGGAGAGAGTGCCAGCTAAGCAAATTTGTTAGGGCACGTTGTTAGAAGGCACGTGCTTCTCCTCAATGTACAAATACTCTTCTTGTTCATTCTGCTGAGACTAAGAGTGTATAACACCAATTTCTTCCACTTCTCATTCCTTATGTTTTCGTACACAAATCATTAATTGAAATTCTTACTGGAACCATTGATTACTGAGAGTTTCATTTGTTCACAAAAGCTAAAACAATCACATTTTTTTGCAAACTATTTTGTATAACGTAAATTGTTTGTTTTTTATATTTAAATATTTTGGTATTTTTCATGAAAAAATGTCATTTATTTTTATTTTTTACTTAAAATTAATGTAATATATTTTATATCATTTAGAAATAATGCATATACATACTAGACAGTAGACACTAGTAGTGGATTTTTGTCAACATTAAACGTAGTTAATTCAATCTCGTAACAACTCCGTGTGTGACATTCCTGATTTTTTTTTCTAACTTAATTCTGATTCCAAGCTCAGTCAAAAAGAAATTTTTAGAATAGACTGCGTTGAGGTTCGGAATAAATCGTTGTTTCAAAAGGTGACTCTTCTTCAAAAATCACTATTTCGAACAACACCTTACATTTAAAAAAAACTCCGACACTTAAAATAAAAAAGAGTTCTCTTTTAAAAAAAAGTATAAGTTGTTGTTTGAAATAGAGACTTAAACCTTCTTTTTTTCAAAAGAAAAAAGAGTTCATTTTTTATTTTAAAAAATTAATTAAAAAGGGAAAAAAGGTAGAGTTGATGTTTCAACAATGTTCTAAAAATCCCCGCCTAGGGCCGCCTAGGCCCCGGCTAGGCGCTAGACGGTCACTCTCCGCCTAGGACCCGCCTAGATCCGCCTAGGCGAGAAAAATCCTCAAATGTTGTGGAAGTTGTAACATCTTAGAAGATGACGGATGCATTAACATGATTTTGGGTTAGGCCTTGTACAATAAGGCCCATAATATAATATCAAATCTCATTCCAACATAGTTTTAAAAATATTAATGGATTTGGAAGAACATAATCAAATAATCACATGGATCATGCATTAATTTTTAGTCCGCCTAGGCCCTGCCTAGGCCCCCGCCTAGGCGCTAGGCCCCCCCTTACCGCCTAACTCCCGCCTAACGACTTTTAGAACATTGTGTTTCACCCAACGACTATAAAGAAAAATTCTACTGTCGAAGTTTTTTTAAAAAAATTTAAGTCGTTGTTTCACCCAACGACTTATGCCGAAGCTATAACGTTAGCCTATTTTCAGATTTTTTTTTTTTGAATAAGCCTAGATTCATAATCAAGTTTGAAAAATTGCCTACATTGACAAAAATTGTTGATGAGTTCATGTGATACAAAAATAATAACAATATAGCTTGTTCTCCGACTACACAGCGCTGTATTAGTTTCTACTCACCCGCGTTCGTGTCCTACTAACCCCTTCCCTGGATCATCTTAGCTTTCCATTTCGATTTGTTTATTTCTTTTTTATCTTTCGTTCTTGTATTATTTTTCATGTCGGTTTATCCGACTATCGAGTTTTTCAGTCTCTCAATTTACTAAATATGTCTGATAATATCTTTTCTTTATCAAAAGAAATTTTAAATAAATATAATAACAATATTATATGTGCAGAAAGAAGGCATAACATGGCCACATCGAATATGGCGTTATCGCTTTGCTCCCACTTGAATATAGTCACGAACACCTGTGGTCTTAAGCTGCAAATTTATTTCCCAATCTATATATTATACTAAAATATAAGTATACTAAAATATAAGGGTGTTCTTCACACCAAAAAATAGTTCACTTTACATTTTTATATTATTTTCACCATATAGCCCTCTCATCCATTTTTTGGAAATTATCAACAAAAGTAATTAATATTTTTCTAATAAGACACTAAATCAGCAGCTACTATAGTAATTTGGATCAGCAATACTAAATCAACAGCAAGTCAGTGGATGCGTGAACGTGGATTCGTCATCAACTGAGCAATGTTAAGCAAAGTCACAATTGACCAATATCATCTCACAATATATAGTTCAACTTTCACCAATTTTCGAACTTCACAAGAATTCAACCAAAAAAAATTCTAAAAATATAAAAAACATCATAGTGGACAATCATGCGAATAGAGATCGATGTAAGTTCGAAAATCATCGGCGGTGTGAGGCGGAGATCGGTGTGAGCCCTAAATCGGCAGCAGCAGCGGCTGCAATTTTACACTGAAAGCTTTCAGATACTCAAATTATTCTTCTCGTTGGATCTGAGAACAAAGAAAACGTAAGGGGTGGGGGAATGGAATCCCCTGATTCACCTCCGACGTTCAAGTCAGTCAAGAACACCAAAAAGCTCCAATAGAGGCAGAAGAGAAGATGATGTACATATGAATGAGAATGAGAGAGAGAACTAGGGCTTTTTTCCCTTTTACCTCTCAATTACCTTTTTTATTATTATCTTTTTAGATATTGGGATATTAACTACCTTTTACTTGGAGGATAATTAATGATATCTTACCAAATAATTGCTCCTTGAAGATATCATTTATTTCTTATTTTTCTTATTTTAGGGATAATTAATTAGTCAAAATTATCCCTCTCAATTTGTCCCTCGGATTCCCCGGACTCGACCGAGATCGGTGGATCCGAAATTCCGGCCCGGCACGATTTGAGACATACCGCACGGTTTGCAGCAAACCGTGCGGGCTTACAGAGATTCATCCATGTCTTTTGGAGAGACGCACGGATTGCGACATTTCTGGCACGGTTTGTGACAAACCGTGCCAGATTACAAAAACCCAACCTCTCAAATCTCGAGAATTGTGCATTGTTTGTGACACCGCCCGCACGGTTTGTCACAAATCGTGCCTCTTTATAGAGGCTAGCTCTGGTGCTTCCGAGACTAGCGCACAGTTTGTGACACCGTCGCACGCAAACCGTGCCTCTTTACAGAGACCGATTCTGGCACTTTTGTGTGCTGGCACTTTTGTGTGCTGGTACGATCTGAAACATACCTGGCACGGTTTGCAGCAAACCATGTCGATCCTCAGAGGCTCTTTCTGGCTGTTTTCATGCCCCAGTGTGGATCCCGTTAGGATTGACCGCTCTATGAAACTCGTTCGGGGGTTTATGTTGCTCCGTTCATTATCGTGAGGACGATATATACGCATTCGTTGGGAGTGAAACATGTAGATTTTTGCTCGCCTTTCACCTTATGCTCTGAGCATTCTTTATCGATTCGTTGGGAACGCAGCATGAGAATGTCAACTCGCCTTTTGACAACCTGTGCCAATTCGTTGAGAGCGCGGCATAAGAATGCCAGCTCGCCTTTTGACAACCTGTGCCATTTCGTTGGGAGCGCAACATGAGAATGTCGGCTCGCCTTTTGACAACTTGTGCCAATTCCTTGGGAGCGCAGCATGAGAATGCCAGCTCGCCTTTTGACAACTTATGCCAATTCCTTGGGAGCGCGGCATGAGAATGCCAGCTCGCCCTTTGACAACCTATGTCAATTCGTTGGGAGCGCAGCATGAGAATGCCAGCTCGCCTTTTGACAACTTGTGCCACCAATAGAGCTAAAAACTGCAATGCATTGTTGAACGAAAGTCTTTGCAAAATCCAATGTCAAACAACACAAAATTCAAAGAACGGAGGGGCGAACCCCCCGGGGGCCTCGTTAAAACCTCTCCGCAGAAAAACCTCATGGGAAAAAACATACGGAGAGGGAAAAGAGTACCCCCCCTATCTACATTGCTCATACGTAGTACTTCTTTAAATTCGAGGCGTTCCAAGTGCGCGGGACTGCCTTGCCACTCATATCCTTTAACTTGTATGAGCCATTACCAGGACTAGACACGACCCGATACGGTCCTTCCCAGTTGGCGCCCAGCTTGCCTTCGGTCGGATCTTTCGTGTTGTTGAGGACCTTACGAAGCACAAAGTCGCCATCTTGAAAACTATGAGGCTTGAGATTCTTGTTGTGCAACATGCTCAGCTCCCGCTGATAGGCCAATAAGCGCATTGTCGCCGCTTCTCTCTTTTCTGGCAGCAAGTCAAGGTTGATTTTGAGAGCTTGGTCATTCTCTCCTTGCTCGAAAACCATGGTTCGTATGGTGGGAAGTCCCATTTCTAGCGGTATGAAAGCTTTCGTCCCGTATGCCAAAGCAAAAGGGGACTCCCCAGTCGACCTTCGCAGAGTCGTGCGATGTGCCTAGAGTACAACGGGTAGGTCCTCCTCCCATTGACCCTTAGCCTGGTCCAATCTCTTCTTGATTCCATCCAGAATTGCCTTGCTGGTGGCCTCAGCCTGACCATTTGCCTGCGGGTAAGCTACAGATGAGTAGAAATTTTTTATGCCATAACCTGCACAAAAAACTTTAAACGAGGTACTGCTAAATTGAGTTCCGTTGCCAGATATCAAAGAATATGGAATGCCAAATCGGGTTATGATGGACTCCCATATGAACTTCTTGACGTCGCTGTCCCTTATGCTGGATAATGGTTTCGCTTCCACCCACTTGGTGAAATATTTAGTAGCTATCACCAGAAAACGCTTCCATGGGGCCTTCGAAAACGGGCCCACCAAGTCCAGGCCCCACTGCGCGAACGGCCATGGGTTGGTCAGTGGGTGTAAGTCGACTGTCGGCTGATGTGTTAACTTGGCGAACTTCTGGCATTTTTCACACCTCTTTACATAGCATTCTGCGTCTTTCTGCATATAAAGCCACCAATATCTCTGTGCGTGGGCCCTAAAGGTGAGGCTTCTCTCAGCTGCATGAACGCCGCAACACCCTTCTTGTATCTCGAATAAGAAATCCTCCACCTTGGAAGGCGGCACACACTTCAAATAAGCGCCCGTGAAAGATTTCCTATAGAGAAGACCCAAAGGCGACACCCAAAAACGTGCAACCTGAAGTCTGACTTTTCGGGCTTCTTTCTTGTCCGTTGGAAGGATATCATGTGTCAAATAGTCATAGATCGGGTCCATCCAGCTAGGCTCCACATCGACTTACATAGCCTCATCTGTCTCAATACTCGTGTTCTCCAATAGGTCGATGTGCACCCATGCCCCTGCCTCTCCCGAGCTTGAAGAAGCCAGAGTGGCGAGAGCATCTGCCACTTCATTTTGCTCTCGAGGAATCTACTGCATCCGATACTCCTTGAACCCCGCCAGCATACTCCTAGCTTTCTCCAAATATGCTAACATACGTGCTGACTTTGCCCCATACTCCCTTGAGACCTGATTGACTACTAGTTGAGAATCGGAATAGATGATGAGATCGCTTGCCCCCTGACTATGAGTTGTAGCTAATCCCAAAATCAGTGCTTCGTATTCAGCCACATTGTTCGTTGCCTCGAACTCGAGCCTCACCGCAGAACGGATTATCTCCCTTGAAGGAGACGTTAAAACCAGCTCGGCTCCCTCTCCTTTTCTATTCCGTGAACCATCAATCTGAAACTCCCACGTGCTTTGCTTTCCTATTTTCACCTGCCAGACTGGGCGGTCCTGATTAGGGTCACCACCCACGAATTCTGCTACATAGTCAGCCAAAACTTGTCCCTTGATTGCAATCCTAGGAACAAAACGGAGCTCGTACTGCCCTAGTTCCACGGCCCACCATGCCACTCGCCCGGACAGATCCGAACTAGCTAGTAGCGCTTTAAGCGGGAATGTTATCATTACCGCAATCGAATGAGCCTGGAAGTAATGATTCAGCTTTCTGGACGCCACAACCAATGCGAGTAGCAGCTTTTCCATCGAGGTGTATCTGCTCTCAGCACCGAGAAGAGTCTTGCTCACGTAGTAAACTGGTCGCTGGACTCGGTCCACCTCCCTGATGAGAACCACGCTCACGGCCCTATCTGACACTGCTAAGTAGAGGACCAGCTCCTCATCTGGTTCAGGAACCGACAAAATCGGGGGTTGCTGTAGATACGCCTTCAGTTCGGCGAGGGACTGCTCACATTCATCATCCCACTGAAAAATTTGGTCGCCCTTTAATAGTTTAAAGAAAGAGCCACACTTGTCTGACGACCTGCTAATAAATTTGTTAAGCGCTGCTGCCATCCCTGTGAGCTTTTGCACTTCTTTTACATTTCTTGGACTCTGAATGGACTGAATTGCCCGAAGTTGATCCGGACTCGCCTCTATGCCTCGTCTGGTGACTAGATGCCCCAGAAACTTGTCTGAGCTGACCCCAAACACGCACTTTGAAGCGTTCAACTTCATCTCGGCCCTCCTTAGAATATCAAACACGAACTACAAGTCTTCCAAATGCGATTCCTTCATCTTACTCTTGACCACCATGTCGTGAATGTAGACCTCAACCTTCTTGCAATCAGCTCTGTAAATAACGACATCACCGCCCTTTGGAAAGTTGCCCCTGCATTCTTTAACTCGAAGGGCATAACCTTGTAGCAAAAGATTCCTCTCGGGGTGACAAAGGAAGTCTTCTCTTGATCGCTTTCCAACAAGGGGATTTGATGATAGGCCCTATAAGCATCAAGAAAGCTCATTCTAGCGTGTCCTGCAGTTGCATCCACCAGTTGGTCTATCTTCGGGAGTGGGAACCAATTCTTTGGACATGCCTTGTTGAGATCCATGTAATCAACGCATACTCTCCACTCATTGTTCTTCTTTTTCACCACAACAGTATTGGCAACCCATGTAGGATATTGGACCTCCCTAATTGCCCCTGCTTCCATCAATTTCTCAAGCTCTTTAATCACTGCCTCAGTATGCTAGACAGATGACCTTCTCGCCCGCTGAACCACAGGCTTGGAGTTGGCGTCAACATTGAGGCATGACAAGCAGTTTCAAGACTCATGCCCGGCATCTCATACAGGCTCCAAGCAAAACCATCCCTATTCCTTCTCAAGAGTCCTGACAAGGACTCCAGCTCATCCCCTGAAACGTTAACACCAATCAAAAAATACTTATTAGGCTCAGAAGGACTTATCGGGATTTTGTGCAGTGTTTCCACAAACTTCTCAGTTGGAGAAATGCCCACGTCATCCAACACTTGCGGGGCCGCATGTACCACACTGACTTCAGCTTTGGACGCCTCAACCCTGAGGCAATGTCGCGCAGCTCCCTGGTCACCTCTGACTCGGACTACTCCGCCATCGAACGGAAACACAATAAGCTAATGTAAAGTGGAATGCACCGCCTCCATCAAATGCAGCCATGGTCGGCCCAGAATGGCGTTGTAATGCGACGAAACATTAATCACCAGGAACTCGGTGATTACTGTCTTCCCTCCTAGGCTGACCGATTCCCTGAGCATTCCCAGGGGCCACACGAGAAGCGCCCCAAGGCCTTGTAATTGCGTAGAGACGGGAATCAGATCCTCCTCCTTCTTTCGAGCTGCTTGAACATATTGTAAAACATTAATGGCGTGTTCGGATGGTCTAGTAAAGGGAGTTGAAGGGAGATGAAGGAAGTGGAAGGAAGATGAAATTTGAGGATTTGCTTACCCTGCCCCCTGACTATGAGTTGTAGCTAATCCCAAAATCAGTGCTTCGTATTCAGCCACATTGTTCGTTGCCTCGAACTCGAGCCTCACCGCAGAACGGATTATCTCCCTTGAAGGAGACGTTAAAACCAGCTCGGCTCCCTCTCCTTTTCTATTCCATGAACCATCAATCTGCAACTCCCACGTGCTTTGCTTTCCTATTTTCACCTGCCAGACTGGGCGGTCCTGATTAGGGTCACCACCCACGAATTCTGCTACATAGTCAGCCAAAACTTGTCCCTTGATTGCAATCCTAGGAACAAAACGGAGCTCGTACTGCCCTAGTTCCACGGCCCACCATGCCACTCGCCCGGACAGATCCGAACTAGCTAGTAGCGCTTTAAGCGGGAATGTTATCATTACCGCAATCGAATGAGCCTGGAAGTAATGATTCAGCTTTCTGGACGCCACAACCAATGCGAGTAGCAGCTTTTCCATCGAGGTGTATCTGCTCTCAGCACCGAGAAGAGTCTTGCTCACGTAGTAAACTGGTCGTTGGACTCGGTCCACCTCCCTGATGAGAACCACGCTCACGGCCCTATCTGACACTGCTAAGTAGAGGACCAGCTCCTCCTCTGGTTCAGGAACCGACAAAATCGGGGGTTGCTGCAGATACGCCTTCAGTTCGGCGAGGGACTGCTCACATTCATCATCCCACTGAAAAATTTGGTCGCCCTTTAATAGTTTAAAGAAAGAGCCACACTTGTCTGACGACCTGCTAATAAATTTGTTAAGCGCTGCTGCCATCCCTGTGAGCTTTTGCACTTCTTTTACATTGCTTGGACTCTGAATGGACTGAATTGCCCGAAGTTGATCCGGACTCGCCTCTATGCCTCGTCTGGTGACTAGATGCCCCAGAAACTTGTCTGAGCTGACCCCAAACACGCACTTTGAAGCGTTCAACTTCATCTCGGCCCTCCTTAGAATATCAAACACGAACTACAAGTCTTCCAAATGCGATTCCTTCATCTTACTCTTGACCACCATGTCGTGAATGTAGACCTCAACCTTCTTGCAATCAGCTCTGTAAATAACGACATCACCGCCCTTTGGAAAGTTGCCCCTGCATTCTTTAACTCGAAGGGCATAACCTTGTAGCAAAAGATTCCTCTCGGGGTGACAAAGAAAGTATTCTCTTGATCGCTTTCCAACAAGGGGATTTGATGATAGGCCCTATAAGCATCAAGAAAGCTCATTCTAGCGTGTCCTGCAGTTGCATCCACCAGTTGGTCTATCTTCGGGAGTGGGAACCAATTCTTTGGACATGCCTTGTTGAGATCCATGTAATCAACGCATACTCTCCACTCATTGTTCTTCTTTTTCACCACAACAGTATTGGCAACCCATGTAGGATATTGGACCTCCCTAATTGCCCCTGCTTCCATCAATTTCTCAAGCTCTTTAATCACTGCCTCAGTATGCTAGACAGATGACCTTCTCGCCCGCTGAACCACATGCTTGGAGTTGGCGTCAACATTGAGGCATGACAAGCAGTTTCAAGACTCATGCCCGACATCTCATACAGGCTCCAAGCAAAAACATCCCTATTCCTTCTCAAGAGTCCTGACAAGGACTCCAGCTCATCCCCTGAAACGTTAACACCAATCAAAAAATACTTATTAGGCTCAGAAGGACTTATCGGGATTTTGTGCAGTGTTTCCACAAACTTCTCAGTTGGAGAAATGCCCACGTCATCCAACACTTGCGGGGCCGCATGTACCACACTGACTTCAGCTTTGGACGCCTCAACCCTGAGGCAATGTCGCGCAGCTCCCTGGTCACCTCTGACTCGGACTACTCCGCCATCGAACGGAAACACAATAAGCTAATGTAAAGTGGAATGCACCGTCTCCATCAAATGCAGCCATGGTCGGCCCAGAATGGCGTTGTAATGCGACGAAACATTAATCACCAGGAACTCGGTGATTATTGTCTTCCCTCCTAGGCTGACCGATTCCCTGAGCATTCCCAGGGGCCACACGAGAAGCGCCCCAAGGCCTTGTAATTGCGTAGAGACGGGAATCAGATCCTCCTCCTTCTTTCGAGCTGCTTGAACATATTGTAAAACATTAATGGCGTGTTCGGATGGTCTAGTAGAGGGAGTTGAAGGGAGATGAAGGAAGTGGAAGGAAGATGAAATTTGAGGATTTGCTTACCCTCCCCCCCCCCCCCCCCCCCCCGGTAAGGAAGTGGAAGGAGTTGAAGCGGAAGTAATTCCTTCTTTTGCCCCTCAAATTTCTGGATCTTGTACGTGTTCTCCAAAAGCTCTAAAGGATGCCCTCATTGTTGAGGGAACCTTGAAGTTTATTGATAGCAAATGCAAGGTCGGATCCGTACAATCGGACCTTCTGGATGGTGGTGGACTGTAGGAGCTTCGCGGTGGCTTCCGGCGCCGGGAGGTTGTCGGCGACTTGGCCATAATTCACGCCGATGAACGGCTGACAACCTGCACAAAGAATATCCAAAGTAGCAGGAAATTGAAGAACCGCCATTGTTAAGAGCTCTAGATGCAAGTCGATTCATTAACCAACACATCAAGCAATTTCTTTTTTCTTTCTTCCCCCTAAATTTCCATGCTTAACAGAGTAGGATGTCTAATTTTGATCGAATTGAAATCTGGGTTGCTATGATTGTTAACTCAAGCTTCGGATTCAACAAAGGAAACCCACGCAGGTAATTCTTACCCCCTAATGGCTGTTGTTTTCATTGTGTGTTTTTGAGGATTTATCTGGTTTAGTAGTTACTAATACTGTGTCTTATTCACTGATGTGATGAGATTTTGCAAATTCTGAGGTTGAAAATTGGGTTGTTTTCCTAGGCTAACATATGGATTGGACTACAAAGGGAAAATTGGGTTGTTTTCCTAGGCTAACATATGGATTGAAAATTGGGTTGTTCTCAGGTCTATGAAAGTGGACAAAAGGACAGCTTATTCAAATTGGCTGATGCCAGGAGCATATGCTTGTTGGATTGCCCATATCCAGCTGAAGATTCATTAAATTGGGTGTGTGATTATCCTGATGGGGATATCCATCTCACAACCGACGAATGGATCGATCGAAACTACGATTATTTCGAGTTCCTCACTCCAGAGATGAGGAACACATCACTGCAGCTTCTAGGTCCTTGTTACCCTGTCATATACCCTAGTGTTTCATATTCCATTTCTGTTATTAAGATTGTACAATCCTAATACTTACCAAATTCTCCTTTATTTATGGTTGTAGTTCTTTGGAATTGCCAATTCATAGACCGCGCCTCAAACACATCTCTAAAGCATTGGCATCAGATGGGTGGAGTAGATATCAATGAGGGCCTTGAACTTGATAAAACTATCCACAATACTGTCAATTCTCAGTCTCTTGTCTTGAAGGTGATTAATCTTCTCTCTTCTAAGTCCAATTTGAAGAAAGGTTGTAATGGGATCCTGGAGGTTGCTTGCTGAATTTTTTTGTGCTATAATATGGTGCTGAAAGTTGTCTTTTGCTGCTGAATTTTTTCTAGTTATAATTGTGCTATTGCTAAATTCCCTCTTGTTGAATGTTAGATTGCTCGAACTTGAATGGAAAATTGGTTGTTGTTGCTCAAGTGGGGACATTAAAGTGCAGATTGCTTGAGCAATAGGCTTGCGACTAAGACATGTTGCAAATTGGTTCCAAGTAGCATCTTGGAGCAAATTAGTGGGGTTGCAAGGCTGTGGTGTTGTGTGTTGTATGCTGTTGGTTTTTTTTTTGAAATTATTGTTCCAGATTGTTGAAGTGGTGCCATGTTTTGTGGTTGATCCTGGTTGCTGATCTTGGAGGCAACTTTAGCATAACACTAGTCCCAAGTGAAGACATTGGAGTTGTGGAGGTGTAAATTTATTATTGTTGTTTGTTTGACTGTGGTGAAGACATTTTTGTTTCTCCATTTGGCAACAAGATGACAACATCGTTATAATCCAGCATATAAGAATTATATGTTCTCACCTCCTCCTCCTCTGTTATTCTTCCTCCTAGATCTCTTCTTTCCCTTTATTCTATCAATTTCCATTTTCATGATCATGATCCAACTTGGGAAATGAAAGAAAGAATACAATTACTTGACAATTTTTTTAAATATCATAAATATTCATTGTATATAATTTTTTAAATATCATAAATATGCATTCTTTAATTTAATAGATTAAATAAATATTTTAAATATGTAGTTTAGTTTATAAAATTGAATAAGTGATTTTTTTGTGAGAAAAATAATAATTATAACACATTTAACAATCTAATCTACAACCCATTTAAAAATTTGTAGTGCTTTAAAGGGAAAAAAACATAAAAATGAATAAATTTGTTGAATTTAATACATGAATGTCTCATGCTCATCTAAAGATTTGAATTGTTGAATTTATTCTAGAAGATGCAAAGAAAGAACACAATTACTTGACAATTTAGGCTAAAAAATAGTATTATATATAATTTTTTAAATATCATAAATATGTAAGTGAATTTTGTGGAGTAAAATAAAAATTATAACACATTTTACAATCTAATCTACATCCCATTAAAAAATCTATACCCATGCCCTTTTTGGTCATTTAACATCTAAGTTTTATAACTTTAACTTCCATAAGCTTTGTTTACCGAACACTCTATTTCATACTCCAACCCCTACTTCCACTTCAACTTTTACTTCCACTTCAACTCCTACTTTCATTTTCTTCTATTTCTACTCGATTTTACTCACTACTTACCGAATGGACCCTAAATCAATTGAGTTGCCTGAATCAACAAGAATCCAGCGTACCTCAAAATCCCCAATGTCAACTGTGAGAACCAGCGGGTCATTGTGTGGACATTGTATCCCTACGAGGTCTTGGCCTGAAAAAGATAGGAGTTGAGACTCCTCAATCCGGGGCTTCTTTGAAGGCACCACCTGCGCCTTCATCACCTCCAGGGCGTGACAACGACGCCTATAATCATGTCGACTGGAGTCTGTTTGCTTAGTTGTAGCCTCTATAACATGGGTCAGTTGTTTCTGAACACCTTTTGCCTTTTCAGCCTGAGCATCCATGACACTTTCCTCGACCTGATCTTTGCCTGAACCCGTCCTGGACTCGACAAATTGCTTCAGATGCCCCTGTGACACCCACTTTTTCTAGCTGCTGATTAAGCACTATGAAATCCTCAGTCATATGCCCATTTTCCTTATGGAAAGAGCAAAACTTGTTGTAGTCTCTATTCTTAGGACTGCCTTTCATCTTAGGAGGCCAACTGAAAAATGGCTCTTCCTTTATCCGGTTCAGAATCCGGTAAATTGGCTCTTTGAACACCGTGTGAACCGCATGCATGGCTGAGAGCGGAGGGAACCCCATTTCTCGCCCCTGTCCAGACTTTTTCCTGTCGCTGGCACCGTCGCCTCTCCCCTGCCTGGCGACTGGAGACATAGTTCAGACTCGGCGACGACCGACTCCAGTTCGAGCCGACGGCGCTCCGCCTCCGCGGTTGCGTCCGCGTCCTCCTGGCGGACATTGTCGTTGTTGTTGGCGGTTCTTCGTGGTGCCATCGTCTCTTTCCCACAGACGGCGCCAAATGTAGTAGCAATAATCTGTACTACCTTAGAGATCGGAAAGAGAACGATAAAACTTCCCCAAAAAGCTTCCAAACACTGAAACCGTTCTTCTCGTTGGATCTGAGAATAAAGAAAACGTAAGGGGTGGGGGATGGAATCCCCTGATTCATCTCCAATGCTCAAGTCAGTCAAGAACACCAAAAAGCTCCAATAAAGGCAGAAGAGAAGATGATGTACGTATGAATGAGAATGAGAGAGAGAACTAGGGCTTTTTTCCCTTTTACCTCTCAATTACTTTTTTTATTATTATCTTTTTACATATTGGCTGAGAGCGGAGGGAACCCCATTTCTCGCCCCTGTCCAGACTTTTTCCTGTCGCTGGCACCGTCGCCTCTCCCCTGCCTGGCGACTGGAGACATAGTTCAGACTCGGCGACGACCGACTCCAGTTCGAGCCGACGGCGCTCCGCCTCCGCGGTTGCGTCCGCGTCCTCCTGGCGGACATTGTCTCTTTCCCACAGACGGCGCCAAATGTAGTAGCAATAATTTGTACTACCTTAGAGATCGGAAAGAGAACGATAAAACTTCCCCAAAAAGCTTCCAAACACTGAAACCGTTCTTCTCGTTGGATCTGAGAATAAAGAAAACGTAAGGGGTGGGGGATGGAATCCCCTGATTCATCTCCAATGCTCAAGTCAGTCAAGAACACCAAAAAGCTCCAATAAAGGCAGAAGAGAAGATGATGTACGTATGAATGAGAATGAGAGAGAGAACTAGGGCTTTTTTCCCTTTTATCTCTCAATTACTTTTTTATTATTATCTTTTTACATATTGGGATATTAACTATCTTTTACTTAGAGGATAATTAATGATATCTTACCAAATAGTTACTCCTTAAAGATATCCTTTATTTCTTTTTTTTTTTATTTTAAAAATAATTAATTAATCAAAATTATCCCTCTCAATTACCTTGAGACAATGTTATTGTTGTGATGGTGATGATATCAGAAGACTTTCCAGAGGAAAGAATTGGGTGATCAGCGGCAACAGTGGTGATGGGTTTAGCGTGGTGGCATGAACTCGGCAAAAAAGAGAGCCGAGAGGGAAGAGAATCGAAAGATTAGGTAATCATTTAATCCTTTTTTTTTTTTTATGTGTCAGTGAGTTATGTCAAATACTTAAATGTCAATGTATAATTACAATTTTATTCTTTTCTAATTTTGATATTTATATAATATAGTTCTTATCTATGTATTTGTTATCTAAAATACTTACCTTAATTATACATATTCTATTGTCTTAAAGATTAATTATATATGTTTACCTTATTATTTTTGTAAATAAAATTATTTATAATATATTTTTATCTTATTAGTTACATTACTTCTTATAGTTTAAATACTTAAATATATATAGTTGGTAACATGTGATTGAACATAATTGGTAATATATTATTCATTATGCGAAAGTGATAATATATATTACAGATATTTGAAATAAATATGTGATAAAATTTAGTCTTTTTCCCCTTTTGATTAATTATATATAATTAATGTTCTCATTACGTAAATCTATATACTTATATGTTTTCTTATTCAGTTATTTGTATGAAATTCCTCATTTATTTTTCATTTTTATAAAAGTTCGTATATATACTTTCAATTCTAATCATATAAAAACTTTATCACCATATATTTCAAGATATTGAACTTATAATTTACCATATTAATTTTCGTAAATATCTAATAATATTTCAATATCCTAGTTGTAACACTAACACTAACACTAAACTTTATAAACTACCATAATGAAAAAATTTATAACTATATTCGATGTAAAAACAGATGATATACCGCTACTTGCACCTGCAGTGATGCTGCAGACACCACTGCAGATGATATACCACTACTTGGATCTGTCCAAGAGTACCGACAGTACGGGGAAGGGTATCATCCACCGTACGGGACAGGTTATGGGCAAGGGTATGAGGGGTCGTACGAGAGAGGAAATGAGGGGAACAATTAAAAAAATCTTTTGTATTACCTTAATCCAAATTTTATTGACTTTAGTTCAATTAATATTTTCTTTTTTATGATTTAAATTTATTTGATATGTTAGTATATAAATAGAAAATTAGGCCCAACACTCATACAAATTCGCTAATTTTTTTATCGATATAATTTATTTTTAAAAACTCAAATGCATAAATTTTATTATATTTTTCAAAAAATCACATAAACCCCCATATAAATAATATCAAAAAATCACATAAACCCCCATTAAATAAGTACTTACATTACAAAACCGTTGCTTTTTAATTAAAAAAAAAAACAAATTCATGCACGGTGAGAAACACCGTCCAATTCATGCACGGTGACAAAAATGCAACGGTGAGAAACACCGTTGCTTGCTTATATTTTTTTATTTTTAATTGGTGTTTAAAAAAAAATTGTATAATAATAATAAAAAAACAAGGGTTTCGAATCAATAAATGGACCCAAATTCCAATCAGGTGCAAGTAGGAATCTCGTTTGAGGGTAGAGTCCAAGAACATGCTCCGGCATGAAATCATGCCTCGTCAAGATTCCGGCGATCGGCGACCTCTGCATTTTGAAACGAGAAGCCAACAAATTAAGACAGTTAGCTAGGATGCATGTGTTTGGATTAGTGCGCGCACTTAATGTATGTATGAGAGTCTTACCCCTTGGCTCTTGGGCACCACGCATATGTGCCTGAGACCGAGTTCTCTGAAGAGAATGGCGAGCGACGCTGTCTCCACAAAAGTGTAAGGCGACGCATTCGTAACGGGGTGCAGGTCCATTTCCTGCTCTTCAATACGGATGTCCTCCACCTTCCCTGACCCGGCCTTGGCGAAGTCATGCGGACAGAACTCCCGCCACATCTCTCTGCCCGGCGCGACACCACTCTTTCCTTGCTGAAGAACCTGGCCTTGAGCAACACCAGAAGTAAGATGCGACCTCAGTACCAGCCCGCAAAGCTCAGGCGACTCTGCGAAGGGCGAAGAGCCCGATATCCAGGGCGCAAGCTAGAAGCCGCCCTACCAGACGACCGTAGGTGGCTCCCGCTAGGATCACGGGAATGAAGAGCCCAGCAGGAACCGCGATCCCGTACGTGATGATGCCCAGGCAGAAGACGGCTGCGAAGAATATAGTGAGGGAAGAGATGTTGAATATCCCCGCTGTTCCAAATAGATTGCGGATCGCATCATCGTTTGTGTTGAGGAAGAGTGAACCGCTTGTATCTGCCTGCAGTCTCGCCTATACTCGGACAGATCTTGGACGGATCTGCTGGGCAGGGCGTGCACTCTCCTAGCCAAGGAAGGCCGAAAGAACAGCACGTCGACAGCAGACATACCAAGACCACCAGCAAGATCTTGTAGAAAGGACCTTTTCTGCAAACAAGCTAGTTCAGCGCGCAGTAGTACCTAGTACGTACGTACGTAGTTTCAAATATGTATATGATGAAATTAACAAAAACGTACTCGTTAATGATGCTATAGATTCGCAGTACCTCCTCTATTTGGTCCACCCGAGCTTGAATCTGGATAACCTAGGACTCAGTTGCTAGAGCGAGTAACGAAGGCGAATGAAGAGAGAGAGTCAGGGAGAGGGAGGCAACCGTACTTCTTCAAGTGAATTAGGGTTATGGGTTTTTCCTAAAAGCCCTCTTTTTATATTGTCATGTGTAGATATCTTATTTCCTAAATAAGTATTTCTTTTATTATTAATAATAACACTTTATTATTAACAAGCCTTATCTCCCAAGTTATATCTTATATACTTTATATAATGTCTCCCAACAACCTGATCCAGTCTAAACTCTAAGGGTGTGACCTCGTAGGACCCGGTAATAATAGTAATAGACTTTATGACATACTTTATAACATATAGTCTATAAATCATAGTTGGATTCTAGCAAAGCACTATGACTACCTAAAATCACCAGATTAAATATCTCCATAATTGGTCCCACTTCATAATCAGTAATTGCACCTTTGATTAAAGGACACAATTCCTTCAATCTCCCACTTGTCCTTAAAACAAGTGTGCAATGTTAAAATTCCTTTGTCACTTAGTGTCTTATTTGACTATATGATGAAACTCATCTTTACCGCCAAATACGTTTCTTGAACTCTTGATATCAAACTGTCAGTACGGATGATTACTAATAATCCATCCGAGCATGGCCATGCGTTTTCACAGTTCTCTCTCTTCAAGTGGCCGAGACACCAATCTTTTCCAAATGTATCGTTGTATACATGGAATAGGAGGACATATTCAATCTTGTAAGACTACAACTCCCACTCAACTTTTGGCAATCTCAATCACTGCCTTTATAACTGTCTGTTACGGTCAGCGTTTGACAGCGTCAAAGACATACCAGCAGTCAAATGATAACTATATCATACTCATGTCTAAGGAACTCACTAATCATGAATAATCCTAGAACTCCACAGTAAAGTCCCGAGGAATCCTAAGATCGGTCTGTCCGATGCGTATCGGTATACACATCTATGTAATCGATTAGACATCTCCATGCCCCTATAACACATGAAACCCAGTGTTATCAATCAATCTCACATATGGTCTTTTGATTAAGTCATTTGTATCCAAGTTAACAACTTAGACCATGGACTTCTAACAATTTTATAATTTCAGTTCACTTAATGGGGTTTCATTCACCAAAACAGTTTTGATGAGCCCATTTGATAACTATTAAATTATTTGGATACTTTATCTAATCCCAAGCAATGATTAAATAATAATATGAAATTCATATATAAGTCAAGCATAAATGTCTGTGATAACAATAAACAAGGTTTATCATAAAACAAACAATGTCTCAAAAGAACTCTCTAATGTGTCTGAGTCCCTTGGCCCTAGTGTGACTGTCATACTTGGGCCTAGACATGGTCTTGGTCAAAGGATCTGCAGTGTTGTCGTCTGTGTACACCTTGCACATCCTCACATCTCCACTATCAACATAGTGTTTGATCATGTGGTACTTCCGTAGAACATGTATGGATTTGGAACTATTCCAACTGGCGGCTCTTCCATTCAGAATGAAGACATATCCAGATTGAGATTCAAAATCATCTCTGTCTATCTGAAAACTTGCATCAGTATTGTCCTTGACGACCAGCTCGTCATCACCTCCAAATATCAAGAGATCATCCCTAGTCCTTCGTAAGTATTTCAGGGTGTTCTTGGTTGCACATCAATGTGCATCACCCGGGTTTGATTGGTACCTGCTACACATACTCAAAACATATGAAACAGCTGGGCGAGTACAAGTCATTGCATACATGATGGATCCTATGGCTGAGGCATAGGGAATCCTGCTCATCATTTCAGTCTCACCAGGTGTCTTAGAACACTGGTTCTTGTTGAGATATAAGTCATGCTGCATAGGCAGGAACCCCTTCTTAGAGTTCATCATATTGAATCTCTCAAGGACCTTATCTATATAAGTTCCCTGACTCAGACCAATAAGTCTCTTAGATCTATCTCTATAGATCTTAATGCCTAATATGTACTCAGCCTCTCCCAAGTCATTCATTGAGAAATTCTTCTTAAGCCACTCCTTAACTGTCTCCAGCATAGGAATGTCATTCCCAATGAGTAGTATGTCATCCACATACAGAACTAGGAAGGCCACTTTGCTCCCACTAAACTTCTTGTAGACACAGGGCTTTTCTTCGCATCTAATGAAGTCAAACTTTTTCACCACTTCATCAAAACGAAGATTCCAACTCCTGGATGCTTGCTTAAGTCCATAAGCTTGCATATTCTCTTAGGATTTTCTGGATCCTCAAAACCTTCTGGCTGCATCATGTATACATCCTCTTCTAAATACCCATTTAGAAAAGCGGTCTTGACATCCATTTGCCAAATCTCATAATCATGATAAGCGGCAATCGCTAGGAGTATCCTAATGGACCTGATCATAACGACCGGTGCGAACGTTTCATCATAGTCAGTACCATGAACCTGTCTAAATCCTTTGACAACTAGTCTTGCCTTATAGACAGAAACGTTTCCATCCTTTTCTGTCTTGATCTTAAAGACCCATTTGCATCCAATGGGTTTTACCCCATCATGCAAATCTATCAAGTCCCATACTTGATTTTCAGACATGGAGTCCATTTCGGATTTCATGGCTTCCAGCCATTTTTCGGAGTCGGGGTCCGCCATCGCTTGCTTATAGGTCGCAGGCTCACCGTTCTCTAAAAGTAGAACGTCAATGCTAGCAGTCAAGACGTAATCCTCATAACGCCTAGGCAGCTGCCTTAGCCTATCTGATCTCTAATATGGTCCAACAATAGGAGAGATTTCAGCTACTGGGTTGGCCACATCTGTATGCGGGACCTCAGGTGCTTCATCAACTTGAGGAATTGCATCTTGGATCTGGGCAGTTTCCCTTTGAGAAGGTACGCCCCTAAAGTCAAGTTTCTCAGTGACATCGTCTATGTCCTCACTTTGTTGGGTTTGTTGCTCAGCTTGAATCTCATCAAGCTGAACATTTCTCCCACTTGGCTTCTTGGAAAAGAAGTCCTTTTCCAAAAAGACATTATCTCGAGCAACAAATACTTTGTTCTCAGCGGGATTGTAGAAATAATATCCCCTTGTTTCCTTGGGATAACCTATAAAGAAGCATTTGTCTGATTTTGGTGCTAGCTTGTCAGATAGTAAACGCTTTACATAAGCTTCGCATCCCCAGACCTTCAGAAATGACAAGCTAGAAACCTTTCCATACCATATCTCATGTGGTGTCTTGTCAACTGATCGTGACAGAGTCTTGTTTAGTGTGAACGCAGCAGTGGTGAGGGCATATCCCCAAAAGGATGTAGGAAGATCAGCAAAACTCATCATTGAGCGGACCATGTCTAACAATGTCCTGTTCCTCCTTTCAGATACGTCATTCAATTGTGGCGTGCCTGGTGGAGTCAGTTGTGTCAAAATGCCACAACTCCTCAAGTGATGGTCGAATTCTTGGCTCAGATATTCGCCCCCTCGATCTGATCGGAGTACCTTTATCTTCTTGTCAGTCTGTGTCTCAACTTCATTCTGGAATTCTTTGAACTTTTCAAAGGACTCAGATTTATGCTTCATTAAGTAGATATATCCATATCTACTAAAATCATCAGTAAATGTAATGAAGTATCGATAGCCTCTCCTAGCCTCTGTGCTCATAGGTCCACATACATCGATATGTATGAGAGCTAAGAGCTCAGTAGTCCTCTCACTCGTACCAGTGAAAGGTGACCGTGTCATCTTGCCCATCAGACATGACTCACATGTTTCAAATGATTCTAAATCAAATGACTTTAGGCTACCAACTGTTTGGAGTTCCTTCATGCGTTTGATGCTAATGTGACCCAAGCGACAGTGCCATAGATTGGCTTTACTTATATTCAACTTTTGCCTCTTTGTATCAACGTTATAAATTTCAGATTTGAGGTCCAACATGTATAGTCCACTACTACTCACATGGGCTCGAGCATAGAAAGTGTCATTCTTATAAATGGAAAAACAATCCTTAATGACAAATTCATAACCCTCAAGGTTCAAAACTGAAATTGAAATCAAATTCTTAGTAATAGATGGAACAAAATAACAATTATAAAGTTCTAAAACTAAGCCAGAAGGTAGAGGTAGACTATAATCTCCAATGGCAGGTGCAGCAACTCTTGCTCCATTTCCAACACGGAGATCTATCCCACCCTTCTACAACCGTCTCCTATTTCTTAGTCCTTGCACATTCGAAATAATGTGAGAACCACATCCTGAATCTAATATCCAAGAATGAGACTTGATTGATAGGATTTCAGTAACGTAAATACCTGAAGTGGAGACTGTTCCCCTCTTCTTTTCTTCCAGGTTTTTGTGACTTGCCTTCTCCTCATCAATTGAGGTGGCAGTCAACTCTGGGATGGGATTTTCAAGGACATCCTCCTGTCCCTCAGACCTGAGACTGATTCTCATGTGTCTTTCCCAATCAAGGAATTTTGTGTCGTTCAACTTGTTTTTCTCAACAATTGAGCGGAGAGTGAATTTGAGATGTTCAGAAGACATAGTAACTACAAAAAGGAATAAAAAAACATGCAGATAAGTTATGCTTGACATGCAAGAACTTAAAATTTAGACAAGCTATAAACAATAAGTTATTGCCCATTCTACTCAATTATCTTTTCCCTTGTGAGTAAAATGATTCCAAGATCCTATCTTAGATGAAACTCGAGCGTACTAAGGCACTTTCCCAAGTCTCATGTAATCAAGGTAAGTAAACCCGTTACTAATTATAACACCTTATAATTCTTGGTTGATGGCCACATCTTATGTAAGACTCATCCTTATGCCTCAAGATCCAAAACTGAGCCTTTTGGTCTCTTGTTGAGTGTAACCATACCAAGGCAGCATGCCCCTATTAGACATACCCGCACTATCCCAAGGTCAAGAAAGGACACCTCGCTAGGGCGAAAACTATCCAACGAATCCCAAGGGCCTTATGGTTATGATATGGAAAGTCATGATCTCAATATTCTATTAAGGGACTTAAGCATGCAATGGTTGTTTATTTACTAGTGAACAAAATAACATAAACAAACAAGCAAGCATACAAAGTGGGAAATAATGCATTCAAGTAATGCAGTAATTAAATGTGATCCTAGTATGGCCCCTAAAAACCAAAATTAAAGATCTAATCTTCATGGCTCTTAATACTCTTGGATCTCCATCCTTAGTATCCTCCATGGATCTTCATCCTTTGGTCTTCTTAGGATCTTCTTCTTCTTGTCTTACATATAATTGAAATAAACTCTCTTGCAGAAATTTAAATTACAAAAATACAAAACGATACGCATATCGTGTACAAGAAAAACATAACGGTACACAGACCGTATTTATCTATCCTAATGTGGGCCATACTAGTCACCTCATGCAAGCAATAATATCATAATATTATAACACATACATGCAATAATAATATCAAATATTATCAATAATATTAATCTAATTAATAGTAATAACCAATTTAACTAATTTAAATAAAACCATATTAAATTAAATAAATCATCTCATGACATAAATAATTTAATATCAAATTCTTAATTCAAATTAAAAAATAATATATATATTTAATCATAATTAATCAGTAAAATGCATTATTGGATAATATATGCATAAACAAGATAAGATATCAAATATCCTTATCTAAATCTAGTGAGAATCTATCCTAACAACTTTTAGGAAATTATATAATTTAGATGATATCAAATATTATCCAATTAAATAAATAAGATCTTATCTTATAGTTTAGGAAATTATCCTAAAATGCCAAATCTACCCAACCGGACCGAGTCGTGCCCGAGTCAAACCTGGACCAACCCGCTCCCACCGAACCACGCAGCCCATGCGGGCCAACCTGGGCCCAGCCCGAACCAGCCACCGCAGGACCGTGATCCGAACAATCAAAGCGGTAACACTTAACAATTAAAGCGTTAACACTTAACAATATAATATTCTCTTTCCAAGATTGCTCACCGAACAATTCAACGAGCAATTTGCTCACCGCGTCACCGTGTAAACCAAATTCAGACCGTGTTAACATTTAATATTTTATATTGTAAAATTAGAGTTTCAAATTAGAAGCCATCGAACATGCCAGTGAATTCGAACAATTCGATTAAAAAACATACTTTACCAAAAAATCAGAATTTGGATAGTTCATTCATCTTATGAAAATCAAATTTTCATCTAATGATTTAAAATATGTCAAAAAATCATATTTCTTGCATAATTAAATCATATGAATTAAGTATGGGTAGATCAATTTTACATACATATTTTTTCATAAAGTTCTTCAACTTTACTAATCCAATCAATTAAAATCAGAATTTTAATCATGCAAATTAACCTATATATATCAATTTACCACTTAATTTGAATCAAGACAATTATGAACATGCATCAAAATTTAAAACTTTAAACTTGATCTAATCAATTTATGCAAGAGGCAACTGATACCACTGTAGGGATTTTAGATGCGTAAAGCGGGATTTCAGGAAACGTTTTCCTAACATCTAACCAAGGATCTCATGCATAAACCAAATAGATCATAGATAGGAAGAATCAAATACTTTTTGATGCGTGTTTCAACCTGCTGGAATGGAGATAATAGAGCCTCACGTGTGACTCCTCTATTTGGTCCACCCGAGCTTGAATCTGGATCACTTAGGACTCGGTTGCTAGAGCGAGGAACGAAGGCGAATGAAGAGAGAGCCAGGGAGAAGGATGCAACCGTACTTCTTCAAGTGAATTAGGGTTATGGGCTTTTCCTAAAAGCCCTCATTTTATATTGCCATGTGTAGATATCTTATTTCCTAAATAAGTATTTCTTTTATTATTAATAAGGAAAAGTGTCAGGTGCGAAAACTTTTTATAATACAAAATACGAAAGCTTTTCAGCCGTTCCATCAATGCAAATCAAATGCTTCAAATCGAAAGCTTCAAATGAAACGCGCTTTTTAATTTTTTCTTTTCTTCGCTCCAACTTTTCACTCCAGCCTTCTTCTTCTCCAAATCTTATTTTTCTGATTCACATCTTCTCTAAAATCTTAGTATTGATCATGGATCTAGGTATACGATTGCTATTTTCGATTTCGTTTTTGATGATCCATAAAACAATAGATCTAGTTTTTTTTATTCATTTGCACTTCCTCATTAACCACTTTGACTTCTGTTTAACAGCTTGCACTTTCATCATATTCGCTTGCACTTTCGTCATTTCGCTTGCACTTATTCATTATTCTGATGCACTTTCTGTTCACTTGCTTGCACTTTACTTCGTATTATCATGCACTTTCTGTTATTTAATCTCTTGAACCTAAAGTGCAAGCATATAAGAAAAAAGTACAAGCAATTCAACACAATGTGCATTCGAATATACACAATGTGCAAGCAAAATAAACAAATGTGCAATGAAAACATAAAGTGCAAGCATATAAGAAAAAAGTGCAAGCAAAAAAATACAAAGTGCAAGCGAATAAACACAAGGTGCATTCGAATATACACAATGTGCAAACTAATAAACAAAAGTGCAATCAGAAAACATAAAGTGCAAGCATATAAGAAAAAAGTGCAAGCAAAACAACACAAAGTACAAGAAAATAAACACAAAGTGCAAACAAACATAAAGTGCAAGCATATAAACATAAGGTGCATTCGAATATACACAATGTGCAAGCAGAATAAACAAATGTACAATGAAAACATAAAGTGCAAGCATATAAGAAAAAGTACAAGCAAAAAATACAAAGTGCAAGCGAATAAACACAAGGTGCATTCGAATATACACAATGTGCAATCGAATAAACAAAAGTGCAATCAGAAAACATAAAGTGCAAGAAAATAAACACAGAGTGCAAGTAAACATAAGGTGCATTCGAATATACACAATGTGCAAGCAAAATAAACAAATGTGCAATGAAAACATAAAGTGCAATCATATAAGAAAAAAGTGGAAGCAAAACAAAACAAAGTGCAAGAAAATAAACACAAAGTGCAAGCAAACATAATAAAGCGCGTGTAATGACACACTCCATAGCGCGTATATATTTAATCGAATCAATAAAGCGTATTTTTCCTATGCTCCCCAACCGTAAATCTGGCCACGGTGGACAGCTGAAGATCTTTCGTATTTTGTATCTTAACAGCCTTTCGCACCCGAACCGCATCCTATTAATAATAACACTTTATTATTAACAAGCCTTATCTCCCAAGTTATATCTTATATAACTTTATATTATATACTTTATATAATATGTCTCCCAACAACCTGATCTAGTCTAAACTCTAAGGGTGTGACCTCGTAGGACCCGGTAATAATAATAATAGACTTTATGACATACTTTATAACATATAGTCTATAAATCATAGTTGGATTCTAGCAAAGCACTATGACTACCTAAAATCACCAGATTAAATATCTCCATAATTGGTCTCACTTCATAATCAGTAATTACACATTTGATTAAAGGACACAATTCCTTCAATATCTGTTGTGGAACAGAATTAGTTTTATCAGAAGTAGTATTCCAAAAGATACAACAGTATGACTATACAACAAGACTTGATTAACAAGGGAGACTTACTTTCCCTCTGACATTAGATCAGCAGTTACTAGTAGTTTAAAGCCAGCTATGTTCTCAACTGCAATATTATTGAAGAAGCCAATAAGCCCTGTACTTAGCCCAATAAGCAGTGCTAACGCCCACTTCAAGAAGATGTACTGAAATATCTGGGTTTTCTTCCTTGACCTCCAATCCTGCTTAAATAGTTCATTCTCCACAATCCTGGAAATGCATTGCAAGTTAATATAACACTCAAGAACATATAATGAGAGAGGACGGAATCAATTCAGAGAAAGATATTTCGAATGCCAGACAATATTGGCGGTATGTTTTGGGCGTGTCGAGTCATTTGTTAGTTTATCTGTGTTCTCATTTTTGTATGCTCAAGTCTTTTTACCTTATGAATGAAACTCACATTTTGCTCAACAGCAACAATTTTAGTAGTACACGTGATCAAATCGTGAAAGTCATAGTATAGAATTGAAATCAGAGCAGCCAAGCATCCAATACAAACTTCTCTTTCTGAATTAAATGCTTTGAATATTTTAAATTCTGATGGAAAACAACAGTTGATCTCCTAACGCATGATGGTAAATATGACACAAAATTCAAAGATGAAAATCAATGGTCTTACTCGTAGTCAAGGCTTTCAATTGGGCAAACTTTGGCACCAATAATAGCAATCTGTGAAGTAGTATTGGTCCTCCTCCTAACTAGAAGCGGTTGTCTTATGCATGAATTCTTGTCTGAAATTTCAGAACAATTCCTCACCAAATCTTTTTCATCTGATAAATCTCCAGGATTCTCAACATCATGTGTTTCATCACCATGAGAGTGGTAGTTCAAATCATCATTGTGTTCCATCTCCTCCTAGCAATCACCTCCAAATTCCAAAACAAGCTTCTAGCACAGATATGTTCAAAATAAATTATGGCCTTAAACCTGCATCAGATTGTTTTTTTTTTTAAATCATTACAAGCTCAAAATCAACTAAATTATACTCCCTCTGTCCCTCTGTTCAAGTATATATGTCATTTTAGACATATTTTCTTATTCAGATTTATAAGTCATTTTAGATATTTTGACAGATTTTTTCTTATTTTACCCTTAATAATTATGGGTTTAAAAGCAACAAAAAATCTCTTTCTCCAATACCTAAAGCTACTTTCCTTTAGTATGGCATTGCATAGGTAATGTAGTAAGGGTAATTTGGTATATTTGTTCATTGTCTTAATATTTGTATCAATCTCTACAATGGCATATATATTTGAACAGAAGGAGTATTATAAATCACATGATCTAAGAATGACCGAAGCTATATAATATATTTTGCAGCAGTATCAGGACTAAAGAATGAGCTTGCGATAACAACCAAACTTGAAATTATGTATCTTTAGAAAATAATAATATCTTTAATTCCAAATTGGAATTGAAAGAATCTGAGCTGAAAAATCGAACCTTAGAAAACGACATTCATCAAGTTACTGCCAGTTCTTCTTCTCCTCCTCCCGAGCCCCGTAAGTCGAAATTAATTGAAGATCAAAAGAATAGTATTAATTTTCCTAAGCATTTCGCTAATCAAACGATAACAAAGAGCACAGAGAAATCACTGCAAATGGAGACGAAACCAAACCTCCAACACTGAAGACAAATGGTAGAAGCAGCCAAATTTCCGGCTTCCGCAGTTTTTCTCGCATCAAAATCAGTGCAACTGAAAAAAGTCAAAAAATACGCAGAAAATATCTACCGAAATGCAGACGAGATACTCATTGAGAGAGGAGGGGAAAGTGAGATCGGAAAACAAACACCAGCTAAAGCAGAACTGCAGTGAAATGAAATAAGAAGGAAATTCAAACTTTAATTATTTTTCACTTTTCTAAAGTGCGTTTTTCTGGGAAATACCGGTATGCTTATATTTTGGCATTTTAAGTTGTGGCCCTCTATTTTAACATATATCCTCATGGCACCCCATATCATCTATATCTATTTAAAAGTTGGCTTTTTTGTCCTCATTAATAATCCACTTAAATTCTCTTCAATTGTTTTGTTTCACAATAGAGTTGAATAATATGTTTTGTCCTCAAATATTGGATCACTAAATGATATGAAAAGACACACAAAAAATGCAATCAGATATTGAGCTATTAAAAATTAGATCACACATGCATGGACGGCCCTACTGCATCCCAAATGAAATAGGCGTTAACTACTAAGCCTTTCATCTCTAACAATTAACACATTTTAGTATATGAAGATTAAATAACAGCCAAAAAAAGCTTAAGTCAAACGAAATTTTAACCGAAAAAAAAAAGAAAAAAAAAGAGAGTCAAGTCAAACGGTTGTACCACATTACAACTATATTTAAATCACAAGTAGTTCAAAGGTTATACAACATAAAACGGCAAACAACAAACTTTTTAACACACAAAACAACAATTGAAACGGTTGTACCACATCATAGCTATATTTAAATCAGACGTTCAAATTCTATTATCGTAACCGTTATACTATTGTCGTCCCCTGGTGATCCAACCTTAGTGATGACTTCAACAATTTAATCATTAGCATTCCAATAGCTACATATTTAAATTAAAGTTTGTACATCACAAAATAAAAAAATTAAAGCAGAAGTTAGAATCATATCCCACAAGTGAAACGGTTCTACCACATTATAGCTATATTTAATATATAAATTACATTAGCATTACACTTACCTCATCTCTTCCTATATATATATATGATACCTGACCACCCCCTACTCTTCGCTGCTCCATCATTCACACACAAATAACAATCATGAAAGAAACTATATACCACTAAACCAATTAACCGAAGGGTTTAACTCTAACATGTTTGTCGCAAGTGGGATGCCTTTGACATGATCAATTACATACATCATCACATGCTTCATTCTATCCGATAACATGGTACGTAAACATAGCAATGATATATTTGGTTTAATTTTCTCTCTAATTCAATAAATAACTGAAAGTTACAGACAACTTTATGTTGCCATCTCTAGAGTGACAGATCCTCAAGGTTTCAAAATATTTTGGCTGAAGGGGATCAAAATTACTTTAAACACACAAGAAAAACTGTGTTTAAGGAAGCTTTCAACAAGCTCACCACACAAAATAAGGTAACAAATTTCTCTGTATTTAGATCAACTCATTATCTGTATTTAGATCAACTCATTATAATTGTTAATATAAATGTTTTTTGTTTGAAGGGGATCAAAATTGCTTTAAACACATAAGGAATATTCTGTTTAAGGAAGCTTTCAGCAAGCTCACCATGCAAAATAAGGTAACAAATTTATCTGTATTTAGATCAACACATTATAATTGTTAATATAAATTGATGAAAATTATGTCCTCTACTTATACAGGGGATGCACGAAATAAAGCAAGTTGACGCAATACATAAAGCATTAAATCATGTACAATAACGTAAATTTTCTATGCAATTCAGTTATATTATGTTTATTTTTATATTTTGCTTTCAACATGGAGTAGTGTTTAATAATCTCATACTCACTACCTTGCTGACATTATGAGGACATGCAAATGTGTTATACTCAACATATAGAATCATTTGGACAAGTATATTACTGACTGAAAGGGAAGCAATTTAAACTCACCTTTTTAGATACACTTTCTTCTTCCAAAATAATAAGGCAGCCTCTACACATACAATTGGGAGATAGTGGGCAACACCTTAAAAAGACATGGTCGCTGAAGTAAGCATAATTATTAAGTTAAAGATGTGAATGAGGATTCCCGATTGTCGAGGATGCAAGTATATATCCACCTCATGGTAAACTATCCTTGATTATATGTATTTGGATCTCTTTAGTATTCTACACATGCATGCACTAAATACTTACATCTATCGGTTTAAATTTATTAATATAATTGTCTTTTGATTGAGATAGGTTAATTTTATGTGAATATGTCAGGGAATTGGATAATATAATAGCACTATTGAGGCATCGATTGTTTACATCATGCACGGGTAGCTTTCTGATACGTTCTACTTTGTAGTGCGTAACTAGGAGCTGTTACTAGGTTATTAGGTACCATCTGTATGGGTTTAGGAGATAATTTAGGATGATGGAGCAGTAGAAAATTAGTATAGGAAATGAGGATTATATTAAGTGAGTTTGGAGTAGTAGATGCTGAGAAGAGTGAGCAGCAACCGCGGCTAAGGAGCACAAGGCGCGGTATGGGAAGAGCTCAACAGGAAACGGTGAAGTGTAAACCGCGGGCGCGGTATGGAGTGCAGCGGGCGCGGCCAAGGAAGGATCCGCTGGAGAGCCACAAAGAGTAAGCCGCGGGCGCAGCTGAGGAAACTGCGATCGCGGCCTTGAAGATCAGAGAGTACGCGGGAAGATTTCGCCGCAGATTATCTTGTTACCTTATTTTCTTTATTTTATATTTTTATATTTCGGTTATTATTTTTAGCAGATTTCGTTTAGGTTAAATAGACTAAGTCTCTTTAGGTATTACATTCATTCATCATTATTGAGAACGACAGTTCAGTTTTTCTTAGAGAGCTTTTGTGTTTTGCAAGACTATGAAGAACTAAGTTCATTTGCTTAGTCAGACGATTGAAGACTTCGTTTGATTTGATTGTGAGATTATAATTCTTGTTCTATTCCTTTGAACGTTATTGATTCTCTTGTGCTTAATCCCTTTGAGTTTTGCTAATTGGCCATTAGTATTATTCTTCTGCTAGAGTTGGATTGTTTCTGGTTGAAATATCTAATTCAGAGTAGCAACTACGATATTCTAGAACTGGTTGTGATAGTTTATTGTAGAAGAGAATTGATTGCATGCTAAGTAAACTGGTTGTTTTATGCGCATGTATCTGCTGAATTTCTGGAACTTACTGCTGCTATTGAATTGAATTTGGATAGTTTCCTGGTTGTTTGATAGTTAGTATTATCAGGGTCTAGTTGTCCTGTTAATAAACTTAAGAAAAGGAATAGGAACATTCACTGGTCTAAAGAACTAGAGATAATCAAGGATCAATCAATCAAACTGAAGTGTGGATATATGTCTGGTTGAGTACTTTCATCAATATCTGTTTACATCGTCATTAATTCTGTTAGTTAATTTCATAGTTTAGAACAAACCAATCAAAAAACCCCTTTGTTACTATTGATAAACAATTTCTACAAACAGGATAGATAGCTTGATTCTCTGTGGGTTCGACCCTTACTTACCAGACTACATTAGTTGGGTGTTTAAGGTTTCTTTGTTAGGTATACACGACTAATTTCCTATCACTTTCACTAGAAGGAAGACAAATACAATTGATTTAGGACAATTGATTGTTAGTAATGAATAAAGCAAACTATTTTATGGACGATGTAAACCCTTCAACTTTTGATAGCATAAATTCAACTAGGTTCGTATTTTTAGTTCTTTTTTTGTACTAATCGATTTAGGTAGGTGTGTTGTTATTTTGGTTAAGGATGATTTTCTGTTGTTCTATTTTATACATATTCATTTTACACTCATCATGTATATATACTAAATTTGGCCTCATTTTTCTTGGTCTAGAGGAATTAATCAAGGATGAAAGTCGAAATAATTGACATATACTCACTCTCACATATGAAATGTACAAGAAAGAAGTTATGAATTATAATTTCGCTAAGAAGAGTAAGCATGTACCAATAAAATAACTAATATACTTTTATATAAAATATAACAAGGTTTAAGAATATGCAGAGTCACCAATTATTTCTATTACTTATAAGAATAGGAAGTAATGACTAATATATTTTAATTAAAATGATATTTGTCTAGGAATATGTAAAGTCAATGTGACCAATAAAACGATATATATTCCAGACCAAAAAAATAAAACAATATATTAATGAATATTAATAACTAAAGCATAACAAAAAACATTATTAAAAGGCAATATATTTGTAAGATAAAAACAAAAGTTAAAAATGTGGAGGGTAGTAGAGCATGAAATGAGAGTTGTTGTAGGAAGTTTCTTACAAATACTCCATTTCAAGCACAACATATACAAATATAATTAGATAGGAATTTCTAAAATATTCCCCAAATATTTTCAAAGGAAAAAAAATGCATTCCTACAAAAAACAACTACCGCCTTAATTCAAAATTTAAATTGAACTTCTGAAGAAAAAAAATATATAAAGTTATACTTCGTACAATCATAGCATTTTATACCTAAAATACTTAGATATTACATTAAATACATACCAAACAATATATCATTTAAGATAAAATATGCAACAACAATCCATATACTATAAATTCATATTTAAACCGCGATAACATATACACAAAAGGCCCGTACGAAGTACGGACTTCGATTTCTAGTGTATTGTATCATCATCATTCCGTTATAATTGTAATAATGAACATATGTTTTTAGCCTAACAGCTTTAGATTGATTATAAGCTAGAAAAAAATACATATACTGTTTTTTTTATAAATCAATTCTTACACTTAGAGATTTGTACACCTGAAATGGAGACAATTGAGCATTTATTATTAAAATATCATGATATGTTATCGATGTGAATAAATGAAAATTTAGGGGCAGCAGTTGAATCTTTAAAACATCATAAGCGCCACATGCAAATAATCACCCAGTTTTCCTTTTTCAAGGCAGTATTTCAGTAATATCTTGAAAAGAATCTTTAAAACAACATGTAGAATTGCAGTTAGAGAGATTAGGATCTCCTAGTTGGAAAAAGGATACAAGTATTAGATAGATGTTTCATTTTTCTGACAAATAACACTACTGTAACCGAACAAGTGAACAACCAAAAGGATGGTACACTATGCAGTTGATTTGGATGATGATATTATTTTTTCTACCAAAATAATTGAATGATAATACATGTTTTAAGTATTGAACTGGTAAATATGATAATTCGTAATCACTAGATTACAAATTTGATTGTCCGTCTCTCGTTGTAATGACGTAAGTATTTTTTATGGATTCCGCGATATTCAGTTCGGAAACGTCGATCACGTTTGTTGAGAGGTGTCACCCCGAGACGAGTAGCTTTCGCTTTTCATAGGGTGAAACTACCATTACGCTTCACGACATGGAGAAAATCATGGAATTGTGCATTTAGAGATTTTCGTGCCATATCGAGCTTGAGGACGAGGTTGGGTTCGTGATAGAGCTCTTCGAGTACATGTTCGATTTTCCGTCAGACGAGATGGCAGAGGAGTAGAGGACATCAAGGACGGCGGGCTGTTGGCCTCCGATTTTTTTTTCGCACCTTAAGCATATGATTGTCGACTGCGACGAGCCCGAGTAGATAGCGGTGGGACACCTATGGCACGCCATGTCTTCCAGCTTGTTCGTGGATAATTACATCCACGAACCAGTTGAAGACCAAGATGATGCTGGTGTTGGACGTGTGTAGCCCACACAGCTTGGGGCAACGATGTTCTAGCGTTCTTGTATAGACACCTCGATGTGGCTTCTCGGGGGCAAACTGGAAGCACAACGGGGTGCACCTTTCTGTTTCAGGTAAATCGACGATAATTTTTATGTTCTTGTATTAATTAATATTTTTACAAAATTATTATAAACTAAGTATATTAAATCATTTGTAGACGTGGATATGAATGTACTTCATATATTTTTCGGAAAACCCTAGCCCCTCCCCGACATGGATGACGACGAGCGATGGGATGCCCGGTATCGCGTCGAGCGCACCCCTCTACGGTAGTTGGACAAGATCCGACATTACAGGCATATCTTGGATGAGTACCGGCTCGAGGATGTAATTACTGTAATTTTATAATAATAAGGGTGCACTTATGAATAAATATTTACGCATAAGGATTTGTTTATCATCGTAGGTATACTGGATGCCATACGGCAGGCTAGATTTTGCAAGAGACTGCATGCAGGGCCTCCACATACTAAGGGATGATTCGGTTCATGGACTTTGTTGAGCCGTATATGCCCGATCGGGTTGTATGCCAGTTTGGATGGATCCAGAGTAAGCGCGCCGTTGGATGTCATAGTGTAACACCCCCAAAACTTAACCCTTTTTGGAAAGGTATTACCGCCAGTGACCCCAGTGTTCCTTACCGAGATCACCCAAGGCTTTACCACTTAAATACAATTTAAGGCATACAATGATACATAATGATCAAAGTATCCAAATCAAAACATCAATCAAATGAAACATGAGTTACGGGATTACAACCCAATCCCGAATAGGCCAAACACAGAGTTCAAACAAAGTACAGCGGAAGACTAATAAAAGATTTTACAAACAGGGTTGTGATCGTAATGATCACCTGCCCAAGGATCTCAACCTGATTAAAAGCAATTATTAAAACATCCAAAAACAACCGTCGTCTTCATAGTCAATCTAGTCTCCTCAAATCTTCACTCTATCTGATGTGCCGAATCGAACGGATGACACCAGCCCACATGCGGAGAACAATGTTCATGGGTTAGTCTACTTGAATAGACTAGCAAGGATAAAAAACAGAATGGTTCGAAGCAGTTGTATTAGGTTAGACTCCTCGTCCCTCGAATGATAATCGAGTACGCTTGTCAACCACTATACTCCTACTGGAATAAACAAGAGGTATGCACAAGAGAAGATTCTGGAAGACTGAATCTTCACAGAAATCCATTCGAAACGAGACTCCAAGAGATTGAGTCTTCAATGAAATATGACAAATCTGGAATGATTACATGATCATACAACACTGATTTAAAAGTTGACTGAGATGCTTCGGTTCACGACCAACCTCATCGCACACAGCGAATCCAGATTGGAAAGAGAACGTACTATGATCAAAGTCGAGACGAGTTTTCCTAGCTGCACTATAACTTAGCTGCACTACTCGCCCAAGGTATATTAATCATGTACACTCGGGCACTTATCTTATTTAATTCCAAAACGAGCATTACATTATAAGCTTTTACATCTCCACACAATAGATATTGGATCTCCTCACAAGAGATATCATATCTCCTCACAAGAGTTATAGAAGGGATGAACCCTGAAATATTTGGCACTAGCGAAGTGCGCCTACCCTGTGAAAGGATATGGTCATGACCAAAGAGAAAGTACTGGGGATGAACCACCAAGTACCAGTTATAAAGAAACAGCTAAACCCCCTCAAGGTACATAGCGTTCCTAGCCACTAGTGCTAACTAAACAGTATAGCACAACAACAGTTACTGGATAAATCCACATAAAGGCCCGAAAGGCGATCACAGATAATAGCGTTGTTCTAACAGATATACAACCTATTATATGATTTTCAAAACAGTTTAACAAAACCGTTTCCAGACAAACAGAATATTCATTCCAAATTAATTACTCAGATAAACTACTGATAATTAATGTAAATATGGAACGAATGAGCAAGAGCGAACCGCCACTTGCCTTAATCCGCAGAATAGTCTAAAGACGTCACTGGATTCCGGGCTCGACACGGTATAGTTCCGACAACACAACAACCTTCGAGTCAACCCATAAAAGGAATCCTAAGTTAGATCCGACAAAGACAGTACGAATCTAAACACGGCGAAAGAATACGAAAGGAAAGACGCCACGACGACAACCGACCAAGCCAAAGCCACGAAGGCGTTCTGGGCACTGGCGGCGGTCTCCGTTCTTGGCGACGGTCGCCGTTCTTGGCGGCGGTCGCCATATTCATCACGACGGTCGCCGTGAAGAACACGGCCGACTGAAACGAGAGAAATTTCACCACAAAACACGAGCGGTTCGGCCTCCCTCGACTTGCTTTGGCTTCTAACCTCCAAGGCTAACCAAAAGCTTCACAAAGGCACTCTGGAAACACACCACAACACCTCCGGCGAGCACAAGAAAACCGACGAAACTCAACTCACTTTGAGGGAGAATTTTGGCAGCGATTCGGGGTTGTAGATGACCCAAAACCCATGCCCAAGCTCCTCTATATATAGGCAAACCCCAAGGAGTACCCAGCAAACCCTAAGACGCGGCAAACGACGCAACGGCGTGCCTCGAACGACGCCGACGACCGACGGGCAATGCCCACTGGACAATCACGACGGTCGCTGTGATTTTGCCTACGGCGGGCACGCGGCGGTCGCCGTAAATGCGGCGGTCGCCGTCGCTAGGCCTGTCGCGGCCAGCTATAAGCTGACATGCTGACTTCTCGGGCCCAATCACGGCGGTCGCCGTTTCTGAACGGCGGTCGCCGTTTCTGAACGGCGGTCGCCGTTTCTGAACGGCGGTCGCCGTTTCTGAACGGCGGTCGCCGTTTCTCCTTTTTCCCGCCCATTCAGCTTTGAACGAACATGACGTTAAACCGGAATAAAAATTATCATACGCGAACGACAATTAAACTCCAAGGCATGATGTCTGTATATTATTTCACTGAGAAAAATATTACAGATACAGAGCACATTATAGAATGTCTCAAACTACCTGAATTAAATCCGACGTACACAACGGGTACCCGGGAAAATTCCATAATTCCCAATATAACCTTACAAAATTACGGGGTATCACACATAGAGTTGAGTTTTGCATTCCATCCCAATATCGACAGGGGGAGGACGATGTACGATTTGACCTTCGATCTTGTGTGGGGTGGTTGGGACCATTTCGATGAGCATCTTTGTGCGAAGATTTTGGCGACCCCGGAGGCCAACCGTGCGTGGGATACGGATGACGAATATCTTGACTGGTTTCTCCAGATGTCACATCCATATGGGAGTCTCACTGTACAAATCCAGTTTCATCCTAAACGTCATTCTCTTCCGGGTGTATTTCGCGGTGTAAACCTCAATCGCTATAAAATAAATTATGATTTATATAAAATATTTGAAGAAAAGAGATAAGTACTTAAAGTATTTTTTTGAGACCTAATACTTAAGTATTTAAGTAACTAGAAATCAAAGCTCGTGCTTCGCACGGGCCAATTGTGTATATGTAGTGTCACGCAATACAAAATAAGTTTGTAATACATGGATCGTTGTTCTGTTTTTTTTTATGTTAGACATATATTATTTGATATTTATTTAAATGTAAGTATGCTAGGTATAAAATGTCATGATTGTACATGAGAAGCGGGTTATTTTATTTTTTATAATTTTGGTTAGAAGTATAATTTTAATTTTGAATTAAAGTGAAAGTTTGTTTTTGTAGGGATGTGTTTATATTTTTGATGAAAGTTTTTGTGAATATTTTAGAAATCTTCTATATCTAATATAAAGTTTGCATTTTTGTGCATTAAGTGTGTTCATTCAATACCATACAATTTTGAAAGTATTAAATCGGCTCTGGCTCTAGCGGGTGGAGCAATCATGAATGTTTCCCCATCGAGCTTTTTGATCTTCTACGATCTATTGAACAAAAAATCTATGAAGGAAATGATATGAACCCTAAAAAGATAACAGTTGACGGAAAATACAGAGGATATAGATATCAAAGAAGAACTCCCAAAAGGAAAAAAATCTATACCGGATTATTTTTAAAATGAAATTAAAAATAATAACATTATCTAAATTGTCTTCTAGTTTTTTGTTCTTTGTTTTGAGAAAGTAAGAAATTCAAAATTTTATTGCTTTTTATTTTGAAAAATTGAGGAGTTCACAAAGGTATTTCTTAAGAAAAAATATTTTCAGCATTTTAAAAGTTGTGTAAAAGTAATATTTTCTTCACATTTCTCTTAATTGTACTACATATATTTTTCTATTGATAAATACATTTTATCCAAGCAACTTTTAAAAAGAAAATACATATTTCGACAAAAGTCTTTATAAATAGTCACATCAAACAAATCCTTCTAATCTAACCTATTAGATTGTCGTGATAGATGTAGAGAACTTGATAATATTTGTTTAAATGTCGTTAAAGGGTTCAGTTTGAATAGAATTGAAAAAAATAAGAGAGGTAGAGTTGAATAAATCTTGAATTCTTGATTGTTAAATACAAATCTTTTTTATATATCTATTTATATTAATTAATTTTAACTTTTATCGACATATAACTTTTTTGCTATATAGTTTTTGAATTCTACCAAAGAGTTTCCTTAAAAAAATACCATAATATGACTAATAATGTTTAAACTTCATAGTTGGATTTTTACATCAATATAACATTGAGGATTCAATCGATCATTTACAATTTTATGGACATTTTTCGTATTTTTGTATAGGGCACTCATTGCTTAATTTAAAATATTTTATAGAGTGAAGGCATGTTTTATGATAAAGAAATTTAAAATTTTGTTTTTAATCTGATAAGTATTTTGAAATCCTTACAAAAAAAATGTTGCTAAACAAATGTGACTTTTGTCATTGTTTTGTCTTACTTATCTATTTAAAAGCTAGTATTGAATGACAAAAAAGTCAACTTTTAAGTAGATATAGATGGATTAAAATGACAAACCACGTGAACTATTGAGGAAGACCAAAAACATCTACACGTCACGAGTTGCTCGCTTGCCCCCAGTCCAACACAACAAGAAGCAAACCGAAGTTTTCCGACCAAAAAAAAAGAAGGAAACCGAAGAAAATGAATTATTCAACTATTCATCCATTTAGTTAAATCAACTCTACACCATGGTTATTAAAATCTAGATCCGGATCTTAAAATCCTAAGATTTTACGATCCAAGGTAGGGTATTTGATCCGGATCTATTACTAAAATCTATTAATGTCAAAATCTAACTCTGGATCTTATAGGATCTCAAAGGATCGGTAGAATCTTACGATTCTAAGATCCCAGTAAGATTCTAATGTTGAACTTCTACGAGCTACTAACATTCCGTTTGAGAGCCCAAGTTGTCCAAATTTCCACCTCTCTCATACTTACGCTCTCCATATATACGTCTCTCTCATGTAGTCACACTCGAAATCCCAAAATTCCACTATGCGTGATAAAAAACTAAATCAACCCTAATAATGATTGTTCAAAATCTTCATGTCTCATTTACGCATGTCCTAAATCCAATTAGTTTTGACAATATAGTGTATATGGCTTGAGTTTCGGTGAGTCAATGGTCCATTGCATCAATGTTCTAAAGTTTTATATTTGAAATTTTAAATATCTATTTATATTTTTGCTAAATGACGTTCATATTTTATTATTTAATTAATTTTTATTTGTTTACAAAATCTTACGACTTTACGATCCGATTTTACGATCCGATTCAGAGCGTCCCCTGTGATCCGATCCTAAAATCCCGATTTTAATAACCTTGCTCTACACTTTGTATTTTTTTTTTTAAATATATGATTTGTAATGTATAGTACTATTAAAACTATTGGGTAATTTTATCAAACCAGAAATTCTAATTTCAAAATTTATACAGAAAACAAATTGCTAATTTGAAAGATACTCAAGTGTATTATTACTATTATACCTAAAACCTTCTTTTTTGAATTAAAGGATGAAATGTGTGTTTTATCTTATTGGGTGTTTAATTTTAGAGCAATCACAAATGGACCACAATTATAGATAAGCTTTTTTAGTTTCAAAGTGAACTATTTCATTATATATATATAAAAAATCAGTACTCATGTTGGCCTAAATTGATGGTAGTTAGTGACAAAAATAACCTTTACGTTTACTTAGTTAGGTCACAATCAAGACCTAAGTTGAAATCTTGTCTTAGAAAAAGTGAAATTATTTGTTCTTCTCTTTTAAAAAGGAAGAACATCTTGGGTAGAAAGGGGTCCCCCTCCACCACAAAGGAGATTCTAATATTGCAAACTTGCAATTACACATTTTGGTGAGGCTAATCTTGCACGACAATTTTTCATCCTAAGTAGCTAGCATATCACTTTGTGACAAATAATTGGTTGTTGGGGTTGAGGAATGAGTAATGGGGTTTGAAAGGGTTGGGAAATCTCAACTCAAATCAAGTGTTTGGTGTTTAATATTTTGGAATCAAATTCATTTTAAAATACTAACCAAACACATAAATTCATCTATCACTTTTCAAATTCATACATTCTGAATCCGATACCTTATTTCAACCCAATACCTAATTTTTACCAAACGACTCCTAAATGGATAAAACATACAGTACTAATAATGATAAGCTATCGAAACAAAGTCTAGGAGTCAACTAGCTATGTGAATATAATGAAAAGAAACCGTCCAATACACCAAATGCTCATAATAAATTTAAGGATATTTAAGCTAGGTAGTTAAAAAAATTATACACACTCATAAATGTCTATCCACGTTTTCTGGAGGTGTTTCGTCACGGCTTTCTTCATGTGACGTTCGTTTGTGTTTTACTCACCCCATTCTATGTTTTTACTAGCTTTGTCTAGTTGTTTAGTCTGCTTCTCTTTTGTTTGAATTTTGATTTATTGGTCATTGTCATGTTGGTTGGTATGACTATCGATTTATTTGGTCTCTCGATATTTTAGATTTGTCTTGATGCTACAAATTAAGTGGAGCACATTTGAAGCTATTTTATGATTGAACTATGGATAATCTGTATAAGGCACGAGGCTTTTGAAGCGTCATCCCAAGTCAACACGAGGACTTCTCAGGAGGTCACCCATTCTGGCATTACTCTCGCCCTAACATGCTCAACCTCAGAGCTCTTTGTTCTCACTTGAACCTTAAAAAGGAAGAGCTCTTGTTGAAATAGGTAGCACTTTAATTAATCTCTATAAACCAATCTCGAATCCGGGGAGTTATAATATCCCCCACTTAAACACCTTGACGTTCTCGTCAAGGCCCAAAGAACACCTTTTGGGTCAAGTGACCATCCACCAAACCAAGTGATGACCCCCAAACCTTGACGACGACGGATGAGGAGGACTTGATAAGCGTCAAGTCGACCGGACCCGTGACTCGGGCCTGCGCTCATGCTATAGCTCAAGCCACACAATCCATTGTCACACGGACTCACGCTAGCATAGGCTCAAGCCACGAGTCCCTCACCTTGGTGATCATGGTCATCATCGCGGAGCAGGCCAGCAATGCGCCCCATGGCGCACCCCCAGACGCTGCCCAATAATGCACCCCCTGGCAACGCGCCCCCCTGGTAGCGCGCCCCCGTGTGGCACCCCCGGGTGTCACACTCATATCCCTTTCCCTTACTTGTTATTTCCTTGCTTTATGTTTGGGAGTATTGGCCACTTGTAGTGGACCAAGCCCACTAACTTGTAGGCTCATGGCCTTTGCTTGTAAGACTATTTAAGCACCTTTGTGTGCTACTTGGCAATTTTAGGTTTGGTCGAGGTTTATTGTGTAGAGTTGAGGTTTTCCTCCTCATATAAACCCATAGGCCTCAAGCTCTAGGGTTTGGGTTCCATTGCTTCCAACCATCTCTCTCACTCCCTCAATCTCTCTCTCACGCTCCAAGGGCCTCACGCCCCCATCGCTCCCAACTCAGTCGTGCTCCGCATCTGAGCCCAGTCGCCACCGCACTCCACTATAGCCGCGCCCCAGTAACCTCATTTTGAGGTTATCTAGCCGTAGCGCTCCCTTGGTGGCGCGCTCCCGCAGAAACCCATTTTGAGGTTATTTCCAGTTGTGCACCCAGAGAATCCCAAGGAAGAAATCCAGCCAAGAGAATAAGAAGGAAGCCTTGCTTGTGCCACGATTTGAGCCCACGCACCCGGAGTGCCTCATCGTGGGGGCGTTTCGCATCACCAAGCACACACATAACCCAAACTCGGCTCTTGTAGGACAGGTTAAGAATAAAATAATTGCTTTTGAATTTGAATTTTTCATGTATTTTTGTGAAGGAGCTTTACACATATAGCGTCATTCTAACCTCTTGAATCCTCTTAACCCTCTCTTGAGTCTTCTTAGCCCTATTTGCTATATGTAGCTAGGTCATGTACATCGGTGGGATACATATTGGGCCTAAAGTCATGATGCTAAGTGATTGATCCAATAGTCTTGGTAGGGTCCCTCTAAGTAAGCTCGACGAGGGAGAATTTGGTTCAAATGTGTTGGAAACGACCCATAGTCAAGGGTTTAGTCAAAGCGTCAACGGTTTGATCTTTGGAGCATATGAAGGCCACATGGAGAGACTTGGATGCAACTCGCTCACGAACAATGTGGTAATCAAGGTCTACAAGCTTTGTTTGTTGGTGGAAAACGAGATTTGCGGAGAGATATATGGCGCCCAAGTTGTCACACCAGTGCAAGGGAGGACAAGGCACATAGAAACCCAAGTCAAATGGGAAAATCTGGATCCAAATGAGTTCACAAGTCGCTTGAGCAAGATCTTTGTTTTGCCTCAGTGGATGAGAGAGAAGTCGTTGCTTGTTTCTTGGAGCACTCAAGGTGTAATATCCCAGATATTTTATAAGGATAATTTGGAATTTTTCCAACTCCCGTATTACAAGTCAGATTAAATTCAGAGAAGTTCAGACATTCGGTAATATGTTTGATCTCTGTAATATTTTTCTGAGTAATATAAAATACAGTTGACGTATATTCAAGGTTAAATAGTCGTTCGAGTACGAATGAATTTAACCCGTGGTTAAGAAGATTAACCCAAAGTCAAAACGGTCAAAAAGGGTGAAGAATGGCCTTGACCGCACCCCGCGGTCAAGTGGCCGCACCCGCGGCGAAGGGCAAATCTGGGGCGGCAACAGAGATGCCACCGCACCCAGCGGTCACGCCACCGCACCCCGCGGTGGGATATTTTCTTCGACGTTATCGTCTTCCCTCTGCAGGAGCAAGTGGCTCCACTTGTGGGTTTTTGTTCCCGGATTGTCCCCTTGCTTGTTCCCCCTGAGGAGGCTCGATTTGGGGCTATAAAAGGGATCGAATCCAAAGTCCAAGCTTCATCTTCTTCTCCCTCTGTTTTCTCTATTTTCACCATTGTCGTCTGAGCTTTGAGCTTCGGGTGAGAGCGTTCGGAGTTCCCTTTTGAGTGTTAAGGGTGCTCTTGAGTGTTGTTTGAAGGCTTAAGGTGTTGGGAGATCGAACCAAGAACAAATCAAAGTCGAACGAATCGATTTAAGGGTGAGTTTGCTGAACTTCTGTCGCGTGTTCTCGCCACTGTGACATCACTGCACCCCGCGGCAAGCGCTCCACCGCACCCCGCGGTGAGCCTTGTCCGAGTGTGTGTTCTTGGGTGTTTGGCTTTGGGCGAGGCTCGGCTCCTTTGACTCTTTTCGTATTCTTTTAGATTCAATTATGTGGATATTGAATCTAACTTAGGGTCTCGTTATGGGGTGTTCCTTAGGGATTTATTATCCAAGATATGTCCCAGTTTCAGACCCAGGAGCCCGTTGTTCAAGTTCGGCAGATCTAAGGCAAGTGGTGGTTCGCTCTTGCTCATCATTCCATATTTCAATTAATTATCAATTGTTTAGTTGTTAATTAATTTGGGATGATTTACTGTTTTGTTGGGAACAGTTTTGATAAATTATTTGATGAAAAGAAGTGATGTTATAATAGGTTGTATATTGCTAGATACAGCGCTATTATGTTCATAATGGTTTTGTTGTGGATTTTAAAGGTGAATTTCATATGAAAGATTATAATAGGTTGCATATATTGTTAGTAGCAACGCTATTTTGATATATATATATAGATTGATAGATCTATGATGTTGGCCTTGATGGCTTTGTTTTGATGTGATATATGACTGTGTTGAACTGTTTAGTTAGCACGAGTTATTCGTAGGAACGCTATGTACCTTATGGGGGTTTAGCTATTTCTTTATAACTTATACTTGGTGGATTTTTCCCCAGTACTCTCTAAGGTCATGACCATGCCCTTACTCAGGGTGGTGCACTTAGCTAGTGCCAAATCTTTTGGGATTTATTCCCTCTGGTATCTCTTGTGAGGAGATCCGATATCTCTTGTGAGGAGATCTGATATCTCTTGAGGAGATTCGATATCTCTTGTGGGGAGATTTAAAAGCTTATAACGTGATGATCGTTTTGGAATTAAATGAGATAAGTGCCGTTGTCGCACATAATTAATATACCCTTGGGCGAGTAGTGCAGCTAGGAAATCTCATCCTAACTTTTAAATCGCTCGTATGCGATATTGTGATTGTGTGTAATTATTAAGTTTCCCAACTTTGTCATGTTTCCGATAAGGCTCATTTCATTTGGAGTCTTCTTTTGGGATTGATTGATGTGAGACTCGGTCTCCAGAATCTTCTCTTGATCATGCCTTTTCATGTATTCAGTAGGAGTATAATGGTTGACTATCGTCATCGGTTATTATTCGAGAGACGATGAGTCTAACCTAATATGACTGCTTTGAACCACTCTACTTTGTACCCTTGCTTAGTCTTTCATTAGACTAACCAACCGTAATTATTCCCTTGCATGGTTGGCTGGTGTCATCCATTCGATTCGGCACATCAGGTATGTTGCTGTTCCGTGAAGGCTAGAACGACTATGAAGATGAACGGTGTTTTGACAAGTTATTTTGTCGCTTTATTTACAAGACTTCCGCTGTGTTAAATATGTTTTGCTTAAAGACTTCCGCTATAATGATTCTGATTATGTATTATTCTGATTTTGTATTTTGTTGTATTTGGAAATTGTTGTATTTCCGAGACTTCGGTTTAATAAAAGTTATGATATTTGGTATTATAACTGTGGTTGATAGTTATATCGTTTGGAAAAGCCTGGGGTGACTTCGGGATGTTATATCCGAGGCCACTGGCAGTAATACTTTCAAAGGTGGAAATTTGGGGGTGTTACACAAGGAAGATCCAAGGTAGACACAGTAGACTTCCATTGATCATCGAGATGGTCCCTCGCCCAATCAGCATCACAAAAGGCAGAGAGAAGGGTTTTTGATTTTGAGGAGAGGTGAAGAGCAATAGAAGGGGTCGAATTTAGGTCTCATAAAATCCTCTTGACCGACTGCCAATAGATTTCCCTAGGAGGGTGCATATATTGGAAAACTTTATTGACAGAGAAGGAGATGTCTGGACGGGTTAAGTCAAGGTATTCAAGGCTACCAACGACACTTTTGTAGAGGGTGGGGTCGGATAAAGGTTTGGTGGAAGTAGAGGACAAGTCAATGTTTAAGGCCATGGGGGTGGTAACAGATTTGGATTTGTGCATGTTTGTTTTCTTTCAGAGGTCAAGAATGTATTGGGTTTGGTGAAGGAAGAAGTCAGTAGGTGATCTAGTATCTTCAATACCCAGAAAGAAATAAGGTCACCAAGGCCTTTGACCAGAAAGGATACTGAGAGGGCATAAATGAACTGTAATGCAAGGGAATCGGTAGAGGATGTGACAAGAATGCCATCAAGATATACCAAGACATAGACTATTTACTGTGAAGAACAAAATATGAAGAGGGAGTTGCCAACTTTGGAAGCCTGAAATCCTAGGGTAATGAGTACATTAGTTAATCAAGAGAACCATTCCTAGGGAGCGTGTTGTAAGCCCTATAGGGATTTTTTTAGTTCGCAGAGATAATTGGGGTATTGAGGTTGAACAAAGCATAGAGGTTGGGTAATGTATACATCTTCTTCCAAGTAACCGTGGAGAAATGCGATTTGTATGTCAATTTGGCGGACAACCGAGTTGTAGGCAACACCTAGGGATAGGACAAGGCAAATTGTGGCTGGTTTGACGAAAGAAACCAAGGTCCAGGTTTGGGTGTCAATGAGGGCTTTGAATTCTTGGGATATGGCATGTCTCCAATCAAGGAATTTTGAGGCTTGGGTAAAGGATGTGGGTTCTTATGGGAAAGTGGTGATGGACAAGCAAGACAGTTGGGTAGGCCATGGGTTGGTGTCGTTATGTCAAACTAACGGCTTGGAGATATGTTGCTTGGAGATATGTTGCTTGGAGAGGGTTGCCACTATATGGTTGCTGGAGTCAGGTGGTAGTGGTGGTGGTGGCGGAGAGGGTGACGACAATGTTCCATAAAGAGAGGAAGGAGAAGACTGAGAAGAGGGTTCGGATGTGGTGACGTGATTTGTGGGTGGTAAAGAGGAAGTGTGAGAAAAAAGTGGGCTTGGGTGTGCTAGAGAGTTTATTGTGGGAGTTGGGCTTGTGCTTGGTGAAAGGGGGCCCAAATTGGGGGGAAGGGAATCACGAGGTGGAGTATGGAAATGTAAGGGGTGGGGGAGATGCGTAGGAGGTGGGATTGGAAGTTGGACCAGGACTGTGGTATTGGTTTTGGGCCAGACAAAAAGGAAATTGGCCTTCATGAATTATAACATCTCTAGAGTGGTAAATGCGATCAGTTTTGGTGTCAAGGAAAATTTAGCCTCTTTGGTTTTGAGCGTAGGCGATAAAGACACAAGTGGTGGAGCAGTAGGATAATTTATGGGTATTGTATGGGCGGAGGTTAAGAAAACAAAGACAACCAAAAACACAGAGGCTTTTGAGGTTCGAAGGTTTGTGGAAAATGTTTGACAAGGTAAGAGGTGATTTAGAGTGGGTGTGGATAGGTGATCAATAAGGTAGACGGAAGCCTCAAGTGCATAATCCCAAAAATGTATGGGAAATGAAGCATGGCCAAGGAGTACAAGGTCGGTATCAATGATATGACAGTCTCGGTTTATGATGCTAACGTTTTGGGAATACACATAGGGACATGTGAGTCGATCATGGATGCCAAGTTTTGCAAAGTGTGGTTGGAAGGGTTTGAATTATGTTCCCATATCCGTTTGAATGGATTTGATGGTAGTAGAAAAATAATTTTGAATAAATATAATAAAAGCTTGAACAAATGCATTTACTAGATTTTGGGATGATAATGGGAATAACCATAAATAATTACTAAAGTCATTAAGAATAGACAAGTAAAAGTGGTTCCCTTTTTTGGAGGTGGTGTGGATCGGGCCCCATAGATCCATAAACAAAAGCCCAAAGGGTAAACTAGATCGAGAGAGGGAAGGGGGGAAAGGGAAGAGCATGAACCTTTGCTTGTGAGTAGGTTGTACAACGAAAAGGAGAGTTCGACATTTTAAGGAATTTTAAAGACAATGAGTGAATCATCTGGTGGGTAGAACGGATGGAGCAATGGCCAAAGCGAGCATGCCATTGATGGGTAGAGACGGTTATGGTTGGCTTGAAAGGCGCAAAGGTGGTGTCGCCAGAGGAAGGACATACAAACCGTCATCCACAGCTCCTTGGAGTCGGATTGCCTGAGTTTTGCGGTCCTTCACAACAACAAAAATCAGGATCAAATTCAAAGAAAACCGAATTATCAATGCAATAAATGACGCACAGAAAGGAGATTACGGATGAGATTGGGAACATGAAGTAAGTTGGTAAAAAACATTAGAAGAAGAAAGGAATTTGGAGGAATCATAACGCTGAATTGAAAGAGTTGAACCATCGCTGATGGAGACCTCGTCGGTGCCGTTATAAGGAAGGGCATCTAGAGTCAAATTTGAGAAGTCCAACGTGAAATGATAGGTAGCCACCATGTCTGGTGTCCAAGAAACAGAGGAGTAATTTGCCTGAAGAGACGACGACGTATGAGGTTGAAAAGATTGATTGAAGCAATTTTAGCAATGAAAGGCGGTGTGGCCACATTTTGAGTAGACTTGGTGATAGCTCCCTACCCACCTTGACGACGATAGATGAAGAGGAGATGATGAGCATCCGCTCCAACGGACCCATGTCTAGGGCACATGCAAGAAGCATCGCACAAGTAGGGATGGCAACGGGGAGGGGATTCTCCATTCCCCATGTCTATCCCCGCTACGGGGACGGGGATGGGGTCGGGGGGGGGGGGAATTTAAACCCCGAGCGGGGACGGGGAGCGGGGCGGGGATAGAGGTCCCCACCCCGTTCCCCGCCCCGTCCCTGTCCTCGGCAGGGAAACCCGCGAGGATCCCCGATGAATACATTATTTTTGTGGTTTTCTTAACCTTAAATCCTAAATTTTATATTGTTTAGTCCCTAAACCTTGTACCCTTTAGACGTTAAACTATAAATCTAAAATTATTTATACCCTAAATCTTAATAATATATAAATTAAAACAAAATTAAAAAATTTTATGTGTAGTGAAACGGGGACGGGGATCCCCGACGGGGAGCGGGGCCCCAGCGGGGGCGGGGACGGGGGAATTTTGTATCCCCTTTCGGGGGCGGGGACGGGGGCCAAAAACGGGGACAGGGAGAGTACCCCCACCCCGAACCCGCCCCGTTGCCATCCCTACGCATAAGCCACCCAATCCTTGGTCATGAGAGTGTCAACCAACTTTAGATCCACTTCTAGTCCTCAAACATTGGTCACGCTCTTGACCATTTGGTGGAGTTGAGATTACTTAGGCGCAAGCCAACATGTGTGCCACAACGTGCGCTAGCGCCCTAGATGCCCCAACGCTCCTTGCGCTGTCACGCGCCCCAGCAATGCGTTGTGCTCTCTACACCTCGCCCCCGTTGTTGGCATCAATTATCTTAGACTTGGTGTTTTATGTTATAATGAGGTTATTTTGCATTTGAAGTTATTTTTAGTATTTTTGTCTTGGGCGTGTGTGGGCTAAGGTTGTTCATCGATCGGTTTTTAACCGAACCGATCGGACCGAAACCGAACTGATCTATATTTGGTTCGTATAAAAATAATATTCGGTTAGGCTAAACCGAATATTTTTTAATATTAAAAAAAAAACTAAACTGGTCCTCTCCTGCTCTTCTTTCCTGAGTTCACTCCGCGCCGTCCTCTCCTGTTTCATTTTCAAGAGAATCACACAGTTCTCCCTCACCGCTCCTTCCAGTTCGGCACTTCGGCCTCGCCCTCGACTCTCCTCCAGTTCTCCCTCACCGGTGACAGGTCACAGTTCTCCCTCACCGGTCACACTTCGGCCTCGCCCTTGGCGAGTTGGCAGCGGTGGAGCGACGACTGAACATCTCCCTCGAGTCCGCTCCCAGCGACGACTGAACCACTCTGGCGGCTCTCCCTCGAGACTTCATTGGCGGCGGCGACGATTCTCTTGGCGGACCGCGGAGGTGAATCGACGAGAGACGACTGATTTGTAAGCCCTTAATTTTTTGCTGATAATCTCATAATCCCGATATTGCTTCTTGTTTTTGGCTTGATGCAGGCTACATCCACCGACCGGCGACCACCGAGGAAGTGAGACCTTGTTGTGAAAAGACTGAAATACTGATATTTCTTTAGACTTGTGCTTCCAAGTTCCATCTGTAAGTCAAATACTGTTATACTGATATTGCTTTAGACTTGTGCATCAACCGACCTTGTTCTGAAATACTGATATTGCTTCCATCTGTGTTGGACTGATAAACTCATAAACATGTTTTGAAATTGGGTGTGTAAACTGTGTGTTAGTAGTATCATGATTGGAAATTGGGTGTGTACTGTCTGTTTGGAAATTCAGTGTGTACTGTGTGTTAGGAGTATGAATATCATGATTGGAAGTGATTAATGTGTTGGTCCTGTTGGACCTTGTTCTGAAATTAGAAGTGAATAAGTGATTACTGAATACTGATTCTAACTCGAGATAGAGATAATAATTACTTTTATGCGTAGGTGATTGAGTCAAAGTCAAAATGTTTGGAAATTGGAAGTGTGTTAGGAGGCTAAATTAGGACTTAAAGAGTATAAATTTTGTAGGGTGGTCAAAGTCAAAATGTCAAATATTCAAATTTCAATTTGAACTGATGAATTGATTAAAATCAAAAAATCAAATGTTATTTACTTAATTAACATATGTCATTTACTTAATTAACATATGTTAATACTCAATATTATATACACACTCTTATAAATAGGTGATTGAGTCACTAAATGCTTCAAAAGGGATCAAGTACAAATCAGTGAATCATGGATAGACATTCTTCACAATGTGAGTGCTTTTAAAATGTCATTGACTCTTTGTCTTGTGTATTTGATAGAAAATATAATTTATATAGTTGAAGTAATCTCTTTCTATTTTTCTTAATACAGATGTCGAGCTCTCAATCCAAAAGAAGGCGTGGAACGTCATCGTCAGAGCCCTCATCTAGCACTCGACAAGAGTCTCGAGACTTGCTACATTCACATGCATCCGAGAATTCACCTGAGATTAATTTTGTTGATGACAATTATGTGGAGGAAGAAGAGGATATTAGTGAAGATCAGAACGCAAGAGAGGATGATGCAAGTGAAGAGAGACATCCCGCCAAGTTGAAGTCCAATAGGATACCGAAAAGGGCAGAGTACTAGAAACACTTTAAGGAAATTAAGGACAGCGATGGACATACAGCAAGGGCTGAATGCATTTATTGCAAGAAAACTTATGCAGCAAATTCCTCCAAAAATGGTACCGGCAATTTGAACCGACATTGGAAGTTTTGTGTAGAAAATCATGAAAACAAGAGCAAAGGTACCCAATCTAAACTTCTTTTAGAACAAACTGATGAAGTTGGAAATTGCAAGATGAAAAATTATGTTCTAGATCTAGAAGAGGTGAGAACGAAGTTGTCCAGATTAGTAGTTGGAGAAGAGTTGTCATTCAATTTTGTGCAGAAATTTCTGTTTAGGAACCTATTTGCATCTGCATGTCCTTCCTTCACAGTGCCATCACGTTCTACTGTCACTCGTGATTCCTATCAAATGTATATGGATGAACGAGAAAAGTTAAAATTGTTTCTAAGGAAGAACTGTCAAAGAGTTTGCTTGACTACTGATACATGGACTTCCAATCAAAAGTTGAATTATATGTCTTTGACTGCTCATTTTGTTGATAATGATTGGAATTTACAGAAGAGAATTCTTAACTTTTGTACAATTAGTGATCATAAGGCTGATGAGATTGCTAGAGATGTTGAAGATTGTCTAAGGCCGTGGAATTAATGTGATAAGATTTTTACACTGACAGTAGACAATGTGAATGCAAACGATTTGGCTTGTGTTAAGTTGAAAGAGATGGTCATAGCAAGTGGTAGTAGCATTAATGGTGGAAAGAATTTGCACATGAGATGTACTGCTCATATTGCTAATCGTATTGTGAGGGATGGTTTAAAGGAACATATTGATTGCATTGATAAAGTTCGACTTGTTGTAAAATTTGTAATGAGCTCTCCTAGTAGATTGTGCGTGTTTAAGGAAGAAGTTAAAAAGCTGAAAATTGAATGCAAGTAATTCATTGGTATATGATGTTCCTACTAGATGGAATTTAACTTATGTGATGTTGGATGTTGTCTTGAAATTTAAACAAGTTTTTCCTCGGTTAGAAGTTCCAAGAGATGATGATGGTAGGCATATAGGACACATCTCTACAGAGGAGTGGGCTAAAATTGATGTCATTGTCAATTTCTTAAAAGAGTTCTATGATTTCACAAACTTGGTATTCGGGTCCTCTTATGTGACTGTGAATAATGTATATTTGTACATTGGAGAAATTGTGAGTTTGTTGAATCAAGTTGTGGAAAGTAGTGATCCAATCTGTCAATCTATGGCTGTCCAAATGAAGAAGAAATGTGACAAGTATTGGGATGAAGTTGAAAAGATGAATTTGTTCATTTTTGTTGGGATTATGCTTGATCCAATGTATAAGTTTGAGGGGTTAAAATTGGCACTTCAACGCTTATATGGTGAAGAGAAAGGATTGGAATTAGCCACAAACCTAAAGGGTTCTGCAAAGGAGATATTTGACAAGTACAGACTCATGTATGCTACTTCGAGTTCTGGTGTTGGGTCCGTTAGGATGGGATTGGGATCAGGGTCTGGGATGTCTGCGGGGACAAGTATTGCAGTTGGTCCAATTGGCGGTCAATCAAGTTTTGTGAGAAATCTCACGTCTGATTTGATTAAGCTCAGTGAATCTGGTGGTGCAATGTACACAATAGAGTTTGATAGTTACTTTCATGAGCCAAATTGTCATGATTATGATGTGTTGACATGGTGGAAAATGAATGGGAATCGATTTCCAATTCTTGCTAGAATAGCTCGTGACGTGTTAGCCATTCAAGTTACTACAGTTCCATCTGAATCAGCCTTCAGCACAGGAGGGCGTACTGTTGATCAGTTTCGTAGCTCATTGTCTCCTATAGTGATGTCTTTGACTTTGTAATTTTCTACGCAATTCAATTATATTTTATAACTCTGTTAACAAACTTTAATCATCTTCTTATTGTAATTAGATAGTTGAAGCACTTATTTGCACACAAGATTGGATCCGCGCAGATATAAAGTCTCGTGAAAAGGGTGAAAATTAGGGGTGAGCAAAAATATCTGATTCGGCCGACCCGATCCGATAACCCGCCAATCTGAACCTTAAAAATCCGTATTCGAAAACATTCGTTTGATTTTTATCCGAATTCAATCCGATCCGGGTGATTTTTCCGGATACTTGGACCGGATACGAATCGGGATATTTTGCTTATCGGATATCCGGGAATCCGGTACTATTAATATATAATATATATGTTTTTATAACTAGTAACAATGTTTAATTAGCTTAGATGATCTCAAAATGGTGCTTGTACATTTTTAAGTAATTAAACACACTTCAATTCTCCAATACAACATTCCTTATTTTATTCCTTTTAATAATAAAAAAATAGCTTTTATTATTATTCTTATAAAATTTAAAATTTAAAATCCTAAATCAATAATTCGTGTACTAATTGTCGTCTTACTAAACAGAGCAAATATGTTTTTTTGTCAAGACTGAGTGTTCATCATTGAATTGAATTTTGATTATATAAGTTAAAATTACAACTTTATACATACTTGTCAATTCCTCTTATTATATAATATATGTTTATGGTTCTCAATTTGGAAAGGTTGATAAGTTTAATTGTTTGAAAAAATTACCAGGACTTGTAAATGGTGTTGATGTTTGACATTTAGTTTGCATTTTGCGGATTGTTAGTTTTGATTGAATTAGAAAAAGTAATATTTTGATTTAATTTTTAATAGGTTTTCTAGTAACCGGATAATTTGAATATCCGAGTCGAATATTCGATCCGGATAATATTTACCGGATATCCGGTCTGAAACGGATCAGATACGGATAGGAGTTTTGTGAATATTTTTTACCGGATATCCGACATACCGGACCGGATCGGACATATCCGTTTGCTCACCCCTAGTGAAAATACATGGGATGAACTTCAACATTATATTGAGTAAGAGAAGGTTTCAGAAGGTATATACATCTTATTGTTTATGTTTTTGCAAGTTGTTTGTATAAAAAGGGTGAATATGTTTAATTAATGTTGAATTCCTTAGGTTTTGATAGTGACAAACATTCAACTAATCTGGGTACTAAGTGTTTTAGGAACAAAGACAGTTGTCTCAGGAAACCATTGCAGCGAAGGATCGAAGAGGGAACAAAGCTCTGTTCATGTGCTTTGTTACCTCTGAAGGACCAACAGCGTCGAACAAGATCGAAGCTGCGAATGGAAAGAAGAATCCAGCGTGCCATTTATGGAAACAAATCAAACGCAGAATCATGCACGCGGTCAAGGATGAATGACTTCGGCTCCAAGGATCAAGCCGATTTGAGAAGATATGGAGAGAGAAGCCCGATTGTGTTATCTTAGGAAAACCTTCCTAAGATAAGATAATTGGAGAGAGAGTACTCTATCTTATCCAAATATATTAATTTACGGAATCCTTCCTTCAAATTAATATAGACGGCTGGGATATTATTCCCTCTACAAAATCATATCTTCTTGTTGCCTTATTTGGATAAATCTTATCTTGTTACATTTAGGGTTTGTCGAGTTGTATTTAATAGAGGTGTGGATTCATTTCTATGTAACGACGACGACGGAAAATAGAGAGAACGAAAAGAAGAAAGAAAAGAAGTGAGGTGTGTGTAAGTCTTTGAGGGTTGAGTTTGATTCATCGTTGTAGAAGAGGTTTCGAGTCTAGCTAGTTGTTTAGATGTCGAAGTCCAGGATACAAGTGTAATCAAGCAAGAAATCAATAAGACAAGTACACGCTTCAAAATTCTCTCAAGCGAAGGCTTGAAGGTAGTGGTTTTTCCTTGAGAAGCTAGTTTTGCTAATCAGGGTTTCCACTATATATCGTGAGTTCGTTCGTTATCTTTCCTGCTATATTTATCCGATGCAACTTCTGTGGGAACAAAGCTTTTGTTCCCTCAGACGTAACTCTAACGATCCAACAATTGGTATCAGAGCCTGGTGCTCTAGATTGTTTGTTTTAGTTACAGATTCTGCAGGAAAGATGTCGTCAGGAAATGCCTTGGATAGAGACTCTCAAGAAGGTGATGTAGATGTGGCTCTCATCACTCAAACCATGAAGAAGATATGGTCTCGAAGCAAAGGCACTAAAGGTTCGGTCATGGTTCACAATGACATGAAGAAGGTTGTTTGCTCTCACTGCTATGACAACGGACACTTCGCAAAAAGGTGCCTTAACAAAGCGGCAGGTTCTTCTCAGGTCTTCAACGAGGAACAAACGAGGATTGCGAAGTGGGGTGACTGCAGCTCAGAGGATTAAGCATCTCCTCTCTCAAAGGATATCTGCTTGATGAGCTCAAAAGGTCACAACGTATCAGAAGGTGGTTCTCATAAATCCGAGGAGGAAGCAAGGAAAGGCTCTTGGCACCTTGACAGTGCATGTTCAAGTCACATGACAAGGAACAGTGAATGGTTCACTTCTCTTCAGCCAGCCTCAGGGGCATCGATAACTTTTGGAAACAAGAGTAAGGGTGAGGTTTGTGGTATCGGTATGATAAGACTCTCTAAACACATCACCGTGAATAATGTGAATCTAGTGAATAATCTCAAGTTTGATCTGTTTAGTGTGGCTCAACTATGTCAAAACAGAAAAAATAGGATAGTCTTTACCACTGATGATTGTCATGTTGAGTGTCTAAGTACATGGAAAATCTTACTCAAAGGGATCTGCGACAACAATGTCTATAAGGTCGACCCTGCTTTCATCCCTGACAAGGACTTATGTATGTCGTCTATTGTTGAGACGACAGACTTGTGGCACAAACGCTTTGGACATGCTAGCCTTCAACTCCTATCCAAACTTCATAGACAAGAGTTGGTGAAAGGCCTTCCCAAGATTGAAGCAATGAGAAGTGACGTGTGTGACGCATGCATTAAAGGAAAACAAGTGAGGTCTTCCTTCAAGTCAAAAAGGGATGTAAGTACAACATGTCCTCTGGAATTAGTCCACATGGATCTTTGTGGGCCTATGCGCACAAAGAGCCGTGGGGGAAATGCATATGTCTTTGTTATTGTTGATGACTATTCCAGGTACACATGGACTCTATTTATCTCCACAAAGGATGAAGTGTTCGCGGAGTTTGAGTCCTGGCTTAAGGCAGCCGAAAGGAGCATTGGACATTCCTTGGGGTCTATTCGCACTGATCATGGAACTGAATTCGAGAACTCTCAATTCCTATCCCTCTGTAGGAACAGAGGTATCAACCACAACTTCTCTGCTCCCAGGACCCCATAGCAAAACGGTGTTGTTGAAAGAAAGAACAGAACTCTGAAAGACATGACGCGTACGCTTCTCATCTCAAGTGGTCTTCCAAGGAGTTTTTGGGCCGAAGCCTTGAATGTTGCGTGCTACGTTCTGAACATAGCTACCATCCGTCCTCTTCTGAACAAAATTGCCTATGAGCTTCTGAAGGGAAGGAAACCTAATGTGTCTCATTTGCGCACATTTGGTTGCAAGTGCTTCGTCCACAACAACGGAAAAGATTCTCTTGGGAAGTTTGATCCCAGAAGTGATGAAGGAACTTTTGTAGGATATTCACAGCAAAGCAAGGCCTACAAAGTTTTCAATAAGAGAACCAGAAAGGTAGAGGAAAGCGTTCATGTTGTATTTGATGAAACTGTTATGGCTGGTAACAATGTGCAGGAACTATCAGGCAACATCGAGCTTTCCGAAGATGATTTCTTTCAGCTTGTAGATAGCAATGTCAGCGGTGGGACCTCTGAAGATCAAGAAACTCAAAATGATCCCTCTACACCAAGAACTCCCAATTCCGCCAACTCAGGGGGAAATGAAGAAAATGCTTACCCCCCTGATGTATCTCAGGCACCTCAGGGTGAACAAAGCCCAAGTCACGGCACAGCGGAGCCCTCTGAGGACTGCCCTTCTGCTGAAGGAACGAGGGATGTCAATCCTAATGCTAATGGCACAGGAGGTGAAGGCTCAAGTGCTGGGAACGCTGATTCAGAGGAATTCGACATCAACAATCTCCAAGTTCCCAACTACCAGCAAAAGTGGGCTCATCCAGTCAAGCTAATCGTCACTGACTATAGAAAGGGAGCACCTCAGAGCACTCGTTCCTCCCTACAAAATTTATGTGCTTTCAATGCTTTTCTCTCTTTACAAGAACCCAAAACTGTAGGAGAAGCATTGAAGGATCCTGATTGGATAAACGTCATGCAAGAGGAACTTCACCAGTTCGAAAGAAACAAGGTTTGGCGGTTAGTTCCTCGTCCAAGGAACAGAACAGTGATTGGAACCAAGTGGGTGTTCAGAAACAAGTTGGATGATCAAGGTCAGGTCACAAGGAACAAAGCTAGGCTGGTGGTAAAAGGTTACAACCAGCAGGAAGGCATCGACTATGATGAGACCTTTGCTCCTGTTGCCAGGTTAGAAGCAATAAGACTCATAATTGCATATTCTTCTTTCCATGGGTTCAAGCTGCAACAGATGGATGTCAAGACTGCCTTCTTGAATTGAGTCCTTAAGGAGGAAGTCTACGTGGAGCAAACACCCGGCTTTGAGGACACCACTCAACCTGACCATGTCTACATTTTAGACAAAGCTCTGTATGGTCTCAAGCAAGCCCCGAGGGCCTGGTATGAAAGGCTCTCACAGTTTCTTCTGACACACGGATACGTTCGAGGAAAGGTCGATAAGACTCTGTTCCTTCTGAAGGAAGGGAAGCATATTCTGGTGGTCCAAGTCTATGTGGATGATATCATCTTTGGATCCACTGATGATAAACTGGTTCAGAAATTCTCTAAGCTGATGACCAGTGAATTCGAGATGAGCATGGTTGGAGAACTCAAGTTCTTCCTAGGTCTGCAAGTCTCTCAGGGAGATGAGGGAACTAAAGTGCACCAACAGAAGTATCTCAGGGAGTGCGTCAAAAAATTTGGTATGAATGATGCGAAACCCTTCACCACTCCCATATCTCCAAACAATCCAATGGGAAAAGACGAACATGAGCAAGGAATTGATCCATCTCTCTACCGAGGAATAATAGGTTTGCTTCTATATCTCACTGCCAATAGGCCTGATATTATGTATAGTGTATGTCTTTGTGCTCGTTTTCAGGCCGATCCCAAAGAGACATATCTCAAAGCAGTGAAGAGGATCCTGAGATATTTGAAGGGAACATATGATCTTTGTCTGTGGTATCCAAGGGGAGGAAGCCTTGATCTTGTCGGATACACAGATGCTGACTTCGCAGGGAACAAAGTGGACAGAAAATCTACCTCTGGAATGGCTCAGTTCCTTGGGCCGTGTCTGGTTTCCTGGGGGTCAAAGAAGCAGAACTCCGTAGCTCTCTCCACTGCAGAAGCTGAATACATTGTCGCTGCTGCTTGTTGCACTCAACTCCTATGGCTCAAACAACAACTCAGCGACTACGGTATTCTTCTTAACTTTATTCCCATTCTCTGCGATAATACCAGCGCCATAAACATCTCCAAGAATCCGATATAACACTCACGTACCAAGCACATCGAGATAAGACATCACTTCTTACGTGATTGTGTGGAGAAAGGATTGGTGACAATGGACTTCTGTGGAACTAAGGATCAAATCGCCGATATCTTCACCAAGGCACTAAACAGGGAACCATTCGAACAGTTTCGTATGAAACTACGTATGATTTCTTTAAACTGACTGTCTACTTGTTGTGTTCCCTCGATGATTGGCTAACTTACATGGTGAAGTGTGAAGGGTTAATCATCATGTATTGGTTTGCATATCTTCTCTTGATCATTAGTTGAACGACTTGCTCAGACTCATGCTAATACCTCACTTATATGCAAAATTTCATGCATGATCTCTATGCTATCTTGTTTATACACGACTCAGATTTCTTTCGGCTCAAAAGAGTCAACTTGATGCATTGATCCCTCATTATAAGCCCAAATGATTGTTGACTCTACAGCTTACCTTAGCCATCATGTTTGATGCTTCCTATGAGCCCCTCTAATCATTCACATCTGGGAGCCTCTCATTCATGATTACACATTATTAAAAAAATTCATATATGGTTTGTGTGATGTTCTTTGCACCCTTGATAAGCACTACTTTGTAGGGCTTAAGTAAGAGTCATTAGAGGATTTATTGGTGTCATTCGGGTAGATTTAGACACATTCATGTGTATGGCATTTGGGGGCGAAGTTTGGTGTATTTGGAGGTGTTTGAGCTATTTTGGATATCATAGGAGACACTGAGGAAGAAGTCACCATTAGAAGACGCAAAGGAAGTGAAGAGAAGAGTAGAAGAACAGTGTGCTGAATTCAATTGGTTCTTTATCTCTACTCAGATGTCCAAATGGAGTGATTCCAATTCGAGGAGTTAGATCTTGAAGTCTACTACAAGTCCTCAAAATATGAGCACAATCCGAGTTGGGAATCAAAAGTTATGGCGTTTTTACAGAAGTGTCGTAGAAGCTGGAGAAGTCGTCGCCACCGCACCCGCGGTGGGATGGCCGCACCCGCGGCGAGCACAACAGAAGCTTCACCGCACCCAGCGGTGGGAGCCACCGCACCCGTAGTGGCGACGCGCTGAAGACCTTTTTCGGATTTATTTCCGAGTTTTTATTTCCCGTTTTATTTTATTTCTGAAACTTTATTTCCAAGTTTGTTATTTCCTTTTATTTATTTATGGATTATTTGCCCTAGTATTTAAGGTTATTTCTAAGACTTTATTTAGGTTACCTTTTGTTTTTGCCACCAAGAACCCTAGTTGCCACCTTTCATCGTTTTTCTCTCACAAACCCTATGGAGAACTAAACCTCCATTGTTGCACTTGACAGTTTGAAGTCAGTAATTGATTGGTTGTGAGTTTTCTACTCTTGTTCATTTTCCTATATAGTTGGATTGATTCTCTTATGCTTGATTGATTATTGGTTTATGTTGATTTATCTAGAGTAGCTACCTAGGTTTATTGATATCTTCCTAATTGCTAGGACTTGTGATTCCGGATTCGGGTTGCATATCTAGTAGCAAGCACGATTGTTGCGTATAGGGGATCCGAGCGCTTCATCGTGAGAGAGAGTTAATTGCATGCTTATAGTAACGGGTTGTTTCTATTGCATGTATCTTGTTGAATCCTTGGTTGATTGCTATTGCTTTATTGAGTCTTGAAGGTTTTCGGATTTGATTTAGTAATAAGTACTATTAGGGCTGGTAGAACTAATAGTTATCTATGATCGGGATAAGAACAACTATATGAATATTAAGAACTTGAGATTGATAGAATTCCGTGATCGACCTTTCTATTGTTGTGTGGATCTCTGTTGAGTGTGGCGCTTTTCCCCATAATATTTACAACCTTTACTTGCAAATTCGTTTTCTTGCTTTGGTTACGAAAAACACTACAAACCCCCCCCCCCCCCCTAGTTCCTAGTTGGTGACGTGAATTACAAGAATAGATAACCTGACTCTCTGTGGGATCGACCCTGACTTGCTTGCTATACTTTGTAGTAGGTACTTTAGGATTTCTTTGATAGGCATACGACTTTAGCCCTGTCAAATTTGGCGCCGTTGCCGGGGAATCAAATTTTCTGTTTTTGTTGTTTGTTTGTTACCAACCTTGGTGTGGACCTATCTTATGGTCCACACTCGTGCTACTAATTCACCTCTTCTTGATTTTGATCCAGAGATTGAGAGAACTTTGTCCCAGGATCGCAGAGTGAACCGTACTTTGGTTTTTGACAACCCTGCATTTGAGATGGGTGACGCGGATAGAACGTTGAGACAGTTGACTGCGCCCGACAGCAACCTTTGGCTGTGACTATGCCTGCTATAGGAGCGGGCGTAAACTTTGAGTTGAAGTCGGGGCTGATTCATTTGCTCCCCACTTTCCATGGACTGGCTGGCGAGGACCCAATCAAACACATGGGTAAATTCCACACAGTCTGCATGAGCATGAAATCGGCGAATGTTACTGAGGAGCAAATCAAGATGAGAGCTTTTGGGTTTACTCTGAAGGACACTGCTGATGACTGGTATTACCATCTGCCTACAGGAAGCATTGATTCATGGAACAAGCTGCATAAGGCGTTTCTCGAAAAGTATTTCCCTGCAAAGAAGGCAAACAGTTTGAAAAAGGCTATTATCAACATTGAGCAGGAGGATGACGAGAGCCTATATGAGTACTATGAGCGGTTCAAGAGACTTTGCTCAAGCTGTCCGTTCCACGGGTATTCCAATCAGGATCTGGTGCTTCATCTTTACAATGGCCTGCTGGACAAAGAAATGAGGATTGTCGACGCTGCATGTGGTGGAAATATTCTCAACACAACACCGGCAGCAGCTATGGAGAAGATACAAGAGATGGCAGAGGGCACAAGAAACTTCGGTAGAGCTTCTACCAAGAGATGAGTCAATGCTGCTGACTCTGGTCGCTCTGCGTATGCCAGTGATATTGCTGAGTTGAAGGACATGGTGAGGAGACTTACGCTGCAAGGGACTCCTCAACAACTGAAAGCGTGTGGGGTCTGTGCCGATCAATTACACCCCACTGACGCATGTCCTCAACTACAAGATGATTCGCCTGCTGAGGTAAACGATGTAGGAGGTTATGGGAATCCAAGACCTCGGCATGATCCCTACTCCAACACTTATAATCCGGGATGGAGAGACCACCCAAATTTCAGATGGAGGGATCAACCGGATCAACAACAACAACCTCAGTATCAACAACAACAATAGCCAAGACCTCAATTTCTACAAAGGTCGTAAGATCCACAACCTGATGCATCTCCTTCAACTGCAGATATGCTCCTAGCCTTGACGAAACATTTCACTACTCATGTTCAAGCTACGACGTCAAGCATAAAGAATTTGGAGACGCAGGTGAGCCAAATGGTTGAAGCCATCACGAGGATCGATGCAAAGATGTCGGGAAATCTACCCTCTCAAACGGTAGTTAACCCACGGGCAAATGTTAGCGCGGTAACCCTTAGAAGTGGAAAGCAATTGCATGTCGATCCTAGTGCTGAAGAGGACGACTCAGGAAAAGAGGGTATTCTGGAGAATGACCGTACCCAGCGGCAAGGTGACCGCACCCGCGGCGAGCATGATTTGGAAAAATAGAATGTTCTATCAAGTTCACCGCACCCCGCGGTGGCACCCACCGCACCCAGCGGTGGCGGTACTGTTTCTCGAGAAAAATTTGGGGATCCACCGCACCCGGCGGTGACCTCTGGCCGCACCCGCGGCGAGACTTCTGGAGCTGTTGCTGAGCCTTATGTGGACACCTATGTTCGTCCATACTTTCCTCCTCTCGGTTCCGAGAAGCCACCCGCCCCTTTTCCAGAGGCGCTCAAGGAGAGAAGGGTCATCGACGACAAGGACCTTTTCGAAACATTCAGCAAGTGCGAGGTCAACATTCCTTTGCTTAAGCTTGTTAAAAGCATTCCCAAGTATGCTAAGTTCTTGAAGGAGCTGTGCACGATAAAGAGGAACCAAAAGCAAAAGAAAAAGAAGAAGGTCCAGGTGAGCGAGCAAGTATCTGCTGTATTTCAAAAGCGTTTGCCCAAGAAGTGCAGTGATCCAGGTATGTTCTCTATCCCTTGTATCATTGGTGAGACAAAGATTGATAAGGCTATGCTAGATCTTGGTGCTGCTATTAATGTCTTACCATTGTCGTTCTATGAGTCCCTTGGTCTGCCACCACTACAGGACACTAGACTAGTTATTCAATTAGCTGATGGAACCAATGTCTACCCGAAAGGGGTTGTTGAGGATGTCCTTGTTATGGTAGATACCCTGATTTTTCCCACTGATTTTTATGTTCTTGATATGGATGGTGGTACAGGTGCACATATGCCGTTAGGTAGACCTTTCATGAAAACTGCAAATACCACAATTGATGTTAGAAGTGGGAAATTAACTATGGAATTTGATGGGGATGGAGTTGAATATAACATATATGATATGAAACCCGTCATTAACACCTCTTTGAACTTTGTTGATGTAATGAGTCATAACCCTTTGGATGAATTGCAACCTATACTAGAGGATCCCATAGTTGACTTGCCTGTCGATATTACTGTATCCTCTAATCTGTAGGAAGTCACGGCTTTATTGGATGAGAAGGGTGAGTCTCCTACTTTTCTTTTGGGCATTGGCCCCACTGTGCTAACTCCGAGCGAGAAGCTCGTTCCCTCTATGGTGCAGGCCCCTGAAGTTGAAGTTAAACACCCCCCTGATCGATCTAAGTATGGGGGAAAGGCGACTACGAAGGCCAAGGTGGAGGAGCCGTTGAAAAAGAGGAATGGTCTAAGGTTCAAACCTTTCCATGATTGGTTCAGGAAGGAGGTGCTGCATGAGAGGGTACATAAGGAACCCGATGATGTGGATTAAGGTTGTTCGAGTAGTATGTCGAGCCAACGACATTAACTAAAGGCGCTACTTGGGAGGCAACCCAAGTTAGGTAAGTTAATTTTTCGTATTGTTTTAGTTCCATTTAATTGTCTTTTAGTTTTCCTGCAGGAGCAAGAGGAGGTTTTTGGAGAGCTCACCGCACCCAGCGGTGAGCATCCCACCGCACCCGCGGTGGGCATCCTTTACTTTCTGTTGTTCGTAAAAAAATAAAAAAATCCGAAAAAACCTTAAACGGATTTCTAAAAAAAAAAAAAGTTCTATCGTAAGCCAGCTGTCCGGAGTTTCCCATGAAGAGACGATGCGCATCATGTTGTCAAAGGAGGAGACATTCGCCCCATACATTATTTGGCAACGATGATGGCCCTATAGTCGACAACTGAGGAGGAGGACCACTCATGGCCCACACCACGAACATATCTGGGCCCATTTTTAATGGCATTTGAAGGCCGTGCAACCCTGTTATCATTGTTTACCAAAGTGGTTCCCTTTGGTTGCACGGTAGGAAGAAGACACTGGATTTGATGAGAACACCCAACACCGGACCTGCGCATATGGAGTACACCGCCAGCGACACTTACAGTGTCCAAGCAACTCAGCGGCGTTTGTGAGTTATTTTTTGCCCTTCCATGTGCTTCTATTCTTTTTGTCTTTCATTACATTGAGGACAATGCAATGTTTAAGCATGGGGGAGAGTTCTATACTTGCTACGTCGTTGAGGAGAAAAATGAATAAAAAAGAGAAAAAGCCAAAAAAAAATGAAAAAAGGCATACATGAAAATCCTGGGATAGGTCAAAAACCCGAAAGGGCGGCCTAGGTAAAAAGCAGGTGGCTTGGACTAGCATTAGGCTGGGGTAATATGAGGTCAAGAGTGACATGAGCTTATGTGAGCACATCTATGAAAAAATATGAGTGGCTTGGTGAAAACCCGAAAGGGCGCCTTGGCAAAATGAGCGAAAAAGAAGAAGAGTGATTTTAGGATTTCTCATTATTCTTGGCGAGGCGGCATAAGAAGAGGAGTCAAAGAAGGATTGTCGGGTAGGTCACTCTGGGAGACATAAGGAGACATAGATGGAGGCTAGGATTAGAGGTTACTCACACTATTGGATGTCCGGGTTAAGCTTGGGGGAAGTACTCTGCTTGCCCCTTAAGCTTGTTGAGTTATGGATGTGTTGTAGATGAGTTTGGTGCCAGGAGCTTGGCATGGGTTAGGTGACTCTTAGTTGGAGGATATGCTTCCTGAGACCTTGGGTGCTGCATTGGAGGAGTAGACTCTTTATTAATTTACTCGAGGACGAGCAAAGGTCTAAGCATGGGGGAGTTTGATAAGCACTACTTTGTAGGGCTTAAGTAAGAGTCATTAGAGGGTTTATTGGTGCCATTCGGGTAGATTTAGATACATTCATGTGCATGGCGTTTGGGGGCGAAGTTTGGTGTATTTGGATGTGTTTGAGCTATTTTGGATATCATAGGAGACACTGAGGAAGAAGTCACCATTAGAAGACGCAAAGGAAGTGAAGAGAAGAGTAGAAGAACAGTGTGCTGAATTCAATTGGTTCTTTATCTCTACTCAGATGTCCAAATGGAGTGATTCCAATTCGAGGAGTTAGATCTTGAAGTCTACTGCAAGTCCTCAAAATATGAGCGCAATCCGAGTTGGGAATCAAAAGTTATGGCGTTTTTACGGAAGTGTCGCAGAAGCTGGAGAAGTCGTCGCCACCGCACCCGCAGTGGGATGGCCGCACCCGCGGCGAGCACAACAGAAGCTTCACCGCACCCAGCGGTGGGAGCCACCGCACCCGCAATGGCGACGCGCTGAAGACCTTTTCCGGATTTATTTCCGAGTTTTTATTTCCCGTTTTATTTTATTTCTAAAACTTTATTTCCAACATTGTTATTTCCTTTTATTTATTTCTGGATTATTTGCCCTAGTATTTAAGGTTATTTCTAAGACTTTATTTAGGTTACCTTTTGTTTTTGCCACCAAGAACCCTAGTTGCCACCTTTCATCGTTTTTTCTCTCACAAACCCTATGGAGAACTAAACCTCCATTGTTGCACTTGACAGTTTGAAGTCAGCAATTGATTGGTTGTGAGTTTTCTACTCTTGTTCATTTTCCTATATAGTTGGATTGATTCTCTTGTGCTTGATTGATTATTGGTTTATGTTGATTTATCTAGAGTAGCTACCTAGGTTTATTGATATCTTCCTAATTGCTAGGACTTGTGATTCCGGGTTCGGGTTGCATATCTAGTAGCAAGCACGATTGTTGTGTATAGGGGATCCGAGCGCTTCATCGTGAGAGAGAGTTAATTGCATGCTTATAGTAACGGGTTGTTTCTATTGCATGTATCTTGTTGAATCCTTGGTTGATTGCTATTGCTTTATTGAGTCTTGAAGGTTTTCGGATTTGATTTAGTAATAAGTACTATTAGGGCTGGTAGAACTAATAGTTATCTATGATCGGGATAAGAACAACTATAGGAATATTAAGAACTTGAGATTGATAGAATTCTGTGATCGACCTTTCTATTGTTGTGTGGATCTTTGTTGAGTGTGGCGATTTTCCCCATAATATTTACAACCTTTACTTGCGAATCCGTTTTCTTGCTTTGTTTACTTTGGTTACGAAAAACACTACAACCCCCCCCCCCTAGTTCTTAGTTGGTGACGTGAATTACAAGAATAGATAACCTGACTCTATGTGGGATCGACCCTGACTTGCTTGCTATACTTTGTAGTAGGTACTTTAGGATTTCTTTGATAGGCATACGACTTTAGCCCTGTCAACCCTCTCTGGTAACATTACCCCCGCATCACATTCTTCTACTTTTTCGGAAAGTCGAGATTACGAATTATCGCCATTGTGGTCTATGGATAGGGTTCGACAGGTATGTGTGTGATGCTGGCTTACAACTGCCTAAGGAAGGTTCATGCTCGAAAGCTAATGTTACGCGTGAGAGGTAGTGGGCTCTGAATGAATCCCTGGTGAAAGAAGGCAAGTTGAAGTTTGTGATGTTCAAAAAAAAAATTGAACATCACAAGCCACACAAAGAAGGGAAAAGACGACACTACAGATTCACTCCTCTACAAGTTGAGGCTATGGTGGTTGCTGACGCCAATGAGGAAGCAACATCTCTGAGTGGGAACAAAAGATGAATTCCATTGCTAATCATACTTCTGCTCTAGCTGCTGGCCCCAGTGGTTCTTAATTCGTACTTCTCTGGCTAACCCATACCTCTTTTGTTCCCTAGCATATCTACTCCTCTCTTTTCGTACTTCCTTGTCTCTGATTCTTGTGTTTGCACTGACTGGCATGTTGATCATGAATGTTATCCTTGCATATCGTGTTGTCGTCTTAACATGCTGTCTGCGTTCGTGTATTTCAATCTACTGCGATTGAGAATGATGTTCATCTGGCTGTTATCTTTCATCTCTAACTCTTCACTGTGTTTTTGATGATGCCAAAAGGGGGAAAATGACAGGTAGCTTTGGTTGAGGGAGAACAGCACATGGTTTCATATGTTGTTGTGTTAAGGGGGAACTATTATGGTCTTGTGTGGAGAACCTTTCCCCATACAACTGTCTTTATCTCGTATGTATATGCTTTATTGTCAAGGATGTTTGTCACCATCAAAAAGGGGGAATTTGTTGAATTCCTTAGGTTTTGATAGTGACAAACATTCAACTAATCTGGGTACTAAGTGTTTCAGGAACAAAGACAGTTGTCTCAGGGAACCATTGTAGCGAAGGATCGAAGAGGGAACAAAGCTCTGTTCATGTGCTTTGTTACCTCTGAAGGACCAACAGCGTCGAACAAGATCGAAGCTGCGAATGGAAAGAAGAATCCAGCGTGCCATTTATGGAAACAAATCAAACGCAGAATCATGCACGCGGTCAAGGATGAATGACTTCGGCTCCAAGGATCAAGCCGATTTGAGAAGATATGGAGAGAGAAGCCCGATTGTGTTATCTTAGGAAAACCTTCCTAAGATAAGATAATTGGAGAGAGAGTACTCTATCTTATCCAAATATATTAATTTACGGAATCCTTCCTTCAAATTAATATAGACGGCTGGGATATTATTCCCTCTACAAAATCATATCTTCTTGTTGCCTTATTTGGATAAATCTTATCTTGTTACATTTAGGGTTTGCCGAGTTGTATTTAATAGAGGTGTGGATTCATTTCTATGTAACGACGACGACGGAAAATAGAGAGAACGAAAAGAAGAAAGAAAAGAAGTGAGGTGTATGTAAGTCTTTGAGGGTTGAGTTTGATTCATCGTTGTAGAAGAGGTTTCGAGTCTAGCTGGTTGTTTAGATGTCGAAGTCCAGGATACAAGTGTAATCAAGCAAGAAATCAATAAGACAAGTACACGCTTCAAAATCCTCTCAAGCGAAGGCTTGAAGGTAGTGGTTTTTCCTTGAGAAGCTAGTTTTGCTAATCAGGGTTTCCACTATATATCGTGAGTTCGTTCGTTATCTTTCCTGCTATATTTATCCGCTGCAACTTCTGTGGGAACAAAGCTTTTGTTCCCTCAGACGTAACTCTAACGATCCAACAATTAATGATGTTTCAACTTTCAACTTCAATTGTTCTATTTATTTGTTAGATATGGACAATACCCACTTTTAAAGTGATGGTTGTGATGATCCAAGAAAAGAATTTTGTTTTGGGTTGCTTAGAAAAAAGGTATAAATTTCTAATTTAGTTTGAATTATTCATGAATTACTATAACGCTCTTAAGGTTTATTTACGTTTATTCAATAAGTTCTAATTCAATATAGTTTTTGTGTGTTTAATAGGTGCTCTTGTTACTTGGTGAAGATTGAACATGTGGAGTGACTATTGGTGTAAGGATTTTGGGATTGTGAAGTTATGCAACTTTTTGTTTGAAGACAATGTGGATTCTATCATTCTATGTTTAGACGTTTAGTATTTTGATTGTTAGATGAATTTAATTTTCAGACTCTTTTCATTTTGTTCTAAAAATTCTATGTTTCGTATTTTGAATGTTAACGAACTTGGTGGTTTTGGTTTTATTTGAAGACATGGCAAGTTTGTCTATTTAGTTTATATGTTATTATCGTTATATGTAAGTATCTGTAACAGCTAACAGGTAAATCAAGTCCGAACTTGGCCTCCTCTGGTTCGGCTTTGGCCACATTCGGTTCGGTTTCGACAATTTTCAGTTCGGGTCAATTCGGTTTGTTCGGTTCATAACGATTGGGTTCGGTTAACATAAATTTAGAACTTCGGTTATTTCGGATTTAGCCAAACCGAACCGGACATATTCGGTTCGGTTTTCGGTCCACTAAAAACCAATATTCAGTTCGGTTTTGGACCGATGAACGGCCCTAGTGTGGGCTGCTAGTCCAAGCTCATTTGTCTATTTCCCTTTCCTATAAATATTGTTCATATGTTATTAATAAAATTATGTTCAGTTTATTGGTTAAGCTCTAAATTCGAGTCAATCTCTTTGTTTAACCTTGGGCATCTCAAGTTCGAAGTTCTATCAATGGAGCACTAACGTGTGTTCTTCAACCAAGATCATAACGTTCATTTTCTAGCTACCTAACCTCAATCACGTTTGAGTGTTACCATCCAAATTCAAGTGTATTTCTTGCCATCACGTTGGTAAGATTGGAAAGAGCAAGAACTCGCCGGTTCAAAGTTGGAAGCTTGTCTTGACATGAGGGACCTAATTCAACCGTGACCACATCAACAGGTGTTGATTACATCGACTAGTACTAGAACCTAATGTTGAGTTAAGTTTCAATCTTTGCATAATTAGCATTCTCAAAATTTTGGCACTCTTATTTATCTCTTATATCTCCCCTTCATCTCATCAAACCCCCACCACTACCACCACCGCCGAGCCACAACCCCTTACACCACCACGGTTCGCTTCTGCCACAACCCATACCAAGCCTCCCCCATTAGGATACGATAATATTCTTTCATAAGAAACCTATAATTTTATTATCTCTCTAGAAATTTTCCACATTTGATATTATCTTGTCTCATAAATAGCATTATCTTTTCTTTGCATACAAGCAAATAACTTTGTTTGATTTGTTTTTTATTTGAAATAATATACAACATTAAGCCGCACCAAACCTAACTTCAAATCGACCTTCCCATTAAGGCTCAATCCCGTGAGGCTGACGCCTTACTCAAGGGAAAAGGGAAGATGATGTTTCCTCCATCGACCTCCTACAAGAAAGAGGCGCCACGCCGTTTGAAGTTTGCAATCGAGATCCACCAAGGCCAAGTTCTAACTTTTGACCGCTATGATCCCATTCGTTCCCCACTACCACTAAGACAGTTCTCTGATCTTGTTTGTGCAGTCACGTTGCACATGGCCCCACCCTTGACACTTGAAACACACTTGGTCTTGGGCATGCTCTTTCGGGTGTGTTTTGGCGCGTGCGGGAGGTTCGACTGCGGGCAGAGGCTTCTGCGGGTAAGTGCTAGTGCGGCACTGCGAAGAAGGACACACTTTATAAGAAGAATTTGGACTAGGATTAGGAGTATACCTTTTATTGTCGTTTGGTGCTCAAGCTACCTTCTTCTTGCGTTGTTGTTGGTAGTAAATCATCATAGCCGTATGGGTCATGGTGTTAAGGTCCTTAATGTTGAGGATGTCCAATTTCTCATGGATATCAATGTTCAACCCACCCAAAAATTTGGTGCGCAAGGCCGACGGTGATGGGTGAACATCGGCCTTGTGGTAGAGTTCTTCAAGCTCCGAAAAGAACTCAAGTGGGGAGCGCGTACCTTGGGGGAGACAATGACTTAGAGGCGAATTTGTTTCTTGTAATGTTCTGAAACATAGCGCTTGGTTGACGAGTTGGTCCCAAGTCTCAATGGGGTGAAATCGTTGCCTCTCGCTCTCGGCCTTGGAACCACCATGCACGAGCGCTATCGGTAATGTGAACGTCGCCACTTCAACTTCCTCATTCTCCTTGTAATGACAATGGGCCATAAAATAAGTCGTCAATTGTTTCCACTCGATGAACTTAGAAGCATCATATTTGTTGGTAAAAGGTTCAACTTTGATTTTGATGTCGCGGCGAGCGGTGTGGTTAGGAGAGACTTATGGGCGGTCGTGGCGATGGCCTTGGTCACTGCGCGCTGGCTCACGGCGTGGTGGTGGAGTCTCGTTGTCATCCATGTGTAAGTTTTCATATGGGTCCTCCACAGGGGGGTGGTACGGACGCGTTGCAACGGCTACATGAAGATTGTAACACCCTAGACTTGAAATTGGTTTATAAGAATCGAAGTGTTATACATGTCAACAAGAGTTCTTCCTTTTCAAGGTTCAAGTAAGGACAAATAACTCTGAAGTTAAGCCTGCTAGCCTGCTACGGCGAGAGCAGTACCATGATGGGTAACCTCCTAGGTAGTCCTCGGGTTGGCATGGGATGACGATTCTAAGGCATCAGGCCTTACAAAGATCATCCTCATCACTATCAAAAAGAATGGAAGCCATTGTGTGCTGGGACGTGATTATGATCATTGTGCGGTGAGGAGCGCGCTGCGAGGTGTCGGGGCTTACGACACTTGTGGCGATTTGTGGCGTAAGGAGATGGACCAACTGTTACCTAACCCTCTGAACGTCATAAACAACAAGAAGGTGTTATTTACCCAACAAAGTGGGTGTGAACCCAATGATGACGATGAGGTGATCAATAAGGAGTCACATGATGATGCCTCCACCGACGATGGGAAAGAAGAATACACTTGCGACGCTGGTAATGATCATGGAGGCACACCCTTGAGCCTCATCAATGTGTGTGTTCTCACAGCCAAGGAAGTCGATTTACTAAACCAATGCGAGAACCTTTTCCACACGCATTGCCTTGTCCAGTATGCCCCCCTGTGTCATCATCGATGGTAGTAGTTGTTGCAACATAGTAAACGAGAAGGTGGTCACCCACCTTAGTTTAGCGACAACGCCCCATCTCCAACCGTATAGCTTACGGTGGATGGCCGAAGGTAAGGGTGATAATGTAGTAACAAGGCAATGACACGTCACTTTTAACATTGGTTATTATTATTACTATGTGATATTATGTGATGTCATTACTATGGAAGCGACTCATTTGCTTTTAGGTCTCCCTTGGCAATTTGACAAGAAGGCGCTTTATCATGGTTCAACGCTTACTTTTTATGCATGATGGCAAGAAAATTATGCTTCTTCTCATGTCCCTTAAAGAAATATTGTATGATCAGGTTGAGAGAAACTAGATTAAGGCCTCCAAGGCCGCCCACCGCAGCAAAGGCAAGCCCGCAAGCCACGCTACCCCACCATAGCGCCGCGACAACGGAGACTGCAGCGACTCAAGCGCGCGCATTGGTCTGCCTCGTGACCATCTGGCCGCTAGTGGTTCCATTGCGTCCCAAGCTGGTCACACCAAAGCCAGGAACCAAAAAGGATCAGCTCATGACACATGGGCACCGCGTGACACCACCTCAACGAGCGCCACAACGTACGCCCCAGCGCGCAACACTGAGCGCCACCCCCAACATGTGTCTGCTCCAGAGAGTGATGTGCCCGCCTCCGTGGCCTCGACTGGCCATAAAGGGGCATGATCCTCCTTCCACTGCGCCAATTTAGGGCCGCTGCGAGAACTGCCTCCTCCTGGTGAACCCCGGCGATGTTACCCTTGTTACTAAAGGGTGTCAAATGTGTTTTATCTTGGTCCCTAAAGCGTGTTTTTAAATGTTAAGGACTTGGTTGACTTACCCCTTGGTTGCCTCTCTTTTGCAAAAATTTGAAGATGTCATGCTAGAGGAGCTCCCATAAGGCTTGCTACCAGTCCGAGGATTTGAGCACCAAATCGACTTTGTGCGTGACACCTCCCTTCCCAACTGTGTTGCGTACCAGGCTAGCTCAGAGGAGACAAAGGAACGCCAATGCCAGGTGCAAGAGTTGATGAACACGGGCTAAGTCTGTGAAAGCCTTAGTCCATGTGTTGTCCCATTCATCTTAGTATGTTTGTCTTGAGCGTGTGCAAGCCACATGTGTGAGCCGCTAGTCCAAGCTCATTTGTTTGTTTCCCTTTCCTATAAATATTTTTCATATGTCATTAATAATATCATGTTCAGTTTATTGGTTAAGTTCTAAATTCGAGTCAATCTCCTTGTTTAACCCTGGGCATCACAAGTTCAAAGTTCTATCAACCGAGCACTAACGTTTGTTCTTCAACCAAGATCATAACATTGATCTTCCACCTACGTAACCTCAATCACGTTTGAGTGTTACCATCCAAATTTGAGAATCTTTCTTGCCATCGCGTTGGTAAGATTGGAAAAATTGAGAACTCACTAGTTCAAAGTTGGAAGCTTGTCTTGACATGAGGGACCTAAATCAACCGTGACCACATCAGTGGGTGTCGATCACATCACTTGGCACTGTGGGTAAAGACTCGATTGACCCGTGAAGATGGATGACAGATGAGAGCGACTGCCTCGACCTTTACCACGATCCCTACTTAGTGTTGTTGGTTTGTGTTTGATGAGAGAGGTGGGCCTTATGATTAAGGATATGGTAGAAGACAAAGTGGGGGTGGGAAGGTTTGTTTGAGTGGTGAGGGAAGTGACCATTAATTCATAGTTACTCCTATACGACAAAACTCTGAATCAAAGATAGAGTGTCTAGTTGCAGTAAAAGAAAAGACGGGGCGGCGGGATTTATTGTAGAATTTGGTTATGGATTCATTACTTTCTTTAGTGTGGTGAGGCGGAGTTGGGTCTGCACAATGTGGGCACTTGAACGAGTTGTGAAAAGATATTTGAGCAACATCCAGATCTCCATGGAGGAGTTGCAATCTGTGATTCGAGCAAGGACTGGCTTCCTAAGTAATGATGTCAAAATGGACATGACCAACTAGTCTTTGGCTATCCAATCTGTTTGGTTTGAAGAAGGAGGGGAACAATTTGGTCCCATCAACATAGCAGTAGAGGTTGTGTGCTCTCAAATAGGAAACTACTTAGCCTTCCAAAGTGGATAATTTTCAAGGTTGAGTTTGATTGTAATGAAGCTGGAAAATGAGGGTGGGGAGGGAGATGAGAGAGTAGGTGGTGTATTTGGAGAAGGGGGGGAATTTGTTGTTCCTTCATGGAAGAAGAGCTTGTGTAAAGACAGGACATATGTCTTAGAGCTTTGATACAGTGGTGGATCTAGAACTTAATCGATAGGGGTGAGTTTCATATATTTTTCACTTCATAAATCAACATTTATATTAATATTTTAAAACTATAAAAAATATGAGATTTACCTTTTAAATTTTGATTAATTCATGTAATATATACTATATTTTCTAGTGTTTTAAAAAATATTTAAATAATGTAAGATTTTTAATTTTTGTGTTATTAAAAAATTAAAACATGAAAGAAAAAATAAAAAAATAAAAGAGAAATAAACTTGCTTAATAAACACACAGATTTTAATAAAGCAATTAAGACTCAAATTTTTAACAAAAGTAAAAAAAAAAAAAGAGTTTGGAAAATAGATTGAAGAATTGAACCCATAACCTTTAGCTTTTTTCACACAAGTTTCAAGACAAATACTACTAGACGAATGTATTTTTCTTGTCATTTACTTATCATTTGATGTATACATAATAAATTTTAAAAATTCAAAAGAGACTAAACCAAAAATTCGACATATTATAAGAGATTTTCCGGGAAAAAAGCGTCCACAAAATGCACATAATAGTATTTGCCAAAAGCACAAGTTGATTAGTTAAAAAGGAAAAAAGCCTTAAAAAGTTTTTTTTTAAATGTGACATGGCACCACGTGATAGTGCACGTGACAGTATGAGATTGGTTCTCATTTTAAAGGAGTTTCATTTTAATAGATGTCACATGTCACTCTAAGGATGGTTCTCACATTAAGGGTGATTGTCGCCTAAGGAACTCACTTCAGATGTCGCTCTATGCGTGGTTCTCACATAAGGAAGACTTCTCATGAAATCACTTTCTATGTTGAAAGGAAGATGCATCTCCGCCAAAGCTTCCATGAAAGGGAAACCCTCAACTTGAAGTTGGTCCATTTGATTGACACAAGTAAAATGCACGACTTAATCCACAGAAGTTTCACTTGCACTATGAGTTCTATATAACCTCATCAAAAACATAATGGCTCGAAAAAAAAAGACCATAGTAAAGGAAAATAGAGTGCCCCTGAAAATAGAACCAAAAATTGAACCTCAAGGGAGGAAATCATACCAGGACTAAACCATCTTTTGACGAAAAAATCAAGGTTAAGGTTATGAGGAAAAACACAACTACTAGTTTGGCGTCTACAACTCTCATTCTGGGATCATTTGCTCATTGTCAGCATCATCTGCTTGCTCAATACCTGGTTTGGATGGACCTTGTGCTCCAGGGGCTTGCTTCTTCTTGATGCCGCTAACAATGTCATCAATTCTTAGAAGCATGCAGGCTGCTTCTATAGCTGTCTTGAAAGTCTGAGCCTTCACAGTATAAGAATCCCAGATCTGACAAAAGTATAAAGACCATTAATATTTATATCAAATTTAATAGAAGAGATAAATCTATTTCCACAGTTCCACCTCTCAATAATCAATATTATATGCAATACTAATTACACCGCAGACTAGGGTAACAGAGAAATGAAAGGTAAGTAAAGCATCAACGGCAGAGACGTGAAAGGAAGATGCAAATGATCTCCGGATTAACCGCCCATATATTCATACGACCATGGCCCTATTATCCCTGATGCCCAATAATATCATGTGAAAATTATAGTTGGAAACCATGATAATTAGAGTTTAATGGCAGTTGGGAGAAGCGAATCCTACTCAAGAGCAGATTATTATTATTTTATTTACTCAGGTAATGGTACCCACAAGCAATTTCAGCAAAATGATGATAAAAGCACAACTGTGAGTTATTATATGCTACATAGGCAAATATGCTAGAATACTTCAATGACCAGCATACCTTCGCTTCTTTCATGTCCGTAATTGCACCTGTGTTCCCATCAATGCCAGTCCATGCATTTTCACCATTTGCATGCTGCAACAACACATGAGTTGAATATCAACCTGTGGATATTAACTACCACTAAGAATGAATTTTCAGAAATAAACACACTCTAACCTTTCCTTGCAAAGCAGTCATGGTTCTGATCACATTAACACCACAGTTCTGAGCCAAAGTTCGAGGTATGGCCTCAAAAGCCAGTGCTGCTGCTTCATAGGGCCACTAAGAGCACCGAGCAGAGTAAAAAGTAATGTTAGAATGTCATATCATATAGTTGCTTTTCTAAAACTGCACCAGCTTACAGGTATGATGAACCAGAACAAAAGAACATGAATTCTCACCTTCTCTATGCCTTCAATTGATGAGCTTTTTTGCTTCAAGGTAGCTGATACAGTCAATTCAGTAGCACCACCTCCAGGAACAAGTTTAGGATTTTTAATTATGTTTCTCGCCACACACATCGCATCCTGTAATAATTGCTTCAGTTTCCCTTTTTACTTAAAAACAATCTTATACCAACTTGATTCCAAATTACATACCTGCAAATTTCTTTCCACTTCGTTCAAGAGATCCTTGCTTGCACCTCTTAGCAGCACAGTACATGCCTTCGGATCTTTGCAGTCGATAACAAACGCAAAGAACTCATCACCAATTTTCTTGACTTCAAATAACCCAGCACCAGTACCAACATCAGATTCCTGCAATTCATCAGGTCTATTCACAATGACAGCACCACATGCTTTAGCGATTCTGTTATTATCTGTCTTCCGCAACCTCCTGATTGCACTTACACCAGCCTTACTAAAGTAGTGACACGCTAAATCGCTGAGCCCCTTTTCTGTTATAACTAAATCTGGCTTAAATTTCAGTATCTGCATACATATGTTTTCAATGTATTCTTCCTCCATTTTTAGCAAGACTTCCCAATCCTCCTCCTTCATTATCTCAGCATTTGTCTGGTTTTCACCTTTCTTATACTCGAGGGGACAATCGAGAAGTATAACACGAGGATTTACAATTTTCCGCCTCATTTTTCCAGGAGCAACTACATCCTTGTTGAACATAACTCCTTTTAGAACTTGTGAGTCTTCCAACTGTCCACCAGGGATTTTCTCCACCTTAATGTATTTTTTAATGTCTACGTCTCTCAACCCCTGCCCCAGATCTACACCAACCATTGAAGTGGAATCAATTGCCAGATCCTACAGGGGAAAAACATCAAGTTATATATCCATTATTGAGCAAAATAAAACAATAGATTCAAACAACCTAGCAGCTACGTTTTTACATTAGTAAACACAAGCTGCTAGGAAATGACAAACCATTGCTGGCCTCTGGTCACTACTATACAAAAGGTTGGAATAAGAAATTATATTTTTTTCTAAACTTCTTAGCTACAATTAACTGGAACCAGGAAAAAATAACACCATAAAATTGCATTGGATGTGGAACAGCATAGTCTATTATAGGGCTGGTCATGGATAAGCAAAAATGCAGAGAACGGAATCTAAACAGAATGCAACATATAGAGCAAAAGCAGCAACTAAAACCAGGGTCCTGGATATGCAGGGGTTTAGGAATAGGCTTACTACAGAACTGCCACAAGAATATAGCTAAGGATCTTAGGGGGATGTTTTAAGCTTTTTGTTGATTCCAGGAACATTTAGTATAAAATATATTATAAAATAGCCAGAGTAATGACACAGCACAGTGAACATGATAAATAATGTCTAGGAAAACACTTACAGCTATCAGATCCCCAAACTGACTGGTGAATTTTGTACCAATGCAACTCTTGACTAACCCTAACATGGTAGCACCTGCACATACAATGATAGTCTTGAGACTACAGATACAAGACTTGTAACTCAGTTATGATTCTATAAGCTACCCTGTGAATTACATGATGCAGGCATTTACAGGGTCACTTTTGTGAAGTGAAGGAACTCGTTGAATCTAGATCAATCAGGTGAAATAGACTGAATTTGCAAAGTTCAATAACACATTGATACAAATAACAGGTATTCCAAGATGCATAGAAAATCAACAACGGGAAATCAATGTAACATGCACAGTTCAAGATCTAATAAGAAGTTAATGTATAAGGTTTAAAATTAAATTGCAGGAAAGTTGCAACTCATCCACATCAAATCTCATGAACATCCTTTTTGTATTTAAAATTAACAAGCCGAAATTGAGGAAGTACAGAAACATAATTTTAGCACGCGAAAAAACATTTGAAAGCGTGAGAGCTCGATGCTTACGGTCCTTGACATCAATGGTCATTGCAATCTTCTCAAGGACTACTAGAGCATCTTCCAAAGCCTTGTTATAAGCTGCAAAATCAAGTGACACTGGTTGGAAGGGAACAGAACATATAAAAAAACATTTATCTGTTGCAGTAGGAAACATCTTGATACCTCGGCAAATGACAGTAGGGTGATATTTCTTGTCAATAAAGGCTTCAGCGACATGCAGCATCTCTCCAGCTACATTAAATACCGATTACGAAAACATAAGGAACAAAAGATTCTTACAATGTTAAATACAAATACTGCCACAACAGAAGTTATAACTTATAAGATGTAAACATATGCCATTTGCTGAATGCATGCATTCCAACCTGTCAAAACATATTAAATACCGTAGGTGAAATGCATGCATTCCAACCACAACAGAACTCAATATCCCATCACTTGCAATGTCCAGATAAATGTGATAATCTAGATATGATTTCTTTGCCATAAACAACTGGAGGTAGTTTATGTTAAAATGCATATTATGGATATTAACAGCCAATCAAGAAGTCTTCAAGGAATGCACAACATTAATTATGCAACAGTGATCATTTAATAGTTCCCACATCTTACCTAGAACAATAACAGAGGTCGTTCCATCTCCTACCTCCTCATCTTGGGTGCGACTGAGATCAATCATTGACTGCATTCAATAATATCAATTCACAAAGATAAGCAAAGATTTCGAAAAACTTGCTAAAACAACAAGGGAAAAGTTATGCATAGCAAGGCAGAGTTGAATCTTTCAATAATTTTCTTAACAAGAACAAAACCTTAAACCCTTCCAAATCAAAATAGAGAAAGGAAGAAGCAAAGAGAGTAAACCTTAGCAGCCGGGTGTGCAAGATCCAGTTCACGCAATATAGCATTTCCATCATTAGTAACCACAATTCCTACATATAAAATTGGGAGGTAAGAAGTTAAAAAGGAAACATAGTTGCACCCAATAGAAACATGTGACAGAGGAGGGCACAAGGATAGACACGATACAAGCATTATTTTTTATGTTATTTTTTCACAGCAAGTTTCCAAAAAAACTCAATCCAATTTTGGCTCACAATTTAAGTTTAACAACAACATTCCATACAGTCCCATTCTGACTAATGACCAATGCAGTGTCATGCCATCTGCAACAACAATATGCTAAGTTGTCTTAATCTATTTTTGTTACTTTCAACTGTATGAGCAAAAGGGGCTTACAACACATTCACGCCCTTCAGAGACACAAACAGATTACTACTAACAAGAATGACATAGAGAATTCATATATTTTGTTAGTTTAAAGACTAGCTCTGGTCCTCATCCAGAAAAGCAGAATATATACCTCCAGAAGCATCAAGAAGCATCTTCAGCATTGAGCGTGGGCCCAAAGTTGTACGAATAATGTCAGCAACAGCCTGTCAAAACATTATCAAAGACATGTCATATAAATTGAAAGGGTTCTTGTAGAATTTTGCACCTCATATAACCCATCAGCAACATTTTATGGAATGTATGACTGATAAATTAGCAAACAGTACAAGGGAAAAACACAGGGCCGTCCACACCCAACACAAGGCCCCCAAATCAGCAGCATGTGACAAAAGATACAATTCACCTACGTTCAAATCAAGCTATCCAGGTAAATATAATTGACATCCAAAACAATCAAGACCTGAAGTTTTTACATTTCACCATAACTTTGTCTGGTGATAGTGCACTTTGAATATTGGACAACTTAGCTACATAGTCAAAGAACACACGGAATAAAAACAAGATTATGGAGATATATGTCTACTGCCCAAATATAATTCTCATCTTCAAATGACAGATAGATTATAGACAACATAATTTTTGCCCTCTTTCTGTTTAGTATTATTTAGTCCAACAGCCAAAATCATTTGAGGCGAGGAGAGTGACAACTGAGTGGCTATAAGATTATGACACTTTGTTTTGGAACTTCTCAGGGTTCTATTTCATGCCCATTAACATCATTCTTGCAACAAGAAAAGTAGGATGAGTGAAGAATTGAACAAGCATCCTTCAAAAAGTTTTCTCAGATTTGAGTTTTTTGCAGCTTTTCCTACTAGAGTATGATGAAACTGGTAGGCAGTCGGCAATCCAATATATTCTGACTTCTTGTAACGAGAGCATGAAAGTCATGGTTTTGAACTCTCAGGTTCTCCATCTCCAAGGAACACATGTATTCAAGTCCTTGTCTTTAGACTTAATTATTCTGAATAGAACAAAAGGTTCAATCTTCCAAGAGGATGTAATGATAGAAGTTCTGTCAAGTGTCAACTCCCCTGATCAAGTAAGAGAAAAGCTATAACCAAAGTTCTAACAATCTACACCATCTAGAGGCCACAGCGCAACTCTCTTTGGAATACGAAAAGTAAAAAGAAAACAAATTGGCTAAATCTCAAGAGATAGTCTATATATCATTGCATAAGCACAAGAGAAACTCCTTGAACTTAACAAACCCTCTCTTATAAGCCACAAAAGCAGAATTTACATAATTAATAAAAAAGATTCTGTTTACCTTGGATGCTTGTATGTTAGCATGGTGGACCTTAGCTCCAGACTCACGCTTGGTAGAGTCATCTGCCATTTGGGATCAAATTCATCAATTAGTTAAGAAATCACAGAGATAAAAGAGAATTTTCATCAGGACGCCCCAAAACTATTGGATCAGAAATTAACTAATGGCCAAACAAAGCCACAGCTAATAGTGATGCAAGGTTGCAAATTAGAACAAGACACATTCTCATATCTATTTATCAGATCTGAGACAAAGCAGTTTATTCAAACATCTCCGTTAAAACCTACAGCGAGCTAAGAAACAAATAGACTTCCCCTCAAGTGAACATAACCCTAACACCGCTAAATCGAGAAAACGAAACTTTTGCTCCAATAAACCCTTTTCCAACCAGTAAAGTCAGCAAGCGACTACTATATAACAGGGAAACCCCTATTATCGAACTACTCGCACTGGTCCGAACTACAGACCATAGATTTAGGGGTTTGGAGTCTAGAAAGTGCGAAATGAGGAAAAAGCAAAACGCGATCGAAGTCGAAGAGAGTGCGAGGAAGAGGCTCTTACTGAGAACGAGTACTGGAGCGTGCATGGTTGGCAGCTGAGAGAAATAGAGATTTGGGGGAGGAAGGAAGAAGAATGGAGATTAGGGTTTTTCCGCTTAAGAAGACTGGTTCGGCACAAGCACAGCAAGCGTGAGATGTGTATATCTCTCCTGCTTCACTGCGGACTGCGAGCCACTGGAAAACCCTGGAAGTGTATTTCAAACTCAGTCCGCGTTTTTTTCCCAAGTATACGCATGCGTGTATGAGTGGAAACTACTTATTAGAACCTAATTGGGCCACAAGCCCTTCTTCAGTAAAATCATTATATGTTATTTTTTATTTTTTCATTTTTAAAAAATAAATTTAATTATAAATTAAAGATTTTTATCCAAAACTTATTACTAATTTTTTCCTAATTTAAATATAAATTAAGCACAAAAATTACAAGTTAATCACGAATATTATAAATCCAAAATTTTCTAATTATATACAAATCCAAAAAAAATTATATAAATCCAAAATTACTAATTATATGGATGATTGAGATCCGAAATTATGATCTGAATCTGATTTTAATATCAACATTATCTAGATTTGGTTTTTTAATATATATATTGATTTTTATAATTATTAATATTTTTATTCAACATATATGATGTAAAAACCTGTGTCTGGCACAAGAATTACACTAATTCTGTAACAAATTGGTTATAAATTTCTTGACCATAATCACAATAACATCATAACTTAAATACGTCATCAAGTTGCAAATATATAAACATGGATATTCATATATTTTGGAAGACTTCTTTATATATAATACTAGAAATCATAGCACGGGAAAAGAAAAATAATGATTACAATAAATTTATAAGTATGTAACATTAGAATTCAATTGAATAAATTGTAATCGTATTTAGAGTGCTTTTAAAAAATTTCTCAATGTAGTTTTGAGTTTACTTGTAATCGTATTTGAGTTGAATAGGAATTAGTTTGGGATTTTTTTGTTTTTTTTTACTTTGTTTAAAATTAAGTGTATAAAATTTTCATATCTGGTTCATTTCGATGTAGTAGAAATTTTATCACCAAAAACTAAAGTTGTTGGTAGAGATAAACTTCATCAAGATGAAATGTTACTATATATAATTTGTTAATATTGATATAATTATTATAAAATAATTTATGAATAGAAGTTTTGAAGATGAAGATTGTCCAAATGAATTAAATAATTATTATGCACATTCAACTTTAAATTTAACAAATTTTGGCTAATATATCTAGGATTGCCCACTCTTTTAGGGGACTTGGTTCAAGCTACATAACGAAACATCAATAATTACATCAAGACATTATTCTTGTAGGGATTAGATGCGTATAAGCGGAATTTCGAAAAACTATTTTATAGCATCTAACAAGGATCTCATGCATGAATCAATAGGGATCAATTAGAAGTAGAGTTACATACCGTTTGATGCGAGTCTGAAACGTTCCGGCATGATTTCAGCGGAGATTGAAAGCCCCCCAAGTGTGGCTTCTCTAATTGGTCCACACGAGTCTGAAATCTGGATCGTCTTTGGTCTCGTTTGCTAGAACGACGAATGAAGGAAACGAACTTGGCTTCTCTGGGAGAGGTTCGGCCGTGCAGGTAGAGAGGAGAGGAAATTGTCGGTTTTCCTTGTTCGTAACAATTACTTATAAGATCGTATCTTATCTTTGGTAATGGATATAATATCTTTATATTGTATCCATATATTTTCTAATAAGATATCTCCTTATCCAGCAATTATTAATGGTAACTCTTATACATTAATAATAAAAGCCAATCTCCCAATATAAGCCTATGGCCGAAATCTCCATGTCCCACATGGGCTTTCGGTTCGGTTTGATCTAGCACGATAACTCTATGTGTGTGACATCATAGGACCCGGTTATTATAGCCATGGACCTAACCCGATTAAGTCCATTAATCGTAGTTGGCTTCTAGCAAAGCACTACGATCCCTAAAAATACTCGGATTGTAAATCTCCATTAATAGTCATATTCCATGTTCAATAATTGCACATTTGATTAAAGGACACAATTCCTTCAATCTCCCACTTGTCCTTAAAACAAGTGTGCAATGTTAAATCTCTTTGTCTCTTAGTGTCTTATTTGATGATATGATGACATTCATATCTCTTATCAAATGCGTTTCTTGAACTCCTGAGTTTGAACTGTCAAATAACGAATGATTACAGATAATCCATCTGAGCATGGCCATGCATTTTTCAGTTCTCGCTCTTCAAGTGGTCGAGACACCATTCCTGTCTATGCATCCTAGTATGCATGAAGGATGATGACTTCTCCAGTCTTGTATGACTATAGCTCTCACTCAACTTTTAGCAATCTCAATCACTGCCTTTATAACTGTCTGTTACGATCGGCGTTTGACAGCGTCAAAGACATACCAATCATCAAGAGAAACCATATCATACTCATGTCTGAGGAATCTACCAATCATGGTTTGACTTAAAACTCTTCAATCCCTTTTGGAGAGTCTTAAGGTGGGTCAGTCTTATATGTATCAACCATACACATCTATGTAATTGACTAGACATCTCTATGTCCCTATAGCCCATGAAACTTGACGCTATCAGTCAACTTACAATACAGTCTTTAATGTAGTCATTTATGTCCAAGTTAATGACTTAGACCATGGACTTTGAATAATTCATAACTTCATTTCACTTAATGGAGTTTCATTCACCAAAACACTTATGATGAGCCCATTTGCAAATTATAAATTATTTGGACATTTTATCTAATTCCAAGCAATGATTAAATAAGAATAAAAATTGTATATCATATAATCAAGCATAAAACGTGTCTGACATCCATAAAACAAAGTTCATAATGTAAGACAATGCAATCTCAAAGCCATTCTCCAATGTGCTTGAGGCTCTTGGCCCTAGCGCGACTCTCATGCTTGGGCCTAGGCATAGGCTTGGTCAGTGCATCTGCAATGTTGTCATCTATGTGCACTTTGCACATCCTTACGTCTCCTCTATCAACGATATCCTCGAACGACTAACTCATCATCACCCCCAAATACCAAGAAGTCATCCTTGGTTCTTCTCAAGTACTTCAGGATGTTCTTGGCTGCATACCAATGTGCATCTCCGGAATTCGATTGGTATATGCTACACATGCTCAGAGCAAATGCAACATCAGGGCGTGTACATATCATGGCATACATGATAGATCCTATAGCAGAAGCATAAGGTACTTTGCTCATCTTCTCTAGCTCAGCTGGTGTCTTAGGACACTGCTTCTTGCTGAGGTATATGCCATGTTGCATGGGTAGAAATCCTTTTTTGGACTTCTGCATTTTGAACCTGTCAAGAACCTTATCTATATAAGTTCCTTGAATTAATCCAAGCAGTCTCTTGGATCTATCTCTATAGATCTTGATACCCAATATGTACTTTGATTCTCTTAGGTCCTTCATTGAAAAACATTTTTTCTTCAGCCATCCATTAACGGACTCTAGCATCGGAATGTCATTCCCAATGAGCAGTATGTCATCCACATACAGGACTAAGAAGACCACTTTGCTCCCACTAAACTTCTTGTAAACACAAGGCTCTTCTTCGCATCTGATGAAGTCAAACTCTTTGATAGCTTCATCAAATCGAATGTTCCAACTCCTGGATGCTTGCTTAAGTCCATAAATGGACTTTTTAAGCTTGTATACTTTCCTAGGGTCTGTTGGATCTTCAAAACCCTCTAGTTGTGTCATGTACACACCCTCTTCTAAAAATCCATTTAGAAAAGCGGTCTTGATATCCATTTGCCAAATCTCATAATCATAATAAGGGGTAATAGCTAGAAGTATCTTAATGGACCTGATCATTACGACCGGTGAAAATGTCTCGTCTTAGTCAGTACTATGAATCTGTTTAAAACCCGTGTCAACTAACCTTGCCTTGTAAACAGATACATTCCCATCTTTGTATGTCTTGAGTTTGAAAACCCATTTGCATCCGATGAGTTTTGCCCCATCTGGCAAATCTATCAAGTCCCAGACTTGATTCTCAGACATAGAATCCATTTCAGATTTCATGGCCTTAAGCCATTTCTCGGAGTCTGGACTCGTCGTTGCTTGCTTATAGGTGGCAGGCTCTCCGCTTTCTAAAAGTAGAATATCAAGGCTTGCAGTTAAGATGAAATCATCATACCATCTTGGTTGTGCCCTTGGACTGTTTGATCTACGTGTGGGTTTAACAACTGGATCACTATCCACAACTGTTTGTAGGTCATCATTTGAATTTGGTTCTTGAGGTATTGGTTCCGGTACCTGAACGACTTCCCTTTGGGAATCTATGCCTCCAGATACTGACACTTCCTCGTCGACATCGTCCATGTCGTCTTGTTGTTGGGTTTGTTGCTTATCTTGAACTTCTTCAAGATGAACATTTCTCCCACTTGGCTTCTTGGAAACAAATTCCTTTTCCAAAAATACAATATCCCTTGCAACAAACACTTTGTGCTCTGTGGGATTATAGAAGTAGTATCCCTTGATTTTCTTAGAATACCCTATGAATAAGCATTTATCTGATTTGGGTGTAAGCTTATCTGATAGTAAACGCTTTACATAAGCTTCACATCTCTAGATTTTCAAAAAAGACAGACTTGGAACTCGTCCAGTCCATATCTCATATGGTGTCTTGTCTACAGTCCTAGACGGAGTCCTGTTTAGTGTGAACGCAACGGTTATGAGGGCATATCCCCAAAAGGATACTAAAAGGTTAGCAAAACTCGTCATTGATCAGACCATGTCTAACAGGGTCATGTTTCTCCTTTCAGACACACCATTCAGTTGTGGCGTGCCTAGTGGAGTCAGTTGTGGCCTGCCTGGTGGAGTCAGTTGTGGCGTGCCTGGTGGAGTCAGTTGTGTTAAGATCCCACAACTTCTCAAATGATGATCGAACTCATGACTCAGATATTCACCACCGTGATCTGATCGAAGTGCCTTTATCTTCTTGCCAGTTTGAGTTTCTACTTCATTTTGAAACTCTTTGAACTTTTCAAAGGATTCAAATTTGTGCGCCATTAATTAGATATACCCATATCTACTCATGTCGCTAGTAAATGTGATGAAGTATCGATAGCCTCCTCTAGCTTTTGTGCTCATTGTTCCATAGACATCAGCATGTATTAGGGCCAGTAGCTCAGTAGCCCTTTCACTAGTCCTAGTGAAAGGTGACCTTGTCATCTTGCCCATTAGGCATGACTCACATGTCTCAAGTGATTCACAATCAATTGATTTGAGAATTCAACCTTTATTGAGCTTCTTCATGCGGTTCAAGCTAATGTGTCACAAGCGACAATGCCATAGATAGGCTTCACTCAAATCATTTGACTTTTGCCTTTTCGTATTAATGTTATATAATTCTGACTTGAGGTCCAACACAAAAAGTCCATTACTCATAGGAGCATTGGCATAGAAAATACCATTCTTAAAAATAGAAAGACCTCCATTCTTAATGACAAATTCAAAACCTTCAAGATGCAAAATTGAAATCGAAACAAGATTCTTAGTAATTGAAGGAACAAAATAACAATTATTCAATTCTAAAACTAAGCCATAAGGTAAAGATAGACTATAATCTCCTACAGCGAGCGCAATAACTGTTGCTCCATTTCCAATGCGCAAGTCTATCTCTCCCTTCTCCAACTGCCGCCTACTTCTTAGTCCTTGCACATTCGAAATAATATGAGAATCACATCTAGTATCTAATACCCAAGTAGTAGCTTTGGTTGTTAAGACTTCAATAACAAAAATACATGAAATTGAGCTCACAGTTCCATTCTTCTTGTCTTCTAGGTACTTGGGGCAGTTTCTCTTCCAGTGCCCCTTGGCCTTGCAGTAGAAGCAGTCATGCTCAGCAGCCACCTTTGGCTTCTCAACTGCCTTGGGTTTGGCAACTTTCTTGCCTTTCCCTTGGTTTTGTTGTTTCTGCTTCCCATTAGGCCTCTTCTTGAACCATTTCCCTCTGTTGACCATAATAACTTCTTTCTTATTATCAACTTGAATATTTTGCTCAGCTGTTTTGAGCATGCCATGGAGTTCATTCAGAGTTTTGCCAATTCCATGCATATGGTAGTTCATCCTGAATTAGGCGAATTCATCATGCAAGGAGTGCAATATGATGTCAGTAGCCAACTCTTGGCTATATGGGGAACCCAGTTGTAACACCCCCAATTTATACCGGAGATATTACATGCCAGTGACCTCAGACTTTACCGTCCAAAGTCACCCCAGGCTTTTCCAGAACGATAAAGCTTCAATACATAACATAATTACATATTAATTGAAAGATTAAACAGCGGAAGACTTTAAAGAGCCAACTTATAACATGGCTAAATTATGAAGATACATTGAAGTAACACTTTAACAATCTTAAAACACTTAACAGCTTAGAACACTGACTTTTAAATCTTCGTCTGCAAGCTTCTTATCCTTCAATAGGTTACTTAAACTCCGGGAAACAACTCCTGATGTGCCGAATCGAACGGATGACACCAGCCCACATGCAGAGAACAAAGTTCGTGGGTTAGTCTACTTGAATAGACTAGCAAGGGTACAAAGCAGAGTGGTTCGAGTGATCGTGACCGTTTACTATCATTGTCCCTTGAATAAAAACCGAAGGAACGATATATAACCCGACACGTTCACGGAATGATTTAACAATCAAATATGCACTGAAGAGAAGACTCCAACTGAAATGAGCCTTAAAGGAAATTATGACAACCGAGGGAACATTAAAGTTACACACATAAATGATTTAAAAGTTGATTGAGATGCTTCCGTTCACAACCAACCTCATCGCATACAGCGAATCCAGATTGAAAAGAGAACGTACTATGATCAAAGTCGAGACGAGTTTTCCATAACTGCACTATAACTTAGTTGCACTACTCGCCGAAGGTTTATTAATCATGTGCACTCGGGCACATATCTTATTTAATTACCAAACACACTTTACTGAAACACGTTAATGTTATTAAGAGCAGCACAAAGCTTAAATCTCAGGGTGACAATCATGTCGACCCAATTTAACACAACACACAAACACACACACGCATACGCACACACGAGGCTTAATATTATTCCGAGTAACAACGGAAGTTATTATTACACAGAGTGATCTTACGATCACCCAGATTACACTGCCACAGTGCTTACACTTTAATTTACAGGATGACAGTTACGTCCACCCTAATTGCACTAGGTAAGTGCTTAATACACAGGACTGCAATTATGCTCATCCAATGGCGCTTGCAAGGCGCTTAAAACACTTCAGATCCTTAACGGTGGATAAGAAGCATAGGTCATGACCCTTAAATTATTATCCGGAAATTTACCCGAGGAGTATTACGATTTAAATAAACGACAAATCCTTACTTGGATTAGCGTTCCTACGAACATTAAGTTATAAAGAAACGACTAATCCTTACTTGGATTAGCGTTCCTACGAACACTCGTGTTAACTAAACAGTCTAACACAACAATTATTCACATTAAAGCCATCCAGGCAATCAACTTAAACATAGAGATAATAGAAACGACTAATCCTTACTTGTATTAGTTTTCCTATTAACCCACATGCTATTCTAGCATTAAGATTAAATTCACAACAATACCATCACGGTAATTATCACATATAATAGCGTTATTCTAACAGATATACAACCTATCATAACATTACTTTAATCACGTTTATTTATGAAATTAGTTCCCAAGCAAAACAACAGTTCACTCCAATTTAATTAACAATTAAATAATTGATAATTAATGAAACATGGAATGATTAAGCAAGAGCGAACCGCCACTTGCCTTAATCCGCAGAGTTGGAACGAGCCTAACGATGACGGGATTCCGGGCTCGACACGGGTATAGCTCCGATAGCACAACGACCTTCGAGTCCACCCATAAAGAAATCCTAAGTTAGATCCGCCATAAACAAGCACGAACGAAAGAAATCGAAAGGAACGATGCCACAACGACGACCACCAAAGCCAAAAGCCAAAAAAAAGCATTATGGACACTGGAGACGGTCGCCGTTCTTGGCGGCGGTCGCCGCAGTTCATCACGGCGGGCGCCGTGAAGAACACGGCGGTCGCCGTGAAGAACTCAGACGACAGAATCGGTGAGGAAACTCACCCAGAACATGAGCGACTCGGCCTCCTTCGACTTGCTTTGGTTTCTAACCACCAAGGGCTACCAAAAGCTTCACAAAGGCCACTGGAAACACACCAAACAACACCCCGACGATTGCTTCAGAAATCCGGCGAGGGCACCAAACTCCGGCGAGAGAGATTTTGAGATTGAGCTTCTGATTGTTGTGTGAAATCCGATCCCCAAGCCTCTCTTTTTATAGCCAGATCACAAGGGAGCATAATGATGGCCTAAATGGAGGCGTGGCGGGGCTAGTTCGGCGTCGTCAGACGCTCGCCGGCGACCATCGGGCAAAGACCTCCGGACAACAACGACGGCGGGCACCGTCATAAATGCGGCAGGCGCCGCCATCAATGCGGCGGGCGCCGTCATCAATGCGGCGGGCGCCGCCATAGGCCTAGCATCCCCAACTAGGAGAAGACTCGCCGACTCCTTGTGCCCAGCGACAGCGGGCGCCGCCATACCCACGGCGGGCGCCGCCACCCTGGCTTTGCCTTCATTGGCCTTGGACGAAATCAACATTAACCCGGGATCAAAATTAATCGTACACGAACGAGTAATTAACATCCAAAGCACGTTGTCTGTATTTTATTTCACTGAGAAAAATATTACAGAGATATAGCACATTACAGAATGTCTTAAACTCTCTGTATTAAATCCGACGTACAAAACGAGTGTTCGGGAAAATTCTAAAAATTCCCAAAATAACCTTATAAAAATACGGGGTATCACACCAGTCTTGTCATATGGTCAAAAAGACCAATCATGTCAAATACATGGGTACTTACTGGTTTACCCCTCTTAAGTTTGCACTCTAATATGGCCTTGTGAGTCTCATACCTCTCAATCCTTGCTTGTTCCTGAAACAACACTTTCAGGTTTTCAATGATTGTATGAGCATCTTGACATTCAAACCTCTAGAGAAGGCCAGGTTCCATAGCAGCGAGCATAAGACAGGTGACAGGCACCGAGTTAGCTTTTATCTCCTTTTCTTTCGCCTTCTCCTCAACAGAAGAAGCATCGGTCAAGGTAGGGATATGTATATCTAAGACGTCCTCACATCCTTCGGACCTGAGAACAATTCTCAAGTTCCGTTCCCAATCAAGGAAATTTGTTCCATTGAGTTTGTTCTTCTTAACAATTGAGCGAAGGGTGAATTTCAAGTTATCGTTGCTGGACATGATATCTACAAAGGAAGTAACATGCAAATAAGTTTATGCTTGACATGCAAAAGCTCAAAATTAAACATGTTTTAAAATTTAAGCAAATGCACATTTTATTCAAATTAAGTTTGTCCCTGGTGAATAAAATGATTCCAAGACCCTATCTCATATAAGACCCAAGCGTACTTTGGCACTTTCTCAAGTCTTATGTGATCAAGGTAAGTAACATTTACTAATTATAACTCCTTATAATTCTTGGTTGATGGCCCACATCCTATGTCAGGCTCATCTATATACCTCAAGATCCAAAACTTTGTATATTAGTCTCTTGTTGAGTATAACCATACCAAGATTTATGAATCCCTTATATAGATCCACCCTCACTATCCCAAGGTCAAAGAAGGACACCTCGCTTTGGCGAAACCTATCCAACGAATTCCAAGGGTCTCATGGGTTATGACATGAAAAGGCAATACCTCAATATTCTTTTAGGGACTTAAGCATGTAATGGTTGTCTATCTACTAGTGAATAAAATAGCATAAACAAACAATCATGCACGGCTTAAAATAATAAAGCATTCAAAATGCAATAATTAAATGTAATCCTAGTATGGTCCCTAAAAACCAAAATTAAAGATCTAATCTTCATGTGTGTTGTTCTTTATGGATCTCCATCCTTGGTATCCTTCATGGATCTCCATCCTTGGTCTTCATAGGATCTTCACTTCTTGTAATACATAATTTTCTAAATAATCTAATTATTGAAAATTAAATTACAAAAATACATAACGATACGCAGATCGTGTACAATAAAACATAATGATACACAGATCGTATTTTCTATCCTAAAGTGGGCCATACTAGTCACCTCATGCTAGCAATACTATCATAATATTAGAAAACATGCATGCAATAATAATATCAAATATTATCAACAATATTAATCTAATTAATAACAATAAACAATTTAAATAAATTTAAATAAAACATTATTAAATTAAATAAATCATCTCATGAGATAAATAATTCAATATCAAATTCTTAATTCAAATTAAAATCAATATATAGAATTAATCATAATTAATCATTAAAATACATTATTCGATAAAATATGCATAAACAAGGTAAAATATCAAATATCCCTATCTTTATTTAGTGGGAATCTATCCTAACAACTTTTAGGAAATTATATTGTAGATAATATCAAATATTGTCCTATTAGGCAAATAAGATCTTATCTTATATTTTAGGAAATTATCCCAAAACGCCAAATCTACCCAACCGGACTGAGTCACGCCCGAGCCTAGCTCGGACCAACCCGTGCCCACCGAACCACGCAGCCCATGCGGACTGACCTGAGCCCAGCCCGGACCAGCCACTAGTCGCGTGAGCCGTGAGTGGTTCAGCAGAACCGTGAACCGCGGTGCACCGGATCCGGTCCCAACCGCGAGCCACGAGCCGTGGTTCTGCAGAACGTACAGAACCGGGTCCAACCCGGTCTGCACCGCGTGAACCAGCTCGCAGCCAGCCTCGATATGCACCAGCCATACCCATCGCCATGAGTCGGGGTGCGTCCCGGATCCGATCCGGTTCGGTCCTTTTTCCCCCCAGAAAATTATGTATGAAACAATTTCATAAAAAACAAAAGTTTGTGAAAAACAAAATTTAGGGGATTGATCCATCTTATGAAAATCAAATTTTCCTTCTAATGATTTAAAACATGCCAAAAATTATATCTCTTGCATAATTAAATCACATGAATCAAGCATGGGTAGAACAATTTTACATGCATATTGGTTTATGAAGTTCTCAACTTTACTAATCCAATCAATCAAAATCACAATTTTAATCATGCAAATTAACCTATCAATTAGTTTACCACTTAATTTGAATCAAGACATGCATCAAAATTAACTCTTTTAAAAAATTTGATCCTATCAATTTATGCAAGAGGCTATGATACCACTGTAGGGATTAGATGCGTATAAGCGGAATTTCATAAAACTATTTTCTAGCATCTAACAAGGATCTCATGCATGAATCAATAGGGATCAATTAGAAGTAGAGTTACATACCGTTTGATGCGATTCTGAAACATTCCGGCATGATTTCAGCGGAGATCGAAAGCCCCAAGTGTGGCTTCTCTAATTGGTCCACATGAGTGTGGAATCTGGATCGCCTTTGGTCTCGTCTGCTAGAACGACGAACGAAGGAAACGAACTTGGCTTCTCTGGGAGAGGTTCGGCCGTGCAGGTAGAGAGGAGAGGAAATTGTCGGTTTTCCTTGTTCGTAACAATTACTTATAAGATCGTATCTTATCTTTGGTAATGGATATAATATCTTTATATTGTATCCATATATCTTCTAATAAGATATCTCCTTATCCAGCAATTATTAATGGTAACTCTTATACATTAATAATAAAAGCCAATCTCCCAATATAAGCCTATGGTCGAAATCTCCATGTCCCACATGGGCTTTCGGTTCAGTTTGATCCATCCCGATAACTCTATGTGTGTGACCTCATAGGACCCGGTTATTATAGTCATGGACCTAACCCGATTAATAGTCATATTCCATGTTCAGTAATTGCACCTTTGATTAAAGGACACAATTCCTACGTAATGGAAAATTTATATAAATTGTCTTAGTCATCACCAAGCTTTATAAAAGACTGGTCAAATTCTATTAATTTTAATCAAAATGCAAATATAATTGTTTAAACTTAATTCACACCTCATATAAGACTGGGTAAGTCATTTTCAAGTGTAACTATTGCATTTCATGCTTTATGTTCATGAAGTGACTCTTAAAGCAGGCTAGAATGTTATACATAAATGTTACTGTTTTATTTATATATAAAAAGTCCTATTTGCCAAAATGAGTAAGATTACCATTGATTGTTTTATAAAAAAATGAAGGGATTGTCAAAGGTTATAGGGATATAAATGAGTGCAAAAATGCTAATGATTTGATGAATATGCTACAAAACATACCTCGTATCAATATAACTCAAAAATCTTCATAGAAAATCATCACTCAATATCAATTTAAAATATCAATATTGCAAAGTAATGTAAGATATATATTGCCACTTTATGTCAAATGATTTTGACTCATTACTTAAAACTCTATAAACTTATTTTATGATAAAAAATATAATCCAATGTTTTTCCCAATAATAATCATCAAAAATATTATTTTGTATTAGTTTTTAAAATTTCTTATTAACTCTAACTTTCTATATTTATATCTAAATGTTAAATATTTGTTTAAGTACATGAGGTAATCTCTACAAACAACTATTAAAAGATATGTTTTATATTCCTCCGCATATAGACTTTTTTCTAGGTTCACTAAATTATCAAATAGAGTTAAGGAAAAGTAATTGATAGTGGTTTGTATGTATTTTTTTAGATAAATGTCAAGAGTTATATAAAAATAAAATAATTACATTAGATTTAAAAAAAATAGAATTGTTTAGACATTGTTGTTGCTTAATCTTTCTTCATTTGACATTTCATTCATCCACTTTTTTCTTCACGTATGTTTAAAATTTGACACAAATATAGCACATTGTGTTATGAAAACTAAACATTCTTCACCTTTTCATAGACTTGAATTTTATTATAAATAGCAAGATATTGTCAAAAAATAATCTATTGTCTGTAGACTATGTTTAGTAGTGAAATTTCAATTCTATACATGGATGCTTAATATACGTGCTTGTTTCAATATCATCCATCAAGTAATAAATGTTTTTAAGAAAATTATACAATAAAAGATTATCTGATATAAATATAATTAATAATAAATCCTTAAAAAGTAACATAGAGAAGTGCGTTCATTTCGATACTTGCAAATGATGATGAATCATGGCAGGCATGTGTGTTAAAGATTTTGCTTCATTATAGCAGTGATCACCTCCTTGCAAGTTTCTTGACACATAGGTTCTTATTCGAATGGAAAATGTATAAAATACATCATATAAATGGAGCCAAAGGGCTCACACTTCTCACTTTTTATTATAATTTGAAGAGGTTGTTCAAGTGATGGTTTAAAATAATATTAACATTATATCAGCTTAATTGGAATTAAATATTTTTTAGTAATAACTATGGTATTATATCACGTTAATTGAGCTTGGATAGTTACTTTTGCAAATTAATTGTTATGTAACCGTTTTCTACTTTACATGTATTCAGATTTGGTAACATATTATATAGTTCAAAACAAATACTAATCATTAATATCTACAATTAATTCGTTGAAATGGCCGTTTTTTGTATTGCAGAGTCGTTCAATGGAAGGTAAAAAGGCCGGCCATTTGCCTTATGTAATCGAACAATAGTCTTTGATTTGGCCGTTGATGGAAGGTAAATGATTATTTTACTTTCATTTGAATAGATAAAGAGATGGATTATTATTGTTATATATATATATATTATATAAATAGATATATAAGTAAATATATACTTTTGATAATAAAAAAATCAGATTAGAATTGATAAATCATAGTTAATATTAATTCAAAAAAATTTATTGTCGATTAATATGAGGATTTTGTGTAATTAATCTTTAATTTTAATTATAGCTTCATTCATTTTAAATTGATTTAATAATAATTATAAGAATCAATAATATGTAGGCTTAATGATGGTGCATTAATTGTCAAAAGTCTATTTTATATGTTTATAGAAGATTAGCGGTCTCAGAGATTCCCTTTCTTGTCTAAAATCAACACCTTTAAACGGTCTATATATGCTTGTAAGCCAAGATAAACCATCATAAAGTTGATCGTGGGTAAATACATGCCTAGGAAGATACAAGCCTACTTGAGATAATGATTGTCCTTCTTTTATTAATCGTCATGGCAAAGGACACAATCAATGAGAACTGACAACGTTGAAACATGAACGATAAGGGGGAATTTGATGGACTTATGAGCATTTTGGGTATGGGTATTTGACCAATATTGTGACCACTGATAATCCCCCCTTCAAACATTCGGGTGCGCAATTTAGTGACAATCAATCTTGTCCCATTGCATAGACCATTTGGTTGGTTTATATATCGCAGCACATCACAAGAACACCTAGTTTTAACTTCAACACATGATTTGAGACACCAAAACATGTGATGTTATGTAATATATGAGATGAATACATGAAAGCATCATTTTAATCTACCTGGGAAATGTTATCTTCACTATAATAAACCTTATGTTCCCCTGGTATTAGAGAAAACAAATAGTTATTCGCTTCATAGAAAATGTTTGCTCTCTTAAAATATTGAGGTTGGACCAAGTGTTGAAGCAAGGAAGGGTATGTAGCCTCAATAATAGATGCAAGAGATCATCGTTATCTATTGATCAATTATTCTTGTGGAAACTCTATAGTTGCTTCTCCATCATTAGGGCCTCCAATGGTATCATTACCAACTTGAAGAATCCATTATGCAAACTCTTGCATGTCTTGAAATTGGAAGCAAGAGAACCTTGTTGAAGCCCACCCATATAAACATTTTTACATGTCATAATTAATCCTACTTTTACCAATTCATTAAGCAACAAAATAATTTAAAGCATATAAGAGTTTTATACCTAACAATCTTTCCATAGATATAAAGAGTTAATTGTAGTGTATACAATATCCTGTATAGTTCCTTGAATCACAACCGACAAGATTTGTCTGAAGTCACCATCAAAGACAACGACTTTGCCTCCAAAAGGTTGCTCCATGCTCACAGGATTGGAAAATCTTATTACATCCATCTAGTTGCGATCTAGTGCTTTAAAGCAAAATCTTTTTGTCATTGAACATTCATCCCATATATTAAGTTTTGCAATTGATAATAATTCTGCCAACGGGCTCCCTACTTTAATCTGACAAGTTGAATCTTCATATATATCTAGTGGAATTATAAATCTTGAATGCACACTTCTCCCCCCAAGGATCAATAAAGATGCAATACCACCTGAAGCGACCGTTAGTACAATTTCCCCTCTACACCTGATTGCATATGACAATGCTATCCATACAAAGGTCTTGCATGTTCCTCCATGTCCATAAAGGAAGAAAACACTTCATGTATTGTTGTTAACAACAAACATTATCTTTCCATATACAATCATTTGCTCGTTTGTCATGCTGGACAAAAGTCTTGAATGCTCACTACTTAGTTGTTGTTTGTCATAATGAAGTTCCTCTTGTATGAACTTGTTGCTACCTTCACTCAAAAGGATGTCATTCGTAAATGCATGGATGAATAGCGTCGAATGCTACTTCCATTACGTTCCAACAATAACTGAAGCTCTACCAATGCATAATTTTCTAGTTGTTCATCACTGAGCTGCAAATCCGCAAAACGTGATGGTATTTAAAATTATATATGAATTTGACTTTATATAAAAATAAATATATGACATCTTGACATTAAATATAAATATTTGTTAAGGTGTTTCCTAGTTTCATCTATATTTATACTAAATTCTTAATTATCTCTCTTACGTGTCACTGTGTTAGTGTTTGGCAACAAATGTTAAAAGAAAACAATAGTGCACAAACACATCTTATTTGATTTTTTAAGTTCGACTATATCCTTACAATTCTAAAAATATAGATATGTTGGAGATTTTAGGTTTTTTTAAATGATTGGGCTGCACCCGAATTTTAGCGGGTTGCCTACGTACCTTCTTAAGAAGGATCAAGCCTTACGTAGTTGAGAGTGTTTTATTTTTTCGCACATTAGAGGAACAAGTCTAAACCCACCTTCTAGAAAAGGCTGCCTAAACAAGATCCGACTATCATTTGTACGTCGTGAATAAGATCCAACCCACCTTCTAGGAAGGGTTCTCTAATCTTTCACTAAAATATAAATATGCGAAATTGCATAAAATCATCCGTTATATAGACCTATTTAACTACAACCACCCCATATATAGCTAATTATTTACAATCATCCCGAAATTCAGTGATTAAGGTTTTCATGAGAACTAATCTTGGGGTGAGAAGTGAGAAACAACATGGGCCATTGGATGAGGGGATGAAGGACTAAGATTAGAAGATGAAAATTTTAAGTGAAAAAATACGGTGGTAAAATCTGTAATTTCGGCGAATTTTTTTTTTTTTGAACATGACCGTCCAGATTATGAACATGACTTTTCGTTGACATGAACATGTTATCTATGAACATGACTGCCCAGATAATGAACATTTGGTGTCACTTTATAAACGCGAAGTTTCACATTTCGCACGGTAAAGACATTTCGCACCGGAACCTCCCTCTAAATTCAGTTAACAATCCACCACCTTAGCCTCAAATCCGTAAAATATTGTCATTAGGAAGGCTGAAATTACCAAAATACCCCCATAATTTGTGTTTTTTCCGGTTTTTATTGGGTTTGAGAATTTAATTTTGCTTTCACGAGTGAACCAGTATGTTTGCTTTTTTAACCAAAACCCGAGTTCATTTGATTGCTTTTTTTAACCAAAACCCGAGTTCATCTTTTCATGTGTAAACCCTGCACTCCTCTATTCGTCCTCCTCAAGCAATTGAAGATTGAGCATCTCAATCATGTTCGTCGGTGCCCTCCGTTGCCGGATTCGGCCCCACCACCACCTCTGCCACTAACGAGCTCGGACATGGATGCAGTGGAGCTTCTCTTCATCTTCGTGATACTTCTCGAAACCATAAAATTGGACAGAGAAGAGCTCGCGTATGGCGAATCCTTCCCTACACTGCTGACATCTCTAAGAAAAGTCAGAGAAGAGTTCAAGGTGTGGTTGTATGGACACGATGGCTAATCTAGTGAAGGTTCAAGACATTGCCGGAAAATTCCGTCGGAGATTGAACCTCTATACCCCCCGGGCTTCGATTGTCCTCTGCACCTCTGCCCCAAATTGGTAATCTCGGGCTTCGATTCAAACCCCCTTTACACCCTAAATCCCCGATCAAACCTCTGTACCTCCAATCGGGGCTCAATAAACAACAACAATAAACTCATACTGTTTTCAAATTCACGAATAATCTCGGTGTCTCCCATGCTGGCGTGATGCACAAAGTCGCAACCCACTTCGTTGAGCCTTAGCTCGCTTAATCTATCAGATCTGCCTCCAAACCTCCCTCGTTCATTTAATTTGCAGAAGATCCCTAGCTCGCTCCATCTATCGGATCGTCGGGCCCTAGCTCGCTCAAATTGTGTCACCGAGAGCCATGGATAACCTTTAACCCTAAGTGTGCAAAAAAAACCCAACCCAGTTGTATATGGCAGAAGAAGTTCCCAAATAAATCACCAAAATCGGTTCAATTTATTTGCAATAAAATTTATATTTTTATGAAACCTAAGGGTATTTTGGTAATTTCAGCCTCCCTAACTGCAAGATTTGACGGATTTGAGGCTAAGGCGGTGGATTGTTAACGGAACTGAATTTAGGGGTGGTTGTAAATAATTAACTATATAAGAGGTGGTTGTAGTCAAATAGGCCTATAGAACGGGTGGTTTTCTGCAATTTTGCCATATAAATAACTCCATTTTTGGTGAATTTTATTTCAAAATTAGAGTTGTGATTGAACTCGATGAGTAATTGCTTTTTATCGAGTTTCCTATGTATCCTTTGAAAGAGATCAAATCATATGTAGTTTTAAAATAGAACCAATTTAGTTTAACTTGGTTTTCATTTGAGATTTGCGATTGTTCTTAATATGTATTATATTTCGATATTGAGTTTTTACGTAGCCTTAGAAAGCATCAAGTCTTCACGTAATTCTAAATAGAATATTTATTTCAAATTTTGGTTGAAATTTTAGTTGTCACTGAATCCGATATATATATATATTTGAGTTTGATATTGAATTTCTTACCTATTTGTTTAATACAGAATCAAGTCTACGTAGTTCTTAAATAGAATATTTATTTCAAATTTGGTTGAAATTTTTGTAATATCCCTCATTTTATAAGGAAAATTTTGAATTTTCTTATGCCCATATTACAAGTCAGATTAAATTCAGAGAAGTACGAACATTCTATGAAATGTTTGATCTCTGTAATATTTTTTCTGAGTAATATAAAATACAGTTAATGTATTTTTGGGTTAAAAGGTCGTTCGTGTACGAATATATTTAACCCGAGGTTAAAAATATCTAACCACTTGGTAAATAAGACAAACCGTACAAAAGGGGGTAAAAAGGGCCTTGACCGCACCCCGCGGTCAAGTGGCCGCACCCGCGGCGAAGGCCAAATTTGGAGGCGATCACGAAGTTGGCCACCGTACCCCACCGCACCCTGCCGCACCCCGCGGCCATCGTCAGCTCCGACGTCATCGCGATAAGTCGCAGGCCGTAGCTCGCCTTAGTTGGCCTCCTAGCTGACTATCTGGTCGGGCCACCTCCTCCTTGACGTCATTGGTTGGTAAGCTCCATACTTGTGGTATATAAGAAGGAGGAGAAGCCATGGACGAGCTCCATATTCTTCCTCTAAAAAATTCTCTGAAATCTCCATTGTTGTCAAGCTTGTGAGCTTCGTTTGAGAAGAGATCGAACCCCTTTGAGTGTTTACAAAGGTGATCTTAAGTGGTGTTCAAAGGCCTAAGAAGGTTGGGGATCAAACCACAAACGAATCGAAGGCGAACGAATCAAATTGGGTGAGTTCGCCATCGAAGCTGTCAAAAGCTCGCCACTGACGCCTGACCGCACCCGCGGCAAGGGCTCCACCGCACCCGCGGTGAGCCTTGTCCGGGGTGTGTGTTCTTGGGTGTTTGGCTTTGGGCGAGGCTTGACCCCTTTGATTCCTTCCTTATTCTTTTAGATTCATATATGTAGATATTGAATCTAACTTAGGGTCTTGTTATGGGTCGTTCCAGAAGGATTTAATATCCAGGATCTATCCCAGTTTTAGACTCAGGAACCGTTGTCTCTAAGCTTGTTAAAGCTTTCGTCTGATCTAAGGCAAGTGGCGGTTCACTCTTGCTCATCATTCCATATTTCCATTAATTATCAATAGTTTGATTGTTAATTAATTTGGAATGATTTACTGTTCTGTTGGGAATAGTTTGATAAATGATGTGAAAAGAATATGATATTATAATAGGTTGTATATCTGCTAGAACAACGCTATTATAGATATATATTTATGATATTAGCCTGGAGGGCTTTGATATGATTATTACTGTGTTGAACTGTTTAGTTAGCACGAGTATTCGTAGGAGCGATGAGTTATTCGAGGTCCAGTCATTTCTTAATAATGATTAATGGTGCAAAGGGTGATAAACCCAAAAACCATTTGGTGGGTCATGACCGATCTCTATACTCGGGTATAGAGATGGTGGCACTTAACTGATGCTACAAATCTTGGGATTCGTCCCATTCAGGAGTATGTCCCTCATGGCGAAACATATATCCTATATGTCCCTCATGATGAAACATATACTCAATATATGTCCCTAATGGCGAAACATATATTTAAAAGTCTATAACGTGATGCGCGTTTGAGAATTTAAATAAGATAAGTGCCGTCGTAGCACATGATTAATATACTTCAGACGAGTAGTACAGGTAGGGAATAGTGCAGCTAGGAAAGCTCATCTTGACTTTGATCAGAGTACTGTTCTCTTTCCAATCTGGATTCGCATTAAGCGGTGAGGTTGGTCGTGAACCGAAACATCAAGTCGTTTTTGAACGCTTGTATGATTAATTAATGTTCCCCAACATTTGTCATATTTCCGATAAGACTCAATTCGTTGGAGTCTTCTTTGGGATTGATTTCTGTGAGACTTGGTCTTTCAGAATCTTCTCTTGATCATGCCTCTTCATATGTTTCAGTAGAGTATGGTGGTTGACTATCGTTATCGGTTTTGATTCGAGGAGCGATGAGTCTAACCTAATTCGACTACTTCGAACCACTCTGCTTCGTACCCTTGCATAGTCTTTCATTAGACTAACCAACCGTAATTTTTCTCTGCATGGTTGGCTGGTGTCATCCGTTCGATTCGGCACATCAGATAAGAATCCGAGAAACAAAGGCTAGAACGACTATAAAAGCAAACAGTGTTTTAATGGATTTATCAGGTTGCGATCCTTGGCGGGTGATCATTACGATCAAGACCCTTGTATTTATACTTTACAAAGACTTCCGTTGATTACTCTGTTTTGTCCTATGGGGATTGGGATGTAATCCCCAGACATATGTTTTAACCAAAGATTTTGATGTTTACATCATGATTGTTGTTTATGATTTGTATTTAAACCAGTAAAGCCTGGGGTGGCTTCGGTGTGGAAACCGAGGTCACTGGTGGTAATACCTTTCCAAATGGGTTACGATTTGGGGGTGTTACATATCTGGTATCAGAGCCGATTTTTTTTTTAACGGGTTGGGATTTTATAAATCATTTACTCGTTTTAAATTGAGAAATGTTTTCGAAGGCTCTGAATTTTCAAAGAAATTTTTTACCGTTCTAGTCGTGCCTTCTTCTTTAGTCTGATATGGAAACGAACTTCCATATTTAGAAAGACTAATTCTCTGTTCGTCACTCGTAGATTCTGAGTGTTTTCGTTTCTCTTCAGAAGGACTCGGAAGAAGCCGAGGTGGTTTCGCCATCTCCAGTAAGGCTTGAATTCCCAGTTCCCTCGTTATGATTTGAGGTTGTAGAATCTAGTAACTCGGAAGTTCATCTAATAAAGTTTACCTAGTTTGATCCTTTCCGAGTTGATTGTTACATTAAGTATACTGTAAGGTATTAATGTATAAAATCCTTGGAAATTGATCGGTAAATAGATGATGAACACAAGGAACAAGCTCGTTCTGGTGCTGGGCCGAGTAACAATCTCGGACATAACGAGAGAAATGTTGGAAATCCTGAGAATGTACATGAGTCCAGTTCCCAACATAATCCCGGAGGCAATGACCCAGCTCAGGGCAATGCTCCAAGGATATTTGATGAAGCGGCCGTTGCAGAAATTCGAGGAATTTTCATGCAAGCAATGAACGATGTCCTACACCCGAATATGCCTCAGGCGCAAGATGTGCCGGCATCTTCAGCGACCCCGAGAGTTGGAGAATAGGAAACTCATGTACCTTTGCATCATGAGAATGTGGTCAGGAGCAGGAATGATTGTGGCCGAGCGCTGAAAGCCATAAATTCTATGAGACCTGACAGCTTCAATGGGAAGGGTGAACCAGTTGAAGTAATGCATTGGTTTTCCCACATAGAGCGGTTGTTCCGCAGTGTGGAGTGCACTGAGGCTGAGAAGGTGCACATAGCTTCTCTTCAACTGAAAGGAGATGCTAGTGAGTGGTGGGAAAACACTAGTCTTGCTGATAGCCCTGATTTGAATTGGGCAATGTTCACGACCAAGATGACTGACCGATTCTTCTCTCGGGCAATGAGGGAGGAAAAGTGCAAGGAATTTCTTTACCCTAAGACTGAAGGGTTAAAGGTGAATGAGCTGGCAACCAAGTTCAATCACTTGTTGTGGTACGCTGGATTAGTAGTATCCAGTGAAGAACAGAAAATCTGGCATTTCCACGAGTGGATGAGCCCAAAGATTAAGCCAATGATGTTGAGCCACAATTGCTCTACCTTGAAGCAATATGTGGATGCGGCTTACAAGTTGGAGGTGACTCTGGATGAGTCGACCAAGAGAAAGAATCGTCAGAGGTCGACGCAAAATCAACCTCAGGCAAGTGGATTCAAACATCCTGCGCCACCGTCTAACTTTGCTAAATCCAGCAAGGCGAAAACGGGTGGGGCTCAAGGAGAGTCGACACAGCAATCGGGTCAGGACAAGAGTCCGATCCTATGTTATAATTGTGGTGCTGCTGGACACAAGAGTATTGCGTGTCCGAAGGAAAGAAAGACATGCTTTGGTTGTGGGAATGAAGGGCATTTGCATAAGTTCTGTTGGTAGGGAAAGCAGAAAGGAGCGGAGTCACAGCAGGGGTTTGTTAATCAGAGTAACCGACCCAGGTTTAAACTAGCAGAGACTCCTAGTCCTTCGATGCAGACAGCTGCACAGAACAAGGGGAAAGCCCCAATGGCTTCTGGGAGTCAAGGTCAACGCCTTTACGAGATGCGTGAGGCGGATGGACCCGATGCTCCATATGCTTAAAGTGCTTATTACCTTCTGTTGGTATGTTATTGATTTGGGTGTTACCCAGTCTTTCATTTTAGATAGTTGTGTAGTAAGTTAAGTTGTGTGTGCAACGAGGTTGTGAACCTTTTGTTGTAACTCTTCTTATATATGAACCTTTGGTTTATACCAAGTTAGTGTTTCGTTGCTTGGTATGGGGTGAGGTCTTGTGTTCGAGACTCACCAACAACCTCTTAGGAGATGGCTGCCTATTAATTAGGTGGAGCTACCAAGGATGGATTGAGATGTATGGACAGCGGCTCATGGCAATAGTGGACGCTGGTAATGGTTGGGCCTGGGCTCGGAGCCACTAGTGGGCCGTTTGTGAACCATGTAATGGGTTGGTCTAAAATGGTGACCATTTAGTTGGAACCAAGCGTCTTTTGGAAATTCTGATTACCATTTAGGGTAAGAAGTTCGAAGCGGATTTGATCCGAATAGCCATGGCTCCATACGATAATTTCTCGGTATGGATTGGCTGACACATCATGGGGCGGTAATCGACTTCAGTGCAAGAACTATGACGGTTTCATCTGGGGCCAAATTGTGTGCAAATTTAAGGGTTAGAATGACGCTGATAACGACAAGCTTATCAATGCGATGGCTGTGTTTAAGCTACTTCGACAGGGTTGTGTCGGGTACCTTTGATATCTGGATGCGCCCATGAAAGATGAACCATCAGTTCTTGATATTCATGTGATTCATGAATTTCCTGATGTTTTTCCGGAAGAGATTCCTGGATTACCCCTGCATCGTGTCGTGGAATTTTCTATTGATCTAGAACCGGGTACTGCGCCGATCTCGAAGGCACCGTACAGGATGGCTCTTGCTGAGATGCAAGAGTTGAAGAAGCAATTAGAGGATTTTCTCGACAAAGGTTATATAAGACCGAGTGCATCGCCTTGGGGTGCTCCGATCTTGTTTGTCAAGAAGAAAGATGGATCGTTTCGACTTTGTATCGTCTATCGTGAGTTGAATAAAGTCACGATCAAGAACAAATATCCTTTGCCAAGGATTGATGATCTGTTGGATCAGTTGCAGGGAGCTAAAGTCTTTTCCAAGATCGATCTGAGATCTGGTTATCATCAGCTCAGAATTCGTGAGGAAGATATTCCGAGGACTGCATTCCGGACGAGGTATGGTCACTACGAGTTCGTAGTCATGCCATTCGGACTTACCAACGCTCCAGTGGTCTTTATGGACTTAATGAATCGATGTTTTCACCAGTACTTGGATAAGTTCGTGGTGGTTTTCATCGATGACATTTTGATTTATTATCCGAATGAGAAAGTTCACGAGGAACACCTTCGGATTGTGTTGTCAATCCTTAGACAAAATGAGCTGTACGCTAAATTGTCTAAGTGCGATTTTTGGATCAAGGAAGTGGCTTTCTTAGGCCATGTGATCAATGAGAAGGGGGTAATGGTTGATCCCCAAAAGATTGAAGCAGTAGCTAACTGGAAGCGGCCTCAGAATGTGAAGGAGGTGCGCAGTTTCCTTGGACTTGCCGGATATTATAGACGGTTTATAGAGGGATTTTCTAAGATCGCTCTACCTATGACCGGTCTACTTCGCAAGGTCCACAAGAAGTTTGTCTGGAATGACAAGTGCGATGCCAGTTTTCAGAAATTGAAGCAATGTCTGACCTCCGCACCAGTGCTAACGCTACCAGACGGAACTGATGATTATGCGGTCTATAGTGATGCTTCGAAGAGTGGTTTGGGATGCGTGTTGATACAAAGAGGCAAGGTTATTGCTTACGCGTCAAGGCAACTGAAAACCTATGAAGAAAACTATCCGACGCATGATCTGGAGTTAGCGGCGGTAGTGTTTGTCCTGAAGATTTGGAGACATTATCTCTATGGCGTGAGATGCCAAGTCTTCACCGACCACAAGAGTTTCAAGTATGTATTCACTCAGAAAGAGTTGAACATGAGACAACGTCGTTGGTTAGAACTACTCAAGGACTATGATCCCGAATTACTGTATCATCTGAGCAAGGCTAATATATACTGTCTCATGTTCTAAGGGAACAAAAGCTTACACACACCTCACTTCTTTTCTTTCTCTTTTTCGTTCTCTCTGTTTTCCGTCATCATGGTTACTTAGAAATGAATCCATACTTCTAATAAATACAACACGGTAAAACCCTAATTGTAACAAGATAAGATCTTTCCAAATAAAGTTATAAGAAGATAGGATTGCTGGAGGAATAATATCCCAACCGTCTATATTAATCAAGGAAGAAATTCCCAAAATTAATATAATCGGATGAGATATGATTCTTCTCTCTCCAATTCACTTATCTAAGGAAAGATTCCCTAAGATAAAGAATCGGGCTTCTCTCTCCAAATCTTCTCCAACGACTAGATCCTTTCAGCCGAAGTCTTCAATCCTTGACCGCGTGATTCTTCTTTGATTTGTTTCCATGATTGTCACACTGGATTTCTTCTTTCCTTCCGCAGCTTCGATCTCGTTCGTCGCTTCAGTTCCTTGCTGGGTAACAAAGCACATGAACAAAGCTTTGGTCCTCCCCACGATCCTTTGTTGCAATGGTTTCCCTGAGACAACTGTCTTTGTTCCTGAAACACTTAGTACCCAGATTAGTTGAATGTTTGTCACTTATCAAAACTTAAGGAATTCAACAAATTCCCCCTTTTTGATGGTGACAAACATCCTTGACAATAAAGCATACACAAACGAGATAAAGACAGTTGTATGGGGAAAAGTTCTCCACACAAGACCATAATAGTTCCCCCTCAACACAACAACATATGAAACCATGTACTGTTCCCCCTTAACCGAAGCTACCTGTCATTTTCCCCCTTTTGGCATCATCAAAAACATAGGTAAGGAGATAGAGAGAAAACGACCACATTAAGATGAGCAACACCCCCTTTTGCATTAGATTGAAACGCACAAACAAAGACTGCATGTAAAGACAACTACAAAATAAGCAAAGATAACACATATGATCAACATGCCAGTTAATGGAAGCACATGAGCCAGAGACAAGGAAAATCAAGCAGTAAGGGATAAATGTGCTAGGGAACAAAAGATGAATTAGTTAGCTAGAGAACGACGAATCAAGTACCACTGGTGCCTGTAGAGAGATCCGGAGTATGAGTAGCCGTTAGAGCACGCACATCCTCCATAAGTCGCCTTTATTGTTCTGCCAATCAATGATATTGCGCGAGACAAACTCTTTACGGCCCTTCGCAGATTTGTTCCCCTTCAGACCCAACCAACACCTTTTTGCAACACAAACTGCTTCTTGTGTAGCTTACTAGCATCCAACCGCCAGTAGAAGAAAGATTCATTTGTCCCCTCTTTGTATTCCCTGTGGTGTTCCAGTTTTTTTTTTTTTTTGAAACAGCACACGGGAGTAACATGACAACTTAGCAGAAAACGCCATAGATAGGAGGGGAGAAAACACAAGAATCCTTTTTCATATCTTTTCAAGTATTAAGGAAAATGATCACAATCTTCTTCTTTCATTCTTTTACCAAAGATCACAGCCAAGAAGATATTTTCCAAAAATAAATCTTGTAAAAGATTCTGTCCAAATCCATCAAAGCCCACAAAATCTCAAGCACAACAACCATCACGCAACCACCACATCACCTTTTATGCACGAACACTTCTCAAACAGTTGCAAGCCATCATTACACATCATAACTGTCAAATCCCAGCCATAGACCACAGAGGCGAAAATTCATATTCTCGACTTTCCGAAAAAAAGTAGAGGAGTGTGATGCGGGGGTAATGTTACCAGAGAGGGTACAAAGAACATCACACATAAATATATACGAGAATTTTTAATAATGTTTATCATGAATGAGAGGCTCCCAGATTTGGATGATTAGAAGGGCTCATAGGGAGCATCAAGCATGATGGCTAAGGTAAGATGTAGAATCAACAATCATTTGGGCTTATGATGGGGGAACTGAGCATCAAGTTGACTCTTTTGGGCTGAATCATGTATAGCCAAGATAGCATGGATGATCATGCATGAAAATTTGCACATAAGTGAAGTATTAACATGAGTCTAAGCAAGTTGTCCAACTAATGAGCAAGAAAATGGATGCAGATCAGGACATGATGATTAACCTTGCACACTTTACCAAGTAATTTAGCCAATCATCGAGGGAACAAAACAAATAGACATTTAGTTTAGAGAGATCATACCTAGTTTCATACGGAACTGTTCGAAGGGTTCCCTGTTTAGAGCCTTGGTAAAGATGTCGGCAATTTGATCCTTAGTTCCACAGAAGTCCATTGTCACCAACCCTTTCTCCACACAATCACGTAAGAAGTGGTGTCTTATCTCGATGTGCTTGGTACATGAGTGTTGCACCGGATTCTTGGAGATATTTATGGCACTGGTATTGTCACAGAGAATGAGAATAGAGTTAAGAAGAATACCGTAGTCGCTGAGTTGTTGTTTAAGCCATAGGAGTTGTGTGCAACAAGCAGCGGCGGCTATGTATTCCGCTTCTGCAGTGGATAGAGCGACGGAGTTCTGCTTCTTTGACCCCCAGGAAACTAAACACGGCCCAAGGAACTGAGCCATTCCTGATGTTGATTTTCTATCCACTTTGTTCCCAGCGAAGTCAGCATTTGTGTATCCGACTAGATCGAGGCTTTCTCCCCTGGGATACCACAAACATAGATCATCTGTTCCCTTCAAGTATCTCAGAATCCTCTTCACTGCTTTGAGATGTGTTTCTTTGGGATCGGCCTGAAAACGAGCACAAAGACATACACTGTACATAATATCAGGTCTACTAGCAGTGAGATAGAGAAGCGAACCTATGATTCCTCGATAGAGAGATGGATCAATTCCCTGTTCATGTTCGTCTTTTCCCATTGGGTTGTTTGGAGAGATGAGAGTGGTGAAGGGTTTTGCGTCAGACAATCCAAACTTTTTGACACATTCCCTTAGATACTTCTGTTGATGCACTTTGGTTCCCTCATCCCCCTGAGAGACTTGAAGGCCTAAGAAGAACTTGAGTTCTCCAACCATGCTCATCTCGAATTCACTGGCCATTAGCTTAGAGAATTTCTGAACCAGTTTATCATCTGTAGAGCCAAAGATGATATCATCCACATAGACTTGTACCACCAGAATATGCTTCCCTTCCTTCAAAAGGAACAAGGTGTTGTCGACCTTTCCACGAACGTATCCGTGCGTCAGAAGGAACTGTGAGAGCCTTTCATACCAGGCCCTCGGGGCTTGCTTGAGACCGTACAAAGCTTTGTCTAGAATATAGACATGGTCGGGTTGGGTGGTGTCCTCAAAGCCGGGAGTTTGCTCCATATAGACTTCCTCCTTGAGAACTCTATTCAAGAAGGCGGTCTTGACATCCATCTGTTGCAGCTTGATACCATGGAAAGAGGAATAGGCAATTAGGAGTCTTATTGCTTCTAACCTGGAAACTGGAGCAAAGGTCTCATCATAGTCGATGCCTTCCTGCTGGTTGTAACCTTTCACCACCAGCCTTGCTTTGTTCCTTGTGACTTGACCTTGATCATCCAGCTTGTTCCTGAACACCCATTTGGTTCCTATCACTGTTCTGTTCCTTGGACGAGGAACTAACCGCCAAACCTTGTTCCTTTCGAACTGATGAAGTTCTTCTTGCATGGCGTTTATCCAGTTAGGATCCTTCAATGCTTCTCCTACGATTTTAGGTTCTTGTAAAGAGAGAAAAGAATTGAAAGCACAAAAGTTATGTAGGGAAGATCGAGTGCTTTGAGGTGCTCCCTTTCTATAGTCTGTGACGATTAGTTTGACTGGATGAGCCCACTTTTGCTGATAGTTTGGAACTTGGAGATTGTTGATGTCGAACTCCTCTGAATTAGCGTTGCCAGCGTTTGAGCTTTCACCAACAGTTTTATCAGTATTAGGACTGACATCTCCAGTTCTGTCAACAGTAGAGCTGTCCTCAGAGGGATCAGCTGTGCCATGACTTGGGCTCTGTTCCCCCTGAGGTGCCTGAGGTGTTTCTGGTGGGTGAGCATTTTCTTCATTTCCATCTGAGTTGGCGGAGTTGAGAGTTCTCGGTGTTGAAGGACCATTCTGAGTTTCTTGATCTTGAGAGGTCCCATCACCGACATTGCTTTCTACAAGCTGAAAGAAATCATCTTCGGATAGCTCGGTATTGGAGGGAACACTGCCTGATTGTTCCTGCACATTGTTACCAGCCATAACTGATTCATCAAACACTACATGAATGCTTTCCTCTACCTTTCTGGTTCTCTTGTTGAATACTTTGTAAGCCTTGCTTTGCTGAGAGTATCCTACAAAAGTTCCTTCATCACTCCTGGGATCGAACTTCCCAAGAGAATCTTTCCCGTTGTTGTGGACGAAGCACTTGCAACCAAATGTGCGCAAATGAGACACATTAGGTTTCCTTCCCTTAAGAAGCTCATATGCAGTTTTGTTCAGGAGAGGACGAATGGTTGCTCTATTCAGAACGTAACAAGCAGCATTCAGAGCTTTGGCCCATAAACTCCTAGGAAGACCACTTGAGATGAGGAGGGTACGCGTCATGTCTTCCAGAGTCCTGTTCTTCCTTTCCACAACCCCGTTTTGCTGTGGGGTCCTGGGAGCAGAGAAGTTGTGGTTAATACCTCTGTTCCTACAGAGGGATAGAAACTGAGAGTTCTCGAATTCTGTTCCATGATCAGTGCGAATAGACCCCAAGGAATGTCCAGTGCTCCTTTCGGCTGCCTTAAGCCATGACTCAAACTCAGCGAACACTTCATCCTTTGATGAGATAAATAGAGTCCATGTGTACCTGGAATAGTCATCAACAATAACAAAGACATATGCATTTCCCCCATGACTCTTCGTGCGCATTGGCCCACAAAGATCCATGTGGACTAATTCCAGAGGACGAGTAGTACTTACATCCCCTTTTGACTTGAAAGAGGATCTGACTTGTTTTTCTTTGATGCATGCATCACACACATCATTTCTCATAACTTCAACCTTAGGGAGACCGTTCACCAGCTCTTGTCTGTGAAGTTTGGAAAGGAGTTGAAGGCTAGCATGTCCAAAGCGTTTGTGCCACAAGTCTGATGTCCCAGCAATAGACGACAGACAAAGGTCCTTGTCAGGGATGAAAGCAGGGTCGACCTTGTAAACGTTGTTGTCGCAGATCCCTTTGAGTAAGATTTTCCATGTACTTAGACACTCAACATGACAATCATCGGTGGTAAAGACTACTCTATTTTTTCTGTTTTGGCATATTTGAGCCACACTAAACAGGTCAAATTTGAGATTATTCACTAGATTTACGTTATTCACAGTGATGTGTTTAGAGAGTCTTACTTTACCGATACCACAAACCTCACCCTTACTTTTGTTTCCAAAAGTTATCGATGCCCCTGAGGCTGGCTGAAGAGAGGTGAACCACTCACTGTTCCCTGTCATGTGACTTGAGCACGCACTGTCAAGATACCAAGAGCCTTTCCTTGCTTCCTCCTCGGATTTATGAGCACCATCTTCTGATATGTTGTGATCTTTTGAGCTCATCAAACAGATATCCTTTGAGAGAGGAGATGCTTCATCATCTGAGTTGTAGTCACCCCACTTCGCACCCTTTGCTTATTCCTCTTTCCGGGTCTGAGGAGAACCTGCCGCTTTGTTGAGACAGTTTTTGGCGAAGTGTCTGTTGTCATAACAGTGGAAGCAGACAACCTCCTTCATGTCATTGTGAACCATGACTGAACCCTTAATGCCTTTGTTTCGAGACCATATCTTCTTCATGACTTGAGTGATGAGAACCACACTTACATCACCTTCTCGAGAGTCTCCATCCAAGGCATTTCCTGACGACATCTTTCCTGCAAAATCTGTAACTAAAAACGAACAATCTAGAGAACCAGGCTCTGATACCAATTGTTGGATCATTAGAGTTACGTCTGAGGAAAAAAAAAGCTTTATTCCCACTACAGATATTGATAAGGTCATCTCGGCTGAAATTCCACACCCAACAGAGGATGTTGATTTATACAAGGCGGTGACAAATTTCATGATGCATGGTCCATGTGGAGCTTCTAATCCATCCTCTCTGTGTATGGCAGATGGAAAGTGTATAAAGTACTTTCCAAAACAATTTGTTGAACATACATTTGTTGATGAAGATGGATACCCTTTATATAGAAGGCGTGAAGATGGTAGAACGATCGAAAAGAGTGGTTCCTTACAATGCATTTCTTCTCCTAAAGTACAATGCACATATAAATGTTGAATGGTGTAATAGATCGGGCTCTATCAAGTATTTGTTCAAGTACATTAATAAAGGGCATGATCGCGTCATTGTTGTAATAACAAGGTCTGATGCAAACAATTCCGGTGATGATGGTATGGACGAAATAAAAAACTACTACAATTACCGCTACATATCGGCGTGTGAAGCTGTTTGGAGGATTTTTGGCTTTGATATTCATTACAGGACTCCTGCTGTTCAACGGTTGAATTTGCACCTTCCTGGTGAGGAAAGCGTTTTATTTGATGATGGTGATCCTATTGATGCAGTCTTAAATGACCATGAAAGTGAAAAATCAATGTTTCTCCAATGGATGACGCCTAACAAGAAGTTTCCAGAAGGTAAAGATTTGACATATTCCGAATTTCCAGAGAAATTTGTTTGGGTAACTTCATCTAGACATTGGAAAAAACGTGATAGACGTGGTTCAGTTGGAAGGATTTATCATGTACTTCCAGGTAGTGGCGAGAAGTACTATCTTAGAATTATGTTGAATCATATTAAAGGACCAACATGCTACGAAGATTTACGGACTGTTGAGGGTATATAGTTTATTCTATATTTAAAGAAGCTTGCTATGCATTGGGGTTGTTAGATGATGACATAGAATACATAGACGGGATAACTGAAGCAAGTTTTTAGGGATCGGCGCACTACATTAGGAGTCTATATGTATTTCTTTTGTTGTCTGACAGCATGTCAAAGCCAGAGTTTGTTTGGGAATGAACATGGAGGCTTCTAGTAGATGATATTGTCAACAAACAGAGGAGAATTCTACGAATTGAGGGTATGCATTTCAGTATTAATGTTTACATTATCATAATGTTAACTGCATTTGATTTACTCTTGCATGCATATATTGTACTCATTTAATTGTAGTGACATGTGCATGCTATATATGCAGATTTGCATCTAACAGATGAGCAACTACAAAACTACGCTCTTGTCGAAATTGACAAGTTATTACAACATAATGGTAGTAGTTTGAGTCACTACAAAACCATGCCTCCTGTAGATTCAAGTCTTATTTCTGAAGGTGTCAACAAGCTTATACAAGATGAACTTCGATATGACACGACAATTCTAGCCAAGGAGCATGTATAATTACTTTCTAGATTTACAATGGAACAGAAAGGGGTTTATGATGAGATCATGAATGTTATTATATCAAATAACGGGGGTGTGTTCTTCTTATATGGTTATGGTGGAATAGGCAAAACTTATATATGGAGGGCACTTTCGTCGGCTATAAGGTCAAAAGGTGAAATAGTCCTTAGTGTTGCTTCAAGTGGAAATGCGGCTCTCCTAATACCTGGTGGCAGAACTGCTCATTCGAGGTTTAAAATACCTTTGCAAGTTAATGAGGATTCAACGTGTCATATATGTTCAGGTAAGGAACTTTCTGAGTTGATATGTGCCGCCAAACTTATTATCTGGGATGAAGCTGTCATGACGAATAAGTTCTGTTTTGAAACTTTAGACAGGACGTTACGAGATATTTTACGGGCTACAAATCCTCTTAGTTTAGAACAACCTTTTGGAGGAAAAGTCGTAGTATTTGGTGGAGACTTTAGGCAAATCCTACCCGTTATCTCAAAAGGTAGCAGACAAGATGTTGTTTTTGCCACAATTAATTCCTCTTATTTGTGGGATCATTGCAAAGTTCTTACTCTGACAAGAAACACGAGGATTCAACAAGGTACATCTGAATCTGAGATCCAAGAGGCAAATACATTTTCTGCTTGGGTATTAAGCATCGGAGATGGGACTGTAGGTGTTGACAATGATGGGGAAGCGCAAATAGAAATTCCCAATGAACTATTGGTGAAGGATTATGAATTAGATCTGATTCCAGCTGTTGTCAAATTTGTTTATCCCTCTCTTATGGAAGATCAGTTGGCTCCGACATACTTTGAAGAACGAGCAATTCTTGCTCCAACACACAACAAGGTAGATAAAGTTAATGAGTATATATTGTCTTCGTTGCCTCGTGATAAAAAGGTCTATCTCAGTTCAGATAGTCTGTGCAAGACAAGTTCTGTTAAAGATGTGATGCCAATATTTATACGTCTGACTACTTGAACAGTATTAGATGTTCTGGTCTGCCGAATCATGTACTGAAACTTAAGGTTGGGGTCCCTATTATGCTGCTTTGAAATATTGATCAGACTTCAGGTTTATGCAACGGGACGAGATTGATAACCACGCAGCTTGACAGTCATGTCATACAAGGGAGAATTATTTCAGGCAACAATATTGGACATACGGTTTTGATTCCTCGCATGATAATGTCATCGTCAGACACTTCATTTCCTTTTAAGTTTCAACGAAGACAATTTCCCTTGAGTGTCTGTTTTTGCTATGACCATAAACAAGAGCCAAGGCCAATCTCTTGCCAATGTCGGTTTGTATCTTCCACGCCCTGTTTTCAGTCATGGTCAGTTTTATGTTGCTTCATCAAGGGTGACTAGCAAGAAAGGTTTGAAGATCTTGATTTGCGACAAAGACAAGAAGAGATATAATACTACAACCAATGTAGTATACAAGAAAGTTTTTGATAATTTGTAGCAATTTTGAACATCGTGCCATATTTTATGTTTAACGTGTCATTTTCATGTATTAGAGTTAAATGAACATTTTTATTATGTTTGATTGTTTTAGAAGTATTGATGTAAAAGGGTGTGGCTATGCCTGTTTGTAAGACTACTTAACCAATTTTTATTATTAATAAAGTTATGGAGAGTTCCGTCTCTCTTTATATAATGTAATTTTTTATATCTTTAATTTGTTTAGTCAATTTGTCATTTATAATTTAAATAACTAATCAAATATATATCGAAACAATGATTATTCGATAATTAAAATATACTATTTTTATAAATGTAAAATAAAATAAACAAATCTCGTGCAAGGCACGGGTATTACACTAGTGACACTCTAAACACATTAGTATTTTTGAAAAATCTGGTACAAGAGTAGCAATCTAAGTGCTTAAACTATTCTAAACTCACCAACAAAGTCCCATATAAGATTCATAAACTAGACCTGATCAAACACGGATCCGAACCAGGCCAGACCCTTTTTTCGGCCCGTTATTCGGGTCAGGACCCTTAACCATACCCGCCCGACCTGATTAGTCATTTCCTCACACATCATAAATCATAATTAAGCAAGTTGCTTTATACTATTACATCTTATTTCAATATTTTTATGAAATAAATTGCTTGGCTATACCAGCAAATTCACTGCACCACCGGTCCACCAACCACTTTTAACTTTTTATTTGATTTTTTTCTTCAAAAGAGGCTGAACTCGTTGACATATATATATAACTCAACGAAACTTGTCCACCAGAAGATACGACGATGAAACAGAAATACCAGAAGATACGACAAGACCGGGGAGAGGATTGAGTGTAGGGATTAGATGCGTATAAGCGGAATTTCAGAAAACTATTTTCTAGCATCTAACAAGGATCTCATGCATGAATCAATAGGAATCAATTAGAGGTAGAGTTACATACCATTTGATGCGAGTCTGAAACGTTCTTGCAGGAATTCAGCGGAGATTGAAAGCCCCAAGTGTGACTTTTCTAATTGGTCCACACGAGTCTGGAATTTGGATCGCCTTTGATCTCGTCTGCTAGAACAACGAACGAAGGAAAGCGAGCGAAGCTTCTTGCTGGGAGTTCGGCCGTGTGTTGAATTGGAGGCAGAAGAGAGAGATCTATCTCTCTAGTTCTGTACGTGTGATTCTCTTTTAAGATATCACATATGTAATATCATATATATATTATCTTTAGTTATGGATACAATATCTTTATATTGTTTCCATATATCTTCTAATAAGATATCTCCTTATCCAGCAATTATTAATGGTAACTCTTATACATTAATAATAAAAGCCAATCTCCCAATATAAGCCTATGGCCGAAATCTCCATGTCCCACATGGGCTTTCGGTTCGATTTTATCTAGCCCGATAACTCTATGTGTGTGACCTCATAGGACTCGGTTATTATAGCCATGGGCCTAACCCGATTAAACCCATTGATCGTAGTTGGCTTCTAGCAAAGCACTACGACCCCTAAAATTCCCGGATTGTAAATCTCCATTAATTGTCATATTCCATGTTCGGTAATTGCACCTTTGATTAAAGGACACAATTCCTTCAATCTCCCACTTGTCCTTAAAACAAGTGTGCAATGTTAAATCCCTTTGTCTCTTAGTGTCTTATTTGATGATATGTTGACATTCATATCTCTCATCAAATGTGTTTCTTGAACTCCTGAGTTTGAACTGTCAAATAACGGATGATTACATATAATCCATCCGAGCATGGCCATGCATTTTTCAGTTCTCGCTCTTCAAGTGGCCGAGACACCATTCCTGTCCAATGTATCACAGTATACATGAAGCAGGAGGACTTCTCCAGTCTTACATGACTATAGCTCCCACTCAACTTTTGGCAATCTTAATCACTGCCTTTATAACTGCCTGTTACGGTCAGCGTTTAACAGCGTCAAAGACATACCAATCATCAAGATAAACCATATCACACTCATGTTTGAGGAATCTACCAATCATGGTTTGACTTAAAACTCTTCAATATCTTTTGGAGAGTCTTAAGGTGGGTCAGTCCTATATGTATCATCCATACATATCTATGTAATTGACTAGACATCTCTATGTCCCTATAGCCCATGAAACCCGGCGCTATCAGTCAACTTACAATATAGTCTTTAATAAAGTCATTTATGTCCTAGTTAATGACTCAGACTATGGACTTCGAATAATTCATAACTTCAGTTCACTTAATGGGGTTTCATTCACCAAAACACTTATGATGAGCCCATTTGCGAATTATAAATTATTTAGACATTTTATTCAATTCCAAGCAAAAATCAAATAAGAATGAAAACTGTATATCATATAATCAAGCATAAATTGTGTCTAACATCCATAAAACAAAGTTCATAATGTAAGACAATACAATCTCAAAGTCATTCTCCAATGTGCTTGAGGCCTTTAGCCCTAGTGTGACTCTCATGCTTGAGCCTATGCATAGGCTTGGTCAACGGATCTGCAATGTTGTCATCTGTGTGCACTTTGCACATTATGGCGTCTCCTCTATCAATGATGTGTCGAATAAGGTGATACTTCCTCAGTACGTATCTAGACTTGGAGCTTGAACTCAGTTCCTTGGCTTGGGCTATGGCGCCATTGTTGTCACAATAGACGTCAATTGCCCCTGATATGCTAGGAACACAGCTCCTCCATTCAGGATGAAGACATATCCTGACTGGGACTCAAAGTCATCCCGGTCTGTCTGGAAGCTTACATCAGTGTATCCTCGAACGACTAACTCGTCATCACCCCAAAATACTAAGAAGTCATCCTTAGTTCTTTTCAAGTACTTTAGGATGTTCTTGGTTGCACACCAATGTGCCTCTCCGAGATTCGATTGGTATCTGCTACACATGCTCAGAGCAAATGCAACATCAGGGCATGTACATATCATGGCATACATGATAGATCCTATAGCTGAAGCATAAGAGACCTTGCTCATCTTCTCTAGCTCAGCAAGTGTCTTAGGACACTGCTTCTTGCTGAGGTATATGCCATGTTGCATGGGTAGAAATCCTTTCTTGGACTCCTGCATTTTGAACCTATCAAGAACCTTATCTATATAAGTTCCTTGACTTAGTCCAAGCTGCCTCTTAGATCTATCTCTATAGATCTTGATATCCAATATGTACTCTGCTTCTCCTAAGTCCTTCATTGAAAAACATTTCTTCAGCCATCCCTTAACAGACTCTAGCATCGGAATGTCATTTCCAATGAGCAGTATGTCATCCACATACAAGACTAGGAATACCACTTTGCTCCCACTAAACTTCTTGTAAACACAAGGTTTTTCTTCGCATCTGATGAAGTCAAACTCTTTGACAGCTTCATCAAATCGAATGTTCCAACTCCTTGATGCTTGCTTAAGTCCATAAATGGACTTCTTAAGCTTGCATACTTTCCTAGGGTCTGTTGGATCTTCAAAACCCTCTGGTTGTGTCATATACACATCCTCTTCCAAATAATCATTTAGAAAAGCGGTCTTGACATCCATTTACCAAATCTCATAGTCATAATAAGCGGCAATAGCTAGGAGTATCCTAATGGACCTGATCATTACGACATGTGAAAATGTCTCGTCATAGTCAATACCATGAATCTGTTTAAAACCCTTGACAACTAGCCTTGCCTTGTAAACATATACATTTCCATCTTTGTCTGTCTTGAGTTTAAAAACCCATTTGCATCCAATGGGTTTTACCCCATCTGGCAAATCTATCAAGTCCCAGACTTGATATTCAGACATAGAATCCATTTCAGATTTCATGGCTCTAAGCCATTTCTCGGAGTCTGGACCCGTCAATGCTTGCTTATAGGTGGCAGGTTCTTCGCTTTCTAAAAGCAGAACATCAAGGCTTGCAGTCAAGATGAAATCATCATATCGTCTTGGTTGTACCCTGGGCCTGTTTGATCTACGTGTGGGTTCAACAACTGGAGCAGTTTCCACAACTGTTTGTGGGACCTCATTTGACTCTGGTTCTTGAGGTATTAGTTCCGATATCTGGACGACTTCCCTTTGGGAATTTATGCCTCCAGGTACTACCATCTCCTTGTCGACATCGTCCATGTCAACTTGTTGTTGGGTTTGTTGCACATCTTGAACTTTTTCAAGATGAACATATCTCCCACTTGGCTTCTTGGAAATAAACTCCTTTTCCAAAACGACACTATCCCTTACAACAAACACTTTGTGCTCAGTGGGATTGTAGAAGTAGTATCCCTTAGTTTTCTTAGGATACCCTACAAAGAAGCATTTATCTGATTTGGGTGCAAGCTTATCCGATAGTAAATGCTTTACATAAACTTCACATCCCCAGATCTTCAAGAAAGACATACTTGGAACTCTTCCAGTCCATATCTCATATGGTGTCTTATCTATAGTCCTAGACGGAGTCCTGTTTAGTGTGAACCCAGCTGTTGTTAGTGCATATCCCCAGAAAGATACTGGAAGGTTAGCAAAATTCATCATTGAGCGAACCATGTCTAACAAGGTTTTGTTTCTCCTCTCAGATACACCATTCAATTGTGGTGTACCTGGTGGGGTTAGTTGTGTTACAATCCCACAACTTCTCAGATGATGATCGAACTCCTGGCTCAAATATTCACCACCACGATCTGATCGAAGTGCCTTTATCTTCTTGCCAGTTTGAGTCTCTACTTCATTTTGAAACTCTTTGAACTTTTCAAAAGATTCAGATTTATGCGACATTAAATAGATATACCCATATCTAGCAAAACACTACGACCCCTAAAATTCCCGGATTGTAAATCTCCATTAATTGTCCTATTCCATGTTCGGTAATTGCACCTTTGATTAAAGGACACAATTCCTTCATTGAGAACATAAATGCTAACCGAAATATCGAACGAAGGCCGAAGATGGCGTGAGCGGACGGAGGCGGATAGGTGACCACAAGAAGATACGACGGAGACCAAGAAGAGGATTGAGAACGAGAAAGAGGGAGAACGAGAGAGATGGAGTTTTTGATCGAGAGAGAGCAGAGAATGAGAGGAGCGGCGGTGTTGAACAAGAATGAGAGGAGCAAGTAGGGGTGAGCAAAAATATCCGATCCGGCCGACCCGATTCGATAACCCGCCAATCCGAACCCTAAAAGTCCGTATCCGAAAACATCCGTTTAATTTTTATCCGAATCCAATCCGATCTGGGTGATTTTTCCGGATACTTGGACCGGATACGGATCGGGATATTTTACTTACCGAAAATCCGATACTATTAATATATAATATATATGTTTTTATAACTAGTATACAATGTTTAATTAATTTAGATGATCTCAAAATGATGCTTGTATATTTTTAAGTAATTAAACTCATTTCAATTCTCCAATACAACATGCTTTATTTTATTCCTTCTATTAAAAAAACAACATTGACTATTATTCTTATAAAATTAAAACCCTAAATCAATCATTCATGTACTGATGTACTAATTTTCGCCTCACTAAACAGAGCAAATATGTTTTTTTTTTCAAGACTGAGTGTTCATCATTGAATTGAATTTTGATTATATAAGTTAAAGTTATAACTTTATATATACTTGCCAATTCCTCTTGTTATATAATATATACGTTTATGGTTCTCAATTTGAAAAGGTTGAGGAGTTTAATTGTTTGAAAAAATTACTAGGACTTGCAAATGGTGTTGATGTTTGACATTTAGTTTGTACTTTGCGGATTGTTAGTTTTGATTGAATTAGAAAAAGTAATATTTTGATTTAATTTTTAATAGGCTTTCTAGTAATCGGATAATTTGGATATCCGAGTCGAATATCCGATCCGATCCGGATAATATTTATCGGATATTCTGTCCGAAATGGACTGGATACGGATAGGAGTTTTGTGAATATTTTTTACCGGATATCCGACATACCGGACCGGATATATCTGTTTGCTCACCCCTAGGAGCAGGGAGTGTTAGGTTAGGTTTTTTTTAATGTATTTTAGAATATATTTTTATATATTTATATTAATATGCGGGTCGGGCTGAGCGGCCCGTACAAGCCTGAACCTGTAACCACACCCGGCCCGCTTACCCGTCCGGACGGGCCAAACGACCCATTCGGGTTGGAATCCTTGTCCAAGCCCGTATTATTTAGCGGGCAGGCGGGCCGGACAGGCCAACCCGCATTTGCTCAGATCTATCACAAACTACACCCTACTCATAGGGAAAAAGACTCTCCCTCCTAACCAGTAGTCTAGAATTTAAATCCTTTGAGGGAACACTTTACTTTTTATTGGGCCTATCTAGTATCACGTAGGTCATATTTGGTTGTAAACTAAGTATTAGTTTACTTGTAACTTATTATTTATTCCTTTTTATACGTACGAAAACAAACATCTATTTCGAGGATAATGAAGACAAAGTTACCGAGAAATCTTACGTATTGGAGCAAGGTTGAGAGAGAGAGATAGAGAAAGAAGAGAAGAAAGAGTATACTGCATTAGGTGAGATCAGTACAATCTGTTACAGATTATATAAAGGTGAGATGATTAGCTGACGTCACTAACCAACTAACACTCTAACAAACACCTAACTCTTAGTACCTCCCCTCCCCCTTCAAGTTAGATCAGGTGGTTAAAATATCAATCTCAACTTGAATGATAAAAACACGTGTTGTTGCTCACCAAGTGCCTTAGTCATTTGATAGGTGTTATTTCATACACCTTTACTAGCAATTATTAGCATGATTTGGAGGAGTTTATGATTAGTTTTGAGGCTAAGTCTGTAATCCAGAAGTTATGGAGAGAAGTGAAGATATCCCAGGATTACAGCTTAGATGGAGACATGAGGATGGAGAAGGAGCTGCTGAAGCATACATGGAGAAGACTACCAACACTTGGTAGTAATGAAGAACAACAGACGAGAAGAAGAGCTGAAGGAGTGGGCGACGTCACCGCCCCGCGCCAGAATCACCGCGACCCGGCGGTGGTTCTCAGAGAAGATTGAGGGTCGCGCCAAGAGGAAGCCACCGCCCCGCGGTGGGAGCCTGACGCCCCGCGGTGGATCTCACCGCCCCGCGGTGGCCGTGTTAAATGCCGCGCGTCCAGAAGACATTTATTTCCTTTTATGCATTTTCGGATTTCCTTAGTTTTATTATTTTGTTTCCTTTGTTATTCTCGTTAGTTTTAACCTAGTTTTCCAAAAACCTATTTAAGTCCTCTTTCTAGGTTAAGAGGCGGAGAGACTACTTGGCACTTTACTTCGTACGCAGTTTTACTTTTCATTAGGTTTTCATTCCCATCTGAATGGAGAACTAACTTCCCCTTTGTTCTGCTAGACGATTGAAGCAATACAGTTGATGTATTTGTGAGATTTCTATTCCTTGTTCTTATCCTTATAAGTGTTGTTTTGATTCTCTTGGTTATATTGAATACTGATTTATTGTTATTCTTCTTAGCCTGATCAACTAGGTTGAATACTTTTTATCAATTGCTAGGATTTGCATATAGTGGAATACGAGTGCATATCTAGTAGCATACACGATTGTTGCGTATAGTGGAATACGAGCGCGCAATCGTGAGTGAGAATCATTTGCATGTTAAGTAGTAAGGAAGCACCTTCTATTTGCATGTATCCTATATCCTTGTGTGCATTGCTATTGCTGTGTTAGTGGTAAAGTACACCGACAACTGTGAGAATCAGAGGTACTTTTCCATTGATGTAGTGATAAGTCTATCAACAACTGTGAGAATTGGTAGTACTTAAGATCAGGGTGGGAACAACTATAAGAATAATAAAAGAACTTGGATTGAATAGATTTCTGTGATCAAATTATATCTCTGTATTGTGGATCTCGTTCTAATAGGACTATTTTCCCCATCATATTTTCTCAACTCAACCAAACTTATTTGCTTTGCTCTGCTTGATTACTAAACCCCCCCTTTATTGTTACTTGTCAATCACAATTGCATACTGCATCAGATCTTCCCTGTGGGTTCAACCCTTACTTGCTTACTATACATCTGTTTAGTAGGTCTGTTAGGACATTTACTTTGACTAGGCTAATCAACGATATTTGCATTGCGCATTTCTAGCCCCGTCATCATTATATCAACAAGCTAAAGATTGGATGGTACATGGTGAGTTTGAAGGAAACCTTCATGTTGCTTCTCCCTTACAAAATGGCAATCAATCTTTAAATGCTTTGTTCTTTCATAAAACACAGGGTTTGTTGCCAAGTGTTGAGTTGCTCGGTTGTCACAATACAAGGGAATGGGCAAAGGAATTGAGAACTTCAGATCCTGAAAGAGGCCCTCAAGCCAAACTAATAATTCCCCTGATGTGGCTGACATACTACGATATTTGGACTCTGTTGATGACTTGGAAAATGTAAGTTGCTTCTTGGTTTTCCAAGAGATGAGGGAATGACCAAGAAGAGCACAGTAACAAAAAAGAGAACGGGCAGAAAAGGTGCAAGCACCCCAATGTGCATCACTGTAAACAGATAGATGAAACACATAGTTAGAAGGATAAAATAACCATGCATTGAGAGTGTCATTCAAATAGTGAAGCACATGTGTGACAACCTGATAGTGAGAAAGCTTAGGAGCACTCATGAACTATGACAAGTGTTAACTGCATAGGAAATATCAAGACTTGTGAGGTTGAGAAAAAGAAGTCTCCCAACAAGCCTTTTGCATTGCTCAAGATCAAGATATGGATCTCCATCATCAATGGATAATCGCAATCCTCTAGGAAGTGGAAATAGTGCATCCTTGCAATTCAAGAGCTTTGTATCTCGAAGCAAATCCAAAATATATTTCATATGATGAATAAGCATCCCATATGATGACCTTGAAATTTCCAATCCCAAAAAATATCTCACCAAACCCAAATCCTTTATAGTGAAAGCCTGATGAAGAAAACCTTTTAACTGAATGATGTATTGCTCATCATCACCAGTCAATAACAGATCATCCACATAAACAAGTGTTATGACTATACCTTTGGCAACAAGTTAACAAATAATGAATAATCCTGCTTGGATTGAATAAAACCATGAGAAGTCAAAAACTTTATCAATTCAACATTCCACTGACGACTAACTTGTTTAAGCCCATAAAGAGGCCTTTTTAAAAGGCAAACATGTTTAGGTAGAGCCTTAGAATATCCATCAAGAAGAGACAAACAAATCTCTTCATCTAGATAACTATGTAAAAAAGCATTGCTTATGTCAACTTGATGTATGGGCCAATTCTTGACAGTAGCTAAAGCAAGCATACATCTCACAGTAGTAAATTTGGCAACTGGAGAAAATGTATGTTTGTAATCCTTATCTTTAACTTGATTATATCATTTAGCCACTAACCTGGCTTTATACCTCTCAATTGAGCCATCTAGCCTATGCTTGAGCTTAAAAACCCACTTTGATCCAATTACAGTCTTGTTAGGAGGCAGAGCAGTCAACTGCCATGTTTGATTATCTTCAAGAGCCTTAATCTCTTTGGCCATAACTTCAATCCAGTTAGTATCCTTCTTTGCATGTGTACAAGTATGAGGCTCATGAGTAGTCACTAGATTAGCAAATGAATGCAGAAATTCAGCAGAAAAGCATGATGTATCACCAACTGTGGCAGAGAAAAAAGACTGTGACAAATTATCAACAGAAGAAAAAGAAGGACATATAAAGTCCTTAAGCTTAGCTGGAGGAAGATGAGGTCAGCAGGTGTACCAACAAAAACTGATATAGATTCAGCAGAAGTTGCAAGAGCTGGTGTAGGCTCAACAGTTGTAGGATCAAAAGCTACAGGTTCAACCACAATAGCAGGTACAACAGTTGTAGGGACATTAGAAGTACCCTCAAAAGCAAGTAAGTGAGCAGGACTCACTAAAGGCAAACAAGGTTGTTTAGAGACAAAATTAGATAAGTCAAAGAAAGAGAATTTAAAAGGGAATTGATTCTCAAAAATATGACATCCCTACTAGCAATATACTTTTACTTTTGCATATCAAAAAGCTTATAAGCCTTTTGACCAAATGGATAACCAACAAAAATACATTTTGTGGCTTTAGGTCCAAATTTGTCTTTCTTGGAACTAGGAGATAAAGCAAAAGCCAGACAACCAGTAACTTTGAGCTCAGTATAAGATGGAGAAGATCCAACTAAAAGCTAAAATGGAGACTTCAAACCAAGTACAAAAGAAGGAAGCTTGTTTATAATGTGTGTAGCAGCCAACACACAATTTGCACAAAACATAATAGGAAGACTAGCATGTAATCTAAGAGCATTAGCTGTCTTAATCAAATGTCGATGTTTTCTTTCCACTCTACCATTCTATTGTGGAGAATAAGGAGCACTACGTTGATGGATAATCCCTTTAGAAGCAACAAAACTAAGCACAAGTAGACTGATCAAAATCAGCACCATTGTCATTTCTGAATGCCTTAATTGTCTTGCCAAACTGAGTAGAGACATAAGTAGTAAAAGCAGCAATAAGAGGAAAGGCTCGTGTCTTGTGATGCATCAGGAAAGTCCAAGTAACACGACTTTTATCATCAACCACAGTTAAGAAGTAAGATGCACCAGAAAAACTCTTGGTTTTACAAGAATCCCATATATCAAGGGGAACCAAATCAAAACAATGCAAAGATTGAAATTGACTAACAAGAAAGGGAAGCTTATGCCTTTTAGCAAGAATGCAAGTTTCACAATCTGAAATTGTCTTAGGAGCTGAAACAAACTCCATATGAGTCATCTTACTAGTAGAAGAGTGTCATAGTCGAGCATGTAAAACATGTAAGTCAACGTAATCCTTACAAGAATTGGATATAGACATATCCTTATTACTAGAAGAATAAAAAATTCTCTGATGAACATCGGGAACTGGCTAGATGCAATGCTCTTGAGCTGCAAAATGCAACCTGTATAGGCCATCTTCTCTCTTGCCTATCACAACCACCTGGCTAGTTCCAGGGTCCTGAAAACACCAAGTGTCACGAGTAAACACAATTGTCAAGCCGAAATCCTCAACAGGCTTTCCCACAGACAACAAATTATGTTTGAAGTTAAGCACTAGCAGCACATCAGTAAGCATAATAGAAGATGTCAAAGACAAATTTCATACTTCAAGTACTAAAGAAGTACTACCATCAGAAAGACCTACTCGTATAGGTTTAATAAGCTTCTTTCTAGAACTCAACAAATGAGAAAAGGTTGTCATATGATCATTGGCACCAACGTCAATGATCCAGTCATTATCATTTTGAACCTGAACAACATTAAGAATAGTTGAAATACCTACTATACTAGTAGAACAATTTGCTTGAGATGAACCTTGCATAGCTTTAAGAACTTCTTGAAAAACAGCACTCACAAGAGACTAATCCAAAACACCAGATTGAGTAGCTTCCTTATCTGCATACTCAAAAGGACTCTCCAAAGCAAGAGCATCAGAAGTGTCGGATGCACTATTGGCATGAGAAGAACCTTTATTGTTAGTGGAACCTTTATGACATTTATACCAATCTGGAAAACCGTGTATCTTGAAGCAAGAATCAACTAATTGTCCTTTCATAAGACAATGGGAACAAACTATGTCTTTCTTGTCCCTCCTATAATCTTTTTTTTTCATTACCAGACTGCCAAGAAGCAGCCAAAGAACTATTCTCAACAGACTGTTGATTGCTAACAGATATGGTAATCTCTTTTTGACACTCAACTTGTTTTTTTTTATTACGGCAAACTTGTAGGACCCATCTAACCAGATGGCAGTCCTAAATCACCCAAATGGACGATCTTTACAAATTCGGAATCGAAAAAATCATAGGTAGAGTTCAGGTTTAAGAACTCATATCCAGTCTCGTGTAAAGGAGATTGAGGCTGATGGCGTGAGCTGGGAAGAAGAACTTGTTGGAATTTATGGAGGACACTCGGAGGAAGAGGGTGGCAAGCTAGGAAATTGGCCGCACGATTTGCTTCACGGGAACTATGGTGTACCTGAAAAGAAACGAAAGACGATATAAGCACAATGATATCATGTATAATGGTATTAATTTCCCAAGGAATTTTCCAGATGCCTCAGATGGAATTAATAACTACTAAATTATCGCCCTCAACAATTAGGTGAGAGATAGTTAGTCTGGCCGTTTGCTGAATCCCAAAAAGAGCAGCAAGGGCTTCAGTTCGAAGGACTGATGTGGGTGGGATGGGTTGATTGTGAAAGGTAGTTATTCTACCACATTCTTTGCGAATTAAATGTCCTATGTGGCAACTACCATCCCGGCGCTTTGATCCATCAAAGTTCAATTTATGCCAGTGGGTGGGTGGTTTCTTCCAAGTGCTATTGGTGGGTCGCAGTCGATTGTGTCTTAGAGTAGGCGGTGTAGGTGGTGAGCTTAGAGTTAACCAATCCCGGTAGTAGAAAAATGCCTTGGTAGCTGGGCATTATGAGGGAGTAATGTTTTGAGGTTGGAAAATTTTGGTGTTCCGATAGTTCCAAATAGACCACCAGAGGAAAAGAAGGGGAGCATGCTGAGAGTTAGAATGTCAGAATGATTCGAAGTTATGGAGGAAATTATCAGAGCGAGGATTGAGAAGGAGGCATTCAATTTAGATTCAAGTGTATGAATCATGGATGAGGTGTAAGGACATGAAAAGAAAAGATGGTTTCGGTCCTCAGTGTGGAATGAACAGAGGGAGTAGGGTGATGGGACAATGGAGTAACAACGATTGAGGCGGCCAAAAGTTGGTAAGGCATCAACCAAGCACTTCCAAATAAAGTTTTGGATTTTAGGAGGTAGTTTTAACTTCCAAAGCCATAGAAGAGAATCTGTTTGGGGAACAGTCGTAAAAGACTATGTGATTTTGCAGAATGATTTAACGGAGAAAGAACCGTCAGAGTTCGGGGTCCAAACAAGACGGTCTACATTGTATGACTGGGGAATATGAACTGACTGGATTTTAGTAACAATATGTGGGGGTAAGAGTGATTGAAGTTTAGGGAGGTCCCACTATAGGTTAGGAGTAATGAAAGCAGAGACTGTGATTAAAGGGTCAGTATTGTTGTTGTAGTAAGGGAATAATGCGCAATTGAGGACCCATGAATCGGACAAGAATTTAGCTGTATGACCATTTTCGATTTCCCATCCAAGTCCGGTCCGAAATTCTGAGCGTAGATGGAGAAGCCGAGTAAATTGCCAAGATTGCTTAGGTTTTTTATGGTATGTGAAGAGATCAGATGAACGAAGATATTTTTGGTGAATCATTTGACACCAAAGATTGTCTGGGTCAGTGAGTAATTTCCAGAGAAGTTTCATTTACAATGATTTATTTAGATCAGCTGCCTTGTGGAGGCCGAGTCCGCCGGCAGCATTTGGTTTGCAAATCGAATCCCAACTAATTAGAGGACGATAGGTAGGGTTAGTTTTATTCCAGAAGAAATCCCTAAGGATTTTGTCAACAACATTACAGATTCCGGTTGGGAGCAGGAAGCTTTGAATTAAATAGTTAACGGTGGAGAGGAGATTGGGTTGGATTAGAACCAATCTGCTTGCTTGGGATAAGGAATTAGCTTTCCATTTGGAGAGTTGTTTTTTCATCCGTTGGAGGTAGGTATCAAAATTTTCTTTCTTAATTCTACCTCGAACTATTGGAATACCAAGATATCTTTCTAGTGAAGTGGTAATAGGTATGTTAAGTAAAGAAGCTAATGTTGTAGTTTGGGCCATAGATATGTTGGTAGAGGTTTGCAGTGAACTTTTATGGAAGTTGACATATAGACCTGAGGTGAGACTGGATTTATGGAGTAAGTCTTTAATGAACAGTATATTATGGGTTGATGCATTAGCAAAAATGAGTGTGTCATCGGCAAATGAAAGAAAAGGAATACATGTTCCATTTCTAGTGAGTTGGATACCTACTCTACGGTGTTGCCTCTCCACTTCTTTTGTTAGGGATCAGGAGGGAGATTCAATAGCCAAGATGAAGATGTAAGGTGCTATTGGATTGCCCTGTCAAAGTCCACAAGTAGGATAGAATAGCGGACCTGATTCATTATTAACTAGAACAGAGAAGGAAGTCGATTTAATACATGTCATTAGGAGCTGGATCTAGTTCTCGGAGAAACCAAACTTACGTAGGATTTGTTGTATGAAATTCCAGTTCAGTTTGTCATATGCCTTTTCCATATCAAGTTTTATAGCCAGCCAGCCTTTCTTTCCGTTCTTTTTCGAGTGGAAGGAATGGAATATTTCATGTGCAACTAAAATGTTATCTTGAATACATCGATCTGATATAAAAGCCCCTTGAAGTGGGCTAATAAGTTTTGGCAGGATAGTCTTTAATCTGTTAGCCATAATTTTTGTAATGATTTTGTAAACAGTATTGCAAAGACTAATAGGTCTATAGTGGTTAATAGTTAGAGGATTGTCTTGTTTGGGAATGAGAGTGATAAAACAGTGAGCACATTCTTTTAATAATTGACCAGAGTGAAAGTAAGCTTGAATTGCGGAGATTAAAGATTTACCTACATATTGACAATAGGTTTGGTAGAATTCGACTGGGAACCCATCAAGGCCAGGGGTTTTAGGGTGAGGCAAGTTGAATACAGTGGTTCGAATTTCAGAAGCGGAGGGTATGGCAGAGAGGAAGGAGTTGTCAGCAGGAGTGACAAGGGACAGAATGATCTCAAGATCATTTGTAGATAATGGCTGATTTATTTGGTGTTGAAAGCAGGATTGAAGTTCAGACGTAATAGTGTGTTGAATGTCAGAGTGGTCGTGGAAAATGGAACCATCCCAAGCCTAAAACGTTTTGATTTGCTGTTTGTATGTGAGAATTTTAGCAATGGATTGAAAATAGGAAGTGTTTCTATCCATGTTAGAGAAATGAATAGATTTTGCCCGTTGCTTCCAAAATAAGTGTTGGAACTCAAGAAGCTTATTATATTTAAGCAGATGTCTTTGATATTTACGGAAGATGTGTGGGTTATTGTTAGAGTGAATTAAGGAGGTTTGCAATTGTCCAAGCGTAAGTTCTGAGATTTTTAATTGTTCATAGTTATTCTGGGTCTTAGACTTGTACCAAGATCTAGAATAATTTTTAAGAAGTTTCTGTTTTCTGTAAAGTTTATACATAAATGATCCTGTATGTTTATAGCTCCAGACTTTATGTACTAGCTTCTTATAAGATGGATCAGTGGTCCACGCTGGTTCAAAGCGAAAGGGGTGTTTCCGTATACAGTCATTTTGACCCAAATTTACAGTAATTAAGCTGTGATCTGAAGTGGTGAAGGGATGGTGGTGAACATTAATGGAAGAGAAAACTGTGAGAATCATTGGGTGAATAAGAACGCGGTCTAGGCGTTCGTACGTAGTGTCGGATGTGCAACCCGATTTCCGCCAAGTGAACGGGAAACCCGAGAAAAGAGTAGTTTCCAAACCAAAATCTGAGATAAAGTTGTTAAGTCGGTTAAATCTGTGATGTGCGGGATCAACACCACCATATTTGTCATCGGGGGTAAGGATGTCATTTAAGTCTCCGAGAATCATCACATGAAGTTGTTGAGTAGTGATTAGTGAGTCGACCTTGTTCCAGTATTAAGATTTTCTATCTTCTCGACTTGGAGCATATAAGAATAAGATCATGAATTAGAAATGGTGATGGAAACAACGAAGTGCGAGGATGTTAAAGTCATTAAATATCACAGATGCAGTTCTGGTAATTGGGGAGTCTTTCATCAGTAGCCAAAGTCCACCTCTAGCACCGAGAGTAGGGCAAAGTGAGAGTGAACAGAAGCCCAATTTGTGGAGGAACGTGGGACTAGGTGTGATATTAGTTTTGGCTTCTGACAAACATAGCATATCTAATTGGTTGTGTCTTTTGATAAATTCGATTTCGGTCCAAAAGTGCGGACGACGAACGCCGCGGGAATTCCAATATCCAATTTTCATGGGATTATGATAAAACTACGGTATTGAGGGAAAGATTTTGATAGTGTCATTGTCTCCCTTGGTGAAATGATGGTGGAGTATAATGATGTCATTAGGGTATGAATAATAGTGGATATTAATCGGTAAATGAAGATATTGTCGTGATGGTGAAGGCATGGTGCATTATTATTTTTCGTGCATGTAGATAAGGACATACAACACGAGTGCATGTATGTGACCCCTAGCATGCATGTAGGTGTTACTATTAACCTGGAGGTGATAGGTTTTATAATACAAACGGCAGTATAGAGCGTTGCTTTATCATGTAATATGTCATGTGGAATTTCATATTTATGGTTCAAACATAGAGAGTGGGAAAGAGGAATAAAGGAGAAGAGGAATAGTTTTTATTTTGCAAAGGTCCAGGAAGATCGAAAAACCAGCTTTGCCAATTATTAAGAAAGTGAATGGGAAAGGAGGTTGGGGAGCAGCGAATTAATAAAAAATGAGAAACTGAACTCATAAAGACTCTAGTAAAAAGCAAGTGATACCAGTCGGTAGTAATTACATTACAAATAGCAGCGTGAATCATGTATTCGTCATATAATGTGTCAAGAAAATTGTCTTGGGCCGAAGCCTAGTCGGTAAAAAACAGACAGAGCGAGTTAGGGAAATAAGGAGAAAACACTATTCAAAAGCCCAGCAAAGGCTACCGGAAACCATATTTGGCAGTGGAAAAAGAGGGAAAAAAGAGAGAAGAAGAAGAAGAGAAATCAAAACGTTGAAACTTGCAAAGTAAGCTCATAAAAACAATATGGAGTAAAAACCAACACCAGAAAAACCAGAGAATAACATAAGGAAGAGGGATCGTCATGCAAACATACATATAGTTTATAAACTCATAGTTGATTTCAGAAAAGCTAAAGGAAGTAAGCAGTAAAGTATTGTTAGAATTGGGAAGATAGTTTAGAGAGACATCAAGAAAAGTATAACATATAGAAAAGGAATCATCGTGTAAAAATATATCATACGGTAAAGAAGAGCATAACAAAGGAGACCTCATAACTGTAATACACACAACAGTTATAAGTGCATGGACCACATTACATGTATAGATAAGGGGTGCAGCTGCAGATACAAAAAGTAGGGCATAGCAGTGGCAAATATACATATAGTTCCCCCATGAGGAGGAAGCAAAGTTGTAGTATATGTTTAAGGAGTCAACAGAACAAGACAATAAAATTTCCCTTCTACAATAGAAGCAAAGATCAGTACAACAATACATATGCATAAGGTAATTCAACATGTCGCAGTAGGAATTAAGGCTATCAATAAAATGAGAAGCATGCATCATAAAGGAAAAGTGGGCGACAATATCGTAGTCAGAGGTCACAGCAAGAAAGGAGCTAACCAGATGAAACAATTGGTGATAATATGAAGTAAGTGTCATAATAAGGTTCTTATAAGAGTCATAGATATGGATCATAACATGTGCAGAAGTAAATGGTACCATAAAGCAGAACAAGGGGTTAAAAATAGGTATGTAGTAAGTTTTGAAAAAAAGAATAAAATTAGTACTTCTAATCTGACGAATTAAGAAAATAGAAAAGAAATGAAATCTTGAATAAAAGAAGAGGCAGACACGTAAAGTTTGGGAAAAAGACACAAATAACATAGGAGGGCACATGTAAAACCTAACAAATATGACAAAGATGGAAATGTGCAAGATGACATCAGAAGTGACAACATCAAAAAATCTGCAAAAATTATCAAAAATGGAGCACAAGAAAACATGAGATTTCATAAGAAGTTTGTCATATGTAAATTTAGAAAGAATTTCTTCAAGAGAAGACAGATGAAGAGAAAAAAGAAAGAAGATAACACATAAGCAGTAAATATCAAATTTTTCCTTCAAGAGAAGACAGATGAAGGAATCCATTGCCATCACATTACTACGAACCCCTTCAAAAAAATCTCCCAGTCCAATCAGAAACTGGATAATACGATCTTTGTTTTGATTATCAAGAACTCTCTTAAGCAAATTACAAGTGCAATGAGACATAGCACCACAAGAACACTCAAGATATCCCTCTATACCCTGCAATTCTTCCAAGAGAATTTTCAATTTCGAGAAATACTCAACAACAAACAGATTATCTTGCACGACATAATTAAGTTCTCTTTTCAATTGATAAATGAGACGTCCATTAGAATGGTCATACCTCTCAGACAATTCATCCCACAATTGCTTAGCAGAATCAACGTACATAAAGCTATCTGAAATCGCTCGAACCATTGAATTGATGAGCCAGCACCTCATCATATAATTGGCATGAATCCAGGCAGGAAAATCTTCCGAACCTATCGTCGACTGTACACATCTCCCATCAATGAAGCTAATCTTCTGCTTCGCTCCCAGAGCCATTCGAACACTTCTACTCCAACTGAGAAAATTATTACCTGTAAACTGAAGAGTGATAATCTGAGAACCAGAACTATCAGAATTTGATAGATTGAAATGATCAAAGCGATTTCCATGATTACCATGAGCCATCGGCTCAAGAATCGGATTGCGATTGGGAGGACGATGTTCAGACATCGTAAGAGAATCGGCGAAAGAAACAAAGTCAAGTAACACGAAGGATGAATCTCAGCGAAAACAAGGATTATAGGTCAAAATCGACCAAAAAATTGAACGAATCACACCATTCGCTCTGATACCATGACAAATCTTGCGTATTGGAGCAAGGTTGAGAGAGAGATAGAGAAAGAGAAGAAAGAGTATACTACTATAGGTGAGATCAGTACAATCTGTTATAGATTGTATAGAGGTGAGATGATTAGTTGACGTCACTAACCAATTAACACTCTAACAAACACCTAACTCTCATTAGTTACTTTACCTCTTTTTCTTTCATGATAGATTGACTGAACTAAGAGGGGAAAAGCATTGAAATCGTTTTCTATTGATCAATTAGAATTGCCTCCCAGGATCTATAATTGTCTAAAATAAGTCCAGTATACATACATTGTTAGACCTATTGAATAACAATCAAGAAGATCTTATGAAAATTGATCATTTTTTTATGGCCAGTGACCTGGGACAAGCGCATCTCTGGTTTGCGCGTCCCTGGCGTCTCCTATGGCGCCGAGTGAAGGGCGTCTTCTCTGACACAAGCTTCCAAGTTGTTCTATTTTCGGGCCGCGCCTCTCTGGCGTGCGTGCTCTTGGTGACATCGTTTCATGAGCCACATCCCGTTGGCATGCTCGCCTTGGTTGTGGGCTCACTTGCTATTTATAGCTTTGCTAGTTTTGATTTGCTTTTCTATTTTAAAATGATGTAATGGATTGAGCCTTGTTGTCTTAGGCCCAAGCCTATTAGGGTTTGCTTGTGAAACCCTTGTTTTCCCTTATTTTTCCTATAAGTACCCTTAAACTCCCATTGTAATCTTCAAGCTGAGTTTTGATAAACATAGTTGAGAGTCACTCCTAGTTTATCCCTTGGCTTCACCTATCTCTCTCTCTCTCTCTTGAAGACTTTCTAGCCTTTTCTCAAAGTTCTCTAAGGAGCCACAACGTTGGTCTCCTTCCACCACCTCAGGTGTTTATCACGTTGAACCCCTCCACCCATTCGCTGAACTCAAGAAGAGGAGACATAACGTTGTTTCCTCGAAGGAGTTCACGAAGAACGCGAAGAACGAGTGCTTGCTTGGGAAGAACAACGATTCGAACCTAGATCGATCTTGCTCTACGGGGATCGATGCATCAATTGGGATCAGAGCCATTCCTCAAGCTAAGTTTCTTGTTCATTTCAATCTTTCAATTTTGGCACTCAATCACATTTCTAAGTTTGTTCTTATATCTTCATTGCTTCCGCCATTGTTCTCTTCGTAAGGTCGGTGCATGCGTGATTCTTCACTTTGTGCCCGCTCATTACCGTTCACCTTCACTTGTGCGGTTCAAGCGTGATTCTTCATTGCTTGACCATCCATTTTCGAGGTCGAAAAGTAATTTCCAAGAAAATTTATTTTTCCAAGATTCTCGTGTCCCAAGTAACAGTTAGTTGATTCATGCAAGTAGATAACTTTGCATAAAGTTGTCTTGAATGATTTTTCACCTTTTAGATTTAATTTGATTGAAGTTGTGCTTGCTTTCTTCCTTTAATAGTTGCTTGTCTCTTCTCACCTCCAATCACACAACAACATAAAGTTTGTGTGACTTCTTTCAAAAAAAAAATCTTGCGTCGTCTATTTCAGAAAAAAAAGAAAAAGTCTTGCATTACAAAAAGGCTCGCCATAGACACAAAAGGGTAAAGATCCCCCGCTTGGCGCAAGGTTTCCACTTCGTTCCCCTCCATTGTCTAAATTGCAACGCGTGTAAAAGGTTTGAATTGTCTTGCTATCTTTCAAGAAGAATTACTTCTAACACGTGAAAGTCATTGTTGACGCTTTGTGCATCACGACGCTTGTGCGAATCATTGCTTGCTACTTCATTTGCTTTTAGCCTTACGTCAAGCCTAATCCGCCTCACGCTTGTCCAAAGTTCTCGGCCCTTGAGTGCCAAATTTTGGGTCGTTTGTGACAAGGACTTGGTTTGTCGTTAGGTTCTCTTGCCTTTGATTGCTTTGATTCCCGCTTAGTCATGTTTCGCATAGGTACAATCGAGATGGCACACCAACCCTTGAATGTGGCTGACAACTACTCTAAGCGTGCCACATCTCACCGCACGGAGCACGACCTATGTGCAGCGCGTCATGGTATCGATCGCGGCCTTGCACGCCGCGTTCATGACCCTGACCGTCACTATGACCATAGACAGAGAGCTCCGACCGAAAGTCCCCGCCGTATGCCTAGTTTGTACATCGAGCCCTTTGACGGTGTTATCGACTACGCCACGTGTCACGATTGGCTCCGCAACACGGACTTTGCCTTGCGCCACTTTCCCTACACGGATTACGAGAAGGTTGAGGTGGCAACAACCTACTTCACGCACGACGCTCGTGCATGGTGGTCTCGGCTCAAACAAGGGTGTGCAGAGCGCCGTTTACTTCCCATTTCTACATGGGACCAGCTGGCTTATGTGATGACACAACGTTTTGCAGGCGACAACCAAAGACCTAAACTGGCTCATACTCCCTCTGAGGACACCGCATCGCTTCTTGCTAGTATCATTGAGTTGTACACCGAGATTGCTGCTCTCCGAGCTGCTCAAGACTCAAAGCATATTATAGCGCTCATTTCCGCACCCGTTAGCTCCACATATGTGCCCAAGACAGGCGTTGTGCCTCAGACCGACGAGATCGATGTGCTTCCAACTGACGACGACAATGTAGCCATGGTCGGCACGACGATCATCACCCGCTACACGCCTTGTCCGACATCCTCCCTCCACTACGACAATGTTCAACCAAATTCTAAGGGATGTTCCTTGTGTTTACTTCCTTCCCCAATTGCGTGTTTTTCATCTGTCAAGGTCTTGATTGATTTACCCCCATTGTTGTCCCCTATTGTGCAAGTGATCAAGGACTTTGCACCAGTCGTGCCTCTAGACCTTTTGCTAATGACGATTGCTACACGGAAGCCGTCCCATCACACGGACAAGCCCACCCAGTCCGGATAGCTTGAAATCGTTGTCCAAGGTCGCCTAGAAGTCTGGGTATCCCGACGGGCCGACCGATTTTGTATTATATAGTATATAATTATGTTTTATATTATATAGTGTATATAATTATATAATATAATAATGGATGAAAATTTAGTAACTATATGATATACATAAATATATTTTATATTTTTAAAATTTTAACAGAATATCTGGCCGGTTCTCTAAGCCGGTTTGGGCCTAGAGGGGTGTCCATACTCAGGCCTAGAGGGGTGTCAAAATATATGGATTGTCATAAAAAGGAAATTCTATGATCTCACATTTAAATGAGATTGATTCTTCAAAAGCCTCCACTTTGAAAGCTAACGTGGTTTACACTACGGGCTTTGCTACGGCTTTGACCGGCCCATATGATCAGGGACGGACGCTGGATTTTAGTCCAGTGGGAGCTAAAATTCCGAAGAGAAAAAATATACCGTTTATTTTAAATAAAATCTTAATTTCAAACTCTATCATCTATTTAAGTCTAATGTCTACCTTACATAGATAACCCTAATTTCAAGTAATAAATACTATATTCGAACCCCCAAAAAAATATTTAAAATTGATAAAAAAAAATACACAATCTAAAACAAATTTCATCATTACTTACTACTTTCAATGTGTAATTTTAACAAATTTGTATAAAAATTGATTTAAAATTTACAAATCTATAAATCCTAAATTTAGAAAAATTTAACACAAATAAGGATAGATATAGAGAAAGTATTACATTTTTATTGAATAATTTGTGTGCAAATTTGAATAAGTTGTGTTTCATTTGTATTTTTTAATTATTATGCATAACAAATCCTATATAAAAATTAAATTTAAAAAATTAGAAAATATATGTTATTTTAAAAAATTTTAAAGAAAAAAATGTCTGAAAATAGACAAAAACTCAAGAAAAATATATATATTTTTAAAATTCCAGTGGGGGCTGTATATGATGCCATTGTTCTAGTGAAGAACTACGTTGCATATGATGCCATACTCCAATTAGCTTTATATGATGCCATACTCCAGTGGGGGCTGTATATGATGCCATACTCCAAGAAAAATATATTTAAAACTGGGCCTCACCTCGGTCCGTTGCATATGATGCCATACTCCAATTTTATACATATAATAAGCTTTTGATTATGGATTTACACTTAGCTTTGGATTAAAGTTTTGAAATTCATATGTTAATTAATCATCCTCATATATATATTTAACAACTTAGCCAAATAAAATGATTGTTCTAGTGAAGAACTACGTAGACTTGATTTCATATTAAACAGATATGTAGGAAATTCGATATCAAACTCAAATATATATATATATATATACCGGATTCAGTCACAACTAAAATTGTAACACCTCTAAATTGTAACCCATTTGGAAAGGTATTACCGCCAGTGACCTCGGTTTCCACACCGAAGCCACCCCAGGCTTTACCGGTTTAAATACAAATCATAAACAACAATCATACCAAAATCTTTGGTTAAAACATATGTCTGGGGATTACATCCCAATCCCCATAGGACAAATCAGAGTAATCAGCGGAAGTCTTTGTAAAGTATAAATATAAGGGTCTTGATCGTAATGATCACCCGCCAAGGATCGCAACCTGATAAATACATTAAAACACCGTTTGCTTTTATAGTCGTTCTAGCCTTTGTTTCTCGGATTCTTATCTGATGTGCCGAATCGAACGGATGACACCAGCCAACCATGCAGAGAACAATTACGGTTGGTTAGTCTAATGAAAGACTATGCAAGGGTACGGAGCAGAGTGGTTCGAAGTAGTCGTATTAGGTTAGACTCATCGCTCCTCGAATCAAAACCGATAACGATAGTCAACCACCATACTCTACTGAAACATATGAAGAGGCATGATCAAGAGAAGATTCTAAAAGACCAAGTCTCACATAAATCAATCCCAAAGAAGACTCCAATGAATTGAGTCTTATCGGAAATATGATAAATGTTGGGGAACATTAATTAATCATACAAGCGTTCAAAAACGACTTGATGTTTCGGTTCACGACCAACCTCACCGCTTAATGCGAATCCAGATTGGAAAGAGAACGGTACTCTGATCAAAGTCAAGACGAGCTTTCCTAGATGCACTATTCCCTAGCTGCACTACTCGTCTGAAGTATATTAATCATGTGCTACGACGGCACTTATCTTATTTAAATTCCCAAATGCGCATCACATTATAGACTTTTAAATATATGTTTTGCCATGAGGGACATATATTGAGTATATGTTTCATCATGAGGGACATATAGGATATATGTTTCGCCATGAGGGACATACTCCTGAATGGGACGAATTCCAAGATTTATAGCATCAGTTAAGTGCCACCATCTCTATACCCGAGTATAGAGATCGGTCATGACCCACCAAATGGTTTTTGGGTTTATCACCCTTTGCACCATTAATCATTATTAAGAAACGACTGGACCTCGAATAGCCCATCGCTCCTACGAATACTCGTGCTAACTAAACAGTTCAACACAATAATAATCATATCAAAGCCCTCCAGGATAATATCATAAATATATATCTATAATAGCGTTGTTCTAGCAGATATACAACCTATTATAATATCATATTCTTTTCACATCATTTATCAAACTATTCCCAACAGAACAATAAATCATTCCAAATTAATTAACAATCAAACTATTGATAATTAATGGAAATATGGAATGATGAGCAAGAGCGAACCGCCACTTGCCTTAGATCAGACGAAAGCTTTAACAAGCTTAGAGACAACGGTTTATGAGTCTGAAACTGGGATAGATCCTGGATATTAAATCCCTCTGGAATGACCCATAACGAGACCCTAAGTTGGATTCAATATCTACATATATGAATCTAAAAGAATAAGGAAGGAATCAAAGGGGTCAAGCCTCGCCCAAAGCCAAACACCCAAGAACACACACCCCAGACAAGGCTCACCGCGGGTGCGGTAGAGCCCTTGCCGCGGGTGCGGTCAGGCGCCAGTGGCGAGCTTTTGACAGCTTCGATGGCGAACTCACCAGTTTGATTCGTTCGCCTTCGATTCGTTTGTGGTTCGATCCCCAACCTTCTTAGGCCTTTGAACACCACTTAAGATCACCTTTGTAAACACTCAAAGGGGTTCGATCTCTTCTCAAACGAAGCTCACAAGCTTGACAACAATGGAGATTTCAGAGAATTTTTCAGAGGAAGAAGATGGAGCTTGTCCATGGCTTCTCCTCCTTCTTATATACCCCAAGTATGGAGCTTACCAACCAATGACGTCAAGGAGGAGGTGGCCCGACCAGATAGTCAGCTAGGAGGCCAACTAAGGCGAGCTACGGCTTGCGACTTATCGCGATGACGTCGGAGATGACGATGGCCGTGGGGTGTGGCAGGGTGCGGTGGCCGACTTCGTGATCGCCTCCAAATTTGGCCTTCGCCGCGGGTGCGGCCACTTGACCGCGGGGTGCGGTCAAGGCCCTTTTTACCCCCTTTTGTCCGGTTTGTCTTATTTACCAAGTGGTTAGATATTTTTAACCCCGGGTTAAATATATTCGTATACGAATGACCTTTTAACCCAAAAATACATTAACTGTATTTTATATTACTCAGAAAAAATATTACAGAGATCAAACATTTCATAGAATGTCCGTACTTCTCTGAATTTAATCTGACTTGTAATATGGGCATAAGAAAATTCAAAATTTTCCTTACAAAATGAGGGATATTACATTACCTCCCCCTTAAAAGAAGTTTCGACCCCGAAACTTAGGCCGAAAACAACTCGGGAAAGCGTCTAAGCATATCCTCCTCAGTTTTCCAAGTCTCCCAGGTAACTTCTTTGGTTCCTGACTTGGACCACAGAATCCGTACCAATGGTACTATCTTGTTGCGCAAGTGCTTCCCACGACGCTCGAGAATACGCACATGTATCTCTTCATAAGTATCATTTGATTGAATCTCAATGTCTTCATAGCTCAGCACATGAGACTCATCAGTCACGTATTTCCTCAACAAGGATACGTGGAACACATTATGCACTGGATGTGCGGATGGCGGCAATGCCAAACGGTATGCTAGATATCCCACTCTGTCAAGAATTTCAAATGGTCCCACGTAGCGAGGGTTGAGCTTCCCACGCTTACCAAATCTGAACACACCCTTAGATGGCGATACTCTGACAAAGACCTTTTCACCAACCTCAAACTCGACATTCCTACGCTTTGGATCAGCATAAGACTTATATCGACTTTGCGCTGTCAACATCCTTTGTCTTATTAAGGCAATATCCAAAGCAGTTCTCTCGACCAATTCTGGTCCGAGAAGAATCTTGTTGGCGTTCTCATCCCAACAAATCGGAGATCTGCATCTGCGACCATACAAAGCTTCGAATGGAGCCATCTTGATAGTAGCATGCCAGCTATTGTTATATGTGAACTCGATTAGACTCAGGCTGTCCTCCCAGCTAGTCGGACGATCGAGTACACATGCTCTCAACATATCCTCCAGAGTCTGGATAGTCCTCTCAGACTGTTCATCCGTTTGAGGATGAAATGCAGTGCTGAATCTCAATTCAGTTCCCATGGCCTTGTGGAGTTCCTTCCAGAACCTTGACATGAATCGGCCATCATGATCCGATACAATGGTCTTTGGAGTACCATGCAAACGGATAACCTCGTGTAAAAACATTTTTGCTAACCTCTGGGTTCCCCACGTTGACTTGATAGCCACGAAATGAGCACTCTTCGTGAGCCTGTCAATGATAACCCAAATAGCATCTTTCTGACTCTTAGTCTTGGGTAATCCTGTGACGAAATCCATTGCGATATCTTCCCATTTCCATGCTGGAACTGGAAGTGGTAGCAATTCACCACCTGGTCTGCGGTGCTCTATCTTGACTTTCTGACAAGTCAAGCATTTTGCCACAAATTCTGCTACATCCCATTTCATGTTGGGCCACCAGAAATTCTTCCGGAGGTCCTTGTACATTTTGCTAGAGCCTGGATGTACAGAGTAGGCTGACGAATGGGCTTCTCTCATTACCAATGGGCGAAGACCATCAACGTCAGGCACACAAATTCGGTTTTGAAACCAAAGTGATCCATCCTCTTGGATCACAAAACCGAGAGCCTTCCCGTTCATCACTTCATCACACAACTTCACCAAGATCACGTCATCAACATGTTTTTCCCTGATATGATCAAGAAGTGTAGCTTGGATTTCAAGCATATTCAAGTATCATCGACTTTGATTGTACAAGATTTCAATCTCGCATGACTCTTGGTTCAGCTTGGTTTGAGCAACGAGTAAAGCCACTATGGTCTCATGTGACGTCTTCCGGCTCAATGCATCGGCTACTTGTTGAATTCCTTAGGTTTTGATAAGTGACAAACATCGACTAATCTGGGTACTAAGTGTTTCAGGAACAAAGACAGTTGTCTCAGGGAACCATTGCAGCAAAGGATCGCTGGGAGGACCAAAGCTCTGTTCATGTGCTTTGTTACCCAGCAAGGAACTGAAGCGACGAACGAGATCGAAGCTGCGGAAGGAAATAAGAAATCCAGCGTGACAATCATGGAAACAAATCAAAGAAGAATCACGCGGTCAAGGATTGAAGACTTCGGCTGGAAGGATCTAGCCGTTGGAGAAGATTTGGAGAGAGAAGCCCGATTCCTTATCTTAGGGAATCTTTCCTTAGATAAGTGAATTGGAGAGAGAAGAATCATATCTCATCCGATTATATTAATTTCGGAAATTCCTTCCTTGATTAATATAGACGGTTGGGATATTATTCCTCCAGCAATCCTATCTTCTTATAACCTTATTTGGAAAGATCTTATCTTGTTACAATTAGGGTTTTGCCGTGTTGTATTTATTAGAAGTATGGATTCATTTCTAAGTAACCACGACGACGGAAAACAGAGAGAACGAAAAAGAGAAAGAAAAGAAGTGAGGTGTGCGTAAGTCTTTGAGGGTTGAGTTCGATTCATCATTGTAGAAGAGTCTTCGAGTCTAGCTGGTTGTTTAGAGGTCGAAGTCCAGGATACAAGTGTAATCGAACAAGAAATCAATAAGACAAGTACACGCTTCAAAATCCTCTCAAGCGGAAGCTTGAAGGTAGTGGTTTTTCCTTGAGAAACTAGTTTTACTAATCAGGGTTTTCACTATACATCGTGAGTTCGTTCGTTGGCAACTTAGATTACTTATCCAGAAACAACAAAATATGGGCATGAGGCAAACCACGCTTCTGGAATTCGATTGTGTAAATAACTGCACAACATCCAAATATCTTAATAAATACAAATTATCAAATATATTAAAATAAAGAATAAATTGAAACATATATAGACTAAAAACTTCCGAGCTTTACAAAATAAAATAAAATGAAACAACAACTAAAGTAAGGAAAGTCGATAAAGACGTTACCCGAATTAACCTTGCCAAATATTTTTTTAACTTTGAAATCTTTTACCATGGACTCCAGTTTCATGTGGAAGACTCTACATATAATGTCTAGACGATCCTCTAGATGTAGACCCCTTTCTTCACAAAACTTTACAATTTCAGGCCATTTTGAATTGCATGTGAATGTTATGAATAGATCGGGATAACCATGGTGTTTGCATATTGCCATTGCATCTTGATAGTTCTGCTGTATGTATCTTGGACCACATGTAAATGAATATGGCAACACTATTCGCTTTCCAGATGAAGCCGGTGCTGTCTGACCCTTGCTTGTTGTTGCTGAAAGATTTTTATATAAATCAGCCCGTATGTTCTGCTGATTAGTTCGATGGTAGTTCAACCTCTCTGCTTCAATCATCGTATAAACATCAACCAAGAACTGTTGATACAACTTTCTAGATAACCTCAGAGTCCCGGCTTCGCCTCGACGCTCGTGGATTCTAAACTGACAGAATTCTTTGAGCGTCACCCTTGTCCTCTTCCTTGCAGAAGTACTGCACCTTTCACTTAAAGCAATGTCAATCCTGTATCCATCCTCACCATAAGGGAATGCCAATGGAATTGAAGCGCAAGGTACGAAGGATGCAATTCATGAATCCGTTGTAATTGACCAGACCTTGTCTGAAGTATAATGTCCTTGTGCTCTAGATTTGTATCAATATCACCAAGAATAAGAGCAGCAACCTCGAAGCAGGTTGGGAGATTATATCTCCGAGCATCAGTGTTTCTTGTGCTAACCAGGCGCAACTTAAGATCTGCCACACCTTCATCCTTAAATCGATCTCTGGCCATTCTAAATGCCTTTGCATGGGGGTTGTGTTGATCTATCATCTTTCTCAACTCAGTCACACGAGAATCATCAACTTTTTTGACTCTAGAGCTGTCATAAGTAAACATCACAATCATATCTTAATAATAAAAATAATATTAAATAATCATCCATATTAACAAAATAAATATAAATATACGTAATTGACATACCTAATGGCACTGATTCTGTTTGAATCCTCGTTCTGAGTATCATATATATAGAGTTGCGAAAACTTTGGTGTTTCACCGGGAACTGGTAACAAACTCCCTATTCTGTGGAAATTCTGGCCATGCATTCGGTAACAATAAGGTCCACGACCTTTCGTGATGGGTAAGACCTTTTCTCCCAAAGAGGTGAAAGCAAACATCATATTGTAAGCTATAATATTCTCACAAAATTGTTTGCTTTTTGGATGCCTATTTGTCAAAAGATTCTTCAGCACCCTCGGTGCCTGTTGCAGCAATGGCAACTCAATTTTTCCTTTCATGCAACATAAAGGAGATATATGACATATATCTTCGCTTGAAGGGTCTTGTATATTTAATCTTTCAGCATGCCATAATAATGCACCACAATGTAGACATTCATACACAGCTTCACCGTGATCGAGGTATTGCACTACAAAATATAGATGAGCGTTAAACAATATACAAACTATTATTAAAAATTCACCAAATAATACAAAGAAAGTACCTGGTTTACCAGTATGATTTGTCATTGTTCTATTCACTTCTGCGACATGATCTGTAAAGTATATTATTGTAATACCGAAATAAAGGTCGATAAATCAAGTATTAAAAATAACACACACTGCTAAAAGCTGTTTATTTTGAAATACATTCAGGACATTACAACGTGTTAAACAATCTTAATGTAATACAGAAAAGAATCCTATTATCAGTACATAATAATACAAATATTGATATTAATTATACCATTACTAATATTTGGTAATGTAGATGAACGCCCTCGCAACGCAGATGAAGTCGTAGGACCTGAACATTACATGCAAAGGAAATGATATATTATAAACAACGTCAGAATTAATATCATATATGTATGTATAGCGATATATGAGACCAGAAAGGCTTCATAAGGAATTACCATTAACCGTAATAGATAAGGGTGTAGCTTCGGTACGTACAGAGTTCTGAATATTTCCAAGTACAATTCCTGCACAAATGTTGCTAATTGTAGGGTATACATTATTTTGTAATTTTTATTTACTACGACATACTTTTTGCTTACCTGATTCAATTAGTGGTGTTCCATGCCTCTTATGCTTAATCGTATTCATTCTCAACATCCTCTTGCGTCGAACTAATTTGTAAAAGGAAAACAATTACAAATATTGTAAGGCAATAAATGACTAATTTTTTATTATTGAACAACATCATACCTTGTTCAACTTTTGTTACGTCAATTTGATTGGTAAGACTCGCGTTTTGTAACGGAACTGCAAATAAATAAATAAATCATAATACAAATAGTGATGTAAGACAAAATATATTATAATACTTAAGAACATGACTTTATAAAACATAAATTTGTTATCATAGTTTTCCTTATCATTGAGGCTTATAGGTAGAAGCAACTTTTTAGCAGTTTGATCAACTATTGGTAAATGTAATCTGTCGGCGTAACGTTGACGCACACTGCATAAATACATGGATATTAATATTTTTCTTTGTAAATTACACCTTAGCCAAGATTATAACATAACTACTATATTTACTATACTTATAAATTAAATTGAATACTACCATCACTTAAATGTGGTACATTAGATGAACATCCTGACAATGTAGATGAATTTCTTGTACCTGAACATTAAAGTATTAAATAATGATAGATTAGTAATAACCTCGAACTTAAGATCATGCATGTATACTAATTAATAACTTAGAAAATAAATTTCATTAATGACTAACCATTAAATGAAATAGATAATGGTCTAGCTTGGGTAAGTATGGAGTTGCTAATATTTCCAAGTATATTATCTGCATAAAATTATGGTTAAGCAAAATTTACATTAATTTTAAATTGTAATTAAATATAATATATTTTTTCTAACCTGATTCGATTAGCGGTGTTCCATACCGCTTATGCCTTATCACATTCATTCTCAATTTCCTCCTCAATCGAGCTAAATTTAGAATGAAAATAAATATTATAAATTAATAAATCAATCATTTCATACCACTTTAAATAATACCATACCTTGTTCGACATTTTGCAGATGATTTTATTCTGTAAGCACGACATTGTGCAATTGAACTACAAATAAATAGTTATATCATAATGTACTTATTAATGATAGTAACACAACCTTTTTTTTATACTTAATAAAATATATAGTAAGAATAAAAAAAGTGGTACCATAGTTTTCTTTGTCTGGAACAGTAATAGGTAAAAGTGAATTATGAAGGTTTTGATCACTTCTGTAGTGCAAAGTCGTCGGAGTAGATGAATTTCTTGTAACTGAACAATAAAGAAATAAATAATTATAGATATTTTTTTACGAATAAGTAAACAATATAAATACTAATTAATTTTTGTTATAATTATAAACATATTTAACTTTATTTTAAACATTAATTGTTTTCGACACAATTCAATTAAACATATATTGTATTATTGAACATCAAACACTGATTACAATAAAATGAAAAAATCGAAGTAAATACATAATCTACTATAATAACCATTACTAACCATTTGAAATGTCGGACATTGGGATACGATCATTAACGAAAGAATTGAGAGTACCTCCAAGTCTAGATCCTGCATAATTAGTATAGTAGATTAAAGTTCATATTTATATTTATTAGAAAAAATGTCTTCAAAATAAATGCAAAATATTAACCTGATCCATTTGAATTTGTCCGTTGTCGTTTCTCTCTAATAACAACCAATCTAAACTTTCTGTTATGTCGGGTTAATTCGTCCATAACAAAATCAACCTGACAAACTAACATATAAACATTTAAATAAATCAATCTACATACCAATCATTTATTTTAATCTTATAAAAATACATAAACATGCTTAACTACTTAATTTAAGTATTTAAATAGAATTCAATTATAAATATTTATTTTTTGTATTATAAAAATATAATATATATTTGTAAATACTAAAATGGACTTATTGGCCCAAATCATATTTGTATAAATTGTAAATTTTTAATGCAAATTTGAATTGGTTTAATGTGCTTTAAGGCCCAATTAGAATAAATACATAACTGAAATAGACACCAAACTAAAAAATCCCGATTTATGTAAAAAGTTATTATTTATATTAAAAATAATTTATCCCTTGTCATGTATATCTAATATCACCAAATCTCAACATTATATTATTTTTGTTTTTATTCATACATACAATAGTCAATGGAAATTTGCAGATATATTTTACAAAGAAAATAAATAAAAATACAAACTTAACATTTAATATAATTATTTAATTATATGTGCACTATAATAAAAATACAAACTTAACAACAAAATTGTTAATCATATATAAACGAAGCCCATAATCTGATGCAAGTAAGTGGGCCAAGCCCATAACATTAACCTCGGCCATTTTACAGACGCCGAAACCCTACCTCACTCCCTCATTTCCATTTCACTTCGGCGCCGCGGTTCGATTTCACTCTCGTATTCTTGAAGTTTCAAGAATTTTCTTTCCCCTTTCAATCTTTCCAGTTCGATCCACATATTTTCTTTCCTCTTTCAATCTTTCCAGTTCTTGAAACTTTGAATTTCATCTTTCTGTAAATATCGTCCAAGCCTTCGTTTTGTTTTTGTTCAAATCTTCGAGATCCAAATTCATTTTTTCACAAAAAAACCTCTGATCTACAGGTTCCAGATCCGATTTATTCTACATCCAAATTAGTTTCTCAGAGATCCACAAAAAAATGAGATTATTCTACAATCTCGTTCAGATCCAGAGGACGACAATATATCTGGATCTGGCTAAAGAAGGGTTAACTAAACCCTAATTATTTCACAGATCTGGAGCTTCATAAAGGTATTTAACATTTCTCTCTATTTATCTCCTTCTCCGGATAATTTTTCGTTTTTAAATCATAGTCCGCATTGTTCTGTGTCCAAATTTATCAAACAATAAAATCGGCGATTTTGGATTTCATGTTGTGTTTATTTTGTTGTTGATTTATCAGTTTCGTCTCTTGTGACTAATTTGTTTTTTTTTTCTATAACATGGTATGACGACTTCTGGACATTGCTGAGGATGTGTTCATCTCTAATCGTCTGGAGCTTGATAAAAGTACCTTGAATAAGGAGGCTATGGGGCTCTCCCTAGAGGCAACGAAGGTAATCTGTTCCTATTTTAATCTCAATCTCTATTCGTCTGCCTTGTGTTCAATAAAAATGGAGGAGACAAAAATCATGAATAATTTGGTTTCCACTTGTTGATTTTAGTTGTTATGATTCATTACTCTGTTATGGTTCATTAATATTTGTAATGCTATGATGTGTACAATTGTTTCATTGTTTTGGGTTGTATTTAGGTCAGAATTGTGATACCCCGTAATTCTGTAAGGATTATTCTGGGAATTTTTGGAATTTTCCCGAACACCCGTTTAGTACGTCGGATTTAACTCAGAAAGTCGGAGACATTCTGTAATGTGCTCTGTATCTGTAATATTTTTCTCAGTGAAGAATTATACAGTTAAGGCATGTTGGAAGTCTATACTCGTTCGTGTACGACTTTTGTTATCGCAAGTTAAGATTATACCAAATCTCTACCCAATTGGTTATTGCCCAAGAGGTGCAAATGGATTAACCATGGGTTAATACCCAAGGGCACAATTGGAAGGCTTTTTGACTCCCAACAAGCCTCATCTTTGCCTATAAATAGAGGGCATGGGTGAAGCTAGAAAGGGTGTAAAAAACGCCATTACGCTGTCCATTTCTCGTCTCTCAAAAACGCTCCCAAAGAAAAATGCTCTCTCTCTCGGAAAGCTCTCGTGGATCGTTGGAGGCTCATTTGGTGTCGTTCTCGGTGGCCAAAGGAGACTTGGAAGGCCCTTAGAAGCCTAGAAGCCAAGCAAGGCGAAAGGCGAACCAAATCAAGCGTCGCGGGTAAGATTTCTCGTCCGTTTTTAAGTTTCTGTTCAGCGACGACGACCGTCGCCAGGAACGACGACCACCGCCAGGGAGACGGCGATCGCCGCCAGGGAGACGGCGCCCGCCGCCAGGAACGGCGACCGCCGTGAAGATCCCGGCGCCCGCCGTGATGAGGCCGGCGACCGCCGTGGTGTGTGGCCAGCCGCTGTGGAGGAAGCCGATGAGCGGCGACCGCCGTGCTTGAGGCGGCGCCCGCCGTGTTGGTGGCGGCGCCCGCCGTGTTGGTGGCGGCGCCCGCCGTGTTGGTGGCGGCGCCCGCCGTATTTAAGGCGGCGCCCGCCGTAATTGTTTGGTGGCCGGCCGTGAAGGGTTGTTGCCCGGGAGTTGTGCGTTGGCTTCCGAGACCTTCGATCGGGTCTCGTATCCTTCGTATCCTTTCGTCCTTTCGTATATTCATACTATTCTTTGTCAAATCTAACCTAGGATTCCTTTTTGGGTCGACTCGAAGGTGTTTATGCTAGTGGAGCTATACGCGTGTCGAGCCCGGAATCCCGTTGTCTCTGCTTTGTTCCAGATCTGTGGACTAAGGCAAGTGGCGGTTTGCTCTTGCTCATCGTTCCATATTTACATTAATTATCAGCTGTTTATCTGAGTAATTAATTTGGAATGATTATCTGTGTTTGTCTGGAAAAGGTTTTATAAACTGTTTTGGAAAATCATATAATAGGTTGTATATCTGCTAGAACGACGCTATTATCTGTGATCGCCTTCCGGGCATTTATGTGGATTAATAGGAAAACTAATCCAAGTAAGGATTAGATGTTTCTATTATCTCTATGTTTAAGTCGTTTGCCTCGATGGCTTTAATGTGAATAATTGCTGTGTTAGACTGTTTAGTTAACACGAGTGTTCGTAGGAACACTAATCCAAGTAAGGATTAGTCGTTTCTTTATAACTTAATGTGCGTAGGAACGTTAATCCAAGTAAGGATTAGTCGTTTCTTTATAATTTAATATTCGTGGGAACGCTAATCCAAGTAAGGATTTGTCGTTTCTTTAAATCATAATATTCCTCGGGGTTATTGCCGAATAATTTAAGGGTCATGACCTATGCTTCTTATCCACATGTAAGGATCTGAAGTGTTTTAAGCGCCTTGCTAGCGCCAGTGGATGAGCTTAATTACAGTCCTGTGTTTTAAGCACTTAGCTAGTGCATTGGGGTGGACGTAACTGTCACCCTGTAAAATAAATTGTAAGCGCTGTGGCAGTGCAATCAGGGTGAACGTAAGATCACCCGGTGTCATCATAACTTCCGTGTTCTCGGAATAATATTAAAAGCCTCAACACTTTGTGTGTGTTGTAATTTAATAAGATAAGTGCAGTTAAGCACATAATTAAACTGTAAGCGCTGTATAGTGCAATCAGGGTGAACGTAAGGTCACCCGGTGTATTAATAACGCCGTTGTTACTCGACATAATGATGTTAAGTCCCGCGTGTGTGTTTTAATTTGGGTTGACGTAATTGTCACCCTGTGATTTAAGCCTTGTTGTCGCTCTTAATAACATTAACGTGTTTCAGTAATGTGTGTTTTGTAATTAAATAAGATATGTGCCCGAGTGCACATGATTAATAAACCTTGGGCGAGTAGTGAAGCTAAGTTATAGTGCAGCTAGGAAAACTCGTCTTGACTTTGATCATAGTACGTTCTCTTTCCGATCTGGATTCGCTGTATGCGATGAGGTTGGTCGTGAACCGAAGCATCTTAGTCAGTTCTTAAATCGTTATGTGGTTCTGTAAGGTCTCGACTTGAATGTAGTACGTTCTCTTTCCGATCTGGATTCGCTGTATGCGATGAGGTTGGTCGTGAACCGAAGCATCTCAGTCAACTTTTAAATCATTATTGTTTGATTATGTTAAACATTCCAGATTTGTCATATTTCCTTAAAGACTCAATCTCTTGGAGTCTCTTTTCGAGTCGATTTCTGTGAAGATGAGGTCTTCCAGAATCTACTCTCATGCATACCTTTGTTGTTATTCCGTGAAAGTGCCGGGTTATGTATCGTCCCTTCGGTTATTATTCGAGGGACAATGATAGTAAACGGTTACGATCACTCGAACCACTCTGCTTTTTACCCTTGCTAGTCTATTCAAGTAGACTAACCCACGAACTTTATTCTCCGCATGTGGGCTGGTGTCATCCGTTCGATTCGGCACATCAGATGGAGTGTAGATGGGAAGACTAGAAGGACTATGGAGTCGACGGTGGTTTTTCCGACGTTTTTAATAATTTCTTTAATCAGGTTGAGATCCTTGGGCAGGTGATCATTACGATCACAACCCTTTTTGTAATATCTTTTAAAAGTTTTCCGCTGTGCCTTGTTTAAGATTTCCGTTGTAATTTATTTAAACTCTTTGTTTGTCCTATTCGGGATTGGGATGTAATCCCGGGACTCGTGTTTTATGTAAATAAGGTTATCATTTTGTATCATTGTATTTAATGATTTGTATTTAAACGGTAAAGCCTTGGGTGATCTCGGTAAGGAACACTGGGGTCACTGGCGGTAATACCTTTCCAAAAGGGTTAAGTTTTGGGGGTGTTACAAGAATTGATTTGGTTTAACTCTGACATTTGTTCTTCATGTAATTGAGTCAAAGCTAGCCGAATTAAAAATATGATTTCGGATTAAAAAATACATGTAAAATGAAAATGAGCTAAAATGAAAATGGGTTGCTAATTATGTCTGATCTATTTCGTTATAGCTATTGAGCTAATTGGCCTAGTAAAATATATTTGTGTAGACTTAGTATAAATTGGGCTAATTGGCCCAGTAAAATATATGTGTACACTGAAATACCCCAATAGATATATATGTGTTAAATGGTAAATTAGTGCCACGTCAACTTAAGTCAACAAAGGCAGATTTTGGGTTTAAAAATCAGAAAGGGGCAGAAAAGGGACCGAAACCCTTATCTTCGTCTTCGGTGAGCAGCCCCGCTAAGCCGCCGTGCCTCCTCCTACTCTCTCCCGTGCTCAGCCAATCATCCGCCGATGAGCTCGACCCGGCTGTGGCCACCACTCCTTTCCCTGAGGAGAGAAGAGACGAACTGAGGTACGACCAACTGCTGTGCGAGCTGCTGCTGTGCGTGTTGCTGCTACCGTGTTCTGCTGTGGCTGCTGCTGTAAATTCCGGCGACGAGGAGCTCGACTCGGTGGCGAGACCTAGCTGACAACAAGGTAATTTGTGGGGGTTTTTTCCTTCGATCTGATTTTTGGGGCATCCGATTTCTGCTGAACTTTGGTGGACATATTTGATGAATTTAGGGGTTATGGACAACAAGTTATATTTGTTTGACAGATATTGTTGAATCTGTGCAACCACACTTTGTTTTTGGAGCAATTGGGTTGATTGTGAGGGGTTTGCTGAAGTTGGTAAATTGGAGGTATGACTTTAGGGGCTGATTTGGGGGTTGTTAGTAGTGGCTTGGTATGGGTTAATTAATTCAAGGAATTGTTCGGATTGTTGTCGCAGGTTCGTTCGAGATTGGTTGGCGAATTTCTGAGGTCGTTGTTGTTAAGTTTAAGGCAAGATGATTCTTGCTCATTCTTTTACCTATCTCTTTTAAAAATAATTATTTTCGTATATCATTATTTTCAGTAATGATTTATACACATGTCCGTTAAATTGATCTAGAATTGTAGACGTAGAATTAAATGGTTGAATGTGTGGATAATGATTGTTTGCTTGGTTGTTGGTTTGTTGGCGGATAATGGTTATGTGCTTGGTCATTGGTTTGGTGTTGGATATTGATTGTTTGCTTGGTTGTTGGTTTGTTGGCGGATATTGGTTGTGTGCTTGGTCATTAGTTTTGTGTTGGATATTGGTTGTTTGTGGGCATTGGTTTTGTTGTTGATTTCTGTTGGATCTTGGTGTGGTTGTTGGTTGTAGCTAGTTGTGTTGTTGGTTTCCGTTGGTTGTAGTTGTTGGTTGTACCTAGTTGTGGTGTTGGTTTCCGTTGGTTGGTTATTATTGGTTGATTGTTGATGGTTGGTTATTAGCTGGGCCGGGGTGATGATTGCATCACCCGACCACGTGAGGGTGTGACCTCCATTGGTTTAAGGCCAGGGCCGGGGTGATGATTGCCTCACCCGACCACGTGAGGGTGTGACCTCCATTGGTTCAAGGCCACAACTGGATGGTGATCGTCCCATCTTAAACCTTGATTGTTTGTTTCAGTTATGTAGGAGGGCATGACTCCTTATAGCTGGGCCGGGGTGATGATCGCCTCACCCGACCACGTGAGGGTGTGACCTCCGTTTGTTCAAGGCCATAACCGGATGGTGATTGTTCCATCTTTAGTCTATCCATGGATAGTAGGTTACTTAGGGTGATGATCGTCTCACCCGCTTATGTTCGCTGAGGTGAAAGTTGGATTGGATGTGTTAGTACAGTAGTGAGTTTGATATAATTGGTTAACATTGGTTACGTGTTAGTAGTAGTATATTTATATGTTTCGTAGTGTTATTAATTGACGTGTTAGTAGTAGAAAAGAAAGTTGGATTGGATGTGTTAGTAAAGTTGGATTGGATTGTCTCACCCGTTATTCTCGTTGTGTGGTTGAGATTGAATTGAATGTGGCTAGCATATTGAAGAGTTGGATAGGAATGGTTAAGTAATGGTTATGTGATAGTAATAGTATATATTTTGATGTGTTGTTGTTGGCGTTGGTTGGATGGTATGATAATTCTTTCCTGCGTTCTTCTGTTTTTGCTTGATGATTCTTGCTAGTCTTTCATTAGACTAACCAACCTCGGTTTATGTTTCCGTGGTTGGCTGGTGTATTGGGTCCATCAGTCAACTAGTCTTTTCAGGTTCGGCAGCAGCAAAGGGGGTTCTTGATCACATATTCGTCTTCACAGTTAAAGATTTAGTTTTGCATCGGATTTGAAAATGTTGTATTACTACCTGTTGTTTTGGATATAAATTGATACACTGAACTTGATACAAGGTTTACATGGTGTTTCAAACTTGAAACAAGGATTTTTATGCTGATAGTTTTTTTTGTATATTTGGAAGCGTTTTGGGTTTCTCCTCCTTAAAATCGCCTTGTAGACCTTCGGGCCTACGACACTGTGACACCTCTGGTTTGGGGTGTTACAGAAATTGGTATCAGAGCTTTTACAATCGAAAATGTTTTTCAAAGGTTTGACGTGGAAAAGACTATTCTCTAAAATTGTGAAACAATCGTGTGATCGGAGACCCTTGCTGTTACTCATAGGTAAGTTTGTGTTTAATAAGTTTTATAGGTGATGTTTAGTGTTGAAGAGTAATTACATGTTGTATACCCCCGAAAGTGGGACGTGTTAGAGGTCGAAGGTGTGGGTGTGATAGAGGACGAGGTCCTCGAGCTTATCGTCAAGAGGTAGATGCAGGTAGTCTAGTAGCTGATGATTCTGTAGAAAGTTGACGTATACTGTTGTTATTGTCAAGGATGAGAAAGACAGATTAAGCACTTTCATGGATGGCTGTATCCTGAGATGAAACCTTTAATGGTGAGGCATAGTTGTACGACCCTTGAGCAGTATATGGATGAGTGTTTGATTATGGAGACTGCTAAAGATGATTCTAATCAGACTATTAATGCTTGAGGCGGTAAGAAACAGAGGACTCAGTCTACACCGAAAAAGTGGGATCGTTCAACCCCGAATCAGATGCATCCGGCACAGTCTCAGTTTCAGTAGAACAATAAAGGAAACCAGGGTAAAGCACCGCTTGGTGGGGTTCCAATATCACGAGTTTATGAAATGAGGAGAGCTGATGATGACAATGCGCTCGTGACTACAGGAAGAAGACAGTTACTGTAACAACAGATAAGGGTTTAGTGCATGTGTTTGAGGGTCATGATCCTAGAGACTCTGGCAGAACTGTTAGTGCGATGACAGCTACAAAACTGTTAAGACAAAGTTGTGCCGATTATGTGTGTATGCTGGGATTGAGGGAGCAGATAGAGGAACTTATGGAGTTAGGCTTTATTAGGCCAAGTGATTTTCTTTGGGGTGCGCCTGTATAGATGGTTAAAAAGAAGGATGGTTCATTTCGACTTTGCATGGATTATAAGGAGTTGAATAAGGTGACAGTCAAGAGTAAGCATCCGCTTCCCCGTACTAATGACTTGTTGGATCAATTGCAAGAAGCTACAGTGTTTTCAAAGATTGACTTGAGATCAGGGTATCCTCAGCTTAGGATTCGAGAGGAAAATATTCATGATACTGCCTTCAGAACTAGGTACGGTCACTATGAATTGGTTGTGATGCCTTTCGGGTGGACTAATGCTTCCGCGGGTTTCAAGGACTTAAGGAACCAATGTTTTTAGAAAGTACTGGGATCGTTTGTAGTGATTTTCATTGATGGCATTTTAGTATACTCTCGGAGTAAGAGGGACCACGAGACTCACCTTAGAACTATACTCGAAGTGTTGAGGCGGCAGAAACTAATTGCAAAGCTATCCGAACGTGATTTTTTTGGTTACCTAAGGTAGCATTTATGGGCCATGTGAATTCTAACGAGAGTATGATGGTAGATCCGCAGAAAACAGAAGCAGTAGAGAATTGGGAACAACCTCAGAATGTTAAGGAAATTAGGAGTTTTCTCGGACTGGCAGGTTACTACAGGCGGATTGTGGCAGGTTACGTAAGACTAAAAAGTTTGAATGGGACGGGAGATGTCAGGAAAGAGTTTTGAAGAACTCAAGAAGTGTTTGACTAGTGCGCCAGTGTTTAACTTTACCGCATGGAATATAAGGGTTTGCCATCTATAGCGATGCTTCTAAGCAAGGTCTGAATTGCGTTCTAATACAGAATAGAAAGGTCATTGCATATACTTTTCATCAGCTCAAACTGTATAAGAGAGAGTTGAACATGAGACAAAGACGGTGGCTAGAGTTAATTAAGGATTATGATATAGATATCGTATATCATCCAGAAAGGGCTAATGTGGTAGTAAATGCTTTGAGTAGGAAGTTGACTCCAGAACATATGGTCGCTTGTTTGACAACTCAGTCGAGCTACAATGAGAACTTATAAGGAGCGAGATTGAAGTATGGATTGGGAAGGATCGAATGCATTTGAGGGTGTTAAAGATTCAGTAGATATTACTGGAGACGATCAAAGAGAAGCAACCGCATAATCCATTTTTTTTTTGAGAAAGATATGCTGCGATATCACTCAGGGGAAGGCACTAGGATTTCTTATTCTTGATGAGGGGATACTAAGATTTCAAATCGAATATGTGTGACAGCTGATAAAGAGATTAGAGAGTTGGTTCTCAAGAAAGGTCATTCTTCATCATATTCTGTACATTCTGGAGCTAGTAAATTGTAAAAGGACTTGAGACGGAGTTATGGATGGAGTGTCATGAAGCGGGAAATTGTTGGGTACGTGTCGAGGTGTTTGGCATGTCAACAAGTTAAGACTGAGCACCAGAGGTCAGCTAGAGAACTATAACCGCTTCCTATCCCCGAATGGAAGTGGGAGGACATCACAATGGACTTTGTTATTAGTCTTCCTAGATCACGAAAAGGAAACGATGTTATATGGGTCATTGTGGATCTGTTAAAGAAGTCTATGCATTTTATACCCATCAAGATTACTTGGGACTCAGAGAGGTTAGCTGGAGTATTCTTGAGGGAGATAGTCAGATTGCATGGTGTTTCCAGGATTATTGTGTCTGACAGAGATGGACGAATTGTGTCTCATTTTTGGAAGTCCTTGCATGCAGCAATGGGAACACAACTGAGATTTAGCACATCCTTTCATCCTCAAATTGATGGTCAGTCTGAAAGAATAATCCAAACCTTGGAGGATATGCTTCGAGCTTGCGCTTTAGAATGGCCAGGAAATTGGGAAGACAGATTGCATCTAGTGGAATTTACGTACAATAATAGTTGGCATACATCAATTAAGATGGCACCCTATGAGGCTCTGTATGGTCGTCGTTGTATATCGCCATTGTGTTGGGACGATTTGACTGATGCTGTTTTAGTTGCTCCCGAGCTTTTGCAGAAGACTAAGGACGACATTGAGGTAATTCGTCAGAGGTTGTGGTCAGCTCAGAGTAGACAGAAGTCGTATGCAGATATTCGTAGACGACCTTAGAAATCAATGTTGGAGACCACGTGTTTGTTAAAATCTCGCCGACAAAAGGGGTGTTCATATTTGGGAAACGAGGTAAGTTGAGTCCTTGGTATGTTGGTCCCTTTGAGGTTCTGAAAAGAGTTGGCACTGTATCTTACCAAGTGGCGTTGCCGCCAAAAATGAGTGGAATGCATGATGTGTTTCATGTGTCACAGTTGAGGAAATATGTGTATCATCCGACTCATGTTCTGAAATTTGAGGAGATAGAGTTTCAACCTGATGGCACATTTGAGGAATCACCCGTAAGAATTCTAGCGGTTGATCAGAAGAAATTGAGGAATAAGGTCATTTCTTTGGTAAAAGTCTTATGGTCTAAGCACGGAACGACAGAAGAGACTTGGGAACTGGAGTCAGTCATGCAAGACAGATACCTGAACATGTTTTGATCTTAGTTTGGAGGACGAAACTCCTATAAGGGAGGGAGAATGAAATACCCCAATAGATATATATGTGTTAAATGGTAAATTAGTGCCACGCCAACTTAAGTCAACAAAGGCATATTTTGGGTTTAAAAATCAGAAAAGGGGCAGGAAAGGGACCAAAACCCTTATCTTCGTCTTCGGTGAGCAGCCCCGCTGAGCCGCCATGCCCCCTCCTACTCCCTCCCGTGCTCAGCCAATCATCCACCGGTGAGCTCGACCCGGCTGTGGCCATCACTCCTTTCCCTGAGGCGAGAAGAGACGAACTGCTGTGCGACCAGCTGATGTGCGAGCTGCTGCTGTGCGTGTTGCTGCTGCCGTGTTCTGCTGTGGCTGCTGTTGTAAATTCCGGCGACGAGGAGCTCGACTCGGTGGCGAGACCTAGCTGACAACAAGGTAATTTGTGGGGGTTTTTTCCTTCGATCTGATTTTTGGGGCATCCGATTTTTGCTGAACTTTGGTGGACAGATTTGATGAATTCAGGGGTTATGGACATCAAGTTATATTTGTTTGACTGATATTGTTGAATCTGTGCAGCCACACTTTGTTTTTGGAGCAATTGGGTTGATTGTGAGGGGTTTGCTGAAGTTGGTAAACTGGAGGTATGACTTTAGGGGCTGATTTGGGGGTTGTTAGTAGTGGCTTGGTATGGGTTAATCAATTCAAGGAATTGTTCGGATTGTTGTCGCAGGTTCATTCGAGATTGGTTGGCGAATTTCTGAGGTCGTTGTTGTTAAGTTTAAGGCAAGATGATTCTTGCTCATTCTTTTACCTATCTCTTTTAAAAGTAATTATTTTCGTATATCATTATTTTCAGTAATGATTTATGCACCTGTCTGTTAAATTGATCTAGAATTGTAGACGTAGAATTAAATGGTTGAATGTGTGGATAATGATTGTTTGCTTGGTTGTTGGTTTGTTGGCGGATAATGGTTGTGTGCTTGGTCATTGGTTTGGTGTTGGATATTGATTGTTTGCTTGGTTGTTGGTTTGTTGGCGGATATTGGTTGTGTGCTTGGTCATTAGTTTTGTGTTGGATATTGGTTGTTTGTGGGCATTGGTTTTGTTGTTGATTTCTGTTGGATCTTGGTGTGGTTGTAGCTAGTTGTGTTGTTGGTTTCCGTTGGTTGTAGTTGTTGGTTGTAGCTAGTTGTGGTGTTGGTTTCCCTTGTTTGGTTATTATTGGTTGATTATTGATGGTTGGTTATTAGCTGGAACGGGGTGATGATTGCATCACTCGACCACGTGAGGGTGTGACCTCCGTTGGTTTAAGGTCAGGGCCGGGGTGATGATCGCCTCACCCGACCACGTGAGGGTGTGACCTCCGTTGGTTCAAGGCCACAACTAGATGGTGATCGTCCCATCTTACACCTTGATTGTTTGTTTCAGTTATGTAGGAGGGCATGACTCCTTATAGCTGAGCCGGGGTGATGATCGCCTCACCCGACCACGTGAGGGTGTGACCTCCGTTGGTTCAAGGCCACAACCGGATGGTGATTGTCCCATCTTTAGTCTATCCATGGATAGTAGGTTACTTAGGGTGATGATCGTCTCACCCGCTTATGTTCGCTGAGGTGAAAGTTGGATTGGATGTGTTAGTACAATAGTGAGTTTGATATAATTGGTTAACACTGGTTACGCGTTAGTAGTAGTATATTTATATGTTTCGTAGTGTTATTAATTGACGTGTTAGTAGTAGAAAAAAAAGTTGGATTGGATGTGTTAGTAAAGTTGGATTGGATCGTCTCACCCGTTATTCTCGTTGTGTGGTTGAGATTGAATTGAATGTGGCTAGCATATTGAAGAGTTGGATAGGAATGGTTAAGTAATGGTTATGTGATAGTATATATTTTGATGTGTTGTTGTTGGCGTTGGTTGGATGGTATGATAATTCTTTCCTGTGTTCTTCTGTTTTTGCTTGATGATTCTTGCTAGTCTTTCATTAGACTAACCAACCTCGGTTTATGTTTCCGTGGTTGGCTGGTGTATCGGGTCCACCAGTCAACTAGTCTTTGCAGGTTCGGCAGCAGCAAAGGGGATTCTTGATCACAGATTCGTCTTCACAGTTAAAGATTTAGTTTTGCATCGGATTTGAAAATATTGTATTACTACCTGTTGTTTTGGATATAAATTGATACACTGAACTTGATACAAGGTTTACATGTTGTTTTAAACTTGAAACATAGATTTTTATACTGATAGTTTTTTTTTGTATATTTGGAAGCATTTTGGGTTTCTCCTCCTTAAAATCGCCTTATAGACCTTCGGGCCTACTGACGTGGCCGAAATATGCAATGCAAATATCGTTGAATAGCCTAATCAAAGTAAAAGTCCTAACAAACCTACTAAACAGATGTATAGTAAGCAAGTAAGGGTCAAACCCTCAGGGAAGATCTGATAAAGTATGCAATTATGATCAACAAGTAACAAGGAAGGGGGGTTTTGGTTATCAAACAGAGCAAAGTAAACAGGTTTAGTTGACTTGAGAATACGATTGGGGAAGTAGTTCCACTAGAACGAGATCCACAATACAGAGATATAATTTGATCACTGAAATCTTATAAATCCAAGTTCTTTAACTATTCTTATGGTTGTTCCCACCCTGATCGTGATTAACTACCAATTCAGACAGTTGTTGATAGTACTTACTACAATATCAATGGAAGAAAACCTTACCACTAATAAAGCAATAGCATTCATGCAAGGGTATAGGATACATGCAAATAGAAGAAAACCTTACTACTCAACATGCAAATAATTCTCACTCACAATTGCACACTCGTATTCCACTATATGTAACAATTGTGTTTGCTACTAGATCCGCACTCACATTCCGCTATATGCAAAATCCTAGCAATTTGATAAATATTATCCAACCTAGTTGATCATGCTATGAAGAATAACGATAAATCAATACTCAATATAACCAAGAGAATTAAACCTACACATATAAGAATAAGAACAAGGAATAGAAATCTCACAAACGAATCAACTGTATTGCTTCAAACGTCTAGTAGAACAAGGAAAAAATAGTGCTCCATTGACTTGCGAATGAAACCCTAATTGAGAAAAGAAAACTACGATGATAATAAAAGTGTCTCTACTCAAGACCCGGAAAGAGATCTTAAATAGGCTAGGGAAAGTAAGCTAAATCTAGAAATAATACTAAAGGAAATAAGATAATAAAAATAGGAAGTCCGAAAACGCAAAATAGGAAATAATATCTCGCTGGCCGCGAGGCGTTAACAAGTCCACCGCGGGGCGGCGGGTTCCACCGCGGGGCGGCGGGTTCCACCGCGGGGCGGCGGGTTCCACCGCGGGGCGGCGGCTATCTTCTGGCGCGACCAGCTTCTTCTTTGAGATTCACCGCCGGGTCGCGGTGGATTCTGGTGCGGGGCGTCAGCTGTTCCGCCCTCTCCTTTCTTTAGCTCTTCACTTCTTTTCTTTCGCTCTTCCATACTACCAAGTGTTGGTAGCCTTCTCCAATTAGTTTTCAAGCGGATCCTCATCCATCTTCATCTTCTCCATCCTTCATTAAGCTGTAAATCCTGGATATCTTCAATTCTCTCCACATCTTCTGGATTACAGACTTAACCTTAAATCTAGTCATAAACTCCTCTAAATAATGCTAATAATTGCTAGTTAAGGTGCATGAAATGACACCTATCAAATTCCTCCATACTTAGAACTTTACTCGTCTCGAGTAAGCTAATGATAAACCTACTCCCTCAATCAAACACCAAGGTCTCAGGAAGTATAAGAAAATATGACACCAGCAACTACAACATTCAACAATCAGCTCCAGACAACCAAAACAAGTGATGCAAAGATTATTCTAATCCTACCGCCAATCTAGCTCCTTATTGCTCCAGAGTGACCTACCCGAACTCCTTATAACACCTCTTCTTATGACGCCAATCTCCAGAATGATCCTAAAAATCACTCTTTTTCTTTACGCTCATTTTGCCCAAGCGCCCTCTCGGGTTTTCACCTAGCCACTCATTTCATTTTACTAGATATCTCACATATACTCGCATCACTCCAGTCCATTTTTGCATCGATCTATACCAGTTGGACTACCCGCTTTTTACTTGAACAGCCCTTTCGGGTTTTCAGCTCATCCCAGGATTTTGATTGCCTTTTTCACATATTTTTGGCTTTTTCGACTTTTTTTTAGAAAAAAGAATATTGGAATGGAAATTACAGAAAACAAAGCTATGTACACTAGCTAGATAGATAGCACAGTCTAAATCCCCCCCCCCCCCCCATACTTAAACCGAACATTGTCCTCAATGTAGAAAAGAGAACAACAAATGAAATAGGGGAAGGAGAAATAAACTCACTGTAGGCCGGATGGTGGTGGTGGGAACCTCCCAAAGTAGTCCCTCATATGAGTGTCCATAGTGTCCAGACGCTCATCTACATCAGCACGGAACTGGGTCTGCCAAGTCTGCAGACCGGTCTCTACTCGGGTGTTCCAATGAGTCTGCTGCACCGAGAATGTATCAAACCTTGCGTACAACTCCTGCCAAGGTGTTGCAGGACCATAAGAAGACGAAGGCACATCAAACTGGGTAGGCAAAGGAGTATCCTGACCCACAGAATCAGCAGCAGCAGCACCAGCACTAGGGCCCTCTCTAAACGGACCAGAAGGAGCAGCAGCAGGGGTAACAGCAGTCTCATTTCTTCTATCACTGGGAATCCACCATCCCTCAAATGAAGAGGAATAAGTAAAAGCCCGAGGAAGATGCAGAAAATGACCATCATATGAAGACCAAACTAAAGCACCACCCCTGCCCAATGGCTTCAGCATCGAGCACACTCTCATGTGCGCCTTGTCATACACCGCATGAGCGACATGTCGAGGAAGACGATCCGTAGCAATAATCTCAGCACAAAGAAGGGTGATCAGATCACCCCCACAGATATCACGTGGCTCACCATCTCGAATCCTCTTCAAGGAACTCAGAAAAAGACTAGCCCAACACGGGGTATACGTAACACAAGACAAGATGCTCATAAACCAACGGAAATCCTTCAGAGGGACCTTACCATCATCAGCATGGCCAAATAAATCTCTCATCAACACCTTATGGATCAACCTTAAGCAAGGGTTCACCAACCTCGAATTCACCTCCTGACCCTTCTTGAACTGCCTATTCGTGGCCTCATGCCAAAAAGAAATCATATCCTCCTCAGCCAGACCACCAGACCACCCATCGAATGGCTCCTTTGTAATGCCCAGGGCATTACGAATCTCACCAGCAGACAAAGTATACTCACGACCACTATAGTTGAAAGTGATCTTCGTCAACCTCTTGTTGGAGGAACCATCAGAATACCTCTTACAAGAGGCAATGAACTGGTACCACAGCTCCGGGTAAGCATCAGCGGACTTATTCAGGAAGGTCCCCAGGCCACACTCTGCTAAACAAAGAGATACACGCTCCAACATACCAAACTCAAGCACTCAAGCAATGTCGGCTTGTCAAAGAACTTAGTAGCCAACACCTTCCTCTCCTTCACAATGTAATACACCTCATTCTCCTTGATAAGCACTACTTTGTAGGGCTTAACTAAGAGTTATTAGAGGTTTTATTGGTGCCATTCGGGTAGATTTAGACACATTCTTGTGTATGGCGTTTGGAGGCGAAGTTGGTGTTTTTGGAGGTGTTTGAGCTACTTTGGAGATCATGAAGACACTGAGGAAGGAAGCCATCAAGAGAAGACGCCAAGGAGTGAAGAGGAGACGGGTTGGTGTAAGGCAAAGGACAAGAATGCCGAGCATTAACCGCGATCGCGGGCATGGGTGCCGTGATCGCAAGACTCGGAGCATGTCGAGAGTTTTCTGCGGGCGTTGAGAGATTGAAGGGCGCGGAGCCACATGGGCCGCGATCAAGGTCCACCACCCGCGATCGCGGGTCTGACACGGCAGAGGCTCGGACTTATTCCGAATTATCCTTTTAGTTTTCTTTTCCCTTTTCTTATTTCTATTGCAGTTATTTTTCTTAATGGGCTAGGTCATTTGTTAGGGCCCTATAAATACTCTCCTTATGCATTAGGGTTAGAGATCCACACTTTAGTTGCAATTTTCATTCATCGTTGTTTATTTCGTTTAAAGTTTCTACCATGACTATGAGGAGCTAAGCCTCTTTGGCTTAGTCCGGTAATGGAAGCATGAGTTCGTTCATCTGGTTGTGAGGTTGTGTTCCTATCTATCTATCCTATTGAGTTATATCTTTTCTCTGAGCAAATTCATATTTGAATGTTTGTTGGTTTATCTAGACTGATCACCTAGGTTTATTGCTTTCATTCTTATTGCTAATACTAGGGAACTGTTGGGCTAACGCTCTAGTATAAGTAGCAAGCATTGATTGTTATCTGCATCTGTGGATTATATCTATGTGGGAATTGATTATATGGTAAATGCATCTGAGCGAGCATTCTGTGTATCCTGGTTAATTCTTATATGCATTGCTGCCTTTGGGTTGAACCTTTAGTGGTACTAGGGTTATTCATTGGTAAGGGTTCTTTGTGGAAGGTTTCCCTCTGAATTTACATAAGATCGGGACAGGAATAACCGAATAGGAAGATAGGTCTTAATCAATGAACAACATTTGAATGACTTATGTGGACATTACTTGGCTAAGTGTTTTTCTCTCTTGATATTTCATCCATTCTACTTTGTTTTGTTTGCAACCAACCAACTATAAAACCCCCCCTTTGTGACATTGCATGCTACCACCATTGGTTCCTTCATTCTCTGTGGGATCGACCCTGACTTACTTACTATACTTTGTTTAGTGAGGATTTTAGGATTTACTTTTGATTAGGGGTACGACAACTATCCCCCCTATCAAATTTTGGCGCCGTTGCCGGTGAGGGCAATTGCGGATTTTGGTGTTTTGCATGCTTTGTGTGTTTTCAAATTTTTTTTCTGTGTGATTTTCGTGTGTTTGCTTGTGTGTGTGGACCTATCTTATGGTCCACACCCGTACTGCTGACTCTCCACCTTTAGATCTTGATCCAGAGATTGAGAGAACTTTCTCCCAAGGACGCAGAGTGAATCAAGCTTTGGTCTTTGAGAATCCCACTTTTGAGATGGCGGACGAGGTACCACCACCTACGTTGAGGCAGCTGACTGCGCCTAACTTGACGCAGCAGCCACTGGCCGTACAATTCCCTGAGCTAGGCACGGGAGTGAACTTTGAGCTCAAGTCTGGTCTTATCCATCTTTTGCCTCAGTTCCATGGGCTAGCTGGAGAGGACCCAAACAAGCACCTCTCGGAGTTCCACGCCGTGTGCAGTTCCATGAAGCCACGGAATGTCACTGAGGATCAAATCACGTTGAGGGCTTTTCCTTTTCCACTTAAGGATTCAGCCAACGACTGGTTTTACTACCTCACCCCAGGAAGCATCAACACCTGGGAGAAAATGAAGAAGGCGTTCCTGGAAAAGTACTTTCCAGCAACGAAGCTGAACAGTCTCAAGCGCAACCTGAGCAACAAGAGGTTGTGCTCTAGCTGTCCCTATCACGGGTATTCAGACCAGGATTTGGTCTTATATCTGTACGGGGGATTGCTGGATGAAGATCGACAAATGGTGAACGCGGCGTGTGGGGGAAACATACTGAACAAAACCCCTACTGCTGCATTTGAGATATTCAGCGAGTTGTCGGAAGGCTCAAGGCAATTCAGCAAGAGGGCGAGCGCCCAGGCTGTGAAAGCCACTTCAAGTGAGAATGTTCCCCCATCTATGGCGAGGGAAGTGAGCAAAATGAAGGAGATGATCAAGGTTTTGATGAGGAAGGAAGGACCCCAGAGGGTCAAGGAGTGTGAATTTTGCTATGCCACCACGCATGCAACTGACGCATGTCCTGCACTCCATGAGGAGCTCACTGAGCAAGTCAACGCTGTTGGGGGTACCAACAAAGACAACGGTACGACCCCTACTCCAGTACCTACAATCCGGGGTGGAGAGACCATCCTAACTTGAGGTACGGGAACACGCACAATGTGAAGAACCCCCCTGAGTTCCGACCAAGACCCCCTCAGCAATACCAGCAGTACCCCCAACGACCATTCCAAGGAGGCCAGCAGTTCAGAGGCCCAGCATAGCAGAGACCGCAAGGACAAGGAGCTCCCCGCGCTATGAATCTAGAGGACCAGGTCAATACACTGGCGCAACATATGACCACGCTGACGCAGACAGTAGGAACCATGCAGCAAAACATGGTTCAGTTCCAACATGAGACCAAGTCCAGTATCCAGAACCTGGAGAAGCAGGTAGGGCAGATCTCCTAGGCGGTCAACAAGCTCGAAGCTAGAGAGTCACGAGCACTCCCATCTCAAACTGAGATTAATCCAAGGTAAAACGTCAACTGCATGACGTCAAGACCAAGATGGGAAAATAAAGAAGAGAAGCTGGAATTAAAAGAGAAGTACGAGGCAAAACCGCGATCGCGGGGCGACAGCCGCGATCGCGGGTTTACGGACCCAAAAGCCGAGAAAAACTCGAGCATTAACCGCGACCGCGGACATGACAGCCGCGATCGCGGGGAACCAGTGCGAGAACCGCGATCGCGGGTTGACACCCGCGATCAACTCTCGGAAAGCGCTCCGCCTCGCAAGACATTTATGAACAAGTATGACTATCCGGAGGGATATTTTGACATCCCGATGCCATTCCCTGCAGCATTAGAAGACGAAAGGAATACGGAAATATATTGTGAGATATACCAGGGCTACCCGGAGAGCCCCTTCTTGAGAGAGCTACGCAAGACCATAGCGGAGCAAAAGGAGCGATCTAAGAAGAAGCCAAAGGTCAAAAAGGATATCTCAGCTGTGGTGCAGAAGAGGATTCCCAAGAAGTGTGAGGATCCTGGAATGTTCAGCGTGCCCTGCAAGATTGGGGAGACTGAATTCAGCGAGACATTGCTGGATTTGGGAGCTTCAATCAATGTCTTGCCACTGTCCGTCTACAACAACCTCGACATCGGACCATTAGAGAGCACGGAAATCGTCATCCAACTGGCTGACAACTCCGTCATCACTCCTGAGGGCGTTGTGAAGGACGTACTGGTAAGCGTCGATACCCTTGTTTTTCCTGCAGACTTCTTTGTCATGAACACAGGGGAACGAGGAGGACGAGTAATGCTAGGGAGGCCTTTCATGAAGACCTCCAACACAAAGATCGACGTGGGTAGAGGCACAATCAGCATGGAGTTCGACAAGAGGAAGACATAGTATAGGCTGGAGAACATTCCGGAGCATCCTCCAGATACAAGAGCAAGGAGTACGGTTGCAGGAGGCAACCCCGGATGAGAAGTACAGCAGGACGTCGTGCCGCGACGATAACTATGGCGCTGCTCGAGAGGCAACCCGAGGTATGAGTCGTTGAACTCATTTATGTTTTTACATTTCTTAGGACTTAGATTTTATTTTTCTTTCTTCTTCTTTGCACTTGTTTTTCTTTTTCTGTGGGCACTAGAACTAACTATGCAGCGGAGGCCAGAATCCAGCACCCGCGATCGCGGTTTCACACCCGCGATCGCGGTTTCCCCTCGGCGATCCATGGCGAGTTCTAGCCAAAAAATCAAAAAAAAAATCAAAAAAAAAAAAATGGCCCACAGTTTAATAAAACCGACGCGTTTTTCGAGGCAGTCAGTACCTCGTAACTCGTGCCGACTGTTACGGATGCAGAGGCATTAACCCCGCGATCGCGAGCCCTCAGCCCCGCAATCGCGGGTATTCATCGCGGCAATTATAAAAGGCGAGAGGCGGTGGAGGCATTTTACAACACCTCCACCACCACCTCTCACTCTCACCAGATCGGATCTCCGACCTCGACCACCGTGACACCCCCCTGCAGCCCCGCGACTATCGTTCCAACGCCGCGACGTCGTTTGGGTGAGATCTCCATTTTCCAACTCTTGGATTTCTCATAGCCTCACGAGCCGCGATCGCCGGACCCACGCCAAACCCCACGACCACCGCAGCGCCACCGCAAAGCACCGGAGCCATTTTTTCTCAAAGTTCGCTGCAAACCCAAAAACCGCGATCGCCGGCATCATCCCCGCGATCGCGGCCCATCTTCTCCAGCGAGCTTCGAGTCGAGCATAAACCGCGACCGCGCCCTACACCCCGTGATCGCGGGTCCCTCCGGTACTCTTTCTGTTGTGCTTTCTCGCTCCTTTTTCCCACCATGGCAGCCTTCGTAGGCAACATGAGGAGCCAGAGGCACAGGTGCTACTACGAGACGTTCAGCGCGCGGAAGTTCGTCCAGACGAAGTTCTTCGATCGGCCAACGCTGCAACGACTCGGACTGGAGGACTGCACACAACAGTTGCTGAGCCACGGAGGGCTCGGCAACTTCATTGACCTAGCCGCCCCGTCCTTGCACGAGCTGACCCTGGAGTTTCTGGCCACGCTGGAGCGCCACGACGACGGGATCACGTTCAACCTGCTGGGGCGGCAGAGGATGATGTCCTACCAAGGTCTGCGGGACCTGTTTGGCGTTACTGAGGCTCCCGCCGAGGATTGGGAGACCGCAGGCACCTTGCCAGAGCTCTTCTGGCAGGATGCGACCCGGGAGGTACTCAACCCCAGCGCCGACGATTATAACTACAAGCTGACGCACCCCTGTCTGAGGCTGGCACACAAGGTGCTCGCCATGTCCTTCTTGGGACAGGGGGAGGTGAACAAGGTTCCGACGCTGGACCTTACAGTGCTCTAGTGTTTGACACCGGAGAGCCACAACACCCCCGACTGGGTCGATTTGTTCCTCTCCAGCTGTCTCGGGCTGAGGGAGAAGACGGGCGGCAAGATCTCTATGTGGGGCATGGTGACGCTTATCACCCAGCAATACGAGAACATCGCAGACCATTGGGATTTCCCCGCCGACATCTACACCTACAACATCACACTGCTGCGGAGATCCCATCTGCTGGAGGTCCATGGTGGAGAGTACATCTGGCTCTCCAAGAAGGAAAGGACCCACCGAATAAGGCTGCCTCGTCCGATGCCTTATGGGCCCCGGGCGAGGGATTTTTACCTCTATGCCGATGGAGAGCAGGGGTCGTCGTCCGAAGACGAAGGGGACGACGACGACAACGAGGAGGAGGAGGAAACGACTGCAGCGGTGGACATGGAGAGCGATGTACCATCCCCGCTGCGTTCCAGGGGCCCACCTGTTTACCCTGACTATACCTACCAGGCATCTGGGTCTGGTAGTGGATCTGGAGGGGCGCCCTAGGACCAGCTCCTGGACAAAATGGCCAACCTGCAGCTGAGGCAGGCCGAGAATATACGAAAGAGTGCCGAGTGGGAACGAGGCATCTCCCAGAGGCTAGAGGAGCATGAGAGGAGAAGCGTTCAGTGGGAACGCCAAGTCTCCACCCGCCTGGATGAGCAGGAGCGGCGGAGCGCTGAGTGGCAGCGCAACATAGAGGTCAACCTTGCATACCACGCCAACCGCCTGGACAGTCACCTCACCACTGTTGAGGACCAGGTGGTTCAGATGCAGAGGAGAGATGAGGCTTTCTTCAATGCTTATGGGTATTGGTCTCCACCCCAGTGAGTATTTCTATTTTACCCTTATCTTTTTCTTGTCTTCCATACATTGAGGACAATGCATGATTTAAGCATGGGGGAGTAGAGTATTCACTATCTATCTTGTACATATTTCTTTTCCAGCATTGTACTTTTATTTTTAGCATTTTGAATTTCAGCATTTCTTTTCAAAAAAAAAAAAAAAATCAAAAATCCTAGGACAAGCTGAAAACCCGAAAGGGCGGCTTGGGTAAAAAGCAGGTGACCCGGACCAGCGCTAGGCTGGGGTAAAAAGGTGTCTGAGTGACGTGAGCTTATGTGAGCACATCTATGAAAAAAATATGAACGGCTAGGATGAAAACCCGAAAGGGCTCCTAGGCAAAATGAGTGAAAAGAAGAGGAGTGATTTTAGGATCTCATTTTACCTGGAGGGGAGACATAAGAAGAGGAGACGAAGAAGGATTGTCGGGTAGGTCACTCTGGGAGGCATAAGGAGTCATAGATGGAGGCTAGGATTAGAGGTCACTTTACACTATTGGATGTCCGGGTTGAGCTTGGGGGAAGTACTCTGCTTGCCCTCAAGTTTATTGAGTTGTGGATGTGTTGTAGATGAGATTGGTGCCAGGAGCTTTGGCATGGGTTAAGTAACTCTTAGTTGGAGGATATGCTTCCTGAGACCTTGGGTGCTACATTGGAGGAGTAGACTTTCTTTTAGTTTACTCGAGGACGAGCCAAGGTCTAAGCATGAGGGAGTTTGATAAGCACTACTTTGTAGGGCTTAACTAAGAGTTATTAGAGGTTTTATTGGTGCCATTCGGGTAGATTTAGACACATTCTTGTGTATGGAGTTTGGAGGCAAAGTTGGTGTTTTTGGAGGTGTTTGAGCTACTTTGGAGATCATGAAGACACTGAGGAAGGAAGCCATCAAGAGAAGACGCCAAGGAGTGAAGAGGAGACGGGTTGGTGCAAGGCAAAGGACAAGAATGCCGAGCATTAACCGCGATCGTGGGCATGGGTGCCGCGATCGCGGGACTCGGAGCATGTCGAGAGTTTTCTGCGGGTGCGGAGAGATTGAAGGGCGCGGAGCCACATGGGCCGCGATCAAGGTCCACCACCCGCGATCGCGGGTCTGACACGGCAGAGGCTCGGACTTATTCCGAATTATCTTTTTAGTTTTCTTTTCCCTTTTCTTATTTCTATTTCAATTATTTTTCTTAATGGGCTAGGTCATTTGTTAGGGCCCTATAAATACTCTCCTTATGCATTAGGGTTAGAGATCCACACTTTAGTTGCAATTTTCATTCATCGTTGTTTATTTCATTTAAAGTTTCTACCATGACTATGAGGAGCTAATCCTCTTTGGCTTAGTCCGGTAATGGAAGCATGAGTTCGTTCATCTGGTTGTGAGGTTTTGTTCCTATCTATCTATCCTATTGAGTTATATCTTTTCTCTGAGCAAATTCATATTTGAATGTTTGTTGGTTTATCTAGACTGATCACCTAGGTTTATTGCTTTCATTCTTATTGCTAATACTAGGGAACCGTTGGGCTAACGCTCTAGTATAAGTAGCAAGCATTGATTGTTATCTGCATCTGTGGATTATATCTATGTGGGAATTGATTACATGGTAAATGCATCTAAGCGAGCGTTCTGTGTATCCTGGTTAATTCTTATATGCATTGCTGCCTTTGGGTTGAACCTTTAGTGGTACTAGGGTTATTCATTGGTAAGGGTTCTTTGTGGAAGGTTTCCCTCTGAATTTACATAAGATCGGGACAGGAATAACCGAATAGGAAGATAGGACTTAATCAATGAACAACCTTTGAATGACTTATGTGGATATTACTTGGCTAAGTGTTTTTCTCTCTTGATATTTCATCCATTCTACTTTGTTTTGTTTGCAACCAACCAACTATAAAACCCCCCCTTTGTGACATTGCATGCTACCACCATTGGTTCCTTCCTTCTCTGTGGGATCGACCCTGACTTACTTACTATACTTTGTTTAGTGAGGATTTTAGGATTTACTTTTGATTAGGGGTACAACGACTATCCCCCCTATCACTCCTCCCTCGTAGCGTCCTTATTCCTACCTCTAGGTGTCATAAGTAATGAATTGAGATGCTCAAAACAAAAGGCGACCAAAGAGGACTTACAAAATGAGCGAAACACACTGCCCAATGATCTCGCCGCGGGGCGGTGGATGTGTCGCCGGGTCGCGGTGAGATAACTGGGAATTCATGCCGGGTCGCGGTGGGGGTCGCCGCGGGGCGGTGGCTGGCGACGCGAAGACGAAAATAATCCCAACTCCTCTTTCCAGTCCGGAATTAGGACTCAAGGCAAGGCGGGAAACACCCTAAGAACTAGGATTGGGTTTGCGCGACGCGGTGGTGGGCGACGCGAGGCATTGGGGTTTTGTGTTTGGCTCTTTTGTGAGGCTAGACTCCAAATTGGGGCAAAGAATCTCAAAGTTAATGAAATTGGAGGCTAAATTCGGACTTAGAGCATGAGGATTTGGTAGGAAAATGGTGAAATGGCTTGGAAAAGCTTGGGAGGGGGTTGGTTATGGAGTGTTTGTGAGAGTGGAGGCTAGGTTAGGTAAGGGGAATAGGAAAAAGGGTGATGGAGCCGGTTATGTACATGGCCCAAAGAAGAAAATGGGCCAAAAGGAGCCCAATTCGTCAAATCCTTAGTTACCACTCAAGGATTTTTTTTTCGGAGTTGAGAAAAGTACACTAGAAATTCGCCGCGGGGCGGGGAATTTGTCACCGGGATGTGGTGAACAAACTGGGAAAACCGTCTCCTCTCCATTTACTTCCGTACCTGAAATGTTAGTGACAGGCGAACGAAACAAAGCAAAAGAAACTACGAAATTAATCAAAGAGAAAGAAAAATTAAGGAAAACTACCTCGGGTTGCCTCCCGGACAACGCCTTAGTTAACGTCGTTGGCTCGACGCACTTCGAATCAATTACCACCTAGAACAGGATCCCTTCGGAATCCTTTTACTTGTCTCCTCCTGCTGGAACCTTCCATGGAAAGGCTTGAACCTTAGACCATGCTCCCTCTTGGCCAAGGACTCCATAATTGCTTCCTTTGGAGCATCTCCCCCATACTTAGAGCGATGTGGGGGCCGATAGGGCTCAACCTGATCATGTTGCACGACACTAGATGAAGGCTTACTGCCTTGTATGGTTAGTGCAGGGGGCAAGTGCCCAAAATAGAGGGGATAGACTCTCCTATGTCATCAAGTAAGACATCACGCTCATGCAAATCAATAGGATCAGCAATAGCAGAGTATTCAACTATGGTCTCTACTACACTAGTCTTAACATTTTCCTGAATAGGATTATCAATATCACTAATGCAGCAAAGGGAGGGCAATTCAATAGAGTTGACCTTATGAATATTATGCTAAAAAATTACTCCATCGAACTCCATAGTCAAAGTTCCACTATCCACATCAATCTTCGTCATGGATGTTTTCATAAAAGGTCGACCTAACATAACAGGGGCAACCTGCTCATCATAGTCCATATCCATTACGAAGAAATCAACAGGGAAAATTAAGGGACATATCTTAACAAGAATATCCTCCACAATACCCTTAGGGGGCACACAAGAACCATCGGCAAGTTGAATCACAATATTAGTATCATGCAAAGGTCCTACTCCTAAAGCTTCAATCAATGAGTGAGGCAAAACATTAATAGAGGAACCCAAGTCTAACAATGCCTTCTCAAATCGATGCTCACCTATAGCAATAGGAATAGTAAACGTACCTGGATCCTTGCACTTCTCAGGCATACGCCTTTGAAATACTGCAGAGGCATGTTCACCAACCGGAACCTTTTTCTGGACCTTCAGCTTTTGTGTCCTCTTAACGGTGCATAGCTCCTTCAAAAACTTAGCATATCGAGGGATCGCTTTAAGAAGCTTAAGAAGAGGGATGTTCACTTCACAGTTGCGGAATGTCTCAAAAAGATCATTGTCGTCGATGACCCTTCTAGCCTTTAGCGCCTCGGGAAAAGGTGCTGGTGGTTTGTCGGAACCAAGAGGGGGAAAGACCGGACGAACATAAGTATCAACGCAAACCTCATCGACAGAACTGGAATTTTGGACGCCGAGTCGCGCTGATCTCACCACGGGGCGCGGCGAATTCTCGCTGGAAAGAACTCCGTCACCGCGGGGGCGTCGGTCATCGCCGCGGGGCGGTGGGTGTGAGGAGGGATAACTGAGGCTCACCGCCGGGTCGCGGTCAGTGTCGCCGCGGGGCGGTGACATGCATTCTTCTTTATTGGCCTCAGATCCAACGTACCGCCGGGTCGCGGTGAGAGGTGACGCGGGGCGGTCGCCGATTTTCTCCATCTCATATTCGCTCTCCTTTTCAGCACTAGGAGGAACGACCAGTTGCTTTCCACTTCGGAGGGTAATGGCACTCACGTTTTCCCTCGGATTCACTGTAGTCTGAGACAGCAAGGAATTTGATGTCCTCTGGTCAATCTTAGTGACAACATCAGCCAATTGGCCAATCTGCCTCTCAATATTCTTTATGCTTGATTCAGTAGTCTGAATATGAGTGGCAAAGTGCTGGGTCAAGGTCTTGAGCATCTCTTCAGTAGTAGCAGAAGTGTATTGGCCTTAGGGCCTCTGTTGGTATCGGGCTCTCTGCTGGTATTGCCGTTGTCATGGTTGTTGACCACCTTGTGGGTCGCTCCATCTGAAACCCGGGTGGTCTCGCCCTCTCGGATTGTAGTTGGATTGTCCATCAAAACGCGGTCTAGGGGGTCCGTAACCTCCTACAGCATTCACTTCAGTAGTACCTTCTTCCTGTAGCTGAGGGCAAGCATCAGTATGGTGGAATTGATCGCATCAAATCCCACATGCTTTGACTTGTTGAGGAGTGTTTTGGTTTGCCATTCTCTTCACCATCTCCTTTAACTCAGCTAACTCATTCAACACAAGGCTAGATCCTGCAGGAGTCACAACATTGACTCCCTTTCTCTGGTACGTCTTACCAAAGCTCCTGGTACTCTCACTCATCTCCTGAAATCTTTCCATGGCTGCGTCCGGTGTCAGATTAAGAATGCTTCCACCGCATGCAGCGTCGACCATCCTTCTCTCTTGATCGAGCAGACCATTGTGTAAGTAGAGAACAAGATCCTGTTTGGCGTATCCGTGGAACGGACAGCTAGAGCATAGCCTCTTGTACCGCTCAAGATAGTCATATAGCGTCTCATCAGAACCCTGCTCAATGTTAGCAATTGCCTTTTTCAAAGCATTCGCCTTCTTTGTTGGGAAGTACTTGTCAAGAAACGCCTTGTGCAGTTTAGTCCAAGTATTTATGGTCCCTGGCGGCAAGTGATAATACCAGTCGCTAGCAGAGTCTAGCAAAGAAAAACCAAAGGCTCTCATCTTGATCCGATCCTCCGTCACATTCCTTGGCTTCATAGTCATGCAGACATTGTGGAATTTACCCAGATGAGATATCAAGTCTTCTCTACTCAAACCATGGAATTTCGGGAGATAAGCAACGACTCCAGATTTCAGCTCAAAGTTCACCCCTTCGTCAAGTGCAGGGATGACGACAGCCAAGGGGGGTTGTGCCCCAATGTTCGGTTCAGTCAACGCTCTCAGAGTTTCGCCCATTGCTTCAGGAGGGATGTCAACTGGCTCAGCCGTCTTAAATGTCTCAATTGTTTCCACTATTTCAACCTCTGCTTCTTCTTCTCCTTGATCGCGTAGGTTCGCACGGAATGATCTGTCGATTTCTGGATCAAAAGCAGCTAGAGGAGAGTCAGTACTACGAGTGTCGACCATAAGATAGGTCTCCACCAAAGTCAATCACAAAAACACACAACAAAACAGAAAACCTTCCCCGGCAACGGCGCCAAATTTGACGTGGCCGAAATATGCAATGCAAATATCGTTGAATAGCCTAATCAAAGTAAAAGTCCTAACAAACCTACTAAACAGATGTATAGCAAGCAAGTAAGGGTCGAACCCTCAGGGAAGATCTGATAAAGTATGCAATTATGATCAATAAGTAACAAGGAAGGGGGTTTTTGGTTATCAAACAGAGCAAAGTAAACAGGTTTAGTTGACTTGAGAATATGATTGGGGAAGTAGTTCCACTAGAACGAGATCCACAATACAGAGATATAATTTGATCACTAAAATCTTATAAATCCTTGTTCTTTAACTATTCTTATGGTTGTTCCCACCCTAATCGTGATTAACTACCAATTCAGACAGTTGTTGATAGTACTTACTACAATATCAATGGAAGAAAACCTTACCACTAATAAAGCAATAGCATTCATGCAAGGGTATAGGATACATGCAAATAGAAGAAAACCTTACTACTCAACATGCAAATAATTCTCACTCACAATTGCACACTCGTATTCCACTATATGTAACAATTGTGTTTGCTACTAGATCCGCATTCGCATTCCGCTATATGCAAAATCCTAGCAATTTGATAAATATTATCCAACCTAGTTGATCAGGCTATGAAGAATAACGATAAATCAATACTCAATATAACCAAGAGAATTAAACCAACACATATAAGAATAAGAACAAGGAATAGAAATCTCACAAATGAATCAACTGTATTGCTTCAAACGTCTAGTAGAACAAGGGAAAATTAGCGCTCCATTGACTTGCGAATGAAACCCTAATTGAGAAAAGAAAACTACGATGATAATAAAAGTGTCTCTACTCAATACCTGGAAAGAGATCTTAAATAGGCTAGGGAAAGTAAGCTAAACCTAGAAATAATACTAAAGGAAATAAGATAATAAAAATAGGAAGTCCGAAAACGCAAAATAGGAAATAATATCTCGCTGGCCGCGAGGCGTTAACAAGTCCACCGCGGGGCGGCGGGTTCCACCGCGGGGCGGCGGCTATCTTCTGGCGCGACCAGCTTCTTCTCTGAGATTCACCGCCGGGTCGTGGTGGCTTCTGGCGCGGGGCGTCAACTGTTCCGCCCTCTCCTTTCTTCAGCTCTTCACTTATTTTCTTCCGCTCTTCCATACTACCAAGTGTTGGTAGCCTTCTCCAATTAGTCTTCAAGCGGATCCTCATCCATCTTCATCTTCTCCATCCTTCCTTAAGCTGTAAATCCCTGGATATCTTCAATTCTCTCTACATCTTCTGGATTATAGACTTAACCTTAAATCTAGTCATAAACTCCTCTAAATAATGCTAATAATTGCTAGTTAAGGTGCATGAAATGACACCTATCACCTACGACACTGTGACACCTCTGGTTTGGGGTATTACAGAAATTGGTCTTTTATGTAATGACCCAGGCCAACCACCCAACCGGTGCCGCCTGTTCGTTAACATGGGCCGCAGCCCATATACCCCAACCCATCCCATGTTGGCCCATACCCTCAAGGCAGGGGTGCAGCTCAATTGGTAACAAGTGAGCTTAAAGGTGCTACTTGTTAAAAGGGAGAGGAGGTCGCGTGTTCGACTCTCTCCAACAATCTACATGGTTGGTTTCCTGCCTTGAGGGTATGGGCTAACATGGGATGGGTTGGGGTGTATGGGCTACGGCCCATGTTAACGAACAGGCGGCACCGGTTGGGTGGCTGGCCTGGGTCGTTACATACACTTAGTATAAAAGAACCATATACTATGTCTGATTTTCATGCAACTCACGATAGAAATATTAAATTGGTTTTATATGATTTTCTTATGTATTCTTTATATAGACTTCAACCTAATAAATTTATAACAAAAAATTTGCTAAAAGAATAGAAAAAATATTTAACATCGGCCCATTACATGTGTGTAGTCTGTCATACTAAGTATAGTAATCATATTCGATCAATGGGCTTCAAGGCCCAGTTACAAAATTGGAAAATGAATAATTCATTGGGATACTTGGCAGATTAGATTAATGGGCTTATAGGTGGCTCACCTAATTTGGGCTTATTGATAGAAATATTTAATTGGTTTTATGATTTTCTTATCTATTCTTTATATAGACTTACACCGATTAAATGTATACAAAAAAATACAATCTAAAAGAATAGATAAAATATTTAACATTGGCCCATTACATCTGTGTAGACTGTCATATTAAGTTTAGTAATCATATTGGATAAATGGGCTTCAAGGCCCAGTTACAACATTTTCTAAACATTTACTCATTCGGATAATTGATATATTCGATTATTGGGCTTATACGCGGCTCACCTCATTTGGGCTTATGGGCTTCTGTCAAATCGATTGACCCTATTTATATTCATTTATATTAAAAAACACAAAAGATATCTTCGACGATAAAGTTAACCCTATCTCATTTCCTAACTTTCCATTTTCGTCGTTTAGCTTGCTCTCTCTCTGTATCTGTTGTCCAAACTTTCTTTCCTTTTCATTGAATCTCCAGATCCACGGAGGATGTTCTGTCTCTCTCACTCTCTCTCTACATGAGTTTACATGACTAATTCTTTTTAAAACTACTTTGTCTTCGAGGGATAAAACAAAAGCGATTTCCACACAGCTTCGTCTTCATTTAACATGCAAAGCAACAAAGGGTTTCAGATAAAAAATAGAAGATCTTGAAGAAAAAGGTTCGTCTCTCTCTCTCTCTCTATATATATATATATATATATATATATATATCTATGCCGACCCATTCCGTTTGAAATCTTCCACCCCTTATACTGAATAATTATTGTCTGATATGAATCTAAACAATGATTTCATATGATTGATTGTGTTCTTCTTCATTGATTTTAGACTTTATAGATTATATAATTTGACATATATTACTTTATAAAAAACTGGTTTTGTGTGCTCATTTTGTTTTTGTTTAAGTCTGATATATGTTCTTTGCATAAAAAATGTTCATTAAGTTTTCTAGTCTGAATTAATTGATAGGAAGACGACGACTAAAATTATATTAAAAGCATGTACATTTCTCTGCAACTGACTTTATATGGGCTTATTGGCCTTTTGACTGTTTATTTATATAGATTGATTAGACTTATTTAATTGAATGGGCTAATAGGCCCAAATAAAATATTTATAACATTGTATGTGCGTCCAAACATTGAAAAACATATAATATTCCGGCCTAAAATTTACAAACCAATCTATATAGTTAATTTGAATATAACCAAGTATGTTTATGGGCTTTTTGGCCCATTTCATATTTTTTTGTTAATTTGAATAAAACCAAGTTTGATTCTTGTTTGGTTTAAGTATTATATCTCTTTTTTGACCAAATGCAAGTTTGATATATAATTTGAAGTGTATTAAATCAATCTTAGCTCACTTTAGTAGCTTGAATAATTATGTTTAGGGTTTATGTTTGATATAAATTCGAAATGCTATAACCATATATTATAGAAAATATCTAAATTCTATCTACAAAAAAATTAAGAATAATAGTAGATATAAAGGTACCTTATTTGTAGCGATTAGATCTGTTGGATTACATCTCTCTGAAATAAAAATTGGTATAGGAATCATACATAAACAGCCATATCATTGATTGGGTAATAGTTAGTGCAGAGTATGTTCGGAGAAGTTATTAGTTTCATCACCAAAAGGAATAAACTATTAGCTCTCTGAACATATTATGCATTGACTTTCAAGTAAGCATGCCTACTCGTGAAAGATTGAAAACAACAAGAAAGGAAATACTTGTGTATTTTTCTGATATGAGGAAAGATCCTCAGAGAGTACAATGAAAGACACCCAAAATATCAGCATGTATAATCAATATCATCATATAATTTATCTCCTTTAGGTCTATTTCTCTTTGTGCAATTATGATATTGAATTTGAAATTCTATAATCATATACTAATGAAAATTATCAATATTGGCAGATGTGTTGCAATGTATGTTTGAAAGACATTTTTTAAAAGTATATAGAAACATGTAAATATACTGAAGTATATAAGAAATTACATTACCTATTTATATAGCATACATATGTCGTATAATGAGATATTAACTTTTGCAATTGTTCCCTCTCTCTGATTGGATGTCAGCACGCTATGTGTACCTGATCATAACACTGAATATTACATTGTGAATGTGCAGTTCAATATGCTAATAGCCGGCAATGTAGTCCTTCTGCCATTTCAATTTAGATTATTTATTTTTGCTTCATAACTTATATTCTATCGCCTGATTTTCAAACTGCTACTTTTGTATAGATTTGAAAATATAAGATAGAATATAAATGCTTCTTAACTGGAATTCACATACCAAGAAAGTAAAGTTCAATTTCACTCATACTGCATCGTAAGTGCTTATAACATATTAATTTAGCCTATCATTATGTTTTAACTGGAAGTATGTTTACTAAATTGAAAAAAATTGCAACTATAGGTTTCAACATAAGAAATCCAAGATACATCTCTTACTAAATTGAAAAAAATTGAAAGATCTAAAGGTATGCCTCATAAACTAAAATTAAGACTATTCAGTACTAATACATGCTTGTTTATTATTGGTATAGGAATCACATATGTGAGCTCGGATTGGAATCATAATAAACTTTGGGAACAATAATTTATATTGCATCAAATGAAAGACATACATGTACGCCCACTATCTTTGCCTTTAGGTATATTTACAGTTTGTAATGACTTTTTGCATAGAGTATTTAGTAGTATAGTTGTATACAAAACATCGAGTAACCCTAAAGCATAAAATTGAAGACATATAGATCTAATTGTAAATAAAGATAATAATAAATTATAAATCGAACAACATTAACAAATACATTACCTGTTAGTTTCGATGACTTTAAGCAGCTTTGTCTCAAGCTTTGTCTCACAAGTTAAAACCCTATTTATTTCACAACAGCCTCCTAGATAACACTTCACTGTATGTAAATCAACACACAAACTCCATGTGCAATATCAGCACCTGAGACATATATATATATATATATATATATATATATATATAAACGAATACTTAAATGGTTTTAGAAGATTTCATTATATTCTCATATCTTTGGATTTTAGGGTTTTAAAAGTTAACATAAACAGACAATATCAAGTGTCTATAAATATATTAAAAAGGTAAGCACAAATATTAAGTTTTCCTTCTAGGTTTATGTAATAACCCCTAAAAGTCTCAAACTGTCGTTTTGTATGAAAGACATAATGGGCAATTTTTGTAACCTCTGTATTAATCTTTTGAATGTTTGGATATACGTTTAATGCATTAGTGGGTCTTAGAATATTTTTAGGGGTGCTAAAAATAAAGACTTAGCATGACCTTGAACGAAACCCGCGACCAAAAGGCAAAAGACACGCTCGCGGCATTTCCGCGACCGCGGAAACACTGTTCTTCGTCTTCTTCGTTCTTTCCGCATTTCGTCGGTTCGTGTGCCGCCGTTTCGCCATTGGGGATGCCGATCGATTTGTGTTCTCGACGTTGAGCTCCCCCTCACCCTATAAATAGGGGTCTTCAGCTTCGGAATCCATCATCCACAGCTTCTCAAGCTCTCTCTCTCTCGTTTAAGTGCATCGCCGGAGTTCTAGGAGATCGTCGGAGCTTCGCCGGAGTTTTGGTGTCGCCGGAAGTGCCTTGGAGGTGTCGAGGTGGTGGTGGTCGTGGTGAGCCTTCGTCCGAAGCCAAGAAGTGTCGCCTTCATCGTCGGTAAGCCTCAAAGTCGGGTTGAGCCATCGTCGGAAGGGAGATCCGCGACCGCGGGGATGAATTCCGCGACCGCGGATCTGCCCAGAATTCCGCGACTGCAGATGTTCAATCCGCGACCGCGGCTTGCTCTAGCAAGCGCGATCGTGGCTTGGACAAATAAGGTCACGGCTTACGCTTTTGTTTCCCTTCGATTCGTTTCGTTGTTTCATGTTGTATCGTATCTAACTTAGGGTTCCGTCGTTGTCTCATCGTCGTCGTAGGGATCCATACGTAGATTCCGGTTTCCAGATCTCAGAACCCGACATCTTCGATTCGTCTAGATTAAGGCAAGTGGCGGTTTGCTCTTGCTCACTATTCCATGTTTCCCTTGATTATCAATTAATTGATTGTTAATTAAGATGGGATAAAAGTTGTTGTTTTCTATTTGGGAATAGATTTAATTAAACGATGTGTTAAAATATGACTTTATAATAGACTATATATATTGCTAGAAATAACGCTATTATATAGTTTGATATGATATTACTGTAAATGGATTTGTGTGTGGATTTATATGTGGACTTAAATGCTAGATTAGCACGAGTATTCATAGGAACGCTAATTCCCTATGAGGATTAGTCGTTTCTTTATAACTCGGTATTAGTCGGAATAATTCTCTAATACTTTTAAGGTCATGACCATTGCTTCTTATCCACCCATTAAGGTTAAGAAGTGTTTAAGCACCTTGCTAGTGCAATTGGGTTGGACGTAATGTCACCCTGTGTTGTTCTCGTAGTTATTCGAGATTGTATTAAAAGCTTCAATGTTAATGTGCGTTTTGGAAGTAAATAAGATAAGTGCGGTTATGCACATAATTAATAAACCCTCGGGCGAGGAGTACAACGTGGAAACTGCCCGGACTCTTGTTAGAGTAAGTCCTCTTTCCAATCTGGATTCGCATTACGCGGTGAGGTTGGTCGTGGACCCAAATAATCAAGGTCGTGTTTTTAAAACTTGTGTGTGAAAACTTAACGTTCCCAAACATTTGGCATACGTTTCCCATAAGACTCAATTCCTTTGGAGTCTTCTTTTCAGTGCTTGTCTAATTCTAATCATTCCGTGAAAGTTCCGGGTTATGTATCGTCCCTTCGGTTATTATTTGAGGGACAATGATAGTAAACGATTACGATCACTTGAACCATTCTGTTTGTATCCTTGCATAGTCTTTCATTAGACTAACCAACCGGGTTTTATTCCTTGCATGGTTGGCTGGTGTCATCCGTCCTATACGGCACATCAGTGGTTGGTCCCCGAAGACTTGAAGTAACCAATCGAAGAAGAGGCTTGCAGTTGAAGATTTAAGTGGTAGTGTTTTAAGGTTATTAAGTACTATTTTAACATGTGTCCCTATAAACGAGTCATGTAATAGGGTTATTATAAAAGTCTTCCGCTGTAATTTCACTCTGTTGTAAAATCGTCATTCTCATTTAACGAGAGATCTTTTAATAAAAGGTTGAGTTTTATTATAAAAATGTCTTCCGCTGAGTAATCTTTCGTTATTTAATATACTTATTTAAGTTTAATTATTCCGATTAAAGCCTAGGGTGACTTTGGACAGTAACGTCTGAGGTCACTGGCGTGTGGCACTACCGACATAAGTCGGGGGTGTTACAATTATGGTATCAGAGCAATGGTTTTAAAATTCTTGGCCTATTGTTAGGTTTGAGAATTTTCGAGAAAATAATTTCGAAACTATTTTCAAACTAGCTTCTTTTAAAAAGGAATTTCGTAAATCTAAATTGTTAGTGTTAAAATTAAGGTCTTAAAATTCCTTAACGGTTTATGAAAGTTAAAATTAATGTTTAGACTCTCTTGTGTTAAGCATTAATTTTCATAGTACTTTTATAAAATAGTGTTATAAACATTTTAAAATTTAGTTGTGTTATAACTTTAAAAAGTGTGGTTTGGATTTTGGTAAGGGCTTACAAGGAATTAATAATGTCTTTATTTCAAGGAAATAACTGTATAAATACTGATTTTGCCAAATTAAGTATAAAGGATTTATATGTATAAAGTATAAGGTTTAATAATAAGTGGTTTTTTAAACTTCTGCAAGCTTCGAGTTGTTACTTATTCCTTAGATCCATTCTTAGGGATAGTGTATCCCCTTAGGTGCAATGTCATTTAAAGGTTGACATTTCTCTTAAGGGATCCATTCTCAAGTAAAGAGAAGAAGATCGTTTTTCGGATAATGGTAGAGGGTCAGTCAGACTGATATATAGTTATTAGTTTGGACCTTATAATTCGTATCATAACGTAATTGACTAAGTGTCATGTACAAATCGGAAAAGTTCTAAACTGACGTTATGGTTCATCAACAGATGGTGAACACAAGAAACACAATCCGTGCCGGAGCTGGGCCGAGTAACAACCCAAGGCGGAATATGAGAAACACCGCTAATCAAGGGGATGAGAGCGAGTCTGTCTCTCACAATAACCCCGCAGGCATTGGCCAAGTTCAGGCTAACCCTCAGGTGGTGTTCGATGCTACGACCATAGAGGCCATTTGTGGGATTGTTATGCAGGCGGTTACCGACATAATTCGGCCAGTCACACCACAAGCACAAGGTGGTCCAGTTCCTCAGGTTATTCCTGAATTTGAGGAGCCAGTGGATCAGGTACCTCAGGTCGATGCCGTCAGGAACAGAGGAAATTACGGTCGAGCCGTGAAGGCCATAAACTCAATGAGGCCTAACAGTTATGACGGTACTGGAGAACCAGTCAAAGTGGTGTATTGGTTCTCGGACATGGAACGGTTTTTCAGGAACGTGGATTGCACTGAGGCTGAGAAAGTGCACATCGCCTCCCTTCAACTTAAGGATGTGGCTAGCGAATGGTGGAAGAGCACTGGTTTAGCTGATCATCCCGGGCTGAACTGGGGTATGTTCAAAACAAAGATGACTGGCCGTTTCTTTTCCCGTGCTATGAGGGATGAGAAGCATAAGGAGTTCCTTTATCCTAAGACCGATGGGCTGAAGGTGACTGACCTTGCAGCTAAGTTCAATCACCTGTTGCAATATGCTGGACCGGAAGTGTCGAGTGAAGAACAAAAGATCTGGTACTTCCACGGATGGATGAATCCAGAAATCAAACCTCTGATGGTGCGTCATGGTTGTTCTACGTTAGAGCAATATATGGATGCGACCTACAAAATAGAGGCCACACTGGAAGAATATGCCCGAAAGCGGGAGAAGCAGAATAAAAGAAGGGGTGGGCAACATAACTGCCAGGTTGGTACATTCAAGCGACCGACATCGCCCACCAAGTTTGAGAAGTCTAGTCGTGCTAAGACCGAGACGACTCAGTTTGACTCCGCTAGAGGCTCAGGTTGGAGTAGCGGAGTGATTCAGTGCCACAACTGTGGTGAGGCAGGGCATAAAAGCTTTAATTGCCAAAAGGAGAAGCGGGTATGTTACAATTGTGGGAAGAAAGGCCACATGAAAACATACTATAGGCAGAAGGGTCAAGGACCAACGCAATCATATCAAGCCTCAAATGTTGGCAATGGGCGGAACCCAAAGCCAGAGGTGTCCGCTCCTGAGCAATCTATTGCTCGTAATAAAGGCAAGGCGTGATGTGACTATGGGAATCGTCATTTTTGAAGAAGGTCAAAAACTTGTCCCAAAGAAATGGTTCGAAACTTGGAAGGTGTCAAAACCGAAGAATTTGTCGCATCGACACCTTCTCAGTATTCTGGCCATAACCGGAGTTACGGGATCTCAGACGAGCGAGAACGAGCCAGTTGAAGTCAGGCCTGTTTTCTGGGCTTTGGGTTGACGATTGCTTGAAGATCTTTCGAGCCTTTCCTTGCACCGCGTCATTCTCGATCCTTGATTTCCATCAAGGCGCCTATGGAGTCTTCGGGTCAGGGACATCGACTCTTCATGATGCGTCAACCCAATGAGAATGAGACCCTGAACGGGTAGTTGTAATTTTTGTTGAGCCTTTTAAGAATAAGGAGCGATGACTTGTGTCTATAGTCTCCATAGTTTAGTAATCTGTATGTTCGACCTTCTGTCAATTGTTTTAATATAAAGCTGTCAATTGTTTTAATGTAATGTCTCGAATAATAAAGAAGTGTTTCCTTGTTCCGAAAATTACTAAATTCGTTACTATTACAAGTTGTTCGTTCATATGAGAATCTTTGAGTGCCAAAAGTAGTACATGTCTTGTGTTAATAAAGACTATTTGGACTCATAAAGGATAGTGTTGGGTGGGACACGTGTGGTTGTTCCTTACCTTGTTAGCTCTAGTTTCGAGGTCGAAACTATTCTTAAGAACCCCTCTATTTTTCCTAAAATAATGTCAGGTTGGGCATTGACATTATCTGTTCCCTTTGCTCGAAGTCATGAGCATTGTCTCGAGAGGATAATGTTGTAAGGATTCCTTGCCATAAGGATTTGGTGTGTGTAGTAATGCTCTGTGGAGTTTGAGGCTATTCCTCATGTGTATACTATGAGCATTAGATGGGGTGAGTTGTATAAAGTATATATTTAAGGGAATAAATGTATAAGAAAAATATTTCATAAGGAATCGTTTTCTCTAAGAGGATCGTACTCTAAAACGATCTTGAGTAAACTTTAGAACCCAAGAGTTATGCTTATGAGGATTATAAACGAGTGTGTCCACTATGGAACCAGTGTTAAAAGCTTTTTGGGAAAGTTAAGTGTGCGAAATCATAAGATTTAATTTGGAAGACCTATTCGAGGTTTCGTTGCGAGGTATTCTTAAGGAAATGATATAATGAGATGATGATACAAGAAGTGTTAAGGTGATTGAGTCTTGGGTAAATAGTAAATATCAGTAAAGAAAAAGGGTGCTTGATTTGGGATAATAAGTCATGTGAGGACGACTGGTTGTTTAAGGACTTATGAGTGAATAACAAACTCAACCGGTAAGAGTTGTTATGATTTTGGTGGATCAAATAGTGTGGCATAAAATAAGTATGTGGATGTTATCGATTGGACTTGAGGAAAAAGTGACCTACGTCTATTAAGGTGATTGTATGACATGTGTGGGTAAAACGAGGTTATAATCTTGTGGAATGGGTTATTAAATCATATTGAGGTAAACAGGAATAAGATGTGGTTAATAGTGGAAAATTAAGAAACCTTATACGGAAGATGTTGGGAGAAGATGGCATAAGGGCCAAATTTAAATAAGGTAAATAATGAGATAGATGAGGTGCATATGTAAAGAGTAAGCCGATATGAAAATTGGAGGTACTAAGTTTGGGGTATAAGTGAGTTCTATGTATGTACTTTGAGGATCTGATCATCGAAAGGAAGTTAGTAGGGAAATATTGTATTCTTCTGCTGGAGGGTATCAAGATCATTATGATGTGTAGGGCATAAAAGCGAGATTATATTGGAGACTATAATGGATACTCGGTTTAAGATAATCATAATCGTGTGGATGATCATATCGATTCCAACGAGGGTAAGGAACGAAGGCAGGATGTAGTAGGTGGATTCATGACCGAATAATAGTTTGACTTTGGTGGTATAGGTTACGAAGACCAAATTTAGTTAAGGATATCAACTTAAGGAAGTTAAGGTATGAACGTTGAGAGTGGTGTATAAAGAGAAAAGTTGGAAGATAAATGTGTGTTCTAATGCTTAAGGTATAGCAAGTCTATTGCGATGAATTTGGAGACTATTATCCTAAGATAATTATGACCTTGTGGATATAGTCACGAGTTATTACGGGTGTAGCACATGGAGATAAGATATGCGAGATAATGGTATGGTTGAGAAAACATATCGTGTTCCTAGGAGCAATTTTCAAGGATGAAATGATTAAGGATATTAAGTTCAGGTAGTAAGGTTAATGGTGAAACCGGTCCCTCTACCTTAGTGATGTTAGATTCGGGGTCGAAACTATTTTTAAGAGGGTAGTAATGTAGTAACCCTCATGATTTCCATAAGGGTAATATGGTAAAATGTATAATTGGTGAAAACAAGTTATAAACTCCTTAAGTTATGAAGGGTCTAAATTATGGTTAACCTTACGTTAACTGTAATTGGAACCAACTTATAAATTTTAACTTAGAAATCCTTGAACCAATTTACAAAGTGTTAAATGGGTTACTTTGTAAATGGGTTAGGCATGGTTAAACTTATAAGGTTGGGTAACTTAAAGTAAGGTCGTTTCTCCGAGCTGTTATCGGCCAAGTTTCGGGGTCGAAACTTCTTTTAAGGGGGTAGTATTGTAATAACCCCTAAAAGTCCCAAACTGTCGTTTTGTATGAAAGACATAATGGGCAATTTTTGTAACCTCTGTATTAATCTTTTGAACGTTTGGATATACGTTTAATGCATTAGTGGGTCTTAGAATATTTTTAGGGGTGCTAAAAATAAAGACTTAGCATGACCTTGAACGAAACCCGCGACCAAAAGGCAAAAGACGCGCTAGCGGCATTTCCGCGACCGCGAAAGTGTTTCCGCGACCGTGGAAACACTGTTCTTCGTCTTCTTCGTTCTTTCCGCATTTCGCCGGTTCGTGTGCCGCCGTTTCGCCGTTAGGGATGCCGATCGATTTGTGTTATCGGCGTTGCGCTCCCCCTCACCCTATAAATAGGGGTCTTCAGCTTCGGAATCCATCAACCACAACTTCTCAAGCTCTCTCTCTTTCGTTTAAGTGCATCGCCGGAGTTCTAGGAGATCGTCGGAGCTTCGCCGGAGTTTTGGTGTCGCCAGAAGTGCCTTGGAGGTGTCGAGGTGGTGGTGGTCGTGGTGAGCCTTCGTACGAAGCCAAGAAGTGTCGCCTTCGTCGTCGGTAAGCCTCGAAGCCGGGTTGAGCCGTCGTCGGAAGGGAGATCCGCGACCGCGGGGATAAATTCCGCGACCGTGGCTCTGCCCAGAATTCCGCGACCGCGGATGTCCAATCCGCGACTGCGGCTTGCTCTAGCAAGCGCGATCGTGGCTTGGACAAACACGGTCACAGTCACGGCTTAGGCTTTTGTTTCCCTTCGATTCGTTTCGTTGTTTCGTGTTGTATCGTATCTAACTTAGGGTTCCGTCGTTGTCTCGTCGTCGTCGTAGGGATCCGTACACAGATTCCAGTTTCCAGATCTCAGAACCCGACATCTTCGATTCGTCTAGATTAAGGCAAGTGGCGGTTCTCTCTTGCTCACTATTCCATGTTTCCCTTGATTATCAATTAATCGATTGTTAATTAAGATGGGATAAAAGTTGTTGTTTTCTGTTTGGGAACAGATTTAATTAAACGATGTGTTAAAATATGACTTTATAATAGGTTGTACATATTGATAGAAATAACGCTATTATATAGTTTGATATGATATTATTGTAAATGGATTTTTGTGTGGATTTATATGTGGACTTAAATGCTAGATTAGCACGAGTATTCGTAGGAACGCTAATTCCCTACGAGGATTAGTCGTTTCTTTATAACTCGGTATTAGTCGGAATAATTCTCTAATACTTTTAAGGTCATGACCATTGCTTCTTATCCACCCGTTAAGGATAAGAGGTGTTGAAGCACCTTGCTAGTGCAATTGGGTTGGACGTAATGTCACCCTGTGTTGTTCTCGTAGTTATTCGAGATTGTATTAAAAGCTTCAATGTTAATGTGCGTTTTGGAAGTAAATAAGATAAGTGCGGTTATACACATAATTAATAAACCCTCGGGCGAGGAGTACAACGTGGAAACCACCCGGACTCTTGTTAGAGTAAGTCCTCTTTCCAATCTGGATTCGTATTACGCGGTGAGGTTGGTCGTGGACCCAAATAATCAAGGTCGTGTTTTTAAAACTTGTGTGTGAAAACTTAACATTCCCAAACATTTGTCATACGTTTCCCATAAGACTCAATTCCTTTGGAGTCTTCTTTTCAGTGCATGTCTAATTCTAATCATTCCGTGAAAGTTCCGGGTTATGTATCGTCCCTTCGGTTATTATTTGAGGGACAATGATAGTAAATGGTTACGATCACTTGAACCATTCTGTTTGTACCCTTGCATATTCTTTCATTAGACTAACCAACCGGGTTTTATTCCTTGCATGGTTGGCTGGTGTCATCCGTCCTATACGACACATCAGTGGTTGGTCCCCGAAGACTTGAAGTAACCAATCGAAGAAGAGGCTTGCAGTTGAAGATTTAAGTGGCAGTGTTTTAAGGTTATTAAGTACTATTTTAACATGTGTCCCTATAAACGAGTCATGTAATAGGGTTATTATAAAAGTCTTCCGCTGTAATTTCACTCTGTTGTAAAATCGTCATTCTCATTTAACGAGAGATATTTTAATAAAAGGTTGAGTTTCATTATAAAAATGTCTTCCGCTGAGTAATCTTTCGTTATTTAATATACTTATTTAAGTTTAATTGTTCCGATTAAAGCCTAGGGTGACTTTGGACAATAACGTCTGAGGTCACTGACGTGTGGCACTACCGACATAAGTCGGGGGTGTTACAGTTTATACCTATATGGAAATATTTAGTTCACTATGCACATAAGTGAATCCGAACAAATCAAAGACTTCAAATCATATATAGTTGCTTATGACAATAAAGAAACAAATCATAAACAAATATTAGTTTATTTAAAATGTTTACCAGAAGAAGTATAATATGAAAAATATTAATATAGTCTTGTTTTCCATAACCTAAAATCTCTTTTACATACAAAATGAAAAGATTTATAACCAATTTTAATGCATTTGTGAAATCATTTACAATTATTAGTAAAGTTGAGATTTCGTATAAACTTTATAATATATTAATATTTTATATTCTGTAACTGTATATGACCATTATTTTATCTTCTCACAACTTGACTTCTTTTATCTTGCACTTTACAAAATTAACAAAGCAAACTTCAGCAAATAAAAAGTGGAAAAAACTAAAACAAAATACGCATATCATTAATAATCATGTAATACCTAAATGAAACATAACTAAGAGTCACATGTTTTTAAAAAACAACATAATAAATTGGAAATTTTAAATATCTAAAAACTTTAAAACAAACAAAATAAATTCATACTATCCTAATCTTCATTGTCTTCTTCTGCCTCAAAAGGTTCTTCATCTTCATTGTCTTCTTCTTCATTATCTTCTTCTTCCTCTTCGTTGTCTTGTTCTTCTTCATCACTTAAATTAATCACCTCCTGTCTTCCGTTTAAGTATTGCCAAGGTAGACGATTATGCTTTGCAAATTCATCCAAAGTACTCCATAGTAAAAGTCCAGACATTTCATTACCCATTTCGTAAATACATGAAAGCCGCCACGCTTCAACAAACTTGCTATTAAATTTCAATATATAATCACTTCCTTCACTGTCAATCCATATATTTACATCACTGATGCGCCGTGTGATGTAATTGTGTTCATTATTGTACAATGAATCAATACGTATATAGCGATCATGGCCATATGGTAAAAACATTTGCTCAAGAAGACTTTCATCCAATTCAACATGTGTAAGAACAACAATCATAGGATTATAGGATGTAAATGTCGAATGAAATCCTGCGAGTTGAGTTGGACCAAAAAATCCTACCACATTTCTTATTGCAACATTCATATGAATGTTTGGGAATAGAATAGGACCCCTCTCATAGATGAATGGAGTATATCTCTTATTCATTTCATCCAAAGCATTTTTGAACCTGCACATGCGTAAAACAAGAAAAAAAAACAGTTTTTTGAACAACCTTAAATTAATAAAAAATGACACATAATATTATTAAATTACAAAAAATAGTATAATAAATGCAAAAAAATACTATAAGAATAGAAAATACCTTAGTGTTGCATTTGCTAGATCACTCGGCATAGTAACTGAACATTTGATGTAATGTTCATCATCCGATAAATCAATTGGAAAGGAAAGTCGAATGTAAAAATTGTTTGCGATACTTGGAAACCTATAAAAATGGCTTTCCGGTACAATATCTGTAAGAAAAAGCACCTCAGTGTCAATTGAGACATCATGCGGAATGGGATGCACCATACTTAATATTATAAAATGATGATCCCTAAGAAATTAAGAATGTTGAACGTGATAGATGCGTTACAACATATGGGGTACTTATAGAGTCTTGATTTGTAATTTTGTCCCTATTTTGAGATAGTGTATAAATAACAATATAATAGTATATCATAGAAAATCACTAAATCACCTTTATGACCTATATTTACTTAAACAAAATTTTGCAATCATCACGTTAGGAAAATTCTGATATCATCACATATATGAAAATTATAATGTTTCCATTTAATATAAATACTATATTCTGTAAGTATGTTTATTGATTTGAACAAAATTGCAACTACAACATACTTTGTTAATTTTTATTTATAAACTATTATGTACTTAACATATTTATTTTCTTACAGGAATTCCATGTGGATCTGGACTCGACACTTAAGGCAAGAGCTAAACCCTAACCTAAACTGAAAGATCTAAAGGTATGTCTTGTACACTAATATTAAGACTATGTTTTATTGATCATTAAAATTTAAAATATTACTGATTTTTTATCCACTGAATACATGAAGTGTTATGTACTTAACATATTGATTTTTTAAAATATTACTGATTTGCTTACAAATCAGTGACATAAGATATGAAGTGTTACTATAGTGTGTGTGCTCGTTTGGTTAAATATTCATGTATTCAGTGTATTCATGAGTGTTCCAACTGCAGGATTTGATAGCACTTCATGTATTCATGACTGTTCCAACTGAATACATGAATACACTTCATGTATTCATGTATTCAATGTTATGTACTTAACATATAATCCTACTGATTTTCATGAGTGTTCATGAATACATGAAGTGCATGAAGTGGTATGTCTATTGATTTTTTTTGTTCATTGACGGGGCTAAAGATGCGCAATGCAAATATCGTTGATTAGCCTTATCAAAGTAAAAAGTCCTAACAGACCTACTAAACAGATGTATAGTAAGCAAGCAAGGGTCGAACCCACAGGGAAGGTCTGATGTAGTATGCAATTGTGAATGATAAGTAACAAGCAAGGGGGGTTTAGTTATCACGAGAAAGCAAAGCAAGCAAAGCAAACAAGTTTGGTTGAGTTGAGAAAATATAATGGGGAAAGTAGTCCTACTAGAGCGAGATCCACAATACAGAGATATAATTTGATCACAGAAATCTATTTAATCCAAGTTCTTTTACTATCCTTATAGTTGTTCCCACCCTGATCTTAAGTACTATCGATTCTCACAGTTGTCGATAGACTTATCACTATGCCAATGGTAAAATACCACCGATTCTCACAGTTGTCGGTATACTTTACCACCAATAAAGCAATAGCAATACACACAAGGATATAGGATACATGCAAATAGAAAGACGTATTAATACTCGCATGCAACTGATTCTCACTCACAATTGTACGCTCGGAACCCCTATACGCACAATTGTGTTTGCTACTAGATATGCACTCGGAACCCCTATATGCAATCCTAGCAATTGATAAAAAGTATTCAACCTAGTTGATCAGGCTAAGAAGAACAACAAGAAATCAATATTCAATATAACCAAGAGAATCAAACCAACACTTATAAGGATAAGAACAAGGAATATAAATCTCACAAACACATCAACTGTATTGCTTCAATCGTCTAGTAGAACAAAGGGAAGTTAGTTCTTCATTCAAACGAGAATGAAAACCTAATAGAAAAGTAAACTGCGTAATGTAAAAGCGTCTGCCTCTGGGGCGTGACTGCCCACTCAAGACCTAGAAAGAGGTCTTAAATAGGTTTAGGAAATAAGTTAACCTAATGGAAATAACAAAGGAAATAAAATAATAGAAATAAGAAAGTCCGAAATGCAATAAAGGAAATAAAATCTTCTGCTGGCCGCGAGGTGTGACGTGCCCACCGCGGGACGTCAGTCTTCTAGTTGCCTTCTCTGAGATCCACCGCCGGGTCGCGGTGGCTTCTAGCACGGGGCGTCAAGTTACACCGCGGGGCGGCGGTGCCTTTTTCAGCTTCTGCGACACTTTAGTAGAAACACCATAACTTTTGATTCCCAACTCGGATTGCGCTCATATTTTGAGGACTTGCAGTAGACTTCAAGATATAACTCCTCGAATTGGAATCACTTCATTTGGACATCTGAGTAGATAGAACGAACCATTTGAATTCAGCATATTGTTCTTCTACTCTTCAATACACTTCAAACCTCTATAAATCCCATGATTTCTTCACTTCTCTCCACAACTTCTGGATTACAGACTTAGCCACAAATCTCATCCTAAAATCCTCTAAATAATGCTAATAATTACTAGTTAAGGTGCATGAAATGACACCTATCAAATTCCCCCATACTTAGACCTTTACTCGTCCCGAGTAAGCTAATGATAAACCTACTCTCTCAATCGAACACCAAGGTCTCAGGAAGTATAAGAAAATATGACACCAGCAACTACAACATCTCAACAATCAGCTCCAGACAATCAAGCTAAAAGGGAAGCAGAGTACTTCCCCCAAGCTTATCCCAAACACCACAGAGTGAATCAAATCTAATCCTAATCTCCCATCTATCTTCTTATCTCTCCAGAGTCACCTACCCGAATCCTCCTTATAACTCCTCTTCTTGTGACGCCTCGCCAAGAATAATGAGAAATCCTAAAATCACTCTTCTTCTTTTCGCTCATTTTGTCAAGACGTCCTTTCGGGTTTTCACCAAGCCACTCATTTCATTTTTCAATAGATGTACTCACATAAGCTCACGTCACTCTTGACCACATATTACCCCAGCCTAATGCTGGTCCAAGCCACTTGCTTATTGCCTAGGCCGCCCTTTCGGATTTTCGACCTATCCCAGGATTTCTAATGTATGCCTTTTTCAATTTTTCGCTTTTTTCATTTTTTAATTTTTCTCCTCAACAACGTAGCAAGTATAGAACTCTCCCCCATGCTTAAACATTGCAATGTCCTCAATGTAATGAAAGACAAAAGAATAAAGCACAGGGAAAAACAAAAAATATCTCACAAACGTCGCCAAGCTGCTTGGACACTGTAGGTGTCGTTGGCGGTCTTCTCAATAAATGCCCAGGTCTCTGGTGTTAGGCGGGTGTCTTCATCAACTCTATAATCTTCTCCTACCGTGCAATCAAAAGGGAACCACTTTGGTGAGTAGTGATAAAACAATGATAGTAGGGTTGCACGGCCTTCTAGGAACACATGGTGGATCCCAGATGTAATCATGGTGTGGACTCTAGTGTTCCTCCTCCTCAGCGGTCAATTGTAGGGCCATCATCGTTGTCAAATAAAAATGTGGGGTGAATGTCTCTTCCTTGACAACATGATGCGCACCATCTCCATAGGGAACTCTGGACAGCTGGCCTTCGGTACCTCTTTTTTTTTTTTTTTTTTTGCCCCCCGTTTAAGGTTTTTTCGGGGAGTGACTTAGTGCAGGGAAAAAGAAGATTTACAATGGTGTGGGAAACACCTTCTTCAATTCACATATGGTCTCCTCCCTGCAGGTTAGTCGGAAACAAAGAAAAAGAAAAACAAAGCAAAAACATACTAAAGAAAAAAATGTAAAAACAAAGAAAGAAAAACAAGGGAAAAGAAAAACATACCTCGGGTTGCCTCCCGGATAGCGCCTTAGTTATTGTCATGGCTTGACATCCTGCTCATTCTCAACTTGGGTTGCTCACAACAACTGAACTCCTAAGACCAATATCAGGGGGATGTCTCTTTGTATACTCCATGTCGATCCGTTCCCCCATGCTTGTGCAATTGTTGATGGCTGGACCACTCGTCGTATCCATGAATGCACTTGCCATCTTTAAAAACTGTCTACCCAGCATCTCAGGGGCTGCATGTATGTCCTGCTCCGTATCCAGCGTATAAAAATCAGCCACTGGCATCAAGGCCTCCTTCTTGTGCTTCCCCTTTGGTTTCTTTTTGATCTTACCCAGCGCCCTTAAAAGTTCTGTGTAGCACGGGGCACTGTTTGCTAAATGGACCAAAGGGATGGTTGCCTTGCAGCTACTGGAGGTGTCGAAGAGATCCTTGTTGTCAATTATCATCCTCTCCTTTAGTGCCTCCGGAAAGGGGACAGGGAGCTTTTCAGAACCAAGAGGAGGAAAAGTTGGACGAACAAAGGGGTCCTCTTCTTCGTCATGATCAATATCTAGATCTGGGCATTCACCGCGGGGTGGTAGTCTCACCGCGAGGCGGTGTTCTTGGCCACGGGGCGGTGGTGTTAACTCAGGACAACTGAGAGCTTCAGCCGGGTCGCGGTGGGTGTCGCCGCGGGGCGGTGGAACTTGCCCATCTTCAATTTCAGCTCTATCGTCCTTTTCAGCAGTAGGGGCGACTTGTAATTCCTTGCCACTTCGGAGGGTCACAACATTTACACTTTCATGCGCGGCCCTTTTGTCCAACCTAGTGACCACATCTGTCAAATGAACCACGGCCTCCTTCATGCTCTTGATGCTGGCCTCAGTAGTTTGCACATGCGTTGTGAAGTGCATTGTTAAGGTCTTGAGCATGTCTTCAGTTGAAGGGGAGTTACTAGCATGGGAATCTACTGGTAGCTCATCAAAGTGGGGTTGAGGTGCTTCTTGTTTACCCGTCTTCGCAATAATGTCTTTCAATGAAGTAATTTCTTGCAATAAATGTGCATCATTGGAGTTGACATCATTAACTCCTCTGGTCTTTGGGGCTTCATCGAAATCTCTTGTGCTCTCAGCCATATCATGAAGTCTAGTCATGGCTGCATCAGGGGTCATATTCAAGATACTACCACCACATGTAGCATCTATGATTCTTCTTTCATCATCCAGCAGCCCACTGTAAACATAGAGTACTAGAGCTTTCTTGTCAAAACCATGGAACGGGCAACTAGAGCAAAGTCGTTTGAACCGCTCACAATAGTCATAAAGGATCTCCTCCTCTCCTTGTTCAATACTGGCAATTTCCCTTTTCAAAGCGTTCACCATCCTGGTTGGGAAATATTGTGTGAGGAAAGCCTTATGTAGCTCAGCCCATGAATCTATGCTTTCGCCAGGCAGATGATAGTACTAGTCCTCAGCATCGTCTTTAAGAGTGAACCTGAAGGCTCTCATTTTAATCTGATCCTCAGTGACGTTGGCTGGTTTAATGCTCATGATGACGTTGTGGAATTTACCCAAGTGTAGGATGGGGTCCTCTCCACATCGTCCATGGTATCTCGGGAGCAAACGTATCACTCCTGTTCTGAGCTCAAATGTCACACCATCCGCAAGGGGTGGAATGATTACAACCAATGGCTGTTGTATCAAATCTGGCGCAGTCAGCTGTCGGAGTGTCTGTGCCATTCGTACCTGTTTCTGTATCAACTTCAACAAGTAGTGAATCAATAGCAAAGGTGCGGACCGTAAGATAGATCCACACCGCAGTCAATCACAAAAATACACAACAAAACAGAAAACTTCCTCGGCAACGGCGCCAAATTTGACGGGGCTAAAGATGCGCAATGCAAATATCGTTGATTAGCCTTATCAAAGTAAAAAGTCCTAACAGACCTACTAAACAGATGTATAGTAAGCAAGCAAGGGTCGAACCCACAGGGAAGGTCTGATGCAGTATGCAATTGTGAATGATAAGTAACAAGCAAGGGGGGTTTAGTTATCACGAGAAAGCAAAGCAAGCAATGAGTTGAGAAAATATAATGGGGAAAGTAGTCCTATTAGAGCGAGATCCACAATACATAGATATAATTTGATCACAGAAATCTATTTAACCCAAGTTCTTTTACTATCCTTATAGTTGTTCCCACCCTGATCTTAAGTACTATCGATTCTCACAGTTGTCGATAGACTTATCACTATGCCAATGGTAAAATACCACCGATTCTCACAGTTGTCGGTATACTTTACCACCAACAAAGCAATAGCAATACACACAAGGATATAGGATACATGCAAATAGAAAGACGTATTAATACTCGCATGCAACTGATTCTCACTCACAATTGTACGCTCGGAACCCCTATATGCACAATTGTGTTTGCTACTAGATATGCACTCGGAACCCCTATATGCAATCCTAGCAATTGATAAAAAGTATTCAACCTAGTTGATCAGGCTAAGAAGAACAACAAGAAATCAATATTCAATATAACCAAGAGAATCAAACCAACACTTATAAGGATAAGAACAAGGAATAAAAATCTCACAAACACATCAACTGTATTGCTTCAATCGTCTAGTAGAACAAAGGGAAGTTAGTTCTTCATTCAAACGAGAATGAAAACCTAATAGAAAAGTAAACTGCGTAATGTAAAAGTGTCTGCCTCTAGGGCGTGACTGCCCACTCAAGACCTAGAAAGAGGTCTTAAATAGGTTTAGGAAATAAGTTAACCTAATGGAAATAACAAAGGAAATAAAATAATAGAAATAAGAAAGTCTGAAATGCAATAAAGGAAATAAAATCTTCTGCTGGCCGCGAGGCGTGACGTGCCCACCGCGGGGCGTCAGTCTTCTAGTTTCCTTCTCTGAGATCCACCGCCGGGTCGCGGTGGCTTCTGGCGCGGGGTGTCAAGTTACACCGCGGGGCGGTGAGTTCCACCGCGGGGCGGCGGTGCCTTTTTCAGCTTCTGCGACACTTTAGTATAAATACCATAACTTTTTATTCTCAACTCGGATTGCGCTCATATTTTGAGGATTTGCAGTAGACTTCAAGATCTAACTCCTAGAATTGGAATCACTTCATTTGGACATCTGAGTAGAGATAACGAACCATTTGAATTCAGCATATTGTTCTTCTACTCTTCAATACACTTCAAACCTCTATAAATCCCATGATTTCTTCACTTTTCTCCACAACTTCTGGATTACAGACTTAGCCACAAATCTCATCCTAAACTCCTCTAAATAATGCTAATAATTGCTAGTTAAGGTGCATGAAATGACACCTATCATTCATCATGTGCACTATATATGAAGTGCATGTAGTGCAGGATTATATAGTGCACATGAAGTGCTATGTCTACTGATTTTTTTTAACATGTGCTATGTCTACTGATTTTTTCATGAATACATGAAGTGCTATGTCTTAAAAATCATGTTAGTGTCGAGTCTAGATCCTAAACCCCTAAACCCTAAACCCCTAAACCCTAGACCCTAAACCCATAAACCCTAGACCCTAGACCATAATCCCTACACCCTAATCCCTAGACCCTAGACCCTAATCCCTAGACCCTAATACCTAAACCCTAATCCCTAAACCCTAGAACCTAAACTCTATTGATTTAGTTTTAATACCTAACACAATCAAACATTATAAATCGAACAACACAAAAATAAACAATACCTTTTAGTTTCGATGCCTCTTCCAAGTGAACAACTTCTGATATTTAAATAATTTCAGATAATTTCATTTTGCAAAGGCAATTTAGATAATTTCATTTTGCTTCATTTTGCTTTATAACTTTTTTTACACTTTCTCCTCATTTTGCTTAACAGGTTTGAACCTAAGAAATATGCTACACCTTCTCCTTCTTTAATTGAAGATGTACTTCCATGTGGAATTGGATTGGACACTTAAGCAAAGACTTAAACCCTACCCTAAACTGAAACATCTAAGGGTATGCCTCCTACTCTAATGTTAAGACTATATTTAATTGATACTTAACATTAAAAAATGTACTGAATTTTGTTCACATGAAATAACAGGTTTTAGCATTTGTCCTCCAATTAATACATCTATTACAGTACAATGATTCAAGATATACAGTAAGGTCATATTCTATCTTTTAATACTTAAGTTGTTATAATTAATGTATATTATAAATCTATTACCTAATATACATTATTTATTATGGGTATAGGACAGCTGTGTGTGAGTCCAGACTGAATCATCAAAAAAAATTGGATTGTTATTGCATATAATTACAGAAGACATACAGGTATGACAAGAATTAGTCGTTTACATTTAAGTTCTTAAAATTAGTCTCATAGAGTACTTAGTAAATTAGTATTATTGTATGTTTTCAGTAACCTGGAACCTAAATCATATAACTGAAAAATAGTATATTAGTTTTATTGCATGTTTTCATTATCGTAGAACCTAAGTCATATATCTACCCCTGCTATTGATTTAGTTTTAGTAACAAAATATCATTCAAGAAAAACAAAATTATAAAATTGAAATGATATAAACTGACCAGAAATCTGCAATAGAATCAAAACAAATTGTCTAACTTGGAGGAATTACTAAACATCAAACTTAAATGAAAAGGGCCATTCTAAACTTAACAAAAATCTGCAAAACGAAATTATTAAATTTAATTTTTATATGAAATTGTTTATTCATCTAGCTTTTCCTCCTTCACTTTCTTGAATATAAGCCTCTTCCTCGTACTTGAGTGCTCCCCACGATTAGCTAAAGGACAATCATCAGCTTTAGTAATCTCCTCTTCATCCGATTCACCATTTTCATCATCTTCATCGATGTTAATATAGTGACGCTTACGGGGTGAAACCATTTCATTCGAAGAAACTTTTGACATAATATCATTGTCTAGGGTGAACGATTCTAGATTTTCCTATCAATAAATAAATTAAAAATTATTACATTTGTAAGTAAAAATAAATTAATTCATAAAAAACTTAAAAATTTAGCATTACATAATCATAATTCAGCGATATATACCACATATTCTTTGGTCGTTTTCTCAAATTTCTCAATGAGAGTTGTATCGTCGGTCATATTCGTCACGGTATATGCCGAAGGTGAAGGAAGTCTGCTAATATTGAATTGCGAAATAAGAACTCTAAATAACATTTTTTTGTTCATCAAGACATTTAAATCTTTCGGGATGTTATTTATGTCCTCATCCTGAAAAAAAAAAAGTTCAATAAAAAACTACAATTACTAAGTAATGCAATAAGATTTATATATATACCTTATCCATTGATTCGATAATGCTCGAAACAGTTTTCTTCAACAATTGAGAAATTTCCCTATCAAATATAGTGAACTGAGCGGTACTAGATCCGTCTATAACACTAACTTGAACACTAAATCTGCATATAAAAAAACAATTACAATGTCATGTATAAACATTAAAATAACTGAATTCTGCATGTAATTACAGATTTTGTGAAAAATCTACACAATGACTGATTAAAAGAGTACTGAACACAATTGACTGAATTGAAATGACAGAATTTAATGACAAAATTCTGTACCTAGGGACTGCATAGTTAACCAAAGTTTCACATTTTTTTACACCAAAACTTTTCCTCTTGCGGTTGCACCTTACTTTTACAACGTTTGCAAGAATTATAGTACCATCCGTAGGAATCTTCAATGTGATCAATGGTGGCAAGAGTAATAGCTTACAGAACCTATAGTTCATATTATATATAAATATGTAAGATAGTGTAAATAAATTTGACTAATATTTATTCACACATAAATAGTAATTCTAAAATTTTGAACTAACTGTTCCTCGATCGTGAAGATGTTCGTAAAGTTCATCTAAAGTTTTTCTATCATTCACGTTTAAGAAAAGGTCGGCTTGGGAGTAGGACGGCTCATTTGTCAATTGTACACAACTTTGGCCACCTTTTGAACATTCGTTTTTTGAGAAACTACATAATAAAGACAAATAGTATAGGTTAATTAAAATAAATATCACAATATTGGATATTAAAATGCATATTTTATGTAATAATAATAATATTACCTTTTCTTAAATTCAGCAATCTCACAGACGCTATCATCATCAAAATAAATCCTTGTGCCATAATAACCATTTGACAAATTAGGTGTATTATTCCATTTTTCTAGCTTTCCAAATTGTATAATAACAACGACGAAATTTTGAGCAGAAGCACCAACAAATGGACGACATAATTCGGCATAATCATCCCATAATGTACAATTGATGACATTATCCATGTAATATTATACAATATAAAACAATAACTACGGATATAAAAGAACGGAATATAAAATTACATATGAAATTTTATTACAATGCAGAATTTCAATAACAAAATAAATACCTTGTATCAATCAATTATATATTGATCCTTTTACCCTCTTTTCTGTTCCGGTTAGTAAAGGTAACAATGTTGTCACCAATTCCAACCAATTGACCAATAACATCTACACAATAATTACTATTATGTGTAAAATAAAATATTAAATGTACTGAAACAGTAATTGTTATAATATAATCAAATGATAAATTTAAAGATTTACTAACCATAAAGATATACTTGATCCAGTGACTCGTCGATGATTTTTTTGAAATCAGCGAATTTGAATCCATGAATAGGAATAGAAATTGATGAACTTCGCTTAATTGTAGTGTTGCGATAAAATATTATCTTGTATTTATGATTAGAGAACTTGAAAGGTATATCATAAAGATCAACTCCAAAGTTTGAAATCAAATATACACCTCTTTCCTCTAATATTGCAAAATTCACCATAAAAGCTTCCTTAATGACTCCATGGATTTTCTCACCCCTAAGACAATAAGAAATATGTCTTAGTGGTATACAAATATTAGGCAAACAATTTTTTATATATTAAAAACAAATTATTAAAAAATTGAAAATTAATACCTTTTCATCCATTAAAATTATTTCAGTTGTACTGCATTGCGTACGATCTTCTTTCTTCGGAACTTTAAGCAATCGAATTACTCGAACCTTTAGCTCATAATTCCCTCGGGTACCCGTAATATCCTTTATTTCTTGTTGTTGTTTTGACATTGCTACAAAGGTCATACGAAAATTCAATACAAATTCAATACAAAAATAATAATGAAAGCTAATATAAGTGCAGTATTTACAGTTATGTAATTGCACAAAATACATACGAAAATCAGTACTGGAAAATCAGTTCAGTATTTGCAGTTCTGTAATTGCAGAAACTCAGTAGAAATAGGGACAATTTCCGAACCCAATGAAGAATCTATATAGCATGATCGTATTATTATGAATTGCAAAAACATACATGCTATCTCAAGGAAGAACCGATATTGTTTAGGCATGCGCAAGAACTCACAAAGTTTTAGAATGTAATTGAGGGAGAGGCTCTCTATTTATAAGGCATATTTTTTTATGGATTATAATGGTTGATTTTATTTGATTGTGCACATATTTCAACTGCCATAATCGATGCATTTTATTCTGTACAGGTATTGTGTACATCTTCAAATTGGAAAAAATTGTGCCTTGCAGATTGCACATATTGCAGAAACATATATGAACCAGGCCCAGATCATTTCTTTTCTATGTATGGCCTTGCAGATTAGCATTTTATTTTGGGTTTAAGTAATTCATTAGTCAGTGCAGAGTATGCTCTGAGAAGTTATTAGTTTAATCGCCAAAAGGATTAAACTATAATCTCTCGGAGCATATTCTGCACTGACTTGGTATGAATTGCCTTGCAGATTACCATTTCCATTTTGGGTTTAAGCAATTTTTATCTATGTACGTATTATGCAATTTGTTTAAGTTTCCCGCCAATAATTTCTTTTGTATGTATGGCTATGCATTTTTATTTTTAGGTAATTTGAAGCAGCAGCTTCATTTTTGTGAACTTTGCATTGATGTTGTAATTTTTGTGTTTTGTGCACATATTGCAGGTTTGTATAAATGTATTATTTTGCAGGTTGGAATTTTTTTGTGGCTGCCCTAATAGCACATTAGGGTTATTCAGATTATTATTTTATTATTAGCCAATTATTATAATTTTATTTTGCAGGCTTTGCAAATGTCTATTAGCATGAAAAACTAAAGGTTTAATTTTAGACATACATATAGTACTGATTAATAAATTAGCTCTAATTTTAGCCATTCATAGTGTGGCAGATCATATATTTACGATTTGCAAAATATTTGTACGATCTGTAATATGATTTGTGAAATAAATGATTACAAAAATAGAGTAGCAGATCATATATTAACAATTTGGAAAAAATAATATTAGACGAATATTCTGACAGATTCATATTGAAGGAAATAAATGGTAAAAACAGGAATAAACGAAATGGCTGACACGTGTATAAATTGCTGTACAGATGTGACGTGGCAAAAAAAAATTGGTGCATTCTTGGAGTGCCACGTGGCGCAGTCGGGCTTTGCGTTTAGTAGATTAAAAAAATCAATTTGTATTTTAAGCCAATAATAATATCAACACCTCTAGCTTGGAATAAAAGTTACCTTTTGATGGACTTGATCGAATACATAAAGTTATACTGTACATTTACAAAGTTAGAACCTGACTATAATCACAAATCTATACACTGTAGTATATATCAAAAGATGAAAAAACCACAGCACCCAGAGACACATGTATAAGGCCGTCCAAGAGCAATGAGCATGGGAGTCAACAGGTGGAGTCGGAGGTGGCAAGGCCTTGCTGAATCTTGTCATGGTACATGGGGAAGAGGCGCGTCTGGAAAGCCCTGTAGGCGAAATACGGGAGGAGGCAGGCGAGGAGGACGAGAAGGGCGACGAGCCAGTGCAGGGGGCTGGGGGCGCACGCTTCGAGGAAGACCCCGTATGCGGTGCTGGAGAAAACCGGGTTCATGGAGCCGTAGACGACGAGGAAGACGTACCAGAGGGCGATGGAGCCCCAGACGAAGAGGTGCTGTATCCATGTGAAGTAGTTTACGGAGAGGGCCATTTGGCAGTTCACCACCCACACCACGCACGTGTACATGGTCGCGGCCACCTCTGACAAGTCCGCCACCCGCCCGTCTCCCCTGAACGCCTGCGGGAGTATGGCCCCCGTCGTCAGGAAGAAGATGATCATCGACGATACCATTCCATTTGCCATCCACCCCAGTATACGCGTCCACTTGAACAGCTCGTTTTCTGGCCCCTCTTGGTATAATCCCAGATACTGCATTCATTTGATTCAACAAACTCACATCCACAAAGTGAACTGAAAACAAATAACACGCCAAGAGCGTACCTTGAGACAAAGGGTGTCGGAGACGTCCTGATCGAACACGCCAAGGGCGATCACGGGAAGGGAAGTGAACAGCACGTTGTAAACCGACATGTACCAGTCGTTGTAAGCTGGCGTTCCTGAGAAGGAAGCGTACGCCTCGAACCAGAATAGCGTGAACCCGAACGTTATGTTCTTGTAGAAGAAGTAGCAAATCTGCATTCATTACAAACCCCAAATGTCACATCATAATCTATGCCCGGCTGGCTTTAGTAAGGTGGAGATGAAAGTCGAGCGTACCATCATCGATAGCCGTCTGTAACACCAATGGCCGTGCACAAGCAATAAGCGCTCCAGAAAACGAAATTGAGCTATAGAGAAATCACTTGCCATTACAGCCTGCAACACAAAATTATTGCCTCATCACAGATTCACAGGCTCAATAAACTCTGTTCAATCTATTATTTGATTTTAGTTCACCATTGTTTAAAGCTAGTGGCAAGGAACTGACCTGCATCCCTTCTACCCCACTTATTCCGACTCCAATATCAGCCTCTTGAAGCATGCCAACGTCATTTGCTCCGTCACCTATAGCCAGTGTAGTTCTGCCGGTTCTGACCTTCACCATTTTCGTAACCTGCAGATCATCTACACTGTTATTATGTTACTTGGTTGTCAATATATATAACAATTGATGTATCATGTGAAGACTCCCACAAGAAGAATTACAAGGAACTTACAAGAGCTTTCTGTTTGGGGGAAGAACGACAGCATATTACAGAAGCACAACCAACTGCAAGCTCAAAGAACGATCTCTCCAGCTGCGGATCCAGAGCAAAGGCGAGGGATTTCCCATCGATTATCAAACCAAACTTGGTGCTTTGCCTGTTTGACCTCATCTGGGACTTGCCAGAATTTATCTCTTCTCTAACCTTTTCCAAAGATCTCTGAGATAGAATGAAACATGCATAATTTTTAGTCTGTTAACCAAAAAGTATCATGTTGTTGATAGTTGACATTGACACCCGTAAAATCTAACCTCTGCAGCAGCCGCTTTGTCACTTTTCTCCAGTGCAATTATGTCATTTGAGTCCAATGATATTACAATCAGCTTCATCCCTTGCCGCAACAAGTGGCACGCGTATCTGTGCAGTATAAGAGGCTCGTGTATTATATAAACCGGAGAAGCTGAAAACCAGAGAGAGAGAGAGACTCAACTAAAATCAGCTAATCATACCCAATATTAATTGCAGTTTCCATCTTATCACCGGTTAAGAGCCATATCTTAATGCCAGCCCTTACAAGCTTGTCGATGCACTTTGGAACCTGTGAAACAGATAACATGAAAAGTTCAATCTCAGTATCTTCCAACAAAGGTACAACATGCTAAGTATTAAAGCAAAGAAGTGCGTAGTTACTTGTTATAGATTAAAAGCATAACAAAAAATCGAATGCTTAACCTCTTTCTGGAGTTTATCTTCAACAGCTGTAGCGCCAAGAAGAATCAGATCCCGTTCAATCTTATCAGCCACAGCATCCACTCTATCATCCCGATCTGGAGCCACAGAAGTTTTGGCCTTCGTAATTTCTTCCTCCCATTCTGTAAACTCTTCTTCTCTAAGCTCTCGGTATGCAATTGCTAGTGTCCTCAAACCTGCCTCAGCATATTTATTCATGTGTTCCTTAGTCTCTTGCTCAAAGGCTCTCCCCTTGCCCGAAAGCCGCTCAAATATAACACTGACAAGTGACAAGTAAAAATGAAAGAAAAAGATGAGCTGTGATCCTTCGTAAGGTTATATAAATTCAGTCAAGAATGTGAAGATTGTTCTCAATATCCGACCTGTCAGCACCTTTGCTGAGGAGCAAAATCTTATTCTGGTCGTCCCTTATGATAACGGACATCCTTTTACGGTGGCTGCTGAATTCAAGAACATGAAGGAGCTGATATTCCCTGCAAAAGAAAACGTTAACGTGTGATATCCTTCATTAGTGAGGGTCAATAATACGAAATTGAAATCGATTTTTATTGATCAATTAGATAAGAAAACAAATCCGTCAGAGAATACTCAAACATGCATAACATGGATGATTATGAACGCTTTGAAGATGAATTGAGAGAGATTATCATAATACAATTGACAGAAAAGAGATAACTATTTAGAGTTTCAAGAAGAAGAAATGATAATCTATACAATGTTCTAGAACATTTTTAGTTAGGGAAAAATATGGAATGAACATGTAATTATGTACACCTATGTCAGACGTGATGGAACAAGTTAGATATTCGGGATTGTTATAATGATTTTAGCATCATGTAAGAAGTTTTTCTTCTTAATTGCAATTTGCAAAGAGAGTATGATTCTAAGCATGCTGAGAACTGAAATAGCTAACCTCGGCCTCAACCTACCTGTTAACTATTGCCCCACTCTTAGCGTCAAGTTCGCGCAAAAGTATGCTTGTCGGAGTCCTCCTATAGAAGTCAAAACCAACCTCTTTGGCGGCTACTACAAAAGCAGCTTCATCGGGAGATTCAACCTCATAAAACATTTCGTTAGTCTCTTGATTTACATCAGGGAAGGCAGTATGGCAGATAGCCAACACATGGAAAAACTTATCTATGACCTCAGAATGAGGCTTGTTGACCCACTTTCTGTTCAAGATGCGATCATCTTTGAAGTTAAAGCCCTTAATTTTCATATGCGGGTGTTGTCCGACTTCACCTTGTGAATGAGCAGCAGTACTTACGTTTCCCTCCATTCTACTAGCCAAAGCAAACTCCACTTCGGTCATGCCTCGTCCATAAGCAGTACCAGCAATTGAACATTTGACGAATTCCATGGAGTTGCATGTCAACGTACCGGTCTTATCAGACAATATAGTGTCCACTTGACCAAGTTCCTCGTTCAGATTTGACGTACGAGCACGAGCTGGTTTATGCGTTTCATCACAATACATATGCCTATCCTGGTTTATAAAAACACACTGCATTACCTTTACAATCTCGATGGAGACGTACAATGAGATCGGAATCAAGTAGCCGTACAGCATAAGGCCTGTCAGAAAATGGAAGAAGGCAGCTACGAGGGCACTTGTCGGATCATAGAACACCGAGGTTTTGTCTGGTCGAAGATACCACCTTGTTATCTTTCCATTTTGGATATCTTTCCCGGTTTCAATTCCAAAGAAAAGGGAGCCAACAAAAGATATTACCATCAGAATACTGAAAAGAAGGTAGATAATTCTATCCATTCTTCTTTCAATCTTACTCCTCTTCGAAGGAGGATCCGTAGCATTCTGCATCACTTTGGTATCATGTCCAGTGAAGACTACAACTCCGTACACATAGTCTGTGTTTCGAAGCTTGGAGCCTCTCAGAAGAAGTTGCTGCAGAGAAAGAGGGTATTGTCGTCCGTCGTCGCACTCCAGTGTGCCAACAAACGAGTATAGATTTTCATTTGGATCCTCACACTTGATAATGGCTTTGAAATGCTGAAATGAGCTCTCATCGTGCAAATTGGTTGTCACCTCCAAAGCATGCTTCACCTTCAGATTAGTTTCTCCATCGAGGTTTGCTGTCTCTACGTAACAGATCCCGTCCACATAGCTTGATGAAAGCAAAAATAAATCAGCAGGGAAATCTTCATCCTTGCGTATCTTAACAATATCACCAACTCGGATTTTCTTCCATGAAGTCTTATGAAACTTACACTTCTTGTTATCATAGGCTTCAACTTTCCGGTTATTTGCTTCTATGTCCTGAATCATTCAAGTATACTTGTTAAGGATGGACATAGCAGTCACACAAACTCAATACTATGCCAATGGCTAATAAAACTAAAGGAGAGAAGCAGTGTAAAGAATGGATGAAAATATGTCAATTAATGATTAACAGAAAATATATCAATTAAAATTCTCACCACAAAAGGGAAACTATACTAGTGAGTAGTGAGTCTTATTGGCCAATTGATGGACTCAAAAGGAAAATGATTGCATGATGTCTAGACGAGATGCAACATGACCTCATTTTTAATAACAAGGAGAAGTTGAAAAACAACTAGCACTTCACCTGGTTCATACGCCTCCAATCTTCGAGGGCCTCCTTAGCCATAGTCAGTCCAATTACTAGAGTCAATGGAAGAAGAACACTGACAGCAGTATACGGTGCCAGTGGAGTAAAAGAGACACAAGCCACAACAAGGAAATATATGTTAGCGACTCGCCTAAATTGCTCGAACAGCGACTTGGGTATGAAGTTAGAAGCGGTGTACTTGGTTGTAGACACATAATTTCCCCTATAATTCAGCCTAACAGCATCTGGGTCATCAGGATCATTGCAATGCACCTCCCTGGAATACCCTTTCTGTCCAATCTGTGAATGGCCTTCATCAACTACTGGCCTCAGGCATGAAAATGTGTACCAGGCCTTCAAACTCCAACGCAGTCTTGTAATCTCAACCACTTTCCCCATGGCTTGTTCAAATCCAAACAAGGGAAAATGGGTTTTATTGTTTTCTGAGTTGAAACGGGTTTAAGCAGGTAAAGTTTGTAGGATTCAGATTTTTTAAATCGTTGTTTGAGCTCAATTCAGAGTTTCCCATCTGAGGAGGAGGCCAAAGCAAAGAACTAGCACAATTTTTGTCAAACTCTGAGCTTTTAGAAGCTGTAGAGAGCAAGAAATCCCTTTCTTCCAAGGGTGGGTTTGGAGGATCTACCTCTCCAAAATGGAGCTCAGAGAGACAGAGGCAGAGATTTGTGATAGAATCTTTAAAATTGATGAAAACTTTGCCTCCGGTGAAAGCAAACACAAGAGTAGGCATTCTTCTTTTTTTTTGCTCTTCTTCCCCTTCTCCTCTCTTCTTTCTTTCTACTGATTCGCTCTTTTCTCGCCGTTTCCTACAGACTAAAGAATGAATAACACGTTTCCACACCCAGATGATCTTTACATATAATAAATTCAGATGATTTTGGGCAATCACCATCCGCCCCTTTTTTAGGAAATCTCACATTTTGAAGTTAGCGATCTAGCATTTCCATCTCCACCCTAAGAGGATAACCTAATACTTGCGAAATCAAACTGGAATCAATGTAAATAAACATAGGAATTGTAATGAGAAATTGCATTGAAGCAGGCATCAATTCCACAAGTAATCAATTTTTAGGATAAAATAAACTTAGAATTCGTAGTGCAAGCCAGTCCTGTAGCTTGCAAGGGCAAACAACATTGTAATGCAATCAAAACCAAGACTTGTAAAACATAGATTCGCGATTTGATCACAGCTATCTTGAAATGAAGTATTGACCAACATCAAGAGCGGCTTCACCACAGATTATTGCGGAATAAACTTAAAATCATCAACGTTCATCAAGCCAACAATGTTACTGGACAACACAACATGCATCGATTTAGATTTCAGATACACATGAATTAAACAGACTGTGATCGAGAAGAACAATTACTCTGGGCCGACTCTGACTGGTGTACAGTATGTACTATGTAGAGCAACACAGTAGATGCGCCCAAAGTCGCCAAATTTTTAGTGGTTGGGCATTCTGCGATCAACATTAACCATCGGCAGCTTGCTTCAGATAACAAAGATTTTATGTCCAACAAATTCTTACTTCAAAAAGTGTGACTTTAGAAACATATTTTTTATAAAAATACTTTTGATAAAACAAAGTCATTATTTGTATAAAAAGATACTTGTGCGGTTGTGCCAAACATAATTACTAAACATACATACTTAGTATATAAATATATTTCTAACAAAGTGTGAGAAATAACATTTAACTTTAGAAACTTGAAAATAAAAGTTTAGTAAATACTTCTTCTATTATCAATTGATTTTATGATGAAATCTCACTGGACTTATGTACTGGGATTATACGCACATATGCGCACGAACTGACACATCTCCATCTATCGACCCACCGGACTTTAACATGGTATTAAAGCCAGGTTTCAGATTTGTGTTCGTTTCCTAGTTTATCTGAGCTTAGCCTGCCATGATGGCGTAATATGGACTAATTTGTTTGACTTGTCGACCTTAAGGCATGTTGTCAAGTGTCAACTGGACCAGACCAATTATATTTGAGGGGCATGTGAGAAATAACATCTCACATGAAATTTGAGAATAAAATGCATAGTATAAAAGCTTAATGAATTAATCATTCTATTGCCAATTGATTTTAGTATAGAACCCCACTGAATTTATATAATAAGCTTATACGCACATATACACACGGAGTGACATATTCCCGTCTATCGACCCACCCACCGGACTTTAACACAAAGCCAAACAAACCTAAAGTTTAGCAAATAAATATTGATCTTGATTTTTTAATCATGTATGTAAGGAAGTTGTTTTTTACGTATCATTTTTTTTTTTGTTTATTTAGCATATTCATCGATACGCAACTCTCTGTCAAAATCATGTACATTAAATATATTAAGTATAGGGATTGTACGAGCGCAAATAAAAACTCCCACCTCTCTCTTCCTCTTAGAGAGAGAAAATGGGAAGAACACAACCGGCAACCTCCGACTGCCACCACCACCACCATCGGGTAGCCCCCGATACCACCGGTAACCCCTTCCTCCGGACAACCCTCGACATCATCGGGCAACCCCCGACCACCTCTAGATAATCCTCGAATATCACCACCACCGGATAACCCCCTGACACTACCGGTAACCCTTTTCTTTGGGCAATCCCTGACACCACCGGGCAACCCTGACCACCTCTAGAGAACCCCTAAACATCACCATCCATAACTCTACCTCTCAACTTCAAATCCAAACAATATCTACTAATTTAAGTGGAGCTTAAAATCCCCTTGGCCAACATGCTCTCGAGGCTCCCAACCCACCGGGAAACCCCCGCCAACTCACCGGGGCAACACCCCTACATCTTGTATCTCCATATCACTTGGTTTCCAGTTTTTCAAACCCAAATCAAATTCGTTTTTGATTCCCCACCCAACAACATGGGTTCAACCCCCAAATCAAATTCGCTTTATTTCTCCTATTATTTAGATATGAGAATTTCACATATCAACTTCCTAGTCATCGATGATTCCGCGCTTGTTGGCTCGATCTTCTCGATCCCGTCGCTCACCGGCTCAAACCTTGCTCTATCCACCCGGTAATAAATGGTTTTGAGTCCAAATCTGTCCTAGAACCAGATCTAGCAACATCGGCTCATCTGCAGACCGAATCGCCATTTGCCAACTCAACCTTGCTAGAACCATTCTCGGTGTACTGGTTGGCTTCTATCGGTGTTGATCCCCATCCATTTTGCAGCTTGTTTAACAAGCCAACCAATAAATTAATTTTAAAAATTATTTTTCACAACTTCATGCGTTCTATGTACGCTGAAATTTGGAAAACAATTTTAACAATAGTCTAAAAGCCTAATCAAACCGGCATAGCCTATATATCAGGTCCATTAATCAATTCAGAGGCCCACACTTGAGAGGCCCACACATCAGGTCCATTTGCATAAATGGTAAATGTAAACCTTTTATTTTTCGTGATCAAAATCCAACAGTATGTGTCTCCATAAGTTTATTTAAAAATTCATTCGTGCAAGCATCTCCGGTGCTGGGTATGCTCACTTGCAATCATATGCGTCAACCAATTTCAACCCATCATCATAAAAAGGAAAAAAAAAAACTACTAATTTCTCAACTTTCGTCAAGACCAAATTGATGGTTTCAACCACATTAATTTCACCCTTGTTGACCTTTTTTGATTTCTGTTTTGATCAAGTATGGGTGACAAAGTTCTCACGACTTTTGTGGAATATATCTTGGGTTCTGGCTGAGCCGCCGGTCGTGGTCGTGGTCGTTGTCGTGTCTGTGACTGAATGAAGACCCCTCTCGAACAAGGACAATGTCATAGTTGAGGCTCTTGAAGATCCTTCATCTAGCACGTTCAGCACTTCCGCAGGTGTTTCTGTTTGACCCTTTTCCAGTGGCACCCTTGAGTCTAAGCTGACTTCTTGCCTGCCTTAGATTGTTGTGTTCCCTTCTGCTTCGATGTAATTTCCGTGCTTGTCTTTGATTCTTTATGTTCGGTTTGTACAGACGCCAATTCTATCGGCCTCTCGAGCTACCCAATGTGGTTATATCGGATACCTTGAAATCTTTCTTCATCAGAAAAAAAAAATCATGTACATTAAATCTTAAGAATTGATCCGACAAGGACATGTACATTAAAAAAAAAAGTAAAAATAAATAATTTTATTTTCCTTTCTTTTCTATCTTTCCTACTCCTTCCTTTTTTTTTCTTTCTTTCCCAACCTTACCCTGGTTGCACACCCCCTCCCAAATCTCTCCCATTCTCACGCCTCTCCTTTCCAACCACTCCCTCTCCCACACGGCTACACCTCACTCCCTCTCGACCACACCACCGAGCCCAATTCGGCGCGCCCGACCACCTGCACCACGGACCACCGATGACCCTCACCGAGCCCACACCGAGCCACCACCGCCCAAATCTGACCCTCACCCACCTCACCCCCATTCCCACTTGTTTCAAGGTAAATCTCTCCCCTTTCCCTTGTTCTTCTAGTTATTTGGTAGATCATAGAAAATTTCTAGTTTATTTGGTTTTGTTCTTCTTAGTTTATTTGATTTTAGAAGTTGTTGATTTAGGAATTTTTCTAGTTTTGTTGATTTAGGGGTTTTCTATTTTGTGGTTTTTGGGTTTACTAGTTTGCTAGACTTGGGTGTTTGTCTATTTGCATATTGTGTAATTTGATTTTGTATGGGAAAATTGATCAACTTTACTTGTTTCTTGGATCATTGACATCATCTATTACCTAATTTGTTAGTTACTGTAGGCCCTTGGCGAGATTTGCATGTTTATTTACTGCTTTGATTAGGCCTTTGCCGGGATAGTAATTCATGATTAGGCCCTTGGCGGGATAGATTGACCTGTGTAGTTGTATTGCCCTGTGCTTTGTGTCTTGTTGTCTTGTACTCACAGGTTTTCTTTTAGCGCTTAGGTTGTTATCATTCTGCCTCGTTCAGCCCGCGCTGCTCGTCCTACACGTGCTGCCCTGTTTGCTCCACCGGCCGTGTTATTCTGATGTCCGATGAGCAATGCACGAGCTACAACACCTTGCTGGGAACGAATGGCGGGACTTAACCTTTGAAAATAACTCAACGATATATATAGGTTTCCCATTATTAGGAAGACATATGACCTCCCCCATGCAAAGAAGCAGGATTTCTGGTTTCAAATCACTGGCGTGCGCCTATTCACCTACCATTCAAAGGTCATCCACATAGTGCACCCTGTCTTCGGGATAATGCAAAAGTTTTTCGCGGGAATCATTTTCTCTCGTGAGGATAGCACGGACAACGTACGGCGCAACAAGCTAATGATCCTAAAGTCTATGACAGATAGGGGTGAGCACGGTTCGGTTAAACCAATTTTTTTAACCGAACCGGACCGAAAAAACCGATCCAAACCGAAACCGAAATAATTTGGTTCGGGTTTCGGTTTAGGTATTTTTGGGTTTCGGTTTAATTTCGGTTCGGTTAAACCGAATTTAAAAAATAAAGCATTGTTGCCTTGCTTATTGGGCCGGTTTAGTTAAAAAAGAAAGGCCCACCATTCTAATCTTCCAATTCAGCCCACCTCTAGGCTCCCTGTTGCCCTGCGTCCCGCCGTCCCCTGCCCTTGCTCATCAGTTCACGCCGTCTTGCTCTTGTAGTTGCAAGTTGCGACTCCGCCGTTGCTGCCCCCACAACCCACTTGCTTGTTGCTGCTGCTTGACGTGCCGTTGCGACTCTGCTGCCGTTGTTGCCCCCAATTTGCGACTCCGCCGTTGCTGCCCCCACTTGATTCACGGCCAAACCCTTCTACAATGTTGCATTTTTATCTGACTGTCTCATATCAATTTGATGTAAAAAAATTTGTTACTATATAATTATATATGGTTATGAAACTAATTTGCTTCATCAGATAGCTCGTAAGCTTGAAATCATGAATCAAGTAAAGGAGCCGCTCAAGTCAAGTTTGCTGAATGGGAAATGGGAACTTTTATATACAACATCGCTCAAGTCGAGTTTTTTGGTTTTTTAATCGAACCGAACCCATATAATTCGGTTCGGTTTAGGTTTTTTGGAGTTTCGGTTTTTGGTTTTTTCGGTTCGGTTCGGTCCGATTCCGGACCGATGCTCACCCCTAATGACAGAGGGGGCAACGGTGAACCTGAGAATTCTACTTGCTCGGCAGCTGGCCAAGATGACCACTAAGTCCAGTGGTGGTATTTGTATTGGTGGTATGATCACTCCGTTGATCCGCCACTTCAATGTCTCTGTGACTGGTCATGAATTAACCCTCGACACCCTCTGTATCGACATACCATACTTACGTCGGGCCCATATGCTCACTCACGCTCGTAACAGCCCGGTTAACTTGTTGAAATTCAAGGCTGGTGTCCCACCTGTTCCCTTGTCTGATGTCCGTCGTACTCCCATTTATGACGAGTACGGCAGGCATCAGGCAAGGGAACATGTGGGACACTAGCCTTGAATTTCAACAAGTTAACCGGGTTGTTACGTGAGTGAGCATATGAGCCCGACGTAAATACGATATGTCAATCCGGAGGGTGTCGGGAGTCAATTCATGGCCAGTCACAGAGACATTGAAGTGGCGGATCAACATAGTGATCATACCACCAATACAGATACCACCATTGACAGCTGCCGAGCAAGTAGAATTCCCAAGTTCACCGTTGCCCCCTCCGTCATAGACTTTATGATCATTAGCTCGCTGCGATGTACGTTGCTCGTGCTATTATCACGAGAGAATATGGTTTTTGCGAAGAACTTCTACATTACCCTGAAGACAGAATGCACTATATGGATGACCTTTGAATGGTGGTTAAATGTGTGCACGCCAGTGATTTGAAACCAAAAATCCTGCTCCTTTGCATGGGGGAGGTCATATGTCTTCCTAGTAGTGAGAAACCTATATATATCGTTGAACTCTTCAAAGGTTAAGTCCTGCCATTCGTTCCCCTGTCAGAATCTCAAACTGCCAAGGTCAAAAAACCGCTCAGTTGTAACAGTCAGAGAACTTATCAGCTCGAGGGTGAAGTTCTTGTAGAAAAGCTTGTGCATATCAATGAAGTGTTCAATCCCCATGCGGCGAGTTAAACAACATATCTCAGCGAGGAGGTCGAGTGTCTCCATATCAGTAGTGTCGAGTCAACGAGTGAACTGCCAAGGCATAAGGCAATACAACAACACAAGTCAATCTATCCCGCCAAGGGCCTAATCATGAATTACTATCCCGTCAAGGAGCCTAATCAAAGCAGTAAATAAACATTCCAATCCCGCCAAGGGCCTACATTAGGACAATGTAAGCATAGGGAAGCAATTCACATGTAGACTTGCATGTTCATCTTAGGTTTAGTTGCATTTGCTTGGTTTATTTTTGCAATTTTTCTTTTTTTTATGAACTTGTTTTCATGCATTGTATTATGGTTGTTTGATTTGACCATTATTGCTTAATTTTCTCGGGTTGTTTTTCTTGTAATGCATGATTTGTGAATCCTCTCAATATGTTTTGGTTGTTGATATTGCAATTGCATTTTGTGCATGATTATGAGGGCTTGAACTTTAGACAATCTGCTTGAGCATGTGACCTTTGATTGAGATGTGTTAGGACCGACACTTTAGACAAAATGTCGGTGAGATTTTGGCCTTTAGGATTATTTCTGTGCAAATTCTTTCTTTTTCTTTGTGTGTGAATCTCTCTTTGATTGCTAACTCTAGAACTTGCATTAATACCTTTTTCAAGGCTGCATTTATGATTTTCATGACATTAATAAGATTGAGGCATTGTTTCATTATTTAATAGAAATTTGAGGATACTAAAAGTGAAGCAATGTACAGGATTTGGGATGCAGTAATTATAATCAGGGAGATAAACTATTGTAAAATAAAAAAAAGTATAGATAACGGTGGTAAAGAATAAGAAAACACCTGGAAATTCGGCCATGGTGATGGCCGAGGGACAGGGAACCAATCTGACTCATTGATAGAAGTTGGGGTTCACGGCCAGAGCGAAGGAGGCTTTCGAAACGGCGTCGTTGATGACTTTGAGAGTCTCCAACGGAAGGGAGGAGCGCCACACCAGACATGTTGTGCAAAGGGGGAGGTGGAAATCGCGGGCGTATAGGTGGACCAACACCAACAACCACCCATTTCCCATAATATGAGAGAAATAAAAGTAGAGAACACCGCTGATGTGGCTAAAACCTACCCACAAGCGTATGGGGTCAATTGTAGCTTTTCAAGTATCGATCCCACAGAGACCAATGTAATATTAATTGAAATGCTATCAGTGTACTAGACCAGAAAAGATATGAAATTGGGGAAAACTATAACTAATAAAGAACTAATAAAGCAAATAAAAATGGATAAAATATATGGGGATAAATGTGTCTAAGGTTAAGGATCACCGCAACAATGCTTAGTAAATAAAATTAAACTCTGCCTGAATCTAATCAAACTATTTGAAGGTAAGTCATCTAAGATAATCTACTAACTCCTCTCGGACGATAATAGACGTGTATGAACTAAACTAACAATCGCTGTCGCGCAGAACTAATCTCATTCAAACCCATTAACGCACTTAGAGTCTAGAAATAAATTGAAATAACATTCGCTCTCGCGCTCCGCTAAATCAACCCAAATCTAGAACATCTATGATGACTTAGTAATCCTCAAGAGTAATTAAGTTGCTCTCGCACAAATAACACTCAGGTTCAATTCCTAGGGATCTAGTAGGAGTTATCACCTCTCGGTCTCAAACCCTACCTGATTACTTACTAGTGTTTTCACCTCTCGGTCTCAAACCCTAATAAGATCCAATTCAACTAAGCTACTATGGGCATAAAACATCTAAAAATGAATCAAATACTATTTCAATTCAGGCAAAGATAATAACTTTATTCACATACACATCGATCGGATCACCATAACCTTAGAACTAGGAATTTAGCTATGCATGATTGAAGACATCAATAGATTTAAACTAGCCAACAACATATATGAATTATTCAATAAAATCAGGAGATAAAAAAAACTTATTCTCAATGATAAAAATAATCCAAGTTGATCAAAAACTAGAACGATAATACCGTCTTCGAATCAAACAAAGCGGAACAAAATTCCTTCTTGAAAAACTCCCCTACGGCCCGCGTTCTTGTTCTTCCTAAAACTCAAGCTAAAACTAAAAGTAAAACTAAAGCAAAAAAGTGACGACCCCCCAATCTCCCCCCCCCCCCCCCCCCCCCCCCCAAGTCAAACCTAAAACTAATCTGATTCCAAAAGCTACGTAACTCCCTCGTGGCTGCGCGCTTGTGGTGGGCCGGCCCATTTGAAATTCTAAATTGAGAGCTGGTAGCTTGGGCCGTGGTCCAAATCAGTCCATTTCACATGCATGCATTCATGTAGCTGAGAGTTGACATTTTCACAATTTGAGCCTTGACCAATTCTTCCATTAAAATAGACCTAAAATGCCTGAAATATATAAAAGCACGAGTGTAGACTCCGAATACAAAATAATGCAAATTTAACAATAAAAGATATAAAATATGCATGCAAATGATCTAAACTAATATGCAACTAGACTCCTAAAACATGGACAAAATGGATGTTATCAACCGCCCAAACCTGCTCTCATAGGATCTAGATTTATGCATATATTGGGTTGAATAAAACTTCAGCCACCGCGAAAACACCATGTGAGAGGGAGGATTATCAACGCCTTTAAGAGTTAGGTTTAATGATTTAGATCTGTTTTTGTGCTCCACCCACCCTTTTAGAGTTTGGATCCAGTCCAGACAACACCAAAAAAGATCAAAATCAAGGGAAGAGATAAGAAATTTTATATGGCTTAAAAAAGGGTGTTTCCTCCAATTACTAGAAGAAGCCTTCAAAGTGCATAAATCTATGGAATGTGTGTGGAATGTTGTTATGGCGGTAAGGGATATCCCCATGAAGAGCTCCAATGAGAGGAGAAGCGGCGAGGAGTAAGGAGATATTAGGGTTTTTGTTGGTGGCATAGAAGGCCTATGCTAACAATGGGAAGAAGAAAGGGAAAGTTGGAGGAGATCGTTTGGGAGAGGGTTTTCCTAAGATCACTTTTATTGATAATATTGAAGTTATCATAAGGGTTTCTAAAAATGAAAAGGAAATAAAATGTTAGAAAAATTAAGAAAATCAATGCCATTATTGTAAGGGAGTATCACTTGTTTAATACCCATTTCTTGATTCACACCCATTTTTTGACATTTTTATCTTTTTTATTGTCTATGATACTCAACTACAAGACCACCATTAAAGGTTCTAAATATAGTTCTCTTTTCTTACTATGTGTATTTCCATCGGTTTGCGTATGCTTTACGTATTGGAACCAAGCGGTAGACGTATAGGTGGAGGCAAGGGCGAATGCAAACCCCGCTCCCCTCCGACGAACCCATTGGATCTCGTCGAATCCAATGGGTTTAGTGGAAAGCATCTTGGAATAAATCTTGTTTTTGTATTGGAACTTGTGTAAAAAGGTATGAATAGGTCTTGAGTTCAATGCTATCAACTCTTTTATTTTGTTCTTATATTATTTTTTCTATTTCTATTTCAATTTAAAAGAAAGTTGTAGAAAAATATATATGGTATAGATTTGTCAAATTTCAATTAGTGAGTCTTCATGTGCTTCTCATTAGTATACAAATATTATTGAAAATGTCAATGACTCAATAAATTAGTAAAAAATCGAGCTAAAACCCACCCCCCTCAACAAATTCTTGGCTTTACCAGTGGGTACACGTACGCTACGCGTATCAATACTTCCAAAAAATACCCAAAAAGTATCCAAATACTAATTTTTTAATTAATATAATATTTAAATATTTTTAAAAAAGATGCATCCTAACTTGTCTATTTTCATTAAAGAATGGTCTATGTATAAAAATCGACTTATTAAAATTGAATACTATATATTATCGTATTATTCGAAGATCGGTTGTATTAAGTATAATGTAATTCTAACTTGATTATCGTATTACCCGAATGTCGGTTATACTAAGTATAATGTAATCCTGACTTGATTATCGTATTATTCGAACATCGATTGTACTAAGTATAATGTAATCCTAACTTGATTATCGTATTATTAGAACATCGATTATGATAGAATCCATGGAAGGACAAGTCAAAGGCCTCCAAGGAAGAGGCTCAGCTGCTCAAGCAAAGGAAAGTTCATAACAAAGTTCGATTTTTTTTTTTTTTTGATAAAGTAAGAATTCGAAGTGAAACTTCGAGAGGCCAGAAACTGGCAACCGGAATTACCGACAATACAACAACACTTAAGAGAAGCAAAAACAAACAACAAAGGAAACAAACTAAGGCAAGATAAAGCAAACTAGCCTAGAAATGAGGTGAGTAAAGCACAAACAACTGCTGCGCCGCCGGAAGGATGGTCATCCTCTATCATGCCGGAACTACAACTCGGTTCATCATCAAGGCAAGCTTCATCAACCAAAGAGGGTCTCTCAACAGAACCGAAAAAAAAAACGAGGGCTCAAACGAAACCCAAAACAAACCCCAAAATTTCCCATCCTCCTTCTCACTCCAAACCACCACTGTAAACAACTTCGAAACAAACAGAGGAATCGAAACCCAAACAAGAGGAGGGCAGGAATGAGAAAGAGGCGGGAGGGGGTTCGCCGGCATCTCCCCGGAGAAGGCGGAGCAGAGAGAGACGGCGTCTTCCCGGAGAGGCGTCTTCCCGGCGAAGGCCCAAGTCTTCAACGCCAACTCATCGCAGCCATCGGGGGCTCGGACGGAGCGGGAGCTCAATGCGGAGCCGGGGCTCGGTCGGAGCGGGGGGAATGGTTCGGACCATGGCGGGATCTGGGCTTGGTGTTCTCGGACTATCGAAGACAACAACGTCGACGGGGGCTCGGAGCAGAGCGGGGGCTCGGTCGGAGCGGCGGAGTCAGGGCTCGGTCGGAGCGGCGGGGGTTAGGGCTCGGTCGGAGTGGCGGGGGTTGGGGATCTTTGCATTAGCCCAGCCAAAGCTAGGGCCGGCTCCCGGCTCCCTTGGGAGCGTTTCCTAGAACAATAATGAAGTTGAATGCAAGTAGGAAATCAAAGTTCGAAGTTTTTAGGTTTCCCTATAGTCTTTGATAAAAACAACCATAATTATGGATAGAAAATTGATCTCGAGATGATTCAAGATGCATTGGAAAACCGATTCAATGATCTAGAAATCCATAGTTTACGTTGAATCGAAACTCTAACATGAAGAGGGTCAAAATTCAGTTTTACTAAAGGCATTTCAATTTCACGAAAATTATTTATTTTCCATAATTAGTTAGATTTAGATAAGATTAAATTTCATTTTCTTGTTATTTTATCTTTTAGTTCAACTTTATTAAATAGTTTTAATATTATTAGGATTAGATCAGAAGAATTAGGGCCGACCAAACTTGTTTGGTTCCCTCATTTCTTCTTTAGCAAGTTTGTTATCTTTCTAGTTTCCTTAACTTTTCGCATTAGATAACTTTCTTATTTTCTGAGCCATTAGGGCACAAAATTAGTCTTTAAATACTTGTGAATTTCATAATAAAGTTGATATTCAATTTCTGGTTTAATTGTCAAGTCGAGGTATTCTTCTTCTTAATTTAATCGGGCTTCCGCAACGAGTCAAAGACTCAACCTTTATCCTACAATTCAATCAAGCAATAACGTTTGCTTATCTCTCAATCCATACTGATTACGTTAAGTCTCCCATCAATCTATCCTAGGCGTCATCACGTTGATTGCCTACTTATCCGTTTCTTGAAGAGTTTGAAGAAAGACGCTTGCTTCGAAGACGGGACCGACACATAACAATATTCACGTGGGTAATTTCACATCAGGTTATACCAAGTATAGTGTAATTCTAAGTTCATTATCATATTATTTGTATTATCTATTATATTAAGTATAATGTAATGCTAACTTGATTATCGTATTATTCTAATATCGGTTAGACTCAGTATAATGTAATCCTAAGTTCATTATCGTATTATTCGAATATTGGTTATACTAAGTATGATGTAATCATATCTTGATTATCATTTTATTCGAACATTGGTTATACTAGGTATAATGTAATCCTAAGTTCATTATCGTATTATTCGAACATCGGTTAAACTAAGTATAGTGTAATCCGAAGTTCATCATGTATTTTTCGAATATCGGTTATACTAAGTATAATGTAATCTTAACTTCATTATCGTATTATTTGAATATCAGTTATACTAAGTATAGTGTAATCATAACTTCATTATTGTATTATTCGAAAATCAATTATAATAAGTGTAATGTAATCATAACTTCATTATCGTATTAGGGTATGAAAATCATAAGGCTTTGATAACCCTAAATCCCAAACCCTATAAAGCCTGGGGTTTCTAAGGTATGAGATTTAGGGTCCATCAGGACTCTAAAAGAAGACAAAACATGGTATGGACGCCCTATGAGTTACACACATTATAGATTTATAGGCTATCAAAATCATAGGATTTTGATAATCCCTATATACCCTAAATATTCAAAGGTATGAGTTTTAGGATTGTCTAAGACTCTGGAACAAGACAAAATAGAGTATGAAGGCCCTATGGGTTACAAGCATTATAGGGTATAAAATGAATAGGGGTTCGATAACCCTAATTCTCAAACCCTGCATACCCTAGGGTTTCTAAGGTATAAGATTTAGGGTCCTCCGAGACTTCAAAATGAGACAAAATAGGGCATGGAATCCCTATGTGTTACAAGCATTATAGGGTATGAAAATCACATGGTTTTAATAACCCTAAATCCCAAACCCTACAAACCTTACGTTTTTAGGGTATGAGATTTATGGTCCCCCGAGGTACGAAACAAGACAAAATAGGGTATGGACGCCCTATGGGTTATAAGCATTATAGGATATGAAAATCATAGGGTTTCAATATCCCTAAATATTAAACCCTATATACCCCGTAGTTTTTGGGGTATGAGATTTAGAATCCCCGGGTCTCCGAAACAAGACAAAATAGGGTATGGACGCCCTATGGGTCGCAATCATTTTAAGGTATGAAAATCATAGGGTTTCGATAACCTTAAATATCAAACCCTACACACTTAGGATTTCTAGGGTGTGAGATTTAGGGTCTCAAGACTTCGAAGCAAGACAAAATAGGGTATGGACACCGTATGGGTTACAAGCATTATATGGTATGAAAATCATAGTGTTTCGATAACCCTAAACTAAACTTTACATACCCTAAGTGATGCGATCCTGCATCGACCCAAGCCGGGCTCAAGCGAGCCCCATGCGTCCAAGACCTTGGAGACCACCTTGGTTCAAGACTTAGCCTAGTTTAGCTTCATATTTCTTATTTTAGTAACTTTCCTGTTTTAGCATCTTTCTATTTTTAGCATTGCTATTTTTGGAACTTACTATGTTTAGTAAGTTTCCATCTTTGTCACTTTCTATTTTAGGACTTACAATGTTTAACAGTTTCTATTTATAGCAGTTTCTATTTCGGGTGTTGCTCCACTATTGCATAGTGGGCTAGCCCATAGGCTCGTTTCGGTCCAAGCCCATTAGAGTCTTGGCCGAGTTTCATTGGCTATTTAAAGCCCCCTTTGTTGTTCTTGTTTCCTACGTTCAAACCAGTAATCTAAGTCTTAAAGTTGAGAGTGAATCCTCCTTATTCTTAGATCGAGCGTCAAACACAAGTCTGCTTCGCATCCCCTTCATTGTCTGCTTCGCATCTCCTTCACCGTCTTGCCCCACCCTCGCCCAAAGTGAGCATAAGAGACCCGCAAGCCATCCTCTAGGTGGTTCGTATTTATCCCGGTTACCAAGAGAAGAAACATCCAGCCGTTGCTTGCCTAGATCGGGCAAATCGTGAGCCGACCCCAGTCAGATCACATCAACTGGTATCAGATCAGCCAGCCGGCACGCAGCGCGCGTTCCTTCTCCATGCACCACCACAAAACCGACGAGCCTTCTGCCCAGATTTCGTCCCAAAAAAATTCGTCCTTTCTGCAATTTTCTTCCATATTCCTGTAGAGCATCTCGATACGAGTCCGGACATATAAAAGTCTCCCAAAACGGACAATGTTTTACCCCTCAAAAGGCCAAATTACGAACCGTCTGCCGTCAAAACCCTAGCCGTCGTGACCGCGGCAAACAAACCGCGACCGCGGTTTCTACATTGCCGTTTCCAAACCCGTTTACGAAACCCTTTTACTTATCCAAAACCCTAGCCTTCGCCTCCCCTAGCAACCCTAGTTTGATCTTCCCCAAATCCGAACAAACCCTAGCCCCCATCGGCACACACCCACATCCACACCCACCCGGCCCACACCTAGCCACGGCCGAACCCAACACCCAACCCGGATCCATGACCGAGCCGTAGACCCCTCTTCCATGGCCCGTGTGTACCCTTACTTTGAGCCCGACGAGTGGGACGACGAACCTTGGTTCGGTGGCGTGAACCCATACGCGCACCCGGATTGGATCCCGCTGCCTCGACTACATGCACCTCCGCGCCTACGCACCCATGCGCCCCAGCCGCGACGTTGCACCCACTATCGCGACGTTGACCCAGACTGGATTCCCCCTCCTCGGCTCCGACCACGGGTCCGCACTCACGACCGCGACCGCGAACGAACCCAGTATAGCACCCACATCGACGCGCAACCCGCTGCCACCGTCCCTGCGCTCACACCCGCACAGCGCGAACTCCGGAAGCTACGGCGACAGAATGCCCGCCTTAAAGCCGAGTTGGCCGCGTCACCCCCACCCATCGCGACGACAACCTGTGCGTCCCATGACGAACCCACTGCCGCGCCAGCGGGTCGGATCTTCAGTGAACCCACTGCCGTGCCCGCTGATCCGCACCCACATCGACGCGCGACCCGTTGCGCTTTTCTGCATTGGCGTGCCCACCCCAGCCATCGAGCCCACTCCTGAACCCGAGTCTTCATTGAGGTTCTCCGAGCCGGACACAAGCCCGACGCCGTCTTCCTGCTGCCCGACGAGCGTGTCTTCTCCTTGGTCCCACCCAGCTCGAAGCGAAGACGCTTCGATTCTAAGGGGAGGAGAATGATGCAATCCTGCATCGACCCAAGCCGGGCTCAAGCGAGCCCCATGCGTCCAAGACCTTGGAGACCACCTTGGTTCAAGACTTAGCCTAGTTTAGCTTCATATTTCTTATTTTAGTAACTTTTCTATTTTAGCAGCTTTCTATTTTTAGCATTGCTATTTTTGGAACTTATTATGTTTAGTAAGTTTCCATCTTTGGCACTTTCTATTTTAGGACTTACTATGTTTAACAGTTTCTATTTATAGCAGTTTCTATTTCGGGCGTTGCTTCACTATTGCATAGTGGGCTAGCCCATAGGCTCGTTTCGGCCCAAGCCCATAGGCTCATTTCGGCCCAAGCCCATAGGCTCGTTTCGGCCCAAGCCCATTAGGGTCTTGGCCGAGTTTCATTGGCTATTTAAAGCCCCTTTTGTTGTTCTTGTTTCCTACGTTCAAACCAGTAATATAAGTCTTAAAGTTGAGAGTGAATCCTCCTTATTCTTAGATCGAGCGTCAAACACAAGTCTGCTTCGCATCCCCTTCATTGTCTGCTTCGCATCTCCTTCACCGTCTCGCCACACCCTCGCCCAAAGCGAGCATAAGAGACCCGCGAGCCATCCTCTAGCTGGTTCGTATCTATCCCGGTTACCAAGAGAAGAAACATCCAGCCGTTGCCTGCCTAGATCGGGCAAATCGTGAGCCGACCCTAGTCGGATCACATCACTAAGGTATCTAGGGTATGAGGTATGAGGTTTAGAGTCTCCCAAGACTCTAAAACAAGACAAAACATGGCATGAGTGCCCTATGGGTCATAAAGATTATATGGTATGAAAATCATAGGGTTTCAATAACCCTAAATCTCAAACTCTACATACCCTGGAGTTTCTAGGGTATGAGATTTAGGTTTTCTTGGGACTCCGAAACAAGAGAAAACAAGGTATGAACGACATATGGGTTACAAGCATTATAGGGTATGAATATCATAGGGTTTCGATAATCTTAAATATCAAACCTTGTATACCCTAGGGTTTCTAGGGTATGAGATTTTGGATTTCTGAGACTCAATAACAAGAAAAATAGGGTACAAACACTTTGGGTCACAAACATTATAAGGTATGAAAATTATAGGATTTCACTAATCCTAAATCCCAAACCCTACATACCCTGTGTTTCTAAGTATGAGATTAAGGTCTTCTAGGACTCTGAAACAAGAAAAAAAGGTATGAACACCCTATATATGGGTTACAATAAGGTATGAAAATCATACGATAATGAACTTATGATTACATTATATTGAGTATAATCGATATTAGAATAATACAATGATGAACTTATGATTACATTATACTTAGTCTAATCGAAGTTCGAATAATACGATAATCAAGTTAGGATTACATTATACTTAGTATAACCAATGTTCAAATAATATGATAATCAAGTTAGTATTACATTATACTTAGTATAACCGATATTTGAATAATACGATAATCAAGCTAGGATTATATTATACTTATATAACCGATATTCGAATAATACGATAATATATAGTATTGAAACTTGAAAAACCGTTTTTTATATTTAGACCGTTTTTTTAATTAAAAAAATAGACAATTTAGGATGCCTATTTAAAAAAATTATTGAATTATAATCTTATTTTCTTGATTATTTTTTAGAGAAAATTACGGGAAACCACCCGTTAAACATACGATTTTTAGTGGAACCACCCGTTATAGGCGAAATTATTTTTAACCACCCAATAAAGTCATTCCGTTAGCGATGAACCACCCTTGATCCAATTCCGTCAGCTTGGCCGTTAAAAAGTATGAAAAGACAATAATGCCCCTGAATATTTGAATAATTTACATGAACAATTGACCTCTCTTCATGTCTTGAAATCTAAATTGTAAATTTGGATCTATGCTCCTCTTCTGGATGTGCGAGGTCAATGAGCAGCTCCCGTCGTCGTCACCTCCAAGGTCGCCGCTGCCTTATGCTCCTTCAGGATGTGCGAGGCCTGCGACCATGATCCCATCGTCACCTACAAGGCCGCTAACCCTCTCGCTCGCCACCACAATCCATCCCTGTCCTTCCCTTCCTCCAAACACCTTCAGATATCTCTTCTGTCGCCGACGATGTCGTTCAGCCGTCGTTCTCTGTTTCAAGTTTAGGCGCCTTCGTTGCGGAGGAGTCCTAGCTGATTCCCAATCCTCAAGGGAAGCTCACTGGCACTGATTTTGTTTACTTTTCTGATGTCGTTCGTTGTTATAATCCAGATCTCCGAATCTGTGTTCCAAGGGTGCTCAGATTTTGCTTTGCTTTGCTTTACTTCTTCCCATAGTAATAAATTGAACAACAATGCACACATATTTGCTCAAACTTCACAAACTTTTCCGTATAATCACAAGAATCCAACAAGTAAACATCTAATTTGGGCTTTAATTAGCAAGGCCGATGCACCAATTTCATAGACAATCCTGATTTGAATTAATTTAGGACTTAGGGTTTCTAACCTTAACTTGGTAAGGGGATGTGTTATGGTGGACTGACGTGGAACAATTGGAAGTGCAGCATGAGGAGGAAGCGGCCGTAGAAGTTGGAGGCCATTGCTGGGTTGGTGGCAGCCATTGTAGAACTGCTCAAGCTCAAGATCGGGAAGGGGGAGGGGTGATGGATCTTGAGGGGGTGAAAAATGTTATAAGATAATTTATGAATTAATTACTTTCATGTATTTAACCCAATTCCTCAATTATGCTCCTCACTTTGAATTTCAATTCCTTAATTTTTCAAATGCCATTTTGTGTTGCTCGTGCCTCCAATCCAATGTGGAAGAAGAGCCAAGGGTAATATAGGCAATTATTCTTGTAATTTTTTTAAAAACCTAAGGGCATTATTGTCTTTTCATACTTTTTAATGGTTAAGCTGACGGAATTGGATCAAGGGTGATTCATCGCTAACGGAATGACTTTATTGAGTGGGTATAAATAATTTTACCTATAACCGATGATTCCATTAAAAATCGCATGTTTAACTGGTGATTTTCCTCAATTTTCTCTATTTTTTAAGGTTGGTGCACGTCATGATAACATACCGGACCTAACCAATATATTCAGATGTTTTTCGGGTATTTCTTATAAATATTGGTGCACTGAGCGTACGTGTACCGCTTATTTGACTCCAGCACGCATAACGGCACATATCGATGAGAGTACAAATAGAAAAAAAATATTGTATTTAGCATTGCCCTTTTTAAACTGATTGTGCATCATTTTTTGATTGGTTGTACAATATTTTAAATGAAAATGTACAGTATTTTTTGCGTTAATGTGCAACTTTTTTGTTCTACGTAACTTTTTTTATGATTAATAGTTATACATTATTTTTAATTGGAATGTGCATCAATTTTTTGGATGCATACACATCATTTTATGTGAATGTTCGTCGTTTTTCAATTGATTATATATCCCTTTTCGAGAAATAATAAATTATTTTTTGCAAGGAAAAAAGGCCATTACCATTAATTGAATAATTGTTCTTCAAATAAAATCTATCTATTATACATTCGGTTTTTTCGCCTGATAGTCTGATATCCCTGAGGTAAGGCGAAATTCACGAGGTATACTAAAGTTTTATCTATTTCGCGCGGTATCCTCGATTTTTTTTTCCGCCAAATGCCCATCTATTAAAAAAAAAAATCACCGCACACCAATTTTGCTTCTCTTTCCCGACTTCTCTTCCAACAGATCGACAAGCCGGTGAGCTTTCATACATAATGTTTTTTTTTTGTTGATAAGGTAAGAATTTGAAATACCAGACAAGCCTGATAGATCGATAGACCGAGAAAAACTCGGTAGCCGGACAGACCGACATGAAGAACAAATGAATACAACAAACATGTCAAAAGAGAAGCAAAAACGGGATAAGGCTTCAAGACAACCTGGAGAGGGTGGAGTATGACTTAACAGGGGTTAGAACGAACAAACCTAACACAATGTCGCGCCGCCGGAGAGCAATCAATAGGACATTCAAAAGGAGATGCGATGAGAACCCTGGGCAAAGCTCCGACATAAGGAGACCACAAGAACCGCACAACCACGCCTACGACCTCAACCGGAACATCCAACTCGACTCAAACACCAAGAGAAAGCCCTAATCCAAGAGAATGCTTCTCAAAGAGTCTTGCATACACAGATACAAAGAAAGTTCAAAGAGTTGCGGTTCATCTTAATTGTTCTTGGATCAGTTGTTCTATATATACTTAAGATCTGATAGTCCAAAAAGTACACAAAAATAAATAAAAAGTGCAATTGTTCAACAAATTATTCTGATTTCAAATGCTTTTGGGTAGAGATTCATTCAAAGTGCTGGAAAATTTTGAGTTCATCAACTCATTGATGAATGATTTTGGGTCTTCGATTTGGATCTGGAAGTCCAAAGGGGCATTTTTTCCCAAAAAACCCCAAGAAAGATTGTTCAAACAAGATTCCTCAACTAGTAATTTTTTCATGATGTTAAACAAAAATTAGGCAACAACTGATGCTCACTTCATTATCAGTTGATACCTAAAGAAATGAGTAAGCTTATTCAAATAGAGAAGATTGATCATCGTTTGGGGGTCAGGATTATAATAGTAGGCAGTAAACCAATGCAAACATGATTTCAGCTCATCATAAGATGTCCCTTTAAAACTTGGGGTAAATTGATACAAAGGATCCAGATCTCATAAGAGAGGAATCCCATAAAAAACAAGATCCCGTCATTGTGGAAGTAACAATTGTTCACAAAGGTAAACCTCCAGAGCCATTTGTTCAGGGGTAGGTTTTCAAAGTGTTTTATATTTGGTAGAGCCGATCATTTATAGGGTTTTCCAAACACAAATGCACTCCATACATGTAATGGCTAGTGGAAGTACAAAGATCAGGGTATATTTCAAAGAGGTGATCATCCCAAAGAGTGACATACATAGAAGTACTCCTCCTTATAGAGTTTAAATCATGTTTAAATCTAGAGCATAGAATTTCAATTTCACATTCATATCTAGAAGGAGTTCAGATGGTATGAGTTCAAATGTTTTTTCTTTTTTATCTGCAGTAACAGGGATTCACCCAGCTTCTGGATCTTCTTTCCTTTAGTCATCTTGTCATAAAAATTGTCGAATCTCGAAAGATCCTGAAGAAAGATCAAACAGATAAACTGCATTAGTCATTTTGTAAAAAAGATAGTTGTGCAGGGATAGAAAACACACCATGTGATGGTTGAAGCTCAAAACTTTTGAGGTCTCAAAAATGTTCTGGTGAACCTTAAATGGCCTACAAATCTCTGGTGAACCTAAAATGGCCTACAAACCAAGAGATTACTGTTTCCATTTTTCGTCTATTTTGTTTGTTCAACTAAGGATTGTTCAGTATTTTGTTTTGTTCCACCAAAGGGTTTTGCCCTTGAACCTGTAGGTTTAGTTCTCCTCCAGGAAGGAGCCGAAAGTAAGTTCAAGTTTGCCATTGTCCTGGATAAAAATCAATTGGTTTGGTGTGGTGGTGGTCCTATTCCCTTTATCCATATACTTGGATAAAAAGAAATGGATACACACAAAACCGAAAACAGATAAAAGAAATAAGAACACACCAAAAGGGAAATAAAGATGAGGGTGGTAAAAGTTCAGAGGGTGGGTTGTCGAAATCAAGCAAGTAGAAGTCACAGAATAAAGTAGGAAAGCCACAAGGAGCAACCATAAATAAAACAAAGGAAGAGGAGAGGAAAGATTGCACCTGAATGGGTGACGGTCAATCAGCTTGGGTGAGAGAAGCAGGTTCTAAAATCTGGATGTGGGTTCGTGGGTCAGGGATCACTTTGTCGGAAAGTGGTGGTTTACGCACGCCGGTTCGTTGGTGGCTCGGTGGTACGGTGAGAGTTCGGTGAGAGGGAGAGGTTGATGCGGGTAAGATGGTTCAGAGTTGAAGCATCGAGGATCCCAGAAACCAAGCGCAAGAACCCATCCAGTAGTCGAGAGCAACAGAGAGAGGGAGAGCAGAGGTCGACGCCGTCGACACGCCACCACCACATTCTCGAAAGCCCCACCAAATGAGCCATGCCAGACGAAATCTGCCAGATCCGGACCAAATCCAAGCGAATTTGCCTCCTTTGTAACCGGTTCTTCGAGATTGTAAGAGGCGAGATCCCAAATCGAGATTTGGATTGATGGATTTGGTTTTATTTGAGGATGAAGCTCAAAATTGTTGCTAAAAAGCAACAGAATAGTTAAGATTTGGGTTGTAATTGATGAATATTTCATGATTTTGGAGGATCGAAGGTGGGGTAGGTCGCCGCTTTCAGTGGCGTGGTCGAGAGAGGTTTTAGGGTTTTAGTGGCTTCACATACATAATGGGTAATGATTCCCTTATGAAAGGGGTTGACATGGCTATTAAATTGGTCCGGAAAAATGGATATAGAAAAGAAAACAGAGGCTTAGATATGACCTGGCTATTAAATTGGTTGAACTAAATCAAGTTTAAGATGATTCCAACAAAACCCAAGAAAGATTTCAGCAATTAGATTGAAATTGGTTGACTTTGTTTTTTCTCATGCGAAAAAAAGAAACAAAAGAAGTAAGCAAAAAGACAGAGCAAGAAGATTGCAGAGGAAGAAAACCCACTATGTATGAAAGCTCACCGGCTCGTCGATCTGTTGGAAGAGAAGTCAAGAAGGAGAAGCAAAATTCGCTAGCGGATTTGTTTTTTGGTTTTTTTAATAGATGGGCATTTGACGAAAAAAAGACAAAATTCGAGGGTATCGTGTAAAATAAGTAAAATTTTAGTACACTTCGCGAATTTAGCCTTATCTTAGGGATATCAGACGAAAAAACCGTTATACATTTATACATATGAGTTCTCTTATCAAGAGTAAGTCATAAATACTTTTTTTTTTCTATTTGTATCCCTTAAATTTTAGGAGTTTGATTATGTGAGAATGATTATTACCGTGTAAAATAAGGATGATGTACATACAAGCAAAATTTTACGCACATGCAGACAGAAATTTATAGACTTTAGAAAGTCAAAACTCGTGCACACACAGACAAAAATTTACGTATAAATTTTTACTTGCATGTGTGTAATTTTTACTTATTTGTATTATTTCTTATTTTACACGGTAATAATCATTCTTACTAATTGTGATACCCCGTATTTTTGTAAGGTTATTTTGGGAATTTTGGAAATTTCCCGAGTACCCGTTGTGTATGTCGGATTTAATACAGAGAATTTGAGACATTCTGTAATGTGCTCTATATCTGTAATATTTTTCTCAGTGAAATAATATACAGACAACATGCCTTGGATTTTAATTGTCGTTCGCGTACGATAATTTTTATCCCGGTTTAACGTCATGTTCGTTCAAAGCTGAAAGGGCGGGAAAAGCCTGTCACGGCGACCGCCGTACAGTCGCGGCGACCGCCGTAAAGCCATGGCGCCTGCCGTCCCAATGCTCGAGGAGGCAAGGCAGCTGGTGTGCCAGACCGCGGCGACCGCCGTAAATTACGGCGCCCGCTGTAATTGCCACCTTCGTTGTCCGGCAGTCCTTGCCCGTTGGTCGCCGGCGTGATTTCTGGCGAGCGCCGAACTAGCTTTAGGCCCATTGTTTTGGAGCTCCAGATGCTTTGGCTATAAAAGGAGGTGTTGGGGGAGAGATTTGAGTCATCCCAAACACCGAACCTCTGCCAAATTTTCCTCTCGCCGGAGTTGGTGCCTTCGCCGGAAATTCTGAAGCTTTCGTCGGTGTCGTTTGGTGGTGTTTCCAGAAGCCCTTTAGAAGCCTTTTGGTTGCATTTGGAGGTTAGAACCCAAGCAAGGCAAAAAGGGGTCGAAACGCGCATCGTTTTGGTGATATTTCTCTCGTCTCTGTCGTCTGTATTCTACAGATTAAGGCAAGTGGCGGTTCGCTCTTGCTCATTCGTTCCATATTTACATTAATTATCAGTAGTTTATCTGAGTAATTAATTTGGAATAAATATTCTGTTTGTCTGGAAACGGTTTTGTTAAATTGTTTTGAAAATCATATAATAGGTTGTATATCTGTTAGAACAACGCTATTATCTGTGATCGCCTTTCGGGCCTTTATGTGGATTTATCCTGTAACTGTCATTGTGCTGTAACTGTTTAGTTAGCACTGTTAAATAGGAACGTTACTCGGACTCTGTCCAGTCATTTCTTTATAATCTGGTATCGGGGTGGCTCGTCTCCATCTGGTACTATTCTAAGATCATGATCGGTCTCTTTCACAAGTGTGTAGAGACAGGACACTTAGCCGGTGTCACAAACCTTTCGGTGTACCTCACTCTCGACGAAACGTATACTAAGATGTGTCGTCCCATTGGTGGGGTACACATGTAAAAGTCTATAATGTGATGTGTGTTTTTGAAACATAATCAGATAAGTGCTACCTTGACGCACATAATTAATGAACGCTCAGCGAGTAGGGCAGCTAGGTGATAGTGCCGCTAGGAAGACTCGTATTGACTTGAATGTAGTACGTCTTCTTTCCGATCTGGATTCGCTGAAAGGCGGTGAGGTTGGTCGTTGACTGAAGCATCTCAGTCAACTTTTAATTCATTGTTGTATGATTCTGTAACTTTCCAGAATTGTCATACTTCCTTAAAGACTCATTTCCGTTGGAGTCTTCTTTCGAGTCGATTTCTGTGAAGATTCAGTCTTCCAGAATCTTCTCTTGTGCATACCTCTTGTTTATTCCAGTAGGAGTATGGTGGTTGACAAGCGTACTCGATTATTATTCGAGGGACGAGGAGTCTAACCTAATACGACTGCTTTGAACCATTCTGCTTTGTACCCTTGCTAGTCTATTCATTTAGACTAATCAACCAATATTTTCCCTTGCATGGTTGGCTGGTGTCATCCGTTCGATTCGGCACATCAGATCGAAAGTAGCTCAGAAGATTAGAAGGACTATGGAGTCGGCGGTGGTTTTTGAACGTTTTAATTATTTCTTTAATCAGGTTGAGATCTTTTGGACAATGACTTTGGTTGTAAGGTGTTTTATGAGACTTCCGCTGTGTTTGGTTTAAACTCTGTGTTAACCTATTCGGGATTGGGTTGTAATCCCGTAACTCTTGTTCCTTGACAATGTTATGTTTTGGATTGAATGCTTTGATCATTATGTATCATTAGTATTTCATGATTGTATTTAACCGGTAAAGCCTTGGGTGATCTCGGTAAGGAACACTGAGGTCACTGGCGGTAATACCTTTCTAAAATGATTAAGTTTTGGGGGTGTTACACTAATCAAGACCCTAATTTCTATTGTATCTTCAAACAACCTATAACATTATCTTTAAATAAAGTTTAGACGTGAAAGCTTGCACATATATCAACATCTAATAAATTACATGTGTGACTTGGTAAATTGTATAAATCAATTATTTAAAACAAAATTAGCTTATTAAATATCAATTGTAGAATATTTAGGAGGCCCATTAAACATAATGAACCTGATTAATTACTGTCTATAATTAGAGAGGTATTTAATGTGTTAAAAAAACCCTAACTGGCTATGCTAAACAAATAGGAGATCCAAGTCCCGCCTTTTGACCATTGTTTCTTTGGAATTCAAGCTTGAAGGGCTTTTGGAGGTTACTCGGGAAGTTGAATCATCAATTATTTTGGTGCGGATTTGTACTACCACATTTTGTGCCGACCGTGTGGAACGAAGAAGATGACGACGAAATTCCAACTTCAACGACCCAAACAAAAGTTTATTATACGGCCGGAGCCTCCCTCAATCGTCGCCCTCAACATCCGGGAGCGTCGGCGGATCCAACATTATATAGTCTGTGTGAACCCCGAGGTTGCACCAAGCGAGTGTTTTCCGACGAGTGAGCAACAACCACCGAAAGATGAGGAATGGGTCGTCTTCATCGGCTTGTCTGCTGATTTAGGGGCTCCCGAAACCAAAAATGGCTAGGGTCCAATGTGATTCTTGTCCCAGGGCGGCACATGGTTTGCAAGAATGGAGGTCCGAAGGAGGGGCTTTTTACCACCAACATTCATACCACGCAAGCCCCCTCTTATCGATTCTTACCACCCCGAGCCGCATCAGTGCATTCAGCGTTCTGTTTTCGTAGCGTCGCCGTCGCCGTTGCCGACGTCTTCTCCGCCTACCCGCCGTCATAGCTGGCCACTAGAATGTCATTGTTGCCGCTAGTCAGCGCCGTCATCCGCGCCCAGGACTATGTCGGTTCAAGTCGCCTCAGCCATCGCTCTATTTGTTCATCATCATCTACTATGCAGTGGTAATCTCAATCTGGCTATTTCAGCCTATCACTTTGCTAATAAGGGGGCGTTTGTTTGTATATCTGGGTATAGGGAATGAGTCATATCGGATTTGGTAGATGTATGTATGTGTAGAGGTGTCAAACGAGTCGGGTTCGGATTTAAGCGTACTGGGTCGGGTCATTTACGGGTCGGGTCGATTGCGGGTCAATTGTGGGTCGGGTCGTTGCGGGTCAGGTACGGGTTCAGATCGACCTAGCAGGTCGAGAGCGTCTTGTCCAAATTTTATAAAATGAATATTAAAAAAATATTTTAATTAAAACAAAAATAATAAATCAAAAAAATATTATTATATAATATTTTAATAATAAAATATATCATAATATTTAATATATAAAATATAAACACATTTGTTGGGTCAATGACCCAACCCAGAAATTTTCGGGTTGAACGGATCGAGTCACTTTTAATCCAATACTTTCGGGTCGGGTCTCAACCCAAAATACGCGAATCGGGTCAAATTTTGACAGCTCTATGTATGAGTATGAATAATGACTCATACCTGCCTACAAGACTAATCCCCATACTAAAAAAAAAGGGTATGACTCAAATCTAATTTTGTCTTCCTTTATCTCTCCAAATTTATACCAAACACAAAGTCTAAAGAATTACCCAACCTCATTCCTCATATCCAACCCGATACCTTATTCAAACCCGATTCTTATTACGATACTAAAAAGATGTCGGGGGCAAAAATCAAAGTATGTCCTTCTCCTATTACATCGGCACAAGACTGTAACATGATTTCTCTCTGAGTTGAAATATCTACACATGAACTCGTGCAATACGTTTCCACCTCCATAAATCAGTGTCGTAATGAGCCTTTGTGCACTTTGCTGAGGCTGCAAATCTATGTTCGGGTCTGACCACCTCATTTGGGTTCCCATAAATATTTAGAGTGAGTACGAACTTGCTTACGCTTGTTTTGAAAAGCTGATGCATATGAGCAGATAAATGTGATCGGCATTGACAAAGCTCCAATTCTTTGAAGATCTCTCTAGGAGTTTTATTGCGAGGTTGTTGATCATGATGGCGAATTAGTGATTATTGTTGGTCTTGTTGCTGACTACTTAAGGAGAAGCTTTGGGACAATGCTTGATATAATACAACTAGTTTACTAGTGAAAAAAACACTTTTTGAGGCGTATATATTTCAAAACGTCTCAACAACAATTTAGGCAATCACTTTTTTTGAGGCGGATAATTAATTTATACGCTTCAAAAACATCTTTTAAGACGGACAAATTAATATACGTCTCAACAAGTATCCAAAAAAACATTTTCCGTTAAAGTATTAGAGACAGACCAGAATAAAGCCCGCCTCTAATGTTAACTAATTGAGACGGACCAAATAGCCCACCTCAATTAAAACTTATTGAGACGGACCTCTTAAAGACCGCCGCCTCAACCAGTATATTCAATAGAGGCGGGCGTGTTAGGCCTGCCTCTCCTTCCTTGTTCATTTCTTTGAGATTACACATCTCCTTCCGTCTCCTTCCTTGTTCAATTCCGACTTCACAGACCTCCTTCCCAGACTACACATCTCCTCCTTCCGTCTCCTTCCTTCCGTCGACTTCACAGAGCCTCCACCGAGCACGACGCCGTCAAGTCCGTCAAGTAACCCTAAAATCGATCGGGGGATCACGATGCCGTCACCTACACCGAGCACGCTCGCCGCAAGTCCGTCACCGCCATGGACGTTGTTTACGCTCTCAAGAGGTAGGTTCGTACTCTCGGTGGCGGCCAAGAAGAAGCCGAAGCGCGGGACGAATAAGAACTTGTTCGAAGTTAGTCAATTTCTACCCAATTGGGGCATCGGGTATCACATGGCCAAGACTCATTGGACGAACGTCTCGTATGAGATCACCAAGATCAATCTCACGACAAGGCTTGGGGGCTTGCTTACAAGGACGGTGAGTCTCTTTCTTTTGTCTGTAAATCTTGACATTGTTGTTTTTTAGGGTTTGAGGCGTTTCTTCGTTTCTGTATTTAGATTGTTTGAGTTCGCATACTTGTTTGATTGATTATTTCTCTACATCTATGAGTAAAATAATTAGGGTTTTAGGAGGCTTGTTGTTGTATCTATGTGGTGTGTGGCTTTGCTTATATACAGCTGTTACTCTACTCTGTCTAAGTTGAAGATATTGAAATCAGTAGGTAGTTTGAATGATCAGATGCAGAAAAAAGATGGTAAAAATTCGGTGGTTTCTAGGAATTGGCAATTTCTATTGGAACTTTGAACTGGTATTCATGGAGGATTGAAAATAGTCATGTTTTTTTTGTGAGTTTTCTCTGTCAGCAGGAATACTTTGAACTGGTATTCATGGAGGATTGAAAATATGAGTACATTACTTGTATAGCAGTTAATGAGTTGTTTGTGTAATCCTTTAGACTTGATGGATCATCGACCATAATGGACCGTCGTGATATGGTCAAAGACTTCCAGCTGCGGTAGTGATTGATGTTTTCGTTTTATATATTGAACTTCTGATCTGTATTGCTTCTCTAGTTCTCTACATAAAAAAATAAACACATGGTATTTGTGATCTACAGGAACGATATTTTTGTTTTTCTGCTTAGTACACGAGCAGGTGGGCTTGGTATCAACTTAACAGCTGCTGATACAGTCATATTTTATGAAAGCGATTGGAATCCAACTTTGGATTTGCAGGCCATGGATAGAGCACACCGTCTTGGGCAGACAAAAAATGTTAGTATCCTTCCTAGCGGTTTCTATCCTTTGAACTCTGTCTTACATTAGTTTAATTCTCCCCCCTTTCCCCCTCTCTTGAAACAATAATAATTTGATTTATTTGAGGTACTTTCAATGACTGTAGGTTACGGTTTACCGTCTCATTTGTAAAGAAACTGTTGAAGAAAAGATTCTACAGAGAGCCAGTAAAAAAAACACTGTTCAACAGCTTGTGATGACTGGAGGGCCATGAGATTGGGTTTAATACTGAAATTTACGCTGATTATGAGGTACTAACTCCTGCTTTAAGGGCTTTACTTTCAGTTTTGGTTGGAACTTGGACTTGTGTCTTTTCATTTGATATGGACTCTATTAAACCACCTTCCAAGCTAAGATGCCATCATGGTTATGGTAGTGTTGGTGTTTTTTCCCTTTGGATTATTGCTGGAACTTCCCGGTGCCATACTATCAATTTTCTCTCTCTGTTTCTCTAATGCATTCTGATCTCTGTTCTCACAAACATCTTGGTATGTGAAATATGAAAACCTAATGGTGGAGAATTTACTTAAATCTATAACCAAAAGGTTTGTGCCATATTTGGAAATTAAGGAATAGAACATTTTAACTTAAAATGTTCTGTCAATACGGGAAGGAAAATGCTCCATACTGAAGGATTCAAGTAAGCAAATTTCAACTTAAAAGTTCCTATTCTAATAGAGTTGTTCATCGGGTTCGGTCTTCATTTTTTGAACTCAAACCGATTATATTTCGTTTGGTATTTGGTTCGCACAGAATTTTGGGTTTAGATTTCATAATTCATACATAATGAAATGCGCCATTCAACCATTGTTCAAGGTAAGAGATTAATTTTTCAAATGGAATTTTGGATTTTGTTGTTTATTTGCCGTCAGAATCTGTTGTTTCCCAATTTGTGGGATGTAGTTTAATTTAATCTTTGAATTGAAAGCACTATAGTTGCTATAGTGTGTATTTTGGTGGCTACTGACAGAGTATTTAGCTTCAATATGATAGAAATTTTGGTGCAACTGGTGGTCTTTGGATTGCATGCTTGATATGAACTCCATGGGTGAACATGTGTAGGTTCTGTCTATTGCAAAGCCGCTGTCGATACAGGCTCATCCGGATAAGGTTTTGGCAAGGGAGTTGAATAAGTTGCATCCCAATCTAGCCTTTGGAGCATTTGGTCTGGGATTGATCTACTGAAATCTGGAATAGTGCGTCTCCATGCAGTGCTCACAACCCAACTGGTGTTGACCCTACTCATGAACAATGGGAACAAATAAGGCAGTTGATAAGGTCAAAAGAACTGTTGCCATTCTTTGACAGTGCTTATCATTTTAGAAAGTCCTATTTATAATGCCTAGGTGCTTGATGTGATATATATGAAGTGTGATTTTATAGCTCATGTTAGGCAGCTCTCTATGTATTGATGTGATGATTCTGCATATTGTCTAGGTGTCAGTGATTCTTCACTCTTCTATCTAAGTATACCTCTGTGATTGGATTTTTTTTGGCAAAATTGGACTTTTTAGCCCGGATGTGGAAGAGATCCGGGCTAAAATGTCCAGTTTTTTTTTTGTTAAAACACAATGCTTTTTAGCCCGGACTTACCCAGATCCGGGCTAAAAAGTGGGAAAATGCGACTTGTTGAGGCGGGCCTATAGAGGCCCGCCTCAACAAGTGTTTACTTATTGAGGCGGGCCTCCGAAGCCCGCCTCAACAAGTCCCTCATTTTGGCGCCGAAGTGAAGGACTTGTTGAGGCGGGCTTCGGAGGCCCGCCTCAACAAGTGGCTTTTAGAGACGTATATTATCCGCCTCAAAAAGGGTCCCTACTTGTTGCGGCCCCCTCAATTGAGGCGAACGGTGTTTGCCTCAATAAGTGTCCAAAGGCCCGCCTCTATTAGGGTTTTTTCCACTAGTGGTTGATTCGGAGACTAAGTTGAGAATAAGGAGGTGTTGCAGACAAGCCCAAAAATAAGCAAACAATTGTTGCAGTATACTGTATACAGCTTAAAAAACGAGCAATAGAGGATTAGAGAAAGTTTCGGTGGATTGAGGCAGAGAACATTGAGCCTATTTTGAATGGCTCTTGGGTGGATCGAATGGCGACCACGTGGAGTGAGGCCAGTGCCTTTGGGTTCGTGGCACGTGCAAGGTTTCCGATGATGAGTCGTAGTGGCTCGTAGTGGCTGGGATCCTCCACCGACTTATGGGATAAATTGGATTTGGCCCATTGCTACTTTATCCGGGTCCTATAAGGTCACACACAAAAGAGTAATTGAGCTAGATCAAAGCAACCCGAGACCCATAGTGGGACTAAGGAATTTCGGCCATATGATAATATTGAAAGAGTGGATTATTCATCAAATAATAATAAAGAGTTATCTATTTACTTGATGATATAAGAAAATATATCTTTTGGAAAGATAAGATATTTGATCAATCATAAATATCTCTTTCTAGTTAAAAGGAGATTTATTTTATGAGATATATGATATAAGATAAGATAATATATATATATATATATATATATATTAATATATATCTTCAAAATATAAAAAAGATAGAAAATCTCTTAACGTAAGAGATGAAGTAAAAATTTGGTGGCTTGTGACATCGGCAACCGAAGCCACAAAATACCAAGTGACGGCCGAGCCTCCAAGGTGTGGAGCTTTGTTTGTTTTAGTTCTCGTTCGTTCGTTCTAGCAAACGAAGGCAATGTGATCTAGTACCGTATTCGTGTGGACTAAGTAGATGAGTTATACTTGAGGCTCTATTCTTCAGGGTGATCCCAGAAACAAGTTTTGCATCAAAAAGTATGTTACTCTTTCATATGTGGTTCGTATCAAGTTTATGCATGAGATCCTAAGTTAGATGTTAGAAAACTGTTTTCTGAAATTCCGCTTAAAGCATCTAAATCCCTACAGTGGTATCAGAGCCTCTTGCATAAATTGATATGATCATAATTAAAGTTGTTAATTTTGATGCATGTTCTTGATTATTTTGGTTCAATTTAGTGATGAATTTGATATATGGATTAACCTGTATGATTAAAATTGTGATTTTAGTTGATTGGATGCATAAAGTTATGACTTTTATGTATATTATATGCTTGAAAAAACAGCCCCGATGAACGAAATTATACATGCTAAAATTATGTTTTTTTTTTTGCTTAATTTTGACCCTAAAATCGATTTGTATGTTTAATTTATATAAGAGATATGATTTCTTGTATAAATCATAAGCACACATACAAATATTTGATTTTTCATGTTGGTGAAAATTGATTCAAACCCTAGAAATTTAGAATTTCATGCCTTGATTGCCCAAAGTTGATTAATTTTGTATGAAACTGGTTCATACATTAATTTTTCAAAATATTAATTTTCTGAAAATTACACCATATTATCCTTAAAATCATCAAAATTTGTAATTGTTATAAAATTTGAGTGGGAGAAGGGGTAAAACCGTGGCTGGGTGGCCAAAAGTGGTTCACTGCGGTGCGTGGTGACCGACGATAGGCTGGGGGTGGTGCGGCGGCAGTCCGGGGGGCGGCTGGCTGCGCGGGTTGGTTGGGGTGGTGGCTGCATGGTGCAACTTGGGTGGGGGCTGAATTAGGGTTAGGGTTTGTTAGCATAAGATCCTAACTACCTTAATTAGATATGGTAACAATATATCTTATCTCTAGAGTATATTTTATCCAATTATACATGGTAATGATTAATATTGGTATTAATTTCGTATATGATTTTATTGAATTAAAACAATAAGAAGATTGGATTAATTATTTTATTGGATAATTTAATTAATTTAATCTTAAAAGTCTATTAATATGATCAATAGTCTATTATTGTCTCTTATTATTTGATATTATATTATGCATGTATGATTTAATATTACGATATTATTATTGCATGCAGTGACTAGTATGGCCCAAATAGGATAGAAAATACGATATGCGTATCGTTATTGTTTTCTTGTACACGATCTGCGTATCGTTATGTATTTTTGTAATTTAATTTTCAAGAAATTAGATTAGATTTCCATTATGTAATACAAGAGAAGAAGATCCTATGAAGATTCAAGGATGGAGATCCAGAAGAGAATCAAGGATGGAGATCCAAGAGACAAGAAGAATCTATGAAGATTAGATCTTATGGGTTTTTTAGGGGCCATACTAGGATCACATTTATTTTTTGCATTTGTTTTGCTTTAAATATCTCTAAGTTTATGCTCGCTTGTTTATTTATGTTATTTAGTTCACTAGTAAATAGATTTGCATGATAAACCTAGTTCCCTTAAAAGAAAATTGAGATTTTGCCTTTCTAAATTATAACCTATAAGGCCCTTGAGATTTGATGGATAGGTTTTGCCAAAGCAAGGTGTCCATGCTTTGACCTTGGAATAGTACGGATAAATCTATATAAGGGGTTTACAACCTTGATTTGGTTATACTCAACAAAATACCAAAAGATAAAGTTTTGGATTTTGAGGCATGAGATAGATTTGACATAAGATGTAATCTATCAACCAATAGTTATAAATGTTATAACTAGTAAAAGTTACTTACCTTTTTTTTTGGGTCGGAAAACAGGGCTCGACCCTTGCGAAAATTTATTAAATAGTAGGAACGGTCACCTCCGAGGAGGTTACAAGATCATCCTAGAGCAATTGAACAATGCAATAAGGAGGAAAATTAAACTGATTAAAGGAAGCACCATGCAGGAAAGAGAAATTAGCAAGAGTATCAGCCACAAAATTGGCTTTGCGGTTGATATGCACAATACGAGCAGTCCGTGCAGCATCATGAACAAGAGAGCGACAACGACGGACCAGGAAGATGTCAGGGTGAGTCGAGGGGCAGTGCAAATTAATCAAGCTACAAGCCTGATCCGAATCCGTTTCGAGCACGAGCTGGGTCAGGCCAAGGGAGGCACCAACCTGGAGGCCGTGAAGAATCGCCCAAAGTTCAGCGGTCAAAGCCCCACACGAACCACATAAGAATGTGAAACCATGTATAAATGAACCAGTAGCATCACGGAACACCCCACCACCGCCCGCAGGACCCGGGTTACCTTTTGAGCAAGCATCCGTGTTGAGTTTGGACCAATCGTCCGGCGGTGGAGTCCAGCCCAGAGAGGTTGGAACAACCACAGGAGTGGGAGAAGCCCAGTTAGCCGTAAGAATCCCAGACTTATCAGAACGGTAGGAGGTAGAGAGAGAAGAGACGAGCATGGAAAGACGAGGAGCGTCGTCCGTCCCAGAGAATTAGAGCACATTCCGGCACTTCCAAGTGTGCCAGACCATGTAGCCAAATATTGTCGACCAACGGTTCCCTTTCCGAATGTTGGCAGAAATCCAGTCACGCATGGACAAGCAAGAGAAGAAAGAGGTATGCAGGCTGTTACCACTAAGCGCCATCCACACATCCCTAATGGTTGAGCAATCCCTTAGAACATGGAGACAGGTCTCCGGTAAGGCACAACGGGGGCAAGCATCCGACACAGCAAGGTGGCGTTTCACACGATTAGAGTTGCAGAGAAAAGCTTCATGAGCAGCAAAAAAGAGAAATTGCCGAACACGCTGCTGCACAAGAGACGCCCAGATACGCGCCCAGAGAGGATCAGACTGTAAATTTTCCTCACCTCGAATGAGAGCCAGGACCGATTTGGTCGTGAACTCGCCAGAGGAGTTTCCACGCCAACTGAAGAGATCACGCACATCATCATGAGTCATGAGCTGAACAGAGGCAAATTTCTGGCAAATATTGGGAAGCAGGAAACCAGAAAAGGCAGCCCAATCCCAGCTAGAACCCGTCCAACATTCAGCAACAATCATACCAAGCTTCTCCTCCGGCACAGTACACACAACATGGTTGATCAACGGGTCGTCGAGAAGCCAGGGGTGATCCCAAAATAAGGTATGCCTTCCATTACCAACCACCATCTTAATCCCTGATAAGCACTACTTTGTAGGGCTTAAGTAAGAGTTATTAGAGGGTTTATTGGTGCCATTCGGGTAGATTTAGACACATTCATGTGTATGGCGTTTGGGGGCGAAGTTTGGTGTTTTTGGAGGTGTTTGAGCTGTTTTGGAGATCATAGGAAGCCACAAGGAGAAGACGCCAAGGAAGTGAAGAGAAGAGTAGAAGAACAATGTGCTGAATTCAAATGGTTCGTTATCTTTACTCAGATGTCCAAATGGAGTGATTCCAATTCGAGGAGTTAGATCTTGAAGTCTTCCGCAAGTCCTCAAAATATGAGCGCAATCCGAGTTGGGAATCAAAAGTTATGGCATTTTTACTGAAGTGTCGCAGAAGTTGAAGTACTGGAATCCCACCGCACCCAGCGGTGGGCACTGCCGCACCCGCGGCGAGGTCGTCAGAGAACTGGAGTTTCTGTTAAATGGCCGCACCCGGCGGTGGAGCCACCGCACCCGCGGTGGAGACGCGCTGAAAGTCTTTTACGAGTTTTCTTATTCCCGTTTTATTTTATTTCCGAAACTTTATTTCCAAGTTTGTTATTTTTCTTTTCTTTATTTCTGAATTATTACTTTAGTATTTAAGTTAGGTTTAAGACTTTTTAGAGAGGATCCAATTCTCAAAACCTAGTTGCCACAGAGAAAATAGTTAGACCTAGTTTCATTCATCGTTGTTTTTCCCTTTTGCTCAGGCAGACAATTGAAGCCTTTGGATTGATTGGATTGTGAGGTTATTCCTTTACTCTTTCTATGATTGTATTAATTTTCTCTCGTGCTTAATCTCATTGATCATATATCGATTCTCCTTGATTTGTTGATTAGGAAATCAATTAGATTGTTAATAGTAGTTCCCTCTAGTCTGACAACCTAGAGAAATTAGTATTATGCTATTGATTCCCCTTTTCCATACAACCTGTTGAGATTGTTATTGATCATACTACTAAGGATTAGAGGATACTGGTTGAGAATCTAAATCCCTTAGTTTGTGTAGAGAATTAATTGCATGCAATTGTATGACTGGTTGCTACACTTGCATGTACCTATCTATTCCTGAACTTCCTGCTGCTATTGAATTAAATCGTGAAGGTTAGTAGGGATTTGTTTAATAGTTAGGGTTATCAAGACTGGTTGGACTGGTAACTATTTCAGAACAAGGATTAGGACTTTCATGAGTATTGATGACTAGGAATAACCAATGATCGATCTATCAATCTGAAGTGTGGATATTTGTTTGGCTGAGTTATTTTTCCAATTTGATTTCAAGTCTTTGTTTTTATTTATTTTGGTTTTAATCAGCAAACCCCCTTGGTTACTTGTTGGTATACAATTACATCATTGGAATAGTATTTGATTCTCTGTGGGATTCGACCCTTACTTACCAGACTACATTAGTTAGGTTTGTTTAGGATTATTTTGTATAGGTGTCACGACAACGCCTATCAATCCCCTTAGTTAAGACCTCAGACCCGTGGACCACACCTTTCCATAGATGCGAAGGCCTAGAGCCCCGTGTAAACATGTCGATATCCAAACGGCCATGGCAATACTTACCACGCAACACCCGTCCCTACAGAGACTCAGGTTCCTGCAGCAGGCGCCAACTAAGCTTACCAAGAATAGCGGCATTAGATTGCCTCATGGAACGAAGACCAAGCCCACCAAATTTCTTAGGGCGAGTGATCTTTTCCCAAGACAGAAGGGGAACATTCCTTTGTTCCGAAGTCGAGCCCCACACAAAACCCCGAATCCTCTTATCAAGATCATCGCAGATAGACCGTGGGACCATAGTCGACTGCATAACATAGAGAGGTAAGCTCGAAAGGACCGAATTAGCCAATGTAACCCGGCCAGCCAAGGATAGCGTCTTTGCCTCCAGCCCTGCATCCTTGCGGAAACACGCTCGAGTAAAAAAGAGTAGCGCTCCTTGGTCATTCGCCCACATGCAGTAGGCACCCTCAAATACTTACCAAAATCCGTGACCACCGGAATGGAAAGCCTTGAACTAATAGTCTGTTGAATATCATCACGAACCTTGGGGGAAAAGATCATACTGCTCTTGTTGAAATTAACCTGCTCACCAGAATGCAAGCAAAAGGTCTGCAGGCACTCCTGGATTACATCAGCCTGATCAGGGACGGCCTCCGCAAAGAGGATCAAGTCATCCGCGAAAAAAAGGTGAGAGAGTTGGACTCCGCCAAGAGTAATAGGTCTCCAACGCCCATCATTGACAGCCGCAAGAATGATGTGTGAGAGAAATTCCATGCACAAGACAAAGAGATACGGGGACAAAGGGTCACCCTGCCGAACCCCCCGAGAGGGAGTAAATGACCCTGATTTGGCACCATTCCAAAGAAGTTGCATGTCGCCACTACATTGGCATTTCATGATAACATCAATTAAATGAGTCGGGAATTGTGCCCTTTCCAGCATAACTCGCAGGAACGACCAGCGGATGCGGTCATATGCCTTTTCCAGGTCAATTTTTAGGACCATCCAACACGTCGAGCCATGAGCAGCAGACATGGAATGAAGAACCTCTTGCACCACAATGACATTATTGATAATCTGTCTTCCAGGGATGAAGCTGGCTTGAGCAGGGGACACCAGGAGGGGCAAGACCGATTTCAAACGCTGAACGATCATCTTCGTCGCAATTTTGAAGACGACATTCAGCAGGGAGATAGGCCGAAACTGAGATGGACGCATAGGAGAGATTTCCTTCGGGATGAGAACCATAAGAGCATCGTTTAAACCCGCCGTAAGAGCCCCATTATTGGCCAGGTTCAGCACCGTATGAACCACATCAGACCCCACCACAGGCCAATTCTGTTGAAAGAACACTGCAGGGTACCCGTCTAGACCCGGAGCTTTATAGGGACCCATAATTTTGAGAGCATTCCAAGCATCAGCCTCGGTGAAGCCCATAGAAAAAGCATCCATGGATTCAGAGTCCAAGTCCGGGAAGGAGACAGACAAGGAAGGAGTAGTAGCCGCTGAAGTACCCGGGGACTCATCCGTATAGAGACTAGAGAAAAAATCAAGAACTAAGTGCTCAACATTGCCACTATCGACCACCCACTCACCCGCATCATTCTGAAGGGAAACAACCTTGTTCCTCCTGCGGCGAATAACAGTCGACAAATGGTAGTAACGGATATTCCTATCCCCCTCAAGAAGGAAAGAGGACCTGGACTTTTGAAACCACAAGGCCTGTTCCTGTTGCAGTACAGTCTCCAGCTCGCCGCATAAGAAGCGCTCCAAGTCAATGAGCCCCTGGGAAGGGTGGGTACTGAGCTTGCGTCTTGCCCCCTCAAGGCGAGCCCACAATTTTCTCTTTCTATAGAAGATATTACCGAACGTTTTCTTGTTCCACATCTGAAGGTCAGCCGAGAGCCGATCAAGAGTCATAGGCAGATGATCAGAATGCGCCCAGTAAGAACATAAAAAGTCTTTGAAACCATCATTAAGGAGCCATGCAGCTTGGAAACGAAAAGGTCGCGAATCGGGCGTCGAAGTCGGTTCATGTTTGAGGCTCAAGAGAAGCGGTCTGTGATCAGAATTCAAGACATAGAGATGCTGGATGATAGCGTCAGGGAATCGCAGCCGCCAGTGATCGAAACAGAGGCCCCGGTCAAGGCGACTCGCCTTATAAGTATGAGTAGAAATCCCTCTAGACCAAGTGAATTTTGGCCCAGCGAAGCCAACATCAATCAAATGCATATCATCAATCCAACTAGTAAATTCGAGAGCAGAACGTTGGTTCTCCCTGGAATCATAGGTATGTTCAGAAGAATTGCAAGTTGCATTGAAATCCCCAGCAAGGAGCCAGGAGAGGTTGTTTATCTGAGCGAATGCACCAAGATCCTGCCAGAGTTGCAGGCGTCTGCTGGAAATAGGAGAGGCATAAATCGTCGAAAGGATCCAAGGCTCTTCCCCTCTACGAGAAATCTCAACTGTGATATGCTGGGGATTGAGGGAAATAGGAGACACAACGACATCCACAGTCCTCCAGAGTAGCCAAATACCCCCAGCGAACCCCTGAGCATCCACCCTTAACACACCATCATACCCGATCTGACGACAAACATGATCAGCCCGGGTCCCACTAATACGAGTCTCTACTAAGGCAATAACACTTGGATTATGTAATCTGATTAACTCCCTCATGGAAGTGAGAAAATTATTGGCTCCTGCCCCTCTAGTATTCTAGAAAATCTCTCTTCATAGGAAACAAAGAATGAAGAAGTTGCCCAAAAATTGGAGAATTCCAATTATCATCCAAAGCAGCGAACGAGAGCAAAGATTCAGTGAACCTATGCAAAGCGTCGTTGATTCTTGTGGGTATCGAGACCCGGCATAGCAGTGGTTGTATGTCCGTTTCCAGCAGAAGCATTTCCACGCTCATCTTGTTCGCCAAAGTGGGAAGAATCACGTTGCAGGGATCCGTCCGGAGGTTTGAGACTAGAAAACTTAGTCGGTCCATGACCGTTATGTTGGTCACCACCGGTGCTGTCGGAAAGGGAAGATCCACCATTGATTGCAGAATTGAACAACGACGGAAGGGAGGGCGCTGCAAGTTTGCTGGTTGGAGGAATTAAGGGCACAACAGGTTTGATGGGCTTGGGGAACAAGCTTTCTGAAATAAGCTGGGCCTTTTTGAAGAGATTATCGTTGGAGGACACGGTTGCCTTAGAGATTAATTTTCCTTGAGGTTTCCTTGTAGAAGATAAGGCAATCACTTTAGGATCTTTTTTTTCTTTCCGCTTTTGAATTCTGTTATTGGCTCTGACCTTAACCGGTTCGATTTTGGTGACAGTATCCGCAAAAGTCGCGTCTTCAGCAACGGTCCCACCCGTGATCTCAACAATCTTTTCCACGGGAATCTCGGACCTGTCCTGTGCTGAAGATTTTGCATTGTGTTCCTCCGGTCTCCGATCAGAATTGTCCTCACCATCACCGTCTTGCAACAAGGCGGCAAATCTAGACCCCCGAGGAGAAGTAGAGACATTACTGAAAGCGCCACGTGGGGAACTCAAAATTTCCGATGCTAAGGATCCTTCAAAGCAGCCTCCCCGGGAATATACAACATCTGATCAGACCCATCAACTCGAACTTGAAACGGTTGCTTCCGGCTCTGCTTAGAGACCTTCATCGCCGCCGTGAACTGGGGTTCAGACTTGACTCCAACTGCATCTATTGCAGTATCAGGATTAGGATCACTCACGGGTGCGTCTACCGCCGGCTTGTCAGGGCATTTATCCAAAACATGGCCAACCCGACCACAGTGGTAGCACAACATCCTAATCCCTTCATACTGAATGTTCCAGGTTCTGCCTTGACAGCGAAACTTCGCTAGAAGAGGTTTTGCCAAGTCAATTTCTACTGCCAGACGCACAAATTGTCCACGGTCCGCAGCCATGGTTGTTTTGTCTATGCGTGTGACACGGCCGATCAGACTCCCAACCCGTCGGAGAAATCCTTCATGGAAGTACTCAAGGCTCAATCCCGGAATACGAACCCAAGCCGTAAGAATCTTCGTCGCAGTATGAAACGGATCGAAATTCGGAACCCACTGGCAGAGCATCAAGTAGCTATCACCCAACATCCAAGGGCCCTGGGTGAGAACGTGGTGGTAATCAAAATCATTAGTGAACTTAGCCACATAGTGGTCGTTGCCAACGTCCACCAGAGTATATGCTCCTTTGAGAGCCCATTTTTGGTCAAGACGCTTTTTGAGTTGTATGTATCCTGGACCTTTGTCAAACATATTGACAATCAAGGATCAAGCCCAAGGTTGACGTAAATCTCGCTTCTCGGCAGCAGTGAGCCTGACGACCGGACAAGAGGGGTCATCCGATTTAGAGTCCGAATCATCCTCCGTATCATACAGTTTGGGTCGTTCATTCCAAGCCAAAGAGGGCGTATCCTCATGCGGGTTATGGCAGTCATTAACAACCTTCTCCTTGAAGGAGAGGGCATGGGTCTTGCCACCAAAACGGGGAGAGAAAGTAACGGCTGCAGAAAGCGGAGGGAACTGTGCGATCGGAGTGGGGACAGATGTGACAGAGAACAACGGATTGTCAACCTCCATATGGGAGATAGACCGCCCCGGGGAGCGTCGCAAGCCACTAGAAGAGGAGGCCATGGGGACGCCGGCCAGATGCCGCCGTAAGGGACGACGGACGAGTGGGAAGAGAGCGTTTCAAAAGAGAGCGTTTCAAAAGAGAGCCCGGTCAAAAGGCATACTTTGAGGCACATTCAAGAAAAGTTACTTACCTTGATCACATAGGATTTAGGGAAGTGCCAAAGTACGCTTAAAGTCTTATATGAAATAGGATCTTGGAATCATTTTATTGAAAGAGAAATTTTTAAATGGATAAAATGGCATTAGCTTATTTTTTAAAGCATGTTTAAAAATTTTAAGCTATTGCATGACAAGCATGATTTACATTTTGCATGTTATTTCTGTTGTAGATATCATGTCTAGAAACGATAACCCAACCATCATCAACTTACGTTCGATTCTTGAGAAGAATAAGCTGAACGATAACAACTTCCTCGATTGGGAAAGAAATATGAGAATTGTTCTCAAGTCTGAAGGAAGAGAGAATGTCCTTGACACCCCTATCCCAACATTGAATGCTATGTCTACTCTAGAGGAGATAGTATAGGAAAAGCAGATCAAAGATAAGTTAGTGATTGTCACTTGTCATATGTTGGCTTTCATGGAATCGAGCCTTCAAAAGAGGTTTGAGATGATGGACGCCTACACCATCATTCGCAACCTGAAAGTTATGTTTCAGGAGCAAACAAGAATGGAGAGGTATGAGACTCATAAGACAATTCTTAATTGCAAGCTTCAGAAATGTAAGCCAGTTAGTGCTCATGTGTTCAATATGATTGGACATTTTGAGAACATGGAAAGGCTTGGTCATCCCTATAGTCAAGAGTTGGATACAGACATCATACTTCATTCTCTACATGATGGATTTGCTCAATTCAAGCTGAACTTCAATATGAATGGAGTTGGAAAAACACTTGAAGAGCTACATGGGATGCTCAAAACAGTTGAGCAAAATATCTCTGTTGACACCAAGAAAGAGATCTTGATGGTCAATGATAAGCACTACTTTGTAGGGCTTAACTAAGAGTTATTAGAGGGTTTTATTGGTGCCATTCGGGTAGATTTAGACACATTCATGTGTATGGCGTTTGGGGGCGAAGTTTGGTGTTTTTGGAAGTGTTTGAGCTATCTTGGATATCATAGGAGACACTGAGGAAGGAAGCCACCAAGAGAAGACGCCAAGGAAGTGAAGAAGAGAGGTTAGGAGGCGAAGCCAAGGAGTAAAGGCCGAGCATTAACCGCGACCGCGGGCAAGGGTGCCGCGATCGCGGTTCCTCGGGGCAAGTCGAGAATTATCTGTAGGTGCGGAGAAGTGTGAAGAGCGCGGAGCCACAAGGGGCCGCGATCGCGGTCCATGGGCCGCGATCGCGGGTCATCAACGCAGGAAGTTCGGACTTTTCCCGAATCTATCTTTTCTGTTTTCTTTTCTTATTTTCTCATTTTATTCCGTTTCTTTTCTTATTGGGCTAGGTCATTTGTTAGAAGCCCTATATATACTCTCTTTAGCATTAGGTTTGAGAGTTCACCATTCTAGAGTTTCATTCATCGTTGTTTTTACCTTTTGCCCAGGCAGACAATTGAAGCCTTTGGATTGATTGGATTGTGAGTTTATTCCTTTACTCTTTCTATGATTGTTTTAATTCTCTCTCGTGCCTAATATCATTGATCATATATCAATTCCCCTTGATTTGTTGATTAGGAAATCAAATAGATTGTTAATAGTAGTTCCCTCTAGTATGACAACCTAGAGAAATTAGTATTATGCTATTGGTTCCCCTTTTTTATACAACCTGTTGAGATTGTTATTGATCATACTACTAAGGATTAGAGGATACTGGTTGAGAATCTAAATCCCTTAGTTTGTGTAGAGAATTAATTGCATGCAATTGTATGACTAGTTGCTATACTTGCATGTACCTATCTATTCCTGAACTCATTGCTGCTGTTAGATTCAATCTAGAAGGTCTTCTAGGTTATTTGATAGTTAGGGTTATCAGGACTGGTTGGACTAGTAACTAATTCAGAATAGGGATTAGGACATTCATGAGTATTGAAGACTAGGAGTAATCAATGATCGATTGTAGGATCGTGATTGTTAGATAATAACTTAAGGAACTCAGAATATGGATTCCAAGTTCCCTTCACAGCGGAAATAAACAATCAAACAAATGACAAGTTCCTTATAGTGGAAACCTTTGATTGCCAACTAGCAATCCAAGATAAAAACCACTACCTTTCTTTCGAAAGGATTTCAAGGTCTATTTCTTGATTTCTTATCTCTTTTGGTTACAGCTTATCCTAGGAACAAACACACAGTTTCTTTGCCTTACACACAGTTAGGCAATCCTAGATAACTTAACACAATCAATAATTAATCCAAGAAACAGACCTTCGTACCTAGGAACTATCACTTACAGTCACAGGAACTTAGCACTCAGCCCTTCTATTCCTTGACTGGTTCCTCTTGATCTCGGTTTGCTTTGATGATCTTGTTTGAAGGTTCACACTGGATATTTGCTAATGTGTGTGAGTCGTGTTTTAGTGCTTAAAGATAACCCTTGAGTTAGTCTTCCTTTTATAGAGGATTCTTCGCAGCTTAATCTTTTCTGGGTTCCCACAGATTGAGCTTGCCCTAGGATAAGTGGTTCTCCTTGGTCCACGTTGTTCTTGGCATGTGCAAAGAACCTAGGCAGCTCAGAATCCTTCTAGGTTAGTCAACCTCTTCAGCCAAGTCATTCTCCAGCTTCCTTTGTCCGAGGTTCGACACTCTCGGCGCTTGGGAATTGACTTCTGGATAGCGACATGTCCCATGTCTTGTCGCTTTCACCTTTCTCTGTCCGAGGTTCGGCGTTCTAGGTGTCTTGTTGTCTTGCTCTTGGATGGTGGCAGGCTTTTGGAAGCTTCTCTCAAGTCGCTTTCACTTCCTTTTGTCCGAGGTTTAGTGTTCCCAAATTTCTCGGGAAAAACAAAGTCACGTGTTGCATTTCTGGGCACACCTGGGTTCCTCTGGGTTCCTTCCTTTGTCTTGTTCCTTTGGTTCTTTTGTCCTGTTTGGCTTTCTTGCCTTTGGTATATTCCTGTGGTTCCTTAAAGCACATCTTTGAGATAAAACATTAGTATCATAATATTTGTCATCTTTAAAAGTAGAGAAACTGAGGAAAAGAACTCTCAGGGGAACTGAAGTTCCTTCCGTTTCCTAACAATTTCCCCCTTTTTGATGATGAAAAATACAAGGAACCTGACAACATAATAGGAACATGAAATTCATGAGAACAATTGAACTAAGGGATTTTCAACTTTAAAAAATATTGATAGAACATTCAATAGTTGCAAATTCCCCCTAAGCAAATGAACTAAGTTATTCAAGTTCCCCCTTAGAAGTAGAACGGGTTCAGAGTTCCTATAAGTCCAGTAGTTCCAATAATTCAAGGTTCCTATCCATTCTTTCCCCTTTTGACATCATCGAAAAAATCAAGTTACTTATCAAGTATAGGATATCAATGTGAAATAAATAATTTGCGTTAAACCCATGACAATGACCATAATAGAAACTTAAGGCAAAGACAAATGATGCATTAGAAACATTACCATAAGAGTTCATTAATCATTAAAATCAAGAACATTGCTCAGGGATGAATAGTGGAAAGAGAAACAAAAGAGCACAACCAACTTGACATTAGACAAAATAAGGATAGAAGAGGGGAGTAGGACCCTAGGGAACTACTAGCACACTGTGATGTTATAGCACTGGGAACTAGGAGAGACGTTCCTATGGCAGCGTAGTGGCCTCCTCTTCAGTTTCCTTCTTTTATGCAGTTCCTTCATCCTGGCCTGTGGCTTGATTACCTCCAATTGAGCAAGGTTAAGATTGAGGTTTTTCTTGGCCATTTGAGGAGCTTTGTGTTTTGAGAGAGACAGGTGAACATGAGCAATTTTGGAGCCTTAAATAACCCTTGAGCAATTTTGGAGCCGTTGAGAATCAAGCCATTGGAGATATTTCTGGGAACTCTGAAGAGTTCAAACGGCTAATTTTCTTGAAGCTTTTGCGCCTTTGCAACGGTCACAAATTCAAAGATAAAATGCTAAAAAATGGCAACTGTTCAAGACTGAGAAGACGTCTCTGACGGTGTAAGATTTGCCATAAATACTGTCTTGGGAGGAGCAATTCTCTTACTAGCCGTTTAAGGGGTAGCCCATCCTAGTTCCTTTCTGGCGATATTTTCAGTGTGCTAGAGGGATATATAGGAACCCTTGATGTGGGGTTTTAAGACATAGGACCTGAAAATACGTTCCCATAAAATAAATCGGGGAAGGCCATTTATCGCATCACACACTAATTCTGTTGGATCGTTAGAGTTACGTCTGAGGGAACAAAAGCTTTGTTCCCACAGAAGGCACAACGGAGTAAAATAGCAAGAAAGATAACAGAACGAACTCACGATATATAGTGGAAACCATGATTAGCAAAACTAGCTTCTCAAGGAAAAACCACTACCTTCAAGCTTCCGCTTGAGAGGATTTTGAAGTGTGTACTTGTCTTATTGATTTCTTGTTCGATTACACTTGTAGCATGGACTCCAAACCCTAGACTTCCCACCTAGATTCGAAGATCACTCCTACAATGATGAATCCGAACTCAACCCTCAAAGACTCACAAACACTTCACTCTCTTTTTCTCAACTGAACTCTCTCAGTTCTTCTTTTTCTCTTCGTCGTTCGAAGTCGTCCTTAGAATTGAATCCACATTTTTCCTTAAATACAACTTCGGCTAAACCCTAATCAACCAACATAGGATCTTCTAAAAACGGATTACAAGAAGATAGGATTTTTATGTGAAGAATAATATCTTAACCGATCATATTGATTAAGGAAGGAATTCCTTAATTAATCCAATCGGAAAGGATATCAATCTTCTCTCTCTTCTATCTTATCTAAGGAAAGATTCCTAGGATAAGGAATCGAGCTTCTCTCTCCATATCTCCTCCAACGGCTAGATCCTTCCAGCCGATTTCTTCAATCCTTGACCGCGTGTGTGCTTTGATTTGTTTCCATAATCAACACGTTGGATTACTTCTTTCCTTTTGCAGCCTTGATCTGGTCCGTCACTTCAGTTCCTTGAGAGGTAACAAAGCGCTAAGCAAGCCTTTGTTCCCTCTGAGATCCTGTGCTGCAAAGCTCCCTGGGATAACTCTTCTTGTCCCTGAAACACTTGGTACACATATTAGTTGAGTGTTTGTAACCATCAAAACCTAAGGAGTTCAACAAATTCCCCCTTTTTGATGGTGACAAACACCCATAACAATAAAGCATATACCAGCTAGAAAAATGCAACATATGACAAGAAAGTTTCCCACTAATACACTGTTAGTTCCCCCTACGTCCAACAATACGTTTTACCTGTTCTGTTCCCCCTCAGACAATGCTACCTGTCATTTTCCCCCTTTTGGCATCATCAAAAACACAGTAAAGAGTTAGAGAAGAAAGATCAATGCCAGATAAACAAAAACACCCCTTGTCATTAATAAAAAAACTGGAAAACATGCAAACACAACCAAAACAGACCAAACATCAAACATTGTCAACTGCCACAACGGGCACATAAACCAGATAACAAGAAAACAGAACAAGGAGGAGTAGACATCAAGGGAACAAAAGGGGATAGGATGGCAGGAAAGCGATCAGGCACCACTGTGACCAGCCGATTGAGCCGATGCATGGTGAGAAATAAGCGCGCGCACATCTGCCATGAGGAGAGTCTGCTGAGCTACCAGGTCCTTCACTGCTCGACACAGACTCCTCACATCCTTTCCCAGCGAGGGATTTGTATTCTGTTCCCCCTCGGAGCTATCAGCTTCAGAGCCCTCCATTTCCTCAACATCCTCTACAACCACAGAAGCTGCGGGAGCGCCCTCGACCTTCACCCAGCCTTCTCCCTCTAGAAGAGCAAACTGCATCTTGTGCAGATTGCTTGCATTGAAGGGACGAGAGAAGACACTCACATCCTCCGACGCATCGTAGACTTTGTGGTACTCCAGAATCTTTTTGACGACACGAGGGAAGGGAAGAGCATGCTGAGTGGTATTCCGGGCATGAGCCATATGCTGCATCAAAATCATTGGGAGGCAGACGGGTTCCTTTTTCAGCAGAAGGGACAGAAGGACGATGTCCAAGATCAAAAGGCGGTTCCTCTTCCGTCCCCTTGGTGTGATGTTGCTGATGAGGAAGTGGTACAGAACTTTGTTAACAGCAGACATCTCAGAGATGTCGAGATCGGCACTACCTTAAGCGTTCTCAATCCCTGCAACAACCAGCACAGACTCTGAGTAGGCGAAATCTTTTGGCCACCTGCCCTTTGGGTATTCTCCATATCCTTCGTGAGGAACTCCCAGAGCCATGCCAAGTTCAATGCTTGAGAAAACGTGAACTTCCCCATTCAACTTGTAGCTCCCCAGAACAGCATGAGGCCTTACCTCCACAGCAAACGTGGAGTAGAATTCCCTCAGCAACTCCTCATCCATCTCCACTTCCTCCACAAACAGCCTGCTCCACTTCTGTTCCTCCAAGACGTCAAGCACCCCCTCTAGAAAGTTCTCCTTGAGGAACACAGGGTCTAGCAACAGCTCCTTCACCACAGACTTGTGGCTCATGTCTTTGACATCATCAACCGCCACAGCCTTTCCTTTGGCTTTGGCCGGCAGACGACGCTGGCTTTGTCGGACGGGAGCGGTGGACACCTTGGCTTTCTTTGCTTTGTTCCCTGAGAGGGGTACCGACTCCTCATCGGAGCTCACCGTTATCGCCTTCTCAGACTTCCTCTGAGAGCGTGTCTTCCGCTTGTAGGAGTAGGCAGTCTTCACCCTGCCAGACGCCTTAGGGGCCTTTGGGGGCTCCTCTACGTCCTCTTCCTCAGCGAGCTCCCTGGAGAGGTCTCTCACCACTGACTGAATCTTCTCCTTGACGGCCAGGTGTTCCTCCACCGTGACCGGGTTCCCTTGACCGGGCAACTCATCTGTCTCCTCCTCAATGGGATCGGGATGGGTAGGCGAGGAATGTACCTCCTCTAAGTTAGTAGAGGAGATGGCTGTGGGGACGGCAGGAGCGGTGTTAGGGTTTTATGGAGCGGGGTTTGAGTTTGGGGCGATTGGGGCTATGTAGGGGACCATGGCAAGTTGGTCCTAGTTGGGTGATGGTGGAGGGGTAACAATGGTGGTCGCTGGGGTGGTGGAGGTGAAAGGTAGGGATTGGGTAATGGCGGCGAGGAGAGCGGGGTATGTCCCCATGGAGGACAGTTTGGCAAGGAGGTTTTGGAGGTCTTGGGCAAGGTTAGTGTTTGAGGCCATTTTTGTGAGAGAGAGAGAGCTGGGAAGACGAGAGGCAGAGAGGGAGAGGAAGATAACTTGAGGAAGATAAGGGAATAGTGAAGATGGGACTTACCTGGAGACCCGAATTATATAGCCATCACAAAATCTTCCAGAAATTCCAAAGATAAAATCTGATCCTTTCAGTTTCCAAAAGATAAAAATTGCAATCTTCCACTTTCCCAAAAACTTGCCAGAATCTCGTCCAAATCCAATTAAACCAGCCGAAAGATCTCTTTCTAACTTCTTTCCATCAAATCAACTCTTAATGCACGGCGCGTCCCAACACAAGGTTTCCATTATTACATTCTGCCATACACACGTCATCTCAGACCTACAAGCCACAGAGGCCGAACCGTTTTCCCGCCAAAACAAAAAGTAGTAGGGTGTGATGCTGGGGGTTAGTTACCAGAGAGGGTACAAAAGACCATCACACCAAAATATATGATATTTGCGATTTGATTTTTACATCATGCCTGAGGGGTCTCCAGTTGTGGATGATTAGATGGGCTCATAGGAGACATCAAGCATGGCGGTTACGGGTGAGCTGTAGAATCAACTATCATTTGGGCTTATAATGAGGGAACAAATCATCAAGTTGATTCTTTTGGGCCGAAATAGAGCTGATTCATGTGACATATGATAACATAGATGACCATGCAAGACATTCAATATATAAAGGAAGTAAAAGCACATAGTCAAGCTTTTCGAAAATTAATACCCAAGGAAGCTAATGCATAATAAGGCATGAAGATTCGACTTTCACAGTTTACCACGTAATCTAGCCAATCATCGAGGGAACACAACACATAGACATGTAGTTAGGGGAACAAACCAGACTTCGTATGGAACTGAATGTAGAGTTCCCCAACAGATGTTCCAATGAGAAGATTGGCGTTTGATCCCCCGTTTGCCAATCTTTCTCGACACAGTGATGTCCTTCCTAGATGTACATGGTACCTAAAATTTTCACATAGGGTACAGATTAGTCATTAAGTCCTTGTCCACATCACCTTTACCTCTGACATCACGCCTTTGAGTCTCAAGTATTCCATGCAGAAGTGAGGTGAGACTCGCTTTGTTCCCTGTCAAGAAACTGACCCTTGAATGAACGAAACACTAGGAACATTCCTCACTTTATCCTGCACAGAAAGAGTTAGTTCTTGCGAACCCAGACAAGCTTATACTTTCTGGGTTTGAGAGCAACATATCTAATCTTAGGAGGTTCAACTTCTATATGCTCCCTAGTAGTGCGAGCAATCTCCTCATTATGTTGCTTTAGCAGGCACTCTTGCTTGTAATGACCAGAGTGCCCGCAATACCAACAGACCCTTTGACATTTCAGATCTACATACTTGCTCTGTCCTGGCCAAATTGTTTTATTAGCGATCCTTGAATGAAAATCAATATTATTGGACTTACTTCTTTGGGATTGCTTCAGCCAAATTGCATGAGCCTTCTGTCCATGATACCAAGCCTTGCCTTCCTCAGCCGAATTAGAACAGTCTTTGCCTTTGTTCCCTCCGGAGGAACAGTCCCCCTTTTCTTTTACAAACTGTTTTCCTTCGACTTTGGAGCCTTTTTTCTTAGTGTCATCGACAGGAAGCTTAGGTTGATATCCAATTCCAAAGCGAGGTACTTCCTTCTTTTCAGGTTTCTTTTCATTCTTGGCTGCAACAAAGACAATACCTTTTGGCTCGTCCTTCTGTTCCTCATTGAGTTTGGTTAGATCACTAGAAAGTTTTGCATTTCCTAGTTTTAACATTAAAGACTCAGCCTTGAGTGAGGAAACAGTGGACTCTAGAGACTTAATCTTTTTAGTGAGTTCTGGACACTCAGTGCATGTGTTTGAAGAGGAAGATGAACCTTTTTCAAGCGTGAGCACTTTTTCAGCCCAAACCTGATTTTCTTCGATCAGACCTGAGATCGATTCATCTTTCTCTTCGAGTTGCTCACTGAAAAGACTACTCTCGCAAACGAGATTCTTAATGAGAGAGATCAAGTTTTCTTTAGATTTGCATCTTAAGCTTGATATAAGATTAGATTCAGTTACCTCATCGTTGATTACCTCTCTCCTTGTCTCGTTTGGAGCTTCAACGGCCATTAAGCATACATCCCTGGAATGTGACGAATCTTCATCATCTGAGTCTGATTCTCCCCAGGTGGCAACCATTGCTTGCTTCCCTTCATTTGCTGAAGGCATTCCTGCCTTCTTCTTGAAGCAGTTTCTGGCCATGTGTCCCTTGTTCTGACAGTGGTAACAAACCACATCTTTCATGTCTCTGTTCCCTTCAGAGGAACTGGGCGAGTCCTTGTTCCGAGACCATATCTTTCTCATTGCCCTTGTGATAAGAGCACCATCTTCATCGCCATCCTCATCTTCATCGCCCATTTGAGACAGATCAAATGCCCTTTCCACCTTCAGGGCAATGCTCTTCGCCTTCTCCTCTCCTTTCTTGTTTATCTTATGGTTATAGACAGAGGCGTTGCTTTCCAGCTTCGCAACCACCTCTTCCATTGTAAGAGTCTTGACGTCTGTTTGAGAGTAGAGGGCAAGAGCAATGGCATCCCACTGAGTGTTGAGACCTTGCATGAAGTGATGAGTCAACTTCCAGTCTGGCATTATTTCACCAAGGTACTGAAGCTGACCGACTAGCCCATGGAACCTGGAGTAGTATTCTTGAATGTGTTCATCTTTCCCTTGAGAAACTTGGTCATACTCCTTGATTAGAGAAAGGATCTTGTTCTTCTTTGTGTCTTCATTTCCTTGATGAAGGCGCTTCAAAGCATCCCAAATCTCCTTAGCGGTTTTGTAGCTCATGATTTTCTTGAGATCTGAGGGAGAAAGAGCCATGTGGAGGATCTTCTTGGCCCTGTTGTTTTTCTCCAATTTCTTCCAGTCCTCATCGGTGTAGTCGATCTTTGGTTTTGGCTTAGTCTCATCTTCGTCATTCTTGATAACCAAAGGACCGACTTCTATGACTCTCCAGATCTGTCCGTCGAGGGAACAGATGTGGGATTCGATTTGTTCCACCCACCAATCATACTCACCGGCCTTCAGCATTGGCGGCTTCTAGAATGAATCACCGATTGCATTGCTTGACGACGACATCTTTCCTGCGAATTCTGTAACGAAAACAATCTAGAGCACCAGGCTCTGATACCAATTGTTGGATCGTTAGAGTTACGTCTGAGGGAACAAAAGCTTTTTTCCCACAGAAGGCACAACGGATTAAAATAGCAAGAAAGATAACAGAACGAACTCACGATATATAGTGGAAACCCTGATTAGCAAAACTAGCTTCTCAAGGAAAAACCACTACCTTCAAGCTTCCGCTTGAGAGGATTTTGAAGTGTGTACTTGTCTTATTGATTTCTTGTTCGATTACACTTGTAGCATGGACTCCAAACCCTAGACTTCCCACCTAGATTCGAAGATCACTCCTACAACGATGAATCCGAACTCAACCCTCAAAGACTCACAAACACTTCACTCTCTTTTTCTCAACTGAACTCTCTCAGTTCTTCTTTTTCTCTTCGTCGTTCGAAGTCGTCCTTAGAATTGAATCCACATTTTTCCTTAAATACAACTTCGGCTAAACCCTAATCAACCAACATAGGATCTTCTAAAAACGGATTACAAGAAGATATGATTTTTATGTGAAGAATAATATCTTAACCGATCATATTGATTAAGGAAGGAATTCCTTAATTAATCTAATCGGAAAGGATATCAATCTTCTCTCTCTTCTATCTTATCTAAGGAAAGATTCATAGGATAAGGAATCGAGCTTCTCTCTCCATATCTCCTCCAACGGCTAGATCCTTCCAGCCGATTTCTTCAATCCTTGACTGCGTGTGTGCCTTGATTTGTTTCCATAATCAACACGCTAGATTACTTCTTTCCTTTTGCAGCCTTGATCTGGTCCGTCACTTCAGTTCCTTGAGAGATAACAAAGCGCTAAGCAAGCCTTTGTTCCCTCTGAGATCCTGTGCTGCAAAGCTCCCTGGGATAACTCTTCTTGTCCCTGAAACACTTGGTACACATATTAGTTGAGTGTTTGTAACCATCAAAACCTAAGGAGTTCAACAAATTCCCAGAGAGGGTTAAGAAGAGGATCATAGGGAAATATATTGTGTAATGAGGCAAGGGAGGGTCATAGTACACAATCATCATTTCGGATTGTATTGTTGGGTTATAAAGATGATCAGATTGTGACTTTTGGGCCAACAAGGAAACTTGGACAATGATTGAATTTTAATAAGAGATGAACAACCAAGGAGAAGAACAAAAAAAATTTGTCAAAGCTTTTTGAGAAACCATTATGAATATGAGGGTCTAACGCAAGAGAAATGACACAGATTCCAAAATAAAGACAAGTAAAGAGTTCTGAACTAGTCAATCAAGAGAACTGGAGAGAAACTTTAAATTAAAGGAACTGCTAGTTTATAGGAATCATTCCCAGTTCTAATCTAAGGTTCTCGAAGGGAACTCTATTCAAGGCTTTGGTGAATATATCTGCAATTTGATATTCAGTTCTACAAAATTCCATAATGATGTTTCATTTCTCAACATGATCTCTAAGAAAATGATGTCTTATGTCTATATGCTTGGTCCTAGTATGATGCACAGGATTCTTTGAAATGTTTATAGCACTCGTGTTATCACAAAGAATAGAGAGGGGACCATAAGACATACCAAAGTCCGCGAGTTGTTGCTTTAGCCAGAGAAGTTGGGAACATCATGAGGCAGCCGCAATGTACTCGGATTCTGTGGTGGAGAGGGAGACTGAGACTTGTTTCTTTGATCCCCATGACACAAGGCAAGGGCCTAAGAACTGTGCCATTCCAGAAGTGCTCTTTCTATCCACCAAGTATCCAACATAATCAACATCAGTGAAGCCCATTAGCTCAAAGGGACACTCTTTGGGGTACCAAATGCAGAGAGAGTCAGTTCCCTTGAGATATCTAAGTATTCTCTTTACAGCAGCCAAGTGGGTTTCTCTTGGACAGGATTGGAACCTAGCACACAAGCCAACAACAAAAACAATGTTTGGTCGACTAGCAGTTAGGTACATGAGTGAGCCTATCATACCTCTATAGAGCTTCTCCTCCACTAGAGGACTCGAATGGTCCTTATCCAAATGGGCAATGGTGGATAAGGGAGTGGAGAGAGGCTTGCATGAATCCATTTTAAACTTCTTCAGTAGTTCCCTGACATACTTCTGTTGGTGAATTTGTATGCCATCTTTCTTTTGAGTGATTTGTAATCCGAGGAAGAAGGTGAGTTCCCCTATTAGGCTCATTTCAAATTCACTGCTCATCAAGTCTTTGAACTTATCTACAAGGGACAGGTTAGTGGAACCAAAAATGATATCATCAACATAAATTTGAACCACTAAGATGTTACCTTCTTCTTCTAGGATGAAGAGAGTCTTATCAATGACTCCACGCCTGTAGCCATTTGAGAGTAGGAACTGGGCAAGACGATCATACCAAGCTCTGGGAGCTTGCTTGAGGCCATAGAGTGCCTTGTCTAGAAAGTAGACATGATCTGGATGATCGTCGTCTTCAAAACCAGGTGGTTGTTTGACATAGAATTCTTCTTGAAGAATTCCATTGAGGAAGGCCGTCTTTACATCCATTTGGAACAACTTGAACCCTTTGTGAGATGCGAAGGCAATCAACAATCTTATTGCTTTGATCCTTGCCACTGGAGCATAAGTTTCATCATAGTCGATGCCTTCTTGTTGATTGTATCCTTGAGCAACGAGTCTAGCTTTGTTCCTTATCACAGCTCCTGTATCATCTAGCTTGTTTCTGAAAACCCATCTAGTTCCTATGATGTGTTTATCCTTGGGGCGGGGAACTAGATGCCATACTTTGTTTCTTTCAAACTGATAAAGCTCTTCTTGCATAGCTTGGATCCAGTCCGCATCCTTCAGTGCCTCACCTATGTTCTTTGGTTCCACAATAGATAGAAAGGAATTGAAGGCAAAGAAGGTTAGATGTTCGAACCTGACTGGAGGCTTGATGACTCTTCTTTCTCTGTTAGGAGCTAGAGCATTTGATGTGGAGACATTCTGAGTTGAGAATTCAGCTTCCTGGTTGGGATCACCTTCTCCATTGAAGATCATGTGGGAAGATGAATCATTGAAGTCTCCACAGATGTTGTCGTCATGCTCCTGGTTCCCAGAGATGGATTGTTGTTCATTATCCATGGGAACTGGTGGAGGAGCCATTGGAGGGTTCCGAGCAGCAGGACAGGAACTGGGTGTAGTGACATCTTCATCTGGATCTTCTTGATATGACTTGGGAAACGGGTCTTCAAAGGAATTGGTGGTGTTCTGCACAATCTTTCCAAGTGATTTTTCATTAAAAATAACATGAACACTTTCTTCTACCTTTTTAGTCCTTTTGTTGAAGACTTTGTACGCCTTGCTACCCGAGGCATATCTAATGAAGATTCCTTCATCACTTCTTGGGTCGAATTTGCCAAGATTGTCCTTCCCATTGTTGTGCACAAAGCACTTGCATCCGAACACCCTCAGATGTGAGATGTTGGGAACTCTTCCTCTTAGGAGCTCATAGGGTGTCTTTTCTGTGATTGGGCAAAGCATGGCTCGATTGATGATGTAGCAGGTTGTGTTGATCGCCTCAGCCCAAAATGATTGAGAGAGTCCACTTGAGATCAGCATAGTCCGGGCCATGTCTTCTAAAGTTCTGTTCTTCATCTCCACTACTCCATTCTGTTGAGGAGTATATGGTGCAGAGAAATTGTGATCAATTCCATGCTCACTGCAAAAGGTTAGAAATTCTCTATTTTTGAATTCGGTACCATGGTCAGACCGAATAGCATTGAGTGAACAATCAAGATATTTTTCTAATAAGGGAACCAGATCTTTAAAGCGGTCAATAACTTCACTCTTAGATTTAATAAAGATGGTCCAAGTAAAGCGAGAGAAGTCATCGACAAGAATAAAGATATACCTGTTCCCTCCTAGGCTCTGAACTCTCATGGGTCCACACAGATCCATGTGGATGAGTTCAAGAGGCCTTGAGGTGCTTACCATGTTTTTGGACTTGAAGGAACTACGAGCCTGTTTCCCTTTTACACAGTCAGAGCACAGTTCCTTAGATGTGTCACTTAGCTTTGGCAGCCCTCTGACTAGCTCCTTTGAGTGTAGCTTTTGAATCAGCTTGGTGCTAGAATGACCGAGGCGTTGATGCCACAAATCAGCTTGGTCATTCACAGTTGAGAGACAAAGTTTTTCCTTGGGAACAAAGGATGGATCAATTATGTAGACATTGTTGAATCTTTTCCCTTTTAGGATGATTTGTCCCGATGAGTTAAGGACTGAACATTCGTTTGATCTGAATCTAACATCATTGTCTCCTTGATCACACAGTTGTGACACACTTATTAGGTCAAAACCAAGATTATCAACAAGGTGAACTTTGTTTACCTGAATGTGATCGTTGAGTTTCACAGTTCCTATTCCACAGATTTTCCCTTTGCTTTTGTCTCCAAAGGATATGTTCCCTCCTTGGAGAGGTTGAAGAAAGGTCATTTGATTTCTTCTTCCAGTCATATGGCATGAGCAACCACTGTCGATGTACCATAGTTGAGGTTGCCTCTCTTCTTTCTCAAGGTCTTCTGAGTCGCTTGAGTCTCCTTTTGCCATGAGACATCTCCCTCCAGAGAAGCCACTCAGATCTAGTTCCTCATCTGAGTCTTCTCCCCATGATGCTACGAGAGCCTTCTTTCTTTGAGGTCTTTCCTCTTCCTTGGACTCTTCTTTGTTGGGACAGTTCTTAGCGTAGTGTCCCTTCTTCTTGCACTCGTAACAGGAGACTTCCTTGAGATCTCTTCTTGGTCCATTGTGAGAGGAACTGCCCTTTTGGAACCTTCCCTTCACAAAGAATTTTTTGATGTTCTTTATGAAGAGGGCTGTTAGTTCGTCCTCTTCTTCTTCAAGGTCTGAGTTCTCTTCCTCCATCTCGAGCCTAGAGAAGGCTTTGGAGATCTTGAGGGCAATTCCTTTCTCCAGTTTCTTGTCGGTATTGGCTTTGGTGTGCTCTCCTTCTTCAACCTCCAGTTTCCCTATGATTTGTGTCAAGGGAAGGGATTGGATGCCTGGAGTGTTCTTCATGATTCCTGGTGAATTTGGAGTTGAGTCCGTTGATGACCACTAGGGACTTGGAAATTTCATCAAGGTCGACTCCCGCCGCTGTTAACTTTCCAATCAATCTGTTGAAGCGGGAGTAGTATTCTGAGATGGTCTCAGTTTCCATCATTTTGAAGGTGTGGTATTCTCCTTCCAAAGCAAATTTTATGCTTTGCTTTAGTTCCTCACTTCCTTCATGCATCTCCTTGAGAGCTTTCCACATTTCCTTGGCCGTCTTGATGCCTATGACCTTGTCCATGTCCTCTCTGTCCAATCCATTGAGGATGAACTGCCTGGCCTTGACATTCTTCTCCATGATAACATAGTGTTCTGGTTTCCAATCTTCTTCCTTCATGGTGAGGTCGACATAGCCATCTCCATTTTCGACTATCCTCCAGCATTGGTAGTCGTTGGTTTTGATGTGGCTTTCCATGCACTTTTCCCACCATGTTTCTTCTCCTTTCTTTCGGAGATGTGGCTTGTTGGTGGAGATTCTGAGCTCAAACTTGCTTGGTTGAGACATGATCTGCAAACTTAACAAAGATCTAGAGCTTTTCCTGCTCTGATACCAATTGTAGGATCGTGATTGTTAGATAATAACTTAAGGAACTCAGAATATGGATTCCAAGTTCCCTTCGCAGCGGAAATAAACAATCAAACAAATGACAAGTTCCTTATAGTGAAAACCTTTGATTGCCAACTATCAATCCAGGATAAAAACCACTACCTTTCTTTCGAAAGGATTTCAAGGTCTACTTCTTGATTTCTTATCTCTTTTGGTTACAGCTTATCCTAGGAACAAACACACAGTTTCTTTGCCTTACACACAGTTAGGCAATCCTAGATAACTTAACACAATCAATAATTAATCCAAGAAACAGACCTTCGTACCTAGGAACTATCACTTACAGTCATAGGAACTTAGCACTCAACCCTTCTATTCCTTGACTGATTCCTCTTGATCTCGGTTTGCTTTGATGATCTTGTTTGAAGGTTCACACTGGATATTTGCTAATGTGTGTGAGTCGTGTTTTAGTGCTTAAAGATAACCCTTGAGTTAGTCTTCCTTTTATAGAGGATTCTTCGCAGCTTAATCTTCTCTGGGTTCCCACAGATTGAGCTTGCCCTAGGATAAGTGGTTCTCCTTGGTCCACGTTGTTCTTGGCATGTGCAAAGAACCTAGGCAGCTCATAATCCTTCTAGGTTAGTCAACCTCTTCAGCCAAGTCATTCTCCAGCTTCCTTTGTCCGAGGTTCGACACTCTGGGCGCTTGGGAACTGACTTCTGGATAGCGACAGGTTCCATGTCCTGTCGCTTTCACCTTTCTCTGTCCGAGGTTCGGCGTTCTAGGTGTCTTGTTGTCTTGCTCTTGGATGGTGGCAGGCTTTTGGAAGCTTCTCTCAAGTCGCTTTCACTTCCTTTTGTCCGAGGTTTAGTGTTCCCAGATTTCTCGGGAAAAGCAAAGTCACGTGTTGCATTTCTGGGCACACCTGGGTTCCTCTGGGTTCCTTCCTTTGTCTTGTTCCTTTGGTTCTCTTGTCCTGTTTGACTTTCTTGCCTTTGGTATATTCCTGTGGTTCCTTAAAGCACATCTTTGAGATAAAACATTAGTATCATAATATTTGTCATCTTCAAAAGTAGAGAAACTGAGGAAATGAACTCTCAGGGGAACTGAAGTTCCTTCCGTTTCCTAACAATTTCCCCCTTTTTGATGATGACAAATACAAGGAACCTGGAAACATAATAGGAACATGAAATTCATGAGAACAATTGAGCTAAGGGATTTTCAACTTTAAAAAATATTGATAGAACATTCAATAGTTGCAAATTCCCCCTAAGCAAATGAACTAAGTTATTCAAGTTCCCCCTTAGAAGTAGAACGGGTTCAGAGTTCCTATAAGTCCAGTAGTTCCAATAATTCAAGGTTCCTATCCATTCTTCCCCCTTTTGACATCATCGAAAAGATCAAGTTACTTATCAAGTATAGGATGTCAATGTGAAATAAATAATTTGCGTTAAACCCATGACAGTGACCATAATAGAAACTTAAGGCAAAGACAAATGATGCATTAGAAACATTACCATAAGAGTTCATTAATCATTAAAATCAAGAACATTGCTCAGGGATGCATAGTGGAAAGAGAAACAAAAGAGCACAACCAACTTGACATTAGACAAAATAAGGATAGAAGAGGGAAGTAGGACCCTAGGGAACTACTAGCACACTGTGATGTTATAGCACTGGGAACTAGGAGACACATTCTTATGGCAGCATAGTGGCCTCCTCTTTAGTTTCCTTCTTTTATGCAGTTCCTTCATCCTGGCCTGTGGCCTGATTACCTCCAATTGAGCAAGGTTAAGATTGAGGTTTTTCTTGGCCATTTGAGGAGCTTTGTGTTTTGAGAGAGACAGATGAACATGAGCAATTTTGGAGCCTTAAATAACCCTTGAGCAATTTTGGAGCCGTTGAGAATCAAGCCATTGGAGATATTTCTGGGAACTCTGAAGAGTTCAAACGACTTATTTTCTTGAAGCTTTTGCGCCTTTGCAACGGTCATAAATTCAAAGATAAAATGCTAAAAAATGGCAACTGTTCAAGGCTGAGAAGACGTCTCTGACGGTGTGAGATTTGCCATAAATACTGTCTTGGGAGGAGCAATTCTCTTACTAGCCGTTTAAGGGGTAGCCCATCCTAGTTCCTTTCTGGCGATATTTTCAGTGTGCTAGAGGGATATATAGGAACCTTTGATGTGGGGTTTTAAGACATAGGACCTGAAAATACGTTCCTAGAAAATGAATCGGGGAAGGCCATTTATCGCATCACACACTAATTTTGTTGGATCGTTAGATTTACGTCTGAGGGAACAAAAGCTTTGTTCCCACAGAAGGCCATTTATCGCATCCCTTAGTTTGTGTACAAAATTAATTGAATGCAATTATATGACTGGTTGCTACACTTGCATGTACCTATCTATTCCTGAATTCATTGCTGCTGTTAGATTCAATCTAGAAGGTCTTCTAGGTTATTTGATAGTTAGGGTTATCAGGACTGGTTGGACTGGTAACTAATTCAGAACAGGGATTAGGACATTCATGAGTATTGCGGACTAGGAGTAATCAATGATCGATCAACCAAACTAAAGGTGGATATTTGTCTAGCCAAGCTTTCTATATTTTATTTATCGTTTTCTTAGTTAGTTTCATTCAAAACCCCCCCTTTGTCTTTGTTATCAATTGGTGAATGATTTTGTAAACATGAAATATAACTTGATTCTCTGTGGGATTCGACCCTTGCTTACCAGACTACATTAGTTAGGTTTGTTTATGATTATTTTGTTTAGGTGTCACGACAACGACGTCAATTTGATATTTTGTTTATGATTATTTTGTTTGGGTTTTTGGAGAAGTGGTGGCAGAAATAGGCTTGGAGGAAGGTATGATTCTAACTATGGTCAATCCCCTTCTACTAAGGTGTGCGGTCCACCCACAGGAACTACCGCGTCAAACCAAAGCAGACAGGGAAAGATCGTGACACCTACAACCAATGCTCCTCGCGCGACGCCAACAAAGGGCACAACACCAACTCCAGAGCACGCGCGTGACTTGGAGTGTTTCAAGTGTGGAGGACGAGGGCACTACCAGAGAAATTGCCCAAACAACAAGAAAGTCCTCTTCTCAAGCATCGCTGCAGGATATGAGTCTTATGAGGAGGAGGACACACCCCTTGAGACCATAGAGGAAGGATTCGAAGATGCCGAGGAGGCTTACACCTGTGAAGCCACCGCGCTACATGAAGGCACACCACTGAGCCTTGTCACGTGACGTCTCCTCACCGTCAAGGAAGCAACCCTTGTCGACCAACGCGAGAATCTATTCCACACGCGTTGCTTGGTCAAGATCGCATCCTTGAGTGTCATCATGGATGGAGGCAGCTGTTGCAATATCATTAATGAAAAGGTGGTCAACCATTTCAACCTGCCAACCACTCCTCACCCACAACCTTTTGGGGTACAATGGATTTTATCGAGTGTTGGTAATACTGTAACTCATCAATGTCTTATTTCTTTCTCCATTGGTCAATATACAGATTCGGTCCTTTGTGATGTCATTGCAATGGATGCCACACATCTTTTGTTAGGGCGCCCATGGAAATTCGACAAGCGCGTTCTTCATGATGGCTATTTAAACACTTATGTGTTTACTTACCATGGGAAACACGTCACACTCTTACCGATGTCTCCTCATGAGATTTTACAGGATCAGGTTGAGTGTGATCGACAGAAGGCTATGGAAGCAGCAAAGAATCCAAGTACAAGTAGCTCGCGTTCTTCCACTGGGCACGAAGTCGCTACCACCGACAACGCATCCAATGATCGAACGCGTTCCAATGAAGGCACAAAGACCGCGCAAAAAGGCTCCAAGTTGAAAGGCACTTGTGAGCACAGACTACTTCTGGCGCGGCCAAGCGACCTCACTGCCACCTTGAGCGGCAAGGCCCCATGTTTCCTATTGGTGCCAAAGCCATGCATGTCGGAGGACCACACCACGGAAGCTATGTCGAGCGCGATCTCCAAGCTGCTCGATGAGTTCAAGGACTTATTTCCAGAGGAGCTTCCCAATGGCCTTCTGATAGGTGCCATTTCAGGCACCTTAACTAGTGATTATTGACATGATTTAGATGGAGTTTCGGTATAGATTTAGGCTAAGTCTGTAATCCAGAAGAAGAGTTAAGAAATGAAGATATCATAGGATTTACAGCTTAATGATGGAGGAGAAGATCTGCTCAGGATTCATGGAGGAAGGCTACCATCACTTGGTAGTACAGGAGAGCAGAAGATGAAGAACTGAAGAAGCTGGTCTTTGCCGCCCCACGCCACAAGCCACCGCGACCCGACGGTAGATCTCAGAGAAGGCGACACAACGAACTCACCGCCCCGCGGTGGAGGTCGACGCCTCACGGCCAGCAGTTCTTTTGTTTCCGATTTTAGTATTTTCGGATATTCTACTTTCTATTATTTTATTTCCTTATTTTTATTTGCTAGGTTTAGCTTATCTTTTCTGAACCTATTTAAAGAGTTTTTCGAGTTTTTAGAAGAGTACGTACGTTCTCTCTCATTTCAATTCTACTTCTAGGGTTTGAACGAATGGAGAGCTAAACACCTTTGTTTCGCTAGACAATTGAAGCATTACAATGAATTGGTTGTGAGATTTCTATTCCTTGTTCTATATCTTATAAAGTTGGTTTAATTCTCTCGAGCATATTGTCTATTGGTTTATGTTGATTCTTCTAGCGTAGCTAACTAGGTTTATCGATATCTATCATAGTGCTAGGGTTTGCATATAGTGGAATACGAGTGCTTACCTAGTGGCAAACACAATTGTTGCATATAGTGGAATACGAGTGCGTAATTGTGAGAGATAATTATTTGCATGTTAAGTAGTAAGGTTTTCTTCTATTTGCATGTATCCTATATCCTTGTGTGCATCGCTATTGCTTTGTTAGTGGTAAGGTTTTCTTCCATTGATATCGTGATAAGTCTATCAACAACTGTGAGAATTGGTAGTACTTAAGATCAGGATGGGAACAACTATAAGATTGTGAAAAGAACTTGGAACAATAGTTATCAGTGATCAACCTGTTTCATCTGCAGTGTGGATATTTGTCTAGTGGAATACTTCCCCTCATCATATTTCTTCTTCTTTTAAAGCTTGCATCTCTGTTACTCTGCGAATATTCTAAAACCACCCCTGCTACTTGTTAGTCACACGTTAATTGTATACAGATAACCGACTCTCTATGGGATCGAACCTGACTTGCTTGCTATACTCTTTAGTAGGTGAATTAGGATTTCTTTGACAGGAAAACGACACCGGTTTCCGGCCTTGTCAAATTTGGCGCCGTTGTCGGGGAGTCAAATACTTTGTTTGTGATTATTTGTGATTGACTGCGGTGTAGATCTATCTTACGGTCCGCACCTTTGCTACTGATTCGTTACTTGTTGAAGTTGATACAGAGACAGGTACGAATGGCTCAGACACTCCGACAGTTGACTGTGCCAAATCTAATACAACAGCCATTGGCTGTAATCATTCCACCCCTTGCGGATGGTGTGACATTTGAGCTCAGAACAGGAGTGATACAGTTGCTCCCGAGATACCATGGACGAAGTGGTGAGGACCCCATCCTACACTTGGGTAAATTCCACAACGTCATCATGAGCATTAAACCAGCCAACGTCACTGAAGATCAGATTAAAATGAGAGCCTTCGGGTTCACTCTTAAGGACGATGCTGAGGACTGGTATTATCATCTGCCTGGCGGAAGCATAGATTCATGGGCTAAGCTACATAAGGCCTTCCTCGCACAATATTTCCCAACCAAGATGGCGAATGCCTTGAAAAGGGTGATTGCCAGTATTGAACAAGGAGAAGAGGAGACCCTTTATGACTATTGTGAGCGGTTCAAACGACTTTGTTCTAGTTGCCCGTTCCATGGTTTTGACAAGAAAGCTCTAGTGCTCTATGTTTACAATGGGCTGCTGGATGATGAAAGAAGAATCATAGATGCTACTTGTGGTGGTAGTATCTTGAATATGACCCCTGATGCAGCCATGATTAAACTCCATGATATGGCTGAGAGCACAAGAGACTTTGATGAAGCCCCAACGACCAGAGGAGTTAATAATGCTGTCAACTCCAATGATGCACATCTAATGCAAGAAATTGCTTCATTGAGGGAGGTTATTGTGAAGATGAGTACAAAAGAAGCACCCCAACAACACAATGCTTGTGGAATTTGCGTTGACCCATTTCACAACACCAACGCTTGTCCCCAACTTCAGGATGCCACTGCTGCTGAAGTATACGCTGCTGGAGGTTACGGGCCTATTAGACCTCGACCTGATCAACAACAGCTACAACCACCATCACAACTTCACTTTGATGAGCCACCAGCTGCTCCCCAAGCTAGTAGCTCCCCTTCAACTGAAGACTTGATCAAGGCCTTAACAATGCACTTCACAACTCATGTACAAACAACTGCGGCCAGCATCAAGAGCATGAAGGAGACAGTGGTTCATTTATCAGATGTGGTCACTAGGTTGGACAAAAGGGCCGTAGAAGAAAGTGTAAATGCGGTGACCCTCCGAAGTGGCAAGAAATTGCAAGTCGCTCCTACTGCTGAAAAGGATGACAGGGCAGAAATTGACGATAGGCAAGTTCCACCGCCCCGCGGTGACACCCACTGTGACCCGGCGGCATCTCCCAGTTGTCCTGAGTCAATACCACCGCCCCGCGGCCAAGAGCACCGCCCCGCGGTGAATCCATCGCCCCGCGGTGCGAGCCCAAATCTTGATCATGATGAAGAAGAGGACTCATATGTTCGTCCAAATTTTCCTCCTCTTGGTTCTGAAAAGCCCCCTGCCCCCTTTCCGGAAGCACTAAAGGAAAGGAGAGTAATCGACGACAAGGATCTTTTCGACACCTTCAGTAAGTGTGAGGTTAACATCCCCCTCCTCAAGCTTGTAAAGAGTGTACCTAGATACGCTAAGTTTTTAAAGGAGCTATGCACCATCAAGAGAAATCAGAAGCTGAAGGGCAAGGAAAAAGTTAAGGTCAGCGAACACGTATCCGCTGTATTCCAGAGGCGTATGCCAAAGAAATGCGGCGATCCAGGTATGTGGAGCATTCCTTGTATTATTGGTGACACTAAATTTGAAAGAGCTATGCTTGATCTTGGTTCCTCCATTAACGCTTTGCCCTATTCCCTCTATGAATCTCTTGGACTTGGACCTCTGTAGGAAACAAGAATTGTAATTCAATTAGTTGATAGGTCTAGTGTCTACCCTAGAGGAGTAGTAGAGGATGTTCTTGTTATGGTTGATAAATTGATATTCCCTGCAGAATTTTATGTCTTAGATATGGAAACAGATACAAAGGCAACTCCTATACTGTTAGGTAGACCATTTTTGAAAACTGCTAAGACTAAACTTGATTTGCAAAGTGGGACACTTTCTATGGAATTTGATGGGGAGAAGGTGAAATATAACATATATGAAGCTATGAAACACCCCAATGAAGACCACTCCTTATGCTCCATTGATGTGATTGACTCTATTGCATAGGATGTATTTGATATATCTGGTCCTGATGAGTTGATGTCCATTGTTGAGAATAATTTGGATTTGTCTCATGAGGAATACTCTTTACCATCTAACATGTAGGAAATCATAGTACAGATGGATGCGTATGGTAAGTTTCCTATAGATCCTTTGGGCGTTGGCCCCAATTTACTAAATCCAAGCGAGAAGCTTGTTCCCTCTGTTGTACAGGCCCCCGAGATTGAATTGAAGCCGTTGCCAGATCACCTCAAGTATGCCTTTCTTGGAGCCAACGACACTCTGCCAGTCATTGTGTCTAGTAAGCTTTCTGAAGACCAAGAAATAAAGCTGTTAGGCGTGCTCAGGGAGTACAAGACTGCAATTGGATGGACCATTGCAGACATAAAATGGATAAGTCCCTCGACTTGTATGCATAGAATTTTACTTGAAGATGGAGCGAAGCCATCCAGGTAGCCACAGAGAAGACTCAATCCTCCAATGATAGAAGTGATCAAGAAGGAGGTGCTGAAACTCCTCAAAGCTGATATGATCTTCCCTATTTTCGATAGCCAATGGGTAAGTCCGACCCAGGTTGTCCCTAAGAAAGGAGGCATCACTATAGTGGAAAATCAACATGGGGATTTGGTTCCTACAAGGACCACTACAGGATGGAGGGTGTGCATTGACTACCGTAAGCTGAATGCGGTAACTCGAAAAGACCATTTTCCCCTACCTTTTATTGATCAAATGCTAGAACGCCTTGCTGGGCATCCCTATTACTGTTTTCTAGATGGGTATTCAGGATACTTTCAGGTGGCTATAGCACCAGAGGACCAAGAGAAAACCACATTTACATGCCCCTTTGGCACTTTTGCATACCGTAGAATGCCATTCGGTTTGTATAACGCACCCGGTACATTTCAACGATGTATGGTTAGTATCTTCTCTGAATATGTTGAGAAATTTATTGAGGTATTCATGGATGACTTCACAGTGCATGGGACTAGCTTTGATTCATGTTTGAACCATTTGGCACTTGTACTTAAAAGATGTGTTGAAACCAATTTGGTTTTGAATTTTGAAAAGTGTCATTTTATGGTAGAACAAGGTATAGTGCTCGATCATATTGTCTCTACTAGGGGTATTGAGGTCGATAAGGCGAAGATTGATGTGATTCAGTCTTTGCCTTATCCTACTAATGTGCGTGAAGTGCGTTCCTTTTTAGGTCATGCAGGTTTTTACCGAAGATTTATCAAGGACTTTTCTAAGATCTCTTCACCCCTATGCGAGCTATTGAAGAAAGAGGTGACCTATGAGTTCAGCGATGAGTGCAAGAAGGCGTTTGATTGCTTAAGAGAACGCCTGACAAGTGCACCTATCATTCAAGCACCTGACTGGTCTCGCCCGTTTGAGATCATGTGTGATGCCAGCGACTATGCAGTTAGAGCGGTTCTAGGCCAGAAAGTGGGACGTGCCTCCCATGTGATTCATTATGCCTCCATGACTCTGAATGGAGCTCAGAGGAACTACTCCACCACTGAGAAGGAAATGCTGGAAGTTGTCTTTGCCTTGGAAAATTTTAGGCAATATCTTTTGGGAGTGAAGGTGATCATCTACACAGATCATGCTGCCCTTCGTTACCTAATGACGAAGAAAGAAGCAAAGCCAAGATTAATCCGATGGGTTCTCCTGCTCACTGAATTTGATGTTGAGATACGAGATAAAAAGGGAGCAGAGAACCTAGTAGCTAATCACCTGAGTAGGCTCGTACATGAGGAAGATAAGCCCGGAGCACAGAGCCCCATTCACAGAACTTTTCCAGATGACACACTATTTATGATCGAAGGAATTTCGGGTAGAGCCCACCGCCTCGTGGTATCCACTACCGCGACCCAGCGATCTGTAGCCATTGTGGAACTGGAGACTCCACCGCCCCGTGGCAATATCCACCGCGACCCGGCGGCAGGTTCAACAGAGAACCAGGAAAGTTCACCGCGGCCCGCGTCGACAGCACCACCCCGCGGCAACATCTCCGGACTCACACTTTGCTATGTAAGTACCTCTGAACCCCCTCCTCACATAGCCGAGACCGTCTTCGGACTCCGCTCTTTCAGACCATGGTACGCAGATATCGTGAACTATTTGGTTCGAGAGGAACTACCCCCGGATTACACTAGAGCTCAAAAGGCGAAGGTACGAAGAGAAGCCCGTCACTATGTTTGGGATGATCCTTACCTATGGAAACATTGTGTCGATCAGGTAGTGCACCGATGTCTTCCGGACAATGAGGTACAATCTGTCCTTAACTTTTGTCATTCTCATGCATGTAGGGGTCATTTTGGAGCAAATAAGACTGCTAGGAAAGTATTGGATGCGGGATTTTATTGGCCACACATCTTTCGGGATGCTTACGCCTTTTGTAAATCCTGTGACCGATGCCAAAGGGTTGGAAACATCTCCAGGAGGAATGAGATGCCGCAATCATCACTAATCTTTTGCGAGGTCTTTCATGTTTGGGGCATTGACTTTATGGGACCCTTTCCTAGCTCTCAAGGGAATCTCTATATATTGCTTGCGGTGGACTACGTTTCCAAGTGGGTGGAAGCGAAAGCCACCAAGACTGATGATTCTAAAGTTGTGGCAGGTTTTCTTAAGGAGAACATTTTCTCAAGATTTGGGATACCCAAAGCTTTAATTAGTGATCGGGGAACCCATTTCTGCAATAAGACAGTGACTTCCCTGCTGAAGAAGTATCATGTCACCCAAAGAGTCTCCACGGCCTATCATCCTCAAACTAATGGGCAGGCCGAAAATTCCAATAGAGTGATTAAATCTATCCTGGAGAAAACAGTTGTAGCTAATCGAAAGAATTGGAGTTCTAAACTTAATGATGCACTATGGGCATACCGCACAGCTTTCAAAACTCCAATAGGAATGTCTCCTTTCCGGTTAGTATTCGGAAAAGCATGCTACCTCCATGTAGAGCTCGAACATAAAGCGTGGTGGGAAATAAAGAAATGCAACATGCAACTGGATGAAGTGGGAGATTTCCGGAAGCTGCAGCTGCAAGAACTAGAGGAATTACGCCTTGAGTCTTATGAGAACTTTGTTAGCTATAAGGCGAAGACCAAGCAGTGGCATGACAAGCACATCTTGAGAAGAGATTTCAAGCCAGGGGATAAGGTCCTCCTATTTCAATCTCGGCTTAAGCTTTTTGTTGGGAAGCTGAAATCCAAGTGGACGGGTCCTTATGAAATTGCTGAAGTACACCCCCATGGCGCCATTGGATTGATTAACCCCACGACAAACAACATTTTCAAAGTGAATGGCCAAAGATTGAAGCCTTACCATGAAGGCTTCAACCCGAACCGAGTTGATGAAGTGAGTTTTGAAGTCCTTGAAGCTGAAAACTAGTAGGCCACAGCCTATGTCGAGCCAACGACGTTAACCAAGGCGCTGATCGGGAGGCAACCCGATGTATTTTTCTTTTTCTCTTCTTTTGATTTTCTTTCCTTAGACTTTTTTCGTAGTTCTTTTGCTTTGTTTCGTCCGCCTGCTACTAACGTGTCAGGTACGAAAGTAAATGGAGGCGAGTTTAACTCTCCAGGAAACCCACGACCGCCCCGCGGCACACTACACCGCCCCGCGGTGAACCTCACCGCCCCGCAGTGAGGCCTGGGTATTTTCACTCAACTCTGATTTTAAAAAAAAAAATACGGTTTTGTTTTCAAAAACATTTTCCAAGTTGGATACGAAGGATTTGACGGTGTTCTTTGGATCGTCCCGCGGTCCGGTACCTGGTATTTGCCCCTATTACCCTTTAAACACTCCCGCCATGCCCTAACCTCCTTACCCTTTTCTTTCTCTCTCTTTCTGCCGCACCCATCTTTCTCCTCTCAAGCCCTCACCCAAAAATCCCATAATCGCTACCCCTCCCTTGCTCTAAGCCTTGTCTGTGGAAGATCCTTGAACCCAATTTCAGATTCCCATACCCGAGCCACCACATTATACTTGTCCGACCGCCCCGTGGTGTCTATTAGTTGAAGGGAGGTGTTGTGAAGTTTTGGAGGTGTGATTGGAGGAAGTTGGGATTTGTCTTGGCTCGTCGAAGGTCGAGATAGGGTTGATCATACAGTCACCGCCTCGCGTTGGAGTTTCACCGCCTCGCGCGAGTCGAGAATTTTGATTTGGAGAATAAGGTTGAACAGTCACCGCCCCACGACAGTCCTTACCGCGACCCGGCGGCAGCCTTCAGTGGAGTAACTGGTCTTCATTGCCGCCTCGCGGTGGAGCATACCGCCCCGCGGTGAACCCCCGTCTTTGGTTTGTAAGCCCTCTTTGCCTAGCTCTTTGATTCCGAGTGTTCCAATACTTTCATTATGCCGAGAGCTAGGAAGGTTGGCATGAATGTGGAGGAAAACAAAGCTTATGATGTGGTTGCAGAGAGGACTGTGCTCCCACCCCGATTCTTTGATAAGGGTACCTTGGCCGAATTGGGTATGTTAGAAATGGTCCAGATGTGTTTGGATAAGTTGGGATTGGGGGGCTTCCTGGACAAGTGTGCCCCTGCGTTCCCTGAACTTTGTTACCAATTTATCGCCACCATGTCAAGATACCATGTGAGACGCACTATTAATGGTGAAGAGCGCAAGGTACTTGCAGGTATAAAATTCAAGTATGAGGGATGGGCTTACGAGATGCCAGTTGAGGAAGTCAGGGATGTTCTGGGAGTGTCTAGACCACCTACTGTTGGGTGGAAGAAGGGACCCGATGAGGCGGACACTAAAGAATTCTGGATTACCGCTACGGGAATGTCTGCTTATCAGAAAGGGAAGGAAACCAGTAACAAGCTCGTGCACCCTTGTCTACGCTTAATTAATTATGTGCTGGTGCGGTCATTTTGTGGGAGTGCGGAGGATAGGAAGATTTCTCTGAAGTGTCTTGGTTTGTTCTCTCCGATGCTAGACCCTTTGGATGAGGAGACTCCTTGTTGGATTTTGGTATGGGCGCGCGAACTCCAGAGGATTCGCGAGGGTGAAGCGCGAGATATTGTTCAGGGTGGTCTGATCACTTTGGTTGCGGCCGCCAGAGTGCAGACTGACACTATTCCTCAGCCGATCATGCATGTTCGCTACGACATCCCATGTCTGCGACGATGTGGTATGCTGAACAACTCACCGGAGAAATTCCTTTGGTGTTCTTATGGAGGCCACGTGATGCGGCTTCTTCGCCCCTTTACCTATCCGCGGGATTTCACACAGTGGTTCATTCCATCTGACGCTGAGGTCGTTCCTTCCGATTCTGAGGATAGTCTCCAGGTTGTTGCCCCTATGGATATTGATCCCCCTGCGTATGTTACTGCCTCTTCTTCTGCATCGACTCTTGAGATTCCTTGGGATGAGGTGTTTGCTCGTTTTGATGCTTTCACACTACATCAACACGCTGCAAATGAAGGGATGCTGACTCACCTGCAGACTTTGCAGACTGATATTGAGAGGGATATTACGAACCGATTGAGTTCAGCTGAGGCCTCTATGCAGGAGCACTACTTTGGGCAGTACCCACCTCCGTCGGGCTATCCAATGTATCCACCTTTCCAGTGAGTTTATTTTTCTTCTCCCCTATTTCGTTCTGTCTTTGTCTCTACATTGAGGACAATGTGTGTTTCAAGTGTGGGGGAGGGATTTAGAATTGCTGCTTATCATAGTTTCTATACATAGTTTGTTTATGCATTTCGTATTTGCATTTCAGATTCGACCATTTTATTCAAAAAAAATAATAATTGAAAAAGGCAATCAAAACCCTGGGATGAGCTGAAAAACCGAAAGGGCGGTTCAGGTAATAAGCAGGTTGACGGCGGATAAAAGTGCGCAATGCAAATATCGTTGATTAGCCTTATCAAAGTAAAAAGTCCTAACAGACCTACTAAACAGATGTATAGTAAGCAAGCAAGGGTCGAACCCACAGGGAAGATCTGATGTAGTATGCAATTTTGAATGACAAGTAACACGAACGAGGGTTTTAGTTATCAAGAGAACTCAAAGCAAGCAAAGCAAACAAGTTTGGTTTAGTTGAGGAAATATAATGAGGGAAAGTAGTCCTACTAGAGCGAGATCCACAGTATAGAGATATAATTTGATCACATAAATCTATTTAATCCAAGTTCTTTTACTATCCTTATAGTTGTTCCCACCCTGATCTTAAGTACTATTGATTCTCACAGTTGTCAATAGACTTATTACTGTGCCAATGATAAAATACCACTGATTCTCACAGTTGTCAGTATACTTTACCACCAACACAACAATAGCAATGCACACAAGGATATAGGATACATGCAAATAGAAGGACGTACTAATACTCGCATGCAACTGATTCTTACTCACGATTGTACGCTCAGAACCCCTATACGCACAATCGTGTTTGCCACTAGATATGCACTCGAAACCCCTATATGCAATCCTAGCAATTGATAAAAAGCATTCAACCTAGTTGATCAGGCTAAGAAGAATAACAAGACATCAATAATCAATATAACCAAGAGAATCGAACCAACACTTATAAGGATAAGAACAAGGGATAGAAATCTCACAAACACATCAACTGTACTGCTTCACACGTCTAGTAGAACAAGGGAAAGTTAGTTCTCCATCAAAGGGGATGAAAAACTCTAATGTGAAATAACGTCTGAAAAATCGTGTGTAGGTAAAAAGTCACTAAGTGTCTATCTGTGTCTCTCTGCCTCTTAACCTAGAAAGAGGGCTTAAATAGTCTTAGGAAACTAGGTTAAACTAATGCAAGCAATAAAGGAAACAGAATAATAATAAAATAAAGTCTAAACGAAATAAAAGGAAAGTAACAGTCTTCTAGCGCGAGGCATTAAACACGGCCACCGCGGGGCGGTGAGATCCACCGCGGGGCATCAGGCTCTCCACCGCTGGGCAGTGGCTTCCTCTGGCGCGGGGCTTCAACCTTCTCTGGGAGTCACCGCCGGGCCGTGGTGAATCTGGCGCGGGGCGGTGAGCTCACTCCTTCAGCTTCTTCAGCTCATCTTCTTCTCTTATGTTGCTATTCAATCCTACCAAGTGTTTGGTAGTCTTCTCCAAGTATGCTCCAGCAGCTCCATCTCCATCTAAGCTGTAAATCCTGGGATATCTTCACTTCTCTCCACAACTTCCAGATCACAGACTTAGCACCAAAACTCCTCCAAATCATGCTAATAGTTGCTAGTAAAGGTGTATGAAATAACACCTATCAAATTCCCCCATACTTAGACCTTTACTCGTCCCGAGTAAGCTAAAGAAAAACTCACTCTCTCAATCAACACGAAGGCCTCAGGAAGTACAAGAAAATATGACACTAGCAACTACAACATATCAACAATAAGCTCCAGACAACCAAAATAAGTGATGCAAAGATAATCTAATCCTAACTCCAATCTAGCTCCTTATCGCTCCAGAGTGGCCTACCCGAACTCCTTATACCACCTCTTCTTCTGACACCTCGCCAAGAAATAGAGAAATCCTAGAATCACTCTTCTTCTTTTACGCTCATCTTGCCAAGGTGCCCTTTCGGGTTTTCACCAAGCCACTCATTTCATTTTGCTAGATATCTCACATATATGATGTGGCGAAAACCTACCCATAAGTGTATGGGGTCAGTTGTAGCTATTCAAGTGTCGTTCCCACGAGGACAATGTAGTACCTTTTGTAACTAAACTGGTAAGCTAAGCCGCAAGAAAGGTTTGTTCAATTAACTAAGAAATAATGATTGCAAATGTAAGTAAATTCAAATGATGGGAAATATCTAGGATTAAGGATCCCCACAATAATGCATTGGTAAACTTATGCGTGTTTATGACAGAATAGCATGAACTCGTTTGACGGTAAGTTATCAAATATCACTACTAATTCCTTTCAGACAATAATAGACGTATCTAAACTCCAACTAACAATCGCTGTCGCACAAAGCTAATCAAATTTAGACCCATTGAGCACTTAGAATCTAGGATAAAACCGGGTTAACATTCACTTTCGTGCTCCGTTAATTCCAGACTAACCTAGGGTTTCTATGATAACTTAGGATTCCGCAAGAACAAACAAGTTTATTCAGGTTCAATTCATAGTAATTCCAACAATAGTAATCTCCTTTCAGACTCATACCTTGTCTAATTCATTCATTAGGAATCTCCTTTCAGACTCAACCTAATAGAATTTCTAATTGATAAATAACCAATAGCAATAAGAACCCTAGAATTGAATCAAGCAAGAATTCATGCTACCAATTCAGACAAACACAAATTATAAGTCTACCAATACATTATTGGGGTCATCCCAACCCTAGATAAAGGGGATTAGCCTAGCATGCTTGGGGAATCAATCAAAATCATTGTATGAATCAGAGAAATCATTCAAATAGATAGAAAGAAGAGAAATACTTGTTTCGATCCAAGAACAATCTCCAATCTTCAACCAAGAAAAACTCAACAAACACAACTAGGGTTTTTTTAGAGAGAGACTAAGTTCAGAGCATGAGAAAAAAAAATGTCTGTAATTTCGTCCCAAATCTGATAATATAGGGCTGAAGACGTTTCAGCAGAAGGAGAAAAACCGTTACGGATGCTGACTCGGTCCACAACTCGGTCGAGTTGTGGGCCGAGTTGTCGTCTGTCTTCTCTTGTCTTCAGTAACTTCGACCAAGTTCGCTGACTCGGTCCACAACTCGGCCGAGTTGTGGGCCGAGTTGTTCTCTGTTGTTCCTCTCCTATTCGGTGGCTAAGCCGAGTTCGCTGACTCGGTCCACAACTCGGCCGAGTTATGGGCCGAGTTGTTCTCTGTTGTTCCTCTCCTATTCGGTGGCTAAGCCGAGTTCGCTGACTCGGTCCACAACTCGGCCGAGTTGTGGGCCGAGTTGTTCTCTGTTGTCTTTGCTCTTCATAGCTTGGCCCTGACGACTCGGTCCATAACTCAGCCGAGTTGTGGGCCGGGTTGTGGACTGTTGTTCCTTCGTCTTCACTAGCTCGGCCGGGTTTCCATTTTGAACTTTCCTCGTCTGATCTTGGCACTTGTATTTCGACCATGGCGCCATCTCTTCTAGTTGTCCACCCGAACATCTTCACTAGTAGCTCGATTTTCTTGAAAACGCCTCCAAACGATCTTGAAATCACAACTACACAAGAGTAGACTCCGAACACTACTAATCTACTAAAACCAAATAAAACTAAAAGAAAAAAGGAACAAAACAAACCAAGCTAGCAGAAATAAACGTGACCTAAACTAGTCTAAAATGCATGCTATCAAATTCCCCCAAGCTTGAACCTTGCTTGTCCCAAGCAAGTACATACATAATGAGTCCACAAAATATGCAAAGGTTGTTTCAATCTAAGAGACAAGTGAGCAATGACCATGAAAATCCAAACAAATGACAGCTTCTTTCCTAGCATGCTTCTCAATCAATGACAAGATGAAATTAGTTCCTTCACTCAAGACCTCACCAGAATCGAAAAAAAACAAGTCACTCACACTCATGTGTTTAAGCATGTGTTTCACTCAATATCAATCCTCAACTTTGAATGCTACACTACCATAAGCTTGCAACAGTGTTCTTAATCTCCACCACTAAAGACCATGCACACGACAAAAATCATGAGGGCTTTTCCAAGGTTGTAATGGGGCCAAGGTATAACATAGGGCATAGGAGTATTTAGGCCACGAGGAGCTAAATCCGGGGAAGAGGATCTTACCAAGACAACACCAAGCGAAATTACCCTTTAATTGAATTTCAACCTTCAAACCCATACAACTTAACCCTTACATATGACACGGTCTCCTTTCTTTTACTTGACTTCTTCTTTTTTTTTTTTTTTTTTTTTTTTTGAAAGTCAAAGAAGACACATGGAAAGGAGACACATTACAAATTTATACACATTTCTAACCACCATATATATAACCTCCCCCAAGCTTGGCTAAAATCCACTTTAGCAACAATAATTCAACTATCCTAATCCCCGGATGGGAAGGATGAACTTATAGGCTCGGTATGCTTTTGTGGAGTTTCCAAAAAAATAGGCAATAAGGCACAACGGGCTTCAAGCAAAGGATACATGAATAGGGTGGCCAAGGATGAAAAGGGTTAATAAAAACAATGCCTCAATCCTATTAATGTCATGCACATAAGTCGTGAGCGTGGCCTCAAAGAAGATATTAATGCAAGTTCTAGAGTTAGCACACACAGAGAGTTCACACACATGAAGAAAACGAGAGACTTTTACAAATGTAGTCCAAGGAAGGCCAACAAGCTCGCTAGGACATTTTGTCTAGAGTGTCGGTTCTAACGTATCTTAGTCAAAGTCCACATGCTCAGGTCATTGTCATAGCTTTGATCAATCATATCATGCTCATAATGCAATTTGTAATATCAACAACCAAGGCATGTTAAGAGGATTCATGGTATATGTACTGTTATGAGAACCCACAAAGGATCAAGCAGGGCAAATATGCAACTAAAAATTCAAATGCAAACAAAAAATGCAACTAATCATGCAAACTATATGCAATGCAAAATAAAAATACTCCCCTCCCCCAAGCTTAAAAACTACATTGCCCCCAATGTAGAGAGTAAAAGCGTAAGGAAAAAGAAGTACTCACCATGAATCTGATGGATTGCCTCCCACCCAGCGCTTGTTTTAGGTCATTAGCTTGACCTCCCACCACTTTCATGTACTTGGATCGGGAGGGTCGGTGGTACCCTGCTTGATCGGGTCAGGCGTGATAATAGGCTTCAGCCGATGACTTTGCACTTTGAACTTTCCTGAGTTTTTATGCCATAACATGACCGTCCCGCCTTTCAGAACTCGAGTCACCCTATATGGTCCTGACCATCTTGTCCCCTTAGGACCTGGAAATATGTTAGACTTTTCATGGGATAACAACACCATATTTCCACTCTTGAGCTCAACCCTTGTTTTGGCCTTCTTCCTTTTCGTTGGTGTTTGCCTTTTGTTCGCACTAGCATTCTCATAAGCATCAAAGTCCAGATTTCCCAAACACTCATCAAGCAAACCAGCTATGTCCGATAAGATCTCCTCTTGCCCAGGATCAACCTCAATCTTACAGCAGGTACCTGTGATAGGAGCTGGTGGAGTGTCTTTGTATATCTCAAGAAAGTAGTCCTTGAAATATTTATACTCGATCTTCTCTTCCCCTATTGTGAATGAAAGCTTCCCATTCTTGACATCAATATTAGCCCCAACAGTGGCTAAAAATGGTCTCCCAAGGATGATGGGAGTTTTATCACTAACCTCCATGTCAAGTATCACAAAATCTCCTGGTATGAAGAACTTTCCCACTTTCACAGGGACATTTTCTATTATCCCAGCAGGATGAGTAACAGACCTATCAGCCATAATGAGATGCATCTTGGATGGAACAGGCTCACCCAATTTTAGTTCTTTACAGATTGACAAAGGCATAACATTGACACTAGACCCGAGATCACAAAGACAATTATAAGTGAGATTGCCAAAATATACAGGGATAAAGAATTCACCCGGATCTTGTAGTTTCTTTGGCATCTTCTCAGCGCAGTCCATTGTCAGGGCCACAGTCTCATAGTCCTCTAGCCTTCTCTTCTTGATCAGAATCTCTTTCAGGAACTTAGCATACACAGGCATTTGAGTGAGGACATCTGTGAAAGGTATGTCAACATACAACTTCTTCATCATCTCCTTAAACTTCACAAATTGGTGCTCTAGCTGTATCTGAATCTTTCTCTGAGGAAAATGAAGAGGTGGCTTGTATGGCGGGGGAGCAACATACTTGGGTTCTTCTTCTTGTGGCTTCTCCACAGGCTCCTTTGTCGCTTCTTTTTCTCTTGGACTGTTCTCTTCCAACTTTTTTTCTTCACTCAGAGAGATAGCCCTGCAATGCTCCATAGGGTTGACTTCAGGTTGACCAAGAAGTTGACCAGTAGGCCTAGGAACATTCATAGCAATTTGGGCCAACTGACTCTCCAATTGGTCCATCCTCTTAGGCAAGCTCTCAAAGTTTTCAGCCTTCTTGGATAGGGCTTCCAACTGAGAAGCAATGATCCCTTGATTTTTAGCCATTTCCCTCAACACAGACTGAAGTGCGGAATTATCAAAGGTCTGAGCAGGTGCTTGCGGTTGAGAGAGTCCCGGTTGGAACCCTGGAGGTGGTCTTTGCTGAGCATCATCATTCTTGTAGGAAAAATTAGGATGATTCCTCCAACCGGGATTATAGGTGTTGGAATATGGATCGTTTCTGGGACCCCGATTGAAGGTGTTCATGTAGTTTGCCTCACCTTGGGTGTCACCTTGAGCAGCAAAAAGTTGACATGATGAAATAGTATGATCACCCTCTCCACAAAACTGACAAGCAACACCAGATACAGCCTGAGTGGATGACCCTGCACCCTGCCCTTGAGCCTTCTGAACCAACAAATTCAGCCTCTTGACCTCTTGTGACAAAGCATCCATTTGAGCCTGTTGGTGTGTCTCAGAACTAACCTCATACATCCCTGTTGGTTTCTTTGAAGTTGAGCGAGCATCACTGTAATAATGAGAGTGTTGAGCAGTGTTCTCAATCTTCTCCCAAGCTTCATCAACTTCCATTTCCATGATTCTACCACCAGCTGAAGCATCAATAATAAGTCGAGTTGAACTATCAACAACGTTGTAGAAGACATGTAGCAAGGTCCATTTCTCTTGCCCGTGATGCGGGCACAACATCAATAGCTCTTTGAATCTCTTCCAACCTTCATATAGAGACTCGTCATGGTTCATCTTGAAAGCAAGAATTTGATTCCTCATCTCAGCTGTCTTCTTAGGTGGGAAGTACTTGTTGAGAAATGCCTTGGCTAACTCATCCCAAGTGGTAATAGATCCATGAGGTAAGGCCTTGAACCAAGCCTTGGCCCTGTCTCGTAGAGAGAAAGAGAAAGCACGCAGGAAAAGTGCATCTTGAGAGACATCATGAATCTTCACTGTATCCATCAGCTCAATAAAAGTAGCCAAGTGCTGATGTGGGTTTTCAGAAGGAAGACCTCCAAATTGATTCTGCTGAACCATGTTGATTAGGGAGGGTTTCAGCTCGAAGTTACGGGCTGCCATCAGAGGTCAAACCACACCAGAAAGAGGACCAAGGTGGTTGGGCATCACATAATCACCCAGAGTCATACGTGGCTGATCATCACCGCCCAACAAGCCACCGTTCCCTCTACCAGCCATCTCTTGCACTCTAATTTCACGTTGTTGCCTTCTTTTTAAGAGAAAAGTACGCTCAGGTTCGGGATCAAAGTCGTTGAGATTATTAGCGCTCAGGGCTCTCCGCATTCAGAAGAAAACAAACCTGAAACCAAAGCCAAAAGGAGGAGGATCAAAACACACAAAAGACTTAGTCGAACCAGTTGTAGGGAAAACAACCGATACTAGCAATAGTCCCCGGCAACGGCGCCAAAAACTTGATGTGGCGAAAACCTACCCACAAGTGTATAGGGTCAGTTGTAGCTATTCAAGTGTCGTTCCCACGAGGACAATGTAGTACCTTTTGTAACTAAACTGGTAAGCTAAGCCGCAAGAAAGGTTTGTTCAATTAACTAAGAAATAATGATTGCAAATGTAAGTAAATTCAAATGATGGGAAATATCTAGGATTAAGGATCCCCACAATAATGCATTGGTAAACTTATGCGTGTTTATCTCAGAATAGCATGAACTCGTTTGACGGTAAGTTATCAAATATCACTACTAATTCCTTTCAGACAATAGTAGACGTATCTAAACTCCAACTAACAATCGCTGTCGTGCAAAGCTAATCAAATTTAGACCCATTGAGCACTTAGAATCTAGGATAAAACCGGGTTAACATTCACTTTCGTGCTCCGTTAATTCCAGACTAACCTAGGGTTTCTATGATAACTTAGGATTCCGCAAGAACAAACAAGTTTATTCAGGTTCAATTCATAGTAATTCCAACAATAGTAATCTCCTTTCAGACTCATACCTTGTCTAATTCATTCATTAGGAATCTCCTTTCAGACTCAACCTAATAGAATTTCTAATTGATAAATAACCAATAGCAATAAGAACCCTAGAATTGAATCAAGCAAGAATTCATGCTACCAATTCAGACAAACACAAATTGTAAGTCTACCAATACATTATTGGGGTCACCCCAACCCTAGATAAAGGGGATTAGCCTAGCATGCTTGGGGAATCAATCAAAATCATTGTATGAATCAGAGAAATCATTCAAATAGATAGAAAGAAGAGAAATACTTGTTTCGATCTAAGAACAATCTCCAATATTCAACCAAGAAAAACTCAACAAACACAACTAGGGTTTTTTTAGAGAGAGACTAAGTTCAGAGCATGAGAAAAAAAATGTATGTAATTTCATCCCAAATCTGATAATATAGGGCTGAAGACGTTTCAGTAGAAGGAGAAAAACCGTTACGGATGCTGACTCGGTCCACAACTCGGTCGAGTTGTGGGCCGAGTTGTCGTCTGTCTTCTCTTGTCTTGTCTTCAGTAACTTCGACCAAGTTCGCTGACTCGGTCCACAACTCGGCCGAGTTGTGGGCCGAGTTGTTCTCTATTGTTCCTCTCCTATTCGGTGGCTAAGCCGAGTTCGCTGACTCGGTCCACAACTCGGCCGAGTTGTGGGCCGAGTTGTTCTCTGTTGTTCCTCTCCTATTCGGTGGCTAAGCCGAGTTCGCTGACTCGGTCCACAACTCGGCCGAGTTGTGGGCCGAGTTGTTCTCTGTTGTCTTTGCTCTTTATAGCTTGGCCCTGACGACTCGGTCCATAACTCGGCCGAGTTGTGGGCCGGGTTATGGACTGTTGTTCCTTCGTCTTCACTAGCTCGGCCGGGTTTCCATTTTGAACTTTCCTCGTCTGATCTTGGCACTTGTATTTCGACCATGGCGCCATCTCTTCTAGTCGTCCACCCGAACATCTTCACTAGTAGCTCGATTTTCTTGAAAACGCCTCCAAACGATCCTGAAATCACAACTACACAAGAGTAGACTCCGAACACTACTAATCTACTAAAACCAAATAAAACTAAAAGAAAAAAGGAACAAAACAAACCAAGCTAGCGGAAATAAACGTGACCTAAACTAGTCTAAAATGCATGCTATCAATATACTCGCATCACTCCAGTCCAGTTTTGCCCTGGTCTATACCAGCCGGACTACCTGCTTTTTACCTGAACTGCTCTTTCGGGTTTTCAGCTCATCCCATGATTTTGATTGCCTTTTTACTTCTTTTTGGCTTTTTCGATTTTTTTTTTAAAGAAATCCGAATGCAAAATTACAAAACAGAAATGCAGAAAACAAAATGCAGAATCAAAGCTATGTACACTAGCTAGATAGATAGCAAGTCTATATCCCTCCCCCATACTTAAACCGCACATTGTCCTCAATGTAGAAGAGAACATCAAATGAAATAGGGGAAGAAGAAATAAACTTACTGTGGGTCCGATGGTGGTGGTGGTGGGAACCTCCCAAAGTAGTCCCTCATATGAGCGTCCATGGTGTCCAGACGCTCATCTAAATCAGCACGGAACTGGGTCTGCCAAGTCTGCAGACCGGTCTCTACTTGGGTGTTCCACTGATCTTGCCGCACTGAGAACGCGTCCCATCTAGAATACAACTCCTGCCAGGGTGCGACAGGACCGTATGAAGATGAAGGTGCATCAAACTGGGTAGACATGGGGTCATCTCCACCCACAGAATCAGCAGCAGCAATATCAAAACCACCACTAGGGCCCTCCCCAAACGGATCTGAAGGAGCAGCAGCAGGAGCATCATCAATCGTCATTCTGCTATCGCTGGGAATCCACCAACCCGCATAAGAAGGGGAGTAGGCAAAATCCCGGGGAACAATCAAAATGTGGCCATCATAGGATGACCAGACCAAGTCACCATCCCTTCCCAATGGCTTCAGCATCGAGTACACCTTCATGTGCGCCATATCAAACACCGCGTAGGCAATAGGCCGAGGAATCTGATCGCAATCTATCACTCTAGCACAAAGGAGGGTAATCAGACCACTCTCTTTGAGGAAATAAGAGTAATATCTTATGTAATATGTTTCGAGGAACGTAGGAATAAGATATTATGGTTGTCCTTGAATCTTAAAGGAGTTAAGTTAGAAATTGTTTAAAGAGATGTGTTAAATTATTCTTGTAAGGATGTTAAGTTCGAAATGGCGTATGGCCAGTCTTACTTTAAGATAAATGATGGAATTGTGAAAAGTACCATTAAGGGAATTAAGGAAGTTATGATTCGAGGTTACTAAGATTTAATATCTGAGTTATAAGAAGTTAATGTGTAAACCTTGGGTTTGTCTATAAGAAGATTGGAGGAGAAATATGTGTGCTCCTATTAAAGGTACACTAATGTCGTTATGATAATTTTGGAGACCATTATTGTATAATGGTCAGGATCTTGTGGATATAGTGAGAATGATTACATGGTATAATATATAGAGATGAGGTTGCGGATGATATCAAGTGGACTTGAGGAAAAAGGTAACCCACGTTGGTTAAGGTAATCATTTAACACGTTCGGGTGAGACAAGAGTATAATCCTGTAGAATGGATTAGTGAATCATGTTGAGGTAATCGGACATAGATTGTGGTATTACTGATTGTGCGATCATATAAGTAAAGATTGTGAGATAAAGATATGGCATAAGGGCCAGTTATGATTATGGATATTAAATTCAGATAGTAAAGTTGATGTTGAGGCAGGTTCCTCATTGGTGTAATGCAAGTTTCGGGGTCGAAACTTTTCTTAAGGGGGTAGTAATGTAATATCCCTCAATTTTAGTAAGGGTATTTGGGTAATTTTCCCATCCTTCGTTCAATTAATTATTTATCGCCTTCAGTGGAGTTTGGATTTTCTGAGATATCCATGATCTCCGAAATAATTTCCTGAGTGGTATAAAATGCATTCAATGTATTTTTGGGATTTAGAATATTTGTTTGGAGATAAACATATAATTTCCGGGGTTTAAAAACCCATACCAAAGCCAATTCCCTTAACTTTGCCACGAAATCCCCCGCCTGTGCTTGTCTTGCCACGATACTCCCCCCCTGTGTACAACTTGTTGGGGCATCTGTCAAGAGATTGGCTGGGGAGCTGATGAATAACCCCTACCAATCCTCTCCTCCTTCAACTATAAAAGGAACCAATTTGTAGGAGTTGTTGGGCACATCTCTCTCGTCTCCCGCTTTACCCTCTCTTTCTCGGTCATCTCCTCCCGTCGGCGACGACCCCTGTTTCGTCGTTGTTTCCCCGCCTTGCTGTGTTACTGTGCTTCGTCGAGCTCCGTCGAGCCCTGCTGGTGGCCGCCACTACCCCGGCGTCTACGAGCTCCTTCCCGACGAAGACGGAGTCGAGCCGCTGCCGCACCGAGCTTCGGTGCTCCGCCGCCGCTGCTCGCGTGTCGCCGCCGCCAGGAGCTGCTGCTTCTCCTTCCCAGCGCCGCCGCGCTGCCCTCTCCGGAGACGAAGCTCCTCCCCGGCGAAGCTGCTGCCGAGCTCCATTGTTGGAGTTGTGCTGCTGTTGTCGTGCTTCGGGGGAGATTGGGGTAGAAGATGACAAGTGGGCCCCATCCCACTTAATTAAGTTATGTTGGGCTGAAGCCCATTTAAGCTTCCAGTCCAAATTTAACCCGAAATTATTCGAGCGGTATAATTTCGACTCTCTTTCATCCGTATTTTCTTTAGGAAAATTTAATAAATATTTTTATGATTTAATATCATAAAAATTTATTAAATATAATTCCTTAAATTCGTCTAGTCAAATTAATTGATAGATAATTAATTTGTCAGTTAGAACGTGATCTGCTGGGTCACGTGTGGACTTGTAATCTGCTAGGAATATTATGAAGCTTAAGCCATATCCTCGGAAACGATATAATCAGTAGTCGTCTCGTCTAGATTCATCGCCGAATCTACTCCAGGCAAGTGGCGGTTTGCTCTTGCTCATCATTCCATATTTCCATTAATTATCAATTGCTTAATTGTTAATTAATTTGTATTGATTATCGTTCATGTCTGGAACAGTTTTATGAAATTACTTTTGGAAGATAAAATGAACATTATAATAGGTTGTATATCTGCTAGAACAACGCTATTATATATATATCTAGATTGAAATATATCTATGATGCTGGCCTTGATGGCTTTGATATGATTTTGGACAGTTCTTAACTGTTTAGTTAGAACGAGTATTCGCAGGAACGCTACTTGGTATCTCCTTGTGAGTACTAGTCGTTTCTTTATAACCAAGTGGATGGGATGTCCAGGTCCCACCACTTCTCTTTGGTCATGACCATTCCCTGTCCGTGTACAGGGAAGGTGCACACAGCTGGTGCCACTCTCTGGGATTTAGTCCCAACTCTTTATATCTCAATATCCAGCGTGGATGAGATTCTAAAAGCTTGAAACGTGAATGATCGTTTTGGAACTAAATAAGATAAGTACCCGAGTGCACATAATTAATATACCATTGACGAGTAGTGCAGCTAAGTAATAGTGCAGCTAGGAAACTCGTCCTAACTTTGATCAGAGTACGTTCTCTTTCCAATCTGGAATCGCTTTATGCGGTGAGGTTGGTCGTGAACCGAAACATCTAGTAAGTTTTTAAACGCATGTATGTGAAACTATAATGTTCAAGACATTTGTCATGCTTCCGATAAGACTCACTCTTTTGGAGTCTTCTCTTGGATTAAGTCCTATAAGACTCATTTCCGTTGGAGTCTTCTCTTGATCATGTCTTTTGATATATTCCAGTAGAAGTATGGTGGTTGGCTATCGTTATCGGTTATTATCCGAGAAATAATGAGTCTAACCTAATACGACTACTTAGAACCACTCTGCTTTGTACCCTTGCGTAGTCTTTCATTAGACTAACCAACCGTAATTATTCTCTGCATGGTTGGCTGGTGTCATCCGTTCGATTCGGCACATCAGATAAGTTGGCACTCCACGAAGGCTAAGAACGACTATGACGGGAGGTGTTTTTGACAAGTTTATCCAGGTTGAGATCCTTGGCGTTGATCGCTGTGATCAAGACTTGTTTTATCTTTAAAAGACTTCCGTTATGCTTTAATTACTTTGATGACAATGTTTTATCCTACGGGGATTGGGTTGTAATCCCCCGACATATGTTTTAAAGATGGTTGTTGATTATATAAAAGTTGTTTATGATTTGTATAATCCGGTTTAGCCTTGGGTGGTTTCGGAGGTGAAATCCGAGATCACTGGCGGTAATACCCTTTCCAAATGGGTTAAAATTTGGGGGTGTTACAAGGAGACAAAGAGTAGTCACGCCCATTGTAGGTGAACGTGACCCTCAACAGATGCTTGTCGTCCAAGCCATTAGAGTACCTCTTGAAAGAGGCGATGAACTGGTAGCAAAGCTCTGGATATGCAGGGGCAACCTTGTTCAGAAACTCCCCTAACCCACACTGTGCCAAGCACATGGACACACACACCAGCATTCCCATCTCGGCCAAGGTCGGCCTATCAAAGAACTTAGAAGCCAACACCTTCCTCTCCTTCACAATGTTATAAACCTCACTCTCATCCCTCAGAGACACTTGCTTCTTGCCTTTAGGTGCCATAAGTAAAGAAGTGAATTACTCAAAACAAAGGGCAGCCAAGGGGACTTACAAACGAGCACAAACGATGACTCCTGGATGCCTCGACGCGGGGGCGGTGGATGAATCGCCGGGTCGCGATGAGGACAACTGGGAGGTCTGGCCGGGTCGCGGCGAGGTCGACGCGGGGCGGTGGCAGCAGTGACGCGAAGCGGGTACAACGCGGGGCGGAGCGACAGCGAGGCGGGACTTACAGCGACGCGGTGGGGATGTGTTTGGCTTGTTTGTGAGGCTAGACTCCAAATTGGGGGATTTGGGCTAGATTTGGCTCAAGGTCGAGAGGGGTTGTGGGAGAGTGGGGGATAATGTCTTGGGATCTTGAGGGAGGCGTGAGAATGGAGGGTGTGAGATAGTGGGGGCTAGGTTAGGGGAAAGGTGAAAGGGAAGGAAGGGATGATGGGCCGGTCATGTACCATGGCCCAAAAGAGAGAAATCTTGGCCCAAAAGTGGCCCAATCCGTCAAAACCTTAGTTACCACTCAAGAAATAAAAATTTTGCTCACCCGTTTAAGGTTTTTTCGGGGCCATTTATTCTTGTTTTTTTTTTCTTTATAGAGTCGAGAAATCATACCTGACCTCCACCGCGGGGCGGTGAGGAACGCCGTGAGGCGGTGAGAATGGCTGGGCACAACGTCTCTTCTCAAGTTTACTTTCGTACCTGAAATGTGAGTATCAGGCGAACAAAACAAAGCAAAATAAACTACGAAAATAATCTAAGGAAAAAAAAAAGAAAATCAAAGAAAGACTAACACGGGTTGCCTCTCGGACAGCGCCTTGGTTATCGTCGTTGGCTCGACGTACTGCAAATCAACTACCATCTGGAGTAGGATTCCCTCGGAATCCTCCTACTCGTCTCTTCATGTTGAGACCTCTCATGGAAAGGTTTAAACCTTAGACCATGCTCCCTCTTTGCCATTGACTCCATGCTTACTTCCTTTGGAGTATCTCCCCCATACTTAGAGCGATGTGGGGGCCGATATGGCTCAATTTGAATATGTTGCACATCACTGGATAAAGGCTTACATCCTTGTATGGTTAGTGCAGGGGGGCGAGTGCCCAAAATGGAGGGAATGTAATCTCCTATGTCATCCAACAAGACACCACCAACATGTAACTCATGCGACTCAATAGGTTCATCAATAGAGGAACAATCAACTATGGTCTCTACTGCATCAAGTTTAACATTTTCAGGCACATGATTATCAATATCACTAATGCAGCAAGGGGTAGGCAATTCAATGGAGTTGGCTTTATGAATATTATGCTAAAAAATTATTCCATCAAATTCCATAGTCAAAGTTCCACTGTCTACATCAATCTTTGTCATGGATGTTTTCATAAAAGGTCGCCCTAGCATAACTGGAGCGACCTGCTCATCATAGTCCATATCCATAACAAAGAAGTCAGCAGGAAAAATCAAAGAGCCTATCCTCACAAGAACATTTTCCACAACACCCTTAGGGGGTACACAAGAACCATCAGCAAGTTGTATAACAATGTTAGAATCATGCAAGGGTCATATTCCTAAATCCTCAATCAAAGAATAGGGTAACACATTAATTGAGGCACCCAAGTCTAACAAGGCTTTCTCAAATCGATGCTCACCTATAGTGATAGGAATAGTAAATGTACCTGGATCCTTGCACTTCTCAGGCATGCGTCTCTGAACTACTGCTGACACATGTTCACTCACTGGAATCTTATTTTGAGCCTTTTGCTTCTGAGTCCTCTTCACGGTGCACAGCTCCTTCAAGAACTTGGCATATCGAGGGATAGCCTTGATAAGCTTGATCAGGGGAATGTTCACCTCATAGTCTCGAAATGTCTCGAACAGATCACTGTCTTCAGCTACTCTCTTGGCCTTAAGCGCCTCAGGAAAAGGTGATGGGGGCTTCTTAGAACCCAGAGGGGGAAACACGGGGCGAACATAATCATTGTTTTGGGGTGAAAATATCGGACGACCTAAATCGCCTTAGACGGGGTAACTAGTCGATCGGGTGATAGAAAACAATCCAAGCCAAGCCAAAAATAGATAAACACAGAATAAATGTATAATAGCGTGATGATTTTATTAGATGTCGTGTTAATCAGACTGAATCGTGATACAACTTATCGTAATAAAACCAGAGATCGAGTGGGACTCGACCGATGACTTGTGAGTGGCGACCGACAGGGGTCAGGCGTAGGCAACCGTTAGAGAGCTGGATGGAGAGCGAGAGTGCTATTATGGTGTGTTTTCTGAGTAAGAATGCTTGTCCTATGTGTAATTGTGTAGTCCTCTTCTTATCTTCCTCGTCGTCCTGATATGGTAAGTCTTTTACTCTTGTGACCGTTTATGCTTCAGCCGAATATTCCATCTTCAATGCTCGGAGTGATGGTGAAGATTGCACCATTAAATCTCTACGTTTATGGTGGTTTGAAGGCAGTGGCCGTTGCGTGACATAGCATTTAATGCTTGGCGAGATCCTCGCGATCCTGTCGGAAGGCATTCGACCAGAGACGTCTCGTCGGATCCTCTGGTGCTTTCTTCTTCGATCTTCCGATTGGCAATGGGCTTGGGCTCGACCAATTTGACCCATCCTCTCTGGAGAATCCAGGCCCAACAATAGCCCCAAGTTGCTATGGGCTTACGGTTTAGGCAAGTTGACCGAAATCCGTGGCAACTTCTCTAGATGCGATCTCTACCTTCCAATTTGGCGCGTTTGCTCAGGGCTACGTGGCACGTGATCGAGGCATGATGCGACGCCTCTGCAGGCCTTCACTTCCTTCCATAAATTCGTAGCAGAAGGAATCGATTACTCTTCATCATCTTCCTTTGCAAGTTTCTGGTAAGCCTCTTGGTTTCTCTTGCCATAGCTTTCTGATTTCTCTTAGTCGTAGCTCTTCGATTCTCCTCTTTTCCCATTCTCGAAATGGTTTCTCTCGAGGCTTCTGAGTCATCGAAGACTCTCTCCGATTCTCGTGAAGGAGAAGCTCCTCCTCGTTTTATTTTGAAGGAGTCGGATGCGTTGGTTAGCACTATGTCCCAGGCGGAACTGGATCAGGTGCTCCAAGTCGGAGGTTTTCCGCCGGAGATGGTTGCCAGGCTGCCTCACCCAGACGAGAGGGCCGATGCTCGCTATGAGGGATGGGTTTGCTTCTACTCTTACCCGTTTAGAATAGGGCATATGTTTCCTTTTCCCCCCTTGTCAGGGACTTCTTAGCTATGTTGGCGCTGGCGCCATATCAAGTAATGCCTCAGGCGTGGAGAGTACTTAGGGTTCTCGACCTTGTGAATGTTCAAACTGGGGCTGATTTTGACTTCGACGCCCTGTGGTACAACTACTTCATAGGATCGAAGAGTTCCTGTCGCGTTCAGTTGCGTGTCCGACCTGGTCGGAAGCCCTTGGTGCAGAGCCCTGATGTTAACGACCGCGGATGGGGGTCGAAGTTCTTTTTCGTCGAACGCTCTTCTCTGGAGAAGGAGGGAGAATGTCCGTTTTTGTTGACGGAGTGGCGAGTCGATAGTATGTACTTGTCTTTCCTTTCGTGTATTTGTGTGTCTTAACTCTTGCTTTAACTTTTCTTTTTTGTAGTCCCCGAACCAGAGGATCTAGAAGTGAGTAGCCGATCAGAGGGCTTGTCAAAGATTGTGCTTGAGATTCCCGTGTCTGAAAGGAAATTTGTGAACGTCAACTTGCTGGCGACGACTCCTGCCTCACAAGAAGATATGTCGAATGTTTCTTCATCTCGTGCGAAAGGTAGACTTTCGGCTTTAAGAGTCTTTTTATTGTTTTTCACTTTGTCGTGTACTTTAGGATTTCTCCTTTTTTGTTGTCCTATCATGTCAGGTTCCCCTGGTGGTCGGTCGAGTGCTCGCCTGAGGGTGGCATCGGGAAAAAGCTTGATTGAGCAAAGGAAAGCAGCAGCCAAGGCGGCGTCGAGTAAACTGGCTCTGATTGACTTGACGACTACGGTTAAAGCTGGCTCTAAGAGGAAAGTGAGCGCTCGTCCTGATGATGTCAAGGCGGAGGACATCCCTAAGAAGAAAGGCGCGACCGCCGAAGGGGTCGGCAAGATCGGTGCCGCAGGGCCGTCGATCGTTGATCTTTTTTGCGCTCAAGACCCGACTTTGAAGTCGGAAGTTAAAGACGTCTCCCCTTTGGACTGCATTGGTGAAGCGGGCAGTTCCGCGTGGAGGGTGTGTTGCCCTTTGTTTTGTGCGTTTTTGTATTTCTTTTGTTCGACTGTGTTTTCTGATTCGCATATTTGTGTTGTCGTATGCCTTTTTGTCAGGCTTTTCAATACTTCTTAGGAGCTTACTCCGGTGTCCAGGCGATGCTTGTCAAGGCTGAGGACAGGGCTGCTAGGTCAGAGTCCGACCTTGCCTCTTTAAGGACCAAGCTGGAGGGAGCAGAGAGTCGCTGTCGTGAGACTGAGCGTCGTCTCACCAGGGAGCTGAAGAGCTGTCAAGGGGAGCTGGTCGCATGTCAGAGGGAGTTTGAAGAGTGCAGGGCAGGCATTGAGGAGGAAGTGAAGCGGTCTCGGATTGCCGACGGTCAGATTGCTGGCGACGTTGGGGCCTTCTATGCGGTGAAATCGCGCATCGAGATGATTGAAGAGTTCAACGAGGGCAAGCATGAGCTCTGGGACCTGAAGGCGGAGAAGGAGACTTTGGACTCCATGTTTCCAAAGGGTAATCCTGGTCAGGAGCTGTTCTGCTTAGCCAGCGTCGGAGAAGAGGCTGTGGATGAAGATGCCGATGAGGACGAAGCTCATTCTGGCGATGCTAAGCCGACCGACGAGATAGCCCCATTGGAGCCAGCCCCTGCCGAAGGTAACGTCGTTGTTCCCGATGCTTGACTTTGTTTGTCCCACTTGTGTGTGGGTTTAGACATTTGGTGCCTTTGGATAATGTATGTTTTGGCAACCCATCCACCATCGCGGGTCGCATAATATTTCTGTTTGATGAAGTCCTACAGATGTATAGGCAGACAATGTGGTTTGGCGACCCGTCCGCCATCACGGGTCGCGTATAAAAATGCTTTTTATTTTGCTGCAAATGCGTTTTTACATGTAGAATTGCATGCTAGTTTGTTTCGTACATGTTCGTCGAACTTTCGAGGAAGTTGTCGATGACGTTTAGTATGTCGTGTATGTCGGTTTCACCCATGTTCTCCGTCGAGTGGGGTTTCACCGTATGTATGTATATAGAGCAAGCCTGCGATGCGTTTGTGTATGTGTTAGTCATGACATTATGTCGGGGAGGTAAGCAATATATAATAAGGTATTTGTTCCTTATTTTTAATTGCGTGAATGTAATAAGGTGTTGTACCTTATGTTTTGTATAAGGCAGGCGGTGTGCCGACGTGCCTGTGTTGTCATCTCCCCGTAATCCGATCGATCGTGTAAATGTAAGCGCTATATGCGGATGACAGGATCCATTTGCGGACGACTGGGTCCATTGTAAATGTTGTTCTGCATTTGTGTTTTTGTAAGGAGGAAATCCTCGCTTAGTGTCAGATGATGACATGTAAAAGAAAGTAGCGATGTATATGCGATGGCATGCGGTATATATGCGGCATATGGCAATGTATATATGATAGCATGCGATAGGTAGCAATGTATATGCGATGTATAGAGTTTTGCGTGATGTTTTTACCTTATCGGTTCAAAAATGGTATAACTTGAGATGTGCTGCGTTCCAACTCATCGGGATTGGTTGTCCGTCTTTGTCTTCTAACTGATACGCTCCTTGTCCGACCACTTCGGCGATCAAGTAAGGTCCTTCCCATTGTGGTGCTAGCTTCCCGTCGGATGGGTTCTTGGTGTTCTGGAATGTCTTCCTTATGACCCAGTCTCCGACCTTGAATGCCTTGATTCGGACGTTCTTGTTGTAGCTCCTTGTGACTTGTTGTTGGAACTTAACCATCCTGACTCGGGCTTTCTCTCTGATCTCGTCCGCTGTGTCGAGATTGTGTGTTAGCTCGACGTCGTTCTGTTCACTTGTCTGAAGGTTACAACGAGCGGTCGGAACCAGTAACTTAGCCGGGATGACTGCCTCACTCCCGTAGACGAGAGAGAAAGGCGATTGCCCGGTCGCATTCTTTGGAGTAGTCCTGTCGGACCAGAGAATAAGTGGGAGTTCGTCTGCCCATTTGCCTTTAGCCCCTGTGAGGCGTCTTTTGAGGTTGTTGATAATGATCTTGTTGCTGGATTCGGCTTGTCCGTTGGATTGCGGATACCGGGGTGTGGATGTGACTAATTTAATGTTCCATTGGTCGCAGAAGGCTCTAGTCCTTTGACTGATGAATTGGGAACCGTTGTCGCACACGATTTCTGATGGGACGCCAAATTTGCACAAGATATTGCGTTTTATGAATGAAATGACTTGTTGATCCTTTACCTCTCTGTAAGCCTCGGCTTCGATCCATTTGGAGAAGTAGTCCGTCATGGCAAGGAAAAAGACTCTTTGACCCGACGCGGGAGGAAGCTTTTCGACAATGTCCATTCCCCATCTCATAAAGGGCCATGGAGCCAGGGTCGGATGGAGGAGCTCTAAAGGCTGACGATGGACGGGTGCGTGTCGTTGACAGGCGTCACACTTCTTGGTGTATTCCATGGCGTCTTTGTTCATTGTTGGCCAATAGTACCCATTTCATAGGGCCTTTCCTGAGAGGCTTCGCCCGCCAGTGTGGTTGCCATACTCTCCTTCGTGTAACGATTGCAAGATACGTCTGACTTCTGGAGTCTTAAGGCATCGTAGGAGTAGCCCTGTAGCAGATCTTTTGTACAAGATGTTATCAATGATATCGTAAGAGATTACTTGTACCTTGAGCCTTTTTGCTTCTGTCTTGTCGTCGGGGAGAATGCCGTCTTTTAACCACCTGATGTAAGGTAGCATCCAGTCGTCATCGGCGTCGATGATGTCTTCTTCGGGTGGGTCGCCTATTTCCATGGCGACGAGTTCTTCAAGTGATGTTGTTAACTCGATGAATGTCCTTGGGATGGCTGGCGTCATGATGTGGGCCAATGGTATGTGTGGAAACTCTTTCGGGTCTAGGACGGATCCTAGATTGGCGAGTGCGTCAGCTTGGGAGTTAAGATCCCTGGGCACTTGTCGGATGTTGAATGTCTGGAATTGTCCGATCAGTTTCTTGGCTACCTCCAGGTAGGCTATCATTCTGGTATCTTTGGCATTGTACGACCCCTGTATTTGGTTTACGACCAGCAAGGAATCGCAAATGACTTCGATCTCTCGGACCCCTAGGTCGCGAGCCAGGATGAGTCCGAATATGAGTGCTTCGTATTCAGCTTTGTTGTTGGTCGCATCCCACTCACATCTGACAGCTTGAGCTATCTTGTCCCCCTGTGGCGATTTCAGTACGACCCCAAGCCCCGATCCTCTGGCGTTCGACGTCCCATCTGTATGGAGCTCCCATGTACCTGTCTCGTCTGTCGCGAGTAGTTGTGTCGCTTCTTTTATGGCTTCTTGCTCTAGGGTCGGACTGAAATCAGCCACAAAGTCGGCTAAGGCTTGCGACTTGATCGCTGTCCTAGGCTCATACTCGATGTCGTAACCACTGAGGTGTATGGCCCATTTGGTCATTCGTCCTGTGAACTCAGGTTTCCTCATGATAGCTCTCATGGGATGATTAGTGCGAACAGTAATAGTATGGGATTCAAAATATGGTTTGAGTTTGTTCGAAGCCATTACCAATGATTGTACGAGCTTTTCAAGTGACGAATACCTCGTTTCGGCTGGTAACAGCATCCGACTGACGTAGTATATTGGCGACTATTTGCCGTCTTCCTCTCTGACCAGTACAGCGCTTACGGCCGACTCTGACACTGCAAGATAAAGAAATAAGGGCTCGTCGCCTTTAGGTTTGGTCAGTAACATGGGACTGGCCAGGTATTCTTTGAGGTTCTGAAATGCTGTTTCGTGTTCTTCCGTCCATTGAAAGGATTTGTTCTTCTTGAGTGCGTCGTGGAAGGGTTTGCACTTGTCGGATGATTTGGAGATGAATCTGTTCAGAGCTGCTATCCGACCTGTGAGCTTATGTACGTCTTTGACACATCGGGGGGATCGAAGGTTGATGAGAGCCTTGATCTATTCTGGGCTGGCTTCTATTCCTCTTTCTGTCACCATGTAACCTAAGAACTTCCCTGACGACACTCCAAAGGAGCATTTAGTAGGGTTTAGTTTCATGTTATACCTTTTGAGCACCTCAAAGCTGTCGCGTAGGTGGTCTATGTGATCTTCTTTCTTTTTGGATTTGACCAACATGTCGTCTATGTAGACTTCCATCGTATCTCCGATTTGGTCTTTGAACATTTTGTTGACTAGTCGTTGATATGTAGCCCCTACATTTTTTAGACCAAAAGGCATTACTTTGTAACAATAGATACCTTGACTGGTGATGAACGCTGTTTTTTCTTGATCGTCGGGATCCATGAGGATCTGATTGTAGCCGCTGAAAGCGTCCATGAAAGTGAGCATTTCGTGCCCTGTCGTGGCGTCGACCATGGCGTCGATATGGGGTAGAGGAAACGAGTCCTTGGGACAAGCCTTGTTGAGGTCTGTGAAGTCGATGCAGACTCTCCACTTGCCGTTCTTCTTCTGGACTACGACCACGTTGGCTAGCCATTCGGGATAGTGGACTTCTCTGATTTTTCCTGTTTCCAGTAAGCTTTTGACTTCATCATCGACTATTTTGTTCCGCTCGGGGGCGAACTTCCTGCGTTTTTTCTTGACAAGGGGATGAGACGGGTCTACATTTTATTTATGAGTAATAACGTTTGGAGATATTCCGATCATATCCTCATGCGACCATGCAAAACAGTCGGCATTGACCCTGAGGAAGTCAAGGAGTTGTCGTCTGGTTGAGTCGTCCAAGTCTGACCCGACCCTTACCGTTTGGTTTGGCTTTGAAGGATCTAGTGCGATCTCGTCGAGTTTTTCCATTTCTGGTTCGACGTATCGACTAGGTCCTTCGTCGTTCTGTGATTGCTATGCGGTCTTGTGTTCGACTACATTCTTCATGGAAGCGACGTAGCATTCCTTTGCGGTCCTTTGATCTCCTCTGATCTCTTGGACCCCCCATTCAGTAGGGAACTTGATGACCTGGTGATATGTTGAAGGTACTGCCTTCATAGCGTGTATCCACGGCCTGCCAAGGATACAATTATAGGGAGATGGACAGTCTAGGACTAAGAATTTAACCTGTTGGTTGATTCCTCCAGCGTATGTGGTCAGAATGATTTCACCAGTCGTGTGTTTAACCTCACCGCTGAACCCGACCAGTGGAGTTGACTTCTTGATTAGGTCTTTCTCGGTCAGATCCATTTCTTTGAGAGCATCGAGGGTCAAGAGGTTTGTCGAACTCCCTGTATCGATTAGTACTCTCCGCATTAAGCAATTACCAATGGACAAAGAGATTACCAGTCCGTCATGGTGGCTTTCCGACCCGTCGGAGTCGGACTCGTCGAATGTGACCGTCGGAAGGTTAGATGCCCTTCTTGGTTTGAGTTCCGATGCCTCGGGCTTGTCGCCTTTGCTTTCCTTGGCGTGTCGCTTGGCCGCAGAGTATGTGTTCCCACATATGTCAGACCCACCTGAAATGGTATTGACAACTTTTGTATGGACAGGAGACGGGGGTTTGTTCTGTTTTACCTGATCTCGGCGTTCCATGGTGGCTTTTGCCCGTTCCGAGATGATGTCGCGTAGGAGCCCCTGTGAGAGCAGCCTAGCGACCTCCTTTCACAGGGTGATGCACTCGTCGGTCGAATGACCGTGGTCGCCGTGGAATTTGCACCATCGACTCATGTCCTTCTTGACGTCCGGTCGGTCGCTCTTTCGGGGCCATCTTACGTCTTTTCCATACTTGTCGAAACTCTTGACAAGCTCCGACACATAAACGTTGAAGTTATAAGACTGGACCCTAGGAGGCAACACAGAGCCGTCTCTCCATTCCTGTGACCTGTCTTGGAAAGCATTTACCTGATTTGGTTCGTTTCGATTACGAGAATAGGGATGTGGACGTCTGTCTCGACGGTTATCGGAGGAATGTTTACGATCGGATGGATCGGGTCCGCGGGAGGCTTTACGCGACTCACGGTCCTCTTCCAGTCTTACCTCGGCCATAGTTTTGGCCTGAACATCTTCAAAACTTTTGCACGGGTACTTGGTAATCTCGTCGTAAAGATTGCTATCTTTGACCAAGCCTTGTCGGAAGGCTTCGATAGACGTTGTGACGTCGCAGTGGGGGATTCCCACTTTCTCTTTGTTGTACCTGTTGAGATAATTCCGGAGAGGTTCATTGTACCTTTGTGTGACTCGGTAGAGGTCACTCGATTGTTTCTCATGCTTCCGACTACTGGCGAACTGACTCTTAAAAGAGTTAACCAGATCCGCGAATGATGCAATCGTTCCCTGAGGCAAACGCATAAACCAAGTTAGTGCGGGGCCCGCGAGGGTTGTGCCAAAGCTTTTGCACATGACAGCCTCGCGGCTCTCCCTTGAAACAGATGCAGCCATTAGCTTTTGTTTATAGAGAGAGATATGGTCATCTGGATCGGTGGTGCCGTCGAACGTCGCCATGTTGGGGAGATGGAACTTCTTGGGGATCTCGACCCTTGCGATTTCTTCGACGAACAGGGATTCTTCGAATCCACCGGACGCTTCTCTCTCGATCGGTTGCGGGACTCCTGGGAGCCTGTTGAAGCGGTCGTCGATCGTCTTCATATGTCGGTCGAGTGTCTGCTGGAAAAGAGCCATGATATCTGGCGGATTGGCAACCTGTGTTTCGTCGATTCGGGCCCGGGCAGACCCGATCGGTGTAGAAAAGGTGACATGGTTAGTCGAAAATGGACTAGCGAAAGGAGTTCGAGACGTACCCTCAGCGTGTCCAGGACGTCGTACGTTTGGAGGCGTTGGTTCGATACTGTCCATGTCGAGGCGTGTTCGGACGCCGCCATGGATGGGCGCGTTCCTAGATCCTGAAGCCACTAATTGTACCTGTGACTTAAGAGACTCATTCTCACGGGTTAGTTGCGCAATCTCGGCTTCGGATTGGGTTGACAAAGCGGCTAGGGCTTCGGTTTTCTGACGTTGCTGGGCTAGTTCCTCTTGAAGGGCGGCCATTTTTTGAGAGAGTTCTTGGAACTGGGTTGGGGTAGGATTTTCGGTTGGGTTTTCTGTAGTTTGGGTTTCGTCTTCGAGACGTAGTTCTTGATTGTCAGTAGGAGGGTCAATAGTCATGGTTGGAAGGTTTCGGAAGGGTGATCGGCAAGTTGCCCCACGGTGGGCGCCAAATTGTTTTGGGGCGAAAAGATCGGATGACCTAAATCGCCTTAGACGGGGTAACTAGTCGATCGGGTGATAGAAAACAATCCAAGCCAAGCCAAAAATAGATAAACACAGAATAAATGTATAATAGCGTGATGATTTTATTAGATGTCGTGTTAATCAGACTGAATTGTGATACAACTTATCGTAATAAAACCAGAGATCGAGTGGGACTCGACCGATGACTTGTGAGTGGCGACCGGCAGGGGTCAGGCGTAGGCAGCCGTTAGAGAGCTGGATGGAGAGCGAGAGTGCTATTATGGTGTGTTTTCTGAGTAAGAATGCTTGTCCTGTGTGTAATTGTGTAGTCCTCTTCTTATCTTCCTCGTCGTCCTGATATGGTAAGTCTTTTACTCTTGTGACCGTTTATGCTTCGGCCGAATATTCCATCTTCAATGCTCGGAGTGATGGTGAAGATTGCGCCATTAAATCTCTGCGTTTATGGTGGTTTGAAGGCAGTGGCCGTTGCGTGATCTAGCATTTAATGCTTGGCGAGATCCTCACGATCCTGTCGGAAGGCATTCGACCAGAGACGTCTCGTCGGATCCTCTGGTGCTTTCTTCTTCGATCTTCTGATTGGCAATGGGCTTGGGCTCGACCGATTTGACCCATCCTCTCTGGAGAATCCAGGCCCAACAATCATCAACATAGGTTTCTTCAGCGGAGATAGATTTTTGAGGGCCAGATCGCGGCAGAACCACCGCAGGGCGTTGGTCATCGCCGTGGGGCGGTGGGGTCACAGTGAGATTACTGGTACCAGCCGCTGGGCCGCGGTGAGGATCGTCGTGGGGCGGTACCAGCAAGATCATACTTGAAGAGTTATATCCCAAACTCGTCTAGAACCGTCTAGAAGAGTTATATCTTTCTCTTTCCAAAAAGAAACACAAAACATATCAACTCTGAGCATTTTGTCGGGACCTTGCTAAACAAAGTCTCGTCGCCCTTCACCTTGTACTGATTTGGATCCTGGCATGTGCTTGAGCACAACATTTGGTATCAGCCGGATTTGCCCTTGTATCAAAGGTTGGGGGTTCGATGATGTGAATATGGATCCCATCAATGGCTCGGTTCATGCATAAGACGAGAAGGCTGAAGTTGAAGTTGCTTTAAGTGTTTCTAGTTATTTATTTAATTTAGAAATCAATTAAATTAGCTAAGTTAGTGGGTAAAGTAGTGCTAGATTAATAGCATTTTCTTTATTAATTAAATTAGCTAAGTTAGTGGGTAGAGTTAGTGCTAGAATATTAGCATTTTCTAGCATTTTCTTTAATTCACTTTTGTAGCCTATTTAAGGCATGTTTCCCATCATTTGTAAGGTAAGCTTGAATTGAGAGAAAACAGATTTGTTTGAATTCCAAGCTTCACGTGAATGATGGCTTCTTGGTGTGTCATATCCTAGAATGCTTAAGTTCTTGTTTTGGTGTGTCATATCCAAGACGCCCTTTGGTGCGTCATATCCGAAGAAGGTTGTTTGATCTTGGTGCGTTACATCCATAGTCAATAAATATCTTCTCATATTTCTTGGTGAGTTGTATCCGAGGATTGTGAGTTGCCTATCCCAAACTCTTCAAGATCATACTTGAAGAGTTATATCCCAAACTCGTCTAGAACTGTCTAGAAGAGTTATATCTTTCTCTTTCCAAAAAGAAACACAAAACATATCAACTCTGAGCATTTTGTCGGGACCTTGCTAAACAAAGTCTCGTCGCCCTTCACCTTGTACTGATTTGGATCCTGGCATGTGCTTGAGCACAACAGGTCTTCTTTCCTGGCTCCTCCTTCAATTTCTGGTCGGGCCGCGGTAGCATCCACCGCGGGGCGTCCGGTGATTTTCTCCTTCACAATCTCGTTCTCCTCTTCAGCAATAGGAGCAACAACCAACTTCTTACCACTTCTGAGCGTAATAGAGCTCACATTCTCTCTGGGGTTCACAGTAGTCTAAGAGGGCAGGGAGTTGGAAGTCCTTTGGTCGATCTTAGTCACAGCATCAGCTAACTGACCAATTTGTCTCTCCATGTTCTTCAAACTTGACTCAGTAGCCCGCACGTGCGTGGCGAAATGCTGAGTCAAAGTTTTTAGCATCTCTTCGGTAGAAGCACCAGAGCTTTGGCCTTGAGGCCTCTGTTGGTATGGGGCTCTCTGTTGGTACTGTTGTTGTGCCGGCTGGTATTATTGTTGCTGCACTGGCTGTTGACCACCTTGAGGGTCACTCCATCTAAAACCTGGGTGGTCTCGCCCTCTCGGATTATAATTGGGTTGTCCACCAAACTGTGGTCTAGGGGGTCCATAACCTCCTATAGCATTAACTTCAGCAACACCCTCCTCTTGCAGCTGAGGACAAGCGTCGGTGGGGTGGTATTGATCAGCGCAAAGTCCACATGCCTTGACTTGTTGAGGGGCATTCTGGTTCGCCATCCTCTTCACCATCTCTTTCAGCTCGGCTAACTCGGTCAACACTGGGCTTGGTCCGGCAGGGGTCACAGCATTGACCGCCTTTCTCTGGTATGTCTTCCCAAAACTCCTAGTGCTCTCACTCATCTCCTGGAATCTCTCCATGGCTGCATCTGGTGTCAGATTCAGGATGCTTCCACCGCATGCAGCGTCAACCATCCGTCTCTCCTGGTCCAGCAGACCATTGTGTAAATAGAGGACAAGATCCTGTTTGGCGTACCCGTGGAATGGGCAGCTAGAGCAAAGCCTCTTGTACCTCTCAAGATAATCATACAGCGTCTCATCACCAGCCTGCTCAATATTGGCAATTGCCTTTTTCAAGGCATTCGCCTTCTTCGTTGGAAAGTACTTGTCCAGGAACGCCTTGTGCAGTTTATTCCAGGTATCTATGGTTCCTGGCGACAGATGATAATACCAATCACTCGCAGAGTCTAGCAGGGAGAAACCAAAAGCTCTCATCTTGATTTGGTTTTCCGTCACGTTCCTGGGCTTCATAGTCATGCAGACATTGTGAAACTTGCCCAGGTGAGAGATCGGGTCCTCTCCACTCAAACCGTGGAACTTAGGAAGATAAGCAACAACTCTCGACTTCAACTCGAAGTTCACCCCTTCACCAAGTGCAGGGATGACGACAGCCAGGGGTTGTGCTCCAATATTCGGCTCAGTCAATTCTCTCAGAGTCTCAGCCATTGCGACAGTAGGGATGTTAATTGGCTCAGTCGGCTCAACGACCTCAACCTCGACTTCTTCTTCTCCTTGATCGCATAGGTTCGCACGGAACGATCTATCGACTTCTGGATCAAAAGCTACGAGAGGAGAGTCAGTAGAACGAGTGTCGACCATAAGATAGGTCTCCACCAAAAATCAATCACAAAAACACACAACAAAACAGAAAACTTCCCCGGCAACGACGCCAAATTTGACGGTGGCTAAAAGTGTGCAATGCAAATATCGTTGATTAGCCTTATCAAAGTAAAAAGTCCTTACAGACCTACTAAACAGATGTATAGTAAGCAAGCAAGGGTCGAACCCACAGGGAAGATCTGATGCAGTATGAAATTGTGAATGACAAGTAACACGAACGGGGGTTTTAGTTATCAAGAGAACTCAAAGCAAGCAAAGCAAACAAGTTTGGTTTAGTTGAGGAAATATAATGAGGGAAAGTAGTCCTACTAGAGCGAGATCCACAGTACAGAGATATAATTTGATCACAGAAATCTATTTAATCCAAGTTCTTTTACTACCCTTATAGTTGTTCCTACCCTGATCTTAAGTACTATTGATTCTCACAGTTGTCAATAGACTTATTATTGTGCCAATGATAAAATACCACTGATTCTCATAGTTGTCAGTATACTTTACCACCAACACAGCAATAGCAATGCACACAAGGATATAGGATACATACAAATAGAAGGACGTACTAATACTCGCATGCAACTGATTCTCACTCATGATTGTACGCTCGAAACCCCTATACGCACAATCGTGTTTGCCACTAGATATGCACTCGGAACCCCTATATGCAATCCTAGCAATTGATAAAAAGCATTCAACCTAGTTGATCAGGCTAAGAAGAATAACAAGACATCAATAATCAATATAACCAAGAGAATCAAACCAACACTTATAAGGATAAGAACAAGGGATAGAAATCTCACAAACACATCAACTATACTGCTTCACACGTCTAGTAGAACAAGGGAAAGTTAGTTCTCCATCAAAGGGGATGAAAAACTCTAATGTGAAATAACGTCTAAAAAATCGTGTGTAGGTAAAAAGTCTCTAAGTGTCTATCTGTGTCTCTCTGCCTCTTAACCTAGAAAGAGGGCTTAAATAGTTTTAGGAAACTAGGTTAAACTAATGCAAGCAATAAAGGAAACAGAATAATAATAAAATAAAGTCTAAACGAAATAAAAGGAAAGTAACAGTCTTCTGGCGCGAGGCATTAAACACGGCCACCGCGGGGCGGTGAGATCCACCGCGGGGCGTCAGGCTCTCCACCGCTGGGCGGTGGCTTCCTCTGGCGCGGGGCTTCAACCTTCTTTGGGAGTCACCGCCGGGCCACGGTGAATCTAGCGCGGGGCGGTGAGCTCACTCCTTCAGCTTCTTCAGCTCCTCTTCTTCTCTTCTGCTGCTCTTCAATCCTACCAAGTGTTTGGTAGTCTTCTCCAAGTATGCTCCAGCAGCTCCATCTCCATCTAAGCTGTAAATCCTGGGATATCTTCACTTCTCTCCACAACTTCCAGATCACAGACTTAGCACTAAAACTCATCCAAAACTCATCCAAATCATGCTAATAGTTGCTAGTAAAGGTGTATGAAATAACACCTATCACAGGTAGTCCATCTGGTATAGACCGGTGCAAAAGTGGACTAGAGTGATGTGAGTACATGTGAGATGTCTAGCAAAATGAAATGAGTGGCTAGGTGAAAACCCGAGAGGGCGCCTAGGCAAGATGAGCGTAAAGAAAAAAGAGTGATTTTAGGATCATTCTGGAGGCTGGCGTAATAAGCAGAGGTGATATAAGGAGTTCGGATAGGTCACTCTGGAGCGATAAGGAGCTAGACAGGAGTTAGGAATAGATTTTTCTCGCATCACTGGTTTTGGTTGTTTGGAGCTGATTGTTGAGTTGTTATAGTCACTAGTTTCATGTTTGCCTGCACTTCCTGAGGCCTTAGTTTTGATGATTGGAGTATGATTAGTTTTGATTTACTCGGGACGAGTAAAGGTCTAAGTGTGGGGGAATTTGATAGGTGTCATTTCAGGCACCTTAACTAGTGATTATTGACATGATTTAGATGGAGTTTCGGTATAGATTTAGGCTAAGTCTGTAATCCAGAAAAAGAGTTAAGAAGTGAAGATATCATAGGATTTACAGCTTAATGATGGAGGAGAAGATCTGCTCAGGATTCATGGAGGAATGCTACCATCACTTGGTAGTACAGGAGAGCAGAAGATGAAGAACTGAAGAAGCTGGTCTTTGCCGCCCCGTGCCACAAGCCACCGTGACCCGGCGGTAGATCTCAGAGAAGGCGACACAACGAAGCCACCGCCCTGCGGTGGAACTCATCGCCCCGCGGTGGAGGTCGACGCCTCGCGGCCAGCAGTTCTTTTGTTTCTGATTTTAGTATTTTCGGATATTCTACTTTCTATTATTTTATTTCCTTATTTTTATTTGCTAGGTTTAGCTTATCTTTTCTGAACCTATTTAAAGAGTTTTTCGAGTTTTTAGAAGAGTACGTACGTTCTCTCTCGTTTCAATTCTACTTCTAGGGTTTGAACGAATGGAGAGCTAAACACCTTTGTTTCGCTAGACAATTGAAGCATTGCAATGAATTGGTTGTGAGATTTCTATTCCTTGTTCTATATCTTATAAAGTTGGTTTAATTCTCTCGAGCATATTGTCTATTGGTTTATGTTGATTCTTCTAGCGTAGCTAACTAGGTTTATCGATATCTATCATAGTGCTAGGGTTTGCATATAGTGGAATACGAGTGCTTACCTAGTGGCAAACACAATTGTTGCATATAGTGGAATACGAGTGCGCAATTATGAGAGAGAATTATTTGCATGTTAAGTAATAAGGTTTTCTTCTATTTGCATGTATCCTATATCCTTGTGTGCATCAATATTGCTTTGTTAGTGGTAAGGTTTTCTTCCATTGATATCGTGATAAGTCTATCAACAACTGTGAGAATTGGTAATACTTAAGATCAGGATGGGAACAACTATAAGATTGTGAAAAGAACTTGGAATAATAGTTTATAGTGATCAACCTGTTTCATCTGCAGTGTGGATATTTGTCTAGTGGAATACTTCCCCTCATCATATTTCTTCTTCTTTTAAAGCTTGCATCTCTATTACTCTGTGAATATTCTGAAACCCCCCCTGCTACTTGTTAGTCACACGTTAATTGCATACAGATAACCGACTACCTGTGGGATCGACCCTGACTTGCTTGTTATACTCTTTAGTAGGTGAATTAGGATTTCTTTGACAGGAAAATGACACCGGTTTCCGGCCTTGTCACTTTCCCCCTTTACGAGGAATTGAGCACCAAATTGACTTGGTGCCTGGTCCCTCTCTGCCAAATCGCGCTGCCTATCGCGTTGGACCAGATGAAACCAAGGAGCTACAGCGCCAAGTGCAAGAACTTCTCGATCGCGGCTACGTAAGGGAATCCTTAAGTCCTTGCGCGGTCCCCATGATCCTAGTGCCAAAAAAAGATGGATCATGGCGCATGTGTGTTGACTGCCACGCCATCAATCAGATCACAGTCAAGTACAGACATCCAATATCACGCCTGGACGACATGCTCGATGAGCTGCATGGCGCGACACACTTCACCAAGATTGATTTGAAGAGCGGATATCACCAGATTCGCATGAAAGAGGGTGATGAATGGAAGACCGCATTCAAGACCAAATATGGGCTTTATGAATGGCTAGTCATGCCGTTTGGTCTCACCAACGCGCCAAGCACGTTCATGAGGCTCATGAACCATGTTTTGAGGGAATATCTTGGGAAATTTGTTGTCGTGTACTTCGATGATATTCTGGTGTACTCGCGTATTTTAGACAATCATGTAAAGCACCTTAGGCTTGTGTTAGAGTGCTTGAAACGCGAACAATTTTATGCCAATCTTGGCAAGTGTCGTTTTGCATCCGACACTACAAACTTTCTGGGCTACGTGGTCTCCAAGGATGGACTACGCGTAGATGAAGACAAAGTGAAGGCCATTCGAGATTGGCCAACACCCACCACACCAACAATGGTTAGAAGCTTCCTTGGCTCGGCAGGCTTCTATAGGCGATTTGTTCGCGACTTCAGCTCCATCGCCGCGCCACTCCATGAGCTCACAAAGAAAGGCGTCGCGGTGAATTGGAAGGAGACCCACAACCACGTGTTCAACGCGTTGAAAGAGGACTTGTGCAACGGGCCACTACTTCAACTACCAGACTTCACCAAGCACTTTGAAGTGGAATGTAACGCATCCAATGTGGGAATTGGTGGAGTCCTCCACCAAGAGAAGAGGCCCATCGCGTACTTCAGCGAGAAGCTCACATGGGCAACTTTGAATTACCCCACCTACGACAAGGAGCTCTACGCTCTTGTTCGCGTACTCAAGACATAGCAACACTACCTCTGGCCACGCGAGTTCGTGATCCACTCGGACCACGCCGCCATCAGCTATCTGAAGAGTCAAGCCCACCTAAGCCGCCGCCATGCGCGTTGGGTAGAATTCATGGAGACGTTTCCATACGTCGTTATGCATAAATAAGGTAAGGAGAATGTGGTCGCTGACGCCCTTTCTCACAGGTATGTTCTCCTTACTCATCTTCAATATAAACTCTTTGGCTTCGCGTTGATTAAGGAATTATATTTGATTGATCCATTCTTTAAGCCAATTGTAGAACACTGCCTTAGGGACCGCGAGTTTGAGACATATTTCTTTCATAAGGGGTATCTTTACAAAGCCGGGCGCTTGTGCATTCCTAGCTCACCCATTAGGCAACTCCTCATCCAAGAAGCCCATGAAGGACGCGGTCATTTTGGGATAACCAAGACTCTAGCTGCTCTTCGCGAGCATTTCTTTTGGCCGTGCATGACCACTCAGGTGACGCGATATTGCACAAGTTGTGTCACGTGTCAACGCGCAAAGTCTACTTCCCATCCCTATGGTCTCTGCATGCCATTGCCCATCCCATTAGGCCCTTTGGAAGATTTGTCTATGGACTTTATCACAGGTTTGCCTCTCTCTCGTAAGGGTAAAGATTCAATCTTTGTAGTTGTGGACAGGTTTTCGAAAATGGCCCATTTCATCGCGTGTAAGACCACACACACTTCTAGTGAAATCGCCGCGTTGTTCTTTGACAACATGGTCCGTTTACATGGGATACCTAGGTCTGTCGTGAGTGATCGCAATACAAAATTCATAGGCCTTTTCTGGAGAACACTTTGGGGGAAGTTGGGTACCAAACTTTTGTTTTCAACTAGCTACCACCCTCAAACAGATGGTCAAACTGAGGTGACCAATCGAACCCTAGGAGCCCTCCTTAGGACCATGCTGAAATCCAACCCAAAACGTTGGAAAGACTTACTTGCAATTGTTGAGTTTTCTTACAACAGGTCCAAGCACTCCGCGACAAAGCGCACCCCGTTCGAGGTGGTCTACGGAAGAAACCCAATGACTCCGCTAGACATGCTGCCGCGGCCTCTGAAGGACAATGAGCACCCTAGCACGACCAACCGCGCCGCGATGATCAAGGAACTGCATCAATGAATACGGGAGCAGCTGGCACGCCGCGCTGATCAGTATGCTACACAACACAACCGTGGGCGCCGACGCGTTATATTTGCCCCAGGGGACTTGGTGTGGGTGCATCTTCGCAAAGGCCATTTTCCGGCTAAACAGAAATCCAAGCTGGCCCAACGCGGTGATGGCCCTTTCCGTGTGGTGAAGGCCATTGTCGACAACGCATACGAGATCGAGCTCCCACCAGACTACGGTGTCCACGCGACCTTCAACGTTGCCGACCTGGAACCATACGTGGAGTCAGAATTCGATGATGGTGAAGCGGGGACGCTTCACAGCCAAGTGGGGGAGGTTGATGCGCTCTTGCCCACCATGACTGCCACCGAGAAAGAAGAAGCTATGAGCATTTACTCAGAAGGTCCAATAACAAGATCGCGCGCCAAAGCCATCGTCAACACGACACAATCCATGGTTGTCCGCGTCGTCGCCAGCCAAGGAACTCAAGAGACCGCGTTCTCTCTCAAGCGCCTTAAACCAAGTCCAAAGAATGCGTTCTCTGTCATTCTCCTCTCGACCATCCATTGAACACGATCTTTTGAATTGATTACAATATTCTGAACATTAATTATTTTAGTTATTTGTTTTGGGGCGTGTGTTCCATGCGTGTCGCGTGGACTGGCCCATTAAGCGAGACTCGGCCCATCCGAGTCCCGCTATGTACTATAAAAGGTCATCTCGACCTTCTTTACTAGGTTACGTCATAATTTAATCTAAGCTTTTGTCGAGAGCCATTTGCCTCCATCCTTAGATCTGACGTCAAACACCTCTCTTACTTCTCATCCACATTCCTCCGCTGCCGACGCTACGGCCTCCACTCGATCTTCTCGAGTCTATCTCCCTCCGCCGCCGACGCTATGGCCTTCACTCATCTCTCGAGCACCCATCAACACTGTGTTATTCCCCTGACGCGACGCGTTCCATTCATCCTATCACTGAAGTGACTCGTGCGACTTCCTACCGAGGTCATCGATCCGGCATTCACAAGCAGGAATGCATCATTTTGCATCAATACACATCCTAACCCATTCTTTGAAGCGTCACTATAGACCACATAACCATCAGTTCCTTCTGGTAGCGCTAAAACTGGTGCGGACGTCAGGCACTTTTTCAACTTCTGAAAACTTGCCTCGCACTTGTCGTCCCATATGAACTTCTTATGGACCTTGCGGAGCAGCCCGGTCATGGGTAGAGCGATCTTTGAAAATCTCTCCATGAACCGTCTGTAATACCCTGCAAGTCCCAAGAAACTGCGCACCTCCTTCACGTTCTGAGGTCGCTTCCAGTCGGCTACCGCTTTGATCTTCTGAGGGTCAACCATAACCCCATTCTTATTGATCACGTGGCCTAATAAAGCCACTTCCTTAATCCAGAAATCACATTTAGACAACTTAGCATATAGCTGATTTTGTCTAAGGACGACAATGTGATACGAAGATGCCCCTCATGAGCCTCCTCGCTCAGAGAATAGATCAGGATATCGTCGATGAATACCACCACGAACTTGTCCAGGTACTAGTGGAAACATCTGTGCATCAGATCCATGAAGACTGCCAGAGCATTTGTAAGCCCAAATGGCATGACTACGAACTCGTAGTGTCCATATCTCGTCCGGAACGCAGTCCTCAGAATGTCTTCCTCACGAATCTTGAGCTGATGGTAACCAGATCTTAGATCGATCTTGGAAAAGACTTTTGCTCCCTGCAGTTGATCCAAAAGATCATCTATTCTTGGCAACGGATACTTATTCTTGATAGTGACCTTGTTCAACTCTCGATAGTCGATACAAAGTCTGAATGATCCATCCTTTTTCTTGACAAATAAGACAGGAGCGCCCCAAGGCGATGCACTCGTCCTTATATATCCTTTCTCGAGTAGGTCCTCAAGTTGTTTCTTCAACTCTTGCATCTCCGCTGGATCCATCCAATAAGGTGCTTTAGAAATCGATGAGGTTCCAGGCTCGAGATCAATAGTGAACTCTACATCACGATTCAGAGGTAATCCGAGAATTTCATCAGAAAAAACATCTGGATACTCGCATATGACAGGAACATCGTGAACTGAAGCCTCATCCTTCTTGGGCTTATCCAGATAGCACAGGTACCCGACACAACCTTGTCGAAGTAGCTTACACGCAGTCATCGCATTGATGAGCTTTCCGTTATCAGCGTCATTATGACCCTTGAACTTGCACACAAACTGGCCCTCAGATGAAACTGTCACTGTCCTTGAGTTGAAATCGATTATTGCCCCGTGACGCGTCAGCCAGTCCATCCCGATAATGATGTCGTATAGAGCCATGGCTATACAGATCAAGTCCGCTTCGAACTTCCGACCTTGAATAGTAATAGGAAACTCCGGCAGACGCTTGGTCCCTACTAATTGTTCACCATTGGGAAGGTTCACCACAAATGGTTCGCAAGATTCATTGCACTTCAACCCTAACTTATTTACACACTTTTCCGAAATAAAGGAATGAGTGGCACCAGAATCAAACAATATACACACGGATGTAGAGTGAAGGTATAGAGTACCTTGAGCAAAGTGTTGGGTCCGTCAGCCTCGCGCATCTCATACAGCCGCTGACCCTGACCCACTGGAACAACTAGGGCTTTCCCCTTGTTCTGAGCAGTTGTCTGCATCGAGGTACTCGGAGCCCCAACATGCTTGAATCGGGGTCGGTTGTTATGGCTAACTGACCCTTGTTGCGACTCAGCCTCCTTCTGCTTCTTCTGAGGACAAAAAGTTTGCAAATGCCCCTCCTTACCGCATGCAAAGCACGTCCTCCTACCCTTCGGGCACTCATTGCTCTTATGCCCCGGCGTTCCACAGTTATAGCACTGAATCGGGTTCTTGCCCTGGCCCGAGCGTTGAGTAGGACCTGACTGCATCACCTCAGTTCTTGCCCGACCAGACTTGGCAAAATGCGACGGTGGCGCGGGTTGTTTAAACCCACTAGCCTGAGGCTGGCTCTGCGCCGGTCTCTGGCGATTGCGCTTCTTTGCCGAGTCCTCTAGAGTCACTTCCACCTTGTAGGCAGCGTCCACATACTGCTCCAGAGTAGAGCAGCCATGGCGCACTATCAACGGCTTGATGTCTGGGTTCATCCACTCATGGAAATTCCAGATCTTCTACTCCTCGCTTGACACTTCTGGTCCAGCATATTGCAACAAGTGATTGAACTTTGCAGCAAGCTCAGTCACCTTCAGCCCATCAGTCTTAGGGTAAAGGAACTCCTTATGTTTCTCTTCCCTCATAGCACGGGAAAAGAAACGGTCAGTCATCTTTGTCTTAAACATACCCCAGTTCAACGCTGGATGCTCGGCTAAACCGGTGCTCTCCCACCATTCGCTAGCCACATCCTTAAGTTGAAGAGAGGCAATGTGCACTTTCTCAGCCTCAGTGCAATCGACGTTTCTGAATAACCGTTCCATATGCGAGAACCAATACGCCACCCTGACGGGTTCTCCGGTACCGTCGTAGCTGTCAAGCCTCATTGAGATAATGGCCTTTAAGGCCCGACCGTAGTTTCCTCTAATCCTGACGGCATCGACCTGAGGTACATGATCCACTGGCTCCTCAAATTCAGGAATAACCTGAGGAACTGGACCACCTTGCGCTTGCGGTGCAACTGGCCGAATTATCTCGGTGATCGCCTGTATAACAATCCCCCGAATGGCCTCTATGCCCGCAGCATCGAACACAACCTGAGGGTTAGCCTGAACATGGCTATTGCCTGCGGGGTTATTGTGAGAGGCAGACTCTCTCTCATCCCCCTGATTAGCGGCACTTCTCAGGTTCAACCTTGGGTTGTTACTCGGCCCAGCACCAGCACGGGCTGTGTTTCTTGTGTTCACCATCTGTTTGCCGATTAATTTTCCAAGTATTTCACAACATTAATATCACACTTTAAAAACGCACAATATATGAAATTGATTCGGAGTAGATCAAACTGGAAACTTTATTGATGAAACGAACTGAAACCATGTTTGATAAGTTTTACAATTATCCTCCTAAACGATGAGACAAAATTGTTAGGAGGCTAAGGCTCTAAAACAACGAAAAGCAAAACAACTAGAAACGATCACTACAACTGGCTACTGTCCCCCTCGAGGTGCCTTGAAGAGATTTCTGTACTCATCAGACCTTCAACATCTCTTCGGAGGTGATCTATCCTCGGGTTCCGGAGCTGGCCTTCTCGGGCTACTAAGGCCCGAAACACTTGGCCCCTCCATAGGAACGCTTGGCCCTTCACCAGGCATAGGTACACTTGGCCCCCACACCAGGGCTCATCATCGGCTCTCCGGGTGCGTGAGTAGGATGCGGACCCATTGGCGTATCCAATGGCTCATACTTCACCCTATCAACACCGGATACCCCAAGTGCCTCCCAAGTAGCAGGGGACAACGGTGCGTACTCATGAAATGGTGGAATCTCCGGACTAGGGAAGATGAACTGCATCCCCGGATCTTCTCCGTCCACAAGCAGGTGCTCTAGACCCAGATCATAGTCGTACTCCTCGAGGTCCTCCTCGGGGTCTTCCTCAGGATCCTCTTCAGGGTCCTCATCATGATCCTCTTCAGGGTCCTCCTCTGGGTGTTCTTCAAGATCCTCCTCGGGATCCTCCTTGGGGTCTTCCTCTTCGAGGTCTTCATCGGGATCCACCATCTTGTCAGATATGAGAACCACCGACTCCTTGAGGACAGTCTTCTCCTCCTCCTGAGGACTATCCGGAATCCCGACCTGAGCACACTCTGGAAGAATAGGGGACTCCAGCTCGGCCTTAGGTGGTGGAGCTACCTCAGCGTCCCTCCTTCCCTTGAGTTGCGATACGACAGCACCCATTGCCTGCGAGGTGACAAGAGAGAATTAGAACTTTCTAAATATAGAAGCTAACTTTATATATTAGACAGAAGAAGAAGGCATGACTAGAATGGCATAGGTTTCAAAATATAACATTTACCTAGAAAGTATTATTTGTTTAAAATTTTGACTTTAGAAATAACCAATAAATTTCTTTACCACAAACGAAGAATGGTTTATAAAATTTTGTTTTAAGTAAAACGATTTGAAAACCTAAATCATTTTAAAAAAAAACTTTTGGCTCTGATACCAAATCTGTAACACCCCCAAAATACCTTTGGAAATATTACCGTCAGTGACCTCAGGATACACACCCGGGGCTACTCAAGGCTTACCGTTTTTATAACAAATAATATAATGTTGTAAACTTTATTAAATAACATGGAAGTTGTCCATATAATATTCAAACCAACGTCATAGGTTACAACGGATAACGAAACCGAATACAAAAATGTTTAATATAGCGAAAGTCTTAAGAATTATTAAACGCCATGAAGGGGTTTTGATCTGAGCGATCTCACACCATGATCTTCAACCTTGGAAAAATACTTAAATCATCATCTGCCCTCAACATCGGATTCTGGCCTTCACGGAAGAGGAAGTTTACCTGATGTGCCGTATGAAACGGATGACACTAGCCAACCATGCAATGAATAAAAACCGGTTGATTAGTCTAATGAAAGATTATACAAGGGTACAAATAAAAAGGTTCTAAGTAGTCGTATTAGGTTACACCCATCGCTTCTCGAATAATAGCCGATGACGACGGTGAACCTCAATACTTCTACAGAAACATGAGAAAAGGAATGATCAAGAGAAGACTCCAAAGGAATTGAGTCTTATGGGAAACGTATAAAGAGAATACTCCAAAGAAGTTGAGTCTTATGGGAAACGTATGACAAGTGTTTGGGAATGTTCAAGTTTTCACACCAGTTTAAAACACGACCTTGATTATTTGGGTCCACGACCAACCTCACCGCGCAATGCGAATCCAGATTGGAAAGAAGACTTACTCTAACAAGAGTCCGAGTGGTTTCCACGTTGTACTCCTCGCCCGAGGGTATATTAATTATGTGCGTAAAAGCACTTATCTTATTTAATTCCAAAACATACGTTCACGTTACAGCTTTTAATCCACATCATCTCGATACGAGAGATATTTATGGGAATAAATCCCGATTGTTGGCACCAGCTGAGTGCACCTACCATGTATAAGGGTACGGTCATGACTAGAAAGTACTAGGGCAAAATCCTCCTAATACCGGTTATAAAGAAACGACTAGACCTCGCAAGGTACATAGCGTTCCTACGAATACTCGTTCTAACTACACATGTAAGTTCATACATAAATCCACACCAAAACCATTATGGTAATATCATACATAATAGGACGTTGGGCCTTTTTCCCAACCATTTATACAATTTACCATTTGGCAAAAAAAATGTCATACATAGTAGCGTTGTTTCTAGCAATATATACAACCTATTATAGATTCATATTTTAACACTTTGTTTTACTAAATCTGTTCCCAAACAGAAAACAACAACTTTTATCCCATCTTAATTAACAATCAATTAATTGATAATCAAGGGAAACATGGAATAATGAGCAAGAGTGAACCGCCACTTGCCTTAGTCTAGACGAATCGAAGAGGTCGGGTTTCGAGATCTGGAGACTTGAATCTGAGTACGGATTCCTACGACGACGGTGAGATATAAGACGGAACCCTAAGTTAGATACGATACGACACAAAGATACGAAACGAAATGAATAAACAAAATGAACGAAGGGAAAAAGGGCCTAATCTGCGGCCGTGGTTGCCAAGGCCGTGATCGCGCTTGCTGGGCAAGTCCACGGTCGCGGTTGGCATATCCGCGGTCGCGGTTTCCTGGGCCAAGCCCGCGGTCGCGGTGGATGGAGCCGCGGTCACGGATCTCCATCCCGACGCGAGGCTAGGTGGCTCCGAACCCTTATCGACAACGACGAGGCTTGCTTCACCACCGCGTATCACCACCACTCCAAGGCTTCCAACGACACCTTCGGCGACCACTAGAACTCCGGCGACCACTGAGAACTCCGGCGACAACGAAAACAAACGAGAGAGAGAGAGATGGAGCTTGATGGATGATGGAGAAGAGGCTGCCACGCCCCCCTTTTATAGCCATGGAGGAGCAGGCATTCACCCCCACACTGGCAGACCAATCGGTTCGCATCCCCTCTACCGGCAAACGTTGAAGAACGTGGGGAAAATCGAGTGTCGGCCTTCTGGAAGCTCGAGGAAGAATAAGGTGAAACAGAGACCCGCGATCGCAGTTTCAGAACCGCGATCGCGGTTTGCCCACAGGCAAAATCGCGCTCGCAGTAGTTCCGTGCTCGCGTCTCTAGGTCTTTGGTTGCGGTCTTTGATCGCGGACATACTAAATTACCCATTTAGCATTCCATAATTAATTTAAGATCCCATTTTCTCAATAACGTATATCAACACGTTAAAAGAATCTTACAGAGATTACAGAAATTGCCCAAAGCGTCTTTCTTACCAAACGATAGTTTGGGACTTTTAGGGGTTATTACAACGCCAAGGTGTCCACAGCTCTTGTTCGCAAGAGTCAACGTCGCCATGGGGCGAAATCGAAGGCGAAGGCTGAGGTGGACGACGTGAAGGATATGAGTCACAAAGGAATTGTAAGGGAATTGTTACTGGATTCCGACTTTCTAAAGCAGAATGCACTGGGGGATGTTGTGTCACTGCTTGAGGCTCAGAAGTGGGATCACTTGTTTGTTAAGGAGGAGGACGTTGATGAAGACCAGCTCAGGGCCTTCTACTCTTCATATGTCATTGAGGTTCGACCCCACGCAATTCTGGGTAGTTATACGCTCGAGGGCACCACCCATGTGTTCTCTAGCATGGAACTGAGTCTTATTTTAGGGTTTCCTCATGCTGGCTACGGTGAGTATCCAAAGGGGCGTTGGCCAAAAGATTTCCCTTACCATGAGGCGGTTTGTCGTGTTGCTGAGATTGCGTCTCCCCTTGAGTCTGGTGCATTGGATACCTCTACTATGTCTGTTGTCAACAAGGTATTGTTCCATTACCTCATCTGCATATCACTCCAAGGGAACAAAAGAGAAAAAAGTTGTTGATTGTTTTAGGGCGAAAAGATCGGACGACCTAAATCGCCTTAGACGGGGTAACGAGTCGACTGGATAATAGAAAATCAATCCAAACCAAAATAGGCAATCAACAAGCAAAGAAAAGATACGAAATATCGAGGAAATTGATAGATCTATTGATGATTGAATTAGGTCGAAGTACAACTTATCCTTAGAGAACAAAGGATCGGATCCTATCCGACAGGTGTTTCTATGATACAACCGGTAACGATCGAGCAAGATTCCGAGGAGACTGCGCTAGAGCGGGTGTACTCGTGAGTTCTTTTCAAAGTAATCCAATGGATACTGGATGCAGACGTGTGTCCTCTTCCTTGCCTCGTCATGATCTATATATGGTAATTGTCATCTTGTGTCCGTTATTCATCTTTTTGCAATATCTCCTATTAATTCCGAGCGAGATCTTCGGGATTTGCCCTTGATTGCTAGCATAATCTTCGTGTTTAATTCCATAGCCATTGCCATCGATCGAGCATTTAATTCCCTGGGCGAGATCTTCGGGACTGGTCGGATCCTTCGCGTCTGTGGAGCGTCCGACGTTTCCTTTCGGTCTCTCTTGGCCTTCGACCTTGCTCGGATTCCGGCCCAATCCGTTGGTTTCGATCCTTCTAGAGAATGTTGGGCCCAACAATAGCCCCAAGTTGTTTTGGGCTCAAGGCAGCTGCAAGATGGAGTCCAAACAACTTCCATTCACATAATCTCCACCTTCCGATCTTTGGCGCGGCAGGCGAGGGCTACGTGGCGATAATCCCGTGGCACGATGGGACGTTTCTGCAACCTGCCGACTCCCTCCATAAATTCGAATCAGCCTTCTGACGATTTGGCTTCATCTTTCTCCTTTGTTTCTTCATCTGGTAGTTTTCTCTAGGTCTCAAAAAATTGCTTTTCGATTTCCCCCTCTTTCTGTTTTGGAAATGGTTTCCAGCGAGTCTTCTGAATCGTCTGCTACTCGCTCGAACTCGAGCAAGAACGAGGTCCCCCCCCCCCCTTTTCCTTCTAAAGGAGGCAGACGCTCTGACGGGGACTTTGTCAGAGGCGGAGTTGGAGCAGATCCTCCAAGTCGGAGGCTTTCCTCCTAAGACGGTCGCGAGGTTGCCGCATCCGGACGAGAGGGCCGACGCTCGCTATGAGGGATGGATTTGTTTTTATGCTTACCCGTTTAGGATTGGCCACAAGTTTCCGTTTTCTCCCCTCGTTAGGGATTTTTTAGCGACACTGGCGCTTGTGCCGTGTCAGGTTATGCCGCAGGCGTGGCGGATCCTTATGGTTTTAGACTTGTTGAATGTCCAGTCCGGGGCCGGTTTTAACTTCGATGCCTTGTGGTACAACTACTCCCTGGGGTCGAAGAGTTCTTCTCGCGTCCAGTTGCGTATTCGTCCGGGTCGGAAGCCCTTGGTGTTTAATTTAGATGTAAATGACCGTGGATAGGGGTCGAAGTTCTTCTTCGTCGAGCGTTCGTCTCTAGAGAAGGGGGGTGATTGTTCGTTTTTGCTGTCGGAGTGGCGAGTTGAGACTATGTATTCGACCTCTCTTTGCATGTCTTATGTGTTTTAACTCCTTGCTTAACTCTTCTTTTTTGTAGTCCCTGAGGCTGAAGAGTTGGAGGTAGATACTTAGTCAGAGGGCCTGTCGAAGATCATCCTTAGTATCCCTGTATCAGAGCGGAAGTTTATGAACGTCAACTTGTTGTCGACTTCCTCCACCACTCAGGACGTCATGTCGAATGTTTCGTCTTCTCGGGTCAAGTGTGAGTTTTTCATTTGCCTTGTGTATTTCTTTTTCTTTCGTATGCTCGTGTTTTATGTTTTGTCTTGTCAGCATCTCCGGCTGGTCGGTCGAGTGCCCGTTTGAAGGAAGTGTCCGGGAAAGGGCTTATAGAGCAAAGGCTGGCGGCTAGGGCCTTGTCGAATAAATCGACGCCGGTGGAGTCGTCGCTCCCGGCCAAAGTTGGCTCGAAAAGGAAGGCAGGGGCATCTTCTGGCGATGTGAAGGTGGTGAACACTCCAAAGAAAAAGGGGACGGCTGCTCGTGGAGTCGAGAAGATTGACGCGGTCGGTCAATCGATTGCCGAACTCTTTCATTCTCAGGACCCGACTCTGAAGTCTGAAGTTGACGACGTCTCTCCTTTGGACTGTATTGGTGAAGCGGGGTGCTCTGTGTGGAAGGTAAGTCGTCTTGACTATCTCAATTTTGTTTTTTTTCTTTCTCGTAGTCGGGTGAAACCTTGATTGGTTTTGTCTTTTTCCAGACTTTTCAGTATCTCTTAGAGGCGTATTCTGGTGTCAATGAAATGGTTGCTAAGGCCGAGGACAGGGCTGCTAGGTCAGAGTCCGACCTGGCATCTTTGAAGACCAAGTTGGAGGGAGCTGAGAGCCGTTGTAGGGACGTCGAGCGCCGCTTTGCCAGGGAGTTGAAGAATTGCCAAGATGACTTGGACGTTTGTCGGAAGGAGATTAGCGAGAGTCAGTCGGGTGTCGAGGAGAAGGTGAAGCAGGCTAGGATCGAGGATGGTCGGATTGCAGGCGATGTAAGCGCTTTTTATGCGTTGAAGTCGCGAATTGAGATGATCGAGGAGTTCGAAGAGGGCAAGCAGGGTACCTGGGATTTGAAGACGGAGAAGGAGACCATGGATTCCCTGTGTCCGAAGGGGAATCCAGGTTTGGAGCTTTTCCTTCTGGCTGGCGTCGGAGAGGAATCCTTGGACGGAAGCACCGGTGAGCCCCAACCTTCTCCCGACATGGCCCCTGCCGAAGGTGATGTTGCGAACCCTAACCCTTGACTGTTTTTCATATTTGACTTGTGGTCCCACATGTGTGTGGGTAGGATGTTTTCTGTTTTGGCGACCCGTCCACCATCGCGGGTCACAGAATGTGTTTTGTGGATGATTTGAAGTCTTATATGTGTGTAGGCGAACAATGTGTTTTGGCGACCCGTCCACCATCGCGGGTCGCATATTTGTAAAAAATGCTTAGGCTTTTATTTAATGCAATCTGTTTTACAAAGGATCGTACATTTGTATGTTCTTACGCTTCGTCAGACTTTTTTAGAGAAGTTTGTTGCTGACGCTTTTGATTTGTATGTCGGGTCTGCCCGTGTGCTCCGTCGAGTAGGGATTGCCGTATGTATATGAAGAAGGAGGCCTGCAAATGTATGTGTTTATGTTTAGTCATGACTTTAAGCCGAGGAGGAAAAGGAATATGTTTCTATCGCGTAAATGTAATAAGGTGTCTTAACCTTATGTATTGTGTAAGGCAGGCGGTGTGCCGACGTGCCTGTGTTGTTCATCTCCCCGTATTCCGATCGATCGTGTAAATGTAGTGTAAGCGCTTTTGTTTGTGACTGGATCCAGTGTGTATGTTGATGTCATCCTTACTAGATATAAATGCTCAGTTTTAGGAAATAGAGTTATGCTTGTGACAACAAGTAATGTACGATAGGTGAAAGGACATTTAACGCCTTACCTTAATAGCTTAGAAGTGGTATAACTTTAGGTGTGTTGTGTTCCAACTTCTCGGGATTGGTCGTCCGTCTTTGTCTTCCAATTGATATGCTCCTTGTCCGACTACTTCTTTGATTAGGTAGGGTCCTTCCCACTGAGGTGCGAGCTTTCCGTCAGTCGGATTCTTGGTGTTCTGGAATGTCTTCCTAAGGACCCAATCTCCAACTTTAACGACCTTGGCTTGAACGTTCTTGTTGTAGCTTCTTGCGACCTGTTGCTGGAACTTGACCATTCTAATCCTGGCTTTTTCTCTAGTCTCATCCGCTGTGTCCAAGTTGTTTGCTAGTTCGACGTCATTCTGTTCGTTCGTCTGAAGGCTGTAATGAGTTGTTGGAACCAATAGCTCGGCGGGGATGACTGCTTCGCTTTCGTAGACGAGTGAGAATGGTGACTGTCCGGTCGCGTTCTTTGGAGTGGTCCTGTCGGACCAGAGAATGAACGGGAGCTCGTCTGCCCATTTTCCTTTAGCCCCTGTGAGGCGTTTCTTGAGGTTGTTGATGATGATTTTGTTGCTAGACTCGGCTTGTCCGTTAGATTGTGGATATCGAGGGGGTAGAGGTGACCAATTTGATGTTCCATTGGTCGCAAAAGGCTCGAGTCTTATGACTGATGAATTGGGAGCCATTGTCGCACACGATTTCTGATGGGACGCCAAATCTGCACAAGATATTGCGTTTAATGAATGAAATGACGTGTTGATCTTTTACCTCTTGGTAGGCTTCAGCTTCGATCCATTTAGAAAAGTAGTCCGTCATGGCAAGAAAGAAGACTCGTTGACCCGACACAGGTGGGAGTTTTCCGACGATGTTCATCCCCCATCTCATGAAGGGCCACGATGCTAGAGTCGGATGTAGTAGTTCGAGGGTTGGTGAGGAACGGGTGCGCGTCGTTGGCAGGCATCGCACTTCTTGGTGTACTCCATTGCCTCTCTATTCATCGTGGGCCAGTAGTATCCGTTTCGCAAGGCTTTTCCCGAGAGGCTTCGCTCGCCGGTGTGGTTCCCACATTCTCCTTCATGTAACGATTGTAAGATACGTCCGACTTCTGGAGTCTTGAGGCATCGTAGGAGTATCCCTGTGACAGATCTTTTGTACAAGATGTTATTTATAATATCGAAAGAAAGTGCTTGCACCTTTAGCCTTTTTGCCTCTGTTTTGTCGTTGGGTAGGATGCCTTCTTTTAGCCATTTGATGTAAGGTAACATCCAGTCGTCATGATTGCTGACAATGTCTTCTTCCGGCCGATCGCTTATCTCCATCGCGACAAGTTCATCCAATGGTGCGACCGATTCCTTAGATGTTTTTGGAACAGCTGGTGTCATGACGTGTGCCAGTGGGATATTTGGAAATTCCTTTGGGTCCAAGACGGACCCTAGATTGGCTAATGCGTCAGCTTGAGAGTTGAGATCCCTGGGCATTTGCCTGATGTCGAATGTTTGGAATAGGTCGTGCGCCAAGATGAGCCCGAAAATGAGTGCTTCGTATTCAGCTTCGTTGTTGGTCGCGTCCCAATTGCATCTTACGGCCTGGGCTATCTTGTCCCCTTGTGGCGATTTCAGCACGACCCCTAGCCTTGATCCTCTAGCGTTCGACGCACCATCAGTGTGGAGCTCTCACTTACCCGTTTCCTCTGTTGTGAGTAACTGTGTCATTTCTTTGGCGGCTTCTTGTTCTAGGGTCCGGCTGAAGTCTGCCACAAAGTCAGCCAAGGCTTGCGACTTGATCGCTATTTTGGGCTCGTATTCGATGTCATAGCCGTTGAGATGTATGGCCCACTTGGCCATCCGTCCTGTGAACTCAGGTTTCCTCATGATTGCTCTCATGGGATGATTAGTGCGGACAATTATAGTATGGGATTTGAAATATGGTTTGAGTTTATTCGACGCCATTACCAGTGATAGTACGAGTTTTTCTAACGATGAGTACCTTGTTTCTGACAATAGTAGCGTTCGACTGACATAGTAGATTGGCGATTGCTTGCCATCTTCTTCTCTGACCAGTACTGCGCTCACGGTGGACTCCGATACTGCTAGGTATAACAATAATGGCTCGTCATCTTTGGGTTTGGTTAGCAACATGGGACTGGCAAGGTATTTCTTTAGGTCCTGAAAGGCAACTTCGTGCTCTTCCGTCCATTGGAAAGATTTGTTTTTCTTGAGAGCGTCGTGAAAGGGTTTACATTTGTCGGATGACTTCGAGATGAATCTGTTCAGAGTTGCTATCCGACCTGTCAACTTTTGCACGTCCTTGACGCATCGAGGGGATCGGAGATTGATGAGGGCCTTGACCTATTCTGGGTTGGCTTCTACTCCTCTTTGTGTCACCATGTATCCCAAAACTTTCCCTGAAGAGACTCCAAAAGAACATTTAGTGGGATTTAATTTCATGTTTAAGCGTTTAAGTACCTCGAATGCTTCCCTCAAGTGTTCAATGTGGTCTTTCGTTTGCTTTGATTTGACTACCATGTCGTCGAGGTAGACCTCCATGGTGTCCCCAATCTGATCTTTGAACATCTTGTTGATCAGTCGTTGGTAAGTAGCCCCTACATTTTTTAGTCCGAAGGGCATTACTTTGTAACAATAGATACCTTGGCTCGTGATAAATGTCGTTTTCTCTTGGTCTTCTGGTTCCATGAGGATTTGATTGTAGCCACTGAACGCGTCCATGAAGGTTAACATTTCGTGTCATGCCGTCGCGTCGACCATGGCGTCGATGTGAGGGAGTGGGAATGAATCTTTAGGGCAGGCTTTGTTGAGGTCGGTGAAGTCGATGCAGACTCTCCACTTGCCATTTTTATTTTGGACTACGACCACGTTGGCTAGCCACTCGGGATAGTTGACTTCCCTTATTTTTCCTATTTCCAACAAGCTCTTGACTTCGTCTTGGACAATCTTGTTTCGCTCTGGGGCGAATTTCCTGCGCTTTTGCTTTACAGGGGGGTGAGATGGATCTACGTTCAATCTATGGGTAATAATGTTTGGAGATATACCGACCATGTCTTCATGTGACCATGCAAAACAATCAGTATTGGATTTCAAAAAATCAAGAATTTGTTGTCTGGTCGAGTCATCCAGGTCTGACCCGACCCTTACCGTTTGGTTTGGCTTTGAAGGATCTAGTAAGATCTCATCAAGTTTTTCCATTTCGGGTTCGACGTATCGATTAGGTCCTTCTCCAATATGTGATTGCTATGCAACCTTATGCTTGACAACGCTTCTCATGGAGGCGACGTAACATTCCCTGGCCGCCCTCTGGTCTCCCTTGATTTCTTGGACTCCCTACTTGGTAGGGACCTTGATAATTTGATGGTACGTCGAGGGTACCGCCTTCATAGCATGTATCCATGGCCTGCCAATAATGTAATTATAGGGAGATGGGCAGTCTAGGACTAGAAATTTCACTTGTTGATTGACTCCTCCGGCGTACGTTGCGAGAACGATTTCGCCGATAGTGTGTTTAACTTCGCCACTGAATCCGACTAGTGGAGTTGATTTCTTGATCAGGTCATCTTCACCCAGACCCATCCCTTTGAGGGCATCCAAGGTCAAGAGATTGGTCGAACTTCCTGTATCGATTAGTACTCTACGTATCAAACAGTTCCCGATAGATAAAGAGATTTCCAGACCGTCGTGATGGTTTTCCGACCCATCGGCATCGGACTTGTCGAATGTGACTGTCGGGAGGTCGGAGACCTTGGTTTGTCTGAACTCCGGCGTTTCGGGTTTATTGCCTTTGCTTTCTTTTGCATGTCGTTTGGCTACGGAGTATGTGTTCCCACATACGTCTGATCCCCCTGAAATGATATTCACAATTTTTTATGGACAGGAGATGGGGGTTTATCTTGTTTTACCTGATCTCGTCGCTCCATGGTTGTCTTGGCTCGTTCTGAGATTACGTCGCGCAAGAGCCCCTATGCGAGTAACCTGGCGACCTCTTTACGCAAGGCGATGCACTCATCCGTCGAGTGACCGTGGTCACCGTGGAATTCGCACCATCTGCTCATGTCCTTTTTGACGTCTGGTCGGTCGCTCTTTCGGGGCCATCTTACCTCTTTTCCATATTTGTCGAAACTCTTGACGAGCTCCGACACGGAAACACTAAAGTTGTAAGATTGGACCCTGGGAGGCAACGTTGGACCATCTCTCCGGTCTTGGGACCTGTCTTGGAAAGAGTTTACATGATTTTGTTCATTTCGATTACGAGGGTAGGGGTGATGACGTATGTCTCGACGGTTGTCGGAGGAGGATTTGCGATCGGATTGATCAGGTCCTTGGGATGCCTTTCGTGATTCACGATCTTCTTCCAAACGTACCTCGACCATGGCTTTGGATTGGACATCCTCAGAACTTCTACACGGGTACTTGGTGATCTCGTTGTAAAGATTGTTGTCCTTGATCAGACCTTGTCGGAAGGCTTCGATGGAAGTGGTGATGTCACAATGGGGGATCGCGACTTTCTCCTTATTGTACCTGTTTTGAGAGTTTCGGAGAGGTTCATTATACCTTTGGGTGATTCGATAGAGATCACTCGACTGCCTTTCGAGCCTTCGACTGCTGGCGAATTGGATTTTGAAGGAATTGACCAGATCCACGAACGAGGCGATCATTCCCTGAGGTAAACGCATAAACCAAGTCAGCGTGGGACCCGCGAGGGTCGTGCCAAAGCTTTTGCACATGACAGCCTCGCAGCTCTCCCTTGGAATAGATGCAGTCATTAATTTTTGTTTATAGAGAGAAATGTGATCGTCTGGATCGTTGGTGCCGTCGAATGTCGCCATGCTGGGAATGTGGAACTTCTTTGGGATTTTGACTCTGGCGATGTTTCCAATAAATGGAGATTCCTCGAATCCGCCTGACGCTTCTTTCTCGATCGATTGTGGAACTCCAGGAATTCTAGCGACGCGATCATCAAGTGCCTTCATGTGCTCACTGAGTGTTTGATGGACGAGGGTCATGATGTCGGGGGGATTGGTAGCATGTGGATCGTCGATTCGAGTCTCTGCTGACCCGATCGGTGTGGAGAAAGTAACATTGTTAGTTAAAAATGGATTGACCAGAGGAGTTCGAGATGTACCCTCAGCATGTTCGGGACGCCGTACGCTTGGAGGGGTCAGTTCAACGCTATTCATGTCAAGACGCGTCTGGATGTTGCTGTGGGCAGGCGTCCGCCTGGATCCGGAAGCCATTGATTGTACTTGTGACTTAAGAGACTCATTTTCACGGGTTAGTTGTACAATTTCGGCCTCGGATTGGGTGGATAAAGCAGCCAAGGCTTTGGTCTTTTGGCGTTGCTGGGCAAGTTCCTCTTGTAGGGCAGTCATTTTTTGGGCAAGTTCTTAGAATTGGGTTGGGTAGGATTTTCGGTTGTGTTTCCTTGAGCTTGGGTGTTGTCTTCGAGGCGTGGCTCCTCGGTACCGGTAGGTGGGTTGATAGTCATGGTTGGAAGGTTCCGAGATGGTGATCGGCAAGTTTCCCCATGGTGGGCGCCAAATTGTTTTGGGGCGAAAAGATCGGACGACCTAAATCGCCTTAGACGGGGTAACGAGTCGACCGGATAATAGAAAATCAATCCAAACCAAAACAGACAATCAACAAGCAAAGAAAAGATACGAAATAGCGAGGAAATTGATAGATCTATTGATGATTGAATCAGGTCGAAGTACAACTTATCCTTAGAGAACAAAGGATCGGATCCTGTCCGACAGGTGTTTCTGTGATACAACCGGTAACGATCGAGCAAGATTCCGAGGAGACTGCACTAGAGCGGGTGTACTCATGAGTTCTTTTCAAAGTAATCCAATGGATACTGGATGCAGACGTGTGTCCTCTTCCTTGCCTCGTCGTGATCTATATATGGTAATTGTCATCTTGTGTCCGTTATTCATGTTGGATCGTTAGAGTTACGTCTGAGGGAACAAAAGCTTTGTTCCCACAGAAGTTGCAGCGGATAAGTATAGCAGGAAAGATAACGAACGAACTCACGATATATAGTGGAAACCCTGATTAGCAAAACTAGCTTCTCAAGGAAAAACCACTACCTTCAAGCTTTCGCTTGAGAGGATTTTGAAGCGTGTACTTGTCTTATTGATTTCTTGCTTGATTACACTTGTATCCTGGACTTCGACATCTAAACAACCAGCTAGACTCGAAACCTCTTCTACAACGATGAATCAAACTCAACCCTCAAAGACTTACACACACCTCACTTCTTTTCTTTCTCTCTATTTTCCGTCGTCGTCGTTACATAGAAATGAATCCACACCTCTATTAAATACAACTCGGCAAACCCTAAATGTAACAAGATAAGATTTATCCAAATAAGGCAACAAGAAGATATGATTTTGTAGAGGGAATAATATCCCAGCCGTCTATATTAATTTGAAGGAAGGATTCCGTAAATTAATATATTTGGATAAGATAGAGTACTCTCTCTCCAATTATCTTATCTTAGGAAGGTTTTCCTAAGATAACACAATCGGGCTTCTCTCTCCATATCTTCTCAAATCGGCTTGATCCTTGGAGCCGAAGTCATTCATCCTTGACCGCGTGCATGATTCTGCGTTTGATTTGTTTCCATAAATGGCACGTTGGATTCTTCTTTCCATTCGCAGCTTCTCTCTTGTTCGACGTTGTTGGTCCTTCAGAGGTAACAAAGCACATGAACAGATCTTTGTTCCCTCTTCGATCCTTCGCTGCAATGGTTTCCTGAGACAACTGTCTTTGTTCCTGAAACACTTAGTACCCAGATTAGTTGAATGTTTGTCACTATCAAAACCTAAGGAATGCAACAAATTCCCCCTTTTTGATGGTGACAAACATCCTTGATAGTAAACCATATACATACGAGATAAAGACAGTTGTATGGGGAAAGGTTCTCCCTACAAGACCATAATAGTTCCCCCTCAACACAGCAACATATGAAACCATGTGCTATTCCCCCTCAACCAAAGCTACCTGTCATTTTCCCCATTTTGGCATCATCAAAAACACAGTGAAGAGTTAGAGATGAAAGATAACAGCCAGATGAACATCATTCTCAATTGCAGTAGATTGAAACACACGAACGCATACAGCATGTTAAGACGACAACACGATATGCAAGGATAACATTCATGATCAACATGCCAGTCAGTGCAAACACAAGAATCAGAGACAAGGAAGTACGAAAAGAGAGGAGTAGATGTGCTAGGGAACAAAAGAGGTGTGGGTTAGCCAGAGAAGTACGAATTAAGAACCACTGGGGCCAGCAGCTAGAGCAGAAGTATGATTAGCAATGGAATTCATCTTTTGTTCCCACTCAGAGTTGTTGCTTCCTCATTGGCGTCAGCAACCACCATAGCCTCAACTTGTAGAGGAGTGAATCTGTAGTGTCGTCTTTTCCCTTCTTTGTGTGTCTTGTGATGTTCAATTTTTATTTTATTTAACATCACTAACTTCAGCTTGCCTTCTTTCACCAGGGATTCATTCAGAGCCCACTACCTCTCACGCGTAACATTAGCTTTCGAGCACGAACCTTCCTTAGGCAGTTGTAAGCCAGCATCACACACATACCTGTCAGACCCTATCCACAGACCACAGTGGCGATAATTCATAATCTCGACTTTCCAAAAAAGTAGAAGAATGTGATGCGGGGGTAATGTTACCAGAGAGGGTGCAAAGAGCATCACACAAACCATATATGAAATTTTTTAATAATGTGTAATCATGAATGAGAGGCTCCCAGATGTGAATGATTAGAGGGGCTCATAGGAAGCATCAAACATGATGGCTAAGGTAAGCTGTAGAGTCAACAATCATTTGGGCTTATAATGAGGGATCAATGCATCAAGTTGACTCTTTTGGGCCGAAGGAAATCTGATTCATGTATTAGCAAGATAGCATAGAGAGCATGCATGAAATGTTGCACATAAGTGAAATATTAGCATGAGTCTAGGCAGGTCATTCAACTAGTGATCAAGAGAATAAATGCAGACCGGGACATGATGTTTCATCCTTCACACTTTACCATGTAATATTAGCCAATCATCGAGGGAACACAACATGTAGACAGTCAGTTTAGAGAGATCATACCTAGTTCCATACGAAACTGTTCGAATGGTTCCTTGTTTAGTGCCTTGGTGAAGATGTCGGCGATTTGATCCTTAGTTCCACAGAAGTCCATTGTCACCAACCCTTTCTCCACACAGTCACGTAAGAAGTGATGTCTTATCTCGATGTGCTTGGTACGTGAGTGTTGCACCGGATTCTTGGAGATATTTATGGCACTTGTATTGTCACAGAGAATGGGAATGGAGTTTAGAAGAATACCGTAGTCGCTGAGTTGTTGTTTGAGCCATAGGAGTTGAGTGCAACAAGCAGCAGCGGCTATGTATTCAGCTTCCGCAGTGGAGAGGGCCACGGAGTTCTGCTTCTTTGACCCCCATGAAACCAGACACGGCCCAAGGAACTGAGCCATTCCAGAGGTAGATTTTCTGTCCACTTTGTTCCCTGCGAAGTCAGCATCTGTGTATCCGACAAGATCAAGGCTTCCTCCCCTTGGATACCACAGACAAAGATCATCTGTTCCCTTCAAATATCTCAGGATCCTCTTCACTGCTTTGAGATGTGTCTCTTTGGGATCGGCCTGAAAACGAGCACAAAGACATACACTATACATAATATCAGGCCTACTGGCAGTGAGATATAGAAGCGAACCTATTATTCCTCGGTAGAGAGATGGATCAATTCCTTGCTCATGTTCGTCTTTTCCCATTGGATTGTTTGGAGATATGGGAGTGGTGAAGGGTTTCGCATCATTCATACCAAACTTTTTGACGCACTCCCTGAGATACTTCTGTTGGTGCACTTTGGTTCCCTCATCTCCTTGAGAGACTTGCAGACCTAGGAAGAACTTGAGTTCTCCAACCATGCTCATCTCGAATTCACTGGCCATCAGCTTAGAGAATTTCTGAACCAGTTTATCATCAGTGGATCCAAAGATGATATCATCCACATAGACTTGGACCACCAGAATATGCTTCCCTTCCTTCAGAAGGAACAGAGTCTTATCGACCTTTCCTCGAACGTATCCGTGTGTCAGAAGGAACTGTGAGAGCCTTTCATACCAGGCCCTCGGGGCTTGCTTGAGACCATACAGAGCTTTGTCTAGAATGTAGACATTGTCAGGTTGAGTGGTGTCCTCAAAGTCGGGTGTTTGCTCCATGTAGACTTCCTCCTTAAGAACTCTATTCAAGAAGGCAGTCTTGACATCCATCTGTTGCAGCTTGAACCCATGGAAAGAAGAATACGCAATTAGGAGTCTTATTGCTTCTAACCTGGCAACAGGAGCAAAGGTCTCATCATAGTCGATGCCTTCCTGCTGGTTGTAACCTTTCACCACCAACCTAGCTTTGTTCCTTGTGACCTGACCTTGATCATCCAACTTGTTTTTGAACACCCACTTGGTTCCAATCACTGTTCTGTTCCTTGGACGAGGAACTAACCGCCAAACCTTGTTTCTTTCGAACTGGTGAAGTTCCTCTTGCATGGCGTTTATCCAGTCAGGATCCTTCAATGCTTCTCCTACAGTTTTGGGTTCTTGCAAAGAGAGAAAAGCATTGAAAGCACAGAAATTTTGTAGGGAGGAACGAGTGCTCTGAGGTGCTCCCTTTCTATAGTCAGTGACGATTAGCTTGACTGGATGAGCCCACTTTTGCTGGTAGTTGGGAACATGGAGATTGTTGATGTCGAATTCCTCTGAATCAACGTTCCCGGCACTTGAGCCTTCACCTCTTGTGCCATTAGCATTAGGATTGACATCCCTCGTTCCTTCAGCAGAAGGGCAGTCCTCAGAGGGCTCCGTTGTGCCGTGACTTGGGCTTTGTTCCCCCTGAGGTGCCTGAGATACATCAGGGGGGTAAGCATTTTCTTCATTGCCCCTTGAGTTGTTGGAATTGGGAGTTCTTGGTGTAGAGGGATCATTTTGAGTTTCTTGATCTTCAAACGTCCCACCGCTGACATTGCTATCTACAAGCTGAAAGAAATCATCTTCGGAAAGCTCGATGTTGCCTGATAGTTCCTGCACATTGTTACCAGCCATAACAGTTTCATCAAATACAACATGAACGCTTTCCTCTACCTTTCTGGTTCTCTTGTTGAAAACTTTGTAGGCCTTGCTTTGTTGTGAATATCCTACAAAAGTTCCTTCATCACTTCTGGGATCAAACTTCCCAAGAGAATCTTTCCCGTTGTTGTGGACGAAGCACTTGTAACCAAATGTGTGCAAATGAGACACATTAGGTTTCCTTCCCTTCAGAAGCTCATAGGCAGTTTTGTTCAGAAGAGGACGGATGGTTGCTCTGTTCAGAACGTAGCACGCAGCATTCAAGGCTTCGGCCCAGAAACTCCTTGGAAGACCACTTGAGATGAGAAGAGTATGCGTCATGTCTTCCAGAGTTCTGTTCTTTCTTTCAACAACACCGTTTTGCTGTGGGGTCCTGGGAGCAGAGAAGTTATGGTTGATACCTCTGTTCCTACAGAGGGATAGGAACTGAGAGTTCTCGAATTCAGTTCCATGATCAGTGCGAATAGACCCCAAGGAATGTCCAGTGCTCCTTTCGGCTGCCTTAAGCCATGACTCAAACTCCGCGAACACTTCATCCTTTGTGGAGATAAATAGAGTCCATGTGTACCTCGAATAGTCATCAACAATAACAAAGACATATGCATTTCCCCCACGGCTCTTCGTGCACATAGGCCCACAAAGATCCATGTGGACTAATTCCAGAGGACGTGTTGTACTTACATCCCTTTTTGACTTGAAGGAAGACCTCACTTGTTTTCCTTTAATCCATGCGTCACACACGTCACTTCTCATTGCTTCAACCTTGGGAAGGCCATTCACCAACTCTTGTCTATGAAGTTTGGATAGGAGTTGAAGGCTAGCATGTCTAAAGCTTTTGTGTCACAAGTCTGTCGTCTCAGCAATAGACGACAGACATAGGTCCTTGTCAGGGATAAAAGCAGGGTCGACCTTATAGACATTGTTATCGCAGATCTCTTTGAGTAAGATTTTCCCTGTACTTAGACACTCAATATGACAATCATCAGTGGTAAAGACTACCCTATTTTTTCTGTTTTGACATAGTTGAGCCACACTAAACAGATCAAACTTGAGATTATTCACTAGATTCACATTATTCACAGTGATGTGTTTAGAGAGTCTTACCATACCGATACCACAAACCTCACCCTTACTCTTGTTTCCAAAAGTTATCGATGCCCCTGAGGCTGGCTGAAGAGAAGTGAACCATTCACTGTTCCCTGTCATGTGACTTGAACATGCACTGTCAAGGTGCCAAGAGCCTTTCCTTGCTTCCTCCTCGGATTTATGAGAACCACCTTCTGATACGTTGTGACCTTTTGAGCTCATCAAGCAGATATCCTTTGAGAGAGGAGATGCTTCATCATCTGAGCTGCAGTCACCCCACTTCGCAATCCTCGTTTGTTCCTCGTTGAAGACGTGAGAAGAACCTGCCGCTTTGTTGAGGAACCTTTTTGCGAAGTGTCCGTTGTCATAGCGGTGAGAGCAGACAACCTTCTTCATGTCATTGTGAACCATGACCGAACCTTTACTGCCTTTGCTTCGAGACCATATCTTCTTCATGGCTTGAGTGATGAGAGCCACATCTACATCACCTTCTTGAGAGTCTCTATCCAAGGCATTTCCTGACGACATCTTTCCTGCAGAATCTGTAACTAAAACAAACAATCTAGAGCACCAGGCTCTGATACCAATTGTTGGATCGTTAGAGTTATGTCTGAGGGAACAAAAGCTTTGTTCCCACAGAAGTTGCAGCGGATAAGTATAGCAGGAAAGATAACGAACGAACTCACGATATATAGTGGAAACCCTGATTAGCAAAACTAGTTTCTCAAGGAAAAACCACTACCTTCAAGCTTTCGCTTGAGAGGATTTTGAAGCGTGTACTTGTCTTATTGATTTCTTGCTTGATTACACTTGTATCCTGGACTTCGACATCTAAACAACCAGCTAGACTCGAAACCTCTTCTACAACGATGAATCAAACTCAACCCTCAAAGACTTACACACACCTCACTTGTTTTCTTTCTCTCTATTTTCCGTCGTCGTCGTTACATAGAAATGAATCCACACCTCTATTAAATACAACTCGGCAAACCCTAAATGTAACAAGATAAGATTTATCCAAATAAGGCAACAAGAAGATATGGTTTTGTAGAGGGAATAATATCCCAGCCGTCTATATTAATTTGAAGGAAGGATTCCGTAAATTAATATATTTGGATAAGATAGAGTACTCTCTCTCCAATTATCTTATCTTAGGAAGGTTTTCCTAAGATAACACAATCGGGCTTCTCTCTCCATATCTTCTTAAATCGGCTTGATCCTTGGAGCCAAAGTCATTCATCCTTGACCGCGTGCATGATTCTGCGTTTGATTTGTTTCCATAAATGGCACGCTGGATTCTTCTTTCCATTCGCAGCTTCTCTCTTGTTCGACGCTGTTGGTCCTTCAGAGGTAACAAAGCACATGAACAGAGCTTTGTTCCCTCTTCGATCCTTCGCTGCAATGGTTCCCTGAGACAACTGTCTTTGTTCCTGAAACACTTAGTACCCAGATTAGTTGAATGTTTGTCACTATCAAAACCTAAGGAATGCAACAATTCATCTTTTTGCAATTGCTCCTATTAATTCCGGGCGAGATCTTCGGGATTTGCCCTTGATTGCTAGCATAATCTTCGTGTTTAATGCCATAGCCGTTGCCATCGATCGAGCCTTTAATGCCCTGGGCGAGATCTTTGGGACTGGTCGGATCCTTCGCGTCTGTGGAGCGTTCGACGTTTCCTTCCGGTCTCTCTTGGCCTTCGACCTTGCTCGGATTCCGGCCCAATCCGTTGGTTTCGATCCTTATAGAGAATGTTAGGCCCAACATTGACCTTGGATGTGGTCCTTCTCGCCAAGCTGCTTGAGAAGGAGCCTGTCAATCTGTTGCGAGTGATGATGCAACACATGGCTCATGCGCGGAACACTGATCGCCATGCTCTTCCGTTCTGGATGTAAGTAATCTCCACAAGATGCAGTTTGTCCTGAGAGAAGGAGTTGGTTGGATTAAGGAAGAACCAGAGCCAGTGGTTGAGGTTGATAATGATGAGACTGATGGTGCAAACTCTGAGGGGGAACAAAAGGATGACCCTGATCTGCGAAGGGCCGTGAGGAGTTTTGATGCGAACAACCCCTGAAGTGTCGTTTGCAATTTGCAGGATCTTGGATTTGATGTGACCTTGTCCCCCATGTCAGCTGGAGAGGAGGTAGACACCATGAGACATCCGCCTTGAGACTCCTCTACAGCTACAGCTATTCCGAGCTAGATTTAGGAGACTTGTTATTTCTAGTTCTTACTATGTTTAGACATTACTTCTTTAGTACTTCTCTATTTACAGTTATTTCTATTTTTAATAGCTGCTATTTCTGGGTGGTTTCCGTTTATGTTAAATGGGCCGCCAGATTTAGTAACTAGAGAGTCTGGCCCATTAGGTCAACTCTCTAGTATAAATACTCTCTTTTGTTTTCATTTTCAATTACGTCAAATTAAGCCTAAGTTTCAAGTCGAGTAAACTCCTTAAACCCCGGGCCCCGACGTCAACCATCTTTGCGTTCCTAGTCGAACTATCCTGGCGCATCGATTCAGTTAACGCGTTTCTAAGTGAATTATCCTGGCGCGTTAACTCGGTTACCAATCTATCCAGTTACTATCCGCAACACCCGAGACAAGAACTAACCCTAGTTCTTGCCTCCACACCAAACCCTAATTCTCCATCACCTCCACGGCTGCCTCCATCCCCACAACCCTAGACAGCCGCCAATCACCACCATCACCGCCGCCTCTTCATTCCACCACAATCCGTCGCCCCTTCTCCCCTTTCCGACGAGTTGAACGCCCTACTACGCATTCAATCGATCCCGTGACAACGAATCGTGGTCTTTCCCCGGACAAGGTCACATCAACTGGTATCAGAGCCTTCGAATCGCGTAAGTCGTTCCAACTCTTCATTCAAATCACTCATTCGCTTCCGCAAATCCATTCTTGCATAAAAAAAACTACAACAAAAAAACCAAAAAAGACGGACCTTTCTACCCAGATTTCGTCCAAATTTTTTGTTCCCCTTTCTACAATTTTATTCCATATTCTTGTAGAACATCTCGAGACGAGTCTGGGCATATAAAATTCACCCAAAACGGACATCGTTTGACCTCTCAAAAGGCCAAAATACAAACAAAAAACACACAAAAAAAAAAACTGCCCAGAACCGATCCACTGCTCACCAATTTTCTGCAATTTCATGTGTATTTGCTATGTTTTGATTGTGTTTATGGTAGATACGCTTGCATATAGGCTTAGATAGTTCGTTTGAGACTTTGTTTGCCTTGATTGCGCCAAAAATCTACATCTTCGCAATCCCCTTTCTTCTTCCAACTTGTTTCACTGCACCCAGATTTTTCTTTTCTTTTTACTGCACTGTTCGGCTACTGTTTTCTGCAAATTCCTTTGTGCATGTTGCTGAATTGCTGAATTGTGCTTCACCGCTACTGTTTACGGCATCATTGTTCACGGCACTTGTTGCAAATTGCCCTAGTTTCACAAAAAAAAAGAGGGGGTTGTTTGCAGATTGAACCCAAAAAAAAAACCCGCAGCAGCTGTTCGTATCAAAAATAAAAATAAAAAATAAAACACCGGGACCACACAAGCCAAAATAAGGCAAGTGCGTCTCTTCGCAGTGCAGGAAGGTAGAACCCGGTCTTGATTCCGACACCTTCAATCCCGCTTTCGCAGTGATTCATTTACCATCTTCTCTATCTCTCACTGTCTAGGTTGCATATCTTGGTTGCCTATGTTGTGTTTACTTCTGTGCTTATATCCTTGCATATCTACTTTCGACATCTTCTTTGCTGAGCGTTGCCTGGATTTTGTTGATTGTTGTGTGAGTTTCCTTAAGCCTGCTCGTAACCGCCCTCACGGCCAGCCAGAGTAGTTTACCTGAGTGATTGTTTGTTGAGTTCGGTTCTGCTTACCTTTTCGTTGATTCTCTGTTGCTATTGTTGTTCTCATTGATTCTGTGGTTTGCTACATTTTGATGTCAGGTACCATGACCGAGACTTTTGAACAGTGGGCCCGCCGAGCGTTGCTTGATTCCAACATCCGAGCTACGCAGATTGACGAGACACTGTGTCGGACTGACGTGTTATTAGCTCGAACGCGGCCGTCTCTTCCAGTAGCAGTGGTGTCAGAAACTGCTAACCAAAGGATGATCCGCGAGTTGCTTGCTAGAGACAAAGAAAGAGACGTGCAAATAGCCGAACTACAGCATAAGATTGCAGGACAGAAGCTACAACAAGCATTGCTGGCTAGGAACGAAGCGATACACGCGCAAATAGCCGAGCTTCAGCGTCACAACAAAGAAACCTTAGCTCAGCAGCAACCGGTTCCGCTCACTACAGTAGATTCTGTGCAGGATCAGCTACAATCTGATGAATTGAGCACCCTTGCCCTAGAAACGGCAAAGGAAACAAACCTGATGCTTCCCTCAACATCGACTCCAGGCCTACTGGAATGCATCAAGTCACAGGAAATGCTCCAGGAGGAAGACCCTGCAGTTGCAGAGGCAGATGATGACGAGGTCGAGGTTGACCCTACCGACGTCTTTACAACGGATGCTGGAGGCGATGTGGTCAATACCTCTGAACACCTTGATGACCAGGCATCCCACTCTGCCTTGGTTCCTAGACGCGTGCTGAACGTCAAGGAGGGATCCCTTCACGAGCACCGAGAGAACTTGTTTCATGCTAGGTGCAGCTTTCTGGATGCAACGCTGCGTGTCATCATCGACGGGGGTTCTTGCCGCCACATTGTCCATGCGGAGGTTGTGCACCGTTTCACCCTTCCGATTACACCGCATCCGGCTACATATGGACTTCAGTGGATCTCCGATGGTTCAGGTAACAACGTATCACAGCAGTGTCTTCTTTCATTTTCTATTCGTCCATATAGCGACATTGTGCTTTGTGATGTTACCGCCATGGATGCTACCCATTTGCTTTTGGGGCGTCTGTGGCAATATGATCGTCGCGTCCTTCACGACGGGTATTTGAACACTTACATGTTCACTTACCACGGGAAGCGCGTGACACTCTCACCTATGACTCCACATGAGATTTTGCAGGATATGTCTGACCGACAGTGCCAGAAGGAGATAGAGGCCTCGGGAAGAAAGACACCAGACGCGCTAGACCCGATGGGCAACTCACCCACCACCAGCTTACCTACTCCTGCGAGGTCTACAACACACACGACAGGAAAGCAAGTTGCCGGTCCAGGCGGCAATGTACCTCCTGCTTCACCTCTGCGTGGCACCTGTGAGCGCGGATCGCTACTTTACATACATCCACCAGGCAAGTTTCCTTGTGTCCTTGATAGTTCCTTTCCTTGTCTCACTACTTTGTCAGAGCCTGCCATCTCGCCGAGTTTTTTTTGTCTTTTTTGCAGGACTTGCGGGTGGACAGACATCATCCGGAGCTGCCAGTAGGGAGGACACGCACATAGCTGGAGAGGCCCGTGCTGCTTTACTCAGCCCCGCACAACAAGGGAAGGCGACGCTTGATCTTCGCCCTGGGCGACTTGGTTTGGCTTCGCTTGCGGAAGGAGCCTATCTCTTCCGTCCGCAAGTCTACGCTCGACCGACGGGGTGGTAGTCCCTTCAGAGTCGTCATGGCCATTGGCAAGAGCACCTACCAGCTCGAGCTCCCGGACAAGTATGGGGTGCATCGGACGTTCTACGCCGCTGACTTCGCACCATATGTTGAACCCGAGCCTGGTGAGCATGAAGCGGGGACGCTTCACAACCAAGTGGGGGAGGGTGATGTGACCTTGTCCCCCATATCAGCTGGAGAGGAGGTAGACACCATGAGACATCCGCCTTGAGACTCCTCTACAGCTACAGCTATTCCGAGCTAGATTTAGGAGACTTGCTATTTCTAGTTCTTACTATGTTTAGACATTACTTCTTTAGTACTTCTCTATTTACAGTTATTTCTATTTTTAATAGCTGCTATTTTTGGGTGGTTTCCGTTTATGTTAAATGGGCCGCCAGATTTAGTAACTAGAGAGTCTGGCCCATTAGGTCAACTCTCTAGTATAAATACTCTCTTTTGTTTTCATTTTCAATTACGTCAAATTAAGCCTAAGTTTCAAGTCGAGTAAACTCCTTAAACCCCGGGCCCCGACGTCAACCATCTTTGCGTTCCTAGTCGAACTATCCTGGCGCATCGATTCAGTTAACGCGTTTCTAAGTGAATTATCCTGGCGCGTTAACTCGGTTACCAATCTATCCAGTTACTATCTGCAACACCCGAGACAAGAACTAACCCTAGTTCTTGCCTCCACACCAAACCCTAATTCTCCATCACCTCCACGGCTGCCTCCATCCCCACAACCCTAGACAGCCGCCGATCACCACCATCACCGCCGCCTCTTCATTCCACCACAATCCGTCGCCCCTTCTCCCCTTTCCGACGAGTTGAACGCCCTACTATGCATTCAATCGATCCCGTGACAATGAATCGTGGTGTTTCCCCGGACAAGGTCACATCAGGATTCCTCAAGCTTGTAGTTGAAACTTCTCTTTTGTAGCCAAAGTGATGGCTTTCCTAGGGCTAAAGAGATAGCCTTTACTCGTCCAAAGTGATGAACGTAGGGATCAAGAGATGATCATGAAACACCAAAGAGACGATGTATGATTGCTCGAAGCGACGAGATACGGGATAGTTTGATCCGTGGGATCGAAGGGTTTGATGTTGGGATTCAAGGAAGGAGCGTACTCAACTTTTCTACTCAAATCGACATCACATTAGAAACTAGGGTTTGCTAGTTTAAATAGCTACAAAAAAGTAAGAATAAAATAATAATAAGTTTCCAAATAAAACGACGAAACAGCGAACGTTCGGGCCCGTTTCCGCGGTCGCGGAAAATACTGTAAATCCCTCATTTTATAAAGATATTTTGGAATTTTTCCAACTCCTGTATTACAAGTCGAATTAATTTTAGAGAGGTTCGAACATTCTGTAAATTGTTGGATCTCTGTAATATGTTTCCGAGAAATATAAAATACAGTTGACGTATTTTCGGGGTTAATTTGTCGATCGTGTACAAATATATTTAACCCGGGGTTAAGAAAATTAACCCAAAGTCAAAACGGACAAAAAGGGTGAAAAATGGCCTTGACTGCAGCCCGCGGTCAAGTGGCCGCACCCGCGGCGAGGACCAGTTCTGAAGCAAACAGGTGAGGCGGTCACTGGGCGCCACCACACCCTTCCGTACCCCTGCCGCACCCCGCGGTGGGATATTTTTCTTCGGCAGCGTTATCCTCTTCCCCTGCAAGTGGCGCCGGTTGTCAGGCCTAGCCTCGCCTAGCCTTCCTTGCTGGTCTCCTGCTTGTTCCCTGCTAGGGGAGCTCTTGGTTGGCTATAAAAGGGGTCGAAATCAGAGAGGGAGAGAGCATCATCTTCCTCCTCTGTTTTCTCCTCTGAAAATCTCCATTGAAACCAAGCTTTTGAGCTTTGTTTGAGAAGGTGATCGAACCCCTTTGAGTGTTTACAAAGGTACTCACAAGTAGAATTTGAAGGTGTAAGGAGTATTAAGATCAAACCCCAAACGAATCGAGTTGGGTGAGTTTTCTGAACTTTGTTGTCGAAGCCTTCGCCACTGTGACCCCACCGCACCCGCGGTAAGAGCTCCACCGCACCCGCGGCGAGTTGTCCGTGTGTGTGTGTTCTTGGAAGTTGTGGTCTTGAGCGAGGCTCGGTTCCTTCGATTCTTTCCGTGTTCTTTTAGATTCATATATGAGGATATTGAATCTAACTTAGGGTCTCGTTATGGGTCGTTTCTTAGGGATTTATTATCCAAGATTTGCCCCAGTTTCAGATCCAGGAACCCGACGTTTCTAAGCTTTGTTCGAGCTCGACTAATCTAAGGCAAGTGGCGGTTCGCTCTTGCTCATCATTCCATATTTCAATTAATTATCAATTGTTTAGTTGTTAATTAATTTGGGATGATTTACTGATTTATTATTCGTTGGGAACAGCTTTGTTAATAATTGATTAAAAGATGATATTATAATAGGTTGTATATTCTGCTAGAAAAACGCTATTATAGATATATATATATTATAGATGTGGGCCTTGATGGCTTTGATGTGATTTATTGTTGTGTTGAACTGTTTAGTTAGCACGAATATTCGTAGGAACGCTTGGACTTTGCGAGGTCGATTCGTTTCTTTATAACTTGGCAAATAACAGGGCGATCAAGACCCTATGCCAAACTTTCTGGTCATGACCAACCTTGATGTGGATATAGAGGCTTGGACTCTGCGATGTGGATATAAAAGCTTATAACGTGATGAGCGTTTTGGAATTAAATAAGATAAGTGCCGTTAGTCGCACATAATTAATATACCTTCGGCGAGTAGTGCAGCTAGGCGATAGTGCAGCTAGGAAAACTCGTCTTAACTTTTAAATCGCTCGTATGCGATACTGTGATTAATTAAGTTTCCCAACATTTGTCATATTTCCGATAAGACTCAATTCCTTTGGAGTCTTCTCTTCAGTGCATATCTTATTTAATATTCATTCAGTGAAAGTACCGGGTTATGTATCGTTCCGTCGGTTATTATTCGAGGGACAATGATAGTAAACGGTTACGATCACTCGAACCACTCTGCTTTGTACCCCTTGCTTGGTCTTTCATTAGACTAACCAACCACAATTGTTCTCTGCATGGTTGGTTGGTGTCATCCGTTCGATTCGGCACATCAGATAAATTGCGGATCCGAGAAGGCTAGAACGACTATAAAGGCGAACGGTGTTTTTGTTGTTATTTTAAGACTTCCGCTGTGTTAACTATGTTTTGTATTTAAGACTTCCACTGTAATAATTCTGATTATGTATTTTGATGTATTTGGAATTATGTTGTAATTCTGAGACTTGGTTTTAATGAAAGTTATGATATGTTGTATTATAACTGTGGTTTAATGATTTATATCAACTGGAAAAGCCTTGGGTGACATCGGACAGTACGTCTGAGGTCACTGGCGGTAATACTTTCAAGAGGTTATTTGGGGGTGTTACAAATACTTCCGCGATCGCGGAAAAGTTCCTGTAGACTCTCGTAATTCAGCTATATTTCCGCGGTCGCGGCGACGTCTGCAGCGATCGCAGAAAACTTCTTGTAGAGCCAGTTGTTGTTCGTTCGTCTGGCTCTCCTTGGCGGGGGCGACTAAGGCGGGACCTCACCTAATCCTTCATAGGTCAAGAGGAGGACCCATTTAGGACTAGATGAACCCGCGTCACTTGCGTGCGCCCGCGAGACTAATGATTGTGTTGCTCGCTCCATTGCCCTTGCGCGAGCTCTTGTTACCGGGCCACTCGAGCGCACCTTCATTGCTTCCTCTTCATCCTTTGCTGTCATCGAAGGGGATCATAAAGCTATCAAGTTTGTCCCGCGCAGTAGCTCTGTTGGCGGAACAACAAAGGCGTCTTATGGAGGATGTGTGTGCTTTAATCGCTATTCATACATCGGCTCCCTCTACAGGCACCAGTGGTGCTTGATTCGTCTTTCTTTGGCTAACCAATCCCTCTTTTGTTCCCAGCTCATCTTATCCGTAGTGACCTTGTTTTTCTTTGCATCTGTTCCATGTGTTTGCCTTGTTTGGCATGTTGATAATGTTTATTCTTTTGCTTATTTTGATGTTGCACGTGCTGTTGTCTTTGCTTGTTTTATTTAATGAAAAAGGGGTTGATTGTTTATTTGGATGTGTTCTCTTTCCTTCTGCACTTTCCTTCAAGTTTTTGATGATGCCAAAATGGGGAAATGATGGGTAGTCTAGCTGAGGGGTAATTTATCATGCTTTCATCTTTATTGTAACTTAGGGGGAACTATATTGTCTTAAAGGGAAAAGTTTCTTCATGCTAATGTTGTTATCTCATATGTATGTTAGTTTGTCAAGGATGTTTGTCACCATCAAAAAGGAAGAATTTGTTGAATTCCTTAGGTTTTGATGGTAACAAACATTTAACTAATCTGGTACTCAAGTGTTTCAGGAACAAACAAAGTTGTCACAGGGAACCATTGCAGCGCATGATTACAGAGGGAACAAAGCATCCTCCATACGCTTTGTGACCTCTCAAGGAACATCAGTGCCGAACAACCATCAACCTGTGAATGGTATGAAGAAATCAAGCAGGCAGATTATAAAGATTATCTTTGAAGATCATGTGGTTGGAAAAAGGGAAATCGGGTGGATCACGCCGATTAGAAGATTTGGAGAGAGAAATATATTATCTTGTTCCGATTATATTATCTTAGGAAATATTTCCTTAGATAATATATTCGGTTGGGATTTTATCTTATCAAATCAATCGATATCTTCTTGTTGATGAAATTAGTTAGTGGGATTTTCGAGTTGTATAAATAGAAGTGTGATATTCATTTCTTGAGTACGAACTCCGAGCATTTCTTTGAGAGAAAAAGAAAATTGAAGTGTCTGTAAGTCTTAGAGGAGTGAGCTCGTGTTCTCGTTGTAGAAGAGATTCAAATCTTGGTGGGAAGTCTAGGGTTTGAGGTCCAGGCTACAAGTGTAATCAATCAAGAAATTAATAAGACAAGTAGACTCTTCAAAATCCTCTCAAACAAGAAGCTTGAAGGTAGTGATTTTTCTCTGGTTAGTTTTTGACTGATTGAGGTTTCCACTATACATCATGAGTTCTTAATACTTTATTTCTTGCTATATTATTCCGCTGCACCTTCTGTGGGAACAAAGCATATGTTCTCTCAAACATAACACTAACGATCCAATAGTGTTGTATGAATATGTATTTTGTTTTATTAGAGGATTATCACGTTTTTGAAAACTGGTGATATATGGTGTGAAATTATGCTTGGTGGGACATCGATAGTGTACAATTGATTTGGGTTTAATTTTTTTTTAATTTAATGTATTTTTGGAGAAATGATATAACTGAAAGCTAGAAGGGATGGTTGAAGTGAAAACCTAATACTGATTGGGGTGTTTTAAAAGAGATTATAGATAAGGATGACTATATGCAAAAGCCAGAAAAAAGGATGATCAAGTATAAATAACAAATGATGGAGTTGATGATTTATATAACTTTTGGGAATGCGAAATTTACCAAAATTAACGGACAAATCTACTTCTACACGGGTGTAGAATATTGCGATGGTTCGGTTTTCCGCAAGGGAAATAGTTGGCGGTTCACACGTTACCAACTCCGGCTCGTCTCTCCCGGTGACCTCTCTCCCCGTCCCCCCCCCCCCGGCGATCTCCGGTCACGTCGGGCGTCGAGTCCAGTGCCGAGCTCCAACCTGAAAAGAAGAGGGGCTCGAGGGTGACCCCGGGCTTGCCACTCCGACGCTCAAGTCAATACTCAACCCGTGAAATAAGGCAGTAAGAGCAGTAGAGCCTAGGGTATTGCAGAGTTGCAGTTGCTCAAAGAGTATCGAGTATGGTGGAGCTATAGCGGTCGGGAAAAAGTATGAAGTACTATGGAGCAATAGTGATCCAAGAGCGTATGGAGTACGAATTTTGTTGTAGCCGATAGGGTGGGAGAGAGAGGTTACCAAAGAGAGGGTCGATAATCCCCTTTCCAGTTACAATTTCTACCTTATATACTCGGAGCCTTAGGGCCCTTTGCGTCGTGTAGCCGGCCAATCCGTGAGGGAGGCCTTCGGACCGAACTGTCGGGAGGGGCCGGGAAGAGGCCGACAGGGCAGAGCGGGATGGAAGGCCGCGGGCGATATGGTCGGGGGGGCTAAGACAGTGTTTTTCGAGGTCTCATCTTGAGTTGGGCCACACTGCTAATTGGGCTTCTCTCTTGCTCGCGCGGGCCGACACTTTTGGCCGGGCTAAATCCGGCTCCTATACAGCCCCTCAAGCCGCGCAGTCGAAGTCCCATCCGGCCGGGGGGCTTGATCTTTAAAGGAGTTGGTTGTCTTGGTATGGTCGTGGTCCTCCTTGACGGGCCGTGTGGGGGAGATAGCTCTTTTTTTCGCCATTATTGTGAGGCAGGCGGTGGGTCCCACACGTCTCATCTGGAGGAGTGACTATAAAATGGGGCAGTGTCGCTTCATTTCTTGCTCAGACCCCTCTTCTCCTTTGCTCTGGTTACTTTACATACTTGCTTCAATACTTGTCTTAAGTGATTGCCCTTGTACTCATCTTGACTTTTGTTTGCTCTATGTAGTTCCCTGCTTGCTGGGGTTTCGTGAATCAAACACGAACCACTTGCTTCTTTTGCTCCTTCTTGTAGATGGTCGGGTTGTAAGGTGGTCGAGGGGGCGAGATTCCTTTCAATCCGGGTGGTCACCACTCCCTTGTGTCCGCGAATTGCGATGCCAGGTTATGCCGGCAACAGCGTGTTAAGTCTGTATGGATGTGCCTCTGAGCGCTTGCGGGTCGTCGCCTCTGTTTCTCCTCCTTTCCCCCTTCGCCAAGAGGGGCGGGGGCACTTCAGGCAGAGGTGCTTCAAGGAGGGCGGATTGTGGCTGGTGTTCTTGAGGTAGGTTTTGGCTCAGGGGCACCACAACCGTTTGGACAAAAAGGAGAAATCGCCTTTCGGTCCAAGGGACGGGGGCGAAGTGGAGCAGGGGTTGTGAGGGCGGCGTTTTGCTCCCTTGCAGTTGGAGAGGCCCTTGTTCACTTTGCTGATTTCCTGGCCGTGGCACGGAGGGTGGTGGTGGTGGTGCTTGAGGCCGAGGGAGGGGGGCATGCCCTCGTGAAGTTGTGCGGATGGGGATGAGAAGATGCTCTCCTTGAGCTTCCTCGGTCAGAGGGAGTCAAGTTGACTTGCTTCTCCCTCTCTGCGGGCTTTGCTTGCGTCTTTTCCATTCGCGGGTTTTGCCGGCCCCTTGGGCTTGGGGTGGGGTGAGGGAATGTGAGTCATGTTCACATTCGCCTCGGATCCCCATGCTTGTAGCTTTCGTGGGGGCCGTGAAGATTACGGCTGGTGACTGTGCTTGTCGTCCTTCTCATCCTTGGTCTCTTTCTTTGCTTGATTCTTTCTTGTATATTTGCGGCCGAAATGTGCTTGCTACTTGTAATTTCACTTGTAACCTTGCTTTACATGAATAAAGAATACATTTTGGCTTACTCGCTTGTCGTGGTGCTTCTCGCTTGTTTTTTTCCTTCATTCGCGCTTGTACTTGCATCTTTCGTATTATTTGTTGCCCTTTCGGCATCCGGTTGACCTCCGCGGACGCAATCCACGGGGGTTACAGCTTCACCTTGTATGGTATAACTTTCGTCCTTGGCTCCGTTAATGTCCCCTGGTCCGCGAACATTTTGTCGGGGCTTGGAAGATGGTGTCGATTCTTCCCGCTTCACACTTGCTGACCTATACTTGCCAATGTCTACCCGACCTCTTCTTTGCATGCGGACTTGTCATCGGGACCATAATGGCAATTTGAACGTCGCTTGAGTGGTTACCGAAGCGGTTGATTTGTGACAGTTTCTTTTACCCCTTAATCATAATCGTCCTGTCACATCACCGGTATAAATGAGGCCTCCGGCCTTCCCTGGCGTGCTGCTTCTCCTTTCTCGCTTCTTCTTGCTTGCGCCATTGTCACCTTCCTCGCTCAAGCTTGTTCGTACAGGGTGGACCAGAGCTCCTTGTCTTTAATTGGGTAGGTAAGCAACCATCTTCTGCCTTTTCTTTCCCTTCTTATTTTTTCGCGTCTATTTATTTACCAGTCGCGAGAAACACAAAAACCCTAGCTTTGGGGCGAAAAACAATCTTGCAGGATTCCGCCGTCATCTCTTTCTTCCTCTTTGTTTTTTCGCCATCCCATGCCAACCTGAGGACTTCCAGAAGGTCACTCATCCTGGTACTACTCCCATCCTAGCACGCTTAACTTCAGAGTTTTTTGTCCTCACTTGAACCCTGAAAAGGAAGAGCTCTTGTTGACATGGGTAGTGTTCTAATCCTTATAAAGGATTATAAATCTGGGGTATTACAAGCCTACTTCGAGGCTTTTCTCTGTGTGCCTCCTCCGAGTTCCTTTATTCTTTCTCCCAAAAAGTCCCTAATTTCAAAGATGGCTTCGAGTTCCAGCGACAGGGACGATCTTCCGATCGGGCCCGGTGGTCGAAGGATTTCGATGGTCAGTGTGGGGCCGTCGAGCGCGGAGCCGCGTGCCCAGGTGCCCGAGGCGGTAGGGCCTTAGATGGCAGAGCCCCGAGCTGAGGAGTCTCAGGCGTAAGTTCAAACGGTGGAGCCGCGGGCGGAGGAGCCCCAAGCGGAAGGGCCACAAGTGGTAGAGCCTCCAATGATGGAGTCGCGATCGGAGGTGGGGCAAAGTGTTGACAGCGGGTCTACAGCTTCCTCGGGGCCGTTGTCGGGCAAGCCGACTTTGAATGGGGCAGCCGGGATGCCTGTGGTAGGGTCCTTCCCCCAATCTTGACCGAGAGGTAAAGTCAGATCGGGCCGAGGGGGACGAGGACTTCAAGGCATACGCTCGCAAGAACCGCCACCCCTCCAAGTTAACCTTCGTGAACCTTCAATTGATCCGGGAAGAGTATGACTTTCCCCCCATCGTCTCACGTGCGCTGCCGCGTCCCAAGGGGTGCTCATTGTACAGGTATTCTGGTGCGGTGGCAACGAATCTGAGGCTTTGAAGGCCAGCTTACGCTATTCAGCTCACGGCCTGGTGCTTGTAGTGTTGAGGGGCATGTGGATTGCACCAATTCAGCTACACCCGAACGCGTGGAGGTGGATCTTTGCTTTCTTGGTGAGATGGCATGAGATGTGAGTCTCGCCTTCCTTTCGGCGATTCGTTATCCTTTTCTCGGGCCGGACTATCAAGACCAGCTACTTTACTCTGAAGGCGGAGGCTGTTAGTAAGATCGTTCTCCCCTCTAAAGTCAAGGACTGGGAGAAGAAGTGGTTCTTGTTCGTGAGTGATAACGTTGACAGCCTTGGGGTGACAAACGTCCCCGCGAAGGGGTCCAGGCTGAATCGCTCTAGTGCCCTCCCTATGGACGTCGGGAAGGAGTTTGACGATCAATTCGCGGGCCCTTCTAAAGAGATGGTCAAATGTAAAGATTTCTTGACTTCCGAGAGGATGACTGTTGCGGGGTTGTTCACTCTGCGGGCCAACCTTCAGGGCCGGTGAAGGGGTAGGAGCCCCCTTGTTGCTCCGCGACCCTAATGATTGCCAGTAGATATGCCTCTTTCTCTCTTTGTTTTCGGCACCCTAACATTTCTTGCCTTTTGTCTTTTATTGTATTGCAGGTAACATGATGGGCCTCGAGGACTTCAAGGGTACGGGCGAGTCGGATGGTGGCTTCGGGGAGATGCAGGGACCGTGGGTTGACCGGGAGGGGGAGTTGAGCGTTAGCATGGGGTATGAAGATGGGGCCGACAACCAGGCTATGGGGGCAAAGGGTGTATGGACCGACATGCCGAGCTCGCAAAACCTAGTGCGCGCTCTCGAGGGGGGGGGTCTTGATGGGGAGGCTATGGAGCGAGGGCCGACCGCGGGGCCGTCCACGCCGCATGTGCCGGTCGTAGACCTGAGTACCACGTCAGGTGGTGATGGATCCCGGTCTCTATCTTCGCAGGGAGTGGCCGCTGCGATGGGTTGCTTCCAAACTCTCCTTGTGCTTCCCCTAGCGAGGTGAACAACGTCCTCCGGACGCTTGTCGGCTTCCCGTTGGGCGCTACTTACATGAAGGCGCTTTCTCTTAATGAAGAGGGCGTCGATTCAGTGTTGGGTACCTCCTGGTTCACGGTATTCCCTCCTCAATTTCCTTCTACATTCTTTTTCTTTCTTGCTGAGCTTCACAGGGTGTTGCCGGGGTGATCCAGTGTCTTATTCTTGGCTTTTCTTGTAGACCGGATTCAGGATTACGGAGCACCATATGCGCGCCCAGACTTTGCGGGAGTACATGAGGCAGGCGGAGGAGCGAGCACAACATGCGGAGGAGTTGGGGCGGCAGGCCGAGGAGCGGGCAAAGTAGGCCGAGAAGCGGGCTCAGCGTGCAGAAGAGTCAGGGCGGCAGGCTGGGGAGCGCGTTAGGATGGCCAAGGAGCAGGAACAGCGCGTGGAGGAGCTAAGGCAGCAAGTCGCGGAGCAAGCTAGGCTACTCGTGGGTCAAGTGTGCCAGGTTAGGCACAGATTTGAGGAGGCGGAATGAGAAGCTACGAGGCTTAGTCGGGAGGTCAGGGAGGCTAAGACGGAGCTTTCTCGCTTGAGTTAGGAGCATTCAGGGCTTCTTTCGGAAGTCGAGAGCTCGAGGGCCTCCATCGCCGGCTTTGCCCATCGAAAGCAAGCGATCTGGCAAGAGGCGATGATAGAGTTCACGAAGGGGCCGCACCTCAAGCGGAGATGTACGTACCTCTTGCGTTCCGCATATGAGGCCAGGGGTCAGGATGGTGTGAACCAGATGGCTCGTCACGCTGATGTGGATCCCATTGTCTTTGACCCGCATGCCCAACCGATAAGGCCTAGGCGAGCTGAGTTCTACCGGCCTCCCTCAATTGGCTATGTGGTGGATGACCATCCCGGTGTATTGGAAGCATGGGGCGTGTTTACCCTTTTTGAAGGGTCGACAACGCCGGAGAAGGAGCGAGGCACAAAGAGGGGCCATGATGCGTTTGCCTTGCCTTCAATCTTTTCGAGCTCTTCGCATCTGCTAGTCACTCACTTCGCGGCGATAGGAACGAGGTCGCCAATTGGCTTCGACATGTTCTCGGACCCGTTGGCTAGGTAGGCTCACAATGATGACTCCTTTCTAGATAGTGTTGGGGACGGGGTTGCCCAGATGCCGCGGACCCTAGATTGCCGGGTGCCGATCACTGAGCCCCTTGGCCGCGTGGCCTCTACTGCTTGCTTTTCTTCTTCTTCCTCGCCTTTATTTTGCTACGGGTGTTTTTTGAACAATCTGTTTTTTTTTATGAACATTAATAGCGGCCCTCAGGCTGCGGGCGGTTGGGGTCAACCGCTCAATATATATTGGTTTCTCCTTCCTTGCTCACTTGCATTCATTGCGTTTCTTGCATTCTTCTGTGTGTCTCTACTTCTCTTCTCCGACGTTCTTGCGTGTTTGTCTTGCCTTGTTTTTTTGCAGCTTTGTAGCAGATGGATCATCCTCCCGACTTTCCTCCTTTTCCCGGTAGTTACGCTGTGGAGAACCCTCAGACGGTTGTTGTGGTGCTGGTTTACTGGAGAGGGCATTCGGCAAGGCGTCGGGGCGATTAGGCTGTGGCCGCCTCCCATCGCTACGTCGGCGGAGATACACATTGTTTGCTACTGGCTTTACTCTTGACATCATTTTCGACTTTGCCGATGTCGGAGATCCCAACTACGTTGTCCGGGAAGTCCACTACTTCCCTTACTCGGTCGGGTTTCCTCGCGTTCTCCGCCGGGTAGAGAATCAGTCGGATGCTGACGCGCTCTACGCTCTCAGCCGCCATGAGCCAGTGTCGTTGTATGTGGTTGGGGGTTGCTTAGTGCCTCATGGCCTCTAGGGCCACTTTGCGGCTCACGTTGTCAGGTTGTATAGGGGTCGCGACTCACGATGTCAGGATATGTACCCCGACATGTGAAATCGACCTCAATTTTTCTCATGGCTCCTCTGCAATCGGGTTAGGGGCATCCCTTGACTATTCATGTAAGGAGGGGACTTTCTAGGTTTTCTTTTTTAGGCTTAGTAGCTCTTGGTCGTGTGTGCTTCTGTAATATCCCACTTACAATAGAAGGGTAAAATGGTAATTTTAAAGTGATAAAAATAAAAGTTATGAAATTGCTTTATTTCTTGTATATGAATAATTTAAACTTACATGAACTTAGGTTCAAAGGATAGATTATGATAATGTTTTATACCAGTTATCAAATTGAGTAATAATGTGTGGTGTTAAAATAAATTGTTAAGTGCAACAATGGTTGTAATGTTAAATGTTAAATAATAAGAAGGGTCATAAGAATTATTATGTTATCCATAAAGGGATAAAGTAATAATTGTCCTAAGTATATTATTTCTTTAAGATAATAATGGTTTAAATTATGATTAATTTTATGTTAATTATAATTTAGATGAAACTTATCAAATTTGACCTAGAATTTTTAAATCAAGTTAACAATTTTTTGTTAAGGATTTAAGTATGGTCAAACTCATAGGAGTAATAACTTAAACCTATCTTAACCCAAGTTAAATATTTTTACAATTTAATTTTGGGTTAAAATGATATTATAAACTTAAAAAAGTTCAAACAAGAGCATTTTGTGATTTTCTACAATTTAAAATTAGGGAAAGTTTTGTGATTTTTAAAAGTTCAAATAAGGGCATTTTTGCCACAACTTAAGAAAGTTAGGCAAACATGTGTAAATAGGCTGAAATAGGGGGCCCGATTGTAATTATTGAAGATTGATCATCTTCAACCTCCAGCTGAGTCGCGAGCTCCATCTGTGGCCTTCAATGGTGGAATTCGGGTGCAATTTAAACCCGATCGATCAAATCAACCTATGGGCATTCAAGAGGATAATAATCCGTATCTAATGGCTCGATTAATTCGAATTGAAGACGACGAGATTTGCGGGATTTGTCCCCAAATCAATTTCTGTCGTCATTAGGGCCGATTTGAAGAAATTGAAGATTGGGATAGGATCGTCTTCAATTGGGACAACTTAATTGAGGGATTATGCTTGGATATCCTCCTCTACCATAACCCTATAAATAGGCCCCCGAATTCAACCCCAAATCATCCAATTTCATCCAACTCCATTCGAAGAACCCTAGATCGTGTCGAGCTGTTCATCCCCAAAATTCGAGTGTTTTGGATCTTTGTTCTAGCAATTGATTGCATCCCTAGTTGCGCCTGGAGGTCCTCTTCGAAATCCCTAAGGTCGTCGTGAGGGTATTTTAAGCCCGATTCTGGATTTGTTTTTTTGTTTTTTTTTATTTTAATTTGTTTTGGCTTAATTTGGATTAAATTAATTAATCCAGATTATTGGAAAATAATTTAAGATTAATTTGAATTTATAAAAAAAATTAAAAATTTAATTTATTATAATTGTTATAATATTATCTTATATTATGAATGGGTAAATTTTGACTATTTATTTAGATAATATTTTGACTTAGAAAATTTTAGGATCATAAATAAATTATTTTATTAATTTATTTATGTCGAGATTATTTAGAATATACGACTAATTGATTTTTAATCGTATAGATAATCGTTCTACCGATTAAGCCTCGAAATTGAATTAGTTGGGATAAATTAATTCAATTTAAATCTTGAGACATATATCCTTCAAAATTCAGTATGAAATAAATTATCTAATTATAATTTATTTTTTGTGATTCGGGTACGTCTCGGATTTGCTTCTGGATCAGAAATAGAGTAGGGATTTAAGTTGCTACTCATAAAAAACTATCCCCGTAATACCGTTCAGCTCCATGTGATTCAAGGCAAGTGGTGGTTCGCTCTTGCTAATTTATTCCATATTTTTTTAATTGATAACTAATCTATTGCCTTAATTAAGTTGGGCTAAATATTCTTAATTTCTCGTTTGGAAACTTGTGTGTTAATGTGTTTGTGTAAAATGAACCTTTTTATTAGGTTGGATGCTAGCTATAACCCATATTATATATATATATATATATATATATATATATTGTAACACCCTCAATTTATACCGGAGATATTACATGCCAATGACCTCAGACTTTACCGTCCAAAGTCATCCCAGGCTTTTCCAGAACGATTAAGCTTAAAAACATAACATAATTACATATTAATGGAAAGATTAAACAGCGGAAGACTTTAAATTATACAGCGGAAGACTTTAAAGAGCCAACTTATAACATGGCTAAATTATGAAGATACATTGAAGTAACACTTTAACAATCTTAAAACACTTAACAGCTTAGAACACTGACTTTTAAATCTTCGTCTGCAAGCTTCGTATCCTTCAATAGGTTACTTAAACTCCGGAAATCAACTCCTGATGTGCCGAAACGGACGGACGGCACCAACCATGACGATGCAGATAACAAAAATACAGCGGGTTAGTCTACTGAATAGACTAGCAAAGGTACAAAGCAGAGTGATTCGAGTGATCGTGACCGTTTACTATCATTGTCCCTCGAATAATAACCGAAGGGACGATATATAACCCGACACTTTCACGGAATGATTAAGCAATTAAGATATGCACTGAAGAGAAGACTCCAACTGAAATGAACCTTAAAGGAAATTATGACAACTGCTAGGGAACATTAAAGTTACACACACCAATGATTTAAAAGTTGACTGAGATGCTTCAGTTCACAACCAACCTCATCACATACAGCGAATCCAGATTGAAAAGAGAACGTACTATGATCAAAGTCGAGACGAGTTTTCCTAGCTGCACTATAACTTAGCTGCACTACTCGCCAAATGTTTATTAATCATGTGCACTCGGGCACATATCTTATTTAATTACAAAACACACTTACTGAAATGCGTTAATGTTATTAAGAGCGACACAAAGCTTAAATCTCAGGGTGACAATCATGTCGACCCAAATTAACACAACACACAAACACACACACGCACGCGCACACGCGAGGCTTAACATTATTCCGAGAACAACGGAGTTATTATTATTACACAGGGTGATCTTACGTTCACCCAGATTACACTGCCACAGTGCTTACACTTTAATTTACAGGATGACAGTTACGTCCACCCCAATTGCACTAGCTAAGTGCTTAATACACAGGACTGCAATTATGCTTATCCAATGGCGCTTGCAAGGCGCTTAAACACTTCAGATCCTTAAAGGTGGATAAGAAGCATAGGTCATGACCCTTAAATTATTATTCGGAAATTATCCCGAGGAATATTATGATTTAAAGAAACGACAAATCCTTATTTGGATTAGCGTTCCTACGAACATTAAGTTATAAAGAAACGACTAATCCTTACTTGGATTAGCGTTCCTACGAACATTAAGTTATAAAGAAACGACTAATCCTTACTTGGATTAGCGTTCCTACGAACATTCGTGTTAACTAAACAGTCTAACACAACAATTAATCACATTAAAGCCATCCAGGCAATCAACTTAAACATAGCGATAATAGAAACGGCTAATCCTTACTTGGATTAGTTTTCCTATTAACCCACATGCTATTCTAGCATTAAGATTAATTTCACAACAATACCATCACGGTAATTATCACAAATAATAGCGTTGTTCTAACAGATATACAACCTATTATAACATTACTTTAATCACGCTTATTTATGAAATTAGTTCCCAAGCCAAAACAACAGTTCACTCCAATTTAATTAACAATTAAATAATTGATAATTAATGAAACATGGAATGATTAAGCAAGAGCGAACCGCCACTTGCCTTAATCCGCAGATCTGGAACAAAGCAGAGACAACGGGATTCCGGGCTCGACACAGGTATGGCTCCGACAGCACAACAACCTTCGAGTCGACCCATAAGGAAACCCTGAGTTAGATTCGACATAACTAGTACGAATCTAAGGAAAGACGAAAGAAATCGAAAGGAACGACTCCACAACGACGACCACCAAGACCAAGCCAACAAAGGGGCTTCTGGCCACTGGCGGCGGGCGTCGTGTTCATCACGGCGGTCGCCGCCACGAACACGGCAGTCGCCGTGAAGAACGGCGGCCAACAGAACGGCGAGAAAACTCACCAAAACACACACGAGGGTCACTCCTTTGGCCTGGCTTTGGGTTCAGACCTCCACTAAGCTTCCAAAGGGACCTCTAGGCTTCAGGAAAACACACCAAACAACACCGGCGATTGCTCCAAAGAACTCCGGCGAGGGCAAGCTTTTCCGGCGAGACAAAATCTGAGATTGAGCTTCTGAGTTTGTGTGAAATCCGATTCCCCAAGCCTCTCCTTTTATAGCCACAGATCGAGGGAGCACAATGATGGCTAGGAGGGCGTCGTGACGGGGCTAAAACGGCGATGTCAGACGTTCGCCGGCGACCTTCGGGCAAGGACCTCCGGACAACAACGACGACGGGCGCCGTCATAAATGCGGCGGGCGCCGCCATAGACATGGCGTCCCCAGCTAGGAGAAGACCAGCCGGCCACCTCGAGCCTTGCGACGGCGGGCGTCGTCATTAATGCGGCGGGCGCCGCCAATCTCACGGCGGGTGTCGCCCCTTGGCTCGGCCGCTTCCTTTGCTTCTCGAACGAAAATAACGTTAACCCGGGATAAAATTTATCGTACGCGAACGAGTAATTAGCATCCCAAGCACGTCGTCTGTATTTTATTTCACTGGGAAAAATATTACAGATACAGAGCACATTACAGAATGTCTCCAACTTTCTGAATTAAATCCGACGTACTAAACGGGTGTTCGGGAAAATTCCAAAATTTCCCAAAATAATCCTTACAGAATTACGGGGTATCACATCACCTCCCCTTAAAATAAATTTTGACCCCGAAACTTGCATTAAGCCAATGAGGATACTGCCTCAACACCAATCTTACCACCTGGATCCAACATCCTTAATCACTTCATCCTTGAAATGGATCACCAGAGATATTATTCTTAATTCCTTAGGACATCATATTGAAAATGATTCATCCGCCTCAAAGCTTATGGCACAACTCACGCATGAGAGATAGCTCCTGATCTCTCTGCACAAAACTCTACAAGCTCATTCCCTTTCCTTAAGAAATCTCGGAAGAACTCAGCGTATGAGATAACGCTTACCACAGTTTTCCTTAGATGCGTAGACAATTCTCCTTACTGAATCTTTAATACATCGGGATCATCAACATATCCCATCCTTACTGCAACCTTTCCTCTCAACATGACCGCTCCACAACTTAATCTTCCTCAAAGAGTTGCATCCGTTCTTATAGATGACATACTCTATGTATGAAGTAGAATCTTAGGAGTGGATTTAGATTTAAACAACAGAGTCGACCTTGGGATTAACCACAAGGGGACGAACATCTAAGTTGTCCACAAAACTCCACCACCATAAGTCCGACAGTCTTTATCCTTACTTGGCATAAGTTGTTCTCGACACTTACGGGGTTTCGTATGAACAACTAATTTGTACTGATAACGCATTCAGAAATTTTCCAAAACAAGGAAACACTTCATTATCGTTAAACATTACATTAACTGACAAAAGTTGAACAACCATTTCACGATGCTACGGAGATTACCGACACACGTCGTTACTCCTTAATCTTACAGAAAGACTTAGCACCGATACAACTTAATGGATCAGGGTTCTTCTCCGTTGGCTTGGCTCATTACAAAGAGTCGTTGCCCTTGGCCTGAAGACCCCATAGGCGCTCTGCCTTTATTACGAGCCATGGACTGCTCAGGAGTAGATACCACTGGCCTTGGGTTCTGCCCACCTCCAACATTTGACGCTTGGTACGACTGCATTGGTCCTTGACCCTTCAGTCTGCAGTATGTTTTTATGTGGCCTTCTCTACCACAATTATGACATACTCTCTTGTCCTTTTGGCAATTAAAACTTTTATGCCCAGCTTCATCACAGTTGTGGCACTGAATTACTCTGCTGCTCCAACCTGAGCCTCTAGCAGAGTCAGACTGAGTTGTCTCGGTCTTAGCACGACTAGACTTCTCAAACTTGGTAGGCGATACCGGTCGTTTGAATGAACCAACCTGACGATCTTGTTTCCCACCCTTTCCCTTAACTTGCTTTTCCCTCTTAAGGGCAGACTCCTCCAATGTGACTTCTGTCTTGAAGGCTGCATCCACATATTGTTCTAACGTAGAACAACCATGACGCAACATTAGAGGCTTGATCTCTGGATTCATCCATCCATGGAAGTACCAGATCTTCTGCTCTTCGGTTGACACCTCAGGTCTAGCGTACTACATCAAGTGATTGAACTTAGCTGCGAGCTCAGTCACCTTTAACCCATCAGTCTGCGGGTACAGAAATTCCTTATGCTTCTCCTCCCTCATAGCACGGGAAAAGAAACGATCCGTCATTTTGGTTTTGAACATGCTCCAATTCAGCTCGGGATGGTCAGCCAGACCGGTGCTTTCCCACCATTCGCTAGCCACATCCTTGAGTTGAAGAGAGGCGATGTGCACTTTCCCAGCCTCAGTGCAATTAATGTTCCGGAGCAACCGTTCCATATGCGAGAACCAATATGTCACCCTGACTGGTTCTCCAGTACCGTCATAGCTGTCAGGCCTCATTGAACTCACGGCTTTTAACGCTTGCCCGTAAGTTCCTCTGTCCCTAACAACATTTATCCGAGGTACTTGCTCCACTGACTCCTCAACTTCAGGAATAGCCTGAGGAACTGGACCACCTTGTGTTTGTGGTGCAACTGGTCGCATAACATCTGTGATTGCCTGCATGACAATTCCTCGAATTGCCTCCACTGCTGCAGCATCAAATAACATCGGAGCGTTGGCCTGAGCTTGGTCATTGCCTCCCTGGTTATTGTTAGAAGCAGCTTCACGCTCTTCCCTTTGATTAGCGGCGTTCCTCAGAATCAACCTTGGTTCAGCACCAACATGGGCTGTGTTCCTTGTGTTCACCATCTTCTGGTGAATCATAACGTTACTTTAGAACTTATCCAACTTAATTTTGACACTATAGTCAAATACGTCATGATACGGATTATAGAGGTCCAAACTAATAACTTTATATTAGTCTGACTATCCTTCACTGTTAACTGCAAGAACGACCTTCTTCTGCTCACTAAAGACTGAGAACCTGGGAGAAATGTCAACCTTTAAATGACATCAATCCCGAGAATAGACAATATTCCTAAGAATGGATCTAAGGAATAAGTAACACTTGAATCTTGCAGAAGTTTGAAACCACTTATTAACAACCTCACTTTCAAACTTCAGACCTTTAAACTTGCTTATAACACAACACTTTTATAAACCAATTATAAGTAGCATTTGAAATTCAAAATGCTAAATCCTTTAATATCAAATCACCGAGTTACTTATAACTCTTAACATTGAAATTCTCAAAAAAAAAAATCAATAAAAAAAAACTAGGCTTGAAAACAGTTTCAAAATTAATTTTTGAAAATTCTCAAACCTAACAATAGGCCAAGAATTTTAAAACCATTGCTCTGATACCATAACTGTAACACCCCCAATTTATACCGGAGATATTACATGCCAGTGACCTCAGACTTTACCGTCCAAAGTCACCCCAGGCTTTTCCAGAACGATTAAGCTTAAAAACATAACATAATTACATATTAATGGAAATAATAAACAGCGGAAGACTTTAAATTACACAGCGGAAGACTTTAAAGAGCCAACTTATAACATGGCTAAATTATGAAGATACATTGAAGTAACACTTTAACAATCTTAAAACACTTAACAACTTAGAACACTGACTTTTAAATCTTTGTCTGCAAGCTTCTTATCCTTCAATAGGTTACTTAAACTCCGGAAATCAACTCCTGATGTGCCGAAACGGACGGACAACACCAACCATGACGATGCAGATAACAAAAATACAGTGGGTTAGTCTACTGAATAGTACAAAGCAGAGTGGTTCGAGTGATCGTGACCGTTTACTATCATTGTCCCTCGAATAATAACCGAAGGGACGATATATAACCCGGCACTTTCACGGAATGATTAAGCAATTAAGATATGCACTGAAGAGAAGACTCCAATTGAAATGAGCCTTAAAGGAAATTATGACAACTGTTAAGGAACATTAAAGTTACACACACCAATGATTTAAAAGTTGACTGAGATGCTTCAGTTCACAACCAACCTCATCACATACAGCGAATCCAGATTGAAAAGAGAACGTACTATGATCAAAGTCGAGACGAGTTTTCCTAGCTGCACTATAACTTAGCTGCACTACTCACCAAAGGTTTATTAATCATGTGCACTCGGGCACATATCTTATTTAATTACAAAACACACTTACTGAAACGCGTTAATGTTATTAAGAGCGGCACAAAGCTTAAATCTCAGGGTGACAATCATGTCGACCCAAATTAACACAACACACAAACACACACACGCACGCGCACACGTGAGGCTTAACATTATTCCGAGAACAACGGAGTTATTATTATTACACAGGGTGATCTTACGTTCACCCAGATTACACTGCCACAGTGCTTACACTTTAATTTACAGGATGACAGTTACGTCCACCCCAATTGCACTAGCTAAGTGCTTAATACACAGGACTGCAATTATGCTCATCCAATGGCGCTTGCAAGGCGCTTAAACACTTCAGATCCTTAAAGGTGGATAAGAAGCATAGGTCATGACCCTTAAATTATTATTCGGAAATTATCCCGAGGAATATTATGATTTAAAGAAACGACAAATCCTTATTTGGATTAGCGTTCCTACGAACATTAAGTTATAAAGAAACGACTAATCCTTACTTGGATTAGCGTTCCTACGAACATTAAGTTATAAAGAAACGACTAATCCTTACTTGGATTAGCGTTCCTACGAACATTCGTGTTAACTAAACAGTCTAACACAACAATTAATCACATTAAAGCCATCCAGGCAATCAACTTAAACATAGCGATAATAGAAACGGCTAATCCTTACTTGGATTAGTTTTCCTATTAACCCACATGCTATTCTAGCATTAAGATTAATTTCACAACAATACCATCACGGTAATTATCACAAATAATAGCGTTGTTCTAACAGATATACAACCTATTATAACATTACTTTAATCACGCTTATTTATGAAATTAGTTCCCAAGCCAAAACAACAGTTCACTCCAATTTAATTAACAATTAAATAATTGATAATTAATGAAACATGGAATGATTAAGCAAGAGCGAACCGCCACTTGCCTTAATCCGCAGATCTGGAATAAAGCAGAGACAACGGGATTCCGGGCTCGACACAGGTATAGCTCCGACAGCACAACAACCTTCGAGTCGACCCATAAGGAAACCCTGAGTTAGATTCGACATAACTAGTACGAATCTAAGGAAAGACGAAAGAAATCGAAAGGAACGACTCCACAACGACGACCACCAAGACCAAGCCAATAAAGGGGCTTCTGGGCACTGGCGGCAGTCGCCGTGTTCATCACGGCGGGCGCCGTGTTCATCACGGCGGTCGCCGCCACGAACACGGCGGTCGCCGTGAAGAACGGCGGCCAACAGAACGGCGAGAAAACTCACCAAAACACACACGAGGGTCACTCCTTTGGCCTGGCTTTGGGTTCAGACCTCCACTAAGCTTCCAAAGGGACCTCTAGGCTTCAGGAAAACACACCAAACAACACCGGCGATTGCTCCAAAAAACTCCGGCGAGGGCAAGCTTTTCCGGCGAGACAAAATCTGAGATTGAGCTTCTGAGTTTGTGTGAAATCCGATTCCCCAAGCCTCTCCTTTTATAGCCACAGATCGAGGGAGCACAATGATGGCTAGGAGGGCATCGTGGCGGGGCTAAAACGGCGATGTCAGACGTTCGCCGGTGACCTTCGGGCAAGGACCTCCGGACAACAACGACGGCGGGCGCCGCCATCAATACGGTGGGCGCCGCCATAGACCTGGCGTCCCCAGCTAGGAGAAGACCAGCCGGCCACCTCGAGCCTTGCGACGGCGGGCGCCGTCATTAATGCGGCGGGCGCCGCCCTTGGGCCTTGCGACGGCGGGCGCCGCCAATCTCACGGCGGGTGCCGCCCCTTGGCTCGGCCGCTTCCTTTGCTTCTCGGACGAAAATAACGTTAACCCGGGATAAAATTTATCGTACGCGAACGAGTAATTAACATCCCAAGCACGTCGTCTGTATTTTATTTCACTGGGAAAAATATTACAGATACAGAGCACATTATAGAATGTCTCCAACTTTCTGAATTAAATCCGACGTACTAAACGGGTGTTCGGGAAAATTCCAAAAATTCCCAAAATAATCCTTACAGAATTACGGGGTATCACATATATATATACACGGGTTCTAGATAATAATTGGTGTGGATTGTTGTGCTTTGGTGTGAATAATAATTGCTAGTTAGCACGAGTATTCGTATGAACGCTATTACCTTATGAGGTTTAGCTGTTTCTTTATAACTTGGTATTAGGAGAATAAATGCCCTAATACTTTTGGTCATGACCTACCCTTATTTTATATCAGTGGTGGTGCACTTAGTTAGTGCCGAAATTCGGGATTCGTCTCATGGTCTATATCTCATTGCGAGATTTGTGTGGATTAAAAGCTTTAACGTAAATGCGCGTTTTGAAATTAAATAAGATAAGTGTTGTTTTGCACATAATTAATATACCCTCGGGCGAGAAGTACAATGTGGAACCCGCCCGGTCTCTTGTCTAAAGTAAGTCCTCTTTCCAATCTGGATTCGCATTACGCGATGAGGTTGGTCGAGGACCCAAATATGCAAGGAGGTGTTTATAAACTTTGTGTGATAATATAATGTTTCCAAACAAATTCATGTAATTTCCCATAAGACTCAATTATTTGGAGTCTTCTCTTTAATCATATATCTTCATTCTATTCGGTAGAAGTCTATAGTCATATACCGTTTACCGAGTTTTATTCAGAAAACAAGGGTAGTGAATATATACGACCGAGTTTCACCCATGCATAGTCTTTCATTAGACTAACCAACCGGTTTTATTACTTGCATGGTTGGCTGGTGTCATCCTTCCTTTACGACACATCAGAGGTTAGTCCCCGACGATTTGAAGTAACCAATCAAAGAGAAGGCTTGCAGTTGAAGGTTGCGTTTTAAGAAGTAATACTTTAAGGTGTGTATGCTTTGAATTAATTAGTCTTGTAATTTGGATTTCTGTAAAAAGTCTTCTGTTGTCCGCTGTAATTTCACTATGTTGTATTATCGTCCTTCTCATTTTACGAGAGGAATTTAAATAAAAGATTAAGTTTTATTAAAAGTCTTCCTCTATTTACTCTGCCATTATTTAACATTTATTTGTTTATTTAAGCTTAATTGCTCCGATTAAAGCCTATGGTGACTTTGGACATTAACGTCTGAGGTCACTAGCGTGTGGCACTACCGACATAAGTCGGAGGTGTTTATGGTATCAGAGCAATGGTTTTAAAATTCTTGGCCTATCGTTAGGTTTGAGAATTTTCAAAATTATTTTCGAAACTATTTCCAAACTATTTGATTTTGATAAAGGAATATCTAGAAAATAAATTGATAGTATTAAATATAAGGTTTTAAAATTTCTTAAAGTTTAGAAAAACTTAAAATTAATGGTTTAACTATTAGGACTTTAATAGTTATTTTATAGTCCTTTATAAAATTACGTTATAACGGTTGAAATTAAGAGTTGATGATTTGAAAGTGTGGTTTTCGGGTTTTGGTAAAGTTTATAAATGTAATTTGTTTAAGAAATTAGTTATATAAATATTTATACTAGTAAATTAAAATTATGAAGTTTGAAAGTATAAAGTTTAATAATAAGTGGTTTTCAAACTTCTACAAGCTTCGATTCTCTTACTTATTCCTTAGATTCATTCGTAAGAATATCGTCCATTCTTAGGTTTAATGTCATTCTAAGGTTGACATTTTCTCCTATTTGATTCATTCTCAAGTAAGCGATTAGTATCGTTTTAAGGGTAACGGTGGAGGGTCAGTCAATCTAATATAAGTTATTGGTTTGGACCCTTATAAGTCGTATCATAGCGTGGTTGATATAAGTATCATGTACAAGTTGGAAATTGTCATTTAACGTTATGGTTCATCAACAGATGGTGAACACCCGATCCACCAATCGAGCGGATAATGAAGGTCCTAGCAACGGTTCCCGAATTCAGCTGAAGAGTGCTACTTAGCAAGGGGATGACGCGGGATCTGGCTCGCAAAACAATGACCCGCCCCTGCGGTAAGAGATTCATCAAGGACAAGTGGACCCTCAAGTTGCAAGGGAAGTTCCACTCAATCCACATCATTCCCCAATCGTGTTGGATGTGACGGTCATTGGGAAGATATTGAGGCAAGTGGTTGAGGTATTGAAGGCCTAGGGGATACCGCAAGCTCAAGCGACTCCCATTCCTCAAGTTGCAACTAATGTGGAGAGACGTGAAAGTCTTGCACATCCGGTGGTTCTCGAGAGAAGCGACGGGAACTACAACCGGACGTTGAAGATGATCAATTCAATGCGCCCGAATAGCTACGATGGGACTGGGGAATCAGTCAAGGTTGCCTATTGGTTTTCCCACATGGAGCGACTGTTCCGAAACGTGGCCTGTACCGAGGCTGAACAGGTTCACATTGCTTCGTTACATCTGAAAGACGGAGCAAGTGTGTGGTGGGAAGGAACTGGATTGGATGACCACCCAAATCTGAGCTGGGAAATGTTCAAGGCCAAGCTTACTGATCGATTCTTCTCCCGTGCTATGAGAGAAGAAAAGCTGAAGAAGTTCCTCTATCCAAAAACCGAGGGACTGAAGGTGACTGAGCTAGCAGCAAAATTCAATCATTTGCTGCATTTTGTTGGTTCTGAAGTGCATACTGAAGAACATAAGATCTGGTACTTTCATGGATGGATGTATCCATAAATCAAACCTCTGATTGTGTGTCACGGGTGCTCTACTTTGGAGCAGTATGTGGATGCGGCCTATAAGATAGAGGTTACGCTGGAATATCCGCCCGAAAGCGGGAGGAACGGAGTAAGGCTAAGGGTGGGCAACAGAACCTGAAGGCCAATACATTTAAGCGGCCGACATCGCCTACCAAGTTTGAGAAGTCTGGTCGTGCTAAGACACGAAACAACTCAGTTTGACTCCACCAAAGACTCAGGTTGGAGTAGCTGTGCAATTCTATGCCACAACTGTGGTGAAGCTGGGCATAAAAATTTAAATTTCCAGAAGGAGAAACGAGTATGCTATAATTGTGGGAAAGAAGGCCACATGAAAACATACTGTAGGCAGAAGGGTTAAGGGCCAACACAATCATACCAAGCCTCAAATGTTTGCAGTAGGCAGAATCCAAAGCCAGAAGTTTTCGCTTCTGAGCAATCTGTTGCTCGGAATAAAGGCAAAGCGCCTATTGAATCTTCGAGTCAGGGACAACAACTCTTCGTGATGCGTCGATCCGATGAGAAAGAAACCTTGATCAAGTAGTTATATTTTTTAAGCTTTTTAAGAATAAGGAGCGATGACTTGTGTGTCTAGAGTCTCCATAGTTTAGTATTTTGTCTGTGTGACATATTTTTAGTTTGTTTTGATGTAATATTTCGAATAATAAAGAAGTATTTCCTTGTTTCGGAAATTACTAAATTCGTGACTATTTTGAGTATGTGTTCATACGAGAATCCTTGAGTGCCACAAAAAGTGCAGGTCACATGTTGATAAAAATTGTCTGGACTCATAAAGGATAGTGTAAAGTGTTGGAACATGTGTGATTGTTCCCTACCTTGTTAACACTAGTTTCAGGGTCGAAACTATTTTTAAGGGGATAGTATTGTAATATCCCACTTAAAATAGAAGGGTAAAATGGTAATTTTAAAGTGATAAAAATAAAAGTTATAAAATTACTTTATTTCTTTTAGAGGAATAATTTAAACTTACATGAACTTAGGTTCAAAGGATAGATTATAATGATTTTTGGTATAAATTATCAAATGAGTAATAATGTGTGGTACGTTAAAACAAATAATTAAGTGCAACAATGGTTGTAATTTTAAATTTTAAATAATAATAAGGGTCATAAGAATTATTATGTTATCCATAAAGGGATAAAGTAATAATTGTCCTAAGTATATTATTTCTTTAAGCTAAGAATGGTTTAAATTATGATTAACTTTATGTTAATTATAATTTAGATGAAACTTATCAAATTTGACATAGAATAATTAAATCAAGTTAACAAATTTTTGTTAAGGATTTAAGTATGGTCAAACTCATAAGAATAATAACTTAAACCTATCTTAACCCATGTTAGATTTTTCTACACTTTAATTTTGGGTTAAAATGATATTATAAACTTAAAGAATTAAATAAATAAATTTAGGAAAGTTTTGTGATTTTTAAAAGTTAAATTAAGGGCATTTTTGCCACAACTTCAAAGTTGGGCAAAAATGTGTAAATAGGCTAAATAAGGGGGGGCGATTGTAGTTATTAAAGATTGGTCATCTTCAACCTCCAGCTGAGTCGCGAGCTCCATCCGTGGCCTTCAATGGCGGAATTCGGGTGCAATTTAAACCCGATCGATCAAATCAACCTCTAGGCAGTCAAGAGGAGAATAATACGCATCTAATGGATCGATTAATTCGAATTGAAAACGACGAGATTTGCGGGATTTGTCCCCAAATCAATTTGCGTCGTCATTAGGGCCGATTTGAAGAAATTGAAGATTGGGATAGGATCGTTTAATTGGGGCAAATTAATTGAGGGATTATGCTTGGTATATCCTCCTCTACCATAACCCTATAAATAGGCACCCGAACTCAACCCCAAATCATCCAATTTCATCCAACTCCATCCGAAGAACCCTAGATCGTGTCGAGCTGTTCATCCCCAAAATTCGAGTGTTGTGGAGCTTTGTTCTAGCAATTGATTGCATACCGGAGGTCCTATTAGAAAGCTATAAGGTAACGCCACCATCCCACCGCCGGAGCACTTCCAATTTGGTCGGAAACCGCCGGGTGTCCAAGTCGTCGTCGTGAGGGTATTTTAAACCTGATTCGGGATTTGTTTTTTTGTGTTTAATTTGTTTTGGCTTAATTTGGGTTAAATTAATTAATCCATATTATTGGAAAATATTTTGAGATTTATTTTAATTTATAAAAAAATGATTAATTAAAATTGTTATAATATTATCTTATATTATGAATGAGTAAATTTTGACTATTCATTTAGATAATATTTTGACTTAGAAAACTTTAGGATCATAATTAAATTATTTTATTAATTTATTTATGTCAAGATTATTTATAATATACGACTAATTGATTTTTAATGGTATAGATAATCGTTCTACCGATTAAGCCTTGGAATTGAATTAGTTGGGATAAATTAATTCAATTTAAACATTGAGACATATATACCCTTCAAAATCCAGTATGAAATGAATTATCTAATTATAATTTATTTTTGTGTGTGATTCAGGTACGTCTCGGATTTACTTCTGGAAAAAATATAGGGATTCAAGTTGCTACTCGGAAACAACCATCCCCGTGATACCGTTCATCTCTATGTGATTCAAGGCAAGTGACGGTTCGCTCTTGCTAATTTATTCTATATTTTTCTGAATTGACAATTAATCTATTCTCTTAATTAAGTTGGGATAAATATTCTTAATTTCTCATTTGGGAACTTGTGTGTTAAAGTGTTGTGTAAAATGAACCTTTTTATTAGGTTTTATATATGCTAGCTATAACCCATATATATATATTATTATAGGGTGCTTGATAATAATTGGTGTGGATTGTTGTGTTTTGGTGTGGATAATAATTGTTAGTTAGCACAAGTATTCGTAGGAACGCTATTACCTTGCGAGGTTTAGCTGTTTCTTTATAACTTGGCATTAGGAGGATAAATGTCCTAATACTTTTGGTCATGACCTACCCTTATTTTATATAAGTGGTGGTGCACTTAGCTAGTGCCGAAATTCGGGATTCGTCTCATGTTCTATATCTCATTGCGAGATTGGTGTGGATTAAAAGATTTAATGTAAATGAGTGTGTTAAAATTAAATAAGATAAGTGTCGTTTTGCACATAATTTATATACCCTCAGGCGAGAAGTAAAACGTGGAACACGCCCGGTCTCTTGTCTAAAGTATGTCCCCTTTCCATTTAGGATCCACATTACGCTGTGAGGTTGGTCGATGACCCAAATATGCAACGAGATGTTTTAAAACTTGTGTTATAATATAATGTTCCCAAAAAAATTCATGTAATTTCCCATAAGACTCAATTATTTGGAGTCTTCTCTTTAATCATATATCTTCATTCTATTCGGTAGAAGTCTATAGTCATATACCGTTTATCGAGTTTTATTCGGGAAACAAGGGTAGTGATTATATACGACTACAATAACCAATCTGTTTTCACCCTTGCATAGTCTTTCATTAGACTAACCAACCGGTTTTATTCCTTGCATGCTTGACTAGTGTCATATGTCCTATACAGCACGTCAGAGGTTGATCCCCGACGAGTTAAAGTAACCAATCGAAGAGAAGGCTTGCAGTTGAAGGTTGCGTTTTAAGAAGTAATACTTTAAGGTGTGTATGTTTTGAATTAATTAGTCATGTAATTATGATTTCTTTAAAAAGTCTTCCGTTGTAAATTAAAAAGTCTTCCGCTGTAATTTCACTATGTTGTATTATCGTCCTTCTCATTTTATGAGAGGAATTTAAATAAAAGATTAAGTTTCATTAAAAAGTCTTCCGCTATTTACTCTGCCATTATTTAAAATTTATTTGTTTATTTAAGCTTAATTGTTCCGATTAAAGCCTAGGGTGAAATTTGGACATTAACGGCTGAGGTCACTGGTTTGTAGCACTACCGACATAAGTCGGGGGTGTTACATCTTCTTTGTAACTGCTTGCTCTCTTCTGTCAATGAATAAAGTATTTTGTTGCCGCTTCCTCTCTTGTCTTGTTTCGTATTTCGTTTTCCTTGTTGTCGGGCTACTCCCATCCCCCTGGCTCGGGGGCTTCGCTTGAGTGCATTGCGCCAATGGAAGCTCGCGGGGCAAATTGAGTAGTCAACTTCTCTTTTTGTTGCTTAGAAATTGTGTCTTCGCGTGCTTTTTGGCCTACGGCTTCAATATTGCTTCGCGGCTAAGCCCCTTGCCTACTTGCTTTACGTGTGTTCGCAGTTGAGCCTCTTTTTGGGTTACTTTCGGATTCTCGAGGGCCTTACGCCTTGAAGTTCTCATTGTGATTCTCCTCATTGTTGGCCACTTGGTTTCGCTTCTTGTTGTACCCGACTTTGTGGTTTCCATGCCCTTACTGCTTCTTTGCTTTATGGTGTTTACCTATTCTTGCAGGTTTGGTGCTCCCGCTTCCCCCTTGCTTTGTCGTATCTTCCGTCGTCATTGTTTAGCCTCCCCTGAGCTTGGTTGTTGTGGGTTATTATTGCCTTTACCCATTTTGCTCTTGCCGGTCTGGTGTTGCTTCTTGCCTTTCACGCAGACTGGTTCATGCACATTTATTGTCTTAGTTATTTCAATATTGCTCCCGCCCCTTCTCGGTCTCAATGTTGCTTAGTATTGCTTGGTGTTGCTCAATATTGCTTTTGCCCCTTCTTGGGCCCAATATTGCTTAATTGTTGCTTTTGCCCCTCCCCGGGCATTGCCTATCTCAATATTTCTTAATTGTTGCTTCCGCCCCTCCTCGGGCCTTTCTTTTCTTAATAAAGCTTAATTATTGATTTCGCCCATTCCCGTGCCTTGCCTTTCTCAGTATTGCTTAATTATTGCTTTCGCCCCTCCTCGGGCCTTGCCTTTTTCATTATTGCTTTAGTTATTGTTTTTGCCCCTCCTCGGGCCTTTCCTTTCTCAATATTGCTTATGCCCCTTCCCGGGCCTTGCCTTTCTCAATATTGCTTAATTATTGCTTTCGCTCCTCCCCGGGCCTCGCCTTTTTCAATATTGCATTCGCTCCTCCACGGCCCTTGCCTTTCTCAGTATTGCTTAATTATTGCTTTCTTGACTTGCGTGGGTGTTGCATAACATTCATAGGGTCATTACCACAAAAGAGTCTAGCTTCTAGCCAGCCTTGCCGGTACCTACATTACATATGTTTTTAGAGCCTATACGGGTGTTGCTTTTCTGGGCAACATTGCTGCTTTCTCGCTCACGGGAAGTACTTCTTCAGTCGCAAAACATTCCACGTGTTCGGGACCAGGTTGTCGTCCTCCCTCTTTAGTTTATAAGCTCCCTCAGCCACTTGGTATGAGATGATATACAGACCTTCTCACCTTGGGTCTAGCTTGCCGCCTTCCGTCCTCCTGAGGATCAGGTCTCCCTTCTTAAAGCATCGAGGGATAATTTTCTTGTTGTAGTGTGCGGCAATCCTCCTTTTGTACTCGGCCTCACGGATTTCGGCCTTTTCTCATACTTCTTCCCTTAATTGTAACTATGCGGACATCCTCTCATTGTTTCTTTCCTCGTCATAATGCAGAATCCTCTCATTTGGAAAAAAGGTGCCCTACTGAAACGACTGCGTCCACCCCATACGCTAGGCAAAATGGCGTCTTACCAGTCCTTTTCCTTGGTGTGGTACGATTGGCCTAGAGGACGAGCAGGAGGACCTCTGCCCATCGCCCTTGTGCTTTGTCCAACCTCCTCTTCAAGCCGGCCAGGATCTGCCCATTCGCGTTCTCAACCTGGCCGCTTGTCCGCGGGTGGGCTACTGAGGCAAAGTGTAGGTGAATGCCCAAGTCGTCGCAGAATACCCTCAGCTTTTCCGTGTTGAATTGGGGCCCTTGGTCGGTTACAATGTCCTGGGGAGTCCAAAGCGGCAAATGACGTTTTGCCAAAGGAACTTCTTTACCTTCTCGACCGTAGTTGTTGTCAGGGCTTCCGCCTCAATCCACTTGGTATAGTAATCGATGGCCACCAAGATGTACTTCACTTGTCCGGGAGCACGGGGAAAAGGTCCGAGGAGGTCCATCCCCCACATGGCGAAAGGGCATGGAGCACTCAAAATCTTCATTTCTTGCCCTGGCTGCAAAATGGCGGGTGCATGGATCTAGCAAGGGTTGCAGGACTGGGAGACCTCCATGGCATCCTTTCTCATGGTGGATCAAAAGTAGCCGGCGCGTTGGGCCTTGTGGGCGAGAGTCCTCCACCCGGAATGGTTGTCGCAAATGCCGCTATGAATCTCCTTAGTGAGCTCGCGGCCTTGCTCCAACGAGACGCATTTGAGGCCGGATGAGTTGTAGCCTTTCTTGTACAGCCCGCCTCCTTTCATGTAGAAGCGCGAAGCTCGGACATGTAGCCTCCTCCTTTCGGCCTTGTCGGACGGGGAGGCTCCCTTCTCCAAGAACTCTTTCAGGGGTGTCCTCCAGTCGGGGGTCTCGATGATCGTCCTGACTTGCATTTGAATGGTGGGGAGACTCTTACTTTCCATGCGGGCTAGACTTGTAGCGCAGCCAGCCGACCTGGAGCCAAGCTTTGCGAGGGCATTCGCTGCCGTGTTTTCAGATCTCGGGATGGAGTGTATCTCAAACTGTCGCAAGGCCTTGGCCAGTGTCCTCACTCTCTCGCAGTACTCGAACAAGGTTCCCGTCTTTGCTTCATAGGTTCCTTGCACCTGGTTTACTACAACCTCGGAGTCGCTGTAATAGGTCAAGCTTTGCGCTCCATTCACTAGGACCGGTTCCATCCTCGCTAAGAGGCCCTCGTATTCCGCCTCATTGTTAGTAGCCTCAAATTCTAAAGCTAGTGCGTACTCCATCTTTTCTCCTCCCGGGGACGTGAGGACTAGGCCGGTTCCGCGGCCTCCATCATTTACTACTCCATCGAAAAAGAGTAACCAACAAGTTTGAGCCCCTGTTGCTTTCGCGATTGCCTCATTCCTAAATTGGCCTCGACAAGGAAGTCGGCAAGGGACTGCTCCTTGATAGCAGGGCGACTCTTGTACGGGGTGTCGAACCCGGAGAGTTCTACCACCCACTTCGTCATTCTGTCCGAGAGGGTAGGCCGGTGGAGTAGATTCTGCAGCGGGAAGTCTGAGAGGAACTGTATAGGGTGGCCTTGGAAATACGGCCTTATCTTACGGGTTGTTGTGACCACGGAGAGGGCCAATTTATCCACATGCAAGTACCGTGTTTCCACGGGCAACATGGTATTGCTCACAAAGTAGACTGGTATTCTTGCATCCTTCACAATGACTGCACTGATGGTCGTGTCCCCCACCGCGATGTAAAGCTAGAGCTCCTCTCCGGGCGCGGGTGCCGCCAAGGTGAGCGGTTGCCTCAAGTGGATTTTTAAGTCCTCGAAAGCCATCGCGCACTCCGACGTCCACTCGAAGTTGTGAACCTTCCGGAGGGCCTTGAAGAAAGGGAGACTCATGTCCGATAGTCGGGCGCAAAACATGCCCAAATAGTTTACCGCACCTAGGAAACGTTGTACCTCCTTAACGCTCCGTGGGGATTCCATTGCCAAGATCACTTCAACCCTTTCCGGGTTCACATCGATCCCTCTAGTACTGACCAGGAAACCCAGAAACTTGCCTGCTTGTACTCCAAAAACACACTTTTCTGGGGTCAAACTCCTTCCGCTGCTTCTCAGGGTGTCGAAGACCTCACGGAGATCTGCCGCGTGCTCGGAGGCGTGCCGACTCTTTACCACAATGCCGTCAACGTAAGCCTCCACTGTCATGCCTCTCAAATCACGGAAGATGCGATCTACGAGTCTCTGGAAAGTGGCTTCCGCGTTTCTAAGGCCGAAGGGCATCACACAATAACAATAGGTCCATGCCTATGTGATGAAGGTGGTATGCTCCTCGCCGCGAGGGTTCATCTTGATATGGTTGTAACCGGAGTATGCATCGAGAAAGCTGAGGGCCTCATGCCCGGCGGTGGAGTCTACTAGTCGGTCGATAGAGGGGAGTGGGTAGCTATCCTTAGGGCATGCCTGGTTCAGATTGGTGAAGTCTACACACATTTGCCACTTGTTGCTCGCTTTCTTGACCATCACCACATTAGCCAGCCAAGTGGGGTATTGTACTTCTCGGATGAATTCTGTCGACAAGAGCTTGAGGATTTCTTTGCGGGCTCTGTCATCCTTATCGTTAATTTGCTTCGGCTTCTTCTACCTTACCGGCTTGGTTCCTGGGATGATGCTCAAGATGTGGGTCATGAGCGCGCGAGGAATTCCGGTCAAGTCCCTTGGCGTCCAAGAAAATACATCCTTGGACTGGCTCAACAGCTCCTCAATCTACTCTTGCTGAATGGGGTTATAGCCCTGGTCTCTTCGTTTTCTACAATTGGGTGGACTTGCTCTCATACTTCAAGGTCGGCCTATTCTTGGGTCCCATATGAGGAACCTACTCCCGGCTTGAGTTCTTGGATTTGCAAGACTTGCTCTGCAAGGCCTTTTCCTTTCAGGGTGGTCAAGTAGCATGCCCGACTTTCCGCATGTCGTCCCTTCGATTCTCCTACTTCTCCGTGAACAGGGAACTTTACTTTGAGGTGGTATACGGAGGCAACAACTTGGAACTTGTTGAGGGACACTCGCTCGAGGATTGCGTTGTACGTAAATGGTATTCTCATGACCATGAAATCCACCGACTCGGACCTGCGCGAGCTCCCCTCATTCCCTAGGATGAGATCCAAGGTGATGATACCAGAGACGACGACCCTTTCCCCGGAGAACCCGGCCAGCGAGCAGTCAGTGGGATGGAGTTTTGTGGGCGGGATCTCTAATTACAGGAAAGCATCCCAATACAAGATGTCTGCGTAGCTTTTCGTGTCGACCATGATCCTTTTAACGAGCTTACTTCCGAACTGAGCATGAATGACCAAGGGGTCGTAGTGCGGGATCTCCACCTCCGCCGCATCTGCCTCTGTGAAGGAGAGTTGGTTCCCTATGGGTGAACTGTTAGCAATGCTGAAAATTGGTATTACAGAGTGATGCCTCCCTCCTCGCGCGTATCTACGGGCGACTCTCATGCTTTCCCCCCAAGGACTAGCGCCGCCAGAAATTGTTCCCACGCAACCAAGCGGGGGAGGGATGTTATCCTTCCGCGGAAGGGGTAGGGGTGGTGTTGGGTTCTTGCTTATCCCTCTGCTCACCGCTCTGTAGCCCTTAATGAACATATATCCTAGAGTGGGTTTCTTGGTCGGGGAGCCGTATCCCATGCACTCGTTGTCACCGTGAGTCTTAGACTGGGCTTTTCCTTTGTCCGTGGCCGTTGAAGGCCTCCTCTGTTCCCACGGGCCCTGGTACCTTCCTTTAGTCTCAATCCGAGATGCGTTCGAAGGCCCGCGGTACAAGCTTGCCATTTCCTCGGCCCGGATATGGGTGTTGGCCTTATCCAACAATTTAGAGTAAGTCACCGACTCTTTCTTGGTGACCAAAAATTTGAAGTCTGAGTTCGCGAGCCCTTGTATGAATGTGATCTGGGCCACCTTCTCGTCGAAGTCGCACACTTGTATCACCTCAGTCGTGAACCTCTTAACATACGAGGCTAGGCTTTTCGTCTCTCGCTGCCTTAGGGTAAAAATCTCATGTATTCCCCTGTGTCTCCGCCTTGAGCTTCCAAAGTGCGTTAGGAATGATTCCTCCAGCAGCGGGAAGCTGCCAATACTTCCCGCCGGGAGGTTGATCATCCACGTACGGCTGTTCAAAGCTAAAGAAAACAAAACTCTAGCCAAAACTAAACCTAAAGTAACGTCCAAGTCCAAAAACTCCCCTTTTCTTAATATATTAAACTAATCCCCAAAACCAAGAGCTCCCTCCAGCTGCTCCCTTCCGTCCAATTCTGAGCAAATTGATATGCCGGTTCCATGGGCCCAATTGAATATTTGAAGTGCGGCCCATTAACATCCGTTTGCTTCATGTGTATTTTGATCCTTTGAAAATAGTCTTGTATCATCTTTTAAATTAGACCAAAAATGCCTGAAACATATAAAAACACAGGTGTAGATTCCGAATGCAAAATAATACAAAATTAATAATAAAAGATATAAAATATGCATGCAAATGAACTATTCTAATATGCAACTAGACTCCTAAAATATGTATAAATTGAATGTTATCAATCATCTATTGTTACTCGTTTGGAGATCCTCATCACTAATCTCAAAGCTTTTGTGGGGCATTACAATGATGAACAAACCATCACCAATGATTGTGGAAAATCAACCGAGATAATCCATGGAGAACACAACTTGGTGCACTTAGGAGAAGTTGTTGACGCGGAGCTAGAGGCTAGGGAGATTGTAGCCAAATCTAGTGAGACAAAAGGGTCAAAATGGCTAACATCCACAAACCCCAGTCCACCCTTAACAACCCCCCCTTCTCTGGACTATCTTCTTCCCTTGCCAACCTTGATTAACCACAAAATCAGAGTACTACAACAAGCCCATAAAACTAAAACCAACAGCAGCAAGGACCATGGTTGATGTCAATTAAATGGAAAGCTGTAAAGCAAAATAGACATGACATAGGGCAGGGTATTATCTGTGGTGAGAAGTCTATGCTTTGGCATCAAAACATACCCTCTACTTTTAACCTGCTAGACCCATCTGTAATCTCTGAAGTGAATGGACTAGTGCACATCAATATAGGTGGTGTTACATAGATTAAAGGTCCTCAATTTCGCCTTAAGGTCAAGGAGAATTCCAAGCGGGATGCATTCATTCGGTTCCACCTATCTATTGATTTCAACTGATTTCCAGATTTTCAGCATCTTAGTTTTTGTTAATTTAGTTTAGTTACTTAGTTCTGATTTCCATATTTTCAACAGTTGTTATTGAATTAGTTTAGTTTTTCAGTTACTAGATTAGTGGTTGCTATAGTGCTGCTAGTGGCAGATAGTGCCTAATTTCTATTACTTAGTTCATTATTTTTCTTATAAATTTCTAGGTCTACCCATTATAATTATCATTAGAATTTATCAATCAAATATCATAAAACGTTGATGGTTTTCTTCAGCAAATTGTTGTGTTTGTTAGATTTTTGCAACACAATCTTTTCGGTGAGATTCGTACCTAGAGTGGATTCTATCAGTATATGGACTAATAATCTCTTCTTCATATCCCCTTTCCTACAGTTTCATAAACCCGCAACAAACTACTGTATGACTATGATACACTTGTGATAAAGTGTGACTGATGAAGGTGTAACTAAAAAGCTCATATACTTTAACCATATATTCCTCTAGTTTTAATTTGATTCTTGGATGAAAACCAAAGGATTTCTTTTGACACACGTCATTCTCGGGTCGTGTCAAATTGGATTTAAGGCTTTTTGGGTTTTGGGTTAAAGGGGGTCGGGTTTCTTCAAGTTGGGTTTATTTATATTTCTAGTTGATTAGAGTTTAGTCTAGGCTATTCGGATGAGTATATTCTGAGTTAGGGGCATATGAGTCAAGTATATTCCAATTTAATTGGTCCATATACCAATCAGATGATAGTAATTGTGCCTAAATTCCAACTAACAATCGTTGTCGCGTAGAGCTAATCAAATCTAGACCATTTGGGAAGCTTAGAATCTAGGTAGAAACTGAATCAACTTTCACTTTCGAGTTCCACTAAGTCCAGATGAATTTAGGATTTCTATGATAGCTAGTTTTGTATTCCATAAGAGTAATTAAGTTGTTGTCGCATAAATAACGCTTAGGCTCAATTCCTAGTAGTCTGATAAGAATAATCTCATGTCGGTTTCAAACCTTATCTGAATTATCTATTAAATTTATATCATGCCAGTCTCAAACCTAATAGAAATCTAATCAACTTTCATCAATTTTATTAAGAACTCTAGGACTAAATTAAACAAAGTTTTAGGTTTCAATTCAGACAGATATCACATTCAAGTCAACCTACACATTGTTGGGATCACCCCAACCCTAGAAATATGGAATTAGCCAGACATGATTGCAATAACAATCAAATAAATCATAATAACAAAGGAAATCATATACAAGATCGAAGAGAAAAAACTTAGTCTTGAATCCAGTAGTACAATCTCCCAAGTAGAAATCTTCAAGGGGGGCAGGCAATTAGGACTAGAGAGTTAGGAAAAGTGCAAAAAAGATCCTTACAAAACGTCATAACAAAGTACTATACTAAGGGTAAAACATTTTCAAAAATATCCAACCCGGGTAGAGTGTACGATGCTCGCCTTCGGTCCAGGTGGAAAACGCACGGTCTAGCGCACAGACTAACAAGGTAAACTTGGCTCTTCTTTTCAAGTTGGGTTTCTCGTTTTAGGTTGAGTTTTGCCAAGCCCGCATGTTCTATGTATATATGATATGATATATATGAGCCTCAAACCACCTTAATTTTTATTTAGCTTCACAAGATAAAAGCTTTATACCTGTTATGCAAGTAGAATATGCTAAGATAGTATATGAGAAATTAATTTGCCAAGAAATATCTTTTGATGTCTTTGTCTCTACTTTGACAAGCATGATTTTGTTTATGTTTCACACTAACACTTATTTGTATTGAGTTTTTTCATATTCAAGTTGTTTCAGGTTAATTAGGCTCAAATTATGTTGGTCGGGTCAGTTTTCATGTCATGTAGTTTGATAATGTTTTGGGTTTAGAGGAGTCGGGTCGAGTCGTGTCACTCTAAATCCTTGCTTGACAACTAACCTTTCAATGATGACACCATATTTGATACTCTAAAAGACGCTATTCAGGAGCTTGACGGGGAGGGAAACCTAGGCGGATTAGGACATATTGGTTATTTTCTTGTATTTCAACACTTTGTCCCGTCCTGCTATTCAAATTATATAAATGTATACTAATTCGTAATTTCTATATAGATACAATCTAATTTATAATATAAGTACATAATATGCTATCTAATCTTTCATAAACTCTATAGTCTTCATTATGAACTCCATAATCAAATAAACATATAATCTAATCTTCCATAGTCTTCAACATCACGCTCCTTGTCCGAATCATCAAGCTCAAAGTCTTCATCATCATCATCTCACTCATCCTTTGTCCCATCAGATTTAAAATCATCTTCATCGGCTCACTTCCTCCAGACGAGCACTTCATTTGCTCTCGATGCTTCACTCATCATAAACATATAAGCCCCGAATCGGGTGCATGTGACCTTCTCATCTTCATCGTCACCTACTCCATCAAGCATCCATGATTGTGCATGAGTAGCATCTTTTGCTAAAAGCACATCAACTTTCTCACTCTTTCTTTTTTTTTGTTCATCAATCTTGCATTGAATTTAACATACAATAGCTTGTTTATCTGGTCGATATCTAGTCTATTCCTCTTCTTTGTGTGAATCAACAAACAAAAAAATAAACAAATCATTAGTGTAACATTCATCGCATCACATAGATTGAAAATCATTTATAAGGATAAGTCAATTACCCCTTCGAAGACATTCCACTTTCTTTCACAACCGGATGATCATGTTGTCAAAGATAGAATCTTTTTTGCAATCTTTTGAAGATTAGGTACAACGTTGTTGTAGTTAGACCACCATACAACTATACATTAAATAAAAGATATCAAAATTAATGAGGCATTAGATATATAAAACTATAAAAAAGAATAAAAGAGAGAAAGATAATCATACCCGAGTCATAAGCATCATCATTTTTCTCACATCCTTTTGCCACCAAAGATCTTTGAAATGCACCTTCTTGGTGCTTGTACTTGCCTAAGTCCACATTTATCACTCTATCTTGCATATCCAAGTTTGGATAGAACCGTTCTATTCATGAAAAGACTCATTTCACAATATTGCCATTCTCATCGGTTGACCATGTAGAACCGATGTTGAAGTAGTAAAATGGATTTAACATGCAAGTAAGTCATCAAGTGAAGTGGAGTATCAATATGCCCCTTTCCTTTTACATTCACTATGTCAAGTATAGGCTTGTACCTCTCCTTTTATGCTTCAAAGCCTCTTTAATTTCTTCTTTTGCTTTTTTCACCTCACCATACACAAAGCCAATGGACGGCTTCACATCTCCATCAACAAGTCTAAGCACTTTGACCAAGGGTGTCAACACCTTCAAGCACATAACCACACCATTCCAAAAGGTTGGTTGGAATATGGTAGCATAGGCTGCTTTTCCCTTCTTGCTCTTTGACCATTTTGTATCTTCCCACTCCTTGGAGTTCACCAAATGCCTCGACTTCTCTTTCTTCTCAAGTAAACTTTGCAATGTTAAGATAGTTGTGACAAATCTAGTCACTCTAGGTCGGATTATATTTTTTGGTGTACGTTTCCTCATTAATACCAAAGTCTTATGATGAGTAGATGAAGACGATAAATCTCTTAGTTTTTGTAATTCGATTCTTGAAAATAGGGAACTTATCATTGTCTTCAAGCATAAGACTGAAAGAGCAAGTAGCACATGGAGTCCATCAGATTTGAGGTCTCTTTGCACAACAAGTTTGCAGCCGCCATATTGTTTCAAACATTGTCGGTCACCACTTGGACCACATTTTTTTCACTAAGAGATTCAATGCAAGCACCACATACTCAAATATGTACTCACCGGTATGTTCATATAATGAAGCCTCTCTGGAACTAATAAAAGTAGTTCCACTTTGAGAATTCACGCACAAGTTCATAATGATTCTCGTATTCCTATCACTCCAAGATTGGTCATGGTAGAGCATCCATTTCTCTCCCGTTCTTCCTCTTGAGCCTTGAGTGGCGTCTTCTTTCCACTCCCCCTTCAAGAACGACTCTCTTAGATGATATTAGCTTGGTGGTTGGTAAATCGTACCAAAATTGTCCAATCGCTTTAGCAAATCTTTTGAAGCTATCATTTTCCACCGCGTGGAAAGGAATGATGGACTCATACACCCATCTATCCATGTATTGGTACACTTGAAGACTTCGTTATTGGTAGAGAGCATCATTGATATTTTGTTATCTTATTCTCTTGCTTTCTCTTATAATAGTTGTCATCAACCTTGATGTTTAAACATATTGTTAACAAAAAATGTACATAATTACAAAACATATTTTATTTTATTTAATAAAATTTGAGTTCGACCATGTCTTATTATTCTCTTGATTAAAAGTTATAATTACCAAAATTTGAACGGTTTTAATGATTTGGGCCGCACCCGAAGTTTTACGATTGGCTTACGTATCTCTTTGAAGAGAATCAAGACTTACGTAGTTCAGAATGTTTTATTTTTCGTACATCAGAAGAACGAGTCTAAACCCACATTCTAGGAAGAGTTGTTTAGACACGATCCAACTATCATTTGTACGTCGTGAATAAGATCAAACCACCTTCTAGGAAGGGTTGTCTAATCTTTCCACTTTATATGTTTGTTTGACAGACTTCTTATTTTTAGTTAATTTAGTTTTTAAATTTGAGATTTTCGATTGTACTCGATATATATAACATTTAATATCGAGCTCCTACTTAGTTTTTGAAGGTGCAAATCCTTACGTAGTTCTACAAAAAGAATCATTTTGGTGAAACCTTAATTTTAATTTTGAGTTGTGATTGAACTCGATGAGCGATTGCTTTATATCGAGTTTCTTACGTAATGTCTTAAACGGGATCAAATCGTACGTATATTTTGATAGATCCATTTAAAAGTAACATGGTTTGACAACTATGACAAGCTAAAATATATTATATACATGTCTTTGCATAGAAAGTCCACTTTCAAGTTACTTTCGAAATTTGCATGTAGCCTTCAGCCTTTACGTAGACATACGTGATGCATGACTTCAACTTGTCCTTGTTGGGTATATGTAGGGCCGTCTCAATCATTTGAGAGGCTCTGTGCATAAAGAACGAGCCTGCTATATGAATGATATTTTTCGTCTATATACACGACAATCTGTACGCATAGAAATTGTTTACGCAATTACTGTGCGTACAGGTGAAAATACATATAAATTGTAAGATTATATGTATTTTATTTTATTTTTTAAAAAAGAAAGTATAAATCTCTACGCATTACTTTAGCATACGCTAAAGTAATGCGTAGAGATTGGGCCAGCCCATATTAGGACCGGCCCAACTTCTAAAAAAACGCTTGCTCCTTGGGATTTTTTTTTAAATTTGGCTCATATGCCAGATTCTGGATTAAAAAAAAAATCATGGGCGCAACCAAGTGAACAATATATTTTTTTAAATCTACATTTGACTCTAGTAATAGACGTTTTCAAGTAATCAGGGTTACATGGCAATAAATTCGTTTGTATCATGAGGTTTCAATATACTTTTATTCATGTATGTTTCTCCACCAATTCGTTTGATATTAACTGTTTGTTATTATTATTCTCGAAAATCACATATAACTATGGTTATATCTTATAGTTATATCAAATTTGGTTATATCTTATAGTTATATGCTACGGTTATATTCTTTAGTTATATACTATGGTTATATCCTATAGTTATATCCTATTGTTATATCTTATAATTATATACTATGATTATATCATATATCTTATAGTTATATAACTATAAGGTATAACCAAATTGGATATAACTATAAGGTATAACCAAATTGGATATAACTATAAGATATAATCATAGTATATAACTATATAATATAATGAATGATTTAACCATAGTATATACTATGATTATATCTTATAGTTATATCCAATTTGGTTATATTCTATAGTTATATACTATGTTTATATCATCTATCTTATAGTTATATAACTATATGATATAACCAAATTGGATATAACTATACGATATAACCATAGTATATAACCATAGTATATAACCATAGTATATAACTATAGGATATAACCATAAGATATAACCAAATTGGATATAACTATAAGATATAACCATAGTATATAACTATAGGATATAACCATAGTATATAACTATAGGATATAACCATAGTATATAACTAAAGGATATAACCATAAGATATAACCAAATTGGATATAACTATAGGATATAACTAAAGAATATAACCGTAGTATATAACCATAAGATATAACCAAATTGGATATAACTAAAGGATATAACTAAAGGATATAACCATAATATATAACTATAGGACAATAGTATATAACTATAGGATATAACCATACTATATAACTAAAGGATATAACCATAGTATATAACTATAGGATATAACCATAAGATATAACCAAATTGGATATAACTATACAATATAACCATAGTATATAACTATAGGATATAACCATAAGATATAACCAAATTGAATATAACTATAAGATATAATCATAATATATAAATATATAAGATATAACGATAAGATATAACCAAATTGAATATAACTATAAGATATAACCATAGTATATAACTATAGGATATAACCATAAGATATAACCAAATTGGATATAACTATAAGATATAACCAAATTGGATATAACTATATGATATAACCATAGTATATAACTAAAGGATATAATCATAGTATATAACTATAGGATATAACCATAAGATATAACCAAATTAATAACTATAAGATATAACCATAGTATATAATTATAGGATATAACCATAGTATATAACTATAGGACATAACCATAGTATATAACTAAAGAATAAAACCGTAGTATATAACTATAAGATATAACCATAAGATATAACCAAATTGATTACTATAAGATATAACCATAGTATATAACTATAGGATATAACCATAGTATATAACTAAAGAATATAATCGTAGCATATAACTATAAGATATAACCAAATTGGATATAACTATAAGATATAACCATAGTTATATGTGATTTTCGAGAATAATAATAACAAACAATTAATATCAAACGAATTGATGGATAAACGTACATGAATAAAAGTATATTGAAACCTCATGATACAAACGAATTTATTGTCATGTAACCCTGATTACTTAAAAACGTCTATTACTAGAGTCAAGTGCAGATTTAAAAAAATATATTGTTCACTTGGTTGCGCCCAGAAAAAAAATAAAAAATAAAAATAAAAAAAAATAAAATAAAATCCTGCGCCAGAATCTGGCGTACGAGAAGCCAAATTTCAAAAAAAAATCCCAAGGAGCAAGCGTTTTTTTTAGAAGTTGGGCCGGCCCTAATATGGGCTAGCCCAATCTCTACGCATTACTTTAGCATACGCTAAAGTAATGCGTAGATATTTATAATTTTTTTTTTTAAAAAAAAATACGTATAATCTTACAATTTATACGTATTTTCACCTATACGCACAGTAATTGCATATGCAATTTCTGTGCGTACAGATTGTCGTGTATATAGACGAAAAATGTCGTTCATATAGCAGCTGCTAGGGGTGAGCATTCGGATCGATCCGATCCGTTATACCGGATATCCAGTTATTATTTTTAGTGAAATAGCGATCCGTATCCGATACATCACAAGCCGGATATCCGGCTATTTCGGATCGGATCGGATTATTATACCGGATATCCAAAATATCCGGATTGTACAATTCTAGATTAATTAACCATTTAATTGTGATCCTGTGACTGAAATTAAACCAAATACCTGTTTAATCCACTTCTAAAACAACTAATTCAACATTCATAATACACAATACCTGTTTAATCCACTTCATATTACAAATCATATATTACAAATCTTAAGTTGTTACCAAAACAGAATAACTAGTCTAGTTGCTGCCAAAACACATACATATAACCTTTGAAAGCTGCAAAAACAAAACAAAAACAAATAACCAACTAGTGTAAAAAAGAAACTCCATAGATGAAGATGACTAGCTGCTGCAAAACAGATTCAAATACTGAAATTAGTAACTTTAAACTTCATTCAAAACAGAATTATATTCTAGCTCCAATAAAAATTGCACAAAAACAGAATTATATTCTAGCTCCATCATCAAATAGAATTTCAAATCGTGTTAGAACAAATGTAACTTAACAGTTAACACCATAGCAATCATTACTTCTCATAACTTATTTACAGAACGAAACCAGCAAACATTCCGAAAAAAGGATCTTTAAGTACATAACACATCTTTCCCGAACAAACAAGTAATAACAAACCTTATATTTTTCGAATTGAATTCACATAGCAACTGAATGAGAAGCAATAAAGGGCAAAAAGAGAAGATATTGAAGGAATTACCAGAAGCAAATCTTACCACTCTCATAATTGTCCAGATAAAAAGGATATCAAAAGATTCCCAGAAACCAATACGATCACTATCATAAGAAACCCTAGAAATTGACGTAATCATAATCATACACGTGATACACTACGGAGCCGAAGAAGCCAGATTAATATATAATTTTGGCCACTACAACCAAATCGCATAACTCCAATCAGTGCCTCCAAACAGATATTCCAGTAACTTCTCCTAACAAGAAGATCACGGCTAAGCAACTACAAACTCGCAAACCCTAAATTGAAAAGGCATGAAGACCCCAGGACTCCCAGGAGTAATTGATTAAAATCCAACCCTAAGTAGACAGTAGCTTGGGACAACAAACGAAAGAGCAAAGCTAAAGATGAAGAAGGCATGAGTTATGTACGAGAATTACCGGTGACGGTCGTGGCGGATGTACAGCGGCGCTGTGAGTGTGACTGAGGGCGCGCTTACATTCTGATGTTGCCTGAAATGCCCAAGTTTAGTGAAAGGTGGCTTCTAAAGTCGGCGAGTGAAGGAGACGAACTCGAGCGAGGAAGACTCCAATGATGAAGACTCGAGCGAGGAAGAGAAAGACTCGAGTGAGGTTTCCTGGTAAGATGCAGAGATATTTCTCTGAGGTGAGTGAGAAGACTCGAGCGAGGAAGAGAAAGATCGATGAAGGAGACGAAGAAAGTGGCGGAGGAAAAGTGAGGAGATTAGGTTTTAGTGAAAGGTGGGCTGTAGTGTAAGTATAATTGGGCTTGGGTTGGGCCTTGCCTGAAATTGGTGTTAATTGGTAATTGTTTTTTATGGCTAAAACTAAATAATGTTATTACTGGTTTGCATTTGTTCAATTTAAAATATTAGGTAATAAAACACTTATATGTATCATTCTAATTTTCAAAAATATATTTATTATACGTAATATTTCCGGATCGCAGATATCAGGTTAGATATCCGTATCCGGTCCGGATATCCGGAAAAATGACCCGGATCGCATCGGATACGGATACAAATTAAACGGATTTTTTAGGATACAGATTTTTCGGATTCGGGTTGACGGATTATCGGTTCGGAACGACCGGATCGAATTTTTTTGCTCACCCCTAGCAGCTGCCATAAAGAATGTAAAACGCTACTAATAAAAGAAGTAGAACAAAATTTTCACATATTATTCAAATGAATATTTGTTTATGGACAAAAATTGTAGATAGACAACACTTTTTTACTAGTAAGCGAGCAATTTTAGTACTAATTTATTATCACTATTTACTAAAAGTAAATGTATAATGGATAAAAATCATAAATACAAGTTTATTTTTCAAATTATATTAAATATTAATTGCCCTTATTTTAGAAAAAAATAATATAAATTAACAAAATTGTTTAACAACAGGTTAAATAATGAAGACACATTTTATATTATAATCTCTTAATTTATAATTTTAATGTAATAAAGTATTCTTAAATCGCAATACAACTTTTGTTGCTTTTGTCCTTTAATAATGACCAAAACTTATTAAATCTTAACAAAAATCATTTAAATGTTAAATGTTTTGGTTCCTCTTCATTATGAAGAGAATTGAATTAAAAAAGTTGAAGAAAGGAAGAAGCCACTTTAGGAATGAAAATATTGGAATTGGAGAAGGGGACTATGTGGGCTGAAAATTAAAAGAAACATGGAAGGATAATTGATTCAAGAATCGAACACGACTTCACTTGTTACAGAACTAATTCGGGTACCAACTGAGCTACACGTATTTTGTTTATCATTATGATTGTTTTAATATATATGGGCCCCTAATATTTTAGGGGCCATGTTCCATTGATCAACTTGAACATGCTCATCTATGGGCCTCGGTATATGTTTCAACTTGCAAATTTAGAAACCAAATGTTAAATGTATTTTTGCAAGTGTTTTCCCTTACTTGTTTTTTCTTTATGTATATAATTCTTGAAAGCTTTTAATTTGGGTTAGACTTAACCCGTTTAGTGTGAACATCAAGTCTCTTTTTTATCCATAACTGTGAACTGGGCAAATAAAATGAGTTCCAACTCTCTTTTTTTTTTTGAAAAAGGCAAACATAAGGACCCTTTTTAGAAGAAAGGCTATCCTAAATCATCCAAATTGATGATCTTTATAAACTGGGTACCAAACGAATTAAATGTAGAGTTCAGGCTGATGAACTCATATCTAGTGCTAAGAAGACGAAACGCATTACAAACAGAACCAAGGGGAGAAAGAAGATGATGGAATGTACTGAGAGCATTAGACGGAATGAGATGTGTAACAAGAAAATCAGCAGCACGATTAGCCTTTCGGAAGTAATGATGTACCTGAAAAGCATCAAAAGAAGCAAGCAATGCAGTAATATCAGAAATAATAGTGTGGATTTCCCATGGAATTTTCCAAATGCCTTTGATTGAATTGATGACAGTAAGATTATCACCTTCAATAATTAGGTTGCTGACGTGAAGATTAATAGCTTGTTGAATTCCAAAAAGATCAGCAAGTGCTTCAGATTTAAGTGCAGAAGTTACAAGAATACTGTCACGGTGGAAAGAAATAAGTATACCACTATTATCACGGAGAAGATAACCGAAATATGATGTGTCATCTTGCTTTCTGGATCCATCAAAATTAAGCTTGATCCACTCTCTTGGGGGTTTCTTCCAAGTGTGATTAGTAGGTTGTAAATGATTCTGTTTAATATGAGCTCGGGATGAAGTTGTATTTAGGGAATTCCAATCATGATATTGGAAAAAAGCATGGTCCGATGGACATGACTGAATTCTGCTATGTTGACTTCTAAAAATTAAATTATTTCTGTGAGTCCATAGACACCACCATAAAAAGAGTAAAGGAATGATGGAGGAGTTTGAAGTTCGGAAGAACTCCATATTGTAATGAAAGTCATATGTAAATTGAAGGGCATAAGAGAGATTCATTATTGTTTCAAGTTTGGAAATCATAGATTGCGTAAAAGGACATGTGAAAAAGAAATGATTGACATCCTCATCATTTAATTGACAAAGAGAACAAGAGGATAATACCTTGGAGAAATGGCAATTAAGACGTTCAGTAGTAGGTAATGCGTCCTCCATAGCCTTCCAAAGAAAATTTTGAATCTTTGGGGGGGGGGGGTGTTCAGTTTCCAAATCCAAGAGAACGAGTGTTGATGTGGAATAGGGGGATGTGAGTAGTAAGCTGACGAGAGGATTTGATCGTGAATTGTCCATCCGAGACCAATTTCCAGATAAGCCGATCATTCGAAGGAGAAGACGGAATATGGACATTCAGAATATCAGTAACAACCGGTGGAGGTAGCAGGTGTTGGAGAAGTTGAACATTCCATTTGTTTGAAGGAGTAATGAAGGAAGAAACAGTAATATTAGGAGCAATGGAATTATTAAAGTATGGAAGAAGAGTACCTTGAGAGAGCCAGGTGTCAGACCAAAATTTTACATTTTTACCATTACCAATTTTCCAACAAAGTCCTTTACGAAAAAGATCCCGGAGATGAAGGAGGCGTGAATATTGCCAAGATTGTTTAGATTTTCTTTTATAAGAAAATAGATCCGCCGACCTAAGGTATTTTTCAGAAATCAAGCGACCCCAAAGAGAATCACTGTCAGTCAGTAGTTTCCACAATAACTTCATTTGCAATGCTTTATTTATATCGCATGCTTTATGAAGGCCTAAACCCCCGAAAGATTTAGGGGTACAGATATGATCCCAACTAATAAGAGAACAGGAGTGAGGGTTTTGCTTATTCCAGAAAAAGTCTTTGTTAATTTTGTCAATGTCAATACATAGAGAGGAAGGAAGAGGGAAATATTGCATTAAGTAATTGACTTTGGATAACAAGTTAGATTGAATAAGTACCAAACGTCTAGCTTGAAATAAAGAGCTGGCTTTTCATTTAGAGAGTTGTTTTTTTAAAGCAAGCAAAGAATAATTGAAAACTCCCTTTTTAACTCGTCCTCGAACAATTTGAATGCCAAGGTATATTTCCATTGAAGTAGTGACCTGGATATTAAGAACAGATGCCAGGGATAACTGTTGTGGTTTCGAAAAATGAGTTCCAACTCTTCTCTCATTTGGAGAAGTAAGATTAAGACTTTAAAAGAGTTGTCAAATAAAATATTGATATATTTTTTTATGATGGATGTCAGCCCCCATTGACCTCCATCAACACCTTGGCCGACCGCAGCTTACCTAAGCCATCGCTTGGCTGGCCGCCGCTCATCTCGATGACATGACATCAAGGACGTCAACGCCATGACATGCCATGGCACGTGGACATCGGCGTAACCAATGTTACACCTATCTGAGCCTTAAGCTCTTATCCTAGTAATTTTAGTATTTGCTTCATGTTTTAGACTTGCCTTAGTAGATGTGAAGGACCATTTGCATATGAGTCTTGATAGGTGCTATTTCATACACCTTTACTAGCAATTATTAGCATGATTTGGAGAGGTTTTGGATGAGTTTTGGTGCTAAGTCTGCGATCCAGATGTTTTGGAGAGAAGTGAAGAAATCCAAGGTTTTGCAGCTTAGATGGAACATGAGGATGGATGGAGCTACTGGAGCATCTATGGAGAAGACTACCAACACTTGGTAGGATTGAAGAGCAGCAGAAGCAGAGAAGAAGAGAGCTGGAGAAATGAGCTCACCGCCCCGTGTCAGAAGTACCGCGGCCCGGCGGTGACTCTCAGTGAAGATGAAGCCCGCGCCAGAGGATGCCACCGCCCAACGGTGGAAGTTTGACGCCTCGCAGTGGAATTCACCGCCCCGCGGTGGCTGTGCTTAATGACCTCGCGCCAGAGACGATTTAGTTTCCTTTTATGTTTGAGACTTTATTTTATTATTATTCTGTTTCCTTTATTGTTTGCATTAGTTTAACCTAGTTTCCTAAGACTATTTAAGCATCTTTTCTAGGTTACGACGAGGGAGACTTATTATCACTTGATTGCTTCCGTTTTCAAACGTTATTTTCTATAGAGTTTTTCATCCCCTTTGATGGAGAACTAATTTCACCCTTGTTCTGCTAGACGATTGAAGCAGTATAGTTGATGTGTTTGTGAGATTTCTATTCCTTGTTCTTATCCTTATAAGTGTTGGATTGATTCTCTTGGTTATATTGATATTGATTTCTTGTTGTTCTTCTTAGCCTGATCAACTAGGTTGAATGCTTTTTATCAATTGTTAGGATTGCATATAGGGGTTCCGAGTGCATATCTAGTGGCAAACACAATTGTGTATATAGGGGTTCCGAGCGTACAATTGTACGTGAGTGAGAATCAGTTGCATGTTAAGTAGAGGAGTGAGTACTTGTACGTCTTTATACTTGCATGTATCCTATATCCTTGTGTGTATTGTTATTGCTGTGTTGGTGCTAAGGTACGCTGATAACTGTGAGAATCAGTGGTACTTTATCATTGGCATAGTAATAAGTCTATTGACAACTGTGAGAATCAATAGTACTTAAGATTAAGGTGGGAACGACTGTAAGAATAATTAAAGAACTTGGATTGAATAGATTTCCGTGATCAAACTCTATCTCTGTACTTGTGGATTTCGCTCTAGTAGAACTACTTTCCCTTATTATATTTTCTAAACTCAACTCAATTCATTTGCTTTGTTTGCTTTGTTCTCTTGATAACTAAACCCCCCCCCCCTCCCCCCGTTTGTGTTACTTGTCATTCACGGTTGCATACTACATCAAACCTTCTCTGTGGGATCGACCCTTACTTGTCTGCTATACTTCTGTTTAGTGGGTTTGTTAGGATAATTTACTTTGATAAGGCTAATCAACGACATTTGCTTGTGCATCTTTTAGCCGCCGTCAAATCTCAATCCAAGGCCCATTAGTGGCATGGTATTTTAAACTCTCTTGTTAGTTCATTTGTAACTAGTTGAAGATTTTAAGAGTTGGATTATTATCCTTGGGTTGAGGAATACCTCCCTAAGGCTCACAACTCATCTATCAACTCAAGCTTTCATCAATCTCTTCTCTCTTTCTCTCAATCTCACGCATTTTCACAATCAACACAATCTCTTGATCTCGTTCCAAGAAGAAGTCAGCCAAGGAACCTCCTCTAGAGGTTCCCTTCGCCCCTTGTTCCTCTCGGCTAGCCGCAAGCTTCCCTTGGTTGGCCATTGCCCTCTCTCGGCATTCCAAAGGAGTTCCCTCTTGCTTCCGCCTTCAAATCATCCTCAAGGAACCATCAAGAACCAGCCGGTGCCCCAAGGAGAAGCTCAAGCATACTTGTTCCATGATACGGAGCTCAAGCAAGTGAGACAAGGCCATCAACCTCCTTGTATCACATCATTTTATCTAATCTCAACATTGTAAGTGTTCACGTGACTAAATGCACTTGCTCAAGCCTATGAACATCAGTTGGCAGAGTAATTTCCAAGTCCTCCATGTATATCCGGGAGTGGACACGTTTATCCAGCACTTCAAGACTTCCCTTCTTCTTTTTACAAGGCGCTTGAATAAAAATTTGATCAGTTCACTCATCTTTCAATTTATAAAAACTCCTATATAGTAGCGTATCCCGTTTCGAAAACCAATGAAAACGGAGAAATGCTCGAAAACGGCAGGGTGACGTCTTCAGAGGGGTGGAAACGGTCAAAGTTTCCCTTGACTGGAAATTAGGAGACGGAACTCCATATTTGATGGGAAAAGCATTTCCTAATGCATTTCCTCTTTTTGTTTCTTTTTTTTCTAAAACCCTAAAAGGCTAACACTTGCCATCCGTTGTCTCCATTTTATGCATTTCCCTTCTCCTTTCTCTGTCCTTGCGAGTGTGACTGCGAGGCACTGCTCTAGCCTCCAAAGCTTCAAATGGGCGAGTCACCTTCTCTGGCGGTTGGCGACTTGTTCCGGCGAAGCAGCGAGGCAACTTCTTCACCCTCTGAGTCGACTCAATTCCCACATGTAGGCTTCAAGAGTTCAGCCTTCATCATACTCTGCTACTACTCCTTCTGCCCTTCAAGCTTTTTAGCTTCATTTTTAGTGTCTTTTTATTATTTTAGATGGAAAATTAATTTAAATTATGAATTAGCGGATGTATTGGAAGAATTGTTAAATGTTAATAAGTAATTTTCAGCTAGGTGCTTGGTTCTTGGAATGGTTTGTTGATACTTTATTCAGTTATGTTATTAATTTATCGTATTCTTTGTTATAAGTGATTAACTAGCATAAATGTAGTCTTTTTTGTGAGAAATAACATCTCGTGTATTGGCACATCGGACTTTATCATTTTTATGCATCCTTTGTTGATACATTTATTCTACTCCTCCTTACCTTTAAAATAACATATAATTTATACCAGGAATCATGCCTATGCTACGCATGGGATAAATCTTCATGTTGATTGATTTTTAGTTCTTATATTTGTTACTTTTAAAAAATACACTCTAAGCGTTATTCAGTTTTACAATATTGCAATTATACTATGAAGTTTTTGCTTCTAAACTTCTTCCTTGCAATATTTGAACTTCTTTATTCTTTTTCATTCACATGTAATATGATGTACAATCATCACATTTTATAAGATTAAAATGTTAAATCTAAAAAATAGTGTATAATAGACTAAGTTGCATAGTTATAAAAATAATGTTCTTTAAATTGATATTTTTCTGTGAAGTCTATACATTATCAGTGATATTTCATGGTTAACTTGGATATATGTAGATTTACAATACTCATAACACATAAAGAATAATAAATAGATACATATAAGATACAAATATTCAACTCAGGTTTATAAAAAAAATATCATTATATATCTTACCTCAATGATCCGATAAATTTTTTCATTTGGTCTTAGAAATGATGGCATTATCCCCAATTTATAATAATATTTATTTTGAATTTTTACGTACGATTTTATAACAAAACATACCTAAATATAAAACTTACAATATATAAGAAATAAACATTGATATAAATTAAAATAGCTCTTTTTCTAACATAAAATTATATATAATAATAACTAACCTTGATAAATTAATATTTTTCCTATGGAGCACAATTTGATGTTCATACTTCATAGCACGCTAAGAATGCATTAAGGTTCCTTACCTTATTATTGTAAATAATGATTAAATCAATACAATCTAGACCAAAAATAGAAGAAACAATATATATTAGTGTATAAACCTACTAATGTAAGTAACAAAAACTTATTAAAAAAAGACCTGATATGATAATGTGTACATGCTAATAGACATCCGTTTGTTGCTATTTTGTTTTTTTATGAAGAGGGTGTATTTTGAATCTGTTCATCTGCTCAACTTTGTGGTAGGAAATTTGGGAAAGGCTTGCAGATTTCTTGATATTTGGTGTGGAATAGTTTTGGAATAGTCTAACGATATGTAAATTATATTCTTTCTTTCTTTGTGATTCATAAGTTGGCGTTAAACATTAATTTTGGAATGTTGATAGACATTGTAGCTTTGTAATCATTGATGAATAGTTAATACGTTTTTCTTAATAGTAATTAATGTACACGGTTTTGAGAAAAGGTTTTCTAAACCATATTGAAATATTTTTTTAACGGCTTTGAAAAATTAATGTTCGATAGTTACATTATTTAGGATTAATGAGTTTTTTGTCAAAGTTTTTTAACTGGTTTTATTTAAAAAAAACTATTGTATGTACACTTTCTTCAATAGATTAAAAAAGTACTCCCGTAATAGTCCATTCTATTAGTGAAAAACAATAGTTCATTTGTATTAGGTTCAAATGTATAACAACTCTAGCTGATTGAATCAGTCTAAAGACAAAAACAAAATATACATATCAGTTATATCATGATACTTTAAATATAAAATATAATGTTCAATTATTTTGATTTGTAACGGTTGTCTATGCTAAAACATTGAATTTAGAAAAATTATATTAATGGTGTAACTGTTTTCAATTAGAGAAAGTATCGGTACAAATTTGAGAGTAATTTGGACTTAGGCGTTTTGGATATCAAAGGTCCTAAAATTCATGTGTTGATTTTTTTCCTTACATAAGACAATCTCATTCGCTATGAGTTAATAAAGACCGGTTGAACTGTGAGATTCAGTTATAATGGAAGTTACATTTTTAAATATTGGTCAGACTATTAGAGGACTCTATAACTGTTTTGGTGGTGGTTAAAAAGTCATTTAATCTTGTTTGTATAATGATACTTAGCTATAATATAAGCATTAATGGTTAAAAAATCTACTTTCTATATTTATAGATAGATAGTTTATTTTTTGAGAAGTTAATTTTAACCTTTTATATAAATTATTGATTTTTGCTTCACAAATTTCAATTTTAAGCATTATTTTTCAGCAAATGGAAAGTTGGCTTAAAACTAGCCTAGACCTCCTTATCTCATAAGATTTGTGGAAAAGACTCACACCTTTCCTCAAAAAAGGGTGAGCTTTTTGGGTTTTGCTTTTGAAATTTCGACTAGGCACTCTTGGATGGGTTTTGGGGAAATTTAAAATGATAAGAGTGTAGATTGGGGGAGGAGGTTGAATGAAGCCTTGTAGCATTCCATCGCCGACTCAGATTTAAACTAAGGAACGAGACCTGGGCAAGGTGAGGAAAGTTAGGGTTAGAGTGATGTTCTTGAGGGAAGGGAAATGGTTTTTTTTTGGGGGGGGGGGGGGGGGGGGGGGGGAGAAAGGGAGCATTTTGACCGATAGGGATAATTGGTTCCTCAATCTTCTAACTTTGCTTCTTTACTTCTCTTTATCCTAGACGAGCAAAGAATAATAAAATGCTTCTCTGATGGATTTCTTCTCACTTTGCTCTTTTTTTTGTTTCTTTTGTTTGCCTTTTGCAGGTATGTACTTGTAGGAGCTCTTTATGCAAATCTCCTTCCTTTTATAGGGAGAATGGGAAGAAGTTATTCACTTACCCATCAACACCCCACTATAACACAATTGCATTTATTTATTTTCCTATTGTTAAATTGTCAATTTACTCGCAAGAAAGTTGCAGAATTTTGTGACAGCCATAAGCCCCATATTTTCCACTAACCTATAATCACTTTTTTTAATTATTTTAGAAGGAGAGAAGGCTAAGAAGCATAAAGTTGCAATTTCTTTGTTGGCTCAACAAAATCACTTTTTTAGTAATTTTGTTTAATTTAACTTGAGCCCATTTTAACACAAAATCAATTTCTTCTTGGGCTTATATAATTCAGCCCATTGTATCAATATTTTGGGCTTATTAATGAGACATATAAATTCTAGGGTAGTCATACACACTGCATGAACTTTTACGGTTTAACAATTACCCCCTGAACTTTGTGTGTGTGAGAAGTCGAACACGCTCAAAGTTCGAATTAAAGTGCTATTGATAGATCGAAGCAACATGTTTGTTTCTCATGAGAATTTGGTTCATGTTTGAACTCAAGGCTTTATGCCGAATTGGAGTTTCGGTTATAGGCCATTTTTGTTTTTGAGGGCTTTTTATACAAAAGACAAGAATCTGATCTTGACAACTTAATGTCGTCAAGTTTGAACTTTTGGATATTTTGGATGATGACTCACTGTCAAAATATCCATGTTATTTGAAGCTATGAAACTTGATGGTTTTATTTTAATTTAGCTTTGGGGATTTGAATAGCCAAATACAAGAATGATATAAGTCAATAGGATTTTATTCTCTATTCTAGGATAAAAGTTGGAGGGTATAGATTGTTTTCAAAGATTGGATGAGAAGAAGTTCGCTTTGAGTGATTCTTTTAATGTAGTTCAGGATGATTCCTTGGGAAAAAAATTGGTTGAGAAGGAAGAGATTTGTTTGTTTTTGTGGTTGTACTGGCATTTTGATCAACTGGACTGCCTATGCACCCCTTTTATGAGGGATCAAGCCGTTTCTAGTTCGATAGGGACTATTGTATTTTGTATGCATCACCAAATTAGTTCAAACTCACCTTCTAGGAAGGGTTGTCTAAACTGATTCGAATATCATTTGCATACTTAGGATTTTGTTTGGTTTACCCCATTTTATTAACAAATAAAGTGTCAATCTATAGACCACACTCAAATTTAATGTAACCCAAATAAAGATCAAAGGTTACAAAAGGTGAAATTTCAACATTACACACGTCCTTCTTTTGTAAAAGAAACTATTTTGGGGTAAAATTAAACCAAAAATCAGAAATTAAGCTAAAAAAACAGATTTGTAACATGCATAATTCACAACTTTATGCATCCAATCAATTAAAATAACAAGAAACCAACATGAAAAATCTAGTATTTTTATGTGTGATGATTTATACAAGAAATCATATCTCTTGCATAAATTAAACATATGAATCAACTTTGGGGTAAAATTAAGCCAAAACATCAGATTTTTAAAATGCATAATTTCGGTCATGGAGGGCTGAATTTTCGAGTATATATTATACATATAATTCACAACTTTATGCATCCAATCAATTAAAATAATAATTTTAATTATACAAGTTAATCCATATATCAATTTTACCACTAAATTGAACCAAAATAATCAAGAACATGCATCAAAATTAACAACTTTAATATTGATCATATCAATTTATAAAAGGGGCTCTAATACCACTATAGGGATTTAGATGTTGTAATCGGAATTTTAGAAAACGATTTTCTAACATCTAACTTAACATCTCATGCATAAACTTGATATGAATCATGTATGAAAGAGTAACATACCTTTTGATGCAAAACTTCTTTATGAGATCACTCTGGAGAATAGAGCCTCAAGTGTGACTCATCTACTTGATCCACACGAGCACGATACTAGAACGTCTTGCCTTTGTTTGCTAGAACAAAACAAGAAAACTCCAAGTCCTTCTCACAGATGCACGGCCGACCCTAGGTGTAGTTGTAACACCCCTAAATTACCTTAGAAATATTACCGCCAATGACCTCAGATCGCATATCCGAAATCACCCAAGGCTTACAGTATTGATCGCAAATACCAAATAATACGAAACAATCATAAATTAATCCAAAAATGTCTTACAAACAATGTTGCGGAAAACCATAACTAGGTAAATATCAAAGATAGTAGCGGAAGACTTTAAGAAAATACTAAAATTACATAATAGGTTATAAACCTAAAATCTAACTTCAGGATCTTCAACCTTATTGCAAACCAAAAACACAAAACAACAGCTGCCTTCAATGTCGGTATCCAGCTTCTCCACTCTTGGAAGAAGGACCTGCTGTGCCGTATGTAATATCCCTCACTTTGGTAAAGGCAATTTGGAAAATTCTCGAACACTTGTGACGCACGTCGAATTTATTTCAGAGGAGTTCAGACATTCAGAAATGTTTCTGACCTCTGTAATATTTTTCTCGGTGAAATAAAATACATTTAGACGTATTTCGGGACTTAATACTCGTTCGTGTACGATTATTTTTATCCCGGGCTAAGGCCAAGTTAATCCAAAGCTTAAACGGATGAAAAATGGCCTTGGCGGCGACCGCCATAAGGCAAGCGGCCACCGCCGCCAACTAGTCAACATTGTCAGAATGTCAGCATCAACTGGCCAAGTGGCCTAGAAAGCGGCGACCACCGCCAGACACAGATAAAGGCGGCGACCTCTTGCCGACGGCGGCGATCGCTGCCACTGTTGCAGGCGTAGCTGCAGTGGCTTGCCGGCGACCGGGGAGACGCCCGATCTTGGCCCTCCACGTTGCATGGCTTGCCATTTCTTGTCCCCTGACTTTGGCTATAAAAGGGGAAGGGTTTGGGATCAGATTGAGCACAAATCGAACTCCCAATCACCCATAAATTACTCGCCGGAAAATCAAGCTTTAGTCGAAGAATTCGATATCAATCGTCGGAGCTCCTTTGGTGTTTATTCCAGTTGCAAAGTGAAGCTTTGGAGGCCCTTAGAATCCAAAGCAAGGCAAAGGAGAAGCAAAACAATCGACATCGGTGAGTTTTTGCTCTCGTAATTTTCTGGTGTTCGTAGTGGCGACCGCTGCCACGAACAGCGGCGCCCGCCGTAAGGCAGGCGGCGACCGCCGCCCAGAAGCTTTTGGCTTGTTTCGGCCTTGGCTTATGTGGCTTTCGATCGGGCTTCGTTGCTTTTGATTTCTTTCGTTATTCTTTAGATTCATACTCGTGTTCGTCAAATCTAACTTAGGGTTTTTTTATGGGTCGATCTGAAGGAATCTGTGTTGCCAGATCTGTCCCTGCTTCGAGCCCGGAAACTCGTCGTACCTAGCTTCGTTCAAGCTTCTGCGGATCTAAGGCAAGTGGTGGTTCGATCTTGCTTAATCATTCCATGTCCTGTTAATTATCAATTGCGTTTAAATCTTAATTAAATTGGAATGATCTGTGGTTTTCGTTTGGGAACAGATTTTATAAATAAAGTGATTTAAAGAACTGCTGCTATAATAAGATGTATATTGCTAGATACAGCGCTATTATATTCGTAATGGTGTTGTTGTGGATTTAATGTTAATTTTAATGCTAGAATAGCAAGAGTATTCTTAGGAACGCTAATCCAGATAAGGGTTTGACGTTTCTTGATAACTTGGTACTCATCGGGATAATTTCCGAATAATTTAATTTAAGGGTCATGATCTAACGCTTCCTAGCCCAGGTAAGGTAGGAGGTTTTAAGCACCTTGCAAGTGCAATTTGGGTGGAAGTAATTGTCACCCTGTGGTTTAAAGCTCCGTAATTGTTCTTAATAATATTAAAAGTACTAACATTAGTGTGTGTTGTAATTCAATAAGATAAGTGCAGTTAAGCACATAATTAATAAACCTTGAGTGTTGTAAGTGAATAAGTTAAGTGTTGTTGTCACATGTAATTAATATACCTTCAGACGAGTAGCGCAGCTAGGCCGTAGTGCAGCTAGGAAATCTCGTCTTAACTTTAATCAGAGTAAAGTTCTCTTTCCAATCTGGATTCGCTTTGAGCGGTGAGGTTGGTCGTGAACCGAACCATCAAATTAAAGTAAAAGCTTGTGTGAAACTTTAAACGTTCCCAAACATTTGGCATATCTTCCCTTAAGGCTCATTCCGTTGGAGTCTTCTCTTCAGTGCATATCTAAATATTTAATTGTTAAATCATTCAGTGAAAGTACTGGATTATGTATCGTTCTGTCGGTTATTATTCGAGGGACAATGATAGTAAACGGTTACGATCACTCGAACCACTCTGCTTGTACCCTTACATAGTCTAATCATTAGACTAACCAACCGCAATTGTTCTCTGCATGGTTGGCTGGTGTCATCCGTTCGATTCGGCACATCAGAGGTTGATACCGGAGTCAAAGTAACCTGTTGAAGGATAAGAGGCTTGCAGACGAAGATTTAAATGTCAGTGTTTTAAGTTGTTAAGTGTTTAAGAGTTTTAATTGTTAAGATTCTTAAAGTTTTCCGCTGTGTAAACTAAAGTCTTTCGTTGTATTATACTCTGTTGTAAAATCATCTCCTCGTTTGAAGAGAGATCTTTTAATAAAAGGATTGAGTTTCATGTACAAAAGTCTTCCGATGTTTAATCTTTCAATTAATATGTAATTATGTTATGTATTTAAGCATGATTGTTCTGGAAAAGTCTGGGGTGGCTTTGGACGGTAAAGTCTGAGGTCACTGGCATGTGGCATTTCCGAGATAAATCGGGGGTGCTACAGATATGGTATCAGAGCAATGGTTTTAAAATTTTTGGCCTATTGTTAGGTTTGAGAATTTTTGAAAACTAATTTTGAAACTATTTGCAAACCTATTGATATGCCGTATTCTGTATGGCGTAGTTGGGGGTTATTAGCACATTTATAGGAGATTTTGGCTCGGTTTTGGTACTATGTTGATGCTTGAGGTACGGAGCTGCGTTGTGGACATTTTGGATGCACTTGCAAGTTGAAGACGAGGCTTGAAGACACATTGGAGAGCGGATGTTCAGAAGACAGAAGATGCTGGAGCTGACGCTGGTGGAGGCGAGCTGACGCGAGCAGACGCGATCGCCCTTGGTCGCGGTTTCATTCCAGGAGCTCCAGAACATTGGCGAGGCAAAACCGCGGGCTGACGCGATCGCGGTTGGTCGCGGTTTCGCCTGCGACTGAACTGTTCGCATTTCTCCTTGTTTGTTTGACGTTTCGTTTTTGGTGAATTAATGACACTTTAGTGGCTCGGATTAGGGGGGAGGAGGACGTTTTTCTCTGAGATTTAGCCACTCTATCATTCTCTCTTAATTTTTCTCTCTTATTTTTTTCTCTCAAGAACAATTGCTAGATTTCATTTTGTTTTCCCTTTGGATTTGAATTTCGTGAAGAACATGAACAAGAACTAAACCCTTGTTTTGTCTAGCGTTGAAGCACTCGATTAACTCAGTTGTAAGGTTCTAATCTCTTGTTCATCCTTTGGATTTGGTATTGATTTCCTTGAGCATAATTCGGATTTCTATATTGTTTACTAGATTGATCTCCTAGTTTAATTCTATAGTTATCAAATTGCTAGAATTGGGATATACGGTGGAATCCCTAATCTTTTGTAGCAATCACAATTGTATGAGATTGGTATATTGAATTCAATTGTGAAAAAGGAAATCGATTTGCATTACATACTTGCGGTGTTAAGTTTTGTTTGCAATCCACAAATCTTATTCCCTATGCTATTGATTGAATGAACTTAGGAGATTTTCTAGGTTTTCAATTAGTAAGAATTAGCAAAGACCGGTTGGCTTGTTAATTTACACAAGATCGGAATTGGGACAAATCCATAGGATTATGATGAACATGAGATGAACCGAATTGCAACTTGGTTAATTGATGTGTGGAAACTTGCTAGGTGGAACTCTTTTTCCCTTTTGATAGATCTGATTTTTATGTTATTACAATTGAGTAGTTTTAGAAGAAAACCAAATCCCCCCCCCCCCCCCCCCCCATTTGTTCTTTGAAGTTGATAATTTAGTAGTTACATTGAAATTGACGCTTTAATTCCCTTGGGTTCGATCCCTTACTTGCATGCTATACTCTAGTTGCATTTTAGGACTACATTTGATAGCGCGCACGACTGAAAATACCCTGTCAAATTTGGCGCCATTGCCGGGGAATTAATTGTTCTTTTTCATTGTGATTGGTTGTTTGTCAACTTTTGGTGTGAACCATCTATATGGTTCATACCCGTTCTACTGATTCCCCTATTTTTGATTGTGATCCAGAAATTGAGCGGACATTTTTCAGGAACCGAAGAGCAGCCCGTGAGATTCTGAACCAAACGGAGATGGGTGACCGAACTTTGAGACAGCTAACCACTCCTAACTTGGAGCAACAACCTTTGGCTATAACTATTCCTGAGTTAGCCGAAGGAGTGAATTTTGAACTAAAGGCAGGATTGATTCATGAGCTGCCTCACTTTCATGGTCTTGCTGGAGAAGACCCGAACAAGCACTTGGCGCAATTTCATGCGGTGTGTTCTAGCATGAAGCCAAGAGGTGTCACTGCCGATGCCATCATGTTGAGAGCATTTGGATTCACCTTGAAGGATGCTGCAAATGATTGGCTATATTACCTTGCCCCGGGAAGTATCACAACATGGGCTGAAATGAAGAAGGCTTTCCTCGAAAAATACTTCCCGGCCACGAAGTTGAATAGCTTGAAGAGAGCCATTGCCACCATTGAACAACAAGGAGGCGAGAGCTTGTACGAGTATTATGAGAGATTCAAGCGGCTATGTGCAAGTTGCCCATATCATGGGTACAATGATCAAGATCTCATTCTATACTTGTTCAACGGACTCTCGGATGAGGAACGAAGAATGGTGAATGCCGCTTGTGGAGGTAATATTCTGAACAAAACTCCTCCCCAAGCTTTTGAGATGTTTCAGGAGCTATCTGAAGGCTCCAGGCAATTTAGCAAGAGAGAGAGTCTCAAGGCTGTGGGTTCCTCCTCAAAGATTGAGTCTGATGTGAATGAGCTGAAGGAAATGATAAAGTGCTTTATGCTGAAAGGCACTCCATCTCAAGCCCGACCATGTGGAGTTTGCAATGAAGTGGGGCATCCAAATGATCAATGCCCTACTCTTCAAGAGTCAAACGCTGAGGTGAACGCTGTAGGAGGATGGCAACCAAGACCCAAGTACGATCCATTCTCTAACACCTACAACCCGGGTTATAGAGATCATCCAAATTTCAGATGGAGTAACCAGCAAAATGTTCAGAATCCTCACCTCTTGCAACAACCACAACAACAACCGAGGCCACAGTACAACCCTAGACAAACCATGTCAGCTGAAGACATGATCAAGTCATTGGCTCAGTCGGTTATGCAGAAAGATGCTGAAACTAAGGCATCTATTCAGAATCTTGAGAAGCATGTGGCACAAATTGCTCAAGCTGTGAGTAATCTAGAGGCTCGTGATTCGGGAAAATTACCATCACAAACGGTAGTCAACCCGAGAGAGAATGTGAGTGCAGTCACTTTGAGGAGCGGGAAGCAGCTAAGTGTAAGCCCTATTGCTGAAAAGGGTGAATTGCAAGGCGATTCTGTGGATGCTGAAAACAGGAAAACGCGATCTCACGCGACCTACCGCGATCGCGGTTTCGATGATGAAGATTCACTGGATTTTGTTGAAGAAAATTCGGCTACAGAGACGCGATCGCCGCCACTCGCGGTCACTCGCGGTTTGGACCCAGTAGCCTCCTCTTCAGAGACGCGATCGCCGCCACTCGCGGTCACTCGCGGTTTGGACCCAGTAGCCTCCTCTACAGAGACGCGATCGCCACCAATCGCGGTCACTCGCGGTTTGGACCCAGACCTTCATGATGATTATGTTCGTCCAAACTTTCCTCCTCTATGCTCTCAGAAGCCGGTCCCGCCTTTCCCTGAGGCGTTGAAGGAGACTAGAAGACCGGAAAATGACAAGGAAATATTCGAGACCTTCAGTAAGTGTGAGGTAAACATTCCTTTGCTTAAATTGGTTAAGAGTATACCTAGATTTGCTAAGTTTTTGAAAGAAATCTGCACTATTAAAAGAAATCAAAAACTGAAAGGGAAACAAAAGGTCAAAGTTAGCGAGCATGTGTCTGCGGTGTTTCAAAGGCGAATGCCTAAAAAGTGTGGTGACCCAGGCATGTTTAGCATCCCATGTGTGATAGGTGATACAAAAATTGAAAATGCTATGCTTGACCTTGGTGCATCCATAAATGTTTTGCCTTCCTCCTTGTACAAATCCCTAGGATTAGGACCTTTGCATGAAACCGGAATAGTTGTTCAACTAGCTGATAGGTCCTCAATTTATCCGAAGGGAGTAGTAGAAGATGTTCTTGTCATGGTAGGTGACTTGATATTTCCTGCTGATTTTTGTGTGTTGGAGATGGAACATGATGAGCATGCAACACCTGTTATGTTAGGACGGCCTTTCATGAAAACCGCACAAACAAAAATTGATGTGAATAGTGGAACACTTACAATGGAATTTGATGGGGAGATAGTGCAATTCAACATATATGATGCTATGAAACATCCCATTGATGATCATTCCTTGTGTTCTATTGATGTGATTGAGCCCTTGGTTCAAGATGTGTTTGATATTACTTGCTTTGATGAGTTGCGATCTATTATGGAGAACGATGTAGTAGATCCGCATTCGGCATTTTCTTTGTCCACTAACATGCAGGAAGTCTTGGCACATTTGAATGTTGAAGGTAGGTATTCTCGTCCTCATTTGGGCAGTGGCCCCATGGAACTAATAGTACCGAGCAAGAAGCTCCTACCCTCTGTTGTGCAGGCACCCGAAGTTGTGTTGAAGCAGCTGCCCACGCATCTTAAGTATGTGTTTCTTGGGAAAGAGGATTCATTTCCGGTCATCATCTCTAGTAGTCTTTCCAAAGAACACGAGGAGAAGTTGATTGCGGTGCTAAAGGAGAACAAGATAGCTTTGGGGTGGACGATTGCAGATATCAAAGGGATAAGTCCCTCCACATGTATGCACAGAATTCTGCTAGAGGGAGACCCCAAACCAATCAGGCAACCTCAGAGAAGGCTTAACCCACCAATGACTGAGGTGGTGAAGGAAGAAGTGTTGAAGCTCCTTCAAGCTGGCATGATTTTCCCCATCTCTGATAGCAAGTGGGTGAGCCCGACACAAGTTGTGCCCAAGAAGGGAGGTATCTCGATTGTGGAGAATCAACAAGGAGAGTTGGTCCCCACCCGGTTACAAACAGGATGGCGAGTATGTATAGACTACCGCAAGCTGAATGCGGTGACGAGAAAGGATCACTTCCCCTTGCCCTTTATTGATCAGATGCTTGAGAGACTTGCCGGTAGTCCATTCTATTGCTTTCTTGATGGGTATTCAGGATATTTTCAGATTGCTATAGCACCGGAGGATCAGGACAAGACGACGTTCACATGCCCTTTTGGTACCTTTGCATATCGCAGGATGCCATTTGGGTTATGTAACGCTCCCGGGACGTTTCAGAGGTGCATGATGAGTATCTTCTCTGAGTATGTGGAACACTTCATTGAGGTGTTTATGGATGATTTCACTGTGCATGGTAACAGCTTTGAGGCGTGCTTGGATCATTTGTCTCTAGTGCTCAAGAGGTGCATTGAAACCAACTTGGTTCTGAACTCAGAAAAGTGCCAATTCATGGTTGAGCAGGGGATTGTACTAGGACATATTGTGTCGGCTAAGGGCATTGAGGTAGATAAGGCCAAAATTGATGTGATCAAGACATTGCCTTATCCTACCAACGTGAGGGACGTGCGCTCCTTTTTAGGCCATGCGGGCTTCTATCGCCGGTTCATTAAGGACTTCTCAAAGATTTCATCTCCTTTGTGTGAGTTGCTGAAGAAAGAGGTTGATTTCGTGATGAGCGATGCTTGCAAAGCGGCCTTTGATGAGTTGAAAGCCCGTCTTACTAGTGCCCCTATCATTCAAGCACCGGATTGGTCTAAGCCTTTTGAGATTATGTGTGATGCAAGTGATTTTGCTGTTGGTGCAGTTCTTGGACAAAAGGAAGCAAGGGCATCTCATGTGATTCATTATGCTTCCATGACCTTGAACGGAGCTCAAAGGAACTACACTACCACCGAAAAGGAGATGCTAGCCATTGTGTTTGCCTTGGAAAAGTTTAGGCAGTATCTTTTGGGAACCAAAGTGATCGTCTACACCGACCACGCAGCCCTTCGCTACTTAATGACAAAGAAGGATGCTAAGCCGAGGTTGCTTCGGTGGATCTTGTTGTTGAGTGAGTTCGACATTGAGATTAGAGATAAGAAGGGGGCCGAAAACTTGGTGGCTGACCATTTGAGCAGACTGGTACAAGGAGATGACAAGGCTGGGTTGCACATGCCGATCCAAGGGAATTTTCCTGACGACACTTTGTTCGGACTTTCTGGTTGCCAGCCCCCGCGACTCGACGCGATCGCGTCCACCCGCGGTTTCACTCCAGGAACTTCTGACACAGAACCGCGATCGCGGTCGCTCGCGGTCACTCGCGGTTTGCCCCTTGATGTGAATTCCGATGTTGCTGAAGATAAATTGCTTCTTGCGCTTAAAGCCTTCAAGCCATGGTATGCTCATTTGGTGAATTTTCTCGTCATTGGAGAATTTCCACCCAATTATTCCAAGGCACAAAGGGACAAGATGCGAAGTGATGCTAGATTCTATGTGTGGGACGACCCCTATCTTTGGAGGCATTGTAACGATCAAGTCATCCGACGTTGTCTCCCCGATAATGAGGTACACTCGGTCTTAACTTTTTGTCATTCCTATGCATGTGGGGGACATTTCGGGGCTAACAAAACAGCTAGGAAAGTGCTAGAGGCAGGTTTTTATTGGCCACACATCTTCCGGGATGCATACACCTTTTGTAAAACCTGTGATCGATGCCAACGACTTGGGAATGTTTCCCGGAGGAATGAGATGCCACAAGCACCGATCATCTTTTGTGAGATTTTCGATGTTTGGGGTATCGACTTCATGGGACCATTTCCTAGTTCATTCGGGAACCTATACATTTTACTTGCGGTGGACTACGTTTCCAAATGGGTGGAAGCGAAGGCCACCAAAACTGATGATTCACGAGTTGTAGCAGGTTTCTTGAAGGCAAACATTTTTGCTCGTTTTGGGGTCCCGAATGCCATAATAAGTGATAGGGGCACTCATTTTTGTAACAAGACGGTGAGTGCTTTGTTGAGGAAATACCATGTCACCCAGCGGGTCTCTACCGCTTATCACCCGCAGACAAATGGACAAGCTGAAGTGTCCAATAGAGAGATCAAGACAATCTTGGAGAAGACGGTTGGACCGAGTAGAAAAGATTGGAGTTTGAGGTTGGATGATGCCTTGTGGGCTTATCGAACAGCCTACAAAACTCCTATTGGGATGTCCCCCTTTAGATTGGTCTTTGGGAAAGGTTGTCACCTACCAGTGGAGCTTGAGCACAAGGCATTTTGGGCTGTGAAAAGGTGCAATATGCAAGTTGATGAAGTTGGGGAATTCAGGAAGTTGCAGCTGAGTGAGTTGGAAGAACTCCGCCTTGAGGCTTATGACAACGCCGTTATCTACAAGGAGAAGACTAGGGCGTGGCATGACAAAAATATTCTGAGAAAGAACTTCAAAGTCGGAGATAAAGTTCTTATATTTCAATCACGACTAAAGCTCTTTCCCGGAAAGCTCCGGTCTCGATGGACGGGAACGTATGTCGTTGCCCAAGTTTTCCCCCACGGAGCGGTGGATTTATTGGATGGGGAGACGAACAAGGTCTTTAAGGTGAATGGACAGAGGTTGAAGCCGTATCATGAAGGCTTTGAAAATGGAGTTCTTGAGGAGGCACGTTTGGAGGTGCCTAATTACGAGGTTTGAGTGAACATTATTGAGTCGAGCCACGACGTTAAAAAAAAAGCGCTTCTCGAGAGGCAACCCGAGGTTTTTGATGTTTTTATTTTGTTTGATTTTTGTTCTTTTTAATTGTCATTTTTATTGCATTTGTGGTCAGGGAAGGACCCCGAAGCACAGGTTCAGCTGCAGTCTACAGCCAAAACCGCGATCGCGGTCACTCGCGGTTTCTGGGCGAGGTGATTTTCTTTTTTCAGAAAAAAAAAAAAAAAAGGGGCCCACTCGGCCCACCTTTCCCACAAAACCCCATTTCTTCTTCCTCACAACCCTTTCTCCTACCTACAAACCCTACCTCCATTCACAAAAATCCTCCATTACCACAACCTCCCTCCTCACTCAAAACACCATCAAAACACTCCATTTCCTTCACTTTCCCACATTTCCCACTCAAATCTCCATCTCCCTTTCACAAGGTTTCACCCTCACCAACCACAAAACCCCCATTTCCACACCCCTCAAAAGCCCCTAAACACCTCCCTCACAAAAATCCCTCTTCCTCCCACAAAAGAGCCAAGAAGACTCCATTCCACCAAGCTTGTACCCGACGCGACCTCCGGCGAGAGCTCCAAGCGACTTCACTGAGGCGGCGACTTGACGCGAGCAAACCAGGCCGATCGCGACCTCACGCGACTCGACGCGATCGCGTCCACCCGCGGATTCACTCCAGGAATTTCTGTCCTCAAACCGCGATCGCGGTTGGTCGCGTCTCCTAGCGGTTTCCCCAGCAGTTTCCTTGTGAGTTGATTTCGTCCTTCTCTCGCATTGATACATATTGATCATGGTTAGAGGAGTGCGCAAGAATTTGAGCACCCGAGAGCGGTCTATGAGGGAGACCCTAGGTGGCCGTAGCAAAGCAATTCTTGTTACAAAGTTCTTTGATTTGCATGCTTTGCGCGTACTTGGTTTGGAGGAATGTTGTTTGCAGATGTTTGCTCACGGAGGATTAGGAGAATTTATGAGTAGGAATGCTCCTACTCATAAGGATTTAACAATGGATTTTCTGTGCTCGCTTGTTACTAATAAAAAAGATGAGTCTATCCGGTTTATCCTGATGGGGAAGGAGTATAAATTGGGTATTGCCAGCTTGAGAGCTATTTTTGGTGTTACAGCTGAGAGTACTCCCAATTGGAGTGACCCACTCCAGGGTCCGTTTAATCTTTGGCGCGCAGCAACAGGACATCAGCTTGAGCCGGCTCGTAGTGAGTACAACTACAAGCTCACCCATCCTCCGCTGAGGCTCGCTCACAAGGTCCTCGCAATGACATTCCTTGGTCAGGGCGAGGTCAACAAGATCAGTGCCCTGGATTTCTCCACACTTTGGAGTTTGACCCCGACTTGTCGTGTCATTCCTGATTGGGTCGAATTGTTTATCAGCAGCTGTCTGAAGCATCAGTCGAGATCTACTGGAAAGATCTCAATGGGGGGGATGATCACCCTCATTGCTCGAGCTTGCATCGGGGCCGATGAGTTTCCCGTGCCTTTCACTGGTTCACATGTGTATGACTTTGAGACTCTGAGGCGTGCACAACTCTTGGAGGGGAATGCCACACAAGGTTTTACATGGATTTCCCTATCGGACAAGTCTCACAGGATGAGGCTACCTCGACCGATGCCGTTTGGACCACGCGACCGGGACTTCTTGTTGCCATCCGACCCACCTGGGGCCGGTGCGCAAGAGGAGGATGATGAGGAGATGGCTGATGAGGAGGAGGAGTATGTTGCTCCCGTTCATGCCCCCATGGGAGATGGGGCGGGGCCTTCTAGTGGCTATGATGGATATTCTGGATATGCTGGAGGCTCTTATGATGAGTCTGATTGGAGGGGCGATGTTGTTGACCAGCTTGCCCGCCTTTCGGTGAGGCAAGATGGCTTGTATGCTTCGTTCTCTGACTTTGGGAGGAGCATGAGAGACGTTCAGGCTTCACAGGAGGAGACGCAGCGAGACATTGTTGCCATGAGGAGGGCCCAGGAGGAGTACTACCGGGGTGCTGGCCCCCACTATCCACCACCATACTTTCCACCGCCACAGTGAGTTTGTCTTTCTCCCCCTTATCTTTTTGGGTCCTTTACTTCACATTGAGGACAATGCGTGATTCAAGTATGGGGGAGAGGATTATGATTACTTTGTATATATTTCATTGCATTGCTTTTATATTGTTTTCAAAAAAAAAAAAACAGAAAAAGCCATAAAAAAAAATTGAAAAAAAAAGGCATTGGAAAATCCTTGGATATGCGGAAAACCCGAAAGGGCCGCATAGGTAAAAAGAAGGTGACTCGCTCAACACTAGGTTGAGGCAAAAATGAGTCTTGGAGTGATGCGAGATTGGTGAGCCCATCTAAGAAAAAAATGAGTGGTTAGGTGAAAACCCGGAAGGGCGCCTAAGCAAAATGAGCGTGAGTGATCTAGGATTTTCTTGCTTGGCGTGGCGACATAAGGAGCGGAGTATAGGAGGATTCGGGTAGGCCATCACTTGGAGGGATAAGGTGTAGTTGGGTTCTTTTTGTTGTCAATTCGCATTGCTTGAGTTGGTTGTTGATTTGATTGGGATGTTATTGTTGAGTTGTTCTAATCTCTAATCAAAGTTCGTCATACTTCCTGAGGCCTGATTGCATGTATTGATGAGGGTAGCTTTTCTTTAGTTACTCGAGACGAGTAAGGTCTAAGTATGGGGGAGTTTGATATGCCGTATTCTGTATGGCGTAGTTGGGGGTTATTAGCACATTTATAGGAGATTTTGGCTCGGTTTTGGTACTATGTTGATGCTTGAGGTGCGGAGCTGCGTTGTGGACATTTTGGATGCACTTGCAAGTTGAAGACGAGGCTTGAAGACACATTGGAGAGCGGATGTTCAGAAGACAGAAGATGCTGGAGCTGACACTGGTGGAGGCGAGCTGACGCGAGCAGACGCGATCGCCCTTGGTCGCGGTTTCATTCCAGGAGCTCGAGAACATTGGCGAGGCAAAACCGCGGGCTGACGCGATCGCGGTTGGTCGCGGTTTCGCCTGTGACTGAACTGTTCGCATTTCTCCTTGTTTGTTTGACGTTTCGTTTTTGGTGAATTAATGACACTTTAGTGGCTCGGATTAGGGGGGAGGAGGACGTTTTTCTCTGAGATTTAGCCACTCTATCATTCTCTCTTAATTTTTCTCTCTTATTTTTTTCTCTCAAGAACAATTGCTAGATTTCATTTTGTTTTCCCTTTGGATTTGAATTTCGTGAAGAACATGAACAAGAACTAAACCCTTGTTTTGTCTAGCGTTGAAGCACTCGATTAACTCAGTTGTAAGGTTCTAATCTCTTGTTCATCCTTTGGATTTGGTATTGATTTCCTTGAGCATAATTCGGATTTCTATATTGTTTACTAGATTGATCTCCTAGTTTAATTCTATAGTTATCAAATTGCTAGAATTGGGATATACGGTGGAATCCCTAATCTTTTGTAGCAATCACAATTGTATGAGATTGGTATATTGAATTCAATTATGAAAAAGGAAATCGATTTGCATTACATACTTGCGGTGTTAAGTTTTGTTTGCAATCCACAAATCGTATTCCCTATGCTATTGATTGAATGAACTTAGGAGATTTTCTAGGTTTTCAATTAGTAAGAATTAGCAAAGACCGGTTGGCTTGTTAATTTACACAAGATCGGAATTGGGACAAATCCATAGGATTATGATGAACATGAGATGAACCGAATTGCAACTTGGTTAATTGATGTGTGGAAACTTGCTAGGTGGAACTCTTTTTCCCTTTTGATAGATCTGATTTTTATGTTATTACAATTGAGTAGTTTTAGAAGAAAACCAAATTCCCCCCCCCCCCATTTGTTCTTTGAAGTTGATAATTTAGTAGTTACATTGAAATTGACGCTTTAATTCCCTTGGGTTCGATCCCTTACTTGCATGCTATACTCTAGTTGCATTTTAGGACTACATTTGATAGCGCGCACGACTGAAAATACGCTATCACCTATCTGGTATTAAAAAGAAATTTTGAGAGTTTCAATGTTAAAAGTTATAAGTAACTCGGTGATTTAATTTAAAGGATTTAGCTTTTTGAATTTCAAAAGCTATTTATCATTGGTTTATAAAAGTGTTGTGTTATAAGCAATTAAATTAAAGTTTAAAGGTATGAAGTTTGAAAGTAAGATTATTAATAAGTGGTTTTCAAACTTCTGCAAGCTTCAAGTGTTACTTATTCCTTAGATCCATTCTTAGAAATATTGTCTCTTCTAAGGATTAATGTCATTTAAAGGTTGACATTTCTCATAGAATACCTATTCTCAAGTTAAGAGAAGAAGGTCATTTCTGTAATTAACAGTAAAGGGTTAGTCAAACTATTATAAAGTTATTAGTTTGGACCCTTATAATCTGTTTCATAACATATTTGACTAAAGTGTCATGATTAAGTTAGAAAAGCTCTAACGTAACGTTATGATTCACCAACAGATGGTGAACACAAGAAACACAGCTCATGCTGGTGCTGAGCCAAGTAACAACCCAAGACTTAATCTGAGGAGCGCCACTAATCAAGGAGAAGAGCATGAGGTTGCTTCTAACAATAACCAAGGAGGCAATGGCCAAGCTCAGGCCAATGCCCCGATGGTTTTCGATGCAGTGGTAGTTGCAGCTATTCGGGGAATTGTCATGCAAGCATTCGCCGACATTATGCGACCAGTCGCACCACAAGCACAAGGTGGTCCAGTTCTTCAGGCTATTCCTGAAGTTGAGGAGTCAGTGGAGCACATACCTTGGATCAATGTTGTTAGGGACAGAGGAACTTACGACCAAGCATTGAAAGCTGTGAGTTCAATGAGGCCTGACAGCTATGAAGGTACTGGAGAACCAGTCAGAGTGACATATTGGTTCTCGCATATGGAACGGTTGCTCTGGAACGTTAATTGCACTGAGGCTGAGAAAGTGCACATCGCCTCCCTTCAACTCAAGGATGTGGCTAGCGAATGGTAAGAGAGCACTGATCTAGCTGATCATCCCGAGCTGAATTGGAGCATGTTTAAAACGAAGATGACTGACCGTTTCTTTTCCCGTGCTATGAGGGACGAGAAGCATAAGGAATTTATGTACCCTAAGACTGATGGGTTAAAGGTGACTGAGCTGGCAGCTAAGTTCAATCACTTGTTGCAATATGCTGGACCAGAGGTGTCAAGCGAAGAACAAAAGATCTGGTACTTCCATGGATAGATGAATCTAGAAATCAAGCCTCTAATGTTGCATCACGGTTGTTCTACGTTAGAACAATATGTGGATGTAGCCTACAAGACAGAGGCCACGCTGGAAGAATCCACCCAAAAACGGGAGAAGCAGATCAAGGGAAAGGGTGGGCAACAGGATCGCCAGGTTGGTTCATTCAAACGACCGGCATCGCCTACCAAGTTTGAGAAGTCTGGTCGTGCTAAGACCGAGACGACTCAGTCTGACTCCGCCAGAGGCTCAGGTTGGAGTAGTGGAATAATTCAGTGCCACAACTGTGGTGAAGTTGGGCATAAAAGTCTTAATTGCCAGAAGGATAAGCGAGTATGTTATAACTGTGGAAAGGAAGGCCACATGAAAACATATTGTAGGCAGAAGGGTCGAGTACCAGTGCAGTCTTATCAAGCCTCAAAAGTTGGTAGTGAGCAGAACCCAATACCAGAAGTATCTGCTGCTGATTAGTCTATGGCTCGTAGTAAAGGCAAGGCGCCTATGGGGTCTTCAGGCCAAGGGCAACGACTCTTTGTAATGAGTCAAGCCAACGGAGAAGAACCCCGATCGATTAAGTTGTGTTTGTATTAAGTTTTCCTTAAGATTAAGGGGTAACGATGTGTGTCGACTTTTGTCAGTTACTTTAATATAATAATAATAAAGAAGTGTTTCCTTGTTCTAGAAGATTTCTGAATCCATTCCTAATATTCCTCTTCATATCTGGAGTACGTCACCTATAAGGCCTAGGATGCGACTCTTCGAAGAAGGTTAAGTTGTAAAGTTGTTGTGTTAAGAAGTGACCTTAAATAGAAAGGTTACAGTTTAAGGATGGGATATGTTAATGATCTCGAGGTATTAAAGATTCAGTAAAGAGAATTATCTATGTACGTCTAAGGAGTAAAGTGGTAAGCGTTATCTCGTATGCTGAGTTCTTCCGAGTTTTCTTAAGGTATAAGGATGAATGTGTGGAGTAATGTTCTAAGAGATTAAGGATTATCTCTCATATATGAGTTTGTGTTATACGCATTGATATGGTTGAATCATTTTCAGTATGATATCTTAAGGGATTAAGAGTAATATCTCATGCGATACGTTTCGAGGAACGTAGGAATAAGACATTGTGATTATGTGTGGAGAAGGTTAAGGAATCTTGAAGGTTTAAGTTATAAAGTGATTAAGGAATAAGTTAAGTCATTACCGAAAGGATCCCAAGTTAGAATTTGGCATAAGGGCCAAACCCGAAGATGATGAGTAATGGAATTGTGGGAAGTATCTTTAAGGAATTAAGGAAGTTAGGATTCGAGGTTACTAAGATTTGATGTCTAAGTGTAAGAAGTTAATATGTGCACCTTAGGGTTGTTTATAAGAGGATTGAAGGAGAAATGTGTGTTCTCCTATTAAAGATGCAGTAATATCGTAATGATGGTTGTGGAAGACCATTATTCTAAAGTAGACATGATCTGGTGGAGGTAGTGAGAATAATTACTTGGTATGATATATGGAGATTAGGCTTGTGAGATGACATCGTGATTAAGGATTTTAAACTCCAGTGGTAAGTGTTGTTAATGATTAAATCTCTCTTTTGGTTTAGCCAAGTTTCGGGGTCGAAACTTATTTTAAGGGGGGGATAATGTAATATCCCTCACTTTGGTAAGGGCAATTTGGAAAATTCTCGAACACTTGTGACGCACGTCGAATTTATTTAAGAGGAGTTCAGACATTCAGAAATGTTTCTGACCTCTGTAATATTTTTCTCAGTGAAATAAAATACATTTAGACGTATTTCGGGACTTAATACTCGTTCGTGTACGATTATTTTTATCTCGGGCTAAGGCCAAGTTAATCCAAAGCTTAAACGGATGAAAAATGGCCTTGGCGGCTGTAATATCCCACATTTTGTAAGGGTGATTTTGAATTTTCTTATGCCCATATTACAAGTCAGATTAAATGCAGGGAAGTACGAACATTCTGTGAAATGTTTGATCTCTGTAATATTTTTCCGAGTAAAATAAAATACAGTTAAGGTATTTTTGGGTTGAAAGATCGTTCGTGTACGAATATATTTAACCCGGGGTTAAGAAAATTTAACCATTCGGTAAGAAAAGACAAAACGGGCAAAAAAGGGTAAATTTGGCCTTGACCGCACCCTGCCGCACCTGCGGCGAAGGCCAATGCCAGAGGCGGTAACAAGTTGGCCACCGCACCCTGCCGTGCCCCGCGGTCGTCGTCAGCTGTGTCGTCAGCTCTGAAGTTTGCAGGTGTAGCTCGCCTTAGTTGGCTCGTAGGCCATCATTCCGGTCGGGCCACCTCCTCCTTGGCGTCATGGCATGGTAAGTTGTGAGCTTGGAGTATAAATGGAGGAGGAGAAATCTGGGACAAGCTCCATCTTCATCCTCTGAACTTTTCTCTGAAAACTCCATTAAAACACAAGCTCTTGAGCTTCGTTCAAGAACGATTTGGATCCCTTTGAGTGTTGAAAGAGGTGCTCCTAAGTGTTTATCAAAGGTCTAAGTGTTGGGAAATCAAACCAAGATCAAATTGAAGTCGAAACGAATTGATTTGATGAGTTATTCTTCCCAGAAATTTCTGTCGAAGCCCCGCCTCTGTCTCCTGACCGCACCCCGCGGTGAGGGCCGACCGCACCCGCGGTGAGCTGGGTTCGTGTTGTGTCTCTCGGGTGTTGTGGTCTTGGGCAAGGCTTGATTTCTTTGATTCTTTCCTTATTCTTTTAGATTCATATATATAGATATTGAATCTAACTTAGGGTCTTGTTATGGGTCGTTCCAGAAGGATTTAATATCCAAGATCTGTCCCAGTTCAGACCCGGAAACTATTATCTTTAAGCTCGTTAAGCTTTCGTCAAATCTAAGGCAAGTGGCGGTTCGCTCTTGCTCATCATTCCATATTTACATTGATTATCAATTGTTTAATTGTTAATTAATTTGGAATGAATATTGTTTCTGTCTGAGATCAGTTTTGATAAACTGTTTTGGAAGATTAAAAGATGACATTATAATAGATTGTATATTCTGTTAGAATCAACGCTATTATATATATATATTGATAGGTTGAGATATATCTATGATGATGGCCTTGAGGGCTTTGATATGATTATTATTGTGTTGAACTGTTTAGTTAGCACGAGTAGTTAGGAACGTTGGACTCTTCGACGTCCAGTCGTTTCTTTATAATATATTAAATGGTGTAGGGCGGCAAAACCCCTAACATCATTCTGTTGGTCATGACCGGCCTCTATACGTTTAGTGTAGAGGTGGTGCACTTAGCCAGTGTCACAAATCTCGGGAGTTGCTCCCAAAAGATCTCTTGTCTCGGACGAGATAATTATAAAAGCTTATAACGTGAATGTGCGTTTTGGAATTAAATAAGATAAGCGTCGAGTCGCATATGATTAATACACCTGTGGCGAGTAGTGCAGCTAGGTAATAGTGCAGCTTGGAAAGCTCGTCTTGACTTGATCAGAGTACGTTCTCTTTCCAATCTGGATTCGCATTATTGCGGTGAGGTTGGTCGTGAACCGAAACATCTTATCATTTTTGAACGCTTGTATGAGATGTTTATGTTCCAGACATTTGTCATGTTTCTAATAAGACTCAAGTTCTTGGAGTCTTCTCTTGGATAATTCCTATAAGGCTCACTTCCGTTGGAGTCTTCTTTTGATCATGTCTTTTAATATATATATATATTCAGTAGAAGTATGAAGGTTGACTATCGTTATCAGCTATTATTCGAGAAGCGATGAGCCTAAACCTAATACGACTACTTCGAACCACTCTGCTTGTACCCTTGCATAGTCTTTCATTAGACTAACCAACCCAAATTGTTCTCTGCATGGTTGGCTGGTGTCATCCGTTCGATTCGGCACATCAGATAAGTTGCCACCTCGTGAAGGCTAGAGCGACTATGGACGTAAATGGTGTTTTTGATAAGTTTATTCAAGTTGAGATCATTGGCAATGATCGCAGTGATCAAGACTTGTATTTATTTTAAAAGACTTCCGCTAAACTATGTTTACTCTGTTTACACTGTATTTCGTTTGCTTTGACTACTCTTTGTTTTGTCCTATAGGGGATTGGGATGTAATCCCCAGACTTATGTTTTATTAAACATTTTGGTGTGTTGCACCTTGATTATCGTGTTATGAATTGTGTGTTATGGAAAAGCCTGGGGTGGCTTCGGTGTGAACCCGAGGTCACTGGCAGTAATACCTTTCCAAATGGGTTAAGATTTGGGGGTGTTACAAACTTGGTATCAGAGCCGAAGGTTTTTTAAAATGGGTTTGGAATTTTATGAACCATTTACTCGTGTTTGAAAATATTTTCAAAGGCTCTGAGTTTTCAAAATGAGATTGTGCCGTTCATAGTCGTGTCTTCTTCTTTAGTCTAATATGGAAGCAACTTCTATATTTAGAAAGACTAACTCTCGTTTCGTCGTCCGTAGGATATGGGTGTCTGCCTTTCACTCCCGAAGGTAAATGAGGAAGAAGAGGTGACTCCACCCTCCCCTATGGAGCTTGACTTCCCAGTTCCACTTCGTCGTTTTGAAGTCGGAGAACCGAGTGAACCACCTGAGGAAGTAAAGCATGTACTTCCAGAGTCAGTGGTGTTGGTATCCGATTAGACTATGGTTCCAGTGGCTGAGCCGGTAGTGGAGCCAAGTGTGAATGTGAGGAATGTGGTAGAGTTGTCAAGGTATGCTAGAGGATATTACGACAACGACTACACAATTGAGACCATCCCAGAAGGAGATGAAGGGGATAAGGATGAAGAAATCCTTGAAGCAAATGACGAGGCAGAGGATGAGCCGTCGGAATACTCATTGGGGTACCTCGCGAGTGACCTTGAGATTGAATCAGTTCCGGAAGAGGATCCCGAGGAGGATCCATTGGAAGATGAAGATCCAATAGAGGATCTCGAGGAAGTCCCAGCGGAGCAAGGCCAAGAGCCTGATGAGCTGAGGCACTTGCTAGTGGATCATGGGGACTCGGGAATGCAATTTATGTACCCCAGTTTGCCACCCGAGCCAGTATACCCGCCATTGACTGATGTTGAGTGGGAGACGCTCTATGTCGAATGTGGCATTAGAGAGAGGACCGACTCACGTTATGCATCAGAGGACGTGCCGCCTCTTCAGGTTCGAAGGAGGCGAAGGTCGACTTCTGAGTTGCAAGAGATACTCCGCCAGAGTGAGGAGATCTCTTCTGAAGGGCAGCGTCAGTTAGACGAGATGAGGGAGCAGGCCCAGAGAAGGGCAATACCGCGAGATCATGATCAGGATGTTACCAGGCCAAGTATGAGGCCGAGGAAACCAGGATCAGTTAATGAACCAAATTTGCCAGGGCCAAGTAGGGTGAGAAGTTTATCACCAGACCCTGATGAAGAACCCCGTCCAAAGAAAACCTGTATGGGCAGCCTGCCATATAGGAAACGTTTCAGGGGACTGTGAAAAGAACCGATGTAACTTTAGTAGTTTTCTTTTGTGTAAAATACTTTAGTATGCATGCGGTAAAGTAGAGAATTCTCTGAGCAATTTTGTCTAGAAGCTCAGGAGATTTCCTTTGTGTAAAAACTTTTTGTGTTCGTTGAAAGTCCATCTAATATAAATTACCCAGTTGATCTATTCTGAGTTGATTTTAGTACATTAAGTATATTGGGAAAAATATTAAGGTATGAAATCCTTGGAATTTGATCGGTAAACAGATGGTGAACACAAGATATCACGCTCGTAATGGTGCTGGACCGAGTAACAATCCCAGACAAAACGAGGGGAATGCAGCAAACCCCGAGGATGTGCAAGAGTCTGCATCCCATGTTAATCCTAGAGGCAACGGCCAAGCTCCGGCCAACGCCCCGATGGTTTTTGACGCTACTGCAGTTGAGGCAATTCGGGGAATTGTCATGCAAGCGTTCACAGACATTGTGCGACCCGTCGCACCTCAGGCGCAAGAAATGCCAATTCCGCCAGTGGTTCCAAGGGCTGAGGAACCTAATGTCCGTGTATATCAAGAGAATGTGATAAGGAATAGAGATAATTATGGACGAGCTTTAAAGACCATAAACTCTATGAGACCCGATAGCTACAATGGGAAAGGTGAGCCAGTCCGAGTGACTCACTGGTTTTCCCACATGGAGCGGTTATTCCGCAATGTGGAATGCACTGAAGCTGAAAAGGTGCATATAGCGTCTCTCCAGCTGAAGGAAGATGCTAGTGAGTGGTGGAAGAATACCGGTCTTGCTGAGAGCCCTGATCTGAATTGGGCAACATTCAAGACCAAGATGACTGATAGGTTCTTCTCTCGGGCTATGAGGGAAGAAAAGCACAAGGAGTTTCTTTACCCGAAGACTGATGGGCTGAAGGTGACTGAACTAGCAACTATGTTTAATCATCTATTGCAGTATGCTGGATCGGAGGTATCCAGTGAGGAACAGAAAATCTGGCACTTCCATGAGTGGATGAGCCCAGAAATTAAGCCAATGATGTTGAGCCACAACTGCTCTACCTTAGAGCAATACGTGGATGCTGCTTACAAGTTAGAGGTGACTCTGGATGAGTCGACCAAGAGGAGGAATCGCCAGAGGTCGATGCAGAATCAATCTCAGGCAAGTGGATTCAAACGTCCTGCACCACCGTCTAACTTTGCTAAATCTAGCAAGGCGAAGACAGGTGGAAGCAAGGAGGGTCGACACAACAATCGGGTCAGGACAAGGGTCTGATCCAATGCTATAATTGTGGTGCTGCTGGGCACAAGAGCAATGAGTGTCAGAAGGAGAGAAAGACATGCTTTGGTTGTGGACGTGAAGGGCATGTGCAGAAGTTCTATCGGCAAGGGAAGCAGAAAGGTGTTGAGTCGCAACAGGGGTCAGTTAATCAGAGTAACCGACCTAGGTTCAGACTAGTGGAGGCTCCTAGTCCTTCAATGCAGACAACTGCCCAGAACAAGGGGAAAGCCCCAGCTACTTTTGGAGGTCAGGGTCAACGCCTGTACGAGATGCGTGAGGCTGATGGACCTAACGCTCCAATTGCTCAAGGTACTTTATACCTTCATTCTACTTCAGTGTGCATACTGTTTGATTCAGGTGCTACCCATTCCTTTATTTCAGAAAGTTGTGTTAGTGAGTTAGGATTAGTCTGCAACGAGGTCTGTGAGTCTTTTGTTGTGAATCTTCCTAATAGTGAACGCTTAGTGGGGACTAAGTGTCTGTCTGAATTTCCGATTACCATCCAGGGTAAGAAATTCGAGGCAGATTTGATATGTATTGCCATTGCTCCATACGACATTATTCTCGGTATGGATTGGCTGACATGTCATGGGGCGGTAATCGACTTTAGTGCAAGAACTGTGACGGTGTCATCTGGGGACCAGAGCGTGTGCAAATTTAAGGGTCAGAATGACGCTGATAACGGCAAACTTATCAATGCGATGGCTGTGTTTAAGCTACTTCGACAGGGTTGTGTCGGGTACCTTTGTTATCTGGATTCGCTCATGAAAGATGAACCAACAATTCTTGATATTCCTGTGATTCGTGAATTTCCTGATGTTTTTCCGAAAGAGATTCCTGGATTACCTTCGCATCGTGTCATGGAATTTTCTATTGATCTTGAATCGGGTACAGCACCGATCTCGAAGGCACCGTACCGGATGGCTCCTGCCGAGATGCAAGAATTGAAGAAGCAATTGGAGGATCTTCTTGATAAGGGATATATAAGACCGAGTGCATCGCCTTGGGGTGCTCCGGTTTTGTTTGTCAAGAAGAAAGATGGATCGTTTCGACTTTGTATCGACTATCGAGAGTTGAATAAAGTCACGATCAAGAACAAGTATCATTTACCTAGGATTGATGATCTGTTAGATCAACTTCAAGGAGCTAAAGTCTTTTCCAAGATCGATCTGAGATCTGGTTACCATCATCTCAGAATTCGTGAGGAAGATATTCCGAGGACGGCATTTCGGACAAGATATGGTCACTACGAATTCGTAGTTATGCCATTTGGACTTACCAATGCTCCTGCAGTCTTCATGGACTTGATGAATCGATGTTTTCACCAGTACTTGGATAAGTTCGTGGTGGTCTTCATCGATGACATTCTGATTTATTCCCCGAATGAGAAAGCTCATGAGGAACATCTGCGGATTGTTTTATCAATCCTTAGACAGAACCAGCTTTATGCTAAATTGTCTAAGTGTGATTTTTGGATCAAGGAAGTGGCTTTCTTAGGCCATGTGATCAATAAAAATGGGGTGATGGTTGATCCCCAGAAGATTGAAGTTGTAGCCAACTGGAAGCGGCCTCAGAATGTGAAAGAGGTGCGCAGTTTTCTTGGACTTGCCGGATATTATAGACGGTTCATAGAGGGATTTTCTAAGATCGCTCTACCTATGACCGGTCTGCTTCGCAAGGTCCACAAGAAGTTTGTCTGGAATGACAAGTACGAGGCCAGTTTTCAAGAATTGAAACAACGATTGACCCCGGCACCAGTATTAGCACTACCAGAAGGAAACGATGGATATGTGGTCTATAGTGATGCTTCAAAAAATGGTTTAGGATGCGTGTTGATGCAAAGAGGCAAGGTTATTGCTTACGCGTCAAGGCAACTGAAAACCTATGAGGAAAACTATCCGACACATGATCTGGAACTAGCGGCGGTAGTGTTTGCGTTGAAGATCTGGAGGCATTATCTCTATGGTGTGAAATGCCAAGTCTTCACCGACCACAAGAGTCTCAAGTATGTATTCACTCAGAAGGAGTTGAACATGAGACAACGTCGTTGGCTAGAACTACTCAAGGACTACGATCTTGAATTGTTGTATCATCCGGGCAAGGCTAATGTAGTAGCTGATGCATTGAGCCGGAAGACACCGCATAAGACAGTAGTAGCTCTCCTCACTGCTCAAGCCAAACTGAACCAAATGGTATGTGAAGCCGAAGTCTTGTATGATCAGCGTAGAGAATACCTGAGTATGTTGGAAATTCAGGCTACGCTACTTGATCAGATTCGAGAAAAGCAAGTTGATGATATAGTTTTGGTGAAGTTAAGCAGTGAAGTGTTGAACGGGAAAGCTCCCGGTTTTGTGATTCAGGAAGACGGATCACTCTGGTTTCAGAAACGAGTTTGTGTGCCTGACGTTGATGGTCTTCGCCAGTTGGTAATGAGGGAAGCCCATTCGTCAGCCTATTCTGTACATCCAAGTTCTAGTAAAATGTACAAGGACCTCTGGAAAAATTTCTGGTGGCCCAACATGAAATGGGATGTAGCAGAATTTGTGGCGAAATGCTTGACTTGTCAGAGAGTCAAGATAGAACACCGCAGACCAGGTGGTGAATTGCTACCTATTCCAGTTCCATAATGGAAATGGGAAGATATCACAATGGACTTCATCACAGGATTACCCCAGACTCGAACTCAGAAAGATGCTATTTGGGTGATCGTTGACAGGCTCACGAAGAGTGCTCATTTCGTGGCTATCAAGTCAACGTGGGGAGTCCAAAAGCTAGCAGAAGTGTTTTTACACGAGGTTGTCCGTTTACATGGTATTCCTAAGACCATTGTATCGGATCGTGATGGCCGTTTTACGTCGAGATTCTGGAAGGAACTCCACAAGGCCATGGGAACCGATCTAAGATTCAGCACTACATTCCATCCTTAGACGGACGGACAGTCTGAGAGGACTATCCAGACCCTGGAGGATATGTTGAGAGCATGTGTACTCGATCGTCCGACTAGCTGGGAGGACAGCCTGAGTCTAATCGAGTTCACATACAATAATAGCTGGCATGCTACTATCAAGATGGCTCAATTTGAAGCCTTGTACGGTCGGAAGTGCAGATCGCCGATTTGTTGGGATGAGAACACCGACAAGATTCTGCTCGGACCATAGTTGGTCGAGAGAACTGCCTCAGATATTGCTTTAATCAGACAAAGAATGTTGACAGCACAAAGTCGACAGAAGTCTTACGCCGATCCAAAGCGTAGAAATGTCGAGTTTGAGGTTGATGACAAGGTATTTGTCAGAGTGTCGCCATCCAAAGGTGTATTCAGATTTGGTAAGCGTGGGAAGCTTAACCCTCGCTACGTGGGACCGTTTGAAATCTTGGATAGAGTGGGATCACTAGCGTACCGCTTGGCATTGCCGCCATCGGCACATCCAGTGCATAATGTGTTCCACGTATCTCTGCTGAGGAAGTACGTACCAGATGAGCCTCATGTGCTGAGTTATGAAGACATCGAGATTCAAGCAAATGGTACCTATGAAGAGATACTTGTGCGTATTCTCGAGCGCCGTGAGAAGCAGTTGCGCAACAAGGTGGTACCGTTGGTATGGATTTTGTGGTCCAAGTCAGGAACCGAGGAGGTTACCTGGGAGACTGAGGAAGATATGCGTAGACGCTTTCCCGAGATGTTTACGATCTAAGTTTCGGGGTCGAAACTTCTTTTAAGGGGGAGGTAATGTAATATCCCACATTTTGTAAGGGTGATTTTGCATTTTCTTATGCCCATATTACAAGTCAGATTAAATGCAGGGAAGTATGAACATTCTGTGAAATGTTTGATCTATGTAATATTTTTCTGAGTAAAATAAAATACAATTAAGGTATTTTTGGGTTGAAAGATCATTCGTGTACGAATATATTTAATCCGGGGTTAAGAAAATTTAACCATTCGGTAAGAAAAGACAAAACGGGCAAAAAGGGGTAAATTTGGCCTTGACCACACCCTGGCCGCACCCTGCCACACCCGCGGCGAAGGCCAATGCCAGAGGCGGTAACAAGTTGGCCACCGCACCCTGCCGCGCCCCGCGGTCGTCGTCAGCTGTGTCGTCAGCTCTGAAGTTTGCAGGTGTAGCTCGCCTTAGTTGGCTCGTAGGCCATCATTCCGGTCGGGCCACCTCCTCCTTGGTGTCATGGCATGGTAAGCTGTGAGCTTGGAGTATAAATGGAGGATGAGAAATCTGGGACAAGCTCCATCTTCATCCTCTGAACTTTTCTCTGAAAACTCCATTAAGCTCTTGAGCTTCGTTCAAGAACGATTTGGATCCCTTTGAGTGTTGAAAGAGGTGCTCCTAAGTGTTTATCAAAGGTCTAAGTGTTGGGAAATCAAACCAAGATCAAATTGAAGTCGAAACGAATTGATTTGATGAGTTATTCTTCCCAGAAATTTCTGTCGAAGCCCCGCCTCTGTCTCCTGACCGCACCCCGCGGTGAGGGCCGACCGCACCCGCGGTGAGCTGGGTTCGTGTTGTGTCTCTCGGGTGTTGTGGTCTTGGGCAAGGCTTGATTTCTTTGATTCTTTCCTTATTCTTTTAGATTCATATATATAGATATTGAATCTAACTTAGGGTCTTGTTATGGGTCGTTCCAGAAGGATTTAATATCCAAGATCTGTCCCAGTTCAGACCCGGAAACTATTATCTTTAAGCTCGTTAAGCTTTCGTCAAATCTAAGGCAAGTGGCGGTTCGCTCTTGCTCATCATTCCATATTTACATTGATTATCAATTGTTTAATTGTTAATTAATTTGGAATGAATATTGTTTCTGTCTGAGATCAGTTTTGATAAACTGTTTTGGAAGATTAAAAGATGACATTATAATAGATTGTATATTCTGTTAGAATCAACGCTATTATATATATATATTGATAGGTTGAGATATATCTATGATGATGGCCTTGAGGGCTTTGATATGATTATTATTGTGTTGAACTGTTTAGTTAGCACGAGTAGTTAGGAACGTTGGACTCTTCGACGTCCAGTCGTTTCTTTATAATATATTAAATGGTGTAGGGCGGCAAAACCCCTAACATCATTCTGTTGGTCATGACCGGCCTCTATACGTTTAGTGTAGAGGTGGTGCACTTAGCCAGTGTCACAAATCTCGGGAGTTGCTCCCAAAAGATCTCTTGTCTCGGACGAGATAATTATAAAAGCTTATAACGTGAATGTGCGTTTTGGAATTAAATAAGATAAGCGCCGAGTCGCATATGATTAATACACCTGTGGCGAGTAGTGCAGCTAGGTAATAGTGCAGCTTGGAAAGCTCGTCTTGACTTGATCAGAGTACGTTCTCTTTCCAATCTGGATTCACATTATTGCGGTGAGGTTGGTCGTGAACCGAAACATCTTGTCATTTTTGAATGCTTGTATGAGATGTTTATGTTCCAGACATTTGTCATGTTTCTAATAAGACTCAAGTTCTTGGAGTCTTCTCTTGGATAATTCCTATAAGGCTCACTTCCGTTGGAGTCTTCTTTTGATCATGTCTTTTAATATATATATATTCAGTAGAAGTATGAAGGTTGACTATCGTTATCGACTATTATTCGAGAAGCGATGAGCCTAAACCTAATACGACTACTTCGAACCACTCTGCTTGTACCCTTGCATAGTCTTTCATTAGACTAACCAACCCAAATTGTTCTCTGTATGGTTGGCTGGTGTCATCCGTTCGATTCGGCACATCAGATAAGTTGCCACCTCATGAAGGCTAGAGCGACTATGGACGTAAATGGTGTTTTTGATAAGTTTATTCAGGTTGAGATCCTTGGCAATGATCGCAGTGATCAAGACTTGTATTTATTTTAAAAGACTTCCGCTAAACTATGTTTACTCTTATTACACTGTATTTCGTTTGCTTTGACTACTCTTTGTTTTGTCCTACAGGGGATTGGGATGTAATCCCCAGACTTATGTTTTATTAAACATTTTGGTGTGTTGCACCTTGATTATCGTGTTATGAATTGTGTGTTATGGAAAAGCCTGGGGTGGCTTCGGTGTGAACCCGAGGTCACTGGCAGTAATACCTTTCCAAATGGGTTAAGATTTAGGGGTGTTACAGCGGTGACCGCCGTAAAGCAAGCGGCCACCGCCGCCAACTAGTCAACATTGTCAGAATGTCAACATCAACTGGCCAAGTGGCCTAGAAAGCGGCGACCGCCGCCAGACACAGATAAAGGCGGCGACCGCCGCCACTGTTGCAGGCGTAGCTGCAGTGGCTTGCCGGCGACCGGGGAGACGCCCGATCTTGGCCCTCCACGTTGCATGGCTTGCCATTTCTTGTCCCCTGACTTTGGCTATAAAAGGGGAAGGGTTTGGGATTAGATTGAGCACAAATCGAACTCCCAATCACCCATAAATTACTCGCCGGAAAATCAAGCTTTAGTCGAAGAATTCGATATCAATCGTCGGAGCTCCTTTGGTGTTTATTCCAGTTGCAAAGTGAAGCTTTGGAGGCCCTTAGAAGCTTAGAATCCAAAGCAAGGCAAAGGAGAAGCAAAACAATTGACGTCGGTGAGTATTTGCTCTCGTAATTTTCTGGTGTTCGTAGCGCCGACCGCCGCCACGAACAGCGCCGCCCGCCGCCCAGAAGCTTTTGGCTTGTTTCGGCCTTGGCTTCTGTGGCTTTCGATCGGGCTTCGTTCCTTTCGATTTCTTTCGTTATTCTTTAGATTCATACTCGTGTTCGTCAAATCTAACTTAGGGTTTCTTTATGGGTCGATCCGAAGGAATCTGTGTTGCCAGATCTGTCCCTGCTTCGAGCCCGGAAACTCGTCGTACCTAGCTTCGTTCAAGCTTCTGCGGATCTAAGGCAAGTGGCGGTTCACTCTTGTTTAATCATTCCATGTCCTGTTAATTATCAATTGCGTTTAAATGTTAATTAAATTGGAATGATCTGTGGTTTTCGTTTGGGAACAGATTTTATAAATAAAGTGATTTAAAGAACTGCTGCTATAATAGGATGTATATTGCTAGATACATCGCTATTATATTCGTAATGGTGTTGTTGTGGATTTAATGTTAATTTTAATGCTAGAATAGCAAGAGTATTCTTAGGAACGCTAATCCAGATAAGGGTTTCATGTTTCTTGATAACTTGGTACTCATCGAGATAATTTCCGAATAATTTAATTTAAGGGTCATGATCTAACGCTTCCTAGCCCAGGTAAGGTAGGAGGTTTTAAGCACCTTGCAAGTGCAATTTGGGTGGAAGTAATTGTCACCCTGTGGTTTAAAGCTCCGTAATTGCTCTTAATAATATTAAAAGTATTAACAGTAGTGTGTGTTGTAATTCAATAAGATAAGTGCAGTTAAGCACATAATTAATAAACCTTGAGTGTTGTAAGTGAATAAGTTAAGTGATGTTGTCACATGTAATTAATATACCTTCAGACGAGTAGCGCAGCTAGGCCGTAGTGCAGCTAGGAAATCTCGTCTTAACTTAAATCAGAGTAAAGTTCTCTTTCCAATCTGGATTCGCTTTGAGCGGTGAGGTTGGTCGTGAACTGAACCATCAAATTAAAATAAAAGCTTGTGTGAAACTTTAAACGTTCCCAAACATTTGGCATATCTTCCCTTAAGGCTCATTCCGTTGGAGTCTTCTCTTCAGTTCATATCTAAATATTTAATTGTTAAATCATTCAGTGAAAGTACCGGGTTATGTATCGTTCCGTCGGTTATTATTCGAGGGACAATGATAATAAACGGTTACGATCACTCGAACCACTCTGCTTGTACCCTTACATAGTCTAATCATTAGACTAACCAACCGCAATTGTTCTCTGCATGGTTGGCTGGTGTCATCCGTTCGATTCGGCACATCAGAGGTTGATACCGGAGTCAAAGAAACATGTTGAAGGATAAGAGGCTTGCAGACGAAGATTTAAATGTCAGTGTTTTAAGTTGTTAAGTGTTTAAGAGTTTTAATTGTTAAGATTCTTAAAGTCTTCCGTTATGTAAACTAAAGTCTTCCGCTGTATTATACTCTGTTGTAAAATCATCTCCTCGTTTGAAGAGAGATCTTTTAATAAAAGGATTGAGTTTCATGTACAAAAGTCTTCCGATGTTTAATCTTTCAATTAATATGTAATTATGTTATGTATTTAAGCATGATTGTTCTGGAAAAGCCTGGGGTGGCTTTGGACGGTAAAGTCTGAGGTTACTGGCATATGACATTTCCGAGATAAATCGGGGGTGTTACAGTATGTAATACCTCGACAGCTTAGCAGCCCGGCCCATCACAGCGCAATTGGTGACAAGTGATGCTTTGGCAGCTTGTTAAAGCGTGAGGTCTCGAGTTCGAGACTCACGAACAACCTATTGTGCGCCATTTAATATGGGTCAGTGAGGGGTTGGGGTGTATGGGTTGCAACCCTGTGATGGGCCGGGCTGCTAAGCTGTCGAGGTATTACATAAAAGTACACTTTGAATGAGAGGGGCTCCGACCTTATCGGCCAACCATTGCTCTATCCATGGGCCGCAACCCATGTACCCCAACCAAATCCCCATGGCTGGGAGGTTGTTCGTGAGTCTCGAGTTTGAGACTCACGAACAACCTCCCAGCCATGGAGATTTGGTTAGGGTACATGGGCTGCGGCCCATGAATAGAGCGATGGCTGGCCGATAAGGTCGGAGCCCCTCTCATTCAAAGTGTACTTTTTTTTGTAACATCCCCCATCTCAACTCGAGACTCACGAACAACCTCTTGGAGATGGCTGTCTATTAATTAGGTGGAGCCACCAAGGAAGGGTTGGGGTGTATGGGCTGCAGCCCTGTAAAGGGTCGGCCCAGAGATGGGGGATGTTACACCGTATAGGATAGATGACACCAGCCAACCATGCAAGGAAAAGAAACGGTTGGCCAGTCTAATGAAAGACTACGCAAGGGTGAAAAACATAGTGGTTCTTGTAGTCGTATACAGTCATTACCCTTGTTTTAAGAATAAAACTCGATAAACAATATATGACTACTATACTCCTACTGAAACAAAAGGGAATGCATGATTCAAAAGAAGACTCCAATGGAATTGAGTCTTATGGGAATTATTTGTATTTGTTTGGGAACATTTAATTATCATCATAAAAAATTTAAAAATGACTCATTTGACTATTTGGGTCATCGACCAATCTCACCGCATAATGTGAATCCAGATTGGAAAGGGGAATTGCTTTAGACAGGAGCCCGAGCGGTTTCCACGTTATACTTTTCGCCCGAAGGTATATTAAATATGTGCACAAAGGCACCTATCTTTTTTAATTCCAAAACGTGCATTTACGTTAAAGCTTTTAATCCATACTAAATCTCGAAACGAGATATAACATGAGACGAATCCCGAATATCGGCACTAGATAAGTGCTCCACCACTTATATTCGAATAAGGCTAAGTCATGACCAAAAAGTTTTAGGGCAATAATCTTCCTAATACCAAGTTATAAAGAAACACAATTAAACCTCGTGCTAACTAAGCATATAAATCCACACCAAAGTTCAACTAGCATCCTATAATAATAATAATAATAATATATATATATATATATATAGATAGATTTAGGTTCACGTGCATATTAGTCTTATAGTAAATAATAAGGAGCAATATATGTCACACGATTAACCTTATTTAACGCTTCTAATTTGATTAAAATTCTTAACATGCACTTGCCCACACTCTATATTTCCTAGCCTTTTCATGGAAGATATTCCTTCCATATATTTCTCTAGGTAATCTTTTTTGTTTTTACGTAGAGATCGAAAAGAAGACAAATTTTATTGTCCATGATGTAGTTGTTCATTTTTGTGTGGTGATACTTGATTTATTGTTCATCCGTAATCATTTAGTTGTTCATTGTGAATGATTTAATTGTTCAATGATGTACATGTATTTGTTCATTTACATGAACAATTGTTTATACAAACAACTACATTTTATAAATAAACAAATACATCGATATATGAACCAACGAACAGATTGAAAGAAGATTTGTTCAATTGAACAAATGTATTTTATTAAATGAATAAGATCACAAATATAAGAAAGAGTAAAAAAAATAGAGACGGACAAGAAATTATATATGAACAAAATAACAATACTAAATGAACAACTACATTTTATAAATGAACAAGAGCATTACTACATGAACAAGAAGCAACAACGTATAATGGTGGGATGTAGAAGAGAATTTTGAAATGGGTAGAAGATGGAGCATTAAAATAAAATCGAGATATATGGAGTGATTTTAGGACATATATCAATCAGTATAATAACTGTCTTAATATTAATTTTCTACTTTTTTTTATAAAAAAATTGTAACTTTTACTTTATGAATAACTCCTATTGTAATCTAAATGTTCTCTAGTATATTATCCGTATGATTAAAAAATCAACGCTCTATAACACTCCTCACTATTTACTATAAGGAGTCTCTTCACCAGAACCTGACTCTCTATATATATAAGGTCATCACTAGCAATATATACAACCTTGTATATAATTCATATTTATCCACAACATATATCACACAAGTTCTCAAACACAAATTAAGAATATTTATCCCAACTTAATTAAAATAATTGATTAATTATCAATTAAGAAAGTATAGAATAAATTGCAAGAGCGACCACCACTTGCCTTGGGTTACGGTAGAGATCGAACGATGTAACCGAAGTAGTTGCCTTTAACCATCGAATTGGACTCCTACTTTGTTTTTGTTCCCAAAAGCGATTCCGAGACGTACCCAATTCACATAGAAATAAATTATGATTAGATAATTTATTCAATAACAGAAATTGAACACCACTTGTCTCGAATCGTAATTGAATTTATTTAAGTCTGAATAAATCAATTACCAAGGCTACATGATATACGATTATCTATACGATACTAAAAAGTTCTGTAGTCGTATATTCTAAATAATCATCACATAAATAAATTAATCATTTAATTTATTTACCACCTTAGATAACCCAACATATTATCCAATTGTAATGTTAAATATTAACATGTTACAACCTAAGATAATATCCTAAACTATGTTTGATTTAATTTTAGTACTCATAAAATAAAATTAACCCAATATGTATCTAATTAACCCCAATTAGCATACCTAATTGTGATTAATTAAACAAAACCGAACCAAATAAAAAAAATAGAACCGATCATTACCGAAAGGGGTCAAACGACACTCTTCGAAGATTGGTTTGATTCGTCCTCGTCTGACCACCAAATGGCTCGTGGTTGGTGTCTTTCGATTCTTGACTTCAAGACGAAGATTTTGGTACTTCAATCGTAACTAGAGGTGTCCTAATGAAGGAGAATTTCCCTCTGAAAGTTGAATTGTTAGTTATCATCTTTCTTTCTCTCTTATGTGATTGATGAATTGTTGGTTTTGTATTTGCTGGTTTTGTGATTGATGAATTGCTGGTTTTGTATTTGCTAGTTTTTGGTCCTCATTATAAGTAAATTACCCATATGCCTATTTGTGTTTCTTGCTACTAAAATCTTTGTGTTTTCTGCTGTATGCAACATGGTATTTGCAAGCTTTTTGTAACCAGCTTCAAGTGGAGAGTGGTGGGTTGAAAGAACTCCATAAAAAAGTAATCATCTTTCTTTCTCTCTTATCTGTGAATCCCTATCTCTTCATTTCTGTGCAAAGAAGATTGTTAGACATTGATAACATAAATTATACATTTATTGGCAGTCTTAGGAATTGCTAGTTATCTATATAGCTGAATGTTTAGGGTGTAATCAGATTTCATGTGTTGCTCGATTTCATGTGTTGTTGGAGTTCATGTGCTAGGTTTCATGTGTTGCTCGATTTCTGTTTTTTTAAATCAAAGGGGTTCATTATTACTACATTGTTAATATCCCAGATTCTGTTTTTTAATCTGCTAAAACATATTCTGTTTATTTCATGTGTTGCTGATATTTCATGTGTTAGATTTCATGTGCTAAAACAGATTCTGTTTATTTCATTACTACATTGTTTCATGTGTTGCCTCTTCTTTTGCTATACGATTTTTTTTCTTTGCCTTTCGTAGCCCATAATGTCTAGTGAAGGAGATAATGATGGTTACGACGAACTTCCTAGCTTTGTAAGGGAAGCATTGTCTGATTATAGCGACGAGTCGATGTGGCTCGATCCTTATTTCGAGGTAAATGACGTGATTTTCTGTTTTTTCATGATTTTCTATAGCTTCTATATATGATCTTCTGTTTTGACGCGATTTTTTTTATATATAGTCGTATGACATGACTAGGTTTGATGACTCTATCTATGGGGTCGACGAAACGGAGCCTAGGGCACTAATGTTTCAACAAATTGCAAGGGATCTTAGGTTTTATATTAGTGAGGAAGATGATAGAGAACGAGTTAGAGTCCAAGATCGAACTGCCGGTCTTACCAATCAAGTTCAACAAGAGATTGCAAATGTGGCTTACCTGGATATGAACAACCAAGAACTTACCCAACGAGTAAGTGAATTATCGAATGCATACGTTCAAGTGGCATTAGAACGTGACATTGCAAGAGCGAGGTTCAAATACTTGGGTTGGGTCATCACATTTGTTATGGTCTTTGTTGTCTTGGGTTTTATTATCCGTGAAATGATTGTTATGTAGTATTGTATGTCGAAACTTCATAACCTACTAGTAGTGATGTGTGCATGAATCACCTAGCAAATGTTGGTTACTTTGGGTGTTTATTTTGTTAATGTGCATGAATCTAAGTTAACAGTTTGCCGTTTCTATTTTTTTGTAATGTTCTAGGAACAGATGTATAACAGTGGTTTCAGGTTTGTGTGTAATATAACTTAGATTCTGGTGACTGGCATAAGGAAATGTAACTATATTATGTAGCATTGTAGCCTGATTTGCTTGACATGAATAAGCAAATTGTATGATATGTGATCATAGTAGGAACATTTTCCCAACAACTTTTCATTCAATTCTCCTCTAGTAACTGTTAAATGGGGCCATGAAAGTACATGAAGCATGAAGATTGAAGACAGCCTATAAACATGGTAGGTTCAGCTAATGCTTTGTGCAGACTTCAGATACAACTAATGTGTCTGTTGCAACTTACACAAGAAAAAGTCTTTACCGCCATTCATAGTGCATCCTCACTCCTCAGCTATCACAACTCACAAGCCTTCAGACTGCAACAATCAACTTAACTAGAGGCTCAAAAAAATTATATAAAAACTAGAGCACTTTAGGGAGGGGAATGAACAAGAAACAGTAATGACTAGCAACCATGCGTTCATATTCAGATTGGAGAAATATGGATGGATTGCTTAGTAGGTGAAAACTACATGGTCTGAGATTGTTGCATTTTGATTAGCTTCATTTCTTTGCCTGCTTTCGGGCTTGCTTCTTAGCTGCATCACAGCAAAATTATTGGCCTCAAGGTTTAGCCTCTAGTTTAAACAAGGAAAATAAAGCAAAGAACCAAAGAAATTTCTGGATCATACTCTTTTGAGATTACATGTTATAATACCAGCAGTAAATAGGCACACAAAAGATATATGAGAAGATTTAGAAATATGAAATTCTCAAAAACCAAAATCAAAGAATCAAACATGTCAAACTGAGATGAAAAGAACTGAGGGTGAGGAGACGCGCAATTGAAACCAAAATCAAAGAATCAAACGTCCAAAATGCCTCAAGTTTCTTCTAATCTTCAAACTGTATGTTATAATACCAGCAGGATCAACAACCACTTGAACAACAATTCACCCTAAACCAAAACAATAACCAATAAATAGGAGGGTCCACTTTTGCAGCCAGAACAACATTCCAGCTCACTAGCTCACTTTCTGATGAAGTTAACATGCTTCATTCACACTACTGCATCAATAACATTCCAACATTCATTAAGCAAATATGACTACATTGTTCAACATTCACTAAGCAATAACATTCGAAAAGTGCATCCACAACACAACTAATTTAAACCAACAAAACCATCACCATAATACGAAAAACAGTCATCTAAGACTTGAATGTGGTAACTTTGTATACAACATCGCGGCGACTCAGTATTTCAAACACACATGCATCATTGATTTTCAATCCATTGTCTATTACAAATTGTCTCCAGCCTATGTCAAATCTATAGCGCTTCCCACTGTTTGCGATTGACACAGGCCAAGCAGCCCTACCATAATCCAGGATGACTTCAGTGGTTCTTGCAGAACTCAAGAATTTCATTGCATGTTTTTTCGGGACACTCTGCATATCATGTGCATTGCAAGTTAATATTATGAAGTAATCTGAATCAAGAATTTACATGATAAAGGATGCGATGCATACCAGACGACATTCTCCCTCCACATTGGTTTGATTCATTAAAGCAACAAAACTCTTGTCCTTGTCACATGGAAAAGCTTCAGCTCTTTGTATTGCTGATGTTGGTTCATCATCAACATCTCCTTCATCTTCAATATCATCATCATCATCATCAACATCTCCTTCATCTTCAATATCATCATCATCTTCAAGAATAATTGGGTGGTCCCCGGCCACTGTTGTACTCTCCAGTACTGTAAGTGGTGTAACTGCTATCTTCGACTAAGTCAGATTCAGAGCTGATATAAATCACATTGTTCGTCATCCTATTAACATCACCAATAGTTAGTAAACAAAAATCTATGCACTAGTACAATCACATTTTAGTTTGCTTAATTTCTTCTAATTTAGCAAAATTTCTTCATTCTTTACTCGTGTTTCGGTAATGTAATTGTTGCATAGATACCAAGTTCAGTGAAGATTGGTTCAATTTTATTAGTTTGCTTTTCATGTTACAAAAGTTAGAGATTGTAGATTGATAAGTCTAGTGCTTAGCATCCTTGTATAAACCAGTCTATGAAGAGTATGCAACTAGATTACATCTGAAAAAAGTTCACTACTTTTTGAGGAATGTATAAAGCTAATCTCCATGGGCTTCTATAAATTTCTCCTTTGTCAGCAATCTAGTGAACTGAAATTGAACAAGTCACAAGTATCTTGTTTATGTGTTGCCAGTCACAATCAATAGCTTCTACTTTGAAGGCCTATTTCAGAGACCTTTTATGGACATAAAGCCATTTTTTTGCCTGATTTTAGTACCCCTCAACCTTGCTGTATTCTTGTGAGCTTTTCCAAATCATCTATGGTCAAATCTACTTGGATTGATAAAAACAAAAGGGTAGATTCAAAACTCCTATCGCTTATTAGTTTCATGGATAATAACATTTAAAATGGACTAATCTCCTTAACCATATTTGCTAGCTAGCCATATTCAGAAACCATGTTGGATTCCTGGTAATTGTTAATAGTTGCAGAGTGCAGATCTACCTACGTACCTTCGAATGCAGAGGTTACTAACCTCAAGCTCGAAGATCAGTGGCGAGTTTGATGGCAACAGTAGCGAGATTGATGGCAGCAGCAGAAGAGAGTTCGTCGTCGCCGGAGTTTCTGCCTGGATGGGGAAGGAGCCAACCTCGAATCAGCGGCGTAACAGAAGAAGCAGCGGCGTAACCGAAGGTTTACTAACCTCAAGAAGCAGCGGCGTAACAGAAGAAGCAACCTCGAATCAGCCTCAGAAGAAGCAACCGTCGTCGCCGGCGTAACAAAAGAAGTCGTCGTCGCCGGAGTTTCTGCCGGGATGGGGAAGGAGCCAAGCTTGAAGATGGGGAAATGAGCCAAACTCTAGTCGGGTATCAAGCAGACGAGGGAGAGAGAAATGTATCAAATTTGGGGATAAAAACAATACCCCTCATTTAAGGGTAAGTTGGTCATTTTTATCAGAAATTAAGTCTAGATAAGTCATTGATACCGAACGTGTTATAAGATTTCAGTCCTCAAGTTCAGCTTCAGTCTTCAGTTCAATTCAGCCTCCAGCTTAAATTATCAGCTTCAGCTTCAGCCCAGTTCAGACCCTACTTCAGCTTCAGCCCCAATAAACTTCAGCCATACCGAACAGACCCTAAATCTAATTTATCTCATAAGTCATAGTTGACTTTTAGCAAAACGCTAAAATTATCTAAAATATTAAGATTATAAATCTTATTAATTCTATTAGTTCAATTAGGATATTTTCCTGTATTTGCTTAATGCACTTAATGACCCTATGAACACAAAGGTGACGTAAGACATCAATGACTCAACTCTACATAAACCACCTCCACTAATAACCAAAGTTAAGAGGAAGCAATCCGACAAGTTACATACTTCCGTATATTTACTTGGCAACGACCCAAGTTTTCTCCCCTCTTTCTCTCTCTCATCACACGTAGGGTTTTGGGTTTCCCTCTCCTGCTGTCACTGTGCGCGCTAACGCCTCCACTTCGGCCGCCAGTGTATTAACCAAGCCGCTCTACGTTTTTCCTAGATGGGAGAAGAAGTGGAAGCCATGGAAGAGGCAGTAGTGCATGATTCTGAGCTCGTTAATTTTGTTCGCAAGGCTCTCATAGATGCTGCTCAGGTACGGTACTTGTTAAGCTCTCTTCTAATTATTGACTGCATAATACTAATGCAAAATTAGGGTTTTCTACCTTTGGGTTGAATGGATGAATGTTGGTTCAGATGCCTAGAGCTTTTCGGTTTCAGTTTTGCGTTTTTCGCTCGTAGGGATTGTTTAAAGCCGTCGTGGTGGCGTTAGTATAGCTAGAAAGTTTGGAGAGTATCGGAGTGTTATTCGTGGGGAATTTTGCGGAGAATAAATTGTAATCGACGAAGTAAGAAGAAAGAACTGGAATTGGAATTGTTACATGATCGTTGTCTGGTTGCGGAACTTCTCTTATGTAACATGGACATATCATCTGTATAAATTACAGTACATTTACCCTCTGGTGGGAGGTGGAAAAGATCAAGCTTCACCTGTAACACTCGTAAAAATACGCTTTTTTCAAAATTATGAGTTATTGGCTTGTTGCACATCATTTTGATTTGAAGTCGCCAGCTTGGTGGGAGATTCCCTAATTAGATACTTATTTGGCTTGTACAGGGTAATTGTGATGACTACAATCAACTGGCTGGGATCTTGCACCACATAAAGCATCTTTCCGATGAAGACGTTGCTCTCCTTGTGGTAAGTTTTCCAAGAACTATGTGGTGCTGCTGCCAGCATGTTCCTTATAAGATTGATGCTAAGTATCGGTAATTGCTGGGCAGACAAGCTTGAAAGCACTATCAGGAGCAGTTTCACACATTGATGATGTGCATCATGGGACGCTCCTCGACACTGTAAGATGCTATGCTTGTTCAGTGTTATATTGGTTCTGTCATGGTGTAACTAGTAGCTAGCACAAGAACTATCTGATTCATATGTGCTTTTGGGTGATACTAGATATCCAAGATGAGCATGTGGAATTATGGACCTTATGTAATGGACGCACTGATGGAGTTGATTGTTTCCCTGGTATGTGACCTTTGTGGGAATTACTTATTAATTATGAAGGGATCCCCCGCCCTGGCTTTTTACGTACTATCTTTATGTGGCAGGCCGCAACAGATGGAAAACATGTTGATCGATGCTTAGGAATGCTTGTGAACAATTTTATGCCACCTGTATTCTTCTTAGAAGCTCTAAAGACTCCCCGTGGTGTTGCGAAAAAGGAGCAAGTTTTGGAAAGAGTGCATTTTGCTTTGAAAGAGATAGCCCATCTAGTTCCTCTCGCACCTGCAAGATTATATCCTATAATCAGAATACAAAATCCAGATTTTCGTAAACAAGAGGCTGTAAGTTCTGTACAATTCTATTATCATGTCAGGAAGATGGTTTGTTCTTTGTATCATACCTCCTCTGATCTAAAATAAGTGTCGTTTTAGCTTTGGACACAGTATTTAAGAAAAGTAATAAGTATACCTACAATCTTACATTGTCCCTCAATCTTCCCACATAGTAAATAATCACAATCTTACATTGAGCCAAATAGCCAATGAATGGAAATTTTAGAAAAAAAGAAGTCAACAAAAACAAATTCCAACAACACTTCTTATAACTCACTCTAAAACGACATATAAAGTTGATCAAAATTTAAATGTTAAAACGACACTTAATTTAGATTGGAGGTAGTTTTAGCTTTAGTATGAGAGTAAGAGACTAAGAAACTGGATTGCAAAAACATTATAAATGTCTATATACCTTCACTCCTTCAGTAATCAATCTATCACTACTTTAAAAATGTTCCTTCTTGCATCTATTTTAGTGAGTAACATCATTTCTCTTTAAGGAAAAGGATAGATCTTTTCAGAACTTAAATTTTACCTCAAGTCCATAACAACTATCTCAAAAATAAAAAGATTTGTGTTTGTTGATGACGTGAGATTGCTTTGCTTCCCTCTAACACGGAAAGGATACGTCATGCTAGTATGCTACAACTTTTGCATGACCTTTTAGTTTGCTATTTGATTCTTTATTCAGTAACCATGCTTTACTTTTCCAATGCAGATACTTGTAAATTATGCTGAGAACATTTTAAAGTTGGAGAGCAGTTCTCTTGGGCAGCTTGTTGGGAGCACCATGCTTATTAAGTTAGTGGTTGACCGCCTTATAGATTTGGATGTGAGTTGCTAAAAGCAGGAGTTTGGACTAGGGTGTTCTTTTTAACTCTCTCTTTTCTTTCGTAAGGGAGGGATGTTAAGCTTAAGCTCATTTCTTATCTGTTTTTTGCATTCTTGATCGAGCTTTCTATAGTTGGAGCTTGGGTGGGATGTCATTCTTTCAGATGATCCAACTAAAGGCATATTTGAGATGGAATTAGAAGGTGAGGACCTTGCAGACATTGAAGACGATGGAGTTGAGGTATAATTCATGTTTGTCTTGTTTTCTTTTTCGTTGCCTTTTGAACATGTCTAATGCAACTTTTTATGGTGTATGGTTCAATATGTATTTCATAATAAATCTCGTAGTTCCTTGGTCTCAACACCTGGAGTACTGATAATTTTAGTATATAGTTCCACAGGGAATACTTGTTGACTGGAGATGTAGTGGCTGACAAGTTGGATAGCTTAATGGTGCTTACCTTTGAGTATCTGAAGTCTTCTTCTGATAATGGACGTCTGGTTGAGGTATTTGTGTGCATTGTACATTTTTACTGTCTGTTTTATTTTTCTTCTCTGAGGTATTCAACCATCTGTGCAATTATCTAGCTCATTAGTCCTTACAACTGTACTGCTAGGTATTTGAATCACTTCTCCAATCATTCCAAACTACTATCCTGAATGCGTACAAGTCCAAATTTGCACAGGTAATAGCTGCATTTTTATTCTGTTAAGCTTTAAATTTGATTGCTCAATTTATGTGGTAATCTTTATATGCTATTTTTAGAGATTGCTTTGGTTTGTTCCTTTTCTGCTAAATTTTATTGCTTCCATCTGCAGTTTGTAATGTTCTATGCCTGCTCTTTGGATCCTGAAGAATGTGGTGCAAGATTTGCGCAGTATCTTGCTGGTGTGTTTACTTCTGAAGATTTCCCCCTGCTTACCAGGTGAATTTATTTGCTGATTCTAATGAACAATATTATAGAGCAGTGATGAAAAAGGCGTTAGGCGCACCCAGGCGCCTGGGCGCGTGCCTAGCCACACAACTCACGTGTAGAAGACAGGAAGAAGAGAATAGAGAAGGAGGAAGAGACTAGAGAGAACGTGTTTTATGACTTTATGTTGTACGTACTAGGTATTTATGGAAGAGGAGAAGAGGAGAGAATATAGAAGATCTGATCATTATTGATTTACTTAGGCTACTTAGGAAAAGAAAATAATTAAAGTCTACTATTTCCTAGGATAATTAAGGAAGAGAAGATATAAAATCTGTTATTTAAAGATGAAATCTTTTAAAAATTCAAAAAAGCAAAAAATCCGTTGAACTTCAACAGATTTGAAAGAGGCGCGCGCCTGCGCCTGAGGGGCGCCCAGGCTGCGTCTCACCCTAGGCGGGCGCTGGCCCTGGCCAAGCACGCCTTTTAGTTCACTGTTATAGAGTGCTTATATCCGTTTCCTATGGACTGTAGATGTGGCAACATATGACTTGATGAGTTGGTGCACTTGCGTGTTCCATTCATAACTAAGCTAAACAATGCTGTATACTCGAGAATGTAATTTCCATTTAAAGTCTTCATTTGGTGGCTACTTAATTTTGAGAACACTTTTATTAAGAAAAAGCCAGAAGAAGAAAAATGGTTGTCATGGGGTTGTATGTCTCTGTTATGAAGCTTAACATAGTTTGCCCTGTAGGATGAGCGCGATTGCATATCTAGCTAGCTACATGGCTCGTGCAAAGTTCTTGACGGCTTCTTTTATAACCAACATGCTCGAAAGGTGATTTTTTTTTACATACGATTCATTAATCTTCTTAGTGCCTGTTTACATCACATTGTTGAGCTTATAATTTGTACTTTTGGAGAAAGTCTGAGGCCAATGTGAATCTCTGGTTCTCTTATGTTTTAGGCTTGCTAAATGGTGTTCAAAATATTGCCAAGTGCACAATGTTGGTGTCGATCCTAAAGATCATAGGGCTAGGGCTTTCTATGCAGGATGTCAGGTATGTGGATCAGCTTGTATGGGTTGTGGTGTTGTTTATATGTGAATCTAAAGCATAAATGGTTTGAGTTTTATTTGTCTTTCTGAGATCTAAAGAGTCCTAATAAGGGTGTAGAACTTGTACAGTACCCTATACGGCCACCTTGAATAAAAATAAGGCTGGAGTTGTTTCGTGTTTTTCTAGTTGACACATCTTGACTTTTGTATTAGTTTAATTCCTATGCCTTGTTAGGATTGCGTTTGCACTGGTTGTTTGTCAAATCTTTCCAACTGGAATTGAGTGTGGCAGTTGGTGAACTAGTCTTACTGTTAGTATCTAATGATACAACAATTTTTATCTACTTGTGCATGCTGCAGGCTATAATGTATGTTCTTTGTTTCCGTATGAGATCAATTATAGAGATTCCTCGCCTCAAGTCGCAGATCCAGCTTATTCCTTTAGGGCAGATCTTAAAGAATTCATTGGATCCTTTTATGGTTAGCCACTCAGAAACTAGTGCACAATCTTTTGTTTGTTGTATCCATAAGGACCAAGTGTTACTCATATACATGTACTGTTGCAGGTTTGTCTGCCTTCCATTGTAGATGAGTTTGTACGTCAGGCAAGAGCTGCTCATTTACTTGAAAAAGCAGGAGCATTTGTCTTCAATGATGTGCTGGAGTCGGAACTTTCCAAGGCCTATGGCGGGATTGAAAGACTCGACATTTTCTTCCCCTTTGATCCATGCTTGTTGCAAAGATCGGACAGGTTTGTCTTTATTTCGTTATGAAACCCATTTGCAGGGGAATTGAGTGATAACATTTTGCACACTTTTTTCTCCGTGATGTTTTGCCAGATATATCACACCAAATTATATCTCATGGGGAATGGTAAAACCCACGTATAAAGAGGACGACTCCGATGACAACAATTTCTCTGACGAAGAAGACGACGACTTCAACGACTCACTAAACAAAATGTCAATCACGCCAAGGGACTCTTCACTTATGAAGTTTGCCCAAATGCCTTCTAGAATTAGGCCTTCAACAAGCCCAGAATCATTGTGAACCAAGAAAAATCTCAGTTGCCAGTTCGAAAAAGCTCATCTCAGCGTTGAAGCTCCAGCTCACTGGCGGCTGTCATATTTGTTCATGTATGGTGTTATTATTAAGAAACTCTTTGAAGTATAACGTATATTTCCCCCCTTAAATCTCCCTGACTGGGCGAAATCTTGAATTGTGTTTAAAAGCATGATTGTGTGCTTTAAAGCCATTTGAACGGTCAACGGAAAATGGCAGAAAGCAGGTATGTCATGAACAACTAACACAATCTATAAAATCCTTTGAATCAAACACTAACAGAATAATTCTGGAGAATTTTAGAACATCAAGGGGAACACTAAACTTTGCTCAACGTAACCGACTTTTGTCTTGTAGAGTCCATAAACAAACATATCACAGTTCAGAGCAGAGGCGGGGAAGAGGCGATTTCTTGTTCACACCTGTTGCAGATGAATATCTTTGGTATCTCTTCATGGTTTGGTATGCGCAAGCAACGAGTGTGCTGCCAAACCTCACATATATCACAAGCCACCATCCTCTCTCCATCATCCTCCTTGGCCCCACAAATACACTCGACATACCGAACATCGCCATTGCTACTTTGGCAAACCTCTTGAAGCTCCTCTTCATTCATCGCCCCCTCGAGGATGATTACGTTGCCTGCCTCCATCACCAGCCTCGAAACCGCCTCTCCTTCCCAGCCGATCAGGGGGGAATCCGGGTTTGAAATGGCTTCGATTCTCAGCCCCTTCATACCCCAATACAGTTCTCTGAATCGATTTTCGGCCTCTCTCTTGAGCCCTTCAGTGCTCATGCTACCTTTCACTACAAGCACTTCACCTGGTACCTTCCTCTCTTGGGTGTTCTTGATCTGCAGTCTGCAATCCACCTCAATTGAGTCGTTGGGCACCACAGTTTGGCTGCAGAATTCCTTTAGGAAGAACTTGGTGTCCAAAATTATGCTTGTAGCAATTGGGATTGCACTGAGCAGCCCATTATTACTCGAACTCGGCTTCCTCTCCTTGAATAAGCACTTGTATAGGTATAACATGTCCTGTGTAAGCTGGGATTTTGATACCCTGCAACCCTCCCTTGGCCTTTCAACCATCTGGCCGTTGATGAGAGCCCCAGAGATGTCTTCTAGGCAGTACTCAAGCACCTTGGTAACCGGGTTGAGGCTACGACGAACCAAGTAGTTGCCGACGACATGGTTTCCTAGTGACTTGAGCACAAAATCAAGCAAGCCAGTGTCACCTATGTAGTTCCTAGCGGTGTCCCGGACTTGCTGCCTTGACACCCACTTGAACTCTGACCTCCTTAGAGAATCGACAATGGCTCGGGTGGCCATCTCCACGCGCTTGGGCGACCAGCGGCAGTTGGCAGGCTCTGGTGGCGCCCGGATCCCGTGGCTGTCACCAGATGGGTCTCTGGGGAGCCTGGAATTGAGCTCAAGCATGAACTGAAAGAGGTCTCCCAAGGTGATGAGTGAGTGATCTGATAGTGCTTGGTACCTGGCCAATTCAGTTCATCAAAAGCCAAAAATGACATACTTGTAAACTAAGATATGTTGATTTAGTCCGGACCGGACCTAGTGAAGATGAGCGCGATGTTGTGATCGGATTGGTTGAGACGTGGGAGGAGGAGACACAGAGGGATGTTCTGCAAGGCTTGGATTGCCTTCTGGTACATCTGATGAGTCACACCGAAGCTCCCGCGGCTAAATTGGTAGCCCCAGCGCTGGAACCAGGGTCCGGCGTAGGCTACCCCGTGGATTAGCCTCAACTCCATGCCTCTCTTGCAGCAAGTGTCAGTTAAACTCACTTTCCTATATATCACCATACAATACAAACATCCAATTCAAAATTAGGATGAAGTTGCATTAATGTAGGTACGGTAGGTGTGAATAAAATATTATCAGTGTGTGTACGTATATAGCATTATAGCTAGCTAGAGATGTGTACGTACGTACCTGGCGCGTAGGCCAAGGCAAAGGCGGTCCCAGAAGTCCATGATCTGGTGGCCAGTGAGGTCGGAGCCCATCTCGACGCCATTGATACAAAGCAAATGGCCGAAGCCATTGCAATGGAAGACGCCGTGGAGAGCGTGGCCGTCGAGCTCTACCAAGTTGAAGGAGGCTTGCTTCTTGGCTTCTGATCTCATCGCCATCACGTCGCAGCAATTGCCTTGCTGGCACCCCACGCACGTCGCTGCTATCACCGTCGCAGCCGTCTCCTTAGATGGCACCACGAAATGGTAGTTCATGTTGCATATCATATGCTGTCCCCATCCTGATCCAACGTACGTACGTACATGCAAATTAATCATCCCTTCAAATCACCATCAATATATATACTTCTTTGCTAGCTAGTTTAGTTTGTTGATAAACAAATACAACCCTAAAGCATGATATGTATATGTATATGTATAATGCCTCGGGTATTAATTAATTAGCTCCTGCTCACTCGGTCGACCATATATGGTACTTTCCCATTTTAACTCATCTAGAGCACAAATAAATAGTCACATTTATGACAACGACTCTATACATACACATGCATGTAGTGCAATTAATTAAGCATCTCTTGAACATGAACTCGAGCATAAATTAAATAAAGCGAACCTCGATTGCCTCAAAATCCAACTCAGCCATAATGCAATATATATACTCGGACGTACATTAAGCTAGATGTAACATATAAATTAAAGGTAGGATGATGTATTATGTATATATATTCGATCCTTTAATTCACCTATGTATTGACAATGCGTGCAGTGGCGATACACGGAAGCCTCGACCGGCTCTTGGACGACGAACAAGAAAACAGTACGATCAGGGCGGTGGCGGTGCACTTCCAGCTGAAACGACCAGCTCACCAACCCATTACACAAGCTAGTGCTTTCCATCCTCCCAACCTCGAGAAGAGCCCTAACGTTCTTCAAGAACGACCCGTTTAGCTCCGCCGGGTACCCGTTTTCTCCAAAGCTCTTGAATCTGAAAACACTCCTGTCTCCTCCTGTCGTTAACGTCGAAAACGACAGCCTCTTCCTCTTTTTGCACCCCAAGAACTCCAAATTCGCCGCCATTTTTACCGGATTAATTACTTCTCAAGCATCAGAAAGAAAGAAAGGCTACCTCAAGTATATGTATATATATATATATATATATATATAGCTAGGCTACACAATGCTTAATGTCTGAACCATATGACTAATCAAATTAATAATAATATGCACGGTGCGTTACATATATAGTTTCATGCATATAGTGTTGCAGATGAATAATTATTTTGCACCAGACATCTTTTCTAAGTTTTAATTGGGAGGTTTTGTGTGTGTGAGTAATTAAGTTTATATGAGGAATAAAAAGTGTAAGTGTACAGTATATATAAGTGGAAGCAAAATTTAAGCTGCCCATGCAAATCTACCGCGTTTTACCGAAACCTACGTTTTTGTAACAGAATGCAATACATGTGGGGTGTCAAATTCTATATAACGAATTTCTTGATTAGTATATGTGATAGGATAGTGTGTAATGATGGAGCAGTTGTGACACACATATTTCTGCTCAACTCATGCTTTTTGGTCCTCCCAAATCTATCGCTCTTAATTATTTTTAATTTTGCGATTAGATCTGTAAGAATGCAAGTCTCCTGCGTAAGATTTACAAAGTGTTACTTCTTAGATATGGAGGGAGGGGGGGTTACATGACCGTAGTAAATGGATTGTCTTGTAATTTCTTTTCCGGTTCGATTTGCCAGATCGAATTACACTACTTTTAGAAAGTTTTGTAAAGTGCTGAATTAGACGGTGAATCAATAAGGGTTGTTCTCTAGCTAGATGCAGGCAGTTTCAATCGAATCTTCACGTGTGTATCCAAGTCAAGGGACAGTGAATGATGCTCACAGGTTGTTTGCAAGGATGAGGAGCTCAATTAATATTGTGAGCCGAATACTGTCAATACAATAATTTGATGATAATCTTTGACAGCTCAAAGTCCACCAAGGTGATACCAATCAACATATCATAACATTTCTTAAATTAAGTCGGAAAGAAAAGAGTGTCGTACTTCCCTCCTAAATTTAGGACATTGGATTGGCCCAAGAACAAATTAATCAACATTCAGTTTCAATCAAAACAAACAAATTAAGCAAGTTAGTAGAACACGTACTCTAGTAAAGGGAGTGAGAGATTTAAATTAGGAATTAACTAGTACAAACTAAATTCTATGAAAAGTCATCTTTGTAGTCGGCGGAATTTAGACAAAGTTGAACCAACATCTCACACCTATAAATAGGCCTAGTTAGCTTGTATTTAGGCATCCATCGAAGTGGATCGATCAAGAGTGTGAGTGAGTGTTGTGAGGAGTAGGTGATTGAGCTATTAAGCTCAAGGTAGTCTCAATTCGAGTTTTGGGATGGATGAAGCTTGTAAGTTACACTTTGGGTGAGTGTCCCACACATAAAATTAATTAGTATTGTACAAGTCATTTTCTTGTGTACACTAGTGTTTATGAATTTTTTTTTCCAGGCATTTTCTAGAAACTTATTCCTGATTTTTTTTTTGAGAACCACTTATTCCTGATTTAGACATGAAAGAAAACTTATTTTGAAAATAGGCTGGATGAAGTCGATATTCTATGAAGCGACTCATTTAAAAATACGGGGTTCAAAATAGCGACTTTACCAAAAGTAAAGTTGTTTTTTTTTAAAAAAAAAAAAAGGTCAGAATCGCTACAGAGTACATCGACTATTTTTATTTTTTTCACCGATTTAAATTCATGCGTAAAAGACATAAGTCACTTCACTATACAACCATATATTATACAAAATTTTCGCGTGGTAGCCTTGAATTTTTGCAATTTTCGCGAGATACCCAAAGGTTTGAACTATTTCGCGTGGTACCCCTGAGGTTTTAAAAAAAATTGCCAAATACCCTTGACGTTAGAAACTGTTAAATTTTGCCAAATTTTAATTGAGAATTTACATGAAAAAGGGCGTTTTTGACTTGCATATTGTAATAACCCTCATGTTACCATAAGGGTAATATGACAGAATGTATGTTTGGTTAAAGCAAGATATAGAATTCCCTTAAGTTATGAATAGTCTAAACTATGGTTAACGTTAACTGTAAATTGAACCAACTTATAACTTTTAACTTAGAAATGCTAGAACCAATTTACAAAGTGTTAAATGGGTTAGGCATGGTTAAACTTATAAGGTTGAGTAACTGATTATTAAGATCGCTTGTCTGAGCTGTCTGGGTTGTTATCGGCCAAGTTTCGGGGTCGAAACTTCTTTTAAGGGGGTAGTGATGTAATACCCCTCAATTTCAGTAAGGGTATTTGGGTAATTTCCCAACCCTCGTTCTATAAGTATGACGCGTCGAGCGTATTTGGAACCTCTGTAATAATCTCTTGAACGAAATATTATACGTTTACTAAGATTTTGGGTCATAAGGTAGTTGAGAGTGCTAAAATAATTAAATTTGGCATATCCTCGAACGAGACCAGCGACCAGAGACCAAGGATCACGCTCGCGGAAGTTCCGCGACCGCGGATTTATTCCGCGACCGCGGAAGTGCCCAGAAGCAATCGCGGCTCCGTTTTCGCGACTGCGGATTGCTGCGTCTTCGTCTTCTCTGTTTTTCGAGCGGCGACGCATGGAATTTCCCTCGTTTCTCAACGCTCGCGGTGGGGAAATGGGAACCGGTTGGTCTGCCGATGTGAGGGTGAACGGCTCCTCCTCCTTGGCTATAAAAGGGAGCTCGGGCAGCCTCATTCTTCATCCACATCTGCAGCTCTCAATCTTCTCTCTCCCTCTCGTTTCAAGCTCGCCGGAAGTCTCGAGTGTCGTCGGAAGCCTCGCCGGAGTTCCTAGTAGTCGCCAGTGGGGCCGTGGAAGCTTGGAGTGGTGGTGAGCCTTGTTCGAAGCCGAGGAGTAGTCGCTCGCATCATCGTCTTCGCCGAAGGTGAGCCTCGAATCGATTTGGAGTCGCGTCGGAAGGCGATCCGCGATCGCTGAGATGAATTCCACGACCATAGAAGTTGCCCAGAATTCCGCGACCGCGGCAGTGCAAACCGCGACCGCGGCTTGCCCTGGCAAGCGCGATCGTGGCTTGGACAACCACGATCACGACTCAGGCTTATTTTTCTTCGATTCGTATCGTATTGGTTTTACCCTCGTTGTTCGTTCGTAACGAATTTAACTTAGGGTTCCGTCGTTGTTTCATCATCGTCGTAGGAATCCGTAATCAGATTCCAGTTTCCAGATACCCGGAACCCGACAACTTCGTTCGTCTCGATTAAGGCAAGTGGCGGTTCGCTCCTGCTTATCATTCCATAATTCCTTTAATTATCAATTACTTGATTGTTAATTAAATTGGGGTGAAGTGTTGTTTCGTTTGGGAACAATTTTATAAATTCAATGATTAAAATATGATATTATAATAGATTGTATATATTGCTAGAAACAACGCTATTATACCTGTTATTACTGTGATGGCTTTATTGTGGATTTTAAATGTAAACTTAATGCTAGATTAGCACGAGTATTCGTAGGAACGCTAATTCCTGGTGAGAATTAGTCATTTCTTTATAACATGGTATTAGTCGGATAATTCTCTAATACTTTTAAAGGTCATGACCATTGCTTCCTATCCACCTGTTAAGGTTAGGAGGTGTTAAGCACCTTGCTAGTGCAATTTGGGATGGACGTATTGTCACCCTGTGTTATTCTCGTTGTCACTCGAGATCATATTAAAAGCTTAACGTGAATATACGTTTTGTAATTAAATAAGATAAGTGCGGTTATGCACATAATTAATATACCCTCGGGCGAGGAGTACAACGTGGAAACTGCCCAGACTTCGGTTAGAGTAAGTCTTCTTTCCAATCTGGATTCGCATTGTGAGGTGAGGTTGGTCGCTGACCCAAATGATCAAGTCATTTTTAAACGCTTGTGTGAAAACTATAACGTTCCCAAACATTTTTCATACTTTCCCATAAGACTCAATTCCTTTGGAGTCTTCTTTTCAGTGCATGTCTAAACTTTAATCATTCCGTGAAAGTTCCGGATTATGTATCGTTCCTTCGGTTGTTATTCGAGGGACAATGATAGTAAACGGTTACGATCACTAGAACCATTCTGTTTTCACCCTTGCATAGTCTTTCATTAGACTAACCAACCGGGTTTTATTCCTTGCATGGTTGGCTGGTGTCATCCGTCCTATACGGCACATCAGGGTGGGTCCCCGAAGACTTGAAGTAATCAATCGAAGAAGAAGCTTGAAGTTGAGGATTTAAGTGACATTGTTTTAAGGTCGTTAAGTATTACTTTAATATATATATATATATTTTATAACCTAGTCATGTAATAGGTTTATTCATAAAGTCTTCCGCTGTGTAATTTAAAAGTCTTCCTCTGTAAAGTTCACTCTGTTGTAAAATCGTCACTTCTTATTTCATGAGAAGTTTTTTAATAAAAGGTTGAGTTTTATTTAAATATGTCTTCCGCTGTTTAATCTCTCGTTATTTAATATACTTATTTAAGTTTAGTTGTTCCGATTAAAGCCTAGGGTGACTTTGGACATTAACGTCTAAGGTCACTGGCGTGTGACACTACCGACATAAGTCGGGGGTGTTACAATTATGGTATCAGAGCAATGGTTTTAAAATTCTTGGCCTATTCTTAGGTTTGAGAATTTTCGAAAATTATTTTTGAAATTATTTTTTTTAACCTATTTTCCATTAAAAAGGAAATTCGAGAGTTTCAATGTTAAATTTAAAATTTTTAATTATTTCTTAGAATTTAATTTAAAATAGTGATTTAGCTATTTGAACTTCAAAAGTTATTTATAGTTGGTTTTTAAATGGTGTGTATAAGCAATCAAACGTAAGTTTATGATTGTAACTTTAAAGTGCGATTTTTGGTCTTAGTAAGAGTTTTGTAATAATCGTATCACTAGTTTGAGAAACTAAATTTATAAACAATTATTTTTATTAAGTTTAATATATTAAGGTTTAAAGGTATAAAGTATGAAGTTTGAAAGTATAAGGTTTATTAATAAGTGGTTTTTCAAACTTCTGCAAACTTCGAGTTGTTACTTATTCCTTAGATCCATTCTTAGGGATATTGTCTCTTCTTAGGTTTAATGTCATTTAAAGGTTGACATTTCTCCTAGAGTACCCATTCTAAAGTAAAGAGAAGAAGATCGTTTCTGCGATTAATGGTGAAGGGTTAGTCAGACTGATATAAAGTTATTAGTTTGGACCCTTACAATTCATATCATAACGTATTTGACTAAGTGTCACGTTCAAGTTGGAAAAGTTCTAAACTAACGTTATGGTTCATCAACAGATGGTGAACACAAGAAACACAGTCCGTGCTGGTGCTGGACCAGGTAACAACCCAAGGCTGAATCTGAGGAGCGCCGCTAATCAAGGGGAGGAGAGCGAGTCTGTCTCTCACAATAACCCCGCAAGCGTTGGCCAAGTTTAGGCTAATCCTCTGGTAGTGTTAGATGCCGCGACCAAAGAGGCCATTCGTGGGTTTGTTATACAGACGGTCACCGATGTAATTCAGTCAATTGCACCGCAAGCACAGGGTGGTCCAGTTCCTCAGGTTATTCCTGAATTTGAGGAGCCAGTGGATCTGGTACCTCAGGTCGATGTCGTCAGGAACAGAGGGGATTACGGTCGAGCCTTAAAGGCCGTGAGGTCAATGAGGCCTGACAGTTATGACGGTACCGGAGAACCAGTCAGAGTGGCGTATTGGTTCTCGCATATGGAACGGCTGTTCAGGAACGTGGATTGCACTGAGACTGAGAAAGTGCACATCGCTTCCCTTCAACTTAAGGATGTGGCTAGCGAATGGTGGGAGAGCACTGTTCTACCTGATCATCTCGGATTGAACTGGGGTATGTTCAAGACTAAGATGACTGACCGTTTCTTTTCCCGTGGTATGAGGGAGGAGAAGCATAAGGAGTTTCTTTACCCTAAGACCGAGGGGTTGAAGGTGACTGAGCTTGCAGCTAAGTTCAATCATTTGTTGCAATATGCTGGACCAGAAGTGTCGAGTGAAGAGCAAAAGATCTGGTACTTCCATGGATGGATGAATCTAGAAATCAAACCTCTAATGGTGCGTCACAGTTGCTCTACATTAGAGCAATATGTGGATGCGGCCTACAAGATAGAGGTCACACTGGAGGAATCCGCCCAAAAGCGGGAGAAGCAGGTTAAGGGAAAGGGTGGGCAACAGGATCGCCAGGTTGGTACATTCAAGCGACCGGCATCGCCCACCAAGTTTGAGAAGTCTAGTCGCGCTAAGACCGAGACGACTCAGTCTGACTCCGTCAGGGGCTCAGGTTGGAGTAGCAGAGTGATTCAGTGCCACAACTGTGGTGAGGTTGGACATAAAAGTCTTAACTGCCAAAAGGAAAAGAGGGTATGTTATAACTGTGGGAAAGAAGGCCACATGAAAACATACTGTAGGCAGAAGGGTCAAAGACCAACACAGTCTTACCAAGCCTCGAATGTTGGCAATGGGCAAAACCCGAGGCCAGGGATGTCTGCTCCAGAGCAATCTATTGCTCGTAATAAAGGCAAGGCGCTTATGGAGTCTTCGGGTCAGGGGCAACGACTCTTCGTGTTGCGTCAAACCACGGGAATGAGACTCTGAACGAGTAGTTGTATTTTTGTTAAGCCTTTCTTTAAGAATAAGGAGCGACGACTTGTGTCGATAGTCTCCATAGTTAGTAATTTGTCTGTTCGACTTTCTGTCAGTTGTTTTAATGTAATGTTGCGAATAATAAAGAAGTGTTTCCTTGTTTCGGAAATTACTAGATTCGTTACTATTGCAAGTTGTTCGATCATACGAGAATCCTTGAGTGCCAAAGATAGTACATGTCATGTGTTGATAAAGACTGTTTGGACTCATAAAGGACAGTGTTGGGTTGGGACATGCGTGGTTGTTCCCTACCCTGTTAGTGTCAGTTTCGAGGTCAAAACTATTCATAAGAACTCCTCTATTGTCCGGAAATAATGTCAGGTTGGGCATTGACATTATCGGTTCCCTTTGCTTAAAGTCATGAGCATTGTCTCGAGAGGATAATGCCGTAAGGATTCCTTGCTAGAAGGATTTGGTGTGTGTAGTAATACTCTGTGGTGTTTTCATCATGTGTGTACTCTGAGCAATAGATGGGGTGAGTTGTTTGAATTATATATTTAAATGAATAAATGTATAAGAGAAATATTTCGTAAGGAGTCATTTTCCCTAAGATGATCTTACTCTAATACGATCTTGAGTAAAACCTTAGAACCCAAGGGTTATGGTTAGGGAGTTTTGTAAGTGAGTGTGCTCATTGTGGGCCTGGTGGTTTAAGCTTTCGGAAAGGCTAGGGGTGTGAAGTCATAAGTGTTACTCTGGAAGATTATCCGAGGTTTCGTTATGAGGTTTTCTTAAGAGAAACGATGTAAGGACATAAGAAGTATTAAGACAATTACGTCTTGGATAAATAGTGAGTTTCGATAAAGCAAAAGGGTCGCTTGATTTGGGATAAGGAATCGTATGAGGACGATTACGTGTTTAAGGATTTATGGTGTTTAAACAACTCAGTTGGTAAAGGTTGTTTTAAATTATAAGGATTTAGAGTACATGATAACTTAAGTGGATGGACTTTTGTCTATAGGATTGGATAAAAAATGACCTACGCCTATAAAGGGGATCGTATGACACGTTTGGGTAAAACGAGGTTATAATCTGGTGGAATGGATTATTAAATCATGTTGAGATAAGCGGACATAGGTTGTGGTGTGATTAATTGTGGAATTTAGGGATCATATGCGGAAAGATTTTTGGTTAAGATGGCATAAGGGCAAAATTTAATTAAGGTAACCAATGAAATAGGTGAGCCATGTATGTAAGGAGTAAGGCCTATATGACAAGTGGAAGTACTAAGTTGAGGTATAGTTGAATTCTATGTTTGTACTTTGAGGATCTGATCATCGAAGGGAAGTTAGTAGAAAAATGTTGTATTCTTCTGTTTGAGGACATCAAGGTCTTTATGATGAATAGGGCATAATAGCGAGATTATATTGGAGATTATAATGGATACTCTGATTAAGGCAATGGTAATCTTGTGGATGAACATATCGATTCTAGCGAGAGGAAGGAATGTAGGCAGTATGTTGTAAGGGGAATCATGATCGAATAAATAGTTCGACTTGGGTGATATAGGTTGCGAAGACCAAATTTATTTAAAGATATCAACTTAAGGAAGATAAGGTATGTACTCTGAGAGAGGTTATAAACATAAAAGTTGTAAGAGAAATGTGTGTTCTCATGCTTAAGGTATAGCAAGTCTATTGCGAGGATTTTGGAGACTATTATCCTAAGGTAATGATGATTCGCGAATGTAGTCACGAGTTGCTACAAGTGTAGCACATGGAGTTAAGATATGTGAGATAGTGGTATGGTTGAGGAAGCATATCGTTTTCGTAGGAGCAAGTACATGGATGAAACGATTAAGGGTATTAAGTTCAGGTAGTAAGATTATGGTGAGACCGATCCCTCTAGTTTAGCAATGCTAGTTTCGGGGTCGAAACTATTTTAAGGGGGTAGTAATGTAATAACCCTCATGTTACCATAAGGGTAATATGGGAGAATGTATGTTTGGTTAAAGCAAGATATAGAATTCCCTTAAGTTGTGAATAGTCTAAACTATGGTTAACCTTACGTTAATTGTAAATTGAACCAACTTATAACTTTTAACTTAGAAATGCTAGAATCAATTTACAAAGTGTTAAATGGGTTAGGCATGGTTAAACTTATAAGGTTGGGTAACTGATTATTAAGATCGCTTGTCTGAGCTGTCTGGGTTGTTATCGGCCAAGTTTCGGGGTCGAAACTTCTTTTAAGGGGTAGTGATGTAATACCCCTCAATTTCAGTAAGGGTATTTGGGTAATTTCCCAACCCTCGTTCTGTAAGTATGACGCATCGAGCATATTTGGAACCTCTGTAATAATCTCTTGAACGAAATATTATACGTTTACTAAGATTTTGGGTCATAAGGTAGTTGAGAGTGCTAAAATAATTAAATTTGGCATATCCTCGAACGAGACCCGCGACCAGAGACCAAGGATCGCGCTCGCGGAAGTTCCGCGACCGCAGATTTATTCCGCGACCGCGGATGTGCCCAGAAACAATCGCGGCTCCGTTTCCACGACCGCGGATTGCTGCATCTTCATCTTCGTCTTCTCTGTTTTCCGAGCGGCGACGCATGGAATTTCCCTCATTTCTCAACACTCGCGGTGGGGGAATGGGAACCGGTTGGTCTGCCGATGTGAGGGTGAACGACTCCTCCTCCTTGGCTATAAAAGGGAGCTCGGGCAGCCTCATTCCTCATCCACATCTGCAGCTCTCAATCTTCTCTCTCCCTCTCGTTTCAAGCTTGCCGGAAGTCTCGAGTGTCGTCGGAAGCCTCGCCGGAGTTCCTAGTAGTCGCCAGTGGGGCCTTGGAAGCTTGGAGTGGTGGTGAGCCTTGTTCGAAGCCGAGGAATAGTCATTCGCATCATTGTCTTCGCCGAAGGTGAGCCTCGAATCGATTTGGAGTCGCGTCGGAAGGCGATCCGCGATCGCGGAGATGAATTCCGCGACCACGGAAGCTGCCCAGAATTCCGCAACCGTGGCAGTGCAAACGCGACCGCGGCTTGCCCTGGCAAACGCGACCGCGGCTTGCCCTGGCAAGCGCGATCGTGGCTTGGACAACCACGGTCACGACTCAGGCTTATTTTTCTTCGATTCGTATCGTATTGGTTTTATCCTCGTTGTTCGTTCGTAACGAATTTAACTTAGGGTTCCGTCGTTGTTTCATCGTCATCGTAGGAATCCATAATCAGATTCCAGTTTCCAAATACCTGGAACCCGACAACTTCGTTCGTCTCGAAAAAGGCAAGTGGCGGTTCGCTCTTGCTTATCATTCCATAATTCCTTTAATTATCAATTACTCGATTGTTAATTAAATTGGGGTGAAGTGTTGTTTCGTTTGGGAACAATTTTATAAATGAGATGATTAAAATATGATATTTTAATAGGTTGTATATATTGCTATAAACAACGCTATTATACATGTTATTACTGTGATGGCTTTATTGTGGATTTTAAATGTATACTTAATGCTAGATTAGTACGAGTATTCATAGGAACGCTAATTCCTGGTGAGGATTAGTCGTTTCTTTATAACATGGTATTAGTCGGATAATTATCTAATACTTTTAAAGGTCATGACCATTGCTTCCTATCCACCTGTTAAAGTTAGGAGGTGTTAAGCACCTTGCTAGTGCAATTTGGGATGGACGTATTGTCACCCTGTGTTATCCTCGTTGTCACTCGAGATCATATTAAATGCTTAACGTGAATATACATTTTGTAATTAAATAAGATAAGTGCGGTTATGCACATAATTAATATACCCTCGGGCGAGGAGTACAACGTGGAAACCGCCCGAACTTCGGTTAGAGTAAGTCTTCTGTCCAATCTGGATTCGCATTGTGCGGTGAGGTTGGTCGCTGACCCAAATGATCAAGTCATTTTTAAACGCTTGTGTGAAAACTATAACATTCCCAAACATTTGTCATACTTTCCCATAAGACTCAATTCCTTTGGAGTCTTCTTTTCAGTGCATGTCTAAACTTTAATCATTCCGTGAAAGTTCCGGGTTATGTATCGTTCCTTCAATTGTTATTCGAGGGACAATGATAGTAAACGGTTACGATCACTAGAACCATTCAGTTTTCACCCTTGCATAGTCTTTCATTAGACTAACCAACCGGGTTTTATTCCTTGCATGGTTGGCTGGTGTCATCCGTCCTATACGGCACATCAGGGTGGGTTCCCGAAGACTTGAAGTAATCAATCGAAGAAGAAGCTTGAAGTTGAGGATTTAAGTGACAGTGTTTTAAGGTCGTTAAGTATTACTTTAATATATATATTTTTATAACCTAGTCATGTAATAGGTTTATTCATAAAGTCTTCCGCTGTGTAATTTAAAAGTCTTCCTCTGTAAAGTTCACTCTGTTGTAAAATCGTCACTTCTTATTTCATGAGAAGTTTTTTAATAAAAGGTTGAGTTTTATTTAAATATGTCTTCCGCTGTTTAATCTCTCGTTATTTAATATCCTTATTTAAGTTTAGTTGTTCCGATTAAAGCCTAGGGTGACTTTGGACAATAACGTCTAAGGTCACTGGCGTGTGGCACTACCGACATAAGTCGAGGGTGTTACACATATTACAAAACTACCCATTCTGGCAAGCAATTAGCAAAAACTACCCATTTTGATTTTTATCCCCATTTTACCCCTCAGTTGAATTTTCGAAAAAGATAAATGTTATTTCATTAACTCTTTTCTTATAATTGACTGAGAATTTTATATTTCAAAGAAAATAATAAAATAAACTACATCTTCATTTTCTTATAACTTGTGTCAGTTACTTTTGAAAAATAAATAAATTAAAATCTGAAATAAAAAACCCATTAACTTCCCTCCATTAATCTACATCTTCATTTGCTTTCCTATAGAAAACGTAATCAAAGCAGTGCAACTGAAGGTTTCCGCCTCAAATTGCTCAAGCTGCTCAAGCCATTGTTGCAACTGAAGGTTTCCGCCATTGTTGCAACTGAAGGTTTCTTCATCATTGCTTGTTGTTTTCCCTTATTTGATTATGTCTGAAAACCCTAGAAATGAAGCTAAGAGGCGATAAAAGGAAGAGGAAAGACGATGAGGGGCAAAATCAGAATAAGAAAAAGGCTAGGGAAGAGACTCCGGCGAAGGAAGTGAAGAAGAAAAAGGACGAGAATGTGATTCCGGCGAACGCAGTGAAGAACAAAGCTGTGAAACCCAGTTCGGAGAAGGCTCCATTGAAGGAGAAATTAGGTAAAACCAGTCCGACGAAGGCGGCAGTGAAGGAGAAAAAAGGTAAAGCCAGTCCGGGGAAGGTGGGGAAGGTTGTAAAGAAAAAATGTGTAAAACCTAAACCAGCGAAGGATTTACCCAATTCAAGTCCGGCGAAGGAGGAACCAGCGAAGGCTGTGAAGGACAGTACTCCGAAGGAAGCGAAGAAGAATCATCTGTGAAATTGAAGAAGGATAAAGGGAAGAAGGAGGAACCAGCCAAGGTTGTGAAGGCCAGTCTGGTGAAATGGGTGAAGAAGAAAGAGTCTGTGAAATTGAAGAAGGGTAAAGGCAAGGAGGAACCAATGGCTTTCAAAAAAAATGTAAGTTTTCTAATTTCCAAATCCTGACAATCTTGTGAAATTGTTTCCTTGAGTATCCAAATTAGGGTTTGTTTATTTGTATAGATGATGATCCTTTCAACCATCGCTGGGTGTCCTTATGGTTTAATTGTTCTCGTTATTTGCAGGTTATGTACAATTATTACATAGGTGAAGCATTTTATGGAAGAGTGAACATAAACTGTATGATACAGTTTATTCGTGATATTGAGAACAGTATCACACCTGCTGATTGGCAACGTATATTGGATGGCCCGTTTGGAAATATAATGAGGATGTTCCAGCAGGTATCTTTTTCTTCACAGACATTGCATGCAGTTATTTTCAAACAAGTCATTTTCTTGTGTACACTAGTGTTTATGATTTTTTTTCTCCAAACTAGGCATTTTCTAGAAACTTATTCATGTAATGGACATGAAAGAAAACTTATTTTGAAAATAGGCTGGATGAAGTCGATATTCTATGAAGCGACTCATTTAAAAAATACAGGGTTCAAAATAGCGACTTTACCCAAAGCAGAGTTGGTTATTTTTTTTTTTTAAAAGGTCAGAATCGCTACAGAGTACAACGACTATTTTTATTTTTTTCACCGATTCAAATTCATGCGTAAAAGACATAAGTCGCTTCACTATACAACCATATATTATACGGAATTTTCGCGTGGTAGCCTTGAGCTTTTGCAATTTTCGCGAAATACCCAAAAGTTTGAACTATTTCGCGTGGTACCCCTGAGGTTTTAAAAAAATTTGCCAAATACCCTTGACATTAGAAACTGTTAAATTTTGCCAAATTTTAATTGAGAATTTCATGAAAAAGGGCGTTTTTTACTTGCATGTTACAAAACTACCCATTCTGGCAAGCAATTAGCAAAAACTACACATTTTGATTTTTTGTCCCCATTTTACCCCTCAGTTGAATTTCCGAAAAAGATAAATGTTATTTCATTAACTCTTTTCTTATAATTGACTGAGAATTTTATATTCTAAAGAAAATAATAAAATAAACTACATCTTCATTTTCTTATAACTTGTGTCAGTTACTTTTGAAAAATAAATAAATTAAAATATGAAACAAAAAACCCATTAACTTCCCTCCATTAATCTACATCTTCATTTGCTTTCCTACAGAAAACGCAATCAAAGCAGTGCAACTGAAGGTTTCCGCCTCAAACTGCTCAAGCCATTGTTGCAACTTAAGGTTTCCGCCATTGTTGCAACTGAAGGTTTCCGCCATTGTTGCAACTGAAGGTTTCTTCATCATTGCTTGTTGTTTTCCCTTATTTGATTCTGTCTGAAAACCCTAGAAATGAAGCTAAGAGGCGATAAAAGGAAGAGGAAAGACGATGAGGGGCAAAATCAGAATAAGAAAAAGGCTAGGGAAGAGACTCCGGCGAAGGAAGTGAAGAAGAAAAAGGGCGAGAATGCGATTCCGGCGAACGCAGTGAAGAACAAAGCTGTGAAACCCAGTCCGGAGAAGGCTCCTTTGAAGGAGAAATTAGGTAAAACCAGTCCGACGAAGGCGGCAGTGAAGGAGAAAAAAGGTAAAGCCAGTCCGACGAAGGCGGAGAAGGTTGTAAAGAAAAAATGTGTAAAACCTAAACCAGCGAAGGATTTACCCAATTCAAGTCCGGCGAAGGAGGAACCAACGAAGGCTGTGAAGGACAATACTCCGAAGGAAGCGAAGAAGAAAGAATCTGTGAAATTGAAGAAGGATAAAGGGAAGAAGGAGGAACCAGCCAAGGTTGTGAAGGCCAGTCTGGTGAAATGGGTGAAGAAGAAAGAGTCTGTGAAATTGAAGAAGGGTAAAGGCAAGGAGGAACCAATGGCTTTCAAAAAAAAAATGTAAGTTTTCTAATTTCCAAATCCTGGCAATCTTGTGAAATTGTTTCCTTCAGTATCCAAATTAGGGTTTGTTTATTTGTATAGATGATGATCCTGTCAACCATCGCTGGGTGTCCTTATGGCTTAATTGTTCTCGTTATTTGCAGGTTATGTACAATTATTACAGAGGTGAAGCATTTTATGGAAGAGTGAACATAAACTGTATGATACAGTTTATTCGTGATATTGAGAACAGTATCACACCTGCTGATTGGCAACATATATTGGATGGCCCGTTTGGAAATATAATGAGGATGTTCCAACAGGTATGTTTTTCTTCACAGACATTGCATGCAGTTCTTTTCAAACAAGTCATTTTCTTGTGTACACTAGTGTTTATGATTTTTTTTCTCCAAACTAGGCATTTTCTAGAAACTTATTCCTAATTTAGACATGAAAGAAAACTTATTTTGAAAATAGGCTGGATGAAGTCAATATTCTATGAAGCGACTCATTTAAAAAATACGGGGTTCATAGCGACTTTACCCAAAGCAGAGTTGGTTATTTTATATTTTTTAAAAAGGTCAGAATCGCTACAGAGTACAACGACTATTTTTATTTTTTTCACTGATTTAAATTCATGCGTAAAAGACATAAGTCGCTTCACTATACAACCATATATTATACGGAATTTTCGCGTGGTAGCCTTGAGTTTTTGCAATTTTCGCGAGATACCCAAAGGTTTGAACTATTTCGCGTGGTCCCCCTGAGGTTTTTAAAAAATTTGCCAAATACCCTTGACGTTAGAAACTGTTAAATTTTGCCAAATTTTAATTGAGAATTTACATGAAAAAGGGTGTTTTTGACTTGCATATTACAAAACTACCCATTCTGGCAATCAATTAGAAAAAACTACCCATTTTGATTTTTTGTCCCCATTTTACCCCTCAGTTGAATTTCCGAAAAAGATAAATGTTATTTCATTAACTCTTTTCTTATAATTGACTGAGAATTTTATATTCTAAAGAAAATAATAAAATAAACTACATCTTCATTTCCTTATAACTTGTGTCAGTTACATTTGAAAAATAAATAAATTAAAATCTGAAACAAAAAACCCATTAACTTCCCTCCATTAATCTACATCTTCATTTGCTTTCCTATAGAAAACGCAATCAAAGCAGTGCAACTGAAGGTTTCCGCCTCAAACTGCTCTAGCTGCTCAAGCCATTGTTGCAACTGAATGTTTCCGCCATTGTTGCAACTGAAGGTTTCTTCATCATTGCTTGTTGTTTTCCCTTATTTGATTCTGTCTGAAAACCCTAGAAATGAAGCTAAGAGGCAATAAAAGGAAGAGGAAAGACGATGAGGGGCAAAATCAGAATAAGAAAAAGGCTAGGGAAGAGACTCCGGCGAAGGAAGTGAAGAAGAAAAAGGGCGAGAATGCGATTCCGGCGAACGCAGTGAAGAACAAAGCTGTGAAACCCAGTCCAGAGAAGGCTCCATTGAATGAGAAATTAGGTAAAACCAGTCCGACGAAGGCGGCAGTGAAGGAGAAAATAGGTAAAGCCAGTCCGGCGAAGGCGGGGAAGGTTGTAAAGAAAAAATGTGTAAAACCTAAACCAGCGAAGGATTTACCCAATTCAAGTCCGGCGAAGGAGGAACCATCGAAGGCTGTGAAGGACAGTACTCCGAAGGAAGCGAAGAAGAAAGAATCTGTGAAATTGAAGAAGGATAAAGGGAAGAAGGAGGAACCAGCCAAGGTTGTGAAGGCCAGTCTGGTGAAATGGGTGAAGAAGAAAGTGAAGATGCCCAAGTTTTTAAGTAAGCAAAGTGTAAAGCCTATAAAATACCTGATCCTAGATGAACGCGATAAAAGAGCAAATGAAGTAAGGACACAGAGAATTGGTAACGCGGTTCGGTTACCCTACATCCGCGGGATCCCAAAAGGGGAGATCCACCCAATCCACTAAGCAATAACACATACAAAGTACGCGATGCGTTACAGATGACGAATACAAAGCTTTCCACTCTTACAAATACTTGGAAATCATCACAGATCAAGAAAGATGTCAAAACGTGCCCATGACACTGTTCTTCCACCCAATTCCCGACCCCTGTTTCTGAAGGGGTCTTGGGCTATTTATAGGCAAAGGGTCCTTCCTGAAGTCGGCCGGTACACAGGGACACGTGTCATCTCGTTGTCCATCTAGTGACAGACGTCGGCAAGGAGGTGTAGGGCCATGATTGGACCAGCAAGGCAGGAGGACGCGTGTCGATCTTGGAAAGATGCATGGTTGGCATGTCTGGATTGGTCCAATGTAGTCGAGGCGGTTTTGTTATTGCTTGACATGTTCTACGCGTCCATGCACAATGAACGCGCTAGGAATGTTCCATGGCTCCTTTGTTTCTTCCTGTAACAGATCTCTTGAGTCGCCGCGTTAGTTTATTCTTTGTGGTAAGCTCTTTGAGGGTCGACGCGTTCTCTCTTATTCCTTGTTTATTCTTCATGCTAACTTCTTTCATTGGGTGACGCGTCCTTTCCTATTGACTCGTGATCTTCCCTTTTTGATGAAAACCATGTTGGGAATGGAGGTGGGCAATCAACGCGTTGAGCGATATGGAAATAGCGCGATCCAACACAGCCCCTTGCATTGATGGCGAATGCGTGAGGCAATCAAAGCAATCCCAGGGAAACGCATTGATGACCGCGTTCATTCACTTTACTTCAAGATGTTTTGAGACAGACGTTTTGCTTTCCCCAATGTTGGGCTTTTGCATAATGGGCCCTCGCCAGACCGGCCCATCGGACCTTTTATATAAGAGCGGGAAGGGATGGGAAGCTTTCACTGTATGTCTCTTCTTTTCTCTCTGTCAGAGGGTTTTGAGACGATTGGGTTTCTCCGCCATTGCTCTGCTTGCAGGAATCTCCTCTTCATCGTCTTTCTCAGATTTGCTTAGGTATATCAGCTTCTTTGCTCTCTAATTTTTGAATGTGCTTTGTTTTTTCTTTGCTCGAGCTTTCAATGTTTTTGTTGATGCCTACACTCTGTTATTCTTCTTCTCTCTCCTCCATCGCTTCGTCTTCTGACCCGACGAGTTCTCTTTGGTGATGGAGAGCAGAGATTCGCTATTGCTTTTTACTGGGACTTTTCTTCTTTCTCGCTTCATCTTCTTTCCAATTTCGCCTCTAGATCTTTCGATGGCCTCTCCTGTTCCCGATTTTTTGTTGATCGCATTGATTTTCCTAATAGTGCTTCATGTTGCTTTACATTGGTTGGGTGCGTTCCTCCTTTTTTGAGTTAGGTCATCGAACTTTCTTTCTAACCTGGCTCTTCGCGTTCTTTTTTCCTAAGGACCATCGCCAGTCTTGCTTTGGTTACGCGCGTTACTTCTTCTTCTTTGTGACTAAACTATTTTCTCCTTTTCTGGGGGCTTGTTTTATCGCGCGCAATCATCCTTCTTCGTTTCTTCATAATGTCAAGCGAAACAAACTCTGGGAGTGGTGATGCGTATGGAAGAGTAGTGGGGGACACATACAGAGAGCACGAATCCGCCACAAGTTCTGAGTCCGAGGCAGCTTCTACATCTTCTAGTGATTCAATGCGTCAAACCATAGCTGAAGTTGCTTCAAAGAGTCGTGTGTCGCGAGTTGAGAAGATAAGGGGCAAAGGTGTGATCTCTCATTCTGCTGCCAATGTTTCCCAAGGCAAAAGATCACGTAGTGTAGAGAGCTTTGCGAGCCATCGATTGAATTTTGATCCTCCTCCGATTCCCGCGGTGATTTCAACTGAGGTTCCCATGCTGAAGGATCACCCAGGCAAGGACATGCGAAGTCTTGGGTCGACCACTTCCGTCTCATTAACCACCCTGGAAGATTTGGCGTGATCAATTCCATGGCCAGCAGGTATAGAACTTTGTCTTCCTGAGAGAGACGGGACCTCCCTAGCGCGATACAAAAACTGCATGGTTGTTTTTGTGGCTAGCATCGAAGCTGGACTTCGTTTCCCTCTGCCTGACTTTTATCGCGATTTCTTGAGGCTTGTCAATCTCAGCCCTGCCCAGCTGTACCCCAACGCGTGGAGATACCTTAGCGGATATACGATGCGATGCTACCATTCTGGCCTTTCTCCCGATGCCCAACACATGCTTAAGCTCTTCACTCTGAAGTATGACAGTGGTTTCTGCAACCTTAGCCTACCCACCCTAAACGTGATCAGTAAGCCTTCCAATGTGGGCAAGTGGAAGGACAGGTGGTTCTTAGCACGGTGTTCTTCCCACGCGGTCTTCAACTATCAACTGTTCCCTGGTCCTTTTATGCGTCCGGGTAAGCCAGATCAGAAGGAAATCGACGCATGCAAGAAACAATTTCGTAACAAGGGAAATGCTCCTGACTACAAGCGCGTGATCACCCAAGAGAATTTGGAGAAAGCAGGGCTCAGTTTGTCGCGCGCGACTAGACGCGATGAGTCCGGGGGTAACTTGCCTTTTTGCCATTCTTTACACTTATACGTTTTATTAACTATCTCATGCATCCATAGGGATGAAGTCAGACCACTTGCTCAAGAGGGCCAAAAAGATCGCGAGTGGATCCGAGTCGACGGTCAAACCAGTCGAGGAACATGCCACATCCGAGCAGGCCCCGACTCCAACTTCTGACGCGATGATTGTAAGTGAGACGACAACATTAATGCAATTACCAAGCAGTCCAATCGAGGCAGAGATGCGAGGAGAAAAGTGTGATGCCCCTTCTCAAGCAGGCCGCATGGAAAAGAGACCAAGGACTGAAATCAATGTTGCCCTTGCTTCAATCACCACCATAGGGAGGGCTGTCTTTGCCGCGCCAGTGCCTTCTGTGTCCGATATGCGTCAGCTGGCTCCTCCAAATGGTGTATGTGTAAGAGAGAAAGAATGGCTGACTTCACTGTCTCCTCAAGCCCTTCAGTTGGAGGGCATGAAGTACATGAATATGGTACGCGTTTCAATGCTTGTTCCTGCTTTTTTGTCACGTGAATTCTGCTTATCTATTCTTTCCTTGTTTGATTCTGTAGGCTCGGCTCAGCATGCTAGCCTCCACAACATATTGCAACGCCTTAGATGCCAAGTGCAAAGGCATCCGTGATGAGAATGAAGCTCGTAAAAAGGTGGCCGCGCTAACAAAGCAGGTTGAACAATCTGTCAGGGAACTTGCCAGGGCGAATGCTAACACGACAACGCTTGGGGAGGAGAAAGCAGAGCTCGTTGAGGAGAAGGCAAAGCTCGTTGAGGAGAAAGCCAAGCTTGAGAATGAGAAAGCGAAGCTTGAGGAGGAGAACGCGCTGATGAAGGCGAACGTTGAGAATCTCCAGCGTGCCATATCCGAGAAAGAGGACGAAGCGGTTGAGCACAAGAAGCAACTTGAGGTGTGTAATCTTGAAACTGAGAAGTGGCGTGCCCGGGCAGAACACGTTGTTTCTGACTATCTCAAGACGGAGGATTACCAGATGAAGCTGGCTGATTTGGTGGGGCCTCATTGGGAGCAGGGCATAAGGATCGGAGTCAGGCAAGGGGTGGCGCGGTTTAGTGAGATCGATCCCAAGGTTGCTTATTTCACTCCAGATTACACAGATCTCTTTGGAGAGCCCCCGGTCAAAGACCCCGTGGAAGGGGATTACCAAGCCATGGATGTGGATGTGAATGCCGCGATAACCAGTGCAACCTTGCCCGACGATCGCGATGCTCCTTGATTTCCCCTAGGCGATTTGTAGGCTTTCTTTAATTTCTCTACCTGTATGTCATTGTATGAGACAATTAGTAAGAGATCAGATGAATGAAGAACAACTTTTTGAACTTAATCATCTATCTAGGTAGCGGCAATCTGAGTGACATAATAAATTCTCTCGATGAGAAGGACGCGGTGGCAGCCCCAAGTTCAATGGGGGAACTCACCCGTTTTAAAGAACGCGGTGGCAGCCCCAAGTTCAATGGGGGATCTCACCTGTTTTAAAGAACGCGGTGGCAGCCCCAAGTTCAATGGGGGATCTCACCCATTTGAAGAATGCGGTGGCAACCCCAGGTTTAATGGGGGATCTCACCCATTTGAAGAACGCGGTGGCAACCCTAGGTTTAATGGGGGATCTCACCCGTTTGAAGAACGCGGTGGCAACCCCAAGTTCAATGGGGGATCTCACCCGTTTGAAGAACGCGGTGGCAGCCCCAGGTTTAATGGGGGATCTCACCCGTTTGAAGAACGCGGTGGCAGCCCCAAGTTTAATGGGGGATCTCACCTGCTTTGAAGAAGCCTAGTCCACGTCTTCTTCCATCGCGTTCATCAGAGGACCAAGCTGCCCTAGTGTGAGGAAGTCCCCACGGACGGCGCCAGTGAAGATGCCCAAGTTTTTAAGTAAGCAAAGTGTAAAGCCTATAAAATACCTGGTCCTAGATGAACGCGATAAAAGAGCAAATGAAGTAAGGACACAGAGAATTGGTAACGCGGTTCGGTTACCCTACATTCGCGGGATCCCAAAAGGGGAGATCCACCCAATCCACTAAGCAATAACACATACAAAGTATGCGATGCGTTACAGATGACGAATACAAAGATTTCCACTCTTACAAATACTTGGAAATCGTCACAGATCGAGAAAGATGTCAAAACGTGCCCATGGCACTGTTCTTCCACCCAATTCCCGACCCCTGTTTCTGAAGGGGTCTTGGGCTATTTATAGGCAAATGGTCCTTCCTGAAGTCGGCCGGTACACAGGGACACGCGTCATCTCGTTGTCCATCTAGTGACAGACGTCGGCAAGGAGGTGTAGGGCCATGATTGGACCAGCAAGGCAGGAGGACGCGTGTCGATCTTGGAAAGATGCATGGCTGGCATGTCTAGATTGGTCCGATGTAGTCGAGGCGGTTTTGATATTGCTTGACAGGTTCTACGCGTCCATGCACAATGAACGCGCTAGGAATGTTCCATGGCTCCTTTGTTTCTTCCTGCAACAGATCTCTTGAGTCGCCGCGTTAGTTTATTCTTCGTGGTAAGCTCTTTGAGGGTCGACGCGTTCTCTCTTATTCCTTGTTTATTCTTCATGCTAACTTCTTTCATTGGGTGACACGTCCTTTCCTATTGACTCGTGATCTTCCCTTTTTGATGAAAACCATATTGGGAATGGAGGTGGGCAATCAACGCATTGAGCGATATGGAAATAGCGCGATCCAACAGAAAGAATCTGTGAAATTGAAGAAGGGTAAAGGCAAGGAGGAACCAATGGCTTTCAAAAAAATGTAAGTTTTCTAATTTCCAAATCCTGGCAATCTTGTGAAATTGTTTCCTTCAGTATCCAAATTAGGGTTTGTTTATTTGTATAGATGATGATCCTGTCAACCATTGTTGGGTGTCCTTATGGTTTAATTGTTCTCGTTATTTGCAGGTTATGTACAATTATTACAGAGGTGAAGCATTTTATGGAAGAGTGAACATAAACTGTATGATACAGTTTATTCGTGATATTGAGAACAATATCACACATGCTGATTGGCAACGTATATTGGATGGCCCGTTTGGAAATATAATGAGGATGTTCCAGCAGGTATCTTTTTCTTCACAGACATTGCATGCAGTTATTTCCAAACAAGTCATTTTCTTGTGTACACTAGTGTTTATGATTTTTTTTTCTCCAAACTAGGCATTTTCTAGAAACTTATTCCTGATTTAGACATGAAAGAAAACTTATTTTGAAAATAGGCTGGATGAAGTCGATATTCTATAAAGCGACTCATTTAAAAAATACGGGGTTCAAAATAGCGACTTTACCCAAAGCGGAGTTGGTTATTTTATTTTATTTTAAAAGGTCATAATCGCTATAGAGTACAACGACTATTTTTATTTTTTTCACCGATTTAAACTCATGCGTAAAAGACATAAGTCGCTTCACTATACAACCATATATGATACGGAATTTTCGCGTGGTAGCCTTGAGTTTTTGCAATTTTCGCGAAATACCCAAAGATTTGAACTATTTCGCGTGGTACCCCTGAGGTTTTAAAAAAATTTGCCAAATACCCTTGACGTTAGAAACTATTAAATTTTGCCAAATTTTAATTGAGAATTTACATGAAAAAGGGCGTTTTTGACTTGCATATTACAAAACTACCCATTCTGGCAAGCAATTAGCAAAAACTACCCATTTTGATTTTTTGTCCCCATTTTACCCCTCAGATGAATTTCCGAAAAAGATAAATGTTATTTCATTAACTCTTTTCTTATAATTGACTGAGAATTTTATATTCTAAAGAAAATAATAAAATAAACTACATCTTGATTTTCTTATAACTTGTGTCAGTTACTTTTGAAAAAAAAAATAAATTAAAATCTGAAACAAAAAACCCATTAACTTCCCTCCATTAATCTACATCTTCATTTGCTTTCCTTCAAAAAATGCAATCAAAGCAGTGCAACTGAAGGTTTCCGCCTCAAACTGCTTAAGCCATTGTTGCAACTAAAGGTTTCCGCCATTGTTGCAACTGGAGGTTTCTTCATCATTGCTTGTTGTTTTCCCTTATTTGATTTTGTCTGAAAACCCTAGAAATGAAGCTAAGAAGCGATAAAAGGAAGAGGAAAGACGATGAGGGGCAAAATCAGAATAAGAAAAAGGCTAGGGAAGAGACTACGGCGAAGGAAGTGAAGAAGAAAAAGGGCGAGAATGCGATTCCGGCGAACGCAGTGAAGAACAAAGCTGTGAAACCCAGTTTGGAGAAGGCTCCATTGAAGGAGAAATTAGGTAAAACCAGTCCGACGAAGGCGACAGTGAAGGAGAAAAAAGGTAAAGCCAGTCCGACGAAGGCGGGGAAGGTTGTAAAGAAAAAATGTGTAAAACCTAAACCAGCGAAGGATTTACCCAATTCAAGTCCGGCGAAGGAGGAACCATCGAAGGCTGTGAAGGACAGTACTCCGAAGGAAGCGAAGAAGAAAGAATCTGTGAAATTGAAGAAGGATAAAGGGAAGAAGAAGGAACCATCCAAGGTTGTGAAGGCCAGTCTGGTGAAAGGGATGAAGAAGAAAAAGTCTGTGAAATTGAAGAAGGGTAAAGGCAAGAAGGACCAATGGCTTTCAAAAAAAATGTAAGTTTTCTAATTTCCAAATCCTGGCAATCTTGTGAAATTATTTCCTTCAGTATCCAAATTAGGGTTTGTTTGTTTGTATAGATGATGATCATGTCAACCATCGCTGGGTGTCCTTATGGTTTATTTGTTCTCGTTATTTGCAGGTTATGTACAATTATTTCAGAGGTGAAGCATTTTATGGAAGAGTGAACATAAACTGTATGATACAGTTTATTCATAATATTGAGAACAGTATCACACCTGCTGATTGGCAACGTATATTGGATGGCCCGTTTGGAAATATAATGAGGATGTTCCAGCATGTATCTTTTTCTTCACAGACATTGCATGCAGTTCTTTTCAAACAAGTCATTTTCTTGTGTACACTAGTGTTTATGATTTTTTTTCCAAACTAGGCATTTTTTAGAAACTTATTCTTGATTTAGACATGAAAGAAAACTTATTTTGAAAATAGGCTGGATGAAGTCAATATTCTATGAAGCGACTCATTTAAAAAATACGGGGTTCAAAATAGCGACTTTACCCATAGCAGAGTTGGTTATTTTTTTATTTTTTAAAAAGGTCAGAATCGCTACAGAGTACAGCGACTATTTTTATTTTTTTCACCGATTTAAATTCATGCGTAAAAGACATAAGTCGCTTCACTATACAACCATATATTATACGGAATTTTCGCGTGGTAGCCTTGAGTTTTTGCAATTTTCACGAGATACCCAAAGGTTTGAACTATTTTGCGTGGTAACCCCAAGGTTTTAAAAAAATTTGCCAAATACCCTTGACGTTAGAAACTGTTAAATTTTGCCAAATTTTAATTTCATCCGTTAACTTACAAAAAATAAAAGAAAAAAGTTCCTCGATAATGTTTGGTCCCCTCCCCCATTTCAGTCCCCTGCCTCGATACTCCATCTTCCACCTCCTTCTCACCCTCTACTCCATCTTGTCTTCTTCCGGTGGCTTGTCGACGGTGGGCGACGGCCAGTGAAGAGCACGACCACGGGGGCGAGCGCGACCACGGCGGCTGAAACGTGGCGAGCACGACCACGGCGGTTGGAGCTTGGCGAACGGTGACGAGGTAAGATCCGAACAAGTTTGATTTGGGTTGAATTTTGGGTTGAATTGATATTTGCTGGTGAAATTGAATTTAGGGTTTTCAAGTTTGATTTTGGGTGGAGCGCTTAAACCCTTTGCCGTGTTCTACGACTTCGCTCATGTTGTTTGATATGGCTGATACATCTCATGTTGTTGCAATAAAGTCTCTTAAAGTTGGAGATTTCCAGGGTATGTATATGTCAACATTTCCTTTGCAAAATTTCATCTGTACATTATTTATCATGAGTGTTTATCTTCCATATATGTTGATGTAGGTGTGTCGCTGTCAGCTTTATCCAAAAGCATACTACAGATAAATCCAGATATACATGAATCCCAGAAACTGAGATCATGGTAAGCTTCTAGTCTCGAGCAATTGACTTTGCATTACACTTCTCAGTATCCTGAAACCTGTCTGATTCTCCTGTAGGTATGACTCTAAGGGTAATAAGGCGTCAATGGATTCTATTACTGCTGGTATGAGCCCATCCATACCTAGTGGAGGGAGGTCTATGTATAGTGACTGAGTCTCGCTGTCTCACATTACAAGTAATGCATTGCTGGGAGAAGATAAGGTAGTGTATCATTAATGAGCAAACCATGAATTTCTTTTATGAAATATTTTGCTGGTTTTGATTCATTGCATCTGATTTGTTCTACAACCTGCTTTCTTTAGCCTAAAGGCATACATAAGCTTCATTAAGCCAGATCAATCTATGTGGTATCGAGCCTGCAAGACATGCAGCAAGAAAGTCACAGAATCTATTGGATCTGGGTACTGGTGTGAAGGTTGTCAGAAGAATGACGCATAATGTAGTTTAAGGTTAGAACTTAGAAACTGTGGAAGTTCTATCACAATGTGAATATGTACCAAGTACTATTTATTGTTTTATTCCATTTCTAATGCTTGTTTTTTTAGGTACATTTTGGTGCTGAAAATGTCTGATGCAAGTGGTGAAGGATGGGTTTCTGCATTCAATGAACAAGCTGAAAGAATAATTGGATGCTCTGCTGAAGAGCTTGATAAGCTGAGATCATAGGTAACTAATACACATTGCATTTGATCAGTTATTACAAGACTAGTTTCTTGTGTTTCCTGTTAGATCTTCAATAATCGATTTATGAAATCCTTGAGAATAATTTACATCTCTTTGAATTAATCTGTTACAGGATGGAGAAGAAAACCCTTACCAGCTGAAACTGAAGGAGACTACATGGATTCCTTATCATCTCTGAGTGAGTGTTTCAGTGCAAGAGTACATGGGTGATAAGAAACAGAGGATAACAATAAGAGTTGTGGCTCCAGTTGATTTTGCCGCTGAATCCAAGTTTCTGCTTAACAAAATATCCAAGATGAAAAGCTCTCAGTAGAATTTTCTGAACAATCAAGGAGTGATGCTTATCGAAGGAAAACTTGCAAGAGTTTTTTTATCATAGTAGATTAGTAGGAAAGCTGTCTTGTGCCTTTTTGTAATTATAACCAGTCTTTTGCTCATCAACATAGGTTTCTATATTGACTTGATCGACTTAGAAATGGAATACACTTGCAGCTTGTATGAAGAACTGATTTCTTCTATGCTTATTTTATTGTAACTGAGCAGTTGCTTTAATTTATATATGAATGCTCAGCTGTGCAATTTTCGTGCTAAAAATCAATTTTAGCTTTCTCCATTTATGTTCAGAATTAGCCCACAAGTTTTGTGACTTCACTGGTTTACTTTGGAGTATAATTTGAACTTGGGAAATCTTAGGGTACTTTTAGCAGTATGATGGTACTTATCTAAAAGACCAGGAAAGATCTGAATGAAACACAAAGACAACTCATAACAATATTATTTAGTGGTTTGAAATATTCTTAACTTATACAAGTCTGCAGAGTATACAAAAGCAATAGGGTCTATTACTTTTGTTCAAATCCAATTGGAAAATCAAATAATTCTAATATTGCTTTACCATTCTTGCAATCTCATGCAACAGTCTAGTTGCATTTCTGCCATCTTTACTATTATCATCATCAGGATCAGGCGAAACCCATTCTTGATAGCTGTGAATGCTGCCAGTGAAATCCGTAAACATGTTATCTACTCCAATCTTGTTTAACCAGTAGTCATATTCATTGTACGAGTCTTGGTGGAAGTCAAAGTGCAAGAATTGATTCTCATTTCTGAATGTGTATGGGTGCACCTGGGAATGAATATAGAGTTCAACTTTCAACATATATTTGAGAAAGTCTGAGCGAAGTCGTAGAACACGGAAAAGGGTTTAAGCGCTCTACCCAAAATCAAACTTGAAAACCCTAAATTCAATTTCACCAGCAAATATCAATCCAACCCAAAATTCAACCCAAATCAAACTTGTTCGGATCTTACCTCGTCACCGCTCGCCAAGCTCCAGCCACCGTGATCGCGCTCTTCACCGGCCGTCGCCCACCGTCGACAAGCCACCGGAAGAAGACAAGATGGAGTAGAGGGTGAGGAGGAGGTGGAAGTGGAGTATCGGGGCAAGGACTGAAATGGGGGAGGGGACCAAAATCTATAGGGATTTTTTTTTTTTTTGCCTTCTATTTTTTGTAAGTTAACGGATGAAATTAGGGATGGCAACGGGGCGGGGAGTACTCTCCCCGTCCCCATTTTTTGCCATAGTCCTCGTCCCCGCCCCGTCCCCGAACGGGGATCAAAATCTTCCCCCGTCCCCGTCGGGGCCCCGCTCCCCGTCGGGGATCCCCGTCCCCGTTTCACTACACATAATTTTTTTTAATTTTGTCTAAATTTATATATTATTAGAATTTAGGGTATAAATAATTTGAGATTTATGGTTTAACGTCTAAAGGGTACAAGGTTTAGGGACTAAACAATATAAAATTTAGGATTTAAGGTTAAGAAAATCACAAAAATATTGTATACGGCGGGAATCCCCGCCGGGGACGGGGACGGGGATGGGGCGGGGAACGGGGTGGGGACCTCTATCCCCGCCCCGCTCCCCGTCCCCGCTCGTTTTTTAAGTTTTCCCCCGCCCCCATCCCCGTTTAAATTCCCCGTCCCCGTAGCGGGGAATGGGGAATCCCCGCCCCGTTGCCATCCCTAGATGAAATGAGAATTTGGAAAAAATTAACAGTTTTTAACGTCAAGGGTATTTGGCAAAAAAATTCAAAACCTTAGGGGTACCACGCGAAATAGTTCAAACCTTCGGGTATCTCGCGAAAATTGTAAAAATTCAAGGGTACCACGTGAAAATTCCGTATATTATAATATAATTCCCGATCAACATTTCAATTTGCTCCCGTACATTGATATATATTTCAACATAAAGAATAAAACCATATATGCATAAGTCGCTGTATGCTACAACGAATCATACACATATATATTTTTATTTAAAAACTCCATTTTAAAAAAAACTGCATTTAAAAATAACGTTGTATTAGTACAGCAACTTTGACCTTTTATTAAAAAAAAAAACCAACCCTGCTTCGGATAAAGTCGCTATTTTGAACTCCGTATTTTTCAAATGAGTCGCTTCTTAGAACAACGACTTATCCCGAGGCTACAACATCCAGCCTATTTTCAGAAAAAGTTTTCTTCCATGCCTAAATCAGGAATAAGTTTGTAGAAAGTGCCTAGTTTGGAAGAAAAAAAATCGTGTTTATGCACGTGCGTACATACTCATTATTATTCAAAAAAATATTTATTTGTTTTATAAAAAATGTAGTTATAAAAATGACTATTTCTGTAATACCTCTCAATTTTAGAAAGGGAAAAGAAAAAGAAAAATATCAGAAATGTACGTGTAGCTATGTTGTCCTCAAATTTAGATTTTTGAGTTTGATGAAAATCTACAAAACCAAGGCCTATGTGTATCATTACCCTCCTCAAATTGAAATTGGAAATTGGATCAAAATCTGCAGAGGGGGTGCAGAACCAAAATCGAACTTCACTTCCTCTCGGTGAGCCCCCGCTGAAGAGCTGAGCCGTGTCTCCTCTTCCACCGCCTCCCTGTTCACCCGTCTCTCCCTCCGGCGAGCCCACCCAGCGGTCGTCGTCTCCTCCGGCGAGCTCGAACCGAAGTCGCCGCTCCTCCTCTGTTGCGCCGATGTTTGCTGGTGTTTTGTTGCCCCATCTGCGACACTTCAGGAGAATGGTCACAACTTCCTTCTCACTCATTATTTTGGTCTGAAATTTTGAGGAGGAAAACTAGACTCATAGATCTAACTCCTTGTTGGAATTATCGCATTTGGAGTCCTGAGCAGGGAGAACGAATTTTTGCAAGTCGGACCAACGCCCAGGAAATTCAGATGAGAGCGACTTGCCGTCTTGTTCGGCTGAGCTGCTATTGTTGTGCTGCGTCGGTTGCTGGTGTTGCCGCCATCATCTCCGGCGTCGATGAGCCATCTCCGGCAAGGACAGGGTGGTCGACGAGGAGGTAAGACGAGGTACTTCGATCGGCTTTGTTGGGGTTCGGATGGCTGCTCAATATATATATTTGTGGTGGTCGATTGCTGAATTCTAGAGGTTGGATGAAATTGATAATTGTTTGCTGAACTTGTTGGATTGTGCAGCAAAAATATGAATTTGAAGTAATTGATTTTGGGTTGATTTGGGTATGGTTGCTTAATTAATTAAGGGAGGATTGATAAGGTGAAATTTGGGGGTTTGTTGGTAGTGGATTTATACGAGTTAATTAATGCCAGGGATTTGCTCGGATTATTGTCCGAGGTTCATTCGGGTTGATTGGAGATTCTCTGAGGTCGTTGTGGTTGAGTTTGAGGCCAGGTTTGAATGACGATCGATCTTCGTTGAGTATTAGTGCTTGGTCTCGAGGTAAGTCTCCCCAGACTTACTTAGTTGATTGCCTTGGCTTGGCCTGCATGACGATTGCATTTCTGGATTCTATCTGCAATTCATGTGTTTCCTTGTTATGTGATATAGATGAAGGCTAGTTATGTGTTGGATATTGGTTGTGTATTTGATTAAGTGGTTTTGTTAATGGATATTGATTGTGTCTTGATTATTGGTCTTGTCTTGGATACTGATTGTTTGCTTGGTTGTTGGCAGATATTGATTAGTGTGTGTGACGTTATTATGCTGGATTATTGGTTTTATGTTGATATGGTTGAATGTGTTAGTAATTGGCTTGTTTGTGCTTATGTGTTCGCTGAGGCAAAGGTTGGAATGGTTAGGGTGTTAGTAATTGGCTTGTTTGTGCTTATGTGTTCGCTGAGGCGAAGGTTGGAATGGTTAGGGTGATGAGTGTCTCACCCGTGCATATGTTGGTATGATGGTTAGAGTGGTGAGTATCCCACCTTGTATCTTGCTTGTGTGTTGACAGTTGTGTTGATAGTTATGTGTGTTGACAGTTACATATGTTTGGCAGTTGTGTGTGTTGGATTGTATGTGTGACGTTATTGTGATTGGACGATCGATGTATTTGTGTTGTGTGTTAGGTGCATTGTGTTGTGTGCGTGTAAGGTGTGTTATGTTATGCTGTGTGTTGTATGTGAGTACGTATGACGTGTTGCGTGTGTGTGTTATTGTGTGTTATTTTGTGTGTTGTTTCTAAGTCGTGATTCCGCTGTGTTCGTTTGATTACCTTAATAACCTTCTATGATGTGCGTTTATGAGTTGAATTATGGGTTAAGTTTAACCAACTCATAAACGCACATCATAGAAGGTTACTAAGGTAATCAAACGAACACAGCGGAATCACGACTTAAAAACAACACACAAAATAACACACACGCAACACGTCATACGTACTCACATACAACACACATCATAACATAACACACCTTACACGCACACAACACAATGCACCTAACACACAACACAAATACATCGATCATCCAATCACAATAACGTCACATATACAATCCAACACACACAACTGCCAAACATATGTAACTGTCAACACACACCATTGTCAACACACATAACTGTCAAAACACAAGCAAGATACAAGGTGGGATACTCACCACTCTAACCAACATATGCACGGGTGAGACACTCATCACCCTAACCATTCCAACCTTCGCCTCAGCGAACACATAAGCACAAACAAGCCAATTACTAACACATTCAACCATATCAACATAAAACCAATAATCCAGCATAATAACGTCATACACACTAATCAATATCTGCCAACAACCAAGCAAACAATCAGTATCCAAGACCAATAATCAAGTACACAATCAATATCCATTAACAAAACCACTTAATCAAATACACAACCAATATCCAACACATAACTAGCCTTCATCTATATCACATAACAAGGAAACACATGAATTGCAGATAGAATCCAGAAATGCAATCGTCATGCAGGCCAAGCCAAGGCAATCAACTAAGTAAGTCTGGGGAGACTTACCTCGAGACCAAGCACTAATACTCAACGAAGATCGACCGTCATTCAAACTTGGCCTCAAACTCAACCACAACGACCTCAGAGAATCTCCAATCAACCCGAATGAACCTCGGATAACAATCCGAGCAAATCTCTGGCATTAATTAACTCGTATAAATCCACTACCAACAAACCCCCAAATTTCACCTTATCAATCATCCCTTAATTAATTAAGGAACCATACCCAAAATCAATTACTTCAAATTCATATTTTTGCTGCACAATCCAACAAGTTCAACAAACAATTATCAATTTCATCCAACCTCCAGAATTCAGCAATCGACCACCACAAATATAGGGGTGTTCATCCGGTCCGGTCCGATGGACCGGATTTTTGGACATATGTGGACCGAAGACCGGACCGGATAGGTCCGGTCCGGTCTTAATCCGGTCCGGTCTTGGACCAGATTTAATTTTAAAAAATAAAAAAATTAAATTCTTATTTAAAATCTATAAAAAAATATCCCAAAAAATATTTATAAAACATATATACTCCTAACTTATTAAATTTAAAAAAATATCTACAAAAAAATACATATAAATCTCTAAAAAAAATATATAAAACATATAAATTACAAAAAAAAAATATTTTTTTAAATTCCGGTCTTCCGGTCCGGACCGGATTTTTTTCGGGTTTGGACCGAAAACCGATTTTGGGGAAATGGTGGACCGGAGACCGGACCGGAATTTTACCGGTCCGATCCGGTCATTTCCGGTCCGGCCCGAAAATCCGGTCCGGTCCACCCATGAACACCCCTACACAAATATATATATTCAGCAGCCATCCGAACCACAACAAAGCCGATCGAAGTACCTCGTCGTCGACCACCCCGCCCTTGCCGGAGATGGCTCCTCGACGCCGGAGATGATGGCGGCAACACCAGCAACCGACGCAGCACAACAACAGCAGCTCAGCCGAACAAGACAGCAAGTCGCTCTCATCTGAATTTCCTGGGCGTTGGTCCGACTTGAAAAATATCGTTCTCCCTGCTCAGGACTCCAAATGCGATGATTCCAACTCGAGGAGTTAGATCTACGAGTCTAGTTTGCCTCCTCAAAATTTCAGACCAAAATAATGAGTGATAAGGAAGTTATGACCATTCTCCTGAAGTGTCGCAGATAGAGCAACAGAACACCAGCAAACAGCGGCGCAACAGAGGAGCGGCGACTTCGGGTCGAGCTCGCCGGAGGAGACGACGACCGCTGGGTGGGCTCGCCGGAGGGAGAGACGGGTGAACAGGGAGGCGGTGGAAGAGGAGACACGGCTCAGCTCTTCAGCGGGGTCTCACCGTGAGGAAGTGAAGTTCTATTTTGGTTCTGCACCCCCTCTGCAGATTTTGATCCAATTTCCAATTTCAATTTGAGGAGGGTAATGATACACATAGGCCTTGGTTTTGCAGATTTTCATCAAACTCAAAAATCTGAATTTGAGGACAACATAGCTACACGTAAATTTCTGATATTTTTTTTTCCTTTCTAAAATTGAGGGATATTACAATTTGTTAGGCTCTTTCTTTACACTAAAGAATGATTATCACTTTCTTGTTGTAATGACATAGTGTTTCCTATGGAACCAAAAATAAAAAAGTTGTTTGTTAAAAGTCTTAGTACATGAACGGTATCTTTTACGAAACTAATCAATATCAATTATATAGTCAATGAGACGTCAGAAAAAATTGTATTGATTTCCTTAGTGCCAATAATATTTGCTATATTTATAGTTAAGATAATCTAAAGTGCTATACAATAATGAATTAAGATTTTTCATCTCTTATCGATTATAGATTAGTAGAAATATATGAATATGCTTAATATTAGCATAATAATGTGTTATAATTTTGTTTTTTATGAATATCAAAATCATTATCTACAATCTTATACATATATGCATAGTCCTTGTAACGGAGGCGCATGTTACCAACTTGACATTGGTTATTTTTAATAGTTTTGTATGTTGTGGATTAGATTCTTAAAGCCTTATTTATTAATTATTTAATTTGTATGATAATAATTTTTTCCCGTATGAAAATATAACCACTGTATTTTAAACTCTGCTATTTGATGGCTAGAATTGTGGGATTTAATTACAAATTAGTTAATATTGTTTTTATAATAATTCAAATTAATATTTATTTATACTATGAGTATTAAAAGGAAAATTTAAGGGTTACAATAATGGACACAAATATTATTTTTATTAGAATCAAAATGTAAGATGTACCATTCAATTAGGAGGTGAATTTCTTCCTAATTTCAAAAGTAATTTATTATTAAGCTCAAAATTACCCTTCACGTGTAATTTAACTGTAATTCACTAATATATAGATAGGATTTATATAAATATATTGTTAGAAATAAGTTACATTATATGATTACATTATAATTATAATTAGAATCATTATTATTATATATATATGAAGGTACAGAATGCAGGAGTAGGCGTTGGATATATAATTTGATGAACTTTGCTATATTATTTTTAGTAGAATTTTTTGGATTTTAGATTTTCTTAGATTTAAAGCTAAATGTGGCTGATGGCTTTAATTGTGAAATTTGATATTGTTGAGTGATATGAATTATTGTGAATTGATTATGTATTCTTGCGGGATGAATATTAAGGCATTGAAATATGTTTTAAGTGAGATTTCTAGAAAAAATGATGTGGAAAATTTGGTTGTTGTTTGATAAATTTTTGGGATTTTACAAATAAGCTACAACTGAATCATGATTTCCTAGGGTTTTGAGGTGTTAATTAATTTTACATGTTTAGTTGCCTAAGAAAAGCTCGTGGTGATTAATTATGATTGTTTGACATTATCAAGGTGACTAAGATTGTACGTGTTTACTCTTATTCGTACTTGTCATCATTCGAGGTAAGTTCCACTCAGACTTTATTAGCCTTCGATTTTTGTATGTGCTAAACTTGCAGTCGAGGCGTGTAGGGCCGCATTTTGGAACTCAGTACCCCCATTTGATTATTGTTTAAATTGTGTTAACAATTTTTTGCTTTGGTTTCCACCGGTATGGTTATGGGCACGGGGTAAGTCGTTGAGGAAGTGGCCCCCCGAGTATAACTATGCGACTAGGAGGGATCCCTTCTCGAAGTTATAAAATGTTTTGGTGGGTGCTCTAGTAGAGACTCATTCGGGTTAGAAGTTGATGGTTTGATAATGGGCAACATATAGAGTTGCACGTTGACCGTTGTTTGCCATGAGTTGAGGCCAAAGGGTGCTACGTGATTGATTTGGGACTCTGTGTTATGTCGGATAGTTGTTGTGAGATTGATGTGAGTTATGTTGGATGATTGTTACTTCGTAGATGTTTAATATCATATTCATTATATTATGTTTTGAGCATATACATATAGACCTTGTTCCTTATTGGTTATAAAATGTTTTGGTGGGTGCTCTAGTAGAGACTCATTCGGGTTATAAGTTGATGGTTTGATAATGGGCAACATATAGAGTTGCACGTTGACCGTTGTTTGCCATGAGTTGAGGCCAAAGGGTGCTACGTGACTGATTTGGGACTCTGTGTTATGTCGGATAGTTGTTGTGAGATTGATGTGAGTTATGTTGGGTGATTGTTACTTCGTAGATGTTTAACATCATATTTATTATATTATGTTTTGAGCATATACATATAGACCTATTTGCTTAAGCAATAGATATATATTGACATTGTTATAGTATATTGTGTTTTTGGTTTTGTTTTTGCGTGCTTTCTCTTGTATGTTTGGTTCATATCGGGATTGTTAGCTAACGTGATTATACGTGTGGTTTTAGGTAATGTTCCTGATATGATTGGTGCTCTAGGAGAACACTTCCAGGATGATGGTGGTCGACCTCGACCTGATGTGCCTTAGGACTGGATATTGGTTTGCTTGTTAGAGTTTGAGTTTGGTGGTCATTTTGTGGTCTAGGAACTTTTCAATAGTCCTAAAAATAATTGAGATATTTCAGCAGTTTTGTCTTCTGCATCGCTTCTCTAGTTATACTTTGATAATTGCATACATTTTGGTGATCATTGCCATTAATGAATAATAATAATTAGTTGGATATTTTTTGTTTTCTCGTCATGTCTTTGTTGGAAGGTCCAATTTTGTTAGTTTGTTGTCAGGCTAGATCTAAGACACACTGACAATAAGGAACAAGGTCTTAGTGATTGGGCATAAGAGGTCCAACTTGAAAATAAAAATTCACCTCAAGTTTTGAACATTTCGAAAAACTATTTTTCGGGCATTTTGCATGGCATGTAGAAATGCACGTCAAGACACCATTGTCAGATGGGTGGAACTGCGTCATCATTTTTTTGGCTTTTTAGTTAGTTGTTAGTAGGTTTGCTGATAATGAATGTTGCTTTCGACCAATTCACGTATGCCACGAGGAAAAGGAAGAGGTAGAGGAAGAGGGGTCGCTACCGAGCCCCACCTTAATCGCGTAGTTGAAGATGTAATAATCCACCTTAAATTAGAAGAGCATTATTGTAATTTTATTTTGATAATAATAATAAATGCTATGAAGTTTATTTTATTTCTTTTATAGAAGAGTTTTTAAATTTTCATTAATTTAAGTTCAGAAATTATATGAAGATAATTTTTGTACAAATTATCAAAAGAGTTACAACAATATAGTGTATAAATTATTAATTATATGTAATTTTTTGCAACTAGGTGTTTTCGTAAGGAAATGATAAAATAATATGAGGAGTATTAAGACGATTATGTCTTGGGTAATTATTAAATTTCGATAAAGCAAAAGGTTGCTTGATTTGGGATAATAAATTGTATGAGGACGATTAAGTGTTTAAGGATTTATGGGTGAATAACAAACTCAGTCGATAAAAGTTTGTTGTAACTTGGGTGGATTAATAGTATGGGATAACGTAAGTATATGGATTTTATCAAATGGACTTGATGAAAAAATGATCTATGTCTATTAAGGTGATCTTATGACACATTTTGGATAAATAATGGTGATTGATTATAATCGTGTGAAACTATTTATTAAAATCATGTTTGAGGAAAGCATGAATAAGATGTTGCGTGATTAATTGGGAAATTTAAGGAATTCTAAAAGGTCTTATGTAAGAGCCTGATTAATGGAAAGATTTTTGGGTAAGAGATGGCATAAGGGCCAAATTTAATTAAGGTAAATCATGAAATGGATGAGATGTATATGTAAGGAGTAAGACGATATGACAATTGGGGGTACTAAGTTAGGTTATAAGGAGATAAGGTATGAACTTTGGAAGTCGCTTATAAAGAGAAAAGTTGAAAGAAAAGGTGTGTTCTCAAGCTTAAGGTGCATTAAGATCGTGTGATGATTTTGGAGACTATGATTTTAAGGTAATCATGACCTTGTGAGTATATTAAGAGTTGGCACATGAGATAATATATGGAAACGAGACATATGATGGATGTCATGGTTGAGGAAACAGATCGACTTTCCTAGGATTAATTTTGAGTACGAAATAATTGAGGATACTAAACTCAAGTAGAGAGGTTAATGTGGAAACTGATCCCTCTAACTTGGTAGTGTTAGTTTCGGGGTCGAAGTGTTAGTTTCGGGGTCGAAATTATTTTTAATGGGGTAGTAATGTAATAACCCTCAATTTTAGTATGGGTATTTGTATAATTTTCAAATTTTCGTTTTGTGAGCAAGACGTGTTAGGCATGTTCTGTAACCCTGTAAGAATCATATGAATGTGTGGATATACATTTAATGAAATATATGGGTTTTTATTTAATCATTGGAGGGCTGCTAAAGTCGGAAATAGCAAGACCCGCGAGCAAGACCCGAGAGCCGCGGGCGCGGCATTGCCCGCGACCGTGGCTATGCAAACCGCGATCGCGACACTGCCCGCGACCGCGGTATTGAAACCGCGGGTGCGGTTTGGCCTTTGGGCAAATCGCGATCGCGGTTCTGAAACCGCGATCACGGCACTCTGCTTCGTCTTCTTCCTCCTCTTTCCAGAACGCCGACGATCGGCATTTCTCCCACGTGTTCCGAGCGGCGGGAGCTGGATCGCTTGGCCTCCTTGGCGTTGAGTTTGGAGCTCCATTCCTAGCCTATAAATAGGGCTCGGGATTGGCATTCTCCTCCACCATTCTCATTCCCTCTTCCTCTCGTTGTGCTTTGTTGTTTGTCGTCGGAGTTGTCATCGCCGAAAGCCGAGGTCGTCACCGTTGTGAAGCTCATGGAGTGGTGGTAGTGCGCAAGTGTCCAAAAAGCGAAGATCCGTGCCTCGTCGTCGTCGGTATGGCTTCAAAGTTCATTTAAAGCTCGTGTTGGGATGGAGTCCCACGACCGCGACTCCATCCATCACGACCGCGGCTGAGCAGAGCCACAGAGGCCCGCGATCTCGGCCAAGGCATGGCCCGCGATCGCGGCCGCGGCTCTGCCCAATAAGCCGTGATCGTGGCTATGCTAACCGCGACCGCGACACTGGCCTCTTTTCTTCGTCTTTTCGTTCTTTCGTACCCGTAACTAATTAGGGTTTTGTTTCGTCGGTGTTGGATTGTGCTCGTCTCCATGGCTAATTGTACGGATTGGAATCCGACCCTACTGGATGATGATAAATTCCAACGGGAATTTTAGTAGGCAGTCGTGCATAAGTTCAAGTTCCTGGATTTCGGACCCAACTCTTCGTTTGTCTAGACTAAGGCAAGTGGCAGTTCGCTCTTGCTATGTTATTCCATATTTTTTCTTAATTGATAATTAATCTATTGTCTTAATTAAGTTGGGATAATAATCTTCTTAATTGTCGTTTGGGAACTTGTGTGTGTAAAATAATGTGCAAAGTGAACCTTTTTATTACGTTGTATATATGCTAGTTATAACCCTTATATATATTATTATAGGGTGCTAGATAATAATTGGTGTGGATTGTTGTGCTTTGGTGTGGATAATAATTGCTTAGTTAGTACGAGTATTCATAGGAATGCTATGTACCTTGTGAGGTCTAGTCGTTTCTTTATAACTGATATTAGGAGGATTTTGCCCTAATACTCTTTTGGTCATGACCATACCCTTATTCGGATATAAGTAGTAGGTGCACTTAGCTAGTGCCAATATTCGGGATTCATCCCAAAGATATCTCTCGTATCGAGATGATGTGAATTAAAAGCCTTAACGTGAATGTACGTTTTAAAAGTAAATAAGATAAGTGCTTTTACGCACATAATTAATATACCCTCGGGCGAGAAGTACAACGTGGAACCCGTCCGGACTCTGTTAGAGTAAGTCCTCTTTCCAATCTGGATTCGCATTGTGCGGTGAGGTTGGTCGTGGACCCAAATAATCAAGGTCGTTTTTATAAACTTGTGTGAAAACTTAACGTTCCCAAACAATTGCATACATTTCCTATAAGACTCAATTTCGTTGGAGTCTTCTTTTCGATGCATATCTTCTTCTATCATTCCGTGTAAGTTCTGGGTTATGTATCGTCCCTTCGGTTATTATTCGAGGGACAATGATAGTAAACAGTTACGATCACTAGAACCATTCTGTTTTCACCCTTGCATAGTCTTTCATTAGACTAACCAACCGGATTTTATTCCTTGCATGGTTGGCTGGTGTCATCCGTCCTATACGGCACATCAGAGGTTGGTCCCCGACGATTGAAGTAACCAGTCGAAGAGAAGGCTTGCAGTTGAAGTTTGCGTTTTAAGAAGTAATATTTCCAAGGCGTGTATGTTTAATTTGAAATAAATGTAATACATAGTCATGTAATTAGGACTACTTTAAAAGAGTCTTCCGCTGTAATTTAAAAGTCTTCCGCTGTCACTATACTTTGTTGTAAAACCGTCCTTCTCATTTTACGAGAGGAATCTTAATAAAAGGGTGAGTTTTATTCATTTAAAATGTCTTTCGCTGATTATTCTTTCGTTATTTAATATTTATGTATTTATTTAAGCTTAATTGTTCCGATTAAAGCCTGGAGTGACTTTGGACATTAACGTCTGAGGTCACTGGCGTGTGGCACAACCGACATAAGTCGGGGGGTGTTACAGGTTTATATAAACTAAATTTCGTGCCTAATGGATATGGAAATAAGAAATCTATCTAATGCTAAAAGATAAGGAAACTAGAAAAGATAAGAAACTTTCTAAAGAAGAAACGAAGGAACCAAACAAGCTTGGACCTTTATTCTTCTTATCTAATCCTAAAAGAATATTAAACTCTTTAATAATGCTGAATGTAAAAGATAACATAACAATAAAACGGAATTAATCTTATCTAATCTAAGTAATTATGGAAAGTAAATAATTCATGTTCGAAATTGCACAACTCTCAGTAAAACTGGATTTTGATCATCTTCTTGTTGGATTTTTGATTCGATGTAAACTACGGAGTTGTAGATCTTTGAACCGTCTTTCCAACACATCTTCAATCATCTCGAGATCAATTTTTTATCCATGGTTATGGACGTTTTACTGAAGGTTGTCCAGAATTTGACAAGAACTAAAAACTTTGAACTTTGACAAGAGTTCTTCTTTGCTTGAGCCTCTTCCTTAGAGGCCTTTGATTAGTTCTTATATGGATTCTATCAGGATGTCTAGCTTAGAACAAAATATATCCATCTCATTGGCACTCTGAGTGGTGTTTTCAGTGTTTGACAGGTGGTCCTCGTTCTCCTGGTTTCCAAAATTCTCAAGGTTTTCCTGGTTTGCGTTGGTTTCATTGTTAAGGTCGATGCTGGTGGTGAAGACTTGTTGGCATTGATGTTTTGGTTGCCAGCTATAGCTTTTGGTAGGATGGTATGAATTTGGAAAAAAAGAGATATTAATTTTGGCTACTGCCACTTCTACACATTAGGCACCAATTATCTAGGACAAGTTTAGCACTCCGTTAAAGATGCTAGTTTATGGGGTAAAGTAACCAAGATGTGAACAAGTTGTGATATGATTACAACTTGCAGATTGGACAAAGAAGATAATAGAAACGTGTAATAAAATATGAAAATGCAACTTTCTTATCATGACGACGGTTTACTAATGTAATATGCAAATAGATTAGGATGAGATGAGAAAAGTAAAGTAAACTTCATTGGATTTGTGATTGAAACTTCAATAGTTGATCGAAACATCGATAAAAAGAAATGGGATTCCAGAACAATAACAATGAGCGAAAATACGAACAATTAGAACACAAAGACAAAGCAGAAGAAAGAGAGCCTGATATTAGTTTTACGTTAGAGAATTATGTGTACGATTCAACTTTTACAAGAGCTTTTATAAACTAGCCCTAATATCCAAATTTAAGAACAATTATATCCTTGAGAATCGCTGGATTGATTGTCTAGGATTGCATTGTTCAACTCTTTCCTTTTTTGCTTCTTTCTCTACCAACTTCCATGCTCCATTAAGGTGGTTTCAGATCTTCTTTGCATTCCAACCGTTGCGATATCTTCATACTTATCTCTTGTTGGTTTTCACAACTCCGGAAATATTGCACTTGTGTTTGATATTGGAATTGCATGCTCGTTAATTTGATTATGTGAGAACTCCACCATTTTGGGCTTTTGTTTGGCCCATTTCATTGTTGGGTGATTGGATCGTATGGGCCCATTTCTAGGCCCCACCTAATGATAAAAATCTTTTATAAAAGATTCTAACTGAAAGACTCTCCATTATATCCTATAAATTTATCTATAGTTACCAAACCAAAATATGGATTTAGAGTTGTTTCCAAGTCTTGCATGGAGATGCACTCTTTCAGAGATGAATCTTTTTCTTTTTTTTTTGTCAAAGGTAAGTAAGAGATAATAGTGAAAAAGAGGGATGTACAAAGGACCTTTACCAAACAAGGGGTAAAGGCAAAAAATACAGACACAACCATAATATGGTCACAACCAACCACAACAACACATTTCCAATTGTCCAACAAGGTTCTAAGGATACAAATCACTCCATACCCTTAGAAAGATCATGCTTCTATTGTGTAGGTCACCCTTTAGCTAGATTGGTATGTAAGCAAACTTACATACTCATCCGCGTGTGGGAGGGAGATGGTCAATCCTGGATAACAATCCATGCAGAATTACAATGCCCCACCCCCACTCAAACAAAGCCACAAAACGCATCTCACAAGAACATAGCCTAAACAAACCATGTGAAAAACACCCCCTAGGCCTAAACAAGCCAAGGAAAGCATCAACTCTTATTACCCAGCAAGGACATAGCCACAACTTCATCATGCACATGCATACACTCTTTGTGGCTTAGGACAATCATGCTAACTATCTTGTGGGATGCTATTTTCACAAGATCGGTATATAAGCAAGCTTATATACTCATTTGCTCGAAAGAGGGAGTTGTCCATCAAGCATACGAACACACAACCACATAGGACCATACAAAAATAGCAAGGGTTACCAAAACTAGCTCATTGGAAACCAGCAGAGAAGCCAAGCAACAAACTCAAAGATGTAATCTACGTCCCAACCAATCTCCTGAAGATTTACATTGACTGATAGCAACCACTATATAATCATGAGGACAAGCAACCAATCTCCTGAAGATTTTATCATTTCTTGCCCTCCATGTGTGATTAATCAACTCATCAAAAGCTAACAGTTTAGCTTGGTATCTCATATTTTTCTTACCTCGAGCTATAGCAAACCATTCAAGCCATTCCCGGATATTCAGTTTGCGGATCCTCATGTTAACCCAGGTTGGGACTTCATCAAACACATGATGTATGAAGGGGATGAAGCTTTACTTAGTGTTGGACCAAGTTTTTTATCCGGGCAAGGTCATAGATGTTTAGTTCCTGCAGGTAAAAATTATTGTCTTTTGAACTTTCCCAGAGGATCTTTACTCACCCTTTTCTTTCAAGTGATATTGTGTTTCGTGGTGCTTCACTCACCCTTGCACCGAGTTATTTATAGCTTTTATTTATGTTTGTATGTATTTTGACTTTGTTTGATTTCATTTGTTGTGTTTCATGTTCATAACTTTTGTACTTAATGTACAAAGACTAACTAAAATAATGCATGCACGCGTCCCTCGTGTTCCCCCCTCCCCCAATGATATGCGTTTTTTCTCCCAAAAGCGTTTTTCATTCAAAATATGGAAGTGCTAAATTTTTCTTTATTTGCCATCTAATGAAGGAGATATCTGAGCCTTTGATTCCTTGGATCCAATGATCGATCATTAGACTTGTGAACTAGGTCAAGCGGGTCGATTTCAGATTGAGCAGGTTCGGGTTGTTAAAATTTTTGGGTTGATCGGGTCGGCTCATAATGGGCTTGTTACGGGTTCGAATTGACACAACGGGTCAAAGTGCCTTTTTTATGATTAATATCAATAATTTTTACCATTAAATAAAAAAACTAATAATATAGAATTATTTAATAAAATATATCATAATATTCAATATACATAAGATAATACATATGAAATAACGAGTCTGTCAGGTTCGGGTTTGGGTCCGTCGAGTTCGGGTCCTTCTTGACCCACTGATTTCGGTTCGGGTCTCAATATTAAATATCCGGACACACCAGGTCGGGTAATATTTTAACAGATCTATCCGTAGTGGTTCTCATCTTACACTTGGATGCTCGTTCTCATGGGATACGTGCTTTTAATATTAATTATGAATGATTATTTAATTAAAAAAATTAAGGAAAATTTTGTGTGGTAGCCACGAGGTATTGCGAATTTCGCGTGGTGCCCAAAGTTTTAAAAATGTCTGCGTAGTAACTTTTATATTTTATAAAACCACAATTTTTTTTAAATTTTATAAATAAAATTTAAGAAACCTTCTATTATTTACACATTTTATGACATCATAATTATGATTATTTTAAAAATCTCCCAAAAATATATATTTTGGAAACAACTTTTTTTTAAAAAAAAACTACTTTTATGAAATTTACTATTCTCCCATAAAACGTTAGTAACTTTTACAAAAATTTCAAAATTTAAATATTGTTTTGAAAGAAGCAAAAGATATAGTCAAAATATCATGTATTTTTGATACTTAAAAAAAGGTATTATTGAAAAAGAAATTTTAATAACAGTGTTTTTTTATACAAATAAATAAGTTAGATTAATTTTTTAACAATATAAAATTTATGATGTACGTTAAAAAATGTGGAAATAAGAGTAGTTTTTTAAAATTTTCATATAAGAAATATAAAATTTGGTGGTCTTATAAGAAAATAAATATGAGGTGTTTTTTAAATACCACAAAAATATTATTATTTTGTTAAATTATGTTTAATATATAGATAATTTATAATGATTTTTTATTTTTTATAATATTTAAGAATACCGGACGAAATTTGTGAAAATTCATAATTACTATACGGACTTTTTTAAAAACTTTGAACACCACAAAAAATTCGCAATATCGTGACTATCAGAATTTCCCAAAAATTAAATCAACCGTATGTTCAATTTGTGCAAATTGGAAATTTCTATAAAAAAAAGTGTGCAAATTGGCTACTGGCTAGGGTGATTAAATTAGGTTGATCCTAATGTTTACCCGTTTATTTACTTTGAATTCGACCCCCAAAGCATACGACAATCTGGTCCAGCGGAACCTTGATCCTGTCAATGGATGCCGATTTTCTAGAATAGGTAGAGATGATCCCTATTCTACATAGCTGATTCATCTGTCTCCTTCGAATTTTGCACTGGTAAATCGAAACTTCCTCGTGTGTTCTTGCAATTCCGAAGTCTCTCTCTTCACTCGTCAGTTGATTGCTCCGAGGAACACTAGGTATGTAGCTTCGTATCTCTTCTCTCTATTTCACTTCTTTGTTTATGTTCTATTCGGTATAAATGTCTCCCACGGGTGTTTGTTGTCCAGTGTGTTAAACCCTAGAGCTCACATTTGGGTTTGGCTTTTGCCAGGAAAACTAACGGAAAAAAATCTTTATAACCTGATTAGTAGTCTGTTCGAATGTCACAGGGCTTGAATTGTGTTTATCTAGGCATCATTGAAGTTGAACTGAAGTGAAATTACAGAAGGATATGCGAAGAAAAAATTGTGCTTCTATTGAAATTTCGCTAGTTTCTTAATTGATTTGACCGGGAAGAATTTGAATTGTAGTTGTAACCCTGGGAAAAGCTTTGCTGATGAACAATTTGACATTGTGTCATGTCTGCTAGTCCATATTTGTTGCTTGGTTCATGAGAGCTGTCTTCATATCATCATAGTTATAGATTGTGAGGCATTAGTGTTATTCCTGTGCTTTCTTTTTATTTTGCAACTAGCAAACAGCTTTGGAAAGTAATTGTCATTCAATTATACTTGATCCACATTTAGTGGAGTATATGACAGTATTAACAGTTTTGGAAACACGGCTTTTTTGTACTTGTTGTTTGATAGCCTATTGTTGGAAGTTGGAACTCTCTTCTTTCATGTCACAAAGTCCATTCGGGTTATGAGAAGACTAAATCAGATCTTTAAAGCTTGGTTGTTATCCAGCATTTGTTCTTTATTTTGGTCGATGGGTTCTATTCTAAGACACTTGTCACAATTTGTGAGTTTGATTACTAGTCTCTGGTATTGTCTAATAATGTAATATTTTTGTGATGTGTTTCTAGTATGAGTTTAGAAGTATGAAGAGAGGAGAGGAGAGGATTGAAGGAATGTGGTTATGGTTTCCCTTTTCTGCAAGTGAGATGTAAAGGGAGTGTGGGTTGTGACATACATGAAGGTGATAACAAAAAGCTGTTATTCAATCAGTTTGTGTAGCACTGATATGGCTCACAATTTTATGCAATGTGAACTGAAAAGTGAAAATGTACATGGTACTTGCTGAGAAGTTTTTTCTAGCACTAGCACCTCGAACAAACGAGTGATTCTTCACCCATCTTTGATGCTTTTTTTTTCCGTGAATGGTAGCTGTTTTAGGCTGTCTTGGTATAACAAGCGGTTCGGTTTGTGTTAACAGTATCGGTATGTGTAGTTGGTAGTTTTTAGTGTATTGAAAGAGCGGTTGATTTAAGTAATATTGGGGTTGTTTTATAAGTTAAGCAAAATATTTAACTACACAAACAAATCACCATTTATGAGAATGACAGGGAAACAACTACTAGGTCAAGAAGCAAGATGAAACAATTTTACATATGAGATTAAAAAATATTCTTCAGACAAAGGATTAAAATTGCCAAAAAAATATGAAGCAAAATTATGTTAGTAGATATCCTGAAATAAGCGCAGAAGTCCACAGGGAAAATAAATCCAATAATCTGAGAAAATCAGAATAAATCACAGTCAAAGATAAGAAGTCAGTTCAAACAGATGGATCACACAAAATATACAATCTGACTTAAAAAAAATCTGCCAGTGGATTCAATCTTCCTTAAATTCTACCCAGCTAGCAATGCTCCTCAAGTTCTCCTTGGTCTGCTGTATTTAATCCATTACAGTAATTACATTTTGTTTCAATCAATTAGATTGAATCTTGATTCTCTGTTTCTTCGTCAAAGAAGAAGAGAGCCAGATATGGAGAGAGGAGGGGAAAAAGAAAGATAGACCAGGGGCAGTGAGGGAAGAAAATACTCTAGACACTCCCACGTTTTAACATCTCCCAAGCCACTTGTTACCACTGTAGACATTCTTTGAGCCGCTCCATACCAAACACCTTCACCAGCATCTCCCCGTCTGAAGGGCTCCCAACTGCAAACGAGCGCTGTTAAATGTTTATGCCAAACACAGCCTTAGAACCTCCTAGCAGAAAATTTTATTTCTTTTAGATATGTCAATGCCTCTGTAAGTTCAACTTCATAATGACACCCTCAGATGATCCAGCAGCTAAATCTTGCTATTTCCTTGAAAGCTAATTTATTTTGCTGATATATGTGAGATTTGATCAGTCACTGCAGATCCTATATTTGTAATTTTGTTTTTCCGTTTTTTTATGGTTAAGTGTTCTCTTCTTGTAAATTTATCTTCTATGTACACATCAATGCATCAGATGATATTGTATTACTTTCTACAGGGCATCAGCGCATCACCATCTATATCCTATGTGAGGCTGAAGACGGTATTTCTGATTCCTACACTTCAGCATGTCTATGCATCCTAGTGAACAGTTACATTTTTTGGACGAGGAAGTTTCTTATGGCTCTGGAGAGGACATCAATATGGTAGATAGTAACAACAAGCGTCAATCAGACACACCATTAAGTTCAGGTCGTCAGAAAAAAAGCCGCAAGGCCACATGTGATGCTATAGTTAATGCTATGCTGGAAATAGCAGCTGCATCAAAATCCAGAGCAGCTGCCTTATCGAAAAACAGAGATCAGTTTTCAGTGAGTAGATGCATTAAAGTATTGGATGATATGCAAGGTGTTGATCAGCACGTTTACTTCCATGCTTTGGACTTGTTTGAGCACCCTAATGCTCGGGAGACTTTCCTCTCTCTCAAGAGAGAGAGACGTCTGACATGGTTGCAGCGCAAATGTGGCAACTCATCGCTCATCTAACTCTATTTTTTGTGGTCCCTGACATGGTTGTGGGTGAGATCATAACAGTGGCATGTATGACTTGTGCCCACTAGAACTATGTTGCCGATTCTACTGATCTAGTACATGACACTTCTCTCATGTTTGGTAATGCTAAACTCCATGTGGAGCCCTTTGTGTTTGATATATTAATCTTCTGTGATTTAAGGTTAAAAATGTGGGCAATTCGCCATTTCCTATTACTTGATTGGAATTTGGAAATATGGAAGTGGATTTGTAGCCAACTTCATTCTCGAAATTTGGCGTTTCACAAGAAATTGGTCAATTTCATGATTTCATCTTCATTGGGACACGGACACACGGTCCTCTAAATCTTAGGAATTCATTGTGTACAAAACGACTATGGGATCAATCTTGTAATCTACACTAGAGTCGACCGTAAACAACTTTCGAAACTATACAATGCGTAAATAACCTGAAGTTGAATTAACTTGATGACAATGAAATCGACAAGTGTGGTAAAATGTCCTAACTTTGACCATTTAACACAGACAACACTTGCATCAATATCTTTACAGACGCACTAGATGTAGATACTTGTTCGAGTGTCAAAGCTGATAAGCTAAAACCAAAGTTGCATCCATGAGCGCAAGAAGCCTAATTCGGAGACATGAAATGAACCCTAGCAAGCTGGTATTCCTTGCCTCCTATCCAAACGCCAGTTTGTGACCACAGCACATCCTCCCAGTCAAGATTGTCCTCTAGTACCTGTTTTATACATATTAACACAAGAAAACTCACCAATATGTCTAAACTATGCAAAGTTTCAGAACTACCTCTAGTAAGTCCACAGGCAGAGGAATCCCACACTGCCGCATGACTCCCTGGGGAAGGTTTTTCTTGCACCGAGAAAACCTGAATACGTCAACAACTTCACCATCTGCAGTACTACGTTCACCGTTTACAGCATGTGAGTTGTGATTCTGCAATTTATCGGCCTCTGTTTCATGGGCCTGTGATGTTGACCCGGCTTTCACTACCTTCTCTGCTAGGAAACACAGTTCAAACCTAGACAGCCAGGTCATAAAGAGATGGAACAGGGATGTTGGAGCTGTTTTTTCGTTGAGAATGCCAAGCACAAATATTGAAGATGAACAGTAACAATTTTTATTAAGAGGGCTGCAAAGAAACTTGGTTATAAATTACGTACCGGTGGAAATGAGTCTCCATGTAAAGAACTTCTCCCTTCTTCAATCGTGCAGATGTGAACATAGGCTTTTTCAGGCCCTTGTCAGCAACAACATTTATAGTGTACTTGATCCTGAAAAATGCATGTACTTCTATTCAAACCAAGATGATTCTTGAAAAGAAAAATGCATCATGTCCAGGTCGTGGACAAAATGCAACTACAAATTTCACCGAAAGAAAAAGAGGCACACAAAAGAAAACTGACATAAGTTGAAAAGGTGAAGGTTCAACTGTACCAAGGTTCATTGCAAAGATTATACTGCAAAGTGACCTCTCTGACAAATCTTTGTTGTCGTAATGCATTCTGAAGATAACAAGAGTAAGTAAATGGGTATTATTCTACAACTAACATTCAGCAACTAAAACACTACTGTAGTATTTCCAAATTCCAACATCCCTAACCCTAATGCATACCGATGCTGCAGCTCGAGTTGTCATTGTCCGCTCTACTGCAACAGGCGCCAATGTAGGCTCAATTGTTGATGAATGTGTCAGACTACGTTCGATTTCACGGGGTTCACAGCCCCTCTGAAAGGAGAAAATGAGTAAAGAAAACAGAGAATGTCAAACGCAAACCGATATAAAAATACAATCATCAGTAAAAATAAACTGAAGCATCGGAAAAAGCAACATATACAAACATAGCTTCCAAGTTTCAAGGGGCAAGTGTGAAGTCAATAATAAGATGGCAAAAAGATTTAACCATCAAAACAATTAAATCAAATAGACTGCCGCAGATCCCAGAAACCAAAAGACCACAAAAGATTGTCAAGAGAATGATCATCAAGGAAGTATCACCTTCACAAGGAAACACCTTTCAACTCGGTAACTACAACCTATTCCAGCTCCCCAAGCACGAGAACGAACGTTGTTTCTCAAAGAAGAAACGTAGACTGCACAAGTGAAAATTCAGCACTAAACAGTCAAACCAAAGCCTTCAAACAATAGCCAATGAACATAAAGATTAATATTATAAGGCGATATGTAATTCATCGGCAAAGCAGAAGGCTTTTAACAGTCATCACTCACTGGTCAAAAACACTAGAGATTTCCCAAGTAGAGATAACTACAGTTTCCCATGAATTGACTTACATTATCCACAATTTCACGAATCTAAGATATTAAGACATATGAATATCAAATAAAGCAAGATGTATACGTGGAAAAAAAATGCAAACATTAGAAAAACTAAAATAAGCTAAAAGTAATTAAGAGTTATCTGTCAGCAGGCAAAGCTAACCAAAAAGTTCATAATACAATTGGGGCAGGTTTGGTGGGGTTAGGTAGTGGACTGGGGCCAAAAGAACTTCGGTAATACTACATTCGCCCATTTAATATCAGAAAGGAAGGTAAGAAAACAATTGATAAATCATCGGTAAGATCATTTTGCACAAGCATGCAATCTACTTAAAAAATATAAAAATAATAATTAGAAGTGGTTGAAAGAAAGCAAAGTCTCATGTGAGCTTACAATCTTGGGGAGGTAGCACCCGTATAATCACACGCACTTCCTGAAGAGCAGGAGGTGGAGGATTTGGAGATGTGCGACAATAACCCATGTGCATGAGAACTGGAGAAAACAGCAAAATATCATTTCCCCAACTACAGATATTTTCGGGGGGGGGGGGCAAAACGATATCTTTACCTGCAACAAGATCTGAATCATTGGTATACACATCTGTCCCCCACAATTGGCCACCTCTGACCTGATCAAAAAGAGCATAAACACAAGCCTTTTAGTCCCAAAAGTAAAGTTCTAATCTCCTCCTACCCCATATTCAAATGTTACTATTCAATATAAATTGAAGATGAAAATAGGTTACGGGCAGACAAAGCAATCACTGTTTTTGGTCACTGATAAGCTCAAACAGATATAGGCCGTTTTTAAGTTACATTTTCCCCCAGAATGATTATAATGTGCCTTATTCACCCTCCTAAAACCACATACAATATAGTAGTGCATTGTATGCCCACTTACTTGGCGATTTGTAGCTGTGACATGTTCACCCGGTATCTTAATTTCTAAAGTAGGGCCACCAAGAGAGCTTTCCCCATTTTTATCAGCTTGAGATGATTCATACTCCTTCCAAACTTTGAATAATTCTTGCATGCATTCACCAACTTTGTAGACAATAGTAGGCACCTCTGGTTTGCCTTAAATAAGAAAGTCACATGCAAGGCCATGATATTAAATATATAACTAGTTGGTTAATCATCATAAGAGTAAGATAAAGGAGAAGCAGGTCACGGAGCACTATGGTATAACCTCTTCCCCAACAGTACAAAACTACAGTGTGAGCAGAAATAGTGCCAATATCTTACCTTGCAACCTGCATAAAAAACAAATATGCATTAACCAACTTTGACAGACAAAAATGTTTTAGGTAAGAGAAAACATAGAAGGACAATGTTAGACAATTTCTGATCAGAAAGATTCAACAGACTGATATTTTAGAATTTCCCTTGTGTTTCTCAACTAATATCCATAACAAAAACATGTAAATATCCTCGACTAGTACAAGTCTGATGCTATTGAAGTATCCTAGTTAGCTCACTAATATTAATAATTATCATAGAGAGGCAAATTATATCAGTAACTTCTTTTTATGGAAAATTTATACTAATATTATAATTATTATAGAATAAGAATATCTAGAATAGAATTCTGGAAACCAGTAAACACATACAATATGATCAATAACCCACATTAGAACGCATAAAGACATAACAGGATGTATATACCCATCGGCTTCCGAGCCACGAGGCCTGAAACGAGGTTCACGATTCCCTACTTGGGGACTACCCCTTGGGCGAAGCATCCTCTTCCGCTGCTGTACTGTACAAGTGAAACCCTCTTTTTCTTTCTCAGCACCAACATCAACATCACCACCCCCCTCATCTAACTCCTTCTCAGCACATCGAATTCGCTTTTCAGGCCTATCTTCTTCTACATCACCCTCTCGCTCTTTTCTTCTATCTCTAGCTTCCTTATCTGCATTCCTCCATCCATCTGCCTCTCGGGGCCTCTTTTGATCCAATGCTACATTATCCTGCTCAGATAATCGATCAACTGTCTCCTTCTCACTGTGCAAACCTTCCTTTTCTGCCGCATTCCACATTTCTCTATTAGGATAATCCTTTTCCCTATCTTTTGGTCTATCCTTGTCTTTGGCGACATCTTTCTTGTCTTTCTCCCATCTGTCACCTTCTCGTTCTTCCCTTATTGGTTCCTTATAATTGTTCCCACCAGGAATGTTCGGCAAGTTATCTCGATTATCAGCTTTGTCTCTTTCTACCCAATCACGATGTTTTACTTCTTTCCTTTTCCTTTCCTTGTCTTTGTATTTATCATCACCTTTAAGATCAACTTTATTCTCCCCTATATCTTCAGTGACCTCCCCCTGTTCCCTCTCATTGCTAGTTGAGCCATCCTTGCTCACATCAGCTGTTCCATGCAAATGTGTGCGTGAGCTAACCCAATCTGTATTTCCAAACCCAACCAGACCATCTGTGTATCTTTTCCCTTTGTAATGATCCTTCCAATTGGAATGACCTCCACCAGAACCATAGATTTCTTTGTCAGTCTTAGCATCAGTTTTGGAATCACTGTGAGTTTCTCTATCATATTTTGTTTCTTTTGTATCATCAACTCTACTTTGAAACTTCCCATCTTTATCAATTTTGGCAATTTGATGATACAGCTCCCTAGGTTCTGCCTTTGCATCCCTGCTATCCATCTTGTTCTCCCTACTTTCCTTGGACTCCCTTGTTTCTAACCTGTTCTCTGGACCTGCAGCTGTATGACTGGTGTGTGAATCAGTTCCAGACACTGGCATGCGGTACACACTATGTAAAGGTGATCGCCTATCCACATCACGGGATTCAGAACGAGGAGCTTTTACAGCTCGAGAATCTTGACCCGTTTCAGATGTCGTATTAGGATGAGAGCTAGCATCTTCATGTGGATGCCTTGCAGATGACGATGAATGATTGCCCTCCTCGGGTGGGCGTTTAGAGATGCTACTCATGGTAATTTCAACAAATTTCCTATCTATATATTGTAAATTTGGTCCAGCTACGCCACAAAACTCTTCAGGCTAATACATACCACTTCACATATATGGACTCCTGAGAAGAGGATAAATGATGAAGTCAATGTGCAGTTACAGATAGTACTCACTTAGATTTACACATACTGCTACACAGACACCTTGTAGATTTAAACTAACATCCAATTTCCATGGCACTGACATGATCTTCTTTTTAAGGTGGCAATAATCCAAATTACACAGTATAACACACTATATCCTGAATACAACAAACCAATTACTCATCCTACCCATTGAAACAAACATTTATTTTGAACGTCTAGAATACCGATATAATAAAGACAAGTTCACAATTATAACCAACAATGAAATTAATTCCAATAGAAACGATGGAATAAAAAAAGGTAGTTGACAACCATTCAAACACCTAAAATTCAAAATCCAGAATAAATTGAATTAACTAAAAATCAGAAAGGGGATCTCACAGGCCACATGCAATTCAACGTTGCAAAATGCAAAAAACAGATCTCGGCGAGCACATGTTACAAATTAAAACAAAGAGAGAATTTTATCTTGATGAATCCTATCATTAAAAAAAGTTGGCTACAAGATAAAACCGAATTATGAACCCAATAGAATCTATGCGGATAAACTAACAACCATTAGCAGTTGAAAATTTAAAATCGAAGACATGTCAGCAAACCTCGTTAAATTAGGGTTGGAGGTGAATTGGGAAGTGGATTAGCGTAGAGTCGAAGGGTTTTCTCTGAATTAGGGCTCCAGAGACCTGGACGTTGTGGGGATGTGTGTGTGTGAGAGAGAGAGAGAGAGGGCATAGAAAATTTGATTGGCGACTGGCTTAACGTTTCCTGGATCCTGGTTTCTTTCTGCCTTTAAATCGGGTCTTCAATTCTGTCTTTCGCCCCTTTTTTTCTCGATTTTTTCTTACTAAAATACACTTGAACCACGCATCCATCTATCTTTCGAACAAAAAACATCTATCCATCTTCTCTCTTACTAAAAAAGTTGGATGTTTTTTCCAACAATATATATATTTTATGTTTATGTGTCTCATACCTGTTAATCAGGTCACTCAAGTAGGATTCAATTCGATTATTTCGAATTCGGGTTAAAAATGGGTCGGGTCATTTCGGATAACAGGTCAAGTCGTGTCGGTTCATTATAAGTCAGCGGACGGTTCGGGTTAACCAACGGATCAAGAGCGTCTCTTTTTAAATATTTTATTCACTGTTTAAATATTATTAAATAATTAAAAACTAATTTAAATATGTCAAGATAAGTTGAAATAAATTAAAATAATATAATATTATTAATTGTTTTAATGTAATTGTCTTAATTGATATTAGTAGACCAAAATCATATTTTATTTTTAATTTTAATTTATTTTATATTAATTTATAAATTTATGCATTATAAAAAAAATATAAGTACAACAATGTTCTTTTTTTAGGATAATTGAGTATATTATCATTATTTATATGTCATTTATCATATAAATTTTATGTTATATTTTATTAATACTCCACATTTATTCGTTAATCGGGTCGGATTCGGTCTCAATAAATTCAGATTACCAAAAATTTCGATCAAGTCGAGTCGGGTTCAAAAGTAGGTCGGTCAGGTCAGTAAAACAGGTTCTATCACTTTTTGACACCTCTAGTCTCATTCGAAGTATGTTAACCTTTTCTTTAATAAATTTCATTTCTTTTTTAAAGGTACACAATAGTTATTTATTGTCATATTTTCATAGTGCATATATTTATTCAAAATGTTATTACTAATTTCATTATTTCACAATTAATTTTTTTATGCAAATTTGAAGTAAGGGATATCAATGGTTGACTAAGTGATTTGTATCAAAGAATGCATGTAGAACTTAATTATTTGAAGTTTTATTTCAAATTAGTAACATCATAATACCAATCTTTTTTAGATTTAGGCAATAACAATTCATGAATAGAATTATTTGTTACCAAAAAATCTTGTTAAGCTAATATAATTTATTTTCTATAGGTAGGTAATATTTCCGTTATATAAAATATTGCACTCATATCTAACTAATTTCTATCATGAAATCAAAACTAAACTATTCTTCATGATTTCTTCATAGATACATATATTTCCCCTCACTTTTTTCCTATTCATGTATGTGTACGATAGATAAATAATAAATTATAAAAGTGTGGTATATATCATATAAGAATTATTATCTAGAAGAGAAATGAAAATAATTTTGGGTCATCCATATCTTAAAAATAAAGGTCTAGAATAGAGCAAAAAGAACGAAGCCATCGAATTTTTGCGCTTGTTTGAGGGGGATTCGCGTGCACCTCATTGTGAACATATTTGCGATGTTCATCACTTTTTTTCTTAGACGTTCACCACTTTCATCATAAATGTTCACCACTTTTGTAGTAGATGTTCATTAGTTTTTTATGTTCATAGATTTTCTCCTATATATTCATGACTTTTTGTTGTTAATATATTTTTGATGTTCATCACTTTTGTCATTAGATATTAACCACTTTCATGCTCATATGTTCAACACTTTTGTAACTAGATGTTAATCAATTTTTATGCATGTATGTACATCGCTTTTCTCATATACGCTCATCATTTTTCGTGTGAACATGTCTTAGATGTTCATCACTTTTGTCCATATATGTTCATCATTTTTATACCCAAATGTTCACGATTTTAGTGCCTAGATTTTCATCAATTTATTATGCATGCATGTTCATCACTTTTCTCATATATGTTTATCACTTCGTTATAAACATGTCTTAGATGTTCGTCACTTTTGTGCATAAATGTCACCACTTCTATGTCTGATGTTCATCACATTTATGTCTACATGTTCCCTCCCCTCGCACACTTTTTTCCAGCTAAATCTTGCCTCTACGTACGGACTACTCTTTAGGTTATGACTCATTTTTTAACATAAATCTCAATTAGTGATAGTTACTACATACTGTATACGTTATATTTTGCTCTCATTTACTCCTATTTTAATATTATCCAATTACTATACGTAATTCCCGTATTTAGTACACAGTGAATGATTGGAAACAAATTATAGTCAAGATGTCTAAACGGTTATATGTCAAAATGGCTTCACTTTCCAAGTAACATTTTCATCTATAAATGGGCGAAAACAGTGGTATTCCGTTCATTTGCTCTGGGCATCCATCATCTCATTCTTCTATATGGAAATTAGCTTTAAAAAAGCCATATAGGGTCCGTTCGGTTCGTCAGTTAAGTCGACTTAAAGTGACTTAACTGAACTTAATTAAAAAATTAAGTCAGGATGACTGAACTTACTTACAAAGTCCGTTCGGTTCGCCAAAAAATTAAGTCGATTTAAAGTGACTTAAAACGACTGAACTTACTCAAAAATTTTAAGCTAGGAATCCTGACTTTTTTTATTTGAGGTGACTGAACTTAACAAAAAAAATATCCAACCCCCAGTTCAGTTTTATTGAATTCGGTCATCTATTTCAATTCAGTTTCAGTCTAGTTCAGTCGTCAGCTTAAATTTTACCTTACAGCTTTAGTTCAGTTTTGTATCCAGTTCAGTTTCAGTTCAATTCAGTCTCTGCGAACCGAACAGACCCATAGTGAAGCTTGGGAGATAGTGGGCAACACCTTAAAAAGACATGGTCATTGAAGTAAGCATAATTATTAAGTTAAAGACGTGAATGAGGATTCCCGATTATCGATGATGCAAGTATATATCCACCTCACGGTAAACTATCATTGAGTATATGTATTTGGATCTCTTTTGTAGTCTACAATACTTACATATATCGGTTTAAATTTATTAATATAATTGTCTTTTGATCGAGATAGGTTAATTTTATGTGAAGATGTCAGAGAATTGGATAATCTAATAGCACTATTGAGGCATCAATTGTTTACATCATGCATCAGTAGCTTTCACTAGAAGGAAGACAAAGACAATCAATTTAGGACGACTGATTGTTAGTAAAGAATAAAACAAACTATTTTATGGACGATGTAAACCTTTCAACTATTGGTAGCATAAATTCAATTAGGTTTGTATTTTTAGTTTCTTTTTTGTACTAAATCGTTTTAGGTAGGTGTGTTGTTATTTTGGTTAAGAATGATTTTTATTGTTCTATTTTATACATATTCATTTTACACTCATCATGTATATATACTACATTTGGCCTCGTTGGTGTTGGTCTAGAGGAATTAATCAAGGATGGAAGCCGAAATAATAGACATGTACTCACTCTCACATATGAAATATACAAGGAAGAAGTTATGAATTATAATTTCGCTAAGAAGAGTAAGCAAGTACCGATAAAATAACTAATGTACTTTTATATAAAATGTAACAAGGTTTAAGAAAATACAGAGTCGCCAATTATTTATATTACTCCGTATTTAATAAGAATAGGAATTAATGACTAATATATTTTAATTAAAATGATATTAATGTCTAGGAATCTGTAAAGTCAACACGACTAATAAAACGATATATATTCCTTACCAAATAAATAAAACGATATATTAATAACTAAAGCATAACAAAAAAGACATTATTAAAATGCAATAAATTTGTAAGATAAAGGCAAAAAAACTAGAAATGTGGAGGGTAGTGGAGCATGTAAGAAATGAGAGTTGTTGTAGCAAGTTTATTATAAATACTCGAGTTCAAGCACAACATATAATTAGATAGACATTTCTAAAAAAAATCCCAAATGTTTTCAAAGGAAAAAACGCATCCTTACAAACAACAACTACCACCTTAATTCAAAATTAAATTGAACTTCTGACCAAAATAAATAAATAAAATTGTACTTCATACAATCATAGCATTTTATACCTAAAATACTTAGATATTACATTTTTTTTGTCAAGACTTAGATATTACATTTAAATACATATCAAACAATATATCGTCTAAGATAAAACATGAAACAACAATCCATATAGTATAAACTCAAATTTAAATCGTGACACTACATATACATAAAAGGCACGTGCGAAGCACGGGCTTTGATTTCTAGTTTAAGGAAAAAAGAAAATTATTGTCAATTAATGAAAAGAAAAAGCGTTGCATGCTTTGATTGTATCCGCCGTTCGCGTTGGAACTCCACACCCTTCTTCCAATTTTCCAAATCCTCGACAAGAAATCAGAGATGGAGTTATGGAAGATTAATGCTTCGATCTTTACTTTGTCGATTGAAAGGTATTTAGATTTAACTAGCTGTTTGTTCTCTTTCTAAAAATTGTTTCATAAATCTCTTTTATTCTCACTGAATTGTCCTTTATTCTCTTCCATATCTGATATCTTTCTCAGTATTTTAGTATTTTAAGTCTTAAAAAAACATTTAGATTTAGGCAAAATTGCAGGAAACCACCCGTTAAATGGGACACTTTGCCTACAACCTCCTATTATCGACGTAATTATTTTAAACCACCCCTTAAATCAACTTCGTTAACAATCAACCACCCCTAAAGCGAATCCGTCCAATTTTCCATTAAAAAGGGATAAAATTACCAAAATACCCTTGATTTTTTTAAATAATTACCAATTTATGGCAGGTTCCTTGATTTAGAATTTTACCTTTTTACAAAACTTATTTCTTGAGGGGAATTATTTACTGAGCCGTTCAAAATCTTCTTCCATTTCGCTTTGATCGTCGTCCCTTGCGTTCATTCTACACCGAGCACCGCCAGCCTCGTCGACCTAGTCACTAGCGCATATGATTTTTATTATTACTTCAGATTGGGATCCTACTGATGATTTTTAGAAATAGATGGTATGTTGAACAATGCCCATGATTATCTGCTTTCATTATCAATTCGGAAAGAAACTTCAAACAAAGATTGAGTGAGAGAGAGTTTTACATGTGGGTAGTATGGGAGAGAGTTGGATCGAGTATGATCTTCCATGGGAACAGATGAGTTTTTTCCTGTGCAAGGCATGATCAAACCAGTATAAAATTAATCAACTAAACCGGTTCGGTAAAAAAGGTAAAATATAAATCACAAAACCAATCACAAACCAATAATTATTTCAAAATTCCGGGAGTATTTTGGTAATTTTACCCCTTTTAACGGAAAATTGGATGGATTCGCGTTGGGGTGGTTGATTGTCAACGAAGTTAATTTAAGGATGGTTTAAAATAATTACGTCAATAACGGGTGGTTGTAGGTAAAGTGTCCCATTTAACGGGTGGTTTTCTGCAATTTCACCTTAGATTTATTTTTTCAAGATTTCAGTATGCTAGAATTTGTATTGGTTTTAAAAATCTAATTCTTATATATATGTTATATAGTGCAGCTCACTTGGTCAAGGATTCCTTTTACAATTGAAGATCAAGTTGAATCATGTTATTTTAAAATTGAAGATCCATTTGTATCAGGTTCCTTCGCTCCTTTATATTTGTATACTTTATGTTTTGTTTGAGCATTTTATATTGAGTTATGTCTTCTAGAGTTAGAAAATTTGAATGTGGACATAACAAACATAAATAATTGAAGAGTTAACTAGGTCTCAAAGAGGTTCTCTTGATAAATTTGTAACGAAAGAATCACAAGTTTCTTTACGTTTTATGAGGGCCTCAACTTAGTATTTAGACCGGGCCTCCAATATTCATTGGTCGGCCTTGCTTTTTCCATATAATATCACTTTTTATGCTCATGTGTCCATCACTTTCATGTCTATATGTGTATCACTTGTTTAGGCATATATGTGAATCACTTTATGCCTATATATGCATCACAAAACGCATCCAAGAAAAAAACTACATTTTTACTTACTTTTGACTTGATTTCATATTAAAAATTATCAATATTGTGTCATATAAACATGCAATGAACATCAAATGATCATTTAAGATTTGGGAGTTTAGAAAACACAACACAAGAATAAAATACTAGCAAATTCTATATTTTTTAGTTATAAACCGACACTTACATAATGTAATGAACATATACGAACAAATGTGGTGAGTATCTTTGTTCACTGACAACACAGGCGCACACACAAGTTGGAATGTTTCTTGTACATTCTCAATGATTTTCACCTGGACCATGCATAAAATTATTATTGCTTAAAAATTTAAATGTATTGTAAATGTAGAAATATTATGGAAATATAAATGAACAAATTTTCTAAATTAATTGAGATAGTTAATCTTAAGTGTCGCATAATGTGCAAGAGCAAATAGAATAATATTGCTTGGAAAAATCATATTAAATGATCACATGCAAATATGCAATCCATATATAACACACAAAATTATTTGAATCAAATTATAGAAATATGTGATGAATGTAAACACTAAAAAGATTAAAATTTGAATGAAATTATACTATATAGTTGTAAACTTGATCAATTAATTTATAATCATATATAACTAGATATTTCAATTGGGTCGGTCATGTTATGTTCAGTCATTTCGAATTTGGTTTGAGTACGGGTCGGGATAATTTAGGTCATAGGTCAAGTCGAATCGAGTCAATACAGGTACAATGATGGTTTGGGTTTATCCAACATGTCAGTTTGAATACCCAACATGTCAAGAACATCATTTTTGTAAATATTTTGTTCACTATTAAAATATTAATAAACAATCAAAAAGTAATATAAAGATGTTAAAATAAAATAAAATAAATTAGAATTATAGATAATATTAAATTATAATTATCTTTTATATATAATGAAATTAGTACACCAAAATTATTTATAAATTTTTATTTATATTCTATTAACTTATAAAATTTTGAATTTATAAAAGTCATACAAATATCACAATGTTTTTTAGAATTATTAACATTATTTATATGTAGCTTATTATACATATTATGTAGTATTTACTAATACTTTATATGTATTCGTTAATCGGGTCAAGTTTGGATCATACATGATCGAGTTAGATTCAGGTGTTATAACTTTGGGTTACTAAAAATTTCAGTCAGATTCGGATTGGCTCCAAGTACGGGTTGATGAAGTCAGCAAAACAAGTTCTTCATGTTATGACAATTCTATATATAACATAGAATAATTGAAATTTAAAAGGTAATTAGATTTTAAATTTAGTTTTTATTTTAATTGCTATAAGCTGATTTTATGAAATCTTTTTTTTATTATACATTTTTACGTATATTTCATGCACAGTTTTTATGTGTTCCTTGAGACTAATTACAAATGTACAGATTTAAACAACTATAAATCGACATAATGTACTCCATAATTACATTTAACTGTATATAAATGAAAACTAAAAGTCTTAGTTTGTATATCTTTCATGAAAAAGAATAAAAAAATATTATAATATGATATATGAAATATGCTATTGCATAGCCCGGACGTCTTTACTAGTTAGTTATTTATTTATAAACTTACAATCTATTATTTTAAAATTATTAAAAATACTCACATATATATGTAACTTCTTCTTGTTATTCTAAGTATAAGAAACTTGTTTTAAAACAATTATAAGGTGTTATAATATTATATTTATGAATGTACATAAGATAAATGTCATGTAAATCCTAGAGTTGGCTTATGGGCCAAAAATTATAAATTCTATATATATCCTCATTAAAAATCTAATAAAAAACAAGTTTATTCTCTCATTTCTCTATTTTTCTCTCTCAAACTCTCTCTGTCTCTTAGTTTATAACACAATAAATTAAATAACACTCTTGTTCTCCGGTTTGATCGTACTACACATAGAAATAGCGGTGCTCACTTTTGCCCACTTGCATCAATTCGGTATTTTTCCTCCTTTGTTCATTCTATATAATGAGTACTGCATATTTATTGTTTTCTTTATCTTTTGGTTTTACATTAATGGTTCTTACTTGTTCTTCAAATTGAGAACATTGCAACTCATTGGTTGCAGGGAATTCACTGATATAGTTTCGATTTTTTCCCCTATTTCTTTATATACTTTCATTTAGTAGTTGTTCTTACTTGTTTCTATTTGATTGAAAATATTTACATCATCTCCGGTAGAGAATGTGGATGTGAATAAAAAAGAAAATCAATAATCTCCCGAAGAGGATGTTATTAATTCGTAGTTGAAAGGTAATAATGTGTGTCCATCCTTTAATGTAAAGAGAAATAAAAATATCTCCAGCACCAGTTGGAAAGCAAAATGAAAATGTATCTCTCTATCTTCCCAGTAATGTGCAAAAAAAGGTCACCCCGCCCGCACCCACTCTCAATGAAAGGAAATAAAATTTGTCCCTCCACTCCCAGTAAAGGACAATAATGCTAAACAACTTATAACAAACAATGAGAATAACTCACGTTTTCCTTGTTTCTACATTGCCAAGATCACTGTCAAGTACTGCTATCTCTGAGCTATCAATTTTAACTGCTCCTGTAACATATATTAGTGTCTGAGTTTCTTCAGTGGCATACATGTTGCTCTGATCTGGTTCATTAAACACAATCTGTATAATACATACTCGCCATCAATCATGGATATGAATATCAAATCAAAAGTTACAATGAACAGAAAAATTACCTCAAATACAAAATTGTAGATGCCAACATCAGCATTTTTGGGAAGAACATCCAAAACATGAAGGCCATTGGACGCATCAAACTTGACTTCCTACAATAAGAAAATTACAATCAATCTAGTAATCATTTAAAGCCATTTCCGCAATGTTTTTTATCCACTAACCACTTCCATTTTGAACACTCAGACTATCTCACTGCAGTTGTAAGTTTAATTCAGCAATTTACAGAAAGCAAGTACAAAATAAGTGAGAATATGAGCTCGAGCCACCACCAGAATAAGTAGGCAGATCCCTTATGTTTGATAAGTAGGCAGATCGTCCAACAATATGAGCTCAAAGATGAAAAGGGTAATATTTAGAGGCTAACCAATCGCATTCCATCCCATAGCCTTTTTCCAACAGGTCTTCAGGGGCAATATAGTCTGGTGTACCAACTGTAGAATAAACATGTAGCACATTGTCAATTGTTTTAGAAATATGTTCATTTTGTGCAGAACTGCTTCATGGCATCAAAACTCAAGTGGCTTTGCTCCAAAATAACATCATAATATTTAGCAACTTCACATAATGTCATTAATTTATGAAAGAAGTAAATAGTTTGAAGTGGAAAAAAGTATGATGGATAAAATGCAAATCACATAGATAAAATGCATTAGAAAAAATATTAAATTGAGTTCTCTATGAAGATGGCACTTAAATCAAGATGAAGCATCGAAGGATTACAAAAAAACAGCAGTGTTGATCTCTTAAAACTTTTGTGGTTTAAATCACCAATTTATGAGAGCTTTCGTCAGTTGAGTACTTTTGCAATATAGAGCAAAATGAATAAGTAGTTTGAGATTGTATCCATTTTGATGATTAAATCAGGCAAATGGCAAGATTACTTACCAACATCCTTCTATTCTTTTGCCAATGCAACAATTGCTCCTGTTGGGTGCGTTTTGGGGGTGTTGGTCGTCCATCACTTTGAAGAGCCCCACTGTAGTTATTCCCAACAGAGAAGTCTTTCTCTTGGAGATCCCGACAATCTAGGGGTTTACACAATCCAAAATCTGAAAGTTTCATGTGACCATGTCGATCCAACAGCAAGTTATCAGGCTTAATGTCCCTGTTACATGATTCATAAAAAACAACAATACTCAAGCCAAAGAAAGATGTACATGAGCCCTTAAAGCATGAAACAATAGAAAGATGAGTGAAACATGTGGACATATTTATGCTTATGGATTGACTCTATAGACAGGACTGTATACCAGAGGCGACGTCACTATGGCAAGGCGTCGGAAAAAGGGTATGCATACCAGAGGCGACGTCTGAGGACAGCCACCTGATTGCTCAGTCGACCAATATACCAAACCTTTATCTTATCAAGTGATTGCTTACAACATCAACATGGTACCAAATAATTAAACCCAGACTTGGTTAGTGAACAGAATGCAGTGTGAAGCTCATCTTCAGACACTGTTTATCACACTTAATATCACCCTCTAAAATAGATCTCTACCTTTCAGTCCTTGAGGAAATCCTTCAAAGAAAATTGTAGACTCGCATCCTACAAAAAACATGACAAAAAGTTTTATGTTGCATATGAATCACTAAGCTAGGGAGATTATGCAACTCGGGTTTTGTAAGTTACTGTTTTGTCATTCCATGATATTGAATCTTACAGGTTTTTAACTTGCTACATCACACTTTTCATTTGACATCCATTTACTGGTGAGTAAACTAAATACTGTCAAACCAATAACTGGCTGTATCTTTAGGATTTTCCATTTACTTTCTATCCATTTACAAAACTATGTAATAGGCAAGCTGAATACTACCTTTCCTTGATCTTGATTCAAGTTTTGCATAACAACTGTAGTTTGTTGAATGAGCCTTTCTAGAGAGGAATAGCTTGGCAGATTTAAAGAACCTGAGATATCAATACAAAGATCAGAACTATGATAGGACGAATTGGAGCATATTAGTACTTGAGCAGCCAAGTAGTGTTTGCAAAGTGTAACAGCAAAAAATCCAGGAGACACATCAACAAATGACGAACCAAGAATTGCTCGATTCAAGCTGTCTGCAACTTGCTGCCTATAGTCTGGGCTAAGGAGATGAAACATAGGTGATTTTTCAGGCTCCTCATAAGCTAGTAATGCCATGAAGTCCTGTAAAGCAAGTAATCCTTGTCTTCTTAGTGGTTGGCTAAATATACAAAGAAAAGCTAAATGTCTAAGCAGATTCATTTTAGTGGGACATTTCCATTAAAAGAAAATAGTACCTCATGTTTCTTGCAATACTTTTGCACCTTCCCAAAAGAAGTCAACTTTTTCTTAGCAAATTCAATAGCTTCTGTGCTGGCATAGAAATCTTATGTGAACAAAAAGAGACTTTTACAACTTGAGCATAGCTTATACACTTACATGTACTTCACTTACCATTTTTTGGCGCAGACAAGCTCCACAAAATGCAGACTCAAAAGGTCTTTGAGACTTTTGTGCTGTCATACAAGTATTTTCATTGAAGGTCTTCGAGACTTCAGCTGTAGCCTCCATAATTTCATGTAGGACACCAGACAAGTGTTACAGATACAAAAAGGAAAATAATATCAGAAACTGGAAATGTCAACTTGTCCACCTACAACTCTACAAGCATCTGAAACTGGTTAAAGCCTGGTGTAATTTGATCACTCTGATGGTATTCACATAGAAGCAGAAAATCTCAATTCACCACCTTCACCTGATCATTCCCAATCGAAGATTTCTTGAATCTTGTACCAACCACCCAAATCTTCTCCAAAATCGCCATTAGCTTCTTCCTGATAGCACCCCTTGCCTTCTTCCTCTTCTCATGTTTCTTCAATCCTGTACCAACCACCCAAATCTTCTCTGGCAGATTACTGGCGAGAACTCTCCATTCTCGCATGATTTTCTTGTGAAACCCGCTCACTGCGCTGTTGGCGGTGGCGGGCTTCGATTCCTTGAAGAAGAAGAAGAAGCTGACGATTAATATGCCTCTTGCTGTACGTGAAGCTCAAAGGGACAACCGGCAGACTCTTGACATTCAATTCCTCAGCCGTTTAGTCTGTATTTTTACTTTAGGTTGAGGGACAACCAACAGACTCTTGAAATTTCTCAGCCGTTTAGTCTATATTTTTACTTTAGGTTGGGCTATCCTTGAGGCCCAACTCTTAGCTGCTCTTTCAGGTTGTGGGTTGGAAAATAAGGCCCATTTCAGAAGGTGAGCCCATTTTATAATTGTTTCAGGCTAAACGTAAGCTGTTGAGGGGTGATAAGTTAGGCCCATTTCAGAATTGTTTATGTTTTGGGATTAAAAGTTAGCATTCATTGCACCATGAAGCTAACTTTTAAATATATATTGATTGGGTATGCTATATATAATGGGTGAATGTTATTCATATAATTTGTGATATATACAAATTTATCTTGTAGAGACAAAATTATATTGCATATTAGATAGTTATGCATATGGTGAATTTTATCCCTCGAGTAAATGGAAGTGATAACCTAAAGCGATATATTTCAGTTCCTGAAGCGATAAATTTCAGTCCATGAAGCGATAGTTTTCAGTCCCTGAAGCGATAGTTTACAATCCCTGAAGTGATCATTTTTCAATCCCTGAAGTGATAATTTTCAATCCTAATCCCTGAAGTGATAATTTTCAAAATCCCTGAAGTGATATTATTTTGTAAATTTACTTTATCTCTTAAAAGGGATATACAATGTGAGTCAAATGACGTCCCTGTAGTGACATATATTATTCCTGAAAGTGGATAGAAATAAAAGACTCAAATTAACTTATTCTTGTCATATACTAGTTTGTTTATTTCATTGTTGATTATAATTTTATGTGTTTTTTTATATAGTTATTATATTAATTTGATAATTGACATTCCCTGATGAAGTGGATGCACACATAATATATTTGTCAAGGTATAGACAAATCCAAAATCATCCCCGTAGTGATAAGCTCAAACTCCCGAAGTAGACGAAACAATAAACCATATTACTCCTTGTAGTGAGTAACTATAAAAAATATCATATCCCGAGGCGGATAATAAACGGATATATTAGAAATAACCTCTTGTAGTAGGTTATAAAAAAGGTCAATAAATTTGATGTTTAATTTCTTATCACCCGAAGTTGACAACGATCCTCTTTATTTAAGTAATGTTGTTTATGTTTTTTTTGTTTCATTAATTATGTTTACTTTTACATATTTTATGTATTTATAGTAAAATAATAATTTCATCCTTGGGAGTGGATGTACACATAAAAATCAAATTGTCCCTAAAGTGACATGATTCATCGAAATAAAAGAATGATGAATTTATCTTCTTTTCCTAGTGTTTTAGTTCTTAAATTTATTTTGGAATAGTTGTTATGATTGCAACGCCAAAATTTTAAGGGTTTTCAGAAGAAACAATTTAACATGTGGTTTAAGTGTTAAAATTCATTTAACTAAACGAATTTGGGATAAGAATTAACACTTGGAATTCCTGTGAAATTGTGCTAAACTAATGGTTATACCATACCATCAACCACTCTATGAGAGTATTAAGACTCAATATTTTGACAATTTAGAGATCACTATATACTCCCGAAGAGTTTCATGATCATATGTCAATTTTGTACTATGGTAGTAGTACATATTTTAAGGCATCTATTTTTATTCAAAAGTTAGAAATCAAGGTAATGATTTATCTAATTTTGAGTTGATGATATCCCAAATATTAAAGGATCACCCATATGGAAATTTCAATGGTGGGAACTATTGTCGATAATGCCATTATTACTTATACCATTTTGATAAACCAGAAGTTTTTTTATCCTGCAAAATGGAAGAAACCAAGTGTGAAATATAAGGGTTAGAAAGAGCATATCATTCATGACTCCAGAAGAGGTCTATCTTGTTATTGGAAAGAACAATATATTAAATGAGTAACACTCTATGTTTACGAGTTTAGGACAAACTTGTTGATTATTTGAAAATATATTTGACAAATTGATTATCATGCATAATTCATGAATGAGGACAATATCGAATATCTATCTAAATGTTCATAGGAAAATTTACACACGAGGTACATACGACAACCCATTGAATCATATAACATTTCTAACCAGAAGTTAGTTGATGGAAAAATATTTATTTGTGGCAAAAATGGATTCGATCACCCAAGTGAAACAATAATGTGCAGGATCATAGGAAAACTCACATGGACACCTACTAAAGGATCGGTGGATCCTAGGACATGGAGTCCCTATCTTAGAGTGATCGTAAATTCATGACTTGTTTTCTTGGTAACAATGTCGATTATGGAAAGAGTAAATGCATAGTTTCCATGTTTCTTGACATATTCAAGAACATATATGAGGACTGATGACATCCATTTTATACATATTTAGGACATGTATTTAGGCTATAGTTTAGGCATTTCCATGTTTATTATCTTGCATTTTTAGCTAGTTGCATATTTCCTTTAGTTTAGATGTCTACACAAGTTTCTGCATGATTTCAGGTACATTGGTGGACTTCTGGAGGCCATACGAGGCATGGACGCATAGGCGAAGTGCACATGCAAATTTAAAGGCGAACGAAGACAAAGAAGAGCATTCTGCAGCTTGGCACGGTTTGTGACAAACCGTGCCCGCCTGCTGCTGACCGTGCGCCCTCGCAGAACGCTGGAAAATAGCTTATGTCAAGTGGCATGGTTTGTGACAAACCATGCCACAAACCGTGCCTACTCATCCTGCTACACGCTGTGAAGAAGCACGTTTTGTGACAAACCGTGCGAGTTTTGTCACAAACCGTGCGGTTGGCCCGCGGACCCGAATTTTTATTTTTTTGCCCCCTTTTATTTAGGACAGTATAAATACCATTTTAGGGTTTTCTTTGGCAGTTCTTATGTTATTTTTCTACCTCCTTTTGCCTCCTTTCTACTCTCTAGACCTAGTTGTTTGCCTGAATTAAAGATTTCAACTTTGGAGATTGTTCTACTGGATTCAAGACTAAGTTTCTCTTTGATCTTGTTTATGATTTTCATCGTTAATATGAATTCTTTGATTGATCTTGCAATTATGTCTAGCTAATTTCCATATTTCTAGGGCTGGGGTGATCCCAACTATGCGTAGGTAGATTTGTTTCATATTTGCATGAATGGAAATCTATAACTTTATTGATACATTCCTAGATGCTTTATGCCTAAATTAGCTTATGCGAATTGGATCCTATTAGGGTTTGCAACCGAGAGGTAAAAACGTTAATAAGTAGTCAGATAGGGTTTGAGACCGAGAGATAATAACTTCTATTGGAACCCTAGAAATTAAACCTGAGATTTTATTACTGCGAGAGCATCATAATTTCTCCTGTGGATTAATAACTATCATAGAAACTCTAAGTTTAGGTTGGATTGAGCAAGTCACGAGAGTGGATGTTAATTCAGTTTGACCTTAGATTCTAAGTGCCCAAAGGGTCTAGATCTTGATTAGCAAGTTGCGAGAGTGGATGTTAATTGAATCTAGGTACATTTACTTTCATCCGAGAGGAATTAGTAATTACCTAAGATAGTTACCTTCAACAAAGACAGACTAAATTCAGACATTTATCTAGTTGAGTTTACTGAAGCATAGTTGCGGGGATCCATTGCCTTGGAAACTTTCCCTCAATTGATTACAATCATCACTTGTATTTGTTTCTTAATTTTAGTTATTAGTTCAACAAAAAATTCTCATCTTTTGGCTTAGCTTACTAGTCGAAGTTACAATCGATACTACATAGTCCTCGTGAGAAATTGAGAGCAATACTTGAAAAGCTATAACTGATCCCATACGCTTGTGGGTAGGTTTTTGTCCTATCAAGGACTAATAACACCGTCATATAGATCAATGTTTATTGTTCATATATTTTATGATGTTGATAGATGCCTCAACACATTGGTCAAACGATTTAAAGTGGGAGAAAGAAATCAATCAAGTAGTGTAACGGTTGAGCATAGGGTAGCTCACACGATTTAATAGGACAACATAGTATAGTCGTTATTTATATGGTCACCAATCATAGTTGGGTTAATGCTAATATATGAAACGATCTAGAAGAATCGTTGACCATTGAGGTCGGACATGTAATAACCCTCAATTTTAGTAAGAGTAGTTATGTAAATTACCCAACTCTATTTCTAATAAATGAATTTTGGTATTTATTTCATAATTCCAAAAATAGAAATGAAATGGAGATTCTTAATATAAGTTGTTACAACTTTAAAATTGTGAGCTATTTAAATTTTTGGGTAACATTATGTTGATCCTAATGTTAAATAAAACTTATAAAATTTAACCTAGAATATTTAGATCAAGTTTAACATTTTTGTTGGAGGGCACTTTTGCCCTAATTCTCGGCCGCTCCTGTTCATCGACAAAATTTGACGACCACCGTCCACCATTGGCGTCGCCACTGCCGCCGATTAACCACCGCCGACCACCGCATTCGCCGGAAACCGCAGACAGCTCCTCCGACGTCGCACAGTTTGGGTATTTTCATATTTTTGTCCGATTTCTGATTTTATTTTATTATTATATGGTTTAATTAAGGTTAAATAAATTAATCTTAATTACTGAATAATAAGATGAAATTAATCTGTTTTTTATAAAATTAAAATTAAAATAATTAAAATTACTTTGGGTATTATCTTAGACTATGAATGGTTATAATATTAACTTTTCATCCGGATAATATTTTGGAGTAAAATTTATGGACTCATAAATAGATTTTGAGATTTATTTATTTATAAAGAGATTATTTAGAATATATGATTAATTGATTTTTAATCGTATAGATAATCGTCCTATCGATTAAGCCTTGAAAAATAAATTAATTTGAGATGTATTAATTCAATTTAAATCTTGAGACATATACCCTTCAAAATTCAGTTTTGAATAAATTATCTAATTATAATTTATTTTGTGTGTGATTTGGGTACGTCTCGGATTCGCTTCTGAAACGGAAATAGAGCAGGGATTCAAGTTGGTACTCGGAAACAACCATCCCCGTGATACCGTTCATATCTCCGTAATTCAAGGCAAGTGGCGGTTCGCTCTTGTATATTTATCCCATTTTTATCTTAATTGCCAATGAATCGATTGTGCTATTAAGTTGGGATAAATAATTCTCTTCTTGTTTGGAAACTTGTGTGAGTAAATGGTGTTTTAATTGAACCTTATTAGGTTGTATAATATGCTAGCTACGACCCTTTTATATATTATTATTGTAGGGTGCCAGTTATAATTGGTGTGGATTTATTGTGCATTGGTGTGGACATATAAATGCTAGTTTAGCACGAGTATTCGTAGGAACGATATTTCCTTGCGAGGTTTAGTCGTTTCTTTATAACTTTGTGTTAGGAGGATAAATGCCCTAATGCTTTTGGTCATGACCTACCCCTATCCGAATATAGGTGGTGGTGCACTTAGCTAGTACCAATCTTTGGGATTTATTCCTAATCTTCGGGATTTATTCCCATCCTATATCTCATTGCGAGATCTGTTGTGGAAATTAAAAGCTTCAACGTAAATGCACGTTTTGAAATTAAATAAGATAAGTGCATTGTTGCACATAATTAATATACCCTCAGGCGAAAAGTACAACGTGGAACCCACCCGGACTCTTGTATTAAAGTAAGTCCTCTTTCCAATCTAGATTCGCATTATGCGGTGAAGTTGGTCAGGGATCCAAATAGTCAAGGTCGTTTTCAAACTTTGCGTGAAATATAATGTTCCCAAACAAACATAAGTATTCATATAAGACTCATTTTCTTTTGGAGTCTTCTCTTGTCTCATACCTCTTCTTTCATTTCTGTGAGAGTATCCGGGTTATATATCGTCGATCGGTTTTTATTCGAGAGACAATGATAGTAACCGGATACAATCACAAGAACCGATCTGTTTGAGACCTTGCGTAGTCTTTCATTAGACCGACCAACCTTTCTCTTTCCTTGCATGGTTGGCTGGTGTCATCCATCATATACGGCACATCAGTGGTTGATCTCGGACGCCTTGAAGTAACAAATCGAAGACGAAGGCTTGCAGTCGAAGATTGAAGATTTAAAGTAATAGTATTTTAAGAGTTGTCTAGTGTTGATTAATCTTTCTAAATAAATGTAAGATGTAGTTAAAATATTCATGTAATTAAGATTTACTTAAAGTCTTTCGCTGTAATTTCAATACCGTTTGTAAAACTATCATTCTCAATTTACGAGAGGAATTTTAATAAGAGATCGGGTTTCTTTATACAAAGTCTTCCGCTATTACTCTTTATTATTTAATGTTCATTTATTTATTTAAGTATAATTGTTATGATTAAAGCCTTGGGTGGCTTTGGGCTTTACAGTCTGAGGTCACTGGCGTATGGCACTACCGACGTAAGTCGGGGGTGTTACAATACAAAGTTTGAATGTCAAGAATTAAGTTTGACTTTGATCGACCATGATATATTCTCCTAATTGAAACTTATCTCCAGAAGAGAACTGAAAGTATATAGATATGCAGTGTACATCACATTCTCACCCTAAATGAACTAAATTAATGCTACAAGGAAAGTTGGGATTATACGAGGGTAGGAGTCCCTATAGATTATTGAATATCTAGAGCTTATATTGGGTGATCGCTCGGTATCAAGATTATCATTTTGAAGAGATAAAATCCCAACTTTAGGGGGAGCGGAAAAAAGGAGACTAGTACGTATAAGAGATTGCAAGGAATGCAAATTCTCTATAATTTTATATCCTTGGTTAAACGAACATGAACCAGAAGTTCAATGGATCATATACATAACGATATAGCTAGGATGCTATAAATTGCATTTACTGAAAACCAAGAAAGTGACAGAGTCACATATACCAACCAAAATGCCTAGCTCATTTAGAGGTTCTTGTAGTAACACCAGACCAATCCACTACAAGGGAGTCTTAATTACGCTAGAAGCGTGGGAGACTATTAGAATATATCTGAAGCTCAATTTTTCTGAAGAGGAATCACATATTGCAACTTAACAAGTTGTTAATTGTCAACAAGTGACGTTTCTTGAGATAAGTTCTTGAAGAAAATATTATCTCATATTACACATCGTAAGCAAGGACTTTAAGGAACAATCACAAAATGTTTGTTAGAATCCATTTCGGAAGGACTCAAAATGCTATTGTCCTTGACGATGTTGTTTGAATAAGTACTTGCACCAGAAGTGACATACGAGAAGGTTAATGATTCTTGATCAATGGAAACACGTCGACAAGGATGATTGGTAGAGCTGAGAAAGGCTATTCAAGCAAAGTTGGATTTTGTATATTAAAAGTGATATCTTTTGGACCAATTACATATGTAAATCATTAATTTGGAAATGGTTATATGTATTGGTTTGTATTTATATTTTTGATACAAGTATGTACATGTAAGTTCTCGAAGAACCGAGATTTATTGTAACACCCCCGACTTATTGTCGATAGTGCCACACGCCAGTGACCTCAGACGTTGTTGTCCGATGTCACCCAAGGCTTTAATCGGAATAATTAATCTTAAATAAACATGTTAAACAACGAAGGATTAAACAGCGGAATACATTTTTAAATGGAACTCAACCATTTATATTAAAGATCTCTCATCAAACGAGAGGAGTGTTTTTACAACAGAGTGAAATCACAGCGGAAAACTTATAAATTACACAGCGGAAGACTTGAAGAATAAATCTATTACATGACTTAGTGGTAAGAATAAATAATAATTGACAACCTTTAAAAAATACTAATACTTGAATCTCCAACTGCAAGTCTCTTCTTCAATGGTTACTTCGGACTTCGGGGACCAACCACTGATGTGCCGTATAAGACGAATGACACCAGCCAACCATGCAAGGAATAAAACACGGTTGGTTAGTCTAATGAAAGACTATGCAAGGGTGAAAACAGATGGTTCTAGTGATCGTAACCGTTTACTATCATTGTCCCTCGAATAACAACTGAAGGAACGATATATAACTCGGAACTTTCACGGAATGATTAAAGTTTAGACATGCACTAAAAAGGAAATGAGCCTTATGGTAAACGTATGAAGAGAAGACTCCAAAAGATTGAGTCTTACGGAAAGTATGACAAGTGTTCGGGAACATTATAATTTCACACAAGCGTTTAAAAAGACTTGACCATTTGGGTCCACGACCAACCTCACCGTGTAATGCAAATTCAGATTTGGAAGGAGGACTTACTCTAATCGAAGTCCAGACGAGGTTCCAAGTTGTACTTCTCGCCCAAGGTTCATTAATTATGTGCATAGCGGCACTTATCTTATTTTAGTGACAAAGCGTACATTTACGTTATAAGCTTTTAGAATATATCATCTCATCGCGAGAGATATCGAATGGGATAAATCCCGATTGTTTGGCACCAGCTGTGTGCACCTCCCCTATACTCGGATAGGGGATAGTCATGACCAGAGAGAGTATTAGGGAAAAATCCTCCTAATACCAGTTATAAAGAAACGACTAGACCTCGCAAGGTACATAGCGTTCCTACGAATACTTGTTCTAACTATAATGTATAAGTTCACACATAAAATCCACACCAATACCATCATGGTAATAACAGATATAATAGCGTTGTTTCTAGCAATATATACAACCTATTATAATATCACATTTTAATCGTATCATTTATAAAATCTGTTCCCAAACGAAAACAATAGTTCATCCCAATTTAATTAACAATTGATAATTAATGGAAACATGGAATGATAAGCAAGAGCGAACCGCCACTTGCCTTAGTCTAGACGAACGATTGAACGACGATGGGTTCTGGGTCCGGAACGGGAATGGAAATCGGATTACAGATTCCTACGACAACGACCCATAACGAAACCCTAGGTTAGATTCGACAATCAAATGATATGAATCTAAGAAAGAACGAACGAAATCAAAAGGACGGAGGTCCCGACCGAGACCGGCATGCCCAAGGCCACGATCGCGATTGCCAGAGCAATCCGCAGTCGCGACAGGGATTCCGCGGTCGCGGCCATCGAGGACAAGGCCACCGCGAGCGTCATGACAGCGGCCGCGGACGCGGCCGACCTTGTCACTGCCGCGATCACGACAGTTCATGTACGCGGTCGCGGCCATGAACTCCGGCGACTCCGAAGGGAGAAAACTCACCGGCGACGTTGCGAGAGGGCTCGATTTGCGAGGGCTTCGACTCCAGCCTTCCTTGTGCCTCCAATGCACCACTCCAAGGCTGCTATAACTCCCGGCGAGGCCTCCGGCGACACTTCGAAGATTCCGGCGAGGCTTGGAACTCCGGTGAGCAAGAAAACGAATGAGAGAGAGAGAGAGATATCAGATTTGGGTGCCCTTAAACCCTCCCAAATCGACTCTATTTATAGCCCAAACAAGGATCTCTCCCAACCCAGATCAACGACGAGTCAGACGATCAACGGTGGCGCAAACGGCAAGGTGCAGGCGACGCGACGTTGGCGTGTTGGAGTTTTCCGCGGTTGCGGAAAATTCTTGTGTCCAGCCCTTCTGAAACCCATTATTCCGCGGTCGCGGAACTTCTGCCGCGGTCGCGGAAAAGGTGTTTCCGTGTCTTTTTGCCCGGGAAAAGGCTTGGCATGAGTTTAAACCCCGGATAATAAATATTTGTACCCAAACAAATATTCTAAGCTTCCAAAATACCTCTAATGAATATTCCAAGGCTCAGGGAACTACTACAGAGATCAAACACATTACAGAAAATTCCGAACTTCGCCAAACGAGTCTTGCTTGCCCAACGAGGGTTGGAAAATTCCCCAAATACCCTTTCTAAAAATGAGGGGTATTACATCACTTCCCCCTAAAAAGAAGTATCGACCCCGAAACTTGGCCGCAAACCCAAAAAAAACGATGCGTTACATCACTACCCCCTTAAAATAGTTTCGACCCCGAAACTAGAATTGCTAACTAATGGGACCTGTTCCACCATAATCTCCTACCTGATCTTAACTTCCTTAGTCATTGCATCAAGTACTTGCTCCTGGAAAATGATATGTTTCCTCAACCATACCACTATCTCGCATAGCCTACTTCCACGTACTATTCTTGTACTAACTCGTGACCATCCTCAAGGTCATAATTATCTTAGGATAATTGTCTCCTAAAATCATCGCACTAGTCTCGTTATACCTTAAGCATGAGATTATACATATCTCTCTTTCACCTTTCTCTAAACTTCTCCTAAAGTATGTACCTTATCTCCCTTAAGTTGATATCCTTAAATAAATTTGGTTTCCGAAACCTGTACCACAAAAAAAATCGAACTATTTACTCGATCATGATTCCACTTACAACATACTGCCTACATTCCTTACTCTTGCTAGCACAGATGTGATCATTCACAAGATTACCATTGTCTCGCTCAGAGTATCCATTATAATCTCCAGTATAACATCGCTATGTTGCCCTATTCCTCAAAAAGACCTTGATGTCCTCAAATAGAAGAATACATCATTTTTCTACTAACTTTTCTTCGATGATCAGATCCTCAAAGTACATACATAGAATTCCACTATACCTCAACTTAGTACCTCTCATGTCATATAGACCTTACTCCTTACATACACGGCTCACCTACTTCATTGGCTACCTTAATCACATTTGGCCCTTGTGCCATATCTTAACTCAAAATCCTTACGCGTGATCCCACAATTAATCACACCATAACCTATATCTAATTATCTCAACATGATCTAATAATCCATTCCACAAGATTATACTCTAGTTTTACCTCAATGCGTCATACGATCACCTTAATAGACGTAGGTGATTCATTCTCCAGATCTGTCCGTCGAGGGAACAGATGTGGGACTCGATTTGTTCCACCCACCAATCATACTCACCGGCCTTCAGCATTGGCGGCTTCCAGAATGAATCACCGATTGCATTGCTTGACGACGACATCTTTCCTGCAAATTCTGTAACGAAAATAATCTAGAGCATCAGGCTCTGATACCAATTGTTGGATCGTTAGAGTTACGTCTGAGGGAACAAAGGCTTTGTTCCCACAGAAGGCACAGCGGATTAAAAACAGCAAGAAAGATAATGAACGAACTCACGATATATAGTGGAAACCCTGATTGGCAAAACTAGCTTCTCAAGGAAAAACCACTACCTTCAAGCTTCCGCTTGAGAGGATTTTAAAGCGTCTACTTGTCTTATTGATTTCTTATTCGATTACACTTGTATCCTGGACTTCAACCTCTAGACTTCCCACCTAGATTTGAAACCTCTTCTATAACGATGAATCGAACTCAACCCTCAAAGACTTACAAACACTTCACTCTCTTTTTCTTCTCAACTGAACACTCTCAGTTCTTCTTTTTCCTCGTCGTGGTTACATAGAAATGAATCCCACATTCCCATATAAATACAACTCGACCAAACCCTAATCATAACAAGATAATCCTATCTTCCTAAACTTGGTAACAAGATGATATTAATTGATTTGAAGAATATTATCTTAACAACCGATATTATCTAAGGAAATAATTCCTAAGATAACATTAACGGATTAAGATAAGATTCTTCTCTCTCCAAATATATTATCTTAGGAAAGTTTTCCTAAGATAACACATTCGAAAATCTTCTTTTCGGCGAGATCCTTCCAGCCGAAATCCTATCCTTTGACCGCGTGATTCTCCGTGATTTGTTTCCATAATCGTCACGCTGGATTTCATCCTTCCATTCACAGCTTTGATCTTGTTCGTCACTATTCTTCCTTGAGAGGTAACAAAGCACATGAACAGAGCTTTTTTCCCTCTACGATCCTTTGCTGCAATGGTTCCCTGAGATAACTGTCTTTGTTCCTGAAACACTTAGTACCCAGATTAGTTGAATATTTGTTACCATCAAAACCTAAAGAATTCAACAGGTTTGACTTCATTTCATCTATCTCAATTTGGGTAAGTTTTCTAGGGTTTGTCGGGATTGAACAACCGAAATCAAATTGACCCCATTTGGAGAGAGTTCAACCACAATCAACACCATTTCACTCATGAAAAAGGAAGTCCATGTATTATTATACAATTAGCATGGTTATCTTTAAATTGTTTCAAAAAGTTTACCTTGGATTCAAACAGATAGAGTTGCTAAAGTGATATTCTGAGTTCAACGAAAGTCTCTCTTTGGAACTGGGTATGATAATTGCTTTACCATATTGCATCAAAGTCCTCTTCTGTGTGGTGTTGTTAACAGGATGCCGAACAATGTGATTGATATCAGCTCTGAATCCCACTATGAAGAAGACACCAGTTACAGCAGTTGGAGTACTGGAGAGTACAACAGTGGCGACCACCCAATTATTCTTGAAGATGATGGAGATGTTGATGATGATGTTGAAGTTGTTGCAACTGAGCCAACATCAGCAATACAAAGAGCCCAAGCTTTTCCATGTGACAAGAATAATAGTTTCGTTGTTTTAATAAAATAAACCAATATCCAGGGTGACTATCGTCTGGTAGGATTACTTCATAATATCATGTAAATGTGTGATAAGGATTACTTCATAATATCAACTTGTAATGCACTTACTGATATGCAGGGTGTCTCGAGCAAACATGCTATCAAATTCTTGAGTGCTGCAATAATCACTAAAGTCATCCTGAATTGTGGTATGGCTACTTGGCCCGTGTCTGTCGCAAAAAGTGAGAATCGCTACAGATTTGGAACAGGCTGGAGACAATTTGTAATTGACAATGAATTGGAAATGAACGATGCATGTGTATTTGAAATAGTGAGGCGCCGCAATGTTATATATAATGTTATCATATTCAGAGCTTAGATGCATGTTTTAGTATTATTTTGAAATTGAAGAATGTAACTCTATGGTGATGCTTTTGTTGGTTTAAATTAGTTGTGTTGAACATCGTATTAGTGTTAATACATGTGAGTGTCGTGAACATATAATGTCATGTAGTGACTATGTAATGTCACGTAAATGTAGTGATTTTAAGAAGCATGTTATGTATGGTCGAGGACGGTTTATGTTTTTCCTGTGTGTTATTCAGATGCCACTCATGTCGGTCGGTTGGTTATTTGAAAGCAGATTGAATCTGTCATGATAAATATGGAAGAATAACAAGTGGGGTCAAGGTAGGTACAAAATGGAGTGAAACTTCTGTCATATGAATTTAACCAAAAGTAGTCAATATTGACAATGTCAGGACATAAATATAGTCATGACAGGATAGTATTACAGTAACTAACCGCATATTAACTAAATACATATCATTTATACGAAAAGTAATATGAGTGGTAAGAGATCCTTCAAGAGTTTGGATCTCTTAATACACATATTAACAAAATACATAATTCAAGAGGTGACACAAGGAAACACATATTAACAAAATAGATAATTGAAGAGGTAGCACAATTAACGGCATCATGGGCCGGCTGAGGGGTTAAGACAGTTTTGTGAGTTATGGCCGACAGTGCCACAACTTTCACACCTTCTCCTCGGGCCCCTGTATTCTCCCCGTGATGGGATTCTTTTCTTCCTTGGTCTTCCTGATTTTCTCCTAACATCTGGGGGCAAACATGTTCTATTCAAGACCGTGTCAGGAACTTCCCAACGCTCAAATGCAGGAACCGGATATATAGTTTCCTTGTACACTTCCTTCCACATTTCAGCAGTAAAAAGGGGATGAACAAGAGTGACATGATGCATACCACAATCCTTCACAACCATTATTGCATGCACACAAGGAATTTGGTCAACTTGGAAGACGTTGCAGTAGCAGGTTCGAGCATGTAGATTTACCAAGAATGTAGTTCCATTGGTATGCACTTGAAACTCATATTGATTTAGCCTACTCACAACCATTGTCAACGATTTCAAATAATTACCTTTTAGCTCACGACAAACTATCGGGGTCAGAAGATCAGCATGTCGCTGATCAGCACTACTTTGTGGGGTTTAACTAGGAGTTGTTACCGGTATTTTGGGTACCATTTGGATGAGTTTAGAGCGTTATTGTGGAGTATGGAGTTGAGGAGAAGTAGTATGATATTGGTGGCGTAGAAGAGCGTAAATGAAGATACATTGATGATGGAGACAAGCCACAAGAGAAGACGAAGATCAGAAGCGAAGAAGAGCTACAATGAAGAATCCACGGTCGCGGAGGCCAATTCCGCGGTCGCGGAAAATACGAAGACAGCGAGATTCAACAGTAAGTTTTCTGCGGTCGCGGAAACGAGCATCAGACGCGCGCCGAAGATTTCGTTCGAGTTAACTATTTTATTTTATTTTATTTCCTTTTTCTTTATTTCTTTTATTTCGTTAGATTATTTTCTTTCCTTTTAGATTTCAATTGCTATCTTTAGTTGAGGTTTGCTAGGGTTTTATAACCTAATAGTTAGCAGCCTCCTTTCATCAAATCATTCATTATCAGTTTTTCCAGTTTACGTTCAATTTTTCCTTTGAGTTTTTGTTTCAAGACTATGAAGAACTAAGCACCATTTGCTTAGTCCAACGATTGAAGCCTTCATTTGATATATGATTGTGAGGTTATAGTTCTATTCCTATTCCTTTGACTATATCTTTTCTCTTGATCTTATTCCTATTGATTATTATTGATTTGACTGGCCTGGTCAACTAGTTGATATTAGTAATTGTCTATTGCTAGGGTTTGGATATTTCGAGTTGAAATCCCTTATCTTGTGTAGCAAACATGATATTCTAGGACTAGTTGGACTAGTTTATTGTGAAGAGAATTGATTATGTGTTAAATACTGTGAGTTGTGGTGTTGCATGTATCCTGGTTAATTCCTATGCTTCTTGCTGCTATTGTTCTAAATCTTGATAGTTTCTTGTGCGTTCGATAGTTAGGGTTACCAGGACTAGTTGGACTGGTAACTATTTCAGAATAGGGACATGAATATTCATAGGAAGGAATAGAAATAATCTAGGATCAATCAATCAAATGAATGGTGGATATTTGTCTGGCTAAGTACATTTTCCCAATTGATTACAACCTTTGCTTTATTTTACTTAGTTTAATTGCAAACAAACCAACAAAACCCCCTTTGTTACTTTCGCATCCATTTGTGCACTTAGAAAGATTACCTCCTCCATGTGGGATTCGACCCTTGATTACCTACTTTACTTTGTTAGGTTTTTAAGGATTATTTTGTTTAGGTATCACGACAACCCCTTTTTAAGGATTATTTTGTTTAGGTGTCACAACAAAACCCCCTTTTTAAGGATTATTTTGGTTAGGTGTTCCTTGAGCTGGCGGATGGCGTAAATTTCAAGCTGAAGTCAGGGTTGATCCACTTACTCCCCCACTTCCATGGGATGAGTGGAGAAGACCCCAACAAACATCTTTCTGAGTTCCATGCCATATGCACCAGCATGAAGCCACGAGGCGTGACTGAGGACCAAATCAAGCTGAGGGCCTTTCCTTTCTCTCTAAAGGATTCGGCCAATGATTGGTTCTACTATTTGGCCCCAGGGAGCATTGACACATGGGCCAAGATGAAGAAAGCCTTCCTGGAGAAGTACTTCCCTGCGACTAAGCTCAACAACCTGAAGAGGAATATTAGCAACATTGAGCAACAGGCTGCTGAGTCGTTGTACGAGTACTACGAGAGGTTCAAGAGGCTGATTTCTAGCTGCCTCTACCATGGATATTCAGACCAGGACCTCGTACTTTATTTGTACGGTGGTCTTCTTGACGACGAGTGCCGAATGGTGAACGCAACCTGTGGAGGAAACATCTTGAACAAGACGCCAGCTGAAGCATATGAGGTCTTCTTTGAGCTATCTGAGGGCTCAAGACAATTCAGTAGGAGGGCAGGCGCCCAATCAGTCAAGGCTGCAGACTCCCAGCCAAATTCCTCACTAATTTCTGAGTTGGCTGAGATGAAGGAGATGATGAGGAGGTACATGATGAAGGGTGGCCAGCAGCAAGTCAAGTCTTATGGGATATGCTATGACACGATGCATCCGACCGATGCCTGTCCCACGCTGCAGGAGCCCACTGCTGAGGTGAACGCTATTGGAGGATACGGCCCTCCAAGGCCAAGATATGACCCGTACTCCAACACGTACAATCCAGGGTGGAGAGATCACCCCAATATGAGATATGGGAATCAGCAGAGCACTCCTCAAGGCCAGGAAAATCAAGAATATCAACAGAGGCCACCACAGTTTTTACCACGCCCACAACAACATCAGCAGTCTGGGGGTCAACAACAACAATTTCGAGCTCCATATGACCAAAGACCCCAAGGCCAAAGCTCCAGTTCATCTATGTCCAGTGATGACATGTTCAGGTCTCTCGCTCAGAGCATCTCGACGTTGGCTGGCACTGTGACCTCCATGGGGTCACAAATTCAAGCGGTGGTCAAGCATCAGGAGACTCTCACTCAGAGCATGATCCAACATCAGCAAGAGACGAAGTCTAGTATTCAGAACTTGGAGAAGCAAGTGGGGCAGATCTTCATCGCAGTGAGCATACTGGAAGCCCGGGATTCGGGAAAACTACCATCTCAAACGGTAGTAAACCCGAGGGAGAACGTATGCGCCATGACGCTGAGGAGTGGAACACAAGTGGACAAAGGTCGGGGCCAACAGAAAGAAATCTGCGACCGCGAAGAAAAAAGCCACAACCACGGATTTGTCCATGGAAACGAGGAGAAAATCGACGCTTTTCCGCGACCGCGGACAGATGTCCGCAATCGCGGAAAAGTCTCTGCTGAAGAGGAATTAATCGATGATTTCCGCGACCGCGAAGAGGAAGTCCGTGATCGCGGAAAAGTTCCTGGAGCCCCAGACGATGTCGAAGTTGTCCGTGATGATTATGTGCGCCCCAACTTTCCTCCGCTCAGTTCGTTAAAGCCTCCCATTCCATTTCCCGAGGCACTGAAGGACACCAGAAAGATGGAGAACGACAAAGATTTATTTAAGACCTTCAGCAATTGCGAGGTAAATATTCCTTTGATAAAACTTGTTCAAAGCATTCCTCGCTATGCCAAATTATTGAAAGAGCTGTGCAAGATAAAGAGGAAGAAAGCGGTGAAGGAGAAAAAGAAGATCCAGGTCAGTGAGAATGTATCTGCCATGCTGCAAAAGCGGTTGCCCAAGAAGCGCAGTGATCTGGGCATGTTCACTATTCCATGCAAGATTGGAGGCACCATGTTTGAAAACGCTATGCTAGATTTGGGTGCTTCTATCAACGTTCTACCTCTCCCACTTTATGAATCTTTAGAGGTCGGGCCATTAGAGAAGACGGGGATTGTGATCCAGCTGGCTGACAATTCATACGTGTATCCCAAAGGAGTAGTGCAGGATGTGCTGGTAGAAGTTGACAAGCTGATTTTCCCTGCGGACTTCTTTGTGATGGATACGGGGCAAGATAAGCACGCAGCCCCTGTGATGCTAGGAAGGCCGTTTATGAACACGAAAGGTACCAAGATTGATGTGAGTAGTGGTTCGCTCACGATGGAGTTTGACAAGGTGAGGGTCGGATTCAGCATAGACGATTCAAAGAGACACCCTCCTGATATTGACCCCGAGTGTTCAACTGATGTGAGCAACCCAAGTTGAGTGGGAGAGCACCAAGTCGAGCCACGACAATAACTAAGGCGCTGCTCGGGAGGCAACCCGAGGTATGAAATTATTTTCTTGTCTTTTACTTTCCAGTTCTTATTATTGTTTGTGTTGTTTTCGCTTCGTTTTTGTTTTTAGACTAACCTGCAGGTAGGAGACCCGGAGCCAAAAATTGAAGAAGGTGAACTACGCACCAGAAACATTTCCACGGTCGCGGAAATAACACTGTGAGTCCCCTTTACCTGCTCTCAAAAAAAAAAACGAAGGCCCAGCTGTCCGTATTTTACTTTGGGAGACGGTGCGCATCATGCTGCCAAGGAGGAGACATTCGCCCCACATCTTTATTTGGCAACGATGATGGCCCGACATGCGACAACTAACGAGGAGGACCACCAGAGCCCACAACACGATTCCATCTGGGCTCTCACTCTGTGTTCGTTGAAGGCCCGTGCAACCCCGTTTTCTTTGATATACCACTACACCTTACAGTGGATCTATTTGGTTGCACGATGGAGTTTGAGTTTGAAGACCGCCGCAACACCAACGACATGTGCTTTCATGATTTACCGCCAGCACCAGCTTCCGTGACCAAGCCAACTCGGCGACGGTTGTGAGTATTTTTGTGCCTTTCCCTATGCTTCATCTGTTTTGTCTTTCATTACATTGAGAATAATGCAATGTTTAAGCATGGGGGAGTGTTCTATACTTGCTAGTCGTTTGAGGAAGAAAGAAAAAAATAATGAAAAATGAAAAAGTCAAAAATTGAAAAAAAAAGACAAAAATAAAATCCTAGAATAAGTCGAAAACCCGAAAGGGCGGCTTAGGCAATAAGCAGGTGGCTTGGACCAGCATTAGGCTGGGGTAATATGAGGTCAAGAGTGATGTGAGTTTTATGTGAGCCCATCTATTGAAAAAATGAAATGAGTGGCTTGGTGAAAACCCGAAAGGGCGCCTTGGCAAAATGAGTGAAAAGAGGAAGAGTGAGTATTAGGATTCCTCATTTTTCCTGGTGTGGTGACATAAGAAGAGGTGATAGAAGGAGGAGTCGGGTAGGTCACTCTGGGATGCATAAGAAGATAGATGGAGGCTAGGATTAGATGGTTACTTTCACTCTATGGTGTTCGGGTTAAGCTTGGGGGAAGTACTCTGCTTTCCTTTAGGCTTTGTTGTTGTATGTTTGTGTGTTGTGTTTTCTGTGTTGGTGTGATACCCCGTAATTTCGTAAGGTTATATTGGGAATTATGGAATTTTCCCGGGTACCCGTTGTATACGTCGGATTTAATTCAGGTAGCTTGAGACATTCTGTAATGTGCTTTGTATCTGTAATATTTTTCTCAGTGAAATAATATACAGACAAGGTGCCTTAGATTTTAATTGTCGTTCGCATACGATAATTTTTATCCCGATTTAACGTCTGGTTCGTTCAAAGCTGAACGGGCGGGAAAAGGGAGAAACGGCGACCGCCGTGGTTGGGCCCGAGGAGTCAGTGTGTCAGCTTCTAGCTGGCCGCAATAGACCTGTCAACGGCGACCGCTGCATTTACGGCGACCGCCGCGTGCCCGCCGCAGGCAAAAACGGCGACCGCCGTGATTGTCCAGTGGGCATTGCCCGTTGGTCGCCGGCGGAAATCGAGGGCGTCGATCTTGCTTTCGGCCGCGTCTCAGGGTTTGGTTGAACGCTTCAGACACTTTGGCTATAAAAGGAGTTGTTGGGGTGAGGTTTTGAGCCATCCCAGCACCAAACCTCTGCCAAATTCGCCTCTCGCCGGAGTTGTGTTTTCACCGGAATTTGAAGGTCTCGCCGGTGTTGCTTTGGTGTGATTCCTGAGTGCCTTTGTGAAGCTTTTGGTTAGCCTTGGAGGTTAGAAGCCAAAGCAAGTCGAAGGAGGCCGAACCGCTCGTGTTTTGGGGTGAGTTTTCTCTCGTTCTGTGTCGTCTGAGTTCGTCACGGCGACCGCCGTGATGAAGACGGCGACCGTCGTGTTCTTCACGGCGACCGCCGTGTTCTTCACGGCGACCGCCGTGTTCTTCACGGCGACCGCCGTGTTCTTCACGGCGACCGCCGCCAGTGCCCAGAATGCCTTCGTGGCTTTGGCTTGGTCGGTTGTCGTCGTGGCGTCTTTCCTTTCGTGTTCTTTCGCCGTGTTTAGATTTGTACTGTTTATGTCGGATCTAACTTAGGGTTCCTTTTATGGGTCGACTCGAAGGTTGTTGTGCTGCCGGAACTATACCGTGTCGAGCCCGGAATCCAGTGACGTCTTTAGACTATTCTGCGGAGTAAGGCAAGTGGCGGTTCACTCTTGCTCATTCGTTCCATATTTACATTAATTATCAGTAGTTTATCTGAGTAATTAATTTGGAATGAATATTCTGTTTGTCTGGAAATGGTTTTGTTAAACTGTTTTGAAAATTATATAATAGGTTGTATATCTGTTAGAACAACGCTATTATCTGTGATCGCCTTTCGGGCCTTTATGTGGATTTATCCAGTAACTGTTGTTGTGCTATACTGTTTAGTTAGCACTAGTGGCTAGGAACGCTATGTACCTTGAGGGGGTTTAGCTGTTTCTTTATAACTGGTACTTGATGGTTCATCCCCAGTACTTTCTCTGTGGTCATGACCATACCCTTTCACAGGGTAGGCGCACTTCGCTAGTGCCAAATCTTTCAGGGTTCATCCCTTCTATAACTCTTGTGAGGAGATCTGATATCTCTTGTGAGGAGATCCGATATCTCTTGTGTGGAGATGTAAAAGCTTATAACGTAATGCTCGTTTTTGAATTAAATAAGATAAGTGCCCGAGTGCACATGATTAATATACCTTGGGCGAGTAGTGCAGTTAAGTTAGTGCAGCTAGGAAAACTCGTCTCGACTTTGATCATAGTACGTTCTCTTTCCAATCTGGATTCGCTGTGCGCGATGAGGTTGGTCGTGAACCGAAGCATCTCAGTCAACTTTTAAATCATTGTTGTATGATCCTGTAATCATTCCAGATTTGTCATATTTCATTACAGACTCAATCTCTTGGAGTCTCGTTTCGAGTTGATTTCTGTGAAGATTCAGTCTTCCAGAATCTTCTCTTGTGCATACCTCTTGTTTATTTCAGTAGGAGTATGGTGGTTGACAAGCGTACTCGATTATCATTCGAGGGACGAGGAGTCTAACATAATACAACTGCTTCGAACCATTCTGCTTTTTACCCTTGCTAGTCTATTCAAGTAGACTAACCCACGAACTTTGTTCTCCGCATGTGGGCTGGTGTCATCCGTTCGATTCGGCACATCAGATAGAGTGAAGATTTGAGGAGACTAGATTGACTATGAAGACGATGGTTGTTTTTGGATGTTTTAATAATTGCTTTTAATCAGGTTGAGATCCTTGGGCAGGTGATCATTACGATCACAACCCTGTTTGTAAAATCTTTTATTAGTCTTCCGCTATACTTTGTTTGAACTCTGTGTTTGGCCTATTCGGGATTGGGTTGTAATCCCGTAACTCATGTTTCATTTGATTGATGTTTTGATTTGGACACTTTGATCATTATGTATCATTGTATGCCTTAAATTGTATTTAATCCGGTAAAGCCTTGGGTGATCTCGGTAAGGAACACTGGGGTCACTGGCGGTAATACCTTTCCAAATGGGTTAAAATTTGGGGGTGTTACAGTTGGTGCCTTGGAGATTCATGATTAGGTGCAGTTCTTAGTGGAGAGAGTTTTGCTGTGCTTCCTGAGACCTTGGGGATTTGATTAGAGGAGTAGGTTTCTATTAGCTTACTCGAGGACGAGCAAGGTTTAAGCATGGGGGAATTTGATCAGCACTACTTTATAGGGTTTAACTAGGAGTTATTATCGGTGTTTTGGGTACCATTTGGATGAGTTTAGAGCGTTATTGTAGAGTATGGAGTTGAGGAGAAGTAGTATGATATTGGTGGCGTAGAAGAGCTTAAATGAAGATACATTGAAGATGGAGACAAGCCACAAGAGAAGACGAAGATCAGAAGCGAAAAAGAGCTACAGTGAAGAATCCGCGGTCGCGGAGGCCAATTCCGCGGTCGCGGAAAATACAAAGACAGCGAGATTCAACAGTAAGTTTTCCGCGGTCGCGGAAAATCCTCTGCGGTCGCAGAAACGAGCATCAGACGTGCGTCGAAGATTTCGTCTGAGTTAACTATTTTATTTTATTTCCTTTTTCTTTATTTCTTTTATTTCGTTAGATTATTTTCTTTCATTTTAGATTTCAATTGCTTTCTTTAGTTGAGGTTTGCTAGGGTTTTATAACCTAATAGTTAGCAGCCTCCTTTCATCGAATCATTCATTATCATTTTTTCCAGTTTACATTCAATTTTTCCTTTTGAGTTTTTGTTTCAAGACTATGAAGAACTAAGCACCATTTTCTTAGTCCGACGATTGAAGCATTCATTTGATATATGATTGTGAGATTATAGTTCTATTCCTATTCCTTTGACTATATCTTTTCTCTTGATCTTATTCCTATTGATTATTATTGATTTGACTGGCCTGGTCAACTAGTTGATATTAGTTATTGTCTATTGCTAGGGTTTGGATATTTCGAGTTGAAATCCCTTATCTTGTGTAGCAAATATGATATTCTAGGACTAGTTGGACTAGTTTATTGTGAAGAGAATTGATTATGTGTTAAATAATGCGAGTTGTGGTGTTGCATGTATCCTGGTTAATTCCTATGCTTCTTGCTGCTATTGTTCTAAATCTTGATAGTTTCTTGTGCGTTCGATAGTTAGGGTTACCATGACTAGTTGGACTGGTAACTATTTTAGAATAGGGACAAGAATATTCATAGGAAGGAATAGAAATAATCTAGGATCAATCAATCAAATGAATGGTGGATATTTGTCTGGCTAAGTACTTTTTCCCAATTGATTACAACCTTTGCTTTACTTTACTTAGTTTAATTGCAAACAAACCAACAAAACCCCCTTTGTTACTTTGGCATCCATTTGTACACTTAGAAAGATTACCTCCTCCCTGTGGGATTCGACCCTTGCTTACCTACTTTACTTTGTTAGGTTTTTAAGGATTATTTTGTTTAGGTGTCACGATAACCCCTATCAGTCGCTCTCCCTTCAATCTCCTGTCACAAAACCACTGACTCATGACATTCAGTATACCATCAAGCAACCCAATCAATGGCATTCGACGCGGGCCCACTAAGCGACTATTAACGGATTCCGCATTGTTGGATGTCATAATGTTGAATCTGTTTACGGGCATATGCGACCTTGTCCACGCTTCAAATCCAACGCCCCTGAGGTAGGTACCGACTTCCGGAGACTGGTTGCAAAGTCTTGCAAATTTACGATTGAAGTCATGTTTGGTGTACGCTTGATTTGCCTTTTGGTACAAGATCCACAAGTCATTCCTTTTAAACCTCGTCTTCATATTTTGAAATAGGTGAAGTGTGCAACAACCATCACTACTACAAAATATGCTTTTTAGCCCGGGCGTTTTTCATTATATAGCCCGGATATAGCTAAAAAGGGTCTGGGCTATTGGTTGGTGTGATAATAGACCAAATAGCCTGGACCCATTGTCACACGCCCGGGCTATATTCCTTCACATAATTTGGGACTGAACTTCACTTAATAGCCCGGACGTGTATAATACATGTTTGGGCTAATAACTGGACTTTTTATCCTGGGACTGTAGATCCGAGTTAAAAAGTCAAGCTGATTTTTTTTAAAAAAGGATGACTTCTTAGCCCGGATCGTTGGATATCTGGGCTAAAAAGTCCTGTTAATTTCAAAAAAAAAATGGGATATTCAATCCCGGGTATCTTAGGCTTCGCTTTTTATAAAGCTTCAAGAAAAATACCTATATGTGCCTTCCATTTCCATGCAATTCAATAAGGGTTATAGCTCAAACCATAGATTGTAAATACATGGACATGTTCAAGATGCCTAAATAACCAAGAAGACTGTTTTTTTCTTCTCTATCTGCTAAACTTTTCAAACGAGCACAAATGATAATCATCAGTTGACTCTCCAAATAAGGACTTGGCAATAAAAAATATTTTGATAGTTAGCACGTGTAACAGAATTATCAGTAAGCTAAATGGTGCCAAAAAATCATTCTCCATCATAAAAATTAGATAAAGAGATGTAATAAATTGATTTCATAGCACATCCTGAAATCACATTGTTGGCACTTGGTAATGAAGATCGTTTTGACAGTTAGCACATTTAACTGAATTTCATTCTTTATTGTTCTACTAAGGAAAATCTCACCTTTCCTGCTATGAGCATGAGCAGTTGCATGATCAGCAGCCAGTCTTTTGTCCACCAAGAGATGCCATCAAAATGAATCAAGTAAATAAACAATGAGGACAAAAAGAGAAAAGGGGGAGAGGGCAATAACAACTGCACTGAGTACATTCACATCAAGAAAGAGAGTCCAACTTTGATGCCAAGGCAGACAAGCAACCCAACTCCTGACTTTTTCCCATCATTTGAACCATCTTCCTTGTCTAAATGAACTGAGTAACCAACACATGACAACAGTACCAGAACTGAAAAGAAACATGCTTTACTTGATTTTCCATGGCAGGATCAGTTTCTACTTTCTACCTGTGGACATGTTAATCATATATACACTTCATATACTTCTTGCAATAAGTACATGTTAACAATCACTTCCTCTGGCCAATGTTGTACAGTTAAAATGGATTGGAACAAGAGAACATATCAAATATGGGAAAACAACCACTTTTGGGAACAACTGTTTGTTTAGAAGCATAAAATACAAGAAACGGAAAGGAAAAAGACATACACAAGAAAATGAAATGCCAAGCTTGAGAATACTTTGAGCAGCAAACAAACTGTTTCATCTTCCTTTTATTTTGTTCATATAACAGTCTGTGATTTGCTAGTATTCTCTTTGCAGGATTAAAATGCTAGTCTTCTACGCACCGTGTACACATAAGGGGACAGTGGTTCAGCAATTCCTTTTTCCAAGTCACGTCTATAGGCGAAGTAGAAATAAAAATAAACAAAAACTAATATAATCAATTGCTAATAGAGTTGTTTGATGGTACATACCTCCTCTTTTACTAGTCTCAGGAAGTCTTCACGCTCTCTGCACACTGACTACAAATACAGAACAAGAATACAAATTAAGAGGGATTGAATCACAAAAATGTCCAAACGCCAATATGTACTCAACAGGAATTAAGAAAGGGAAAAAAAGGTTTGTTTGGCTCGCATTACTTGTTACTTAAGGATATTTTAAGTAATAAGTATGTTGTGTCAAACGAACCCTAAGATAACAGTCATACAGATACAGATGCCAATACTGCCAATGCACGACTGAGTTCACAAAGCTGTTCTTGTTTTTCAACTGTCTTGGCTCTCGCTCGTTCCTGTGCTTCTTTTGCAGTTGCAATGTTCATCCTCCTTCTCAAGGAACTCTAACTTCCTTCTTCTCTCGGAAACAGAATCTTCTTAAGGCAAAGATGTGACACCAACAGTTTCCACCACCTCATCTGGAAGACTGGACAAGGTTGCTTGAACTGCTTCTTCTGGAGAGAAGTACAAACAGTGTGTCAACAAATCAATAGCATCAAATAATGGAAGAGGCTGCTATATATAATATGTATCTGAAATATAGAATATATTACTCCAAGGGTCTATAAGAAATCATAATTGTGGAAGGGTTTCAAGATCCATCTGACCTAATCAATAAAAGAGAAAGAGAATCTAATCCATTAATTAATCACATGAGCTAAGAGTTCCTGTAGTTTATGTTTTAGCTTTTGGGCAAGGATGAGCAATATCCATAAGCTAAAAAAGTTAACAGAGTTTGACTGAATTAAAGGCTTTAAATGTAACATCTCAGGCCAAGCTACCCCAGCCACCAAGCCGCCCAGCCACCCAACGGTGTCGGCGCCGGTACTGGTGCCGCCTGGTTGTCCAAGGGCATGCAGCCCACACACTCAACCCTTCCCCCATTTAAATGGGTAGGTTGTTGCCCACGAGGATCGAACCCGAGACCTTTAGATACAAGGGCAATGCCTTACCACTTGTATCACCAATTGCGCTGCAGCACAATTGGTGATACAAGTGGTAAGGCATTGCCCTTGTATCTAAAGGTCCCGGGTTCGATCCTCGTGGGCAACAACCTACCCATTTAATGGGGGAAGGGTTGTGTGTGTGGGCTGCATGCCCTTGGACAACCAGGCGGCACCAGTACCGGCGCCGACACCGTTGGGTGGCTGGGCGGCTTGGTGGCTGGGGTAGCTTGGCCTGAGATGTTACAAAAAAGTACACTTTTATGTGAGTGCTCAAGCCACGGGCCTAGACCAACATGAGACACTCCATGAGCCACAGCCCATGTACCCCAACCCATCCTTGGGGGCTACTCCAAATTAAATGGAAGTCATTCGCCAAGAGGTTGTTGGGAGCGCTCGAACACGAGACCTCTCCCCTTTAACAAGTGGCTTAAAGCGCAATTGGTATCAAGGCGCTCTTCGGAGGCTTGATAAAGGGTGGAGAGGTCGCGTGTTCGACTCTCACCAACAACCTACCCAGTTTGGGGGAAGGGTTGGGGTACATGGGCTGCGGCTCATGGAGTGTCTCATGTGGGGCTAGGCCCGTGGCTTGAGCACTCACATAAAAGTGTACTTTTTTGTAACATCCCAGGCCAAGCTACCCCAACCACCAAGCCGCCCAGCCACCCAACGGTGTCGGCGCCGGTACTGGTGCCGCCTGGTTGTCCAAGGGCATGTAGCCCACACACCCAACCCTTCCCCCATTTAAATGGGCAGGTTGTTGCCCACGGGGATCGAGCCCGGGACCTTTAGATACAAGGGCAATGCCTTACCACTTGTATCACCAATTGTGCTGCAGCGCAATTGGTGATACAAGTGGTAAGGCATTGCCCTTGTATCTAAAGGTCCCGGGCTCGATCCCCGTGGGCAACAACCTGCCCATTTAAATGGGGGAAGGGTTGGGTGTGTGGGTTGCATGCCCTTGGACAACCAGGCGGCACCAGTACCGGTACCGGCACCGTTGGGTGGCTGGGCGGCTTGGTGGTTGGGGTAGCTTGGCCTGGGATGTTACATTAAACATGGAGCCTGCATTTCTATCATTCAAGAATGAGGTCGTGACTTAGAAAAGTTCAAGAATATATTCCCTGATAAGATTCACAGACATTCTACATACTAATCTGAAATTGGGTATGATGATGGACTAAAAATATGCAAATATTGAATGTAAAATAGTGAGAAGGCACTGGAAACTTACTCTAGCACACGAGCATTTCTAAGAGCTATCTTGGCACGAGCAATTCCTAATCCAAATCCCTAAATTGATTTCATGATTTGAATCCCTAATTCCTAAATTAATTGAATTGCAAACACCAAAAAAAAATCGTGTACCTCATCGTCCAACACCAAAAAAAAAATTTGAACCAACTTACAACACACAATTTTGGGTTTTAGGGCTTTTTCAATTTCTGAATTTACAACTACAAATCCAAATCAGGGAGGTTATATGGTTTGAGACATACCTTAGGGTGGATAGCACGCCGTAATTGACGCCGGAATTAGAGTCGTCAGAGATGGAGTCGCCAGATTGAACGAGGAAGGAGATGGAGGGGCCGGATCGAACAAGCAAGGAGATGGAGGGGCCGGAGATGCAGCGCGACGGCTGGAAGGACGGGTCGGAAAGGAAGCGCCGGTGGAGCTGTGTAGTCGGGGAACGAGGAAGGAGACGGAAGGAGGCGCCGGTGGAGTTGTGTAGTCTGGGAAGGAGGCGCCGGTCGGGGAAGGAGACGGAAGGAGCTAGGCGCCAGTGAATTTTGAAGGAGTAAAAGCTTTTACTTAAGGTACGTGGTTAATTACGACAAAATAGCCCGGACAAAATAGCCCGGATGTTTTGTAACCGGCTTATTTTAATGTGGGTTAATATATAATGCGACAAAATAGCCCGGACACTCCTAAAAAAAACATGCCCGGGCTATTAAGTTTTGACTCTTTTAAAATAAATTTGTTTTTAGCCCGGGCTTCTCTACAACGGTCCGAGCTAATATATTATCTTTCTTAAATGGCCCGACTTTTTCTGATGTATCAGGACTTTATATCACGGATAATTAGGATCCGGGCTAAATAATCATGGGCTAAAAAACGTTTTTTGTAGTAGTGCATGACGGTCAGACACAAATACGAGATCATGATCGTCGGCAACAACGGAGCGTGGGTGTCGGAAGAAATATGACCATGAACTGTCATTCTCGCTGTCAACAACAACAAAAGCCACTGGATATATTTGTTTGTTTCCGTCTTGTGCCACTGCAACTAGAAGTGTGCCTCTGTACTTTGATCCTAGATGGGTACCATCACAGTTATGACCTGCAATAGTTTTCACTCAGCTTTACAGAGTGACATATGCTACAATGTACTGTATCAATTTGACAATAGCATCGTGAAACGTGACAAAACTTAAATATACCTCTCTTAAAAACTGCATTTCATTGCGCCAAGCACCCAAGCTGATAAAACAATACTTGAATCGACGATTAGAATCTACTTCAACATGTGTGACTGTCCCTGGATTCATCGTTTCGAGCATGTACATGTATCCATGAATACTATTGTAGCTTTCTTCAATTGTGCCTCTTATCCTGTCAATGGCGGTTAAACGTGCTCTATTTGCCTTGTCATAACTAACTGTTACTCCCATCTTTTTCATGATGTCTTGAATTTCGGCAGCACGAGGTCTAGGACATGTACCGGTTGTGTTAAAGCTGTAACAGGATTGTATATGTAACGTGCTAAGGTTAGTTCATATACATGCTCATAAATATATATGATCGTACTGACAGGATTGTTTACTTACCTTGACATAATATGGTCAGCAATTACGCTTGAACTTGCATGTCTGTGGTGGTTATGCTTTAGCTTCATGCCACATGTATGATGTCCACAATACTTCCTTACTTTAAACAATCTTGTGCTGCCAAGAGCGGTCCCACGACAAAAAAATGTGCAACTAGGATCAATGCACCTTACTACATATCACTTCTTATCAGACTTCTGGACTTGTATCTGGAAGCGCCTCTGTAATGCCATCAAGGATAAATGATCCTTGAGATCTTTCTTGCAATTGAAATGCTCTCCAACTTTTATTTCCAAATTATTGCCGCTCACCCCATCATCCTTCATTGGCTCTTCCAAATCATCCATTTGCCTTTTACTAAACTGTTTGCTATGATAGTACTCGGTTTCAATCTCTTGTAGAACTTCCTCATCGATGTCTATGAATAAGTTGTCAACTTCATTAGTATCATCCAACAATGTCCCTTCTTCAACATCATCCTCAAACTCATCCTCAAAGTCATCCCAATTAAAATCTCGCCCAACGTCTTCCCCATAATCACTCTCAATGTCAATACATTCATGTATTCTTTTCGTTCCTGTGGAAGACCTTATTTTTCTCCCATCAGTTTCCGAGTCTGCCTCATATTGGCTCACCAAGTCAACTATTTGTACTTTCCCATTGTTTACACGACAAATTTTTGGTTTCAGTTCATACATGTCACAATCAACTATATTCAGTACAGCTTCAGTGGGACAATTGTCGCTTACCATATTGCTCTTGTCGGATTTGGTATCATTTCTGCTTGAATGACAACCTACCACAACCTCGGCATCTGCCTCTTGAGTTTGTGTTAATGGTGGCGGAGTCAGACACACTGTGATATCCTCGTCATCACTTCTACTTGGATGACCAGCCATCACAACCTCGGCATTTGTCTCTTTGTTTCCCTTCTTTTTCATACTCGCATATAACTCGATAGGCCAAATGTTATCTTGTGATTGCAAGTTCAAAAATTTGAAAGCATCAAGGTCCTCGTCATCTTTGACATCGATTGGTTGTGGCAGTGGTTTCCATGGTGACAGATATTTTATCTCTATTTCATCTATCTCGTCAATGCATTTAATCTTCTCAGCCAACTTTTTTCCTCAGATTTGAGTAATTCATATCTGCATACAAAAGAAGTCATGTTGTCGTTGTGATCACATCAAAAACCCACTTGTTTCCCTTACATATTCATTCACCACCTGTTTTCAGAGTCAAGTAGTATGATCTTGAACCTGTTATACGAACAAAAAGCAAACACAAGTTCAATACTTTATGCCAAATGTTGACAGTATGACCAATATCCTAACACCGACATTAAAGGGTTTTCAAGTCATAATAAAGGGTTTTCAGGCTGGCGATTTTGATAATTCTATTGATGGTAAAAATTTGTAGGGAAAACAAATATTCTAGAATCAAGGATAAACGGGAGTTAAAGTTGGTGTAATACTCAACAAGAAGTTGAAAGGTTGTTCTCTCGTTTAGGGAACCACAAAAGAATGTCTTGTAAAGAAGAATATGAATGTGAAAGTCAGAACTCACCCATTATTAAATTTCTTCTATTCCAAAGACATTGAAGACGCTGCACAATCTATTTTGAAGATTTGTGGATTTAAGGTCTTGTGGTGTTACGGTGGCTTTGTGCAGGTTTACAGGTTGGGTTCTGCTTGGATGACAACCTAACACGTGGGTAAAAGGGTAGAAATTGGAGGGAAACTTGTTAACTTTTAGAGGGAAAACAGAGGTTAAAAGATGGTGTGTACTACATTTTCAGAAGTCATATCAGGTAAATAGTTATGAAACAATATTCAATAGAGAATGACATGCCCAAAAATTGAACAAAAAAACCTAAATAAACCTAAGCGGGGACTCCCGACCATGTTCCTTCTCATTTTGACTCAACAATCCCTAAACCCTCTCTGTTCGTTTCACATTGGGTAGCAAAGATCCTTCACTGTTGCGCCGAACTTGAAGGTAACCCTCTTTGTTTATTGTATGGTTTTCATACTGGATCAATAAGCAAGCATGTATCACTGTGTTTTTGGCTGGAAATCTTTCTTTGTTTCTGCAGTACTCGAGCACAATGTCATCCAGCGACACCTCAAGTTATCAAAGCGAGGACCCCCGAAAATATGAACATCAACCTACATCTCCTACACCTTCTCAAATAGAGGAGAAGTTGCAAGAAGAGTTAGACATGTTGCTAACGAATAGCACACGTTCCAACATGTTGGGTGAAATAATCACACGCCTACGTACTGAGATACATGAACTTGGACAAAGAATTATGGAACTCAATACAAGTGAGATGCAATTCGATCATGCAATTGGGCGACTAAATGCAAGGGTGGCAGAACTTGAAGATGAAAACAAGACACTACACTCCCAGAAAAACTTCAGAAACCATGTAATAATTCCTATTTCTGCGTTTGGTGCTGGTGTGATTCTAGGGATTAGTGATTTCAGCATTTATAATCGAGCATGTAGGCATGGTTGAGGATGAATTGACTATGAAGTATGTAACTCATGCTTTTGTTGTTTTTTTTATGTCAGAGGATGAATTTTATTTTGAATAGTATTCGTAAGCATGGTTGATTCTACATGTCAGATTGCCAAAATATTAATGTCGATCTTCATGTAAGTTTTGCAAATTCAAGCACAATGCCAGCACTACACACACAAACAATTACCTTACTAGAATAGTTGCCAATTGGATGCTATCATTACATTCCTAGAATATTGTAACGTGGGCTACCATTACATTTCTAAAAAAAAAAAGGATAGTTGTCAACTAGATGCTATCATTACATTACTAGAATCACAACTGCCTGCTGTCAACCTCCTCCTTCACGCAGAATGCACAACCTTCATAGGAGCTTTTTAAAACACAATCCTTTAACATTTCTTGCTAGTGACAATCCTATCAATGACCAACAACACGTAGTTAATCAACCTTTATAATCCTGTCAATGACTAACACCAATGCCCAACAATATAAGGGTTTCCAACAATAGTGTAAGGGTTTCCAACAATAATAAGCAACAACAATGACCAACAACACGGTTAGTTAATCAACCTTTTTAATCCTGTCAATGACCAACAACAATGACCAACAATGTAAGTTTTTTTTACCGGGAATTACCTTTTTAATAATATAAGGGTTTCCAACAATAATAAGCAATGATCGGGCACGAGTCAGGGCAAAATTGTACCTCTTCGGGTTGCTCAGATATCCCATGCGGAAAGTCCTATCATATTCGTCGTGCTTAGCGGTCGATCTGACGGTTGACAGGATGATCACTTCCTTTTCTTTACCCAGAAACTGCGTAACCCTGCCAATCTCAATATCCCTCATATGTAGAGACTTGAGAGCCTTCCTTATCTTTAGTACTTGTTGTGGGAAAGGGGTGATAATCCCGATGTCTTGCTTAGACACATTCCTTCTTATCAGCTTATGTACGAGCTCAACCACCTTGTTAGCTTCAATCCTATTAAACCATGATGGGCTGCCCTTTTCCCTCTCATCAAAGCCTTGGATGCCACAGAACATGAAAGGGAAGTTTCCATTGGGAAGCATATCAGCCCAAGGTAAGGAAGATGTGTTACTGTCTTCTTGATATGGAATCAATGCTCCACTATAAAATAGTCTTTAAGGAACACAAAGAATTGCAGGGTGGCTCCGGTAATTGTTCAACAACATTGTGACATAATTGCGATCCCCTGATCTGTAAACTTCAAAGTCCAACAACCTCTCCAGAAAAGATCTTCCCAAACCATAAGCCTTAGCTTGCTTTGAATGAATATCAGGCCCAAGTTGTTTGGGATCACCACAAAGAACAATAACTGTATTGTTTTCTAAGAGGGTTGATATGGGAATCATTGTCTATGGCTCTGAAACTTATCTTGCATCATCTAAGATGATGTGGGAGAAGTGGCCACGGTTAACCCCTTCAGCATGATAGAGGTAAGATGCACTCGTGTATGTCGTTATTATTATCTTGTACCTGCGGAGTGCATCTCAAGAAAGGCAAGTGAAGAAACCTGCACTGTAGGTGCAGAACCTCAACAATGCAGCGTTCATTTTTTGTAAGGGACGATGTGTGGCATTCAACCTATAAATATCATCCTCCCTAAGTTTCATCCCCTCATAAAGGATTTTCTCTAATATGTGATATTCTGCGTAATTTGAAGAAGCACATGCCAGTATATGAGAATTACGTCTAGTTGTATAGAGTTGTAGGATCACCTCCATCAGTGTTTTTGTCTTTCCTATTCCCGGGGGTCCATAAATCACATAAGGAGCTCCTCCTCTGCAGCCTAAAATTAAGCGAATAACAGTTTTTTGCTCCTCATCAAGAAGAAGTGAGATAGGCATAAAATTGTTTGATGTAATCCTCCGCTTTGTATGATACTCATGGGGAAAGAGGAAGTTTTCGTGTAATGCATCTGCAGATAGAATGGCTTGATAGAGCTTACTGAAATTTGCCCCGTTGAACACAAAACAGATTTCATACACATTTCTATCTATGTGCCTTTGGTAAAATTCATCATCAAATTGCAATAATAATTCACCAGCCTCAACACGGTGGATCAAGCCTTGTTCAAAGAACATTCGCAAGTTCAACATGAGAACACAACATTGGAAACGATAAGTCGTGCAATTTCATAATTCATTCCGACAATAATATATAACACTTTGACAAAAATAATAAGCTACCTAACATTATCCACATACCTGATGGAGAGGGCCTTCTCCATAAACATTCACCACATCTCCACGGACAACTGAGGGCCTTCTTTCACCTAGTCCTGGCACTTTAAGTGCTACAAGCCGATAATACTTTTGTCTCAAAGTAACAGACTTCATATTATAAGCTTTCACGTACTCCTGTAAACAAATATAAAAAAAATCATTCAACAACTTGGTACTACGAGAGAACGATGCCATCTAGCTATCCCCTTAGTCCCCCAACCCCCATACAGAGAAAATATAACACTTACCATAATCAGAAGTTCCTCCATCCCTAACAACTCATTGAAATACGACGCATAATTTTCCTCTATTAAGCCTTGTAAGACTACTTCAGGGATTTCCTCAAACTCTATCGCTTTCCTAATCTATGCTGGTATGTTACATGGTCTCTGAGGTGCCAAAGCTTTGGATACTTCATCTTCAGCCAAGAGGAAGACAAGTCGTTCAATACTCACAACATCAGTTTCGATGAGCACTATAGATGTCAAAACGTCAATCTCCTTGGGCACACAAGACAGCCATATATTCAGGCTACCATGTGGCATCAAATTTCGTTCCTCCATATAAAAAGAACGGACAAAATCTTCCTCGAGTATGTCATCTGGCTGGCCAGATGGAGGTTTCATCAGTGACAACACAAATGAATCTTCAGGATTTGAAGCATAAATCTTCACACACCAAAGTAAAATATCTTCATCAGTGGTGTTTTCTATTGTGAATGACGCCGCAGCAACCTCGTTGACAGGAACCGATTGAGGCTTTCCTCCAGCAAATGGAAACGGCACAGACACCATGACAGGACTCTCCTCAGTATGAGTGGAAGTTGTGACTGAGGGAACATCGATGAAGCCAACCTCTCCCTTCTCATCAATGTTGGAGTATTCATAAACCGTACCTATTTGCCACTCAATTAAAATCCAACAGAAGTTTGTGAGTCCACAAGCAAAGAACACAACCACACGAGCTGCTCTAAGGAGATCAAAGAGATGAAGAGTAGAAAGAGATGGGTGAGATGAAGTAAACAAAGAGAGAGTAGGACTGGAAGCATGTACAGTTGGGATAGTCAAATAACACACACTCCAATGAGATGGGTGAGATAAAGTGCCATTAAGATCTCTATAAACTAAGATCTATGTGAAGTAAAACAGTCTGAATACGGTCATATTTGTCAGTCATAGACTATTACTTTGTGAAAATAGTACAAATAGTATGTAATCATCACTACCTTGTAGGGTTTAACTATGAGTTATTATCGGTGTTTTGGGTACCATTTGGAGATGTTTAGAGCGTATTGTAGAGATTGGAGTTGAGAAGTAGAAGTGCGGATATGGTGGTTTGGAGGAGCTTAAATGAAGATATATCCGCGACCGCGGGCGAGCAAGAGGTTGATCGCGGAAAAGTCGAGAGCAAAATGGAGATTTCCGCGACCACGGAAATTCATCCGCGATCGCGAAAATATGCATCAGCGAAGCAAACAGGAAATGAATTTTCCGCGACCGCGGAATTTCATCCGCGATCGCGGAAATGCACAGCAGCGAGCCGCACGGGACTTCTCTGAAGATATTTTATTTTACTTTTCCGTTTTTCTTTTAATTTCTTTATTTCGTTTATTTAGTTTAGTTCATTTTTAGATTATGTTTGTGATCTTTGATTTTAGGTTTAGGTTATTTAAACCTAGTTCCATAGCCTCCATTCATCATCGAGACTATTATTCAGTTTTCCATTCAGTATTGTTTTCCCTTTGAGTTATGAAGAACTAAGCACCCTTTGCTTAGTCCGACAATTGAAGCCTTCATTTGATTCATGATTGTGAGGTTATAACTCTATTTCCTATTCCTTTGGATTATATCTTTTCTCTTGAGCTTATTCCTATTGATTCTTATTGATTTCGCTTGTTGGACGCAACTAGTTGATATTAGTAATTGTCTATTGCTAGGGTTTGGATATTTCGAGTTAAGATTCCTTATCTATTGTAGCATCCATGATATTGTAGGACTAGTTGGACTAGTTTATTATGAAAGAGAATTGATTATGTGCTAAATGCTGCAAAAAATCGGTGTTGTATGTATCCTGGTTAATTCCTATGCTCTATGCTGTTGTTGTTCTAAATCTTGATAGTTTCTGGTGCGTTCAATAGTAAGGGTTGCTAGGACTAGTTGGACTAGTAACTATTTCAGAATAGGGACAGGAATAATCAAAGGAAGGAATAGAGATAACCTAGGACCAATCTATCAAATGAATGGTGGATATTTGTTTGGCTAAGTGTTTTTCCCTAATTGATTACAACTCTTTGCTTTGTTTGTTTTGTTTACTTGTTTGATCACAATCAACCTAAAAAAAACCCTTGTTACTATTGCATGCGAACTTACATAAAGATTGACAACTCTTCCCTGTGGGATTCGACCCTTACTTGCCTATTCTAATGAGTTAGGTTTGTTAGGAATATTTTGATTAGGCGATACGACATTTAGCCTAGTATCAAATTGGCGCCGTTGCCGAGGAGGCAAGTTTTGTTTTTCTTTGTGTGTGTTTGTGTGCAAATTTTTGTGTGGACCTATCTTATGGTCCACACCCGTGCTACTGACTCCCCACTTTTGGTTTTGGATTCAGAAATTGAGAGAACGCTCTCCCAGAGCCGCAGAGTAAACAGATCTTTAGTCTTTGACAACCCAACTTTTGAGATGGCTGACGAACAACAGACGCTAAGGCAGCTGACTGCCCCAAACCTGCAGCAGCAACCGCTGGCTGTACATTTTCCTGAGCTTGCTGATGGAGTCAATTTCGAGCTCAAGTCAGGGTTGATCCACTTGCTCCCACACTTCCATGGGATGAGTGGGGAAGACCCCAATAAGCACCTATCGGAATTCCATGCAGTCTGCACCAGCATGAAGCCCAAGGGCGTGACTGAAGACCAGATCAAGCTAAGGGCCTTTCCTTTCTCTCTAAAGGATTCGGCCAATGACTGGTTCTACTACTTGACCCCAAGGAGCATTGACACGTGGGCCAAGATGAAGAAAGCTTTCTTGGAGAAGTACTTTCCGGCGACCAAGCTCAACAGTCTGAAGAGGAGCATCAGCAACATTGAACAACAGGCTGTTGAGTCGCTATATGAGTACTACGAGCGGTTCAAGAGGCTGATTTCTAGTTGCCCCTACCATGGCTACTCCGACCAAGACCTCGTACTTTATTTGTACGGAGGTTTACTTGATGACGAGCGTCGGATTATGAACGCTACCTGTGGAGGGAACATCTTGAACAAGACTCCAGAGTAGGCGTATGAAATTTTCTTTGAGCTATCTGAAGGCTCAAGACAGTTCAGCAGGAGGGCGGGCGCCCAATCCGTGAGAGCTGCAGAATCTCATCCTAATTCCACTCTACTCTCTGAGATGAAGGAGATGATGAGGCGGTACATGATGAAGGGTGGCCAACAGCAGGTCAAATCATGTGGGATATGCCAAGACACGATGCATCCAACTGATGCATGTCCCATGCTACAGGAGCCCACTGCTAAGGTGAATGCAATTGGAGGATATGGCCCTCAAAGGCCAAGATATGACCCGTACTCCAACACATACAATACAGGGTGGAGAGATCACCCCAATCTGAGGTACGGGAACCAGCAGAACACTCATCATGGCCAGGAGAACCAAGAATATCAACAGAGGCCGCCACAATTCCTTCCCCGCCCACAACAGTACTAGCAGCCTAGGGGTCAACAATAATTTCGAGCTCCTTACGACCAAATACCCCAAGGCCAGAATTCCAGTGCCCCTACGTCCAGTGAGGACAAGATCAATGCCCTTTTCCAGGGCATGACAACCATGGCCAATACGGTGAACTCGATGGGGACACATATTCACCAGTTGGCCAACACTATGGCCCAGCACCAACAAGAAATGAAGTCCAGTATTCAGAACCTGGAAAAACAAGTGGGGCAGATCTCTATAGCGGTGAGCAAATTAGAAGCTCGGGAGTCGGGGAAACTACCATCTCAAACGGTAGTCAACCCGAGGGAGAATGTGTGCGCCATGACGCTAAGGAGCAAAGCTGAGGTGGAGGCCAATCGAGCACGACAGAGAGATATCTGTGACCGTGGAGACGACGGCCGCGACCGCGGATTGATCACGAAGGAGGAAGACGAAATCGACGCCTTTCCGCGACCGCGGACCGAATTCCACGACCTTGGAAAATTCCCATCGGAACAGGTCGAGAGTATTCCGCGACCGCAGATGGAATTCTGCGATCGTGGAAAAAGAGCTGAAGACGGGGACGAAGTCGAGCATATTCCGCGACCGCGGACACCAAACCGTGATCGCGGAAATACCCCAGAAGTGCCCTTTCGTCTCGACGACGCCCATGATGGATACGTGCGCCCCAATTTCCCTCCGCTCCAATCAATAAAGCATCCCGTACCCTTTCCCGGGGCTCTGAAGGACACAAGAAGACCAGCGAACGATAAGGAATTATTCGAGACATTCAGCAATTGCGAGATAAACATTCATTTACTCAAGCTGGCCAATAGTATTCCTCGCTTTGCTAAATTCTTGAAGGATCTCTGCACGCTTAAGAGGAAGAAGGCGGTCAAGGAAAAGAAAAAGGTCCAAGTTAGTGAGAATGTATCCGCTATGCTGCAAAAGCGGATACCCAAGAAGGCAAGTGATCCGGGGATGTTCACGATTCCATGCAAAATTGGAGGTACCTTGTTCGACAAGGCATTACTTGATTTAGGTGCCTCTATAAATGTATTGCCTCTCTCACTATACGAGTCTCTGGAGGTGGGGCCATTAGAGAAGACGGGGATTGTGATCCAGCTGGCGGACAATTCCTACATCTACCCCAAAGGAGTGGTGCAGGACGTGCTGGTAGAAGTGGACAAGTTGGTGTTCCCTACAGACTTCTTTGTGATGGACATGGGGCAGGACAAGGATGCAACCCCGGTAATGCTAGGAAGGCCATTCATGAATACGGCGGGTACAAAGATCGATGTGAGCAGCGGTTCGCTCACAATGGAATTTGTTGGGGTGAGGGTCGAATTCAACATCGATGATGCAAAGTGACACCCTCCAGATGGAAACCCAGAGTGCTCAATTGATGTGAGCGAACCAAGTTGATGTGGAGAGTAGTAGGTCGAGCCACGACAATAACTAAGGCGCTGTCCGGGAGGCAACCCGAGGTATGTATTTCTTTCTTGTCTTTTCATTACATGTTTTAGTTATTTGTGTGTTCTTTTTGTTTTTGTGCATTTAGACTAACCTGCAGGAAGGAGGCCCCGAGCCATAATTAAAGACGGTGTTAACCACGCGCCAACAATGTAAGTCTCTTTTCCCTGCACTCGAAAAAACGAAAAGAAAAAAAAGTTCTACCGAAGGTCAGCTGTCCGAGTCCCCCATAGAGAGACGGTGCGCATCATGTTGTCAAGGAGGAGACAATAGCCCCACTTTTTATTTGGCAACGATGATGGCCCTACATTCGACAGCTGGGGAGGAGGAACACCAGGGCCCACAACACGATTACATCTGGGCCCATTTTTTGTGTTCATTGAAGGTCGTGCAGCCCCGCATTCTTTGATATGCCACTACACTTTCTAGTGGATCCCTTTTGGTTGCACGGTGGAGAATATTGGAAGACCGGCGTAACACCAGTGACTTGTGCTTACATTGATTTACCGCCAGCAACATCTTCCGCGTCCAAGCCAACTCAACGACGGTTGTGAGTTATTTTTTGCTTTTCCTTATGCTTCATTCTTTTTTTGTCTTTCATTACATTGAGGACAATGCAATGTTTAAGCATGGGGGAGTGTTCTATACTTGCTATGTCGTTGAGAAAGAAGAAGAAGAAGAAGAAGAAGAAAAAAAGCCAAAAATTTGAAAAGAGGCAAAAATAGAAATCCTGGGATAAGTCGAAAACCCGAAAGGGCGGCTTAGGTAAGAATCAGGTGGCTTGGACCAGCATTAGGCTGGGGTAATAATTGGTCAAGAGTGATGTGAGTATATTGTGAGCCCACCTATTGAAAAATAAAATGAGTGGCTTGGTGAAAACCCAAAAGGGCGCCTTGGCAAAATGTGTGAAAAGAAGAAGAGTGATTTTTAGGAATCATCATTTTACCTGGTGTGGTGACATAAGAAGAGATGATATAAGGAGGATTCGGGTAGGTCACTCTAGGAGGCATAAGAAGATAGATGAAGGCTAGGATTAGATTTTGTTTTCACTCTATGGTGTTCGGGATAAGCTTAGGGGAAGTACTATGCTTTCCTTTTAGCTTGGTTGGTGTTGTGGTTATGTGTTGTGTTGTGTTGAGCTTAATGTGTTGGTGCCTTGGAGTTTCATGTTAGGTGCAATTCTTAGTGGAGATGGTTTGTCTATGCTTCCTGAGACCTTGGGGATTTGATTGGAGGAGTAGGTTTATTTTAGCTTACTCGAGGACGAGCAAGGTTTAAGCATGGGGGAATTTGATCAGCACTACCTTGTAGGGTTTAACTATGAGTTGTTACCGGTGTTTTGGGTACCATTTAGAGATGTTTAGAGCGTATTGTAGAGATTGGAGTTGAGAAGTAGAAGTACGGATATGGTGGTTTGGAGGAGCTTAAATGAAGATATATCCGCGACTGCGGGCGAGCAAGAGGTTGATCGCGGAAAAGTCAAAGAAAGTCGAAAGCAAAATGGAGATTTTCGCGACTGCAGAAATTCATCCGCGATCGCGGAAATATGCATCAGCGAAGCGAATAGGAAATGAATTTTCCGCGACCGCGGAATTTCATCCGTGATCGCGGAAATGCACAGCAGCGAGCCGCGCGGGACTTCTCCGAAGATATTTTATTTTACTTTTCCATTTTTCTTTTAATTTTTTTTTTTAGTTTATTTAGTTTAGTTCCTTTTTAGATTATGTTTGTGATCTTTAGTTTTAGGTTTAGGTTATTTAAACCTAGTTCCATAGCCTTCATTCATCATCGAGACTATTATTCAGTTTTCCATTCAATATTGTTTTCCCTTTGAGTTATGAAGAACTAAGCACCCTTTGCTTAGTCCGACAATTGAAGCCTTTATTTGATTCATGATTGTGAGGTTATAACTCTATTTTCTATTCCTTTGGATTATATCTTTTCTCTTGAGCTTATTCCTATTGATTTCGCTTGTTGGACGCAACTAGTTGATATTAGTAATTGTCTATTGCTAGGGTTTGGATATTTCGAGTTGAGATTCCTTATCTATTGTAGCATCCATGATATTCTAGGACTAGTTGGACTAGTTTATTATGAAAGAGAATTGATTATGTGCTAAATGCTGCGAAAATCGGTGTTGTATGTATCCTGGTTAATTCCTATGCTCTATGCTGCTGCTGTTCTAAATCTTGATAGTTTCTCGTACGTTCAATAGTAAGGGTTTGATAAGCACTACTTTGTAGGGCTTAAGTAAGAGTCATTAGAGGGTTTATTGGTGCCATTCGGGTAGATTTAGACACATTCATGTGTATGGCGTTTGGGGGCAAAGTTTGGTGTTTTTGGAGGTGTTTGAGCTATTTTGGAGATCATAGGAGACACTGAGGAAGAAGTCACCATTAGAAGAGGCAAAGGAAGTGAAGAGAAGAGTAGAAGAACAGTGTGCTGAATTCAATTGGTTCGTTCTCTCTACTCAGATGTCCAAATAAAGTGATTCCAATTCGAGGAGTTAGATCTTGAAGTCTACTGCAAGTCCTCAAAAGATGAGCGCAATCCGAGTTGGGAATCAAAAGTTATGTGGTTTCTACGGAAGTGTCGCAGGAGTTGAAGTACTGGAGTTTCTGTTAAATGGCCGCACCTGGCGGTGGAGTCTGGCGCACCCGCGGTGGGACGCGCTGAAGATCTTCTTTGCGAGTTTTTAATTCCGTGTTCTTTTAATTCCGAACATTAGTTTCCAAGTTTGTTATTTTCCTTTATTTTATTCCTTATTATTTCCTTAGTATTTAAGCTTTAGTTAGACTCTTTTAGAGGGCAGATCATTCTCTAACCCTAGTTGCCACCTTTCATCGTTTTTTCTCTCACAAACCCTATGGAGAACTAAACCTCCATTGTTGCACTTGACAGTTTGAAGCCAGCAATTGATTGGTTGTGAGTTTTCTACACTTGTTCGTTTTCCTATCTAGTTGGATTAATTCTATTGTGCTTGATTGATTATTGGTTTATGTTGATTTATCTAGATTGATCACCTAGGTTTATTGATATCTTCCTAATTGCTAGGACTTGTGATTCCGGGTTCGGGTTGCATATCTAGTAGCGAACACGATTGTGCGTATAGGGGATCTGAGCGCATAATCGTGAGAGAGAGTTAATTGCATGCTTATAGTAACGGGTTGTTTCTATTGCATGTGTCTTGTTAATCCTTGGTTGAATGCTATTGCTTCATTGAGTCTTGAAGGTTTTCGGATTTGATTTAGTAATAAGTACTATTAGGGATGGTAGAACTAATAGTTATCTATGATCGGGATAAGAACAACTATAGGAATATTAAGAACTTGAGATTGATAGAATTCCGTGATCGACCTTTCTATTGTTGTGTGGATCTTTGTTAAGTGTGGCGTTTTTTCCCTTATTATTCTCAACCGTTATTTGCGAACTTGTTTACTTGCTTTGTTTACTTTGGTTACGAAAAACACAAACAAACCCCCCCTAGTTCCTAGTTGGTGATAACGAATTGCACAAATTGATAACCTGACTCTCTGTGGGATCGACCCTGACTTGCTTGCTATACTACTTAGTAGGTATTTTGGGATTTATTTGATAGGCATCACGACTTTAGCCCTGTCAAATTTGGCGCTGTTGCCGGGGAGTCAAATTTTCTGTTTTTGTGATTTGTTTGTTACCAACCTTGGTGTGGACCTATCTTATGGTCCACACTCGTGCTACTAATTCACCTCTTCTTGATTTTGATCCAGAGATTGAGAGAACTTTGTCCCAGGATCGCAGAATCAACCGTACTTTGGTTTTTGACAACCCTGCATTTGAGATGGGTGACGCAGATAGGACGTTGAGACAGTTGACTGCGCCGAACTTGCAACAGCAACCCTTGGCCGTGGTGATCTCTGTTGTGGGAGAGAATGTGAACTTTGAGTTGAAGTCGGGGCTGATTCATTTGCTCCCAACTTTCCATGGACTGGCTGGCGAGGACCCAATCAAACACATGGGTAAATTCCACACAGTCTGCATGAGCATGAAACCGGCGAATGTTACTGAGGAGAAAATCAAGATGAGAGCTTTTGGGTTTACCCTGAAAGACACTGCTGATGACTGGTATTATCATCTTCCTACTGGGAGCATTGACACGTGGACCAAGCTACACAAGGCTTTTCTTGAGAAGTATTTCCCTGCAAAGAAGGCAAACAGTTTAAAGAAAGCTATTAGCAACATTGAGCAGGAACCTGGTGAGAGCCTTTATGATTATTATGAGCGGTTCAAGAGACTTTGCTCAAGTTGTCCATTCCACGGGTATTCCAACCAAGATCTGGTGCTTCATCTCTACAATGGGCTGCTCGACAATGAGAGGAGGATGGTTGACGCTGCATGTGGTGGCAATATTCTCAACACAACACCGACAGCTGCTATGGAGAAGATTCAGGAGATGGCAGAGGGCACGAGAAATTTCGGTAGATCTTCTACCAAAAGAGGAGTCAATGTTGCTGACTCTAGTCGCTCTTCGTATGCCAATGATATTGCTGAGTTGAAGGACATGGTGAGGAGACTTACGCTGCAAGGAACTCCTCAACAACTGAAAGCGTGTGGGGTCTGTGCCGATCAATTTCACCCCACTGACGCATGTCCTCAACTACAAGATGATTCGCCTGCTGAGGTAAACGTTGTAGGAGGTTATGGAAACCCAAGACCTCAGCATGATCCCTACTCCAATACTTATAATCCGGGGTGGAGAGATCACCCTAATTTCAGATGGAGAGATCAACCGAATCAACAACAACAACCCCATTATCAACAACAACAACAGCCAAGACCTCAATTTCTACAAAGGACGCAAAATCCTCAACCTGAGGCATCTCCTTCAACTGAAGATATGCTCCAAACCTTGACGAAACATTTCACTACTCATGTTCAGGCCACAACGTCAAGCATAAAGAATTTGGAGACACAAGTGAGCCAAATGGTTGAGGCGATTACGAGAATTGATGTCAAGATGTCGGGAAATCTACCATCTCAAACGGTAGTTAACCCACGAGCAAATGTTAGTGCTATAGCCCTTAGAAGTGGAAGGCAATTACCCGTCGATCCTAGTGCTGAAGAGGACGACGCAGAAAAAGAGGGTGTTCTGGAGGACGGCCGCACCCAGCGGCATGGTGACCGCACCCGCGGTGAACACAACGAAGGAAAACAGAAAGTTTCTGTAAATCGGCCGCACCCGGCGCTGGCACCTGCCGCGGGAAGCGGTGATTTTTTTCGAAATATTTCTGGGGATTCACCGCACCCGGCGGTGACTTCTGGGCGCACCCGCGGCGAGTCTTCTGGGACTGTTAATGAGCCTTACGTCGACGATTACGTTCGTCCATACTTTCCTCCTCTCGGTTCCGAGAAGCCACCCGCCCCTTTTCCAGAGGCGCTCAAGGAGAGAAGGGTAGTTGATGACAAGGACCTCTTTGAGACGTTTAGCAAGTGTGAGGTTAACATCCATTTGCTCAAGCTTGTTAAGAGTATTCCCAAGTACACTCGGTTCTTGAAGGAGCTTTGTACGATCAAGAGGAACCAGAAGAAGAAGCAAAAGAAGCAGGTCCAGGTGAGCGAGCAAGTATCCGCTGTATTTCAAAGGCGTATGCCCAAGAAGTGCAGTGATCCAGGTATGTTCTCTATCCCCTGCGTCATTGGTGAGACAAAAATTGATAAAGCTATGCTAGATCTTGGTGCATCTATTAATGTCTTACCATTGTCATTTTATGAGTCTCTTGGCCTGCCACCATTACAGGACACTAGGCTAGTTATTCAATTAGATGATGGAACCAATGTCTACCCGAAAGGGGTTGTTGAGGATGTCCTTGTTATGGTAGATAAGCTGATTTTTCCCACTGATTTTTATGTTCTTGATATGGGTGGTGGTACAAGTACACATATGTTGTTAGGTAGACCTTTCATGAAAACTGCTAACACTACAATTGATGTCAGAAGTGGGAAATTAACTATGGAATTTGATGGGGACGGAGTTGAATACAACATATATGATATGAAACCCATCATTAACACCTCTTTGAACTTTGTTGATGTAATGAGTCCTAACCCTTTGGATGAATTGCAACCTATAATAGAGGATCCCATAGTTGACTTGCCTGTCAGTATTCCTTTATCTTCTAATCTACGGGAAGTCACGGCTTTATTGGATGAGAAGGGTGAGTCTCCTGCTTCTCTTTTGGGCAGTGGCCCCACCTTACTAACTCCACAGGGCAAGAAGTTGTTCCTTTTTATTGTGCAGGCCCCTGGAGTTGAGGTGAAACACCCCCCTGATCGATCTAAGTATGGGGGAGAGGCGACTAAGAAGTTCAAGGTGGAGGAGCCACTGAAGAAGAAGAAGAATGGTCTAAGGTTCAAACCTTTCCATGATTGGTTCAGGAAGGAGGTGCTGAATGAGAGGGTTCCTAAGGAACCTGATGCTATAGATTGAGGTTGTTCGAGTAGTATGTCGAGCCAATGACATTAACTAAGGCGATGCTCGGGAGGCAACCCGAGGTATTGTTTTCTTTCTCTTTCTTTTGTCTTTTCATTCTTCATAGTTTAGGTAGGTAGTTGTTTTTGTTGTTCGTGTGTTTTCGCCTGCGAACTAACTTGCAGGTTCGAAGAATAAGACGTACAGGGTTTCTGGAGGCTCACCGCACCCAGCGGTGGGCATTGCCGCACCAGCGGCGAGACCCCTAATTCTAAAATATATATATATATAATAAAGGGCCCCGAAAAAACCTTTAAAAAAATGGTTTTACCCAGCTGTCCGGAGTTCCCCATGGAGAAGGTGCGCATCATGTTGTCAAGGAGGAGACATTCGCCCCACATTTTTATTTGGCAACGATGATGGCCCTACAGTCAACACTAGGAGAGGAGGTACACCAGGGCCCACACCACGATGACATCTGGGCCCATTTTTTGTGTTCGCTGAAGGCCGTGCAGCCCCGAATTCTTTGATTACCACTATTCACCAAAGTGGCTTCGTATGGTTGCACGGTAGATGAAGATCATGGAGTAATGAAGACGCACGCTCAACACCCGAGACCTGTGCGTATATTGAAGACCGCCAGCAACAAAGGAAGTGTCCAAGCCAGCTCGGCGACGTTGTGAGTTATTTTTTGCTTTTCCCTGTGCTCTATTCTTTTGTCTTTCATTACATTGAGGACAATGCAACGTTTAAGCATGGGGGAGGGTTTTATACTTGCTACGTCGCTGACGAGAAAAAGAATAAATAAAAAAGCCAAAAATTGAAAAAAGGCATACATAAAAATCCTAGGATAGGTCAAAAACCTGAAAGGGCGGCCTAGGTAAAAAGCAGGTGGCTTGGACCAGCATTAGGCTGGGGTAATAATTGGTCAAGAGTGACGTGAGCTTATATGAGCACATCTATTGGAAAATGAAATGAGTGGCTTGGTGAAAACCCGAAAGGGCGCCTTGGCAAAATGAGCGAAAAAGAAGAAGAGTGATTTTAGGATTTCTCATTATTCTTGGCGAGGCGTCATAAGAAGAGGAGTCAAAGAAGGATTGTCGGGTAGGTCACTCTGGGAGACATAAGGAGTCATAGATGGAGGCTAGGATTAGAGGTTACTCACACTATTGGATGTCCGTGTTATGCTTGGGGGAAGTACTCTGCTTGCCCCTTAAGCTTGTTGAGTTATGGATGTGTTGTAGATGAGATTGGCGCCAGGAGTTTTGGCATGGGTTAGGTGACTCTTAGTTGGAGGAGATGCTTCCTGAGACCTTGTGTGCTACATTGGATGAGTGAACTTTCTTTTAGTTTACTCGAGGACGAGCAAAGGTCTAAGCATGGGGGAGTTTGATAAGCACTACTTTGTAGGGCTTAAGTAAGAGTCATTAGAGGGTTTATTGGTGCCATTCGGGTAGATTTAGACACATTCATGTGTATGGCGTTTGGGGGCAAAGTTTGGTGTTTTTGGAGGTGTTTGAGCTATTTTGGAGATCATAGGAGACACTGAGGAAGAAGTCACCATTAGAAGACGCAAAGGAAGTGAAGAGTAGAAGAATAGTGTGCTGAATTCAATTGGTTCGTTCTCTCTACTCAGATGTCCAAATGAAGTGATTCCAATTCGAGGAGTTAGATCTTGAAGTCTACTGCAAGTCCTCAAAAGATGAGCGCAATCCGAGTTGGGAATCCAAAGTTATGTGGTTTCTACGGAAGTGTCGCATGAGTTGAAGTACTGGAGTTTCTGTTAAATGGCCGCACCCGGCGGTGGAGTCTGGCGCACCCGCGGTGGGACGCGCTGAAGATCTTCTTTGCGAGTTTTTAATTCCGTGTTCTTTTAATTCCGAACATTAGTTTCCAAGTTTGTTATTTTCCTTTATTTTATTCCTTATTATTTCCTTAGTATTTAAGCTTTAGTTAGACTCTTTTAGAGGGCAGATCATTCTCTAACCCTAGTTGCCACCTTTCATCATTTTTTCTCTCACAAACCCTATGGAGAACTAAACCTCCATTGTTGCACTTGACAGTTTGAAGCAAGCAATTGATTGGTTGTGAGTTTTCTACACTTGTTCGTTTTCCTATCTAGTTGGATTAATTCTCTTGTGCTTGATTGATTATTGGTTTATGTTGATTTATCTAGATTGATCACCTAGGTTTATTGATATCTTCCTAATTGCTAGGACTTGTGATTCCGGGTTCGGGTTGCATATCTAGTAGCGAACACGATTGTGCGTATAGGGGATCCGAGCGCATAATCGTGAGAGAGAGTTAATTGCATGCTTATAGTAACGGGTTGTTTCTATTGCATGTGTCTTGTTAATCCTTGGTTGAATGCTATTGCTTCATTGAGTCTTGAAGGTTTTCGGATTTGATTTAGTAATAAGTACTATTAGGGCTGGTAGAACTAATAGTTATCTATGATCGGGATAAGAACAACTATAGGAATATTAAGAACTTGAGATTGATAGAATTCCGTGATCGATCTTTCTATTGTTGTGTGGATCTTTGTTAAGTGTGGCGCTTTTTCCCTTATTATTCTCAACCGTTATTTACGAACTTGTTTACTTGCTTTGTTTACTTTGGTTACGAAAAACACAAACAAACCCCCCCTAGTTCCTAGTTGGTGATAACGAATTGCACAAATTGATAACCTGACTCTTTGTGGGATCGACCCTGACTTGCTTGCTATACTACTTAGTAGGTATTTTGAGATTTATTTGATAGGCATCACGACTTTAGCCCTGTCAGGGTTGCTAGGACTAGTTGGACTAGTAACTATTTCAGAATAAGGACAGGAATAATCAAAGGAATGAATAGAGATAACCTAGAACCAATCTATCAAATGAATGGTGGATATTTGTTTGGCTAAGTGTTTTTACCTAATTGATTACAACTCTTTGCTTTGTTTGTTTTGTTTACTTGTTTGATCACAATCAACCTAAAAAAAACCCTTGTTACTATTGCATGCGAACTTACATAAAGATTGACAACTCCTCCCTGTGGGATTCGATCCTTACTTGCCTATTCTACTGAGTTAGGTTTGTTATGATTATTTTGATTAGGCGATATGACATTTAGCCTGCTATCAGTATGTCACAATAGCAATTTAAAATGTCACGGTTTTGAAATCACCAGCAGTACGAGTGACACCATGTACCTAAAAATACTCAAACATGGAGCATTTTCTAATTAAGATATTGTAAAGTAGATTGGTGAGATGAAGTGCAATTAATATCTATGTAAAGTAAAATTGTCAAAGAAGCAGAGCATCGGGAAAGGGAGATCCAATTAAGACATCTTGTATTTAGATTGGTGAGATGAACTATTCAGCTTCTGAGTAGAACTATTCAGCCAGATGTCACACGTCCTACCCAAATTAGGCAATAGGCAAGCATGTAATATGGTTTAATGACTAAAAACTTTTAGTTGTAGTTATGACATTATTCTGTGAATATTTGGTTTGACATATATCCAATTTAAACGTTGTAGTTATGACATTATTCTTATTAAGTATGACATATGTTTTACTAAGGCCGACAAGAACTTTCTGTTATAGCATGAAAAAAAACCTTCTTAATATTTGTCTACTTCAGAAAACTACCAGTTTATCTGGTTCACAAAAGTCTTGTGAATCATTTGTCTACTTCAGAAAACTACCAGTTCATCTGATCGCTTGGGTAGCTTTGGTTTTACATTTGGTCCCTTCTGAATATTTGGTTTTACATAATTTAGCCCTAACCCTAACCTAGATCAATCGCTTGGGTAGCTTTGGTGAATCAATTTGTTGAGTTCAACAGTTCTTCGGGTTCATCTGCTGAGGTTCTCCACTTATGTTACACAGTTAATCGCCCATCGTCATTCATGTTTAACAGTTACACAGTTCGCATGGAGATACACAGTTCAACACTTCTTCGTGTATCGTCCATCGTCATTCCTGTTTAACAGGGTATTCGTGTTCAACAATCAAGAGGACGTTTGCAGAATGGGAGGGAGAGGGAGGGGAGAGAGGGGTTTGGATCTTTCAGTTCCAACGGTTCATTGACCGGTCGGCGGGATGGAGGAAGGAGGAATGGCCGGGAAATGGGAGGGAAGTGGGCGGGAGAAATGAAGAAAGGGGCGGGATAGCTACATGAAAAAGGGGGGGATATTTGGGGTTTTGGAGGGAAATATTAATAAATGATATTTTTCTATTTTAGGGTTTTTTGTTTCCTTTTTCTTTTCTACAATTTCATTGATTTAATTTACTTCTGGAATTAAAAGATAAGATTTATTATTTTGTAAAAATGTATATATGCAAAAAAAAAAAAAAAACTTCTATGTTTGCAAATGATAAACCCATTTAGGGTATTCTTGCAAATCGGTGAAAATATTATGTAAAGTAGCTTTTGATGTGTATTGTTAGTTTTAATGAAAATAGTACTAAATGGGTGATACAGTAGAAAAAGTAACGTACCTCATCATATCAAGTTTTGAAAAACCTCTTTATATACAACATTCAAAATTGTATTTTGCGGTTGACCATTTTTGTCATATTATAACCTTCAAACCTTCCTTACTTGTAACTCTAGATAAAGCAACATATAACTATCCATAGTGGCCTATATGTTTGACATGCAGCTGAGTTGTAGGAACTACATGAAATCCTCTTGAAATTTTGTTTCATATGCTCGGATTATTGAGACAGGACTATTCCTAGAGATGTAGATGTTGGCCTTGTTCATTGAATCTCCATTTTCATCGTAAATGCCCGAGGGAATCTAGCATATATATACATTAACACAACATCGTAATTGATCAGTTGAATTACTTTCATAAAAAAAGTGTGTTATTTTGAATTTCAGGTAACAATATATACATTGCTTATTTGTTTAACTACAGATTTTGTAACAGTATATATTTGTTTACCGATTTTGTAACAATATAACAATATCAATTGACAATATCTAGATATTTTCTTAATTAAATTTTTAATTAAGTGGGGCCAAGTAAAAAATTTCTAAGGATACTAAAAGTGAAAAGAGAGTAGTAAAAAGAGATTGCTTATTTGTTTAACTGCTATGAGATTTACTCGACCTACTTCAGAAAACTAAAGATAATATTATGTGAAAAGAAAGCGGTGAAAAGAGAGTGGTGAAAAGAAAGTGTTTATTTTTGTAACTGTTATAAGATTTTGTAAATATATTGTTTACCGATTTTGATATATATGGTGGACAGAGAGTGTTAATTATAATATAATTGATTAAATTTTTCTCTAAGATACACACGTGAGAATCTTTTGAAAAACAAACAAACATATAACATTAGTTAATAATATCTAAATTATCAGATTTTTACATATAATAGTATTAATTGACAAAAGCTTGCTATATTATTTTTAAGTTTTAGTTATTTGATAAAAAATTAAATTAAAAAATAATTTTGATAACAATCTGGTAGTCTAAACACATATATACGTATAACACATGTACAGAACTTTAAATAAACATGCCATATATATGTGATTAGTTGCAATGAATTATCAAATATAATAAGAAAAGGAAAAGAAAATTGATCACCTTTACTTATTGAGAGAGTGCTATTTATTATATATTAATCAAAATTCTCTCATCTTATATATATACACCCGGAATTCTTTGAAAAGCAAACAACTAATATTATTTTACAGTATCTATATATTTTCTACTTTATCCAAAAACAAAATAATTATTAATTAATTGAATTTTTAAATAAGTGGGGTCAAGTAAAATTTCAACCAATCAATTTTTTTTAATATGAGATGATGTGATGCTATTCAACGGACGACACGTGACAGAAATTACTACTGTTTTAGTATATAGTAATTGATAATATAGATAAGGATACTTTTGAGAAGTTAATATTGATGTCGATATTTACAAGTGTCATTTAGCATTACTAGGTGTAGGGCTCCGTGGAGCGTTAGAATTTTTTGTCATTTAATAGAATATTTTTGTTTTATAACATTTAATAAAATACTAAAAAATGTAGTTAAACTCAAAAGAGTTTAAAATAATTCTTAAAAATTTAATATCTTTTTAACCCGTTGTTAGATTTATTACAAAGCAAATGTGATGATATACAAATCATAATTCCATGTTGTTTTTATATTTTTGCATCCTTTAAATTGTTAAGATGGTTGTATCAATATTCATCATTTTGGTATTTATTTATTTTTTCAGACATAACAAAAATTGACAAATGAATATTAATAACAAAAAATATAATTCACAGAACCATGACATTCATAAAAATTATTACAATGTATGTATCAAAAATGGAAAATAAAAGAAAAAAGATGAGAAGAACAACTATAAATATATACAAATCCATAATGCTATAATTCTACAACAACTGTTCCACATTATCCAAATATAGGGACAAATCAAACAAAATTAGAATAATATATGATAGATTTACTTAAAATATTAAATAAAATTATTACATGAATATTCTTTCTCTAAGCAATATGTGTAACTTTTATCACATGGTCACGCGCATATACTACACTTACCATGAGTAGAAGAATTTGTATCAATGGTAATGTTAGTTCTTGCCACTGAACACAACATCAACATAAAAACAAATATAAATTCCATTTTTAATTCATAAAATAGAGCAACAACATATATAAAAAATGAATTACAACTCATAGAATAGATACTAATGAACTAACCATGCATATAAAAAAAACTAATGTAAGCACTAATAAAATTAAGGTGAAAGAAAATCCTACAAATTGAAAATTTTGATTCAAATCATTTCAGTATTTCACCTTTTGAAATGAATGTTTTGCATCCGCAAGCCCCCTTATATACTGGCAAATTTATAGTCAATCCTCTATTCTTCACATTAAACTTTTAGTTAATTAGGATTAGTTTTTTGCATTATGAAAGAAGAAGCACCGATTCACATGTCAAAGAAATCGTTCTTTGTAATGCTCAAATTCGAGGGAATATGAAATGATTGGAGTACGTAATAAAATTGAATGGTTTGTATCTGTTTATATTAATTGTATATAGTGGTTACAATTTATTCTTAATGCCTTTTTTATATAGTACGTGGTTATGGACCTATGGTTCACTATTAAAGGTATTAATTTATGAAATTTTAAAATATGGTTCAGAAATTTAGTTATATATGTGTGTTGTATTCGGTGAAAAAGTGAATTTTACTAAAATTTGTACATTAATTGGGGGGGAAATGCTGACTTCTAAGGTAGTATAGTTCTTTAAAATTGGATTAAAATAGTTGTTAAACAGTAGTTATTTTGAGTGAGAAATTAAAATTGGATTAAAATTTATGACATTAATTGGAGTCTAAAAAACTTAAATTTAGTTATATGTTGTGTTGTATTGGGTGAAAAAGAGGATTTTACTAAGGGTTTGTTTGACTCAATCTATTATAATGTCATTTTCATTGATAATGCCATTTTTTGAAATAAATATTTGTAATGCTTTGTAAATTGTGTCAAATCATTACCCTATTTTTTCAATTTTTCATTCTCTTCTCTCTACTTTTTTCCAATAAATTAACTAAATCACCAAACACCATTATGTTATAAAAGTATTTATTTACAAAAAGATATTGATAAATGGTTCAAATAAACAAATCCTAAAATTTATAGTATTAATCAGGGATGAAAATGCTAACTTTTAAGTTAGTATATAGTTTAGATAAGATTATTAGTGTCTATGAAAAAAACTCAGTTATACACTACGGTAAAGCATTTATTGGGTATGAAATTAGGCTTATTTTGTAATTGCGGGCTGGCATTTTTTGTTGAAGGAATCTTTTTTGTTGGGTCATGCATTAACACACCGCACATGCATGTGTTACCCAATATTTTATCTTCCAATATATATTTTATTTTCCATGATGTAGTTGGGCCAACAAAATAAACTTGGACCAATACCATATTACTCAACTATTCTGAGACAAACAATTTTTTAGAATTGAAGTAGAGCATTAATAAGGACAAAAAATGCTAACTTTTATATATATTATAAATATGAATACAATATATTTTTACAAGCTAAACTTATTAAAAAAAAAAATTAAAAATCTTGAACAAAATTTATATATTCGTATATGAAACCTTGCCGAACTAAACACATACCTTAAACTATACAAGAAATCAAATATCCATCCAATTAACAAAATTATAAACAAAATAATTTTGTCATTTTCGTGAAATCTGATCCACATAACATCAACCTGAACTCCCTAATATCAATGAATAAACTCGATTTTAAAATTGAAGCAGGTTAGTAGACTGTAGTGAACCAATCAGGAGCATAGTTAGGACAAATCTACGTTCACACTTTGTGTAAATCTCTAATCTTACACTTCCAAAAAGTAAATGGGTATAATTATAATTATAATTTTTGTCCTCTTCATCCTAGACTACTTTTTTCTGATTTTACCATTGTAAGTTCTTCAGTTTTAATTATATTTCTTTCAGTCGACGGCCCTCATCCATCTCATCATCGGCAGTGGCTGCTCCAACCACCAATTTCACCACCTTTTCTCACCGCCTCCTATCTCCGGTGACAACCATCACTCACCATTTATTGATCCATAAGGATGAGAATAAGACTGCTAAAATTACTTATGTGTTGCTGCTTGTATTTAGTGGAAGTTCAAATATATTGTTGGCTTCAATCATGGTGTTCAATGGAACCACCGTATTTCTATTACTACATCATTTTTCTGTTTAGATTTGAGATATGGGTTTCATCTTTGAACACACAGTAAGAGATGAAATAAAATTCTTAAATTGGTTGGATATGGTGGTATGATGCAACGACGACAGTCAAAAGAGGGACGGCGTCGTTGTCGACGGTCGGAGAGGAACGCTTGATGACGGTCAGAGATGGTAAACAGACGGAGAAGCATTGGGAGTTCACTTAGGGAACTTTTGAGTGAAATTGGGAGTTTGTAAAGTGATAAAACACAAATTCAATTTTAATTAGAATAATAATGCATTCATTTGATGATAAAAAATTGATAAGTAAATTTTTTTCACTCTGATTCTTAGAAGTTCACGAGGAAAATGGAGCAGTTGTGGGGAAAAGACTTTGAACTTTTACTCCGTATAACACATGGATATTTTCTATAAAAAAAAATTAATTTACACCACTTTACACGAAGTCATGGTCTTGTCGGTATAGTAACAAGGTTACAAGGGTAACAAAAAAGTCAAATTGGTAAAATTTCATTGACATGCATCAGGCATGAATGATCCAGTAGGGAAAAAAAAGTTTTAGTTAGTTGTGATCCTCAGGTAAACCGTAACAAACTCGATAACGCTCCAAGTTTTCAATCTTCTAAAGTTACCAGTACATATATTATTAATTTCGATTGCGAAAATCATTAACAAAGTATAATATTTATTTTTAATTTTGACAGAAAAAGTTTTTTTAATAATAATAATAATAATAATAACAATACTGGTAAATTATATAAAATGAAATCTCGAATTTTATCCATATTAGTACAATTGTCTTACAAAAACTGTATGGATAATCCATAATGAAATCTATTCAAAACATGTAAATATTTTGGTTTCATATCTATACATTGATTATGTAATTATCTGGTAATTTAAAACACAGATAATAAAAATAACAAATAGTCGATTTTGAGTTTATCCTGTTTGGATTTGGTAGGATTTGATCCCATTTAAGGTAAATTTCAGCTAATTACCCGTAAAGATATTTTGATAATCCAAATTCTGTTTTTTTCTCCTCCCTCCTCCCCACGCAACCGCCGCTATATAAGCACTTCTGATCTTCCTCTCCACTTCTATTTTCTTCTACTCTTTCTCTAGAAGTTTGTTTCCGTGAAAATGTATAGCCATTCTGCTGATACTGCTCGCACGATCGTCGGCGTTGTCGGTAATGCTCTGTGTGATTTCTTCGGCTTCTCTTCCGAAATTCCGCGTGTGTTTGCAGTAGTTTCGATTTCGAGCTCCTTTTCCTATTGCGCTCGTCGCTAACTAGTTCAAGTATGATCGAGTGTGCAATTTGTGTTTGAGCTAGTTCCTCTCTTTTGACGATCGTGTATGAGATGACGAGTTTTCTCTCTTCTGTTCTCTGTGGAAAGGTTTCCGTCACCTTCTTCAGTCTATGCGTTGATTTTATGGATTTCTTTGTGAAATCGCTTCTCAATTGTCAGTATCTCTGATCTGATGGTTATACTAGCGTGATCAGTTTATTAATTTTGTTTGATTCAGGTTTACGCTGGGAGATTAGTGTGTGTTGTCATGATGTTTCCTATTTCTACGCTGATTTGATTTTGAGACTGCATTTTGACGATCATCCGTTTAATCTGTTGCCTTGTGCTTATAATTTGCTCGTCTCCCTCCTTTTGCAGGCAATGTTCTCTCGTTTGCTCTGTTTATATCCCCAGCGTAGGTTTTCCTTGCTTTATATCGAGTTATCTCTAAGTTTACTGGTTCGATTATATACTCGTTCTCATGTGTCAAATGATATTACGATGGATAATGTTTCTTCATCTTGCACTGTATCCAATTTATCTGTAGAGTTTTGCGTTTGTACATCTTTTGCTCATATCAATAGCATAGTGTACTGTACTCGAAGCTCTAAACTTCGTTACCGCGCAATAATCTGTTTTTTTTTTTTGGCATATTCTAAGATTAATGAATTTTTAATGGAACTTGGTTTTTCTTTAATATAGTGCTTTAGTCCCATCAACAAATCTGACTATGATTTCTGTTTAATAGGCCAACTTTTATTAGAGTCTTCAAGAACAAATCGGTTGAGGAGTTCAAATTCCATCCTTATGTAGCTTCAATAATGAACTGCATACTCTGGATATTTTATGGATTGCCCATTATCCATCCACACAGCACTTTGATCATCACCATTAATGGTGTTGGCCTTGCACTGGAGGTTGCCTACACGTTGATTTACTTCATCTACACCGACAAGAAGAAGAGAGTAAGATATATATATATATACACTTTGCAAGGAAGTTATCAGTCATCCGTGTTTATCATTGTTCATCAGGGAGGATAACTGAAACCTAATTTGTCCCCTTTTTTTCCGTTGTCGCATAACAGCTGCATATCCTTCTCTTCATTGTAGCCGAGTTGGCTTTTGTTGGGGGTTTAGCTGCTATTGCTATAAGCATGTTCCACACACATACGGCCAGATCGAACTTTGTAGGGGCTTTCTGTACATTCTTTGGTATCATCATGTATGGCGCTCCTCTTACTGTCATGGTAGGTTTCTTCCTCTATAATTCTTAAAAGGAAACCGATGCGATTGGCTCTGCTGAAACAAATGAGATTGTATTCAACCTGACTGTATTTGTGGATTACTGTGTATAACAGTGGAAGGTGATCCAGACCAAGAGTGTAGAGTACATGCCTTTCTTCCTCTCACTTGCTTGCTTCTCCAACGGTATTTGCTGGGCTGCGTATGCCCTCATCGAATTCGACCTTTATGTCCTGGTACTGTCTCGATCTGTATCAAACTTGCTCATAATCTAACATCTCTATGTCAAAACTATACTGATTTTCCCTCATAATTGTCTTGTTGGTTTGTTGTCATGCAGATTGGTAATGGAGTGGGAGCTTTACTGGGTGCTATACAGCTTATCCTGTATTGCATGTACCGCAAGTCAACACCAAAGAAGGGGGAGAAAGACCAGGCGGAGAAGCCATCCCATGTCGAGCTTTCAACTAATGTTTAGATGCCGCTTAGTTTTTGCCTCCTTTGCACTGCATTGCCATCCCTTGTTAAGTTTTCTGGTGAGTGTTCTGATACTCTCTAACTATTCTTGGATGCAATTCTTTCAGTGACGGCTAGTGATATCTGGAAATATAATCCAGATTTTTGAATTTTAGTTTAGGATAGTTTGAGTCATTCATGTAACTAGTTTTTTGTTGTTTTAAAATTTAAATTCTGTTGCTTCTCCAACTTATTGCTACGTTTTGGGCATTCAAAATTTGGATCTTCCCGTAAGAATCTGTAGTAAATTTCAGATTTAGTAGTCATTTTTATTTGGATTATCTTAGATTTGAGTCAAAATTTGAACACTATTCTAGCATTTTCAGGTATACTTGAGGTTCATGGCCGCTAACTGTCTTACATTATTTACTAATATTCCTTGAGTGTTATAATTATATGCCACTATATAGCGAAAGCGAATTGATCGACCCCTTATATAATATGCCATTATAGAGCTTCGGTTATGTAATGGAATATGAGGATCATTTTGCTGATGTCAAGGTATATGCTCTGCATTATCAGTTCAATACAATCTACAAATTTCATAATCTTTGTATGAAGAAACTAAATTTGGGCCAATTCCAGCAAGTATTGTGGCCAGGAGCCATGAGTAAAAAAGGAACTCATTATGTAGCATTGTCAAAATGAAATTGGCCTTAAGAGTGTGGATAAACCATAAAGTTATAGGTTCTTGAAAAGGCGTGGCAAAATCTGACCCGATCCGAGAAAACCGCCCGGACCGCCCGACTCAAGACCCGACCGATATCCGAAAAAGATAAAAAAAAAAAGCAATATCTAAAACCAACCCGATCCGACACGATTTGACCCGAACATAAAAGCAATCCGATTTAAAAACATACCGAACCCGCTTATATCCGAATAGACTACTCCATTGTCAACCCGAAACTCGAGCAACCCGAACCCAAATATACCTGACACCCAAAACAACCCGAACCTGAAACAACCCGAACCCGAAACAACCCGAACCCGAAACAATCCGAACCCGAAATAACCCAAACCCGAGACAATATGAACCCGATTATACCCGAACCCGTAACAACCCTATTATACCCGACACCCAAAATATCCAAACTCAATTAAACCGGACTTTAAATAATTTATAAGTTGTTCCACTTGTTGAAATATATATTTATATATCATAGTATGACTATTTTTGCAAATATATATCGAATTGATTTGGAGCTAATGCAATCTTGATAACAAATAGTTGCACAAGTTGAACAAATAACAATAATGAATAATAGGTAAAAATAACGAATCTTAATTATCATATTTGTCAAATAAAGAAATTGAATGAAAAGATATTTAAAAACATTTAAAAGCAGTTTAGTATAATACTTTGTCTACCACAAAAAAATGTGTTTTCAAAAGGCAAACAAAATCGCCTACACCAGTTGCACTACATATTATAGCAAAAAACAGCCTTAAGAACGTCTAGATATCATGGCATTGAGCTAACACCAACATGGTCTTCCCAAGCCATCTCCACTCTATTTCATGCGCCCATATGCTTAATAGTTAACATGCAGATTAAACTTGAATAATACAAGTCTAAACTTGTATCAAAATGGTTCCCTTGCCCTACTCTTTCATTTTTACATAATTTGAAATTAAGCTAATTCAAGACCTTTTTTTCTAACATTTACATCAACAAATAAACATCCATAGATGACGCGATTTCCACACTCCAAATTCAGCCATCAAATAAATAACAGCAATCAAAGAAAATAGCATACATACTTTACTTGACCACCTCGTACTGAACTTGACCACCTCAGACTTGAAATTTGAAGGGATTGAGGGTTCATTATTTCTAAGCTGATGAATGCCATATTCATCTGTCACTCCAAAACAAACCTACCCCTAGATAAAAAGAGAGAAATCAAAGGTAAAAAAAATTCAAGAAAGCAATAATCCCAATTTTCTAACTTAAAACATAATCAACCGATTTTTCATTAAAAAAACGTATGTTCCTCTTAATTATGTAGACACGGGAGACATAATTATGACAAGCTGAAAATGCTGTTGAACTTGCCTTTCTCCATGGACCAGACTTGGAACTTGAATGAGCTGAATTGTCAGACTGCATACCAGTATACCACAATGAAAAAGAAACAGCAGCTAACATAAGCATATTAAGACTAGATGCAAATTTCCAGCAACTTACACAGTTATGCATTAATAATAGCCATATACATACCTCATCAAACTTTTCAAAATTCTGAGTGTCCAATTCATCATTCACCTCAGGAATGAAGGCAGCTTCCATATGGTATATCCTCTCCCACTCAACACCATTAAAAAATGGATGAACCTGACATCCAAAAATATGTCCTTAAACATGTGGCCTAGTATCAACATCACTACAAAACTAGAAAAGACAAAAGCCATACAACACCTTTATTTCATCCGCGCCCTTGGAACCCAATCTCTGGTTGACATTACATAACAATTTACTAACAAGATCTTTTGCATCGACAGATAACCTAGCTTCTTCTGGAAATTTTAAGTGAGTTTTCCAATTTACAATCTGCAAACCGTGAGAACAAGAGCTGTTAGAACCTACCAAATATCATTTAACAATAGGTGAACACAGAAGTGCTGCAAATCCAAATTACGAAATGAGGTAGTCTGTCCAGCATATCCATCATGTTGCAAGAATGTCAGTCATAATTCAAGTACAAATATTTCCAACAGAATGAGGAGACAGCTCTGTAACCACCAAACTCTTCCGAAAAATGGTGTCCAGAAAGAAAGTCTGATAATCAAGAAACATTTGAAGAGCAGAAACACATATTAGGTACCTTCCTACATGTGGACATGGGGTCATCTGAATAGAAGGGTGGGTAACCCACAAGCATTTCGTACATTATTGCACCTAATGACCACCTGAAGATAAATGCAATAGAAATTTATCACAAGAGTATTCAGACCAGATAAGAATGGTAAGATGAACTAAAGCCCTTCAAGCTCAACATTGTACATTAAAGGGATTAAACAAGATAATTCTGTCTGCACATTCATTATGAGAATCAAGGAATCGACGTTTCTCTATCAAATCACATGGTCAAAAATAAAAACCAGAGCAGGAAGGAGGTTTAGAGATCCATCAATTAAAATTGGTACCTGAGAAGCGCACCGACGAGACGAGGCCAGACCGGGGAGACGAGAGCCGGACCGGCGAGATGAGAGGCGGGCCGGCGAGCTGAGCCGCCGGGATGGTTGTGTGAGGAATTCTTTGGGAACGGGCCGAACGGCTGTTCTGTGAGAGTGCGAGAATGTGAGGATGAGGATTGAGGAATTGAGGGGATTGTTTAGAACGATTAGGGTTTGATTGAAAAGGGGGAATTTTGGGAGGGATTATTTTGGAAAATTTTAACATTTAGTTTTTGGAGGGATAATTTTTTGAATAAATCAGTAAATTAATTTATAATATAAATATATATTATTTAAATTTTAGAATAGCAAGAGATACTTTATAGTTTTTAAAAATCAGATGTTTTTTAAAATTAAATAATCTTATTATTTGATTTATCTGTAACATGTTTATTTTTATAAAAAAATAAGAGTTGATTTAAACATGTATTATATGCAATTGTTTTATATAAATAATAAATTAAATTACTCAAATATGTACTATATGACCCTTTTAATATTCAATTGACTCAACTATATATTATATATAATATGCGTAGTACATATAGCATATATATACATTACAATATATAGCATATTTGCATATCTGAATATATATATACACTAGCATATAGCATTTTGTATATAGATACTACTTGTATTAGTTGTATAGCATATAGCATTTTGTATATATTATATATACTACATATATAGCATATAACATTTTGTATATATATAGTATATAGCATATAACATATCTGCATATCTGGAGATATATATATATATACGGGGGCGCACTCCGGTAAAACGACAATTATGGTAAAACGAAAGTATTAATCTGGAGCGTTGGATGAATGATGATGGATAGTTGGATGATTGGGTCTTACAATAGATATAGTAGGGGTGTAACCACCAAATCTACTCAAATAAAACAATTAATTAATTTTTAATTAACAAAAGATAATTAAGGAGGTTGTTAGATGAGAGAGAAAACACAATAATCTTCTCTTTCCTAAACCACACGTCTCATGTTGTTCTCTCATTCACGTTCTTCAAAGTTCAATCCGATCGAAGAACCATCAGCGTTCATGAATATCGATCACGTCTTTATGAATATCGTTCATGCGTTTTATGAATATCGATGGACGTGAATATCTCCACTTAAAACATGAATATCACCACTTGATTTTTTTTCAGCGTCCTAATGCTTTGCAAATTCGTAGATTTGTAAATTTGTTTTTATTGCTTTTGTCATTGTTTCTTGAATATCGTTCGTGTTTGTATGAATATCTTTATTTAATATGTGGATATCACCAATTAAATACATGAATACCACAACTTAAAATATGAATATCATCACTTAATAATATATGAATAACATAATCAGTTACATGAATATCACACTCAAGTACATGAATAACGTAACTCAATTCATGAATATCGATCACTACCAATTACATTAATATTATCACCCAATTACATGAATATCAATACATATTACACGAATATCACCCCCGATATCATGAATATCACCAATCAATTTATGAATATTGATCACTTCCCAATTGCATTAATATTACCACCTAATTACATGAATATCAACAAATATTGCCTGAATATCACCCCCGATATCGTGAATATTACATGAATATCATCACTCAATTCATGAATATCGATCACTATAAAATTACAATAATATTACCACCCAATTACATGAATATCAAAACATATTGCACGAATATCATCACCGTGAATATCACCCCGATCGAATCTTCGATTCCTGACGGTTACTTTTTGTTTAGACATACAACCATCGAACCATTCACGAACCCTAAAATTAAAACACCATTGACATTAAAATAAAAAACAACATCTAACATTACCAATGAAAATCCAATGCATTCTTCCCTTTAAAAAAGAAAAATCCAATGCATTGAGGACAATTACATGCGCAAACGATTAACAAAAAAAAGTGTTAACCAAGCTTAATTAACAAAAAATCAATTAAAACTAACGATCTGAACAAAGAATTGAGCATCTTGTTGATCAACCGAGTGAGACCGAAGAAAAATAAAAAAAAATGAAAAATGAAATCTTATTTACACATAGATGAAAAATGAGGAAACCCCACTAACATTCCATTAGTTAATTTCAAACCACGGAAAAAAGCATATGCAAATTACCTAAGATATTGAATTGACTTCAGAACAGTGTTGATCACTTCTAGTTGGCCCATGATTATCAAACTCCCAGCTTCTTCATCCCCTGTCTGTACGCACGGAAAAACCAGGCTTCTTCATCCGTATCCTCTTCACTCATCGAAGACCTCCCCTGACGGATCTCAGCGCCGCCTTCCAATCAAGACCTCCGGTGGCAACAGTGGCCAAGGAAAGAGCGTCGGAGTGGATCTGCAACCGAAAAAATTTAAAGAAATTAATCATGGATCTAAGACAACATGTGGATGAAGAACATGGAGAGGAAAGAGAGAGAAACAGAGGATTGCTTCCGGCGCAAGCAGCTCCGGCAAGTCCACTCTCGTCGACGCGCTGGCCTGCGACAACGAGATCTGCTCGGCGTGAGCGACTCCAGCAAGTCCACTCTCGTCGACGACGGTGAATGAGGCGGGTTTGGATGGGCTCCAGATGGGTGGTGGTCGGATATGGTGGTGCGCGGTGGGGACTCGGTTCTGGGCGCGACTCGCGAGGGAGTGGGGGCAGTGTTGGTGTCAGTCGCCGCGAACATGGTCATGGGCGATGAGGTTCAGTAGCGGCGGTGGGGATCCGAGCGGGCTCGGTTGATGGTCGACGGCGGGTCTGCAAGGACAGTGGGCAAGGGCTCGGTTGATGGTCGGCGACGGGTCTGCGAGCACAGTGGGCAGGGCTCGGTTGATGGTCGTCGGTGAATTTATGGAGAGACTAGATCGGTTATGGAAATTGGGAGAGATATGGAGAGAAGAGATCCCATAAATAACGTAAATAGAATTAATCAGGTGTGTGCATTCCACAATACAAATTTGTACCCTTTTAGATCCGATCTGGGCCATGATTTGGTTCTAATCTAAAGGCCCTTATTTGTACTTCCGTTTTACCCTAAAGAGCTGTTTCACTAGAACCAGATTCTATATATACTAACATATAGCATTTTGTATATTTATACTACTTGTATTAGTTGTATAGCATATAGCATGTATAGTGTATAGATGTGTAATATATTGTTTAACTTAAAGTTACTTTTCATTATTCATGTATAGAGTATAGACTGTATAGTGTATAGACAATTAGATATCAAAACTTATTTTCCAAATACAACACGAGTTCAAAGCCCAAAAATTATAATGTCTAAACATCAAAAATAATGTTAAATAACTTATGTATAGACATTTGACATGACTTACTATATAAATTAATTTAAGTATTTTATTATTAGTAAATGATATATATTGACTGTAATATTTTTTATTATTAGTGAAACTAAAATAATTTATTTATTATATATTAAAATCTATGTTCACGTATGATAAAAGTAGTAATTCAAAAAATCAATAATATATTATGTTGATTAATGTCTCATCTTTTATACAGACGAAGCTTTTTAATCATTAGTAATTTAGCATGGGTTAATCCCCTTACAAAAGCAAAGCGAATAAATATATAAAATACTTTTAATGTGCTATGATAAATATTTAATTAGATATGAAATCATCTAAAAGATACACGTATAATATAAATTAGCCTTTTGGTGTTATAAAAATGACTAAATACATGGATAGCTATATAATTTATTTATTTAAATTGGTGTAGTTTAATGTGACCCCATTTCTAAATATCTTGGCTCCACCATTGAATTCAATCTACATGAAATTAGCTCCATGTCTTCATGGTTGTCCATAAACTGATAAATATGTACAAAGAGGATGGTCAGACAAGGCCCCAAATTCTTAAGACCCGATATATATAACTAGGATAGTATATAGAATGGATCAAACTATCAATTATCACTTCATAGTAGATCATCTTCATTACGAATTTTAGCATCACATGGTGGTGCTCCAATAGAAACTAGTCTAAATCTGATATCATATATCGATATTATTATTTAAGTTGTATTACAAATTCTAAAATATTATATATAAAAAATATTTGAAGTTAATGGATATTATTTATTTTTAAAAAATATTTTCATTTTGTTATTAGAAAATTACTATTATAAAATAATCATCCATAAAAATGAAGTATTAATAAGAAATCTTATTCGACCGAAATCCGATTCGATTGACCAAAATCTTATTCGACCGAAATCTGGTTATACAAATCCGATTACGTTCAAAATCCGATTCGACCAAATCCGATTACGCTCAAATTCCGATTCGACCAAATCCGATTACGCTCGAAATCTGATTCATCTGAAATCTTATTCGTCTGAAATCCGATTCAACCCGAAATCAAATAAACTGAATCAACCGAAAACCGACTTAGCCAAAACCGGGCTCAACTGAAATCTGAAACAACCCGACCGAGTTTGACTCGATAACCCGACGTCCCCGAATATAGGACGATCTGAACCGATCTGATCCGACCCGTCTTGACCCGATGTTATAACATGCACGACATTGATCTGAACCCGAAGTGACCCGAAATCCGAATTATCCGCCCGAAATCCGCCCGATCCGCCCATTTGCCACCTCTACTTGAAACTATTCAAAACATAAATGGGCTTGAATTAAACAACCCACATGACTAAATTTTAAAGTCTAGCATAACGTACTTCTGCAATAGTAGGCCAGTTTCTATACAAACAGACCTATGAAAATGATAAAATTTTGACAACATGTGAAATTCCCCCCAAAAGAAATCATTTAGCATCATCCCACATTTAATCTTCATGATATGTAGACATGAGCAAACGCGGATTGGCCCGCCCGACAAATACTACGAGCCTAGACAAAGATTCTAGCCCGAACATGTCGTTTGGCCCGGTCCGGACGGGTAAGCGGGCCAGGCCCGGTTACAGGTTTAGGCCCGTACGGGCCGCTCAGCCCGACCCACATATTATTTTTAATTAATATAAAAATATATAACAAATATGTATAATAAAAACACCATAACCTAAAATTACTTATCATTTTCTTATTAATAGTATTAAATAATTAGTTTGGAGAATAAAAAATATATTTGAGAATAACCAACTGGGTCGCCCGCGGGCCGGCCCGGAATTACGGACGAGTCCAGTTAAGGATTCTGGCCCGAATAACGGGCCAGACTCGGACTCGGCGGGTCGTGAAAATGGGTCCGACCCGGACCCGTGTTTGATCAGGTCTAATGATATACCAAACTTTACAACACAAAAAGTTTTCGCCTAGTATTCCTGACGGAGATGAAGTCGTGATACCCCCGAGTTTCGTTTTTTTTTCGTCAAATACCCATCTATTAATTTATTAAATTAAAAAATCCAAACAAGACTAAGAAAATTAGAAAAAGCAAAAAAAAAATCCAAGTTTTTTTTTTTTTTTTATTAGCGTGGGTGTCGGACCTTCATAATGTATTCATCACATTATGTTCTATCTGATAACAGATTTCTCGCATACAAAGATATATCTAATGGTAAATGACTGAAAAGAGTGAAACTTAACATTCATTTTTTGAAGTGTAATGTAGTTATCATTTTAAACGTCTTTGTAGTCATTCCAAACATTGTAAAGCTAAATTAAGGATACCAACCTCAGGAGCCATATAACCAAGAGTTCATGTCTCGCCTGTCATGTCATTAGGATTTGAAGCCTCAACCCGAGCAACACCAAAGCCTGCTATTTTCAGAGTGCACGTCTTTTCAAGAAGCATATTTTCCGTTTTAACATCTCTATGCACAATTTTCTAGGAATGCAAATAGCTCAACCTGCAAGTAATACACTCTCTGATTGTTAACAAAATAGATGTCAGATCGTCCCCGGGAGCGTAGTCCAGCGGTGATGTTGGGGGGAGTAGATCCTGGGGTGCAAATCCCCCCCCGGGTTCGAAACGGGCCAGCATCACTTTGAGGATGAAACTCTCGCGATTTAACCAAGGATCATGGCGTGAAGGACTAGCGGCCATGGCTCGGGATTAGTGGGTTCACTTCGGTGGCCCGACACCCGGCTCCGGCAAAAAAAAAAAAAATAGATGTCAGATGAAAAATTAACGAAATTCAAACTAGAGAGCAAAGGAGTTGACCCTCGAGCTAAGTCAACTGCCAGCTGAATCACCACTTTGAATGGCAACTTTCTTCTCATGTTCTTTATTAGATAGGTTTTGAGTGCACCTCCAGGAAGATACTCAACTACGACACAACAACAATTCCTTGGCATGCCAATTTTCCCATTCTCAGTTTGAATATTCAGATCCGTCGTCCCCAATGTAGCACCTATGAACTGAAGAAGTGTAATTTTGTGAGAGATAATAGATCCAACAACCCTAGAATAGGACGATATCGGCTGTGCTTATTGTCATAGACTCTCATAGTCTTGAGTATTGTTCACTATATTATGACTCAAGAAAAGCCATGTAAATAATGAAAATAAATAAGGTGTAGTTTTAGCCCATAGCACTAGCTGAAATGGTGGACAAAAGGTTATTGTAGGATTTCTCTCTATAATTCCAGACACCTATTTCTAAATGTAAAGACCAGAGATAACAGAACGAATGAGCATGCCTTAAATTATCCTCTAAGAAAATATTTCTTCAGTCAGAACTCAAAACTCAAACCAAAGGATCAGGAAGTTTCCCTTGATTCAACTCTGAACAGTTTGTAACCATGACAGAGGACAATTCAAGCAACTCAATTTAAATACTAGCATTGCAATTCTTCTTTTAATTAATAAGGAATGTGGTTGTCAAATTCTTGGTCCTCCTCGCTTGCTCATGTGGGCAATAGTAGATAAAAGAAGAAAACACAACCAAAGGCATACGTTTATCACCTTAGTAACATTGGGATGATCCAACTTATGCCAAACAGCAACTTCTTGGGAAAATGCAGCCCTGATTTGAGTCACTTCAGCCTCTGACCGGTGACCCTCTTCTCCCCAGTCAAGTATTTTAACTGGGTTTTACAAATATTCATTGAACTTTATGAGCAAAATCTCAAAACACCATCACATGTCCAAACTACACTTCAGTCTATAACAAAGGCACAAGAGAGGAAACATTAACTAATAAAATAGAGCCAAGATGCCCTATAAATTTTCAAATATAAATGTCTGGGCTTGGGTTTTGTGCTTATTGGTAAACTTGTTATTGCTAAATGCTAATCCATCAGTGTGATTGGAGCATCCCTTTTCCATATCTCTCTCTTTTCTTTATTCTTTGGACTGACAATGTCTTGTGCTATCCATAGAAAAGGTAAAGCTGCCCACCACATCCACAAAAAGAACAAATTCAGTTATATTCCCCCCCCCCCCCCTCCCCCCCTGAACTTCTTTTCAACATGCTTTCTGAATTCTGATTAGCACCAAAAAGTTCAGGAAAGTTGTCTACTCAAAAGAGTAAGATACATAAGAAGCATGTGAGAAGCGGCCTCTTCAGACAAGCAGAATCACATACTGCGTTGCAAGTTGTCTACTCAAGATGGACGTTTTGAATCAGTCAATAGTTACATTAATAACAAAATGGAAACAGAAGAAGATGTTCACAAAACCAAGGCCCAGAAAACCCCAATTACAAAAACCGAACAAGCTTTCAAATAAGCAACAAATCAAGAAACAAAAAGGGATAATCTTGGCAGGAAAAAGGGTTCTAGTAATGTGTTTTTTAAATAAATAAAAAATCTTACCAGCAACATCCAAGCCATCATAAACTCCACGGTGGACAGTGCTAAAGGTTCCACGGCCAATGACTGCTTTGATTAGAAGCTTAGAAGGATCAATTTCCCACTCCGCTCTGTTGTGAGCCCTAACTTCCTCTTCATCCTTCTTCTTCTTCTCCATAGTCAATGCCCTTGATAGATGCCTCTGCAGCTGCTCATCTAAGCTCTTCAGATCTATCTGATATGCCCTCACATACCCATCGATGTTCTCCTTCATTCTAATAAGCCCCTCAACAATAAAATCCCTAAATGATAGAGCTGGATTTTGGAGTTGCTCCTGGTAGATTTTCAGTGATTGCTATAAATGGTACTCTTTATTGGGGTGTGTGTGAGCAAACTGTTGCCGAAAGGCCCCTTTGACACTGTTTGGATTGAAGGTACTGAAAGAGTACCACTGGAAATTGACAAATTATTAATTGTGGGTATTTTCCCCCTAATTTCTATTTCTATTATTAGAAAGAGGAAGAAAAAGAAAACTAATCAATGTTTTTTTTTATGAGAAAAGAATTCAATTTATCCGACATAACAACATCGGATAAATCGAGAGGCCGATAAATCAGCGTCGGTCAAAATCGGATCATAAGAACAATAAATCAAGCATGAAAATTACAACAAAGCAAACATAGAGCCTAAACGACCTAAAACGAATGGTGAGCAAAGTACGATCAGACGAACGCGCCACCGGAAGACGAGTCAGACATGAGCAATCCTGCGAAAGTGTTGAACGGACTACCATGACATTGTCCTCTCTTCTAGGAGGGATCTTCAGGAGTCTCAACCATGATGTTGCCCCCGTACAAGAGGGATCTTCATTGAGCCACAAACACGACAACGACCAGACACTCATGCATCACCCTAGTTCAGCTTTACAAATGCAACGAAGAATTTGACACCCACACTTGAAACAAACAGATCCACAATAGATAAATAAGAGTGAAAATTGATGTGAAATAAGATCATCAATTAGTCTTGCTATTTCGTAATAATGATTGTATTATTTTGTTAAAAATGTCCAATATATGTTTATATTTGGTATGAGTAGTTGGTAGGGGATTTGTTAAACGGAAACATAGCAATTTAACTTGTTAATAAATTTAAAAGCAAATTGTGAATTTATAGATTATCAAAGATTGTTAATTTAAAAGCAATCATTGTTTCTAAGATGTGGGCTACCTAACTACAGGTCCACAAGTGAATTATATTTACTGCACAAACGAAGAATTTGGGCAGGGCCTGGGTAAAGGGCCTTCTAGAGACGTTTTGAAGTCTGGCTTGTAGAGCAGGCATAGCGTACTTGATACGCTGATTTTGTTTTTTTAATTTTATATATGTATTTTATCAACTAGTGTAGTACCCGTGTCGTGTACGGGATCTGTTTATTATTTCTTACATTTAAAAAAGATTATATATAAAAATTATATATTTAATTGATATAGAAATATGTAGGTAATGACTATTATAAAAGTAGATGAATGCTAATGTAAAAAAAGACTAATTGAATACAAAATATTAAAGAGATTAACAAAATACATTATCAAAAGAGAGGCGAAACTCTCCATAACTTTATTAATAGTAAAATTGGTTAAGTAGTTTTAAAACGTGGATAGTCATATCCCTAACATCTATATTACTAAAACGATAAAGCATAATCAAAATATTTATCTAATACATGAAAATGAAACCCTAAATATAAAATCTCGTAAGATATTCAAAATTGCTACAAATTATGAAAAACTTCGTTGTATACTACATTGGTAGTAGTATTAGATTTTTTTTTTGTTTTTGTCCCATATCAAAATCTTCAAACCTTTCTTGCTAGTAACTCTTGATGATGCAATACAAAACTAACCATGAGTGATGCAACATAAAACTGACCATGAGCAAAAACAGGGCGTGAAAGATACAAACCGACATTTGTAAGAGATTGGCCTTGTCTATTGTTTATCGTCATAGCAAAACAGACACTCAAGAGAAATTGTCTTCGTTGAAACTTGAACAAATATGAAGTGTTTGACGGTGACATGAGCATGCGAGGATTCAAAACTATATGTCTAATATTGTAGTTAAAATAGTTCTTTCTTGTATGACATGACTGTCGAACTGCGTGATTATCAATCTTGTCTCATTACATAAATTTGAAGAATGATCAATATTTCAAAGCAGCATAATAGGGACCTTAACCTTAGTTTTCAATACATGATTTGGGACACCAAAACATCTAATACTTTTCAAGTAGTCAAAAGTATAAACACTTGCATCATTGTCTGCAATAAAACCTGTCTTGCAAAGGCTATTCGAACTGAGATAGACTTTTTCATTACCTGGTAACAAAGACAATATATAGTTATTAACTCTATCTACCTCTTCATGTGGTGGTGCAAGAATTGCTCGTTATTCAAAGTATTTTGGAGACAATTGATTGTCCAAAAGAGAGGGATAAACAAACTTAATAATTGCTGAAATCAGATCTAAGTCATAATCCTTCACCAATAGTTCATCAGGAATTTGTATTTGTGATTCTTCATCTTGTCATCGCCTACAGTACCATCTCTAATGCTTAATACCCTTTCAGAAAATTCTTTTGCTTCTTGGATATCATAATCAGATGTATCTTATTGAATCCTCATGTTTCTTGTCAAATTAAGAATTTTGCAATATTCCCACAAATAAGAGGAATTAATGGTGGCAAAAATAATATCTTGATTGCTTCCTTTTGTGATAATGGGTATGATTTGCCTAAAGTCTCCACCAAATACTACGATTTTCCCTCCAAAAGGTTGTACTAAACTAAGGGGATTTGTAGCCCATAGAATATCTTTTAAAGTCATGTCTAATGCTTCAAAATAGAATCTATTCGTCATCGGATCTCATCCGAGATAATAAGTTGGCATCACAAATCAATTCAGATAGTTTTGTACATGAACTTAAGTTGTAAAGTTAACAAAACCATAACTTGTGAAGATGATCAAACTATATTAACTACAATCAATAAGTACTTTAAAAAATAATAATAATAATGATAAATTATATTTAACAAATACGTTGTGAAGATTAGGCCCATATGAAATTTGGTTTACAATTATGTTAAAGTGGGTTATTTATTTTATAGAGTTGTCGTTTGAAGATAAAAATACATTAGGAAAGAGCATATATATATATCATAATATAATGTAAAACATATATAAACAATGCACTTGATAAATACAACATACTATATGCTCTTTAGTTCATATAAATTGGATTTAAATGACTTTCATTAGACTCTACGAAATACATTAGTTATGGAAATTGGTAAGTAAACTACTACAACATAAACACTGGATTTATCTTAATCGACTTCGAGAGAATCTTTTCAATAATCTTTTATATATTCTTTATAGAAATCTACGGTTTTAAGCAATTTGTGAACTTGATCGTAAAAATATTGTATAGCTTCAATATGTAGAAAAATTATAGAGAAGATTTGTAAAAACCATAAGTGTTTTAAGATGATATAGCAAGATTAGTTGATATATATTTACTTACACCATCAAATAAGATATATGAAAAATAGACTTTTCTATTTATTCAAGATTACTTAGGAAAATAAAGGGTTAAAAACTCCATACGCATATAAATTGAGATTCTCTAATAAAATAGACTTTTCTATCTATTCAAGATTATGCTTCTAAATAGAGCTTACAATATCGAAGAAGAAATAATACATACAACAATTTTTTTTCCAAAATTTTACCCTATTATATCGTTTCATGTCACCTTTATTCTCACATATGATGAAATCGACAATTACTTTCAAGTGTGGTCCGATAACATCTATACTCATAATTAATATATTATTGATCAGTAAAATAAGATGAATATATTTGTGGAAGAATAATTCAAATAAATATAATACATACCAAATTACCAATCAAGTAGATTATGCCGAGGGATTTGGTGAATATTTTATTAAAATTAAGAAAAGGAATCTATTTTGTGGAATTGAGTTAATCAATGAGTTTGACATATGTGCTCATCTGCAAAATCATCTTGTATGAAAGAGAAGAATAAGGGTATATACCAACATTATTTGTCTTAAAAAACATATATTATACATCTCCTAAAAAAATAGATGATATATATGAATTAGTGCACTATGAAATAATAGAATTGATATATGACATGAACAAAACATACATAGATAAATTCAATCACTTCTCATCAATAAAACTCATTTCTTTGTCGATAATGTCATTGTTTCCTAGAAATCTTACAACATACTATATGTGAATACATCGAACACGTATCTTCCAAGCTTCTTGCTTTATAATAGAGTTAATTGATACACCTAATATCATTACCCATTATTCATATTGTAGAAAAATATTGCATGTTAACGACATATAACAAATTCTTATGAAACATATTGGGATTGTAAATACATTTAAGATGAAAAATAGATGTAAAATAGTTATCATTCGCAAACAAAATACTTAGAAATATGATAATATCACATTCGTCATAATCTGCACATAATTAAAATATAAATTTTTATAGTCAAGAACATACTTTATATTTGGTAATAAAAAGAAATATGAAAGGCCTCCTTAGTAGAAGGAGCTTAAGATACAAATTGTCTAGCAAAATGACCTTAAATATTCTATTATATTGCATCACTTGACAAATTGTCTAGCAAGAAGAATATGTTAAACACATTTCATTTGATACGTCTATGAGAATATTCTATAATATTCTATTAAATCTAATAAATAGGTATTTTTATACAATATATATCTATCATTCCATTAAAATGTTGAATATAGTTCCTTTAATAGGTTATATTTCAACAATAATTTACCTTGTAAAATAAATATTAAAATGAAAAATACTTTATTTGTATGTATATTTTGATAAGATCCATAAGAAAAAAAGACTTTATAAAATCATATTAAGCATGATAGGTTAAAAATATAAAAGAAAGATAATGGTAAAAAAGTATATAGATACGTTTTTGTGAAATAAAATGCATTGTACGACACATTTGTTCTATGATATATAACTATTTTGAAAATAGTCAATGTGATAATTATTTAAAAAAATATATAACCATTCTGATAATTAATTATTCACGAATCTTCAATGTTCTAAAAGTCGCTAGACGGGAGCTGGGCGGTGAGAGGGGCCTAGCGGCTAGGCGGGGCCTAAGCAGATTGAAAGTTTAGGCATGATCCATATGATTATTTTATTATATTCTCTTAAATCCATTAATATTGATAAAACTATGTTAGGATGAAGTTTGATATTTTATTATGGGTCTTAGTTTATAAAACATAACCCAAAATTATGTTCTATGCAACCGTCACCTCCTAAGATGTTGTTACTTTCACAACATCAGAAACTTCTTCTCGCCTAGGCGGGGGATGACCACCTAGCGCCTAGGCGAGGCCTAGGCGGAGATTTTTAGAACATTGCGAATCTTAATAAAACCATACAAAATTAGTTAATTATATTTATGATAAAAATAATTAATATAATTTTTTTTAAATAAAATAAGATATATTGTTAACATCTTTATTCCCATAAAATCAACTTTGAGTATTAACTAATCTTTAAAACAAATATATAGATAGATCGCATCATTGAGAGCGCCACGTGGCTTAGTTGATATTTGTGTTTAATAGTTATATATTAGTTCTCTTTCACAAAATGGAGAACGGCGCCGACAACCACTACCACCAGAGAGCACTTTAAGCGGCGGATCAGTCATGCTTGTTTCCGACCATCAGTAGATCAGCGAGGGTCGAGCTAAAAAGCACGGTTAAGGTGTTGTGGTTACTAGGGAGTTTGAGAAATTTCAGATCTGGATTGGTTGAGTTGAGAATCGTGGTTCTGTCTGGATATAGGCTTACGGTGGCTCACGTCAATAGGTAGAGGGTGAATGCCATGAATGTTGTGTGGGCGGAGCATGGATGGCATGGTTTGTTGTTGTTCGAGTGGATTTTATGCCGATCTAAGGTTGGAGAGGCTTTGAATTTGAGTCTGAAATTGAAGGAGGTCATCCTCAACTAGCGACTCAAATCTAAGTTGGTGCACCACCGAGGCGAACCAAGCCCAGCATAACTAGGAAGGAGCCCAAAAATGGGTCATTTTTTAAAGCGAGAGCGGTGACGCTTATGGGAGATCGAGGGTCATACGTGTTATGTACTTCAATTTGAAAGAGATTGGAGAAGTTTGGTCATGTTGGGTGTGACTAGTTGGAATCACCTAGATTTACGGCTTCATTATACGAGGTTTCTCCTCTTTTTTCTTTTGTTTCTTTCAAATGAAATTATTTTTGCCTCCTAGTTTATAAGATGTGAGTACTCTTGTAGTTGAGGTCCCCATGAGTCAGAGGTATTGTGGGGATTTGCCCCGAAGAGTTGGTTGGTGTTGATTGGGGATTTGCCCCAAGAGAGATAGGATAACAATTACTCATGGTTGTTGTTTGTTGTTTGATTGGCATTGCTAGTGGTAGTAGGGGGTTTGCCCCAGTGTTTAGTGTTGATGGGTTTTTTTTCCCTAAGGTGGTAAATTTGATTTTTTTTTATTGAGAAAGGAAAGCCCTTCTCTCTAAGTCCCTGTTAAACTAAGGTCGGAAAATCGCACACTTTTTTTTTTTTTTACCTCGCACTCTATCTGGGCGGCACCTAGTGCAGCCCAGAAAATCCGATTTTCTTGGGATGTACTATGTGCCGTCCAAGATGGGTTCAATTTTTGTTTTTATTAAAATTATAATTTAAATTGATTTTTTTTTAAATCGGTTCAGTGGACCGGTTTAGTGGACGACAATATGTGCCGTCCACTAAGCCGGTACACTGAACCGGTTTTTGTAGGAAAAAGGTTTTATGGGCGGCACTATGTGCAACCCATAAAACCGGTTCACTAAAATCGGATTTCTGGGCGGCACATAGTGCAGCCCAGGGAGTGTACGACTGAAATTTAACGGTCAATTTGGACTGCACATAGTGCCGCCCAGAATTATTCCGTTTCAGTCTTAATGGTCATGTGGCCGGCTATATATATGAGAGATGTAATAGTATACCACCATTGAAATACAAGGGAAAAAAACTTCAAACCCATTGTAATTTTTCGAATATATATATGTCGTCGTCAAGCGATCTTTGTTGGAGGGGGTTATCGGAGTCGTCTTCGAGCGCGCCCACGTCTCTAGATGATGAGGATGATTTTCAGTCGTCGATTTCTCCTCAGTACTTCAAGGTACGTAATATTTTTAATTTTTATTGTATAAAATGATTAGATATTAATTGTACTTAGTCTTTGAAATGTAGACTATTTAGAAATAATGCATAATTTTTGTATATTAATTTGTATAAATTTAATTATTAATTAGTCTCTAATGTACTATTTTTTGTATATAAATAGGGTGATTCTAGTGATGATGAATTTATAGCAATCGACTTCTCATCCCATTTTACTACTAATGAGATATTTTCGAGTATGGAGGGATTGAGGCAGTGGGTGCAAAAGGTCGGTTGTAGTCTTTTGGGGGATCCAATCTGGAGGATCCACCGGCATAGGTTGAGACGCTGCCTGCTGAGCTGCTACACGCTCTTCCGCCATCCTAAATGATTCGGCCTTCTCTCTATCAAATATAGTCTCACCTGCACTAGAGGATTGGGAAGGCATCTGTGAAGCCCGTACACGCGGAGGAGCTACAGGGATGACATCACTGGCAAGCGTGTCGTATATATGCTGAAAGTGTTCCAAACACCCTAAACCACCTGCCTCTATAAGCTTCTGAAGATGGGCCTTGCTCATCGCCATACGCTGCAAATGAAAATAAACATTTTAAATACATAGACTTTCCTAAAATAATTAATAAGAATAAAATGGGACAAAAAACATACCCTTTGCAAGTTGATAGCCGAATGTGGTCCTCTACCAATACGAGGCTGTACTGGCGCACTCAGACTCACGTAAGGATGCGACACCTGTAGATACCAGTCCAGGTACGCGTCGTGGACATCCCAAGCCATCGTGGCAAGAGGACTCCTCAAGATGTATGGGCAAAGATGATGCTCAAGCTGGTCCCACCTGTGCCAATGCGGGTCAAAGTACAATTGGTATCGCCTCGTCCCCCCTAAAATCATGAGGACGCACTGCAACCAGAGGCTCTATGATATCGATGGGCCTGCTCTATCGATAACCGAACTGTCGGGTAAGCCTATCCGGCATGTACGACTCCTCTATGCTAAGAAAACGAATAGTCCCTCGATACGTGGAGGCCCTGTGAGCACCTCGAAAATCAAGACCCTCATACGGCATCCACCGTATCTGCAATTAACCCCAAAATACAAAACATAAATTAATTCATTAAGCCTATCTTATATTATATTAAAATGGAATAAGAATACGTACATCCTCTGGCCTATACTCTTCCAGTATCCGTCTGTAGTGTAACTGGTTGCGACTTAAACGGAGAGGGGTCCGGCCAATGCTGTATCGTGCAACGCGTCGAAGGTCGTCGTCCGCACCTTCCTTGAGGTTAGGGTTGCCCGAGAAGTATACAAAGTACGTCCAAATCCAAACCTGCGTATGGAGGAAGAAAGCCATTAGTTATAAACGATTACACACAGTATATTAATGATTTAAATTACAATCGAACTATAATAAAGGTCTACCTCTAAGAGACGTGCGCAACCGGCAAACTGTGCAGCTCCGCGTCGAGAAGCCACTCCGAGGTTTCTAAAAAGGAGAGCTAGAACACCGGTGCCCCAAGCAGTACGAACGACACACTCCTAGTCCACGAAAAGAGGTAGCAATGTAGTCTTCAGCTCGTTCATTGACTTGTCAACAAAGATACTAGCCGACATGGTGTGCCATAAAAAACCAGCTGCTATATCCTATGGGTAAGAACCCTCCTCAATCATCCTCAACACATGCCTCCCTAACTGGAATTGCTTGACCCAACCCTTCCTAAGGTCACAGACCATGTCAGCATCGTCCTCGTCTAAACTGTACTCCGAATCAATGCCAAACAGATACTCGAACAATGCCTCACACTCTGCCAGCTCGCTATCCTGACCGGTCCATGGTGACATCACCTCAAATCCCTCAATCGGCAGCCCTAGAATCATCATAACGTCATGTAGCGTATGACCTATCTCGCCGAATGGAAAGTGAAAGGTGTTCGTCTTTGGATGCCATCGCTCAACGAACGCTGAAATGAGGGTGTGATCAGCATTGCCGAACTGAAAATCAAGTAAACCGGTCAACCCCGTCTGCTGAGCAATCCAAAACCAAGAACCCTCCTCAAGGACCCCTCTGGGAATACGATCCCTCCAAAACGCAAACTGTGTAGGGCGTGTCTGAACCCTCAAAGTCCTAACAACGTCCTCTGGAGGGTCAAATGACGCCTTTCTCCATATCAGGTCCGCAATGTGCGTATCAAAGTTCCTCAACACAGAAGGAAACTGTTGAGCTGGCTCAAGCGGAGGTGGGGCCTGCTGAGGTGGGTCCTGAGGAGGTGGGTCCTGCTGAGGTGGAGTCTGCTGAGGTGGCTCCTCTTGAGGTGGTTGATGCTGAGGTAGGTCCTCCTGAGGTGGATGCTGCTCTGGTGGGTCCTCCTGAGGTGGTTGCTGCTCTGGTGGGTCCTCTTGAGGTGGCTGCTGCTGAGGTGGGGCCTCCTGAGGTGGCTGCTTCTCTGGTGGGTCGGTAGTAAACTCCGAATCCTCAGGGATAGTAGAAGGGCTGATAGTAAAGTCCTCCTGAGGTGGGTCCTCTATAACCACGTCCTCATCTGAACAGACGGGACCAGCATCGTCCTCACTAAGCACCTCCGTGTCCTACGATACACCCACAACCCTCCTTTTGCGAGCAGATGCAGTAGTAGGACGACTGTCTCGATCCGACCGTTTGATTTTACCCAATACATCCTATTTTACCATAAGAAATATAACTATTTTCATTTTACCCAATACAACCTAGTTACATATACCTTAACAATTGTGAAAAAAATTTGTTTTCTTATAAAATCAATATATTAAATATTTTATTTTTCATTACGATAATATATTTAATATTATTTAACAACAAAATTGAGCCTATTACCTATATTGTCTTTTTTAATTATGATTAAATACAATAAAAACTAAGTTTACAAGTCTACAATTATAGTAAAAACTTAATTAAATAAATTAGATTTAACAAATTAAAAATTACAAAAAACATACCTTTTCGGTCGGCCTCCGTTCATATTTCCGCTTTTGACGAACGAGATTTTCCGCCAAATCATCCATCGCCTGCATAGCAACCGCTACCGCCACGTTGAAAGCATTGTCCGCCCCGATATCCACCTCCTCGGTCCTAGCCGATATCCACCTCCTCGGTCCTAGCCGACAATCTATCCTCATCGCCCCAAACCACCGCGCCGCCGAAAACCTCCATGCTCGCCGGCAAGCTGGGCGGCACCTTGTGCACCCCAGAAATCCCATCGTCCCCGGTCCTGGGCGGCACCATGTGCAGCCCAGAAACCCCCTCGTCCATCGGATCGTGCAGCCCAGCTCCCTCCGCCGCATCGCCTCCCCTACCGCCGCCAACAAAACAAATCTTCATCGCCGTCGACTCATCCATCGCCGCCGTCGAGTCCTCCATCGCGACCGCTTTCGATTCCGCCGTCGAGTCCAGTGGATCACCGCCGCCGCCGAGATCTCCCGCCGCCGCCATCTGGTTTTCCTCCTTGTCAACCGCCGCCCATATCTCGTCCATGGTCATATCGCCGGAATCCGCCATCAACTATTTTTCGATCTCGCCGGAATCCTCACAAAATTTTGATTTGTGTTTGCCAGAAAAGATTTCCTCTGGATACTCGGAGAAGACGATCTCGGCGGCCCTAAATACCGCCGAGATCGAATTTTTTTTGGAGGTTAAAGGTGGGAGGCACCTATTACCGCCCACGTTCAAATTTTGGAGGGTTTTCTGTTGCCGCCCACAATTAAACCCGAGTTCGAAAAAACCAATCTAATTTTATTTTAACAAATAAAATAAATTCCTAAACCGGGTTCTATACGAAAAAAAAGCTGGACGGCAATAGGTGCCGCCCATGATCAGATCGGTTTTTTAGAGGGTTTTCTGGGCTGCACCACGTGCCGCCCAGGGTGGAGTGCGAAGTTAAAAAAAACCGAGTGCGCGGTTTATCGCCGTAAACTAATCAATGTCTTGAAATCCCTCGTACTCTATTTCAGTCCTTGCCCTTACAAACCCTCAAAAGAAAAATCAATATCGCTCTCCTGCAAAAAACATATGAAGTGGGTTTGTTGGCCTTTAAAGTGTGTGTTCATGTGTTGTGTGTGGAAGGAGGAGGATTAGAAAGAGAAAGAAATGGGCATGTGGTCACATGGATCTTGTCCTTTTTCACCCCTGTTCTGTTTTAAACCAAAGAAATCACTGATTTTCCTCTCTCGTTAGCTTTTGTTTCCTCAAACTTCAGATGAATTGGAAGTTGAAACTAGTATTTATAGAGATACGAAAAATGATTACATACAAATGTAACAATAATATCAATGCTTTGTTGGATTAGTGGACACTAATACTAGGTTTCTTAAGTTTTCTAACCAGAAGTGTTCAAATCTTTTTAGCAACGTGTATGAAGTGTGAACGTTGGAAGAGGCTACTGTTAGTTATTCCGGACCGAATTTAATCGGTTGGTCGAGAATAAAAATAAAAATTAAACACAATAATTGGGTGCTTGCAACATGATAGAGATACGGAAAGCAAACTATTTTTGTTTCAAGTTTCTCAATTTAACATGAAGATTTGTCGGTTTTTTGTCAAGACATGATACTTTCATGATATAAGTTCTTAGTTTCATGTTGAATTTAAAAACTTTTGGTTATTTCCAGTTTTGGGTCGCAAATTTTTCTATCGGCAGTCCAATAATTCTTGTTCCATTATTCAAATTTCTTCTAGTTTATTAGAACTTTAAAGCTAGTTTTTTTAGCCTAATCATCATTTCTAATTCAAGATTTTATATCCTATACTAAAAAAAATCAATGTACAAATCCATTCTGACTTTCACGTGATGAGTTAATAAAAGTCATTTTGAACAGAATCCATGGATGATAAACGTTGCTCAACTCAACCTTGAGTTAACTATGGCTACTGACATTAAACACCCAACAATGCATCTAGATGATATAGCTCTACTTCATTAGGGTTTCAAATAGCAAGTTGTTGTATTTGGTGCATGTTGGGCCAAGATATTTGAAGCCCGATTTAGTTGGCCCATGATTTCGATAACAAGATCAACGGACTCGGCGAGAACAGAGCGGGATGAACCCAAGGAAGAAAGACGTTGACAAGAATCTTGGAAGACGGTTCGACGGCTCCCGCGAATACCGAAAGAGAACGGCTAGATTAGTTCACTTCATAAATCATGTATAAATACTAGATTCATAAAGTCTTTGAAGCACACACGATTATTCTCGAATACAATCAAATTTCTCAAGCTTTCACTCTCGATTCTCTCAGTTCTAACTTTCATTCGTACTCTTGAAACGACTGATGGCTAATTCTTTTCGGCGACTGATTTACTTGATAAGTCTCTCACTAGAGGGAGATAAGCCTATTTCCATATCCATTTAATCATATCTCATATAATTACTAGTTGATTTGGATTATATAGATATTACAATCCTATTGTTGTCTAGTTGCCCTTCTTAAGGCGATTCAGGTCGGTTCGATCTTTTCTCCCCAAAATAATTTGGCGCCCACCGTGGGGCATCTAGTCAATTAGCGATCCAATCATCAATTCAGCATTCATCTCATCATGGCCAACGCCAGAGACCCCAAGGTCCTCGTCGAAGATCAAGTCCAAGCTAATGTTCAAGTCGCGAATCAGGCTGGAGACGTCAACGATCAACCAGTCGTGGACTCTCAAATCCAAGAGCTCGCAAAAACCATGAGCATCCTCCAGAAGGAACTAGCTCAACAATGTGCCAAGACCGAAACGCTAAGTGCTCAATCTGAATATGAAATTGCTCGACTAACCCGTGAAAATGAGTTTTTAAGATCGCAGGTAAACTCGGCCGCATCGGCCCCCGAAGGCTCAAGACGTGTGGTCAACACAAAAGGACTTTCAACACGACTTGACCTGGATGGGGCAACCACGACACCCGCGACAGTGACCAACGCTTCCCAACCCACTGGTATGTTTCAGACTCCTCCAGTCACTTTCGCTACGACTAACATGCCAAATTCTGTGACCGAGCCCCCAGAAGCTCGAGTAATTCCTCCACAAGTCACCGCTCCGACCGATCTCCAGGCCCTCATACAACAAGTTATCAGTGAACATATGAAAGCCCTGGACGATCGCATTGCACGGATCCCAGGAGTCCCGCAGCCGATCGAAAAGGAAGCAATCGACGGATATGAAGACTCGCCTTTCGTAGAGACGATTGCACGCGTCGAGATCCCTAAGAAATTTCATGTCCCCAACATGCCCAACTACAATGGGACTAGGGACCCTCACGATCACGTTTCAATTTCTAAGCAGAAATTAATGACTATTTCGATCCCAAGAGGGAACCGCGAGGCAGTCATGTGCAAAAGCTTCGGCACGACCCTTGTGGGACCTGCACTAACATGGCTTATGCATTTGTCGCAGGTGATAGCTCCATGACCCCCTTGATGACGGCGCAGGACGAAGAGGACGCAATGAAGGTGCGCTCGGATGGTCCGATGACAAGAGCCCGCGCCAGAGCAATGGAACGAGCCACACAGTCTTTAGTCTCGCGGGCATACGCAAGTGACACGACTTCATCTAGTCCTAAATGGGTTCTCCTCGTGACCTATGAAGGCTTAGGCGAGGCCTCGTCCAACCCAACCTGACCAAAAGACGAAGACGCTGAGCTCGCGGAGGATGCTGAGGCCGGCGACCGCCGCAAGTCTCATGGCGCCCGCCGCAAGGCCTCCGGCGCCCGTCGGCGTGATGATGAAATTCGGCTGCTGGCTTCGGTGTTCACGGCGCCCGCCGTGAACCTTACGGCGCCCGCCGTCTGATGGAGTTTGGCTACGGCTTTTGTGCAGCGGCTGCCGTTTAATTACGGCGACCGCCGCCTTTCCCCGAGTTCGCCCCCGCATCAGCGTTTTCAAGACTCGTCGTTTTAATGAATATTTTATTATTATTATTTTATGTTATTTCTTTTTAGCCTATTTAAAGACTTGGAACCCTAGTTTGTATCCTTTACGTTGAATTTAAGTAGTAAAAGTTGAGTTCGCTCCTTAGAAGTTGAGTACGCTCCTTCCTTGAGTTCTAACGCCACCCCTTCGATTCCACGAATCGTTTATCTCGTAGCTCGTCGCTTCGAGCAAGTTTTACACCGTCTCTTCGGTATTCAGATCATCTCTTTGATCTTCACGTCATCTCTTTGACGCAATTGAGGAAAGCCATCACTTTGGCTACGGAGGAGAAGAGTCAATCCAATCTTGAGGAGTCAAGATCCTGCGTTGCAGACAACACTCAGGGGTTATTCGCATCAACTGGCATCAGAGCCTTTTCCAAGCTAAGTTTGTTCTTCTCTCTTTTGTGATTCTTGAAAAAAAAAATCCGCTAGCAAACCCTAGAATTTTTTTTCTAGCCACCACCCACCACCACCGCTCGCCACCGCCACCACTCGCCACCACCACCACCGATCGCCACCACCATCGTCCGCCACCACCATCACCGTCCGCCGCCGCCTCTCTCACCCTCACACCTAACCCTAAATCCCTTAGGTTTTGATTACTTGTTCCCCAATCCAACAATCTATCCTCTAGCAATTCTTGTTTCCTTTAATTGCATATTTGATTTCCTTGTTCTTGTTGATCAAGTCTTGCTTCATCTTTGGGTTAATTGCTAGATTAGTTGTTTGATTTTCCTCCCTGCTAGTTGCTTGTCTCTTCTTGCTTTTCCTACACTTGCTTGTGTGGTTCTTTCTTGCTTGATTCGTCATCATATCAGCACAAAAACAAAAACAAGGTGTGACCGTATAAACAAAATAAACATACTATTCTCACCTTCCATCAAACAAAAACAGAAAGGTTTGGGAAGACGGAAGCCTCAAAAACAAAACAAAAAACAAAGAGTAGGCAGAGAACGCACCATACGGTCATACTCCATCTTCTCATCTTTCATGTCTCTATGCAACTCTCATTAAAAAGGGCATATAAAAATTTTCAACTCTCTTGTGATTAATTCCGAGAAACTTGATTTGATTTGCTTGCACTTGGAAATTTGTGTGGTGTTTGGGACTGGACTTGCTAGTTCTTGCTTTCGGCCTTACGTTCAAGCCTCTCCCTCCTCACGAGCAACCCAAATTAGTACGCCCCGTGGAAAATTTATTGGGTTACTTTTGAGACAAGGACTTGGCTTGGACTTGCTCTTTTGCTTGGTACAACTTACTTCTTGTGTTGTATGCTTTGTATAGGTACTATGGATGTCCCTACTTCGAGCGTCTCTCCCTCTACGGGCCACCGCAGCCCCGGACACATGGACTCTGCCTATGAACAAATCAACCAACTTCATGCGTCAAACGACACACTTCAGTCCGCGAATGAAGAGAAAAACCGCGTTATTGCCGAGCAAGCTGCTGAACTTGCGTACCTTCGTCGGGCCATGAGTAACGTGAAGTTGCCCATGCACGATCCTTTGCTGAACCCTACGGCCCCAGCCAACCACTCTCTAGATCGCAAGGGGAAGGGTGTCTTGTCCACGCCACAGGATCGCCTTCGTTCGCAAATTGAAGGCTACTCGCCCAAGCATGGCGACTCCCGCGCCCGGTACAACCCTACCTTTGCCCCGAGAGATGAGGATTACACGTCGGATCACTCCCGTCATAGTGTTCGCATTTACAAGGATCCCCTACCGTATGTCAACACCAAGGACCGCCGGGTTCGAGGTCGACAACACGCGCGGTATGACGACTCCGAGTCCGAGCGTGATGATGATGATGTTGATGGCCGTAGCTCAGACCACTCCTAGGAAGGATTTGATGATGAGGAGGCGTATGAGATGGAACACCGTGAGGAGTTGCGCCCCACACATCGCGGCTACCGCCGACACTCGCGGGAACGGCGTCGCCCGAGCCCCGGGCGCCATGGCCCACGTCGCCCCGACATTAAGGTAAAACTTCCTAACTTTTCTGGTGAATTTGATCCTCTTAAATTTCTTGATTGGCAGCAGTCTATGGAGTATGTTTTGAACCAATACCAATACCCGGAAGAGGAACGGGTTGCTACCGCCGCATTACATTTCGACGGCGCCGCCAAGGCTTGGTGGCACCGCTTTTGCTCCGACCGTGCATATCACCGTGAGCGTCCAATCATTTCGTGGCGCCATCTTATGCGGATAATGAGGAAGAAGTATGTTCCTGAGGACTTTACTTCCGAAATGCGCCTTAAGATACAACTCGCCTCTCAAGGTACTCGTTCTCCCCTTGACTTTTATGCTGAACTTGAAGAGTTATCCCATAAGGCAGGTATCCATCACACTGAAGAGGACTTTCGGAGTATGTTCCTTCGTGGCCTGCATGAGCCCATTCGCAACCAACTTCGGGTGCTTAATATTCGAGACCTCCAAAAGTGCGCTCATACGGCACAAGATATATGGTCACAGGCTCAAGCGGCTAAGCGAGCGTCTTGGTCCCGCACCTATTCCAGGTATGTTCCCTCCACCCCGTCTGGTTCATTTCCTTCTTATGTGCTCTCCTCTTCGCAGTCCGCTCCCGCGACTACACCACCGGCGCCGGTCACTCGGCCGAGCAACACCCCGGCGCGCGTCAACGAGCCACCGTAGTGGCGCGCACCTCCTTTCGATGAACGTGCGCGTGACAAGGTCTGTTATAAGTGCCAAGGGCATGGCCACCTACAACGGGACTACCCCAACAACAAGCGCGTCCTCTTCTCACACCTTTCCGGATACGAGCCTTTTGACGATGACACCTCGGACGGCCCGCCAGTGTTCGACTCGTATGACCAGGACGAGGAAGTGGAGAAGTTGGATGGGTATATTTGCAGTCCCATGGATAACCAAGGCAACGTGCCCCTTAGCCTGGTTACTCGTCGTGTCCTCACCGCCAAGGAAGGTATCTTACTCGACCAACGTGAAAATTTATTTCATACTAAATGTGCGGTCCAGGGTGCTTCTTTGAGTGTCATCATAGATGATGGAAGTTGTTGCAATATCATCAATGAAAAGGTGATCAAGCACTTCAAGTTCGACACAACTCCACACCCCCAACCTTATAGCCTACAATGGATCTCCGAGGGTGATGACTCCAATGTTGTGAAGCGGCAATGCACTATCAATTTCAGCATTGGCCATTATAAGGATTCCGTGCTTTGTGACGTAGTCCCCATGGATGCCACCCATCTTCTATTAGGGCGTCCTTGGCAATTCGACAAGCGAGCCCTTCATGATGGGTTTCTCAACAACTACGTCTTCATGCACAATGGAAGGAAGGTGACATTGCTTCCTATGAGCCCTCAAGAGATCATGTAGGATCACGTGGAAAGGAACCGCGTTAAGGCCCTTGAACAAGCCAAGGATAAAGCCGCTGCCCGTGACATACCCCAGAAATAGACACCAAAGGCTGGCATCCAAGGCTCGTGTGAGAACCGACTTCTTTTGGCTAGGTCTCGGGATGTCTCCCCAGTCATTCAGGGAAGACTTCCTTGCTTTTTACTTGTTCCTTTTGCGTGTCTATTAAGTGTTAAAGATCTTGTTGATTTACCCCCTGCAGTGTCTTCCCTTTTACAGGAATTTGAGGACGTGATGCCCGAGGAGCTACCCGGAGGATTGCCACCTATTCGTGGTATTGAGCATCAAATCGACTTTGTCCCTGGCGCCTCTCTTCCTAACCGCGCTGCATACCGCGCGAGCCCAGAGGAAACAAAGGAATTGTAGCGCCAAGTCCAAGAGTTGTTGGATAAGGGCCACGTCCGAGAGAGCTTAAGCCCCTGCGCCGTCCCGATCATTCTTGTGCCCAAAAAGGATGGTAGTTGGCGCATGTGTGTTGATTGTCGGGCGATCAACCAAATTATAGTGAAGTATCGACACCCTATTCCTAGACTTGATGATATGCTTGATGAATTGCACGGTGCTACTTTATTTTCGAAAATTGATCTTAAGAGTGGGTATCATCAAATTAGGATGCATGAGGGCGATGAGTGGAAAACTGCATTTAAGACTAAGTATGGCCTTTATGAGTGGTTGGTTATGCCTTTTGGTTTGACCAATTCCCCTAGCACTTTTATGAGATTGATGAACCATGTTTTACGGGCTTACTTAGGAAAATTTGTGGTTGTCTACTTCGATGATATCCTTGTTTATAGCAGGTCTTTGGATGAGCATGTTGAGCATCTTAGGAAGGTCTTAGAGTGTATTAGAAAAGAGAAACTTTATGCTAACCTGAGTAAATGTTCTTTTTGTTCAGATTCCACTATTTTTCTTGGTTTTGTTGTGTGCAAGGATGGACTACAGGTTGACCAAGAGAAGGTTCGCGCCATAAAAGAATGGACACGACTCACTACACCAACCATGGTTGGGTCATTCCTGGGCTTGGCTGGCTTCTACCGCCGCTTTGTGCATGACTTCTCCACCATTGCAGCCCCGCTTCATGAGCTTACAAAGAAAGCCGCGTCTATTGAATGGACGACCGCACATGAGACCGCCTTCATCACTTTGAAGGACCGATTGTGCAACGCTCCTTTGCTGCAATTACCGGACTTCTCCAAGACCTTTGAGGTGGAGTGTGACGCTTCTCATCATGGCATTGGAGGGGTCTTGCTACAAGATAGGTGCCCCATCGCGTACTTTAGCGAGAAGCTCACAGGCGCCCAGCTCAACTACCCAACTTATGACAAAGAGCTCTATGCTCTTATTTGGGTGTTGAAGACTTGGCAACACTATTTATGGCCCAAGGAGTTCGTCATTCACTCCGACCATGAGGCGTTGAAGTATTTGAAGGGTCAATACAACCTCAACCGCCGCCATGCCCGATGGGTAGAATTCATGGAGACCTTCCCCTATGTGGTCAAGTACAAGAAAGGAAAGAAGAATGTAGGTGCTGACGCCCTCTCTCACAGGTATGTGTTACTTACCCATCTTGATGCTTCTATCTTAGGCTTCTCCTTGATTAAGGATGTGTATATGCATGATGATGACTTTGCTGACATTTTTAAAACATGCATGGAAATTGGAGAGTCTAATGGATTCTATATTGATAATGGCTACCTATTTAAGGCCGGGAAACTTTGTATCCCAAAGACTTCTATACGTCGGTTGCTAATTCAGGAAGCTCATGAGGGTAGAGGTCATTTTGGTATCCCTAAAACCTTGGCTGCATTAAAGGAACATTTCTATTGGCCTAAAATGTTGCATCATGTTACACGTTTTTGCAAGGCTTGTGTTACTTGTGTGCATGCTAAGTCTAGGTCGAGTCCCCAAGGTTTGTATACCCCTTTGCCTATTCCGAATGTTCCATGGGAAGATATTAGTATGAATTTTATCACTGGGTTGCCCATGTCTAAGAAGGGGAGGGACTCGATATTTGTGGTAGTTGATAGGTTCTCTAAGATGGCTCACTTCATTGCATGCAAGACTACTCACAATGCTTCTGAGATTTCTTCTTTATTTTTTGAGCATGTTGTTAAGCTGCATGGTATCCCTAGGAGTATAGTGTCTGATCGTGATGCTAAATTTGTGAGTTATTTCTGGAAATCTTTGTGGGCCAAACTGGGAACTAAATTGTTATTCTCTACTAGCTATCACCCCCAGACCGATGGGCAAACGAAGGTTACTAATAGGACTTTGGGTGCTTTATTGCGTACTATGTTAAAGTCTAACCTCCGCAAGTGGGAAGAGTGCTTGCCTTTTGTTGAATTTGCATATAACATGTCCATGCACTCGACGACGCAGCAGACTCCCTTCCAGGTGGTCTACGGCCTCAATCCGCTCACCCCCTTGGATCTCATTCCACGGCCAATGAAGGAAAAGGAGAGCATGAAGGGCGTGGAGCGAGCGGACCAGGTCAAGGCACTCCATGAACGGACGAGACAACAGCTGGAGCGGAGGTCCGAGCAAGTAGCTACACAACGCAACAAACACCGCCACCCAGTTGCTTATGAGGCCGGCGACTTGGTGTGGCTGCATTTGCGCAAGGAACGCTTTCCATTGAAGCAACACCATAAACTGGACACGAGAGGTGATGGTCCTTTCCGGGTGCTGCAATGCCTTGGGGCCAATGCCTATCGCCTAGAGTTATCCGATGACTACAACGCACACCCGATATTCAACGTCGCTGACCTTGCTCCTTACACTCCTCCTGCTTTTGACGACGGGGACGAAGCGAGGATGCTTCACAGCCAAGAAGGGGAGATTGATAGCTCCATGACCCCCTTGATGACGGCGCAGGACAAAGATGACGCAATGAAGGTGCGCTCGGATGGTCCGATGACAAGAGCCCGCGCCAGAGCAATGGAACGAGCCACAAAGTCTTTAGTCTCGCAGGCATACGCAAGTGACACGACTTCATCTAGTCCTAAATGGGTTCTCCTCGTGACCTATGAAGGCTTAGGCGAGGCCTCGTCCAACCCAACCTGACCAAAAGACGAAGACGCTGAGCTCGCGGAGGATGCTGAGGCCGGCGACCTCCGCAAGTCTCACGGCGCCCGCCGTTTTGGCGGCGACCGCCGCAAGGCCTCCGGTGCCCGCCGGCGTGATGATGAAATTCGGCTGCTGGCTTCGGTGTTCACGGCGCCCGCCGCCGGGCCTCCGGCGCCCGCCGTCTGATGGAGTTTGGCTACGGCTTTTGTGCAGCGGCCGACGTTTAATTACGGCGACCGCCGTCTTTCCCCGAGTTCGCCCCCGCATCAGCGTTTTCAAGACTCGTCATTTTAATGAATATTTTATTATTATTATTTTATGTTATTTCTTTTTAGCCTATTTAAAGACTTGGAACCCTAGTTTGTATCCTTTACGTTGAATTTAAGTAGTAAAAGTTGAGTTCGCTCCTTAGAAGTTGAGTACGCTCCTTCCTTGAGTTCTAACGTCACCCCTTCGATTCCATGAATCGTTTATCCCGTAGCTCGTCGCTTCGAGCAAGTTTTACACCGTCTCTTCGGCAGATCATCTCTTTGATCTTCACGTCATCTCTTTGACGCAATTGAGGAAAGCCATCACTTTGGCTACGGAGGAGAAGAGTCAATCCAATCTTGATGAGTCAAGATCCTGCGTTGCAAACAACACTCAGGGGTTGTTCGCATCAGCAGGGCTCCGTCACTTCCTTCGCGGACTTAATCAATTCATTCAAAGTACAGTTTGCCAGCAACCGTCGATTGGAAAAACAATCAAGCGATCTATACAGGATCGTGCAAAGGTATGGCGAACCCTTAAGAGACTATCTCAACAGGTACAACAAGGAAAAAGTCACAATCCCACATTGCGACGTCCCAACGTCCATCGAGGCCTTCCGCCGGGGTTTGATCAGGGGTAGTGAACTCTATTGTGAACTGACCAAATACCCATGTCGAAGCTTCGAAGACGTACAAGCCAAGACCATGGCCCAAGTCAAGTTAGAATAAGATATGGAACCCTCAAAGGCGCACAAAAGCCCCGATCGAGTTGACCGAAGAACATCTTTGGATCATCGACGCAATCGACGACATCAATCTTATCCTAAAGGGCGAAGCGACCCCAATCAGGTAAAGAATTCTTATGACAGGAACCAAGATTGGAAGAACAACCCCGCTCTCCCTCCGAAGCTCCACTCTTACAACTTCAACATCTCCGTGTCGGAACTAGTAAAGAGTTTCGACAGGTATGGAAAAGAAGTAAGGTGGCCTCGGAAGAGCGACAAGCCAGACGTAAAAAAGGACATGAACCGATGGTGCGAGTTCCACGGAGACCACAGGCACTCGACAGATGAATGTATCGCCCTTCGTAAGGAAGCCGCAAGGCTCCTCGCATAGGGGATATTACGCGACGTCATATCCGACAAAGCCAAAACGACCCTCGATCGAAGGGACTAGGTAACATCTGACAAGCCGTCTTCTCCAGTTCCCACTAAAATTGTTAACACCATTTCAGGAGGGTCGGACGTGTGTGGAAACACATACTCGGCCGTCAAAAGATACGCCCGAGAAAGCAAAGGCGATAGGCCAATTCGGGCGGAGGCGAGACAATCACAAATCGCCAACGCCCCCGCCATCACTTTCGACGACTCAAAAGCCCAAGAGTTAGGCGACCACCACGACGGTTTGGTAATCTCTCTTTCAATTAGTAATTGCCTTATCCGTCGCGTTTTAATCGACACAGGTAGCTCCACCAACTTGTTGACACTCGACGCCCTAAAAGGTATGGGTTTAAGCGAGGACGACCTAACCAGAAACTCTACCCCGCTGGTAGGATTCAGCAGGGAAGTTAAATATACCCGAGGTGAAATCGTGTTGGCAACATACGCTGGTGGAGTCAACCAACAGGTAAAGTTTTTAATACTCGACTACCCATCCCCATACAATGCAATCCTCGGTAGACCCTGAATTCACGCCATGAAAGCTGTACCTTCCACTTACCACCAGACCATAAAATTCCCAACTAAGTGGGGGGTACAAGAAATAAGAGGTGACCAGCGGGCTGCTAAGGAATGCTATGTCACTTCAATGAAAGGGGCAGTCGACAAGTCCTCCGCATAACAATCACAATGTGGCGAGGGAACCACGCAATACATCGAACCAGAGATGGAACAACTCGACGAGATCGCGCTGGATCCTTCAAAGCCAACACAAACGGTAAGGGTCGGATCGGATCTGAACGATTCGACCAGGTCATATTTAATTTCCTTTTTACGATCCAATTCTGATTGTTTTGCCTGGTCGCACGAAGACATGGTGGGGATCTCCCCAGATGTTATTACTCACAAATTAATTGTAGATCCTACATATCCTCCGGTCAAGCAAACATGGAGAAAGTTCACACCTGAACGCAACAAAATCGTGGACGACGAGGTCAAGAACTTACTCGAGACAAGTTAAATAAGAGAAGTCAAGTACCCCGACTGGCTAGCAAACGTCGTTGTGGTTCAAAAGAAGAATGGGAAATGGAGAGTATGCATCGACTTCACAGACCTGAACAAGGCCTATCCAAAAGACTCCTTCCCATTACCACATATCGACGCCATGGTTGACGCGACCGTCGGACACGAAATGTTAACATTCATGGACGCGTTCAGTGGATACAACCAAATTCTCATGGACCCCGACGACCAAGAAAAAATAGCCTTTATAACAAGCCAAGGTACGTACTGCTACAAAGTCATGCCTTTTGGATTGAAAAACGCAGGGGCCACATATCAGAGGCTGGTGAACAAAATGTTCAAAGACCAGATCGGGGACACCATGGAGGTTTACATCGATGACATGCTCGTCAAGTTCAAAGCGGCAAGGAACCACATTGAACATCTGAAATAAGCATTCAAAGTATTGAAAAGATATAACATGAAACTAAACCCGACTAAATGTTCTTTCGGAGTGTCTTTGAAAAAATTCTTGGGATACATGGTGACGTAAAGGGGGATCGAGGCTAGTCCAGACCAAATCAAAGCTATCGTCAACCTAAGGTCCCCCCGATGTGTCAAAGACATCCAAAAACTGACAGGACGGATAACAACATTAAACATATTCATATTAAAGTCTTCGGATAAATGCAAATTCCTTTACGAAGCCCTAAAAAAGAACAAGTCGTTCGATTGGACAGCAACACACGAGCAAGCCTTCCAGGACTTAAAGACGTATCTGGCGAGTCCCCTCCTACTGGCCAAACCAAAAGACGACGAGCCATTACCACTGTACCTGGCCGTATCAGAATCAGCCGTCAGCGCAGTCCTGGCAAGAGAAGAGGACGACAAACAATCACCTGTCTATTACGTAAATCGTTCCCTACTTCCTGCCGAGACAAGGTACACGTCACTTGAAAAATTAGTCTTGGCACTAGTTATGGCCTCGAACAAGTTAAGGCCCTACTTCGAATCACATGCTATTATTGTAAGGAATAACCATCCCATGAAAGCCATCATGAGGAAACCAAAATTTACAGGATGAATGGCTAAATGGGCTATACACCTTAGCGGATTTGACATCGAGTATGAGCCAAGAACGGCAATCAAATCTCAAGCTTTGGCCGACTTTGTGGCCGATTTCAGTCCTACATTGGAACAAGAAGCCATGAAGGAGGCAAAGTAGTTGAAAACTGAAGAGGACTAAGGCACGTGGCAACTCCACATAGACGGAGCGTCGAACGTAAGAGGAATCGGCCTAGGTGTCGTACTAAAATCGCCACAAGGGGACCACATAGCCCAGGCCGTGAGATGCGGGTGGGACGCGACTAACAATGAAGCAGAATATGAAGCCCTCATATTTGGGTTGACACTCGCACATGATCTCGCAATCCTGAGCATAGAGGTGACTTGCGATTCCCTCCTGATCGTCAACCAAGTACAAGGCTCTTACGCCGCTAAAGACGACATGATGATGGCATATCTGGATGTCGTTAAGAAATTAGCAAGAAAATTCTGGAACTTCACCATCTGGCAAGTCCCACGCGACCTCAACACACAAGCCGACGCTCTAGCAAATCTTGGTTACGCCCTACATCCCGATGACTTCCACAACATCCCGTTAGCATACATCACCACACCAACCGTCCCTAAAATCTTCAAAACAGCCAGTCAAGATGACACTCAGATGGTGAGCGAACTGCCCTTGGAAGAAGTCGTTTCAGCGGAAGTAGGCGACCATACAGAAGAAGACCTAGTAGACGACCAAGATGATTGGACCACGCCCTACATCAAGTGGCTCAAAGATGGAATACTCCCAATAGACAAGACAAAAGCTAAAAGACTTAAGGTACAAGCCGTAACATTTGATTTAAAAGATAATGTTCTATTCAAGCGATCTGTCACATGCCTATACTTGTGCTGCCTCAAAACAATCGAGGTAAGACATGTCTTACAATCCTTACACGACGGAGAATGTGGAAACCATACCGGAGGACTAAGCCTATCCGGCAAAGCCCTCAGAACGGGCTACTACTAGCCTACAGTGAACAAAGACGCGACCGACTACGTCAGAAAGTGCGATGCCTGCCAATGGCACACACCCGTCACGCACCAGCCATCGGAGATGCTCCACCCGACTCTAGCACCTTGGCCTTTCATGCGATGGGGAATGGACATTGTCGGAAAACTGCCACCAGCATCAGGACAACGCGTCTTCTTCCTGGCCATGACCGACTGTTTTTCTAAATGGATAGAATCCGAAGCATATCGAGAGGTAAAAGAAAAACACGTCATCTCATTTATAAAACGTAATATTCTATGCAGATTTGGCGTCCCTTCAAAAATCGTATACGACAATGGCTCCCAATTCATTGGTAGCAAGACGCGATCCTTTTACAAACAATGGAACATCACACTAATCACGTCCACACCAAGATATCCACAATCCAATGGTCAAGCAGAATCCAGCAATAAAATCATCATCAACTTGGAAGGGGTTAAAATGATGAGGATGATACGTAATATACTTTTTTTAATATTTCTAATTTATAAAATGTTTAAGTTCCGCATCACATAATATTTTAAGTAATCTTATATTACATAGTTTTTCAAGTAATCTTACATCACATAGATTTTATATATAAAAACATCACATAGTTTCTAATATTGATCTTACATCACATAGTTAATTATGGACATTAATTGCATATTTATTATATTCAGTTGATATTATATCTTAATAAGTTATTAGTTGCTTAACTTTTATGTGAAATATATCTTACTAAGCGTTTGGGCGTTCTCTATAATAGAGAACTTTGGATCTTAGATCTTCCAATTAATACTAACTTGTTTTTATTAATTTATCAAGCCTAAGATTTCACATTTTATTAATCAAGGATGTAAGTGTTGGATCTAATGAAAATGAAGACGTATGAATATGATATTAATATTATGTCAGCTGATGCATGTGTTCGTTGGTGAAGACAACATTATGAATAATCATGATGACTCTCCTTTGACTCTCCTTTCCTACACAACTTTATTATTTTGAAATGTAATCATTCTAAAATTACTACCTTATACTCGATTTTGTTGTTGTTAAGATATAATTATGGACAAATTTATCATTTATGGATGATAATATGAGATAGATGATGGTTAATGAGAATGTTTTTCTTTATATAACCTTAATTTTGACTAATATATGACATACTTAAATAATAATTGCTATAATTCATTGATTTGGTAGGATCTTACGATCCTACGATCCGATTTTACGATCTGATTCTGCACCCCTCTTACGATCCGATTCAAGAATCCCAATTTTAACAACATTGCTCCTACCTAATATTTCTCTATTGTAATCTTTTTCCTCCAAAAGTTTCTATTCTAAGCTATGTCCTTTGTGAGAGGATTGAGAGTTAAACCTATGAGATCCTTCTTTATTAATCACCTCCTTTCAACTCTTTTTGGGTATACTTCTTCCTCGACGAATCTCACTGAACACTAACCCATCACATCTATGCATCAAGGAATCGAGTTGCCTCCTCTAAACATGTCCAAACTAATGGAGTCTCGTCTCACACAACTTATCACAAATATCGGCCACTCCAGCTTTGTCTCTGATGACTTTGTTCCTGATTCTACCCAATTCAGTATGGCCACATATCCTACGAAGCATCCTCATCTCTGCCATCATTATCTTTTGTTCATGAACCCTTGTGATCGGCCAACATTCCCCCCATACAACAACATCAGTCTAACTACCACCCTATATAATTTACCCTTGAATTTTAGAGGGATCTTCCTATCACATAAGACCCCTAACGCTCCCCTCCATTTCTGTCAACCCATATGTATCTGGTGTTTAATATTCACATTTATTCCTCCATCACTCTGCATAAAAGATCTTGGGTACTTGAAGTTCTCCTTCTTCATTAAACTCCACGTTACGTCTTTGTCCTGCACAACTTAAAGTCCTTGGATTCAAGTTTCTCCTTCCAAAGCTCCAACCTACGATGGCACAAAGAACTAGCAGAAAAATAATAGGATATTGTTAAAGTTTGATAGGCTGATAAATGGGGATGTGTCAATCCAAGTACAAGTCGCACATGAAGCTCAACGCAAAAGCTCAGTAGAATTACATGAAGCTCAACGCAAAAGCTCAGTAGAATTCCATTCTAAATTCATTTGGCAATGTGTGAAGTAGCTTATGGAATTATATAATGATTTTGTTTTATTCATGTTTCCGACATGATCTTTTCACATATTCAAACCAGTACACCACTATAATGTTTATAAAATTGATGGTTTTAAAACATGTTTCATATTACATCTGAAGCTCAACATTTTTTTAATTCAAACTGAACACTTCATGAAGAATTACATTTCGTTCCATGGAGCTAAAGATAGCATCCGTGCTAAATTCCTAATAACATGTGTAGATTGTAGTATGTACTATGTACCCATGCAAACATTTATTTATTTATTTGAACCTAGGGATATTTAAATGGTCTAGACTAGTCCAGGTCATTTGAATAATTAGCCCTTAGTGTAATAATTCTCATTTTATCATATGGATGATAATGTAATTTTTATATTTTTATTGATAATAATAAAAGTTATAAAATTTATTTTATTTCCTTTAGATGAATAATTTAATTTTTCATTAACTTAAGTTCAAAAGTTAAGTTAAGATAACTTTTGGTACAAATTATCAAATAGGTTATAATAGTGTAGTGTATAAATAATAATTAAGTATAGTCATGAATGTAGTTTTGGAGTTTTAAAGATTATAATAAATATTATATGATTTATTATGTTATTATACGAAGGGATAAAATAATACTTAATCTAAATATGTTATCTTTTTAAGTCATGAAATATTTAAGTTATGTTAATCTTATGTTAATAATAATTTAAATAAACTTATCAACTTAACTTTAATAGTTTAAATTAAGATTAACAAGATGTTAATTAAGATTTAAATATGGTTAAGCTTATAATAAAATGTAACTTAAGCTTAGAACAAACCTAATTTAATTTTTCATTCATCATAAATTTGGATTAGAATATATACATAAACTTAGGATAAGGTATAAATAAGTTTGGGTAAATATTGTAATTTTTGGAAAATAAAATAAAGGCATTTTTTCAACTTAAAAAATTGGGCAAAAATGTGTAATTTAACAAAAATTAAAGGGGGTTGGCATGCAGCCATAAACCTCCCTCCAAGTGAGCTCAAGCTCCATTTCCATGGAGAATTCGCACCCCAAATCGGCCCAGTTTCTTCAATTAACCCATGGGCCTTGAAGATTAAGTATTTCCTAATATAATCTCCCAAAAATCGGGATTTATAACGCCCCCAAATGATAGAATTTCGTAGGTAAGGATAAACAGCCCGGTTATTCGAATTTGGATAGAAATTCAAAATTCAACCTTATCTCGAACCCTTTGAAGTCGGAATTTTTGAGATATTGAATACACCATTATGGGCTTTAAAACCCTTATAAATACCGCTTCAATCGTTCACAAATTCCCATCCAAGTCTCCACGTTAGGGTTCTTAGATTTTCAGAAAATTTTTGGTTGTTTCGGGGTAAAATTCTCCTTCGTTAGAGCATCTCTATCTACAATTCAAATGTCCAAATCTTCGTCTCGAAGTCACGGATCCAACGACACCAACCATGAGCCAGTTGGTGGTCAAACGAGCCCGAATTGAGCACTTGAGTGCACAGCTGTCAATCCACTATTTTTGGGTAAACCCAAATCCGATTTTTGAAATTTTCATAGGTTTACTCATGATTAAATTGGCTAATTAAGATTACTTAGGGATAATTTGGGTTAGTCTAATTTTGTTGATGTGGTAGCATGAATTTGTACCACTAATATTTGTTGATTGCGACGACGATCGATCTTCAATGAATCCGAAGAATTAACATAACACGAACAATTTATAGTGGAAAACCTTAGTGCCAAATAGCACACAGGGAAAAACTACTACCTCCTAACTTCGTGCTAGAAGAATTTGAACGGTATACTTCTGTTATTGATTCTCTCTTTTGTTTACAACAATAGCTCATATTCAAATCTCTCTCCCTATCAATGGAGGCTACAAACTGGATCATCTCGTTCTCTTCCGTTCTAGGGTTTAGGGTAGGTATAGGTTATTAAATACCTCTCTCCTTGACCGGCACTATTTTATAGTGTATATCTAGGAGTTTTATTGGTGTTTGAGGTGCCATTTGGATGGGTTTAGAGCACAATTATGGAGTTGAGAGATAGAGACTAGAAGTAAAGAAATCATGAGATTTATAGAGGTTTGAAGTGCATTGAAGAGTAGAAGAACAATGAGTTGAATTCAAATTGTTCGTTATCTTTACTCAGATGTCCAAATGGAGTGATTCCAATTCGAGGAGTTAGATCTTGAAGTCTACTGCAAGTCCTCAAAATATGAGCGCAATCCGAGTTGGGAATAAAAAGTTATGGCATTTTTACTAAAGTGTCACAGAAGCTGAAGAAGACACCGTCACCGCACCCCGCGGCGAACCTTACAGAAAAGAGGCCGTGATTCTGGAGTAGCACCGCACCCCGCGGTGGGTGTCACCGCACCCCGCGGTGACGACGCGCTGAAGAGATATTTCCGAGTTTTATTTTATTTCCGAGACTTTGTTTCCAAGTTTGTTTATTTCTTTTCTTTATTTCTGAATTATTTCCTTAGTATTTAAGTTAAGTTTAAGACTCTTTTAGAGGATCTATTCTCTAACCCTAGTGGCCACCTTTCATCATTTTTCTCACAAACCCTAATGGAGAACTAAATCTCCATTGTTGCGCTTGACAGTTTGAAGCCAGCAATTGATTGGTTGTGAGTTTTCTACTCTTGTTCGTTTTCCTATCTAGTTGGATTAATTCTCTTGTGCTTGAATGTTTATTGGTTTATGTTGATTTATCTAGACTGATCACCTAGGTTTATTGATATCTTCCTAATAGCTAGGACTTGTGACTCCGGGTTCGGGTTGCATATCTAGTAACAAACACGATTTACATAAGCGGGTTGCGAGTGTTCATCGTTAGAGAGAGTTAATTGCATGTTATAGTAACGGGTTGTTTCTATTGCATGTATCTTGTTGAATCCTTGGTTGAATGCTATTGCTTTATTGAGTCTTGAAGGTTAGTAAAGGTTTGATTTAGTAACAAGTACTATTAGAGCTGGTAGAACTAATAGTTACCTAAGATCGGGATAAGAACAACTATAGGAAAGATAAGAACTTGAGACTAATAGACAACAATGATCAACCATATCTCTTGTTGTGTGGATCTTTGTTAAGTGTGGCGTTTTCCCCCATCATATTCACAACATTTACTTGTTTACTTTCTTACTTGTTACTTGTTTACCAAGAAAACACAACAAACCCCCCTAGTTCCTAGTTGGTGATTGCGAATTACAGAGATAGATAACCTGACTCCCTGTGGGATCGACCCTGACTTGCTTGCTATACTCTTTAGTAGGTATTTTAGGTTTTCTTTGATTGGGTATACGACTTTAGCCCTGTCAAATTTGGCGCCGTTGCCGGGGAGTCAAAATTTCTGTTTTTGTGTTTTTGTTTGTTACCAACTTTGGTGTGGACCTCTCTTACGGTCCATACCCGTGCTACTGATTTTTGTTTTTTGTTTTTTGATTTTGATACAGATATGGATTTCTGGGGAGAGCCGCGATATGGCCCATACTCCTATGCATACACTCCAGGGTGGAGAGATCACCCCAATTCGAGCTATGGATACCAACAATATCCTCCATATGGTCATGACTACCTGGAGTTCTACCCGGAGCCATAATCGTTCTACTAGCAGGGTGCTCCACATCAGTACAATCCGACCTATGAGCATAGCCCACCAGTGTCCAATCCTAGTTCCTCCATGTCAACTGAAGATATGCTCTAAGCTCTGGATAAACATTTCAGCACTAGTGTTGAAACTAGGGAGTCAAGCATCAAGAATCTAGAGAAGCAGATGAGACAAATGGTTGAAGCTATCACAAAGACCGATGCAAAGATTTCGTGACTTCTACCATCTCAAACGGTAGTTAACCCGAGAGAAAATGTTAGTGCCGTGACGCTTAGAAGTGGTAAGCATCTGAACGTCGCTCCTAGTGCTGAAGAGGACGACACAAAAGGCGAGAACTCTCTGTCGAGTTCACCGCACCTGCGGCAGGCGGACCACACCCGCGGTGGGACTTCAGAAGACCGACCGCACCCCGCGCCACTCTCACCGCACCCAGCGGCGGAACAAACTGAGAGTCCTGCATCTTCACCGCACCCGCGGTCATCTGACCGCACCCGCGGAGGCGTTGTGGGATTTTCCGAGAATTCCTCTGCGGTGAAATCTGACCACGCCAGCGGTTCACTCAAGGAGTTGGGCCTTCGAGACGATATTTGGGACCGTAAGGTGCTTTCTGAGGAAGAATATTTTTTGGGACTGGAGGAATTCAACGACCAAGAGGAGGAGAGCCGCGATTGCGGAAACGATCCTGCGACGCCCACCCCTCTCAAAAACGCCCTGGCAGCCTCCGACCCTCTCGAGGCTGCCTATGATGAATATGTGCATCTAGACTCCTTCCCACTTGTCTCGCTGCACCCCGTTACACCCTTTCCTGAGGCTCTGAAGGACACCCAAAAGGTGAAGAACGACAAATGCTTATTTGACACCTTCAGTAGCTGCAAGGCAACCATCCCTTTGGTCCATTTAGCAAATAGCTCCACGTGCTACACAGAACTTTTAAGGGCGCTGGGTAAGATCAAAAAGAAACCAAAGGGGAAGCACAAGAAGGAGGCATTGATACAAATGGCGGATTTATACACGTTGGATACAGGGCAGGACAAACATGCAGTCCTTGAGATGTTGGGTAGGCCATTTCTGAAGATGGCAAGTGGAATCATGGACGTACACAGCGGTCCACCCATCATGAAGTGCAGGAGAATGGAGAAAAGACTCGACATGGAGTATACAAAGAGACATCCCCCTGATATTGATCTCAGAAGTTCAGTTGCTATGAGCAACCCGAGTTGAGGAGGATGGAGTAGTATGTCATGCCATGACAATAACTAAGGCGCTGTCCGGGAGGCAACCCGAGGTATGCTTTTCTTCCCTTGTTTTTTCTTCTTTATTTTTGCATTAGTTTTGTTTGTTTTTGCCTTGTTTTTGTTTTTGTTTCCGACTAACCTGCAGGGAGGAGACCCTATGCCTATTGAAGAAGGTGTTTACCACCATTGTAAGTCTTCTTTTTCCCTGCACTCAATAAAATCCCCGAAAAAACCTTAAACGGGGATAAAAAAAAAAAGTTGTACCGAAGGCCAGTTGTCCAGAGTTCCCCACATAGAAGGTGTGCATCATGTTGTCAAGGAGGAGACATTCGCTACACATTTGTTGACAACGATGATGGCCTTACTTTTGACAGCTGAGGAGGAGAAACACTAGGGCCCACACCATGATCACATCTGGGCCCATTTTTTGTGTGTTCATTGAAGGCCATGCAACCCCGACTTACTTGCTATACCACTATTCACCAAAGTGGTTTCCTTTTGGTTGCACGGTAGAAGAAGATTTTAGAGTTGATGAAGACCCGCACAACACCAGCGCCCTGTGCATATATTGTAGACCGCCAGCAACAAACGAAAGTTCCAAGCTAGCTCGGCGACGTTTGTGAGTTATTTTTTGCTTCTCCATGTGCTTCTTTTCTTTTTGTCTTTCATTACATTGAGGACAATGCAATGTTTAAGCATGGGGGAGAGTTCTATACTTGCTACGTTGTCGAGGAGAAAAATAAAAAAAAATTGAAAAAAGCCAAAAATTTGAAAAAAAGGCAAAAATTGAAATCCTCGGATAGGTCGAAAACCCGAAAGGGCGGCCTAGGTAATAAGCAGGTGGCTTGGACCAGCATTAGGCTGAGATAATAATTGGTCAAGAGTGATGTGAGTATATTGTGAGCCCATCTATTGAAAAATGAAATGAGTGGCTTGGTGAAAACCCGAAAGGACGCCTTGGCAAAATGAGTGAAAAGAAGAAGAGTGATTTTAGGAATCATCATTTTACCTGGCGTGGTGACATAAGAAGATGTGATATAAGGAGGATTCGAGTATGTCACTCTGGGAGGCATAAGAAGATAGATGGGAGATTATGATTAGATTTTATTTACTCTATGGTGTTCGGGATAAGCTTGGGGGAAGTACTCTGCTTTCCTTTTGGCTTTGGTGTGTGGTGTTGATTATGTGTTGTGTATGTTGTGTTGTGCTTATTGTGTTGGTGCCTGGAGTTTATTGTTAGGTGTGATTCTTGGAGGGATTGATTTTTCTATGCTTCCTGAAACCTTGGGGATTGATTGAAGGAGTAGGTTTACTTTAGCTTACTCGAGGACGAGCAAGGTTTAAGCATGGGGATTTGATCGGCACTATTTTATAGTGTATATCTAGGAGTTTTACTGGTGTTTTAGGTGCCATTTGGATGGGTTTCGAGCACAATTGTGGAGTTGAGAGTTAGAGACTAGAAGTAAAGAAATCATGGGATTTACAGAGGTTTGAAGTACATTGAAGAGTAGAAGAACAATGGGTTGAATTCAAATTGTTAGTTCTCTTTACTCAGATGTCCAAATGGAGTGATTCTAATTCGAGGAGTTAGATCTTGAAGTCTACTGCAAGTCCTCAAAATATGAGCGCAATACGAGTTGGGAATCAAAAGTTATGGCATTTTTACTAAAGTATCGCAGAAGCTAAAGAAGACACCGTCACCGCACCCCGCGGTGTGATGACCGCACCCTGCGGAGAACCTTACAGAGAAGAGGCCGTGATTCTGGAGTACCACCGCACCCCGCGGTGGGTGTCACCGCACCCCGCGGTGGGTGTCACCGCACCCCGCGGTGGGTGTCACCGCACCCCGCGGTGGGTGTCACCGCACCCCGCGGTGAAGACGCGTTGAAGAGATATTTCCGAGTTTTATTTTATTTCCGAGACTTTGTTTCCAAGTTTGTTTATTTCTTTTCTTTATTTATGAATTATTTCCTTAGTATTTAAGTTAAGTTTAAGACTCTTTTAGATGATCTATTCTCTAACCCTAGTGGCCACCTTTCATCATTTTTCTCACAAACCCTAATGTAGAACTAAACCTCCATTATTGTACTTGACAGTTTGAAGCTAGCAATTGATTGGTTGTGAGTTTTCTACTCTTGTTCGTTTTCCTATCTAGTTGAATTAATTCTCTTGTGCTTGAATGTTTATTGATTTATGTTGATTTATCTAGACTGATCACCTAGGTTTATTGATATCTTCCTAATAGCTAGGACTTGTGATTCCGGGTTCGGGTTGCATATCTAGTAGCAAACACGATTTACATAAGCGGGTTGCGAGTGTTCATCGTTAGAGAGAGTTAATTGTATGTTATAGTAACGGGTTGTTTCTATTGCATGTATCTTGTTGAATCCTATTGCTTTATTGATTCTTGAAGGTTAGTAAAGGTTTGATTTAGTAATAAGTACTATTAGGGCTGGTAGAACTAATAGTTACCTAAGATTGGGATAAGAACAACTATATGAAAGATAAGAACTTGAGACTAATAGACAACAATGATCAACCATATCTCTTGTTGTGTGGATCTTTGTTAAGTGTGACGCTTTTCCCCATTATATTCACAACCTTTACTTGTTTACTTTCTTACTTGTTACTTGTTTACCAAGAAAACACGACAAACCCCCCCTAGTTCCTAGTTGGTGATTGCGAATTACAGAGATAGATAACCTGACTCCCTGTGGGATCGACCCTGACTTGCTTGCTATACTCTTTAGTAGGTATTTTAGGATTTCTTTGATTGGGTATACGACTTTAGCCCTGTCACTCCTTTAAGTCTTAATGAGCCTCATTTAAGTAGATGGGCCTGATATTCTAGTTTAGGAAAGTGGGACAATTTCCCCCTTCATTTTGCCCCTCGGGTTCGACAGAAACCGTAGGATCCGATAACTCCGGGTCATACCTCGAATCAGCATCCGGATTTGAATGATTTTCGTCTCGATTCTGTAGCACTCAGTCATCCATATGATGGACCTAAGCTACCTAAGCCGCCTCGTAATGCGTTGGCCCTTGCCTAACTTGTTTATGCTTGCTTATAGGTGTTCGGATTCGACTCCTATACTCCTATGTGGGTCGCTCGGATTCCGCGCCCGTGTGGCTCGTTACCACGAAAATACGTGCCTGACTACAAGTAGCTCGAGTTCGGCTCTCATGTCGGACTTACACTATTGGATCTTGCCTAGCGTGGGTCGCTCGGATTCGGCGCCCGTGTGGCTCGTTACCACGGTTATACATGCCTGACTACGAGTAACTCGAATTCGGCTCTCGTGCCGGACTTACACTGTTGGCTCTTGCCTAGCGTGGGTCGCTCGGATTCGGCGCCCGTGTGGCTCGTTACCACGAAAAAACATGCCTGACTACGAGTAGCTCGAATTCGGCTCTCGTGTCGGACTTACACTGCTGGCTCTTGCCTAGCGTGGGTCGCTCGGATTCGGCGCCCGTGTGGCTCATTACCACGGAAATACATGCCTGACTATGAGTAGCTCGAATTCGGATCTCGTGCCGGACTTACACTGTGTTGTGAAAGATCACCTTGTCATTCATATCCTGTAGCTTCCCGCTCTAATGCCCCTGCCCGCCATTACGTGGTAGAGTCCTTTCGTTCCAGTGTAAGCTTGTCGTCCATGCACTCCAACTTGTACGCTCTCATGCTCTGCCTTCTAGTCCAAGCTTGTCGTCCATGCACTCCAGCTTGTATGCTCTCATGCTCTGCCTTCTAGTCCAAGCTTGTCGTCCATGCACTCTAGCTAGCATTTTTCATTGCCCCTAGGCTGATAGAATGAACGAGGCGTCTCGTGCTATCATGATTTCCAAGCAGGTTGTGCTCGATGTCGCTACAGTCCGTAGGCTTTGTGTCTCCTAAGCTGACATAATAAATAGTGGTATCAGGCTATCAGCTTGTGCATCGAAAGTTAATAGAACGATGACATCTCTTGTCCTTGTGCCTTGTACGCATACTACTTCAAACAACTCAAATGATTATTTAGTAATTATAATACGGGGAAAAATGACTTAGCTCTTGCGTCATGTTCATGTCATTCTTCCGGTACCGGTGAAGAGACTCAACCTCCACAACCCATATTCGACTATAGCTTACAGTGCTACTTGTTCATCGCCGCTAATCTTGCTCAATTCATACGTCGTTTGAGACTCCAAAGAGGCGCTTGAACCTTGTACCTTGCAAAGACATGCTGAAAAAAACATATAGCGAAGCACTCCTAGACCATATTCACGCCACTTTTCTGAATCCAGTGAAACAGTGCAGCCCTTGCGACCCTTACTCGAGTAATCCACGCAATGCTACGAACCCAACATCGCTGGCGTTGCCCCATTCGGACTCCACTTGAGCCTCCAACGAGTCGCTCAAACCTGGACCCTTGCTAAGGCACATGTTGGAAATATATATAGCAAAGCACTCTTGAACCATGTTCGCGCGACCCGTCTGCTTCCAGCGAAAGAGTACAGCTTCTGCGGCCCGTATTCGATAAATCCTTACATCGACACAACTCCAGTTCCACTGATCCTGCCCCATTCGGATCTCATTTGAGCCATCAACTAGTGACTCAAAGTAGACTTAGTTGAAGCTCTAACAAACCCTAAGATTATCGCTTTCTTGACTTGCCCCGCCGCATTCTTTTTAAAACTCAACTTCATCTTGAACTGAAACTGCACTGATAAAGAATTTGATTTCACGTTAGCAAATAGGCTCTTTTTTTATTACTTGTGTCGATCCTAAAGGCTTTCTTCTTCACTGATTTTCTGATATAATGGTGGATCATGAACTCGACTTGGCAGATACTCGATGACTGCTTAGATAGGGTGGGGAAATCTTCCAATCCCACGATCACCGCCAAATCAGTCCGACATTTACAAGAATTGCTCGAAAGGTTATTTATCAAAACGAAACACCCAAAACATATATATGCGCACAATAATTTTAGTGATTCCATGACATAAGAAGATGATTGATCAGATGTGACGGTGGGAAATTAAAGAGGAGGAAAGATCAAACTTTGACGATTTGGAGGTGACGTAGCTGGATCGCATATTGTCAAAATTGGGATGTCCCGAAAACCAGAAGATCCTGCCGCTGAGTGAGGGCTCTTCCTTTCGATCTAAATTTGAAGATCTGTCACTGCTCGCGACGGATGCGTCAGCGGAGCGGTGGTGATAGTGGCGGAGCCGCTTCATGGCTGCAAATTAATTATCCATCCGAATTCGCCGCCGCCAATCTTGCGCTTCGGTTCATGGAAGATTCAAGCTTGTCGAAGGTGCATCCCGATAAGAGGAGACCAGCCGAACGATGCCGGTTGAGAAAAAAACAGTGATTGGATCTTCCGGGTATGTGGTTTGCCGCGTTGGAGTTACGATCGTCGTTTTCGACAGACGGCGCCTGGTAGCATGAACCACTAATATTTGTGATTGCCACGACGATGGATCTTCAATAAATAGAACACAGAGAAAAATCCCTACCTTCTAGTCGTGCTAAAATTCTCTTCTGTTCTAGGGTTTAGGGTAGGTATAAGTTATTAAATACTTCTCTCTTTTAAGTCTTAATGAGTTGAGCATGATCTTCTAGTTTAGGAAAGTGGGATAATTTCCTCCTTCAGTTGATATTAGAATTTATTAAACTTATTTTTTAAGAAATTATCTTAAATTGTAAAATGTTAGTTTTTAACATTACAAATAGATAAAATACTTGGTTAAATAATTAATTGGTGGCTGTAAATAAATAAATTAAATAATTTATTTTATTATGATTATTTAGAATATACGAGTAAATTTTTTTAGAATCGTATAAATAATCGTATATGGTGTAACCTTGATAATTGATTTATTTAGATTTAAATAAATCCAATTAGAAACCGAGACATGTACCGTTAAATTTTTGTTATTCAATTATAATTTATTTTTGTGTGAATTAGGTACGTCTTAAAATCGTCTTTAAAACATGAATCAAGTTTATTGGTCCAGAGCAACTTTCTTCAAAACGAACGAGTAAAAGTAGAAAGAGAAGTTGAGCTTAGAAAAATATCTCACATTTTTTTTGTTTATGGAAGATCTTCCATGTGCTCTGTTGCTCTACCATCTTGTATTGCTTTTTGTTGAGGAGAAGAAGTGGGATTTAGAAAAAAATTACCTCAACAAAAAGTTGAAAATGAAGTTGAACATAGAAAAATTCGGATCCCACGAGCACATACTTGACTTGATTCTTTAAAGTACTCTTGAGTTTGCTTTGTCCTAGATATCTTTCTTGAATTAGTATTTGCTTTGCTCACTTATCTGTAGAAGTTCTAGTCATACAACAATGTACACAAAACATTCTCATAATCTTCCAAAATAATGTTCTCACTTGCTCCTGGTTTGATTTGTGTGATTGAAGTTGTAAGTTAATACCACAGTGCCATCCATTCTTTTCAAAACAACATGTACCAACCATAGCTTGTCCATGTTACGGCGGATCCATGTGGAGACTAGTGGGGGCACTTAATTTTATTTTATTTTTATATATTTATATAGTTGTTTTTTATAAGTATATATATTTGTTGAATGTGACAATAAATTAGCATAGTGTAATTGACGGGTGTGTTAAGTGTTATACCATTTGAGGTTGAGGGTTCAAGTCTCACTCTTTCCATTCTCATTCTTATTTTTCACATCTTTATTATCAAACAAAAACCGTAATACTTCAACTTTTAATTAATCCCTTTAGAAATTCTTGGACTAGAGTGATTGTAAATCTTTTATGCCTACATTTCCCCCCAAAGAATTTAGTAAATTTCTCTCTTGTTATATATTTCTAAAGCCCCTTCAATCATGCAAATTGACCTTATTCAATCATGTAAATTGTTTCTGTTTTATATTTCTTTTCAATTAGCTTTTTAATTCAATATAATCGGATCATTAAAATACTAGTTACGTCTTATATTTGGGTCTAGACAATTAAAATAAATAAATTTATTGCACTATTCTAAGAATTATAAATTCATATTTTGAAAATAATTATGAGATTTGGATTAGAATTAAACCAATTTAGGAATTTAATTGAAAATTATGGTTTGTGATGTAATGATTTTAAAATCTAAAATATTACAAATTCGATGAAAATTAAGTGCATGATACCTCGACAAATATTATTATAATAACAAAATTGCGTAATATTTAGTATTTTATATTGTATTTAATTAAAAAAAACATTTGTGCCGCCACTCAATGAAAATCATGCGTACGTCCATGTACCTATTCCTCCAAATTCTTTTGTCCTCAACACCTTCACTTGTTTCCCCTCCTTGAACACCCAACCTGCTTTTTCTTCCTCCTAAACCATTCTTTCAACATTAATCAATGAGCTCAACACCACTTTATTGACACCATTTTCTCAATGATCTTGAATGGAATCTATCTCTGCAACTGTGAAAGATTCAGATGGAACACTAACATCCACCATCACAATTTCATTGCCTTGACTTGATCTTGCGTCTTCGTTTTCGTATAGAAAGATTCGCTCCCATAGTTGCTCAAGGGTCATCTCATAAAACGAAGATTTCTTCACTTGATCTTTGGGTGTAATTTGTTCCTTGATGAACATAAATGGACAATACCACTTTCCTACGATTACCAAGTTAGATTCTTGGAGAGAGAGGGGGAAGTTGAAGTCTGGAAGACGAGCACGAAGGCTTGAATCTAGACCCGAAGCTTCGTCAAGTGAGAAGCCATTGGGAGTTTCTGAATAGATACTCAAAATCACTCGTTCGGAGGAATAATGGAGAAGTCCATCTTTTATCAATAGATGTGGTTGAGAGTACTATCAGGTTGCCAGATTTTCGGTTCGTTGTGAGCTTGAACTGTTGATAGATATGTGCAGGGTCTAGTGGTCTTGGTTCAACATCCTTTACACTGCTGCAAAAGCAACGTGTGACCATGTCTTCCTCTTTAGAACTTGCATATGCTTCCCATGGAAATTTGAAATAACTGTTCCAGTTTCCCTTTTTTTTCCCTCTTCAAAACTAAATAGAGAATTTTAGAAACTTCTTTGTTCTGTTTTTCAAATTTTAGGGGACTACTAGGATATGATATGTGAAAGCGGAAAGAAGGAAGAAGATGAAGAAGATATGAAAACCTTACTTAATCTATTACTGAAGGAAGAAGAGAGTATAAATACAGAGAACTGTTGTAGAAGACAGCATAGAGAAGTAAATGCACATACAATCCCTAAACTAATAATAAAAGAGAAGCATGCACCTAGGGACAATAAGTACGGCTAACACAATTTACAACTTAACAATAAATGATAAAAACACAATAACCAACACTCCCCCTCAAGCTAGGAGATAGATATCCTTCATTCCCAGCTTGACATTTAGTTGTTGAAATCTTGAGAGATAGAGGCCTTTGGTCAGGACATCAGCAACTTGGTCTTCAGAAGGAATATAGGATATAAAGATTAATCCACTTTCAAGTTTCTCTTTGATGAAGTGACGATCAATCTCCACATGCTTAGTTTTGTGATGTTGGACAGGATTATGAGCAATGCTGATTGCAGACTTGTTGTCACACCTTAGAGTCATTGGTCATTCCCATTTCACCCTTAAGTCATTTAGGATGATCTGAACCCATAACATTTCACATATCCCTTGAGCAAGAGCTCTAAATTCAGATTCAACAGAGGATCTAGCAACCACATTCTGTTTCTTGCTTCTCCATATGACAAGATTTCCACCAATTAGGACACAATAACCATAGGTGGATCTCCTATCAGAAACAGACCCAACATAATCAACATCAGTAAATGCCTCAACAGTCAGTTTGTTCCCTCGCTTGAATAGAATTCCTTTCCCAGGGTTGCCTTTCAGATAGTGAAGAACCCTGTAGGTTGCTAACAAGTGGGATTCCCGAGGATCATGCATGAATTGGCTTATGACACTCACAGCATAAGCAATGTCTGGTCTGGTATGAGATAAGTAGATCAATTTTCCACAAAGTCTCTGATACATCTGTTTGTCCACACCTTCTTCATTATTTGCTTCTCCTAGCCTATGATTAGGGTCAATAGGTGTTGTGGCTGGTTTGCAAACACTCTTCCCAGTTTCCTTTAGAAGATCAGTAATATACTTCTGTTGGGATAGGAAAATGCCATGTGAGGAATGAGCAACTTCAATGCCAAGAAAGTACTTTAGGGTACCTAGGGATTTAATCTCAAATTCAGCTTCCAGTTTTCTCTTTAAGCTCTCCTTTTCCACATCATTGTCACCAGTGACAATTATGTCATCAACATATACTAGGAGAATAGTGACTCCCCCTGAAGCTGAATGCTTGATGAACAGGGTGTGATCACCTTGTCTTTGATGATAACCAGCTGTCTTCATTACTGCAGTAAACCTGCCAAACCAGGCCCTTGGCGATTGTTTACGGCCATAAAGGGCCTTCTTCAATCTACACACTTTAGTGACATCATCAGATTCAAAGCCAGGAGGCACTCTCATATAGATTTCTTCTTCTAATGTACCATGAAGAAAGGCATTTTTCACATCATACTGGAGCAGATTCCAATTGTAATGAGCAGCTAAGGAAATCAGAATCCTTACAGTGTTCATCTTTGCAACAGGTGCAAAGGTATCTTGATAATCAATACCATAGGTCTGAGTGAATCCTTTGGCCACCAGTCTGGCTTTGTGTCTCTCTAAAATCCCATCAGCTCTGTATTTGAGGGCAAAAATCCATCTGCAATCCACCACATTCTTACCAGTAGGCTTATCCACAATCTCCCAAGTCTGATTTTTCTCTAAAGCCAACATCTCTTCCTTCATGGCTTTCCTCCATTCTCTATGCTTTAATGCTTCTGAAACCGAGCTGGGAATGGGAGTTTGGTTGAGGTGCTTGATAAATCTCTGGTGAGAGGGTGAGAACCTATGTAAGGACACATGGTTGGCCAAAGGATAAAGAGGTCTCTTGGTGCATTCTCGAGGTTGTTTCCTTAGGGAAATGGGTTGTTCAAGCTCAGCAAGACTAGGATCATGGAGAGTTTGAGAGTCAAGGCTGTTGGATTCAGAATCATTACCTGGAGAGATGGCAGCATCAAGACCCAAGTCGGGGGTGACAGATTGGACTGGATGCTGAGTGGCCTTGTTTCTCCTGGAATAAACTTGAGGATATCTAGTAGGAGGATGTTCAATTGAGAGGTCTGGAGAGGGTACAAGGGTTAACTCACTCATGGTTGGTGAGGAGCCCACATTCAGTTCAGGGAAGCTGAGAAACTATGGGGTTGGAGCACTGTTGGAGATTAACTCTTGGGACTTGGGGTAGAAAGGAGTGTTTTCAGCAAAGGTGACATCCATGGAGATGTAGGATTTTCTAGATGAGGGGTCATAACACTTGTACCCTTTCTGAGTTGGGGAATACCCAAGAAACAGACATTTGATGGCTTTTGGATCAAGTTTCCCCCTTAATGGCTGAGGAACATGAACAAAGACAGTGCAGCCAAACAGTTTAGGCTCAAGGGTGGAGGCTTTCCAAGAGGGATAGAATTTTTTAAGGCATTCCAAGGGGCTTTTGTAGCTCAAGGTTTTTGTAGGAAGTCTGTTGATAAGATAGGTAGAGGTGAGGACAACATCTCCCCAAAAAGACTTAGGCACAGTGTTGGTAAAGAGCAAGGCACGAGTGACTTCCAGAATATGCCTATTTTTCCTTTCTGCAAGGCCATTTTGTTGAGGAGTATAAACACAAGAGGACTCATGAATGATACCTTTAGATTGAAGGAAAGATGACAAGGATTGATTGAAATAGTCCTTAGCATTGTCAGTTCTGATCCTTTGGATTTTGGTATCAAACTGAGTTAGGATCATGGAATGGAAGATGGGAAAAATTTGGCTAAAATCAGATTTGTTTTTGAGGAGATAAACCCACATGATTCTAGTACAATCATCAATTAGAGTCACAAACCACTTAGCACCTGAAATATTAGGTAAAGGAGATGGTCCCTATATATCACTATGAATGAGTTGAAATGGGTACAAAGATCTCCTATTACTAATAGGAAAAGGAACCTGGGTATGTTTAGCTAACTCACACACCTCACATTGAAACTGAGAAGTAACCAAATTGTGACATAACTCAGGGTACAAAAGTTTTAAGGTTTGAAGAGAGGGATGGCCAAGCCGACGATGGTGGAGCCAGAGATCTTCATTGGGGATAGCTGTGGAAGAAAAAGAGCATGGAGTGGGATTATCCTCAAGTTTCTCCAGTTGATAGAGGCCATCCTTTTCTTTAGCAAGTCTAATCCTCTTCCCCGTACTCTGGTCCTGTATAACACAAACAGAAGGAGTGAAGATAGCATGACAATTTTGGTCTTTTGTGAGTTTACTAATAGAGATCAAGTCTGTTGATAATTCAGGAACATGAAGCACATTTTTTAGATTTAATGTGGAAGAGAGAGGAATTGAGCCTTTTCCAGCAATTTTGGCTAGGGATCCATTTGCTGTCATTATGGTCTGGTTACTAGAGGGTTGATAATTATGGATTTGGCTAGAGGACTTGGTCATATGGTCAGAAGCACCCGAGTCAATGACCCATTTTGTGGAGGAAGGAACTCCAGAGGCATTAAAGCAAGAAGGTGAAGTGTTACCTTTCAAAGCAAGAGAGCATTGGCTAGAAGAAGTGTTACCAGTAGTCTTCTCCAGAGACATGAAGAATTTTCTGAATTTCTGGAGGTCAGCTGATGACAGTTCTCCACCATCATCTTCTCCTTGGACACCTTCAGTAGTCATGTTCACCCTGGGCCTAGGAGACAGGTTTCTGCTGTTGTTCCAGACCTTATCTGGAGGTTTCCCATGGAGTTTCCAGCACTTCTCTTGAACATGGCCAGATTTCTTGCAATGACTGCACCACCTATCATCTTTCTTCCCATTTTTAGTCATTAGAGCACTGCTCTCAGTAACACCTGGTTTAGGTTTAAGCATTACAGCTCTCCTACTTTCTTCATCTTTCACAATGAAGAATATTTCTTCATGAGTTGGAAGTTCTCCCCCTCGACCAAGGATCTGAACTCTGACTTGGTCATACTCAGAGTTCAGTCCAGCCAGGAACACATAAGCCCTGTGTTTGTCTTGGAACTTCTTCCATTTGGTGGCATCAGCATTGCACTCCATCTCCAACACTTGATACTGGTCAAACTCTTGCCAGAAGCTTTGAAGAAGATTCCCATACTCAGTGATGGTCTTTTCCCCTTGCTTGATGGAGTATGCCTTGACAGTAAGCTCAAATGTCAGAGCTTCATCCTTTGCTTTGGAGTAGGATCTACAGATGAAGTCCCACACATCCTTGGCTGTCTTCAAGAACATGCAGGAGACACTTACAGACGGCTCCATGGACTCCCAAAGCCATAACATAATCATGGAGTCTGTTTCTTCCCAAGAAGAAAACTCCTTGTTGTTAGGGACACTTTCTGTCAAGTGCTTCATCTTCCCTTTACCCTTGAGGTAGGTTTTAACTGCCTGAGACCAGATAAGATAGTTCTTCCCATTGAGTTTATAAGCAGACTGAAGGCTTTGAAACTCTTCTTTCTTCTTCGTGGAAGAATTCTCAGTATTGTCTATGGTTTTAGTCATGATAGACAAAAAAGGTAGCAATGAAGGCTACAAAGGAATGAAGGAAAGAAGCAGCAATGAAGGCTGCTAAGACAAAAAAAAAGATTAGAGCAACCGTGGCTCTGATACCATGAAAGCGGAAAGAAGGAAGAAGATGAAGAAGATATGAAAACCTTACTTAATCTATTACTGAAGGAAGAAGAGAGTATAAATACAGAGAACTGTTATAGAAGACAACAAAGAGAAGTAAATGCACATACAATCCCTAGACTAATAATAAAAGAGAAGCATGCACCTAGGGACAATAAGTACGGATAACACAATTTACAACTTAACAATAAATGATAAGAACACAATAACCAACAATATGTATTGAATCAATTATATTGATAAACATAGAAATATGAAAATGCTTCAAAATGAAAAACTAGAAACTCACGGGGTAACCAAACGAGCCCTTAATTAAATATTATTGGTGTAGTTTTAAGCTAGATTTTTGCAACATGAAACTATGTAAATGAAGATTCCATTATTACCTTGCATGACTTCCCTTTGGCTTGATTGCATAATAAATATTGGAAGACAACGGCTAATTGATGGCACAGATGAAATAGACTGGATCATATGACTCTTCTCTAATTGAAATATTGATCAGGTGACCGGGTCACTATCTCCTCTTGCTCAATTATTTTCTGATTTGATATGGTTTATCTGCTTCAAGAATCAAGACTAAGGTTATGTTTATTTCCAAGAATCATGAGGCCATAGTTTCGACCTACTGAGCTTGGAGATAGAGTAGATTCAGGTGAAGATCCTATAAGGAGTTATGCATATGGTCATAATGTGGTATATGGGTTTGCATTAGTATGGTCTTGGTTTGATTCTTTTAGAACTTTCACAATCATCTAGAAAATAGCCATCACCTGAACCCCAAAATCAAGCAAATCTCCTAATGTTTTCAGTTCCTCTTAACATACTAGTTTGTGGCTAATGTCGTTTTCCTCTGCCACCTTTCTTCTTCTGATTCTGCTTGCCCCCCTTTCTCTTCCCTTGGCTTTTCTTCCCTTTGTTGCCCATGGAAAGGCTACTGTCATCCTCCTTTCTCGAAGCAGGCTTCAACAAACGGTCTACATGCAGGCAACCATTTACAAAAGTCCCTTGGCTTGGCCTCAACCCCATTTCGACGGGCTTGCGCTTATCTACATGTCGCTTGCTGGTACTGCTTTCCCCAAGCAACGCCCCAAATCATCCAAGAGCAAGTCTCTGCATAATTAACATGTTGAGTTTGAAAACTCGGCTAGTCACTATGAAGATCAAGGGTGGTTGGTTTGGTTACCTCTTTCATCAATTTTTCTTCTCTTTGCTTCTGGTTCTTCATAGTAGGTCGTGCCACACTCAGGGGCAACCTCTGCTTCTTCAGAGCCTTAGCTTTAACAAAAAAACTAGTAAGCACACACTCGCTAATTCATTTCACTTTTTTTTCTCATCAATTTTTTTTTTTTACATTTTCAAATGATCAGTTGGAGAAATAAATCTACCTTGCCCCCAAGTTGTAACACCTTCTTATTCTCCAAATCCTTCTTCTCTTTCCATGTCAAACATGAAGAACCTACATAAATTAAGCTTAACAATCAACAAGCATAAAAAGGAACACTGGTCACTTGAAATACTAAAAATTAAAGGCATCAAAGCTGACAAAATCGGGATTATCTCCACAAAGCTTTTATTACAAAAATGAAAGGCAGAGTCAGCTCCATACTACTCTTTTATTTATATTTATTCCAAGATAGACTGATCAGATTGTATCTTTGTTTTTATGGCAGACTATACTGATCGGCATCTCCAACTAGTGTACGTTTTGATGTGCATGTAAATTCAACAGTTTAATAAAATTGCTTGCTCCAGATTCAACCAACTCAAGAAGGTCAAAATATAGAGAGAAATCATAATTATTTCTACATCAAACAACCCCAACATGTAATTCTACTGCAGTTTCTTTCTTGTGTTAAACTAGGACTTTTAACATTTAGGAGTGTGGTACAGTTAACATATTGACAGCATTAGTTAGATTGATAATCTGGCAGTATTCTACAACTGAAAATTATTCAGCATAGCCAAAGGTAAAAGGCCACAAGTGAACTATATGAACTGTCACACAATCTATACAGCAAACTTCAAATCTTACGGCAAATCAAGAGGAACCAGAAAGGAATTACCAAGATTTTCGATTTCCTTCCTTATTTTCCGAAAGTTCCATTCTTGCTCCTCTGCCTCCATTGGAGCTTTAGAACGTTCACCTCTACCAACTTGTTTATTTGGATGCATATTGTAGCATTTAAATAAACGTACTGCAGCGTGAAAACATATGAATTGGAAGATAAATACAAATCCAATTTAGTCGAGCTCGATCTACTCGGAACCCTAAAAACCGTTAGGCTACGACTATTGAAATAATAATTCCATTGATTATTTATTTCCTTAAGATATATTATGTATTGCCTTATGTCAATTATAGGATAGAATTATATTCCTTTTTTTGTTTAGGAAAGAGCAAGATTATAGCCCTAATCTTGCTCTTGACCGTTGTTTGTTTTCTTTGTATAAGGCTCCTTCATTGTAATCAATCAAATTACAGTAATACAATTCAGCCTTCTAAGGTTTCTTCATGGTATCAGCTTTTCTTCTTCATTAACACAACACTCTTCAATTTCTTTCTCCATGCCGGAAACAACTACAACCGAGCCATGGAAGGATTCCAACCACCCATTATTTCTCCACCACTCCGATCAACCGGGCACTGTCTTGGTGTCACAACAATTGGTGGAAGACAATTTTACTACTTGGCAAGAGTCTATGATGATGGCCTTAACCGTAAAGAACAAAGCCGGCTTCGTCACCGGATCTCTGCCTCGCCCTACGGACAAACCGAACGAGGAGCTTCAATGGGAACGATGCAATGTCCTCGTCAAAACTTGGCTCCTCGGATCCATGTCGAAGGAGATCTCTAAAAGTGTCATTCATTGCAAGGATGCTCGAGGTATTTGGCTCGAACTCTTTGAACGATTTTCTCAATCTAATATCGTCTCCCTTTTTAATGTCGAGAAGGCAATTCATGATTGCACCCAAGGGAATGATTCCGTAAGTGCATACTTCACCAAATTAAAATCTTTTTGGGATGAAAAAGACGCATTGGCTGGCTTTCCTCCATGTTCATGTGATGCTGCCGCATACATCAAGGTGTTTATTGCCAATCAAAAGACTATGCAATTTTTAATGGGGCTCAACCCTGATTTTGAGCAAGTTTGCAGCAGTATAATTGGCTTGGATCCCTTCCCTGAGCCTAATAAAGCATACTCGATGGTGCTCTGTCAAGAGCAGCAGGCGAAAATCTCTTCCGCCAAGCCTCCGCCGCCGGGTGATAGTTCCGCCTTTGCTGTCAAACAGGGCAAGGAGGAGACGGTTCCTGGTGGCACTAAGTACTGTGACAAATGTCACATGTCCAACCACTATACGAGGCAATGTCGCGCCCACCTCAAGTCCTCTTTTTGCAACAACAAGGGTCACACCGTCGACTACTGTAGGAAGAAGAAAAGGGCCACTGATGCAGGGAATTCGGGCAGCAGCGTTAATCTGGCTGATGCAGGGACACCTGCCACCGGGCTCGCCTTGCTCAACACTCCTGGCAGTGTCTCTCTCTCTCGTCTGCTGAGTACCACCAGGTGATGACACTCCTCAGCCGGCTGCACCCTTCTTCTGGACAGCAGCAGCCGCACACCTCTATATATAACTCCACTGCGAACCAAGTTGGTAATTCCTCAGCCTTCACTCACTTCTCAGGTAACCTCCATACACACTCGAACCCTTTAGTTCGTACTTCATGGATACTTGATAGCGGTGCTAGCGACCACATTACTTATACTACGAAATTTCTTGATTCTTATGAGATTGCGCCTAACCATTTTGTGCATCTTCCCGATGGTAAATCATACAAAGTTTCTCACATAGGATCCGTATCTTTTATGCCTCATCTCACCCTTAAACATGTGTTATGTGTTCCTGACTTTGCAGTGAATTTAATCTCCATTAGCAAACTGATTCATGACTCTTTTTATGCTACAATTTTCTTGAAAAATTTATGTATCATTCAGGACCTATGCATGGGGAAGACGATTGGGATGGGGTATGAGAATGATGGCTTGTTTTTCTTGCACACCAGACCGCAATCCGTCCTTTGCAATGTATCCACATCGGACTCCTTATGGCATCAACAAGTCGGTCATCCGTCTCATCAAGTATCTTCTTTAATTCCAGTTTTTAAAAATAAAATTGTTGTTGACAAAACTTGTTTAATTTGTCCTTTGGCAAAACAAACTCGGAATCCCTTTCCGCTTCATACTACTACTAGTTCGTCTTGTTTTGATCTTATTCACATGGATATTTGGGGAGGCTACCACGTTCCTTGTTTGAGTGGAGCTCGTTATTTTCTAACTATTGTGGATGATCACTCTAAGTTTACTTGGATTTATCTTATGAAAAGCAAAGCCAAGGCACACCCTCTTGTTATTCAATTTATTCAACTCTTCGAAAATCAGTTTTCCAAGTGCATCAAAGTTGTTCGTAGTGATAATGGTCCCGAATTTAAATGTTATGATTTCTATTCTTCTAAAGGCATTTTGCATCAAACTAGTTGCATCAATACACCTCAACAAAACGGTGTCGCCGAACGCCAACACCGCCATTTGTTGAATGTTGCTCGTGCACTTCTTTTTCAATCCCGCTTACCTAAGATTTTTTGGGTGACGCCATTCTTACCGCTACCTATTTAATAAACCGTTTACCAAGTCATCATTTACAAAACAAAATGCCTTTTGAAATACTTTTTTATAAACCACCTATTTATACTCATTTGCGTGTTTTTGGTTGTCGATGCTTTGCATCTACACACCCTCTACGCCCGAGCAAATTTGATGCTCGATTCGTCGAGTGTGTTTTCCTTGGTTACCCACCCGGTACTAAGGGTTACAAAGTTTACAACCTCGAAAGCAAGAAAATTTTAATCTCCCGCGATGTTGTTTTTCATGAAACCGAATTCCCGTTTTCCACTCGATCTTTTGAAACTATGCAAAGCACCGATCTTCCTCAACCGACTTCTCAACCCACTCCGGCCCTATATGATGATCCGTTGCCTCTCCCTACCACACCTACACTCACCACTCCGCTGCCACCCTCACAATCACCCTCCCAAACTACTCTACCTACGTCCACCGAACCCTTGCCACACTCACCCCCTACGTTAACTATACCACCCCAGGAACCAATGCCTACCACCACCTCTCCCATGCCTATGCCACCTGCTACTACCCCACATGACCAACCCATACCACATCCCCCCCATTACCTATCACACTGCTAACACCACCTACCACCACCATCCAACGACGCATCTCTCGTCCAACCAAACCATCCACACTTCTCCATGACTTCCATGTTGAGGCCACTCTACCCTCTTGTTCCTCTACCACATCGTCTTCCTCTCATCACATCATCTCTGGTACGCCCTCTCCTCTCGCTCATGTATTATCTTACGATAAGTTTTCTCCTTCATATAAACACTTTGTTTCTAACATAATGCTTGAGACGGAACCGATAAGCTTTACGCAGGCCAATCGTTCCATTGTATGGAGGGAGGCCATGGCCAAAGAACTCAAGGCCCTCGAGGACAACAAGACATGGAGTCTTGTTCCATTGCCACCCGACAAATGTCCCATTGGTTGTAAATGGGTGTACAAAATTAAGTATAACCCCGACGGGACCATTGACCGATACAAGGCACGCCTTGTTGCCAAAGGATACACTCAAATTGAGGGCATCGACTATTGCGAGACCTTTGCTCCCGTGGCCAAGTTGACAATTGTCCGTGTTCTACTTAGTATGGATGCCATTCATGGTTGGCCCTTGCACCAACTCAACATCAACAACGCCTTCCTCAATGGAGACCTAATGGAGGATGTCTACATACGGCTGCCCCCAGGTTTCCATGGTAGAGGTGAGACTCGAGTTTGTAAACTTCACAAGTCCTTGTACGGACTTAAACAAGCATCTCGCCAATGGTCCGTTAAGCTCACTATTGCCTTCACACAAGCCAGTTTTCATCACTCTTGGGCTGACTATTCCTTGTTCGTTCGACAACACGAAGGTACATTCACGGACCTCCTTGTTTATGTTGATGATGTTATTATTACCGGGACTAACTTGCATGTTATCGAAGACATCAAACTTTTTCTTGCAACCAAGTTCAAGCTCAAGGACATGGGACCTCTCAAATATTTTCTTGGACTCGAAGTTGCTCGATCAAAGAAGGGTATCGCCCTATGCCAACGCAAGTACGCCCTCGACATCCTCGATGACACCGGGTTCCTCGGAGCCAAACCGGCCAATGTTCCTCTCGATCAGAACCTAGCCCTCGGAGCTGCTGATGGTGACGCACTCCATGATCCTTCTATTTATCGGCGGTTGGTGGGTCGTCTCATTTACCTCACCATCACTCGCCCCGACCTTGTCTACGCTGTGCACATTCTTAGCCAATTCATGGCTGCCCCACGCCAGCCCCACCTAGACGCTGCTCACCAAGTGCTTCGGTACATCAAAGGGTCCCCGGGGCAAGGTATTTTCTTACCCTCGGTTGGCCGCCTTCACTTGACTGCCTATTGCGACGCCGATTGAGCACGATGCTGAGACACAAGGAGATCCACCACCGGTTATATTGTTTTCCTCGGAGGTGCTCCTATCTCATGGAAAACAAAGAAGCAAGACACCGTCTCCCGTTCTAGCGCGGAAGCTGAGTACCGCTCCATGGCGTCTGCTTGTTGTGAACTGACATGGCTGCGTACTCTCCTCAACGATCTTCGAGTGCCCCATCCGCAAGCTGCCACCTTATTTTGCGACAACAAGTCCGCCATCCACATAGGTTCCAACCCCGTTTTCCATGAACGCACTAAACATATCGAAATTGATTGTCATGTCATCCGGGAAAAGGTTCAACAAGGACACATTCAGACCTCCCATGTTGGATCCAAGGAGCAACCCGCCTACCTTTTTACGAAGCCTCTCGGACCAAGCCTATTCAAGTCACTCTTATCCAAGTTGAGTGTCATTAACCTACACTCTACTTGAAGGGGGAGTATTGAAATAATAATTCCATTGATTATTTATTTCCTTAAGATATATTATGTATTGCCTTATGTCAATTATAGGATAGAATTATATTCCTCTTTTTGTTTAGGAAAGAGCAAGATTATAGCCCTAATCTTGCTCTTGACCGTTGTTTGTTTTCTTTGTATAAGGCTCCTGTCTCCTTCATTGTATCAAACAAATTACAGTAATACAATTCAGCCTTCTAAGGTTTCTTCAACGACTACCAATCTAAATTGCATAAAAGCTATGAATTCTCCTTATAACACAACATGCAGTAGGTCATGTTGAATTAGAGGCAATTTAAAGATTGTTTCTATCCTTTCATCCCTTGTTACAGCATATCTTAACTAAATAATGTGTCTATTCCTAATTTCCAACTAAAACAATTAATTAAACAATAAAAGCAGTCAAACAAAAGCAAAATATCTTCACGAGTTAAACATCATAAATCTCAGTAGACAGTAGCTCACGAAATTATCTTCCAACTAGATTACCAGAAGTCTAGAACAATTAAACATACAAATCAACAAGAAAATTCATATATATTCAGAACTAGAGGTGAAAGTCACTCTATGAAATAAACCCACCAACGAAGAACTAATCCAGACGAAATTTTCTTGTAGTAAAATTGAGCCGAGCAATCTACACCAGAACTCCAAAAGTAGAAGAAAATAGAGCAGTACCTTTTGGGGCCAAGTAGGTAATCGTCGGTCGGGGTCGTGGCCTGGTTCGTGCCTGCGCGGTTGCGCCCTACCCTGGTTCAGTGGTTCGTGGTCGTGGCGGAGACTCGTGGTCGACGGTGGTGTAGAGTAGAGGTCGGCGCCTCGGCGGCCTTGGACTGGAGAATGGAGGTCGTGTGGTCGATGGGTATTAGGTAATGGGTATAGAGTATAGACGTATAGCGGTATAGTGTATTTTTTTCTTTTTTTAAAATATAAGAAAAAATTCAGTGGGGGCATTGGCCCCACCGGTCCCAAGGGGAGTCCGCCCCTGTTTTTTAATGTTATAAAGTTATTGGTTTTTTTTTTGATATGGTAAAAATTAGACTGGAAGCCACAGAAAGAACGGTTTTTCAGTCTATAATATCTTTGCGGATTAGAACTACAAGTTCTAAATTATCTCTAAAATCTTCCAAGGGACTTCGTTGGGCCAGCTTCGCAATGTAGTCAGAAACAACGTTAATTTCTCGGAAGACGTGACAAATCTGTACTGATAAAAACAGTTGTAAAACACAAAGGATATCAGAAATTAAGATTTTAATATCCCAAGGACAGTGCCAGATTTTGTTTATAACGTTTACAATTGTAAGGTTATCGCATTCAATGTGGATATTGTTAAAGCCTAATTCATAAGCTTTAAGCAATGCATTCTTGAAATCAATGATTTTTGTTTTTAATGGGGAGGATAATCCGCACTTTTCACCAAAGATAAATAAGGGTTCTCTTTTGCTATTTCTGAAAACATAGCCATAGCTAGATTCTCCACAAGTCTTAGTGGATCCATCCGTATTAATTTTTATAATGTTATATGGTGGTTTTTTCCACTTCTTCGTTGGTCGTCTTCTATTGTGATTGCTATTTTTTATAGTTGATCTGTACTAAAACAGTTAGGGTTCCATTTCTTCATTTGTTTCCAATTATGAATTTGGTTTTTAATGTAAATAGGAACATCCTTAATAGGGTCTATTTCATTGTTTGTTCTTCCAAAACTTTGTTGGTTTCTGTATAATCAAATTCCCCACCAGGAAGTCAGTAATTCTAAAAATTGTGATTTATCAGTTTTTTGTCGGATTTCCTCAACCAGTTCGTATGTTTTTTTTATTTCCAATGTTAACTGATCTGATAATCCCAAGAGTATGGAGATTAATTTTTTCAATGGTTTTCATAGTATGGTTATAGAGGAATAAGATATGATTTGTATCTTCAGTTTGTGCCCTATAGCGAATACAACCTAGAGGGAGTGCAACTCCTTTTTCAACTAGTCTTGCTTTTGTTGGAAGTCCATTTTTCATGATTTTCCAAAGAAAGTTTTTAACCTTTGGGTAAGTATCCAATTTCCATATCCAGGAAGAGTCATGGGATGTATATCGTTTATTGTCATTAATCATGTTCGATCATGGCGGATTTTGTAGAGAATCACCCGTTTTTATTGGCTTCCAATACATCATGTCATCAATGTTATTAATTGGGATTGGTATGGATGTGATTTGTTTAGCTATATCATTCGGTACATGTTGTTTAATATTTCTTTGTTCCATGTCTTATCTGGTAGAATGAATTCTGCAACCAAGACATCAATGTTCTGAATTTGTTGTGTGTTGATGATTTTGTTTAAGGGACTTTTAGACAACCATTTATCAGTCCATAATTATTGTGCTGCCATTTCCGAGTTGCCAAATGAGTCCCTTTTTGAAATCATCCAAGATTTCAACCATTTTGGACCATTGCCAAGAACATATGCCTCTTTTTTCATAGTGTAGAATGTGTTGTGTTTTTAGATATTTTTCACTAATAATTTTAACCCAGGAATTATGAGGTTCTGCTAGGATTTTCCATAGTAATTTGAGTTATAATACTTTATTCATGTCTTTCGATTTTCGTAGTCCTAGTCCTTCTTGTTGTGTAGGTTTACAAATTTTTTCTCATCCTATAAGGGATTTGTATGCGGGATCTTTGTTCCAGAAAAAAAAAGTTATTCAGTTTATCAAGTTCATTATGAGTATGTGTAAGAAGCATAAAGCTTTGCATTAGGTAATTTGGTCTAGAAACAAGATTGGCTTTAATCAGTGTTGTTCTTCCTGCTTGGGATAGAGAGTTGGTCTTCCATTTTATTAATTGTTTTTGTGTGCTAGTTAAGAGATCAACAAAGATATTTGATTTAACTCTACCATTAATGAAAGGACATCCCAAATATTTCTCAAGTGATGTCATGTTTGTGATTGTAAGAATACCTTGAATCGCTTATTTATTTGTTTGTTTGTTACTTTCTTTGTTATTTGAAAGACTGATTTATGAAAGTTCACTTTTTATCCAGAGATCTTGCAGTAATCATCCACAATATCTTTAATTTCTTTTTGAAAGGCTGATTTATGTAAAGTTATCGATGATTAAACTTATATTTAATTTATATGTAGATCAAAATTTGAAAACTACAAGTGTGACGCTTTTCCATCTTAAAGGTAATTTAGATTTACTATTAAAAATAGTTTTATGCCACTTAATTTGTGCACTCTATATTTATGATGGTAGAAGTATTTTTTATTTATGTTTTAGTAAATATTTTGTGTCAAAATTACTTTCAATTATGAGAAGCCGTTAAAGATTCACATATCGGTTCAAAATTTCAATACAATTATTTCGGTTCATGTTCAACCTTAGTTGCAATACCTATTCAGATTTACAAGGACTCAACTTACAATATCAAGCAAGGTACAGAACTTGCTGAATTGATTTCGAAGGCCAAACATATAATTTGAGATGAATCTGCGATGGTTAACAAATTTTGCTTTGAGGCATTAGATAAATTTTTAAGGGATGTGATGTGATCTTCAAATCCAAATAGCTTGAAGCAGCCTTTGGGAGGAAAAGTTGTGATATTTGGTGGAGATTTTAGACAAATATTGGTTGTGGTTCCTGGAGGAAGTAGACAAGATATTATTTATTCCAAAATAAATTCTTCATATTTGTAGAATTTATGCAAGGTTTTGAGATTGACGAGAAATATGAGGCTACAACATGGATGTACAAAATCAGAAGTTTTTGAAGCAAAAGAATTTTCAGAATGGGTATTAAAAGTTGGAGACGGTGATCAAGGTGGGGCAAATGACGGTGAAGCTACTATTGAGATTTATCTGATTTGTTGATAATTGAAGCTTCTGATCCAATTTCAACAATTGTGGAAGCTACATATCCTTCTATTCTACATATTGATGATCTCGCTCAGTATTATCGAGAGAGAGAGAGAGAGAGAGAGAGAGAGAGAGAGAGAGAGAGAGAGAGAGAGAGAGAGAGAGAGAGAGAGAGAGTTATTCTAGCACCCACACATGAGATTGTTAATAAAGTAAATGAACACATGTTGGCTCTACTGCCAGGGGATGAAAAAGTATATCTTAGCTCAGACAGTATTTGCAAAACAGATGAAAATGGCTTTGATGATGTCACTGTTTATTTAGTTGAATTCCTCAATGGCATCCGATCTTCTGGTGTATCAAGCCATGTGTTGAAGTTGAAGGTATGTTTTTCCATTATGCTACTCAGAAATATTGGCCAATCCGCAGGGCTATGTAATGATACCAGATTGATAGTCAATCGCCTTCAAAGTCATATTATAGATACCCAAATTAATTCTGAAAGCAATATTGGACACATAGTATGTATTCCATGCATGATACTTACACCATTAGACACTCGATACCCATTCACATTTCAAAGGAGGCAGTTCCCGATGATTGTTTATTTTGCCATGATCATCAACAAAAGTCAAGGACAATCACTCTCTCAAGTGGGTTTGTTTCTTCTAAAACTTGTTTTACTCATGAACAACTTTACATTGCATTTTCTATAGTTACGAGTAGGATTGGGTTGAAGGTCTTAATTGGTGATCGTCAAGGTTGTCCTCAGAATACGACTACATATGTTGTTTATAATGAGGTTTTTCAAAACATGACATGACTAGGTACGTCAGTACGTTAGATCTTGATAACATCAATTTGAAAGGAACAAGGTGTGGCGTCTAGTACCACGGCCAAAGAATAGAACTGTGATAGGCACAGAGTGGGTCTTCCGGAACAAGCTTGATGACCAAGGGCAAATCATAAGGAACAAAGCCAGATTAGTAGACAAAGGCTACAATCAACAAGAGGGCATAGACTATGATGAAACATTTGCTTCAGTTGCAAGGTTAGAAGCCATTCGGTTGTTGATTGCTTATGTCACTCATAATGGTTTTAAGCTACAACAAATAGATGTCAAGACAACCTTCCTCAATGGAATTCTCAAGGAAGAAGTCTACGTTGAGCAAACCCCTACTTTTGAAGATTATTGTCACCCAAATCACGAACACATCCTAGACAAGGCATTATATGGCTTGAAACAGGCTCCTAGAGCTTGGTATAAAGGGCTATCTCAATTCATTTTGTCTAATGGTTATGTACGTGGTGAGGTTGACAAGACTCTATTCCTTCTAAAGAAGGGAAACATACTCTAGTGGTACAAGTATATGTAGATGATATCATCTTTGGTTCCTCCAATCCCAGTCTAGTGAAGTAGTTCACCACCCTTATGGAGAGTGAATTCAGAATGAGCATGGTTGGTGAACTAACATTCTTCCTTGGACTTCAAGTGAAACAAGGAGAGGATGCAACCAAAGTACATCAAAGAAAGTACCTACTAGAATGTGTGAAGAAGTTTGGAATGGAAAGTTCTAAACTATTTGAAACTCTGATTTCTCCCAATACTTCACTTGGTAAATATGAGAAGGAGAAACAAGTGGATCAGACCCTTTATAGAGGCATCATAGGTTCGTTAGTCTATCTCATTGCTAGTAGACCTGACATTATGTTTAGTGTTTGCTTGTGTGTTAGGTTTCAGGCTAATCCTAGGGGACACACTTAAAGGCAGTGAAATGAATTTTGAGATACTGTAATGGGTCCAGTACTCTCAATATTTGGTACCCACGAGGCTGTGATGTACGTTTGGTGGGATACACTGATGTTGCAACAAAGTAGACCACAAGAGTACTTCAGGGATGGCTCAATTTTTGGGTCCATGTATGGTCTCTTGGGGTTCAAAGAAGCAACATTCAGTGGCGTTGTCTACCGCTGAGGCAGAGTATATAGCCGCTGCAGCTTGTTGTACACAACTCCTATGGCTTAAACAACAACTGAGTGACTATGGGATACTCTTTGGTAAGGTTCCTATACTATGTGATAACACGAGTGCTATAAACATATCGAAAGATCCGGTACAACATTCTCGCACTAAACATATTGAGATAAAACATCATTTCTTATGAGATTGTGTGGAGAAAGGTCTTGTGTCTATGGACTTTTGTAGGACAAATGATCAAATTGCGGACATCTTCACCAAGCCTCTCAATAGGGAACCCTTTGAGAAGTTACGTATGGAGCTTGGTATTATATCCTTAGATGTCTAAGTCATCTCAAGTACGTTACCCTCGATGATTGGTTAGAATTTGATATTAGTCCTAGGGGGAATTATAGAGATTGTATAGTCTGAAAGGCATAGATAAAATTGTCATTGTTTCATTTTGATGGTGCTAGACCCTGCATGTGTGTGTACATGTCCTTCACATGATTTCAAAATGAATTGACAATCTTTCATCATATAGATTGTGTGCATTGATTGGTACTTCTTCTATTTATCCCAAAAAAGGATCAACCTGATGTATTGAGCCTTCATTACAAGCCCAAATGATGGTTGATCCTATAGCCATCCTAGCCTATCATGTTTAAGTACCCCCTATGAGGCTATTGTTTGTCTTTCAAAACTGGGAATTACTTTATATGATCGACAAAATTGAAAATGTTGCATATATTATTTTTGTCATTGGTTCTTGTTGGTACTACTTCTGGTACACTACCCTCAGCCAAGGTCCACTATGTTCTAAAGGTAAGGTAAGGAAAACAATCAGAAATGGTCGCAAATGGCTAGAATTGAACAGAAAGTGTGCCAGCGTAGCACAAAGGCAGGCACTGGGTGTTGAGCGTCAGAATGGTAAAACAACTTTTTGGGGAAAAAGTAACAGTAAAATTTTGAAGTAGGGAGTGAACGTTGGAAGGGTGCAGGTGAACGTTGGGTAAAAGAGTTAAATTCAGAAGAGATTTACTGCAGAATCAGAAGGGGATATGACCGTTGAAGGAGCTATATTTAAGGGATTGTGATCTTAACGTCACGGTATTGTTCTCTCTCTCTCTCTCTCTCTCTGCATTTCCTCCTCCGAATACTCTTGCATACCCAATACTATTGCTCTCTTCCACCTGTCTACTCTCTCTTCAATCTTCTTACCCTCACACAAATTTCTCAAATGGCTACTGAATCAAACCCCTCAACTCCCAAAACTTCCGTCACCATAGACGGATCCGAAAGCCCACAAACCTTGACCAGAAAACTCAAATCTATGATGAGTGGTGAAGCTCTCACTCAAATTACAAAGTCTCTCACCAGAGCTTCTTAACACGACTCCATAAAAATCCATTACAACCCAATCTTCACCACAAAAGACCCCACCGCAAGAGCAGGAGGAGGTGCAGAGCCCTGGAGAGGATAAAATCACCGCCTTGGAACTGGTTGAAGAGAAGGAGGAGAAGGAGACACATGACATCTCCTTCGATACCGTAAAGGAGATAGGTGACGATGTCGTGCAAGGTCTCAAAATAGCAAAGGAGGATGAGGCGACGAGTGAGGACGCTGGTGATAAGAGCGGGGAGCAAAGGGCTTCTATGGCATCCGAACTGGCTAAGGATCTAGTCCCATTCCTAGATAAGGAGGAGGACACTCATAAGAAGGTGGTCAAGAGCAAATGGAAGAGGAGTCGAGCACCCTCTTCTGACAGAGATGTGTCAGAAGGTGGGGAGACGGCTCCCCTGGCAAGAGTGACTCGCTCTAAAAAGGCGAAGAAGGATGCCACCACCGAACCCCGACAGAGCACGAGGAGAATCGCCAAGAAGGCGCCTCCTGTAAAAACCCAAGAGGTAATCGACATGTTGGAGAGGGAGTTTAGCCGGAGTGTGGTGCTGCAGAAGGAGTTTCTGGAGGAGTTTGCCTTGGGTGAGGTGTTGGACTTGCTGATAAGGCAGAAATGAGAGAATATGTTCAAGGAAGAGGAGGTATATGATCCCGTGCTGGTATGAGAGTTTTACTCAACGCTGGTCATCGAGAACAAAAAGACGATGGTTAACAAGTCCTATACGCTGGAAGGCGAGACTTACAATTTCTCTAGCATAGAGCTGTGTAAGATTCTTGGGGTACCGCAAGCTGGCTATGCTGAACATCACAAGGGGTCGTGGTCGCAAGACTGTGATCAATTGAAAATGATCAAGACAATCTCTGAGGATGAGAACCCGCCATCGAAGGGAGAGGTACATTGCAACAAGATGAGGATATTACACAAGGTACTATACCACTTGGTGGTAAGTAACATGGTACCACAGGAGCAGAAGCGCAACTCATTGCACATCCTGGACTATTTGGTGTTAGGCCGAATGTTGAAGGGGAAGCAATCAACCTTCCAAGGTTGATGATGTTGCACATGTCTCATGCTAAGACAAGCCCCAAAGATGCGCTCCCGTACCCTGGTTTAGTAAAGCAAATATTGGCCTACCACGACATGTACTCGCCGCAGAAGGAAGTCAGAACTGGAAGAGTACTAGACGAGTCTACACTGAATAAGATGCGATTTCAGTTTGTGGATGGTCAATGGGAGAAGATGAAGGCTGTAAGGGTTAGAGAAGAACCCAAACAGGAAATTATTGAGGAGATGAGGATGAACGATGAGCTTCTTAAGGAGCTTATCAAGGAGATCCACGGTCTAAGGAAGGATGTGCAGTACGTCAGGGAAGGCATGACAGAGATACTATGACGCGCTGATGCAGAAGATTAGTTTACCAAACATGGACCCTTGTTTTCCTTACCTCTCATATCCCTCTTTACACTCATAGCTTATTATTTCAGATCTACTTTTGTTGCTTTTACCAAGTTTCAATCATGCTAGATGTCTTAAAATGAAAGCTGTTTTCTTTTTTTGTTATTCTGTGATGGACCTGTACGTGCCGACAGTTTTGGCACTTGAAATTTGAAATCAATGACAATATTATCTAGTATTTTGCAATGTTGTACTCTCTCTATTGTTTCTCCTAGTACCAACTTCTTTTTGATGATGCCAAAAGGGGGAATGTGATTGAGATGACTAACATAGGGGGAACATACAAAGTGCGATACGTTATTTTTTTGAGGAGGAACTATACTTGATATGTCTTTCATACTCAATTTTATGCTTAAATGTTATGGAGTTTGTCACCATCAAAATGGAGGAATTTGTTAGAATCTTAAGCATGGTGAACTTAAGAGTCCATGACCTCATCAATTTTTATGGTTACAAACCTCCAAGGATTAACGTGTGAACTAAGTGTTACAGGAACATAGTAAAGGATGCGTCGGAAGGTACTGAACGTTATCGAGATCAATAGAGTGATTGAGAGAATGTGAAGTATACACAGGAGAGAAGTCCTGGACACTGGAGCTAGGCAGCTGACACAATGGCTACATCTTGGTCAAACAAGAGACAAGTACAGTTGGCCTTGGAGCTCAACATGGCTTGGGAAGAACACCTAATGGAGACATTAGGTGATTCTGATCAAGGCAAAAGCGGAAGAAAACAAACCACAGCAATCTTGAGAAGAGAAGAAAGAAAGAGGACATGGATTGTATGGCGCAGACGCAGAAAAGCAGTCTTGTCCTTTTGTCGCTTTGGAAAAGTCTTGGAGCCTAAGGAGTATGGCCCAAGAAAGTGGAGCGAAGAACATACCATGTATGGAGGTCAGAAGCGACGAGGAAAGAGATACCTAGGAGGCTAGAGAAACAGCCCTAGGAGGTAGTGTCGGGTCTGTGGTACAGAACGATGGTTTGAGTTAGCGACTATATACACTAGTACAAAATAGTGATTTTAGCCCGAGCGTTTTTTTACATTTAGCCCGAATATAGAGCAAAATGGGTTCGGGCTCAGAGTGGTGTGATAATAGCTCAGATGTAAAATACACGCCTGAGCTAAAAAAATGGGACTTTTTAGCTCGGGTCTATACTGATCCGGGCTAGAAAGTCCTTTTTTTTTTTTTTATTAAAAAAAGAGGTATTTGAGCCCAGCTGTCTAAAGGTCTGGGCTAAAATTTCCCATTTTTTAATAAAAAAAATGGGTTGCACCACGACACTATGCAACCACCACCATCATGCCAAAAAATTATAAAGAATTTTATTGAGCATGCTGAACATTCAACCAATTTACAACAACAATGGAATGTTTTCCATTTATGTCATTGCAGCAAGCCATAGGTGGAAGCCACTCGGTTCAGACTGTAGAAGAATATTTAAAGGATACACAATGTTTAATGAGTGATTAGAGGGTCAAGCTTTTATACACTTGGAAATACTTTGTGCAGGCACGACCGATCATATGTTGTCTGCATCGCTTCCACTGATGTGAGCTTCCGACTTGCCCAGTAGCTACTATCATCTGGTCCCGACACCTTAAACCTGCTCAAACATAACAAAATGCATATCAAAATTTGCACTTTGTTTAGTAGAGTTATATAAAATATATTACATGCTCAAAAACATATTTCCCTTGTACATCTGGCTCCTCTCATGAGCAGTGTCCTAAAAAAATTAAACAAGCAACTAAACGCAAACAAGCTCTCTATATTTGATATATTTATCGGTGGTTGGAGAACATATTTCGAGGGTCCATGACCATGTCAGTTGAACTAAGAACAATAACGTTCAAGTAAATCAACATAAACATCTCACATATTCTTTACAATAACAGATAATCATGAAAGGGTGCATGGAAATATGCAAGATGTATCATGCTGACCTATAAAGGTTCAATTCACAACTTACCACATCTTGTTACCGAGTTCTAGAAGAAATTATTATTGTAAGAATAGTGACTAAAATAAGAATCTCAAAATGTTACAAGTAATGACCTATAACATGAAACAACAGAGATCCTAATCAAATGGATGGATTTACAATCTCTCAAGGACATATAAATAGAACCACAAGCAATTTTTTCAGTAGTAAGACGAGGAGAAATAAACAACCCTTGTTTGACAGAATTGATGGAGACACTTCTATTTCCATCACTTATACTCTCGATCTTCCTTTAGTCAATGAATTCCCATCACTTATACTCTTAGTCGAAATATGTGCACATACACGCACATACAAGTAAAAACTGATGCACTTTTCTAGAATGTGCACGAGTTTGTGCTTATATGTGCATGAATATTTGTTTGTCTTTGTTTAGTGAAAACTCATGCACATACATGCAAAAAACTTACTCCTGAAATGTGCACAAGTTTGTATTTCATTTGACTTTATATGAGCGAGTTAAAAAATGCACAGATTTTTGCCTGTATGTGCATGAAAATAAGTCTCTATGTGCATGATTTTTGTGTTGTATGTGCTAGCGAATAAAAAAAAATGCATGCGCATGTACCCGCCCGTATTTCCCCCAAAAAATACGCGCTTTTTCAAATAAAATTCACTCGTGCCGAATTATTGCGCTTTTTTGCCTTTTTTAATCTGGGCCTTTAGTTTCCTTGGATCAAATGGCCCATATTCATTCTTATTTCTCACCTAAGCTATCTTTCTCATCGGATCCACATCTATATATATATATATACTAAGCATGTGTGGTTAGGCTGACTTGTCAACAACTACCTTGTAATTGTACATATATATACTTCTAAATTGGACAAAAGTGAATCACATGAATCTCTAATAGTCCATGATAATAGAGATCTTTGGATTAACTCAAAAGGTCAAACTTAAAAAAAGCGTTTCATTCATAACATGGGAGTTAGCCTAACTATGCCAAACAATTTTAACTATTTAAGAATTTCTAATGTAACTAATTTTGATATCAATGAGTCATTCAAATGGCAATAGGAGTACATTAGTAGGCTATAGAAACATAAGCACGCAGTACTTGCAACAATAGGAGTATAGTAGTAGGTCAGATATCCAGTAATGACAGGTGAAAAAGATGGGGAGTTGTATTGAATTTTTAATGGGTAATAGAACAACAACAACAATCGACCCAATAAAGTCCCATCAACGGCAGGATCTGGGGGTCCAGATGTATGCACCCATACCCTAAAGTAATTCGAGAGGATGTTTCCTGATAGACCCAAAAGAGACTGACACACAAGCAGAAAAGCCAAAACCAAACCAAAGCAAAGAAACACTTCTTGTCCAAATCAATCCTTGTTGGATCGTTAGAGTTACGTCTGAAGGAACAAAAGCTTTGTTCCCACAGAAGATGCAGCGGATTAAAAACAGCAAGAAAGATCACGAACGAACTCACGATGTATAGTGGAAATCCTGATTAGCAAAACTAGCTTCTCAAGGAAAAACCACTACCTTCAAGCTTCCGCTTGAGAGGATTTTGAAGCGTGTACTTGTCTTATTGATTTCTTGTTCGATTACACTTGCATCCTGGACTTCGACCTCTAAACAACCAGCTAGACTCGAAGACTCTTCTACAACGATGAATCGAACTCAACCCTCAAAGACTTACACACACCTCACTTCTTTTCTTTCTCTTTTTCGTTCTCTCAGTTTTTCTTCGTTCAAAGCCGTACCTAAGAAATGAATCCTCACTTCACTTAAATACAACTCGGCTAAACCCTAATCATAACAAGATAGGATATTCTAAAATCGGATTACAAAAGATATGATTTTGTTGGAAGAATAATATCCCAACCGATTATATTAATTAAGGAATGAGTTCCTTAATTAATCCAATCGGAAGGATGTTCTTCTTCTCTCTCCAATTGCCTTATCTTAGGAAAGATTCCTAAGATAACACAATCGGGTTTTCTCTCTCCATATCTTCGCGCAATCCGGCTTGATCCTTGGAGCCGAAGTCTTCATCGTTTATCGCGTGTGCTTCTTGATTTGTTTCCTTAATTCAACACGCTAGATTTATTCTTTCCTTTTGCAACCTTGATCTGGTCCGTCACTTCAGTTCCTTGAGAGGTAACAAAGCACTTGACATGACTTTGTTCCCTCGGAGATCCTTTGCTATAAAGCTCCCTGGGATAACTTCCCTTGTCCCTGAAACACTTGGTACACATATTAGTTGAGTGTTGTTACCATCAAAACCTAAGGAATTCAACAAATTCCCCATTTTTGATGGTGACAAACACCCTTAACAAGAAAGCATATACCAACTAGAAAAAGACAAATATGACATGAAAGTTTATAGTTCCCCCTCAACTCAGTAATACGTTTTACCTGTTCTGTTCCCCCTCAACCAATGCTACCTGTCATATTCTCCCTTTTGGCATCATCAAAAACATCAGTAAAGAGTTAGAGAGGAAAAAGTCAAGGCCAGATAAACATAAACACCCCTGGTCATTAATTAAAAAAAAGAACTTAAAACATGCAAACACCGCCAAGAGAGACAAAACATCAAAACATAGTCAAAATGCCACATCGGGCACACAAATCAGATAACAAGAAAAACAACTAAGAGGGAGTAGATGGGCAAGGGAACAAAAGAGGGGTAAAGACAACAAGTAAGCGATCAGGCATCACTGTGACCAGCCGGTTGAGCCAATGCGTGATGAGAGATAAGCGCGCGTACATCTGCCATGAGACGTCTCACATCCTTGCAGAGACTTCTCACATCCCTCCCCAGAGACAAATTCTCGTTCAGTTCCCCCTCAGAGTTGTCGGCCTCAGAAACCTCCATTGCCTCAGAATCTTCTACTGCCTCAGAAGCTGCAGGGGCACTCTCAACCTTCACCCAACCTTCATTATCTTGAAGAACGAACTGCATCTTGTATAGGTTACTGGCGTCGAACGGGCGAGAGAAGATGCTCACGTCCTTCGACGGGTTGTACACTTTATGGTACTCAAGGATTTTCTTGACAACCCGTGGGAAGGGAAGATCGTGCTGGAGAGTGTTCCTGGCGTGGGCCATGTGCTGCATCAGAATCTTCGGCAGGCTAATGGGCTCCTTCTTCAGCATTAGGGACAGTAGGACAATGTCCAAGATTAGAAGCCGGTTTCTCTTCTGTCCCCTTGGCGTGATGTTGCTGATGAGGAAGTGGTACAACACTTTGTTGACAGCGGACATCTCTGAGATGTCGAGATCAGCACTCCCCTGAGGGTTCTCAATACCAGCAACAGCCAACACAGCCTTTGAGTAGGCAAAGTCCTTCGGCCACCTTCCTTTTAGGTATTCCCCATACCCTTCATGTGGAACGCCCAGAGCAACACCAAGCTCAATGCTTGAGAACATGTGGACCTGCCCTTCCATCTTGTAACTCCCCAGAACAGCATGGGGACGAACTTCCATCGCGTAGGTAGAGTAGAACTCCCTTAGCATCACCTCATCCATCTCCTCTTCCTCCACAAACAGATTGCTCCATTTTTGGGTCTCCAACAGATCATGCACCCCTTCCAGATGGTTCTCCAGTAAGAACTCATGGACGACTCACAACTCCTTGACCACCGACTTGTGGCTCATGTCTTTGACATCATCAGCCGCCACCTTTCCCTTGGCTTTGGCCGGCTGACGACGTTGGCTTTGACGGATAGGAGCGGCAGACACCTTGGCTTTCTTTGCTTTGTTCCCTGAGAGAGGTACTGACTCCTCATCGGAGCTGACCGTTATCGCCTTCTCATACTTCCTCTGAGAGCGTGTCTTCCGCTTGGAGGAGCAGGCAGTCTTCACCCTTCCAGAAGTCTTAGGAGCCTTTGGGGGCTCCTCCTCATCAACTTCCTCAACCAGTTCCTTGTTGAGGTCCCGCACAACCGACTGAATCTTCTCCTTCACAGCAAAGTACTCCTCAGCTGTGACCGGGGTCTCTTGACGGGGCATCTCCTCCATCTCCTCATCAATGGGGTCGGGATGGGTTGGAGAGGAATGGACCTCCTCTATTTCAGTAGAGGAGATGGCGGTTGGGACGGCTGAAGAGGTTTTGGGGTTAGGGTTTTGTGGAGCGGGGTCTGTGTTTGGGGCTACGAAGGGGACCATGACGAGTTGGTCCTGGGTTGGTGATGGTGGAGGGGTAATAGTGGTGGTTGCTGGAGTGGTGGAGGTGGAAGGTAGGTTTGAGTTGGAGGCCATTTCTGTGAGAGAGGGAGAGTTCTGGGAAGACGAGAGACAGAGAGGAAGGGAGAGATTGCTTGAGGAAGATAAGGAAACAGTGAGGAGGAGACTTACCCGGAGACTCCAATTTATAATCTTCACCGAATCTTCTAGTGTTTCCAAAGATAAATTCAAATCTTTTCAGTTTCCAACAGATAACAATTGCAATCTTTCAACTTCCCAAAATAAGATCAGAATCTCGTCCAAATCCGACTTAGCCAGCCGAATTACCCTTCCCAACTTCTTTCCATCAAATCAGCCCTAAATGCTCAACACGGCCCAACACAGACTTCCATCATTACACTCTACAAACACACGTCACCTCAACCTGCAAGTCATAGAAGCCGAATTGTTTTCCCGCCAAACCAAAAAGTAGTAGGGTGTGATGCTGGGGGTTAGTTACCAGAGAGGGTACAAAAGACCATCACACCAAAATATATGATATTTGCGATTGATTTTTACACCATGCCTGAGGGGTCTCCAGTTGTGGACGATAAGAGGGGCTCATAGGAGACTTCAAACATGGCGGTCTAGGTAAGCTGTAGAATCAATTATCATTTGGGCTTATGATGAGGGAACAAAACATCAAGTTGATTCTTTTGGGTTGAAATAAAGCTGAATCATGTGACAAGTGATGACATAGAAATCATGCATGACATTCAGTACATCAAGGAAGTAGAAGCACATATTCAAGTCGAATGTTTAATTAATACCCAAGGAAGAGAATGCATATCAAGACATGAAAGTTCATCTTTCACAATTTACCACGTAATCTAGCCAATCATCGAGGGAACACAACAAATAGACATGTAGTTAGGGGAACAAACCAGGCTTCGTATGGAACTGAATGTAGAGTTCCCCAACAGGTGTCCTAATGAGAAAACTGGCGTTTGATCCTTTGATCCACAAGTTTCCCTGTATGCCAATCTTTCTCGACACAATGATGTCTTTCCTAGATGTACATGGTACCTGAGTATTCAAACAAGGAACAATTTAGTCATTAAGTCCTTATCCACATATCCGTTTCCTTTATCTTTGTCACCAGACACTTGAGTCTCGAACATTCCTGCAGAAGTGAGGTGAGACTCGCTTCGTTCCCTGTCAAGTAACTGACCCTTGTACGAATGAAATATCGGGAACTTTCCTCACTTTATTCTGCACAGAAAGAGTTAGTTCTTGTGAACCCAGACAAGCTTATGCTTTCTGGGCACAGGAGCAACATATCTAATCTTAGGAGGTTCAGCATTCATTTGCTCTCTAGTAGTGCGAGCAATCTCCTCATTGTGTTGCTTCAGAAGGCACTCTTGCTTGTAGTGACCAGAGTGTCCGCAATACCAATAGACCCTATGGCACTTCAGATCTGCATACTTGCTCTTTCCAGGCCAAATTGTTTTGTTAGCAATCCTTGAATGAAAATCAATATTATTGGACTTACTGCTTTGAGATTGCTTCAACCAGATAGCGTGAGCCTTCTGTCCATGATACCAAGCCTTGCCCTCCTCAGTCGAGTTTGAACAGTCTTTGCCTTTGTTCCCTCCGGAAAACTGTCCCCTTTTTTCTTTTACAGGCTGTTTTCCTTCGACTTTGGAGCCTTTTTGCTTGGTTCCATTGACAGGAAGTTTGGGTTGATAGTCAATCCCAAAGCGAGACACTTCCTTTGACTCAGTCTTCTTTTCATTCTTGGCTGCAACAAAGACAATGCCTTTTGGCTTGTCCTTCTGTTCCTCACTGAGTTTTGTTAGATCACTAGAAAGTTTTGCATTTCCTAGTTTCAACATTAATGACTCAGCCTCGAGTGAGGAGACAATGGACTCCAGAGACACAATCTTTTCAGTGAGTTTAGGACACTCAGAGCAAGAGTTTGAAGAGGAGGATGAACCTTTCTCAAGTCTGAGCACTTTGTCTGCCCAACCCTGATTTTCTTCGATCAAACCTGAGATCGATTCATCTTTCTCTTCGATTTGCTCACTGAAAAGACTATTCTCATGAACAAGTTTCTTAATGAGAGATATCAAGCTTTCTTTAGATTTGTTTTTTAAGCTTGATAAGAGATCAGATTCAGTTACCTCATCGTTGAGTAGATCTCCCTTTGATTCATTGGGAACTTCAATGGCCATCAGGCATACATCCCTGGAGTGTGACAAGTCTTCGTCGTCTGAGTCTGAGTCTCCCCAGGTGGCAACCATTGCCTGCTTCCCTTCATTTGCTGGAGGCATTCCTGCCTTTTTCTTGAAGCAGTTTCTGGCCATATGTCCCTTGTTCTGACAGTGGTAGCACACCACATCTTTTAGGTCTCTATTCCCTTCGGAGGAACTCGACGAATCCTTGTTCCGAGACCAAATCTTCCTCATGGCTCTTGTGATGAGCGCAACATCTTCATCACCATCTTCATCTTCATCTTCGACTTGGGACAAGTCAAATGCCCTTTCCACCTTTAAGGCAATGCTCTTCGCCTTCTCCTCTCCATTCTTGTTCAGCTTGTGATTATAGACGGAGGCGTTGCTTTCCAGCTTAGCAACAACCTCTTCCATGGTAAGAGTCTTGACATCTGTCTGAGAGTAGAGAGCAAGAGCAATGGCATCCCACTGAGAGCTGAGGCCTTGCATGAAGTGGTGAGTCAGTTTCCAGTCTGGCATTGCTTCACCAATGAACTGAAGCTGACCAATTAGCCCATGAAATCTGGAGTAGTACTCCTGAATGTGTTCATCTTTTCCCTGAGAGACTTGGTCGTACTCCTTTATCAGAGAGAGAATCATGTTCTTCTTGGCATCTTCATTTCCTTGATGAAGGCGTTTCAAGGCATCCCAGATCTCCTTGGCAGTCTTATAGCTCATGATTTTCTTGAGATCGGAGGGAAGAAAAGCCATGTGAAGGATCTTCTTAGCCCTGTTGTTCTTCTCCAACTTCTTTCAGTCATCATCGGTGTAGTCGACCTTTGGCTTTGTCTCTTCTTTCTCATTTTTGATATCCAAAGGTCCGACTTCAATGACTCTCCAGATCTGTCCATCTAGGGAACAAATATGAGACTCAATTTGTTCAACCCACCAGTCATACTCACCGGCCTTCAGAATTGGTGGCTTCCAGAATGAATCACCGATTGCATTGCTTGACGACGACATCTTTCCTGCAAATTCTGTAACGAAAACAATCTAGAGCACCAGGCTCTGATACCAATTGTTGGATCGTTAGAGTTACGTCTGAAGGAACAAAAGCTTTGTTCCCACAGAAGATGCAGCGGATTAAAAACAGCAAGAAAGATAGCGAACGAACTCACGATGTATAGTGGAAACCCTGATTAGCAAAACTAGCTTCTCAAGGAAAAACCACTACCTTCAAGCTTCCGCTTGAGAGGATTTTGAAGCGTGTACTTGTCTTATTGATTTCTTGTTCGATTACACTTGCATCCTGGACTTCGACCTCTAAACAACCAGCTAGATTCGAAGACTCTTCTACAACGATGAATCGAACTCAACCCTCAAAGACTTACACACACCTCACTTCTTTTCTTTCTCTTTTTCGTTCTCTCAGTTTTTCGTCGTTCAAAGCCGTACCTAAGAAATGAATCCTCACTTCACTTAAATACAACTCGGATAAACCCTAATCATAACAAGATAGGATATTCTAAAATCGGATTACAAAAGATATGATTTTGTTGGAAGAATAATAGCCCAACCGATTATATTAATTAAGGAATGAGTTCCTTAATTAATCCAATCGGAAGGATGTTCTTCTTCTCTCTCCAATTGCCTTATCTTAGGAAAGATTCCTAAGATAACACAATCGGGTTTTCTATCTCCATATCTTCGCGCAATCCGGCTTGATCCTTGGAGCCGAAGTCTTCATCCTTTACCGCATGTGCTTCTTGATTTGTTTCCTTAATTCAACACGCTGGATTTCTTCTTTCCTTTTGCAGCCTTGATCTGGTCCGTCACTTCAGTTCCTTGAGAGGTAACAAAGCACTTGACATGACTTTGTTCCCTCGGAGATCCTTTGCTGCAAAGATCCCTGGGATAACTTCCCTTGTCCCTGAAACACTTGGTACACATATTAGTTGAGTGTTTGTTATCATCAAAACCTAAGGAATTCAACAAATTCCCCCTTTTTGATGGTGATAAACACCCTTAACAAGAAAGCATATACCAACTAGAAAAAGACAAATATGACATGAAAGTTTGTAGTTCCCCCTCAACTCAGTAATATTTTACCTGTTCTGTTCCCCCTCAACCAATGCTACCTGTCAATCCTCTACCCTAATCTTTTCCCTCCAAAGCTTTATGTTCTGAGCCATGTCCTCTGTCAGTGTCAGGAGAGTCAGATCATGCTTAACTACCTCTTTCCAGCTCTTTTTCGGTCGACCTCTACCTCGACGAAACTCGCTGAACAATAACCCTTCACATCTACGCACTGGTGCATCAGGCTGCCTTCTCTGCACATGCCCAAACCATCGGAGTCTAGATTCGTGCAACTTGTCTCTAACGTCTGCCACTCCAATCCTCTCTCTAATTGATTCATTTCGAATCCTGTCCAACCGGGTATGTCCGCACATCCAGCGTAGCATCCTCATCTTTGCCACCATCAGCTTCTGTTCTTGATCTTTTCTCATCGGCCAACACTCTGCACCGTACAATAACGCCGGCCTAACTACGACCTTGTAGAACTTACCCTTTAGTTTGAGTGGCACTTTCTTATCGGATAAAACGCCTGATGCGCCTCTCCATTTTTGCTAGCTCATCTGTATTCTGTGCTTAATATCTGCATCTATACCACCGTCGCTTTGTATAAAAGACCCCAAATACTTGAAATTCTCCTTCTTCGGGACGACCTCCCCACCAAGCTGCACTTCTGCCCCCGTGACATCGCCTCCACCAAAGGTGAACTCAACATACTCTGATTTAGTCCTACTCAACTTAAAGCCCTTGGACTCGAGCTTCTCCCTCCAAAGTTCTAGCTTACTGTTGACCCCATTCATAGTCTCATCCACTAGCACAATGTCGTCTGCAAACAACATGCACCACGGTACCTCACCCTGTATTGTCCCTGATAGCACATCCAACACTACAGTAAATAGGAACGGGCTTAATACCGACCCTTGGTGCAAACCGACGTCGACCCGAAAGTACTTCGTGTCTCCTCCTGGGGTACACACGCTGGTCAAAGCACCCTCGTACATGTCTTTTTAATGGGTAATGACAAGAAAAAATCAACATCAAGGGCAGCAAAGAAAGCAAGCGGTTGCAAATCGAGCTGCAGATGAGCTAAGTGATTGAAAGTTTGAAACCCTGCAAGGCAAGTCCAATTCTCCATCTTCCTATGGAATATTGACATCACCACATGTATTGTAAAGAGATCTTAGAAGGATAGTCAGGACTCGAGAGGTTTAGATTTTCAGGATTATAGGAATCTAGATTTATGCTTTGTGTTATAGCAAGCCAAAGTTAAATTTGAGTGTACTGAAGTGAGTGATTGTATAATGTATAGAAATATTCAATCACCATCCCCTTCAAAAGAAACCTTGTGCTTAGCTACTGAAATTCACTAACAAAACAGGTACCAATAAAATCACAAACCAAGGAATGAAAACAACATGAATAAACAATAACAATAAAAAGAGAGAAAAGTTATTTACCAATGGCCCATGTTAAAGATAAGTACATCACATAATTTGGGGATGTTGACCCAATCATCTGCTGGAACATCAACATCTACTACTGCTCTATATTTGCCTTCCAACCCATCTTCATTAGACTGCTTCGGTTGACACCTAAATTTTAATTTCACAACAACAAATTCAGGCAACTCTACAACAACTTTTATTCTCTTTGTTAAGAAAAACCTAGCAAAAGAGTGGCGTTTGGTTGAAAGGTTTGTAAAGTAAGAAATAATGTTTGTTTGCACATCAAATTTAAACAAAATAACTAATCTTACATTCCTAGCAAAACTCAATTCTCGAGCTAAACCTACCCCAAGTCCTTAACTAACCAAACAAATTACAGCCAAATGCCCAAATGATCACAAAATATTCATGCAATTTTCTTAAGAAAAACTTAACAAAAGAGTGGCATTTGGTTGACAGGTTTGGAAAGCAAGAAATAATGTTTGTTTGCACATCAAAATTAAATTAAATAACTGATTTTACATTCCTAGCAAAATTCAATTCTTGAGCTAAACCCACCCCAATTCTTGAACTAACCAAACAAATTACAACCAAACGCCCAATTGATCACAACAATACAGCAGAACCTGGATCAGAATGCATACTAGTATTTAGCAAGCAAAATCGTGCGATGATACGCGACAGTGACATTGAATCGAGAAAAGTAACCACCTCTCCACACGCCTCTCCTCTTCCACTTCTTCGCCGTAGGATCCGCCGACCTCAAAGAAACCCCGCCACAAAATTCTCATTCAAAGAGTCCCCAACAAACCCTATATTCTTGTTCCTCATCATGCTCAGAAATCTAAGCACGTAGTACTTGCAACGATCACAAAATTAGTTAATTAGAATTTTTTCAATATGTGTTTCATTACGGAGCAAAGAGATCACAAAATCTGAATTACTTGTACAAATCGAAACAATGCAATATGACAAAACATAAGCACGCGGTACTTGCAACAATCACAAAATCTGATTTTGTGGAATCAATCAACCAATACACATCCTAGAGCAACGCAAATTCGTTTAAGAAACAATGAAATGCAAAATCAGCGAAGGATGTAATTACCTTGGGAGCCCTAATTTGGTTTGGTTCAGCAACACGAACGTCAGAGCACGGTTTAGGTTCAACACGACGAACTGAAGCATGAGAAGAGCACCAAATTTGGGGCTACAATAGACGATTAAAGTTCACCATTTGGGGCTAGAACAGACAAACAACGGTTTCCACATCCTCACTAACACATCAAGCACGAGATTATGTCCTTTGACAAAGAAACCGAGCACAAAATTTTGAGGTAGAGACCAAAAACACAGATCGAGGATGGAGTGAAATAGCTAGGGAGAGGAGTAGCGCATTGGAGGTGGAGGCATGACCCTAAACTAATATCGATCTTAGGGCGTGTTTAAGGATGGAGTTGTTTTTGCTTCATTTAAAAGTTAAAAAAAATCGTTTTAACTCGGACGTGTGAACAACCGCAATATATAATTGAGTCTGAATTAATTAAACAGCCCAGATTTGAACCATTTGGATATGTTCGGCCTCTATTCATATGAGGGGAATAAAATTTCAAACTTAATAGCTCGGATATTGACATTAAAAACACGCCCGGACTATTTTCTTATATTGTTCAAATTGCAATGTATCATTTAGCCCGAGCGTTCCGTCATATATCCGGGCTAGTTTCTTATCCCAAAAAACAAAACGTAGTTCTGCAATCTTTAGTGACATATTGGCCCAGCCTATTTTCTCACGGGGTAAAAGATCATTTATGTACTAGTGATAAGGGGTGGAATCGCCCTATGTAAAAGTTAGTTCACTTGAAAGAGAGTGAACCAAAGAGAGCGAGAAGCTCAGGGAGAAGAGAGTTCAAGTGTTACTTGATCATAGAGATTGATAGCAAGGTACGAGTGAGAGAGTGAGTAGATAATAAGTGGGAATCTTCTAGTCCACGTCTTGGTCGCCTTTCGTAATTGCGCAAGAAATTAATAAGATAAGTACACTTGTTCTAATCCCTACAAGCGAGAAGCTTGGGGTAGTGGTTTTTCTCTAATTAATTAGTTGGTTAATTAGAGTTTCCACTCTAAGTACTTGTGTTGCATCTATCGTTATATCCTTTGCATTAGCTTTACATTTCCGTTGCATTCTCCGTGAAAGTCCTAGACCATCTTAACAGAACACTAACTGATCCAACAATATTGTAAGCATTAATTTTTGTATCTTGGAACTTCTTTAGGTTTGTGAATATCTTTACAATAACAGATGATAGTCTTATTTTGTAAAAAGTCATACATAACACAGAGAACTACACTAGTTATTTCATAATGAAGTAACTTGGTATTGTTATGCCAGGGCCTCGGATTAGCAATTGGGGCTTCTTTATTGGACCTAAAGAGGGAAACAACTCTAGCATCAGTAATTGCGATGGCTTTTATATATGTTGGTCGGTGGCTACTTTGTAAAGGTAAGCCCCTAATTATATAAATCGTAGTAAAGCTTATATATAAAGACAAAGTCTTAATTTGAATATATGTGATGGTGCAGAGTGTTCCAGTATTCATATGTTGGTTGCGTTATCTCTCCTTCAACCATCATACCTACAGACTTCTACTCAAAATACAACATGAAGACATAACTCCAGCGATAAATGGGGTCAAGTTTGATAGTGGAGTCATAGAGGTTGGTGCGTTGGTAGCAATGGCCTTTGGCTACTGTTTATTGGCGTACATGTTCCTGAGGGGAATGAAGCTACATGCGTAAACTTGAACATCCCAACTTAGATGATATGCTCGTTTCACTCATTCACAAAGTGTTTTCTTGATCACAAGACATGCTAACAAACAATATAAGATGATTATTATGCATTCTAAGGCTGTAAATCCCATTCATGTGAAACTCTGAGATATTTTTTCCATCAATCTCGTGATTTATGTTCAGAGAATTCCGGTAGGCTTCAAGCACTATATCAAGGATGTCAATAATTTGAAATGGGATGTTTTTCTCAACATTTTCGGAACGTGATACTAACTCTCTCCACCTCTTAATTTCCTAAACAATCCAATGGATTCCTCCTCTCTTTTCATTTCTCTCTTCTTCCTAGTAACTCATTCTTTAATAGATCATCCTCGATCCTCTCTTTCAATTTCTTTTCTAATTATTATAAATGCTCTAATGTTTTCAAATGATTAAAATTGAGTTGTATTAATAAAAAACGGCGACAAACCGCGCACTCCCAATTTTTCAACCTCGCACTCCATCCTGGGCGGCAATAGGTGCCGCCCATAGAGCACTAAAAAAAACCGGTCTGATACCTGGACGACAATATGTACAGTCCAGACAAACCGGGTTTTCGAAAACCCGGTTTAGAAGCTGGGCTGCACATATTGCCGCCCACATTTTGTTTTTCTTATCGAACCCGGTTTAGGAATTTTTTTATTTTTTAAAATAAAATTAGATTTTTTTATCGAACCCGGTTTTAATTGTGGGCGGCAATAATTGCCGCCCACAATTAATTTCAAATTTTGAATGTGGGCGGCAATTATTGCCGCCCAAAATTTATTTCAAAATTTGAACGTGGGCGGCACCTATTGCCACCCATCTTTGACAGGAAAAAAAATCCGATCTCGGCGGTATTTAGGGCCGCCGAGCTCGTCTTCTCCGAGGGAGATTCAGAAATCCGGCGAAATTTTTTGAAGAGAAAAAAGAGTTGAAAGGGACATGGCGGATTCCGGCGAAATGATATCCATGGACGATATATAGGCGGTGGTTGATAAGGAGGAAAGAGAGATGGTGGCGGCGGGAGAGCTCGGCGGCAGCGACGATCCACTGAACTCGACGACGGACTCGACGGCGGCGTCATTCCGGCTTTGTTTTACTGGCGGGTGTAGGGTGAGTAGTCGGGGCAGAGGAGACTCGTCGGGGCGGAGCAGAGTCGACGCAGCGGAGGGATCTGGGCTGCACGAGGTGCCGCCTAGATCCGGGGACGAGGGGGGTTCTGGGCTGCACGAGGTGCCGCCCAGGACCGGGGACGAGGGGGTTTCTGGGCTGCACGAGGTGCCGCCCAGATTGCCGGCGAACATCGAGGTTTCCGGAGACGGCGCGGTGGTTTTGGGGGAGGAGGATAGATTGCCGGCTAGGACCGAGGAGGTGGATATCGGGGCGGACAATGCTTTCGACGTGGCTTTAGCGGTTGCTATGGAGGCGTTGGATGATTTGGCGGAAAATCCCGTTCGTCAAAAGCGGAAATATGAACGGAGGTCGACCGAAAAGGTATGTTTTTCTCATTAGTTTTAATTTGTTAAATCTAATTTATTTAATAAATTTTTTACTGTAATTGTAGACTTGTAAAGTTAGTTTTTATTGTATTTAATCATAATTAAAAATGACAATATAGGTAATAGGCTCAATTTTGTTTTTAAATAAGATTAAATATATTGCCGTAATGAAAATGAAAATATTTAATATATTGATTTTATAAGAAAATAATTGTCTTTAACAATTGTTAAGGTATATGTAACTAGGATGTATTGGGTAAAATGAAAATAGTTATATTTCTTGTGGCAAAATAGGATGTATTGGGTAAAATCAAACGGTCGGATCGAGACAGTCGCCCTACTACTGCATCTGCTCGCAAGAGGAGGGTTGTGGGTGTATCCCATGACACGGAGGTGCTTAGTGAGGACGATGTTGGTCCCGTCCGTTCAGATGAGGTCGTGGTTATGGATGACCCACCTCAGGAGGACTTTACTATCTCTGAGGATCCGGACTTTACTACCGGCCCACCAGAGCAGGATCCACCAGAGCAGCAACCATCTCAGGAGGACCCACCTCAGCATCAGCCACCTCAGCAGGACCCACCTCAGCAGGACCCACCTCCGCCTGAGCCAGCTCAGCAGGACCCACCTCCGTCTGAGCCAGCTCAGCAGGACCCACCTCCGTCTGAGCCAGCTCAACAGTTTCCTTCTGTGTTGAGGAACTTTGATACGCACATTACGGAGCTGATATGGAGGAAGGCGTTATTGTACCCTCCAGAGGACGTTGTTAGGACTGTGAGGGTTCAGACACGCCCTACACAGTTTGCGTTTTGGAGGGATCGTATTCCCAGAGGGGTCCCTGAGGAGGGTTCCTGGTTTTGGATTGCTCAGCAGACGGGGTTGACCGGTTTGCTTGATTTTCAGTTCGGCAATGCTGATCACACCCTCGATTCAGCGTTCGTTGAGCGATGGCATCCAGAGACGAACACCTTCCACTTTCCCTTCGGTGAGATAGGTCCTATGCTACATGACATTATAATGATTCTAGGGCTGTCGATTGAGGGATTTGAGGTGACGTCACCATGGACCGGTCAGGATACCGAGCTGGCGGAGTGTGAGGCATTGTTTGGTTATCTCTTTGGTATTGATTCAGAGTACAATTTAGATGAGGATGATGCTGACATGGTCTGTGACCTTAGGAAGGGTTGGGTCAAGCAATTTCAATTAGGGAGGCATGTGTTAAGGATGATTGAGGAGGGTGCATACCCAGAGGATATAGTGGCTGGTTTCTTATGGCACACCATGTCGGCTAGTATTTTCGTTGACAAGTCGACCAACGAGCTGAGGACTACGTTACTACCTCTTTTTTGTGGATTGGGAGCGTGTCGTTCATACCGCTTGAGGCACTGGGGTTCTAGCTCTCCTTTTTAGAAACCTAGGAGAGGCTTCTCGACGCGGAGCTACACAGTTGGCCGGTTGCACACGTCTCTTAGAGGTAGACCTTTATTATAGTTCGATTGTAATTTAAATAATTAATATACTGTGTTTAATTATTTATAACTAATGGCTTTCTTCCTCCATATGCAGGTTTGGATTTGGACGTACTTTGTATACTTCCCGGGCAACCCTAACCTCAAGGAAGGTGCGGACAACGGCCTTCGACGCGCTGCACGATATTGCATTGGCCGTACCCCTGTCCGTTTAAGTCGCAACCAGTTACACTATAGACGGATACTGGATGAGTATAGGCCAGAGGATACGTATTCTTATTCCATTTTAATATACTATAAGATTGGCTTAATGAATTAATTTATGTTTTGTATTTTGGGGTTAATTGCAGATACGGTGGATGCCGTATGAGGGTCTTGATTTCCGAGGTGCTCACAGGGCCTCCACGTATCGAGGGACTATTTGTTTTCTCGGTGTAGAGGAGCCATACATGCCGGATAGGCTTATCCAACAGTTCGGTTATCGACAAAGCAGGCCCCTTGATATCATAGAGCCTCGGGTTGCAGTGCGTCCTCATGATTTTAGGGGGACGAGGCGATACCAATTGTACTTTGACCCGCATTGGCATAGGTGGGACCAACTTGAGCATCATCTTTGCCCCTACATCTTCAGGAGTCCTCTTGCCACGGTGGCTTGGGATGTCCACGACGCGTACCTGGACTGGTATCTACAGGTGTCGCATCCTTACGTGAGTCCGAATGCGCCAGTCCAACCTCGTATTTGTAGAGGCCCACCTCCGGCTATCAACTTGCAAAGGGTATGTTTTTTGTCCCATTTTATTCTTATTAATTATTTTAGGGAAGTCTATGTATTTAAAATGTTTGTTTTCATTTGCAGCGTGTGGCGATGGGCAAGGCCTTTCTTCAGGAGGTTATAGAGGCAGGTGGTTTAGGGTGTTTGCGACACTTTCAACATATATATGACATACTTGCCAGTGACATCATCCATGTAGCTCCTCCGCTTGTACGAGCATCACAGATGTCTTCCCAGCCCTCTAGTGCAGGCGATACTATATTTGATATGGAGAAGGCCGAATCATCTAGGATGGCAGAAGAGAGTACAGCAGCTCAGCAGGCAGCGTCTCAACCTATGCCGATGGATCCTCTAGATTGGGCATCGGGCATGGATTCGGGTTTAGGTGTGTCCTTGGGTAGTGATTCTGAGACTTTATGTGTGTCGTTGGATAGTGATTCTGAGACTGAGAATTTGTAAACTATTTATTTCTAGTTTGACTTCTTTGTTCATCCATATTGGTTTTTTTAGATTTTCGTTCGGTTATTTCTATGACAAATCGATGATCAATTACGTCATTTTTTGGGGTATATGTTACTATGACTTCTTTGTTTATACAATATTGATTTTTGTAGATTTTTGTTCTGTTATTTTCGTCCAAACTCGATAATAGATTACTTCATTAAAACCATGAAATATAATACATTATTACAAATCCACACGATTACATCCAAATAACTACAGGATTGAGTTGGTGTCATTGCGTTGTGCATATTATCCTGTTGACCGCCTGTTGAATCGTAAAGGAGGGTGAGCCTACAATGACCAAGGTCGTCCCCATCGAACCTTCTAATTTGGCCCTTTTTTCTGGCAGAGTCACATAAATACTTGAAATCCACAAACCCCGGTTCAATTTCAAGTATTTATGTGATGCTGCCAGGAAAAGGGCCAAATTAGAAGGTTCGATGGGGACGACCTTGGTCATTGTAGGCTCACCCTCCTTTAGGATTCTTCAGGCCGTCAACAGGATAATAGCCATCAGGCAATGACTCCAACTCAATGTTGTAACAATAACATTATTCATACATTTGAAGACTTATTTAATAACTAACAGCAATAATGTTATTATTACAACATTGAGTTGGTGTCATTGTCTTGTGTCCATTATACTCTTGACCGAGTCAAGAGTTCTAAAGAAGGATGAGCATTCGATGACCAGGTCAAACATGCTCATATGCTCTTTCTCCTAGCTGCATCGCAGAAAAACTTGGAATCTTCAAATTTCGAAATTTGAAGATTGCATGTTTTTATGCGCAGCAGTTAGGAAAAAGAGAAGATCAGCATGTTCGACTTGGTCATCGAATGCTCATCCTTCTTTAGAACTCTTGACTCGGTCAAGAGTATAATGGACACAAGACAATGACACCAACTCAATACTGTAATAATAGCATATGAAACTACAATTGACGACTTCTCTACTAAAAAAACATAGTTATAACTTATTTTGTTATATCATAACCCCGATAACGTATCTTCGTCTTTAACTTCCAGTTTGAATCTGAAAGGGTCTTGCACAGCTTCTGAAGCTTATCTCTTTCACGCACCAATTCTCTGATAATCTTGGCAGCATTGTCATCGTATGGTGGATCAACCCACCTGAAGCTACGACAACCTCTCATTTCCCCATCCCGCTCCATTGGGATACAATCCTTGCATGCGAGGTACCTTCTTTTATAGTGAATTGGCCTATCGCAAGTGTACAAAACGATTGGGAAATTGCATTGGCACATTGAACCCAGCGCCAATGAACTGTTGGACGTGCTGGACGACGAAGCCATACTACCCCACGATCTTTATTTCTTGGATCTGAATAATGTTACCGAAAGTGAAATTTGTTGATCTTGAGGAGGGTATTTCTTCAATACCGAACTTGAATGGCTACTTGGGTGGGTGTGGAAGTGATGAAACCAACAATGGTATTTATAGGCATTATGGGCGACACATGGTACAGCCCAAATAACTATTATGGGCGGCACATGGTGCAGCCCAAATAATTATTATGGGCGGCACATGGTGCAGCCCACACAGATGATTATATCACACATCTGGACAGCACCTGGTGCAGCCCACACATAACTAATATGGGCGGTACATAGTGCATCCCACACTATTATATTGTATCCTTCGTATGATTATAACATATGATTATAACATATGGTTACAACATATGATTATATCATATAGTTATAACATATGATTGTATCCTATAGTTATAACATATGATTGTATCGTGTCGTTATAACATATGATTATATCATATCGTTATAATCTATGATTATATCACATGATTATATCCTATTTATACGCATCGTTATATAACATATGATTATATCCTATAGTTATAACATATGATTGTATCGTATCGTTATAACATATGATTGTATTGTATCGTTATAACATATGATTATATCATATCGTTATAACCTATGATTATAACCTATGATTATATCACATGATTATATCCTATTTATATCGCATTGTTATATAACATATGATTATATCCTATAGCTATAACATATGATTGTATCATATCGTTATAACATTAGATTGTATCGTATCGTTATAACATATGATTATATCATATCGTTATAACCTATGATTATAACCTATGATTATATCATATAGTTATATCACATGATTATAACCTATGATTATATCATATAGTTATATCATATAGTTATATCACATGATTATATCCTATTTATATCGTATAGTTATAACATATGATTATATCATATAGTTATATCACATGATTATATCCTTTTTATATCGTATAATTATATAACATATGTTATATCGTATAGTTATATAACATATGATTATATCACATGATTATATCCTATTTATATCGTATCGTTATAACATATGATTATATCATATAGTTATATAACATATGATTATAACCTATGATTATATCATATAGTTATATCACATGATTATATCCTATTTATATCGTATAGTTATATAACATATGTTATATCGTATTGTTATAACCTATGATTATATCCTATAGTTATATAACATATGATTACAACATATTATTATATCATATAGTTATAACATAATGTTATATCCTGTAGTTATATAATATATGATTGTATCATATCGTTATAACATATGATTATATCGTATCGTTATAACATATGATTGTATCATATCGTTATAACATATGATTATATCGTATCGTTATAATATATGATTGTATCGTATCGAAAATACCCTCTTGGAAGGCACCTAGTGCAACACAAAGGGGTACACAAACTCAACCAACAGTCCCATCTCACAAGTACCCTCATGGGCGGCACCTAGTGCAGCCCAAAGGTACCCTTTTGGATGGCACTTGTTGTCGCCCACGTAAACCACCTTGGGATGCACTATGTGCCGCCCAAAACGGTCATACCTATATATACACAACGAACTCACTCATTCACACAATTCCCACTCCATAACTTTTCATAAACTTCTCGTGTGTTCTATTTGTTGTAATGACGCATTTGGTTCTCAACGTTTACCAAAATGGGCAAATCACCTACAATCGAATGATACGCCAATGAAGTGGGATGGACATGTTTTTCCATGGCTACGAAGGTGGAGAGGTCCGCATGTTGTGTATGAGGGATGTCTCGCCTGGAGAGGGGGGGTTATCTTTAGGTTACTTGTTCATGGCGTTATTTTACAATCCAACAACTGGGGTTCGCCCTGGTCGGATTTTTTACTTTCCACCGGGTGTGGATCCTCCCCGACTCCGTGAGGTGGTAGATGAGGAACACGTAGCTAAAATTATAGCTCTTTACAGACCTGGTGTTCCAGTCACCCTTTACACCGAGGCTGCACACCCGCAACGTCATATCCTGGGTCTTTTAGAAGATCCAGAATCTGAGGTGGACAACGGTAGCTCTGATGAGAATTAGATAGCTTTTTATGATTCATGTTCAACTAGTGTATGCTTTAACATTTATGTGTGCGTGTATTTGTTAATGATTCTCAAGTGATATTATTGTCTCGTATTGCATTTTCCCGAATCAACAACAATTCGAATAAAAACAAGCGATTATAAACACAATATACGATCAATCTCAATCAAACTTTCCCACAAAAGGAAATACAATGACATATATAGAGTCAATTACAATACAAAAAGCCTAGGTAAGTATGTCGGGTCGCCCTTGTTCCGCTCGCTCCTCTACATAATTCTTGAACCTATCCTTAAAGCGCCCATGACTATCCCATCCATCAACACTTGGGTCCTTGTAAATGAGCCACTGCCTCGGAGGCGGTGGAATTGGACAACGATCATCAACAAGCCAAATCTGTAAATATAAACAATAAAATTATAACAATTTATGAAAGAATAAGTAAATACCAGAGAGTAGCGCTCCACGTACCGGTACGTAATGGTCTCTCTTGCCTACATGTGTTATCTCATAAACCTTTGTCGGAGGCTCAGCACCCGGGGGCCCCCACAATGGAAGACATGTGTGCGGTCCAAACCATGATAAGACAACAACCGCCACTTGGTGTTCCGTGGCAAACACCAAACCAGTAATAGGCATTATACACCAGAAGTTCATTGTGCACGGTGAATCAATATAGTTCAATCTCCTAACAAATGCTTCCACCGTCAACTCTTCCTCCCCAAGCATCGCTATGTAGTTGGCTCGATGTGTCTGGACGTGCTTCGAAAGCTCTAACCGGACATCAACGTACTCCTCTTCTCGGCGACCTAGTAAAACGGCAAGGGAATGAAACCCGCAATGACCATCGCCTTTGACAATTTGTACACTAGAAATGTATGCGAGCATGAAATGATCAATATTCTCACGTTCCCAGTTGAAGCCGAGATACTTGAACGACTTGTTTGAAGCCGATTTGGACTTGTTTGAAGCAGATTTGGACTTTGCAGGTTTAGTGGCACTCCCCTTTGTTGTTGAGACTCCACTGTGAGGTCTTCCGCTAGAAGGACATCCTTTCGATCCTACAGACGATTTTGATCCCACAGACGATTTCACATTGGTTGTCTCTTTCTCTGCATCCGCATCCTCCTCTTCCACTCCCAGCTCCTCATCCATATTCTTCATATTCTGCTTCTCCTTCATCTTCTTACTCTTGGCATCCACATGCTCGTCCCAACCCATATTTATTTTGGTGCCGGTCTTTCTCGCATTCATCCTAGGCCTCCCCTTCTTGGTCTCACCACATGGCGGGTCTTCAATCTGGCACGATGTAGGGTCATCAATCTCACGCCACTTTTCCGCCATCTTCTTCAACCTAAATCCATCAACTTTCCCATAAAAGAACTCTTCAAAGAAGTCCTGCACTGTGACATTATCCGCTGTGATTGCAACACCATCATCGACATCAAGATCCTTAGCATCCACCCCTTCCCATCTGATCTGCTTCCAGAAAATATCAACTTCTTCAGGCACTAACGGGTAACCCGTCTCCACATAGACCTTAATTGTGTGTGGGCAAGGCAGGCCTAGTGTGGACTTCCACCAAAAATCATCACATTTGTCCCCAATTTTACCCTCCTTTGCTAACACAGCTTGGGAATACAACATTCTCAAGCATTTCTCAGAGCACTTTTCAAGGATACGCTTGAAGAAGACCTTAACCCACTCAGGGCCATTTACTATCTCCATGGGAAAGGCAGTGCAGTTCTTGGTCATCTCAAATCGGATCTTTCGATGCTGATCAACAAACATGTTGTCGATGTGTTGCACAATTGTGTCGAATCCTCCAACGTATGTCTCAATCATGTCCTTAAGCATAGAGTGCTGATCCTCAACCCTGAAAATAATATAATCGTTTACAATTTACTAAATGAATTTTAAAACCCAATTTGATTGCAAATGTTTGTATGAAAGTTACTTGTTTGATGTTCTTGTGGCAAAATGGAGAACATCATCGCACCATGCCGCAACTAGCTTTTCCTTATGGAGATTAAACCAAGTTTCCTCGACATATCTCACAAGGCCTTCATTCCATTTCTCCTTAAAGTGAGCAAGTCGCTCTCCATACTCCTCCTTTGTGTGAGACCTCATCACCCGATGAACACTTCCCGAGAATTTCTTCTCGTCAATGTTCATCGACTTAGCATATGCCTTCACAATACGGTCTACATGGACCTGACACAAATGATGCCGAACCTTCAGAAACACCTTATCGGCAGCCTTGATCAGTCCTAGCTCTCGATCAGACATGATGCATACGGGACTTTCCCCCCCGAACAACCACTTCAATCGTGTCAATGCCCATGCATAGTGGCTTGCCGTCTCCCTTTCCATGAACGCAAGAGCAATGCAATATGTGAAGTTGGTGCAAGTAAACCCAACAATCTGGAACAGTGGCATACCGTACCTATAAATGCAACACAAAAAATACTTCAAACCCGCCCAAAATACAATTATCTACTCATAATACTAAAACGAGTAAGGTTTACCTGTTGGTTTTGTACGTCGAATCCATGATGACGACATTAGGGAACATGCACAACAAATGTCGAGCGTCTGGATGAGAAACAAAAAAGCACGACAATACCTCCTTCCCATCTTCCCTCGTTTTAGTAGCGGTGTCCAACAAATAGCCTTTGTCCTTCAAAAACCCCAATGACCATTGTGTCACATTCAGATTGCCCAGGGATTTCAACCTCTCCTTAGCCCTAACAGTGTACACTTGCCTCCTCGATACCGTTGAACCCGTATATTCATTCCTAAGCTGTGTAGAAATAACCTTGGGTCTTGCACCCGCCGCAGTATCAATCGTCACTTTTCTACGCTGCTCCTTCGTAAGTCGGGAAGCAAATGCATGGCCAATCAAGGTGGTCGAAAGCATATGGTTATGACATCCTCTAGCAATCGATATGGTCCACCCAAGATCTCTAATAGCATTTCCTTCCCTAAAAATACCATGCAACAAAAAGGGACAACCCTTCTTCTTTGACCTAGCTTTATTCACTCGTATCGGACTGACCTTTTTACCATTGACTAACTTCTTTTTCTTGCCGGACCTAGGTAACCCGGATCTCTCACAATGAAATATAAACTTTCTAGACTTTGATGATTTAGTAGTGATCACCATAAAAACACTACAACCGACCTTTTGCACCCACTCCCTCAATCCCTCCATACTCGGAAATATCTCATTAGTAGTAAAATGGGATGAGAAGTCGATTGCTATAAATTCATCATCACTAGAATCACCCTATTTATATACAAAAATTAGTACATTAGAGACTAATTAATAATTAAATTTATACAAATTAATAATTAAATTTAAACAAATTAATATAAAAAAATTATGCATTATTTCTAAACATTCAACATTTCAAAGACTTAGTACAGTTAATATCTAATCATTTTATACCAAAAAAAAATATTATGTACCCTGAAGTACTGAGGAGAAATCAGCGACTGGAAATCATCCTCATCATCTAGAGACGTGGGCGCGCTCGAAGACGACTTCGACAACCCCCTCCAACAAGGATCGCTTGACGACGACATATATATAGCCGGAAAATTACAATGGGTTTGAAGTTTTTTTTTCGTTGTATTTTAATGGTGGTACAACTACTATTACATCTCTCATATATATAGCCGGCCACATGACCGTTAAGACTGAAACGGGTTAATTCTGGGCGGCACTATGTGCAGCCCAAATTGACCGTTAAATTTCAATCGTACACTCCCTAGGCTGCACATAGTGCCGTCCAGAAATCCGGTTCAGTGAACCGGTTTAGTGGACGGCACATATTGCCGCCCACTAAACCGCCCACTAAACCGGTTCACTGAACCGGATTATTTAAAAATCAAATTAAATCATACTTTAAAAAAAAAAAATTGAACCCATCTTGGACGGCACCTAGTGCAGCCCAAGAAAATTGGGTTTTCTAGACTGCAATACGTGTCGCCCAAGAGAGAGTGCGAGGTTGAAAAAAAAAGAGTGCGCAGTTTTTCGGCCATAAAAAATTGAGATCTAAGTTCTACCGAAGGGGAAAGGAATGGGTATAAATTGGTGGATGTGGTAAATGGTTTGTATTAGTTGCTCGCCTCTTGCAGCGGTGTAGTAGAACATAGAGTTGGGAGAAGAAAGATGGAAGGGTTGTGGGTTGTATGTTAATTTTGTTGATTTAAAAAATTAGCAGGGACAATTTTGGAGAGATTTAGATTTATCGGTTTTTAATAATTACCAGTTTAGTAATAGACAACATGAGACGCCTTTAGGTATTAATAATTAGATTATGGAATGAGCAAGATGGTCACGGAACACCTCCAAATGTTGTACACTGAGGAGCAGTCGAGTGAGGGTCATGTTGACGTGCCAAGAGGGCGATTTCCGATGCTTGACTTGAGTGATGTTGAGCACCTTGGGCGGCCGTTCTCGGTTTGTGAAATTAAAGCGGCTATTGATAGTATGGGGGCGCTCAAGGCACCGGGTCCGGACATATTTCACGCGGTGTTTTACCAAAAGAACTGGGCCACGATTCACGCGGAAGTTGAGAATGCAGTCATGGCCATATTATGCGGACAAGGAGTTCCGAGTGAGATGAATGAGAGACTGGTGGTTCTCATTCCTAAAATTGAGAATCCGGAGACGGTGAATCAACTCCGCCCAATAAGTCTGTGTAACGTCGCATTCAAGATAACAACAAAGGTGGTTGCTACTCGGCTTCGGCCTATTATGAAGAAATTGATTGCTCCGAATCAGGCGAGCTTTGTTCCGGGCCGGCAAATTACCGATAACATCACTATTACGCAGGAGGTAATGCACTCGATGCGTCCTTTGTCGGGGCCGCAATTTATGGTGCTCAAAATTGATCTCGAGAAGGCGTATGATAGGGTACTGATAGCTCCATGACCCCCTCGATGAAGGCGAAGGACGAAGAGGGAACAATGGGAGTGCACTCGAAGAGAGCCCGACGCAGGATAGCAGCACAGGAGCGCTTCCGCGACCGCGGAGGACACGGCCGCGACCGCAGAAGCTTGGGCCGCGACCGTGAGTGCTTGGGCCGCGACCGCGGGCGCTATTCTGACGATGACCTGTTACAGACACTTTTCCGCGATCGCGGAAGTATTTCCGCGATCGCGGATTTGCCACGACTTTTTAATTCAAACAATTTTCCGCGACCGCGGAAGTAATTCTGCGATCGCGGAAACGAGCCCGAGCGTTCGTCTTCTCGTCTTTATTTCTGAAACTTAGTATTATTTTATTATTATTTGTTAGCGACTATTTAAACTAGCAAACCCTAGGTTTAATGTTATGTTGAATTTGAGTAGTAAAGTTGAGTGCGCTCCTTCCTTGAATTCCCAACATCAAACCCTTCGATCCCACGGATCAACTATCCCATAGCTCGTCGCTTCGAGCAATCAAACACCGTCTCTTCGGTGTCTCACGATCATCACTTTGATCTCTCCGTCATCTCTTTGGCGAGTTTGAAGGCTATCTCTGTAACCCTAGGAAAGCCATCACTTTGGCTACGGAAGAGAAGGATTCAACTACAAGCTTGATGAATCAAAGATCCTGCGTTGCTAACGACACTTCAGGGGTTGTTCGCATCAACTGACATCAGAGCCTATCCAAGCTAAGTTTGTTTCTTCTCTCTTATTGTGATTCCTTGCAATTTTCCGCTTACAAACCCTAGAAATTTTTTTTCTCACCACCATCATTTGCCGGAACCCTAGCCGTGACCGTTCCACCACCACGACCACCGTCCGCCACCACCACCCCTCACGGCTGTAACCCTCCATTTCCCTTAGGTTTTGGTTACTTTTCCAACAGCCCTACCCTCTATCCTTCTAGCACTATCTTATTTCCTTATTTGCATACTTGATTTCCTTGTTTCTTGTTGCTTAAGTCTTGCTTCATCTTTGGATTAATTGCTAGATTAGTTGTTCGATTTTATTCCCTCATAGTTGCTTTGTCTCTTCTTTCTTCTCCTACACTTGCTTGTGTGGTTCTTTCTTGCTTGATTCGCCATCATATCAAAAAAAAAAACATTGTGACCGTATAAACAAAAACATACATACTATTCTCACCTTCCATCAAACAAAACAAAAGGTTTGGGAAGACGGAAGCCTCAAACACAAAAAGAAACAAAAGAAAAGGCAGAGAACGCACCATACGGTCATACTCCATCTTCTCTTCTTTCATGTCTCTATGCAACTCTCATTGAAAAAGGCAAAATTTTCAACTCTCTTGTGATTAATTCTGAGAAACTTGATTTGATCTGCTTGCACTTGGAAATCTGTGTGTTGTTTGGGACTTGATTTGCTAGTTCTTGCTTTGTTGCCTTCCGTTCAAGCTTCTCCCTCCTCACGAGCAACCAAAATTAGTACGCCCAGCGGAAAATTTCTTGGTTCACTTTTGAGACAAGGACTTGGCTTGGACTTGTTCTTTTGCTTGGTGCAACTTACTCCTTGTGTTATATGCTTCGTATAGGTACTATGGAGGTTCCTACGACAAGCCACTCTCCTTCTACGGGCAATCGAAGCCCCGGACACATGGACTCCGCTTATGAACAAATTGACACACTTCACCGTCAACTGGCCGAGCAGACTGACGAGAATGAGCACCTTTGTCGGGCCATGAGTGGCATGCAGTTGCACATGACCGACCCCATGTTGAACCCGACGGCCACAACCAGCCACCCACTGGACCGAAAGGGTAAAGGCGTCGTGTCTACCCCGCATGATCGCCTTCGCTCTCAAATCGAAGGCTACCCTCTGAAGCGTGATGCATCCCGCGTACGGTACAATCTCACCTTTGCTCCTAGAGATGGGGATTACTCCTCGGGTCCCTCCCGTCGTCGTGTTCGCGTTTCCAAGGACCCTCTTCCTTATGTCAACACCAATGATCGTCGGGAAAGAGGCCGCCAGCATACGCGGTATGACGATTCCGAGTCCGAGCTTGATGACGACGTTGACCGTGCCTCAGACCACTCACGGGACAAAGTTGATGACGACGAGGCGTATGAGTTGGAACGCCATGCGGAGCTGCGTCCCACACGCCATGGCTACCGCCGCCACACACCGGAACGGCGCCGGCCGAGCCCCGGGCGCTATGGACCGCGTCGCCCCGACATTAAGGTAAAACTTCCAAACTTTTTTGGTGAATTTGATCCCCTTAAGTTTCTTGATTGGCAGCAGTCCATGTAGTATGTGTTGAATCATTATCGCTACCCGGAAGAAGAACGGGTTGCAACCGCCGCTTTGCACTTCGACGACGCCGCCAAGGTTTGGTGGCATCGTTTCTGCGCTGACCGTGAGCATCACCGTGAGCGGCCAATCACTTCTTGGCGCCATCTTATGCGGATCATGAGAAGGAAGTATGTCCCCGAGGACTTCACTTCCGAAATGCGCCTCAAGATACAACTAGCGGCCCAAGGTAACCGTTCTCCCCTTGATTTTTATGCTGAACTTGAAGAATTGTCCCATAAGGCAGGTATCCATCACACTGACGAGGACTTTCGGAGTATGTTCCTTCGTGGCCTGCATGAGCCTATTCAAAACCAACTTCGGGTGCTTAACATTCGAGACCTCCAAAAGTACGCACATACGGCACAAGAGATATGGTCGTAAGCTCAAGCGGCTAAGAGAGCGTCTTGGTCTCAGCCTCACACAAGGTATGGCTCTCACCCTATGTCAAGTTCCCCTTCTACTGATGTGTGTTCCTCGTTGCAGTCCACTCCCGCGACTATAACGCCGGCGCCGACCACTCGGCCGAGCAACACACCGGCGCGCGTCAATGAGCCACAGCAGCGTCGAGCGCCTCCTGTCGATGATAAGGCCTGGGAAAAAGTCTGTTTTAAGTGCCAAGGGCGTGGCCACATACAGCGGGACTGCCCCAACAACAAGCGCGTCCTCTTCTCGACCACCTCCGGCTACGAGTCTTTTGACGAGGACACCCCCGACGCCGGGCCAGTTTTTGACACCTACGGCCTTGAGGAGGAGGATGAATTGGATGGATACATATGCAGCCATATGGATAAGTCAGGCACCGTACCTCTTAGCTTGGTTACACGCCGCATTCTTACCGCCAAAGAAGGTACCTTACTTGACCAATGTGAAAATTTGTTTCATACTAAGTGTGCGGTCCAGGGTGCTTCTTTGAGTGTTATTATAGATGGTGGAAGTAGTTGCAATATCATCAATGAAAAGGTGATCAAGCACTTCAAGTTCGATACAACTCCACACCCACAACCCTATAGTCTACAATGGATCTCTGAGGGTGATGATTCCAATGTAGTGAAGCAACAATGCACCATAAATTTCAGCATTGGTCATTACGCGGATTCGGTGCTTTGTGGCATAGTACCCATGGATGCAACTCATCTTCTCTTAGGGCGACCTTGGCAATTTGACAAGAGAACTCTTCATGATGGATTTCTCAACAACTACGTCTTCATGCACAATGGAAGAAAGGTAACATTGCTTCCTACGAGCCCTAAGGAGATTTTGCAAGATCAAGTTGAGAGGAACCGAGTCAAGGCACTTAAACAAGCCAAGGGACATCCACTGCCCTCATCTGGTCGTGAGAAGCCACAAAAAACAACAACAAAACATCCTCCTAAGCCAGCTCCACCCGGCATTCAAGGATCTTGTGAAGACCGGCTTCTATTGGCTAGGCCGCGGGATGTCGCTCCACACATTCAAGGACGTCGTCCTTGCTTTTTCCTTGCTCCCTTCGCGTGTCTTTTAACCGTTAAAGGTTTTGTTGAATTACCCTCTACCGTGACTTCTCCTTTGCAGGACCTTGGGGATGGGATGCTCGAGGAGCTGCCCAAGGGATTACCCCCTATACCCGATGACTATGGTGCGCCTCCTACGTTCAACATCGCTGTTCTTTCTCCTTCTACGCCTCTTGCTTTTGACGACAAGGACGAAGCGGGGACGCTTCGCAGCCAAGAAGGGGAGATTGATAGCTCCATGACCCCCTCGATGACGGCGAAGGACGAAGATGGAACAATGGGAGTGCACTCGAAGAGAGCCCGACGCAGGATAACAGCATAGGAGCGCTTCCGCGACCGTGGAGGACACGGTCGCGACCGCAGAAGCTTGGGCCGCGATAACAGATGCTTGGGCCGCGACCGCGGGCGCTATTCTGACGACAACCTGTTACAGACACTTTTCCGCGATCGCAGAAGTATTTCCGCGATCGCGGATTTGCCACGGATTTTTAATTCAAACAATTTTCCGCGACCGCAGAAGTAATTCCGCGATCGCGGAAACGAGCCCGAGCGCTCGTCTTCTCGTCTTTATTTCCGAAACTTAGTATTATTTTATTATTATTTGTTAGCGACTATTTAAACTAGGAAACCCTAGTTTTAATGTTATGTTGAATTTGAGTAGTAAAGTTGAGTGCGCTCCTTCCTTGAATTCCCAACATCAAACCATTCGATCCCACGGATCAACTATCCCGTAGCTCGTCGCTTCGAGCAATCAAACACCGTCTCTTCGGTGTCTCACGATCATCACTTTGATCTCTCCGTCATCTCTTTGACGAGTTTGAAGGCTATCTCTTTAGCCCTAGGAAAGCCATCACTTTGGCTACGGAAGAGAAGAATTCGACTACAAGCTTGAGGAATCAAAGATCATGCATTGCTAACGACACTTCAGGGGTTGTTCGCATCAGGTACGGTGGAGTTTCTTGCGTGATACACTTTGTGAACTGAGGCTGCCGTCTTCGCTCATTCAGGTGATCATGGAATGCATTGATTCATGTAGTATGAGGGTGATGTGGAATGGTAAGATGAGAGATCACTTCTCACCTTCTCGGGGGATTTGCCAAGGGGATCCGCTCTCGCCATACTTGTTTGTTATGTGTATGGAGAGACTTGGGCATATAATTAAGGAAGCGGTTGGGGTAGGGGCGTGGAAGACCATTTACCTGTCGAAATATGGTCCGGGGCTCTCTCACTTGTTCTTCGCCGATGATCTTATTCTGTTTGTTGAGGCAACGACGGAGCAAATGAGGGTCATCAAGTATTGTTTGGAGAAGTTTTGCTTGGCTTCGGGAGCGAATATCAACTATGCAAAGTCGATGTTGTGTTTCTCAAACTCAACCCCGGATGAGGTGGCTGCGCAGATCAGTACTGAGGGGGGAATACCGGTGACGGATGACCTCGGAAAATACCTTGGTATCCCGATGTCGAAGAAGAAGTTGTCGCCGGCTGCATATCAGCAGGTTTTGGACAGGGTGGACGATAAGCTAGCAGGTTGGAAATCCAAGTTGCTTTCGATGGCGGGTCGGGTTACATTGGCAAGGTTTGCGGTGGAGGCGGTACCTTATTACTCCATGCAGATTGCGCAGTTGCCCCTTACGATTTATGACGCCATTGAACAACAGACGAGGAAGTTTGTCTGGGGATCGACTGCGGAGAAGAAGAAAATCCACCTAATTAATTGGGAGGAAGTGAAAAAATCTAAGGATGCTGGGGGTTTAGGGATGAGGAGTATGAGGCAAGTGAACTCTTCATTCATGATGAAAATGGGATGGAGATTGCTAAACGAGCCAGAGGCATTGTGGTCTCGCGTGATACGAGGGAAGTATTGCCAAGGCCGTTGTGATAGGGACATGTTCTCTAGTAGTGCTGGGGCATCCAATCGTTGGACGGGTATAGTTAAGGCTAAGGTGCCCTTGTTAAACGGGATGCGGACGGTGGTGGGAAATGGGGCATCGACCTTGTTTTGGAGCCACCCCTGGGTTGAAGAATGTCCATTGGAGGAGCTCGCTACTGCGGAAATTGTGGAAGCTGAATTGGGCAAGACCATAACGGAGTATTGGGACGGGAATGGTTGGGCTTGGCACGAGTTTGCGCATCTCTTGCAGCTTGGCTCTTTGTTGAAGATTGCTGAGATTACTCTCTTGGATGAGGAGGTTTCGGATAGTTTTAGCTGGACCGGGACTGCGTCGGGACAATTTACCCTCTGATCGGCTCTTGATATCATACGGGGCAATGTCAGAGACGATGCTCATGGTGTTTGGAAGAGGATTTGGAAAGTGCAGGTGCCCGAACGGGTTCAAAATTTCTTATGGTTGGTTGCACACGATGCCATTATGTGCAACTATAACCGGGTTAGACGACATATTGGCTCTAACCTGTCTTGTGGTCATTGTCCTGACCATGCCGAAACAACAATACACATTCTCCGGGATTGTCCCTTGGCCATGGCGGTGTGGCGGGGCCTTCTTAATGATGTATGAATTCATGATTTCACGGCACCAAGCTTGGTCGATTGGCTTGAGATTGATATCAAGCGTGAAGGGATGTGGTATACCATATTCGCCTTTGGGGTTTGGTGGCTATGGAAATGGCGCAATGCAAGGGTATTCGACTCGGGGTTGATAATACCAAGGCATAAAGGCGAGTTCATTATTGAGCGGGCTAGAGAATACCGGGGCTTGTGTGCCGCCAGCGGACATGGCAATCATGGTTCTGCTGGGGTGATTGGACAGTGGTGTAGGCCGCCTTTGGGGTGGGTTAAGCTGAGCACAGACGGGGCGTATAAAAAGGGCAATGGGATGGTTTGCGCTGGAGGCTTGCTCATGGATCATCACGGTGATTTTGTTCATGGATTCTCCATTAAGGCGCCTGGGAAGTCTTCATTCCATGCCAAGCTCATCGGTCTTCTGCAGGGATTGAAGATGGCGCAGGGTTTGCATTTCTCTAAGCTTGAGGTGGAAACCGATTCTATAGAGGTCTTGGATGTGGTTACTGAGGAAGACACAACGCCACCGAATTATAGGGCATTGATTTCAAGAGCAAGGTCAATGATTAGGGACCAGTCTTGGGAAGTTACGGTGCAATATATACCTCGGTTGGCTAATACAGCTGCAGATTGAATGGCTAAATTTGGGTATAACAGTGTTGATAATTATATGCTCTTTAATTACCCGCATGTGGGTCTGCTTAAGATTTTAGATGATGATAAAATTATTAGTGAACGTATGTAAGTTCCACTCTAATATTAAATAGAAGGGTAGCACCCTCCTTTGGAACAAAATAAAATAAAATAACTAGATTATGGAATGTGTGATCAGTTTGGAAGTTCTATTTACATTAATCCAGACTATCAGCTTCACCACTGAGCATTGCAAAACTTTAATTTGCCAACTAAGCAACCATGTCATCCTAGTTGAACAACCTATCATGCCAATGTCCTCCACCCACCGAGTAGGCGAAGAAGTGTTGCATCCAGTGACTTCTCAATGCTTGACCAGGAAGGCAAACTTTGAGTTTAGAGAAAATCTGAAGAATTACTTGCATTGATAAGAATATTGTTCCTAAACCATGACATTAAGTTGTCCAAATCCCACATTTTCCCAAATTGTTTAGGAAGAAAAGGTTGGAGAAAATGTATAAAGAACTTCACAAGTTGGAAAGAATATAATTTCCCCAATTGACTATCCAATCAAATATAAGAAAGGTCACGAAGTTGAATCCAAGATAACAATTACACAGTAGATCGAGGTCATTTATTGCCTGCAAGTTGCATAACAAAAGATATTACATCAAGCTAAGATAAATACAGTAGAATAATACTCCGTAGTAAAAAACACGCAAATGGATGTTTATTTCAGCTTATAGTTGTATTAAATGGAATTCCCGATAAAGCCTTTCGGAATTCTGCATGATATTGGTCCCTAGGTACCATCCTCACGAGCTAGGTACCGGCTGTGTGTTTTTGGACTGCCTACCTATAATTAACACAGATACACGGGAAATCATTTTAAATTAATCTTCGCACCGCTATTTTCGCAAATTGGACACTACGACGTTGCGTCTAAATTTTTTTTTTACATTGGGCACAATCTAGTGACGCCCAAGAAAAAAAAGAGGGAAATTCTTGTTGGTGCCCCTGAGTTTAGCGTTATTCCTGTTGGTGTCCCACGATTAAGTTTTTTCCTGTTGGTATCCCTAAGGTTTTGGTTTGTTCGCTTTGTAACCGAAATTTTTCATATCCGTATCATTTCGGTTCAAATTGATCAAATCAAAGCTCATCATTATGTTTATTGACATCAACTTAGTAGAATTCGACTCCTAAAACAATCAAATTCATACCCGAACCATTCCGATTTGAATTCTTAAGGTCGAAACGGGTTGTTGCTTCGAAATTCAAATCGACATGGTTCGGACATGGATTTGGGTATTTTAGGAGTCAAATCTTACTAATTTGAGGGCGAGGAACACAATGGTAGACTTGGATTTAATCAATTTGAACTAGAATGATACAAATATGAAAAAGTTTGGTTACGAAACAAACAAACCCAAACCTTAGGGGCACCAACAGGAAAAAACTTAATCGTGGGACACCAACAGGAATAACCCTAAACTCAGGGGTACCAACAGGAATTTCCCAAAAAAAAACTTGGGCGCAACCTAGTGGCGCCTAAGGTCCAGGTGAAATTATTTTTATTTTGAAAAATGATTTTTAAGATTATTGAACCGGTTCTTCATCCAAAAAAAAAAAAAAAGTTGGGCGCTAAGGTTTTAATATATTTTTATTTATCTAAAATTCATGTACCCTAAACCCAGAAATATCATACACTGTACTATAATGACAAAGACTCAAAAACCCAAAAATCCTATAGTTATATACTATGATTATATCCTATATTATATTCTATAGTTATATCCTATATTATATCCAATAATTATATATTATAGTTATATCTTATAGTTATATCCAATTTGGTTATATTCTATAGTTCTATCCAATTTGGTTATATCCTATATTACATTCTATAGTTATATACTATGGTTATATCATATAGTTATTTACTATGATTATATTGATCTTATAGTTATATCCAATTTGGTTATATCTTATGATTATATCCTATAGTTATATACTATGATTATATCATATACATATATATTATGATTATATCTTATAGTTATATACTATGATTATATCCTATAGTTATATACTATGATTATATCTTATAGTTATATCCAATTTGATTATATTTTATGGTTATATCTATAGGATATAATCATAGTATACAACTATAAGATATACTATAATCATAGTATATAACTATAGGATATACTAAGTCATAAACCTTGAAAAATGACAAATTGGGTGCAACTAGGTGGCGCCCAAAGGGATATCCCTTGGGCGCCACTCAGATGCGTCCAAGGGGGTCATTTTGTGAGAGAGAATCCAATTTGGCATTTTTAAGGTTTAGGATTTAAGATTTAGGGTTTATGGGTTCATTAATTAGAGTTTAAGGTTTGAGATGTCTAGATTTTGGTTGAAGAAAATATCTTCAATAGGTATATATGCCCCTGATATTTTGTAGTTATTAATGTATTTTTTTCAAAGGCGTCATTTCCAACTGATTTATCCCAAGAAGCGCCTTTTGCACCAGATATATCTTTTATGCGGATTAAACCCAAAAATATTTCACACTATCCTATAATCTATGAAACCCTAAATCCTAAAACCCAAAACCCTAACCCCTAAACCCTAAAAAACACTAGAAACTAGTGGCGCCCAAGAGCTGTATGGGATTTTGTTTTGGGGTTTTTAGGGTTTGGGGTTTAGGGTATCTAGTATTTACCCTTTGGGCGCCACGTAACCCATGAGTTGTTTCTAGTGTTTTTTAGGATTTAGGGTTTACGGATTAAAGTTTTGGGTTTTAGGATTATATACTATGATTATATCCTATAGTTATATACTATGATTATATCCTATAGATATAATCAAATTGGATATAACTGTAAGATATAATCATAGTATATAACTATAGGATATAACCATAGTATATAACTATAGGATATAATCATAGTATATAACTATAGGATATAATCATAATATATAAGTATAGGATATAATCATAGTATATATAACTATAGGATATAACCAAATTGAATATAACTATAAGATATAATCATAGTAAATAACTATATGATATAACCATAGTATATAACTATAGAATATAATATAGGATATAACTATAGAATATAACCATAAGATATAACCAAATTGGATATAACTATAAGATATAACCATAGTATATAACTATAGAATATAATGTAGGATATAACCATAGTATATAACTATAGAATATAATATATGATATAATCATAGTATAAAACTATAGGGTTTTTGAGCCTTTGTCATTACAGTATAGTGTATGATATTTATGGGTTTAGGGTTTAGGTTTAATTAGGGTGGATGAATTTTAGATGAATAAAAGTATATTGAAACCTCATGATACAAACGAATTTATAGCCATGTAACCGTGGTTACTTGAAAACGTCTATTACTATAGTCAAATGCACACAAGTGTACAAATCTACTATGTATTTGAATTTCCAAATCATATAAAAATAAAATAGCAGGATAGATACAATACGATGAGTATGTAGTAAATTTATTTTACATATGATTTTTTTTCCTTTTTTCCTGTAGCGCCCATTTTTTTTTTATATAAACGGTTTACTTCAACCGGTTTGAAGTCGGTTTGGGGTCTGGGTGCTACGCCCCAAGATCCTTTTTCGGCGTCACTAGGTTGCGTCCAAGGGATTTTGTTTTTTGGTGCAACCAAGTGGCGCCCATAATGTGGTGCGGGGAATAAAAAAAGCAGTGCGAAGATGGTCCCCGTTTCAAAATAAAATACAGAGAATTACACTTGCGTACAAAATCCCACACAAATTTTATGGCCAACCTAATATACATGAAGCACTAATATAATGTGATAATGTTATAACAACAAGATTTTAAAGCCTTCAGTTTCTGATGTATTCAGTTATCCTCATTGCAAGAATGGACAAAAAGAGGGGTAAAACTGACTTTTGTTCAAAGATCACACGAAGCGAAACAAAATTAGCACAGTCCATTGAAGTGACCTGATAGTACCAAGTCAAACATACTCTCTAGAATAGTTTGATGTGCATTATCTAGCTTGATATATAGAATAAATCATTGGAAAAATTTCTATTACTAATGAGGTTATTCATACTACTTTTGGTTTCATCCCGGATGCACATAGCATGTTAGAATTACTTGATACTTAAAGTATACATCTTTAAAGACAATTGAGTCTTTGAGCCTGAGAAACAACTTCCTCTCCAATCTGCTTATGATTTCATGTACAACAACCTCCTTTTTAATCACATTTAGCTCAGTTTTGCAACCACACGAGCCATCATGGTGTTTTTCTGGAGAAAAAAGCACACGAAAGGGGGATAAGTAGAAAAAAAAAGCACAAAAAAGCAAATGTCCAAACATGCCCTAATGGAGGGGTTAATACTTTTATGATATTTTTTGTCCCAATAAATTGAAAGCATTTATTGGAGCAAAAAAAAAACTTTTAAAGTAGTATAGATATAGATAAATAAATGTGGGCCGTTTTTTTGTGCATGGATATGAGAGAATTCATAGGTAAAGAGGTGAAAGTGTTTGTAGTTTGATAAAATTTAAAGCATTTAATGAGACTAAAAAAGCTAATCTTAATATATGTGAGTTGTTATTTTATTGAGATCGTTAATGTATTATGACTTCTAATTCATATAAGTAATTGAAGCCATTTCATTGACTGCACTAGAATGTAAATAGACTTTGTATTGTTTTGGTTGAAAATAGTGAAAATTTGACAATTTTTAAATTATTTAATAGGGATAAAAAAGATAACTTTTTAATATATAGTTGACTTGGAATGGATATAGTATAACATTAAATGTTAAATTATACTCCATTTAATGTATTATTATTTAAAGGAGTACTATATTTCTTTGAATTGTTCAACTACGAAATTATATACTTTTCAAAATTTTATATTTAATGGTGTTAAATTTACTTAATGTATTATTATCTCACGTGTTAAGTGAAAACACAAGTGTGTATAAATTTCGTTGAAGCATACATGCATAGAAATTAAAACTATATGTGCAGGTTAATTGAATTGTATGTATATGATTCTTGTAAGAGCATCATTAATGGGGGCTTATTGAAGGGGCTTATTGGAGGGGCTTATTGGAGGTTTTTTGCCAATAAGTCTCTCTAATAAGTCTCACTCATTTTTTTAACTTTAGTGGAGGGCTTATTAGAGGGGTTTATTGAGTATATTAAATTATAATTATACCATTTCATTTATAGTAAATTACCAATATACCTTTATATTAAATATTTAATATATTCTTGATATTAAATATTTAATATATTCTTTACATTAAATATTTAATATATTTTTTATATAAATATTTAATATATTCTTTACATTAAATATTTAATATAAAAAATATATTAAATATTTAATATAAATGAAGAGCGAATAATAGACTTGAAGAAAATTAAGGATAAACATATATATTAAAACAACAAACTGAAGCAAATTAACGAAAGAGGGTTACAATGGAACAACATAAACTGAAGCAAATTACCGAATTGAAAGACAAACTAAAACAAATTACCAAATTGAACGACAAACATCATTACATGATACATAACTCAATAACATTTTTGGAAAAAAGCACAAGAAAGTCCCTAATCTTCGCCATGTAGTCGCCAAATGTTTGCCTTCAAATCTTCCTGAAGATGGAGGTGTGTAATTGAATTTCGAAGTGCCCTCGTCCGTTCCAAGTAGTTTCTCATATTCGGTGGTGTATCGGTGGAGTATGTCCAATTCGGGACATTCGCCGATGATGTCTCTCCACTTACCTCTTCGTCATACTCTGGGATTTCGTATCCATGATGGCTATAAGAATCTCGCTCATCTTCTACGATCATATTATGCATAATGATACAAGCTCTCATTATCTTTCCAATCTTCACAAGATTCCAAGAGAGTGCTGGGTTACGAACTATTGCAAATCAAGATTGCAATACTCCAAATGCTCTTTCCACGTCTTTATGAACAACCTCTTGGTGTTGGGCAAACAACTTCGCTTGAGGGCCTTGAGGAAGCCGAATTGATTGGACAAATGTGGCCCATTGCGGATAGATGCCATCAGTGAGATAATATCCCATGTTGTATTCACGTCCCATTACTGTGAAATTAACATTTGGAGCTCTACCTTCCAAAACGTAATAAAAAACAGGAGATTGATCAAGAACATTAAGATCATTAGACGTACCTGCTACCCCAAAAAATGCATGCCAGAACCACAAGTCGTATGATACAACAGCCTCCAAAATGATTGTCGAATGGCCATGTCCACGGGTATATTGACCTTTCCATGCAGTTGGATAATTTTTCCACCTCCAATGCATACAATCAATGCTACCCAACATCCCAGGAAATCCACGAGACTCCCCCACGCTTAGTAGGCGTTGTGTGTCTTCTGCGGTTGGACGCCTCAGATACTCATCACCAAAAAAGGTAATGACTCTATTGACAAAATGCTCCAAGCTTAACCTTGCGGTTGCTTCAGAAAGACGGAGATACTCATCACTCGTATCAGCAACAACTCCATAAGACAACATACGCAAAGCGCTAGTACATTTCTGCAATACAGATATGCCAAGCCTACCCACTGCATCTGGCCTTTGTTGAAAGAACTCCATACCATTCTCCAGCCTTTCCACAATGCGCATGAAAAGTTCCTTGCGCATTCTGAACCTACTTCGGAACATATGATCTGGATAAGTTGGTTGGTCGGAGAAATAATCTTTGTAAAGTTGCTCAAAGCCTTGTTCCCTTCCTCTATCAATGTAATTACGACGAGATATCCTACGTGAACTTTCTGCTTGTGCTTTGTATTTGCGTTGTAGAGCGTGTTCTTGAACTTCATTAGCCGCATCAACAACTTCTTGTAAAAGTCTTTGGTACTCACCATCGTCAGAGCTTGAGGAGTTTGAAGATGAACTAGACATTTTTAGAGATTGGGGGTTTTAAGAAATTTGAGGATGGAATAAATGCTTGTATTAGGGGTGAGCAAATATATCCGATCCGGCTGATCCGATCCGAAAATCCGCCGATCCGTATCCTAAAAATCCGTATCCGAAAATATCCTTTAAGTTTTTATCCATATCCGATCCGATCCGGGTGATTTTGCCGGATACTTGAACCGGATACGGATCGAGATATTTAGCTTACCGGATATCCAAAAATATCCGGTACTATTCATATAATATTTATAATCATAAATTTGTTTATTACAACTAATATATTGAGTAATATATTAATAAATTTTACATCCTTAATCACATATTTATATTGTTGTCCAAGTAAAATATTGTAAATACATTTTCATATGAATAATAAGTGTGTATATAATTTAAATCGTACGAACAAATTAAGAAACAACCTACAAATTTTATTTCTTAATTTACAAATTTATTACTTTTGAATTTAAAAAATGAATATATTGATTTATTTTTAATAGATTTGTAGTAACCGGATAATTCGGATATCCGGCTCAGATATCCGATTCGGGTCCTTTTTACCGGATATCCGTTTCAAAACGGACCGGATACGGATCGGGATTTTGTAAATTTTTTGAACCGGATATCCGGTATAACGGATCGGATCGGATCGATCCGTTTGCTCACCCCTAGCTTGTATGTCCTCACTTATATAGATCTTTGAAAAGCTATAAAATCCCAACCATAAAAGCATTTCTATGCTTTAGTCCAAAAAAAGCAGATGCTTTCTCTGCCAACTTCACATGCCAATTTGTATATCATTATTATTTTAGTCCAAAAATTGAAAAAGCAGATGCTTCATATGCTATGTTTGCAGAATTATTGCTTTCTATCCATTATTTCAGACCATGCCAACTTGCATATCTGCCAACTTCACATGGCAACTCTGAGGAGTTGTCACATCCCAACCACAACTTGCATATCATTATTACTTTAGTAAAAAAAAAACAGATGCTTTCTCTGCCAACTTGCATATCATTATTACTTTAGTCCAAAAATCGAAAAAGCAGATGCTTCACATGCTATGTTTGCAGAATTATTGCTTTCTCTGCATTATTTCAGACCATGCCAACTTGCATATCTGCCAACTTCACATGGCAACTCTAAGGAGTTGTCACATCCCAACCACAACTTGCATATCATTATTGCTTTAGTCCAAAAATCGAAAAAGCAGATGCTTCACATTACATTAAGACAAGTACATTACAAGATTGAAATATGCATAAACAAGATTGAAATATGCATTACAAGATGAAACATGCATAAAACAAGATTAAAACATGCATTACAAGATCAAACATGCATTCGGAAATCAAAACATACAAGTATGAAAATAAAACCATCACATGTTAGAGAGTTCTTTGAACAACTTTTGTTTGGAAGCTTCTCCATCCTCTCTAAGATTAGTTTGTGCTGACATCCACTGGAGCAAATCCCACTTCTGCTGGAAAACCGCCCTCTTATTCTGTTCATTCTCCATTGCCAATTCATGAGCTTGCTTCTCCCTCTTGCGGGCCTCCTTTGCCATTTTGATGTGATCTGACTGGGGTCGACTCACGATTTGCCCGATCTAGGCAGGCAACGGCTGGATGTTTCTTCTCTTGGTAACCGGGATAGATATGAACCACCTAGAGGATGGCTCACATGTCTCTTATGCTCGCTTTGGGCGAGGGTGGGACGAGACGGTGAAGGAGATGCGAAGCAGACAATGAAGGGGATGCGAAGCAGACTTGTGTTTGACGCTCGATCTAAGAATAAGGAGGATTCACTCTCAACTTTAAGACTTAGATTACTGGTTTGAACGTAAGAAACAAGAACAACAAATGGGGCTTTAAATAGCCAATGAAACTCGGCCAAGACCTAATGGGCTTGGGCCGAAACTAGCCTATGGGTTAGCCTACTATGCAATAGTGGAGCAACGCCCGAAATAGAAACTGCTAAACATAGTAAGTCCTAAAATAGAAAGTGCCAAATATGGAAACTTACTAAACATAGTAAGTTCCAAAAATAGCAATGCTAAAAATAGAAAGCTGCTAAAACATGAAAGTTGCTAAAATAAGAAATATGAAGCTAAACTAGACTAAGTCTTGAACCGAGGTGGTCTCCAAGGTCTTGGACGCATAGGGCTCGCTTGAGCCCGACTTGGGTCGATGTAGGATCGCATCATTCTCCTTCCCTTAGAATCGAAGCGTCCTCGCTTCGAGCTGGGTGGGGCCAAGGAGAAGACACGCTCGTCAGGCAGAAAGACGGCGTCGGGCTTGCGTCTGGCTCGGAGAACCTCAATGAAGGTCAAGGAAGACTCGGGTTCAGGAGCGGACTCGAGGGCTGGGGCGGGCGCGCCAAGGCAGAAAATCACAACCATGTGCACGGCCGCATGTTCGATGGGGCACGGACCTGTGTCCATGGGTACGGGTGCAATCTTCATCGGACCCGGTGGCGCGGCAACGGGCTCATCAGTCGGCGCGTCTGCAGTCGGTGTCATCGCGAAAGCGGGCGCCGGTGTGGGTTCGATGAAGATCGGGCCCGGATGCGCGGCAGCGGGCTCCACGATGGGATCGCATGGAGTCGGTGAAGGCAGATCAGTGGGCACGCCAAGAGGCGGCTCGCTGGGTGGGTGTGATGCGGACCACTTGGCCTCGAGTTGGGCCAACCTTCGTCGGAGATACCAGATTTCGCGTTGCGCGGGTGTGAGTTCAGGGACGTTGGCAACTGGTCTCCGGTCGACGTCGTGGGTGCGAACATGTGGTCGGAGCCTAGGAGGAGGAATCCAGGTCGGGGCAACGTCGCGGTAGTGGGCGCGGCGTCGCGACTGGGGCACATGGGTGCGTGAGTGCGGAGGTGCATGTAGTCGAGGCGGCGGGATCCAATCCGGGTGCGCGTACGGGTTCACGCCACCGAACCAAGGTTCGTTTTCCCACTCGTCGGGCTTGAAGTAAGGGTACAAACGGGCCATGGAGTAGGGTGGCTAAGGGTCGGTCATGGACCCGAGTGTGGGTTTGGGTTCGGTGTGGATGTGGGTTGGCTGGGCATAGGCACGGGGCTAGTGTGGGTCCGAGTGCTGCTAAGGTTCAGATAAGATTTGGGAAAGATATAGTTAAGGGAAGATAATATCTTTTGGTTAAAGATAAAATCTTGGGGATTTGGATAAGGAAGGATAATATTGTGAAGGAAAAGATAAGGAAAGGGTATGGGAATTTCCGAAAATATGTTGATTTCGGATAAGGTAAGTAGAGGAAAGGGAAAAAAATAAAATTGGTTAGGGTTTGGGTATGTAAAAGGGATTCGGAAACGGCAGTGTGGAAAACCGCGGTCGCGGCGGCTAGGGTTTCGGCGGCGGACGGTTCGTATTTTGGCCTTTTGAGGGGTCAAACGATGTCCGTTTTGGGCGAATTTTATATGTCCGGACTCGTATCGAGACTCTCTACAGGGTTATGGAAGAAAATTTAAGAAAACAGAAAAAATTTTGGGTGAATTTTGCATCGACCCAAGCCGGGCTCAAGCGAGCCACATGCGTCCAAGACCTTGGAGACCACCTTTTTTTTTGATGAGGAAAGAATTAGACGGGGCCTAGCAACGATGCAAGGTCTGGCCTAGATCATCCAATTGGATGAGAACACGGAGTTCTGGTTTTGAATCCAAGGCAAATCTCGAAGGTGAGAAGCTGAGTTTAGCAATTTGATCAGCAGAGCGCTTCACCTCCCGAAAAACATGCCTTATAAGGACTTCCTGAAAAGAACGGAGATCGATGAGGATGTCAGCGATGACCATTTCAATTTCCCAAGGGCAAGTCCAAGTGCCTAAGATGGAGTTGATAAGGCACAAATTGTCCCCTTTGATTTCGATTTTATTAAGACGAAGGGAAACAACTGTTTTGATACTGTTTTTCAGGGCTAGGGTTTCTGCCATTAGGACGGAGAGGCATCCGTATTGTTTGTTGGACATATGGATTGTTTCAGCATATTCACTTTTGATGATGAAACCCGTACCTGTTTTACCATTTGGTATTTTCGTACCATCAAAATTTATTTTGCAAAATCCTGTTTTTGGTTTATCCCATTTAATGTTTTTAGTCTTTCGTCTAATTGATGGGTTGGGTTTTTTAGTTGTTGTTTCATCTGTATCTGATACCTTGGTTTTATTCCAATTCTGGATTAGGGTTTTGATGTATATTGTGAGATCTTTGATTTTGTCCGGGTTAGGTGTTTGGAAGATTACTTGGTTTCTATTGATCCAAGTGCCCCACCAGGTGGTAGCAAGACAAACCCATTCATTTTTAGTAAGTAAGGACTGCAATTCACGGATTAAGTCGATAGGTTTTTTGTTATTAGTATTTAATCTTCTAATGATGAAATCAATAGGAAGATTTTGTTTTTTGATTTGTTCCAGTGTATTGGGGCACTTGAATAAGAAGTGGTTTATGTCCTCATGCGGATTATTGCACGCGTCACATGCTAGTGGGACTGAGACATGTTTTTGTAATATCCTAGCTTTCGTAGGTAGGCCATCATGACATATTTTCCATAAGAAATTTTTCACTTTTGGGTAGGTATCAAGTTTCCAAACCCATGACATGTCATTAGTAGGAGGGTTTGTTTGTTTGGTTATTAATTCAAAGGCTGTTTTAGTGGAGAACCATCCAGATTTATTTGGAGCCCAATAGAGTCGATCGGGGATGTTGTTATGTGGTATTTGGATATTGTTAATAAACTCAATAGCTTCATCCTCAAGTACAACTTTTAGTTTAGGAGTATCACATTCTTTGTTAGTGATGAAATCACTCACTTTGGTTTGGTCATCAAAGTAAATGTTTGGGAGAATGTAGTCTTTAAGGGTAAAATTGGGGGTCCATGGGTCCACCCAAAAGTTGATAGAGTGGCCATCGCCAATGAGCCATTGCAGACCAGCTTTGAAGTCATTGTGAAGCTTAAGGAGGTGACCCCATTGTCAAGAATGGTTCGTTTTTCTAGTATAGTTAAGGATATTATCATTTTTGAGATATTTTTCTTTGATGATTTTGACCCAAATGTTATTTGGTTATGCAAATATTTTCCAAATGAGTTTCATTTGAAGAGCTTTGTTCATGTCTTCCGTTTTACGGATTCCTATTCCTCCATTTCCTTTATTTTTGCAAATTTTATCCCACCTGATAAGTGGTTTAAATGATGGATCTTTGTTCCATAAGAAATTTCTATTAGCTTTATCCAGTTTTTGGTGTAGGGAAGCTGGTAGCATAAAGCATTGCATGATGTAATTAGGTTTCGCAGCTAAGTTTGCTTTGATAAGGGTAGCTCTTCCCTCAAGGGAAAGAGAACTAGCTTTCCATTTGGAAAGTTGATTATTTGTTGCAATAATAGTGTCTTGGAAGGTGTTTTGATTAACTTTCCCATTTATGATAGGACAGCCGAGATATTTGTCTAATGAGACCGAACTGGGAATATTTAGTATTGATTGGATCAATAATTTGGTATTGTTCGATGTATTGGGTGTTGTTTGAAATGCCGATTTATGGTAGTTTACACATTGCCCCGATATGGAGCAATAATATTCGATTATTGTCTTAACCTTCTGGCAGGATGTTTGGTTTTCTTTGGCAAAAATGAGAATATCATCAGCAAAGGCCAAGAAGGGGATATTATAGCCCAATCGACTGATTTTAAAGCCTAGTTGTTTGGTGTTAGAGTTGGCTTCATGTTGAAGTTGCCTAGCTAGGACTTCAACACCTAAGATAAAGAGAAAAGGGGATAGGAGATCACCCTGTCGAAGTCCTCTTTTAGGGAAGAAGATGTCGGTTGGTCCGTTGTTTACTAGTACTGAGAAAGAGACGGTTTCGATGCACTCTTTAATCCAAGCAACGAAAGTTGGAGAGAAGCAAAAATTGTTGAGTACATTCAGAATTAACTCCCATTCTATTTTATCGTAAGCTTTTTCCATATCCATTTTGATAGCAATCCATCCTTATTTTCCTTTCTTAGCCCGAAAGGAGTGAAAAATTTCATGTGCTATTAGGATATTGTCTTGTATGGCTCGATCTGCAACAAAGGCACCTTGTAGGGGGTGAATGAGCTTATTTAAAATGGGTTTTAACCTTTCTGTTAAGATTTTAGAGATGACCTTATAAATTGTGGAACAAAGGCTAATCGGTCGGTAATGGTTTGTTGAGTTGGGATTATCACACTTGGGTATTAGAGTAATGAATGTGTGGTTTATTTGTTTGAGAAGTTTACCTGAATGAAAGAAGCTTTTAACCGCTTTATTGACGAGTGGTCCAACAATGTGCCAATATTTGTGGTAGAACAGAGCGGACATTCCATCTGGTCCTGGTGATTTATCGCTGCCAATGTTGAAGATAGCGTTCTTGACTTCCTCATTTGTCACATTCCTTGTCAGAGTTAAGTTATCCTGGTCCGTGACCTCTTTGGTTATGTTTCCAAGCAACTTGTGAAGGTTGTGATTATTAATTGTTCCCTTTTTAAATCTTTTTTTGAAATCTGAGCGGATTTCATTTCTAATATTTTCAAGACCAATAATGATCGTTCTTTCTTGAGTTCTAATCTCACGTATGATTTTACGGCTTCTTTTTCCATTCTCGATGCGATGGAAGTAGTTTGTATTTGTGTCAATATATTTAATATGCTTGGTTTTGGCTCTCTGACTCCAGTATTTTTTGTGAAAGGAGAGTAGACATTCCTGTTTATTGATAAGTCTATTTTGTTTGTTAATTAAGGTTTGATTTGTATTAGAAATGATTTCTTTTTGGATCTCTAATAGCTTCAATTCAGTTTCTTTGATTTGGTTGAAGATGTTGCCAAATGTGGTTTTATTCCACTTTTTGGTAGAGACTTTAAGAGAAAAGGTTTTTTTAACAAGATTGAACATGTGGGAACCTTGGGATTCAATTCTCCATGCTTGTTTAACTAAGTTTTTGAAGTCTTTTCTTGTTGTCCATATTCTTTCAAATTTGAAAGGTTGTGCCTTAATAGGGTTAGGATTATCAAGCTCCATCGAGATGGGGCAGTGATCTGATGAAGTAAATGCATGATTTTTGGTAAAAATGTCAGGAAACCATTGGATGATTTGGTCATGAACAAGGATCCGGTCTAATTTTTCATAAATATTGTTAATTCCAGTATGATTTTTACGCCAGGTGAATTCACCTCCTTTAGTGGGGATATTAAGAAGGTCACAACTATTTCTAAAGTTGTGAAGTCTTTCGAATCTTGAGTAGATATTACTACTGCCACCTTTTTTTTCCAGGGGAGACTCAATTTCATTGAGATCGCCAATGACGATGCACGGTAAATGGGTTTGGGAGATAAAGTTAGTAAGTGTGTTCCAAAATTCATTTTTTTCCTTCTCTTTTGGTGGCGCATGAGAGAAAATTATCATGATAGTGTAGTTTTTATCAATGATTTTGTATTTGATTGCTATAAATCTTTTGTCGATATGTGCTAGTTCGCAAATTTCATTATAGAATTGGTATGATTTCCACATGACGCATAGTCCGCCAGAGAAACCCAAAGCAAGCGAAGAGTGGATGGTGTCAAATCCGGCTTTAAGCCAGAGACTTTTAATAGGTTCTTGGTTAGTTCTTGTTTCAACTAAGGCCATAATTTGTATTTTTTCAATTTTACAGAAGGACTCGATATCGGTCCAGAGGTTCCTTGGAGACCACCTTGGTTCAAGACTTAGTCTAGTTTAGCTTCATATTTCTTATTTTAGCAACTTTCCTGTTTTAGCAGCTTTCTATTTTTAGCATTACTATTTTTGGAACTTACTATGTTTAGTAAGTTTCCATATTTGGCACTTTCTATTTTAGGACTTACTATGTTTAGCAGTTTCTATTTCGGGCGTTGCTCCACTATTGCATAGTGGGCTAGCCCATAGGCTAGTTTCGGCCCAAGCCCATTAGGTCTTGGCCGAGTTTCATTGGCTATTTAAAGCCCCCTTTGTTGTTCTTGTTTCTTACGTTCAAACCAGTAATCTAAGTCTTAAAGTTGAGAGTGAATCATCCTTATTCTTAGATTGAGCGTCAAACACAAGTCTGCTTCGCATCCCCTTCATTGTCTGCTTCGCATCCCCTTCATTGTCTGCTTCGCATCTCCTTCACCGTCTTGTCCCACCCTCGCCCAAAGCGAGCATAAGAGACCCGCGAGCCATCCTCTAGGTGGTTCATATCTATCCCGGTTACCAAGAGAAGAAACATCCAGCCGTTGCCTGCCTAGATCGGGCAAATCGTGAGTCGACCCCAGTCGGATCACATCAACTGGTATCAGAGCCCAGCAGTCTTGTAAGTCACGAACTCAAGTTTGCATTTTGTTCACAATTTTTTTTTCTTGCCCCCATTGTCTGCTTTCGTAACATCTCGCTAGAAAAGAGAAGAGAAAAACCAAAAGTTTCCATCTTTACATCACCTATTCGGTTTCTACAAGGTAATACCTTGGCCGGAATTTTTTTCCTTGTTCCCCAAGTTTTGGTGTGTTAGGTAATTTTGTTATCTTGCATGCTAGAATATTTTGTTTCCTTATTTCATGCGTGGATAGAGTTTTCTTGTTTGCTAGATTCTACTTTTTAGGTTGTTAACCGCAATTTCCTTATATAAGATATCATCAAATCTTATCTTCTCTCTCCTATCTCTAAGATCACACTTGTGATATTCTTGTTACTTAGACCTTTTTATTTTGTTTCCTTTTGCAAATTCGAAAAGATCAAAAGATAGGATCTCAAATATTAAAAAAAAAAGATATCAAAAAGATATTAAAAAAAAGCATTTTCCGAAATTAGGGAAAGCCAAAATAAGGCAACCCTAATCCCTCACCCCGGTCTAAGCTCATCTTCTCTACCTCACCGCCGTCTAGGTCAAGCTTCCTAGAAGGTATTCTCTTGCTAATTTGGTTGCTTTGTTTACGTTTGTTTTAGGGTTTCAATTTGTTCTTATGTGTTTGATTGCAACTTGCTTGATACACCATCTCTTGTGCAAGCCAAGCCGCCCTCACGGCAAGCCAAACAAGCCCTTCTTACGTGAACTTTGTGACTTGACTAGTGATTTGCTTGGTTGTTGTTCTTTGTTGTCTTTTGGTTCGTTTTTACTCCCATGTCTGGCCGTCTTGTTATAGGTACCATGCCGATTGGACACAGTGAAGACGAACGCGACGTTGACAACACCAACTCCCAACAACCGCCGTTGGTGCAACAAGACCAACCACCTCTCAACCCCCCACCACACGAACCACTCCTTGAGTTGTCCGAGGAGCAACAATTGATTCAAGCTCTTCGACAAGAGAATGCAGCCTTAAGAGCACAACAATGCGTGGCACCCATCGTGCCAACTCCAACTCCTCTGAGTGCCATGGACGCGCCGGCTCAACCTGGAGCCACCGACGCGGGTCCATCAAAGACAAGAGTCGACAAAGGCAAAGGAATCATGCCTTCGACATCTCATCATCAACCACAACTAAATCGTATGTAGAGTGTCATCGAGAGTCGCCAAGGCTTCGTTTCCCAAGCGGACCGCTACGTGCCCAGAGCCACAACCGCTGGCTTCGACAACGGCTCCGACTACGACCGCGACGTCGAGGACACTCAAGGTGAGTATTCTGAACCATACAACTTTGATGATCGATATGCCTCTAGGAGAACCCAGAGACGCATACCGGACTCAGCGCCACGCGAAGGCCGCCCTCGCCGAGCCGCGCCAGCCGACGCGACGCCAAGGAGACCCAATCACCGACCAAGTGGGCATACGCGACGCGATGAGACCAACTTGAGTACACCAACTACCCAGCCACGAAGCCATGATGTACGCAATCACCTTCGACACCAGAGTGTTCGAACACCGCGTTACGGATCTGATGGCTACGCGTCGATCACACCCAATGACCACGGCGACTTCGACGAGTATGACGACGAAGAGATCGAGGACTCAGGTATGGTCAACCCTAATATTTTTCACCCACCTCTTGGAGATCCACTTGAATTGCATGATCACCCATCGGATTGGATACCTCCACCGCGTCTCCAGCCCCAAGGAGAACGCCTTCGTGACATTGGCGGCGAGCGCCACGATGTTATTCCAAGAGACATTCGACGCGACAACTACGATGCCCAGCCGCGAAGACGTCGACGCGATGACGCCTACGTGCCCAGGGATGAGTATGTCTGCGAAGATTGCCAAGTACGCGATAGATGCCAGGTTGGACGCAATAGACCACATGGAGTATGCGCCTTTGAGAACCCTCTCTACGACGCCGCACCAAACAACGCGTTCAACCAAGCACCTGCCCAGACTCGATTCCAACGACACCAAGTCAAGGTAAAAATTGAGCATTTTTATGGTGAATACAACCCCTCTGTTTTTCTTGAATGGGTGCAGGCTACGGAGTACACACTTCGATATTGTCGGGTGCCCCCCGAGGAGCATGTCGACGCCGCGACACTTAACTTCCGAGGAGCCGCCCGCGTTTGGTGGCATAGATTTGAAGATGACTGTGTGCGTCGCCACAGGACCAGAGTCACAAAATGGCATCAACTAGTCTACGTGATGACCAAGAAATACGTGCCTCCAGACTATAGGAATCAAATGCGAATGGAGATAGCCATGGCTCGCCAAGGGTCGATGTCTCCACTCAAGTTCTTTTCCAAGCTTGAAGACATGTATTACAAGGCCAACATCTACGTTGCACCATCGACATTGATGACGAAATTCTTGAGTGGCTTAAACACCAACATCCGTGATCAACTCGAGATTTTGCCCATCAAAGATTTGAACACCTTCACACATACGGCGATGCAAATTCATGTACAAATCTCTCGCCGGAAGTCTTACACTTATCCAAGTGGCCAAACCAGGTATGCTTCTAACCCTAGTGGTTTATCTTCTACTAACCCTCGCCCTAGTGCCTCTACCACAACCACAACTAGCCAAGCAACCAAGGCGAAGCCTTCGACGCCGAGCACTGCGCCGCGCCGCGCCAGACCGCGCCCAGACAACCCCCAGTGGGCACAGATCGCGCGCGCGACCTCGAATGCTACAAGTGTGGTGGACGAGGCCACTACAAGAAAGTTTGCCCCAATGCTCGCAAGGTGTTGTTCTCCGCCGCCGCCGCCGGCTACGAGTCCTGTGATGACGAGGAGGCCACACTTGACGCGATCGATGAAGGCAACGCAGAAGAGGACGAAGACTGATGTGACCGAGCCACATCAAGAGGACCATGAGCCGGAGCTAGGCGAGGATGTCCAAGAGCTAGGCGCGGACGAGGAGCAAGAGGAGCCACGCCAAGAGCTAGGCCAAGAGGAGAGTCCAGCCACAACCACGCTAGACGCGCCAGGCGTTGTGCCTAGGACAACGCCTAGTGCCAAGCCAAGACGACCGAGCATGAAGAACCAAGGCGGCGCCGATGACCCTATGCCCGGAGCCATCACTCGGTCAAGGGCTCGCCACCTCCTCCAGGACCTCAAGAAAGGGTTGGCGTGCCAAGGGCCCCTAAGCCACGCTCGAGCCGACTTCTACACAAGTCTCCAAACCGGCGTCGAGAACACCGGCGCTTGCGGCCCGTGAAGAATCAAGCAAGGCGCCGAGCCATCCTGGACCACTTGGCTAGACACAATGAGTGCCGTGGGTTGGCACATGGACCATGCCACCTCATTCCAGGCCCATGGCATGGGAGTATTTTATTTATTAAATAATGGCCGAACTTAAGACTTTCCTTCTATGGCCACATTTTTAGTGTTTCTTGTTAGTAGGCCAAGTTCTGTAATTTTGTTATTTTTGTTGGCACTTTATGACAATATGAAGGCACTATATAAGTGCCTTCCAATGCCTGAAAAGGCACGCAAGATTAATCGAAATTGCTTTGTCAAACTCTCTCTCTCTCTCTCCCTTGCTTCCTTGCGTCAAAACCTCTAGTGTGCCGAGTGAGATTATCTCCCACACTCCCTCTCCCCTTTCACTTCTGCGTGAAACCTTCTTCCCCCTTTGAAGAAGATCTTGTGTGCCAACTATCCATCACAACTCCGCCACCAAACCACACTCGAGCCTCCGCCACGCCTTCGTCCATCCGAGAACCATAGTTTGGCGATTCCACCTCCATAGACGAGCAAAGCTTGCACCGTGGCTTCAAGATCCTTTGATTTCAACAAAGACGCTTATGACTGCGAACCCGCTTCTCTACACGCGGGCACACCGTTGAGCTTGGTGACGCGTCGTCTCCTCACAGTCAAGGAAGCAAGCCTACGCGACCAAAGGGAGAATTTGTTCCACACAAGAGCTCTCGTCCAGACGGCTTCCTTGAGTGTCATTGTTGATGGAGGATCATGTGCTAACATTGTCAATGAGAAGGTCGTGACACACTTCAAGTTGCCAACGTCGCCTCATCCCTAGCCTTATGCCCTCCAATGGATATCATCTAGTCCAGGTAACATAGTATCTCGCCAATGCTTAATTTCATTTTCCATAGGCCAATACTGTGATTCAGTTTTATATGATGTCATTACAATGGACGCCACCCATATTTTGCTTGGGCGCCCATGGCAATTTGACAGGCGCGTGCTCCATGATGGCTATTTGAACACTTATGTGTTCAATTACCACGGGAAGTGCATCACTTTGCATCCAATGTCTCCCCATGAGATCTTACAGGACTAGGTTGAACGCGATCGCCAGAAAGCCATAGAGGCCGCGTCTACTAGGTCAAAAGAGTGTCCAGAGGCACTCCAGAGGCCAACCTCCTCCAAAGCTGGCAAAATGTCATCTCCACCAGGCACTGATAAGAAGACGCACAACGCCATAGTTGGGACACCAAGTGCCCCACAGAATTCGAGTAGCGCCTCGCCATTGACAAAGTTTGCCGTGCCGTTGCCGAAGACATCTCCTTTGCAAGGAAAGTGTGAGCAACGCATGCTTTTAGCCAGGCCCAGTGACCTCACTGCGTGTTTGACTGGCAAAGCTCCATGTTTTCTGCTTGTGCCAACTCCATGCATCCCTGAGTCGTCGAACACCGCATCCGTGCCGCCAGTCATCGCGACCTTGCTCGCCGCGTTCGATGATGTATTTCCTGATGAGTTGCCACAAGGTTTACCTCCACCGAGAGACATTGAGCACCAGATTGACCTTATCCCAGGTGCTTCCTTGCCCAATCGCGCTGCATATAGAGCTGGCCCAGAAGAGACCAAAGAGCTACAACGCCAAGTACAAGAGTTTTTGGATCGCGGCTACGTAAGGGAATCTCTCTCCCCTTGTGTTGTTCCTGTGATCCTTGTGCCCAAGAAAGATGGCACATGGAGAATGTGTGTTGATTGTCGCGCGATAAACCAGATCACCGTCAAGTATATGCATCCTATTCCACGCCTCGACGATATGCTTGATGAACTTCATGGTGCCACACTTTTCTCCAAGATAGATTTGAAGAGTGGTTATCACCAGATTAGGATGAAAGAAGGTGATGAGTGGAAGACTGCGTTCAAGACAAAGTACGGGCTCTGCGAGTGGCTTGTCATGCCATTTGGGCTCACAAACGCGCCCATCACCTTCATGCGCATGATGAACCACGTCTTGAGAACATTCCTTGGCAAGTTTGTCGTTGTTCATTTTGATGACATCCTTGTGTATTCCCGGAGTCTGGAAGAGCATGTAGATCACCTTCGACTTGTGCTCGAATGCCTTCGACGCGAGAGCCTGTTTGCCAATCTGGCCAAGAGCAGTTTTTGCTCCGCGTCCACAAATTTTCTGGGCTACGTCGTGAGTAGTGATGGTCTACGTGTTGATGAGGCAAAGATCGCGGCCATCAAAGAGTGGCCAACTCCGACGACGCTTACACAGGTGCGAAGCTTTCTAGGCCTCGTAGGATTTTATAGGCGCTTTGTTCGAGACTTCTCTTTTATTGCCGCGCCATTGCATGAATTGACAAAGAAGGGAAGCACTGTCTTGTGGCTTGAGTCCCACGAAAAAGCCTTCTCGGCTTTGAAGAGGGCCTTGTGCCAGGCACCATTGCTCCAGCTTCCCGACTTCGCCAAACACTTCGAGGTGGAGTGCGATGCCTCAAACATAGGCATTGGTGGCGTGCTACACCAAGAGAAGAGGCCCATTGCATATTTCAGTGAGAAGCTCACTGGGGCCACACTAAATTACCCCACCTACGACAAAGAGTTATATGCCTTAGTACGCGTGCTGAAGACATGGCAACATTACCTTTGGCCGCGTGAATTTGTCATCCACAGCGACCACACATCCTTGAGCTATTTGAAGAGCCAAGCCCACCTCAATCGATGACATGCGCGTTGGGTGGAATTTCTTGAGACATTTCCTTATGTCGTGGTCCACAAGAAGGGAAAGGAGAACATTGTCGCTAACGCGTTATCTCGCATGTACGTTCTCTTGACTCATGTGCAAACTAAAGTTTTGGGCTTTGCTTTGATTAAGGAATTATATGCTAGTGATCCTTTCTTTGCCCTTATTGTCGCACAATGCCTTAGATTTCGAGAGTTTGAGTCATACTTCCTTTCTGAGGGTTATCTATACAAGGCTGGTCGCCTATGCATCCCTAGGTCGTCCATTAGGCTCCTTTTGATTCAGGAAGCACACGAAAGTCGTGGACACTTTGGGATTAGTAAGACATTAGCCGCGTTAAGAGAACATTTCTTTTGGCCTAAGATGACCTACCAAGTGACTAGGTTTTGTAGAAGTTGTGTGACATGCCAAAGAGCCAAAGCTAGGTCAAGCCCACACGGCCTCTACACCCCATTGCCCATTCCTAGTGCCCCCTGGGAAGATTTATTTATGGATTTCATCACGGGTTTGCCCCTCTCTAGATGAGGTAAAGACTCTATTTTTGTGGTCGTAGATAGATTTTCTAAGATGGCACATTTTATAGCTTGTAAGACTACCCATAGTGCTAGTGAGATTGCCGATTTTTTCTTTGAGCATGTGGTGCGTCTTCATGGAGTCCCGTGTACCATAGTGAGTGATAGAGATTCTAAGTTCGTTGGTCATTTTTGGAGAACTCTTTGGGGTAAGCTAGGCACCAAACTCTTATTCTCTACCAGCTACCACCCCCAGACCGATGGCCAAACGGAGGTCACGAATAGAACCCTAGGAGCCCTCATTCGCGCGATACTTAAAGCCAACCCTAGGAGTTGGGAGGACTTACTATCACTTGTCGAGTTTTGTTACAATAGATGCAGGCACACGTCGACCAAGTTGACACCGTTCGAAGTGGTGTATGGCATGAACCCCTTGACACCACTTGATTTGTCGCCGCGACCACTGCGAGACCCAGTGCATGTCTCCGCCGCCAACCGTGCCGAGCAAGTGCAGGAGCTTCATCGACGCACCAGGGAGCAACTGGAGAGGAGGGCCGCGCAGTATGCCTCGCAGAAGAATTCTGGCCGCCGCCGCGTCATCTTCTCACCAGGAGACCTTGTCTGGGTGCATATGTGAAAAGAAAGGTTCCCCTCGCGGCGCAAGCACAAATTGGCACCACGTGGAGATGGCCCCTTCCGCGTGATCAAGGCCTTAGGGGAAAATGCCGATCAACTCGAGCTCCCACCAGATTTTGGAGTCCACGCGTCCTTCAACGTCGCGGACTTGACACCATATGTTGACCCTGAGTTTGATGATGGTGAAGCGGGGACGCTTCACAGCCAAGTGGGGGAGGGTGATGTGACCATGCCTCCCATGACGGCCCAAGACGAGGAAGAAACCATGAGCCTACGCTCAGAGGGCCTAGTGACAAGGTCTAGGTCCAAAGCCATCGCCTCCGCCGTCGCGTCACTTGTCGCACGTGTCGTCGCTGGCCAAGGAAGCCCAGACGCCAACCCAAGACTCGTCGTCCTCGCAACCATCGGCATCGGAACAATGCGTTCTTCTCAGTCATCATCGCGTGCACACACCCGCGAGTCGATCGACCCTTCGTCATCATCTATCGCGATGTTTGACTGCATCGTCATCTAACGCGTTCTTTTGATACACTTTCTATATTTAGTATTTCCTGCGTGTTTTAGATAGTTTCCTTATATAGTCTTTCTATCTTTTAGGGTTTGTGCTAGGGCTGTGCATCCGGTCCAGACCGGACCAGAATTTTTGGAAACCTTGGACCGGACCGGACCGGTATGATTCGGTCCGGTCCGGTTCCGGTCCGGTCTTGGACCGGTTTACATATTTTTTTATGTTTTAGTTTTATATAAATGAAAAATTAATTAATTTTCCTATTTTTATAATTATTGTGTATAATATTAGACAATATATTTTGTTATTTATTTATATTTATACTAAAAACTAATTTTTAATAATATTATAAGATATTAATATATAAAATTAAATTAAAAATAATAAAAACCGATCCATCCGGTCCGGACCGGACCAGAACCGGAATTCTAAAAATATGTGGACCGCGGACCGGACCGTAATTCCCCCGGTCCGGTCCGGGCATTTTCGGTCCGGTCCGGTCCATTTTTCCGGTCCGAGCCGAATCTGCACACGCCTAGTTTGTGCCTTTGCATGCTTGCATGGGCTAGCCCACGAGGCTCGACTCGGCCCATCCGACGTCTCACCTCTAGTATTTATACCCAACTTTGTTATTGTTATTTCCTTACGTTCAATTTAATTCAAGGTTTCAAGTCGAGTGTTTATCCTCATTCCCTTGATCGGACGTCAAAACCCTCTATCTTCGCATCCCCTTCACTCCGTCACCGACGCTACAAAAATTGCTTGAACCTTCAAGCCAGTCTTCCTTCGCATCTCCCTTCACCCGCAGTCGACGCTACGACACCAACGACTTGTCTCTTCAAGTCACCTATCCCTCATCAAACCGCTTCCGCCACCACTATCCAGTCGCCCCAACAACCGCTTCCACCGCGTTCACCACCGCACCAACACCGTGTTCACCACCACGTTCATCACCGCGTTCATCAACGTGTTCGCCATCTTCTTCACTGCTGTGACGCTCAACGTGACTTCTCATCCAAGACTAGATCCCAAGGCGGCACCTTTTGACAATTGGTTTGTCATCGAAGGCAAGAACACATCACATTTCCAATTCATGCGCTCTACTAAGCCACCCATCTTTTAGTTTTATCATCTCGTTAGCACGCTCATCCTCTTGATCACAACTTGTAGATGCCGCTTTTTTCCCTTGCGTTTAGCGACCTTTGATACCCTCTGGACGCTCAATAGTATGACCACTGAAACCACTTGTCGGAGTATTTGCATTTAGAGTATCACCTTCCACATCAGACCTCGATCTCTTTGAGCTTCCTGCACTTCCAGAGCTTGGATTGTTCTGGTTGATCTCTTTCACAAAATATTAACTCCATTGTGGCTCATCTTTAAGAACTCTCCATGCATGCTCATCGGAAAAATCCTTCTTGTTGAAAGCAACATAATATGATTTAGCCTTAGTAATAACGCCGGCCTCTGACTCCCCACTGTCTCTGTCTCTACTAGCCTTTGCATAGAAGCCATTTAAACTTTGTGCACTTTTGTTGATGATCTGCCATCTATTCTTACAACTTTTTTCATTTCGATCTGGTTGGCCTAGTTGTTTATGCTCGTTCCAGTAGGCTGAAACTCGCTTCCAGAATGAGGCTGATGACTGATTTGTGTTTCTTATTGGGTCCTTGCTGGTGTTTAGGAATCCACTGATGAGGATCATATCTTCAGCCTGACCCCATGAGCTTCTTGGGGATCTAGTGGAGCCACCACCATGAGCACGACCACGACCACGACTAATATGCTGAGTTTCTTGGGGTGAATCCTCAAGAACTTCAGGTTGTGTACTGAAATTTGGTTCATCCATGGATTGATATCCACCTCCGGTTGTGGCTTGACCTTGTGAGAGGAGACTCGCATAAAATGGCATACTCGGATCATACGAATCTAAGGACAAATCTTCAAAGTTATTTGGGTAGTCAGGTTGGTTTGGATTCATGGTAAGAGATTTAGAAGAGAAGAAGAGCTTGAAAAGAGAGATATTGGATAGTGTGAGTTTTACAATGAGATCACTTCAACTTATTTATAGGGCAAAAATCTTACATAATTCTCCACCTTAATTTAATATGAATAATCTTACATAATCTTACCTAATCTTACCTAATCTTACTAAATGTTATTTCAAAGTAAATTAATTCATACATGAATTAAATTAAATTACTGTATATTTATATTTTAGTTAATATTTTTTTTTTAGTTTAAACTATCCATAATGTCATTTTAATGTAAAGAAATTAAATGAGTGTATATTAAAACTTGTCTAAATAATCTTAGTTAGTACATTTTTATAGTTTTAAATATCCATAATTTCATTTTAATGTAAAGAAAATAAATTAGTGTATATTTATATTTTAAACCACCATAAATAATATTAATATTATTTGTTTTCAATTAATAATATACAAAATACAATAAAAATATCAAAAATATTAGAAACATAATCATAATGGGTGTCTATGGATAGAGAAAAATGCAATTAGAATTATAGTATTTTTTTTAATGTAACATATAAAAAATATTTAAATTTTAAGATTATAAAAACGGACGGCCAGCGAAAATCGCTGGCCGTCCGATTACGCGCCACGCGGCGCCATCTGGGCCGCGTTCGCGCGCCCAGTAAAGTGGCGCCGCGTGGCGCTGCTTAAAGCAAGCAACCGTTTGGCTGCTTGCTTTAATCGACGCGTTTTGAACAAGTGCAAACCTTTTTTTTTTTGGTTTCAAGGAGCAACGTTTTTTTTTTTGCACATCCAAACGTGGCCTTACAATAAGCCGGGCATGATGGGGCTTAAAATTTGGCCCAATTTTAAGCCTTTGAGCAAGGCTTATTGGGATGTTTGAATTTTTTAATCCAAAAAGCCCCCCAATAAGCCTTGCAATAAGGATGCTCTAATGCTTCTTCATAATTTTTACTTAAGTGTATAAGAAAAACTGAGCTAAATGTGCATCAATTTATATTACATGTAGAACGTTTTTACTAAAAATGTGTATTTTTTAAATTCTATGTACATGACTGTTTTGTTTTTTAAAACATGCATTACTTTTTGCCTATGTACATCACATATGAAGTAGATGTTTGTGATTTTAGAGTGTATGTATATTTGAACGGTTTTTCTATCCTATGCCCTAATGACATAGGTTAATCCTCTTTATTTTAGAAATTATTCCTTAAAAGAGAATGCTTAAATCCATCTAAAAAAAATTAACTTTCTAAAATGATAACACATAACCACAACATTCTAAAATAAGGTTCTTAACCTATGTATTATGTACATAGGTTAGAAAAACCCATAATCGAAAGCATAATTACATGCTACTATCAAATTTTACATGTTTTCGTAAAAAAATATGTATATTACTTATTTTTATGAACATTAAAGCAAAAGATTATATACACTAGTCACATACTCATAACCAACATTTTTTTTTTGGGTCGGGTCATAACCAACATTTTAAACTACATAATTAATAATTAACTCATTAGTAAAAATGGTCTAAATTAGACTACAATGTATTGACATTTAACATTCATTATTTTAAACATAAAATCCATCATCCATTTGATCATAACTTAGGGTCTCTTCGATTCAAAATGGATTGAAGTGAAAGTGAGCACTTCAACTCCCATTTTACTTAGGGGCCGTTCGATGGAGATGAAGGGGAGATAAAGTAGGAGATGAAGGAAGAGGAGGAGATGAAGTTTAAGGGTTTGCTTAATGTTGGGGGACACTAGGGTTGAAGTGAGGGTTGAAGGGAGAGTTAAAGTAAATGCTTCAACTTCGTCCACTTCCACTCAAATAATGCCGAACGCACCCTTAATATTGAGGAATAACATTAAACAAATGTTTAAACTTTAACTAATTTCAACTAGTTTCAACCCACATTTAATCTTTATCGAATACACGCTTAATATAACCTATGATTTTTATAGAAAATCACATCTAATGTTTCACATAAATTTTTATAGAAAATCAAACGCTCGGGGCTATCTGTTCTTCGTGAGTCGTGACTTCATTCTCCTCCTCCTCCTCCTCCTCCACAACAGGAAGTAGAAGACGACGACGATCAGATCCTCTTGGAAATTTAGGGCATCTGAAAATGAAATCTCGAATAGGTGAACGTTCATGTCCAATTGAACTCACCTCGTAGAAATTCCTCCCGAGTTTGCTATAATTGCGGTACTTTTCCATTCAATTTGCGATCGATTGGTCAAGGAATCAACCGATCAATCGGCAGAAACTCCTAACGATTATAAGAGGGAGAATCGGTTGTTTTGAATTGGTTTTGTGAGGGAGAAGAGAAAGAGATGGATCCGGAGCAAACGTTTATAAGGGTACAAGAGAGGTTCTCTCAGATGTTGAGACCTAGAATTCGAACTGCTCTTGAGTACATTTATCTCGTCGTTGCCATCACTCTTTTCTGTATTCTCGTTGTTATGCACGCCAATTACGTCCAGCAGGTACTTCCAATTCCCTTCCTTGTCATCCTTCTTGGTAGGTCTTTTTTGTCTCAATAGTCTTACCATGTCCATTGCGAATTATGATTTCAGTGCCTTCTTATTTAGCGGAAGTGTAAATTTGGTTTATAGGCTTTTTCCATATTTTTTTTTTGAGATGGAGCATCAGTTCGTTGCTTTACGGTTTTGCCGCAATATATTTTAATTTTCACCTTTCTATTTAGAACTTGAATTTTCTGTTTAGCTTCGGCGGGATGCTCGATCATATCTAGATGTTATAATGATGATTTATTGTTTGAATATCCCTTGTCAAGCCTGGCTGTTCAAGTGAGTTCTCAGGGGTTGTATCACCAGATGCCCAGCTTATCTATATCAAGGTGTATACTCTGCCGCATCTTTCAAGTTCCTATTCTTACTATAACTAGCTGTATGTACTCTTTAATTTGTCCATTAAACAAATTATGTTTTTTAGGTGCTTAACGTGCCTTTCCTACTTTGATGCTCTTTTTCATTTACTTGTGGGCTTTGAAATGGATGTTCTTTGTAAAGCTATTGGGTTCTTTTTGTTGAACAAAATCTTGCATTTTCCTGTTGTTGCAGATAACAGGTGATGGGCTGTTGATACAGAATGAATCTCATTCTCAGCCTACTCCAGTTGGTCCAGATGGTATCTCTGAACAACCAACTGAGACTGGTAAGGTTGGGAATCCAGATATCACTAATAATGGATTCACATCTTTGGCTACAAAACTTTGGTTCAGCTGGATGAACTCTGGTGTTAGGAGGGGAAAGTCGAGTTTTAAATTCTGGAAGTCTGATACTGAACTGCTTGACTCCCAATCACAAAGTGCTAGTGATGCCAATATCATGAAACAAGTGGTCCTTGATGGGAGAACTGATAAAGAGGAGCTTCATGAGACTTTTCCCATGTTAGCTAAACAGTCTTTTAAAGCATTTGTTGTGCACTTCTTTACAAAGTGGCACAGGCGCCTGTCGTTCCTTTGGTGGCATGGAATCCGTCCCTTGCGAGGCCTTTGGGTATGTGTATGAGCAGAGACTGAGCTTTTTCTATGTCTTCTTTTGGGTTTACATGTATTGTTGCAAAGGAGAATGATTCTGGTTGCTATCTATGCTTTCCTTTTGATCTGTTTTCTTCCTATATGTGTTAATCTGTGTACTTGTGCAAGCATTATGTGCATGCACGCCTTGCATGTTTGTGAATTAATTTGGACAGATGTTCAACTTCAATAACTTCTCAAGAGTGTGTGTTTTCTAATAAGGAAGTTGATACAAATTATAAACTTCCTATCTTGACTTAAGAGTTCCCTTTGAGTACCTGTTAAGTTACAGAAATCAATGAAAATCATCTAGTTAGTGGTCTTGCTAAGATACATTTTTTGTTCAATTTATGCTTACACTAAGTTGGGACTTTTGGGTACAGAATATTGCAGGGATTCACTTGAATCTTGACATGCAGAAATGGTTGCATTTCTTTTATTTGGATAGGCTTAACTCAGTTGCAGGTATGCGGATGCTATTTCATAAATCATCTCTCTGGGCTGATACTATATCACATACTTATGGTGCGTTTAGATCGCATGCAATATTGCATATCTTGCATTAAATTTCCGTGATTTAATGCAAAATAATGCAACATTAAGGCACACAATCCAAACAGACCCTTATTGTCTGTTAGGATCATTTAAACGAGAGATTATGTTATCTTCTATTATACTAATATTATTTCTTACCTTCTTAGTGAATTGGATGGAGAGGAAAATACAAGCATTTGAACCAGCATATATATACACAAAAGAAAAGGTGATATTCATTAGCAGAATTCTGTTTCCCACTCTAAAATATGCAAATCATATGGTTGGTGAAGCTAGCTTCTCCTGTTTATCTTTTCTCGTGGTTGTACTCTACAGGGTTATTTTCTACTACCTGAAGAAGCCAAGACTCGCCACAACATTCAAACTGCTAACATTAGCATATCAGCTCGGCATTCATGCTTTGGGAACAGGTTAATATGATCCTCTCTTTCTTTGGTTAGGCTTACACTTCACGAATTGTTTTCCTCTTTTTTTTTTTTTAATAAAGGTATAAGTGTATATATTAAGAGGAAATTTAGGTACAATACAACAGTTCTAACTCTTTACAGAAAAGTTCAAACAATTTTCCACATAATACCAAACAACAAAACAATTCTTAGAAAGAAATCAACTTCATCTAAGGTTGCAAAAACTATTTGTGTGCAATCTTGTTAACCCAGATATATCATATATACAAGGGAATGTGCACAAACTTAAGAGTTTTCTCATTTCTTCTCTTCCTTTTTCTATGGACTTTTATCACCAATCATGTTAACCCAGAAAAATATGTTGAATACGACTTGGTTCAGCAATCTTTTGTAATATCGCTTCCATCTACTTGTATTCTCTTTCTATGTATTTGACATCTGTCCTTGCATGGGTTGTGTCAGGCTTTGAAAAGTGGTTACCCATTATGGGCTTTTATATTTCATTTAAGATTTTGCTAGTTTTCTGCTTCTGATGTGAACTGCACTCTATGTTCATGACGTAACTACTGAATGTGCTGATTATCATGCTGTTTTCAGGTGGCAACAGCTGCTTATAAACAGAGTTGTGGGATATGATACCATTCTTATGAACAGCTTATTGAGCTTTCCTGGTGAAGGTGCTAATGACTACTGTGCCAAAGCATTCTACATTCTTACTTCCTGTCTGTCTTGCATTATGTGCTCCATGTTGCTTTCTCTGTTGTATAAATAATATTTGAAAGATCAAATTAGGTGGATATATGCTAGAAAGTAGTAACCAACTTGGTGTTCGTTTGGTGCAAACCCATTATCCATATAAGTTGTTATAATAGGGGATTGTTTCCAAACATGCAAATTCACCTGAAATTCCAACACAGTTCTGTTTTCCTGAATCATAACAATAATGTCACCCTGTACTCATTTATTTCATGATTTGATGTTTCTTATATTCGTTTATAGTCCAACATGTAGAAAGCAATAATTAGGGTCACATACAAATATCTGATTGACATGTACTAATTTATTTTCATTTGCCTTGTGACTTGTGAGTCTTGTGGTCCATGTTTTGGCAGATGAAAATGGCACTGAATCACTGATGCCTCTTGATGTTCTGCTCTACCTCTTGCAGGCTATTTATATAATTACCAGACAAAAGAATTTTACAACTTGAGTCTTGCTCATGAGCCGTCTAAAGGATCTGCTAACCTTGGAGGTGTAGTCTTCATCTATTTTCTTCTTAGTTGATAAGTCATATACTTGAATAATTGATCCACATGCATAATTGATATACATGCTCAAAGAAGATGATTCACTTTGGTTCACATTTGAGCGAAACATCATCCTGGAATTTATAAAACCCATATGCTAAGTCAAGAATCTGGAGCTGAAATTATATTACTGTTGGAATGTCAGTGTCAAACTTTTCTATTCTCATCTGTACAGTGACAAATTGTATGTTACCTACCAAAGGCACTTATCTAAAACCTGACCTTTGCTGGTGCACTTACAGATTATCTTGTGATGAAGTGTGGTGTGCTTATGATGTCACTCTTTGTTTTCTTTACAACCACTATGTCAGTTTCTTTTACACTGAGAGAGACTCAGACTCGTATGCTCAAATTTACAGGTAGTGTGCCTTTTTCGTTCTAGTACTTTTGTGGTAACATGCATTTGCCGGTTTTAATGCAGCAAGTCCTCTGTTTTTTTCCTCTAATGGGAACCTAATTGTTTAGCCTAGATGTGCTTATATATACATGGTTATGGTTAACATTATCTTTTTAATGTAATTACTGCAGTGCAGCTACAACATCATGCTCGACATCGACTTCCTACATTCCAGTTAATATTTGTTCATGTCATTGAATCGCTTGTCTTTGTCCCGGTACGGCTGGATCAGTGGCATTATATATTACTGATGCTCCCAAATTTTACTATTTCATTCAAGCATTTGCTCACAGTCTTATGTATTTGCAGATTATGATCGGTATCCTCTTTTTTCTGTTTGAATTCTATGACGATCAACTATTGGCCTTCATGGTATTGATCTTAGTTTGGCTGTGTGAGTTATTTACCTTGATCAGGTGGGTGAGCTATCCATTTCCCCATTTGTAGCTTTTTTAAGGTGGTATTTATGCACTGATGTTACTCATTAGTAATTACCTGTACTGATTCGGAGCAATTTTCTTTGTTTTTGGCTTGCAGTGTGCGCACACCAATATCAATGAAGTTCTTTCCACGCTTCTTCTTACTCTACTTCTTGGTTTTTCACATATATTTCTTTTCTTATGCTTATGGTATGCCCTAATTGCTCCAATAATCTATCAGTTTTCCATTACCTCATGCATCTTTTTTTTGTGAGACTATGCTTTAGTATCTTCTGTCCTGTTTTTTCAGGGTTTTCGTATTTGGCTTTGTCGGCAACTTCAGCTTTTATGCAGCATCTTATCCTATATTTTTGGAACCGTTTTGAGGTATTTGTTGGTGTAAATCAGCGATGTATGTTCCTTTGGATACTGATTTAGTGATTCCCCCACCCCGCCCCCCAAAAGAAGTAGAAATGAATTTACTAATTTTGAATGCCTCATCCATTATATCTTTGGTCTCTACAATGTCTGTCATATTGTTGCATTTTATTATGTCATAGAGCATGCTTTTCTTCATCAAAATGATTTTACTTCATCACAAAGTATTCTTGATCAGTTCTTGCCAGATCAAAGTGAAAATTATAATTTAATGATATTTCGACTAAACTAAACTGGGTCACTGGATTGCAATTTGTTTCCACTTCCAGGTCAAGATAGAAATTCTGCTTTTCTTCCTGTTTCCTTGCGGTAAAATTCCAGTATTACTGTCTTATAAGAATTCTCTCGCTATCCTTGTGTTTAGGTCCCCGCTTTACAAAGATTCATGCAAAGTCGCCGTTCACAGTTTCTACAAGACTTCCATATCACTTCCTCTACTATTCTTGCATCAACTCTGCACATCACGAGGTTGAACACAAGGAATACTGGCCTTCCAGGACCTGCCCATGGTGGGCCTGGGCTGAGACCTGGAAGTGGTGCTCCGGCCCCACCAACAAATGGCCATACAGATGCCCCAGGCCTTCAAGAACAATTGAACAATACCAATCAACAGGATGAGGGATCACAAGGCAACCCTCATCCCATCTCTGAAGATAACCTTCGCCAACCAGAACCCGCTCAGAACCCAGGAAACATGAACTCATTTAGCTCATTGTTGCTATGGATACTAGGAGGGGCTTCATCTGAGGGGCTGAACTCATTTTTCTCAATATTTAGAGATGTCAGAGACCAACACCAATTTTATGCAGAAACTCCTGAACAGGAAGATCATGCCAACCAGGATACCACACAGGAGTAACAATGAAAGTCTGATCGTGTACTAGTCGGCTAAGCATTACAACAGCGTATCATCTAGAATTATATGCTGCAAGCTTGTTTGTTTAATGGAAACTACAATTTTGTGCACAGCTGGGAAAAAAGAGGAGACGATAGAGGGTGGTGCAAACTGCAATCTATTGTCTTTTCTGCAAATGTCAAATCCAAGCTCATGCCTAACAGAAACAGTAGGAGAAAGGAGTTGAATGATTTATGCAGCTTACAGACTGCTCAATTTCAGGTATGATCTATACTTGAGAGTTTATCTGGAGCAGTTTCTGAGATGCAGGCAAGAACATGCCTAGGTCCGGATGCTTCTGGGCCATCCAGCCGAAGTGCAACTATATAGATCAACTAATATAAATTTTATGTTATGTAAATGAAGAACTGAGAATTCTATCTAGAGTATTGGATCTGCACGTAGTAACACTGTATTGATTTTGTGGTCGAGTAAATGACAATGTTGCTGTAAATGCCGAAAGTCGTGATTAGTCAATTTGTGAAAAAAATTCAAGTATACCATTATTTTTCAGGTGAATGCCTCGTTAAGTCATTAGCTAATTATTTACAGCAAGACAGAGAAATGAAGAGTTTGTAGACCCGATGAAACTGGGCTTGGAGCAGGCCTAACATATATATTCGGCCCATGAACTGTCAACTGGGGTGGGCAACAGCAGGTCCAGGGCCACCTGAACTTGACAAGGTCTACAATTATGAGATTAAATGACAATAATGAAGCATGGATATCATTGGGATGCATTAGATGAAGTGGGATCGGGTGAGAAGTGGTCTTAGGGTGAGAAATACAAAGTGATTTTGGCGGTTTTTTTCCTTCTTCTCGTTTTCGTTTCCTGATCATTATGGAATAACCTATATAGAAGGTTTATAAATAAGCATTAAATGTTCATTTATTTGTACATTTACGTTCATAAATAAGCACTAAATGTTCAAAGACATGTGTTTGAACATGAACATGTTATATGTGAACTTTACGGCACATAAAATGAACATGTAGTACTTATATGTGAACGTCAATAATTGTCTAACCCAGAACGATCAGAGACGGAAAGTAAAAATAAAAAAATATATTTGTTGACCGAAAAAAAAAAAAAGTTTACCGTATTTACGGTTATGCCACCGTGTCACTATATTCACTTTTTTCCCACTTTTAATCTCATCCCTCTATTCCCTCAATCCTAAGGTCTATAATGCTCCTTATTTTTTACTTTAAGAAGCAAATGTACAAAAACTCACCTCTACATTAGATAGTAGCCTATATCACCGCAAACCCCTCTTAAGGTTTGATTGGAGAAAATCATAATATACAGCATACATTTACTATGCATTGTCATTGTCAAGCTATCCCAGCATGATATATAACAAAATATGATATCTGAAATCATTGGTGATGTGCATTGGATGCTGCAAACTGCAGAGGTTTAACATACTTGAAAGATAAGACACCTTTTGTAGGATTATACCATTGTCAAGTCTCCTTCAAACATACTCCCATAAAAAGCAAAGTTTTCAGTGGTATGTGCATAGTTACATTACAACTCAACACAAACTTACAAAACCCAAAATTGAAGGTGAAGTTTAGTCTACGGCGGTACCACCTCCTTTTTATTCATTTAATTCCACCTGTGCATACAAACAAGTCTCTAAACCTTAGCATTGTCCTTTTGCCATGACATTGGTCCCTGGAAGTGCAAGCAAAGCAAGTGCACCCTATTAAACTTATCAAGCAAAGCAAGTGTCATCAACTAACTAATACTAATTATTCTCCTGTTACTACCACCACCATACTATAAGTAGTGTTTGATCTTCCTAGTGTATATGACATTCTTCCTAGCAAGGCAGCTAGATAAGTGAGGAGTTATTATTCTGAGATCACATGAGTCATATACAAGGTCAAATGCTCACTAACATACACAAAACAAGTCCAAATTCTCCAACCCAAGAGCCAAACAGGCCCTACAAAGGAGTGGTTAGGCACAAATACATGGAGTGTCTCAAGAACCATGCAGCCTCCATAGGGGGCAATGCACTAGACGGGTGCGGAGAGTTCATTCGAAGCAGCAGAGGAGAAGGGGACGACGACCCGCTTGGAGCCCTCAAGTGCGCCGCCTGTGGCTGCCACCGCAACTTCCACCGAAAGGAGGTGGAAGGCGAAAACTTGGCCCTTCATCCAGCACACTATAACAGTGTTGATCCAAGTATGGGCTTCCCCTCTGTTTTCGGACTGTTGTCGGAATCCGAGGACCATGGAGCGGCTAGGGCGGTGGAGAGGAAGAAGAGGGTCAGGACAAAGTTCAGCCAAGAACAGAAGGAGAAGCTGTTGAGGTTTGCAGAGAAAGCAGGGTGGAAAATGGTGGGTTTGGAGGATTCTCTAGTGCAACACTTTTGCCAAGAGGTAGGCATCAAGAGGAGGGTGCTTAAGGTTTGGATGCACAACAATAAACACAATTATGCCAACAAAAATACCCTGTTTTAACACCGTTTTCCATACTTCCATCAATTATTTTTCCGACAAACATTTTAGCCTATGTACGTTGTACCTTGTGGGGATTATTTGTTTCATAATTACTTACTGTGACGTGGTTCATTACTTATGTGCTTTCTTTTTTAAGACTTTTACCATAGAAATGTACGTATTGAAGCATCGGAGTTTGAAGAGTTACTATATATAATATATTGGGATGGAGTAATAATGTTCATACTTTCTGCCTTGTTAATTTGTTCATATTTTCTCTTGTTGCTAAGTGCTGAAAATTAATCGACAAACTCTCAATCTATACAATAGAGGAAGATCATATGAGAACGACCGCTTAGGTAAGAATTGTGAGAATTGATATTTTTAAGAACACGCACTATAAATTTATTTATGAACACGGAAAAATACGGCACAACCGTATTATATTAAAAAAACGCATATTTTACGTGTTCATAAAATTTGTAATAAGTGTGTTATAAACTTGTATTTTGTGTTTATAGAACTTGTACCGTGTGTTCATCAACTTATTGAAAATGCATTTTCATAAATTTGTACTATGTGATAAAAAAACGAGTGTTCATAAAATTAGTACTTTGTGTAAAAAAACGCTTGTTCATAAAATTAGTATTATGTGTTCACAAAATTAATACTATGTATTTGTAAACTTTGTATTGCGTGTTCATGAGAATGAGTGTTCTTACAATTCTCACCTAAGCACTCGTTCTCACGTGGACATCAACCTATATAATGTGCAAATTTCATTTCTACTAAGAATACCAAAAAATGATATTTGGGATGTTGTAATAGGCCTGACCTAAATTACGATCCAATATGATATTCGGGCTTCACGGCTCACTTTGCGCTTAATTATCTAAACCTAGCTTAGTTTATGGTTGAAACCAAAATTACTTGGTGCGTTTGTATACCATGCATTATAATTTTTGTAGATATATAATCAGTGTTCAAGTGAAAAAATATTTTTACGGTAAAAATAGGGAGCAATTTGGATCATTGGATTAAGGGAGAGGCTAGGGATGGGTAAGTTTGAGTGACACAAAGTAATATTTTAGTTAAAAAAGTTCCAGACTATAAATAATTGTATATTTTATGATCATGATGCGTGATTGTACTTAGGTTCATATATATATATATATATCAAATGTTTACATATATAAGTATTAGAGGTTCATAAACTTTATAATCGAAGTTTACATATTAAATTATATTAGAGGTTTACAAACTTTATACTAAAGGTTTACAAACTTCATATGTATAACTTTCTACACATTCATGTTTGATATTATTCTTCCTTGGTGTATGAGGTTCATATGTAACATGTCCATGTTATATATAATCATCTAAGGTTCATTTTAGTCTTATTAAAACTTCATCTTACTTTTTACGAAAATTTCTGTTGGTATCCTTGAGTTTAGGATTATTCCTGCTGGTATCCGATCATTAAATTTTTTCCTGTTGGTGCCCTTGAGATTTTGTGTTTGTTTGCTTTGTAACCAAGGCTTTCCATATTCGTACTCTTTCGGTTCGAATATAATCAAATCCAATCCCACAATTGTGTTTCTCACCCTCAAATTTGTAGGATTTGACTCCTAAAACACACAAAACCATATCTAAACCATCTTGATTTGAATTCCGAAACAACCCATTTTTGACTTTAGGAATTCAAATCGAGATGATTCAGGTATGGATTTGAGTATTGTAGGAATCGAATCTATTAATTTAAGGACAAGCTTGGATTTGATCAATTCGAACCGAAAGAGTACGAATATGGAAAAATCCAGTTATGAAGCAAACAAATACAAAACTTTAGGGGAACCAACCAAAAAAATAATAATCATGGTACACCAACAGAATAACCCTAAACTCAGGAGAACCAACAAGAATTTCCCTATTTTTAATTGTGCACTATAAAAATAAACTAGAGGTTCATATGTTATGTGTTAGTGTTCATATATTGTCATTGAAGGTTCGAATATAACGATGTTTAAAATCCAATCCATAATTATTTTGATTAAAGAAAAGTGTGCTAAAAATTGTAATTATTTTGATGAAAAATAGAGAAAAGGGAAAATTAATTTAAATAACTAACCGTTGGGTGTGTGGTACAAAAATAATCCCATCTTTCAAAAGGTAAGAAAATAACTCAAAGTTTGGGGAGAGTGTTAAATTTATAACCTATATTAACTTTTTATTTTTTTCTCACAAAAATGATGATGTATCTTTATATGTACAGATTTAGATTAATACAATGCTGATTTGGCAACACCCATTCACATCTATAAATATATAAAGTAGACTAAGGGTGCAATTAATGCCCAATAAATATGAGAAATCATCTCTTATTTTTTTGTTGATCTTTTATTATAAATTACATCCTATAATATAGCTCAATGGTTAAAGACACTCTCATAATACAAGAGGTCTAGGGTTCAATTCCCCTTCTTAACAACTTTGTTTTACTATTTTATCTTTCATTATTTTTCTATTTATATTAATTAGAAACTCAAATCTTTATATTTATCTATCTATAAATATATAGAATAGACTTTTGTCCATTAATGCCCTACATCTAATTAATATACTTTTTCCACTTTTTTTTTACTTTCATCTCATCTTAATCTATATACTCCGTATAAGATAAAATATAGTATAGACAATAAATGACAATCCTCTAAAACTCATATTCAAAACATACAAAAAAAATTAACACATACTCAAACGACAGTTTAAAAATAAAGACTCTTCTATTTCTTAAATATAGGATACAACCATGGCAGTTAATGCCCATATGCGTAATTCTGGGTAAACTTACATTCAGGACAATCAACAGTAAACAAAAATAAAACACGAGCAACCGACTGTTTCAAAATACAGACTTGGCAATAAGTGTCCACCTCCATAATCCATCCTGAAACTCACATTCATTAAAACAATAAAGAAAATAAAAGAAAACAGACTACAATTGTTTTAATTGTGAGATTGAACATATTTAAATGACCATGGCTAGAGAAAACGCATAACATTTACACAATTGTCTCTCTTAACTCAAAAGATACTCCCTATATAATTAGCACTCAAACGACTGCATGTTGAAAATAAGGCAATCAATTAGGCTAAAAAAAATGCACAAACGGTTTTCTCTAACTCATTGGCTCTTCCCATCTATTCACTTGGTGTGCCACTACTACAATTGATCTCTCTTATCTTCCTCACTTCTCCCTACACAATCATTGAAATCATGGCTGGAAGTACAATAGGGGAAAGAAGATGCATTACACTTAACTAATTGCTTGAAGATATAAGCTCTGAGATTAAAGTCATGATTTTTCGCAAATGAGATGTTTTCGATTGGCTCGGGACATACAAGTCCACATATCTCCTTCTAGCAGATTATATGGTACATCAATAATTTTAATTTTCAGTATTTATTATTTTAATATTGATTTGTATATGTATATGTTTAATAATACAATGAAAATATTTCATTTATTAACTTACACAGAACATCTAGAAACAAAGCAGGCCGATAGACTATATAAATAAATTTTAGATTTCAATGTTATTCTCCAAATTTCAGACATATAAGGTACATAGTTTTTTTTGTGTCTCTGTTCCGGACACTAATGCTCTATTTAATTTGTTTGGGAGTGGCATTCAAATTTGTACGACTTAGTTTCTATCATTTTCTTCTTATATTCATACGTGCAAATATATATGAGATAATTCCATAATTTGAGACCTCCAAACACCAAACATTTAAAAATATGTAAATTTACAAGAATTGCATGTTTAGTGTTGTCACCTCACTTAATATGGTAAAGACTTTCACCATTTTGGTTAATTACATCTTATTTTAGCCTATTTTTATATTCTTGGTTATTAGATGAGGAAATACAAAAAATGATTAATCTTAGTAAAATAGACTATATGGTTAATACCTTAAACTTCGGGATATATAGTTCTGGTGACAAAATCTTATAGAATTTCTAGTGTTTGGTGTTTTTATATTTGACTTTTTAGGCTATGTGTTTGACTTTCACACAAAAATATAAGTACAAAGATAATGAAAAAATTACATTATTGTCCAAGAATTTGTATACTAAATTATATAGTATTCTAAGATTATTTTGAAGTATAAAGAGTGCATTGTTAATTAATAGTGAAGATTTCCATGAGGCATTTAAGATTGATATTTCATCCAATTTCAATTTCATACAAACAAAATTATAAATTCTCAATGTAGGAATATTTCAACCAGTATCACTTCAATAATATGGTTTGCATATTATAAGTTTTCAATATTAGCAGCCAAATGTAAGTCTAGTTCTCACTATGACCAAGACATGATAATTGGCAATCAACTCTAACGGTTGACAAAAAATCACAGTGAATCCAGCCAATAATAGAGGAATGATAAACTCCAGTTAACAAAAAACTATTGAAATGATAACATAGTATCAAAATCGCTTTCATTGTGTAATTATAGGGTAAACCATAGAAAATTACCCATTAAAAGGCAAGTTCTAAAAAAATACAAGAAAATGAAAAAAAAACGCTTCTAAAATACCAAGTTTACAGAGTACCATCCCATGTTTTTTTAGTAACTAAGAATCACCCATGTTAGGAAAATCATTAATCTTCTATTAAATACATAATTGGAAATAAATTGATTTTTTAATAAGTCATTCTAAAATAGCTACTCCATTATGGAAATTTTTAGCTATCTGTTCAAGAATATGGTTTGCATATTACAAGACTTACGAGTGATGAATTTAACTTTCAATTCATATCTACTTTGAATGCTTAGTAAATGGATATAACAAAATCACCACGAACAACCAATGATATGGAGTTATAGATGAAAAAATTGATAAGTTAGATAAAAATTAGGGTAAAAAGTTGTACCATAGATGTTCAATTCACAACAGAGTTAAGAAATGGCTTCAGAAAAGTTACATGTTGAGTTACTTGAGACTTAAAGCAACTAAAACGAGGTGAGAACTGGAACTATCGTCCATCTTCCAACCAAAAACCTCACCGTTTTTGAATTTCCACCCAAATTACGATGAGATTCAGTCGATTAACAACCGTATAACCTAATTTAACCATCGAAAAGATAAAACGTTTGAAAATTTGCCAATATGATTAAAAGATAAAAAAAGTTATACAACCCTGCTCTCCTAACATAATTATAATTAATGATACCTTATATTATATCTTATAAAATATAATCCTCAATGTGAAAAGTGTAATCAAATAAAATCATGTGTAAGGACTAAGGAGTATAAATAATGAATAGATTCGATAATAGAGTATGTATAGTATTTGTGCAATATTATTATACATAACCGAATGTGAAAGTTATTCATCCTTAGTTATAAAACGTTTGTGTAGGATCGAGATTGTTAGACAAATAACTAAGGAACTAAGAATAACAATTCTCAGTTCCCTTTGCAGCAGAATTTAAACAATCAAGCACAAATGAACAAGTTCCTTATAGTGGAAACCTTTGATTGCCAACTAGCAATCCGGGATAAAAACCACTACCTTTCTTTTGAAAGGATTTCAAGGTCTACTTCTTGATTTCTTATCTCTTTTGGTTACAACTTATCCTAGGAACAAACACACAGTTTCTTTACCTTACACACAGTTAGGCAATCCTAGATAACTTAACACAATCAATAATCAATCCAAGAAACAAACCTTAGCACCTAGGAACTATCTCACTTACAGTCACAGGAACTTAACACTCAGCTCTTCGATTCCTTGACTGGTTCCTCTTGATCTCGGTTTGCTTTGATGATCTTGTTTGAAGGTTCACACTTTGATGTTTGCTATTGAGTGTGATTCGTGTTTTTGTGCTTAAAGATAACCTCTGAGTTAGTCTTCCTTATATAGTGGATTCTTTGCGGTTTGATCTTCTCTTGGTTCTCATAGATCAAGCTTGCCCTAGGATGTGTGGTGATCTGTGATCCACGCTATCTTTGACATGTACCAACAACCTAGGTAGCTCAGAATCCTTCTTTGTTGGTCAACTGCTTTAGCCAAGTTGTTCTCCAGCTTCCTTCTTCAGAGGTTCGACAACCTGGGTACTTTGGAACTGTCTTCTGGATAGCGATAGGTTCCATGACATGTCGCTGTCACCTTTCTCTGTTCGAGGTTATGTGTTCTAGGCATCTTGTTGTTTTGCTCTGAACGGTGACAGCCTTTGGAAGCTTCACACAAGTTGCTTTCACCTTTCTCTTGTCCGAGGTTGGTGTTCCCAGATTTCTCGGGAAGCGCAACATCACATGTTGCATTTCTGAGCACACTTGAGTTTCTTCCTTTGGCTTGCTGCTTGGTTCTCTTGTCCTGTTTGGCTTTCATGCTTTCGATAATTGTCCCGTGGTTTCTTAACACACATCTTTGAGATAAGACATTAGTATCAAAATATTTGTCATCTTCAAAAGTAGAGAAACTGAGAAAATGAACTCTCAGGGGAACTAAGGTTCCAGAGTTCCATTTCCTAACAATTTCCCCCTTTTTGATGATGACAAATACAAGGAACCTGGCAACATAATAAGACGTGAATTTCATGAGACCAGTTGATTTTAAGGGATTTACAACGTTATAAAATAATGAGAGAACATTCAATGGTTGCAAATTCCCTCTAAGCAGATGAACGAAGTTATTCAAATTCCCCCTTAGAATAGAACGAGTTCAGAGTTCCTATTAGTCCAGTAGTTTTCAAAGTTCAAGGTTCCTATCCTTCTTCCCCCTTTTGACATCATCGAAAAGATCAATTAACATGTTAAGAACAGGATATCCAAGGAAATAAACAATTGCGTCAAACCCATAACAGAAACCATAATAGAAACTTGAGGCAAAGACAAATCGTTCATAGAAACATAGCCAAAAGTAGTCATTAAACTTAATAAAACCTTAACATTGTTCAGGAGCAGGGTAAGACAAACCACAAAACATCACAAAACAACCTACAAAGACAACAACATAAGCAACCTTTAAGGAAAACGACAGGAAGGGTAGAAGAGGGAGTAGGATCCTAGGGGAACTACTAGCACACTGTGATGTTACAGCACTGGGAACCAAGAGAAGCGTTCCTATGGAAAGTGAGTGGCCTCTTCTTCATCAACCTTGTTGTCGTCAGTTCCTTCATTTTGGCCCGTGGCTTGATTTGCGCCGGTTGCATCCTCCCATGTTTTCTGAAGTACTTCCACCAAACTTGAGACAGCAGTGCTCATTTTTCCCAGCTCATTTACTTGATCACGGAGAGCGACCGTGATAACAGTCGAGCCTTCCGTGATGGCTTTTTCAATACGATCCAGAGAAGAGAGGATCACAGAGGAGTCTTTGAGCGGTGGTAGGGAACTTGAAGGGGCATGGGAACTAGCCTTTTCCTTAGGCGGATCAGCTTGAACTTCAGAGGGAGTGGCCTGGTGATCCTTTGTCTTGAGTTTTCGGAGGGTGGCCATGGTGAGGGATTTGCTGTAGACAATTTCCGGGAGATCATCGGGGTACTGGTGAAGCAGGGAGAGAAGATTCTTGATGAGATGAGGGAAGGGCAGGGCATGGAATTCATGGGATTTGCAGAACTGCATGTGAGCCAACACTATTCTGGGGAGATCAATCTGTGCACCAGACAACACCTTATCCATGAGGATAGCATCCGTGATGAGAACTGTGGCCCGATGCTCTTGCATGGGAACTAGGTTTCAGATGATCCAGAAATGTAGAAGCTTGTTGGCGATGGAGAGATCCTTGGTCTGCAGGCTTGATGGGTAGTCGCCGTCGTAGAGTTTCTTCACCACGTCAGTCTTGGTCTTGTAACCATTTCCTTTGGGCCAAGTCTTTTTCTGATGAAGAATGTCGAAGCCGGATCTGGACTCGATCCCGAGAGCAGACGCGATGATGTTGGGGGACATGGGATACATGGTTCCCTTCCACTGGAATATGGCGTCGTTGCAGGGAGAGTTATCCTTGGCTGGCACAAAGGTTAGAGACTGATAGAACAGGCGGACTACTTCATCAGAGGCGGAGAAAGTTTCCACCAAAAGCTCATCCCATCCTTGATACTGTAGCAGAGAGTGAAACTCACTGAGGGCTTCACCGAACAGTTCCTCATCTTCTTCTTCGAGGGTTTGGGTCCAAATTTCGGTGCCAATAATGAGCGGCTTGAGTATCTTCCTCTTAGAGAAGAAGGAGGACACTTGACCCAGAGAGGAGGAAGAAAGGGTGGAGGATTTAGCCTTTTTGGAGGATTTGGGCTCTTTGGAGGGAGGGTTATAGGGAACCAAAGCTTGGGAACTGCGTTTCCGTTGTTGGAGCCTTGTGGCAACAGAGGGACCAGGTTTGGAGATGGCTTTGGATTTGAGGCTGGTAGGCGAGGGCTCTGGGCTGAGGATCTCCTGGGTGATCTTGTCTGGGGAGGAGTCGTGGGATCCTCCTTTCGAGATAGATTTTGTAGCCGATGCCGATGCAGGAGTGATTTCCTTCACTTTCTCCTCAACTTTTGCCTCGGCTTTCTCCTCAGTTTTCTCCTCAGTTTGTGGGTTTTGGGAGGTGGTGTCAATAATGGGCTGGGTAGATGAGGCGGCCTTCTTTTCTCTGAAGGCCTTGAGAAGGGCATCTTCTTCTTCGTCTTGGATCAAGTTAGGGTTAGGGTTCTTGTCAGCCATTTTTGAGGAGCTAGGTTTTGTGTGTTTGAGGTAGAGAGAGATAGGGAATTAGTAGAGATGGAGAAGGCACGAGTGGGGATTGCTCGGATCAATAGGACTCCTTTTAAAACTGGTTTAGAGCTGAAGGGACCGTTGGGAAAGATCTGGCCGTTGAGGAGATCATGGAAGATCTGGAGCATTGAAGAGGCTTGCAGCTTTTCCGAACGGTCAAAAGAAATTCAAAAGTTACTCATTCAGAGAGGGAAGCACTGCCACTGACGAGACGTGTCTGAGTTCTGCAAATTTGCCATAAATGTCGTCTTGGGAGGATCAAGCGTCTAACTAGCCGTTTGGAGACAATTTCATCATGGTTCCTTTCTGGCGATATATTCAGTGTGCTAGAGGGATATATGGAAACTTTGATGTGGGTTTAAAAACATGGAACCGAAAAGTACGTTCCCATACAAGGAATCAAGGAGGCCATTTATCGCATTGCACAATAATTCCTAGAGAGGGTTAATAGATGGATCCTAGGGAATTAAATTGAGCAATGAGGCATGGAGGGTCATAGTACACAATCATCATTTCGGCTTATATTGTTGGGTTAGAATATGATCAGATTGTGACTTTTGGGCCAACAAAGAAACTTGAACAATGAAAGAGTTGAAAGAATAATGAGGACCAAAGGACACGAACTAAGAAAATTTTATCAAAGCTTTTTTAAGAAACCATTATGGAAAAGAGGATTTGTAGCAAAAGATATAATACAGAGATACCAAGACTTAACAAGTAAAGGATCTTATACTAGTTAATCAAGGGAACTGGAGAAGAGCCTTTAAGCTAAGGTCACTGCTAGGTTATAGGAATCATTCCCAGTTCTAATCTAAGGTTCTCAAAGGGAACTCTATTCAAAGCTTTGGTGAATATGTCTGCAACCTGATCTTCAGTTCTACAAAATTTCATAATGATGTTCCATTTTTCAACATGATCTCTAAGAAAATGATGTCTTATGTCTATATGCTTGGTCCTAGTATGATGCACAAGATTCTTAGAAATGTTTATAGCACTGGTGTTAACACAAAGAATAGTGAGAGGACCATAAGACATACCGAAATCCGTGAATTGTTGCTTTATCCAGAGGAGTTGGGAACAGCAGGAGGCAACAACGATGTACTTGGATTCTGTGGTGGAGAGAGAGACTGAGACTTGTTTCTTTGAGCCCTATGACACGAGGCAAGGGCCTAGGAACTGTGCCATTCCAGATGTGCTCTTCCTATCCACCAAGTATCCAGCATAATCCGCATCAGTGAAACCCATCAGCTCAAAGGGACATTCTTTGGGGTACCAAATGCAGAGTGAATTAGTTCCCTTGAGATATCAGAGTATCCTTTTTACAACAGCCAAGTGGGTTTCTCTTGGACAAGATTGGAACCTAGCACACAAGCCAACAACAAAAACAATGGCTGGGCGACTAGCGGTTAGATACATGAGTGAGCCTATCATACCTCTATAGAGTTTCTCTTCCACTAGAGGACTCGAATGGTCCTTGTCCAAATGAGCAATGGTGGAGATGGGAGTGGAGAGAGGCTTGCATGAATCCATTTTGAACTTCTTCAGTAGTTCCCTGACATACTTCTGTTGGTGAATTTGTATACCATCTTTCTTTTAAGTGATTTACAATCCGAGAAAGAAAGTGAGTTCCCCAATTAGGCTCATTTCAAATTCACTGCTCATCAAGTCTTTGAACTTGTCTACAAGGGACAGGTTAGTGGAACCAAAAATGATATCATCGACATAAATTTAAACCACTAAGATGTTACCTTCTTCTTCTAGGATGAAGAGAGTCTTATCAATGACTCCACACCTGTAGCCATTTGAGAGTAGGAACTGGGCAAGACGATCATACCAAGCTCTGGGAGCTTGCTTGATGCCATACAATGCTTTATCTAGAAAGTAGACACGGTCGGGATGATCATCGTCTTCAAAGCCAGGTGGTTGCTTGACATAGACTTCCTCTTGAAGGATTCCATTGAGGAAGGCAGTCTTTACATCCATTTGGAATAGTTTGAACCATTTGTGTGATGCGAAAGCAATCAACAATCTTATTGCTTCAATCCTTGCCACTGGAGCATAGGTTTCATCATAGTCGATGTCTTCTTGTTGATTGTATCCTTGAGCAACGAGTCTTGCTTTGTTCCTTATCACAGCTCATGTATCATCTAGTTTGTTTCTGAAAACCCATCTAGTTCCTATGATGTGCTTATCCTTGGGGCGGGAAACTAGATGCCATACTTTATTCCTTTCAAACTGATGAAGTTCTTCTTGTATGGCTTGGATCCAGTCTACATCCTTCAGTGCTTCACCTATGTTCTTTGGTTCCATAACAGATAAGAAGGCATTGAAGGCAAAGAAGGTTAGATGTTCGAACCTGACTGGAGGCTTGATGGTTCTTCTTTCTCTGTTGGGAGCTAGAGCATTTGACGTGGAGAAATTTTGGGTTGAGCATTCAGCTTCAGCTTCCTGGTTGGGAACACCTTCTCTATTGAAGATCATGTGAGATGATAAATCGTTGATATCTCCACAGATGTTGTCTTCATGTTCATGGTTCCTAGAAATGGATTGTTGTTGATTATCCATGGGAACTGGTGGAGGAACTAGTGGGGGATTCTGTGCAGCATGGTAGGAACTGGGTGGAGTGATATCTTCATCTGGATCTTCTTGAGATGACTTGGGAAATGGGTCTTCAAAGAGAGTGATAGTGTTCTGCACAATTCTACCAAGTGATTTCTCATCAAAAATAACATGAACACTTTCTTCTACCTTTTTGGTCCTTCTGTTGAAGACTTTGTATGCCTTGCTTCCGGAGGCATATCCAATAAAGATCCCTTCATCACTCCTTGGATCGAACTTGCCAAGGTTGTCCTTCCCATTGTTGTGCACAAAGCACTGGCATCCGAACACCCTCAGATGTGAGATGTTGGGAACTCTTCCTCTTAGGAGTTCATAGGGTGTTTTCTCTGTGATTGGGCGAAGCATGGCTCGATTGATGATGTAGCAAGCTGTGTTGATTGCCTCAGCCCAGAATGATTGGGAGAGTCCACTTGAGATGAGCATAGTTCGAGCCATGTCTTCTAGGGTTCTATTCTTCCTTTCTACTACTCCATTTTGTTGAGGAGTGTATGGTGCAGAGAAGTTGTGATCAATGCCATGCTCACTGCAAAAGGTTAGAAATTCTCCATTTTCGAATTCGGTACCATGGTCAGACCGAATAGAATTGATGGAACAATCGAGAGATTTTTCTAATAAGGGAACCAGATCTTTAAAGCGATTAATGACTTCACTCTTAGATTTTATGAAGATAGTCCAGGTGAAGCGAGAGAAATCATCGACAAGGACAAAGATATACCTGTTTCCTCCTAGGCTTTGAATTCTCATAGGTCTACAAAGGTCCATGTGGATGAGTTCAAGGGGCCTAGAGGAGCTTACCATATTCTTGGATTTGAAGGAACTCCTTGCTTATTTCCCCTTTATGCAGTCTGAGCATGGTTCCAAAGATGTACCACTTATCTTTGGAAGGCCTCGAACTAGTTCCTTTGAGTGTAGCTTGTGGATCAGTTTGGTGTTGGCGTGACCAAGACGTTGATGCCACATCTCCGTTTGATCATTCACTGTTGAGAGGCAGAGTTTCTCCTTGGGAACAAATGATGGGTCAACAACATACACATTGTTGAATCTTTTGCCTTTTAAGATGATTTGTCCCGAGGAGTCTAGGACAGTGCATTCACTTGACTTGAATCTAACTTCATTGTCTCCTTGATCGCACAACTGTGACACACTAATTAGATCAAAACCAAGGTTATCAACAAGGTGAACTTTATTTACCTTAGTGTGGTCATTGAGATTTACGGTTCCTAGTCGAGGTTGAAGAGAGGTCATTTGATTTCTTCTTCCGGTCATATGGCATGAGCAACCACTGTCAATGTACCATAGTCGAGGTTGCCTCTCTTCTTTCTGCACACAGGGGAACTAAGACTTTTGAACCCAGCGAAGCTTGGCTTTACTGGGGGGATTAACATTCCGAGTCTGTGAATGACCAGGGAACTGGTTCCTTTCATGGTAATAGGCATTTTTCTAATTTTCAAAGTTTCTTTTCTTAGGACAATCAGTTTTGTAATGACCATTTTTTCCACAGTAATAGCATAAGCGATTGTAAATAACATGCCCATATTTTCCCTTTCCAAGTCTAAAGGGTTTCTCAGTTTTTCTTTTGTTGAAATCAACATTGTTTCTAACCTTACCATGAGCCATATCCACATACTTTTTATGAGCAAAAGAATTGGTGAACCACTTGTTTTCAGGGAATGCCTTTTCTTTTCCTTTAGGTTCCCTCTTCGGACTTTGAGAACTTTCATTGAAACGCTTGGCAACCTCAGCCTTGTTCTCAAGAACCATGATCTTCTCTAATAGGAACTGATTCCTATCTCGAGAAGTGGCAAGAGCAGTACTGAGGTTCTCATTCATTTCAACAAGTTCTCGTCTAGCCTTTTCATCTTCAACATCATTATTGGCCTTGTTGTCAACATACCCAATTCCATGACGTTGTCTCACAAAGACAGTTTGATTTATCGTTTTTTTCATTTATAGAGTCAGTGATAATGTCTAACCTATCAATTATAGTTTGAAGCATATCATTTTGAGGTAGGTTATCATGCATAGGAACCTTAATAGAGTCTACACTGGTTTCATCACAAGATTTGCAGATTTTAAGGTGACTAGCATGCACATTTCTAATATCAATGAGTTTGGAGTGAGTTTCAGCTAGGTCTTTCTCAGCTTCATCAAGTTTCTTACTCCACACAGAGTTTTCAACAGTCAAGCATGTAATTTCATCTTCACAATCATCAAGTTTTTGTTGAAGGGAACTGGTTTCTTTTCCTAGTTTCTTTATGATCTTAAGAAGCTGTTTCTTATCACAATCGACTAGAGTCTTTAGAAAGTCATCAGAAGTTAACTCAAGGTCTTTTGAGTCGCTTGAGTCTCCTTTTGCCATGAGACATCTTCCTCCAGAGAAACCGCTCAGTTCCAGTTCCTCATTTGAGTCTTCTCCCCATGAGGCCACGAGAGCCTTCTTTCTCTGAGGTCTTTCATCTTCTTTGGAGTCTTCCTTGTTGGGACAGTTCTTAGCGTAGTGCCCCTTTTATTTGCACTCGTAACAGGAGACTTCCTTGAGATCTCTTCCTGGTCCATTGTGGGAGGAACTGCCCTTTTGGAACCTTCCCTTCACAAAGAACTTTTTGATATTCTTCGTGAAGAGGGCTGTCAGTTCGTCCTCTTCTTCTTCTAGGTCTGAGTTCTCTTGCTCAATCTCAAGTCTTGAGAAGTCTTTGGAGATCTTGAGAGCAATTCCTTTCTCCAGTTTCTTGTCGGTATTGGCTTTGGTGTGCTCTCCTTCTTCAACCTCCAGTTTCCCTATGACTTGAGTCAAGGGAAGAGATTGGATGCCTGAAGTGTTCTTCATGATTCCTTTGAGAAGAGTGAACTTGGAGTTGAGTCCATTGATGACCACCAGGGACTTGGAGACCTCATCAAGATTGACTCCCGCCGCTGTTAGCTTTCCAATCAGTCTGTTGAAGCGGGAGTAGTACTCTGAGATGGTCTCAGTTTCCATCATTTTGAAGGTGTGGTATTCTCCTTCCAAAGCAAACTTTCTGCTTTGCTTTAGTTTATCACTTCCTTCATGCATTTCCTTGAGTGCCTTCCACATCTCCTTTGCCGTCTGGATGCCTATGACCTTGTCCATGTCTTCTTTGTCCAGTCCATTGAGGATGAACTGCCTGGCTTTGGCATTCTTTTCCATGGTGACATAGTGCTCAGGTTTCCAGTCTTCTTCCTTCATTGTGAGATCGACATATCCATCTCCATTTTCGACTATCCTCCAGCATTGGTAGTCGTTGGTCTTGATGTGGCTTTCCATGCACTTTTCCCACCATGTTTCTTCTCCCTTCTTTCGGAGATGTGGTTTGTTGGTGGAGATTCCGAGCTCAAACTTGCTTGGTTGAGACATGATCTGCAAACTTAACAAAGATCTAGAGCTTTTCCTGCTCTGATACCAATTGTAGGATCGTGATTGTTAGACAAATAACTAAGGAACTAAGAATATCAATTCTCAGTTCCCTTCGCAGCAGAATTTAAACAATCAAGCACAAATGAACAAGTTCCTTATAGTGGAAACCTTTGATTGCCAACTAGCAATCCAGGATAAAAACCACTACCTTTCTTTTGAAAGGATTTCAAGGTCTACTTCTTGATTTCTTATCTCTTTTGGTTACAGCTTATCCTAGGAACAAACACACAGTTTCTTTACCTTACACACAGTTAGGCAATCCTAGATAACTTAACACAATCAATAATCAATCCAAGAAACAGACCTTAGCACCTAGGAACTATCTCACTTACAGTCACAGGAACTTAGCACTCAGCTCTTCGATTCCTTGACTGGTTCCTCTTGATCTCGGTTTGCTTTGATGATCTTGTTTGAAGGTTCACACTTTGATGTTTGCTATTGAGTGTGATTCGTGTTTTTGTGCTTAAAGATAACCTCTGAGTTAGTCTTCCTTATATAGTGGATTCTTTGCGGTTTGATCTTCTCTTGGTTCCCATAGATCAAGCTTGCCCTAGGATGTGTGGTGATCCGTGATCCATGCTGTCTTTGACATGTACCAACAACCTAGGTAGCTCAGAATTCTTCTTTGTTGGTCAACTGCTTCAGCCAAGTTGTTCTCCAGCTTCCTTCTTTAGAGGTTCGACAACCTGGGTACTTTGGAACTGTCTTCTGGATAGCGACAGGTTCCATGACATGTCGCTGTCACATTTCTCCGTCCGAGGTTATGTGTTCTAGGCATCTTGTTGTTTTGCTCTGAACGGTGACAGCCTTTGGAAGCTTCGCACAAGTTTCTTTCACCTTTCTCTTGTCCGAGGTTGGTGTTCTCAGATTTCTTGGGAAGCGCAACATCACATGTTGCATTTCTGGGCACACCTGGGTTCCTTCCTTTGGCTTGCTGCTTGGTTCTCTTGTCCTGTTTGGCTTTCATGCTTTCGGTAATTGTCCTGTGGTTCCTTAACACACATCTTTGAGATAAGACATTAGTATCAAAATATTTGTCATCTTCAAAAGTAGAGAAACCGAGGAAAGGAACTCTCAGGGGAACTAAGGTTCCAGAGTTCCATTTCCTAACAGTTTGTTTCCAGGAATGAAACTATAAATTTAAGCGCTTACTACTAAGTACTAACACTGAAATAATTTTTTTGACAAAAAAATACTGAAATAATTTTAACAAAATAATAATGTAGTATCGATATATAATATCATAACATATTTTAACACTGAAATAATTTTGACCAAAAAACACTTTCCATTTCGATTTGTTTTGTTTCTTTTTATTTCTGTCCTTGTTTTGTTTGTCACGCCGGTTTGCCCGGCTACCGAGTTTCTCGGTCTCTCGATCTACCAGGTCTGTCTGGTACTTCGAATCCTTTCCTCATCGAAAAAAATAAAATAAAATAAATAAATAAAATAACATATTTTTGTTTAGTTCTAATAAAAGATGATGTAATCATAAAAGATAATTATTATTTCATAGAATAAAATAGTAACCAATATTTATATTTAGAAAATTTAAGACATAATAAATATATAATACTATTAATAAAAATAATAAAACTTGGAATATTGTAGCTTAAAGGTGAGTAAGAAAAATAGAACCAAAATCACGTTTTTTAAACTTTAAATTGTTAAGGGATGGCAAAAATTACTAATTAAGTTTGTTAAGTTGGTTAATCATTGCTTCTCCATAATTCCTTACAACTATTAGTGTTCTAAAAGAAAATTATGTGATAACTCTGTAGTATACAATATTTGAATATACAAAACATATAAATGTAAAAGAACGCACATGATAAATTGTTATAAAAAATTATTCTCATGCAATGTTGTAAACAAGGGCAAACAAATAAAGCATTACGTATATTAATAATTTAACCAATCACCAAAGGAATGAACGAAACATAGTACCAAATTACATATTCGCATGATAAAATCAAAATATAAGTGCACATTGTTGATTACATGGTACAAATATGCATACACAAATTACAACTTCAAATCAAAATAAACTCAACAACAACAAAATAAACTCATACTAAAATAAATATTTTATAAAAAAATATTGAAAACATTTTACAAATCCATCACTAGGTTCACTATAATTCATTAACCAAATTCAAAACATATCCCGTGCGTAGCACGGGTATGCCTACTAGTACATAAATAAAACAACCGATTCTAGCCTTTGCATTAGTTCGTGAGACACAAATTGGGATTAGGGTTGGGAGGGAATTTGGGAAAAAATCGGAGAGAAAAAATTAGGACTTTGTATTGCATTACATTTGAACAGAGAGAAAATACATATTTCTGCAAAATGATGGAGCATATGAATAAGAATGAACAAAGTCGAGTTTAAGGGAGAAAGCAACATGGAAAGTGAATAAATTTGAACAAAATTCACATCATCTCTTCTCATCCTTCACATCTAGGGTGACAATAGGTAAAGGGAGAACAAAGAGAGGATGTAGGGTAGAGAAGGCAGTGACCACAAGATGAGCATGAGTTTGGGAGTTGTCCAAACTGAGTACTTGGCAAATAAATGCGCGTGAAGGCATTGGCGAAGCATGAAAATGCAAATTGGCCTTCGATAATTTTATGGGTGTTTTAAGGCTTAAGGTGCCGACCACTTGGTTGTGTTCTTTATTGCGGGCAAATAGTTCATAGCCATGATCGTGGCTCAAGAACTCGGACACACGCGCGGAGAAGTTGTGTTAGTAATAAAACGGGCGCAGTGTGACAACATCGCGTGTTCTGTCTCCGACACCCTCAAAGATGAAATGATTGTTGTTCTTGATGTGAGTCACTTTCACATCAACATATTCAATTGCAATAGAATATATATCCTTAAAAAAAATTGCAATATACGCAAGGATCATGTGAGAACGAGCACTTATGTACATGTGAATATTTCAATGATGTGTGTATATGCACACAAACTAAGAAAGCATATGTATATATAAAGAGCATATGCACACATACTAAAAAAAAAAACATGCACACATAGAGAACATATGCACATATACCAAGAAAACATATGCACACATAGTACAAATCATGCATATGTGTGCACGCACACACACACACTAAGAGAACATATGCCACATAGTACAAAACATATACATACATACTAAGAAAACATATGCACACATACTAAGAAAATATTTATATACACATAGTACAAAACATATGGACACATAATATAAAGTAATATATACATGCACTTTTCATAATACATACACACATAGTACAAATTAAGCATATACACACAAAACAAATCAAGTATATGCACACACACTTTTCATAATATACACAATATAAAACATATACATACATAATACAAAGTATATAAATATACATTTCAATAAACATATACATGGTGCATATTATATTATTATTATATATACATATAAAAATATTATTCTCACGTCACCGTTGAAACATCCACACATGCATAGGTTAAATTAGATATTGTTGGATCGTTAGTGTTACATCTGAGGGAACAAATGCTTTGTTCCCACAAAAGGTACAACGGAATATTATAGCATAAAGAACTCACGATATATAGTGGAAACCCCAATCAGTCAAATAACTAATCAAGGAAAAACCACTACCTTCAAGCTTCTCGCTTGAGAGGATTTTGAAGAGTCTACTTGTCTTATTGATTTATTGATCGGTTACACTTGTAGCCTAGACTTCAAACCCTAGACTTCCCACCTAGATTTGAATCTCTTCTACAACGATGAACACGAACTCACTCTTCTAAGACTCACAGACACTTCACTTTCTTTTCTCTCAAATTAATGCTCCGAGTTCGTACCTTAGAAATGAATCTCACACTTCAATTTATACAACTCGAAATACTCGTTTAACAAGATAAGATCTCTCTCTCTAAAATCAGCAACAAGAAGATATTATTTGATTTAAAAGATATAATCTTAACCGCATATATTATCTAAGGAAAGATTTTCTAAGATAATATAATCGGGTCAAGATAAAATCTTTCTCTCTCCAAATCTTCCAATCGGCGTGATCCACCCGATTTCCTTTTCTGCAACCGCGTGATCTTCAAAGATAATCTTCATATCCTTCATGCTAATTATTCTTCACTCCATTCGCAACTTGATGTTTATTCAACATTGATGTTCCTTGAGAGGAAACAAAGCATATGGAGAGAGATTTGTTCCCTCTGTAATCCTGCGCTGCTAATGGTTCCCTGTGACAACTGTATTGTTTCTGAAACACTTGATTACCAGATTAGTTGAATGTTTGTTACCATCAAAACCTAAGAAATTCAACAAATTCCCCCTTTTTGATGGTGACAAACATCCTTGACGATAAAACATACATATGAAATAAAGACAGTTGTATTGAGAAAGTTTTCAACCTTTAGACATAATAGTTCCCCCTTAGTCCAGCAACTATGAAAACATGATTAGTTCCTCATCAACTAAAGCTACCAGTCATTTTCCCCCTTTTGGCATCATCAAAAACATAAGTAAAAAGTAGAAGGAAAATGAACACGGCAAGATAAACAAACAACCCCTTTTGCATTAGATTTAAACACACAAACATAGACGACGTGCAAAGACAACAACAAAATAAGCAAAGATAACACACACGATCAACATGCCAATCAAGGCAAAAACATGAAATAGAAACAAAGAAAAACAAAGCAACGATGGGATAGATGTACTGGAACAAAAGAGGGGTTGGTAAGCGGAGAAAGACGAATCAGGCGCCACTGCTGCCAGCAGAGGGAGCCAAAGAATTGAGAGCAATCAGGGCACGCACATCCTCCATAAGACGTCTTTGTTGTTCTGCCAGTATAGACACCGTGCGGGACAAACTCCTTAGATCCTTCCTCAAATCAGATTCCTCCTTTTGTTCCCCCTCAGAGTCTACACCTTCAGACTCTTCTTTCGCAACAGCAACAACAGGCACAGTAGCAACCTTAACCCACCCAACGCCTTCCTTTAATACAAACTGCATCTTGTGCAGATTACTGGCATCTAGTGGGCGAGAAAAGAAGCAGGCTTCCGTAGACCCTTGGTATACCTTGTGGTACTCCAGAATTTGTTTGACAATACGGGGATACGGAAGAGCATGGCGATCAGTGTTCCTGGCGTGGGCCATGTGCTGCATCATCACTCGAGGCAGATTGATTGGTTCCTTCTTCAGCAACTTAGCAAGGAAAACCACATCCAGAATAAGTAACTTGTTGCGCTTTTGTTCCCTAGGAGTGAAGTTGCAGATGAGGTAATGGTAGAGCACCTTGTTGACAGCAGACATGTCAGAGGTATCCAAAGCACCGGACTCAGGCGGATTGGGGATCTCAGCAACACGGAGAACAACCTCCTGGTAAGGGAAATCCTTTGGCCAGCGCCCCTTTGGGTACTCATCATATCCGACATGTGGAACGCCCATAATGAGACTCAGTTCCATGCTATAGAACACATGGGTGATGCCCTCCAGTGTGTAGCTGCCGAGAACAGCGTATGGCCGAGCCTCGATGACGAACGTGGAGTAGAAGGCCCTAAGCTGTTCTTCATCAACCTCTTCTTCCTTAACAAACAAGTGACCCCACTGCTGTGCTTCGAACAGCAAGGCAACCTCCTCCAAAGCATTATGCTTGAGGAACTCAATATCTAACAATAGTTCCCTGACAACTCCTTTGTGACTCATATCCTTGACTTCATCGACCTCCGCCTTTGCCTTGGCCTTAGCACTTTGGCGTCTTTGACTCTGGAGAACCGGAGCCACAGAAACCTTGGCACGCTTGGATTTGCGCTCAGACTCATCATCGGAGCTCACTGGAATGGCCTTGGCGGCCTGGGCTTGAGCACGGGTTTTGCGCTTTGAGGAGCAGCCCATCTTAACCCGACCAGAGGGCTTGGTGACTTTCGGCGGCGAGGCATCATCATCATCATCCTCCATCAGTTCTCTCTCCAGATTACGCACAACTCCCTGGATTTTCTCGGTGACCGCAGCATGATCCTTTGTTCCTGTTGGCGTCGCCGTGGTGGCGCCGTCGAGAAATTCATCGGTCTCCTCCTCAGGTTGGGTGGGGTGGGTTGGTGATGAGTGCACCTCTTCTTTTTCGTTCGAGGAGACGGCAGTCGGGGCGATGTGGTTGGGATTAGGGTTAGGGTTTGCAGAGGCAGGAGATGGTATGAGAGATTTGGGGGCTACGTAGGGGACCATGATGAGTTTGTCCGGTGTGGGTGAAAAAGGTGGAGTGACTTTGGTGGAGGTGTTGGCTGTTTGAGAAGATGAGGGAGTAGTGGAAGAGGAGGGCATGGATTGGGAAATGGCGGCAAGTATGGCGGGATCAGTTCCTATAGTCGAGAGCTTGCTAAAGAGGCTTTGTAGATCCTCAACACCGACAGTGGGAAAGTTTGAATGAGAGGCCATTTGTGAAGCTGTGAGTATGGAGATGAGAGAAGGCAAGAAATCAAGAGAGATTTAGGCAGAGAAGAAGGTGGTGAGGAGAGATAACTTGGAGGAGCCGAATATTTATAATCCACAAAATCTGTTCGGTTGCCAAAGATAACGTTGAGATCTTCTATCTTTTCCAAGTATATGCAACCGATATCTTCACCTTCCAAAAAAAACTCTGCAAATTCTGACCAGATTCAACGAAGCCCAATTCTTGAGCCCATCAACTCACACGGTGATCACGTCAACCCTAAATGCACACAACTCTTCGCAAGTGCAGTTGCAGGCCATAATTACCCATCACATCATTCAAATCCATGCTGCAGACCACAAGGAGACAATTCGTTTTCCCGCCATACCAGAAAAGTAGAAGCGTGTGATGTTGGGGGTAACGTTACCAGAGAGGGTACATAGAACATCACACAAAAAAATATACGAGAATTTGTTTAAATGTTTAATCATGAATGAGAGGCTCCCAGATGTGGATGATTAGAGGGGCTCATAGGAAGCATCAAGCATGATGGCTAGGGTAAGCTGTAGAGTCAACAATCATTTGAGCTTATAATGAGGGATCAATGCATCAAGTTGACTCTTTTGGGCCGAAAGAAAGATGATTCATGTATTATAATGATAGCATAGTTGATCATGCATGAAATTTTGCACATAAGTGAAGTACAAGCAAGAGTCTAAGCAAGTTGTTAAACTAATGATCAAGGGAAGGAATGCAGATCAAGACATGATATTTACACTTTCACAATTTACCAAGTAATTTAGCCAATCATCGAGGGAACACAATATGTAGACAATTAGTTTAGAGAGATCATACCTAGCTCCATACGGAACTGTTTGAATGGTTCCCTATTTAGTGCTTTGGTAAAAATGTCAGCGATTTGATCCTTGGTTCCGCAAAAATCCATGGACACCAACCCTTTCTCCACACAATCACGTAGGAAGTGATGTCTTATCTCGATATGCTTGGTACATGAGTGTTGCACAAGATTCTTGGAGATATTTATTACACTAGTATTGTCACAAAGTATGGGAATAGAGTCAAGAAGAATACCATAGTCACTGAGTTGTTGTTTAAGCCATAGGAGTTGAGTATAACAGGCAGCGGCGGCTATGTATTCGGCTTTTGCAGTTGACAGAGCAACTAAATTCTATTTCTTTGACCCCCAGGAAACCAAGCATGGCCCAAGGAACTGAGCCATTCCTGATGTAGATTTTCCGTCCACTTTGTTCCCTACGAAGTCAGCATCTGTGTATCCAACTAGATCGAAGTTTTCACCCCTTGGATACCACAGACACAGATCGTCTGTTCCCTTCAAGTATCTCAGAATCCTCTTCACTGCTTTGAGGTGTGTCTCTTTGGGATCAACCTGTAATCGAGCACATAGACACACACTATACATAATATCAGGTATACTTGCAGTGAGATAAAGAAGTGAACCTATGATTCCTCGATAGAATGATGGATCAACTCCTTGTTCATGTTCATCCTTTCCCATTGGATTGTTGGGAGAAATGGGAGTCGTAAAGGGCTTTGTATCAGACATTCCGAATTTCTTAACACACTCCCTGAGATACTTCTGTTGATGTACTCTGGTTCCATCTTCTCCCTAAGAGACTTGAAGACCTAAGAAGAACTTCAGTTCCCCAACCATGCTCATTTCGAATTCACTGGCCATCAGACTTGAGAATTTTTGAACCAGTTTATCATCCGTTGAACCAAAGATGATATCATCCACATAGACTTACACAACCAAAGTGTGCTTTACTTATTTAAGAAGGAATAGAGTCTTGTCGACCTTTCCACGAACATATCCATGAGACAGAAGGAACTGAGAGATCTTATCATACCAGGCTCTCGGAGCCTGCTTAAGACCATACAACACCTTGTCAAGAACGTAGACATGATCAGATTGGGAGGCGTCTTCAAAACCGGGTGTTTGCTCCACATAGACCTCCTCCTTGAGAACTTCATTCAAGAAGGTTGTCTTTACGTCCATTTGTTGCAGTTTAAAGCCGTGGAAAGAGGAGTATGCTATTAGAAGTCGTATGGCTTCCAAACGAGCAACAGGTGCAAACGTCTCGTCATAGTCGATTCCTTCCTGCTGGTTATATCCCTTTACCACCAGCCTTGCTTTGTTCCTTGTGACATGACCTTGATCATCCAGCTTGTTTCTGAACACCCACTTTGTTCCTATCATCGTTCTGTGCCTTGGTCGAAGAACCAACCGCCAAACCTTGTTCCTTTCGAACTGATGGAGTTCTTCTTGCATGGCATTTATCCAGTCTGGATCCTTCAATGCTCTTCTACAGTTTTAGGTTCTTGCAAGGAAAGAAAAGCATTGAAAGCACATAAATTTTGTAAGGAAGAGCGAGTGCTATGAGAAATTCCCTTTCGAAAGTCTGTAAGGATTAGATGTACTGGGTGAGACGCCTTCTGTTGGTAGTTCCTTATTTGCAGATTGTTGATGTCGAACCTATCAGAGTCAACGATACCTGTAGTCGAGCCTTCACCACCCGTCCCTACATCATTTGGGCCTTCTCCAACATTTTCTTCAGTAACAGGACTTTCCTCAGAAGTCTACACTGAGTCAGGACTTGGGCTCTGTTCCTCCGAAGGAACCAGAGAGGATTCAGACGACTGAGCACCTTCATCTGACCCAACGATGTTGGCAGAGTCAGGGGTTCTTGGTGTTGATGGGTCATCATGATTGTCTTGATTTGGAGGGACCCCATCTACATCACCGTTTTCCACAAGCTGAAAGCTGTCATCTTCAGAAAGGCCGGTGTTCGAGGGAACACTAGTCATTTGTGCCTGCACATTATTACCAGCCATGACAGATTCATCAAAAACCACATGAATGCTTTCCTCTACCTTTCTAGTCCTCTTGTTGAATACTTTGTAGGCTTTGCTGTGTAGAGAGTATCCTACAAAGGTTCATTCATCACTTCTTGGATCAAACTTCCCAAGAGAATCCTTCCCATTGTTGTGGACAAAACACTTGCAACCAAAAGTGCGCAGATGAGACACATTAGGCTTTCTTCCCCTTAGGAGTTCATAGGAAGTCTTGTTCAACAGTGGGCGAATGGTTGCCCTATTCAGCACATAGTAGGCAGCGTTCAAAGCTTCAGCCTAGAAGCTCATAGGAAGACCACTTGCAATAAGTAGGGTACGCGTCATGTCCTCTAGAGTCATGTTCTTCCTTTCCACAATACCATTTTGCTGCGGAGTCCTGAGAGCTGAGAAATTGTGATTAATGTCATTGTTCCTACAGAGGGATAGAAACTGAGAGTTCTCAAATTCTGTCCCATGATCAGTACGGATGGACCCCAGAGACTGTCCTATACTCTTCTTAACCGACTTGAGCCAAGATTCAAACTCAGCGAACACTTCGTCCTTTGATGACAGAAAGAGAGTCCATGTGTACCTGGAATAGTCATCAACAATAACAAATACATAGATATTTCCACCACGACTCCTTGTACGCATAGGCCCATAAAGATCCATGTGGATTAGTTCCAGAGGACGAGTAGTGCTTACCTCCTTCTTTGACTTGAAGGAGGACCTTACCTGCTTACCTTTGGTACAAGCATCACAAACTTCATTTCTCGTTGCTTCGATCTTAGGAAGACCGTTCACCAGTTCTTGTCTATGAAGTTTGGAAAGAAGTTGAGGACATGCATGTCCAAACCGCTTATGCTACAAGTCTGTTGTCCCAGCGATGGACGACAGACATAGTTCCTTCTCAGGGATAAAAGCAGGATCAACTTTGTAGACGTTGTTGTCACAAATCCCTTTGAGTAGAATTTTCCCTATACTTATACACTCAACATAACAATCATCAGTAGTAAAGACTACCCTATTTTTCTTGTTTTGACACGGTTGAGCGACACTAAAAAGATCAAATATGAGATTATTCACGAGTGTCACATATCCACATTAATATGGTTAGAAAGCCTTACCTTACCGAGACCACAAACTTCTCCCTTACACTTATTTCCAAAGGTTATTGAACCTCCGAAGGCCTATTGAAGTGAGGTAAACCAGCCTTTGTTCCCTGTCATATGACTTGAGCATGCACTATCGAAATACCAGGAACCTTTTCTCACTTCAGCCTCAGAATCCTGCAGGCCACCTTCAGTCTCAGAATCCTGCAGGCCACCTTCAGTCTTTGATTCATCAAGGTCTTCTATGGCCATCAAACAGACATCCCTTGAATGAGAGGATTCTTCATCATCTGAGTCAGAAGCACCCCATGTTGCAACCATTGCTTGCTTCCCTTCACGAACCGGAGGGAGACCTGCCTTTTTTCTTGAAGCAGTTTTTGGCGAAGTGTCCCTTGTTTTGACAATGATAGCAGACAACATCCTTCGTGCCTTTGTTCCCTTCGGAGGAACGAGGGGTGCCTTTGTTTCGAGACCATATTTTTTTCATTGCTCTGGTGATGAGAGCTACATCTTCATCGCCGTCTTCATCTTCATCTTCGACTTGAGACAAATCAAAGGCACGTTCAACTTTTAGAGCAATGTTTTGAGCCTTCTCTACTCCTTTCTTGTTCATTTTGTGGTTATAGACAGAGGCGTTGCTTTCAAGTTTGGCAACAACTTCTTCCATAGTAAGATTCTTGACGTTAGTTTGGGAGTAGAGGGCGAGAACAATTGCATCCCACTGGGAGTTGAGACCTTGCATGAAGTGATGAGTGAGCTTCCAGTCTGGCAGCTCTTCACCGAGAAATTCTAGTTGACCAACAATCCCCTGAAACCTAGAGTAGAACTCTTGGATGTGTTCACTTTTTCCTTGGGAGATTTGATCATATTCCTTCATCAGGGAAAGAATTCGATTCTTCTTAACATCTTCATTTTCATGATGGAGGCGTCTTAAAGCATCCCAGACCTCTTTGGCAGTTTTGTAACCAATGATTTTCTTGAGATCAGTAGGGAGTAGAGCCATGTGAAAGATCTTCTTGACTCTGCTAATTTTCTCCAGCCTTCATCTATGTAGTCGGCCCTTGGATTTGTCTTTGTAGCATCTTTCTCATTTGGACAAATAATATGGGACGGAGGGAGTAAAATATATAGAAGCATAGGACACAAGGACTAATGGGTCTCAATCACATCAATTCCCGTCAAGCTAGGATTATCATCAATTAACATAAACACAAGTTCCACATAAATTTAACTATACTTGTACAAAAGACAATATATATGATAATGTTGTGACATCACTGACATATATATAATTGTATAGATGGAGTAATATTCTAGTTAATCTTGCGACAGTCTCTCCGAACCTCGCCATTGGAGGCATCTTTGACGTCGAGGAGGCTCATTTTCAAGAAAGCTTGCTGAAAATCAAAGAAGAACTTGGCCTGGTTGAGGGCGTAGCCGTTGACGAGGCCCGCGGTTCGAGGGGATGCGTAGAGGGTTTGGTCGGAGAAGAGGAGGCCCCACCGCCTCTGCAGAGCCTGGAAGTAGGCGTTGTCGAAGTCAGTGCGGGTGGCGTCGAAGGGCTGCTCCGCCGAGTCTCCGGCGCCGCACGTCTTCGCCAGCGTCTTGGCGAAGTCAGAGTCCATGCTCGGGTCAATGTTTGTTACCCTGTTCTTGAAGGATGAACACCGAGCAACTCCAAGTGTGTGCGCACCTGTTAATGGATTAATGTAACCACAATTATAATGCATTATACTAGATTTAATACAATATATATAATCAATTAGCCAAAATCCACGTACAACACCAGATTTACCTGACAATGCAACAAGGTCTTGAGCAGTGAAGCCACGTTGGCCGAAAAGCCTCAAGAGATCAGAGCTGTTGAAAAATGGTGAAGGTAGGCTGATTGTGTCTTGTATATTGGACCTCCTCCCATCCTTCCTTCCTTTTGCTACCTCAAATATTGGACCCCCTGACTGCATGTTTCAAAAAGATGAGATGAAATTTAAGCAATTAGTAAACGTTACCATATGTGAATAAGTAACTTATTAATTAATCAATTAAGGTACTACATATTCTAGATGCATCAGGAGGACCAGTATTTATGTGTTTCTGCTTGATCTATACGAGAGAAATATTATCATATATGCTGCCTTTTTTAACGATTTAGGGACTGAAAGCTGTCATACAGTTCGTATCTAACTACATATATAATATATAATAGAGTACGTTACCAAGAAAACAGCGTCTCTAGCAGCCATGGTGACGATATCAGCACAAGAGACGACGCCAGGGCACTGCTCCTCGAGTTCCTCTTTGATATTGTCAATGAGTTCGTAGCCTCTTAGGCTCAAATTTGCTGGAGAGTCCTTCTCCGCTGTATTATCCTTTGTCGAGTCCATCAGAATCGATGCATCGCAACCCTAATCCATCAATGTCATGTGCATTACAACACTATCACTATGCATGGGTTATAGATATAGTTCACTACATAGTATAGTATAGTATAGTATAGTATAGTATAGTATAGTATAGTATAGTATATAGTACGCAAGAAATTGTGAAGCAAGCGCGCGTGCGTAATATAAATGTTACCTGCACCCAACAATCGTGGAAAAACATTCGTAGAAGGGGGCCGGCCAAGGTAGGATCCGAACCAAGGGCTCTATTGACATTGTCCCTCACGATGCCATCCACCATGGGGCAAGACATGAGGTAGTAGTTCATGGACAAACCATGAACTCCAAATCTATAACCGCTCGCAACCATCTCAAACAACAGCATCAACCCGATCGAATACGAGACCGCCATTTTAACCAAGCTTAAACAAGAAGCAACGAGTTGCAACATGGTGTGGATGATTAGATCAACTTAATTAATTGAGTGAAAGTGGTAGCTATCTAGTTGTGTTTCTAATGGGGACAAAAATAGTTTCTATCAAGTCTTAGCTTGGTAGTTTGGCGAACAAGAGCAAGGCAATGTGTGCTTATATATGTGGAGAAAAGTGGAAATTTGAGTTTATGATAAACGGTAGTGGAAGAGCATAGTGATCCATGCAGGGTTTAATTGATCCACTATTATTAGGTTTGTCAATCAAATTAATGATATTGTTATTTGGGTCAAAATATCTATTAATAATATTATTGATCTTTTTTAATAATTAGTTAGGCCTTTGCATCGTTAAACAGTAAAAATACTAGACACGTACAAATGGTACAATGATGAACACTAGTTATGCTCATTTTGTGTTCCAACTATCTAATATATTCATGAATTAAAATACAAAAGTATAAAATTTACTATGAACATATATATAATATACAGTGATGCATATAGTATATGTAGCTATTATCATTTTGTATTGTATGTCGTTCTACAGTAAGGACAGAAGAAATTTCAAATCATATCTTAAAATTACATAACTCTTCAAAGCAAAAAGTCTTTTTTTGGTCTTTGTTTATAACTTCGTATCGGATATGCTTTTATAACATTTATTTATGTCATTATAAATTATAAAGGGTTCGTTTATCAAATATGAGTATAAGTTATTAGTCACACATTTAATATTGATATTAGAGTATTAAGTATGAGTATGAGATATCTAATATCTAGTATATCCTAGTATTTACGAGTATCTATGAGTATGAGATATTTGATATTAGAATATTGGATATGAATATGAGTATGAGATACCTATATATGTGTTTGATATATTTTAATATCTATATCCAATCGATATATGATATTTAGTATATTGAATAGTTGATATTATATTGTTATTTTGATAATTTTTACAGAATAAATATATCAAAAATATTATTCATATCTACATTCATATTCTCGATACATTGATATGATTTGTACATATATCTTGATTTTCATACCGCTATTAATACACAATATCTCATATTTTTAATATTAATATCAAACGAGCCTTAGAAATAAGGATGGACAAAAGTAGACCGGACCGTAAATTTGACATTTCCGGTCTTACGGTCCAGTCCGGTCTGGACCGTAAAAATTAAAAAAAATATCCAATACTATTTTGGGCGTAATTTTTACGGTCCGGACCGTAATCAAACAATTTAAATGTCGAAAATTATGAAATCTTGTCTTCCCGGTCCGGACCGTATCGGTCCGGTCCATGGTCCATACATTAAAATCTTTAAGGTTCGCCCGTCCGGACCGGATCCATCCTTACTTAGAAATTCAAGAATACTGGTTAAAGGATAAAATTAAAAATGACCCTTATTATCAAATCCCATCTCATACATATATTGCAATTTGCGAGTAAAGTCGACTGTTGTGGCACCATATATGTTTTGAATCATGGGAGTTGCTAAGTGCAAATTTGTATTTTTAATTCTAGTTTGTAAAGTCAAAGGGAAGCACAATTGGTGCTTAAACATGCAAATATGAGCTGGTTCCCATGTTTGAAAGAAACAAAAGAAGCAATTTCATCTTTCCAGTGACATCCATTCATCTCTTTTTTCTTTTGTATAGTGGGAAGGACTGTACAATGTGTTTGTTGAGTGTGTTTTTCCGCGTGAGATAGCGCACCATGGAGCTCTCAAGAGTGCTTCCCACACGTCTTTGGTAGGCTTATGCTTTTCTTAGGTTTATAAGGTTTATATATATATATATATATGATTAAATTTGGACAAGTGGTATTCATGCGGACAATGCACAATCTTGTGTGTGATGTGGTATATAAGAGTAACATGATACACTTTTTATGTATGTAGTGTATAAATCTGCAACATATCTTGATGCACAATTTATACTATTATATAGGTTTCCGACATTGACCCACCAATCTCTAGAATTGACCGACTGTTGACTGGTCAATGCACCAAAGTTTGATATAATTATGCACCGCTTTTGAATATACACCATATTACAAATAAATGGACATAAAGTTACAAACATATTGTGCGTCGTGTTACAAACAAATGTGCACAAAATTAGATGTGTACAGAGTTGGATATGCACAAGTGTCATAATAAAATGTGAATCATGTCACAAATAAATGTATACTAGAGTTTCCAATAAATGTGCACCAACTTATGAATGTGAACCATCTTATAATACAGACTTAAAAAAATTAATTGTGCATCATGTTACGAAAAAAATGTGTATAGAGTTACAAAAAAATGTACACTAAAGTTGAATGTGCATCTGCTTAATTAAATTGTGCACCTTGTACGCACGAGAATGCTTGTCCTTCGAGAACACTTGTCCACACGTAAACAACTTCCATATATATATTATATATATGATTTTGTTTCATGAGGCCCTACATATCCCAAGGTTACAGTTGCATTCTATGGTGAATTGTTGTGGTTATCCCACATGTTATATACAAGTAATACAACATAATGTAAATAGTTGTCTTTGAACCGTATGTGTTAGATAAGGGAATGATATAACTGTTATATGGGTAGCGAAAACAAGTAACATAAACGGAAACATATAAACACAATTATTTAGAGAGAAAACTCAATCAACCAACTAGGTGATTAAGAAAAAACATCTACCTTTAGATGGTTAACCTAATAGGATTTCAAATATCTACTTGTTTTATTAATCGGTTACAAACAATCAAGCAAGCAAGGACTCAAAACCTAGTCATACAAAGTTCCTAAATTAACCTTAACTCTCTAAGCAAGTGAATGAAACCTAATAAACTAAGGCACCCCCTATATACACACGTTTCGTGGTCTATTTGAACACAAAATTGTGCACTTAATATAAGCGTTCAGGTTCTGTGCGTTTATATTAAGCGCATAGGGGCAAAAGGGGTATTAAAAAATTACGGTGAGGGCATAGGCCCAAAACTTGTACGCTTAATGTAAGCGTACAGGTTTTGTGCCTGTGCGCTTACACTAAGCGTACAGAAAAAAAAATCCTGTTGCGTTAAGCTGTGCGCTTAACTTAAGCGCACAGGGAAAAAAAATTGCGTTAACATTAACAGTACAACTATATGATATAATCAAATTAGATATAACTATAAGGATATAATTAATTAGGTTATATCTTATGATTATATTCTATAGTTATATACTATGGTTATATCATATATTATATTTTATAGTTATATCCTTAAGTTATATTCTATAGTTAATACTATGGTTATATCCAATTTGGTTATATCATATCGTTATATCCTATAGTTGTATACTTTGCTAGAAATAATGACAATTTCTATTTGAAGATAACTTTAGATTTAATTAGCCATATATATATGAATGAATTAAAGTGAAACTCTATCCATAAACACCAATTTTTGGTATATTTGATAGATTTTAATATTTTATAGTTATATCCTTAAGTTATATTCTATAGTTAATACTATTTATTTTTGGTATATTTGATAGATTTTAAGCCATATTATTATTTATGGTAGTTTCAATTATAAATATGTACTAATTTAATTTCTTTATATTAAATTGTCATTAGGGAGAAACTTTATACATTTTGTGTGAATTTTGATATAATTAGGTCCAAATAAACCATATATGAAAGTCTAATATGGACATTTCTTTCTCTCAAATCTAACCGTCCAAAATGGTTCTTATTTATTTTATACATAATTGTTCTTATATAATCCATCCTTTATTAAATTAGACTAAAATACTCCTATCTACCCATTTACCTGTTTCACTACAAATAGAAGAATCTCATTATATCATATATTATATTTTATAGTTATATACTATGGTTATATCCAATTTGGTTATATCATATCGTTATATCCTATAGTTGTATACTATGATTATATCCTATATTATATTCTATAGTTATATAATATAGTTATATCATATAATATATATACTATACTATGGTTATATCATATATTTATATACTATGGTTATATCATATAGGATATAACCATATATGATATAACCATAGTATACAACTATAGGATATAACGATATGATATAACCAAATTGGATATAACCATAGTATATACTTATAGAATATAATATATGATATAACCATAGTATATAATTATAGGATATAACGATATGATATAACCAAATTGGATATAAATATAAGATATAATCAAAGTATAACTATCTGATATAATCATAGTATATAACTATAGAATATAATATAGGATATAACCATAGTATATAACTACATAACGATTATAACTATAAAATTATAACCATAGTATATAACTATAAAATTATACTATGGTTATATCATATAGTTATATACTATGATTATATCTTATAGTTTTATCCAATTTGGTTATATCATATAGTTATATAACTATAAGATATATTATATGACCATAGTATATAACTATAAAATATAAACAAATTGGATATAACTATAAGATATAATCATGGTTATATCCTATAGTTACATACTATGGTTATATCATATAGTTATATACTATGATTATATCTTATAGTTATATCCAATTTAGTTATATCTTATGGTTATATTCTATAGTTATATACTATGATTATATTCTATAGTTATATTCTATAGTTATATACTATGGTTATATCCAATTTGGTTATATCAGCGTTATATACTATGGTTATATCCTATATTACATCCTATAGTTATATACTATGGTTATATCATATAGTTATACTATGATTATATCTTATAGTTATATCTAATTTGGTTATATATATCCTTATAGTTATATCCAATTTGGTTATATCATATATTATAATTTCTAGTTATATATTATGGTTATAACCATAGTATATAACTATATGATATAACAATAGTATATATATACTATATGATATAATCATATTATATAACTATAGAATATAATATATGATATAACCATAGTATATACTATGATTATATCTTATAGTTATATCCAATTTGGTTATATCTTATGGTTATATTCTATAGTTATATACTATGTTTATATCCTATATTATATTCTATAGTTATATACTATTGTTATATCATATAGTTATATTTTATAGTTATATACTATGGTTATATCCAATTTGGTTATATCATATCGTTATATACTATGGTTATATCCTATATTACATCCTATAGTTATATACTATGGTTATATCATATAGTTATATACTATGGTTATATCATATAGTTATATACTATGATTATATCTTATAGTTATATCCAATTTGGTTATATATATCCTTATAGTTATATCCAATTTGGTTATATCATATATTATAATTTATAGTTATATACTATGGTTATAACCATAGTATATAACTATATATACTATGGTTATATCTTATAGTTATATCCAATTTGGTTATATCTTATGGTTACATCCTATAGTTATATACTATGGTTATATCATATAGTTATATACTATGGTTAGATCCTATATTACATCCTATAGTTATATATTATGGTTATATCATATAGTTATATACTATGATTATATCTTATAGTTATATCCAATTAGGTTATATCTTATGGTTATATTCTACAGTTATATACTATAGTTATATCATATATTATATTTTATAGTTATATACTATTGTTATATCCTATAGTTATATTCTATAATTATAGACTATAGTTATATCATATCATTATATCCTATAGTTGTATACTATGGTTATATCCTAGAGAAATAGCAACCAATACCCTCTTTTACTAATGCATTTGCGATTTTACCCTACCCCTTTTGGTTTTTGCAAATATACCCCATCCAAGAAAAAATCCTTCTGTTTTTGCAAAAATACCCCCCAAATAAAAAGGTAAATTGAAAATTGAATTTTCTTTTCGTTTTGGAAAATAAAATATGACATGGCACTGATTTCATGAAAAAAAATTAAAACATAATTCAGTTTTAATTTCAAAATGAAATGTGAAAGTTGCTACATAAACTAAACAACGTCGCCGGCCGAGGTCTCTCTCCCAGCTCGAGGTGTCTCCATCTTCTCCGGCGGAATCCAACCTTGTTTTGTCCGACGAATTTTACCATTTCCGGGGAGAAGGTTTCTCTTTCAGGTATGATATCGATTCAAACTCCATAATCTCCAGCTTTGTTTTTTGCTTGAAACCCTTCTTCGCCGTTCGAGATAGCTTAAACCCTTCTTCGGCGCAAAATTGCAGGTTTTCCACAGACGGAGCCCTTCATCGGCGCTTGATCTCCTCTCATTAAGGCCCAAAATTGCAGGTCTTCCACAGAAGACGTGGGACAAAGTGCAGGTCTTCGACCGACGTCCCGATTCGGTCCCGATTCTGATTCATCTTCCTCTTCTGTCTATCTCATTCTAGCCTTGTATCTCCTTCGAGTCTTGTAGGTATGTCAAATTTTTTAGGGTTCCAGCCATTCAACGCCGTTTTATGGTTGCTCCGTTGCTGTTCATTTGGTTTTTAGGGTTGATTCACTATTGTTCGTTTGAGCTGAAATGAAGTGAAGTTGAATGCAACTAATTATATCAACCTGTGAAATCCGTGTCACAATTGCAGGAATTACCATTGTTTGAACATTTCATGTCAGCGTTGATGAAATATTTGTCACATCGTATAGTTTTATTGTTAAAATGATCAATTAGAATGTCAGTTTTGTGAAACATTGTTGTGTTTTGAAAGTTAAATGTTTTTATTTGCCTGACATTATAGCTCTCTTACTCTCGCAACTTCCTTGTCTTCTCGTGTGATCTCTACATCTGAGTATGTTCAGTTAGGTGCTTAGAAAAAACTTAAATGTTGATATTTTTTGTTGTTTGTCTATCTCCACCAGTGCAGATGAAGTGGTGTAGTTTTCCATATTGAAACGGAGGAAATTGAAATGGGTAAAAAGGTAAATTTTGGTTAGCTCATTGTGTGTAGTTTTCCATAGTTCACATCATGTCATGTAGTTTTTAAGTATATGTTCCTTTTGTATTTATTGACCTTGTATAATTTGTATTTTTTAGGGTCATTTATTGAGATTTAAAGGGAAAAAATACTCGGCCCAATTTCTGAGCGGTTCCTTAGAGCACACAATGCCATATTAGTAATGTCATGTAGTGACTATATAATGTCACGTAAATGTTTTCCCTGTGTGTTATTCAGATGCCACTCATGTCGGTCGGTAGGTTATTTGAAAGCATATTGAATCTGTCATTGATAAATATGGAAGAATAACAAGTGGGGTCAAGGGGTAGGTACAGAATGGAGTGAAACTTCTGTCATATGAATTTAACCAAAAGTAGTCAATATTGACTTTGTCAGGATATAAATATAGTCATGACAGGATAGAGTTACAGTAACTAACCGCATATTAACAAAATAGATATCATTTATACGAACCCGATTTAGCAATTAACACCATTCTGAGCGGTTTCTTGGAGCACACAATGCCATATTAGGGCCAATTTCTGACCGGTTTAACAATTATATTAATAACTTGTTATGAATCCAATTTAACAGACTATTATATATATTGTTCAGTCGACGAGTTTGACTTCATTTCATCTATCTCAATTTGGGAAAGTAAGTTTTCTAGGGTTTGTCGGGATTGAGCAGCCGAAATCAAATTGTCTCCTTTTTTAGAAGAGAGTTCAACCATAATTAACACCATTTGACTCACGAAAAAGAAAGTCTAGGTATTATTAAACAATTAGCATGGTTATTTTTAAATTGTTTCAAAAAGTTTACCTTGGATACGAACACATGGAGTTGCTGAAGTGATATTCTGAGTTTCAATGAAAGTCTCTTATTGGAACAGGGTAGTTCTATTTGCTTTACCGTATTGCATCAAAGTTATCTTCTGTGTGGTGCTGTTAACATGATGCCGAACAATGTGATTGATATCAGCTCTGAATCTCACTATGAAGAAGACACCAGTTACAGTAGTTGGAGTACTAGAGAGTACAACAGTGGCGACCACCCAATTATTCTTGAAGATGATGGAGATGTTGATGATGATGTTGGAGCTATTGCAGCTGAGCCAACATCAGCAATACAAAGAGCCCAAGCTTTTTCATGTGACAAGAATAATAGTTTCATTGTTTTAATGAAACAAACCAATGTCCAGGGAGACTATCATCTGGTAGGATTACTTCATAATATCATGTAAATGTGTGATAAGGATTACTTCATAATATCAACTTGCAATGCACTTACTGATATGCAGGGTGTCCCGAGCAAACATGCTATCAAATTCTTGAGTGCTGCAAGAATCACTGAAGTCATCCTGAATTGTGGTATGGTTGCTTGGCCCGTGTCTGTCGCAAAAAGTGGGAATCGCTACAGATTTGGAACAGGCTGGAGGCAATTTGTAATTGATAATGAATTGGAAATGAACGATGCATGTGTATTTGAAATAGTGAGGCGCCGCAATGTTATATACAATGTTACCATATTCAGAGCTTAGATGCATGTTTTTAGTATTATTCTGAAATTGAAGAATGTAACTCTATGATGATACTTTTGTTGGTTTAAATTAGTTGTGTTGAACATCGTATTAGTGTTAATACATGTTAGTGTCGTGAACATATAATGTCATGTAGTGACTATATAATGTCACATAAATGTAGTGATTTTAAGAAGCATGTTATGTATGGCCGAGGACGGTTTATGTTTTTCCTGTGTGTTATTCAGATGTCACTCATGTCGGTCAGTAGGTTATTTGAAAGCATATTAAATCTGTCATGATAAATATGGAAGAATAACAAGTGGGGTCAAGGGGTAGGTACAGAATGAAGTGAACTTATGTCATATGAATTTAACCAAAAGTAGTCAATAACCCTTTGTCAGGATAAAAATATAGTCATGATAGGATAGAGTTACAGTAACTAACCGCATATTAACAAAATAGACATCATTTATACGAAAAGTAATATGAGTGGTAAGAGATCCTTCAAGAGTTTGGATCTCTTAATACACATATTAACAAAATAGATAATTCAAGAGGTAAAACAAGGAAACACATATTAACAAAATAGATAATTGAAGAGGAAGCACAATTAACTGCATCATGGGCCGGCTGAGGGGTTAGGACAGTTTCGTGAGTTATGGCCGACAGTGTCACAACTTCCACACCTTCTCCTCGGGCCCCTGTATTCTCCACATGACGGGATTCTTTTCTTCCTTGGTCTTCCTGATTTCCTCCTAACATCCGGGGGCAAACATGCTCTATTCAAGACCGTGTCAGGAACTTCCCAATGCTCAAATGCAGGAAACGGATATAAAGTTTCCTTGTACACTTCCTTCCACTTTTCAGCAGTAAAGAGGGGATGAACAAGAGTGACAGGATCCACACCACAATCATTCGCATCCGTTATTGCATGCGCACAAGGAATTTGGTCAACTTGGAAGACGTTGTAGTAGCAAGTTCGAGCATGCAAATTTACCAAGAATGTAGTTCCATTGGCATGCACTTGAAACTCATATTGATTTAGCCTACTCACAACCATTGTCAACGATTTCAAATAATTACCTTCTAGTTCACGACAAACTGTCGGGGTCAGAAGATCAGAATGTCGCTCTCCCTTAAATCTCCTGTCATAAAACCACTGAGTCATGACATTCAGTATACCATCAAGCAACCCAATCAATGGCATTTGAAGCGAGCCCACTAAGCGACTATTAACGGATTCCGCATTGTTGGACGTCATAATGTTGAATCTGTTTGCGGGCATATACGACCTTGTCCATGCTTCAAATCCAACACCCCTGAGGTAGGTACCGACTTCTAGGGACTGTTTGCAAAGTCTTGCAAATTCACGATTGAAGTCATGTTTGGTGTACGCTTGATTTGCCTTTTGGTACAGAATCCACAAGTCATTCCTTTTAAACCTCGTCTTCACGTTTTGAAATAGGTGAAGTGTGCAACAACCATGTTTTGCGAAGATGTAGCGCTCTCTTAAACCTTTGTAAATGCTTCCATGACGGTCAGACACAAATACAAGGTCATGATCGTCGGCAACAACGGAGCGTAGGTGTCGGAAGAAATATGACCATGAACTGTCATTCTCGCTGTCAACAACAACAAAAGCCACTGGATATATTTGTCTATTTTCGTCTTGTGCCACTGCAACTAGAAGTGTGACTCTGTACTTTGATCCTAGATGGGTACCATCCACAGTTATGACCTGCAATAGTTTTCACTCAGCTTTACAAAGTGACATTGTACAAATGCAGTAGTAATCTTATATGCTACAATGGACTGTATCAATTTGACAACAGCATCATGGAACGTGACAAAACTTAAATATACCTTTCTTAAAAACTGCATTCCATTGCGCCAAGCACTCAAGCTGATAAAACAATACTTGAATCGATGATTAAAATCTACTTCAACATGTATGATTGTCCCTGTATTCATCCTTTCGAGCATGTACATGTATCCATGAATCCTATTGTAGCTTTCTACAGATGTGCCTCGTATCCTATCAATGGCGGTTAAACGTGCTCTGTTTGCCTTGTCGTAACTAACTGCCACTCCCATCTTCTTCATGATGTCTTGAATTTCGGCAGCACGAGGTCCAGGACATGTATCGGTTGTGTTAAAGCTGTAACAGGATTATATATGTAATGTGCTAAGGTTAGTTCATATACATGCTGATAAATATATATCATCGTACTGACAAGATTGTTTACTTACCTTGACATAATATGGTCAGCAATTACGCTTGAACTTGCATGTGTGTGGTGGTTATGCTTTAGCTTCATGCCACATGTGTGATGTCCATAATACTTCCTTACTGCAAACAATCATGTGCTGCCAAGAGCGGTCCCACGACAATAAAATGTGCAACTAGGATCAATACACCTTACCACATATAACCTCTTATCAGACTTCTGGACATTCATCTGGAAGCGCCTCTGTAATGCCATCAAGGATAAACGATCTTTAAGATCCTTCTTGAAATTGAAATGCTCTCCAACTTTTATTTCTAAATCATTGCCGCTCACCCCATTATCCTCCATTGGCTCTTCCAAATCATCCAATTGCCTTTTACTAAACTATTTGCTACGATAGTACTCGGCTTCAATCTCTTGGAGAACTTCCTCATCAATGTCTATAAATAAGTTATCGACTTCATTAGTGTCATCCAACAATGTCCCTTCTTCAACATCTTCCTCAACATCATCCTCAAAGTCATCCTCAAAGTCATCCCAATCAAAATCTCGCCCAACGTCTTCCCCATAATCACTCTCAATGTCAATACATTCATGTATTCTTTTCGTTCCTGTGGAAGACCCTATTTCTCTCCCATCAATTTCCGAGTCTGCCTCAGATTGGCTCACCAAGTCAACTATTTGTACTTCCCCATTGTTTACACGACAAATTTTTGGTTTCATTTCATACATGTCACAATCAACTATATTCAGTACAGTTTTAGTGGGATAATTGTCTCTGCCTCTTGAGTTTGTGTTAACGATGGCGGAGTCAGATACACTGTGATGTCCTCGTCATCACTTCTACTTGGATGACCAGCCATCACAACATCGGCCTCTGCCTCTTTGTTTCCTTTCTTTTTCATACTCGCATATAACTCGATAGGCCAAATAACATCTTGTGATTGCAAGTTCAAAAATTTGAAAGCATCAAGGTCCTCGTCATCTTTCACATCGATTGGTTGTGGCATTGGTTTCCACGGTGACAAATATTTTATCTCCATTTCATCTATCTCGTCAATGCATTTAATCTTCTCAGCCAACTTTTTCCTCAGATTTGAGTAATTCATATATGCATACAAAAGAAGTCCGGTTGTCGTTGTGATCCCATCAAAAACCCACTTGTTTCTCTTAGATATCCATTCACCACCTATTTTCAGATTCAAGTAGTATGATCTTGAACCTGTTATACGGACAAAAAGCAAACATAATTTAAATACTTTATGACAAACGTTGACAGTATGACCAATACCCTAACACCGACATTAAAGGGTTTTCAAGCCATAATAAAGGGTTTTCTAGCCAAATGGGACAATACCCTAACACCGACATTAAAGGGTTTTCAGGCTGGCGATTTTGATAATTCTATTGGGTGGCTGTAAAAATTTGTAGGGAAAACAAATATTCTAGAATCAAGGATAAATGGGAGTTAAAGTTGGTGTAATGCTCAACAAGAAGCTGAAAGGTTGTTCTCTCGTTTAGTGAACCACAAAAGAATGTCTTGTAATGCATCTGAATATGAACGTGAAAGTCATAACTCACCCATTATTAAATTTCTTCTATTCCAAAGACATTGAAGACGCTACACAATCTTTTTTGAAGATTTGTGGATCTAAGGTCTTGTGGTGTTACAGTGGCTTTGGAGGGAAACTTGTTACGGTGGCTTTAGGTTCTGCTTGGATGACAACCTAACACATGGGTAAAGGGGTAGTAGAAATTGGAGGGAAACATGTTAAGTTTTAGAGGGAAAACAGAGGTTAAAAGATGTGTACTACATAAATGAAGTCATATCAGGTAAATAGTTATGACCGACCATGTTCCGTCTCATTTTGGCTCAACAATCCCTAAACCCTCTCTGTTCGTTTCGCGGAGCAAAGATCCTTCACTGCTGCGCCGAACTTGAAGGTAACCCTCTTTGTTTATTGTGTGGTTTTCATACTGGATCAATAAGCAAGCATGTATCACTGTGTTTTTGGCTGGAAATCTTTCTTTGTTTCTACAGTACTGAAGCACAATGTCATCCAACGACACCTCAAGTTATCAAAGCGGGGACCCCCGAAAATATGAACATCCACCTACATCTCCTACACCTTCTCAAATAGAGGAGAAGTTGCAAGAAGAGTTAGACATGTTGCTAACGAATAGCCCACGTTCCAACATGTTGGGTGAAATAATCACACACCTACGTACTGAGATACATGAACTTGGACAAAGAATTATGGAACTCGATACAAGTGAGATGCAATTCGATCATGCAATTTGGCGACTAAATGCAAGGGTGGCAGAACTTGAAGCTGAAAACAAGACACTACACTCCCAGAAAAACTTCAGGAACCATGTAATAATTCCTATTTCTACGTTTGGTGCTGGTGTGATTCTAGGGATTAGTGCTTTCAGCATTTGTAATCGAGCATGTAGGCATGGTTGAGGATGAATTGACTATGAAGTATGTACCTCATGACTTTGGTTTTTTTATGTAAGAGGATGAATTTTATTTCGAATAGTATTCGTAAGCATGGTTGACTCTACGTGTCAGATTGCCAAAATATTAATGTCGATCTTCATGTAAGTTTTTTAAATTCAAGCACAATGCCAACACTACACACACAGACAATTACCTTACTAGAATAGTTGCCAACTAGATGCTATCATTACAATTCCTAGAATGTTGGAACGTGGGCTACCATTACATTTCTAAAAAAAAAGGATAGTTGTCAAGTGGATGCTATCATTACATTACTAGAATCACAACTGCCTGCTGTCAACCTTCAAAGTCCATGAGGAATGCACAGGCTTCATAGGCTCTTTTTAAAACACAATCCTTTTACATTTCTTGCCAGTGCCAATCCTGTCAATGACCAATAACACGGTTAGTTAATCAACCTTTTTAATCTTGTCAATAACCAACACCAATGACCAACAATATAAGGGTTTCCAACAATAGTGTAAGGGTTTCCAACAATAAGAAGCAACAACAATAACCAACAACACGGTTAGTTAATCAACTTTTTTAATCATGTCAATGCCCAACAATAATGACCAATAATGTAAGTTTTTTTTATCGGGAATTACCTTTTTAATAATATAAGGGTTTCCAACAATAATAAGCAATGATCGGGCACGAGTCAAGGCAAAGTTGAACCTCTTCGGGTTGCTCAGGTATCCCATGCGGAAAGTCCTGTCATATTCGTCGTGTTTAGCAGTCGATCTGACGGTTGACAAGATGATCACTTCCTTTTCTTTACCCAGAAACTGCTCAACCCCGCCAATCTCAATATCCCTCATATGTAGAGACATGAGAGCCTTCCTTATCTTTAGTACTTGTTGTGGGAAAGGGGTAATAATCCCGATGTCTTGCTCAGACACATTCCTTCTTATCAGCTTCTGTACGAGCTCAACCACCTTGCTAGCTTCAATCCTATTAAACCATGATGGGCTGCGCTTTTCCCTCTCATCAAAGCCTTGGATGCCACAGAACATGAAAGAGAAGTTTCCATTGGGAAGCATATCAGCCTAAGCTAAGGAAGATGTGTTACTGTCTTCTCGATATGGAATCAATGCTCCACTATAAAATAGTCTTGAAGGAACACAAAGAATTGCAGGGTGGCTCCGGTAATTGTTCAACAACATTGTGACATAATTGTGATCCCCTGATCTGTAAACTTCAAAGTCCAACAACCTCTTCAGAAAAGATCTTCCCAAACCATAAGCCTCAGCTTGCTTTGAATGAATATCAGGCCCAAGTTGTTTGGGATCACCACAAAGAACAATAACTGTGTTGTTTTCTAAAAGGCTTGATATGGGGATCATTGTCTCTGGCTCTGAAACTTGGCTTGCATCATCTAAGATGATGTGGGAGAAGTGGTCACGGTTAACCCCTTCAGCATGATAGAGGTAAGATGCACTCGTGTATGTCATTATTATTATCTTGTACCTGCGGAGTGCATATCAAGAAGGGCAATTGAAGAAACCTGCACTGTAGGTGCATAACCTCAACAATGCAGCGTTCATTTTTTCTAAGGGATGACGTGAGGCATTCAACCTAAAAATATCTTCCTCCCTAAGTTTCATCCCCTCACAAAGGATTTTCTCTAATATGTGATCTGCCGCGTAATTTGAAGAAGCACATACCAGTATATGAGAATTACGTCTACTTGTATAGAGTTGTAGGATCACCTCCACTAGTGTTTTTGTCTTTCCTGTTCTCGGGGGTCCATAAATCACATAAGGAGCTCCTCCTCTGCAGCCTAAAATTAAGCGAACAACATTTTTTTTCTCCTCATCAAGAAGAAGTGAGATAGGCATAAAATTGTTTGCTGTAATCCTCCGCTTTGCATGATACTCATGGGGAAAGAGGAAATTTTCGTGTAATGCCTCTGCAGATAGAATGGCTTGATGGAGCTTACTAAAATTTGCCCCGTTGAACACAAAACAGATTTCATACACATTGCTATCTATGTGCCTTTGGTAAAATTCATCATCAAATTGCAATAATAATTCATTAGCCTCAACACGGTGGATCAAGCCCTGTTCAAAGAACATTGGCAAGTTCAACATGAGAAAACAACATTGGCAACGATAATTAGTGCAATTTCATAATTCATTCCGACAATAATATATAACACTTTGACAAAAATAATAAGCTACCTAACATTATCCACATACCTGATGGAGAGGGCCTTCTCCATAAACATTCACCACATCTCCACGAACAACTGAGGGCCTTCTTTCACCTAGTCCTGGCACTTTAAGTGTTACAAGCCGATAATACTTTTGTCTCAAAGTAACAGACTTCATATTATAAGCTTTCACGTACTCTTGTAAACAAATATAAAAAAAATCATTCAACAACTTGGTACTACGAGAGAACGATGCCATCTAGCTATCCCCTCAGTCCCCCAACCCCCATACAGAGAAAATATAACACTTACCATAATCAGAAGTTCCTCTATCCCTAACAACTCATTGAAATACGACGCATAATTTTCCTATGTTAAGCCTTATAAGACTACTTTAGGGATTTCCTCAAACTCTATCGCTTTCCTAATCTGTGGTGGTATGTTATATGGTCTCTGAGGTGCCAAGGCTTTGGATACTTCATCTTCAGCCAAGAGGAAGACAAGTCGTTCAATACTCACAACATCAGTTTTGATTAGCACTATAGATGTCAAAACGCCAATCTCATTGGGCACACAAGACAGCCATATAGTCAGGCTACCATGTGGCATCAAATTTCGTTCCTCCATATAAAAAGAACGGACAAAATCTTCCTCGGGTATGTCATCTGGCTGGCCAGATGGAGGTTTCATCAGTGACAACACAAATGAATCTTCAGGATTTGAAGCATAAATCTTCACACACCAAAGTAAAATATCTTCATCGGTGGTGTTTTCTATTGTGAATGACGCCGCGGAAACCTCGTTGACAGGAACTGATTGAGGCTTTCCTCCAGCAAATGGAAACGGCACATACACCATGACAGGACTCTCCTCAGTATGAGTGGAAGTTGTGACTGAGGGAACATCGATGAAGCCAACCTCTTCCTTCTCATCAATGTTGGAGTATTCATCATCCATACTGTTGAATTCCTTAGGTTTTGATAAGTGACAAACATTCAACTAATCTGGATACTAAGTGTTTCAGGAACAAAGACAGTTGTCTCAGGGAACCATTGCAGCAAAGGATCGCGGGGAGGAACAAAGCTTTGTTCATGTGCTTTGTTACCCAGCAAGGAACTGAAGCGACGAACGAGATCGAAGTTGCGGATGGAAAGAAGAAATCCAGCGTGACAATTATGGAAACAAATCAAAGAAGAATCACGCGGTCAAGGATTGAAGACTTCGGCTGGAAGGATCTAGCCGTTGGAGAAGATTTGGAGAGAGAAGCCCGATTCCTTATCTTAGGGGATCTTTCCTTAGATAAGTGAATTGGAGAGAGAAGAATCATATCTCATCCGATTATATTAATTTCGGGAATTCCTTCCTTGATTAATATAGACGGTTGGGATATTATTTCTCCAGCAAATCCTATCTTCTTATAACCTTATTTGGAAAGATCTTATCTTGTTACAATTAGGGTTTTGCCGTGTTGTATTTATTAGAAGTATGGATTCATTTCTAAGTAACCACGACGACGGAAAATAGAGAGAACGAAAAAGAGAAAGAAAAGAAGTGAGATATGTGTAAGTCTTTGAGGGTTGTGTTCGATTCATCGTTATAGAAGAGTCTTCGAGTCTAGCTGGTTGTTTAGAGGTCAAAGTCCAAGATACAAGTGTAATCGAACAAGAAATCAATAAGACAAGTACACGCTTCAAAATCCTCTCAAGCGGAAGCTTGAAGGTAGTGGTTTTTCCTTGAGAAGCTAGTTTTGCTAATCAGGACTTCCACTATACATCGTGAGTTCGTTCGTTATCTTTCTTGCTATATTAAATCCGCTGCAACTTCTATGGGAACAAAGCTTTTGTTCCCTCAGACGTAACTCTAACGATCCAACACATACCTATTTGCCACTCAATTAAAATCCAACAGAAGTTTGTGAGTCCACAAGCAAAGAACACAACCACACGAGCTGCTCTAAGGAGATGAAATAGATGAATAGTAGAAATAGATGGGTGAGATGAAGTGAACAAAGAGAGAGTAGGACTGGAAGCATGTACAGTTGGGATAGTCAAACAACACACACTCCAATGAGATAGGTGAGATGAAGTGCCATTAAGATCTCTGCGAAGTAAAACAGTCTGAATACGGTCATATTTGTCAGTCATAGACTATTACTTTGTGAAAATAGTATAAATAGTATGTCACAATAGCAATTTAAAATGTCACGGTTTTGAAATCACCAGCAGTACGAGTGGCACCATGTACCTAAAAATACTCAAACATGGAGCATTTTCTAATTAAGATATCTGTAAAGTAGATTGGTGAGATGAAGTGCAATTAATATCTATGTAAAGTAAAATTGTCAAAGAAGCAGAGCATCGGGAAATGGAGATCCAATTAAGACATCTTGTATTTAGATTGGTGAGATAAACTATTCAGCTTTTGAGTAGAACTATTCAGCCAGATGTCACACGTCCTACCCAAATTAGGCAATAGGCAAGCATGTAATATGGTTTAATGACTAAACACTTTTAGTTGTAGTTATGACATTATTTTGTGAATATTTAGTATGACATATATCCAATTTAAACGTTGTAGTTATGACATTATTCTTGCTATATTAAATCCGCTGCAACTTCTGTGGGAACAAGCTTTTGTTCCCTCAGACGTAACTCTAACGATCCAACAATTGGTATCAGAGCCTGGTGCTCTAGATTGTTCGTTTTTAGTTACAGATTTTGCAGGAAAGATGTCGTCAGGAAATGCCTTGGATGGAGACTCTCGAGAAGGTGATGTAAATGTGGTTCTCATCACTCAAGCCATGAAGAAGATATTTTCTCGAAACAAAGGCATTAAGGGTTCGGTCATGGTTCACAATGACATGAAGGAGGTTGTTTGCTTCCACTGTTATGACAACAGACACTTCGCCAAAAACTGCCTCAACAAAGTGGCAGGTTCTCCTCAGACCCGGAAAGAGGAACAAGCAAAGGGTGCGAAGTGGGGTGACTACAACTCAGATGATGAAGCATCTCCTCTCTCAAAGGATATCTGTTTGATGAGCTCAAAAGATCACAACATATCAGAAGATGGTGCTCATAAATCCGAGGAGGAAGCAAGGAAAGGCTCTTGGCACCTTGACAGTGCGTGCTCAAGTCACATGACAGGGAACAGTGAGTGGTTCACCTCTCTTCATCCAGCCTTAGGGGCATCGATAACTTTTGGAAACAAAAGTAAGGGTGAGGTTTGTGGTATCGGTAAAGTAAGACTCTCTAAACACATCACTGTGAATAACGTAAATCTAGTGAATAATCTCAAATTTGACCTGTTTAGTATGGCTCAACTATGCCAAAACAGAAAAAATAGAGTAGTCTTTACCACCGATGATTGTCATGTTGAGTGTCTAAGTACAGGGTAAATCTTACTCAAAGGGATCTGCGACAACAATGTTTACAAGGTCGACCCTGCTTCCATCCCTGACAGGGACCTTTGTCTGTCGTCTATTGCTGGGACAACAGACTTGTGGCACAAACGCTTTGGACATGCTAGCCTTCAACTCCTTTCCAAACTTCACAGACTAGAGTTGGTGAACGGTCTCCCTAAGGTTGAAGCTATGAGAAATGATGTGTGTGATGCATGCATCAAAGGAAAACAAGTCAGATCCTCTTTCAAGTCAAAAAGGGATGTAAGTACTACTCGTCCTCTGGAATTAGTCCACATGGATCTTTGTGGGCCAATGCACACGAAGAGCCGTGGGGGAAATGCATATGTCTTTGTTATTGTTGATGACTATTCTAGGTACACATGGACTCTATTTATCTCATCAAAGGATGAAGTGTTCGCTGAGTTTGAGTCCTGGCTTAAGGCAGCCGAAAGGAGCACTGGACATTCCTTGGGGTCTATTCGCACTGATCATGGAACAGAATTCAAGAACTCTCAGTTCCTATCCCTCTGTAGGAATAGCGGTATTAACCACAACTTTTCTGCTCCCAGGACCCCACAGCAAAACGGGGTTGTGGAAAGGAATAACAAGACTCTAGAAGATATGACGCATACCCTCCTCATCTCAAGTGGTCTTCCTAGGAGTTTATGGGCTGAAGCTTTGAATGCTACTTGTTACGTTCTGAATAGAGCAACCATTCGTCCTCTCCTGAACAAAACTGCCTATGAGCTTCTTAAGGGAAGGAAACCTAATGTGTCTCATTTGCGCACATTTGGTTGCAAGTGCTTCGTCCACAACAACGGAAAAGATTCTCTTGGGAAGTTCGATCCCAGGAGTGATGAAGGAATTTTTGTAGGATACTCTCAGCAAAGCAAGGCTTACAAAGTATTCAACAAGAGAACCAGAAAGGTAGAGGAAAGCATTCATGTAGTGTTTGATGAATCAGTTATGGCTGGTAACAATGTGCAGGAACAATCAGGCAGTGTTCCCTCTAATACCGAGCTATCCGAAGATGATTTCTTTCAGCTTGTAGAAAGCAATGTCGGTGATAGGACCTCTCAAGATCAAGAAACTCAGAATGATCCTTCAACACCGAGAACTCCCAACTCCGCCAACTCAGATGGAAATGAAGAAAATGCTAACCCACCAGAAACACCTCAGGCACCTCAGGGGGAACAGAGCCCAAGTCATGGCACAACGGAGCCCTCTGAGGACAGCTCTACTGCTGACAGAACTGGAGATGTCAGTCCTAATACTGATGAAACTGTTGGTGAAAGCTCAAACGCTGGCAACGCTAATTCAGAGGAGTTTGACATCAACAATCTCCAAGTTCCAAACTACCAGCAAAAGTGGGATCATCCAGTCAAACTAATCGTCACATACTATAGAAAGGGAGCACCTCAAAGCACTCGCTCTTCCCTACATAACTTTTGTGCTTTCAATGCTTTTCTCTCTTTACAAGAACCTAAAACCGTAGGGGAAGCATTGAAGGATCCTGACTAGATAAACGCCATGCAAGAAGAACTTCATCAGTTCGAAAGGAACAAGGTTTGGCGGTTAGTTCCTCGTCCAAGGAACATAACAGTGATAGGAACCAAATGGGTGTTCATGAACAAGCTGGATGATCAAGGTCAAGTCACAAGGAACAAAGCAAGGCTGGTGGTGAAAGGTTACAACCAGCAGGAAGGCATCGACTATGATGAGACCTTTGCTCCAGTTGCCAGGTTAGAAGCAATAAGACTCCTAATTGCCTATTCCTCTTTCCATGGATTCAAGATGTAACAGATGGATGTCAAGACCGCCTTCTTGAATGGAGTTCTCAAGGAGGAAGTCTATGTGGAGCAAACTCCCGGCTTTGAGGACACCACCCAACCCGACCATGTCTATATTCTAGACAAAGCTTTGTACGGTCTCAAGCAAGCCCCGAGGGCCTGGTATGAAAGGCTCTTACAGTTCCTTCTGACGCACGGATACGTTCGTGGAAAGGTCGACAAGACATTGTTCCTTCTGAAGGAAGGGAAGCATATTCTGGTGGTACAAGTCTACGTGGATGATATCACCTTTGGCTCTACAGATGATAAACTGGTTCAGAAATTCTCTAAGCTAATGGCCAGTGAATTCGAGATGAGCATGGTTGGAGAACTCAAGTTCTTCTTAGGTCTTCAAGTCTCTCAGGGGGATGAGGGAACCAAAGTGCATCAACAGAAGTATCTAAGGGAATGTGTCAAAAAGTTTGGAATGTCTGACACAAAACCCTTCACCACTCCCATCTCTCCAAACAACCCAATAGGAAAAGACGAACATGAACAGTGAATTGATCCATCTCTCTACCGAGGAATCATAGGTTCGCTTCTCTATCTCACTGCTAGTAGACCTGATATTATGTACAGTGTATGTCATTGTGCTCGTTTTTAGGCCGATCCCAAAGAAACACATCTCAAAGCAGTGAAGAGGATTCTGAGATACTTGAAGGAAACAGATGATCTATGTATGTGGTATCCAAGGGGAGGAAGCCTCGATCTATTCGGATACACAGATGCTGACTTTGCTGGGAACAAAGTGGATAGAAAATCAACATCAGGAATGGCTCAGTTCCTTGGGCCGTGTTTAGTTTCCTGGGGGTCAAAGAAGCAGAACTATGATCGGTGTTATTTCATACACATTTACTAGCAACTATTAGCATGATTTGGAGGAATTTTGGATGAGTTTTTAGGCTAAGTCTGTGATCTGGAAGTTGTGGAGAGAAGTGAAGATATCCCAGGATTTACAGCTTAGATGGAGATGGAGATGCTGGAGCATACTTGGAGAAGACTACCAAACACTTGGTAGGATTGAAGAGCAACAGAAGAGAAGAAGAGGAGCTGAAGAAGCTGAAGGAGTGAGCTCACCGCCCCGCGCCAGATTCACCGCGGCCCGGCGGTGACTCCCAGAGAAGGTTGAAGCCCCGTGCCAGAGGAAGCCACCGCCCAGCGGTGGAGAGCCTGACGCCCCGCGGTGGATCTCACCGCCCCACGGTGGCCGTGTTTAATGCATCGCGCCAGAAGACTGTTACTTTCCTTTTATTTCGTTTAGACTTTATTTTATTATTATTTTGTTTCCTTTATTGTTTGCATTAGTTTAACCTAGTTTCCTAAGACTATTTAAGCCCTCTTTCTAGGTTAAGAGGCATATAGACACTTAGAGACTTTTTACCTACACACGATTTTTCAGACGTTATTTCACATTAGAGTTTTTCATCCCCTTTGATGGAGAACTAAATTTCCCTTGTTCTACTAGACGTGTGAAGCAGTACAGTTGATGTGTTTGTGAGATTTCTATTCCTTGTTCTTATCCTTATAAGTGTTGGTTTGATTCTCTTGGTTATATTGATTATTGATTCCTTCTTATTATTCTTAGCCTGATCAACTAGGTTGAATGCTTTTTATCAATTGCTAGGATTGCATATAGGGGTTCCGAGTGCATATCTAGTGGCAAACATGATTGTGCGTATAGGGGTTCCGAGCGTACAATCGTGAGTGAGAATCAGTTGCATGCGAGTATTAGTATGTCCTTCTATTTGCATGTATCCTATATCCTTGTGTGCATTGCTATTGCTGTGTTGGTGGTAAAGTATACTGACAACTGTGAGAATCAGTGGTATTTTATCATTGGCATAGTAATAAGTCTATTGACAACTGTGAGAATCAATAGTACTTAAGATCAGGGTGGGAGCAACTATAAGGATAGTAAAAGAACTTGGGTTAAATAGATTTCTGTGATCAAATTATATCTCTGTACTGTGGATCTCGCTCTAGTAGGACTATTTCCCTCATTATATTTCCTCAACTAAACCAAACTTGTTTGCTTTGCTTGCTTTGTGTTCTCTTGATAACTAACCCCCCCCCCCCCCCGTTCGTGTTACTTGTCATTCACACTTGCATACTGCATAAGATCTTTCCTGTGGGTTCGACCCTAACTTGTCTGCTATACTTCTGTTTAGTGGGTCTGTTAGGATATTTTACTTTGACTAGGCTAAGCAACGATACTTGCACTGCGCACTTTTAGCTACCGTCAAATTTGGCGCCGTTGCCGGGGAAGTTTTCTGTTTTGTTGTGTGTTTTTGTGATTGATTTTTGGTGGAGACCTATCTTATGGTCGACACTCGTTCTACTGACTCTCCTCTCGTAGCTTTTGATCCAGAAGTCGATAGATCGTTCCGTGCGAACCTACGCGATCAAGGAGAAGAAGAAGTCGAGGTTGAGGTCGTTGAGCCGACTGAGCCAATTAACATCCCTACTGTCGCAATGGCTGAGACTTTGAGAGAATTGACTGAGCCGAATATTGGAGCACAACCCCTGGCTGTCGTCATCCCTGCACTTGGCGAAGGGGTGAACTTCGAGTTGAAGTCGGGAGTTGTTGCTTATCTTCCTAAGTTCCACGGTTTGAGTGGAGAGGACCCGATCTCTCACCTGGGCAAGTTTCACAATGTCTGCATGACTATGAAGCCCAGGAACGTGACGGAAGACCAAATCAAGATGAGAGCTTTTGGTTTCTCCCTGCTAGACTCTGCAAGCGACTAGTACTATCACTTGCCACCAGGAACCATAGATACCTGGAATAAACTACACAAGGCATTCCTGGACAAGTACTTTCCAACGAAGAAGGTGAATGCCTTGAAAAAGGCAATTGCCAATATTGAGCAGGCTGGTGATGAGACGTTGTATGATTATCTTGAGAGGTACAAGAGGCTTTGCTCTAGCTGCCCATTCCACGGATACGCCAAGCAGGACCTTGTCCTCTATTTACACAATGGTCTGCTGGACCAGGAGAGACGGATGGTTGACGCTGCATGCGGTGGAAGCATCCTGAATCTGACACCAGACGCAGCCATGGAGAGATTCCAGGAGATGAGTGAGAGCACTAGGAGTTTTGGGAAGACATACCAGAGAAATGCGGTCAATGCTGTGACCCCTGCAGGACCAAGCCCAGTGTTGACTGAGCTAGCTGAGCTGAAAGAGATGGTGAAGAGGATGGCGAATCAGAATGCCCCTCAACAAGTCAAGGCATGTGGACTTTGCGCTGATCAATACCACCCCACCGACGCTTGTCCTCAGCTGCAGGAGGAGGGTGTTGCTGAAGTTAATGCTATAGGAGGTTATGGACCCCCTAGACCACAGTTTGGTGGACAGCCCAATTATAATCCGAGAGGGCGAGACCACCCAGGTTTTAGATGGAGTGACCCTCAAGGTGGTCAACAGCCAGTGCAGCAACAACAATACCAGCCGGCACAACAACAGTACCAGCAGAGAGCCCCATACCAACAGAGGCCCCAAGGCCAAAGCTCTGGTGCTTCTACCGAAGAGATGCTAAAGGATCTGACTCAGCATTTCGCCACGCATGTGCAGGCTACTGAGTCAAGTATTAAGAACACGGAGAGACAGATTGGCCAGCTTGCTGATGTTGTGACCAAACTTGACCAAAGGACTTCCAACTCTCTTCCCTCTTAGACTACTGTGAACCCCAGAGAGAATGTGAGCTCTATTACCCTCATAAGTGGTAAAAAGTTGGACGTTGCTCCTATAGCTGAGAAGGAAAACGAGATCGAGAAGGAGAAAATCACCGGACGCCCTGCGGCGGATCCTACCGCGGCCCGGCCAGAAATTGAAGGAGGAGCTAGGAAAGAAGACGTGTCGGCACTGCCCCGCGGTGACTTTCACCGCGACCCGGCGGTTGGTACCAGTAATCTCACCGCGACCCCACCGCCTCGCGGCGATGACCAACGCCCCGCGGTGGTTCTGCCGCGATCTGGCCCTCAAAAATCTATCTCCGCTGAAGAAACCTATGTTGATGATTATGTTCGCCCCGTGTTTCCCCCTCTGGGTTCTGAGAAGCCCTCAGCACCTTTTCCTGAGGCGCTAAAGGCCAATAGAGTAGCTGAAGACAACGATCTGTTCGAGACATTTCAGGACTGTGAGGTGAACATTCCCCTGATCAAGCTTATCAAGGCTATCCCTCGATATGCCAAGTTCTTGAAGGAGATGTGCACCGTGAAGAGGACTCAAAAGCAGAAGGCTCAAAAGAAGATTCCAGTGAGTGAACATGTGTCAGCAGTAGTTCAGAGACGCATGCCTGAGAAGTGCAAGGATCCAGGTACATTTACTATTCCTATTACTATAGGTGAGCATCGATTTGAGAAAGCCTTGTTAGACTTGGGTGCCTCAATTAATGTGTTACCCTATTCTTTGATTGAGGATTTAAGAATAGGACCTTTGCATGATTCTAACATTGTTATACAACTTACTGATGGTTCTTATGTACCCCCTAAGGGTGTTGTGGAAAATGTTCTTGTGAGGATAGGCTCTTTGATTTTTCCTGCTGACTTCTTTGTTATGGATATGGACTATGATGAGCAGGTCGCTCCAGTTATGCTAGGGCGACCTTTTATGAAAACATCCATGACAAAGATTGATGTAGACAGTGGAACTTTGACTATGAAATTTGATGGAATAATTTTTTAGCATAATATTCATAAAGCCAACTCTATTGAATTGCCTACCCCTTGCTGCATTAGTGATATTGATAATCATGTGCCTGAAAATGTTAAACTTGATGCAGTAGAGACCATAGTTGATTGTTCCTCTATTGATGAACCTATTGAGTCGCATGAGTTACATGTTGGTGATGTCTTGTTGGATGACATAGGAGATTCCATTCCCTCCATTTTGGGCACTCGCCCCCCTGCACTAACCATACAAGGCTGTAAGCCTTTATCCAGTGATGTGCAGCATATTCAGATCGAGCCATATCGGCCCCCACATCGTTCTAAGTATGGGGGAGATACTCCAAAGGAAGTAAGCATGGAGTCAATGGCAAAGAGGGAGCATGGTCTAAGGTTTAAACCTTTCCATGGGAAGTCTCAACAGGAAGAGACGAGTAGGAGGATTCCGAGGGGATCCTACTCCAGATGGTAGTTGATTTGCAGTACGTCGAGCCAACGACGATAACCAAGGCGCTGTCCGGGAGGCAACCCGTGTTAGTCTTTCTTTGATTTTCTGTTTTTTCCTTAGATTATTTTTGTAGTTTATTTTTCTTTGTTTCGTTCGCCTGTTACTCATATTTCAGGTACGAAAGTAAACTTGAGAAGAGACGTTGTGCCCAGCCATTCCCACCGCCTCGCGACGTTCCTCACCGCCCCGCGGTGGAGGTCAGGTATGATTTCTCGACTCTATAAAGAAAAAAAAAACAAGAATAAAGGGCCTCGAAAAAACCTTAAACGGGTGAGCAAAATTTTATTTCTTGAGTGGTAACTAAGGTTTTGACGGATTGGGCCACTTTTTGGGCCAAGATTTCTCTCTTTTGGGCCATAGTACATGACCGGCCCACCATCCCTTCCTTCCCTTTCACCTTTCCCCTAACCTAGCCCCCACTATCTCACACCCTCCATTCTCACGCCTCCCTCAAGCTCCCAAGACATTATCCCCCACTCTCCCACAACCCCTCTCGACCTTGAGCCAAATCTATCCCAAATCCCCCAATTTGGAGTCTAGCCTCACAAACAAGCCAAACACATCCCCACCGCATTGCTATAGTCCCGCCTCGCTGTCGCTCCGCCTCGCGTTGTACCCGCTCCGCGTCGCTGCTGCCACCGCCCCGCGTCGACCTCGCCGCGACCCGGCCAGACCTCCCAGTTGTCCTCACCGCGACCCGGCGATTCATCCAGGAGTCATCGTTTGTGCTCGTTTGTAAGTCCCCTTGGCTGCCCTTTGTTTTGAGCAATTCACTTCTTTACTTATGGCACCTAAAGGCAAGAAGCAAGTGTCTCTGAGGGACGAGAGTGAGGTTTATAACATTGTGAAGGAGAGGAAGGTGTTGGCTTCTAAGTTCTTTGATAGGCCGACCCTGGCCGAGATGGGAATGTTGGCGTGTGTGTCCATGTGCTTGGCACAGTGTGGGTTAGGGGAGTTTCTGAACAAGGCTGCCCCTGCATATCCAGAGCTTTGCTACCAGTTCATCGCCTCTTTCAAGAGGTACTCTAATGGCTCGGACGACAAGCATCTGCTGAGGATCACGTTCACCTACAATGGGCGTGACTACTCTTTGTCTCCTAAGGTGGTGCGTGATGCCCTGGGCATTACAAAGCTACCAACTGATGGGTGGTCTGGTGGCATTCTAGAGTCAGAGATGATGGAGTTCTGGAGGGCTGCTACGGGCCGAACGTTCAGGAAGGGCCATGAGGTGAATTCGAAGTTGGTGAACCCGTGTCTGCGGTTGATCCACAAGGTGATGATGAGAGACTTCTTTGGCCACGCTGATGATGGAAAGGTCCCTCTGAAGGATTTCCGGTGGTTTATGAGCATCTTGGAGGTTGTTGAGTACACGCCATGTTGGGTTACCCTTTTCTTGGGTTCCTTGAAGAGGATTCGTGATGGTGAGCCACGTGATATTTGTGGGGGTGGTCTGATTACCCTTCTTTGTGCTGGAGTGATAGCTTGCGATCAGATTCCTCGGCCTATTGCCTACGCGGTGTTTGATATGGCACACATGAAGGTGTGCTCGATGCTGAAGCCATTGGGAAAGGATGGTGACTTGGTCTGGTCATCCTATGATGGCCACATTTTGATTGTTCCTCGGGATTTTGCCTACTCTCCTTCTTATGCGGGTTGGTGGATTCCCAGTGATAGAAGAATGACGATTGATAATGCTCCTGCTGCTGCTGCTTCAGATCCGTTTGGGGAGGGCCCTAGTGGTGGTTTTGATGTTGCTGCTACTGATTCTGTGGGTGGAGATGACCCCATGTCTACCCAGTTTGATGCACCTTCGTCTTTATACGGTCCTGTCGCACCATGGCAGGAGTTGTATTCTAGATGGGACGCGTTCTCAGTGCGGCAAGATCAGTGGAACACCCAAGTAGAGACCGGTCTGCAGACTTGGCAGACCCAGTTTCGTGCTGATTTAGATGAGCGTCTGGACACCATGGACGCTCATATGAGGGACTACTTCGGGAGGTTCCCACCATCACCACCATCGGACCCGCAGTGAGTTTATTTTCGTCTTCCCCTATTTCATTTGATGTTCTCTTCTACATTGAGGACAATGTGCGGTTTAAGTATGGGGGAGGGATATAGACTTGCTATCTATCTAGCTAGTGTACATAGCTTTGATTCTGCATTTTGTTTTCTGTATTTCTGTTTTGTAATTTTGCATTCGGATTTCTTAAAATAAAAAAAAATAAAAAAAATAAAAATCGAAAAAGCCAAAAAGAAGTAAAAAGGCAATCAAAATCCTGGGATGAGCTGAAAACCCGAAAGGGAAGTTCAGGTAAAAAGCAGGTAGTCCGGCTGGTATAGACTAGGGCAAAATTGGACTGGAGTGATGCGAGTATATGGGAGATATCTAGCAAAATTAAATGAGTGGCTTGGTGAAAATCCGAAAGGGCGTCTTGGCAAGATGAGCGTAAAAGAAGAAGAGTGATTCTAGGATTTCTAGATATTTCTTGGCGAGGTGTCATAAGAAGAGGTGGTATAAGGAGTTCGGGTAGGCCACTCTGGAGCGATAAGGAGCTAGATTGGAGTTAGGATTAGATTTTCTTTGCATCACTTATTTTGGTTGTCTGGAGCTTATTGTTGATATGTTGTATTTGCTAGTGTCTTATTTTCTTGTACTTCCTGAGGCCTTGGTGTTGATTGAGAGAGTGAGTTTTTCTTTAGCTTACTCGGGACGAGTAAAGGTCTAAGTATGGGGGAATTTGATAGGTGTTATTTCATACACCTTTACTAGCAACTATTAGCATGATTTGGAGGAGTTTTGGATGAGTTTTTAGGCTAAGTCTGTGATCTGGAAGTTGTGGAGAGAAGTGAAGATATCCCAGGATTTACAGCTTAGATGGAGATGGAGCTGCTGGAGCATACTTGGAGAAGACTACCCAAACACTTGGTAGGATTGAAGAGCAGCAGAAGAGAAGAAGAGGAGCTGAAGAAGCTGAAGGAGTGAGCTCACCGCCCCGCGCCAGATTCACCGCGGCCCGGCGGTGACTCCCAGAGAAGGTTGAAGCCCCGCGCCAGAGGAAGCCACCGCCCAGCGGTGGAGAGCCTGACGCCCCGCGGTGGATCTCACCGCCCCACGGTGGCCGTGTTTAATGCATCGCGCCAGAAGACTGTTACTTTCCTTTTATTTCGTTTAGACTTTATTTTATTATTATTCTGTTTCCTTTATTGTTTGCATTAGTTTAACCTAGTTTCCTAAGACTATTTAAGCCCTCTTTCTAGGTTAAGAGGCATATAGACACTTAGAGACTTTTTACCTACACACGATTTTTCAGACGTTATTTCACATTAGAGTTTTTCATCCCCTTTGATGGAGAACTAAATTTCCCTTGTTCTACTAGACGTGTGAAGCAGTACAGTTGATGTGTTTGTGAGATTTCTATTCCTTGTTCTTATCCTTATAAGTGTTGGTTTGATTCTCTTGGTTATATTGATTATTGATTCCTTCTTATTATTCTTAGCCTGATCAACTAGGTTGAATGCTTTTTATCAATTGCTAGGATTGCATATAGGGGTTCCGAGTGCATATCTAGTGGCAAACACGATTGTGCGTATAGGGGTTCCGAGCGTACAATCGTGAGTGAGAATCAGTTGCATGCGAGTATTAGTATGTCCTTCTATTTGCATGTATCCTATATCCTTGTGTGCATTGCTATTGCTGTGTTGGTGGTAAAGTATACTGACAACTGTGAGAATCAGTGGTATTTTATCATTGGCATAGTAATAAGTCTATTGACAACTGTGAGAATCAATAGTACTTAAGATCAGGGTGGGAGCAACTATAAGGATAGTAAAAGAACTTGGGTTAAATAGATTTCTGTGATCAAATTATATCTATGTACTGTGGATCTCGCTCTAGTAGGACTACTTTCCCTCATTATATTTCCTCAACTAAACCAAACTTGTTTGCTTTGCTTGCTTTGTGTTCTCTTGATAACTAAACCCCCCCCCCCCCTCGTTCGTGTTACTTGTCATTCACACTTGCATATTGCATCAGATCTTCCCTGTGGTTCGACCCTTACTTGTCTGCTATACTTCTGTTTAGTGGGTCTGTTAGGATATTTTACTTTGACTAGGCTAAGCAACGATACTTGCACTGCGCAATTTTAGCCACCGTCAAACTCCGTCGCTCTATCCACTGCAGAAGCTGAATACATAGCCGCCGCTGCTTGTTGCACACAACTCCGTCGCTCTTTCCTTTATTGTTTGTATTAGTTTAACCTAGTTTCATAAGACTATTTAAGCCCTCTTTCTAGGTTAAGAGGCATATAGACACTTAGAGACTTTTTTACCTACACACGATTTTTCAGACGTTATTTCACATTAGAGTTTTTTATCCCCTTTGATGGAGAACTAACTTTCCCTTGTTCTACTAGACGTGTGAAGCAGTACAGTTGATGTGTTTGTGAGATTTCGGTTCCTTGTTCTTATCCTTATAAGTGTTGGTTTGATTCTCTTGGTTATATTGATTATTGATTCCTTGTTATTCTTCTTAGCCTGATCAACTAGATTGAATGCTTTTTATCAATTGCTAGGATTGCATATAGGGGTTCCGAGTGCATATCTAGTGGCAAACACGATTGTGCGTATAGGGGTTCCGAGCGTACAATCGTGAGTGAGAATCAGTTGCATGCGAGTATTAGTACGTCCTTCTATTTGCATGTATCCTATATCCTTGTGTGCATTGCTATTGCTGTGTTGGTGGTAAAGTATACTGACAACTGTGAGAATCAATGGTATTTTATCATTGGCATAGTAATAAGTCTATTGACAACTGTGAGAATCAATAGTACTTAAGATCAGGGTGGGAACAACTATAAGGATAGTAAAAGAACTTGGGTTAAATAGATTTATGTGATCAAATTATATCTCTGTACTGTGGATCTCGCTCTAGTAGGACTACTTTCCCTCATTATATTTCCTCAACTAAACCAAACTTGTTTGCTTTGCTTGCTTTGTGTTCTCTTGATAACTAAACCCCCCCCCCTCGTTCGTGTTACTTGTCATTCACACTTGCATATTGCATCAGATCTTCCCTGTGGTTCGACCCTTACTTGTCTGCTATACTTCTGTTTAGTGGGTCTGTTAGGATATTTTACTTTGACTAGGCTAAGCAACGATACTTGCACTGCGCAATTTTAGCCACCGTCAAACTCCGTCGCTCTATCCACTGCAGAAGCTGAATACATAGCCGCCGCTGCTTGTTGCACACAACTCCGTCGCTCTTTCCTTTATTGTTTGTATTAGTTTAACCTAGTTTCATAAGACTATTTAAGCCCTCTTTCTAGGTTAAGAGGCATATAGACACTTAGAGACTTTTTTACCTACACACGATTTTTCAGACGTTATTTCACATTAGAGTTTTTCATCCCCTTTGATGGAGAACTAACTTTCCCTTGTTCTACTAGACGTGTGAAGCAGTACAGTTGATGTGTTTGTGAGATTTCGGTTCCTTGTTCTTATCCTTATAAGTGTTGGTTTGATTCTCTTGGTTATATTGATTATTGATTCCTTGTTATTCTTCTTAGCCTGATCAACTAGATTGAATGCTTTTTATCAATTGCTAGGATTGCATATAGGGGTTCCGAGTGCATATCTAGTGGCAAACACGATTGTGCGTATAGGGGTTCCGAGCGTACAATCGTGAGTGAGAATCAGTTGCATGCGAGTATTAGTACGTCCTTCTATTTGCATGTATCCTATATCCTTGTGTGCATTGCTATTGCTGTGTTGGTGGTAAAGTATACTGACAACTGTGAGAATCAATGGTATTTTATCATTGGCATAGTAATAAGTCTATTGACAACTGTGAGAATCAATAGTACTTAAGATCAGGGTGGGAACAACTATAAGGATAGTAAAAGAACTTGGGTTAAATAGATTTATGTGATCAAATTATATCTCTGTACTGTGGATCTCGCTCTAGTAGGACTACTTTCCCTCATTATATTTCCTCAACTAAACCAAACTTGTTTGCTTTGCTTGCTTTGTGTTCTCTTGATAACTAAACCCCCCCCCTCGTTCGTGTTACTTGTCATTCACACTTGCATATTGCATCAGATCTTCCCTGTGGTTCGACCCTTACTTGTCTGCTATACTTCTGTTTAGTGGGTCTGTTAGGATATTTTACTTTGACTAGGCTAAGCAACGATACTTGCACTGCGCAATTTTAGCCACCGTCAAACTCCGTCGCTCTATCCACTGCAGAAGCTGAATACATAGCCGCCGCTGCTTGTTGCACACAACTCCTATGGCTTAAACAACAACTCAGCGACTACGGTATTCTTCTTAACTCTATTCCCATTCTCTGTGACAATACCAGTGCCATAAATATCTCCAAGAATCATGTGCAACACTCATGTACCAAGCACATCGAGATAAGACACCACTTCTTACGTGACTGTGTGGAGAAAGGGTTGGTGACAATGGACTTCTGTGGAACTAAGGATCAAATTGCTGACATCTTCACCAAGGCTCTAAACAGGGAACCCTTCGAACAGTTCCGTATGGAACTAGGTATGATCTCTCTAAACTAAATGTCTATTTGTTCTGTTCCCTCGATGATTGGCTAAATTACTTGGTAAAGTGTGCAAGGTTAATCATCATGTCCTGATCTGCATCCATTTTCTTGCTCATTAGTTGGACAACTTGTTTAGACTCATGCTAATACTTCACTTATGTGCAAATTTTCATGCATGATCATCCATGCTATCTTGGCTATACATGATTCAGCCTTCTTTCAGCCCAAAAGAGTCAATTTGATGCTCAGTTCCCCCATCATAAGCCCAAATGATTGTTGATTCTACAGCTTACCTTAGCATCATGCTTGATGCTCCCTATGAGCCCCTCTAATCATCCACATCTGGGAGCCTCTCATTCATGATAAACATTATTAAAAATTCTCGTATATATTTATGTGTGATGTTCTTTGTACCCTCTCTGGTAACATTACCCCCGCATCACACTCCTCTACTTTTTCGGAAAGTCGAGAATACGAATTGTCGCCTCTGTGGTCTGTGGCTGGGATTTGACAGGTATGATGTGTAATGATGGCTTGCAACTGCTTGAGAAGTGTTCGTGCATAAAAGATGTTGTGGTGGTTGCATGATGGTTGTTGCGCTTGAGATTTTGTGGGCTTTGATGGATTTGGACAGAATCTTTTACAAGATTTATTTTTGGAAAATATCTTCTTGGCTGTGATCTTTGGTAAAAGAAGGAAAAAAGAAGATTGGGATCATTATCCTTAATACTTGAAAAGATATGAAAAAGGATTCTTGTGTTTTCTCCCCTCCTATCTATGGCGTTCTCTGCAAAGTTGTCATGTTACTCCCGTGTGCTGTTTAAAAAAAAAAAAAAAAAAAACTGGAACACCACAGGGAACACAAAGAGGGGACAAATGAATCTTTCTTCTACCGGCGGTTGGATGCTAGTAAGCTACACAAGAAGCAGTTTGCGTTGCAAAAAGGTGTTGGTTGGGTCTGAAGGGGAACAGATCTGCGAAGGGTCGTGAAGAGTTTGTCTCGCGCAATATCGTTGATTGGCAGAACAACAAAGGCGACTTATGGAGGATGTGCGTGCTCTAACGGCTAATCATACTCCGGATCCCTCTACAGGCACCAGTGGTACTTGATTCGTCGTTCTCTGGCTAACCAATTCCTCTTTTGTTCCCTAGCACATTTATCCCTTACTGCTTGATTTTCCTTGTCTCTGGCTCATGTGTTTCCATTGACTGGCATGTTGATCATATGTGTTATCTTTGCTTATTTTGTAGTTGTCTTTACATGCAATCTATGTTTGTGCGTTTCAATCTAATGCAAAAGGGGGTGTTGCTCATCTTGATGTGATCGTTTTCTCTCTATCTCCGTACCTATGTTTTTGATGATGCCAAAAGGGGGGAAATGACAGGTAGCTTTGGTTGAGGGGGAACAGTACATGGTTTCATATGTTGCTGTGTTGAGGGGGAACTATTATGGTCTTGTGTAGAGAACCTTTCCCTATACAACTGTCTTTATCTCGTTTGTGTATGCTTTATTATCAAGGATGTTTGTCACCATCAAAAAAGGGGAATTTGTTGAATTCCTTAGGTTTTGATAAGTGACAAACATTCAACTAATCTGGGTACTAAGTGTTTCAGGAACAAAGACAGTTGTCTCAGGGAACCATTGCAGCAAAGGATCGCGGGGAGGAACAAAGCTCTGTTCATGTGCTTTGTTACCCAGCAAGGAACTGAAGCGACGAACGAGAACGAAGCTGCGTATGGAAAGAAGAAATCCAGCGTGACAATTATGGAAACAAATCAAAGAAGAATCACGCGGTCAAGGATTGAAGACTTTGGCTGGAAGGATCTAGCCGTTGGAGAAGATTTGGAGAGAGAAGCTCGATTCCTTATCTTAGGGAATCTTTCCTTAGATAAGTGAATTGGAGAGAGAAGAATCATATCTCATCCGATTATATTAATTTTGGAAATTCCTTCATTGATTAATATAGACGGTTGGAATATTATTCCTCCAGCAAATCATATCTTCTTATAACCTTATTTGGAAAGATCTTATCTTGTTACAATTAGGGTTTTGCCGTGTTGTATTTATTAGAAGTATGGATTCATTTCTAAGTAACCACGACGACTGTCTTTATCTCGTTTGTGTATTTATTAGAAGTATTGTATTTATTGCTCATCTTGATGTGGTCATTTTCTCTCTATCTCCGTACCTATGTTTTTGATGATGCCAAAAGGGGGGAAATGACAGGTAGCTTTGGTTGAGGGGGAACAGTACATGGTTTCATATGTTGTTGTGTTGAGGGGGAACTATTATGGTCTTGTGTGGAGAACCTTTCCTCATACAACTGTCTTTATCTCGTTTGTGTATGCTTTATTGTCAAGGATGTTTGTCACCATCAAAAAAGGGGAATTTGTTGAATTCCTTAGGTTTTGATAAGTGACAAACATTCAACTAATCTGGGTACTAAGTGTTTCAGGAACAAAGACAGTTGTCTCAAGGAACCATTGCAGCAAAGGATCGCGGGGAGGAACAAAGCTATGTTCATGTGCTTTGTTACCCAGCAACGAACTGAAGCGACGAACGAGATCGAAGCTGCGGATGGAAAGAAGAAATCCAGCGTGACAATTATGGAAACAAACCAAAGAAGAATCACGCGGTCAAGGATTGAAGACTTCGGCTGGAAGGATCTAGCCGTTGGAGAAGATTTGGAGAGAGAAGCTCGATTCCTTATCTTAGGGAATCTTTCCTTAGATAAGTGAATTGGAGAGAGAAGAATCATATCTCATCCGATTATATTAATTTTGGAAATTCCTTCCTTGATTAATATAGACGGTTGGAATATTATTCCTCCAGCAAATCATATCTTCTTATAACCTTATTTGGAAAGATCTTATCTTGTTACAATTAGGGTTTTGCCGTGTTGTATTTATTAGAAGTATGGATTCATTTCTAAGTAACCACGACGACTGTCTTTATTTCGTTTGTGTATTTATTAGAAGTATTGTATTTATTGCTCATCTTGATGTGGTCGTTTTCTCTCTATCTCCGTACCTATGTTTTTGATAATGCCAAAAGGGGGGAAATGACAGGTAGCTTTGGTTGAGGGGGAACAGTACATGGTTTCATATGTTGCTGTGTTGAGGGGGAACTATTATGGTCTTGTGTGGAGAACCTTTCCTCATATAACTGTCTTTATCTCGTTTGTGTATGCTTTATTGTCAAGGATGTTTGTCACCATCAAAAAAGGGGAATTTGTTGAATTCCTTAGGTTTTGATAAGTGACAAACATTCAACTAATCTGGGTACTAAGTGTTTCAGGAACAAAGACAGTTGTCTCAGGGAACCATTGCAGCAAAGGATTGCGGGGAGGAACAAAGCTCTGTTCATGTGCTTTGTTACCCAGCAACGAACTGAAGCGACGAACGAGATCGAAGCTGCGGATGGAAAGAAGAAATCCAGCGTGACAATTATGGAAACAAACCAAAGAAGAATCACGCGGTCAAGGATTGAAGACTTCGGCTGGAAGGATCTAGCCGTTGGAGAAGATTTGGAGAGAGAAACTCGATTCCTTATCTTAGGGAATCTTTCCTTAGATAAGTGAATTGGAGAGAGAAGAATCATATCTCATCCGATTATATTAATTTCGGAAATTCCTTCCTTGATTAATATAGACGGTTGGAATATTATTCCTCCAGCAAATCATATCTTCTTATAACCTTATTTGGAAAGATCTTATCTTGTTACAATTAGGGTTTTGCCGTGTTGTATTTATTAGAAGTATGGATTCATTTCTAAGTAACCACGACGACGGAAAACAGAGAGAACGAAAAAGAGAAAGAAAAGAAGTGAGGTGTGTGTAAGTCTTTGAGGGTTGAGTTCGATTCATCATTGTAGAAGAGTCTTCGAGTCTAGCTGGTTGTTTAGAGGTCAAAGTCCAGGATACAAGTGTAATCGAACAAGAAATCAATAAGACAAGTACACGCTTCAAAATCCTCTCAAGCGGAAGCTTGAAGGTAGTGGTTTTTCCTTGAGAAGCTAGTTTTGCTAATTAGGGTTTCCACTATACATCGTGAGTTCGTTCGTTATCTTTCTTGCTATATTAAATCCGCTACAACTTTCGTGGGAACAAAGCTTTTGTTCCCTCAGATGTAATTCTAACGATCCAACACATACCTATTTGCCACTCAATTAAAATCCAACAGAAGTTTATGAGTCCACAAGCAAAGAATACAACCACACGAGATGCTCTAAGGAGATGAAAGAGATGAAGAGTAGAAAGAGATGGGTGAGATGAAGTGAACAAAGAGAGAGTAGGACTGGAAGCATGTACAGTTGGGATAGTCAAACAACACACACTCCAATGAGATAGGTGAGATGAAGTGCCATTAAGATCTCTGCGAAGTAAAACAGTCTGAATACGGTCATATTTGTCAGTCATAGACTATTACTTTGTGAAAATAGTATAAATAGTATGTCACAATAGCAATTTAAAATGTCACGATTTTGAAATCACCAGCAGTACGAGTGGCACCATGTACCTAAAAATACTCAAACATGGAGCATTTTCTAATTAAGATATCTGTAAAGTAGATTGGTGAGATGAAGTGCAATTAATATCTATGTAAAGTAAAATTGTCAAAGAAGCAGAGCATCGAGAAATGGAGATCCAATTAAGACATCTTGTATTTAGATTGGTGAGATAAACTATTCAGCTTTTGAGTAGAACTATTCAGCCAGATATCACACGTCCTACCCAAATTAGGCAATATGCAAGCATGTAATATGGTTTAATGACTAAACACTTTTAGTTGTAGTTATGACATTATTCTGTGAATATTTGGTATGACATATATCCAATTTAAACGTTATAGTTATGACATTATTCTTATTAAGTATGACATATGTTTTACTAAGGCCGAGAAGAACTTTCTGTTATAGCAGGAAAAAAAACCTTCTGAATATTTGTCTACTTCAGAAAACTACCAGTTCATCTGGTTAACAAAAGTCTTGTGAATCATTTGTCTACTTCAGAAAACTACTAGTTCATATGGTCGCTTGGGTAGCATTGGTTTTACATTTGGTCCCTTCTGAATATTTGGTTTTACATTATTTAGCCCTAACCCTAACCTGGAAAACCGCTTATGAATCAATCTGTTGAGTTCAACAGTTCTTCGGGTTCATCTGCTAATGTTCAACACTTCTGGTATACAGTTAATCACCCATCGCCATTCATGTTTAACAGTTACACAGTTCGCCATGGAGATACACAGTTCAACACTTCTTCATGTATCGTCCATCGCCATTACTGTTTAACAGGGTATTCGTGTTCAACAGTCAAGAGGACGTTTGCAGAATGGGAAGGAGAGGGAGGGGATTTGGATCTTTCAGTTCCAACTGTTCATTGACCGGCCGGCGGGATGGAGGAAGGCGGAATGGCCGGGAAATGGGAGGGAAGTGGGCGGGAGAAATGAAGAAAGGGGCGGGATAGCTACAGGAAAAAGGGGGGGGATTTGGGGTTTTGGAGGGAAATATTAAAATATGATATTTTTCTATTTTGGGGTTTTTTGTTTCCTTTTTTCTTTTCTCCAATTTCATTGATTTAATTTACTTCTGGAATTAAAAGAAAAGATTTATCATTTTGCAAAAATACACCAAATGGTGTATATATGCAAAAAAAAAACAGCTTCTATGTTTGCAAATGGCAAACCCATTTAGGGTATTCTTGCAAATCGGTGTATATATCCTATAGTTATATACTATGGTTATATCTTATAGTATATATACTATGGTTATATCATATAGTTATATACTATGGTTATAATCATAGTATATAACTATAAATTAAAATATATGATATAACCAAATTGGATATAACTATAAGGATATATATAACCAAATTGGATATAACTATAATATATAATCATAATATATAACTATATGATATAACCATAGTATATAACTATAGGATGTAATATAGGATATAACCATAGTATATAACTATATGATATAACCATAGTATATAACTATAGGATGTAACCATAAGATATAACCAAATTGGATATAACTATAACTATAGGATGTAACCATAAGATATAACCAAATTGGATATAACTATAAGATATATATCTTATAGTTATATCCAATTTGGTTATATCTTATGGTTACATCCTATAGTTATATACTATGGTTATATCATATAGTTCTATACTATGGTTATATCCTATATTACATCCTATAATTATATACTATGATTATATCATATAGTTATATATTATGATTATATCTTACAGTTATATCCAATTTGGTTATATATATCCTTATAGTTATATCCAATTTGGTTATATCATAAATGATAATTTATAGTTATATACTATGGTTATAACCATAGTATATAACTATATGATAGAACCATAGTATATAACTATAGGATGTAACCATAAGATATAACCAAATTGGATATAACTATAAGATATAATCATAGTATATATAGTTATATACTATGGTTATATCATATAGTTATATACTATGGTTATATCCTATATTACATCCTATAGTTATATATTATGGTTATATCATATAGTTATACTATGGTTTATAGTTATACTATGGATATAACCATAGTATAACTATATGATATAACCATAGTATATATACTATAAGATATAACCATATTATATAACTATAGAATATAATATATGATATAACCATAGTATACAACTATGGGATATAACGATAGGATATAACAATCGTATATAACTATAGAATATAACTATAGGATATAACAATAGTATATAACTATAAAATATAAAAAAAATTATATAACTAGAGTATATAACTATAGAATATAATCATAAGATATAACCTAATTGGTTATATCCTTATAGTTATATCCAATTTGATTATATCATATAGTTGTATTGCTAATGTTAACGCAAAAAAAAAAAGAAAAAAAAATTCTTATGTGCGCTTAAGTTAAGGGCACAGCTTAGCGTATTTTTTTTTTCTTCTGCCCATCACATCTGCGCGCTTAGTATAAGCGTACAGCTCCTATGCGCTTATTTTAAGCGCATAGATCTGATGTTCCTTTTTTATTTTATTACCGATTATGCCCTTATGCGCTTATTGTAAGCGCACAGAACCTGTACGCTTACAATAAGCGCATAATTTCGTGTGCATTTAGACGAAAAAACATGTGTATATAGGGACTTTCCTAAACCAATTACAAACTCAACCCTATATCAGAATATTTACAAAGTTCGTATCTTGATCTTCTCCACTCTATGCGTCTTTGTAGGCATAGAATATTGTCGTAATTGTGTACCTAATGTTAACTTATATATAGACCTAAGATAATATCTCTAACATCTTTTTTTAAGTCAACTCATAGAGATCCTCCAGGCCGTTAGTCCTTACAAACTGCTCAGTGACCACCAGCGGTGACAAAACCTTTTTGCCTTCTTTTGGCTTTGGCATCGATGAATCCTCAGTCTTGGTCATAGCTTTCCCTTTTTCTCTTGATTGTGGAGCGGAGACAAGTCTTAATTTGACTTGTTTCCGCTGCCTCGAATTTAATGTGCTTGGGACTAGGAGTGAAGTGCTATGTGTTCGCCTAAACACCGTCATCCTTCTCTTCATCATCTTGGAGCAAGGTCCTTGACCTTTTCCTGCAAGTCTCCTCTCCATGGCCAACTCTATAATATCCCTCATTTTATAAGGGTAATTTTGAAATTTTCTCTTGCCCATATTACAAGTCAGATTAAATTCAGAGAAGTGTGGACATTCTATGAGATGTTTGATCTCTGTAATATTTTTCTGAGTAATATAAAATACAGTTAATGTAATTTGGGGTTCAAGGGTCGTTCATGTACGAATATATTTAACCCGGGGTTAAGAAAATTTAACCATTCGGTAAGAAAAGACAAAACGAGGCAAACCGGACAAAAGGGGGCAAAAATGGCCTTGACCGCACCCCGCGGTCAAGTGGCCGCACCCGCGGCGAAGCCAAATTTGGAGGCGGTAACAGAGTCGGCCACCGCACCCCGCGGCCACGCCACCGCACCCCGCGGTGAGCCGCTGTCACTCGACAAGTTGCAGTGCAACTTGTGCAGCTGCAGAACTAGGTTTGGCGAGTCACCTAGCCTACTCCAAGTTGTCTGGCCACCTCGTCCTTGTTGTCATCTGATGGTAAGCTGCTTGTTTGGCTTATAAAAGGAGGGAGGAAGTTGAGGAGAGCTCTAACACAGCTGCAACTTTACCTCTTTTCCTCTGAAATTCCATTGTTGTCCAAGCCTTGGAACCTTGTTTGAGAAGGTGTTCGAACCCTTTGAGTGTTTACAAAGGTACTCCTTAGTATTAATCAAAGATCTAAGGTGTTGGGAGATCAAAACCACAACGAATCGAAGTCGAACGAATCGATTTGGGTAAGTTTCTCCCCGAAAATCTGTCGAAGAACTCTCGCCTCTGTCATCTCACCGCACCCGCGGCAAGGCACCACCGCACCCTGCGGTGAGAGCCGACCGCACCCACGGCAGGCTGGGTTCGAGTGTGTGTTCTTGGGTGTTTGGCTCCGAGCGAGGCTTGGTTCCTTCGATTCCTTTTGTATTCTTTTAGATTCATATATGTAGATATTGAATCTAACTTAAGGTCTTGTTATGGGTCGTTCCATAGGGATTTATTATCCAGGATCTGTCCCAGTTTCGGACTCGGAAACCGTTATCTCTAAGCTTGTTAAAGCTTCGTCTAATCTAAGGCAAGTGGCGGTTCGCTCTTGCTCATCATTCCATATTTCCATTAATTATTAATGGTTTGATTGTTAATTAATTTGGAATGATTTACTGTTTTGTTGGGAACAGTTTTGATAAATGATATGGATTAAAATATGATATTATAATAGGTTGTATATCTGTTAGAACAACGCTATTATAGATATATATTTTATGAGGTTTGCCGGGAGGGCAACAATATGAAAAGAATATGATATTATAATAGGTTGTATATCTGTTAGAACAACGATATTATGAATCGCCTCACTGAAGAGTTCTCCTCTTGCTCATCGTTCTTTGGAGATAACTTTGTAGTCTCCGAGTCAACCACATGCTTTAGTCACTGGTGCCGATATCTCCTTTTCTTGAGCTGATTGGGCTTCGACAATTGCTACCGCTGTAACACTCTAGATTTGTGATCCTTTATAAGGATTAGAGTGCTACCCATGTCAACAAGAGCTCTTCCTTTTCATGGTTCAAGTGAGGACAAAGAATTATGAAGTTATGCGTGCTAAGGCAGGAGTAGTAGCAGGATGGGTAACCTCCTGGGAAGTCCCCGGGTTGGCATGGAATGTCGCTTATAAGGCTTCAGGTCTTACAACCGCCTCTTTGGCAAAAGTAGTGACTTTAGGAACATGCATGGGTTGACAGATTAAAAAAATTGGCATGTGTGGAGGAAAGGGTAAGTGGAGCCTTGAGAGAGAGAGAGAGAGAGAGAGAGAGAGAGAGAGAGAGAGAGAGAGAGAGAGAGAGAGAGAGAGAGAGAGAGAGAGAGAGAGAGAGAGAGAGAGAGAGAGAGAGAGAGAGAGAGAGAGAGAGAGAGATGATGATGGGGGAGGGGGGGAGGGAGGGATTTGGAGATCTTTGGAATCCATACTTACCAAAAACAAATCAAACGGCCACAAAAAAATTACCCAATCTTTTATCTCTCCAATGACTACATTTATTTTGTTCTGTTTACCGAATGAGCCGTTCCTTTTGCAGAGTTATCCTCTCATAATATTTTTTTCTCTAGACGTTAAGCAAAGTTCAAAGAAATTTAATCAATTTGATATGGTGCAAGTTCCATATGATTTAAGCATGCAATTAAAGAAAAATTATTTTGATAGCATATCACAAAATGAGTATGCTATGGTGATAGGAAGTTAATATTTTCAATGAACGGTACTCGGCCTGACATTGCTTATGTGGCTAGTAGACTTAGTCGATAACTCATAATCCTAGTAAAGATCATTGGTATGCACTTAATAGATTATTGAGATATTTGAAAGACATCATTGACTGGGTTTACATATTTGTTGGTTACCCTCAAATCTTAGAGGTTATTCTGATGCAAATTAGGTTATTGATAATGATGAGGTTAGCTCCACTAGTGGCTATTTTTTGTATTATGTGGTGGTGCTATTTTTGGAAATCTTTTAAACATACTTGTATTGCTAGATCTACAATGGAATATGAATTCATAACTTTAGACTTAGCAAGTCAAGAGGTTGAGTGGTCAATAAGTGATAACATCCATTTCATACATGTTTAGGACATGAATTTAGGCTATAGTTTAGGCATTTCCACGTTTATTATCCTGCATTTATAGCTAGTTACATCGTTTTCTTTAGTTTAGATGTCTACATGAGTTTTTGTGTGGTTTCAGGTCAATTGGTGGACTTCTGAGGTGCATTATGAGGCATGGACGTCATGGGAGGGTGCAATCGAGCCAAGTGGGTGGACTATACTAGCAAAAGAGAAGAATTATGGCGCCAATGAGATGTGCACGGTCGGCTACAAAGACGAGCGAAGGAGAACTGCTCTCTACAGGTTGGCACGGTTTGCTACAAATAGTGCGGATCGTGTTCCTAACCGTGCCGACTACAACTCGTACAGGAGGAAGTTTCAGTTGAAACACACAGTTTGCCGCAGACCGTGCTGAGCCTCTGATGAAGTTTTGTTAACCTGCACGGTTTGTGACAAACCGTGCCGTTTTGTCACAAACTGTGACACTACACCCGCGGCCCGGATTTGTTATTTTCGGCCCTTTGTTATTTTTGGATGGTATAAATACTTTTTCTAGGGTTTTTTGGCAGTCTATTCTGCCACTTTTTACCACTCTAGCCCTAGGTGTTTTTGGAGTTCTTTTGAAGAATTCTGAAGATTGGAGATTGTTTTCCCTGGATTTGATCAAGTATTTATCTTCTTCTAATCTAGTTGAATGATTTCTTTTGTTCATATGATGTTTTTGATTGTTTCTCCAAGCATGTCTGGCTAATTCCATAATTCTAGGGTTGGGGTGATCCCAACAATGAATTGGTAGACTTGTACATGATATTTGTCTGAATTGAAATCTGAAACCTTGTTTGATTCAATCCTAGAGTTCTTAATGCAATTGATGAAAGTTGATTAGATTTCTGTTAGGTTTGAGTCTGAAAGGAGATAACCTTAATAGATAACTCAGATAGGGTATGAGTCTGAAATGAGATTACTTTATCAGATCACTAGGAATTGAACCTGAGTATTATTTGTGCGACAACAACCTAATTACTCTTGTGAAATCCTAAGCTATCATAGAAACCTTAGGCTTGCCTGGACTTAGCGGAGCGCGACAGCGGATGTTAACCCAGTTTGATCCTAGATTCTAAGTGCCCTAAGGGTCTAGATTTGATTAGCTCTGCGTGACAACGATTGTTAGTTGGAATTTAGGCATGCCTATTATCGCATGAAAGGAGTTAGTAGAGACTTTAGATAGCTTACCTTTAGACAGGTTCAGACTATTTTCAAACATATATCCGTAAGTTTACCAAGACATTATTGTGTGGATCCCTAGTCCTTGAATCTTCTCCCCAATTGTTTACAACCATCTTTTGCAATTTTTATTTCTTATTTTCTTAGTTGTTAATCAAACAAATCTCCCTTTTTACGGATTAGCTTACCAGTTTAAGTTACAATAGATACTACATAGTCCTCGTGGGAACGACACTTGAAAAGCTACGACGTAACTGATCCCATACGCTTGCAGGTAGGTTCTTGTCCTATCAGGATTTTGACGTCGTTGTCGGGGACTATTGCTAGTATCAATTGTTTTCCTACAAGTGGTTTGACTAAGTCTTTGTTTTATCTTGTTTTTTTGTTGTTTTGCTTTCAAGCTTGTTTTCTTCAGATGCGAATAGCCCTGAGCACTAATAATCTCAACGACTATGATCTCGAACCTGAGCGTACTTTTCGTTTTAGAAGAAGACAACAACGCGAAGCAAGAGAACAAGCAATGGCTGACAACAGAGTGGGGGACGATCCTGCTCTGCAGGTTGAGGTACCATGCATGACGCTTGGTGATTATGTGATGCCAAATCACCTTGGTCCTATTTCTGGTGTGGTCCGACCTCCAATGCAAGCCCGAAATTTCGAGCTGAAACCTTCCATGATCAACATGGTTCAACAGAATCAGTTCGGAGGTCTACCTTCTGAGAATCCACACCAGCATCTAAATACCTTTCAAGAGCTGATGGACACAGTGAAGATTCATGAGGTGTCCCAGGATGCGCTTCTTCTGTGCGCTTTCTCATTCTCTCTACGAGACATGGTTAAAGCTTGGTTCAAGGCCTTGCCTCAAGGTTCCATCACGACATGTGATGAGTTAGCCAAGGCCTTCCTAAACAAGTATTTCCCACCCAAGAAGACTGTTGAGATGAGAAATCAGATTACTGCCTTCCAGATGAAGGATGGAGAGTCTTTGTATGAAGGGTGGGAGAGATTCAAAGAGATGCCGATGTTGTGCCCACATCATGGGCACCCTAAATTGAGTTTGTTGCATGTCTTCTACAGTGTTGTTGCTAGTTCTACCCGACTAATCATTGATGCTTCAGTTGGGGGTAGAATTATGAGCATGGAGGTTGATGATGCTTGAAAATTGATTGAGAGTATTGCTTAACACTCTCACTATTACAATGACTCTCGCTCTGCTTCAAGCTCTAAGAGATATGTAGGGATGTATGCAGTCAATACTGAGACCTACCATCAAGCTCAGATGAATGTTGTGACTCAAGAAATTAAGAGATTGAGTTTGTTGGTGCAAAAGTCTCAAGGGCATGGTGCAGAACAATCCACACAGGTTGTTTCTAGCGTAGCCTGTCAGTTTTGTGGAGAAGGTGATCACATTATATCTTCATGTAATATTTTTGCTTCACATAATGAGTCTCAAAAGCAGGTGAACTACACGAATAACTTCAACAGGGGTCCCATGAATGATCCATACTCTAACACTTATAACAGTAGTTGGAGAAATCACCCTAACTTCTCCTACAAGAACGATCAGGCTGACCAAAGACCACCTCCTGGGTTTCAGCCGAGACCTCCTCAACCGCAGAACCAGGCCCCTGCTTAATCATCTTTAGATCAGAAGCTTGATACTATTATGAAGGGGATTGAGACTTTTGCTAAGAGGTTGGACAATCATGAGCGCCAGATAACACAACTTGTTTTGAGCATTCTGAGGCCACAGGGTCAACTTCCAGGTCAGACTGAGGCCAATACTAATGTACAAATCAATGTTGTGTCCTCGAGGAATGAAAGACAATTTGAAGATCCGAAGGTTGTGGATCCTAAGGGGAAGATCAAGGTTTTTGCAAAGCCCGAAGAAATGGTGATCCAAGAGAAAGAACCAGAGAAGGATCCTAGATATGTGCCACCACCTGCTTATAAGCCACCTTGCATTCCCGCGGAGGAGTGCTCAGACACAAATGGATCAGCAGTATGGGAAATTTGTGGAGGTATTGAAAAAACTATACATTAATATACCCTTCACTGATGCTCTCAAGCAGATGCCAGCTTATGTGAAGTTCTTGAAAGAGATCTTGTCCAACAAGAGGAAGCTAGATGACTACCAATCCGTCTCCCTGAGCCAGGAGTGCACTGCTCTAATTCATAATAAATTGCCTCCTAAGTTGGAAGACCTTGGTAGCTTTTGTGTCCCTATGGTGATTGGCAATAACACCTACAATGCCTTGTGTGATTTGGGGGCCAGTGTGAGTTTGATCCCGCTCTCCATATGCAAGAAGCTGGATTTGAGAGAGCCAAAACCAGTGAGGATGACTCTTTTCATGGCTGATAGATCCATTGCGCGTCCGATAGGTATTTTGGAGGATATTCCCATCCAGATAGGCAAGTTCTACATTCCTGTGGACTTCATTGTCCTTGATATTGAGGTTGATTTTCCTGATCCTATTATATTGGGAATACCCTTTTCTAGCTACTGTAGGTACACTCATTGATGTTAAGCAGGGTGTTCTTTCCTTTACTATTGGGGATGAGAAATTTAATTTAATTTTTCCAAATCTATTAAACAACCTGCTTTTGAGGATGGTGGTTGCATGGTAGATGTAGTTGACCAGAAAAATCAAGGATCTTTGATGTCCGTTATTTCTAAGGATCCTATGGAGTTTTGCTTGGCTGAGAGTGTGACCCAGGTTGATAATCTTGAGCTACTTGTTGATGTGGTTCTTGATTCGGAGTCCACTAGAGAGTTCCCAAGGGCCATTACTGAGGTTCTGAAAAGAGATGATTCAGACTCTAAGCAAGAGTCTAGAGATGCAGTTAAGGTGGAATTGAAGCCACTTTCACCCACTTTGAGGTATGAGTTCCTAGGACCCAATTCTACATATCCTATGATTATCAATGCTAGTCTAAGTGAATTGAAGTTGAGAAATTGTTGCATAAGCTTAGATTGTATAGAAAAGCATTAGGATATTGTATTGATGACTTGAAAGGAATTAGTCCCTCAATGTGCATGCATAGGATTTTGATGGAAGATGATCATAAGCCCTCTATTGAGCATCAAAGAAGACCTAACCCAAACATGAAAGAAGTTGTGAAAAAAGAAGTGTTGAAATTGTTAGATGCATGCATTATTTATCATAATTCTGATAGTGAGTGGGTTAGTCCAGTTCATGTTGTGCCTAAGAAAGGGGGTATGACTATTGTGAAGAATGAGAAGAATAAATTGATTCCTACTAGGACAGTCACAGGTTGGAGAATGTGCATTGACTATAGAAGATTGAACAGGGAAACCCGAAAATATCATTTTCCCCTTCCCTTCATTGATCAGGTGTTAGAGAGGTTAGTTAAGCATTCATACTTCTGTTATTTAGATGGTTATAGTGAATTTTTCCAGATCCTTATTCACCCTGATGACCAGGAGAAGAACACATTCACTTGGCCTTATGGCACTTTTGCATATAGGAGGATGTCCTTTGGTCTATGTAATGCTCCTGCTACCTTTCAGAGATGTATGATGGCTATTTTTTCTAATTTTATTGAGGACATTATGGATGTGTTTATGGATGACTTTTCTATATATAGTGCTTCTTTTGATGCTTGTTTGTCCAACTTGTCAAGAGTTTTACAGCGGTGTGAAGAGGTTAACCTTGTATTGAATTAGGAAAAATGTCATTTCATGGTAAGGGAAGGTATTGTCTTGGGTCATTTGGTTTCTAATCGTGGTATTGAGGTTGAAACGGCAAATATTGAGATCATTGAGAAGATGCCACCTTCTACTTCGGTTAAAGGCATAAGGAGTTTCCTTGGACATGCAGGTTTTTATAGGAGGTTCATTAAGGATTTCTCCAAAATTGCCAAGCCTCTTACTAATCTGCTCTTGAAGGATGATTCCTTTGATTTTTCAAAGGAGTGTCTTGATTCTTTTTTGCAGGTTGAAGCATGCATTGATTTCAGCTCCAATTATGCAGCCCCGTGATTGGGATCTCCCCTTTGAGATCATGTGTGATGCTAGTGACTATGTTGTTGGAGCTGTTTTGGGACAAAGGAGAGACAAGAAGCTTCATGCCATTTACTATTCTAGCAGGACTCTTGATGTGGTCCAAATGAATTATGCTACTATTGAGAAAGAGTTGCCAGCTATTGTGTTTGCCTTTGAGAAGTTCCGGTCTTATTTGGTGGGTACTGATAGGCGTTGTCGTGACACCTAAACAAAATAATCCTAACAAACCTAAATAAGTAGTAGAGGCAAGCAAGGGTCGATCCCACAGGGAGAAAGTAATCAATCTATGTGTTTCTAAGCATGCAAGGTAACAAGGGGGTTTTTGAGTATCAAACAAAGAGTAATAAAGATGCAAGCTTTAGAAGGAAAATAAATATGATGGGTGGAAATATTCCACTAGACAAATATCCACACTGCAAAGGAAACAGGTTGATCACTGATAACTATTTTTCCAATTTCTTTTCACAATCTTATAGTTTTTTCCACCCTGATCTTAAGTACTATCGATTCTCACAGTTATCGATAGACTTATTACTATGTCACTGGTAAAGTACCACCGATTCTCACAGTTGTCGGTATACTTTACCACCAATAAAGCAATAGCAATGCACACAAGGATATAGGATACATGCAAATAGAAGGACACCCTACTACTTAGCATGCAAATAATTCTCACTCACGATTGCACGCTCGGAACCCCTATACGCAACAATCGTGTATGCTACTAGATATGCACTCGGAACCCCTATATGCAAATCCTAGCAATTGATAGATATCGATAAACCTAGTTAGCTACGCTAGAAGAATCAACATAAACCAATAGACAATATGCTCAAGAGAATTAAACCAACTTTATAAGATATAGAACAAGGAATAGAAATCTCACAACCAATCCATTGCAATGCTTCAATCGTCTAGCGAAATAAAGGTGTTTAGCTCTCCATGGGTTGGAACCCTAGAGGCAGAATGAAGAACGAACTTGTAAAACTGAATCCTCGCAACTAGGTTAACTAAAGAGTATTTAACCTAAATCTAAAAGTGATAAAAATAATAAAAGGAAATAATAATAATAATAGCCAAAAATAAACTATGAAAATCGGGGACAATTAATCCCGTGCACTCTCGCTTCTCCTCTCGTGCAAACATCTCGTCCTCTCGGCCTTCTCTCACAAGCCATCTCGCTCGGCCCATCCAAGACAAATCATCATCGGCCTAACCAGCAGCAGCTTCAGCGGCCCATCACACGCAGCGCGGCCCAACAACACACATGCTCAGCGCACTGACGTCGTCACTCTAATTCTCCTCCCGCTTCAATTCACTTTCACGCGGGTATCTGTTTCACGCGTCTTTACGGTGGGCCTTTCCTTGTTTGGGCCTAATTCATCTTCACGGCCCAATCTCTTCCTTCCAAATTCCAGCATCAGCACGCGGCATTCACTTAATTAATTTCTTCGCCTCACGTGGCTGCGGGGCGCCAGCTCCCACCGTGGGGCGGTGATTTCCACCGCGGGGCGGCATCCTTCTCTGAGACCCACCGCCGGGTCGCGGTGGCTCTGGCGCGGGGCGGTGACTTTTGCCCGCCTTCTCTTTCTCTTCTGCTCTTTATTGTGGTTCCTTCATGGATCTTCGTCGTCACCTCAGGTGGTCAACTCCTCTTCCTCTGGATGTCTCCAATTAGCTCCTCCAGACCATCAAAACCACACTTCTCTGCTCTAACTCCATAATCTCCAATTGTGCATAAAATCCAACCAAATGACGCCTCAAACCTGGTAATAATCCTTAGATATGTGCTACAAAATAGCACTTATCAGGTACCAAGGTGATTGTCTGTACAGATCATGTTGCTATTAGATATCTCTTGAGTAAGAAGGAGGACAAGCCTAGGCTGATTCGTTGTATCCTTCTTCTTCAAGAGTTTGATTTGGAGATTAGAGACAAGAGGGCACACAAAATTTGGTTGCAGACCACCTTTCCAGGTTTACTCCAGAGCAGCTAGAATGTACTCAGGACGAGCCTCCCATTGATGATTCTTTTCGTGATGGCCATCTTTTCAGGATTACTGAGTAGATCCTGACTCTTGCAAATTCCAGAGTGCCCCGGTATCCTGATTTTGTCAATTATTTGGTTTCCAATGAGCTACCTTCTAGACTATATTTCCAGCAGGAGAAGAAGTTCATGTATGATGTTAGACATTATTACTGGGATGAGCCTTTGCTTTTCAAGAGATGTGTTGATGGGATTATTAGGCGTTGCATCCCTGAGGAGGAGGTAGAGAGTGTTATCACTCATTGTCATTCTTTACTATGTGGAGGCCATGCTAGTTCCTCCAAGACCACCTCCAAGATTCTTTAGTAAACTCTCTATCGGCCTTCTATGTTCAAGGATGTGCACCGTTTCATTGCCTCTTGTGATGCTTGCTAGTGAACAGGAAATTTTTCTAGGAGGAACGAGATGCCTCTTAATATAATCCAGGAGGTTGAGATCTTTGATGTGTGGGGAGTTGATTTTATGGGACCTTTTCCACTGTCCTGCAGTAACAAGTACATTCTTGTAGTAGTTGATTATGTGTCCAAGTGGGTTGAAGCCATTGCCTCTCCAACCAATGACTCTAGGGTGGTGTCCAAGTTCTTTAACAAGGTGATTTTTCCTAGAGTTGTGATTAGTGATGAAGGATCACATTTCATTGAAAAGAAGTTTGAGGCTTTGCTGAAGAAGTATGAGGTAGCACACAAAATTGCCACCCCGTATCATCCTCAAACAAGTGGTCAAGTTGACGTTTCTAACAGGGAGATCAAGAGCATTTGGAGAGGACAGTGTCCCGATCCCGAAAGGATTGGTCTATGAAGCTTGATGATGCTCTTTGGGCTTACAAGACTGCTTTTAAGACTCCTATTGGTACTACACCATTCAGGCTTGTTTATGGGAAGTCTTGTCATCTCCCTTTGGAGTTGGAGCATAAGGCATATTGGGCAATTAAGTTGTTCAATTATGATATGAAAGAAGCGGATGAGAAGAAGAGATTGCAATTGCAAGAGTTGGAAGAGATGAGATTGGATGCTTACTGATCGATTCTACATTGTGGTGGCGTCCAACTCCTCATATTTCTCTAGGTATGTTCATCGGTCCAAAACCGAACCGAAAACCAAATTTTGGATTTTAGTGGACCAAAAACTAAACTGAACATATGCAGTTCGGTTCATTTTATTCGGTTTGGTAATAAACCAAAATAACTGAATATTTTGAGATTAGGTTAATTTAGGTTACTGAAACCGGTCTTAGTGAACCGAATCAAATTTGGGCCAAACTGAGCCAATTTGAACCGAACTAGACCGAACCGAATAAGGGTTAACTATTTTATCTAGAAATCTAGTGTTTTATTTTTATTTTTAAAAATAAGCTGTTCTAACCAAATTGAACCGAAAACCGAATATTTTTTTCATGTGAATTGGAAACCAAAGCGAATATAATCGGTTTGGTCCGATCGGTTCGGTCCAAAATCGTATATATGACCAACCAATGAACAACCCTATATTTCTCTACATTGTGACTCATAATATGCTCTATGTGTAGCCAATAGAAATTCCTATAATGGCAAGAAGAAACACATTTAGTTTTTACATGAAGGTGTGAGACAACTAATTACAAATGGAGTACTCAGTTTGGAGTTTGTGAGGACCAAGTGGAACATAGTAGATCCTTTGACTACAGGACTAAACAGAAGGTTGGTTCTTTATACGTCGAGGGAAATGCCGAAATAGGACTCAAACCTGTGGGGTGAGGAATTCTTGGTGGATCCTCTTTATGGTCAAATGAAGCCATGAAAAGACTCATATGATTGTACACTACTTCCCATTTCTATGACGAAGTGTACTTTTAAAGGGAGAGCAATAGCTCTTAATGAATTCCTAGCCCAAGATATGGGTGGTCCAATTGAGACGTACTTGATGAATTCATTGTTGTAATATTTAGAGGGTGAGTTTTTAAAACTCTTAATGATTTCATAACCCAAACATGGGCAGTCCTAATAAGATGAAATCAATGAAATCACCTACTAGAGTGTGAAGGATTATCCTTCTTTTATGAAAGAACTTGAGTGATCTTTGTACAACACTCTTTAGCATCCCAAAGCAAAACGGGCTATTTTATTACAGGTGTTATAGCATAATCAAATTGACCTTAGGCGAGAAGTGTGTTGTCAAGAATTATCCTTGAGTTTTAGACTTCAAGACTTGTTCACTCTTATGACAAAAGGGATCATTTGACTTCACTTCCGACCGGTCTGGGCTGAAGGCTTCATTGCACGTCCGTCGTGTAGTGGGGTCATGTTTTACAAACTCCATTAACTTTTGGGCTTGTAAGTTTTGGCCTCGTAAATTACTTGTCTGTAACTTAATTTGCTATTAAAAAAATTGAACTTCCAAACTCGTTTGTTGAGACGGTTCTGGATTTCTAGTGCTTGAGCTCCAAGTTTAGGTTTACTAAAACGGTTTCTTAGTTACACTTTCCGTTTCATAAGATAACACTTCTGTGGTTTTGAAGACACAAAAAATGATCATAATCTTCCCCATCTCTTTTCAATAGTTATGAGCATCTTATGATTCCAATCTTTCCACTGGCGAGTAAACGCGATTGAGGAAGTTGTTTGATCCTTGGGGGCGACCCTTATCTAAGGCTCTGTTTGGCATGTAGTTTATAAACACTTTATAAACAAAAATGAGTTTTTTTCAACCTTGCACAAATCCCCATATCTCACTAATTTCAAATCTCAAAAACTACTTTTCCACAAAAAACACATTATAAACAATAAACACCTTCTACCAAACAAACCCTAACTTGCACCACCGCTTAGGGAGAAATTGCTTCTAAGGCAGTGGATTCCATAGCACATCACAACAACATTTTCTACTATCATTTTTCAAAGGCCCAACATCTTCTCGGAAGTAAGCTCTTCTCTAGTTCATTTACTGGTTATTTTTTAAAACCTTCTACACATAGAAGTACACAAAAATCCATTCTCACCACATACATGATAAAAGATCATTTCATTTCCAAACCATCTATTTTTAGAGATTTATCAATTAATCAATTCTTATTTTAGGATTTTTACACTAAACCAACCCTTATCTTCATTTTTACTAAATCTCACCCTTAATATACCTTACTTTTCAATCAACCATCCCTCCAACATTTGTTATTATTTTTTCGTCTACTTTTGGACTATCTCCACACCCCAACCCCCTTTTATTTTAGTTATAATAATAAAAAGAGTAGTAAGTAGGATTTATCATAAGTTACTTTTTTCTCCGATTTAAAAATCAAATATATTTTTCACATTTTAGTTTGTTAGGGATGTTCATATTTAGATTCGAATTGGAGAACCAACTGGAACTAAACTAGAATATATAAACCAAAAATAGGATAAGTGATTCCAGTTCGGTTTTAAGGTCGTACTTTTTCAAAGAGTCAAAACGTGAAAAAAATGGAACCCCTGAAAACCCTACTCTCTCCCAACCTTGGCTCCGCCGCCGCCGCTCACAACCTTGGCTCCACCGCCCCGAAAACCCTAAACACTCCCAGCCTTGGCTCCGTCGCCGCTCTAACAAAAATCAGCTCTTTGAATCTGTACTCAGATCCCTCTCAATCCAACCCTTATAACTCTAACCCAAAGAACAACATTTCCATTCCCGTCGGCAAAGGTAGAGGTGACATCGAATCTGCGTCTTTGGCGGTGACTCTAGTTTACACCTCGAATTTGTTGGCTGGTCGGCGGCGAAGGCTTCCTCCTTCCATCCTTCTGCTAACGTCCTTTCTCGGTCTCCTGGCGTCTGATGTGAAGCTGCTTCTTCACTCCGGTGAAGCTAACCAACATCAACTCCTTCTCATCCTTCTAGTCGACCACAATCTCAAGAGGGATCTACATCGTCTTTCCAGGTGTAGTTGTTCTTTTTTTTCCCTTTGGGTTTGCTTGTCTGGCTATATGTTGTTTGCTCTCTGCGTTGTGTGCTTATATTTCTTTTTTCTTGAGATAGACCCTTGTGTTTCGAACCCTATCCCTTTGAAATCCTTTGTTTGCTCTGCTTTGTTGAACATTTTCCTGTGGGTGTGGATCTGTATTAAATCCGGCCTTTGTTTGCCTCCCTTATTCGGCGTCCTGGATGTAGGGAAGCATTATGTGAACCTTTATCTTGTTGTGAGAACCAATATTTTTGACCTTCTGAACCCTCTACTTTACCCCTTTGCTCTGTGTAGTGATGTTGGGTTATGCATTCTTGATTTTCAGTGCTTTTACTCTCTTATGTGGATTTGCCTGTATCTTGATTCTATATGCAACCTTACCTTTGATTCTGATCTTTCTATGTCTTCCTGCTGTCGGCTTGTTTGGTTATTTGTCTGAAAGATCTGGATTATGTTTGGTTATCTCACTAGCCGTATTTGCTTGGTGAATTTTATTTATGACTTTGAAAACTGCTTGAAACCTTTGATCTTTTTTTTGGTTATCATCTCCTGGTGTTCAAGAACCCTTAGCCTGGTTTTCTTGAGATGTCTTCTTCCTAACTGGCTCCCTAGGTTTTCCTTTTTGCCTAACTACATTATCTTTGTTTTAATCTACCCCTTGAACAGGGCTGACAACCTTCATCTGCATTGTTTTTGTTGGACTCAAAGTCCATTGAACTGCAAACTCAAGAGTTTTCTTGTTTACTTGCTTGATGACCCTGATTATCCTAAACTAGATTTGTTGTTTCTCTGTAGTAATCCCTTTGTTTCTTACTACAACCTCATGACTGTTAAAGATGAAAAGTATAGAAATATATGGCATTTGGATATCTCTTTGCTGATTTATCCCTTGTTTTGCCAAAAGGATTATTTGAGGAGCTTTTGCAATCTCTACACTTGGAAAAATTGCTTCCTAAAGAAAAAATGTGTGTGTACCAGAACACAAGACAAGATATCTGGAATGGATGACCCCCACAAATCCACAGAACAATCCCGCTTGAGAAAAGCAAACAACAGAACAAACTATTATTCCATGAACAACTGTATGTGGAGTTTTGATGCGTCTCGGTCCCGCATCAAGCCGGTTCCCGACGAGCCCTAGGCATCCGAGGCCGTGGCGCCCACCTTGGCTCAAGACTTAGCTTAGTTTAGGCTATTTTCTATTGTTTCCCGTTTTAGTATGTTTCTTATTTTAGCATTTCCCTTTTCCGTCATTTCTATTTCGGGCGTTGCTCCACTATTGCATAGTGGGCTAGCCCATTAGCTTGTTACTCATCCCAAGCCCAATAGGGTTCTTGGCCGAGCCTCTTGGCTATTTAAATCCCTCATTGTAGTTCGTTTCAAGCACGTTGAATATGAGCAAAGCTTAAGTCAGAGTGTTAATCCCTCCTTCTTTTGCTTCGACGTCACCCTTGATTTTGAATCCGTTTTGGTAGTTGCGTTAAACTCCATTCTATCTCTCCAAACCCTTTCCCAAACACAACCCACGACTTGCTCAAGCAAGCTTCATCCTATCCCGCGACGTTTCGGTGAACATCTTGATCTAGATCCGCGCAAAGAAGAGTCGTTCCGACCTAGGAACGCATCAACTGGTATCAGAGCGCCAGTCGATCGAGCCACTCAGGTCGTCGCACTGTGCCCGGCTCCTGCCGCACGCACCCCCATCACCATGCCAAGCAATGCGCTCCAAAGCTTCGCTGGCGAACACTTCGCATGCACTCCATCGCTCAGCGCACGGCCCAGCGCGAACGCCCTGATCGCACACGGCGTGCCCGTCCTCGCGATCCACCACCACCGGCCTCTCACCTTTGTTGCATCACCGTAGCAATCCCCACCCAAAAAAAAAACCCACAAAATCAGCCCAGATCTCATCCAAATCTGGATTTCCTTATCCAAGCAAATCAAATCCCCCCAAATCCGGCTTACCATATTTGCCGATCTTGTTTTTGAATTTCAAAATTCAAGATCTTGCCATATCATAACCACTTTCCATATCCGACCAACCAAGATCATCTCGCTTCCGCACCTGTCGCGTCGCCCCTGACGCGCCACGCGATCTTCGCTGGCTACTCACCCGCCGGCCCCATGGTGTGTCGACGCTCGGATTGGCCCCCACCCGAAGTCCGGTTGCGCCGTCGACGCTTTACCGGCTATGGCGACACCGACGAATTCTTGGACTGGTCCCGACACATGTCCTACTACTTCCGACAAAGGGACTACAACGAGTTTGAGCAAGGCGACATCGCCATCGGTTGCCTCGCGGGCTACGCGTGGGACTGGTGGTGTTGCGTCGATGACGACCGATGGAGCCGCGGTCTAGTTCCCGTAGAGACATGGGAGCAACTTGTCTACGTGATGACCCAAGGTTTTGCTCCCCGGGCTGACCCAGCAGCCCACGCCACCCATTCATACCGGCGAACCAGACCAGCGCACTCTCCTTCGAGCACAACAATTCCAGCGCGCTCTCTTGCAAGCGCCACAATTCCAGCGCGTTCTCCTGTGAAGCCCACAGTCTCGGCGCGCTCTCCTGAGAGCGTCACAGATCTAGTGCGCTCCTCTGCGAGCGCCACTCTCCCAGCGCGCTCTCCTGTGAGAGTCTCCATCACAGCGAGCTCCTCCGTGAGCAAGGCGTCTTCAGCGATCTCTTCTGGTGGCGCCACACGCCCAACGCGCTCCTATGTGAGCGAAACGGCTACATCGAGTTGTTCTGTGAGCGAGACGTCCACAACGCGCTCCTCTATGAACGAGACATCTACAGCGAGTTGTTCTATGAGCGAGGCATCTTCAGCGGACTCTTCTGTGAACGAGGCATCCACAACGAGTTGTTCTGCGAGTGAGGCGTCTTCAGCGGACTCTTCTATGAACGAGGCGTCTACAATGAGTTGTTCTACGAGCGAGGCATCTTCAGCGGACTATTCTGTGAGCGAGGCGTCTTCAGCGGACTCTTCTGTGAACGAGGCGTCCACAACGAGATGTTCTGTGAATGAGGCGTCCACAACGAACTGTTCTGTGAATGAGGCATCCACAATGAGTTGTTTGGTGAACGAGACATTTATAGCGAGCTCTTCTGTGAGCAAGACGTCTACAGCGAGCTCTTCTGTTAGTGATCCGTCTTTAGTGTGCTCTCCTGGACCCGAATTCTACGTTGTCACATTCGAGGTTCCAAGAGTCGGACCCAAGGCAGACGTCGTCTTTCTGCTGCCGATCGAGCGCCTTCTCTCCCTAGCCCCACCAAGCTCGAAGCGAGGACGCTTCGAATCTAAGGGGGGGAGAATGATGCGTCTCGGTCCCGCATCAAGTCGGTTCCCGACGAGCCCTAGGCGTCCGAGGCCGTGGCGCCCACCTTGGCTCAAGACTTAGCTTAGTTTAGGCTATTTTCTATTGTTTCCCGTTTTAGTATGTTTCTTATTTTAGCATTTCCCTTTTCTGTCATTTCTATTTCGGGCGTTGCTCCACTATTGCATAGTGGGCTAGCCTGTTAGCTTGTTACTCGGCCCAAGCCCATTAGGGTTCTTGGCTGAGCCTCTTGGCTATTTAAAGCCCTCATTGTAGTTCGTTTGAAGCACGTTGAATATGAGCAAAGCTTAAGTCAGAGTGTTAATCCCTCCTTCCTTTGCTTCGACGTCACCCTTGATTTTGAATCCGTTTTGGTAGTTGCGTTAAACTCCATTCTATCTCTCCAAACCCTTTCCCAAACACAACCCACGACTTGCTCAAGCAAGCTTCGTCCTATCCCGTGACGTTTCGGTGAACATCTCGATCTAGATTCGTGCAAAGAAGAGTCGTTCCGACCTAGGAACGCATCAAGTTTCATCTCCATGACACATTTAAATTTGAGCTATGTATCAGTGAACAAATATAATCTGTTGTTTTATCTGTTATGTGAGACTGAGATTTTTCTTCTCAGTTTTAGATACTATGTGAACAACAACACTATCTTTGAATTTTGGATCCTTGTTAAAATTTGTATCCCTTTATCCTATTCTTATATCTTGTACAATCCTTCTATGAGTGATGCTTGCATTATCTATGGAGTGCACCTTTATAGTTCCTACTTTGTCGACCAGAACAATAAGAATGACTCTTGTGAAGATCTCAATGTGCTATCCATGAGCACACAATTTGTCACTTTGATGGGCAATTATGAACAATTTATTATAAGAAATGTGATATACATGAACCGAAGAAGAATGAATTATTGTTTTATGTGTCTTCTCATTGTTACTAATGAGATAACTCATAAACTTACAAAGAGAACCAAGTTCTGGGATGATCATTACGAATCTTTGATGGTTTGCACTCATCATAACTGTCATTACTACGAACCACGGAATAAGACCCCTAACTATCGTTGGATATGGGGCAATCATTCAATTGGTATTTTATGAAGATTACAACATGGAATTGTCGTAGAATCGGGAAGAAAACATTTTGGATGGATGTTGAATCCTTCTGCAAAATAGAACGAGTTCAATTAATTGCACTCTTTGAAACAAGAACAAACAAAGAACCAAGTGAAAAAGTGTGGAAAAAGCGGGACTTGATCAATTCTACTGTGTCCCAGCTACGGGTTTCTCGGGTGCCATTTGTGTTATGTGGAAAACCTACCAACTTACAAATGAAATCCTCGAAATTGACCAAATTGAAACAAGATTTATTAGTATCAAGTATACAAACCAGCTCACGAACATAAAACTTATGTTAATCCTAACTTATGCTCCACCAAATGAATCTGCAAAGAATGCGTTCTGGGACGGACTCATCTCTTTTATTAGAAATTGTTCTCTTCCGTGCATTATTATGGGAGATCTGAACGAAATACAAGACCCATCTGAAAAATTAGGTGGTTTAATACCACCTTTGACAAAATTTGCAAGATTACGACATTTTAAGAACGAATGTGAACTACTGGAGACCCCTATTCAAGGAAACATCTATACTTGGCGAAAGAACATTACAGAAATAGATAACATATATGAAAAACTGGATAGGGTACTCATTCATCACCAGATCCTTCAATGGTACCCTGATATCTGTACTAAACACTTTGCTTTTACCATCTCAGACCATTGTCTCATCTCTATCGAGCTTGACTCAGCAACACCTTTTAAAAATCAGTCGTTTAAATTTGAAAAAATCTGGTTGACCAGAAAGGACTTTAGAAATGTTGTCAAACAAGCTTGGAGAACCAACTATCATGGATCGAGATTATATAATCTTGTATCCAAAAAAATTCCTTAAGAAACATGCCAAGATCTAGAACAAAAGTACTTTTGGTAATGTATTTACTCAATTACAAACTATAGAAAAACAGCTCTCTGAAATCCAAACTGAGATCTGTACTTATCATACAAATGATCTCATTAAAAAACAAATAAGAATCATAGAAAAAAAGGAAAAACTTATGTGTTTCCAAAAAAATTACTGGAACCAAAGAGCGAAAGTTAAACACATTAAATTAACTCATACGAATGCTAGCTATTTTCACAAAATAGCAAGTGGAAGAAGAAATAGAAAAATCATAAAAGAAATTAAAACACAAGAAGGAACAAGTATTACTGGAGAAGAAAATATTAGAAATGAAATCAGAAATGATTTCATTAAAAGATTCAGAAGTGAGGATATGAACTAGAGACTATTCCAGGAAAATCTTGAACTAATTCAGTCTGAAATTTCTACAGATGACAATTTAGAATTAATAAGAAACGTATCCAATCAAGAAATTAAGAAGGTTGTATTTAACATTGGCTCGGATAAATCACCGGGGCCTGATGGTATGACAGCAGAATTCTACCAAAAATATTGGGACATTGTAGGTCCTTCTGTCATTCAAGCAGTTAAAAGTTTTTTTCTTTCCGAAAAATTGTTCAAACAAATAAATCACACTTTCATCTCTTTGATTCCAAAATGTGACAATCCGAACTCTACTAATCACTATAGACCCATAAGTTTATGCTCTACAATTTATAAGATTATCTCGAAGATCATAACAACAAGACTTAAAGGAACCATATGGAAAAATTAATCCACCCCCTACAAGGTGCTTTTGTTGCTAACAGAGCCATTCAAGATAATATCTTGATTGCCCATGAAATCTTTCACTCATTTAAATCGAAAAAAGGAACTGAAGGCTTCATTGCCCTAAAATTAGATATGGAAAAAGCTTATGATAGAATTGAATGGAACTTCATTATTAAAATTATGAAAAAGTTTGGATTCCATGAAAATATTATCAACTGGATAAAAGAATGCATTACAACGGTATCTTTCTCGGTGCTTGTAAACAACAGACCCACAGAAATATTTAAACCATCAAGAGGACTTCGACAGGGTGACCCCCTTTCCCCTTTCTTGTTTATTTTAGGATCTAAAATCCTTGCTAGAAAACTCCAAAAAGCTTCAGAAAGACCTCGTAATCCTTTAGGATTTCAAATCACTCAACAAGGAACACGAATTCCATTTCTGGCGTTTGCGGATGACATTGTGATCTTCTCAAAGGCTAAACACGAATTCCTTGGAAGATATTCGAGCTAATCTAGAATTTGTAATTCTCATCCGTAAGGATGCTATAGATTGAGAAACCGTCTCTTCTGTGGTTTTCAGTCTATTTTTTACCTAATAAAAAAAAAGGGCGTACTTTTTCTGAAATTCGATCAACTATGGTTTATCGGTGATTTTCTGATTTGAACTGAAATGAACATGAATTTATATTATTTTAAACAAACAAATAAACATGTCACCATTAAGGTACAAAATTGCATATAAATAGTAAATACATTTTACATAACATAAAAATAATATTATAAATTAAAATTTTAGTTTTATGATTAGTGTTTATATTAAAATTGAAAAGAAAAAAAATCATTTCAGTTATTCCGGCTTGGTTTTAAAACCATAATAATGTTTTTCCAATTCAGTTTAAAGTTGTAAAAACCCTAATTTTCAGTTGATAACTGGTGGAGGGACATTTAATTGAAAAATAAGATTATTAAGGGTAATTTTGGTAAAATAAATAAATAATGGGTGATTAAATAATGCGAAATGCTAAGATAAGGTTTGATTTTTTTAAAATAAAGATATAGATAAAGGATGAAGTGTATAAAAACCATTTTTTTAATCTTAGCATCTCAAGGACCCATTTTCACCTTAGGTTGTGTTTGGCATGCCTATTGATCAAGACATTTTTATTGATCAAGACTTTATCCCTAAAAGACACCTAAAAAAAGCTTTTGGGAATAAAATATCACAATTTGAGAAAAATATATTATTTAATTTGTTTTTTTGATAAAGTAAGAATTCGAAGTGTACAACTTCGAGAGGCTAGAAACTGGCAACCGGACTAACTGGAAATACAACAATACCCAAGAAACAAAAACAAACGAAACAAACTAAAGCAAGATAAAACAAAGAAACCCAGAAATGAGGTGAGTAAAGCACAAACAGACGTTGCGCCGGAAGGAAAGTCATCCTCTAACAAGCCGGAACTACAACTCGATTTATCATCTAGGCAAGCTTCATCATCCCAAGAGTGTCTCGCAACGGAACCCAAAAAAAAAATTAAAAAAAATAGGGTCGGCTTCTCCAATCCACCGCCGACCCCGACCCCCTATCTCCTGGACCACCTCGGCGGCCCCGACCCCATCACCGCCCTCTCCCTCAAGGACAACGAGCCGTTGCACTGACCGAGGTGGTGAGAGAGGAGTACCGTTGGAGGGAGAATAAGGACGCAGGAGTCACGTCTAGGTTGGATCTGAAGCAGGCCGCCGGCGGGAATGAGGGTGTGTTCGTCGGAGGTGGATGGTGGTCGCTGGAGCAGAAAGTGGTGGAGAGGAGGGGAGAACCGGGGGAGAGCGGTTGGAAAAAAGAATGCCATTGTAGCGGCGGGGAGAACCGGAGGGGGTGGTGTTGCCATGGTGGCGGCGCGGGTGGTGTTGCCATGGTGGCGGCGGGGGTTGTGTTGCCATGGTGGCGGCGGGCTCCAGAAGGAGCTGGTTTTAGGGTCGGCGCCTCACTGGGAGCGTTCCCTCGCTGGGAGTGTTTTTTTTTTCTGTGACATCCTTTTGATTTTTTTTAATTTGAGAAAAATATTGATTGAGAGCCAAATATCATTATTCCTACAAAGCTATTTATCCCTAACAAAGTACTGATAACTAAATTCAGCAAATAAAGATATAGTCAGTATATACCTAGAAATTTGATATTTTATATACATACAGAGAGGAAATGTAACATAATGAAACCTAACTACGAGATTGGCTAACCCAACTTGTACTACCTGATGAAATGACCACATTTAATGTAAGGCAAAAAAAAGCTCATGTATCTATTATTACAAACATAAAGTTGAGTACATTGTTCAATTTAATAAACTCGAAAGTAATCAATAAATCCATGATAACTTAGTAGTTAATAACATTGGTTCCTCACTAAAAGTGTGAAGCTCAAATCCCATTAAGTTTATTTTGCTTTTGCACTTTTTGGATTTCATGCATCATTTAATGCATATCTATTTCTTGATTAATATTTATATCTTACCTCATTTTAAATTAATATGATTTTTCTAAGGGGTGAGCAAGGTTATCCGATCCGGAGAAATCCGTTTAGATATATGGTGTTAAAGAGTGAGGAGTTTAAAGTTTAGGTTATTAAGGGATTTTAGTTCTAGGATTTTAAGTTTGGAAATTAAGTTTATGAAGAAGTTAAAGATTTAAGAATTATAATAGAGTTTAGGGTATAGGTTTAGAGTTTAAGCTATAGAGTTTAGGATTATAAAGGGTCATACACTTGAAACACTTCATCAATATCATAAACCCTAAATTCTAGAAACCCCAAGGTTCGCTGTGCCTGGGCCTGGCGTACGACAATCCTCGGCGCACCAAACCTTGGGGTTTCTAGGGTTCAGGGTTTGAGTGTAACCGTGAACCCTATAAACCCCAAGTTTAGTGCGCTAGAGGATGGCGGATACCATGCACATATGCACCAAAACTTGGGGTTTCAACCCCCAAAACCCTAGGGTTTAGTGTGCCATAGGATGGCGTATGCCAATATGCGAACCAAACTTGGGGTTCAAGCCCTAAACCCTGGAACTCCAAGGTTTGGTGCATTTGGGGCTTTTAGGGTTTAGGGTATTATTAATGCAGTAGTTAAGGTTTAGGATTTAGGGTATTCATAGTGTTTCGGGCTTGGGGTTTATTGTTTATTCTTTTTGAACAGGATGTTCATAAATGCATAGTATCATAAATTGATATTACTTGAAGAACCTTTGGAAAAAACAATCCCAAAATAATATATTGATAGAATATTACAGTGAGTGTGATTAATGTGGGAATTACATCTAATATCCTCCAACCCTAATATTCACTACACTAGAGGATTTGGTGGAAGGTTATATCTCATACGATACTCCTTAAATATATAGTTTAATCCTCGACTTAAATGGTATGTCCCAGTCGTCGACACTTCGGTGATAGAATTCCCGCCAAGCATGCAGAGGGGGGTAGTGGAGCATTATCATTGAGCCATATCTACACAAAAACATTATGTTTATGATAGGTTCCTAAAACCCAAACATTTACGGAATTTAGTACTATTAAACTATTAAGGCTTACCAATATGAAGTGGTTTCAGGCACCGACGAAGCCATCATCAATATCTTGTCTGGAGGGCCAAGGCTTCCATTGGACGCCTTCATTAGCAAGCACAAGCACGGGTCATCCCAAGACAACAATACAAGAGCAACCTGATGTAGAGTGGCAAACGCTAACCAAACATGGGCATGTCGAGTCAATATTCTTGGGAGCAAGAAGTCATGATATAGTTCACATTTTGGATCAACACATCAACTTGGTAGGTCACAGGTTCAATCCTATTGTATATATTTCTATTTTCCATCAACTCTCCTACCAACTGCATTTGAACTGTAGGGTATTAAGTTTCTTTCAATCCTAAAGGTATAGTTAGGGCTCGATAGCCACAATGTTTATATGCACCTACATCTTTACCCCCCTTCATGTATTCATTCCAAAAGTAGTCCACATATGGAAATCCGATGTTGACCCTCAAATACCTAATGGGATTCTTCGGGTCCTGCGGCTCGACTCTTTCTTAGCCCCTACAACATGGCTCCCACTCCCGGGTGAAACTCCACTTTGTGCCTTGTTTTTGCAGCCCCTCCCTTTAGAAGCATATGATGATCGCGGAGGGATCTACTTTTCAATGCCCTTCTCCTTCTTCCTTTCATTCTCCTCAAACATAGCCCTCATGTGCTTAAGCAAGCTCGCCTCCCTCTTTTTGGGGTACTTGGTGAAGCCATTTGGCATTCCTTTTAGAACGATGTCTTTCGGATCCTTCAACGAAGATTCGTGCGGATTCTTCGTGTCATTTTACAACTTTGTAATTTGGTATACTTGGACTCAATTCACCACTCGTGAATCTATCGTTCATTTCCTTCCATCTCACCTCTAAAATAGACAGGGGTATTGTGTCATCAATGGGCACATCATTGCTAACCCTTTCCCACACCACTTGCTTCTAAAAGTGGTATATCTCACTCGGCAAGATAAGTGTCCTACTAATGATGGAATTTGCAATTTTGTGGATGCACGACAAGCCAAAACAGTTTCTCCTTTAGTGATCATCGTAATTGTCCATATATTCATCTTTCTCTATCTACTTATACAAATCCAACAACATCTTCAAGCACTTCTCCGAGACTCTTTAAAATAGCCGTGAAAACAACAATCTTATTTCAAGTGGCATGGTGGATCATCAATTCCACTCCGTTGAAACCTCCTCTACTAGAATCCACAATTTTTTAAGACGACATGTATACCCTCAACCCTATCAAATAAAATTGTTAATTGGATATTGAAACAAATTCATATAAACGTGTTTGAAGGTACAAGGATACCTATATGAGGTCCTCATGAAGAAGTGAAGATGAGTATCCTTCCACGCTTTGACTACGTTTTTCTTGTAAGGATTAAGTCACGTCCTCTTCATGTATGAAACAAGGTCATTCTTCCACGATCTCCTTAATTTTTTTAGCCTTTCTCCATAGCTTTCCTCTGTGGTTGAACAAAACATTCCCTAGCATTGGTTGGCAAAATGCTTGATTTTAGTTTTATCCTTCAAGATTGGGGTTGTGTATGCCTCGATGTTGTGTTTAATATGCACCCAACACAACAGGTGTTTCACATCATCTTTGAAAATTTGATTGATTGCATTGATGAGAGCCTTTTCTCAATTAGTCACTATGGTCGTTGACTTTACTCGTAGTATCTTCAAACAATTTCTGCAGTTTTCTCATTATCCATCTATGATGAAAAGCGTCTTCTATCCGCATAAATGCATACGCAATGTTGAATGTCTTGCTAGTGCAAGTAAAACCAATTATCTCCACGTCATGGCATACCTATGGATATATGTATGAAATAAAACAATATAAGCAATTAAAATGGATGATCAAATTAAAATATTATTATTAATATACAATTTTATTATAAATGTAAGAAACAAAGTCATGGCATACTATTTGTCTTGTATGTGTTGTCGATAACGACGACGTACAAGAACAACTTCAGCATGTGCAGCGAGTCCGGGTGAGCTAGAAAATAGGATATCCACTTCATCTGTAGACTGCTTCCTCAAAGGATGCACTTTGTACTTCATTTCTTTGAAAAAATTTAGCGTCTATTGGGTTACCGTCATTTCCATACGATCCTCGTATTGAACCTTTTGTAGAAAGTTGAAAACTTATTTTGTGGATGCTACATTTATGGGGCACAAGCTTCTCAACTCCAAAACAATATCCCTCGGTGTCACAAACCGAGCGGATAATCTCCTAGTCAGATGCTCATGCCTCGTAGTCATTCGACCCATGTATGAATGCCTGAGGAAGGTAGTCGGAAGACTATGGTTGTGGCGTCCATCTATCACACTTAAGATCCATTTGTGTGTCTTTGCCCCTGCCTCTTTCTTCTTTCAAGTCTCGTATAACTCAAATGGGTATTCACACTTCTTCGAGTTGGTTTGACGTACTTCTCAATTAGTGTTTTGCAAATCTTCTTCACTCACTTCCTTCTTCCCATATCTATATGCACATAAGTTCTTGCAAGTCAATCCAACCATTTTGGAATTTGAGTTAAGAATGACTATAACCATCGTCATCATCTCTCGTCCCCTCTGCCTAGCACATGCAACCAATTCGTCTGGACTATCTCATACAATGTTATTACGAAATTCATTTGAATAATCTTACAAAATACATATTAAATAAAATCATTCTTTGACTATAATAATATCCTTAAGTAGATACTAGCTTAAAATCATTCTTCAGCTCATACCTAAACTACGTTCTTTTCAAATTAATAATAACATTATTAGATATCAACTATATATATTTCACAATTTAATCATTCAATACCCTATATTATACACCTAAACTACATTAACAAACTAAGTATTTACTAATAAAAATTTAATCTAACAACATTAAAACTACATATCTTTCAATTCATACCATATGCTTTTTAATGAATTTCATACAATACATACCTAAATTATGTATCTTATTAAAACATACCTAAATTAAAGATTTACTAATTCATACCTATATACCCTAAATATATAAGTAATGCAAATCTTATTTTTTTAAAGGAATTTTTGACAAACTCTCGATTGGTGCTTGACTCGCAATCCTCAAAATTTCCTCCCACTTCTTCACTAGAATATGACTTTTCACTATTATATGACACTTTTTAGAGGAATTTGTTCGGGTATTTATAGGCTAAAAATTTGACTGTTGGAAATATGACTTTTGGTGTGGCATCAATGGGCGTACACCCCACCTGGGCGCACCAAACGGCCAAATTCCAATGGTCACAATTTCAAATTTCAAAGCCCGGTGCACCTGGATATGGCGTACGTACAATTCGGGCATATGCCCAGTGGTGGCGCACCAAGCTGTTGCAACTTTTGGCAGTGCGCTCAATGGAGACGTACGCTAACAGGTTATCGGATTTTTTTCAGATTTTTCTTTGGTAGGCCGCGTACGCACTTTTAGACATATCAAAGTGTGTTTGTATAAGGACAAAAATGGGTGTGTGTATATATAGCTTTGGCGTATCTACTTAAACAAAGGATAAACTACTAAAGTAAGATACCAAACATAGTATGACACTACGTGAAAACATCTGATGTGACCCTGCCTCCCATGACGGCCCAAGACGAGGAAGAAGCCATGAGCCTACGCTCACAGGGCCTAGTGACAAGGTCTAGGTCCAAGGCCATCGCCGCCGCCGTCGCGTCACTTATCGCACGCGCCGCCGCCAGCCAAGGAAGCCCAGAGACCAACCCAAGGCTCGTCGTCCTCGCCACCATCGAAAGTTCTGAAGATTGTGAAAGAACACATTCTTTTGAAGACTTTGACACTTCTTCGTCTCACACGATGATCTCTTCAAAGCCTTCACCGCGTTCATGAGTTTCACGCATTCTTTTTGAGACATTATCTATATCTCGTATTTCCAGCTTGTTTAGATAGTTTCCTTATTTGCAACGTTTTAGATAGTTTCCTTATCTATAGCATTTAAGATAGTTTCCTTTTATCTTTTAGGGTTTGTGCCTTTTGCATGCTTGCATGGGCTAGCCCTTCGGCTCGTTTCGACCCAAGCCCATTAGGTCTTGGTCGATACCCCTCTCCTATTTATACCCTACTTTGTACTCTTTATTTCTTACGTTCAAGTTAAAGTTCAAGGTTTTAAGTCGAGTGTTAAATTCCTCCTTCCCTTGATCGGACGTCACCCATATCCTTCTCATCCCCATTCCCTCCGCCGCCGACGCTACGGCAAACGCTTGATCTTCTCAAGCAAATCTATCTTCGCATCTCCTTCACCCGCAGTCGACGCTACGACACCAACGACTTGTCCCATCAAATCAGCTATCCCTTCATGCAATCGCTTCCGCCATCGTTATCATTCTTCCATCAACTTGCTTCCATCGCCACCGTGATCACTGTTTTGGGGCGAAAAGACCAGACGATCTAAATCGCCTTAGACGGGATAACTAGTCGATCGAATAGTAGAAATCAAACCAATTCAAATAGATAATCAACCAATAGATAAGAAATGCAAGGAAACAATGTAATTTTATTAACGCGTTGATGATTGAAACAAGTCGGGTTACAACTTATCCTTAGAGAGAAGTAGGTCGGAGCAGACTCGACCAGGGATGATGATGTTCGACCGATGGACGTGAAACGGCGTTCCGGCCTGAGTAAGTGGTGGCGATTCAGAGCTTATATGTGCGTGTGTTCAGAGTTGATTATGCATGAGAATGCGCCGTGTGCCTTTTTCCAGCTTGTGTTCCCCTCTTATCCCCTCCGAATCCAAATATGGTAAGTGCCTTTTCTGACCGTTTTCTTACGATTTGGCCATATCTTGTCTTCAATGCCGGGAGTGATTGCTGGGATTCTGTACTTGATTACTGTCATTATTGTGTTATTTTGAATGTTGTGGCCGTTGCCTCAATCAGGCATTTAATGCTCGGTATGATCTTCGCGATCTGGTCGGGAAGCATTCGACCGCGGAGGTTATGACGATTCTCTCGACTTTCTCTTATCTTCCGACTTGTCTTGGATCTGGGCCCATCTGGCTTGGTCTGTCCTCCTAGGAGAGTGTTGGGCCCAACAATAGCCCCAAGTTGTTTTGGGCTTCGGCGAGGCTTGATGGATGGAGTCCAAACAACTTCCTACGCCATGATCTCCACCATCCGTTTTTGACGCATCAGACGAGGGCTACGTGGCGAGATCACGGAGCTTGATGTGACATTTCGGCAGACCTTCCTTCTCCCTCCATAAATTTGAAGCAGGCCTCGTTGATTTGACTTCATCTTCCTTCTTTTGCAAGCCTTACCCGGTAGGTCTTCTTAGCCTCTTCGCCATTGCTCTCCGATTTCCTCCCATTTCTGTTTTATAGATGGTTTCTAGTGAAGCCTCCGAGTCGTCGGCGACTCATTCGGACCCGCGCAAGGACGAAGCTCCTCCCCTTTTCATTCTAAAGGAATCTGACGCTCTGACAAGTACTCCGTCGCAGGCGGAGCTAGAGCAGGTTCTCCAAGTCGGGGGTTTTCCTTCGGAGACGGTTGCGAGACTGCCTCACCCAGATGAGAGGGCTGACACTCGATACGAGGGTTGGGTCTGCTTTTACGCTTATCCATTTCGGATTGGTCACAAGTTCCCATTTTCTTCCCTTGTCAGGGCTTTTCTGGCTACTTTGGCGTTGGCGTCGTGTCAGGTGATGCCTCAGGCGTGGAGGATTCTTAGGGTTCTGGATTTGGTAAACGTTCAATCTGGGGCTGGCTTTGATTTTGACGCCCTGTGGTACAATTACTCCCTTGAGTCGAAGAGTTCTTCCCGCGTTCAGCTGCGCATTCGACAAGGTCGGAAACCTTTGGTGCTTAACCTCGATGTGAACGACCGCGGATGGGGGTCGAAATTCTTTTTTGTCAAACGTTCATCTTTGGAGAAAGGGGGAGATTGTTCGTTCTTGCTGTCGGAGAGGCGAATCGAGAGTATATGTTTGTACTTTCTTTGCACGTTTCCTGTGTCTTAACCTCTTGTCTTAACTTTTCTTTTTTGTAGTTCCTGAAGCGGAAGATCTAGAAGTGGACGCTCAGTCGGAAGGCTTGCCAAGGGTTGTTCTCAGTGTTTCTGTGTCGGAGAGGAAGTTCGTCAACGTCAACCTGCTATCGACCTCCCCCGCTACTCAAGACGATATGTCGACTGTCTCATCGTCTCGTGCCAAGTGTAAGTTTTCCCCAGTGTTCCCTCTTTTTTTTTGTCTGCTTTGTGATCTTTTCACGTTTACCTGTCGTGTTAGCTTCTCCTGGTGGTCGAACAAGTGCTCGCTTGAGAGGAGTGTCTGGAAAGGGTCTGATTGAGCAGAGGAGGGCGGCGGCCAAAGTCGCATCGAGCAAGTCGATTCTGGCGGACCCGGCGCCTCAAGTCAAGGTTGGTTCCAAGAGGAAAGCAGGTTTTCCTTCTGGCGACGTCAAGGCGGAGGAGGTTCCTAGAAAGAAAGGGGCGGCCGCTGAAGGGATCGACAAGATCGACGCGGTCGGTCGATCGATTGCTGACCTCTTTCATGCCCAGTATCCGACTCTGAAGTCGGAAGTCGACGACATCTCTCCTTTGGATTGCATTGGTGAAGCGGGGTGCTCCGCGTGGAGGGTGAGTCATCTCTGCTTGTGCTTTTCATTTTCTTTCCTTGAGTCGATTGAGTTTCCTGACTGTTTTTGTATTTTATTTTTTAGACCTTTCAGTATCTCTTGGGGGCATACTCCGGTGCTAAGACGATGGTTGTCAAGGCCGAGGAGAGGGCTGCTAGGTCGGAGTCTGATCTCGCGTCTCTGAAGAGTAGGTTGGAGGGAGCTGAGAGTCGTTGTCGAGAGGCTGAGCGCCGCTTTACTAGGGAGCTGAAGAGTTATCAGGAGGAGTTAGTCGTATGCCGGAAAGAACTTAATGAGAGCCGATCAGGTATCAAAGAAAGGGTGAAGCAGGCTCAGATCACAGCTGGCCAGATCACAGGCGACGTCGGAGCTTTTTATGCGTTGAAGTCGCGTGTTGAGATGATGGAGGAGTTTGATGAATGTAAGCACGAGCTCTGGGATCTGAAGGCGGAGAAGGAGACCTTGGACTCCATGTTCCCAAAAGTAAACCCTGGTCAGGAGCTTTTCCAGTTGGTCGGCGTTGGAGAGGAGATTGCGGATGGAGATGTTGGCGAGGATGAGGTCCACTCCGACAATGTTGAGCCAGATGATCCTCAGCTTCCTCTGGAGCCAGCCCCTGTCGAAGGTAGTGTTGTTGCCCTTGACGCCTGATGTGTATTTTTTTTATGCAGTCTGACTTATTGCTCCACACGTGTGTGGGTTTGGATATTTTGTGTTTTGGCGACCCGTCCACCATCGCGGGTCGCAGACTGTGTAGTAGATGTTGTTGAAGTCCTATGTGTATGTAGGCAAACAATCTGTTTTGGTGACCCGCCTACCATCACGGGTTGCGTATTCGTATAAAAAATGCTTAGACTTTTATTTGATGCAATCTGTTTCTTACAAAGGATTATATGTTTGTTTGTTTCGTACATGTCGTCAAACTTTTCTTAGAGAAGTTTGTCGATGACGCTTTGTGTTTTGTATGTCGGTTTCGCCCGTGTGCTCCGTCGAGTGGGGCTCGCCGTATGTATGTGTTTAAAGGAGGCCTGCAAATGTATGTGTATGTGTTAGTCATGACTTTATGCCGGGGAGGTAAGCAATATGTCTCTATTGCGTAAATGTAATAAGGTGTCATAACCTTATGTATTGTGTAAGGCATGCGGTGTGCCGACGTGCCTGTGTTGTCCATCTCCCCGTGTTCCGATCGATCGTGTAGATGTAATGTAAGCGCTTTTCGCGGATGACTGGATCCAATGTATGTGTCAATGTTGTTCCGCATTCATGTTTTTGTAAGGAGGAGGTCCTTACTTAGTGACGAATGCTAGTTTTTTAAAGAATTTGAGATGTGTATGCGATAATAAACGATGTATGAAGTTATGTGATGCCTTATCTCGTTTGGTTCAGAAATGGTATAGCTTCAGATGTGTCGCGTTCCAACTTCTTGGGATTGGTCGTCCGTCTTTGTCTTCTAACTGATATGCTCCTTGTCCGACTACTTCGGTGATTAAGTAGGGTCCTTCCCATTGTGGTGTGAGCTTTCCGTCGGATGGACTTTTAGTATTCTGGAACGTTTTTCTGAGGACCCAATCTCCGACTTTGAATGCTTTGATCCGGACGTTCTTGTTGTAACTCCTTGCGACCTGTTGTTGGAACCTGACCATCCTAATTCGGGCTCTTTCTCTGATCTCGTCCACCGTGTCTAGGTTGTGTGCTAGTTCGACGTCATTTTGCTCGTTTGTCTGAAGGTTACAACGGGCGGTCGGAACCAATAACTCGGCCGGAACGACTGCCTCACTCCCATAGACGAGAGAGAAAGGTGATTGTCTGGTCGCATTTTTTGGAGTAGTCTTGTCTGACCAGAGAATGAATGGGAGTTCGTCTGCCCATTTGCCTTTAGCCCCAGTGAGACGTTTCTTGAGGTTGTTGATGATGATTTTGTTGTTGGATTCAGCATGTCCGTTGGATTGTGGGTACCGAGGTGTGGATGTGACCAATTTGATGTTCCATTGGTCGCAGAAGGCTCGAGTCTTATGACTAATGAATTGGGAACCATTATCGCATACGATTTCTGATGGGACGCCAAATCTGCACAAGATATTGCGTTTTATGAATGAAATGACGTGTTGATCTTTTACCTCTCTGTAGGCTTCGGCTTCGATCCACTTAGAAAAGTAGTCCGTCATGGCAAGGAAGAAGACTCTTTGACCCGACGCGGGTTGGAGCTTCCCGACAATGTCCATTCCCCACCTCATAAAGGGCCATGGAGCCAGAGTCGGATGGAGGAGCTCTGAAGGTTGATGATGGACGGGCACGTGTCGCTGACAGGCGCCGCATCTCTTGGTGTACTCCATAGCGTCTTTGTTCATCGTGGGCTAGTAGTACCCGTTTCGCAGGGCTTTCCCTGAGAGGCTTCGTCCGCCGGTATGGTTTCCACATTCTCCTTCGTGTAGCGATTGTAAGATGCGTTCGACTTCCGGAGTCTTGAGGCATCGCAGGAGTATTACTGTGACAGACCTTTTGTACAAGATGTTATCTAGGATATCGAAAGAGAGTGCTTGTACCTTGAACCTTTTTGCTTCTGTTTTGTCGTCGGGCAGGATGCCGTCTTTTAACCACCTGACGTAGGGTAGTATCCAATCATCGTTGGTGTTGACAATGTCTTCTTCTGGTCGGTCGCCTATCTCTATGGCGACTAGCTCCTCTAGTGGTGTAGTTGGTTCGACGGATGTTCTTGGGACGGCTGGTGTCATGATGTGTGCCAATGGTATGTATGGAAATTCTTTCGGATCCAAGGCAGATCCTAGGTTGGCAAGTGCGTCGGCTTGGGAGTTAAGATCCCTTGGTACCTGTCTGATATCGAATGCTTGGAACTGGCCGATCAGCTTCTTAGCTACTTCGAGGTAGGCTATCATTCTGACGTCTTTGGCGATGTACGACCCTTGTATCTGGTTCACGACCAGTAGGGAGTCGCAAATGACTTCGATCTCTCGGACCCCTAGGTCATGAGCTAGGATGAGTCCGAATATGAGTGCCTCATACTCAGCTTCGTTGTTAGTTGCGTCCCACTCACATCTTACGGCTTGGGCTATCTTGTCCCCTTGTGGCGATTTCAGCACGACCCCTAGCCCCGATCCTCTGGCGTTCGACGCACCATCGGTGTGGAGTTCCCATGTGCCTGTTTCTTCTGTTGCGAGCAGTTGTGTTGCTTCTCTTGTGGCTTCTTGCTCTAGGGTCGGGCTGAAATCTGCTACAAAGTCGGCTAAGGCCTGTGACTTGATTGCCGTCCTGGGTTCATACTCGATGTCGTAACCGCTGAGGTGTATGGCCCACTTGGTCATTCGTCCTGTGAACTCGGGCTTCCTCATGATCGCTTTCATGGGATGATTACTGCAGACAATAATAGTATGGAATTCGAAATAGGGTTTGAGTTTGTTCGAGGCCATTACCAATGATAGTACAAGCTTTTCAAGCGACGAATACCTTGTTTCTGCCGGTAATAGCGTCTGACTGACGTAGTATGTCAGTGACTGCTTGCCGTCTTCTTCTCTGACCAATATTGCGCTTACGGCCGATTCTGACACTGCTAGGTATAGAAATAAAGGCTTGTCGCCTTGGGGTTTGGTCAATAACATGGGACTGGCCATGTACTCCTTCAAGTTCTGGAATGCTGCTTCGTATTCTTCTGTCCATTGAAAGGACTTGTTCTTCTTGAGAGCGTCGTGGAAGGGTTTGCACTTGTCAGATGACTTTGAGATGAATCTATTCAGGGCTGCTATCTGACCCGTAAGTTTTTGTACGTCCTTGATGCATCGGGGGGATCGAAGGTTGATGAGAGCCTTGATCTGTTCTGGGCTGGCTTCTATTCCTCTTTGTGTCACCATGTACCCCAAGAACTTTCTTGACGACACTACGAAGGAACACTTAGTAGGGTTTAGTTTCATGTTGTACCTTTTTAGCACCTCGAAGCTGTCGCGAAGATGGTCTATATGATCTTCTTTCCTTTTTTACTTGACCAACATGTCGTCTATGTAGACTTCCATCGTGTCCCCAATCTGTTCTTTGAACATTTTGTTGACTAGTCGTTGATACGTAGCCCTTGCATTTTTTAGACCAAATGGCATTACTTTTTAACAATAGATACCTTGGCTAGTGACGAACGCTGTCTTTTCTTGGTCTTCTGGTTCCATGAGGGTTTGGTTGTATCCACTGAAAGCGTCCATGAAGATAAGCATTTTGTGTCCCGCCGTAGCGTCGACCATGGCGTCGATGTGGGGTAGCGGGAACGAGTCTTTAGGACAAGCTTTGTTGAGATCTGTGAAGTCGATGCAAACTCTCCACTTGCCATTCTTCTTCTGGACTACGACTATGTTGGCCAGCCACTCGAGGTAGTGGACCTCCCTTATCTTCCATGTTTGTAATAAGCTTTTGACTTCGTCGTCGACTATCTTGTTCCGCTCGGAGGCGAACTTCCTGCGTTTCTGCTTGACGGGGGGATGAGATGGATCTACATTTAATTTATGAGTAATAATATTTGGAGATATTCCGACCATGTCCTCATACGACCATGCAAAACAGTCGGCATTGGTCTTGAGAAAATCGAGGAGTTGTTGCCTGGTCGAGTCGTCCAGGTCTGACCCGACCCTTACCATTTGGTTTGGCTTTGAAGGATCTAGTACGATCTCGTCAAGCTTTTCCATTTCTGGTTCGACATACCGACTAGGTCCCTCGCCGCTCTGTGGTTGCTATGCGGTCTTGTGTTCGACGGCGCTTTTCATAGAGGCGACGTAGCACTCCTTAGCGGTCCTTTGATCTCCCTTGATTTCTTAGACTCCCCATTCAGTGGGGAATTTGATGACTTGATGGTACGTCGAGGGTACCGCCTTCATAGCGTGTATCCATGGCCTGCCAAGAATACAATTATAGGGAGACGGACAATCTAGGACTAAGAATTTCACATGTTGGTTGATTCCCCCAGCGTATGTGGTTATGATGATTTCGCCAGTCGTATGTTTAACCTCACCGTTGAACCCGACCAATGGAATTGATTTTTTGACTAGGTCGTTTTCAGTCAGACCCATTTCTTTAAGGGCGTCGAGGGTTAAAAGATTGGTTGAACTCCCTGTATCGATTAGTATTCTTCGTATTAAGCAATTGCCAATGGACAAAGAGATTACCAGACCATCGTGATGACCTTCTGATCCGTCGGAGTCGGACTCATCAAATGTGACCGTTGGAAGGTCGGGGACCTTTCTTGGCTTGAATTCCGACGCTTCGGGCTTATCGCCCTTGATTTCCTTTGCATGCCGCTTAGCCGCGGAGTATGTGTTTCCACATATATCCGAACCACCTGAAATAGTGTTGACAACTTTCATATGGACAGGAGATGGGGGTTTGTTTTTCTTTAACTGATCTCGTCGTTCTATGGTGGCTTTTGCTCGCTCCGAGATTACATCGCGCAAGAGCCCCTGCGCGAGTAGTCTAGCGACCTCCTTTCGTAGGGCGATGCACTCATCGGTCGAATGACCGTGGTCGCCGTGGAATTCGCACCATCGGCTCATGTCCTTCTTGACGTCCGATCGGTCGCTCTTTCGAGGCCATCTTACCTCTTTCCCATATTTGTCGAAACTCTTGACGAGCTCCGACACGGAAACATTGAAGTTATAAGATTGGACCCTGGGAGGCAACGTCGGACCGTCTCTCCAATCCTGTGATCTGTCATAGAAAGAGTTTACCTGGTTCAGCTTGTTTCGATTACGAGAATAGGGATGATGACGTCTGTCTCGACGGTTGTCGGAGGGGTTTTTATGATCGGATGGATCGGATCCGTGTGAGGCTTTCCGTGACTCACGATCCTCTTCCAATCTTACCTCGGCCATGGTTTTGGCCTGGACATCTTCGAAACTTCTACACGGGTACTTGGTGATCTCGTTGTAGAGATTGTTGTCTTTGATCAGACCTTGTCGGAAGGCTTCGATGGAGGTGGTGACGTCGCAATGGGGGATCGCCACTTTCTCTTTATTGTACCTATTGAGGTAATTTCGGAGAGGTTCGTTATACCTTTGTGTGACTCGGTAGAGGTCACTTGATTGTCTCTCGAGCCTCCGACTGCTGGCGAACTGACTCTTGAAAGAGTTGACCAGATCTACGAACGATGTCATCATTCCCTGAGGCAAACGCATAAACCAAGTTAGTGCGGGACCCGCGAGGGTTGTGCCAAAGCTTTTACACATGACAGCCTCGTGGCTCTCCCTTGAAACAGATGCAGCCATTAGTTTTTGTTTATAGAGAGAGATATGGTCATCTGGGTCGCTGGTGCCGTCGAATGTCGCCATGTTGGGGAGATGAAACTTCTTGGGAATCTCGACCCTAGCGATTTCTTTGGCGAACGGGGATTCTTTGAATCCGTCGGACGCTTCCTTTTCGATTGGTTGCGGGACCCCTGGAAGCCTAGTGAAGCGATCGTCGATCGTCTTCATGTGTCGATCAAGTGTCTGCTGGACAAAAGCGAGGATGTCTGGTGGATTGGTAACCTGCGACTCATCGATTCGGGTCCCTACCGACCCGATCGGTGTGGAAAAAGTGACATTGTTAGTCAAAAACGGATTAGCAAAATGAGTTCGAGATGTACCCTCTGTGTGTCTGGATCGACGTATGCTCGGAGGTGTCGGCCCGATGCTATCCATGTCGAGGCGCGTTCGGACGCTGCTGTGGATAGGCATGTTCCTAGACCCTGAGGCCATTGATTGTACCTGCGACTTAAGAGACTCATTTTCACGGGTTAGTTGTGCGATCTCGGCTTCGGATTGGGCCGACAAGGTGGCTAGGGTTTCGGTCTTTTGGCGTTGTTGGGCTAGTTCCTCTTAGAGGGCGGTCATTTTCTGGGAAAGCTCTTGGAATTGGGTTGGAGTAGGATTTTCGGTAGGGGTCATGTTTCCTTGAGCTTGGATGTCGTCCCCGAGGCTTGGCTCTTCGGTGTTGGTAGGTGGGTCGATAGTCATGTTTGAAAGGTTTCAAGAGAGTGATCGGCAAGTTTCCCCACGGTGGGCGCCAAATTGTTTTGGGGCGAAAAGACCAGACGATCTAAATCGCCTTAGACGGGGTAACTAGTCGATCGAATAGTAGAAATCAAACCAATTCAAATAGATAATCAACCAATAGATAAGAAATGCAAGGAAACAATGTAATTTTATTAACGCGTTGATGATTGAAACAAGTCGGGTTACAACTTATCCTTAGAGAGAAGTAGGTCGGAGCAGACTCGACCGGGGATGATGATGTTCGACCGATGGACGTGAAATGGCGTTCCGGCCCGAGTAAGTGGTGGTGATTCAGAGCTTATATGTGCGTGTGTTCAGAGTTGATTATGCATGAGAATGCATCGTGTGCCTTTTTCCAGCTTGTGTTCCCCTCTTATCCCCTCTGAATCCAAATATGGTAAGTGCCTTTTCTGACCGTTTTCTTACGATTTGGCCATATCTTGCCTTCAATGTCGGGAGTGATTGCTGGGATTTTGTACTTGATTACTGTCATTATTGTGTTATTTTGAATGATGTGGCCATTGCCTAAATCAGGCATTTAATGCTCGGTATGATCTTCGCGATCTGGTCGAGAAGCATTCGACCGCGGAGGTTATGACGATTCTCTCAACTTTCTCTTATCTTCCGACTTGTCTTGGATCTGGGCCCATCTGGCTTGGTCTATCCTCCTAGGAGAGTGTTGGGCCCAACAATCACCACCGCCACCATCATCGCGTTCTTCCGTTCGCGATCACCACCACTGTGACGTTTAGACGTGACTTCCCAACCAAGACTAGATCCAAGGCGTCTCCTTTGACAACTTGGCTTGACACAGGAGGCAAGGACACATCAACTGGTATCAGAGCCCAGCAGTCTTGTAAGTCACGAACTCAAGTTTCAATTTTGGTCAAAATTTTTCTTGACCCTCATCTCTGCTTTCGTACTATCTCGCGAGAAAAAGATCACGAAAAACCAGAAATTTTCCATCTTTGCACACCCTTCGGTTTCTACAAGGTCACACCTTGGACAAAAAAATGTATTCCTTCCCAAGTTTTGGTGTGTTAGGTAATTTTGTTATCTTACATGCTAGAATATTTTGTTTCCTTATTTCATGCGTGGATAGAGTTTCCTTGTTTGCTTGATTTCGCTTTTTAGTTAAGTTTACCAATTTCCTTATAAGATATCATCAAAATCTTATATTCTCTCTCATCTCTCTACAAAGATCACACTTGTGATATTCTAGTTACTTAGACTTTTTTTTATTTTGTTTCCTTTTGCAATCCGCAAAGATCAAAAGATAAGATCTCGGATAATAAAAAAAAAAGATATTAAAAAAAAAAGTTTCCAAAGTTAGGTAAAGCCAAAATAAGGCAACCCTAACTCCCTCACCCAGGTCTAAGCTCATCTTCTCAATCTCTCCATCGTCTAGGTAGCTTCCTAGAAGGTGATTTCTTGTTACTCGGTTGCTTTGTTTATGTTTGTTTAGGGTTTCAATTTGTTCTTGTTTGTTTGATTGCAACTTGCTTGATACACCAACTCTTGTGCAAGCCAAGCCGCCCTCATGGCAAGCCCAAACAAGCCCTACCTACGTGAACTTTGTGACTTGATTAGTGATTTGCTTGGTTGTTGTTCTTTGTTGTCTTTTGGTTCATTTTTACTCCCATGTCTGGCCGTCTTGTTATAGGCACGATGCAGATTGGATCCAGTCAAGACGACCGCAAAGTCGACAAAAAAAACCGAGATCAACCCCCACAGTTGGTTCTACATCAGGACCAACCACCACAAGACCTACAACGCGATCCAATCATGGAGTTGTCCGAAGATCAAACCTTGATCCAGGCTCTAAGACAAGAGATCGCGACTTTGAGAGCCCAACCACCAGTGGCACCCATCGTGCCAACTTCTAACCCCCCAAGTGCTATGGACGCGCCGCCTCCACCTGGAGCTACTAACGCGGGTCCATCGAAGATGAGAGTCGACAAGGGCAAAGGCAAACTGCATTCGACATCTCAACATCAACATCAACCACAACTCAACAGAATGCAGAGTGTCATCGAGAGTCGCCAAGGCTTCGTTTCCCACGCGGACCGCTATGTCCCCAGAGCCACACCTGCTGGCTTTGACGACGGCTCCGACTACAACCACGACGCCGAGGATGATCGAGATGAGTACTCTGAACCTTACAATTTTGATGACAGGTATGCCTCTCGGAGAACACAATGCCATATGCACGCCTCTACACCACGCGATGGCCGACGTCGTCAACCTGTCCAAGCCGACGCGACGCCGAGAAGACCCAACCGCCGCGATCGTGGAGCTGCCCCCCGCGATGATCATTTGAGGACACCCCCTACTCAGCAATGCAGCCATGATGTACGCGATCATCTATGTCACCAGAGTGTCCGAACACCGCGTTATGACGATGGCTACGCATCGATCACACCCAATGTCCAAGACGACTTCGACGAGTATGATGACGAAGAGATCGAGGACTCAGGTATGGTCAATTCAAATTTTTTCCATCCACCTCTTGGAGATCCCATTGAGTTGCAGGATCACCCTTCGGATTGGATACCTTTGCCGCGTCTCCGGCCCAGAGGAGAACGCATTCCTGACATTGGCGGCGAGCGCCGCGATGTTCAGTAGCGAGACAATCGACGCGACAACTATGATCCCCAGCCACGAAGACATCACCGCGATGACGCCTATGCGCCCAGGGATGACTTTGTCCGCGAAGATCGTGAACAATGCGATAGACATCAAGTTGGACGTGATAGACCACATGGATTGCGCGCCATTAACAACCCTCTTTATGACGCTGCCCCAAACAACGCGTTCAACCCAGCCCCAGAATAGCCTCGATACCAGTGACCCCACGTCAAGGTAAAAATCGAGCATTTTCATGGTGAATACAACCCCTCTGTGTTTCTTGAATGGGTGCAGGCTACCGAGTACACTCTTCGCTATAATCGTGTGCCACCTGAGGACCATGTTGACGCCGCGATGCTTAACTTCCGAGGAGCCGCCCGCGTGTGGTGGCATCAGTTCGAAGATGACTGCGTTCGACGCCACAGAGCACGAGTCACAAAATGGAATCAATTAGTCTACGTAATGACCAGGAAATACGTGCCTCCAGACTACCGGAATCAAATGAGATTGGACATTGCCATGGCTCGCCAGGGATCGATGACTCCACTCGAGTTCTTTTCCAAGCTTGAAGACATGTATTACAAGGCCAACATCTTTGTTGCACCATCTACTCTGCGGACCAAATTCTTGAGTGGCTTGAACACTAACATATGTGATCAACTCGAGATTTTGCCCATCAAAGACATGAACACACTCACCCACACGGCGATGCAAATTCATGCCCAATTATCTCGCCGAAAGTCTTACACATATTCCAGTGGCCAACAAAGGTATTCTTCTAACTCTAGTGGTTTACCTTATACTAATGGTCGCCCTAGTGCCTCTACCACAGCCGCGTCTAGCCAAGCCTCCAAGGCGAAGACCGCGACGCCAACCACCGCGCCGCGCTAGAACGCGCCACGACAGGCTCCAGAGAGCAATGATCGAGCGCGTGATATTGAGTGTTACAAATGTGGTGGAAGAGGCCACTACAAGAAAGATTGTCCCAATGCTCGCAAAGTGTTGTTCTCCACAGCCACCGCCGGCTACGAGTCTTGTGAGGACGAGGAGACCACACTTGACGCGATCCCTGAAGACAGCGCAAAGGAGTATGAAGACACGTATGAATGCGAACCCACGTCTCTGCACACGGGCACACCATTGAGCTTGGTGACACGTCGTCTCCTCACCGTCAAGGAAGCAAACTTAAGCGATCAACGAGAGAACTTGTTCCACACAAGGGCTCTAGTGCAAACAGCTTCCTTGAGTGTCATTTTTGATGGAGGATCTTGTGCAAATATTGTGAACGAGAAGGTTGTCAATCACTTCAAATTGCCTACAACTCCTCATCCACAACCTTGTGCCCTACAATGGATTTCTTCAAGTCCAGGTAACACAGTATCTCGCCAATGTTTAATTTCTTTTTCTATAGGCTAATACTGTGATTCTATTCTTTGTGATGTCATTGCAATGGACGCCACCCATATTTTGCTTGGGCGCCCATGACAATTTGACAGACGCGTGCTCCATGACGGGTATTTGAACACTTATGTGTTCAATTACCACGGGAAGCGCGTCACTTTGCATCCAATGTCTCCCTATGAGATCTTATAGGACCAGGTAGAACGCGATCGCCAGAAGGCCATAGAGACCGTGTCCACTACGTCCAAATCTGGTCACACTTCGCCTTCTCCAGGCACTAGTAAGAAGAAGCCAAACACCCAAGCTGGGACACCAAGTGCCCCGCCTCATTCGTTGCCCCTAGCATGTCATTTGCAAGGAACCTGTGAGCAACGCGTTCTTTTAGCCAGGCCTAGTGACCTCACTGCATGTGTCACTGGCAAAGCGCCATGTTTTCTACTTGTGCCAACCCCGTGCATACCAGAATCGTCGAAGAATGCGGTCTTACCATCATCAATCGCGAAGTTGCTTGACGCGTTCCGCGACATATTCCCAGATGAATTACCACAAGGTTTACCTCCCCTGAGAAGCATTGAGCACCAGATTGATCTTGTTCCAAATGCTTCTTTGCCCAACTGCGCTGCTTATAGAGCTAGTCCGAAAGAGACCAAAGAACTACAGCGCCAAGTCCAAGAATTGTTGGATCGCGAGTACGTCAGGGAATCTCTTTCCCCTTGTGTTGTGCATGTGATCCTTATGCCCAAGAAAGATGGCACCTGGAGAATGTGTGTTGATTGTCGTGCCATAAACCAGATCACAGTCAAGTATAGGCACCATATTCCTCGCCTTGATGATATGCTTGATGAATTTCATGGCGCGACACTCTTCTCCAAGATTGATTTGAAGAGTGGTTATCACCAGATCAGAATGAAAGAAGGTGATGAATGGAAGACAGCATTCAAAACCAAGTATGGGCTCTACGAGTGGCTTGTCATGCCATTTGGGCTCACGAACGCGCCCAGCACCTTCATGCGCATGATGAACCACGTGTTGAGATCTTTCCTTGGCAAGTTTGTTGTCGTTTATTTTGATGACATCCTTGTGTATTCCCGGAGCCTCAAAGACCATGCCGATCACCTTCGCCAAGTGCTAGAGTGTCTTCGCCAAGAACACCTATTCGCCAATCTGGCTAAGTGTTCCTTTTGCTCCGTGTCAACCCATTTTCTGGGATACATTGTGAGTAGCGATGGGCTACGCGTTGATGAAGACAAGATCGCGGCCATCAAAGACTGGCCGACGCCTACAGCACCAACACAAGTGCGAAGCTTTCTAGGTCTCGCGGGCTTTTATAGGCATTTTGTACGCGGCTTTTCCTCCATTGCCGCGCCACTTCACGAACTCACCAAGAAAGGAAGCACAGTTTTGTGGACGGATTCCCATGAATGCGCCTTCTCCGCCTTGAAGACCGCGTTGTGCCAAGCTCCTTTGCTCCAGCTTCCCGATTTCACCAAACACTTCGAAGTGGAGTGCGATGCTTCTGACATAGGCATTGGTGGTGTGCTACACCAAGAGAAGAGGCCAATTGCCTACTTCAGTGAGAAGCTCACAGGGGCAACACTGAATTACCCCACCTACGACAAAGAACTTTATGCATTGGTACGCGTGCTGAGGACCTGGCAACACTACCTCTGGCCGCGTGAGTTTGTCATCCACAGTGATCATGCCGCACTGAGCTATTTGAAGAGCCAAGCTCACCTCAATCGCCGCCATGCTCGCTGGGTGGAGTTTCTGGAGACATTCCCTTATGTCGTTGTTCACAAGAAAGGGAAAGATAACATCGTTGCTGACGCGCTGTCTCACATGTATGTTCTCTTGACTCAAGTGCAAACTAAGATTTTGGTTTTTGCCTTGATTAAATATTTATATGCTAGTGGCCCTTTCTTTGCCCCTATTCTTAAGCACTGCCTGAGATTGCGTGAGTTTGAGACATTTTACCTTTCTGAGGGATATTTGTATAAGGCTAGTCGTCTATACATTCCTAGATCTTCCATTAGGCTCCTATTGATTGAGGAAGCACACGCGAGTCGTGGACACTTTGGGATTAGGAAGACCTTAGACGCGCTGCGAGAACATTTCTTTTGGCCTAACATGACCCACCAAGTGACTAGGTTTTGTAGGAGTTATGTGACTTGCCAGAGAGCCAAAGCTAAGTCCAGTCCTCACGGCCTCTACACTCCTTTGCCCATTTCGAGTGCCCCCTGGGAAGATTTGTCTATGGATTTCATCATGGGTTTGCCCCTCTCTAGACGAGGTAAAGACTCTATTTTTGTGGTTGTAGATAGATTTTCTAATATGGCACATTTCATAGCTTGTAAGACCACCCATAGTGCTAGTGAGATTGCCGATCTATTCTTTGAGCATGTGATGCGTCTTCATGGAGTCCCGCGTACCATTGTTAGTGACAGGGATTCTAAGTTTGTTGGTCATTTTTGGAGAACTCTTTGGGGAAAGCTAGGAACCAAACTCCTATTCTCCACTAGCTACCACCCCCAAACCGATGGCCAAATGGAGGTCACCAATAGAACTCTAGGAGCCCTCCTTCGCACGATGCTCAAAGCCAACCCTAAGCGTTGGGAGGACTTACTATCAATTGTCGAGTTTTGTTACAATAGATGCAGGCACACGGCGACCAAGTTGACACCTTTTGAGGTGGTGTATGGCATCAACCCATTGACACCACTGGATTTGTCGCCGCGTCCTCTCCGAGACCCAGTGCATGTCTCCGCCTCACATCGCGCTGAACAAGTCCAAGAGCTTCATCGAAAGACCAAGGAGCAGCTGGAGTGGAAGGCCGCACAGTATGCCTCGCAGAAGAATTCAGGCCGCCGCCGCGTCGTCTTTGCCCCCGGGGACCTTGTCTGGGTGCATCTATGAAAAGAGAGGTTCCCCTCGCGGCGAAAACACAAACTGGCACCGCGTGGAGATGGTCCCTTCCGCGTGATCAAGGCCATAGGGGACAACGCTTATCAACTCGAGCTCCCACCCGATTTTGGAGTCCACGCGTTCTTCAACGTGGCCGACTTGACTCCATATGTTGAGCCAGAGTTTGATGATGGTGAAGCGGGGACGCTTCACAGCCAAGTGGGGAAGGGTGATGTGACCCTGCCTCCCATGACGGCCCAAGACGAGGAAGAAGCCATGAGCCTACGCTCACAGGGCCTAGTGACAAGGTCTAGGTCCAAGGCCATCGTCGCCGCCGTCGCGTCACTTATCGCACGCACCGCCGCCAGCCAAGGAAGCCCAGAGACCAACCCAAGGCTCGTCGTCCTCGCCACCATCGGAAGTTTTGAAGATTGTGAAAGAACGCGTTCTTCTGAAGACTTTGACACTTCTTCGTCTCACGCGATGATCTCTTCAAAGCCTTCACCGCGTTCATGAGTTTCACGCGTTCTTTTTGAGACATTATCTATATCTCGTATTTCCAGCTTATTTAGATAGTTTCCTTATTTGCAACGTTTTAGATAGTTTCCTTATCTATAGCATTTAAGATAGTTTCCTTTTATCTTTTAGGGTTTGTGCCTTTTGCATGCTTGCATGGGCTAGCCATTAGGCTCGTTTCGACCCAAGCCCATTAGGTCTTGGTCGAGACCCCTCCCCTATTTATACCCTACTTTGTACTCTTTATTTCTTACGTTCAAGTTAAAGTTCAAGGTTTTAAGTCGAGTGTTAAATTCCTCCTTCCCTTGATCGGACGTCACCCATATCCTTCTCATCCCTATTCCCTCCGCCGCCGACGCTACGGCAAACGCTTGATCTTCTCAAGCAAATCTATCTTCGCATCTCCTTCACCCGCAGTCGACGCTACGACACCAACGACTTGTCCCATCAAGTCAGCTATCCCTTCATTAAATCGCTTCCGCCACCGTTATCATTCTTCCATCAACTCGCTTCCATCGCCACCGTGATCACCACCGCCACCATCGCGTTCTTCCGTTCGTGATCACCACCACTGTGACGTTCAGACGTGACTTCCCAACCAAGACTAGATCCAAGGCATCTCCTTTGACAACTTGGCTTGACACAGGAGGCAAGGACACATCAACATCCTTCTCCTTTTTTGACCTGAAAAAAAAAAAGGATTAATGTTCGCACCCGTTTTTTTATGTGGCGCACCCGTTTTTGGGCGCAACCAGGTTGTGCCAACAAAATAATTCCTTAGGCGCAACTAGGTTGCGCCTAAGGTCCATGTGATTTTTTTTTTTTTTGAAAAATGATTTTTTAAAGATTATTGAACCGGTTCTTTATCCGAACCGGTTCACTTGGGCGCAACGTAGTATGATTTGGAAAACGAAAAAAATGGAAAAAAAAATTAAGAAAAAAAAAACTTGGGTGTCCACGCTTGTATTTAAATCAACAAAGGTATTTCATATTTGGATAAATTTACTACATACTCATCGCATTGTATCTATCCTGCTATTTTATATGATTTGGAAATTCAAATACCTAGTAGATTTGTATACTTGTGTACATGGCTATAAATCCGTTTGTATCATGAGGTTTCAATATGCTTTTATTCATCTAAAATTCATGTGCATTTCTCCACCAATTCGTTTGATATTAACTGTTTGTTATTATTATTCTCGATATAACTATGGTTATATCCTATAGTTATATACTATGATTATATCTTATAGTTATATCCAATTTGGTTATATCTTATGGTTATATTCTATAGTTATATACTATGGTTATATCATATAGTTATATACTATGATTATATCTTATAGTTATATCCAATTTGGTTATATTCTATAGTTATATACTATAGTTATATCATATAGTTATATACTATGATTATATCTTATAGTTAAATCCAAATTGGTTATATCTTATGGTTATATTCTATAGTTATATACTATGGTTATATCATATAGTTATATACTATGATTATATCCTATAGTTATATCCAATTTGGTTATTACTATAGAATATAACCATAAGGATATAGCCAAATTGGATATAACTATAAGGATATAACCATAGTATATAACTATAGAATATAATATAGGATATAATATAACTATAAAATATAACCATAAGATATAATCATAGTATATAATTATAGGATATAATGATATGATATAATCAAATTGGATGTAACTGTAAGATATAAATGTAGTATATAACTATAGGATATAACCGTAGTATATAACTATAGGATATAACCATATTATATAACAATAAGAAATAATCATAGTATATTCAACTATTTAATTGGAGGAACACGGACTGAAAAACAAAATTATTTTATGGATTAAACTCTATTTTATCGTTGTTTTCTCCATAATCTCAAATCAAGTAATCAATGTTAGACTTTGTACTCGAATGGACGAAAACCCCAAACCCTAAACCCCAAAACCTAACCATAAACCCTAAAAAACACTAGAAACCCCTTGGGCATAACTAGGTTGCGCGCAAAGGGTTTTGTGGGGATTATTTTAGGGTTTTTTAGGATTTAGGGTTTTTATCATTGTAGTACAAAGTTTAAAATTTTCAAGTTGAAGTTGAAAAAATAACTTATAATATCTATATATTGACTGAATATTTTGCTAAATTGTTTCGGACCTTGAAAGGTATGATGGTGGTTGGGGGAGTAATATATAATGTCATTACAGGATATAACTATAGAATGTAATATAGGATATAACTATTGAACATAACCATACGATATAATCAAAAACCCTAAACCTTAAACCACAAACCCTAGACCCCAAAACCTAACCCTAAACCCTAAAAAAACACTAGAAACCCCGTGAACCGGATATTTTTTATTTTTTTTATAAATCGGCCATGAACCGGATTTTTTAACAACCATGTTCATTCACTTGGGCGCAACTCTTTTTTTAAAAATAAAATTATCTGTTGTTGCGCCCAAAAACGGGTGCGCCACATAAAAAAACGGGTGCGAACATTCTCCCCGAAAAAAAAACATCCTTCTCCTTTACAGTCAACATTGTCTTTGGCTAAACAACCGTTACACTATCACTAGTCATCTTATTATGTGCCACTAGTATATAGAAAGTAATGATATTAAAAGATATCATCACATGAAAATCAAGTTATGTGCCAAAAACATGATATTCTAACTAGTAACCGTTACCAATCTTTTAAAATACTTAAACGTTATACTCTACATATATAGTAACTAATTCAGTTCCATCCTCCAACAACTCACATTATATACCACAAAGTTGAAGAAACTCAAGCAAAAGATGGAGTTCCGTCCTTCAAAATCGACAATCATTTTATTGGTCGGGGCATTGGTGGTTGCCAATGGTTGTTTGTGTGGCGGAGCGGATCCACCGCCACAATTCTCGGCCATGTTTGTGTTCGGAGATTCATTGGTCGACTCCGGCAACAACAACTATCTCAACTCCCTAGCCAAGGCTAACTACATACCCTATGGTATTGATTTCTATTCCGGTCCAACCGGCAGATTTTCTAACGGCAAGACGTTCATTGATTTTCTAGGTATGTTTTTACAAACCTTACTTACTACGTACAATTACACCCTCTTTTTGTTTTGAAAAGGGAAAGATTTTTATTTTTTAGTCCTCAGACATATCCAACACAATCGAGAACAAATGCAGAATTCTTCTGACTTTTCCTGTATTTGCATGCAGCTGAACTGCTGGATCTTCCCCATCCAGAAAACTATATAAACACATCAGGAGACCAAAACATCCTCAAGGGGGTGAACTATGCTTCAGCTGCAGCAGGGATTCTAGACGAAACTGGCCAAGCACTCGTAAGCGAATTTCCTAGCTCTCAACATATGTTTACACAGCATCAAAACTCAAAACTGGGTGATCTAACATGGACATTGCAGGGTGAGAGGTACAGTTTGAATAAGCAAGTCATGAACTTCGAATCCACCTTGGATCAACTGAGGCGCGGAATGAAAGAAGACGATATGTACCAACTTCTAGGCGACGCGTTGGTGGTCATGGTCTTGGGCAGCAATGACTACTTGAACAACTACCTCCTCCCCACTTTGATCCCAACTAGCAGCCTTTACAATCCTCAAGACTACGCCAATCTTCTTCTGAACCACTATGCAAGACAAGTAGAAGTATGAGTCTAACCTCACACCATCATTTGTCTATTTCTATAGGAATTATATTGGGTGTAAATTTTTTTTTTTTTTTGTGCAGGCACTCTACAGCTTGGGGTTTAGGCAGTTCTTCTTGGTAGGTGTGGGGCCGCTCGGTTGCATCCCGAACCAGAGGGCGACGGGGGGTGGGAACCCGCCCGGGGAGTGTGTGACCAAGGTGAATGACATGGTCATGTTGTTCAACACAGGGATGAGTTCTCTAGCTGATCAGCTCAACACTAACCATCAGGATGGGGTTTTCGCCTATGGAAACACCTATGATGCTTGTATGGACATCTTCACCAATCCAACAACATACGGTAAGATCTCAACATCACCACCAACACCAACACCAACACCAACACCAACACCAACACCAACACCAACACCAACACCAACACCAACACCAACACCAACACCAACACCAACACCAACACCAACACCAACACCAACACCAACACCAACACCAACACCAACACCAACACCAACACCAACACCAGCATTGTTGATTCTAATTTGTTCCTGTGATAATGAATGTGGTTATATGCAGGGATTAGGGTTGTCGATAGAGGGTGCTGCGGAATAGGAAGGAACAACGGGCAGATGACCTGCCTACCGCTGTCGGTTCCATGTCCAAACAGAGCCGAGTATGTGTTTTGGGATGCATTCCACCCTACAGAAGCTGTGAACCAAATCCTTGCTCAGAAGGCTTACAATGGGCCTATTACTAGTTCCCACCCTCTTAAACACAAGACTCACAAGTTCCCAAAACACTAATTGAAATTCCTTTGTTTCTCAAGTCCTCCTAGTGTTGTTAACTTTGCAGGAGAGAGCTCTGAAAAAATGTACAACTTCAGTTAGTGTTGTATCCTTATTTCAATATCATGTGCCTTCCATTGCTATTTTGAAATGGGATCTCTCTTTTCAATTTGAACATATACAACAAAAATCAATTATACTTCCATGCAGTTATTATCATGGTTACAGATCATACCTTCATAACTGACAATTTTATTATACTTTTGCTTGAGATAAAGGGTCACACTGACCATTACCATGAAACTTTATCTTAGCTTGGAAAATAATCATCGAAGCACACCAAAGGAGAATACTATGGAGAAGGCAAAAAAATCAAATGACATAATATCTGATAAAAACAATTTACACCTTGGAAATGAGAAAAGACATAACAAAGTAGGGGGGAAAGGAAACAATTTACTGCAATCTGATCAACATTAGAACGATTCAAGTGAGGTAGTACTACGGCAGCCCCAGATACATATTCAGCCATTATTAGGCAGAACATGATATTTCCAACTGAAACTTCTATGCCGGAATAAGAGCACACAAAAGTAGCACTTTAAACAAGTAAACAGCCAGAGATCCTAGTGCTAAATAGTTTGAAAATTGCAACAAAAGAAAGATAGTAGGGGCTGAATGGAGCTACTTCTATCCACCATTCAACCCATTACTGGAATACATATGCCCTAACATGCCGCTTCAGTTTTACCTACTTGGGTAATCTCCAGGAAACCACCAGCTATTGACATTCAAAATATACTTCATATGTTTAAGCCTACAGCTTAACTACACTGTACTGACATGAGGAGTGAAGATTAAAGGATGGAGGCAGATGAAATATCTCCTCTGGTAGAACCAGAAGCAGACTTTTCCTTTAAATCTTTCAGAGCAGCATCAAATCCCTTCTCTATTTCCAGCAGCTCGTCCAAGCACCTTTTCATGCATTCATACTTCCTCCCTTCATGGTCTATTACAAGCCCATTCCTTTCGAGAACAAATTGCGACTTCTCTAGGTCCCGGGACTTGATGGTACATTCCACTTCTTCCATCCTAAGGCCAAATGCATAAAGATACATAAGAAATCTTACAACTGTTCCAAGACAAGACTTTCTACTTCTCCAGAAAACTACAAGAAAGGTTTATTAACCATCTCTTACGTCCATTCATTTTCCCCCTACTTTAATTGTATCCCACACCATCGAACCCTTGATAGATATTGCAAGAGAATATTCTGTATCCTCATGTAAATTAAAGCCTCGAGGAACAGAGTTACCTGAATTTATGATCCTCTTCACTTGAAACACGCAAGCTCGGCTCTTCCACTTCTTTCCTGTCCATCTACAATGGGCGTGGCATTATATAAGTAATTGCCAATTGACCACTAGCAATCATACACAAACAGTGGCATTGAGAACAAGAACAATATGAATTGAAAATCAGAAGAGGGGGGGGGGGGGGGGGTGAATCCTGAGGCTCTAGGCTCCAGTTCTAATCTCTATTTTACCCACTCAACCAAAGCAACATAAGAATGGAATTTCCAGCACTTGCTCAAGTTCGTGGTGTTCTATAGCATTATGTGTTTTTCTATAGATGACAGGTAAGCCATGAGAGTGAGATATTGGTAAAGTGACAAACACAAACTGAAACTTTAGAGGGCAGCAGGGAAACTATTTTTAAGGAGAGATGATTTAAGCCATAGCACAAAATTTGTGCAATGTGTTGCAACAAGCTATAAGAACGACAAAGTTTGTACATGCTTTTGCCATGGCATCACTTTCATGGAAAAGAGAAAATAACTGAGAAACTTGGACATTAATCACACATGAAAGTATGACACTGATTAACCTGAATGTAGCATACATGTGAACTCCTAGACCTTGTTCAGTATATTTCATGTGAAAAATCACCTCACATGCTAAAGAATCCAAGAAAAGCAAATGGAAACGCAAAAGCTTCACTATAAAGGTACAAACAATTATCTTTCGTGTTACCTGTTCCTGGTCCTGCCGATGATGAAACTTTGACATCTGCTTCACAATATGACTTTCATCTAATCCCTGTCTTAAAATTTCAGACATGAAGCTTAGTGACTCCTCTAATTTTTCCAAGTATTTTTTTTCTTCAGCATCCTTCTGCTTTAACTGAGTCAGTTGATGATTTTCTTCACTCATCTGTTTCAGCTGGGAGACCACTTCAAAGTATGATCTCAATTCATACTTCACCATTTGCTTGCCAGCCTTGCCTGATTGATGCAGCAATATCAAAATGTCCGGTCATTACGGTAATCCAGCAACTCTTACAAATTTTCACATTTTACTGAAAGAGAATATACTGGAATTGATAGTATATATCAAAGTTTTACATGGAAAAATTCACAAGTATTGCTGCATCAATTTGAAAGAAAAGGCATAATGCACATGCACAACAGATCATAAAAGAAAGGCAATTCCATACAATTATACATAAACTTAGCAGATCAAAGGAACAGCAGAAAACCTCGACTATGTTGATTGAATAGTTCCACATCATCCTTGGTTGCTAAGTAGCCGTAAAGTTGGTGTCTCCCTCCGTCATCAGAAAACTTAGACCTCTGTTCCCACGCCTCTCTTCCAGTCCCTTGCTCAAGAAAATGTTTATGCAATCGCTCAGCCTCCAAATATCCAACAGTCGAATTCTCAAATATCAGTAAACTAATGCCACGGTGCCCTTGTGGACCATATAAGTGACGGGCCTTCACAACAGCATAAGAGCTGAAATTGTCAAGAAGCTCCTGCACACCGCCCTGCCAATTTAAAAAGACAAAAGTTAACCCATAAATGGGAAGTGAAAAGAAAAAATTCACTATAGCACACTAGCCGAGCAAAATGATTCCTCTGCTGAGAAAGAAATCAATGAATATATTACAGATTGAAATTCAATATACCAGAGGGACTGCAAAGCATTGAAGAATGAACCAGGAGTTAGCAGAAGAATCATATCCTTGAGCCAGTTGGTGGGCGAAGGGAAGATACCACTACCTAGAAGTTAATTAAATTTATCTTCGGAGAAGAATCAATCTTGTTTATTAACTACAGAAGAATTACTACTCATATTCAGGGTTCTAATAAAAGATAGGGCTGTTTTTAAGTGGATCATCCAGGGCAGAAACAGGTTTCAGGTTTTGGAGTACACACTAACCTAGTACTATTGATCCATCGTATCTTTCTCAATCGATTGTTCATAATCTTTGGGTTCTCCAATTGAATTGGGTGTTCACAATGCGATTTGTGTGGTCCCATCTAAAATAACTCGATCAGAAAATAATCACTAGTGAACCTCCCAAACAAACATTAAAAATCAAGGATGCTAAATGGGTACAAAAGTAACAAAACAATTTGTTATCTCACAGTTAAGAATGCATATTCACCTTATCATTGCATTTGTCCAGTGTGGCATTCATAACCACAACCATTGATGGCCAAACTATAGCATGGTCTTGTCCTTCTTTTCTTGATCCTTCCCAGTGACTATAGGATTCTCCAACAGGTCCCACTGATCCAAATTTCATACGCAACTCTTCTTCTAATAGTTCAAGAAAGCCCCGGTGTAATCTGGGCCTTATGGAACCCTTTGTCCTTGCATGTGTAATGAGGGAGAGGATCCCCCGGTACCAGAAAATGGCACCAGGACCACCTTGACAGACAGGACAGTGCCACTGCCTAAGAGGACTGTTTACCTCGTCTAGGGTTAACTTGTCCAGGCTCTCGAAAAAGACCTTCAGCATCCTATGTTTTTTACGACTCTCATGGCAGCATTCATCAGAATCAAAGCCATCACTGACAAAGCCAATGTACTCATCATCAGAGGAAGTATCGGTATCATCACCATCTTCTGCATCAGTAGAAGTATCGAGTATGCTATCGCCCACTTTTCCATAATCCTGCACAGCCTTCATGTGAGAAGAACCAAATCTATTAATGCCATTCCAGCCATCTTGCAAAGGTAATTGGAAGGAAGGTAATTGGAAGGGTGGACTTACATTGTGACACGTGGTTACAGTATGTGGGTTTCCTCCTTTTCCCACTTCTCTGCCATAATCAAGACTGTGAATCTTCCATGGATCTAGAGGGGCTTGTACTGACCCATCAGTCCCTTGAATTCCAGGTCTGTGCGTTGTATCCAGCTGAGACCCCCACAGTCTTCCATCTGGGCTAGTATTTTTCTCGGCTGCTCCGTCCCAGTCCCCATGTTTCCCAATATTCAGGTTCATGTCTGACACATCTTGTGCCAATTGATCAATGCCTCCTTTGTATGTCCTTTCCGAACTCATCCCTGCAAACAGTCTTACATTGACGAAAGATTCATTTGGAGATGCACATCGTATTAAAATATTTTTTTAACAGAAAAGATGACCAGCAAGTTAACTACAAGGAAACTGTGTTGAATCTAGTGCACATTATATGTGCCAAAGTAAGTAATCTACTACTTTGTAAGTAGACTACAGTAGTTTCTCTCATAAGTAATATTTCAATGAAAAAACAGTGAAATCAGTAGTTTAATCATTCCAAAATCCAACAATCAACCCTTCCCATTTTGCAACCACTAATATCTTAGAATAAAAACGATAAATTCTAGCATAGACGTGAAAAAGCTTTCAAGGAAACACAAAAACAAGATTACAGGATTCATCAAATATCAGCTTGCTTAGAAGAGGACAAACAATTGAAAAAGTACTTCCTGTCCAAATTCAACAAGCAAGTTCAAAAGATATCTCAAATTGTATATCAGCTTAACTACATGATGAAAAGAAAGGAAGTAATACTACAGTGTAAAATCCATGCAGGCTTGTTGTTCTGCTCAGTTTTTTTTCTCTTTTTCTTATGTTTCCATTGAAAGAAATAGTATAAACACCTTCCTAGCTGAAGAACAGTACCACCAGCAAACGTTCCAGAGCCAAACAAACACATAACCAAAACGACTAACTACAGAAGAGAGCAAGCAACTCGTCAAACAAGTGATAAATTGAGCGTACAGCTCCGTGTATCAGAGGAAACAACAACATTACAGTGATCAATACAGGCGACAACCAGTCACACAGAAACGGAAAGGTCCGATAGCATGCAACAACAATCAAAGCAAAATCGCGAGCTTTGACGAAATTTAAAGACGATAAGCAGCAACAGTCTAAGACCCTGGAAGCCATCATCGAGACAGCAAACCCTTGTCATAACACGCAGAAGAGTACTGGAGGGAGCGAATAAGACAAAAGCCCTAAACACGAGAAAAGAGAGAGGGTGAAGGAGAAGAAAGCAGAGGCGGGGTTTTACCGACTACTTCCCGCAATTTCTTCCGGCGAATATGAACGGTACGGTTGGGAAGAACGCCACCGGCGAATGGCGACACGAGAAGAGGCTGGGCTGGGGCGCTGGCAGTGACACTGTGTGGGAGGGAGAGAGAAACCCGGAGGAAATAATGAAAGAGAGTCCTGATTTTTTTGGCTTTGTTCTAGGTCACCATTTTCTTCTCCTTTTCCGTAAACGGTTTTCAAGATCCGGATCCCATATGCATTTAAATCGGATCAATACTAGATAGACTTGTAAAAAACCGACTCAATCTAAAAATCCGACCCGATTCGAAAGGATCCGAATCCGACCCGAACGTCACTGGGTCAAGAAGGACCCTTTAGATAGACTTGTCAAAAACCGATTCAATCCGAAAATCCGACCCGATCCGATCTGAAAGGACCCGAATTCGACCCGAATGTCACTGGGTCAAGAAGGACCCGAATCCGACCCGATCCGACTCGACCCGAATGTAAATCTGAGCTTGCGAGTCCCCTTTATTTTGTATATTTTATTTCATTTATATTAAATATTTTAATATACTTTATTAAATAATAATATAATATTAATTATATTATTTTAATTATTTTATTAAAGTTAAAAATCATAAAAAAAAGCATGTTCGACCCACCGGGTCAACCCGAACCCGACCGACCCGAAAATTTTATCAACCCGATCGACCCGAATCCGATTTGATCCGAACCCGACATGACCCGAACCCGACCCGCCCGACCTAGTTGACAGGTCTAATAGTAGAGCACTAATTTATATTTTTGAACCGGTTAATTGTATTGATGGGAAATTGGGAAAGGATATATAGTTTTATTTATTTTTTTAGATTAAAAATATTATTAACGAATATTTTTCTTCCAATTTTAATCATTATATTAAATGAAGAAAAAAAATAAAATTAGATGATTTTTATTTTCAATTCAAAAAAATAAACATCTAATTAACAATATTTTAATATAACCTTAGACTTTCTTAATATATATGTCAAACTTTAGAAGGATAAGTAAATCCGTATATATAAAGTATTATAAAAAAGTAGGACGAATTGATTTTTGTTGACAAGTTCGATAAGTGCACCTAGATCACTATTCTTTCATTTTCTTTTATATATTGTGATCTTTTTTTATATATGATAAACACTGGAATCCCTTTTAATTAAAAGTAATGTCCTAAATCATCGTACTGAATGATCTTTACAAATTATTTACATAAATTATCGTAATAAGAGTTTGGTCTGACGAACTCATATCTAGCATTAGAGATCTCTTGCCCATGTGAGAAGGAAATAGCATGGAAAAATCATTAATCTTTCATGAAATCTCGCGATTGAATGTAATGAGTTACTAGAAAGTCTGCTGCAAAATTGGCTTCACGGAAGAAGCAATCATGAACTTGTACAAATTGGCTTTACATATTGTGATCTTAACGTATTTTAGAGCAAGGTGGTGTGAGTTCTCATCTAACTATTATTTACTGTTAATAATCTATTATATAACTACTAAACGCAAATATCGACTGAGTCATGTGGCGCTCCCAGAATGAGCCCGAATTTTATGTTGTCATGTGGCATCACGGTATTGAATTGGACACGTGGCGGCCTGTGTTTTTTGTAGATTTATTTATTTTAAAAATTAAAAAATTATAGTAATAGAATCATACACTTGCTATACCAATATTATTTACAATAAAATCTTTCCAAAATATACAAAAAAATATTCTGTAATATTTGTATTATAAAATATACTTTACTTTATATATTAAGATCACGATCTTTTTTTCCTTCTTATCTGTCAATATTGCTTATCGAGCATAATATTGATTAAGTACATTCTCTTACCATATCTGAGATAATTTAATATCGTTACTCTTACTCTATTAATATCATATATATGATAAATGATCCTTTTTATTCTAATATGTCATTAAATATTTAAATATCCTACCTAAAACAACAGAATTAAGAATTGATTGTTGTCGGGGTATTCATCCAGTGAATTTTGAATATGTACGTGCATTCTAGCTAGCTTACCAATAGAGACCCACATACAAAAATTATTTTTTTAATTGTTGCGCGGTAAATTTCCTATAGTGATGACGTCATTTGACTTTTAGGTTATCTACTCAATTTACTTATGAGATGGTGAGTTAGTGGCTGAGGATAAACAACGGCATTCCAAATTTATTTATCAATTAGCATGGTTCGTTATTGAGAAAATATTTATACATATACTCATACTTACTAATACATATTTTATTATGTTTTTGAAATTAAAATGCATGTGTACGTCCGTGCTTTTGAAGTCATTTTTGTCAGATAAACTGGAAAGACTTAACAGTTTGATCAGACTAGCCTACTAATCTACTATATAACTACTAAACGCAAATACCGACTGAGCCACGTGGCGCTCCCAGAATGAGCCCGAATTTTACGTTGCCACGTGGCGTCATGATATTGAATTGGACATGTGGCGGCCTATGGTTGTTTTAGATTTATTTATTTTGAAAATTAAAAAATTATAGTAATAGAATCCTACACTTGCCATACTAATATGTTCCGAAAAGATACGAAAAAACTATTACTATAAAAAATGTTTCGAAAAGATACGATTTATTACTATAAAAAAATCTATTACTATAAAAAATTATAGTAATAGATTTATTTATTTTAAAAATGTTCCGAAAAGATACAAAAAAACTACAAATTATTTTCCATGTATAGAATAAGATAAGTTTTGATTATAGTAAGTAATCACAACCAATAAGATAGGTTTTTATTAGAGAATCTCAATTTATATGCATAGGGAGTTTTTAACCCTTTATTTTCCTAAGTAATCTTGAATAGATAGAAAAGTCTATTTTTCATATATCTTATTTGATAGTGTAAGTAAATATATATCAACTAATCTTGCTATATCATCTTAAAACACTTATGGTTTTTACAAATCTTCTCTATAATTTTTCTACATATTGAAGCTATACAATATTTTTACGATCAAGTTCACAAATTGCTTAAAACTGTAGATTTCTATCAAGAATATATAAAATATTATTGAAAAGATTCTCTCGAAGTCGATTAAGATAAATCCAGTGTTTATGTTGTAGTATTTTACTTACCAATTTCCATAACTAATGTATTTCGTAGAGTCTTTTGAAAGTCATTTAAATCCAATTTATACGAATTAAAGAGCATATAGTATGTTGTATTTATCAAGTGCATTGTTTATATATGTATTATATTATATTATGATATATATATATGCTCTTTCCTAATGTATTTTTATCTTCAAACGACAACTCTATAAAATAAATAACCCACTTTAACATAATTGTAAACCAAATTTCATATGGGTCTAATCTTCACAACGTATTTGTTAAATATAACTTATCATTATTATTATTATTTTTTAAAGTACTTATTGGTCGTAGTTAATATAGTTTGATCATCTTCACAAGTTATGATTTTGTTAACTTTACAACTTAAGTTCAGGTACAAAACTATATGAATTGATTTGTGATGCCAACTTATTATCTGGGATGAGCTCCGATGACGAATAGATTATATTTTGAAGCATTAGACATGACTTTAAAAGATATTCTATGGGCTACAAATCTCCTTAGTTCAGTACAACCTTTTGGAGGGAAAGTCATAGTATTTGGTAGAGACTTTAGACAAATCCTACCTATTATCACAAAAGGAAGCAAGCAAGATATTATTTTTGCCATCGTTAATTCCTCTTATTTATGGGAATATTGCAAAATTCTTAATTTGACAAGAAACATGAGGATTCAACAAGGTACATCTGATTATGATATCCAAGAAGCAAATGAATTTTCTAAAAGGGTATTAAGCATAAGAGATGGTACTGTAGACGATGACAAGATGGAGAAGCACAAATACAAATTTCTGATGAACTATTGGTGAAGGATTATGACTTAGATCTGATTTCAGCAATTATTAAGTTTGTTTATCCCTCTCTTTGGACAATCAATTGTCTCTAAAATACTTTGAAGAACGAGCAATTCTTGCACCACCACATGAAGAGGTAGATAGAGTTAATAACTATATATTGTCTTTGTTATCAGGTAATGAAAAAGTCTATCTCAGTTCGGATAACCTTTGCAAGACAAGTTTTATTACAAACAATGATGCAAGTGTTTATACTTCTGATTACTTGAAAAGTATTAGATGTTTTGGTGTCCCAAATCATGTATTGAAAACTGAGGTTAAGGTCTCTATTATACTGCTTTGAAATATTGACCATTCTTCAAGTTTATGCAATGGGACAAGAGTGATAACCACGCAGCTCGGCAGTCATGTCATACAAGGAAGAACTATTTTAACTACAATATTAGACATATAGTTTTGAATCCTCGCATGCTCATGTCACCGTCAAACACTTCATACCCGTTCAAGTTTCAACGAAGACAATTTCGCTTGAGTGTCTGTTTTGCTATGACGATAAACAATAGTCAGGGCCAATCTCTTACAAATGTCGGTTTGTATCTTCCACGCCCTGTTTTTGCTCATGGTCAGTTTTGTGTTGCATCATCAAGAGTTACTAGCAAGAAAGGTTTGAAGATTTTGATATGGGACAAAACAAAAAAAGATCTAATACTACTACCAATGTAGTATACAACGAAGTTTTTCATAATTTATAGCAATTTTGAATATCTTACGAGATTTTATGTTTAGGGTTTCATTTTCATGTATTAGATAAATATTTTGATTATGCTTTATCGTTTTAGTAGTATAGATGTTAGGGATATGACTATCCACGTTTCAAAACTACTTAACCAATTTTACTATTAATAAAGTTATGGAGAGTTTCGCCTCTCTTTTGATAATGTATTTTGTTAATCTCTTCAATATTTTGTATTCAATTAGTCTTTTTTTATATTAGCATTCATCTACTTTTATAATAGTCATTACCTACATATTTCTATATCAATTAAATATATAATTTATATATACTATTTTTTTTAAATGTAAGAAAGAATAAACAGATCCCGTGCACGGCACGGGTACTATACTAGTATATTCTATATATAAGGTAAAGTTTTGATGACATTTAAAATATTTATATAATTATTGTAAATCTTTGAAAAAATATTTTACATAGGATAAAGGTAATTTTGATGAATAAATGTGGAAAAAGAAGAGGTTAAGTAATAAACAATATATGTAAAGGACGAAAATGTATTTGGTCAAAAAAATTATCTACATATCATAGCTAAATAGACGACACGTAGAGCAAATTATTTTGTCGCGAGCTTTAGCATTGTATATATATATATTGCTATATAAAAAAACGATCACTATTATATATGTTCATTAATTAACATAATGATAGTATATACATATTGGTAAATCTCTTTTATATTGATGAAAATAAAATTTTAGGTAATATAGTCATGAAATAACACAATCATACACGATGTACATATTACTTCATGGTTATATACTTACATGAATGGAAATTGTTATCTATTGTGATTAAGGAAAAATAGATTAGTCAAATGTAAGTGAAATGGATTATAATATATAAAATATGTATAAGTTTAAATTAAAAAGATTAACTAGTTATGAAGACATAAAGTATATAATATTTCAAATGATAGTATATATGATAAGTTATATTTGCTAAAAAGAAAAATAGTGTAGGAAGAAGTTAACGTAAATTTAGCGAAAAATGAAGGCTAAGTTGTAAAATGGCAATAAAACTTACCTACATGGCATAACTCACAAGTTGATACATAGGAGAGAGAATTAGGGTTTTAGTGTATATATAGGGGTCGATCGGGTAAGGACAACTTTGCATGTGCGGATGTGCGGACAAATCTCAGTCGTCCAAATCCAAAAACAAACAGACCATATTAATTTTTCATTAAAAGCCAAAAATTCGGCACGCCGAATTCTATCAGTATAATTCGCGGTTAAAATTCGATGGACGTGCTTAAACTTTTGTGGACCACGTTGTAGCAAAATATGCACGAGAGTATGTTGAAATGTACACCTAAACTATGTTGAATTGTGTACTAGTATTTTTTAAAAGTATGTGCATCGGTGTGTAAGTATTTTCGTGAAAATGTATGGGTTGAGATCGAATTTACATTAAAACGGTCATGTGATTAACACATGTTTCATTCAATATAGTATTTTTCTATACAAATAGAAGTTAAAAACACACGAGTCGTTGTAATTTTAAAATGTGCACAAAATATGCAAGATAATGTGGTACACAAATACATGAAATATGATGCATATAATAACATAATTGTTATGTACAAACACATCAAATGTGGTGCACATAATAACATAATTATTATGTACAAACACATGGAAATGTGATGCATAAAATATAAAATTATGATGCACAAAATATAAAGATTTGGTGCACAAAATATAAAAATTGGGTGCATAAAATATATGTATGTGGTGCACAAACACTTGAAATGTGGTGCACATAATAACATAATTGTTATGTACAAACACATGGAACGTGGTGCACATAATAACATCACATGGAAATAATAACATCATATAAAAAGTTGTTTTGCACATCACATGGAAATGTGATGCACAAACATAGAAAAGTATGATGCACAAACACATTAAATATGATGCACATAATAACATAATTGTTATAAACAAACACGTTAGAATGACATGCACACTTTATATTAAGAGATCACATACTTTGAATATTGTGATGTACAAACACATGAAAGTGTAATGCACAAACATGTGGAATGTGATGCACAAAACACATCAAATATGATGCACATATACGTATAACGCAACTGCATACAAATAGATAACTCTTTGATGCACAATTACATGAAATGTGGTGCACATAATAACATATTTTGATACACAAAATGTACATTAGAATTTCATGCACACTTTATATTACAATAAAAGCACATACTTAGAATATTGTGATAAACAAATACATGAAAATAGAATGCACAATCATGTGGAATGTATTTATACCTAGAGTATTACACGCAAGTGACCTCAGAATTTAGTATCAAAAGTCACCCAAGGCTTAACATCAGAAAAATTTCTAAAATGAACTTAAATTATTCAAAGACAATAGAAGACTTTTAGACCATTAAAAACAATAACGCATATAAATCTAATGAAATCAGTAAAAGACTTATAACTCATAAAGGATAGCAGAAAAAAATTATACTTTGTAATAAAGTACTTTTTGACATATATCGTCAAACCGTGAAAATAGTATCATCACGACCATCTCACATCTCTCTGAGTGCTCTTGTTTTAATGCTATCAACAAAGAAATACCTGATACAATAAGTAGCCAGCCTCATCGGGATCAGCGAGTTGACTCCAAATAATAGCACTTAAACAAATAACAATTGTAGTTCATAATATCAAGCCACAAATTACATTACTTCTTCTTAATGTAAATCGAGATATATATATTTTATCAATGGTGATAATTTAACTATTTACATTTGTAGTTCAGGTAAATATTAAGTCGCTTGTATTTAGAGGATGGTATGTAGTCATGGTCGCACATTACACATTTACATTAATCACAAAGCTTAAATAAGTAATGTCATAACCAACGACAGGCCCGACCCACATGCGGTGCATGTGGTCACCGGAACAGGGTCCCTAAAATTTGGGCCCAATATATATTTTGGCTCAGTACATGTAATATGTTTACTTTAATTTTTTTTGGAAATAAAAATTTATGCACTCCTTGTCACGTGGGTAAGCAAATTTCTTCATTCTTTTCTACCTTTTTGTCCATCAATCCCATCATCATTTTTTACATAGTTGTACAAAATCTTATTTTCTTTTGTCCAACAGACTATCTTTAGTCTTTCATTTTTTCCTTGTAGGCAGCAATAGTCAATAGCTATAGATAATAGCCTAGTAGGCATGAATTTTCAAAACGGGAATTTTCCCATTTCATTTCATCCCATTTTTCCATTCATTCTATTACTCTTTCTTCTTCTTTCCATCTTTATCAGAAAAAAAAAAAACTGGCCATTACAAATCCAAGGAGGAAGACTGCAAGAGATTAAATGAAGTAGAAGCACATTGTCAATGACGCCATAAAAATGAAAGAATGGTGAGTTTGGTGACTAATATTCTTTACATCCCTCTCTTTTTTATTTTAATTTTAAGATGTACGTTGTTTAGTATTGCAATAGAAAATTGAATAGATTGACGGTTGGGGAAGAATGTTTGTTTTAAGTTGAACAATTGGGAGAAATGGTATTTTTTCTCAAAGGACAAGTCTTTTTTTATTACAAAGGCAGATTATAAAATTAATAATAATTATAAAACATGTATATAAAGCCTATGTTAAGGGACCAATTAATGGGGGAAATGAAATTGTAACTTTTTAGTTTGTTATTTTTCTCGAAGATACTAAGATAGTAAAACAATTGCTAATTTTCAACCCTTGATTCAGTTTTTCAGAAAAAGGATAGTTGGAAATAAATCCCTATGGAGAAGTGATCACTCATCACTCATCAATTATTTAGGTTGTTTTCTTCCATCTCAATTATATTACATTAGTTTCGTTCATTATTGTTCTTGTCTTTGTGTTTAGCTATGTCTTCTAGAATTAGAAAGCATGATTCCGGATCTAAAAAACGTAAAAAGAAAATAAAAGTTGAAGAGTTAATTCAATCTCAAAGAGGAGCTCTCGACAAATTTATTAGAAAATAATCACAAACTTCTCTTGAAAACCAAAATATTGATGCTAATGTTATTGATTTTGATGTTGAAAATGAAAATGTTGATGATATTCATGTGAACGTTGATGCTAATGTTAATGCCTTTGATGATCCTCATGTTAATGTTGATGTTATTGTTGATGGTCTTGAAAATCAAGATGTTGATGCTAATGTTAATGATCTTGAAAATGATAATGTTGATGCTAATGTCGATGGTCTTGAAAACGAATATGTTAATGCTAATGGTGTTGATGATAATTTTCTTAGAATTGATATATTCGATCCAAGAAATTGGGGTGCTCTTGATTCCAAAATTATTGATGTTCTAGTTATAAAGGCTCCTAAAAGAGATTTATCTTTTCATAAAGGTCCTAAAGATAAGTATTCTAAACGGTTTTCTTCAACATATTATACTAGGATTTTATCAAATGGTGAGAAGTGTGATAGAGATTGGCTTGTGTATTCAAAAGAGATTGATAAAGTATTTTATTTTTGTTGTAAGATATTTAAGACCGGGTGTTTAAAAATTCAACTAGCAAATGATGGATTTGGAGATTGGCCACGTCTTAGATCTAGACTTAAGGAGCATGAAACAAGCTTAGATCATGTCAAGAATATGATTACTTGGTATGATTTGCGTCTAAGATTTCAAGAGAATCAAACTATTGATAAAGTGGTTCAAAAGGAACTAGAGAAAGAAAAAGATCATTGAAAGAAGGTATTGGTAAGAATAATTTCAATTGTGAAATTTCTTGGAAAACATAATCTAGCATTTCTTGGTAGTAATGAAAGATTGTATCAAAATAGTAATGGAAACTTCTTAGGCTTGATTGAAATGTTAGCCGAGTTTGATCCAATTATTCAAGAGCATGTTCAACGTATTACAAATGAGGAGATTCATGTTCATTATCTAGGCCATAATATTCAAAATGAGCTAATACTTTTGCTTGCTTTGACAATTAAAGGTGAAATAATTAAGAAAGTAGAACAAGCAAAGTACTTTGCGGTCATTCTTGATTGTACTCCCGATGCAAGTCATCAAGAACAAATGTCTTCTTTTTTTTTTGATACAGAAAAATTTCAAGAATCCAGAACAACCAAACCTGGAAACTCGAGAGACCGAAAAATCGGCGTCGGAACACCCGACAAGAGCAAGCAACCATAAGCAAAGTAACAAAAAAAAAACAGACACAATAAAAGTTTCAGGAAAGCAAACACAACCGAGCAAGGAAACCAAATAAGCTTAATCGTCGAGAGAGGCTTCAAGAACAAATGTCTTTGATACTAAGATATGTGAATGTTTCTTCAAATTCTATTATTGAGGAATCCTTTTTAGGATTTTTGGGTGTAAATGAAATAACGGGGCAAGGCTTGTTCAACGTTTTACAAAATGAAGTAGTGTCTCTTGGTCTTAATATAGATAATGTGCGTGGACAAGGCTATGATAATGGATCAAGCATGAAAGGAAAGCATCAAGGACTGCAAAAGAAACTTTTAGATAAATCCTAGAGCTTTTTATACCTCTTGTGCTTCTCATAGTCTTAATTTGGCACTATGTGATATGACTAATACATGTATTAAAGCTAGAGATCTTTTTTGGAGTCATACAATGCATATATACGACATTTGCTAATTCTACTAAAAGATGGCAAATTTTAAAAGATAATGTGAAAGAGTTAACGATTAAATCATTGTCATACTCGTTGGGAGAGTCGTGTCGAAAGTATTAAGGTTATAAGGTTTTAAACCTTAGATATACAAGAAGCTTTACTTCAACTAGTGGAGATCGATAATGATTCAAAAATAAGAAGTGAAGCTAAATCCTTAGCACAAAATGAGCTTGGTAATTTTGAATTTTTGGTGGCAACGGTGATTTGGTATGATATTTTATGTGCTATTAATTTGGTTAGCAAACAATTGCAATCAAAAGATATGCTTATTGATGTTGCCATTGAAAAGGTCAAGGGGTTGATAGCTTTTTTAAAGAGATATAGAGAAATAGGTTTCTTAAACGGGGATATTAAACACACCCATAATTTTTTATTATTTACACCCACGCATGCGAAAATGCGTATACTTTTGTATATGCATTCGAAAACCATATGCATATGTATGCGGAATGCGCATACATACGCATATGTATGTGGAGTGTGGATACATATGCGTATGTATCCGCATTGCGCATACATATGCGTATGTATCCGCATTGCGCATACATATGCGTATGTATCCGCATTGCGCATACATATGCGTATGTATCCGCACTGCGTATACATATGCGTATGTATGCGCATTCCGCATGCGCACACGTTCAAAATTAAACGTTAACAGCAAGATTTTGTTTGAACGGAAAATTTTGGTTATGACGCCTTGAACGAGATATTTTAGTGTTTGGCCCTATATTTTAATTTATAAATAATTTTAACATAATTTACGCACATATATTATAAATAATATAAATTACAAATAAAAAATAATATAACTAAATAGGTAAAAAAAGATATAAATAACTTTGAAATAACAATTTAGCATGTACTCATGAGCACACTAGAAAAACCGTAGAATTGTAACACCCTCAAATCTTAACCCATTTGGAAATGTATTACTATCAGTGACCTCGGGTTCACACTGAAGCCACCCTAGGCTTTTCCATAACACACAATTCATAACACGATAATCAAGGTGTAACACACCAAAATGTTTAATAAAACATAAGTCTGGGGATTACATCTCAATCCCTTGTAGGACAAACAAAGAGTAGTAAAAGAAAACGAAATACAGTGTAATCAGAGTAAACATAGTTTAGCGGAAGTCTTTTAAAATAAATACAAGTCTTGATCACTGCGATCATTGCCAAGGATCTCAACCTGAATAAACTTATCAAAAACACCATTTATGTCCATAGTCGATCTAGCCTTCACGAGGTGGCAACTTATCTGATGTGCCGAATCGAACATATAACACCAGCCAACCATGCAGAGAACAATTTGGGTTGGTTAGTCTAATGAAAGACTATGCAAGGGTACAAGCAGAGTGGTTCGAAGTAGTCGTATTAGGTTTAGGCTCATCGCTTCTCGAATAATAGCCGATAACGATAGTCAACCTTCATACTTCTACTGAATATATATATATCAAAAGACATGATCAAAAGAAGACTCCAACGGAAGTGAGCCTTATAGGAATTATCCAAGAGAAGACTCCAAGAACTTGAGTCTTATTAGAAACATGACAAATGTCTGGAACATAAACATCTCATACAAGCGTTCAAAAATGACAAGATGTTTCGGTTCACGACCAACCTCACCGCAATAATGCGAATCCAGATTGGAAAGAGAATGTACTCTGATCAAGTCAAGACGAGCTTTCCAAGCTGTACTATTACCTAGCTGCACTACTCTCCACAGGTGTATTAATCATATGCGACTCGACGCTTATCTTATTTAATTCCAAAACGCACAATCACGTTATAAGCTTTTATAATTATCTCGTCCGAGACAAGAGATCTTTTGGGAGCAACTCCCGAGATTTGTGACATTGGCTAAGTGCACCACCTCTACACTAAACGTATAGAGGCTGGTCATGACCAACAGAATGATGTTAGGGGTTTTGCCGCTCTACACACCATTTAATATATTATAAAGAAACGACTGGACGTCAAAGAGTCCAACGTTCCTAACTACTCGTGCTAACTAAATAGTTCAACACAGTAATAATCATATCAAAGCTCTCAAGGCCATCATCATAGATATATCTCAACCTATCAATATATATATAATAGCGTTGATTCTAACAGAATATACAACCTATTATAATGTCATCTTTTAATCTTCCAAAACAATTTATCAAAACTGATCTCAGACAGAAACAATATTCATTCCAAATTAATTAACAATTAAACAATTGATAATCAATGTAAATATGGAATGATGAGCAAGAGCGAACCGCCACTTGCCTTAGATTTGAAGAAAGCTTAACGAGCTTAAAGATAACAGTTTCCGGGTCTGAACTGGGACAAATCTTGGATATTAAATCCTTCTGAAACGACCCATAACAAGACCCTAAGTTAGATTCAATATCTACATATATGAATCTAAAAGAATAAGGAAAGAATCAAATGAATCAAGCCTTGATCAAGACCACAACATCCGAGAGACACAACACGAACCCAGCTCACCACGGGTGCGGTCGGCCCTCACCGCGGGGTGCGGTCAAGAGACAGAGGCGGGGCTTCGACATCTTTTTCGGGAAGAAAACTCACCCAAATCAATTCGTTTCGACTTTGATTCGTTCTTGGTTGATTTCCCAACACCTTAGGCCTTTGAATACCACTTAGGAGTACCTTTTCCAACACTCAGAGGGATTCGAACGTTTCCAAACGAAGCTCAAGAGCTTAGTCTTTAATGGAGGTTTTCTGAGGAAAGAGATGAAGTGCTCTGTTCTTGAGCTCGGTTTTGATCCGATTCTCCTCCTTTTATAAGTCAAACAAGGTGCTTACCCACAGATGACACCAAGGAGGAGGTGGCCCGAACAAAACAACAGGCTACAAGGCCAGCTTAGGCGAGCTACGGCCTGCAACTCCGACGCTGATGACGACCGCGGGGTGCGGCAGGGTGCGGTGGCCAACTTGTTACCGCCTCTGGCAATGGCCTTCTCCGCGGGTGCGGCAGGGTGCGGCCAGGGTGCGGTCAAGGCCAAATTTACCCATTTTCGCCCGTTTTGTCTTTTCTTACCGAATGGTTAAATTTTCTTAACCTCGGGTTAAATATATTCGTACACGAATGATCTTTCAACCCAAAAATACCTTAACTGTATTTTATATTACTCAGAAAAATATTACAGAGATCAAACATTTCACAGAATGTTCATACTTCCCTGCATTTAATCTGACTTGTAATATGGACATAAGAAAATTCAAAATCACCCTTACAAAATGTGGGATATTACATTACCTTCCCCTTAAAAGATGTTTCGACCCTGAAACTTAGATCGTAAACATATCGGGAAAGCGTATATGCATATCTTCCTCAATCTCCCAGGTAACCTCCTCGATTCCTGACTTGGACCACAGAATCCGTACCAACGGTACCACTTTGTTGCGCAAATGCTTCTCACGGCACTCGAGAATACGCACATGTATCTCTTCATAGGTACCATTTGCTTGAATCTCGATGTCTTCATAAATCAGCACATGAGACTCATTTGGTACGTACTTCCTCAGCAGAGATACGTGGAATACATTATGCACTGGATGTGCCGATGGCGGCAATGCCAAGCGGTACGCTAGTGATCCCACTCTATCCAAGATTTCAAATGGTCCCACGTAGCGAGGGTTAAGCTTCCCACGCTTACCAAATCTGAATACACCTTTGGATGGCGACACTCTGACAAATACCTTGTCACCAACCTCAAACTCGACATTTCTACGCTTTGGATCGACGTAAGACTTCTGTCGACTTTGTGCTGTCAACATTCTTTGTCTGATTAAAGCAATATATGAGGCAGTTCTCTCGACCAACTCTGGTCCGAGCAGAATCTTGTCGGCATTCTCATCCCAACAAATCGGCGATCTGCACTTCCGACCGTACAAGGCTTCAAATGGAGCCATCTTGATAGTAGCATGCCAGCTATTGTTGTATGTGAACTCGATTAGACTCAGGCTGTCCTCCCAGCTAGTCGGACGATCGAGTACACATGCTCTCAACATATCCTCCAAGGTCTGGATAGTCCTCTCAGACTGTCCGTCCGTCTGAGGATGGAATGCAGTGCTGAATCTTAGCTCGGTTCCCATGGCCTTGTGGAGTTCCTTCCAGAATCTCGACGTAAAACGGCCATCACGATCCGATACAATGGTCTTAGGAAAAGCATGTAAACGGACAACCTCGTGTAAAAACACTTTTGTTAGCTTTTGGACTCCTCACGTTGACTTGATAGCCACGAAATGAGCACTCTTCGTGAGCCTGTCAACGATCACCCAAATAGCATCTTTCTGAGTTCGAGTCTGGGGTAATCCTGTGATAAAGTCCATTGCGATATCTTCCCATTTCCATTCTGCAACTGGAAGAGGTAGCAATTCACCACCTGGTCTGCGGTGTTCTATCTTGACTCTCTGACAAGTCAAGCATTTCGCCACAAATTCTGCTACATCCCATTTCATGTTGGGCCACCAGAAATTTTTTCGGAGGTCCTTGTATATTTTACTAGAACCTGGATGTATAGAATAGGCTGACGAATGGGCTTCCCTCATTACCAACTGGCGAAGACCATCAACGTCAGGCACACAAACTCGATTCTGAAACCAGAGTGATCCGTCTTCCTGAATCACAAAACCGGGAGCTTTCCCGTTCAACACTTCACTGCTTAACTTCACCAAAACTATATCATCAACTTGCTTTTCTCGAATCTGATCGAGTAGCGTAGCCTGAATTTCCAACATACTCAGGTATTCTCTACGCTGATCATACAAGACTTCGGCTTCGCACACCATTTGGTTCAGTTTGGCTTGAACAGTGAGGAAAGCTACTACTGTCTCATGCGGTGTCTTCCGGCTCAATGCATCAGCTACTACATTAGCCTTGCCCGAATGATACAACAATTCAAGATCGTAGTCCTTGAGTAGTTCTAGCCAACGACGTTGTCTCATGTTCAACTCCTTCTGAGTGAATACATACTTGAGACTCTTGTGGTCGGTGAAGACTTGACATTTCACACCATAGAGATAATGCCTCCAGATCTTCGACGCAAACACTACCGCCGCTAGTTCCAGATCATGTGTCGGATAGTTTTCCTCATAGGTTTTCAGTTGCCTTGACGCGTAAGCAATAACCTTGCCTTTTTGCATCAACACGCATCCTAAACCATTTTTTGAAGCATCACTATAGACCACATATCCATCGTTTCCTTCTGGTAGTGCTAATACTGGTGCCGAGGTCAATCGTTGTTTCAATTCTTGAAAATTGGCCTCGCACTTGTCATTCCAGACAAACTTCTTGTGGATCTTGTGAAGAAGACCGGTCATAGGTAGAGCGATCTTAGAAAATCCCTCTATGAACCGTCTATAATATCCGACAAGTCTAAGGAAACTGCGCACCTCTTTCACATTCTGAGGCCGCTTCCAGTTGGCTAAAGCTTCAATCTTCTGGGGATCAACCATCACCCCATTTGTATTGATCACATGGCCTAAGAAAGCCACTTCCTTGATCCAAAAATCACACTTAGACAATTTAGCATAAAGCTGGTTCTGTCTAAGGATTGACAAAACAATCCGCAGATATTCCTCATGAGCTTCCTCATTCGGGGAATAAATCAGAATGTCATCGATGAAGACCACCACGAATTTATCCAAGTACTGGTGAAAACATCGATTCATCAAGTCCATGAAGACTGCAAGAGCATTGGTAAGTCCAAATGGCATAACTACGAATTCGTAGTGACCATATCTTGTCCGGAATGCCGTCCTCAGAATATCTTCTTCACGAATTCTGAGCTGATGGTAACCAGATCTCAGATCGATCTTGGAAAAGACTTTAGCTCCTTGAAGTTGATCTAACAGATCATCAATCCTAGGTAAAGGATACTTGTTCTTGATCGTGACTTTATTCAACTCTCGATAGTCGATACAAAGTCGAAACGATCCATCTTTCTTCTTGACAAACAAAATCGGAGCACCCCAAGGCGATGCACTCGGTCTTATATATCCCTTATCAAGAAGATCCTCCAATTGCTTCTTCAATTCTTGCATCTCGGCAGGAGCCATCCGGTACGGTGCCTTCGAGATCGGCGCAGTACCCGATTCAAGATCAATAGAAAATTCCACGACACGATGCGGGGGTAATCCAGGAATCTCTTCCGGAAAAACATCAGGAAATTCACAAATCACAGGAATATCAAGAATTGTTGGTTCATCTTTCATGGGCGAATCCAGATAACAAAGGTACCCGACACAACCCTGTCGAAGTAGCTTAAACGCAGCCATCGCATTGATAAGTCTGCCGTTATCAGCGTCATTCTGACCCTTAAATTTGCACACGCTCTGGTCCCCAGATGACACCGTCACAGTTCTTGCACTAAAGTCGATTACCGCCCCATGACATGTCAGCCAATCCAAACCGAGAATAATGTCGTATAGAGCCATGGCAATACAGATCAAATCTGCCTCGAATTTCTTACCCTGGATGGTAATCGGAAATTCAGACAGACACTTAGTTCCAACTAAATGGTCACCATTTTGAACCAGCCCATTACATGGTTCACAGACGGCCCACTAGTGGCTCCGAGCCCAGGCCCAGCCATTACCAGCGTCCACTGTTGCCATGAGCCACTGTCCATACATCTCAACCCATCCTTGATAGCTCCACCTAATTAACAGGCAGCCATCTCCTAAGAGGTTGTTGGTGAGTCTCGAACACGAGACCTCATCCCATACCAAACAACGAAACACTAACTTGGTATAAACCAAAGGTTCATATATAAGAAGAGTTACAACAAAAGGTCCACAACCTCGTTGCACACACAACTTAACTTACTAACACCCAAATCAACAACATACCAACAGAAGGTATAAAGTACTTTAAGCAATTGGAGCATCAGGTCCATCCGCCTCACGCATCTCGTAAAGGCGTTGACCTCCAATCGTTCCTCTAGTACTTGGGGCCTTGGCCTGACTGGTTGAGTCGGGACCACAACTGGTGTACCCATTGACTCCCACGGCCTTGCCCTCCAACGAGCACGCTCAACTGTCTCATCCACCTGGCGATGCGCTTCAGCACTAATCGCCTTCCAAGTGGCAGGAGACAATGGCGAGTATTCCCGCTCAGGTGACAACACCAGACTCGGATAGATAAACTCCACTACCGGGTCCTCGCTGCCCACCAATAAGCGCTCCAAGTCATCAGACTTGTGGCCCTGCCCCTCGAGGTCTTCCTCGGGGTCCTTCTTCTCAGGATCTTCCTCAAGATCCTCCTCTAGATCTTCCTCCAGATCTTCCTCAGGATCCTCTTCCTTAGGGTCCTCTTCGGAAATCATTTCGATCATGAAGTCATCGTTATAGTACTCTCTAGCGTACTTTGACAACTTTTCTTCATCCTCAGTGTCCTCCCCTGGCTCCTTTGTAGGCTCTACCATAGGAACCACAGCCTCGTCGGACACTAGCACTACTGACTCAGGGAGTACGGTCTTCACCTCCTCGGGTGGATTACTAGGTTTATCGACCTCAAAACACGACGAGGGAACCGGGAACTCAAGCCTATCTAGAGATGGCGGAGCCATCTCGGCTTCTTCCGAGTTCCTCTGAAGAGAAACGAAAACACTTAGAATCTACGAGTGACGAACAGAGAATTAGTCTTTCTAAATATGAAAGTTTGTTTCCATATCAGACTAAAGAAGAAGGCACGACTATAAACGGTGATTAACAATTTCTTTTTGAAAATTCAGAGCCCTTGAAAACATTTTCAAAAACGAGTAAATGGTTCATGAAATCCCAAATTCGCTTTAAAACTTTTGGCTCTGATACCAAGTCTATAACACCCCCAAATCTTAACCCATTTGGAAATGTATTACTGCCAGTGACCTCGGGTTCACACCGAAGCCACCCCAGGCTTTTCCATAACACACAATTCATAACACGATAATCAAGGTGCAACACACCAAAATGTTTAATAAAACATAAGTCTGGGGATTACATCCCAATCCCCTGTAGGACAAAACAAAGAGTAGTCAAAGCAAATGAAATACAGTGTAATCAGAGTAAACATAGTTTAGCGGAAGTCTTTTAAAATAAATACAAGTCTTGATCACTGCGATCATTGCCAAGGATCTCAACCTGAATAAACTTATCAAAAACACCATTTACGTCCATAGTCGCTCTAGCCTTCACGAGGTGGCAACTTATCTGATGTGCCGAATCGAACGGATGACACTAGCCAACCATGCAGAGAACAATTTGGGTTGGTTAGTCTAATGAAAGACTATGCAAGGGTACAAGCAGAGTGGTTTGAAATAGTCGTATTAGGTTTAGGCTCATCGCTTCTCGAATAATAGCCGATAACGATAGTCAACCTTCATACTTCTACTGAATATATATATATATATCAAAAGACATGATCAAAAGAAGACTCCAACGGAAGTGAGCCTTATAGGAATTATCCAAGAGAAGACTCCAAGAACTTGAGTCTTATTAGAAACATGACAAATGTCTGGACATAAACATCTCATACAAGCGTTCAAAAACGACAAGATGTTTCGGTTCACGACCAACCTCACCGCAATAATGCGAATCCAGATTGGAAAGAGAACGTACTCTGATCAAGTCAAGATGAGCTTTCCAAGCTGCACTATTACCTAGCTGCACTACTCGTCACAGGTGTATTAATCATATGCGACTCGATGCTTATCTTATTTAATTCCAAAATGCACAATCACGTTATAAGCTTTTATAATTATCTCGTCCGAGACAAGAGATCTTTTGGGAGCAACTCCCGAGATTTGTGACATTGGCTAAGTGCACCACCTCTACACTAAACGTATAGAGGCAGGTCATGACCAACAGAATGATGTTAGGGGTTTTGCCGCCCTATACACCATTTAATATATTATAAAGAAACGACTGGATGTCGAAGAGTCCAACGTTCCTAACTACTCGTGCTAACTAAACAATTCAACACAGTAATAATCATATCAAAGCCCTCAAGGCCATCATCATAGATATATCTCAACCTATCAATATATATATAATAGCGTTGATTCTAACAGAATATACAACCTATTATAATGTCATCTTTTAATCTTCCAAAACAATTTATCAAAACTAATCTCAGACAAAAACAATATTCATTCCAAATTAATTAACAATTAAACAATTGATAATCAATGTAAATATGGAATGATGAGCAAGAGCGAACCACCACTTGCCTTAGATTTGACGAAAGCTTAACGAGCTTAAAGATAACAGTTTCCGGGTCTGAAGTGGGACATATCTTGGATATTAAATCCTTCTGGAACGACCCATAACAAGACCCTAAGTTAGATTCAATATCTACATATATGAATCTAAAAGAATAAGGAAAGAATCAAAGGAATCAAGCCTTGCTCAAGACCACAACATCCGAGAGACACAACACGAACCCAGCTCACCGCGGGTGCGGTCGACCCTCACCGCGGGGTGCGGTCAGGAGACAGAGGCGGGGCTTCGACAACTTTTTCGGGAAGAAAACTCACCCAAATCAATTCGTTTCGACTTTTATTCATTCTTGGTTGATTTCCCAACACCTTAGGCCTTTGAATACCACTTAGGAGTACCTTTTCCAACACTCAGAGGGATTCAAACTTTTCCAAACGAAGCTCAAGAGCTTGGTCTTTAATGGAGGTTTTCTGAGGAAAGAGATGAAGTGCTCTGTTCTTGAGCTCGGTTTTGATCCGATTCTCCTCCTTTTATAAGTCAAACAAGGTGCTTACCCATAGATGACACCAAGGAGGAGGTGGCCCGACCAAAACAACAGGCTACAAGGCCAGCTTAGGCGAGCTACGGCCTGCAACTCCGACGCTGACGACAGAGCTGACGACGACCGCGGGGTGCGGCAGGGTGCGGTGGCGAACTTGTTACCGCCTCTGGCATTGGCCTTCGCCGCGGGTGCGGCCAAGGTGCGGTCAAGGCCAAATTTACCCCTTTTCGCCCGTTTTGTCTTTTCTTACCGAATGGTTAAATTTTCTTAACCCCGTGTTAAATATATTCGTACACGAACGATCTTTCAACCCAAAAATACCTTAACTGTATTTTATATTACTCAGAAAAATATTACAGAGATCAAACATTTCACAGAATGTTCGTACTTCCCTGTATTTAATCTGACTTGTAATATGGGCATAAGAAAATTCAAAATCACCCTTACAAAATGTGGGATATTACAAGAATATATAACTAACTATCAAGTTAACCATATTATATATAGAAGTAACTAATTTACCATAAATATATTATATAATAATAAACATAGTAAACTTAACTCGTTCGAATTAAAAAAATATAAAATATTCATAATTAGGATCGTTAATGTTAATTTAGCAAGAATAATTTGTGCATGTGCAGTGCGCATACACGCACATATGTATGCGCACTGCGCATACACACGCATGTGTATTTCTAGTGGATATACATAAGTATACGTGTTCCGCATGTGTAGATCAATATATATGCTTTCGCGTTCCGCATATATATAGTGAGTGTAAATAATAAAAAGTTATGGGTGTGTTTAACAATACCCTTCTTAAAAGCCATGGAAACATCAAAAGAAATTGCCTTTGAAATGAATATTGGTCTGCTTTTTCCTCAAAAGCGTGAAATTCGAAGGAAAAGACATTTTGATGCGAATTCAAGAGATATATCTTCAAATGTTTCACAATCCACAGAAGAGTTATTCAGATTTGGTTATTTCTTGTACATTGTTAATCAATCAATTGTTTCACTAACTAGAAGGTTTGAACAATATCAAGATTATGAAAATAATTGTGGTTTTTTGTTTACTTCTAACAAGTTGAGGTCACTTGTTGATGTGTGTTTGAAGTCTTTTTATAATCGTATTGAATCTACACTTAAGAAAGATGAACAATCCGATGTTAATGGAAATGAATTATATGTAAAGCTAAAGTTACTTTAAGATTTTTTGCCTAATGAAAAGATGGGACCTATTGATATTTTAAAGTTCTTGAAAGATTTTGATTGCTTCCCTAATGCTATTATTGCTTATAGAATTTTGTTGACTATTCTCGTGACGCTTGCAGAAATAAGTTTTTTGAAGTTGAAGTTATTGAAGTCCTATTTATGCTCCACAAGAAAGACTGAATGAATTAGCTTTGATATCAATTGAAAATGATATTTTGGAGAAAGTTGCTTACGAAGAGCTTATCGAAGATTTTGCTTTAAAGAGTGTTAGAAGGATGAAACTCTTCACTTGAATTATTTGTACTAAATTTAAAAAAAAAAAATTGTAAGAGTTAAGTTAATTATGAAATATACTTTTGAATCTATTTTATATTATAACTTTTTTAATAAAAAGGCCTCAATCTTAATAATTGTACCGGGCCTCTAAAAACTTCGAGACGACCCTAACCAACGACCAAACAAAATATAACAACAATCATACAATCTTGAACAATAATATGCAAAATATATTATTATACAATTAACCATATTAACAATAATATAATGTATAATCACATTAGATATCAATACAAGTATCACTTCATAAGAAACACAAGTGTCAATAAATACAAGAATCATTTAAATGCATGCACTTTCTGACATGAGGCTCGCTTAGTTGCAACCTTTTAACACACCAACACATTGAAACGAGGTTTGCTTAATTGCAATCTTAACCACACACGTGCATACATAAAGTTGGCTTAATTGCAACCTTAACCACACAGACTATGGATATTGTCCAACTCTGATCTCATATTAGAATGTCCACATCTATACAAACGTCACAACCTCAAGCCTGCAGCATGGCCGCACATACCCCATCACATACCTACTCTAAGGTATGCACCCAATACTGCACTCCCATATCCAGGATCGTCTTCACCCATAATTCGAAGGGTGGTGCATCCTCGTCGTAATTACATGCAAACCCTCAAATAGAGGTTTGCCCACAATTTACTCTTATGCTCACTCACATGAATAACCGAATGGATATTCACAATGCATATAAATATTGAAAAGCATATACACACATTCACTCACATACATAAAAATATTGCAAACACAATAAAATAATCAAATTTCGAATCATCATATATTATATGGTCACATATGCAATGATTATCATAACAATTCATTAAACTCTTCAAGCATAAATCAGACAAGCAAACAAGTGACTCAACTAAACAAGTGATCCGAACTTACGATCTTCAAATCCCAAATGTATCCAATAAAGTTGAAAATCCTCTAATCAAACCCTCTAATATGCAAGTCATATCATAACACATGTATAGGTTTTCAAAATCAATTTGTGAAACTAGACATATTTCCGTACATTCAAAAACGTGTTTAAAGCCCAACCCAAAATTACTTCTTAAACTATATATAAAATTATGAGGGTAAACATGAATTAGTCATTATCATTCTTCTATTTGAACGAATCCTAGAACTGTTTCCAATAATTTGTTAAAAATCGACAAATTCAAGGTCGCAGATTCTGCGCTCTCATTTTATAAAAATCATACAAAACTCCATTATAACACCAATTTTAATCGATTCCATCTCCTACATTATAATAACTTCTTAAATTTCACATATACCAAAAGGTTCAGTATGGAACATTACGTGAAATTCCTAGTCCTTAAAACTAGAAGATGTATCAGATTTATAGATTCATAAACTTCCCAACTCAATTTTAATTCTCAAAACATAACATAATGCTCATCAAAATTTATGAAATTTATACTTGTGAAAACTAACCTACCAAATCAGCCTAACAATCCAAGAATCAATCAATTCCGATCTCTCTATGTAATTTTAGTTAAGTTCTCAAGTCAACAGTACAATCCCAAATGAATAATACAACACCTCGGTCTATAATTTTTATCTATCTCAAATGAACTCTGATTAACACCAAATTTTTACATCATTCTATAAACATAGTCTGTAACCTAGAATAAAAATTTCACAGTTTTACGTTCACATTAACTTACCCTAATCCACAAACTACGAACTGATTTTGAAACCCAGATTTTCTCTAACAACGACAGATCAGTCACGAATTTTTATCTAACTCAACAGAAATCCAATTACCACCAAATTTTATAGGAATTATCTTAACTATATAATCTAACACAAAGAAAAATTTCACAATTTTCTAAGTCTCGGAACGACGGAACCTACTCAGATCATTCCATGAAATTTGCTGCGTTAATTCCTCCTATTTACACCCTACTCACAACTTCGATCATCCATTACATACCCTAAATCAATCATAAAATCTTTATAAACACTAAGAATAATAATTAAATGAGAGAGAGGATTTATACCATGATCGAATCCTCAAGAACGAGATGAAATCGAAGCGGGAAAAGTGTTTAAGGACTCGGTGATGATTGATATATCTCGGCGGTGGTCAAAATTCGATGAATATATTAGATGATTTGAAATTGATCTTGTTCAAATAAGGTCGTGGGAGGAAGAGCGGTTGTTTGAGAAAGAACTAAGAAGATAAGAGGAAAGGGTTTCACCTAGAGTGGGTTAATTAATTACCCATATTAATTAATAGAAACCTCTAGTTTTGACCAACCCACATTAGTTTTACACAAACACTTCATTAGCTTACACGGCCCACAAGGCCATAAGCCATCCAAATTCTATTTCAAAATTGAAACATTGAGGCCCATTGCCCTATTTTTCCATCAAAATCTGATAAATGTCTCGTAAAATACACCTTGTTGGAAATTGACCCCTCCATCTCTCTTACTTACAAGCTCTCAGTTGGCCACTCCCCATCTCACGACTCCTTCCGCCAATTTCGACTTCTCCGGAAAGCTAAAGAACCTCCGTTCCCCTTTCCGTCCTCCGATTCCGATCTACTCGTCGTCTCCGTCGACGCCTCCGATCCACACTCTTTCGCCGCCGGCGCTGGTTTGTCGTTGCGGTTATGTGGAGATGACGGCCCCGACGACCTCCAAATCTGTCACTTCCTTGCTTTTTCTTCGTCAGATGACGACCTCTTTTACCTCCTTCTTCTCTCCCTTCCAGATCAGGGGGTGATTCCAATCCCCAACGACTTCCTCTCCTTGCACACCAGTTGTTCGACAAAATGCTACCATATCACCAAATGAAGCTATGGATACGAAAGCTTCTGAAGATGACCTATGTCGTGCCTTTGATCTATGGTGCCATTCTCGCCATCAAGGTTCCTCTCTTTCTCTCTGTTTGTTCTCTCAAATGCTTTTTCATGATTTGTATATGAAGAATTTTAAGCTTAGGTTCTCGTATGAATTTTAGAAATGTTGTTTTCTGATTCATTTTGGACCTTGCGTTTCCAGCTAGATTCCTGATTTTTTTCGTGGCTCATGTTCATGCGTTGTTGATGGAGGATGCCTTCACTCTAACAAAGGTCGTGAATGGATTTATACTAAAGACTTGACATTGTTAGGTCTTAATCTTGCCAAGGTTATCATAATTGATAACTCACCTAAGGTATTTTCCTCTCTTTTGATTCTTCCACATATGACCGTATTCACTGTCACGAAGATGGCATAGGCATAAATCAGATTACGTATGATGTAACTTCATTGCTAACATGTAGGTATCTTTCATGGTCATTTTGATGTAAATTTAGCACTTGAGAACTTAACACAAAAGAGCTTCCTGAAGTAAGATATTTGCTTAGGAGTCTTTTTGTGCTTAGTGCCATTTCCTTCTACTTGATTGTCATTGTAAAAACGCACTCCTGCAAATAAAAAAAAATCAGATAAGGCAACATAGCAAGTGGTATGGCAGACAAGGATCTTCGTCAAAAATTGTCCTAAGAAGAACGAATAAAGCACTTTATACATTAATTAAGAAAGAGAAACTTAATGCGTTTATCCCTTGCCGAAAATGCAAAACCAATCAGTAGCAAGGGTGTTTCTAGCAGTGAAAAAAAGTTGGCTCATATCCTGTAACATCTAGAAGTTTAGGCATCTAGGTGCTTGTGAAACATGAGAAAATTTGGAAAAAAACAGTTGACAAACGATGTCATTCAAGAGGAACTGCATTTTGACCTATTTGGTATGGAACTATGGATGTAGTCTGTAGAGTTGAAGTTGTAAGGATAGGGGTGATGAGGTCCTGAAAGGATATCAAGCAAAATGAGTGTCTACTGTCTAGGGTTATGCAAAAATGGAAAAGAAAACATATACCAGTTCTTTTTACAATTACAGAACAATAGCACATTATGGCCTCTAAATACTTTGCTTTATTTCTCCATGAATTTCAAACCATAACACATTTTCATCTTGGGCACCTCTTGCTGGTTGTAATTCCCTTATTTCTCCAAATTTATTTTGGCCTTACGGTTCTAATACACTATTGTGTTTTTGTTCAGGATAGAAAAGAAAAATCAGTGGTTCCTAGCATGCAACTTAATGTTATCCGCTTGCTGGCTGACTTGAATGTCTCTCTTAAGAAGCCTGAAAGGGTTTACATTTGGGTCTCCACACATTGTAGTATTAAGTACTAAAAGGTCACTGTGACTCCAAAACTACTTTGCAAGGCTTAAGCTCATACTTTCAATTTTAGTTTGGTGCAAGTTAAAATTGATGGTGATTTATGAAGCTCATTCTTGTTCTGTGTTATGTTCCTGCTCCCGAGTGTTTAATTTGGTAATGCATAGATTAATATGCGCATTAATATGAGGTTAATTTCATTTTGTCACTTGTTTTGTTATGCCTTTTTTTGTGACAGAAGAAAAGTAGCTTAAACGGAAGGAAGAGATTGAATGGTAGAGCATCTAGAGCCCGAAAAGGAAGAAAGTATTAGGCGCACAGTATACGTCTCTGACATTAACCAACATGTAAGACTCTTAAGGAAAGCAATAATCATTCCTTCTATCGAATGAAATCAGATGCTTGTAAAACATTGCTAACAAAACCATTTTCATCTTTTCAAATTAGGTCACTGAAGAATGAGTCGCTGCTTTGTTTAGTAGTTGTGAACGCGTCACCGACTAGCCTCGGTGATGCTTCGAACGCGCCACCGACTAGCCTCGGTGACGCTTCGAACGCGCCACCGAACTAGCCTCGGTGACGCTTCGAACGGGCCACCGAACTAGCCTCGGTGACGCTTCGAACGCCCCACCGACTAGCCTCGGTAACGCTTCGAATGCGCTACCGAAATAGCCTCGGTGACGCTTCAAACGCGCAACCGACTAGCTTCGGTGACGCTTCGAACGCGCCACCGAACTAGCCTCGGTGACGCTTCGAACTTGCCACCGACTAGCTGATAGGGGTTGTCGTGACACCTAAACAAAATAATCCTTAAAACCCAACTAAGTAGAATAGACAAGCAATGATCGAATCCCACATGGAGGAGTTATTTTTCTAAGTGCACAATAGTATGTCAAAGTAACAAAGGGGGTTTGTTGGTTTGATTGCAATTAAACTAAGTAAAGTAAAGCAAAGGTTCTAATCAATTGGAAAAAAATATTTAGTCAGACAAATATTCACCATTCTTTTGATTGATTGATCCTAGATTATTTCTATTCCTTCTTATGAATATTCCTATCCCTATTCTGAAATAGTTACCAGTCCAACTAGTCTTTATAACCCTAACTATCGAACGCACAAGAAACTATAAAGATTTAGAACAATAGCAGTAAGAAATATATAAATTAACCAGGATACATGCAACATCACAACTCGTAGCATTTAATACATAATCAATTCTCTTCACAATAAACTAGTCTAACTAGTCCTAGACTATCATATTTGTTATACAAAGGGATTTCAACTCGAAATATCCAAACCTTAGCAATAGACAATTACTAAAATCAACTAGGTGATCAATCCAGTCAAATCAGCAAGAATCAATAGGAATAAACACAAAGAGAACAGATATAATCAAAGGAAATGAAATAGAGTTATAATCTCACAATTATATATCAAATGAAGGCTTCAATCGTCGGACTAAGCAAAGGTTGTTTAGTTCTTCATAGTCTTGAAACACAAAAACTCTAAGGGAAAAACAATGCTGAATCGTAGTCTGAAATCTAAGATGATGAAAGTGGCTGCTAGGAATTAGGTTAAATAACCCTAGTAAACCTAAAACTAAAGATAACAATTGAAATCTAAAAGGAAATAAAATAACTTAACGAAATAAAAGAAAAGGAAAATAAAATAAAACAATCTTCGGACGAAAATATCGCGCGCGTCTGATGACTCGTTTTCACGACCGCGGAGGATCTTCCGCGACTGCGGAAAATTCTCTGTAAAAACTCTAAGGGAAAAACAATGCTGAATCGTAGTCTGAAATCTAAGATGATGAAAGTGGCTGCTAGGAATTAGGTTAAATAACCCTAGTAAACCTAAAACTAAAGATAACAATTGAAATCTAAAAGGAAATAAAATAACTTAACGAAATAAAAGAAAAGGAAAATAAAATAAAACAATCTTCGGACGAAAATCTCGCGCGCGTCTGATGACTCGTTTTCACGACCGCGGAGGATCTTCCGCGACTGCGGAAAATTCTCTGTAAAGCTCCTCGCGTCTTCTGTCTCGTAATGTTCCGCGACACTGGCATCCGCGACCGCGGAAAACTCGCTGTAGCTCTTCTCTGCTTCTTTCTTCGTCTTCTCTCGTGGCTTGTCTCCATCTTCAATATATATCTTCATTTAAGCTCTTCTACGCCACCAATGTCCTACTTTTTCTCTTCAACTCCATACTCCACAATTGTGTTCTAAACTCATCCAAATGGTACCTAAAATTCCGATAACAACTCCTAGTTAAACCCTATAAAGTAGCGCTGATCACTAGCCTCGGTGACACATTGAACGCGCCACCGACTAGCCCGGTGATGCTTTGAACATGCATCCAACAAAGTGTCACCAACTAGTCCCGATGACACTTTGAAAGTGTCACCAACTAGTCTCGATGACACTTTAAAAGTGTTACCACTTACTAGCCTCAATGACTCTGAAAGCGTCATTAATTACTACTCTTGATGACCCTTTGAAAGCGCCACTAATTACTAGTCTTGATGACACTTTGAACGTGCATTAACTAGTGAAGATGACACTTCGTAAATGCCAGCAACTAGTGGTGGTGACATTTCAACGAGAATTGTCATCAAAACGAGATTGTCATCAACTAGTTGTGATGCCAATTTGTGACATTAACTAGTTGCGATGATAGTATGTGTCATCAATTAGTTAAAATATAGTTTGTATTTGATGACAGTATGTGTTTTGATGACAATATGTGTCATCAACTAGTTGCAATACAGTTTGTGTTTTGATGACAATTTGTGTTTTGATGACAGTAACTGTCGTCAAGATGGTGACAATAACTGTCATCAAAATGGTGATGTCATCGGTCAACGCCGGTCAACGGTCGTTAACCGCCGCTCAACGGTCGTTAACCGTCGCTCAACGCCGGTCAACGATCGTTAACCGCCGCTCAACGGTCGTTAACCGTCGCTCAACGCCGGTCAACGATCGTTAACCGCCAATCAACGACCAAATGTGTTAGTTTGCTTGACTTATGGTGATGTCATCATTATGTAATGATGACATCATCATGGGTCATAAGTTTAGATGAAGTTTATTGGGGGTATTTGTCTAATTTTAATATACTTAAAGGGTCATTTAACCTAAGCAAGGTTCAAAATTTTCCACGTATTGCACTTTACCCTAATATTTTCAAGAGTCACAAATTCTGTTTTTTTTTTCTATAATTAAAAATCAAGTAGCCCATTCCTAATCTACTATATAACTACTAAACACAAAAATCGATTGAGCCACGTGGCACTCCAACAATGCACCAATTTTTTTTTGCCAGATGACGCTATATTATTAATATGGACACGTGGCACTCAATCCGTTATTTTCGGTTTTATGTCTTTTTTCCTTAATTCGAATATCTGCCAGTATATTTGGATAATAATTGATTCCTTTACTCATAAATATATTGAGTATCATATGCAGTTTTCCTAAACGTGAATATTTGTACGAATTTCCTATGCCAAAAGATTATGGTAGTCAGAAAATAAAGTTGCAGATTTGTATCTATCCCTAATATGCAGTTTTGAATAGACATATTTGATTGGAAAACCGATCAAAAAAACATTTACAAATTGTTGAAATACCACACAAACATTCTAAAACCAATTAAATAAACGCAAACTGTTCTGCTATGACAACTAAGAAAAAAATGCAACCTGTTGTGCTTACAAATAGCAAAGAAACATTCTAAAAACAATTAAATAAACGCAAAATAAATAGTTGCTGTTGCAAAATTGGCTAACAAATAACAAAAATAATGCATTGACAACACATAGATTAAAATAAATGCCTCAAAGCTAAAAGAAATGATATAAAACATACATAAAAATAGCAGGCAATGTAATATATGCAGAATCAAAGGAAATATTCTGCAATCGCGAAATTTTTTGCAATAAAAAACCTGCAGAATCAAATAAAATGAAATATTCTGCAATCACGATTTTATCCACTTTCATCATCTGCAATATCTGCAATCACGTTTTTTCTAATCTACAATCCATAAAGGCAATGTAATATCTGCAGAATGAAATGAAATATTCAGTATTATATGGCAGTATAAATTCAATGTAATATATGCATAATTAACTCAAATATTAAGCATGATATGGCAGTATTAAGGCAATGTAATATCCGCATAATCAAATCAAATCAATATTATTACAATTGCCTTATATTTAGCATGATCATGCAGCATGAGTATAAAACTAGAGCGCCTCCCACAATTACAGTACAAAAAACTAGTCTTTCACAAGAGTAATATCAAAGCAGTTTTCGACATTTAGCAGGTACGTTCACAAGGAATTCATTAAATTGAACTGTAAAATATATAAATAATTATTCTTGATTTTATAATTTTGTTTGTTTTTAGTTCAACATTGATTTAAACATAAGGCAACCGTAAATTTGTATCCTAGTTCGTTTGTTCAATAGTGATTTACAATTTAGTTTGTTCAGTTGTGATTTAAAATATATCTCAGTTCGTTTGTTCAGTAGTGATATGACTCAATCATCAAATGCATATTCATCATACTATGATTGAAAGGACCTATATTATCAATATAGCAATAACAAAAGTGGTATTGTTGTCTATCATGATTAAAAACGAAAGAAGAGTAGAAAATTCCATTTTCAGGTTTAGTTTTAGGAAGCAAATCAGTGTCTTAACTTAACAAGAGACTAAAAAGGGCATAACGAGAAGAGCTAAGGTATATAAACCTAAATTAAAGACCCAAAATACATTCTCTTCACAAAACAAGTTTGTAGTAAGCTAGGTACATTTCTAAACTTGAATCACTCGTTTTTTTAAAATTTAAATATAAATCTTTTTCACCAACTTCCTCTTGATTCACTATTTCTATCTCTCTCTTGAACAGTAAACGAGACAATGAACTAGCATAATTTCAAATAGACCCTCTTGCAGTAATTTAGTAGTGATTTAAACCGACCACCCTCTTGCTATTACAATTTTTTTTTTCAATTCAGTAGTGATTTAAACAAAATTTCAAATAGATTATAGACATGTATTGATATTACATAATTCATAACTATGTTTCGTATTACATAATTTAACTTTTATTGTTTTTTCTATATTGTTTCGTAGCTATGTCAAAACAAGTACAAGAAATACATGATATTACAGGTAGCCGAGGGAATTATGAGTTAAAGGTTCGAGTAATTAGATTGTTTAAAGTTCCTAAGAAAGAAGATCGTACGCAATTCAGTATAACTGAACTACTATTAATGGATGAAAAGGTATAGTTTTGTTACAAGTATATTATGTGCCTAATATTGTTATACGAACCATATACCTCGGAGGTTATATCTTGAAATGTATGCTTGCAGAAGTGCAAACAATCAGTAAGTAGAATATAAGTTAAGAAGGATAAATTAATAATCTACATTGTAATTTAAAAAGTTTTACCTTGCAGAATATGAAAAGATTGAACTTGACATTCCCAATTTAATGTTCACTGTTATTATCAGGGACACCTCGAGTGCTCACCTGCAATCAGAGAGAGGAAAGTAATTGCAAAGGTTAGTGCCATCTACTATTACATATACTATTGTACGAAAATATTATTTTTTATAGATCTAAGCTGTAGAAATAAGGTACTGTTACATCTACTATTGTTCAGTAAATAGTAGATTAATTTCTATATACTTGGAAAAAGAAAATGAAACATACAATGCAACATATGTTTAAATGTATATGTTTTCCTTCATTTATCTGGAAATCTGTAATTGGAAAATTTTTAAAATCAGTAAATATACTTCCAGTTAAAACATAAATATAGGCTAAATTTATATGTTACAATCACTTACCATTCAGTATGAGAGAAGTTCAATCAAACTAAGAGATGTAACTTGGATTTCTTATCTTGAATCCTGTAATTACAAACTTTTTCAAATCAGTAAACATACTTCCAGTAAAAACATAAAAATAGGCTAAATTTATATGTTACAAGCACTTACCATGCAGTATGAGTGAAGTTGAACTTTACATTCTGGGTATCTGAATTCCAGTTAATAAGCATTTGTAGTCCTTGTTCTTATCAGGTCTTGGTGAAGGGCTCACATGCAATCTGACAGAGGAAAACAATTGCAAATTTAGTGTCGAAACTTGTATTCCAACAGATCTAAGCTCTACAAGAAAGGTACATTTATATCTACTATTGTTCTGAATATTTTTATTTAAAATTTTTAGATATTTTCTATAATATATGATTATAGCATTTCGAATTTATATCAAACATAAACCCTAAATATAATTATTCAAGCTATTAAAGTGAGCTAAGATTGATTTAAGACACTTCAAATTATATATCAAACTTGCATTTGGTCAAAAAACAGATATCATACTTAAACCAAAAAAGAATCAAACAAATGAACAGATTTACACCAAACATGCAGTATCTTTCTAAAATAACCTATGTATAATCAATGAAACAGAATACGCAGAATAAAAGACATAGAAAGAAAGATTTTATATGAGTATATATTTAGTTGATGACGGTAGGGAGATACTTGCATAACTTCCTCCTTGAAGGTCTTCTATTTTTGTATCTGAACCTGTTTGGTGGTGGAAATTGCATTTGGTTGAACCCTCGAAGACAAAGAAGTTAAAAACAATCATATTTGTAAACTCATACACAAAGAGATAAAGAGAGAGATAGAGATGGATATATATATATATATAGAGCGAGAGAGAGAAAGAGGGAGAGAGAGAGAGAGAGAGAGAGAGAGAGAGAGAGAGAGAGAGAGAGAGAGAGAGAGAGAGAGAGAGAGAGAGAGAGAGAGAGAGAGAGAGAGAGAGAGAGAGAGAGACTTCTTACAATTATGGGCTTTGGAGCTCGCCATAACATCCGCCATGGATCTTAAACCCCGCTGTGGCTTTGCATGTTATTAAAGAAGGATTTTTTTTTATTAATAGCATATATGTAAATAATAGAAAAAATACTTATTATAGACAGGACACTGACCTACATGGTTTGCACTTTGTATTGTTCATCTTGGACATAGATCTCCTCATCACCGGCGTTGTTGTTCGAATGTTAAACAAGATAAAGACAAAGACAAGGTCAGTTTGCAAGAGAATGTAGGTGGTCAAAGTTTTTGTTTTGGATCTGGATCTGTAAATGTGAAAGAGAGATATAGAGAAAGAGAAAGAGAGAGAGAAAAGTTTTTGTTTTGGATCTGGATCTGTAAATGTGAAAGAGAGATATAGAGAAAAAGAAAGAGAAAGAGAGAGAGAGAGAGAGAGAGAGAGAGAGAGAGAGAGAGAGAGAGAGAGAGAGAGAGAGAGAGAGAGAGAGAGAGAGAGAGAGAGAGAGAGAGAGAGAGAGAGAAAAATAAAATGGGTTGCAACTGCACGATTTCAGACAGACATATAAATTATGCTAAGGACTATTATAGAGGGCATTGGTAAATGTGAAAGATGACTAATTTATTATTTTGTGAATATCAATGCGAACACTTTAGACATATTCGAAAACATCTTAAAATTTCAAATTCGTGGGCCTAAATATATCAGTTGGGCCTGACCCATGTAAAAAGAAATATATTAGGTAATTTTGTATTTATTTACTATTATTCGATTAAAATTGAGTGGGCTCATTAATATAGTTAAACATGAAATGGGCCATTAAGGCATTTATAAATTTCAGTCGTGGTAATGTTGTATCAGATTTTAAAACACATAATGGGCCGACCTTAATAATTTTTTTTTAATGTATTTGGGCCTAAAAGCCCAATAATTTTTATCGGGTTCATTAACAGGTTGATTGATATATATACACGTTTAACTTAATGGGCCAATAAGTCCGTTAAATTTTTAATCCACAAATGTTAACAATCAAATTTTTTTAATAGATATCAGCTCGTTTAATTTTTAAGCCCGTTAAATTTGTAATCCAAAAATGTTAAGCACGTAACACTTATTTTTTATTATTAATGTTTGTAAATATATCAATTCGGTTTTATGAAATGTTATTTATAGCTATTGGGCCACTTAGCCCATTACATGTCGCATATTCATAAATATATATACGTAATTTATGGGCAAAAAAACCCATTAATATTTAGTACACTGGAATGTAAATTTTTTATACATGGTAGTAGATTCATAAACATACACGTATTTTATGGGCCAAAAAGCCCATTCTTGTATGTAGACTGGAATGCAAATATTTTTTACATGATAACAAATTAATAAATATATATACCTATTGGGCCAGTTAACCCATTACATAGTAGCAGATTCATGAACATATATACTTATTTTGAATTTGGGCCTAACGTTTAAAATAATCCAGCTGATTCTTTATAACAATATAAGATTGATTTTGTGAATTCAAATTTAATTTCGTACATGAGCCCATTAAGCTGATTTAAACAATATCTGTTCAATTCAAATTTAATGGGCCGACAACCCATAATATGCTATCAGCGTTGAGGGAAATATATATATATTTCGAAATATATTGAATTTTGTGGTACATATTAATTTAATATGCATATAATAGATTCAGTTTTATTAGTACATGATTTAATATCAAACGCATTATGATATATTTATATTATATACTAAATGGATAAATTTCACATATATTTAAATTATAAGTATTAAATAGTTTTTTAACTATAAATATATACAGTTAAGTCGAAGGGAGATAAATGTTTGCTGTAAATGTTTATAAAAAACCCAATTTTAAATCCGTATGCCTTTCAATTAATTAATGGGAAGAACAAAGCACTTAAACCGAAAACATTTTGACAAAAAAAAAAAACCTAACAAATTGCAAAATATAAACACAAGCAAATTTTACTTGAATGTTTTTGTGTTATCTTGATGATTTCAGGGAGAGCCCAGAACCTCCTTCTTCAAGGAGCATTACAATGGCAAAGTCTAGATCTCCTGAGATCCTATAATCCAAAGATTTTATGTTAGTATTTCATAAAGTAATGAAGCAGGAAAAAAAGAGAGTGAAGGAACTTACACGGTGGAATATATATCTTCTGTTGGTGGTGGGAATGGTCTATGGCGGCAGGCTGATCACCAGAACCTCTTCTTCAAAGTACACTCCAAAGTCAAAGATCTCCTCATATCCTCACATGAAAAAACTGATGTCAGTATTTCAGAAAGTAATTAAGGAAGAAAAAAAATATACGATATAAATAGACACATATCGAGCGAGAGGTACTTACACATGGTGGAATCGAGATCTTATGTCGGTGGTGGGAATCGTCTATGGCTTAACCTTTCAAGACAAACGGCGAAAAAGCGAAGTCAGTGGCGATAATCCATTTTCGCTTATAGATCTGAAAACTAATTTGTTTTGGATCTGAAAAAATAGGAAGACAAACGGCCAAGCATGGATTTGATATAGAGAAAGATAATCGGCCATTTTTTGCATCAGGCGAAGGTTGTAAATGGATTTCGGAGAAGGTTGAAGACAACAGAGAAGGTGAAGCCATGGATCTGGAATTTTCCATGGATCTGGAATTTCTAAGCTTCAAACTTTACAGAGAAGGTGAAGCCATGAATCTGGAATTCTTTAGAGAAATCGGCATGCGGGGGTTAGGCATGACAGAGAAGGAGAGCGAGATGTAAAAGAGAAGGTTGAAGAAGGCGAATGATGACCTTTTTTAGAGAAATCGACATGGAAAGAGAAGGTGTAGCCATGGATCTGAAATTTGTGAATACGACGAAGCTTAACAGAGAAGAGAGCGAGGAGTTTGTCTGAGAAACGGAAAATGTAGTAGGGTTTCCGAATTAGAAGCATCTGGATATTGATGCTTTTGATTGGGCCTATAAAGCCATCACAGAAACGAGCCCAAATAGCTTAATGCGGGTTAGGTTCCTTATTCGACCTATCAAGGAATGATCCAGAAAACGTAATGGGCCTATAATACGGCTAAAAGCAGTTCAAATAGCACCAAATATTACAACCCATTTAAATATAATATTGGCTCATAATTCTATTAATTTTTTTACAATTATTTATTATATTTATAAAATATTATATTAAATATTTAGTATGTACATATTTTTTTTACTATTGCATAAATACATTAAGTATTTACATATGTGTATATACTATGTTATTATATTTTAAAAATGATTAGTATATACATTTAATTATTTTATTTCATATATACATAAAATTTTCAAGTGATTCTGTTACGGACAAAATTATTTCGATTGTATTCAACTGATTATGTATACCTATTTTCCAGTGATTGTGTTATTAACGAAATGAATTTTGTTGTATAAGCTCATTAACGATTATGATCCTCATTAATATTTTACACAATTAATCGGCCAATAGTGTATTAATTAATTTTTCTTTATCAATATAAATATATTAAAAAATTAGTCAGTTGTATACTTGTATTAAATTTTATTATACATATTGGGCCCGAAATACATTATAAAAAGTTTGTACTCGGGTCTAATAGCACATATGTCTATATATTTGTATAAATATTAGAAAAAAAATAGTAGTCTGTAGATTTATTTATTTTACGTTGAATATATTTCAGATTTACAGGGTGATTTTGTTGTGGACGAATTAACCCACCATAACAGAATGTTGAGATTGACTGTTATTAGAGAAAAACGACAACAAACAAATTCAAATCACGCAGCTTGGCAGTCATGTCATACAAGGGAGAATTATTTCAGGCAACAATATTAGACATACGGTTTTGATTCCTCGCATGATCATGTCACCGTCAGACACTTCATTTCCTTTTAAGTTTCAACGAAGACAATTTCCCTTGAGTGTATGTTTTGCTATGACCATAAACAAGAGCCAGGGCCAATCTCTTGCAAATGTCGGTTTGTATCTTCCACGCCCTGTTTTCAGTCATGGTCAGTTTTATGTTGCTTCATCAAGGGTGACTAGCAAGAAAGGTTTGAAGATACTGATTTGTGACAAAGACAATAAGAGATATAGTACTACAACCAATGTAGTATACAAGGAAGTTTTTGATAATTTGTAGCAATTTTAAACATCGTGCCATATTTTATGTTTAGCGTGTCATTTTCATGTATTAGATTTAGATGAACATTTTTATTATGTTTGATCGTTTTAGTAGTATTGATTTAAATGGGTGTGGCTATCCCCGTTTCTAAGACTACTTAGCCAATTTTTATTATTAATAAAGTTATGGAGAGTTCCGTCTCTCTTTATATAATGTAATTTTTTATATCTTTAATATGTTTAGTCGATTAGTCATTTTTAATTTAAATAACTAATCAAATATTTATTAAAATAATGATTCATCGATAATTAAAATATACTATTTTTACAAATATAAGAAAAAATAAACAAATCTCGTGCAAGGCACGAGTATTACAGTATACCATAAAAGATGAAATCGTTATGCTTGATTTCCAAATATTATCTCCAAAGAATTGCTAGTTTGTGCCTAAATTATACACCCATACCTTATCGGGTTAATTACTTAGTTAATATGATTTTTCATATGCGACTTATTCATGTAATCGTAAATCTATATTTATCCATATATATTGTCATAAAAAAGAAACATTTGAAATCAATTTTTTTTGAACAATAATCATAAATCTTTACGCATACAAAATCTATAAGAAAATATTCTCCCAAAATTCAATTATAAATTAATTTAAATTATCGGATTATTACATAAAATACGATGGACAAACACAATGAAATATAGTGCACATACACTGAAAAATGTGATGCACATATATGAATAATGCTATAACGTACATATAGATAAATCTTTGATCCACAAATATGCTTATTGTGGTGTACCATCGACCTATGATTCTCAGTCTGATTCACACTCATCTTCGTAAAAAATTAAAAACTTATCATTTTCTCAAGTACGGAATCAAAAAATTATTGTGCATAATTTTATTATAACTCCGGTGCACATTTTTTTTAAAAACATTTGGTGCATATTTTAGTATATCTATGGTGAACAAAATGTTAAAACGTGCTAGCGGATTTTATTTGAAAAAACGCGATTTATACGGGAAAAATACGACCGTGCTTTTTTCTCGTTTTAATGAAAGGATGATTTGGAGCATTGATATATTAAAATTCAATGGGTGGAACTTGTCCGCACGTTCGCATTTAAGGAAGTGTCCACATTTGATCACGTTTCGATATATATAGTATTAGGTTCGGATAAAAGAACATGTTATGACAAAGCAGATGGACTAATTAGGATAGTTGGATGATAAATAATTAACGTGCCTGATTTAACCAAAATTGGATTTAAAAAGCTTCCATGTCCGCATTCCACAAGACAAAAAATCAAAAGATGATTTTGGGGGATTTATGTACGTGATTTTCTCTTCTCTTTCTGTATATTGAAAATTAAGATTTTCTCCATATTACTCTCTCTCCCTCTCCAAACCATAATCCTATATCCAAATCCCCAAAAAAATCCATTGAAGAGCAGATCCACAAGCAAGCATCCACCATGGATGATCGATGTGTTGCACCCCCATCGTCGTCGGCTCCACATATGCTACAAGTCGCTCCGACTCCATGCTATGCTGCTCACCTTCCGCTTTTGCGTTGCTCGCTCCGCCTTTGCGCTGCCCGCTCTGCCTCAGCCTTCGCGCTGCTTGCTCTGCCTCTGCCTCCTCTCTGTTCCACGCCCCTCCGATTCCACTCCAGGTCGCTCCACCTCCGACTGCGAATCCGCTCCGCCTTTGCGCTGCCCGCTCTGCCTCAACCCTTGTAGTTTGTTAAAAGTTCTGTCCGTGACCTCGTCGTTAAAATGTGTAAATTTCCGTTACTTTTTTTTTAAAAGGAAAACAAATAATAAAGAAAAAAAGGTAAAAGGTAAATCAAAAGGTCAAAAAAAAAATCTGAACTTACATTACTGAGCTTGGAAATACTGAGCTTGAGAAAGAGAAAGAGCTCCTACCGATCATCATCTCCTCGAAGACCGGCGACCACCATTACCGAGCTTGGAGACGGCGTGGGCCGGCGACGGCGACCGACCATAGCAAAGTTGGCGGTGGCGGAAGGAATTCGACGACGACAGGTGCGTTTCCTTGATCTCTTTTGCTCATCGTCTTCTACCGGAGGGAACCCGATTTCGGTTGCACTTGGGGTGTTTTGGATATGATTCAACTAATTTCTACTATTATTTGCTCTTGTTATCCTCAATTAAGGATGAAATTTGTGTTAGGGTTGATTTTAGGGTTTGGATTTGCACTGATATGTTTTACGGGTTTGCTGTTTTTTTTTGTCAAATTAAGGTGCACTTAGGGTGTTTTGGATATCATTCATCTAGTTTCTACCATCATTTGCTCTTGCTATGCTCAATTTAGGATGAAATTTGAAGTAGGGTTGATTTTAGGGTATGGATTTTCAATGATTTTTAGCTGGAGTTTACTGTTTTTTTGTCAAATTGAGGTGCACTTAGGGTGTGGTCGTCCACCAGGCATGGAATTTTAGCGTCATTAGAAGATTATAACACCCCATGTCTTTTTTTGTCATGATAATTTCTCACATTGTGACCTTCTTATAAGCTGTAGTGTATATTATAAGGCATACCTCTGCCATTTTTATCTTTGCCTTTGTATTCAGGATGTGCCTTTTATTAACTAAATGTTTGGTTCATACATAAATTTTGTTAATACCACTTTGTATGGTAAACTAGCATGTAATGTTTGCTAAACATGTGTAAACAACTTATGTGCATCAACACTTGCTTCGGTATTATACAGCACACATTAGCAAGTAGTGAGTTATTTGTCAAACTTTGATAGTATAATTTACATCTTGAGCATGCCTTATCTAGCACATCTAATTTGTGTTGATAATATTGTTAGTGTCGGATATCCTTATTGTTGATAATATATTGGTTAATCCTAGTCATTGCAAAATCCAAATAGGTTGTACTACAGATGTCGACCAATATTGTAGATGTCGACCACGGAAAAGAGCTGCAATTAGGATATCCGAGTCATTGCAAAATCCAAATAGGTTGTACTACAGATGTGATGAGTGTAACTTCTTTCAGTGGTTCGATGAGTCGAACGGGATGGGCGAGCATCAGATTCAAAATAATTCTCAAAATGATGTTGTTTATACACCCTTCCACTTCTCGAAATGATATCGAGGAATTGAAGAATGTTTTTAAGGAGTTCGTCGCATATGTTCAAGGTCTTGTTAAAGTGGCAGTTGTTTTTTACTTAGTTCTATTAGTCATTATGCTAAACAAATAATTAGTTATCTATTGTTGTGTATACTTATGTCGGAGAATGTTATGAACCCATTTGTGTGGACCATGTAATTTTCATGATGTGCAACTTTGATCGATCATATATATATATATATATATTGTTTAGGCGTGTGCTCTCTTTGATAGATTTTAGAATGTTGTTATTGACATGTAATTAATGTTGAATTTGGTGTATATAGCAATTGTGTCATAAATTGATCAAAGGTAGAAATTGGTAACTAATGCAAGAAATTGGTAACTACATCCCTCTAAGCTACATAATCTGTGTCAGAAGACTTCTCGCGGCCCTTGACCCGCGCTCGCGGCTTCCATAACAAAACAACATGAAACTGAAATCAAGTGTAAAATAAAAGGCCTCAACAACAAACGAAAGGCCATCACAGTTTTCACCGAAATTGGCCTAGCATAGTTTAAGATAATTTCCTAACAACAAACAAAAGGCCATCACAGTTTTCACCAAAATTGGCCTAGCATAGTTTAAGATAATTTCCTAACAACAAACAAAAGGCCATCACAGTTTTCACCAAAATTGGCCTAGCATAGTTTAAGATAATCTCCTACAAAATAATTGTTACGAACTTTGCCATGGTGCTGATCCCATAACCTCAGGTATGGAATCTGACATGTGAGAATCTTCAGGTTGCACTTTCCTTTTACGCTTTTGCCTTTGCCTTTGTTCAACATGAAGGCCTTGTTCTTTACGCTCTCTTGTAGTCAGACCGCCTTTACATGTCTTAGCATTATGTCCGAATGCCTTAATAAACAAATTCATGTATGTTAGAAACTAATTTAAGCATAAGAAAAATGGGCAAATAATATTACATACCTTGCATTTTCCACATTGTACTGTCCCAGACCTCTTTCCTTTTGGTTTTTCACCCTCTTCTCTTCTTCTGTTTCGCGATGGCCTCCCTATTCCTCTTTTCATGGTTGGAGGAATGATGTTGGGCAAATCAAATACAGGCCATTGTTCTTCGTCAGGTACTGGGTGAAAATTAACAGAATAAGCAATCTTGTAGGCTTCTGCAGAATAAGCATTACATACTCCCCAAAATAATTTATGCAAAATCGCTCCAGGATAAACCTTCTTGAAGTTGGCGCACAAGTGTCTACAACAATATCGCCGAGAAATGGTAGGCCATATATCATCTAGCGCTCCTTCGATACCCTACAAACATGTAAATAATTACATAGTTGAAGATATAAAGCTGAATATATAATTTGATGAATACTTCTTTTAGATTGCAATTGAAGAATAAATAAAGAAAGTACGGGTATTAAAAATACCTTTTGTCTATCAGATATGATAGTCAAATTGGCTCTCGTATCATCCTTTAAAGAATCTTTTAAATGGTAGAAGAACGAAGACCATGTGTTCTTACTTTCATTGTCATAAATACCATATGCAAGGGGGAAAATTTGAGTGTTTCCATCCAGAGCAATAGCAGACAACAACACTCCACCATAGTTGCCTTTCAAATGGCAACCATCAACACCAATCAGTCCTCTACATCCTCTAAAACCCTCAATCATCGGCTTGAAAGAGATAAAAATATTTTTGAATACAATGGGCTTTTCTGGATGCTCTTCAGCAACTTTCCATGCACAATGTGCCTTACATCCATGGTTAGTACTTTTCAGAACCTCACAATAAGCCGGCAACTTAGAATACGAAGCGTCGTAGTCTCCATCAAGCTTCTTCAATGCTAGCTTCTTTGTCTCATATGTTGCTGTTTTCCTCAGATTAATGCCAAAATTTTCAAATAGCTTATCATTAATCTCTTTTCCTGTGATATTTCTACTTGTTCTAATATCATCCATTAACTTTTCTGCTGCCCAATTTACAGTCGCCATAGGATTATATAATTCCAATCTTGAGCAAGTATGTACCCCTTTCAAGCTTTTAATAGCCCAACTGTATCCATCTTGCAACCTAGATGCATGAATCCTCCAGTCACAAGTTGTAGATGCACATGTAGCTGTCAGCCTTCTCATGTCATATTTTAGAGTCATGGTGCAAAATCCCTCTTGAATACAATACTCCCTCAAAACGTGTGACAAGTGTTCCTTATCGAAGAATATCATCCATTTCCTTAACTTGATGTTCCCAAATTGATTATCAGCATAGAACTCACCATTCTCATACAATCTGTCAAAGTATGCATTTTTATCCAATTTCCATTCATTGGATTTATAAGGATCATATCCATCATCAACATGGGGAAGCCAAATGTCGTCATCATCAACTAGTTCATCATCATTGCTTACATTATCAGACGACTCCTCTCTTGTACTATCTGACGGTTCATATTCAGCATCCTCATCCTCATCCCCAAAATCATCAACAACAACAACTCTATTCTCCATGTTGTCATCATTACATAGCCTCTCTCTTGTTCTACTAGAGCTGCCTGAAATGGGTTGATTACCAGATGATGAAGTGCTTTTTCCTCTCGGAACATATATCCCTTTTCGTCTTGCAGAGGTGGCAGGAATTCTCTTTTCTTGCAAACTGAGATGGCTAGGCTGGTGAGATATTGGGATATCAAAACTTATTGTTCTCCTTGATCCGTGTGGTATTTGAGGTGCTGGAATTTCAATGTTTGGTTCATGTGGAACTGTCTGAGGAGCATGTGTGGGTTGTGTTTCATCCATATATCCTGTGGATGGGATAGTATGGTGGGAAGATGGAAGATTTGTATCAATAGATGATAATCTTGATTCTATCAGGCCCCTTGCCAACTGCAGAGTTTCAGACGGGGACTCCCCAGAACCAATGGCAATATTAATCACATTCTTCTCATGAAGTAAGCTAAACATCTCCACTAAATGGTCGTCCCTCTCCAACTTACGACTTCTAGATTCATGAACATACCACAAACTTGGATTTTCAGGAAGACAAAACCCTTTCTTCACAGCCCCTTCTAACAATTCGATATAAACATCCAACATATTGCATTTATCAGGGTCATCCACCTCAATGTCTAAATAGTCCATACACTTGTGACACATTCTCAACAGTTTTTTATTTTCCATACTGCATTTCATAATGCAAAATAACAACAAATAAAATGAGATAAACAATATTAACACATACCATATCACAAGCATATAGAACAAGAAATATCACCTTATATACAATATACACACAAAAAGAGTAGAAAATAATATTAGCACATAAACTAAGTGAGTATTCACCTTAAATTGGATATATATATACGAGGAAACAACATTATGTAGAAACTAAGTAAGAAAACAGGACATAGTTTCTGGCAGTAAGGTATACTTAAAACAACATCAATTGTCTTCTTTGTTGCAAATGTATCAAACGAAATGTAGATTTCTTAAATTATTGCAATATCTATGAAGGAATTCCTACAACCATTTTCAATAAAATATGGAATATTTCTACTAATAGTAACAACACACGTAACTTGACCAAAAGCCCGCCTCAATTATCTAAATCATCATTGACACCTCTTCTTCATTGAAACTGAAGTGCACCAATTTGACAAAAAAAAAATAGCAAACCCGTAAAACATATCAGTGAAAATCCAAATCCTAAAATCAACCCTAACACAAATTTCATCCTTAATTGAGCATAACAAGAGCAAATAATAGTAGAAATTAGTTGAATCATATCCAAAACACCCCAAGTGCAACCAAAATCGGGTTCCCTCTGGTAGAAGACGATGAGCAAAAGAGATCGAGGAAACGCACCTGTCGTCGTCGAATTCCTTCCGCCACCGCCAACTTTGCTATGGTCGGTCACCGTCGCCGGCCCACGCCGTCTCCAAGCTCGGTAATGGTGGTCGCCGGTCTTCGAGGAGATGATGATCGGTAGGAGCTCTTTCTCTTTCTCAAGCTCAGTATTTCCAAGCTCGGTAATGTAAGTTCAGATTTTTTTTGACCTTTTGATTTACAATTTACCTTTTTCTTTATTATTTGTTTTCCTTTTTTTTTAAAAAAAGTAACGGGAATTTACACATTTTAACGACGAGGTCACAGACAGAACTTTTAACAAACTACAAGGATACCAACAGAAAAATTTTAAAACGTAGGACACCATCAGAAATAACCTTAACCATAGGGGCACCAAAAGAAATTTCCCTTTAAAAAGCTTCCATGTCCGCATTCCACAAGACAAAAAATCAAAAGATGATTTTGGGGGATTTATGTACGTGATTTTCTCTTCTCTTTCAGTATATTGAAAATTAAGATTTTCTCCATATTACTCTCTCTCCCTCTCCAAACCATAATCCTATATCCAAATCCCCAAAAAAATCCATTGAAGAGCAGATCCACAAGCAAGCATCCACCATGGATGATCGATGTGTTGCACCCCCATCGTCGTCGGCTCCACATATGCTACAAGTCGCTCCGACTCCATGCTATGCTGCTCACCTTCCGCTTTTGCGTTGCTCGCTCCGCCTTTGCGCTGCCTGCTCTGCCTCAGCCTTCGCGCTGCTTGCTCTGCCTCTGCCTCCTCTCTGTTCCACGCCCCTCCGATTCCACTCCAGGTCGCTCCACCTCCGACTGCGAATCCGCTCCGTCATTCTAACTACGCTCCACTTCTCCATTTATTCATTTTTTATTGATATTTTAGGGTTTGTGTTGTTTTTTATTTTACTGTTTGTGGATTGTTGTTTTGAGGATTGTTGAATAGGGAGAAATGTATCTAAAAACAAAAGGTAATTGCACGATCCATATTTGACCCGACAATGCAATTATTAACCGCCATGAATTGAATATTAAAAAAAAGTCGAGTAAATGATGATATTCATGGTACTAGACATGATATTCACAATATTGTGCTATGATATCCGTGTAATTAGGTGATGATATTCATGTAATTGGGTGGTGATCGATATTCACGAATTGAGTAGGGATATTCATGTAATTGGGTGATGATATTCATGTAACTGATTGTGATATTCATGTAACTGAGTGTATATTCAAGAAACTGAGTGTATATTCAAGTAACTGAGTATGATATTTATATTATCAAGTGAATATTCATGTTTTAAGTGGTGATATTCATGTTTCTAAGAAACTAAATATTTACATATTAAATAGAGATATTCATACAAACATGGACGACATTCAAGAAGCAACGACAAAAGCAACAAGAACGAATTTACAGATCTGCGAATTCGCAAAGCATCAGGACACACTTGATCGATATTCATAAACAAATGATCGATATTCATGAACGCTGTAAAAACGATGATGGACGAATTTAGATCCGTTGGGATTTGATATTCTCTCTCATAAGATTCTTTCTTATTTTTAATAATCACCTTCTTGTTTTTTGGTAACTTGTTATATTTTAATATAATCTCATGTTCCACTCCCCATAAACCTCTATTTCAACGTCAAATCTAGTCATTCATTTTCCTCTATTCAACTGACACTATATATAGAAGTCATTGCCAAAATCCCCCCAAAAGCCTAATGCCTTTGCACAAATACCCCATGTTTTCAAAAATAGCGACCCTGCCTATTTTTTTGCAAGAATAGCCACTTTTTTTTGAAATTCTGAGAAATTTATAGGTAAATTTTAAAAACAATTTAACTTTATTTTTGGGCACTTAGGAGGCAATAAATAAATTAACAAAACGCTTAGAAAACAGTTAACTTCTAAACCATGATTAACGAGAAGTTGAAAATCAAAATTTGAGTTTGGTAATTCATGAGTTTTGCGCCTGAAATTCCAACTTCCCTCCAAAAAAGAAAAACTTTTCCACCTTTTGCGTTTCATAATCCACATTGAAGACGTCATCTACATTAAATTGAAAGTTGAGAGAGAACAAAGTGAGGCAACAGAAGAGTGTAGTGGAAGACGAAGAAGGTCGGAACCCTAACCCTTATATCATAGCAAATCGATGGCTCTAGTTACCAGAAAAACAAGCGCGACAAATGGAAAGGGTAAATGAAAAAAAAAAAGAGAATCTAATGTAATGGGAAGTATGGAGTGAGAAGTAGGGGGAAATCCAATAAAGTCTGCAAAACGGAAGAAGAATCCACATGAGCGGACATTCATGACAGACGATGGCGAAGTAAGTTTATAAGTTAAAAAATTGATTGGTATTGAGATTAATTTGGATCTTATCTGGTGAAATATATGGTTGTATGTATAGGAATCTAACCAAATAGAATCGAGTGTCAGTATTAGGAAGTTCAATATCAATTGACAAAAGAGATGAATGTAGTAAAGAAGTAGAAGTATTGTGTAGGGGTAAATTATATCATGTGTTGTGAATCGTCTTTGGTTGAGTGTTGAATCAACAAATTTTTGTACAGTGAGAAAGATGTAGTGTGTAAAATTTGAAAATGTGTAGAACATATAGTTTAGAAATTTGGTATTATTGTGTGTCATGATAGAGAAGGGTGAGAATGGAAGCATAATCATGAGCATGACCATAAAATTGAGGCATTTAGTAGATGTTGAAAATTGCATGCAAGCATAAAACTGTGAAGAAGATGTATTATTTATGAATGCTTAGGCTTAGATTGAACCATGACCATTAAATTTTTTGTGTTAGTTGTTGTTCAAAACATGATGTGATTAAGATGTGTGTTAACTTTTAGGAATTTAACTATTTGTTACACATTACATATAAGTATGGTAGAGAAGATCTTTCAATGGAAGATTAAACCATAATTCAAGGCTACTGTATCTTTCAATGATTGAGAACAAACCGTCACCAAGTGATTGGCAAAGGATAATTGATGGGCCTTTTGGGATCATAGTGAAGTTATTAAAAACTGTGAAATTGTCTTCTCAGTTGCTGCACTATATTCTTTTCAAGCAAGTTGTAAGTGAGAAGAAGTGGGAGACCTAGTAGTAGAGGGGGAAATGTTGTCGATTTTCTCTTAAGGAATTTAGGCTTATTATTGGACTGAATTGTGACATTCCAATTGAGGAGGAAACACTAGACGAAAAAACAAGCAATGGTTAATTTTTTTAGAGTGAGCAGTCTCACAATAAGCCAATTGCAGACAAAATTCTCAATAGCTCGAGATGACAATACCTTTACATACAAGATGACACTTTTGTTGATAATTGAGGGTGTACTTTTGGGTGGAGATTAGAAGAGGTAGATCAAATCAAACCATGTGAAGCTGCTGAAAAACATGGATCGATTCAACAAATATACTTGGGAAGTATGGCATATATGGACATGCATAAGAGCCTAAAAGACGCTATGGACACTAGAATGGAGTCAATAGAGTTGGGATTAGTAATTTCTAAAAATTCAAGAGCATGTTACACCATCTAGGGTTTGCCCGTGGTGTTTTAGGTAAACATACAAGACATGTATTTGGAAATAAGTATATTTTTTGGCGTTGTTGATTTACTAGTTGTGCTAAAGCAATGTGTTTGCATATGTTTGGATGTATGAAGCAATTCCTCACATTGGCAAGTCTATTGGAACCTTGTTGGATGGTTCTACAATGCCACGATGTGCAAGATGGGCTGGTCAAGGTAGAGTTAAGAAGGAGGCGGTTAAAGCCTCTCTAGAGGGGGAGTTGGTGTAAGAACTGTTTCGTTGGAGGAGGATGGTGAGAGTTGGGGTGCAGGTTATTACTTCCTTACAAAAGTGAGGGATACTTTTTTTGACAAAGTTGAAAGAAAGTGGCGAAGAAGAAGAAAGGCAAAGGTAAGAAAATGAAAGTTGGGAGTGATATGGCTGAGAACAAGGATAGTCTTGATGCAAGACAAGTGATACCTTAAATGAAGTTGTACAGAGGATGAACTGTATGGAAGAAGCGATGAAGAAGTTTATGGGTAAGGTATTGGGGAAACTCAATGTTGTACAAACATCTAGTGAGGAGGATGAGCAATGGAAAACTCCCATGAAGGATAGTTCTAGCGAGGAAAAGGTATGCAAGTAATTTGTAATTTTGTTCAAACTGACAAATTAGTAAATATAGACAGGGTAAATGGGAAATTGTCAGGGTGAGAAACATTTGGTGTAATGAATTGTAACTATTAATAGGGTATAAGGCATTTTAATCAAATTCAGGATCTCACTTATTTTGTTCAAGGAGTTGGGGTAAAGTTTGGTGAGGACTCAAGTGATTCTAAGGCAACGTAGCAGGATGATGCTACTTTGTTTGATAATAGGTTTAGGGAGGAGCGGTTGTTATCCGAGGACACTGAGCAGGATGAGGCGAGTGGTTTTGTTACTAGCTTTAAAGTTCAACAACCGTTATCGAATGATGTGGCTTATTCATGAGATGGTGTTGTGAAAGAAGTAGGCCAATCAATGGCATCATCATCACAACAACCAGGAGAAGTCGTGAAAGAATTATTTGGAGAGATTGAAGCACATCCGAATGTAAATATTGAGGTATGTGTGTTTACTAACACTACACATTGCATATTGGGTTATGGTACACGAAAATGTTTGGACTTACTTTTTTTGCGGTGAGTAGGGTGGTCGTGTCGTAGTGTTATTATGCGAAGAGGAAGGAAATGGAGGAGACTCCAAGGCCTCTAATGAAGCATGGGAATCACAAGTGGTTGGACTGCAAGTGCTATTACAAGTTGCAGAGGGGGAGATTGTGCAAGTGCATCCTACTGGACATGCAGTTGCAATAAAAAAATTGGAATGTGGTAGAGCAATAGGAAACATGCATTATCGTTGTGGGACCGGAAGATGGAAAAGAGTCCCAAGTGTAGGAGGAAAAGGCACATACAAAAGGATTGGAAGAATTAATTAAGAAGGAAGAGGTAGGACTAATTAAAGGAAAAGAAGAAAGTAAATCTACATATGTGGAGGGAGGAACTGACAAAGAGTATGAAAGTGAGGTGGCTAAAGATGTTGGAGAAGAGGTTAAGGTGAGCAAGGGTTCAAGAAATATCCGGGTGGAAACAACAATTATAGTAGTTGGAAAAAGGGTTATGCATACCTGAGAGATGAAGCGGAGTGCAAAGTGCATCTCCCTTTAAGTTAATGTAGATGGAAAAAAAGTTGCGAGAAAGATTACAAAGAATTGGACAATTAAAACTATGATAGATTTGATGAAATGGATGGATGGAAGAAGAGGAAGGGAGGTAAGTAAATTAATTATAGTACTTAAGCCTTGATATTTGCAAATAAAAAGTGCTAAATATTTTATAATTTACAATTCATGTTTTGATGTCTTAGCTCTGAGGGCAGAGAGTCAGCTTCAGGGCAAACCCTTAATAAGGAATTCCATAAAAAGTTGCTTCAACCCAAATTTTGGTTATGGTATGAGGTAAGAAGTTCTCGTGCAAAAACTTACATAGTTGTGGGATAATGTTTCAAGATTATGTAGTTTATTTGAGAGGCTGATTTTTTTACCATTGATAGCACTTTTGGATGAAGTTGTGTTTCTGTTGCGTGATGTTGTAAAACACAATGACAAGTACACAAATGTTGTTATAGTGGTCACGTTGTAGGGACACCAAATGGGAAAACTATTGGGAATGAGTTGGGATAATGCCATTCCAGATGAATTAGTCGAACGTTTGGTCCGATACTATAAATGAGAGTTTTTTGAACAAAATAGGAATAGCTAGGAGGATGTGGAGTTCATATATATGCCGTATAACATTAAGAGAAAACACTAGGTTGCTCTACCGATTGACTTGGCCAAGTGGTGTGTAAATGTTTATGATTTAATGGTCAATTTATATACTGATGTTGAAATGGAAACGAAGGTGTTGCCAGTTATGAATATGCTTGCAGTGGTATTTAGACATTTTGACCGCTGGCCACCAAATATGCAGCACAACTCGGGGAGCACATAGATTTCAATCATGTTGGCGATTTGAAACAATAACCGTGGGTAAGTGTAATGTCTATTCATCCTTAATGTTATAACCTTATGTAAATGAAAGACTAATTAATCATTACGTTATGTGCAAAGGACTATGATGTGTATTTCCTAAACTACATTGAATTGCTAGCTATTGTAGGACTGAATGTGACTGTTGGAAGGGTGCATGTGATTCAATGCAAAAAGAACTTCACAAAGGGTTGAAGCGAAGAGGCATACTCATCAACAATAATTGTTCTAGCAATCCCTCCAGTGGTTCATCAGAAACAAGGAGATCATTAGAAGAAAATAAAGTATGAAAATAAGAAGTAAGCACTTGCTCCGACTGATCAGCAATAATGGCCATTGAACCATCATCCTTAAGAAATTGCCTAACATTATTTGTCCGTTTTCTGTTGTTGGATTTCGTGTGGAAGTATTTTGTGTTTTTGTCACTACACCTAAGTTCATTAGTGCAAGAACGTTGATGCCATGTGATCACATGTTGGAAAGAAGAACTTCCTCTTGGCTTCTAAGCTGAAAAAGCATCTAATATAACATGAGAAAGACATTCTAAAATATTATCTTGTAATACTTTTAGTTTTTTATCCACATTTCCAATGTTGCAAGGTTTGTTGAGTAGAAGCCAATTTCTTAGTAAAAGAAAGGTGACAAAAACCCCAGACACAATAAGTTGATCAAATCCAGATGTATCAATCCACATTGCTTCAAAACAAAAGGGTTTACACGATCTTCCAAAACTTAGAGAAGAAGCGGAGTGATAAAAAAACAACAGATAAAGGAGAATGGTCATAGCCCCAGTAACCAAACTTAGAGGATATAGCATTGGAAAATACACCATGCCACTACGGAGAAGCCAAATCTCTATCGAGTCTTTCCTAAATACAATTGTTCCTTTTCCTGCCATTAGTCCAAGCAAAGGGGCCACCATTGCAACTTAACTGAGACAACCACAAACATCCAAAACATCTTGGAAAGCATTCATAGAGGAAAGGTTTGGATGATTTCCCCCATGCTTCTTAGAAGAGTACAAAATTTGATTAGAATCTCCTACACAAAGCCAATGAGTAAACATATCATCTACCAAAGTACGACCATGAAAGATGTTTGTTGTGTGCATCAGGCCAACTATGGAAGAAAATAGTTTTCCGTTCAACAGAATCAGTTGGCGTCAAAAAGCTTACATTTATATGCTGACTAGTATAAGAGCTAATAGATACACTAACAACATCCCAAAACAAGTCAATACCCCCTCTCTCCCCCATCACGACTATTAGTACCAAAAGAACCAGCAGAACCTAACTTATGAGCAACCTCCTTCATATAATTTATAGTGGATTTAGTTTCCATATGAAATAATACATTTATAAGTTGGTTTCTAATCAAGTTAGAGAGGCATTGAAATGCACGAGCACTTTCCATACCCTGACAGTTGTAAGACAAAATTTTCATTGCTTCCAGTTCTAGCCAAAAGAGAATTCAATCTCTTCCGCTGATATCTGGGTGTTAAACTTTTCCATAAGTGGGACTTCAACAAGGTGAGTTTTCTTTGGAGTAACAGAAGAAGTATAGGAGAAAGGAAAGGGCCGGTTATCACCATCATACTAAATTTCTTGCATAGGTTCCCATATTCCTAGACCTCCGCTTCTAAGAGCCATTTCTAATTTTTTTTGCAGTAAAGAAGACAACAACGCCTCCACAACCACTTTTCCTTTAGCAGCCTTCTGCATCTCAACATCAGAAAAAAAACATTTATAGATTCAGTTATGGTTGTCCACATTCCCCATCATGTGAAGTTTGCACTAGAGGCTCAATCTCATTCATAGCAGGACTATTACACCTCCCACTCTCATCCACATCACTTATAACGCCCATTTGGCCCACTTGACCATAATATTGTCAACTTGTGGATCTAAATCTATCATTGATGCTTGTTGTCCCACCAGTAGTTCATCATCAACTCCATCCATAATAGCTTTCAACAATCCTTTACCTCTTTTTGTTGGACTTTATCCATAGAAACTTCAAAATGTGTATTCACTGATGCTTTAGAGACCACTGGAGTCAGAGATGGGTCTCATCCAAGCTCCATATTGATTCTGAAAGCTCATGGTTGCATCATCATCCCATTCGGCTTTTACATGGCCTAGTCACCCATAACCGCAACAGAAGTTTGACAATATCTCATATTGAAATTGAATCTATATCTTTCCCAATTTTTCCAAATTCAGAATAACACCTCTATGCATTAGGCAATCAAGATCCACTTCCACGTTGATGTGGAGAAATCAAAAATTAAGTGTTGTTAGATCCTTAGACTGAAAAGAATAATTTTTGAATAACTGTCCAATAGCAGTAGCAGTTAGACATATCAACTAGGTCGGACATGTCGGGTTCGGGTTGAGGTCAATCAGATTCAAGTCAAAAACAAGTTTGAGTTTTCAGGTCGTCAAATTTGCTGGTCAATCGGGTATGGGTTCAGGTCGACCCACATGATTAAGAGCGCCTTATCAAAGTTTTCAAAAATGATTATTAAAATATTACTTCAATCAAAACAAACTTTATTATTAACAAATAATATTATATAATACTTCATAAAATATGTTATAATATTCAATTTAATAATATACACACATTTGTAACAACACAACGGGTTGATGACCCAACAAAAAAACTTATGGGTCGCATGGGTCGGATCACTTTTATCCAATTAAATTTTGGGTCGAGTCTCAACCCTAAAAAACGAGTCGAGTTGGGTTTGCAGGTCGGTCAAGTTTTGACAGGTCTTGTACCGAATTAGTAGATGTTGCCAAAGGGAGTAGCAATTGACCTAAGCCCCTCTGATGGGGCTCGGCTCCCGAACCGTACGTGACTCCTATTACTCTTCCTAAGAACTTGACTCTCTATAAATAGATTTTTTTAAATGCATTTACAATACACAAACTTTTTCAAAAAGTATTCGCTCTCTGATAGGCGTTGTCGAGCCGCCTAAACAAAATAATCCTAAACAAACCTAAACTAGTAGAATAAGCAAGTAAGGGTCGAATCCCACAGGGAGGAAGTAATCTTTCTAAGTGCACAATTGTATGTCAAAGGTAACAAGGGGGGTTTTGGTTGATTGGTTGTCAAACAAGGGAAACAAAAGCAAAGAGTTTGTAATCAAATAGAGAAAAACACTTAGCCAAACAAATATCCACCATTCATTTGATTGGTTGATCCTAGATTCTCTCTAATTCCTTCCTATGAATGTTCCTATTCCTTTTCGTGAGTTATAAACAGGACAAACAGACCATGAGAATACTAACTATTAAATAACCATGAAAATCTCACAATTCAATTCAACAGCAGCAATGAGCACATGAATTTAGATAGATACATGCAAGAGTAGCAAACAGTCATACTATTGCATGCAATTAATTCTCTCTACAATAAACTAGTCCCAAACAATTCTTAGAGTATTGCAGTTGCTATACATGAATTAGGTAACTCAAACAGTAATTACCAAACCCTAGCAATAGACAATTACCAATAACAACTAGTTGCGTCCAACAAGTGAAATCAATAATAATCAATGGGATGAAGCACAAGAGAATCAATACATTCAAAGGAAAAGAAATAGAATTAGAATCTCACAACCGTATATCAATTGAAGGCTTCAATCGTCGGACTAAGCAAAGGGTGCTTAGCTCCTTATAGTTCTTGGAAACAAATAAACTTCAAAGGGAAAACTGCTGAATGATAAAACGTGATAGTGAACAATGAAAGGGAAACTAGGTTAAATAACCTAACCCTAAAACTCAAGTGGAAAGATAACGAAAGTAGTCTAAAAGGAAAATAATAGTATAAAGTTCGAAATAATATAATAAAATAAAGTCGGAAAAGGCAAAAGAAACAAAACTTCGGAAATCTTCGCGGGCTTTGCTCCGTGTCATTCCGCGACCGCGGAAATAAATCCGCGATCGCGGAAATTAGACTTTCGCTCTCGACTTGTGCAGCGCTGGGGGATTTTCCGCGGTCGCGGCAGCAAATCCGCGGTCGAGGAAAATGGTAATTCTGACTCCGCGCTCTCGACTTCTCCGCGATCATGTGTCCTCTTCGCCCGCGGTCGCGTCATGCTCGCGGTTTAGCCTTCTTCTCCTTCGTGTGGCTTCTTCCTTCTATCTTCCTTGGTCTCCTCTAGTGGTCTACTCCTCGTCTTTAATAAATCTTCGTTTAAGCTTCTCCAAACCACCATATCCACACTTCTTCTCTCTAACTCCCTACTCCACAGTTGTGCTCTAAATCCACACAAATGACACCCTAAACACCGGTAACAATTCCTAGATAAGCACTGCAAAGTAGTGCTGATCAAACTCCCCCATGCTTAAACCTTGCTCGTCCTCGAGTAAGCTAAAAGAAACCTACTCCTCTAATCAAATCCCCAAGGTCTCAGGAAGCATAGAAAAATCATCTCCTCTAAGACTTGCACCTAACATGAATCTCCAAGGCACCAACACAATATGCTCAACACAACACATAACACAACACCAAAACAACACCACACACAACCAAACTAAAAGGAAAGCAGAGTACTTCCCCCAAGCTTATCCCGAACACCATAGAGTGAAATATAAACTAATCCTAGTCTCCCATCTATCTCCTTATACCTCGCAGAGTGACCTACCCGAATCCTCCTTATATATCCTCTTCTTATGTCACCACGCCAGGTAAAATAATGATTCCTAGAAATCACTCTTCTTCTTTTCACTCATTTTGCCAAGGCGCCCTTTCGGGTTTTCACCAAGCCACTCATTTCATTTTTCAATAGATAGGCTCATATAACTCACATCACTCTTGACCAAATATTACCCCAGCCTAATGCTGGTCCAAGCCACCTGCTTATTACCTAAGCCTCCCTTTCAGGTTTTCGACTTATCCTAGGATTTTTCTTTTGCCTTTTATTAATTTTTTGGCTTTTTTTTGATTTTCTTTATTTTTCTTCTCAACGACATAACAAGTATAGAATTCTCCCCCATGCTTAAACATTGCATTGTCCTCAATGTAATGAAAGACAAAAAGAATAGAAGCACAAGGAAGGGAAAAAAATAACTCACAAACGTCGCCGAGCTGGCGTGGACACGTACATTGTTGCTGGCGGTATAACTCAATAAAGCTCATGTCTCTGGTGTTGGCGGGCGTCTTCAACTCAACTCTACCGTGCAACCAAAGTGAACCATTGTGGTGAGTAGTGGGATAACAAGGATGTCGGGGCTGCACGACCTTCAATGAACACAAAAATTGGCCCAGATGTAATCGTGGTGTGGGCCCTGGTGTTCCTCCTCCTCAGCTGTCGAATGTAGGGCCATCATCGTTGCCAAAAAAGGTATGGGGATAATGTCTCCTCCGTGACAACATGATGCGCACCATCTCTCCATGGGGAACTCGGACAGCTGGCTTAGGTAGAACTTTTTTTTTTGGGTGCAGGGCAATAGGAGGACTTACATTGGTGCGGTTAACACCGTCTTCAATATGATTCGGGCCTCCTCCCTGCAGGTTAGTTTACAAACAAAACAAAACAAAAACAAAAGCAAAAGTACACTAACACAAATGCAAATAAAAACATGAATTGAAAAGACAAGGAAAGAAATACATACCTCGGGTTGCCTCCCAGACAGCGTCTTAGTTATTGTCGTGGCTCGACATACTACTCATCCACCTCAACTTGGTTCACTCACCTCCCTTGAGCACTCGGGGTTCCTATCTGGAGGATGTCTCTTGGAATCATCAATGTTGAATCTAACCCTCTCCCCGTCGAATTCCATTGTGAGCGAACCGCTGCTCATGTCGATCTTTGTCCCGACCGTGTTCATAAATGGCCTCCCTAACATCACAGGCGATGCATCCTTGTCCTGCCCTGTGTCCATCACGAAGAAGTCTACAGGGAACACCAACTTGTCCACCTCGACTAGCACGTCTTGCACCACTCCTTTGGGGTAGACGTAGGAGTTATCTGCCAGCTGGATGACGATCCATGTCTTCTCTAATGGCCCCACCTCTAGAGACTCGTATAGTGAGAGGGGAAACACATTTATAGAGGCACCTAAATCAAGTAATGCCTTGTCGAACAAGGTGCCCCCAATCTTGCATGGAATCGTGAACATCCCTGGATCACTTGCCTTCTTAGGTATCCGCTTTTGCAGCATAGCGGACATATTCTCACTAACCAACACCTTTTTCTTCTCCTTCACAGCCCTCTTCCTCTTAAGCGTGCATAGCTCCTTCAAGAATTTAGCGTAGTGAGGGATACTATTGACCAGCTTGAGTAAATGAATATTTACCTCGCAATTGCTAAACGTCTCAAACAATTCCTTGTCATTGGATGGCCTCCTCGTGTCTGCCAGAGCTTCAGGGAAGGGTGCGGGAGGCTTTTCTGATCCGAGTGGAGGGAAATAGGGGCACACGTAGTCGTCATAGGGATCGTGAAGACGAGAGGACGCTTCTGGAGCATTTCCGCGGGCGCGGATTGGTGGCCGCGGTCGCGGAAATTGTTCGACCTGGTCGCTGTCTTCCACACTTTTTCCGCGGTCGCGGCTTTCATGCCGCGGTCGTGGAAAATGCTCGACCTGTTGCTCCTCTTTGTCTGCGCTTTTTCCGCGGTCGCGGATTTCCTGCCGCAGTCGCGGATTTGCGCCGATTTCGTCCTTCTCCTCAGTAGTCACGCCGCGGTCGCGGCTCTCGTCTCCGCGGTCGTGGACGTCTTTCTCGCGTGCTCGCCTGGCTTCCACCTCAGCCCCGCTCCTTAGTGTCATGACACACACATTTTCCTTTGGGTTGACTACCGTTTGAGAGGGTAGTTTCCCCGACTTCCGAGCTTCCAATCTGCTCACAGCTATAGAGATCTGCCCCATTTGTTTCTCCAGGTTCTGAATACTGGACTTTGTCTCTTGCTGATTTTGGGCTACAACATTCGCCAGTGTGTTCACATTGGTAATCATGGCTTGCATGTCCTGGACAAGGACATTGATCTTGTCCTCACTGGACGTAGGGGTGTTAGAACTCTGGCCTTGGGGTCGTTGGTCATAAGGAGCTCGAAATGGTTGTTGACCCCCAGGCTGTTGGTATTGTTGCGGGCGGGGAAGAAACTGTGGCGGTCTCTGTTGGTAGTCTTGGTTCTCCTAGCCATGATGAGTGTTATGCTGGTTCCCGTACCTCAAATTGGGGTGGTCTCTCCACCCTGGATTGTAGGTGTTTGAGTACGGGTCATATCTTGGCCTTTGAGGGCCATAACCTCCAATTGCGTTCACCTCAGCAGTGGGCTCCTGCAGCGTGGGACATGCATCAATTGGATGCATCATGTCTTGGCATATCCCACATGATTTGACCTGCTGCTGGCCACCCTTCATCATGCACCGCCTCATCATCTCTTTCATCTCAGCCATCTCAGCAAGTAGAGTGGAGTTAGGCTGAGATTCTGCAGATCTCACGGATTGGGCGCCTGCCCTCTTGCTGAACTGTCTTGAGCCCTCAGATAGCTCAAATAAGACTTCATAGGCCTGGTCTGGAGTCTTATTCAGGATGTTCCCTCCACAGGTAGCATTCACAATCCGACGCTCGTTGATAGGTGTTATTTCATACACTTTTACTAGCAGTTATTAGCATGATTGAGAGGAGTTTATGAGTAGTTTTAAGGCTAAGTCTGCAGTCCCGACATTGTGGAAAGAAGTGAAGATATCCCAGGATTTGCAGCTTAGATGGAGATGATGAGGATGGAGATGGATCTCCTGGAGCATACTTGGAGAAGACTACCAATAGTTGGTAGTAATGAAGAGAAGCTGAAGGAGAGAGTGAGCGAGTTCACCACCCCACGGCGATCCTCACCACGACCCGGCGGTGACTCCCAGAGAAGCTTGAAGCCCCGCGGTGGATCTCACCGCCCCGCGGTGGCCGTGTTAAATGCCGCGCGCCCAGAGACATTTATTTCATTTTATTTCGTTCAGACTTTGTTATTTTATTATTCTGTTTCCTTTATTGTTTACATTAGTTTAACCTAGTTTTCTTAAGACTATTTAAGCCCTCTTTCTAGGTTAAGAGGCAGAACAATTTCGCTTTACATCAGACGTTATTTTTCCCTTAGTTTTCATTCTTGTTTGAATGGAGAACTAACTTTCCTTTGTTCTACTAGACGATTGAAGCAATACAGTTGATGTGTTTGTGAGATTTCTATTCCTTATTCTTATCCTTATAAATATTGGTTTGATTCTCTTGGTTATATTGATTATTGATTTCTTGTTGTTCTTCTTAGCCTGATCAACTAGGTTGAATACTTTTTATCAATTGCTAGGATTGCATATAGGGGTTCCGAGTGCACATCTAGTGGCATACACGATTGTGCGTATAGGGGTCCCGAGTGTACAATCGTGAGTGAGAATCAGTTGCATGTTAAGTAGTAAGGTGTCTTTCTATTTGCATGTATCCTATATCCTTGTGTGTATTGCTATTGCTTTGTTGGTGGTAAAGTATACCGACAACTGTGAGAATCGGTAGTGCTTTATCATTGGCATAGTAATAAGTCTATCGACAATTGTGAGAATCGATAGTGCTTAAGATCAGGATGGGAACAACTATAAGGATAGTAAAAGAACTTGGATTTATTAGATTTCTGTGATCAAATTATATCTCTGTATTGTGGATCTCGCTCTAGTAGGACTACTTTCCCCATTATATTTTCTCTACTCAACCAAACTTGTTTGCTTTGCTTGCTTTGTTCTTTCTTGATAACTAAACCCCCCTTGCTTGTTACTTGTCATTCACGATTTCATACTGCATCAGATCTTCCCTGTGGGTTCGACCCTTGCTTGCTTACTATACATCTGTTTAGTAGGTCTGTTAGGACTTTTTACTTTGATAAGGCTAATCAATGATACTTGTATTGCGCACTTTTAGCCCGTCAAATTTGGCGCCGTTGCCGGGGAAGTTTTCTGTTTTTGTTGTGTGTTTTTGTGATTGATTTTTGGTGGAGACCTATCTTATGGTCGACACCCATAGTACTGACTCCCCTCTAGCTGCTTTTGATCCAGAAATAGACAGATCATTCCTTGCGAACCTGCACGATCAAAGAGAAGAAGGAGAATAGGTTGAGATAGTTGAGACTGCTGAGACAGTTGTGACCGTTGAGGCTGAGACAATTAACATCCCTGCTGTTGAAATGGCTGAGACTCTGAGAGAATTTACTGAGCCGAATATTGGAGCACAACCCTTGGCTGTCATCATCCTTGCACTTGGCGAAGGGGTGAATTTTGAGCTGAAGTCTGGAGTTGTTGCTTATCTCCCGAAGTTCCACGGTTTGAGTGGAGAGGACCCGATCTCTCACCTGGGCAAGTTCCACAATGTCTGCATGACTATGAAGCCCAAGAACGTGACGGAAGACCAAATCAAGATGAGAGCTTTTGGTTTCTCCCTGCTAGACTCTGCAAGCGACTGGTACTATCACTTGCCACCAGGAACCATAGATACCTGGAATAAACTACACAAGGCATTCCTAGACAAGTACTTTCCAACGAAGAAGGTGAATGCCTTGAAAAAGGCAATTGCCAATATTGAGCAGGCTGGTGATGAGACGCTGTATGATTATCTTGAGAGGTACAAGAGGCTTTGCTCTAGCTGCCCATTTCACGGATACGCCAAGCTGGACCTTGTCCTCTATTTACACAATGGTCTGCTGGACCAAGAGAGAAGGATGGTTGACGCTGCTTGTGGTGGAAGCATTCTGAATCTGACACCGGATGCAGCCATGAAGAGATTCCAGGAGACGAGTGAGAGCACCAGGAGTTTTGGGAAGACATACCAAAGGAAGGCGGTCAATGTTGTGACCCCTGCAGGACCAAGCCCAGTACTAACTGAGCTAGCTGAGTTGAAGGAGATGGTGAAGAGAATGGCGAATCAGAACGCTCCTCAATAAGTCAAGGCATGTGGGCTTTGTTCTGATCAATTCCACCATACCGATACCTGTCCCCAGCTGTAAGAGGAAGGTACTGCTGAAGTGAATGCTGTAGGAGGTTACGGACCCCCTAGGCCGCAGTTCGGTGGACAACCCAATTACAATCAGAGAGGGCGTGACCACCCATGTTTCAGATGGAGTGACCCTCAAGGCGGTCAACAGCCGATGCAACAACAATACCAGCAGAGAGTCCTGTACCAACAGAGGCCTCAGGGCCAAAATTCTGGTGCTTCTACTGAAGAGATGCTAAAGACTCTGACTCAGCATTTCGCCACGCATGTGCAGGATACTGAGTCAAGTATTAAGAACATGGAGAGGCAGATTGGTCAACTAGCTGATGTTGTGACCAAGATTGACCAGAGGACATCTAACTCCCTGCCCTCTCAGACTACTGTGAATCCAAGAGAGAATGTAAGTGCTATCACTCTCAGAAGTGGTACGAAATTGGTCGTTGCCCCTATTGCTAAAGAGGAGAACGAAATCGAGAAGGCAAAAATCACGCACCGCCCCGCGGTGGATCCCACCGCGGCCCGGCCAAAAATTAAAGAAGGAGCCAGGAATGAAGTGTTGTTGCCACCGCCCCGCGGCGATCCTCACCGCGACCCGGCGGCTGATCCCAGTAATCCCACCGAGACCTCACCGCCCCGCGGCGATGACCACCGCCCCGCGGTGAGCTTACCGCGACCCGGCCCCCAACAATCCAGCTCCGCTGATGAGTTATGTGTTGATGACTATGTTCGCCCCGTGTTTCCTCCTTTGGGTTCTGAGAAGCCACCATCACCTTTCCCTGAAGCGCTGAAGGCCAAGAGAGTAGCTGAAGACAACGATCTGTTCGAGACATTCCGGGACTGTGAGGTGAACATTCCCCTGCTCAAGCTTATCAAGGCTGTCCCTCGATATGCCAAGTTCTTGAAGGAGCTGTGCACCGTGAAGAGGACACAGAAGCTGAAGGTTCAGAAGAAGGTTCCTGTAGGTGAACATGCATCGGCGGTATTTCAGAGACGTATGCCTGAGAAGTGCAAGGATCCAGGTACATTTACTATTCCTATTACTATAGGTGGGCATCGATTTGAGAAAGCCTTGCTAGACTTGGGTGCCTCTATTAACGTGTTGCCTTACTCTTTGATTGACGATTTAGGAATAGGACCCTTGCATGATTCAAACATTGTTATACAACTTGCTGATGGTTCTTGTGTACCCCCTAAGGGTATTGTGGAGGATGTTCTTGTGAGGATAGGTCCTTTGATTTTTCTTGCTGATTTCTTTGTTATGGATATGGACTATGATGAGCAGGTTGCCCCGGTGATGCTAGGGCGACCTTTTATGAAAACATCCATGACAAAGATTGATGTAGACAGTGGAATTTTAACTATGGAATTTGATGGAATAATTTTTGAACATAATATTCATAAAGCCAACCCCATTGAATTGCCTACTCCTTACTGCATTAGTGATTTTGATGATCATGTGCATGAAAATGTTAAAACTAGTGCAGTAGAGACCGTAGTTAAGTGTTCTACTATTGATGGACCTATTGAGTTGCATGAGTTGCATGTTGATGATGTCTTGCTAGATGACATAGGAGATCCCACTCCCTCTAATATGGGCACTTGCTCCCCTGCACTAACCATACAAGGCTGTAAGCCTTTATCTAGTGACGTGCAGCATATTCAGGTTGAGCCATATTGGCCCCCACATCGCTCTAAGTATGGGGGAGATGCTCCAAAGGAAGTAAGCATGGAGTTGATGGCAAATAGGGAACATGGTCTAAGGTCTAAACCTTTCCATGGGAGGTCTCAACAGGAAGAGACGAGTATGAGGATTCCGAGGGGATCCTATTCCAGGTGGTAGTTGATTTGCAGTATGTCGAGCCAACGACGTTAACCAAGGCGCTGTCCGGGAGGCAACCCGTGGTAGTTTTTCTTTGTTTCTTTTCTTTTCCTTAGATTATTTTTAGTAGTTTCTTTTGCTTTGTTTCGCTCGCCTATTACTTACATTTCAGGTATGAAAGTAAATGGAGAGATGGTGTACTCAACTAAGTCACCGCCCCGTGGCGACCCTCACTTCCCCGCGGTGGATTTTTGGTATATTTTCCCTCTCCGAAAAAAATAAAATAAAAAAATTTCAAGAATAAAGGGCCCCGAAAAAACCTTAAACGGGTGAGTAAAAGTTTTATTTCTTGAGTGGTAACTAAGGTTTTGACGGATTGGGCCCACTTTCGGGCCGAGATTTCTCTCTTTGGGCCTTGTACCAGCCGGCCCCGTCATCCTTCTCTTTCCCTTTCACTTTCCCTAACCTAGCCCCACTCTCAACAAAACCCTCCATTCCCAACACACCTCTCAAGCTCCCAAAGCCAAATCCCCCATTCTCCCCTATCTCTCTCGACCTTGATCCAAATCTAGTCTCCAATTGCCTAAACCTTGAGTCCCTTGTCTAATTTGGAGTCTAGCCTCACAAACAAGCCAAACACAACCCCACCGCGATCCGGCCAAAGCCCCCAGTTGTCTCGTGCGACCCGGCGATTCGTCCACCGCCCCGCGTCGAGGCATCTTGGCTTCGTGTGTTTGCTCGTTTGTAAGTACTCTTGGTTGCCCTTTGTTTTGAGTTTCTCCATTCATTACTTATGGCACCTAAGAGTAGGAAGCAAGTGTCTACGAGGGATGAGAGTGAGGTTTACAATGTTGCGAAGGAGAGGAAGGTGTTGGCTACTAAATTCTTTCACAAGCCAACATTGGCTGAATTTGGAATGCTAGAGTGTGTGTCCCTGTGCTTAGCACAATGTGGTTTGGGGACGTTTCTGAACTTGGCTGCCCCTGCGTATCCCGAGCTTTGTTACCAGTTCATCGCCTCCTTCAAGAGGTACTCTGATGGTTCCGACAATAAGATGATGATGAGGGTCACGTTCACTTACAATGGGCGTGATTATGCTTTGTCCCCTAAGGTGGTGTGTGATGCCCTGGGCATTACAAAGCTGCCAACGGATGGATGGTCTGGTGGCATTCTTGAGTCGGATATGATGGTGTTCTGGAAGGCTGCTATGGGCAAGACGTTCAGGAAGGGTCAAGAGGTGAACTCGAAGCTGGTGAACCCGTGTCTACGGTTGATCCACAAAGTGATGATGAGAGATTTATTTGGCCATGCTGATGATGGTAAGGTTCCTTTGAAGGATTTCCAGTGGTTTATGAGCATCTTGGAGGTTGTTACGTACACGCCGTGTTGGGCTACCCTCTTTTTGGGTTCCTTGAAGATGATTCGTGATGGTGAGCCACGTGATATTTGTGGGGGTGGTCTGATTACCCTCCTTTGTGTTGGAGTGATAGCTACCGATCAGATTCCTCGGCCTGTTGCCTGCGCGGTGTATGATATGGCACACATGAAAATGTGCTCGATGCTGAAGCCACTGGGCAGGGATGGTGATTTAGTTTGGTCTTCATACGACGGTCACATTCTGATTCTTCCCCGGGTTTTCACTTATTCTCCTTCATTTGCGGATTGATGGATTCCCAGTGATAGCAGAGTTATGGCCGACGCTACCCCTGCTGTTGCTCCTTCGGGTCCGTTTGGAGAGGGCCCTAGTGCTGGTTTTGAGGCTGCTGCTGTTGATTCTGTGGGTGGGGATGATCCTATGCCTACTCAGTTTGATGCGCCCTCGTCTTCTTATGGTCCTGCCACGCCTTGGCAGGAGTTGTATGCAAGATTTGATGCGTTCTCAGTGCAGCAGACTCACTGGAACACCCGAGTAGAGACCGGTCTACAGACTTTATAGACCCAGTTTCGTGCTGATGTAGATGAGCGTTGATAGGTGTCATTTCATGCACCTTAACTAGTGATTATTGACACAATTTAGATGAAGTTTCGGTGTAGAATTAGGCTAAGTCTGTAACCCAGGGAAAGAGTTAAAGCAGTACAAATTTGAAGGTTTTACAGCTTAGTGAAGAGGAAAGAAGATGAAGGAGAAGATCTGCCCAGAACTAATGAAGAAAGCTACCTCACTTGGTAGTACAGGAGAGCAGACACAAGGATGAAGAAGCTGGCCAATACCGCCCCGCGCCTGAAGCCACCGCGACCCGGCGGTGATCCTCAGAGAAGTGCAACGCGAAGCCACCGCCTCGCGGTGGGATATTACCGCCTCGCGGTGAAAGAGAAGGGTGCGCGGCCAGCGTGTCATTTGTTTCCATTTTAGTATATTTGGATTTTATGTCTTATTATATTTTATTTCCTTATTTTATCTGCTAGGTTAACTTTCTACGAACCTATTTAAGATCTTTTTCATTAATTTTGAGAGGAGTTCGGTCCTCTCTCTTTTGATCGTTCAACTTCTAGGTTTTTGAACAATGGATAGCTAAACACTTTTGTTTCGCTAGACAATTGAAGCACTACAATGAATTGGTTGTGAGATTTCTATTCCGTATTCTATATCTTATTAAGTTGGATTGATTCTCTTGATTAAACTGTCTATTGATTTATGTTGATTCTTCTGGCGTAGCTAACTAGGTTTTTCGACATCTATCATATTGCTAGGATTGCATATAGGGGTTCCGAGTGCATATCTAGTGGTAAACACAATTGTGCATGTAGGGATTCCGAGCGTACAATTATGAGTGAGAATCAGTTGCATGTGAGTAGGGGAGTGAGTACTTGTACGTCTTTCTACTTGCATGTATCCTATATCCCTGTGTGCATTGCTATTGCTGTGTTGGTGCTAAGGTACGCTGACAACTGTGAGAATCAGTGGTATTTTATCATTGGCATAGTAATAAGTCTATCGACAACTGTGAGAATCAATAGTACTTAAGATCAGGGTGGGAACAATTATAAGATAGTAAAAGAACTTGGAAATATAGTTTTCAGTGATCAACCTATTGCAACTGTGGTGTGGATATTTGTCTGGTGGAATACTTTCTCTCATCATATTTCTTCTTCTGTTATTACTTGCACTTTTGTTAATCCTGCGATTATTCCAAAACCCCCTCGTTACTTGTTAGTCACACGTTATTGCATGCAGATAACCGACTCCCTGTGGGATCGACCCTGACTTACTTGCTATACTCTTTAGTAGGTGAATTAGGATTTCTTTGACAGGAAAATGACACCGGTTTCCAACCCTGTCAAATTTGGCGCCGTTGCCGGGGAATCAAACATTCTGTTTGTGATTATTTGTGATTGAATGCGGTGTGGATCTATCTTACAATCCGCACCTTTGCTACTGATTCGCTACTTGTTGAAGTTCATACAGAGACATGTACGAATGTCTCAGACACTCCGACAATTGACTGCACCAGATCTGATACAGCAGCCGTTGGCTGTAAGCATTCCACCACTTGCTGATGGTGTAACATTTGAGCTCAGAACAGGAGTGATACGATTACTCCTGTGATATTATGGACGAAGTGTCGAGGATCCCATTCTTCATTTGAATAAATTCCACAACGTCATTATGAGCATCAAACCAACCTACGTCACTGAGGATCAGATTAAAATGAGAGCCTTCGGGTTCACTCTTAAAGACGATGCTGAAGACTGGTATTATCATTTGCCTAGCGGAAGCATAGATTCATGGGCTAAGCTGCATAAGGTTTTCCTCGCACGCTACTTTCCAACCAAAATGGCAAATGCCTTGAAAAGGGAAATTACCAGCATTGAACAAGGTGAGGAGGAGACCCTCTATGACTATTGTGAACGGTTCGAGCGACTCTGTACTAGTTGCCCGTTCCATGGCTTTGATAAGAAATCACTGGTGCTCTATGTTTACAACGGGCTGATGGATGATGAAAGAAGAATTATTGATGCTACATGTGGTGGTAGTATCCTGAATATGACCCCCGACGCAGCCATGACCACACTTCATGATATGGCTGAGGGTACTAGGGATTTTGATGAACCCCCAAGGACCAGATTTGTTGGTGCTGTCATCGCCTATGAGTCACATGTATCGCAAGAAATTGCTTCTTTGAAGGAGGTCATTGTGGGGATGGGCAAGCAAGAAGAGCCTCAATAGCACGCTGGCTGTGGAGTTTGCGCTGGTCCATTTCACAACACCAACGCCTGCCCCCAACTACAGGATACCACTATTGCTGAAGTGTACGAAGCTGAAGGTCACGAGCCTGTTACACCTCAATATGATCAACCGCCACCGCAACAACCACGCTCTGTTGACCCACCAACGACTGGCAGCCCCTCTTCAACCGAAGAAATGCTCAAGGTCCTAACAATGCACTTCACAACGCATGTGCAATCTACTGAGGCCAACATAAAGAGCATAAAGGAGGCCGTGTTCCAATTATCCGATGAGTTTGCTGGGTGGAGAAAAGAGGGCATTAAAGAGGTTTCAAACACAGTAACCCTCCGAAGTGGCAAGGAATTACAAGTCGCCCCTACAGCTAAAACGGACGACAATGCTGAAATCGAAATTGATGATGAGCAAATTCCACCGCCCCGCGGTGATTCCCACCGCGACCCGGCGACAGCCTCTAGTAATCCCACGCCATTGCCACCGCCCTGCGGTGATCTATACCGCCCCGCGGTGAGTCCACCGCCTCGCGGTGAAAGCCCAGAGCTCGTAGATTTACCTGAGGATGAAGATGATCCCTACGTACGTCCCAACTTCCCTCCCCTTGGATCTGAGAAGCCACCTGCCCCCTTCCCCGAGGCACTAAAGGAAAGGAGAGTAATTGATGACAAGGATCTCTTCGACACTTTCAGTAAGTGTGAGGTAAATATCCCACTCCTCAAGCTTGTCAAGAGTGTACCAAGGTACGCTAAGTTTCTAAAGGAGCTGTGCACTATAAAAAGAAACCAGAAGCTGAAGGGCAAGGAAAAAGTCAAGGTTAGCGAACGCATATCTGCTGTATTCCAGAGGCGTATGCCAAAGAAGTGCGGAGATCCAGGTATGTGGAGCATTCCTTGTATTATTGGAGACACTAAGTTTGAAAAAGCTATGCTTGATCTTGGTGCCTCCATTAATGTGTTACCCTATTCTCTCTACGAATCTCTTGGACTTGGACCTCTGCAGGAAACATGAATTGTAATTCAATTGGCTGATAGGTCTAGTGTCTACCCTAGGGGAGTAATAGAGGATGTCCTTGTTATGGTTGATAAATTGATATTTCCTGCTGATTTTTATGTCTTAGATATGGAAACAGATACGAAGACAACTCTTATACTGGTAGGTAGGCCGTTTTTAAAAACTGCTAAGACTAAACTTGATTTACAAAGTGGGACACTTTCGATGGAATTTGACGGGGAGAAGGTGGAATATAACATTTATGAAGCCATGAAACACCCCGCTGAAGACCATTCTCTATGCTCTATTGATGTGATCGATTCTATTGCACAGGATGTCTTTGATATTTCTGGTCCTGATGGGTTGATGACCATTGTTGAAAATAATTTGGACTTGTCCTATGAGGAATACTCTTTACCCTCTAACATACAGGAAGCCATCGCTCAAGCTGGATGCCCATGGTAAGTACTCTGCAGATCCTTTGGGCGTTGGCCCCATTCTACTAAACCCGAGCGAAAGGCTCGTTCCTTCTGTTGAACATGCTCCTGAGATCGAATTGAAGCCGCTGCCAGACCATCTCAAGTTCGCTTTTCTTGGAGCCAATGACACCCTGCCGGTCATTGTGTCTAACAAGCTGACTGCGGACCAGGAAATGAAGCTATTAGGCGTGCTCAGGGAGCATAAAACCGCGATTGGATGGACCATTGCAGACATAAAAGGGATAAGTCCCTCGACTTGTATGCATCGGATTCTCCTTGAAGACGGATCTAGACCATCCAGGCAGCCACAGAGAAGGCTCAATCCTCCGATGATGGAAGTGGTGAAGAAAGAAGTGCTAAAACTCCTCAAGGCTGATATGATCTTCCCTATTTCGGATAGCCAATGGGTAAGTCCAACCCAGGTGGTCCCTAAGAAAGGAAGTATTACTATAGTGGAGAACCAACAAGGAGAGTTAATTCCCACCAGGACCACCACAGGATGGAGAGTGTGCATCGATTACCGTAAGCTGAATGCGGTAACTCGGAAAGACCACTTCCCCCTGCCCTTTATTGATCAAATGCTAGAACGCCTTGCTGGGCGACCCTACTACTGTTTCCTCGACGAATATTCAGGATATTTCCAGGTGGCCATTGCACCAGAAGACCAAGAGAAAACCACTTTTACATGTCCCTTTGGCACCTTTGCATACCGCAGAATGCCATTCGGATTGTGTAACGCACCCGGTACATTTCAACGATGTATGGTTAGTATCTTCTCTGAATATGTTGAGAAATTCATTGAAGTATTTATGGATGACTTTACAGTGCATGGGACTAGCTTTGATTCATGTTTAACCCATTTGGCCCTTGTACTAAAGCGATGTGTTGATACCAATTTGGTTTTAAATTATGAAAAGTGTCATTTTATGATAGAACAAGGAATAGTACTGGGTCATATTGTCTCTGCTAAAGGTATTGAGGTCGATAAGGCAAAGATTGATGTAATTCAGTCTTTGCCTTATCCTACTAATGTGCGTGAAGTGCGCTCCTTTTTAGGTCATGCAGGTTTCTACCGAAGATTTATCAAGGACTTCTCAAAAATCTCCTCACCCCTATGCGAGCTACTAAAGAAGGAAGTGACCTACGCATTCACTGATGAGTGCAAGGAAGCGTTTGATTGCCTGAGAGAACGCCTGACAAGTGCACCTATCATTCAGGCACCTGACTGGTCTCGCCCATTTGAGATCATGTGTGACGCCAGCGATTATGCAGTTGGAGCAGTTCTAGGACAGAAAGTGGGACGGGCATCCCATGTGATTCATTATGCCTCCATGACTCTGAATGGAGCCCAGAGGAACTACTCCACTATTGAGAAGGAAATGCTGGCGGCTGTCTTTGCCTTGGAAAAGTTTAGGCAATATCTTTTGGGAGTCAAGGTGATTATCTACACAGATCACGCTGCTCTTCGTTACCTGATGACGAAGAAAGAAGCAAAGCCAAGACTAATCCGATGGGTTCTCCTTCTCACTGAATTTGATGTGGAGATCCGTGATAAGAAGGGAGCAGAGAACCTAGTCGCAGATCACCTAAGTAGGCTCGTCCATGAGGAAGATAAGCCCGGAGAATAGAGCCCCATTCATGGCACCTTTCCGGATGACACACTTTTTATAATAGAAGGAAGTTCAGAAAACAAGCACCGCCCCGCGTTGCCCACCGCCGCGACCCGGCGAGTCGTAGCCAGTATGAAGTTGGAGATGTCACCGCCCCGCGGTGGCCACCACCGCGACCCGGCGGTAGATTTGTTTGACAACCAGGAGAGATCACCGTGACCCGCAGCGATAGTACCGCCCCGCGGTCACATCTCTGGAGTCACATTGTGCTCTAGAGATACTTCTGCCCCTCCCTCTCACATAGCCATGGACGTCTTCGGAATCCGTTCTTTCAGACCTTGGTACGCAGATATCGTCAACTATTTGGTTTGAGAGGAAATACCCCCGGATTACACCAGAGCTCAAAAGGCGAAGATACGGAGAGAAGCTCGCCACTATGTGTGGGATGATCCTTACCTGTGGAAGCATTGTGTCGATCAGGTAGTGCGCCGATGCCTCCCAGACAATGAGGTACAATCTGTCCTTAACTTTTGTCACTCTGAGGCTTGTGGGGGTCATTTTGGAGCGAATAGGACTGCTAGGAAAGTATTGGAGGCAAGATTTTATTGGCCACACATCTTTAGGGATGCTTACGCCTTCTGCAAATCCTGCGATCGATGCCAACGGGTTGGAAACATCACCAGAAGGAATGAAATGCCGCAATCATCATTAATCTTCTGTGAGGTCTTTGATGTTTGGGGCATGGATTTTATGGGACCCTTTCCTAGCTCTCATGGGAATCTATATATATTGCTTGCGGTGGACTACGTTTCCAAGTGGGTGGAAGCAAAGGCCACTAGGACCGATGATTCTAAGGTTGTGGCAGGTTTTCTCAAGGAAAATATTTTCTCAAGATTTGGAATACCCAAAGCTTTAATTAGTGACAGGAGGACCCATTTCTGCAACAAGACAGTAATTGTCCTGCTGAAGAAGTATCACATCACCCAGAGAATCTCTACATCCTACCATCCTTAAACTAATGGGCAGGCCGAGAACTCCAACAGAGTGATTAAATTTATACTGGAGAAGACAGTAGCAGCTCATCGGAGGGATTGGAGCACCAAGCTCAATGATGCGCTGTGGGCATACCGTACAGCTTTCAAGACTCCGATAGGAATGTCCCCTTTTCGGCTGGTTTTTGGAAAAGCTTGCCACCTCCCCGTAGAGCTTGAGCATAAAGCGTGGTGGGAAATAAAGAAATGCAATATGCAACTGGATGAAGTGGGGGAATTCCGTAAGCTGCAGCTGCAAGAACTGGAGGAACTACGCCTTGAAGCCTATGAGAACTCAGTTAACTACAAAGCGAAGACCAAGCAATGGCATGACAAGCATATTCTGCGGAAAGATTTTAAGCCAGGATATAAGGTCCTCCTATTTCAATCCCGGCTCAAGCTCTTTGCTGGGAAACTGAGGTCCAAATGGACGGGTCCTTATGAAGTTGTTGAAGTTCACCCCCATGGTGCCATTGGACTGATAAACCCCAAGACATGCAACATCTTCACAGTCAATGGCCACAGGCTGAAACCCTATTATGAAGGCTTTGATCCAACCCATGTTGATGCAATAAGTTTCGGAAGCCCTGAGGCTGAAACAGGGTGAGCCATAGCCTATGTCGAGCCAACGACGTTAACCAAGGCGCTGTCCGGGAGGCAACCCGGGTTAGTTATTTGATATTTCCCTTTCATTAGATTATTTTCGTAGTTTATTTTTGCTTTGTTTCGTCCGCCTGTTACTCATATTTCAGGTACGAAAGTAAATCTGAGATGAGACATGTACCCAGCTCGCGTCCACCGCCTCGCGTTGTAGCCCCACCGCCTCGCGGTGGAGGTCTGGTATGATTTCTCAACTAAAAAAAAATATAGAAGAAATAAAGGGCCCCGAAAAAACCTTAAACGGGGAGTAATATTTTTGTTTTTGAGTTTGATACGAAGGATTTGACGGTGTCAGTTGGATCGCCCCGCGATCCGGTATTTACTTGTACATTCATCACCCCATAAACACTCCCGCCAAACCCTAATCCCCTTTTCTTTCTCTTCCCCGTCTCTCTCTCCGCCGTAACCCCATTCCAAGTCTAACCCTTACCTCCAAGCTTTCCCCGCCCCAATCACCCTTGTTCCTAGCCTTAGTAGTGGCAACCTTTCACCCCACTTTGATCCCCTTTACCCAGACCTCCCTTTGCAATGATTTCCGAACGTCCCCGTGGTGGTTCGTAGTTGCAGAGGGTGATATTTTGCTTTGGTGGTGTGATCGGCACAATCTGGGTGACCCTCCGATTGATCGGTGGTGTTGGAGAAGGATTCGCACAGTGACCGCCTCGTGTTGCAGTCCCACCGCCTCGCGCAAGTCGGATTTTGAATTTGGAGAAGAAGGTGAATAGTCGCCGCCCCACACCCACTTCACCGCGACCCGGCTACTACGCTCAGTAATCACCACCGCCCCGCGGTGACTCGTGGTCATTCTTCAGTGGGTTGTAAGTCTTCCTTGCCTCGTTCTTTCGCTTCGAGCACTTACTTCATTATACAATGTCGAGAGCTAGGAAGGTTGGGATGACCGATGAGGAGTGTCGAATGTATGATATGGTGTCAACAAGACATGTCCAGCCGACTCGCTTCTTTGATAGGGGATCACTAGCTGAGTTGGGTTTGTTGGAGATGACTCAACAATGTCTGGACAAGATGGGATTGGGGGGATTCCTAGACAAATGCGCGCCCACATTCCCTGAACTATGCTACCAGTTTATAGCCACTGTTTCTCGAAGCCACACGTGACGCATCATCGATGGTAGGGAGCAGAAGTTCATCGCTGGGATCACCTTCAAATATGAGGGTCGGAGTTATGGTATCCCTATTGAGGAAATTAGGGAGCTGCTGGGTGTGTCAAGGCCAGCTACTGAGAAGTGGAGGCAGGGTCCCGACAAGGCGGACCTTAAGGAATTCTGGACCATCGCAACGGGCATGGCTGAATATCAAAAGCGGTTGGAGAATAGTAACAAACTTGTCCACCCCTGCTTCCGCTTAGTCTACACAGTGGTGCTTCAGACATTTTGTGGGTGTATGGAGGAAAGAAAGGTTTCTCTGAGGCGCCTTGGTCTCTTCTCCCCGATGATCGATCCTTTAGATGAGGAGACCCCTGCATGGATTGTCATATGGGTGCATGAGCTGCAGCAGATTCGCGAGGGCGCCGCGCGAGATATTGTTCAGGGTGGGCTGATCACCTTGGTTGCTGCGGCCATGATTTCGATGAACACCATTCCTCAGCCACTCATGCCTATTTGCTACGACATTCCATATCTGCAACGGTGTGGTATGCTGACCATATCTCAGGGGCAGTTTCTGTGGTGCTCCTACGGAGGTCACCTTTTGCGCCTCCCCCGTCCCCTGGCCTACCCGCGAGTCTTCACAGGTTGGTACATTCCGTCTGATGCTGAGATTATTCCTTCCGATGATGAGGCTGATCTGCCGGCTTCCATTCCCGTGCTTATGGATTTCGATCCCCCTGCTTCTGACTTTGCCGCCCCATCTGCTTCGCCTTCTGAGTTCTCTTGGGATGAGTTGTTCATACGTTTTGATGCCTTCACGCTGCGTTAGGAGACTGCGAATGAGGCGACGCTAGCTCGGCTGCGAAACATACAGGCTGACACTACACGCGATATTACGGACCAACTGAGTGCAGCTGAGGCCTTCATGCAGGAGCAATACTTTGGGCGGCATCCACCTCCATCGAGCTTTCCATCGTATCCACATTTCCAGTGAGTCTTTGTTCTTTTCTCCCTATTTTGCTTTGTTTTCGTCTTTACATTGAGGACAATGTGTGTTTTAAGTGTGGGGATATTGGGATTTAGACTCACTGCTTATCATATCTAGTGTACAGATTTTATTCTTGCATTTCGTATTTCTATTCAAAAAAAAAAAAAAGAAGCCAAAAACAGGTAAAAAGGCAATCAAAATCCTGGGATGGACTGAAAACCCGAAAGGGCGGTCCAGGTAAAAAGCAGGTAGTCCGGCTAGTATAGACCAGGGCAAAATTGGACTGGAGTGATGCGAGTATATGTGAGATATCTAGCAAAATGAAATGAGTGGCTAGGTGAAAACCCGAAAGGGCGCCTAGGCAAGATGAGCGTAAAAGAAGAAGAGTGATTCTAGGATTTCTCTATATTTCTTGGCGAGGCGTCATAAGAAGGGGAGCCATAAGGAGGACTCGGGTAGGCCACTTTGTAGCAATAAGAAGCTAGACAGGAGTTAGGAATAGATTCATCGCGCATCATGTGTTTTGGTTGTCTGGGGCTGATTGTTGAGCTGTTGTAGTCATTGGTATCATCTGTTGTCACACTTCCTGAGGCCTTGATATTTTATGAGTGGAGTATGGTTGATTTAATTTACTCGGGACGAGTAAAGGTCTAAGTGTGGGGATATTTGATAGGTGTCATTTCATGCACCTTAACTAGTGATTATTGACACAATTTAGATGAAGTTTTGGTGTAGAATTAGGCTAAGTCTGTAACCCAGGGAAAGAGTTGAAGCAGTACAAATTTGAAGGTTTTACAGCTTAGTGAAGAGGAAAGAAGATGAAGGAGAAGATCTGCCCAGAACTAATGAAGAAAGCTACCTCACTTGGTAGTACAGGAGAGCAGACACAAGGATGAAGAAGCTGGCCAATACCGCCCCGCGCCTGAAGCCACCGCGACCCGGCGGTGATCCTCAGAGAAGTGCAACGCGAAGCCACCGCCTCGCGGTGGGATATTACCGCCTTGCGGTGGAAGAGAAGGGTGCGCGGCCAGCGTGTCATTTGTTTCCATTTTAGTATATTTGGATTTTATGTCTTATTATATTTTATTTCCTTATTTTATCTGCTAGGTTAACTTTCTACGAACCTATTTAAGATCTTTTTCGTTAATTTTGAGAGGAGTTCGGTCCTCTCTCTTTTGATCGTTCAACTTCTAGGTTTTTGAACAATGGATAGCTAAACACTTTTGTTTCGCTAGACAATTGAAGCACTACAATGAATTGGTTGTGAGATTTCTATTCCGTGTTCTATATCTTATTAAGTTGGATTGATTCTCTTGATTAAACTGTCTATTGATTTATGTTGATTCTTCTGGCGTAGCTAACTAGGTTTTTCGACATCTATCATATTGCTAGGATTGCATATAGGGGTTCCGAGTGCATATCTAGTGGTAAACACAATTGTGCGTGTAGGGGTTCCGAGCGTACAATTGTGAGTGAGAACCAGTTGCATGTGAGTAGGGGAGTGAGTACTTGTACGTCTTTCTACTTGCATGTATCCTATATCCCTGTGTGCATTGCTATTGCTGTGTTGGTGCTAAGGTACGCTGACAACTGTGAGAATCAGTGGTATTTTATCATTGGCATAGTAATAAGTCTATCGACAACTGTGAGAATCGATAGTACTTAAGATCAGGGTGGGAACAATTATAAGATAGTAAAAGAACTTGGAAATATAGTTTTCAGTGATCAACCTATTGCAACTGTGGTGTGGATATTTGTCTGGTGGAATACTTTCTCTCATCATATTTCTTCTTCTGTTATTACTCGCACTTTTGTTAATCCTGCGATTATTCCAAAACCCCCCTCGTTACTTGTTAGTCACACGTTATTGCATGCAGATAACCGACTCCCTGTGGGATCGACCCTGACTTACTTGCTATACTCTTTAGTATGTGAATTAGGATTTCTTTGACAGGAAAATGACACCGGTTTCCGGCCTTGTCAAGCGTCTGGATGCTGTGGACGCTCATATAAGGGACTACTTTAGGAGGTTCCCACCACCACCACCATCAGGCCCGCAGTGAGTTTATTTCTCCTTCTCCTATTTCATTTGCTTGTTCTCTTTTCTACATTGAGGACAATGTTCGGTTTAAGTATGAGGGAGGGATTTAGACTTGCTATCTATTTAGCTAGTGTATATAGCGTTGTTTTGTTTTGTGTTCTGTAACTTCCGTTCGAGTATTTTATTTGAAAAAAAAGAGCCAAAAAGATGTGAAAAAGGCAATCAAAATCATGGGATGAGCTGAAAACCCGAAAGGGCAGTTCAGGTAAAAAGTAGGTAGTCCGGCTGGTATAGACCAGGGCAAAAGTGGACTGGAGTGATGCGAGTATTTGTGAGATATCTACCAAAATGAAATGAGTGGCTAGGTGAAAACCCGAGAGTGCGCCTTGGCAAGATGAGCGAAAAAGAAGAAGAGTGATTTTAGGATTTCTCTTTATTTCTTGACGAGGTTTCATAAGAAGAGGTGGTATAAGGAGCTCGGGTAGGCCACTCTGGAGCGATAAGGAGCTAGATTGGAGTTAGGACTAGAATTATCTTTGCATCACTTGTTTTGGTTGTCTGGAGCTTATTGTTGATATGTTGTAGTTGCCGGTGTCATATTTTCTTATACTTCCTGAGACCTTGGTGTTGATTGAGAGAGTAGGTTTTTCTTTAGCTTACTCGGGACGAGTAAAGGTCTAAGTATGGGGGAATTTGATAGGTGTTATTTCATACACCTTTACTAGCAGTTATTAGCATGATTGAGAGGAGTTTATGAGTAGTTTTAAGGCTAAGTCTGTAGTCCCGACATTGTGGAAAGAAGTGAAGATATCCCAGGATTTGCAGCTTAGATGGAGATGATGAGGATGGAGATGGATCTGTTGGAGCATACTTGGAGAAGACTACCAATAGTTGGTAGTAATGAAGAGAAGCTGAAGGAGAGAGTGAGCGAGTTCACCGCGGGTCCTCATCGTGACCCGACGGTGACTCCCAGAGAAGCTTTAAGCCCCGCAGTGGATCTCACCGTCCCGCGGTGGCCGTGGTAAATGCCGCGCGCCTAGAGACATTTATTTCCTTTTATTTCGTTCAAACTTTGTTATTTTATTATTCTGTTTCCTTTATTATTTACATTAGTTTAACCTAGTTTTCTTAAGACTATTTAAGCCCTCTTTCTAGGTTAAGAGGCAGAACAACTTCGCTTTACATCAGACGTTATTTTTCCCTTAGTTTTCATTCTCGTTTGAATGGAGAACTAACTTCCCTTTGTTCTACTAGACGATTGAAGCAATACAGTTGATGTGTTTGTGAGATTTCTATTCCTTGTTCTTATCCTTATAAATGTTGGTTTGATTCTCTTGGTTATATTGATTATTGATTTCTTGTTGTTCTTCTTAGCCTGATCAACTAGGTTGAATACTTTTTATCAATTGCTAGGATTGCATATAGGGGTTCCGAGTGCACATCTAGTGGCATACACGATTGTACGTATAGGGGTCCCGAGCGTACAATCGTGAGTGAGAATTAATTGCATGTTAAGTAGTAAGGTGTCTTTCTATTTGCATGTATCCTATATCCTTGTGTGTATTGCTATTGCTTTGTTGGTGGTAAAGTATACCGACAACTGTGAGAATCGGTGGTGCTTTATCATTGGCATAGTAATAAGTCTATCGACAACTGTGAGAATCGATAGTGCTTAAGATCAGGGTGGGAACAACTATAAGGATAGTAAAAGAACTTGGATTTAATAGATTTCTGTGATCAAATTATATCTCTGTATTGTGGATCTCGCTCTAGTAGGACTACTTTCCCCATTATATTTTCTCTACTCAACCAAACTTGTTTGCTTTGCTTGCTTTGTTCTTTCTTGATAACTAAACCCCCCTTGCTTGTTACTTGTCATTCACGATTTCATACTGCATCAGATCTTCCCTGTGGGTTCGACCCTTGCTTGCTTACTATACATCTGTTTAGTAGGTCTGTTAGGACTTTTTACTTTGATAAGGCTAATCAACGATACTTGCATTGCGCACTTTTAGCCCGTCACTCATCATCAAGTAAACCTCCGTATAAATAAAGTATGAGGTCCTGGTCGGAGTAGCCATGATAGGGGCAACTGGAAATCAGCCTCTTGAAGCGCTCATAGTACTCGTATATCGACTCATTAGCCTGTTGCTCGATGTTGCTAATACTCCTCTTCAGGCTGTTCAGCTTTGTCATTGGGAAGTACTTCTCCAGGAAGGCCTTCTTCATCTTGGCCCATGTATCTATGCTCCCTGGAGTAAGGTAATAGAACCAGTCATTGGCCGCATTCTTCAAGAAAAAAGGAAAGGCCCTTAGCTTGATCTGGTCTTCAGTAACTCCATTCGGCTTCATGCTCGTACAGACTACATGGAACTCCGATAGGTGCTTATTAGGGTCTTCACCACTCATCCCATGGAAGTGGGGGAGTAAGTGGATCAACCCCGGCTTAAGCTCGAAATTGACTCCATCAGCAAGCTCAGGGAAGTGCACAGCCAGCGGTTGATGTTGCAGGTTGGGTCAGTCAGCTGCCTCAACGTCTGTTGCTCGTCAGCCATATCAAAAGTTGGGTTGTCAAAGACTGAAGATCTGTTTACTCTGCGGCTCTGGGAGAGCGTTCTCTCAATTTCTGAATTCAAAACCAAAAATGGGGAGTCAGTAGCACGGGTGTGGACCATAAGATAGGTCCACACAATAGTAACAAGCACACAAACGCACACAAAGAAAAATCAAAACTTGCCTCCCCGGCAACGGCGCCAATTTGATAGGCGTTGTCGAGGCTCCTAAACAAAATAATCCTAAACAAACCTAAACTAGTAGAATAGGCAAGTAAGGGTCGAATCCCACATGGAGGAAGTAATCTTTCTAAGTGCACAATTGTATGTCAAAGGTAACAAGGGGGGTTTTGGTTGATTCGTTGTCAAACAAGTAAACAAGGGAAACAAAAGCAAAGAGTTTGTAATCAAATAGGGAAAAATACTTAGCCAAACAAATATCCACCATTCATTTGATTGGTTGATCCTAGATTCTCCCTAATTCCTTCCTATGAATGTTCCTATTCCTTTTCGTGAGTTATAAACAAGACAAACAGACCCTGAGAATACTAACTATTAAATAACCATGGAAACCTCACAATTCAATTCAACAGCAGCAATGAGCACATGAATTTAGATAGATACATGCAAGAGTAGCAAACAGTCATACTATTGCATGCAATTAATTCTCTCTACAATAAACTAGTCCCAAACAGTTCTTAGAGTATTGCAGTTGCTACACATGAATTAGGTAACTCAAACAGTAATTACCAAACCCTAGCAATAGACAATTACCAATAACAACTAGTTGCGTCCAACAAGTGAAATCAATAATAATCAATGGGATGAAGCGCAAGAGAATCAATACATTCAAAGGAAAAGAAATAGAATTAGAATCTCACAACCGTATATCAATTGAAGGCTTCAATCATCGGACTAAGCAAATGGTGCTTACCTCCTCATAGTTCTTGGAAACAAATAAACTTCAAAGGGAAAACTGCTGAATGCTAAAACGTGATAGTGAATAATGAAAGGGAAACTAGGTTAAATAACCTAACCCTAAAACTCAAGTGGAAAGATAACGAAAGTAGTCTAAAAGGAAAATAATAGTATAAAGTTTGAAATAATATAATAAAATAAAGTCGGAAAAGGCAAAAGAAACAAAACTTCGAAAATCTTCGCGGGCTTCGCTCCGTGTCATTCCGCGGCCGCAGAAACAAATCCGCGGTCGCGGAAATTAGACTTTCGCTCTCGACTTGTGCAGCGCTGGGGGATTTTCTGCGGTCGCGGCAACAAATCCGCGGTCGAGGAAAATGGTAATTCTGACTCCGCGCTCTCGACTTCTCCGCGATCATGTTTCCTATTCGCCCGCGGTCGCGGCATGCTCGCGGTTTAGCCTTCTTCTCCTTCGTGTGGCTTCTTCCTTCTATCTTCCTTGGTCTCCTCCAGTGGTCTACTCCTCGTCTTCAATAAATCTTCGTTTAAGCTTCTCCAAACCACCATATCCACACTTCTTCTCTCCAACTCCCTACTCCATAGTTGTGCTCTAAATCCACACAAATGGCACCCTAAACACCGGTAATAATTCCTAGATAAGCACTGTAAAGTAGTGATGATCACTCTCCTATTCAACGGGGCTATTCTTCTGGAAGATGTCTCAATCATGTCGAGAATGTAGGCTAGAGAGGGAGCTCGATGATTAGATTCACTGCGCTAAGTACACTTTCTGAATATGGTGGAGGCTCTCTCTAAAGAAAAAGGACGAGTGATTTCGTAACTAAAAGTGATAGGGTTGGATAACTAAGTGTGCGAAGGTGGATGGCTTTTTCACAAGCACTAAATAGTTTGGAACCCACTTTTACACTCTCTTTTGAGTAGTCGAGATTAATAAAGTGTTCATAGCTGCAGCGAGGTAGAGGAATTGGCCGACTCATTAGGCTCATGATCTAAAGATTGCAGGTTTGAATCATGCTCGTGACAAGGCCTTTTTGGTCATATCTGTGGGAGCCGTATTTAGCCTGGCCCAAGTACACGGCCCAAACAAGAGGAGAAGCCCATTTGGCAGGACGGCCCAACACAGAGCAAATCCCAAACAACTCTTCCCTGGTCTAGTCCGACTACGCGGCCCAGAGGCTCCCTTCCCGGCCTAGACCGGCTATGCAGCCTAGAGGGTCCCTTCTCGGCCTAGACTGGCTATGCGACGAAGGGCTTATCAGCCTCAGGTATATAAGGATGAAGCTGCAACTGAGAATGGGATTCTCGATCCTCTCAGTTTGCCTTTCTCCTCACCCCATCGGTTAGACACCGAAAGCTCCATTTTTCTACTCTCTCATCACCGCTGCCCTCGTTACTCTTTTGCCCTGTTTCGCTTTCTGCACCACCTGCGAGTTGAGCACTGACTTGAGCGTCGGAGTGGCAAGCCCGAGGCAACCTCGAGCCCCTCTTCTTTTTCAGGTCTGGACTCGAGGTCGGACGACGTCTGACGTGACTAGAGGCATACGTCGAGGAACAAGAAGGAATGCTTCTAAGGGAGACGAGCCGAAGTTGGTTCTGTGTGGACCGCCAACTATTTCCTCTCGGAAAACCGGACAATCACACTGGCGCCGACCGTGGGGACTCCTCACACAGCTAGTACACCTCCGGCCATGTCAGATGTCGAGTCCACCACTCGCACATGCCAGACTTGGTTCAACGAGTTCCCAACCCCAAGTGCACAACACCCTTTCATGAACGTGGAGGAAGAGCAGTTTCAGGGCTTCCAGGGATGGAAGTATGCAAGCCCGATGTTTTGGGGACCGTATGCACCTCAGGGGACGCACCCTTACGTGCCTGCGGAGCCATACCCTCAAAACATGTTTCAGCAAGAGTCTTACCCGCCCTATGGATACGGGTACATAGAGACGCCTAGACCAGCTATGCCAAACCCCCTCCGTTCTCGCGAAGAGCGAGGCAAGCCAGACCTGCACAGTAAGCTGGCCCCCACCGGCCAGCTCTAGCGGCCAGTGAACCCGACCGACGCCACAATCGAGAAAGGAGGCACAACTTTTTGCACACGGAGCCCCATCAAGCCACAGACAACCCTGAAGCGCGCCAGGATATTGCCGATCTTCGGGCCCTGTACGGATCCATCACTTTCAAAAATGAGGTACTGATTGCAATCCCTCAGCTCGATGTCAACGCCATTCCAACCATAGGGGAGTATGCCGGTGAGGGATACCCTCAGGACCACATCTTGAAGTACAAGTATGTGATGTTGTCCTGCCGAGTAGACGTGCCAACAATGTGCAAGTTGTTCCCCAACTCGCTTACCGGGGCAGCCTTGACGTGGATGATCAATCTCCTGGAGAGAAGCATTAACAATTTCATCCAGCTAGAGGAGTCATTCCTAACACACTTCGGGAGTTTGCAGATAAGGCGTCATGGGATGCAAGAAATCTTTGCCCTAAGGCAACAGGAAGCCGAAAACCTAGCTTCTCTCGTGAAGAGATTCACGCCCGAGGTCATACAAGTGTGCGATTTCAATGAGAAGGTAGCAAAGATTGCGTTCATCTAGGGACTAGCAAACTCAGATTTCAAATTCTCAGTCACTAAGAAGGAACCTGCAACCTACGCCAAGCTACTAAATAAAGCCAACACTCACATCAGAGCCGAAGAGATGGCTAGCTTGTATCGTGGTCCCCCGAGTGCGCCCCGGATTGAGCCTAAAGGGAGGTACCATGGCGCGTGGCAACCAAGAAGGCTCCCCACGACCGCTGACAAGGGCAAGGCCCCCGAACGCGTCCTAGTGCACACAGTGTCAATGAACCTGCCGGCTCAGCAGCTCAATCCCTTTCTCAATCGCTCCAGATCTCAAGCGGCACCCTAGCAAGGCCACCCCCCTTAGAAATTATGCTCTTACCATCAATCCAAAGCGCACGACAGCCGCGGGTGCAAAGGGTACGGGTCCCCAGCGAAAAAGCCAACCTTGGGGTCTCTGTTCGCCAGGGGATATAGGGTCATGAGCAAAGGGATGGGCAAGAATCAAGGACCACCTGGGGGGACAACATGAGAGAAGCATAGAGGTATGCACGCGGAGGGAGGCACAACTCTACAATGCCAGTGCTCAGTGTGGCCAACAACTCGGCCCATTGGTCGCCCCGAGATCTCTGGAGGTTGAACTGACCGGACTAAGATCTCTGGAGGTTATTTATGACCAGATCTTCTAGAAGACAGCTTTGGTTCAAGCTATTGGGCTGATCTAATGGGCCGAAAAAATGAGGCCCAACAGAGATGTAGGAGAGTCAAAAGGCCAACAAGCAGAGAGTCGGGCGTGCTATTTAACCACCTTGAAAGGAAAGGGCCTCGCAGAGCAAGTTTTGCAAGTCCAAGAGCTCGGGTCGGGAGTAGGATCCTCAGAGGGAATCCAAGAGCAAGCCAACTTGGAAGTACGTGAGCAAGTCTACCCGATTATCGAGGATGAGGAGACAAGGGCAATAGCTCCTTTCAGCAAAGAGAACGAGAGGTTGTTCTTGGGGACCCACCTGGGTGTGAACGACCAGGAGCAAATCAATGAGCAGTTGGGAAAGTCCAGGGACGTGTTTGCCTGGACGCCAAAGGACTTGATCGACATTCCCCGCACGCTAATGACCCATAGCTTGAACATCATCCAAGGAACCAAGCCCGTGAGGCATAAGAAGTGAAAGCAGGCAAGGCGACAATGCCGAAGGAGCCCGCGAAGAGATTCTCAAGTTCCTATCGGCGGGATTCATCCGTCAGGTACAGTCTCCCTCCTGGCTAGCCAACGTGGTCATGGTCAAAAAGTCAAGCGGCAAATGGCGCATGTGCGTGGACTTCACCGACCTAAATCAGGCCTGCCCCAAAGATAGCTACTTGCTCCCCTCTATTGAACGCCTAGTGGACTCCACCGCGGGGCATAAGGCCCTAAGCTTCCTCGGTGCATATTCTAGCTACAACCAGATTAAGATTAACCCCCGTGACGAGGAGAACACGACTTTCACTACAGAGGCGGGGACTTATTGTTATTGTGTGATGCCATTCGGCCTCAGAAATGCGGGAGCTACTTTCTAGAGGCTTATAGACCACATCTTTTGCGACCTAAGAGGCAAGACGGTAGAAGCCTATGTGGATGACATTGTCGTGAAGAGTCGATACGCTTCTGAGCACACGGGCAATCTTCATGAAGTCTTCAGCACCCTAAGAAGCAATTGAATGAGTTTGAATCCTGAGAAGTGTATTTTTGGAGTACAAGCAGACAAGTTTTTAGGTTTCTTGGTCAGCACCAGAGGAATTGATGTCAATCCGGAGAGATTTGAAGCTATCTTGGCAATGACCGCCCCGCAGAACGTTAAAGAGGTGCAACGTTTCCTGGGCGTAGTGAACTACTTAGGCATATTTTGTGCCCGGCTGTCAGAAAGAAGTCTCCCCTTCTTCAAGGCCCTTCGCAAGGTCCATAACTTATAATGGACGCCGGAGTGCGCGGCAGCTTTCGAGGACCTAAAGAGCCACTTGAAGTGATTGCCTACCCTGGCGGCACCCACACATGGGGAGGAGCTCCAACTCTACATCGCGGTGGGGGATATTGTAGTCAGCGTCGTTATCGTGAAGGACGCACGGGTGCCAGTCTACTTTGTGAGCAAGACCATGATACCCGCAGAAACACGATACTCGCCCATGGAAAAGCTAGCTCTAGCAGTTGTCACAGTCGCTCACAAGTTGATGTCGTACTTCCAAGGTCACCTCGTGCAGGTCCTCTCCGACTTCCCATTGCAAAACCTGCTCCATCAACCTACCCTCTCGGATAGGATGACGAGGTGGGTAGTCAAACTCTCCGAGTTTGACATTTCATACAAGAGCCATCCCGCGATCAAGGCGCAATCTCTCGCCGACTTCCTGGTCGAGGCCAGCTTTAGGGATGAGGCCGTCGCGAAAGCAACAGGGGCGCTTACTTGTTGGGTACTTTTCTCTGACAGGGTGGTAAACGAAAGAGGTCGCAGAGCCGGCATGGTCCTCACGTCCTCTGGAGGAGAAGTGTTAGAGTACGCACTGGCCCTAGAGTTTGAAGCCACCAACAACGAAGCAGAGTATGAAGGCCTCTTAGCGGGAATCGAACTAGCCCTCGTGAATGAGGCCTAGAGCCTAAGCTGCTACAACAAATCTGAGGTAGTAGTCATCCAAGTGCAAGGGATCTAAGAGGCGAGAACCGATACTTTGCCCGAGTACTGCGAGAGACTGGAGACACTGGCCAAGGTTTTACGCCAATTTGAGATACATTCCATCCCTAGGTCCGAAAATGCGGCGGCAGACGCTCTGGCTAAGCTTGGCTCCCGGTCAGCCTGCGTAAGAGCAAGAGTCGGCCCGCCATTCAGATGCAAGTCATGTAAATCAGCGAAGCTCTCGATTGGAGAACACCCCTAAAAGAGTATTTGGAAAAAGGAGCATCCCCTTCCGACAAGGCCGAAAGGTGAAGGTTACAAGTCTGAGCCTCATGCTTTTACATGAAAGGGGGCGGACTGTACAAGAAAGGCCAGCTCACGGAGGAGATTCACAACGGCATATGCGGCAGCCATTCTGGGTGGAGAACCCTTACCCACAAAGCTCTATGCGCTGGTTACTTTTGGCCCACCATGATGAGAGATGTCATGGAAGTCTCCCGGTCATGCAACCCTTGTCAAGTACACGCTTCCGCCATCTTGCAGCCTGGGCAAGAAATGAAGATACTGAGCGCCCCTTGTCCATTCGCCATGTGGGGGACGAATCTCCTCAGCCCTTTCCCTCGTGCCCCCGGGTAGCTGCAGTACATCCTTGTGACCATTGATTATTACACCAAGTGGATCAAGGCGGAAGCCCTAGCTACCACTACGGTCAAGAAAGTGAAGAAATTCCTCTGGCAAAAATCATCTGTCATTTCGAGCTCCCCCAAGACATTGTCACCGACCGAGGGCCCCAGTTCAACATAGAGTAGCTGAGGACATTCTGTGATGACTTGGGCATTCGCCTTCGCTTCGCCTCTGTAGCCCATCCACGGACAAGTGGCTAGGTAGAGAACACGAATGGGGTAGATTCTAGCCGACTTAAAGAAGAGACTCGACAAAGTGTAAGGGCGTTGGGCCGAAGTCCTCCCGCTCATCCTCTGGGCCAATAAACCACACCAAGAAATGGAACCGGCAAGACCCCGATTTGCCTAGCATATGGAGTCGAGGCAGTTGTCCCGATGGAGCACATTTTCCCGAATGAGAGGATTTTGCATTACGATGATGAGGGCAACCACAAGAGAATGTCCGCGGAGTTGCAATTGAGAGAGAAAGTGTGAGAAATAGCCGAGATCCGCGAGGCCGAGTACAAGAGAAGAATTGTTGTGTCATCCTCAGAAGAACGGAAGGCGGAAAGCAAGACCCAAGGTGGGAAGGCCCTTACATCATCTCGCACCAAGTAGCCGAAGGAGCCTACAAGCTCAAGAGAGAGGATGGCAACCTTGTTCCGAACACCTGGAACATTTTGCGTCTGAAGAAGTATATCCCGTAAGCAAGGAAGCGCCCGTAACCCCCGTAGTGGAGTAGCACCCATATAAACCCTAGCGGCATGAATGATGTGAGCACACCGACGAGGCCGGTTGGTTGTCTGGTCTTTTGTTAAGCCCCATGGATATTAAGCACCAAAAGTGCGAGTCTCAAAAGCAATATTGAGCAATACTAAGCAATGATTAGGCAACAAAAAACAACATATGGCTTGCGGAAGGGGCGAGAGCAATATTAAGCAACAAAGAGCAATAAAAATCAACATGAGGCCCGCGAAAGGGGTGAGAGCAATATTAAGCAACAAAGAGCGCCAAAAAGCAACATGAGGCCCGCGGAAGGGGCGAGAGCAATATTAAGCAACAAAGAGCAAGAAAGAGCAATAAAAGCAACATGAGGCCCGCGGAAGGGGCGAGAGCAATATTACGCAACAAAGAGCAAGAAAGAGCAACAAAAAGCAACATTAAGCCCGTGGAAGGGGTGATAGCAATATTAAGCAAGAAAGAGCAACAAAAAGCAATATTAAACCCACGAAAAGGGGCGATAGCAATATTAAAGCAACAAAAAGCAACATTAGGCCCGCGGAAGGGACAAGAGTAATATTGGGTGACAAAAAGCAAAGAAAAGCAACAAAAAGTGACGTTAAGCCCACGAAAGGAGTGAGAACAGTATCAAAGCGACAAAGGGCAACGAAAATCGATGAAGAGTAGTGTTAAGACCGCAAAGCGAGCGGAAGCAAAGGTAAGAGGCCAGGGAATGGTTGAAGGCAACATGACCCAATGTGAAGCATCCAGCAACAAGCGTGCAACACACAACCCATAGAGCAACCAAAGCCGCATCTAGCAGTATACACACGGTAGAAATACAACATGAGGACCATGATGAAGGCGAGCAAACAAGTGACGGTAGCACCAAGGCCGAGGAGCCAAATGAATGCAACAAAGAACCAAAAGAACCACAATGATGTCCAAGCTTGCGGCAAGAACAACGGCAAACAAGAAAAGTACCACCTCAGACCCACAAGGTTGGAAGCCCTTGGAAGGCTAGGAACAACCATTAGAGCACATGGAAGCAATCGAGAAACAAAGGCAACGATCACAGACAAGTGCGAACAAACACGGCAGGGGCTTCGCCTCGAGCAACATGAAAGCCATAATCGGGCACGTAAGCCAAGTAAAGTCAATCAAAGGAGAGAAGCAACACAAACGAAGGAACGCATGCAAAGGCCCTTAAAATTAGCAGCACAAAGAAGGGCCGACAACTCTATTTGTCCCACGTACTTCACTTGGCGCGACACACTCAGGAGAAGCCTGCGGCCAGGGGGATGGGAGTAGCCCAGCAACAGCAAGAAGAATGCAAGAAAAAAGACGAAATTAAGAATAACGGGAAGATGATTTATTCATTGAAAGAAGAGAGCAAGCTATTACAAAGGTATCATACAAAGCCACGTCCGGCTAAGAGCTACTAAGCCTATAAAACAGAAGTTCTAGAAACCCCTCCCCCCCTTACAGGGATAGTCAAGGGATGTCCCTAACTCGCCCGCGGAGGAGCCAAAAGGAAAATTGGGCCTGCTACACATGTCAGACTACATAACCTGGCATCGTAATTCACAGCCCCCTTGCAACCTGGCAACGTAACTCGCGGAGAAGCCTTAAGTACCCAGAGGCTTGACTATGCGATCCCCAACTATGAACATCGACACTAGTTCGCGCCGGCTAAGTGTGTAGATCGCGTCAGCATCCGACTGATCTTCTAGTCGGCGAAGGACGCAAGGAAGTTTGGACGAGTAAGGGAAGTAATAAACCTCTAGGACCCTATAGTTGGGGTCCCCACGTCAGTTATGTCCATGAGTTCCTCGTACATAAAGTCTTTAGTGGACACTGTGAATGACCACCGACGCCCGTATATGTAGCGATGGGAGGCGGCCATGGCCCAATCGCCTCGTCGCCTGGCTAGGCGCCCTCCCCAATGAACTTTTAGCATTGCCACGGTGGGAGGGCCAGCCGCGATATGAGGACTAGGTGGTGGACTGGATAGGGGCTCCGCCTTGAGGATTCTCGGCACCGCCACGATGGAACGAGTGGGCAAAGGAGGAAAACCAGGAGGATGATCCATCCGCTACAAAATGCAAAAAAACACACGAGAGAAGAAAAACAAGCAAGAGAGCGCGAAAGAAGAGAGGGAAGAAGAACACAGATGAAGCGAGTAAGTAAAGGAAGGACCAATATATTGCAAGAGTTGGCCATAACTGCTCTACGCCTAAGGTTGCAATAACTGTGCATTAATTACAAAGGAAACTCTTAACCAGAAAAATGCCTAGGAAACCAGCAAAATAGAGAGAGAAGGGAAAAGCATGCAAGGTAGGCTGCCCAACCAAGACTCAGTGATTGAGAACCCGCGGAACAGAGTCCACAACATCTTGAGGGCCTCCACCCCCCGCAGCATCCGCGAGAATGCCAACCAGCAACGTGTCATTACGGGCTTGGTTACTCAGCGTGTCCAAAAATACCAGCGGTATGTGAAGCGTCGAGGACCCTTCTGCTACCGCGGAGAGAGTAATGGCCAGATGCGAAGTGCTCCCCGGCAAGGCAGACGACGAAGAAAGCTCATCACTTTTTCTCTTCTTACCACGACTCTCTTTCTCTGGCACAGTTGGCCCTTCGAAAAGAGTGGACACATCCCAAGCTTCCACCACGCCTGGGTAGTCACCCACCACCTTGCCCAGCTTAAGGGGCCGGAAAGGATCGGGCCGGCCAGGCCTTATAGGCTAGGTGCGCGAGTAGAACTTGATAGGCGTCACGCTGGCATAGCGAGCCATTTGGTTCACGCCATCATGGCCCCCGACCTCATACAAAGGACGCGAGAAGTGCACGAACCTCCGCTTCTGGCATGTGCCCCTCGCGAACTCAGCCATCACCTCGTCGCAAAACGCCTTCCTTTGGTTGTCGAAGTTGGCAACACTTTTTATCAGGCTCTCAACCTCTAAGAGAAGCCCAGCGCGCTTCTGACCCAGGCGGGAAAGCTCCCTCCTAGCCTCCTCAACCCGATAACTAGAAGCCTCGACATCCGTCTTCACGACCTTTGTTCCCGCGGAGACTCCAGAGAGTTGATGGTTAAGTAGGGTGACCTCTTGCTCCACTTCCTCAGCTCTCCGCCTAGCCTGGTGGGATTGCTCCTCAACTTGCCGTGCACGCTCCTCAGCTCGCCGTGTTTGCTTCTCAACATGTCGCGCCCGCTCTTCCGCCCGCCTCTCGGCATCCCGCGACGTCTGGGAACGTTGGTTACGCGCCCCAAGCATGAGTTCCGCATGCAAAGAAATCAAAAGCAAGGGATTAGTTACTCTCGTAACGTCCAACGCAACACCCAAGGGAAGAAAGAAACGCACTGTTAACCATGAGGCATCCAACACTGAATTGATTCCCTTGTCCGAGAGGGCTAGCTCCCTCACGTAAGCCCCTCCCATAGGGAAGCTGACAAGAGTATCGAGAACGTTGGTTACCTCGCGGACAGGGAGAACTAGAAGATTCGGCAACCTTCTCAACAACGAAGTCGGGCCCCGCGGGTCGTGAGAACCGACTTCCCCTCCCCCCGGCGGAGTGTCCTTAAGCGTTACAATTTGTGGGGGCGGCGCCAACGGTCCGGCGACATGCACCTGCCATGTAGCCTCCCCGACCGTAATCCCCTTCGGGGTCGTTGTATGGAGTTGCGGGTCTTGCATGCGCCCATGTCTGCCCCGTGATACGATCCCCGGCCATATCCTTACGCCCAAGACTGCAGCTCGATTCCGCACTATGGTCGGCCTGGTGGTTGGGCCCTTCGCCAAAGCCCCCGCCAGACTCGTCGATGCTCTCAAAGTCTCTTGACTCCATCCCGTCGTCTACAAAAACAAGAAAAGAGGAAAAGCAAGAAAGATTAGACATCAAAAAGAAGGAAAGAGATGTAGCGACGAGCCATTGCTGGGGTCGTGGAGCGGTATGGGAGCTCCTATCTCTTCGCCGGCCGGCGGGATTTGCTCGCGAACCAAATAACCTCGTGGCAGTCATCCTCTCGAGCGTCAGGAAATCGCCATACTTAATTAACTCCTTGGAAGGGCCCATAAACTGGTTAGCAAATTCTTTCCCTACTTCCGCGGGCAGAGCATTTGAGCACTTCAATTTAGACCCAATTGAGGGGACGTTCGTCACGCCAAGGCCCTCGACGTCCTCACTCACGACCATGAACCAATTCGACTCCCAACCCGTAACCTTGGAGGGAAGAACCAACATCTTGCTCGCCTCCACCTTCAGAGTGAAATAGCCGGGCTTAATGGTCCGGGCCGAAAACAACATAACGAATTGCCGAAAGGTGGGCCGAACCCTCATCTCGTGGCACCTCACCAAGAAGACAAATAGCCACCTCCATGCGTTTGGGTGTAGCTGGATTGGTGCAACCCCCAAGCCCCTCAACAACTCGAACACTAGGTCGTGGGCCGAATAGCACAAGCTAGCCTTCAGGGCCTCCAATTTGGTCGCCACTGCTTGCGGGTATGCATATAAAGAGCGCCCCTTGGGCATTGGCAACACAAGCGAGATGTCGGGAGGAAGGTCATACTCATCTTGGATCGCTTGTAGGTCAGGGAGGAGCAGTGACCATGCTTGCACGCGAACTTCCTGAAGTCGTCATCCCCCTCGAGCTGGACCGAATTCTCTCGGCTAGAATGGGAACAATGACCCTGCCACGAGGGCTCTCGGCTGCTCCACCCGAGGTAGAACCGGCAACCCCGAGGATGTGCCAGAACCGCTGTCGGTATCCCGCCCGACCTCAGCCTGGGGCTCCGCCGCTTCGGGCTCCGCCGCCTGAGGCTACACCCTTGGAGGCTCCACACTGACCATCGAGACCCTTTGACCACCGGGCCCTATCGGGAGGTCATCTCTATCGCTGGAGCTCGGAGACATTTTTTGGAATTGGGGCTTTTGGGAGAAACATGAAACCCACTTGGAGGAGAACACGCAGAAAGAAGAGAGAAAGGAGACAACCCGACCCAACCACGAGCAAGATCACTGGTACTAGGATGAAGAAAAGGGGAGAAGTCGCTGCAAAGCAAGAAGAAGAAATGCGGTGACGGCGGAGCACGAGAAGCAAAAATTGTTTGCCCTAAACGAGAGTGTTTTCGACTAACGAATGAGGAAAGAATGCAAAAAAGAAGGAAAGAAAGGAAAAAAAGGGATGCTTACCTACCCAATTAAAGGCAGGAAACCCTGGTCCACGTTGCACCTTCCATGGAGAAGCTCGAACGGAGGAAACGACAATGGCTAAGTGAAGAAGAAGTCAGGAGAGAAAAGGCGAGACGTCGGGGAGAAGTCGGAGGGCCCCTTTTATATCGGCGATGTGACTAAGCGGTTATGATTGCTGGAGCAGGGGAACTGTCACAAATCAACCGCTTCGATAACCTCTCAGGCGACGTTCAACTTCCATCATAGACCTAGTGACCGGTCCGCGGGCGACAAAGGAAATTGACAAGCCATAGGCGAGTATAAGTCAAGAAAGTCAAGAAGTTATTTTGGACCCAGTGGTCGGTCCGCGGACGATAAAGAAACAATGGGCACAAGCGAAGTTAAGTCAAGGAATACGAGTTTGTGGAGTCCACGGGCACTGCCCGCGGCTCGTAATGAAGCACGAAAAAGAGAAGCCAGCACAACCGCAAGCAGAAGAGAAGCAAGTAATGGATAAAAGTGCAACCTTATTCTTTATTCATGACAATTAAGGTACAATGTGAGATTACAAGTAGCCAGCCCATTTTGGCCGCGAGTATACAAGAAGGAATCTAGCAAAAAAGGAGAACGAAGACGAGAAGGAAGGTGAGCGCCGTCGCGAGATGTGAGTCCTAAGGCCTTTGCAGAAACTACAAGCCTGGAGAAAATAGGTGAACGGGAACATGACCCGCGAGCCTCCCGGCTCCAGGCGAACTTGCAGATCCTATGAAACCGACGGAGGGAAAGATGCAAGGGGATCTCGTCGTAAGAGAGAGAAGGCTAGCTTGACACCCTCTAACTGGGAGCCTCCGTGGAGCAGGTGCGCGCTCCCCCGTCTGCGGCCTCAAGCACCACAACCAGCCTATGCCCCACGGCCTAGAAGTTAGCAAGGCGAAGAAAGGCCCCTCCATTCGGTAGGGAAGCAAAACGCTGCCCTCCGACTCTTGCTCCACTTCGCCCAGCTCCTCCTGGACAGAGAGGTGATTTCCCCTTCTCGACCGGGTGCTCGCGGCGCTCCAAAGCCAAGAGTGTCCTGAGGGACGTCAGCCACATCCCACCTCCTCACCTCTTCCTAAGGTGTCTCCATCCTTCTCGGAAGAGGGATTAAGGAGGAGAATCAGAGGCGACGACCCACAAGCACTCAGAGCCTCATTAAAACAGACTTCATACGCTACTGTCAACGTAACCTGGCATCGCAATTCGCGGACGCCTCCTCCCGGCTCGAAAGGAACCCCTCCTCTCCGGTGATCACATGGTAAGGTCATCTGCAAAGAGAAAAAGAAGAAGTAAGTGGATCTGCGTTTAGCCAAAGAGTCCGGATAAGCGAAAAACTGCAAGAAGAGAAGTGTTTAGAGCAAGTGTTGAAATCAAGTGTTAGTGTTTAGAACAAGCGTTTTGAGCAATCTAGGCAAGGAAGAAGAAGTGATATGAGCAAAAAAGTGAAACAATGCTGCCCTTTTTGTAGCTATCCTTCCGTAAGAGGTGTGAGGGACCCACAAGTTGTCCTCCAATAATGGCAAGAAAACAGTCTCTTCCTTCACGACCAGCTCATGAAGTCCGCGGCCATATCGGGTCGGCCGACTCCTTTCAAGATCAAGCCCCTCGGTCGGGAAGAGCCTCGACCGTGTGGCTTGGGGGCTGTGTGGGAGCCGTATTTAGCCTGACACAAGTACACGGCCCAAACAGGAGGAGAAACACATTTGGCAAGACGGCCCAACACGGAGCAAAGCCGAAATGGCTCTTCCCTGGTCTAGTCCGACTACGCGGCCTGGAGGCTCCCTTCCCGGCCTAGACCGGCTACGCGGCCCAACGGCCTAGACCGGCTACACGGCAAAGGGTCTATCGGCCTTAGGTATATAAGGAGGAGGCTGCAACTGGGAACGGGATTCTCGATCCTCTCCTTAGTTTGCCTCTCTCCCTCACCCCATCGGTTAGACACTGAAAGCTCCATTTTTCTACTCTCTCATCATCGCTGCCCTCGTTACTCTTTTGCCATGTTTCTCTTTCTGCACCACCTGCGAGTTGAGAACTGACTTAAGCGTCGGAGTGGAAAGCCCGAGGCAACCTCGGGCCCCTCTTCTTTTTCAGGTCTGGACACAAGGTCGGACGACATCTAACGTGACCGGAGGCAGCCGACGGGGAATAGGGAAGAAGGCTTCTGAGGGAGACGAGCTGAAGTTGGTTCTGTGTGGACCGCCAACTATTTCCTCTTGGAAAATCGGATGATCACAATATCCATTGGTATTGTTGTTATGGTTTAGGCTACAACGGCCCGAGCAACCAGACTTAGAATAAATGTAGCCACTGGAGCCATTCTAAAAAGAGAGAAATTAGCACTACTTGGTGAAATAGGTTCTTTTAGAATCAATTTCAAACCATCTGCTAGAGGTTGTAACAATCCGAATGATCCCACTACATCAAGAGCCTTTCGACGTCGCACAAAAGCCATTACTTCACGTTCACTCTCCTGAAAATTTTCAAATACAAAAATTCAGTATCTTCCCACGAAGATCGCACGAAATCTCCATAGCAAATTTTCCATTTTTTATTTGGAAATCTGAAGGTGATGAGCATTCGTTTTGAGATGGAGTCCTTGGCGCCCACCCACCGCTTACAAAGAGGCAATAGTAACACATAATCTAGCATGCATATTCGGCGAATGGAAGAAAATGGAAAAGGAAGACCGAGTCCGACCAAATCAACCAACGACATGTTTACGAAACAAGGAGTTAAGCAAGGGCCAAACTGAATAGATTTGCGTCGTTCTTCTTCAGTGAAGAGTTGAGGAAGGGCAGGGGCAGCAAGTTTCTCTACATAAATCGGTCGACATGCTTTAGAATTGATTTCACGCGACATGCTTCTTCCTTTCATTTATTTTCCTCGACTGAAATCCAACAAAAAAGAAATCCAAGTGCATCCTAATAATGTGCTACTTTAAATATTTCATTTTTGCATCTTGTTATCTAACTCTCGTTAGATGTACTCTAGTTTATTCGAAGTATCCAAATGGTGTAAGGTCGTCGACTTATTGGGAAAAAGGAAGAAATCACTTTGATCTCTTGTTTCAGAGAAATAAGTGGCTCACGAGGAATGGAAAGAAACATCTTATATTTGATCTTATATCATGAAAAAGGAAAGCCATTTGACCCGTTTGCCAAGAAGAGTCTTCTGAAACCTTCCCTCTTTACCTTCAATTACATCCGAAAATGATTTGTAAACCTTATTATGACCATCCCCCATTGGTTTGGGCGGTACTGCCACGAAAGAACCATAAAGTCAAAAAGGAACTAGCTCTAGCTGCTACTATTCGCGGAACATCTACTTTAGACCCCCGCAGGACGAAGCACATATCAATAGATATTAGAGTCTAACTGCTTTCTTTTTAGATCGTTCTATAATATTCCAGTGGTTGCCGCAAGAAATGACGTCGTAGATCCGGCAAAAGTAATAACTAATAACAATTAAAGTCGTAGGTGGGTATTCAAAGAAGCTTTCTATTATGTCTCTAAGCCCTACCTTATATTTCAGTTTACCATCCGCTTTTCAATTTATGCAGACCTACCAGCCTTGGAATTCATTGATGTCTTCCTTTAGTTCCCTTTTGATTCGTTAGAAATCTTCTTGCATTAAAATTAAAGCTTTCTTAACTCATGGCGAGCCTTGACCCATCAGGAGCTATAAAAATGCCTTTATCAGCCCCAAAAAAGGTGATTCGTTCAAACTGAGTCGATGTACGAACTTCGAAACCCCACTTCTTCCTCAACCTGCATCTAATTGAAGGTCTGGTTATGGATCTGCTGCTCATCTTCTTCCCACTCATCTGATTTAAAGCCTTCGGTCTCCAGTCCGATTCCGAGATCTCAAGATAGCATGAGCCCTTGTGATGTACCTGCATGAGAATATCACGAAAGAACAGTGGTTGATTATCTTCATTTCAAGTATTGCTCCCATTGGACTTCTTATGTCAGGATATGAATCAAATAATAAATATTTCTTTTTAGGCGGTCTACGAGTTGTTTCCCAATCTATTAGTTATGAAATGCCATTAATTATATCCGCGTTATCAACAATTTTGTGGAAATTTTATGCCTCAACGAATCACACGGTGTGATTAGTTGAGACATAAAATTTTCACAAAATTTTTAAGAGTTTTCTAAGACTAGATAGAAAAGAGTGACTTTCTTAAATTATCTTCTTTCTAAAGATGCGCACGGCGGCTCCCGGAACAAAGCCCCACCCCTTTAATGAAAAATCCGAGGGCTTATTTTAAGATGATTTAGCATTAAAAGGAGATCCTAGACCCTAATCCGGAACCACGTGGAATCAAAGAGGATTTTAGACGGTTGCAGAGATGTTGATTCTTTGAGGACAAGCAACGTTGGATCAAAAGACCAAGGTCCTTCCTCAACGACCTTAATCTTATCTTCAAAACAGAGCATTGTATACGTGCATATTCAAAGGCTAATCTGTGAATAACTTCCCAATCAGGCTAAGAGAAGTAGGGTTTAAACCAGAGCCTTCATATTGAACCCTTCCTTGAACTTTTGTGCGTTCTGCCGACGTTAAATAAAGGTCTTACTGAATTGGTGACGCCATCGTTGGAAACAAGAACAGAAAGAAACTAAAAGAACAGAGAGAAGAAGAAGAAGAAACTAGCACACAAGCTAGAGAAATCCTCACCACTAGGAGGGAGAGAGTTTACCTCACAACGAAGTTAACTCCACGACCTATCATTGTGTAGGTTAACTATTACAATACAGCAGTATGATTTTGTTATATGAAAAGCTAGGAATCCCGTGCTTGTTTTACTGCATGTAGTTTGTACAATACAACAATTTGAGCTGTACTCCACCTTAACTCGCAGATTCTCAGGGAAAGCAAAAATCCCAAATGGCAAAAGTCCAGACACCATTGCCAAAAGCTTTATTTCCTCAACTGAAGCAAAATAATTCAAGCAAAAGAACTAACAAAAATTATGAACAAGGAAATTTTACCCTTGTCACGCATATAAAATTTAGATTTTCTACTCAGAAGGCACAAAAACAAAACGGGGTTAGGAAAGAAACACGAGCTTAGTTGGTCTTCTTCTCATCCTCATTGGCCTTAGCTGTATCTATTGCTGCATTGGGGGCCTGATCTGCATCCTCGCCACCAAATCCAAACTCGTTCACTCGCTTGTGATCAACAGGGTAAATCCATCTTTGATATACGTATATCAAAAATATGATATCTGTAGGATATAAATAAGAAGCCATGATAAATGCTCAGTAAGGAAATGATGACACTGAACAAAGACCAGGGAAAGCAGCACGTAAATTCAAGTGATTATAGTTGGATGATGTAAAAGGATGAATTAGATTAAACTGAGTTGCATCTCACCATCACGGAAAACTGAAAGTCGATGCAGCAGTGGCATCTTGATCACAAAGGCAAAGAGATCATCAATAATTGTGTTGAGGAATTTGTATGTCATTTGTCTCCAGGGCATATGAGCCACAGACTTCAATTTGTAGTTTATGAACAGTTGGGGACACATCATGATGAATCCTGCAATTCGAGACATCCATTAGAGGATCTATATTGAGAATTTTAGCTACAAAATGTGGTATCAAATAATGATGCTGGAGTTGCTTCACTATGCAATCAATATCACTTGGTTTGCAAGGGTTTAAGATACAACAAAAAAGATGTGAGGGCTTACCAAACATGTATACACACTGTGTCATAGAAGAGAGAATCCATGAGTACCAGCTCTTGTGGCGCTCATACTTCAGCGAATAAATGGACGAGCAGGCAACAAGAAAGAACAGGACATAAGACAAATACTTCATAGCAATATCATCGTATTCCTTTGTCTTGTTGTTTTTATAAGAATCACGGTCTCTGAACCTCAACATAGGAATCACCCCAGATCTATCAATCTGCCAATAGAAGAAAAGAATGGTGTTAAGAGTAAGAGCATAGAAGAGAGTTTAAGTACATGTACCTGTAATACTGAGCATAATAAACATGAAAGAACCATAATATAGGCATTGTCAACCAACAGTCAAGAGAACGGAATTGCATGTGCTTCTGGCAAGGCTTCCACATAATGAAACACCTCTCTTTTCAACACCACTTTTTCTTGCTTTTTCTTTGGGTGACAGGTGAGGGATGGTATCATGTTGGCATTGGTATGAATGTATGATAATTGATCTAGATTTATACCTCAATGTGCATAGCTTTCCCTATTTTCCAGAACTCAATACAGCAACCAACTCCAGAACTTCCAAGTATCATCCATGAAGTGTCGTTGTCAAGCAGATAGAGAAAGACAATTAGCTGACTGATAAAGCTCACAACGACAGATTTGGCAGATAAACCTTCCATAGACTGGTTCTTCTTCCAGAATTGTATGTCTGTCACATTAAGATGCAATTATGATAAGCTAAATCCATTGGATATCAGCACAATAACCCTATTATTATGTTAGGGCCTGAAATAACCATTGCTTACCATTCTTGAAGGCCAAGAAGTCAAAGACGGAATGAAACAATGAGACAACCATAGTGATCGCCAGAAGATAGGGATTTCCTTCCAGGAATACTTTCTGTATAAGGGTGGGTCACAAACAATTGATAAGCTCTAAATAAGTATCACATAATTCAGAACAATATATGCAAGTTAATTATGTACAATCAATAGGATTAGAAGTGTCACAATAATTCAAAACCAGCTAAACTACAATTTGGCAACATCTCTTAGGAAATTGTTTGTAAGAAGTTAAAAGATTAGAAAAAAAATAAGAAAGTGGAAAACAGATTAGAGAACAAGATCTGGAATGTAGCAACAGTGTCCACTATATATCATTTTTGAGCAATTTATGTAGGTAAGCCATAAAATTCATCTGACAGCAATTATTTGCATCAATGATTTATTCACTAGACCTCAGCTCGTTGGAGTTTTCAGAGATCATGCCAGATAGAGTTTTTTTTTTTTTTTTTTGATAAGGTAAGAATTCGAGTTACCGACATAAAATGTCGGATAGCTTGAGAGGCCGAAAAAACGGCAACTGGAAAAACCAGTTCAGAACAACACAGACAAGCAAATGAAAATACAACAAAGCAAAAGCGAGCTATAAGACTAGGGAGAGAAGTGAGTCCAGCACAAACGAACAGTACCACCAGACGACGGATCAAACAAGAAACCAATCCTGGGAAGTGATGAATGGACAACCATGACGTTGCCCCCACTCATGATGAGGGATCTTCAGGAGTCTCGACCACCCTGACGTTGCCTTTTGGATCTTCAGGAGCCTCAACACAACCGCGACTACAACTGGAACAACTCGATCTCCACCCTCAATCAGCTCAGCAGAAGCAAAGAAGCACCACACACAAGCTTGCACACAAAAACTCGAAACTAAAAAAGACAGAAACTATAAAAAAAAAAAAAAAACGGATCCAAAACCACTTTATTCTCCTTTCTCAACCCCAATCTCACCTCTCTGAATTGAAATTTCGAAACCCTATTTCTGGGAAAAACGAAATCCCAAACTGGAGGAAGACAGGCTTGAGAAGGAGGCGGGAAGGATAGAGGGAGTTGCCGGCGTCTTCCCGGCGAAGGCGAAGCAGAGAAATGCATCGCGGTGCTGAGGGAGTCGACGGGTGCCGGTGAGGCGGCAGGCTACAGTCTCGCTGGGAAGACTGGGACGGTGTCGGGGGCGGAGTAATTACCCGGTCTGGGAGACCGGCGGTTACGTCGGCAGAGCATCGGTGGATGAAAAGAAGAGTGTTGTGGGTTTGGGGGTGGGGGTGGGGGTGAGGCGGCGGGGGTTAGGTTTGGGGAAGAGGTTTTCGGGGGTTCATTTTTGGGAGCTTTTCTCGGGTTCATATGCCAGATAGAGTTAATAGTTATATCTGCATCTAAGAATCAATTTTACAAGGGAAGAATGTTTTCTTTATTTGCTAGATTTTAATTTGATTTATTCACCTGAGAGTTAGCAACATGCAATTCAACACCTCTTATCATCTGATATCAATCATTTGCATCAATATTTTATTCAAAAGATATCATGACCGATGGAGTTACCAGATATCATGCTAGATAGATAATTATGCACCAAAAATATAATTTTACAGGAAAGAATAACTTGAAAAGCAACTGTTGTCAAAAACTTTCTAAGCATAAACTGTTAGAAGCATAGCATTAGGAGATCCTTAACACCAGCCAATAGCAAATGGTTGTACATGAGGAGTTAAGCAGATACCTTAAGTTGATCACCCTCACCCTCAACCATGCTTCCATAATTGTGCTGCATCTTGAATGATTGATCAATCTGCAGGAACAATTGCCACTTTGTCAAGCTTATAGGACCCACCTCCAGATTCAATGGCAGTTCACTGACAGTCTCATTGACAGGAATCAACTTATCCCTAAGTAGCCAGAACTCATTGAAGTAGATGGTTGGGAAGTAATTGCCTGTTTTTGGCTCAACATTCAAATCTATATATAGGTTCAGGAAACATCAGCACCACAACTATAATTAATCAATTCAATTTGCGTAAAAATTACTTGGTCTTACGGTTGCACAGTCCATTTGCCTAAGTTACTTACAGATGCAATAGAACAATATAGTAATGACAGTTATAAATAACCACCACACATCCAATGTGAACACAAAGCAAAAACAAGAGGCTGAAGATAAATCAATAGACAAGTTCCATAATTGTGAAGGATACAAGGAGCAGCAAATGGTGGAACAGCATTGTGAGAGTACCTGCCAATAGAAGGAAAGAACAACAGTAAACAAACAAATCCACTTCGCTCCACTGTCCAAGCAATTATACTATAAATACAGAGATGGTATTGAAGGAAATTTACTCCAAGAAAATAAGAATAAGACTCCTGCTTCTTTCTCATTGCAAAGGAAGCTTTTACAAGAAGCTGCATACGAAATTCAAAGCATACTTCCAGTCGGCAAAATCAAATAGAGTTTGCTCAGTGACTAGTCCAATAGGACAAATAAAAAAAAATGGAATACAAAATTAGAAAAGATGACCACCTCAAAATTAGTTCATGTATATAAACTCGGTCTTATTCAAACATATACATGGATATCGAAAGGTATTCAAATAGTGGAGTTCTTAGTTGCTCACATGTGGTTCACTTAATTAAGACCCTTACCCAACTTCAACACCAAGAACAAATACCAAATTGCCCATATAGTAATATCACTTCACTAGAAACAAATACCAACATGAAAAGCAAAACAACTTTACAAACATGTATGCAGTAAAAAGGTCACCAGCTTGCACTAACACATCCACCCAACCACTGTAATTGTCAAAGTAGAAAGCTAAAGCACGTGTATGATCAACACTCCGTCGCTTCATGCTAAAACAAGCTAACTCTTGACAACAGAGGTTCATACTACCATAAGCCAACTCTTGATAACCAAGCCATAAAACATATGCTATGTAATTCTTGAGAAATAAAAACAACAAACCTAGTAAAATCATCAACCAAATTGATTGTTATATTTGGCTTCCAGTATGAAATCCATTCCACAGGACCTTCATCCTTGGATTCAAGCTCAGCTTCGTCAGCCACCTGGAAACAGACATGTAACTCATGAAAATCTCACATTTCTCTTCAATTAAGAGATTATATCATCAAATCTTATGATAAAACAATTATAAAAAGTATATATGAAAACTGCATTGCATATACTGATTTTATTTTTCTCGTTAGATGGCAATTCAAAACTGCTTCACTCATACCAGATGAGTGGATAATCATGCATGAGAAATTCCAAGAAAATTTACAAGACAATTCATTCTCGTTAGAAGGAAATTCAAAACTGCTTCACTAGAAGTACTGATACAAAGATTGTAAATCTATCAATATTAAGTCTCCCAGGATGATATATATATATAACGAGGAAAGCAGATGAATTTTGCATGATAAATGCAGCCATTTCCTTCTCTCAACACTTGCATACCATCCCCTCACTCATACAGAAGAGGCAAGAGGTGAAATCAAGAAATTAAAGGTTTTTAAAGAAAACTTAACAAGAAAAGCTGAACAGGATTAGTAAAGCATACATCAGATCCTTGACCATCTTTGGACTCTTCAGAGCTTCCAAGGAGGCTCCTCCTTTTGTCAGCCTTGGACTTAGGTAAGTATGTCACCACAACTGAAATCAAGATAGATAACACAATTATATACTAGAAAAGAGGTCAACGTTTATAATTTATACAGGAGCCTGGAAATGGTAAGCATTTTTCTGGCCTTCATCTTCCAATTTACACTAGAGGTCATGTAAGGCAGAACTTACTATTGCTTCTCCCAAAAGCTGCCAAAGGATCATATTCAGGATCTCTAGGATCTGGAGAGTATCCAGATCGTGCAAAGAAGACATGAGCATAGAGACTTCCGTTCTTCTGTAGTGCCTGCAGAAGAGAGATATGAGCTGCTAGAATGGAATTTAATTGCAAAAATAAAAACAGAAAGATATACGGAAAAAGAAATGTCCTAGTAGAGAATATGAAAACCCTTTGTACAATATTACCCCACGACATTGCAGGTTGCTTTGACAAGAAGAAATGATACCTCATTGGGATAATACTTCAATGAAAGAGTTCGGGTGCTTCCAGGAGCCCAAACTGCATAAGGGATATTTGTCTCTTGCCAAACAAGAGATTTCTCACTGCCAAAATCGTGAAATTTTTCTTGCTCAGACAAGTACAACCACATATCCTGAACACAAAGTAGAGAAAAAATCAAATAAACACCTTGAAGTATATCATCAACCAAAGGAGCATCAGCTATATCAAAACAATGATGATGGAAAAATTCATATTTCACAGTGCAATATTATTATCCAGCAAACTAGATTACGGTTGTTTGGTATGATTCCAGTGGAATTAGGAATGGCTTTTGAAATGAGGCATTCGCATTCTGATGTTTGGTTTGGCAAAAAGTATGGGAATGGATCATTCCTAGAAGTTGATGATTCCCTACAAACCTTCTCATCTGGTTTCACGTGAAAAAAAAAAAACTCCACTCCTCAAGCCTCCAGGGCACGCCTTTACCATTGGAGCCCACCACCACAAATGCTTGCAGCTTAGGAACCAATTTAGATCAGAGGTTGGGGTAGTGGTAGTGGACGAAGGAGAACTAAGAAGTACAAAGAGGAAGATGAATATAACGCACAGGAAGGAGGTCTTAGGTTGACCTGTGAAAGAGGGAGAAGAAGGAGAACGTACCAAAAGGTAGAGGAGGACGCAATGGTGGTAGTCTATTGGGTGGTCTGGAAGTGGTAAGATGAAATCATAAACTTTAATATGATAAGCCAAACAGAATATATGGAGTTGCTCATACCGAATCAAACCCGATTTTACAGGAATTGTACCAAAGACCCTTAAAATTATATACCTCTCAAGTCAACTTACATCAGATCATGACATGAAAGTTGCAACCATACTACAGCACAAGTTACTGTTCAAATGTCAGCAACACGGGGTTTGTTTTAAGAATTTGGTGAAATATTCAGATCTATTCTAACCAATCAGAGACTTTACCAAGTAATAACAATGAAAGGGCCGCCCCTAATTCCTCAAATCTGACTCTTGAAGCAACTCATGCACCTTGATAAGGTTGCCAATACTGCCAATAGTAGCATGTTCAATAGCTCCATTGACTACCGATTAAAACTAAGAGCAGTACAAAATCCAATCACGATCCTAAATCCACCATTGAACAATACTACTTTTTTTGCTAATCCAATAAACAATTCAAATTGAATCTAGTGAATAACTATACTTCCACTAACTCTTTACTCGCTTACTTCGCAAGCTCAAATAAACGGTCCAGAAACACGTTTATATATCCAAACTTCTTAAAATTAGAACCACTTCTAATCCGACCCCCCCAAAAAAAAAACTTCTAACATCTTAAAACATACAGATAAAGAAGTTCATCTATCAGTAGCTCGATGCAAAATAAACTTGACATCATAAAGAGTACAGATAAATCAGAATCACTTCAAACTTCATAAATAGACCTTATAAAAATCGAAGAAAAAAAAAAGATTCAGAAAGTTCGGTAGAGACAGAGAACAAACCAATTGCTCTCCTTTTTGGAACAGATTCGACATCTGAATCGCAGGCTCGGAGGAGGAAGGCTTGCTAGGGGAGAAGAGGAAACGAGAGATGAAGTACCAGAACACACCCACTCGTATTATTCCTATAATTGTATTCCATATACTTGTCTTCTGTTCTTGCTGTTGCCTTCCGTCGGCAACGGCGACGCGACCTCCGCCGGCGGTACCACCGCCCCCTCCTTCTGTCGGCGGTGCCATCATCTCCTTCTTATCGCACAAATTCTTCCTCTTACAACCTTGCCTGCGCGATCAACTTCGCTACGAACTCGTCGCTCTCACCACTACCAATTCCAAAATATGAGAGAGAGAAAGAGAGAGGATTTAACGCCAATATAAAAAAGTGAGATATTTTCTGATTTATGCTCATCGGTAGAGAGTGGAAACGTGACAGTGAAGGTTTTTATTTTTTTAAAATTCCTCGGATGTTATTATTATTTTTATTTTTTTTTGATACCGTGAGAATTTGAAGTGAAACTTCGAGAGGCAGAAACTGACAACAGGCCTAACAAGCAATACAACAACAACCAAAAGGAATAAAACAATAAACAACAAGCGAAACAAACTAAAGCATGATAAAGTAAAAAGCCCAGAAATGAGGTGAGTAAAACACAAACAAGACGCTGCGCCGCCGGAAGAATGATCATCCTCTATCAACTCAGAACTACAACTCGATTCATCATCAAGGCAAGCTTCATCATCCAAAGAGTGTCTCCCAACAAAATCGGAAACAAAATAGAACAAAAACAAAAGCAAAGGAGACAAGCAAGAGAGCTCGAAGAACACAAGGGAGAGGGCAGAGGAGGAAGGGGGTCAGAAGGAGAGGGGGTCGGGGTAGGTGGCGAAGGAGATGGCAGATCTGGAGGCTGAAGGGGGGGGGGGGGGGGGGAGCCTCTCGGCGGGGAGGACCGGGTGGGAGGTGAAGGAATCCGGCGGATCTGGAGGAGGTTGGGGGTGAGATGCGAAGGAGATCGGCTGCGGGAACGCCGTCGATTGCTTCAACGGACTCCTCTTCAACGACGGAGGCGGCGGGGGACACATCCTCCACCTGAACAGCAGCCATATCTTCCACCACCACAACCGCCTCTTCAGAGAAGACCTCCTCCACAGACTTCTTAGGAAGCACGCGGTCAACGATCAAGTGGTCCTCGTCGGCCTCCGTCGGCGGCGGTGCATGCTTAAGGGACACCTCAGTCGCCGACGACGAGGGCTTCTCGCCACCAGGGAAGCGCAACCGCGTCCCCAAAAGGAGTCGGGTTGAGGATGGGTTCAAGCATTGGTCAAGTGGTCCGACCATGACTAAGCGCCGATGGACAATGGTTGGGTTAAACATAAGGGTGTGAATAGGGGTTTGGTTGGCTTTCTAGGGCCGGCTCTCAAAGGGAGCTTTTTTGGGGGGCCCTCCGATAGTTTTGGTTATGGCCTTCTTTGGCTAAACCTATTTAAAAATTCCTCGGATATTTTCTGATGTCGCACCAGGTTGCGAACGCAACCTGGTGCGACATTAAAAAATACGGTGCAAAATTGAATCCTCTTTTTTTAGTGTTTGTCTACGAAAATATGGTAACAAGTTAAAATAGAAAATTATTTTTAAAATATTTTCTAAAAGAGAATGGGTAAACCCTTAGAAAAAAACAATTTAACTAAGGATTAAATGGATTATTGCTAATAATGGGATTCTTAGAGTATGTTCATGGCCACACACTAGAAAAAATAATTTATTATTTATAAACAATTTTTTTCAAAAACCTACTTTTATACATTTCGATAAACGTGTAATAAAATATTTTTATTTTTTTCACTACTCAAACTTTTCTAATAAACTACACATATTCCCATAAAAATTATATTTTTACCAAATATATTTTTTTATACAACTCTATTTATCAACTATTTATAAATAAAAAAATTCTTTATAAACTCATTCCCCTAACAAACCCTATTTGATTTATGGTCCAGTGTTCTATCAAAATTTAGATAATCTTCTATCTAACAAAAAAAAGTTGACATATTGTGTAATAAATGTTATCTACTAAATTTCCTTTCTCTTACACAATTTCTCTTTAATTTTTTTAAAAATATTTTATGCAATAAATGTATTCAACATCAGAAAAAATAAAATTCCCATAAATTAAAGATGAAGAGATCAAACAAATCTAAATTCAATAAATTGTTATTTGTGGTATTCAAATATAATATCTTTTATAAAATAATATAAAGATAAATAAATAAATAAAATAAAAATATTTTAAAATTTGTTCATAATTTAATTTTTTGGATTTTGTTTGCTAATGTAAAGTAGTGTTTAATTAATAAGTGCTCAAAAAATATTAGAATTCACGAATATATAGACATGATTTCTATTTCACGCACCGGCAAAATTGTTATTTCACGCACCGGTTCGTCCGTCACGGATCATGTGCATCTGTCCGTGACGGACCAAATGGATCCATCCGTGACGGACGAATCCATTTGACCCGTCACGGATGGATCCATTTGGTCCGTCACGGATGAACATGTTGATCCGCGACACGATTTTGGGATCGTCATAACTTTTGATTCCCTAGTCCAAACGTGCTGAAATTTGGAGGAGTTATAGTTGACATATTGATATTTAATCTGGCGTTGGAATCACTCAATTCGGAGTTACGTAGAAAACGTTATACTTTTCCAAAGATAGGACAAAGAAATAAAGATCTCTTAAGCGTCAAGGCGAGTAGAGATACTTCTCCATTCGTTTCTCAACTGATGGCGTTCGAACCTTCTTATACAAGAAAGAGACGAGGTCGCAAAGCGACTTAAATGCTATTGTACTCGCACATTGTAATGCTATTGTGATCCATGATTGCAATACTATTGTAATCCGACTTAAATGCTATTGTACTCGCCTTGGCGCTTAAGAGATCTCTATTTCTTTGTCCTGTCTTTGGATAAGTATAACATTTTCTACGTAACTCCGAATTAAGTGATTCCAACGTTAGATTAAAGATCAAGATGTCAACTATAACTCCTCCAAATTTCAGCGCGTTTGGACTAGGGAATCAAAAGTTATGACGATTCCAAAATCGTGTCGCATATCAGCATGTTCATCCGTGACGGACGAAACATGTTCATCCGTGACGGAAGAAACATGTTCATCCGTCATGGATGAAAATGCTTCGTCCGTCACGGATGAACATGTTTCGTCCATCACGGATGAACCAAGGCGTTAAATTAAGTTTATTTTATTGATGTTAACATCAATAAAGTAATTGTTTATAAACTTATTCTGATTATGTTCAGTTTTTAAATTATATGACTTGATAGATTTTGCATTGTAATTCAAAACAAAGACCTAGATAAATCGGTTTTTGAAAAGATTGGCCATACATAAAGATAATAGAAAGCTTCTTCCATCTCGATTGTCAAATGTTTCCCATTTGTTTTGAAGCAATCGTATCCCTTCTTTCTAATGGTTTGAGATATCTCTACTCGCCTTGGCGCTTAAGAGATCTCTATTTCTTTGTCCCTTCTTTGGAGAAGTATAACTTTTTCTACGTAACTCCGAATTGAGTAATTCCAACGTCAGATTAAAGATCAAGATGTCAACTATACCTCCTCCAAATTTCAGCGCGTTTGGACTAGGAAATCAAACGTTATGACGATTCCAAAATCGTGTCGCGGATCAATTGAGTAATTCCATTTGTCATGTACATGTTTGGATAAATATAAACTATATATTTAACGGTATATCAATTGATAATATAAGATGCTATTGACTAACAAAAAATATTATAATAATTATATTGTTTTAGCATGCTAAAAAATTAGAGAAGGATTATGTAGCTCAAGTAAATCATATGTTATTAAAGTAAGAATCAGACGGTTAAACAAATTAAGTTTCTTTTATAAATATGTATGAGAATGATTTATTCCATTAAGGTAACAAAACTTTAAGTAATATATTCATGAAACAATATAAAATATATTTTGTTTTATATATTTTATGTATATATATTGCAAAAAATATTATGTGACAGTTTAATTAGTGGCTTAATAAATCTAAAAGTATAGTGCAAGTAATATATACACCGACATTAAAATGAACTATGTTTGGCCAAATTAGAGTCTTGATAATGCTTATAATTTCAATAAGATTGGCCATACATAAAGATAATAGAAAGCTTCTTCCATCTCGATTGTCAAATGTTTCCCATTTGTTTTGAAGCAATCGTATCCCTTCTTTCTAATGGTTTGAGATATCTCTACTCGCCTTGGCGCTTAAGAGATCTCTATTTCTTTGTCCCATCTTTGGAGAACTATAACTTTTTCTACGTAACTCCGAATTGAGTAATTCCAACGTCAGATTAAAGATCAAGATGTCAACTATACCTCCTCCAAATTTCAGCGCGTTTGGACTAGAAAATCAAACGTTATGGCGATTCCAAAATCGTGTCGCGGATTAATTGAGTAATTCCATGTGTCATGTACATGTTTGGATAAATATAAACTATATATTTAACGGTATATCAATTGATAATATAAGATGCTATTGACTAACAAAAAATATTATAATAATTATATTGTTTTAGCATGCTAAAAAATTAGAGAAGGATTATGTAGCTCAAGTAAATCATATGTTATTAAAGTAAGAATCAGACGGTTAAACAAATTAAGTTTCTTTTATAAATATGCATGAGAATGATTTATTCCATTAAGGTAACAAAACTTTAAGTAATATATTCATGAAACAATATAAAATATATTTTATTTTATATATTTTATGTATATATATTGCAAAAAATACTATATGACAGTTTAATTAGTGGCTTAATAAATCTAAAAGTATAGTACAAGTAATATACACACCGACATTAAAATGAACTATGTTTGGCCAAATTAGAGTCTTGATAATGCTTATAATTTCAATAAGATTGGCCATACATAAAGATAATAGAAAGCTTCTTCCATCTCGATTGTCAAATGTTTCCCATTTGTTTTGAAGCAATCGTATCCCTTCTTTCTAATGGTTTGAGATATCTCTACTCGCCTTGGCGCTTAAAAGATCTCTATTTCTGTGTCCCGTCTTTGGAGAAGTATAACTTTTTCTACGTAACTCCGAATTGAGTAATTCCAACGTCAGATTAAAGATCAAGATGTCAACTACACCTCCTCCAAATTTCAGCGCGTTTGGACTAGGAAATCAAACGTTATGGCGATTCCAAAATCGTGTCGCGGATTAATTGAGTAATTTCATGTGTCATGTACATGTTTGGATAAATATAAACTATATATTTAACGGTATATCAATTGATAATATAAGATGCTATTGACTAACAAAAAATATTATAATAATTATATTGTTTTAGCATGCTAAAAAATTAGAGAAGGATTATGTAGCTCAAGTAAATCATATGTTATTAAAGTAAGAATCAGACGGTTAAACAAATTAAGTTTCTTTTATAAATATGCATGAGAATGATTTATTCCATTAAGGTAACAAAACTTTAAGTAATATATTCATGAAACAATATAAAATATATTTTATTTTATATATTTTATGTATATATATTGCAAAAAATACTATATGACAGTTTAATTAGTGGCTTAATAAATCTAAAAGTATAGTACAAGTAATATACACACCGACATTAAAATGAACTATGTTTGGCCAAATTAGAGTCTTGATAATGCTTATAATTTCAATAAGATTGGCCATACATAAAGATAATAGAAAGCTTCTTCCATCTCGATTGTCAAATGTTTCTCATTTGTTTTGAAACAATCGTATCCCTTCTTTCTAATGGTTTGAGATATCTCTACTCGCCTTGGCGCTTAAGAGATCTCTATTTCTTTGTCCCGTCTTTGGAGAAGTATAACTTTTTCTACGTAACTCCGAATTGAGTAATTTCAACGTCAGATTAAAGATCAAGATGTCAACTATACCTCCTCCAAATTTCAGCGCGTTTGGACTAGGAAATCAAACGTTATGGCGATTCCAAAATCGTGTCGCGGATCAATTGAGTAATTCCATGTGTCATGTACATGTTTGGATAAATATAAACTATATATTTAACGGTATATCAATTGATAATATAAGATGCTATTGACTAACAAAAAATATTATAATAATTATATTGTTTTAGCATGCTAAAAAATTAGAGAAGGATTATGTAGCTCAAGTAAATCATATGTTATTAAAGTAAGAATCAGACGGTTAAACAAATTAAGTTTCTTTTATAAATATGTATGAGAATAATTTATTCCATTAAGGTAACAAAACTTTAAGTAATATATTCATGAAACAATATAAAATATATTTTATTTTATATATTTTATGTATTTATATTGCAAAAAATACTATGTGACAGTTTAATTAGTGGCTTAATAAATCTAAAAGTATAGTGCAAGTAATATACACACCGACATTAAAATGAACTATGTTTGGCCAAATTAGAGTCTTGATAATGCTTATAATTTCAATAAGATTGGCCATACATAAAGATAATAGAAAGCTTCTTCCATCTCGATTGTCAAATGTTTCCCATTTGTTTTGAAGCAATCGTATCCCTTCTTTCTAATGGTTTGAGATATCTCTACTCGCCTTGGCGCTTAAAAGATCTCTATTTCTATGTCCCGTCGTTGGATAAGTATAACTTTTTCTACGTAACTCCGAATTGAGTAATTCCAACGTCAGATTAAAGATCAAGATGTCAACTATACCTCCTCCAAATTTCAGCGCATTTGGATTAGGAAATCAAACGTTATGGCGATTCCAAAATCGTGTCGCGGATCAATTGAGTAATTCCATGTGTCATGTACATGTTTGGATAAATATAAACTATATATTTAACGATATATCAATTGATAATATAAGATGCTATTGACTAACAAAAAATATTATAATAATTATATTGTTTTAGCATGCTAAAAAATTAGAGAAGGATTATATAGCTCAAGTAAATCATATGTTATTAAAGTAAGAATCAAACGGTTAAACAAATTAAGTTTCTTTTATAAATATGCATGAGAATGATTTATTCCATTAAGGTAACAAAAGTTTAAGTAATATATTCATGAAACAATATAAAATATATTTTATTTTATATATTTTATGTATATATATTGCAAAAAATACTATGTGACAGTTTAATTAGTGGCTTAATAAATCTAAAAGTATAGTGCAAGTAATATACACACCGACATTAAAATGAACTATGTTTGGCCAAATTAGAGTCTTGATAATGCTTATAATTTCAATAAGATTGGCCATACATAAAGATAATAGAAAGCTTCTTCCATCTCGATTGTCAAATGTTTCCCATTTGTTTTGAAGCAATCGTATCCCTTCTTTCTAATGGTTTGAGATATCTCTACTCGCATTGGCGCTTAAGAGATCTCTATTTCTTTGTCCCATCTTTGGAGAACTATAACTTTTTCTACGTAACTACGAATTGAGTAATTTCAACGTCAGATTAAAGATCAAGATGTCAACTATACCTCCTCCAAATTTCAGCGCGTTTGGACTAGGGAATCAAAAGTTATGCCGATTCCAAAATCGTGTCACGGATCAGAATGTTCATCTGTGACGCACGGATGGGGTTGGTGCGTCACAGACGATTTACTGTGGTCCGTCACGGACGGAGTGCTTTCGTTCGTAACGGGCAGCTTCATTTGGTACGTCACGTATGAAACAGTGCGTGAAATAGAAATTTTACTCGTGCGTGAAATAGCAAGGGCCTATATAGAATATACAAATATAAACAAGCAATTTCAACTTATAGTAAGGTGTTAGAATTTTGTAATTTTTTGTTACATATACATTAATCTATTTTTTGACATATCACAAATCATAAACTGCACATATTTGTTGTTTTTTCACAATATCTCAAACAATGTCGAAAACCCCTTTAATATCAACTATTTCAAGAAATTTTGAATATATATTACATATCTGTCAATTGAAAATGTATATAAATAATTCATAGCAACGTAATAAAGGTACATATATTGATTCTTAAAAATAACTCTTAAATAATACTTCAAATAATACCAAATACGGGATTTTTTACTAACTTTATAGTAATTGAATATGAGATGAAACATACATTTTTTGCGATGTGATACTATATTGACTATACATATTTTATACAATTATATTAATGTATCAAAAAGATCAACCAATCTAAATGATCATAAATAAAAATAGGCCCTTGCTATTTCATGCACGGGTAAAATTTCTATTTCACGCACTGTTTCGTACGTGATGTACCAAATGAAGCCGACCGTGACGAACTAAAGCACTCCGTCCGTGATGGACCACATGAAACCGGCGACTTCGTCTCCCCTTTGCATCAACCCTCATTTGCAGCAACCCACTCGCGATTTCGCTCCCAAGGTCAAAGGCTTCGATCCGTCAGGTTTCGATTCAATCCGTCTGTCACGATCCGTAAGTTTAGTTAAATCTGTATTTGTTCTTCACTTAGTTGAATTATCTTGAAATTATTGAAGTTGTTAAGACATTTTAGATGATTTTCGTTTAGGGATTACTTGTCTAGTATTGGATTTATACATGTTTCGAACTGCACAGATCCAGATCTGTCAAAATTGATCCATCCAGATCTGGTCCATGACGGATGGATTGACTCCATCCGTCACGGACGGATCGTCATGATCCGTCACGGACGGATCAAGCAGATCCGGTTCAGCGCATTTGTTGTTGTTGATGTTGTTTTTGTTGTTGATGATGTTGTTGTTGATATTGTTGTTGATGTTGGTGTTGTTGATGATGTTGATGTTGTTGTTATTGAGGGTGTTGTTGTTGATGTTGTTTTTGTTGTTGTTGTTGTTGTTGCTCCCCCTGAAGTTTTGTTTTTTTCTATTTCAAATGGAAAACGAAACAAGATATGCACGTCACAGAAGGTGGAACGCTGTACGTGAGGAACAAGAACAGGAACAAGTAGGCGATCGTATAGTATATCGAAGGAGGCAGAAGAAATCCAAAAAAAGTGACGAAGCAGGACCGAGTACGAACCGTGACCCTCCTGTTGTACCGGTGTATGCAGACCCGGTACTCGACAACATGACGCTTAATGATCCACCTATATACCAGAATGTGGGAAATGTGGTAAGTAACTATACATATTCTTAAACTTGTCGGTTAATTAATATTTGTCTAATAATTTGTTTTATAGGATCCGACATGGTATGTACCTTCTACATCTGAGGAGCGTAGTGGTTGGTACGTACCTCCTACACCTCAGGAGCCTAGTGGTTGGCCCATGTGGCCAGGAGGTATGAGTGGGCAAGCATATTGGCCCACTCAACAGCCTCATTTCGAGGAACCGGTGAAGGAACATGCTGCTTCTACACAACGTAGAGAGCCTAGGCAGGCTAGGCAGGCTGGAGGTCGGGATGCTGTTGATCCCAAGTTGATAGGACCTGTATTGGGAGGTCCGGAGATCCCAGACCTGCTATTTAGTTTCACTGCCCACACTGCATATTTCATTTATCAGGGCATTGTAAGTTATCAAAACTTGAGCCTGTTATTAAACTATTATCTTTTTTTTTGTATCTAACATGTTCTTTTTATAGGAGCGAGAAACTCACACGTTTCAGCTCAGACAAGAGCAACTAAGAAAATGGAGGCTTGACGATGACTCTACATGGTGTGATCTTGCCAAAAACAGCGGCATCACACATTTGCAGGACCTGATGTACACTTATGTAGATCTTCCTTTGATTTTTGCATTTCTGGAGCGATGGCAGCCAGAGACAAATTCATTTCATATGCCATTTGGAGAGATGACGATCACTCTCCTGGATGTGTACATGATTTTGGGCCTCAAGATTGATGGGCACGGAATGAGACTTCCTCTCCAGGATTGCAGCAAGGGTAAAAATGAATTGTACAATCAATAAGCGATGAGGGCAATACAGTTCTTTTCCTTGACGGAAGAAATGGCTAAACATGGTGTCACTGCAGAAAACCTGAAATATCACTGCTTGAACAATGACCTAGATGATGATGATATCGCGTCTGGTTATTTGTGGTACCTGATGGCCTCGACCCTCTTTCCAGACAAGTCCCAACACATGCTGCACATGCCTTATGTGATCTATGTGAGTGACATTGGTGATACTTGCAATCTTTCTTGGGGTTCTGGCACATTAGCATTCATGTATCGGTCATTAGGCGAGTGTTCACGGCATGAGTGTCGTCAGATGTCCACCTGCTACACTTTGTTGCTGGTAAGGATTTTGTTGCATATTGTTTTTAGGGTATTTAATTACATTTAAGGTAAGGTTGATATGTTAACCATGTTATTTATGTACATGCTTGGATCTATCTATACTTCCCTAGCTTTCGCCCACAACAAAATCCCTGCTTCGAAGACGTTGTGCCATATGCCAACCGATGGAATCCTATGCAGACTCCTAGTAGGCAGAGAAGAAACTACAGGGAAGAGTTGGATTTAATACAAGCTAGGCATGTAAGTATCATACGATGTAGTTTAATTCTCATATTAATGTATTACAATTGTGTAATACATTAATTGCACCCTTTTTTGTGTAAGAGTTGGAGTTAATTGCACCTTTTTTTGTGTAGGTTGACTGGCAGCCCTATGGCTACGTTAATTACAACATCCCGGCATTGGCTCCTGCCTTTTTTCATGGGGTCATCTATTTTCTGAGAATTACTGAGCCCTATATGCCGGATCGGGTATCGAGGCAATTTGGAGTGGTACAGGAGATTCTCCGACCAATTATAGAGCTCATCAAAGCGCACAGACATCCCAACATTAGGAGATATATAGTGCAATATGACCCTGCTTCAAACTGGAGTTGGGATGCAAGAAGTCAACACTCCATTTGGATCACACATATGGGCCCTCCTGCTTTAGAAGGGTATGAGTGTAGTGCCGACTACATGGAGTGGTACATACCTCGTACACACCCATGTGTCAGACCTCAAGATGCTGGCATCAGAGATCCTGTCCAGGTAAAAAAATGTGTTGGATATTTGTTTTTACTTTTCTTATACAATTAAACCGATTCTTTTTAATTTATACGTATTTCTGTAGGTCATTGGACAAACATTCCAGCATCTAAATCCTTTCTATGATGCAGAGGAAGAACAATTCTACAACATGCGCGTTGTTGTGCGACACTGCATCCAGGACTTCAGACCCTACGAGCATGGCAATGATGAGGAGGACGAAAATTAAGTGCATTCAAGTTTTCAATTGCTACTTTGGTTGTATTTTAGGGAGTGTCGCACCGTTTATGGAATTGTAGTTTCTTGACTAGTTTTATGATGATAATCAAACTAATTTGCATGCCTTTGCCATAACTTTTATATCGCACATTTGATACTTTGTTGTTAATTGTTGGTCGATGCAATAGATCTCCACAAATACCCTTCAAACATGGCAATGATGAGGGTGGCACATAGTGGTCCGTCACGCGTGGTTTGGCTTCGTTCGTCAGGGCCAAAGCCAAAAACTGGCAAACAGCTGTATACAACTGTATACAACAGTTGTCAAACACCTGGTTATTAGCTATCAAACACAACGCCTCTCTCCTTTCACTATATAAGAAGCATTAGGGCTACTGTTAGAAGCCAAACACTACAACAAATAATGACATCTTCATCAAAATCATCAACAAATGCAGATAGGCTATGCTACTGTAACTTTAAAGCCGTTGTCCGATCTTGGGATTTACAGTGGAACTACAGGAGAAGGTATTGGGGATGCCCAGAAGATACATGTCGTTTCAAGGAGTGGATTGATCCAATGTACGAGGAGAAGGCACATGCGGTTATTCGACAACAATGGCAGGAAAAACAAGATCTTGTTAAGGAAAATCAAGATCTTGTTAAAGATCTTGATAACATTCGTAGGTATAACTTCAATCTACTAAATGATGTACATCGTAGGTGATTCATGTCATATCTTTTGTGTAATGTTGTTTATGTACTATCAACCTTTGTAGAGAGCAAGCAAATTTAGCAAAGCAGAGATATCATATGAAGCGAACGTTCACCAGAGACTACCCTAATTTCTTTAAACGCTAAACCAGCATAATGAACAATTTGTATTGTCTTCAACAATATTGGTCCGTCACGTACAAATTGTATTGGTTCATCACGTACATATTGTATTGCTTTTTCACGTACAGATTGTATTGGTTCGTCACGTACAGATTGTATTGGTTCGTCACATACAGATTGTAGTGGTTCGTCACGTATAGATTGTCCTAAACCGTGCCTCTTTACAGAAGCTAAATTTACATCGCGATGAAATTTATAGTTGACTCCTAAAAAACCAATTCGGGATTATGTAAAAGTTATACTTCTAAAAATCCATACAGAAAATAGAATATTAAGTTGCCCTAACAATATCTTTACAATGTGCGATTACAATAATATTTAAGTCGGCTTGTGACCTCGTCTCTTTCTTCTGGAAGGTCCATACACCATCAGTTGAGTAGTGAATGGATCATACAGACAAGCAGTAGAGGCATCCTTTGCATGCTCCCACATGACAAATACTGGAGGCAACGGTGACGCCTCTGATAGGGCCACCTACAAAAGAATGGAGAACATATTCACTTGCCTAGTTAATGAGTTCAAATAATGAATAAAAATTGATTAGTAACATACCGAAATAAAATGACTCTCATTCTGAACATGGCAGATGCATATCGTCTTTAGCTTAGCACCCCCAGGATGATGTGGAACCGCTTGCAAAGGCAAGTAAGTAGCATTCATAGCACCCAGCACGACAACTGCACAATTGAATGCAGAAGCGACCAGACAACCCATATCTGGAATCACCATCCAAGTATTCTCCGGTGTCATCCCATCGTCAAACCATGTAAGTTGTTCCAGTACTGTATCCAGCATAATCGGAAAGAGGCAAGTCTGAGCATACAATGGAAATATTTCTTTCACCTTATCAATCATGGATTGTCGGACGATCCTCCATTGTTCCTGCCCAATGCTTATTTGATCTGCAACGGCTCTGTATCCACATGTTCCATCACCAACAATATCAAAGTAACTGTTTATGTGTTCGTGCATACACGACGGAACTATATCCATATACGGTTCAAAATCTTTAATGAAGGACTGTGGAGCATGAAACGGTGGTGGAAACATTTGACCCATTGGATTCTTGGGAGCTCTAACCTGAGATGGCCTCAAAGGAGTGATAGGATGTAATATCCCACATTTTGTAAGGGTGATTTTGAATTTTCTTATGCCCATATTACAAGTCAGATTAAATGCAGGGAATTACGAATATTCTGTGAAATGTTTGATCTCTGTAATATTTTTCAGAGTAATATAAAATACAGTTAAGGTATTTTTGGGTTAAAATATCGTTCGTGTACGAATATATTTAACCCGGGGTTAAGAAAATTTAACCATTCGGTAAGAAAAGACAAAACGGGCGAAAAGGGGTAAATTTGGCCTTGACCGCACCCTGGCCGCACCCTGCCGCACCCGTGGCGAAGGCCAATGCCAGAGGCGGTAACAAGTTGGCCACCGTACCCTGCCGCACCACGCGGTCGTCGTCAGCTCTGTCGTCAGCGTCGGAGTTGTAGGCCGTAGCTCGCCTTAGCTGGCCTTGTAGCCCGTTGTTTTGGTCGGGCCACCTCCTCCTTGGTGTCATCTGTGGGTAAGCACCTTGTTTGACTTATAAAAGGAGGAGAATCAGATCAAAACCGAGCTCAAGAACAAAGCACTTCATCTCTTTCCTCAGAAAACCTCCATTAAAGACCAAGCTCTTGAGCTTCGTTTGGAAAAGTTCGAATCCCTCTAAGTGTTGGAAAAGGTACTCCTAAGTGGTATTCAAAGGCCTAAGGTGTTGGGAAATCAAACCAAGAACGAATCAAAGTCGAAACGAATTGATTTGGGTGAGTTTTCTTCCCGAAAAAGCTATCGAAGCCCCGCCTCTGTCTCTTGACCGCACCCCGCGGTAAGGGCCGACCGCACCCGCGGTGAGCTGGGTTCCTGTTGTGTATCTCGGGTGTTGTGGTCTTGAGCAAGGCTTGATTCCTTTGATTCTTTCCTTATTCTTTTAGATTCATATATGTAGATATTGAATCTAACTTAGGGTCTTGTTATGGGTCGTTCCAGAAGGATTTAATATCCAAGATTTATCCCAGTTCAGACCCAGAAATTGTTATCTTTAAGCTCGTTAAGCTTTCGTCAAATCTAAGACAAGTGGCGGTTCGCTCTTGCTCATCATTCCATATTTACATTGAATATCAATTATTTAATTGTTAATTAATTTGGAATGAATATTGTTTCTGTCTGAGATCAGTTTTGATAAACTGTTTTGGAAGATTAAAAGATGACATTATAATAGGTTGTATATTCTGTTAGAATCAACGTTATTATATATATATATATATATATTAATAGATTGAGATATATCTATGATGTTGGCCTTGAAGGCTTTTATATGAGTATCACTATGTTAGACTGCTTAGTTAGCCCGAGTAGTAGGAACGTTGGACTCTTCGACGTCCAGTCGTTTCTTTATAATATTAAATGGTGTGTAGGGCGGCAAAACCTCTAACATCAGTATGTTGGTCATGACCGGCCTCTATACGTTTAGTGTAGAGGCGGTGCACTTAGCCAGTGTCACAAATCTCGGGAGTTGCTCCCAAAAGATCTCTTATCTCGGACGAGATGATTATAAAAGCTTATAACGTGATTGTGCGTTTTGGAATTAAATAAGATAAGCGCCGAGTCGCATATGATTAATACACCTGTGGCGAGTAGTGCAGCTAGGTAATAGTGCAGCTTGGAAAGCTTGTCTTGACTTGATCAGAGTACGTTCTCTTTCCAATCTGGATTCGCATTATTGCGGTGAGGTTGGTCGTGAACCGAAACATCTTGTCGTTTTTGAACGCTTGTATGAGATGTTTATGTTCCAGACATTTGTCATGTTTCTGATAAGACTCAAGTTCTTGGAGTCTTCTCTTGGATAATTCCTATAAGGCTCACTTCCGTTAGAGTCTTCTTTTGATCATGTCTTTTGATATATATATATATATATTCAGTAGAAGTATGAAGGTTGACTATCGTTATCGGCTATTATTTGAGAAGCGATGAGCCTAAACCTAATACGACTACTTCGAACCACTCTGCTTTGTACCCTTGCATAGTCTTTCATTAGACTAACCAACCCAAATTGTTCTCTGCATGGTTGGCTCGTGTCATCCGTTCGATTCGGCACATCAGATAAGTTGCCACCTCGTGAAGGCTAGAGCGACTATGGACGTAAATGGTGTTTTTGATAAGTTTATTCAGGTTGAGATCCTTGGCAATGATCGTAGTGATCAATACTTGTATTTATTTTAAAAGACTTCCGCTGAACTATGTTTACTCTGATTACACTGTATTTTGTTTGCTTTGACTACTCTTTGTTTTGTCCTACAGGGGATTGGGATGTAATCCCCAGACTTATGTTTTATTAAACATTTTGGTGTGTTGCACCTTGATTATCGTGTTATGAATTGTGTGTTATGGAAAAGCCTGGGGTGGCTTCGGTGTGAACCCGAGGTCACTGGTAGTAATACCTTTCCAAATGGGTTAAGATTTGGGGGTGTTACATAGGAGCTGTAGGGCTTGGTGAATGTGTACTAGTGGACTTTGGTGGCCTACCTCGTTGCTTCTTGGGAGGTGTCCCTTCCATCTCTTTGTCTGTGTATTCCCATGAAGAAGGATGTCTTTTAGTGTTATCTTTGTTTGGAGCTCCCATTGGTCGTCCCTTATGCCTCACAATAGTCGGCTCTTGCAGACTGGTCCCCTCGGGGCGAGCAATGTCGTAAAGTCGCGAGACACATTTTTCTTGATCATCAGCTGACAGATTGGGGAACTCATCCGTATAAAATTGATCCATCAAAGATCTCGCGACTTTGCGCTTCACCTCAGCCTCACCTTCGTCTTGCACTTCTGACAAACTCAATTGTCTCCAAAAAGGATGCAACCTTGAAAGCTTAATAGGGATTGAACTCGTCACATATCTAGCGATATCATGCACACACGGCAATCCATCTCTCACCCTCATCTGACATGTGCAGGTACTGTCGTGAAATGGATCTTCCCCTTTTCTGTATTCCTCAGTCAAGTGGTCAAGTGCAACCTTAGATACTTTGTACTTCAACAGCTTAAAAACATCAGCCCCAGTCACAAGCGTCATCATGTTCTGTGCACTCTCGTTGAAGTTCCCCTTGATTTCCTTCACTTGGTTAACCATCTTTGAATGATATTGACCGAATATCGTGTCTAGACTGCCATGTGGAGTAGTTAAGAAGTCTTTCAAACTAGAATGTGCTCCTTCAACCCTATATTTAGTACACAAGAGTTTAAAGTTTGATCATAGAAGAATGTTTCTGTTATCAAATGAGACGTGGCCACTAACCTGTTTGTCGTTGACGTTCCAAGCGTGAAAACATTATCTGTCCAAGCTGACACAAGTCTTTCTCTATACGGGATGAGCCAGTTGTTTCTTACATACTGACGTAGACGTGGCCAAACTCTCCATTCCGACTGAATTCTACGCAACTCCATCTCGTATTCGGATACAGTTGTTTGCTTGAATAAATTATAGTATGCATTTGCAAACCTTGTACCCAAGCTTTTATCCTTCATCTCCTTCCTAGCATTGTCCTCTATGTTCTTCTTCACATGGCGCCTACAGAGGATAGACTTGGCACTTGGAAAGAGTTTATCTAATGCATTCATCAAGGCCTTTTCACGATTTGTCACTAGGCATGTCGGTGTTACCTGACACTTTGAGCACATTTTAAGAAGTTGTTGTGCGGCCCACACGTAGTTGTCTTCTGTCTCACGCTGTAGAAACGCCCCCGCCACATTATAGTTCTTCCATGTAGACGTGACTCCTATTATTTCGAGGAAAGGCAAGTCATACCTGAACAAGAAGATGTGTCATGCATAATGAATAAACATATCAACAAATAGATGTAGCAAGTAGATGTGTTACACTAACCTGTTAGTGCTGTATGTGAAATCTAGCAAAAGGACGTACGGAAATGCCTTTAGGAGTTTCATGGAATCTAGACTGGAAAAGAAAATGTCGGTGATCTTATTCATCGTTGGATCCGACCTATGCTCCACAAAGTAGTTGTTCTCCTTGCACTTATGGAAGAACTCTTGGACCACAGTTCTTCCTTCCATCCCACTATGTCGGACATTGTACACTTCATTGTAAATCTGATTCATTTTAGTGCAATTGTTCGGGTCCTGGTTAAGTGTTGTTACAATCTTTGATGGTTTACTATGATTTTCTGTCATGACCTTAACCAACTTCTTCTGCTCAGGTGTCAACCTGCCAGCAACTACATGCCCGTACAAGTCATCACCAATGACATGGTTGTGGGTTCCAACAACTACATTGAGTGTATATGAGTCCCTCGGATTTTCTTGACACAACAATCTGAAGGGACAATCACATTTTTTGCTCCTTGTTCTTTGCCTTACTCTAGTTTCATCTTTAGGAATGTAAATTCCCGCTTTTTCACACAGCAACCATGACTTCCGAAGGCTTTCTCCACCAAAGTTTCTATCCCGACCAATAGTGAGGCAGAAGTGATTATCAAAGGCAATCTGTCTAGCCCTTTTAATTGCATCATCTCTAGAGCCGAATACTTCACCCGTGGTGAACTTCTCTGAATAATCTTCAGAAACAACCACTTCTTTAGGTGTAGGATACCTAAACTGCGGTTGTGTGTGTAATGCCGGAAACCCAAACTTAGGTGGAGCTTGCCACCTTACGGACGGAATTCCACTACGAGCAAAACAATCTATTCCCGGCAAATGAGGTTGGGGAGGCGGCATAGGTTCGCCGAACAACCCAAGTGAGAAGGACGGTGGTGCCATGTCCCATGCATCATTTAGGGACAGATTGTTAATACCGTTGTTCACGATATTGTTCTCCTATTGAAGTAAAAAAACAAGTTAGCGAAGTATCCAGTTTCTGTCAAACACAACCATACGTGACGAATAAACACACTCCATCCGTCACGTATGGATTTACCTGGTCCGTGACGTATGAAGTACATCCATCCGTCACGGATGAGGCGAATCCATACGTGACGGACCAACACCATCCAATCGTCACGTACTGTTTTTCTTTCAAAAAACATTGGCTGAACAAGGATGAAGTCTTGCAGTTTTGCACTCAATATAACACCGCCGAAACAATCAAACATGCAGTTTTGCACACAAATTCTACAACTTTTTAGTATAACTTAATCAAAGATGAAGTTTTTATGAACATGTACTCACAACTATTGAAATTACCTTAAGAAAGTGTTTGTTTTGGGTTAAGAACAACTCAATCATATACATTCACAAGAAAGAACCATAAAAAATCTAAACTTTTACTAACATGTAAAGTAAAAGCTTAAAAAATATACATCATTGTAATTGTAACTCCTTGAAACATCTTCTCCACCATTGAAGTTGAAAAAATCATCTTCATTTGCCATGGAAATGAACTCTTTGAAGATGATGAGAATGGAAGATGTGTTGTGGGAGGGAAAGGGAAGAGTGATGGAGAGGTTTAAGATTTAATTTTGGACGTAATATTGATGAGATTTGACGGATAGTTAATGTAGTTAGGCGGGGACAAGTAACATTCAATTTTCTGGTTTAGAGGTTCGTCCATCACGTACCATATGAATCAGTCCGTGACGGACCAAGTTGATCCGTGCGTCACGTATGAATTCATTTGGTCTGTCACGGACGGATGCATATGGTCCGTGACGGACGAACCAGTGCGTGAAATATGAATTTTGCCGGTGCGTGAAATAGAAATCGTGTAAAATAACATATTAAAAGCATAGTAAAAGTACAGTGTTTCTGTAAATAATACTTGAAATAAAACATAAATAGCGTATATTTAAGCAACTTTCATATAATAATTTGATATAAGATAGAATTATACAATTTTTATTATCAAGTTAACAAAGTGATTTTGTTTTAATGTCATTTAACATTAATAGCATAGTAATTAGTAAGGTATAATAGAATACCTCATATATCGTTTTGCTATTTAGAAATTGATCGTAAGTTACAATAAACTTGAGCATATAAATTTTATAAAATACACTAATATAAAAACACGAGACACTCTAATTATAAATAAATAAAATATATATATATAAATTAAACATGTTATAGATCCGTGCATAGCACGGACATACATGTAACTAGTGTCTCTATTTTAGAGTTCATACGATAGTCTCGCCTTGCCTTTATGCCTTCACCTTCGACTTCTCTAAATAATAACTTACAAAATTTTGTATTTTCATCATAGTTAAAGATTATTATTTCTCTAGGCTCATGTTTAGTATAATTTAAATGTTCTTTCACTATATTAGTTACTATGTAAAATTCACAATTAAGTAGGATACCGATTGTGGGAACTTAGTTTCCACTCTAATATTAGCTTTCTATTGAAATTTGTTGATATTCCTATTTTTTAATATCTATAAACTTCGTTACATGATTAAAATACTCCAACTCACAAAAAATTTAGTATTTTGTCATAATGTTTGAATAATATTTTGATAAGGTGAAGTGAAAAATTATGCCATTTTTAAATTTAATTTGTAAAATTACTTTTTCAAGGTTGATATGTTTTATGATTAAAAATTACTTGTCGTTTGTTAAGATTGACGTACTCAATTGTGTTATTTTTTTTCGAAATACTTTAAAATTTGCCTATCTAGTGTGATTTTCTTTCGTTATTTTTATTTATATCACTAAGTAATCTGAACCGGTTAAAAATAAGCACATATCTACATATGTAAATGTACTTGAGAAATACAAAATGATTTACCATATGTGAATAAATCATGAAATAGTGTGATACTACTAGAATCTTGAAAAAAAATTGACATCACATAAAAGTGTGAAACCATTATGTCACTATACAAATTAGGGAGGTTCGGGTGCGAAATATTCTTACGGTGCGAAACGGTCGCGTTCATAAATTGACACCAAATGTTTATTAATAGGGCGGTAATATTCATTATCTGGGGGGTAATATTCAAGGGACGGTACTGTTCACAAAAAAAGGGAAAAATAGTAAATAGTGACGCGGTGATATAACCGTAAATACGGCAAATTTTTTTTTTCCTGGTCAACAATTTTTTTTATTGTCTCTGATCGTTCTGGAATAGACAATTATTGACGTTCACATATAAGTACTACATGTTCATTTTATGTGTTGTAAAGTTCACATATAACATGATCATGTTCAAACACATGTCTTTGAACATTTAGTGCTTATTTGTGAACGTGAATGTACAAATAAATGAACATTTAGTGTTTATTTGTGAACCTTTTATATAGGATATTCCAGAATGATTAGGGGACGAAAACGGAAAAAAAAAAATTATTGGCAAAAAAAAAAAAAAAACGGACGACCGAGATCACTTCGTATTTCGTACCCTAAGACCACTCACCCGATCCCACTTCTACAAATTAAAATTTCTAATTATTTTTCTCCCTCCACCTTAACATCCCTTTTGTAAAGCTTCGCATCTTCGCATGTAATGTAACCCACTAATTAACCTATATCCATTCCTAATGAACAATCCAAGTCCTTTTTACCCCTCTTGTTTGTTAACATCATCATATACCGAAGATGCGTCATAATAAGATCTTCATTAATGAATAATTTGCGTGTTATGCCTTGGCTATGTGTGATTATAATTGAACCCACATACACTAATAAATAATGGAGCTTGGGTGGTTACTTGAGAAAGAATGGTGTTAGATACGTACTTGGTGAATATTTTCTATAATTATTTTCACAAAGGGTGGTTAATGAAAGCTGGAACTAATAACGATGTATAAGTGTAATATTTCTGATGTTTGGGGTAAAAGATAATAAAGGAAATAACACGTAGCTGTAGCTATGCCAACTGGCGAGGGGCACGTTTTTCTATAATAATAATAATAATTGTGAAAACTACTGTATTGTTTTGATAAGCCGCAGTGTAGGACTCTGGCAGAGCACGTGGCCGAGATTGGAATAGATGGTTTGCACGATATTATACACGTGTACTACTTCCTCCGTCCCTTAATATAGTTCTCTTTTTTTTTGTATATTTGTCGATGTGTGTTTTGTATCGTTAATATTTCTAATTACATGTTAATAAAAATTATATATTTTTTGATATTGTCAAAGTACGAATCAAACAAGACCCCACATGACTATATTTTTTCTTATATATTGAAAGAAATCTTAAAGATTCTCTTCAACTGTAAATAATATCAAAAATAAAAGGAAAACTATATTAAGGGACGGAGAGTACGTTTTAGCACAAACTATATTGTGGTTTTGAGTTTCTTAACACGCTCTTTCCCCAAAATTTGGAGTGACCATTACCCACGTCAAAAAAAGTGTTAAATTAGGCATCTATATTTCCTTTTTACCTATGTTTTTTTTAAGAAAATACAAAGTTTTAGGCAACGAGGTGAGAAATTTAAATGCTAACCAAACGAGCCTAATACGTGGTAAAATTATATGCCGGTGAAATTCAGAAAAGCAAATGGAGGATTATCAACTCAAGTCATCCCTTCACAAACCACTTGATAATCTTAAGTCATGATTCAATTATTTAGCAATTCAGGCTCAACAAACTCAGGCCTTAATCTTGGCGTAGGATGCAGAAAAAGAATTGTGTCATTGATGTCTTGAATTTCTTCTTCTTCTTCCTCTTCCGGGAGTACTAGCTTGGAGACGGGTATATATAGTCGCCTTGGGGCTTGAATTCGACGATCTTGAAATGAGTTGTTGTGGTGATTGGGCTTCTCTTTGATGATTGCAACTCATTGTTGGTTTACTTATCTTAGGCTTGGCCTTGTCTTTCCTCCTTTCATGGAGCTTGAAAGCCGACCTTTTTACTCTAATGTTGCCTTCTTTTTGACTCGTTAGTCGCTGCACAACCTCCCGGAAACTCCTCGTATTTGTGTGCACAAAGATTGTCAAAGGCTTTGAATCTGCCCCGGCTGAATCGATGACTACTTTCTCCATGATCCCCTTTTTCATTTGCGGAATTTTGAGATGGAATGCTCCTGTCTGCTTAATTTATGAGCAGTTGGTTTTACATTCTCACATGAAACTGGCCATATTTATGTTTGGCTTTACCTAATTTGATTCTTTCACGACAATAGATGTTAACTTGTTGGAAAAGTGTTAGGAAGTGAACTTTTGGGAACTTCAGTTCCCTAACTGAGTTCCCTTCCTCAGTTCTCCTAGTTTTGATAATGACAAACTCCTTTGCTATTAATGTTTGCTTAAGTGTGACAAACAGGGACATTTGGACTTGAAAGCATGGAACAAAGACAGTGATGCCAGACTTGGGAACTGGCGGAAGGAACTGAAGCTTGCTGGCGCCAGAATCACTTGGATGAATCTGTGAAGGCGGCGGCGGGCTGAATTAGGGTAGATCTTAGTTGGAGAGAGAACTAAAGATCCTATCCAGTTTCCATATATTTTAGGAGCTTAAAAAAGATTATCTTTTATGGAAACAAAGTTGTAAAAATCGGTAAAGATAATATTTGGAAACAAATGTTATCTTTAACGATTTCTTTTGATTATTTTATTTATGTGATCTTATTATTGAAGACTTGTTTCTTTCGGTAATTAGGTCATATAAATAAGATAGTCAAACCTCTCTCATTCTCACGCATTCACGAAGATTACAATTCCAGTGCAGTGAAGAAACTTGTGCCGAGGTCTTTAAAGAAGAACGTAGTAAGTTACTTGCTTGTTACTTGGTTAGGTTGAACTAGGTAGAGAGTCTTTAGTGTGTCTAAGACTTTAATCTGTGTGTTCTATTCTAGTTGATTGTAACCAAAGTATTAATACAAGAAGTAGACTTTGAAATCCTCTTGGAAAAGAGGTAGTGGGTTTTATCCTGGATAACTAGTTGGTTATCAAAGGTTCTCACTCTAAGGAACTTGTCCTGAATTCATATTCGTTACTTATTCCGCTGCTTAGGAACTGAACTCTCAGTTCCCTTGTTTAATTAACAACGTACGATCCTACAATTGGTATCAGAGCAGGCGCTCTAGATTTGTGTTAGTTTACAGATTTCACGATGTCTACCTCAAGTGAATTCAGTCTGGGAATCTCCATCAACAAGCCTCACATCCGCAAGAAAGGAGAAGAAGAATGGTGGGAGAAAAGCATGGAAAACCACATTCAAACCATAGACTATCAATGCTGGCGCGTGATAGAAAATGGCGATGGAACTATTCCTAAGGACTTAACTGAAGACCAATGGAAGCCTGAGTACTACGTCATCAAGGAGAAAAATGCTAAGGCTCGCCAACTTATTCTCAATGGGCTGACCAGAGAAGATATGGACAAGGTGATGGGAATCCCAACTGCTAAAGGGATTTGGACTGCCCTAAAGGAAATGCACGAAGGAAGCGAGGAACTGAAACAAAGTAGGAAGTTTGCTCTAGAAGGAGAATACCACACTTTTGAGATGCTCGACACCGAAGACATCTCTCAGTACTACTCTCGCTTCACAAGGCTCGTGACAAAACTCACCACTGCTGGAGTGAAACTCGACGAATGGTCCAAAGCTCTTGTCATCATCAACGGTCTCAACTCAAAGTTCAGCCTCATCAAGAGAGTTCTGAAAACTACTCCTGGAATTCAATCTCTCCCTCTGACTCAAATCATAGGGAAACTTCAAGTTGATGAAAGAGAGGCATCGCAATCAAGTTCTGCCAAAAAGATGGAGAAAGGAATTGCCTTAAAAATATCAAAGGCGTTTTCTAGACTAGAAATAGAAGAAGAAAACTCTGATCTTGAGGAAGAAGAAGACGAGATAACTGCCCTGATTACAAAGCACGTCAGAAAGCAGTTCACCAAAGGGAAGTTCAAGAAAAAATTCCAAAAGAAGGACCTCTCTGAATATCAGTGCTATCAATGCAAGGAAAGAGGACATCTGGCTAGGAACTGTCCCAAGAATGCCAACGATGATGAAAAGTCTCAGCACAAGAAGGCTCTTTTCGCTACCTTCGGAGATGACTCAGACGATTCTGAAGGGAACAAGAGATAAAGGGAACTACCAGAGGGAGATGTCTAATGGCCAAAGAAGATTCGACTGAATCTGACGACTCTGAGGTATCTTCTTCTGAGTTTACTAAGACTCTTCTTGAATATGACAAAAAACAATTGATCAAAATCATTAAGAAGCTTGGAAAGGAATCTAGTTCCCTACAAGAGAAATTGGAGGAATATGAAGATGAAATTTCCTGCTTAACTACTGAAAATTCTGTCTGGAGCAAGAAATTGGATGAAGTAGAAAAATTGTTAGCTAATCCTCTAAGAAAGTGTGAGTCTTGCAATAAAAATGTTAAAATTGAACTCATGCATGCTGATATTCCCCCAGTTCCCTCCACAGACTCAGAAAGAAAGAATTCCATATTGCTTAATGAAATTGTGCATAAACTTGATCATCTCACTCACTCCATAAATGAGAAGACTGTGAATCAAACTGTTTTTGTTAAGCAATGACATGGTATTGGGCATACTGGTAAAAATGTCTCTGAGGAAACAGACTCTGCTGAAAATGAGAAAATCAGAAAGGAACTGACTGAGAAAAATGAGATTCTCAGAGGAGCACTGCAAAACTCTCGTGACAAAGCTCAGTTCCTAGAAGAAAAGGTAAAAGTGCTTGAACAAAAGCCAAAAGAAAACCAAACCTAGTTCAATGGTCAGAATGCTCATAAGATGTACATTTCCCAAGCCCAGGGAACTAAAGGTAAAAACATCAACTTTGAGCAAAGAAAACAAGAGAAACCCTTCCGACCAGGTAAAGGTAAGTATGGTAATGTTGTTTATAACCGTGTCTGCTGGCATTGTGGTAAAAATGGTCACACTTATCATAACTGCATCCATAAGAAGAAACAAATGGAAGAAACAGCTAGGAAAAGGAACCCGAAAATAAACAATAAGAAAAGAACGCATACCATTACTGATTTAAATGATCCTTACTATTTTGTTCCTGCTTCTAACCCATAGACAAGATTTCAACCTCATTCACCCAGAAAAGCTCCGCTTAGCTGGGTTCCAAAAGTTTGAGTTCCCTTGTGCAGGACGGAGTGCGACAACAAGACAAATGGCACATCGACAGTGGATGTTCGTGCCATATGACTGGAAATAGAAAGAAAATGTCGTCACTTCAGCAACACCGAGGAGGAACCATTTCCTTCGGAGACAAGAGAAAGGGAACTATCTGTGGAACGGGAAGTGTGAATCTAACTGATCACATTAAGGTAAGTAATGTCAACCTTGTTGAAAACTTAGGTTTTGATCTAATAAGTGTGTCGCAGCTGTGTGATCAAGGGGGAAATGAGGTTCGCTTTACCTCAAAGGAATGTTTTGTGGAAGATAGACAGGGAACTGTGATCCTAAAAGGAAAAAGGTTCAATAATATTTACATCATTGATCCCCAGTTCGTTCCCAAAGAAAAGCTGTGTCTCTCTTCCATTGATGATCAAACAAATCTCTGGCATCAACGACTTGGTCATGCAAGCATCAAGCTCATCCATAAGCTGCATCAAAAGGAACTTGTTCGTGGTCTTCCCAAAATCAATGCTGAAAAGTCAGAAATCTGTTCTGACTGTGTCCAAGGGAAACAAGTTCGTAGTTCCTTCAAATCCAAAACTCTGGTAAGTTCCTCCAAACCTCTTGAGCTCATTCACATGGATCTCTGCGGTCCCATGCGTGTTCAAAGCTTTGGTGGTAACAGGTATATTCTCGTACTTATTGATGACTTCTCTCGATTCACCTGGACTCTATTTATAAAATCTAAGAGTGAAGTCTTTGATAGATTCAGTGAGCTAGTTCCCTTGCTTGAAAAATCTTTAAATATATCTCTTCGAGCCATTCGTTCCGATCATGGAACTGAGTTCGAGAATAGAGATTTTCTAATCTTTTGCAGGGAACATGGAATCAATCATAACTTTTCGGCTCCCTACACTCCACAACAGAACGAAGTTGTTGAACGGAAGAACAGGACTTTGGAGGATATGGCTCGCACTATGCTTATCTCCAGTGGGCTCCCTCAGATCTTCTGGGCAGAAGCCGTAAATGCTGCATGTTACATTCTAAATCGAGCCATGCTTCGCCCTATGCTTGAGAAGACCTCCTATGAGCTGCTTCGAGGTCGAGTTCCCAACATTGCCCATCTACGGGTTTTCGGATGCAAGTGCTTCGTCCACAATAATGGCAAGGATAATCTGGGTAAATTTGACCCACGAAGCGACGAAGGGATCTTCATAGGATATGCATCCAACAGCAAAGCCTACAAAGTCTTCAACAAACGGACCAAAAAGGTAGAAGAAAGTATTCATGTTGTTTTCAATGAAAATTTGCCTTCCAAATCTGTGCAGGATCCTTCAGTTCCCTCTGAAGATCCATTTCAACGACCACATGAAGACTTCGATGATGATGCACCATCGAAGACCCCTCCATATCCTTCCCTCGCTAATCCTCCTCAAGCGAGTCCAGTGATTCATCCCAAGGAGTCACCCTCTACAGAGAATTCCCCTGCCCAACCGGTTCCTTTGGTCGATGCAGTTTCCTCCAGCTCTACGACTCCCGTTATTCAAATCTCTCAGGGAACTGACGCTGCACCTCCAGTTGCCTCTTCCTCAACTCCCATCCCTGCACCTGATGAAACTACAGGGACTGACCTACTTGCTCCTAACAGAGATAAGAGACCAATCAAGCCCCCGGTCAGGTACGGATTTGAGGATATGACCTTTTGTGCTTTCAATGCTTTTCTGTCTCTCATAGAACCCAAGAACATCACGGAAGCCCTAAAAGTTGCCGACTGGATCATCGCTATGCAAGAAGAACTTCACCAGTTCGAGAGGAATAAAGTCTGGCGACTAGTTCCTCGTCCCGCCAATCGTCATATCATAGGAACTAGGTGGGTCTTTCGCAACAAATTGGACGACTCTGGTGCAGTTTCAAGAAACAAAGCTCTCCTAGTTGCCCAAGGATATAATCAACAAGAAGGGATTGATTATGATGAGACGTTTGCTCCTGTAGCAAGATTGGAAGCCATTCGGTTGCTCATCGCTTATGCGTCTCACAAAGGCTTCAAGCTCTTCCAAATGGACGTGAAAACTGCGTTCCTAAATGGCATTCTTCAAGAGGAAGTATATGTCAAGCAACCTCCAGGTTTCGAAGATGACGATCACCCTGACCACGTATATTTCTTGGACAAGGCTCTCTACGGTCTCAAACAGGCTCCTCGTGCTTGGCACGATCGCCTTGCTCAGTTCCTTACAGCCAATGGCTATCGACGTGGTGTGATCGACAAAACTCTCTTCATCCTTGATGTAAAGGGTGACATTCTGGTGGTTCAGGTATATGTTGACGATATTATCTTTGGCTCCACTAACTTGTCTCTTGTAGATAAATTCAAGGAACTCATGAGCAGCGAGTTCGAAATGAGCATGATTGGGGAACTCACTTTCTTTCTGGGATTGCAAGTCACTCAGAAGCCCGATGGAATCTAGATCCATCAACAAAAATATATAAAGGAACTTCTGAAGAAGTTCAAGATGGATTCCAGCAAACCCATCTCCACTCCCATCTCCCCTGCAACTCGACTCACCGCCGATCAATCTGGACAACGAGTTGAGGAGCGGCTCTACCGTGGTATGATTGGGTCTTTGATGTATCTAACGGCAAGTAGGCCAGATATCGTGTTTGCTGTGTGTCTGTGTGCAAGGTTTCAAGCAGATCCAAGGAAATCTCATCTCACTGAAGTGAAACGGATTTTTCGTTATCTAAAGGGAACTGATGACTTATGTCTTTGGTACCCTAAGGATTGCCACTTCAACCTTCTTGGATACACCGATGCTGACTATGCTGGATTCCTACTCGATCGCAAGAGCACCTCCGGAATGGCTCAGTTCCTTGGCCCCTGTCTCATCTCTTGGGGTTCCAAGAAACAGAATTCGGTTGCACTCTCCACCACAGAAGCTGAGTATATTGCTGCCTCCGCTTGCTGTTCCCAACTCCTCTGGCTCAAACAACAACTTGCGGACTTTGGTATGTCTTTCGATTCCCTTAAAATCCTATGTGACAATACCAGTGCAATCAATATTTCTAAGAATCCTGTGCATCATACTCGAACCAAGCATATTGATATAAGGCATCATTTTTTACGTGATCATGTTGAGTAAGGTAACATTTTGCTAGAACATTATAGGACAGAAGATCAAATTGCCGATATATTCACCAAGGCACTCAATCGAGAACCTTACGAATCCTTTAGGCTACTTCTAGGAATGATTTCCCTAAACTAGTAGTTCCAGTTGTCATTCCTCGCTCCCTTGCTTTGCCTAGATTTGATAAGCTCTATGGTTCCACTAAAATTATTGATGATTGTTGATTTTGTGCTGACACTCGCATGTCCTGTAATTTTGATTCTAAAGCATGTTGTAAATTACAGCATCCACACATGTTCTTTCATGATATTTTCTGTGCTTGTCTACATCTCTTTGATTAGCCATAAAATAGTCAATTTGATCACATCTATCCTATATTGCAAACTGAAATGATGATTGACTATAAGCCGTTCCTAAGCCTGATTACACTGTATAATTCCTTATGACCTTTTTTTTTGTTTAGTCCACACTGGGAATTATCTGTGTAGTGTCAAAATTGCCTTCCTAAATTCAGTTATATGGGCATGTACTTTCTTGAGTGTTTGCTTGGTTCCCTACATCAAATGTGCCCATATTTCCCTAGTTCCGTGTCATTCGCTGAGGAAAGGAACTGAGTTCGCCGCCTCAACGGCCATATATTTTAAACCTGCAAATCTGTCAGTTGCCGCGTCCCAAGACAGCACAGTTATTGCTCTACTAGCCGTTTCCCTCTCTCAGCCGGATTTGAACGAAGATCTGATTTGATTGATCTGCAATTATGATGATGAGTTTATTTATGGTGAGAATCTTAAACGTAGTAATTTCTGGCCGTTTGAACAAGATATTATCCGGGTTCCCTTATTTTGCTCAAGATCTTGCAACGGCCGAATTTGGATAGAATTTCCGATTCAGGGTTATAAAAGGCAGTTAGAGAAGATCTTTTTGGCACCGTCTCCGATATTCTCTCAAAGATCTCTGCTCTCCTCTCCCGATTTTTCACTCACAAATCTAAAATTTCTCCATGGAACCCACGGCTCCCCAATATACTGCTGAAGAGATCGCCTTCATCGAGGAGCTTCGAAAGAAAAAGGCTGCCTCCTCCTCCTCGCAGGTGGCTTCCCCGCCAAAGGCACTTCCTGCAGTTTCTACACCTACGGTGGATCCCTCTGAGCAGGTGATATCCCCGGCAAAGGAGCCCAGTCTCTCGACTTCTTCGGGGCACACCCTTTCCCGACCAACCGTCGCTCCACCAACAAAGGCGAGCTCTCACCACTCTTCCCCTTCTCAGAAGAGTGCCCCCATTGATGTGGAGCTCTTGCCGACACCAACCTCCTTTGCTCCGAAACCAGGCGACTCGCAATCTGTCGCTGGCCGTGTTAAGCGCTGTGCCTCTAAAGGCGCCTCTGGTGTCCCCTCTCTCCAACTGGATAAGACGCCAACAGCAAAGAGAGCTAAGATCTCCCCCGCCTCCAAAGGCAAGAAGCCGCTGTTTTGAGGAGGAAATGCTGCCTGGCCGATCTGATCCTCGTCTGGTGCCGGATACTCATGTGCTGCTCAGCAGCTTGGCCCATATCGAGCACACTTTGATCACCGACTTTGACAAGGTTGCTGCTGCCGTGGAGAAAGGAACCCACAACACCCAAGAGATGATGGTGGATCTGTGGAAGTGCACTGGCGCCCTCGCCAAGGAAATTTGAAGGCTGGTTGATGACAAGATTGTGGAGGACAGAGCCCACAGGGCCAAGGGCACAGAGTAGCAAGGAACAATGTTTAGTTCCCTTCTTAGATGACACGGAACTCTTAGTTCCCTTAGGATCACCCTTCCATATCATGATCCCTTTTTGTGTGTCTCTGAGTGTTTTCTTTTGCTTCCTGCTATGCTTATGTAGTTCCTGCCCTTTTAATATTTAATGAACTTATCTTGTGCTACCTGCTCCGTTTATTATCTGTTTTCAATCTTTATTACAGTGCCATTTCTCTAGAGTTCAGCATTAGATTATTCATCTCTCCATTTTCTGTGTGTTACTCATCTAACTGACTCTTTTCGATGATGTCAAAAGGGGGAATGAATCTGGCAATCTGGAACTAATAGGCTGAAAGGAAATCTAATCTAGTTGTCTCGTTAAAGGGGAACTAAGGAACTAGGTCTGGTGTTAAGGGGGAATATGCAATTCACTAATGATCTTTCTACTTCTAGTCATTCTCTGTTCCTTATCTCATATTACTTACGCCTATTTCGATGTGCCAGTTCTACAAAGTTTGTCATCATCAAAAAGGGGGAAATTGTTAGGAAGTGAACTTTTGGGAACTTCAGTTCCCTAACTGAGTTCCCTTCCTCAGTTCTCATAGTTTTGATAATGACAAACTCATTTGCTATTAATGTTTGCTTAAGTGTGACAAACATGGACATTTGGACTTGAAAGCATGGAACAGAGACAGTGACGCCAGACTTGGGAACTGGCGGAAGGAACTGAAGCTTGCTGGCGCCAGAATCACTTGGATGAATCTGTGAAGGCGGCGGCGGGCTGAATTAGGGTAGATCTTAGTTGGAGAGAGAACTAAAGATCCTATCCAGTTTCCATATATTTTAGGAGCTTAAAAAGGATTATCTTTTATGGAAACAAAGTTGTAAAAATCGGTAAAGATAATATTTGGAAACAAATGTTATCTTTAACGATTTCTTTTGATTATTTTATTTATGTGATCTTATTATTGAAGACTTGCTTCTTTCGGTAATTAGGTCATATAAATAAGATAGTCAAACCTCTCTCATTCTCACGCATTCACGAAGATTACAATTCCAGTGCAGTGAAGAAACTTGTGCCGAGTTCTTTAAAGAAGAACGTAGTAAGTTACTTGCTTGTTACTTGGTTAGGTTGAACTAGGTAGAGAGTCTTTAGTGTGTCTAAGACTTTAATCTGTGTGTTCTATTCTAGTTGATTGTAACCAAAGTATTAATACAAGAAGTAGACTTTGAAATCCTCTTGGAAAAGAGGTAGTGGGTTTTATCCTGGATAACTAGTTGGTTATCAAAGGTTCTCACTCTAAGGAACTTGTCCTGAATTCATATTCGTTACTTATTCCGCTGCTTAGGAATTGAACTCTCAGTTCCCTTGTTTAACTAACAACGTACGATCCTACAAAAAGATCTCTATCAATCTGAATCATAGCCTTAAAGTGAGATTATAAGAATAGAATCATATCAAATGTGGGTCGGGGTTAGGCCATTTATAATCTTAATTACTTAAGATGTTAATTTGAATCCTTCATTGCCATACTTTCTGTTGCTTGCTTGTTTCCCTTAACAAACTTCGCTATGTAGCTATACTCTTAGATTTTTGGTTGGTCCAGAGAGAATGGCCTTACACGAAAAAATGGGTAGCTAGAGAGCCAAATAGTAGAAAGAGGAAGTGGAGATTGATATAAAAAGGGGAAAACGTACTATATTTTTCAAGGAATTGAATGACACTAGGAGAAATGCAAGTATTTAGTCAGAGGAAGGAAACTAGTTCAAAGGGAAGGAACATCCATGAAATGATGCTAGAGAGCTGGAGTCAAGAATTGGTGTGGATGATGGGATATATTTATCAATAATAATCTTGTTTATAGACCCAAACCCCAGCAGATTAAATTAGTATAAACAAGACACGATTGGAAGTTCATGTAAATTCATATATACTTAAGTACCATAGCAAAAGAACGGACGTCACACCAAAACAGATAAGAGAAATTTCTTCAATTTTGTAGCTTTGCAGTTGTGTCAACCATTTCATGCAATCTTGCCGACTGCCATGGAACGAGACAAGGATATGTGCTGCTTGGGCCCCGCGAAAATAAGCACAACAATCAATAACTAAAAGGGAAATTGTAACAAGAAATTCGTTGTCATCCACCGGTTAGAATATTTGGCTTTCACCCAGGAGACCCGGGTTCGATTCCCGACAATGGAACTTTTTAAAGTTTTTAGTATTTTTCTCCTGTTTAATCTTATATTGAATCAATATAGTATATACATACAGAGTTGGGTTATGGTGAGGAGAGTGTTGATGTTTTTGATCCTATGGATAATATACTAGCGTTCATGTAGATTATAATAGAACTTGTGAACAAGATAAAACTGTAACAAAATAAATAAATAAATATTAGAAAAGTAAATAAGTTGTTTCCTAAAATCTCTCCCCTCAATTTCTAGTGAAAAGATTTGGTGAATTTATGTTGCGAATTCGACCCACAGTGGAACGCTCGATTCTTAATTCATCCATTGTTGCTCGATTTCTAAGGCTGGTTTGTTATAAGTTGTTCAGATTTTTTATGTTCATAACAGTCGTAAATTTGGTGATTTATCTATTCGCTTTGTGCATGTGTTGTTCATCCAGTTCTACGTTCTGTGTTGTTCATATAGGTTGTTCGAGTGAACACTTGTTCATTGTAACAATTGTTCATTTATGTTGTTGCACACTCGTTTCATGGGAACAATTGTTCATAGTGTGCTCTCTTCAGTAACTTGGGGTTTCCAAAACTTCATCTTGTTTGGAGCTCCAATGAGAGAACAATCATTATCCTCCGTACACTCCTCAAAATTAATATCGGAAGGTCCGGTAAAATAAAATAAAATTTAATCAATGACCTGAACAACTACAAATTTGAATTGAATAACATGAAAAACAAATATGAACAACTAAGCCTAATGAATAATGCAACTAAGCCTAATGAACAAGATATAGATACAATGAACAACTTCCATCTTTATTGTAAAGTTTCAATTTAAACATCGTTCTTAGTATAGTAGTGGTTCAACCATGTTCTTACTTATATTACAATTGTTCACTTCGTCTTGCATATTTGTTCATAAGTCAAAATTAGTCTACACATGGAATATTATAAAACAGTTCCCTACTGTAATGTTCCAATGAACAACTTGCATAGTTACGGATATGTTCCATTAATGTTCAACATGAAAAACAAATATGAACAACTAGCCTAATGAACAAGATATAGATACAATGAACAATAGATCTAGGTGTAAATTTTAACCACTAGCTTGATGAACAACATCAAATTATACCTTATCAAGATGAACAACAAAGAAAAATCTAGTGAACAAGATGAACAACGTTATATAACTACATATTGAACAACTTCAAATTCGACCTAATGAACAAGAAAACAAAGAAAAATCTATCGTTCGTATGACAAAGTAAACATTGATGTCTAGGGCAAGATGAATGAAAATCTATCATATATCTTGTGACCTAATGAACAACTATAAATTCGAGATGAACAAGAAGAACATCAAATAAGTGCGTTATGAAAAGCACTCATGAAACTTGTATTTCCGACTCCATATCAAAATCACCACACAAACCCAAACCATTAAGATTTTGAAAACCACTCATGAAGGTTTGTAAGAGCTTGGTGAAAATCTGTTCGATACAGCATAACAAAAATATCAAAAAAAAGAAAGCTTTAATTAAGGAAGTTGGGTGTGATGTGAGATGTAATTCCCTACTTCACAAAATATTTTAAATTATGTGGTTAAATCTCTATCCTTAGATTACTTTAATCTAATGGTCAATAAAATTCCCCACTATTTACCCTATCTCCTATATGCACTTGAACCTACTTTTATACATATAAATTATAAAATATCAAGAAGGGAAAAAAATATAAAAACAAAGTTTAGTAAATAGGGATATAGGATGATACCCGTAATAAAATCCCATAGGAAAATCCCTTTTTTGCTCATTTTAATTTCCCATTCAATAAATGTTGGTATCTAATTATCTTGCTTTCAACCAAGCCACATGACCACCAAAACCTTGACAACTCATAAAAACACTCCCACCTCTCTCCTTTCTCTAGAAACTCAAACTCAACAATAACATGAACTCCAACACCAACACTAACCCTCCCAAATAATCAAAGGGAGAACATCCCATCCAAGAATAACAATCAACAACAATCCACTCCCATAAAAATCATCAACAACAATCAAGAAACACGAAGGGATCTCCTTTCTTTAGGAACAACCCCCATAACAATAACCAAGAGACCTTTAAGGGAAAACACATGAAAATCTCCAACAACAAGGGCAAACCCATGAAAATCTCCAACAACAAGGGCAAACCCATGAAAATCTCCAACATCAACTCACGAGAAATCCTCCGATGACAACCACCGACATCCTCACCACCAACAATTTCAATAAAAATACAAGAGAAATGGAAAAAGAAGGACCAACACCACCACCATCTCTACCACCAACAATCTCATTCATAAACACAATAGATAAACTAAAGGAATTATTGTTTCTAACTAAAGGAATTATTGTTTCTACGTACCAAATAGGTCAAACTTTGTTGCACCTCACCTCATTCATTTACATAAAATGCAAATTTATCAATTTATAACCCCTAAAAAAAAGGTGTCAAATTTAGACAATGGACCGTGGGCCAACCCGAGAGCGTATGGGTATGTATGGCACAACTCGCGCGTATGGGCCTAGCACATTAGCTCAGTGAGATTTCATCCTAAAACCAATTGGCAATAGGAGGAGTAGTCCACTAAGCTTATATACTAGGCAAGTTATGTCCCAACTTTAGATGTGGGATGGTATTCTAACACTCCCCCGCAAGTGTGACGGGCCTACTTGGCCCGTGACACTTGGACACAGGACCAAAACATGCTCTGATACCATGTTAAAGTCGGTGGGCCGGTTATGAGAGAAGCGTGTATGTCCATGCACAAGCCCACCATACAAGCCCATGAGATTCCATTCTAAAACCAATTGGCAATAGGAGGAGTAGTCCATGGTATTATATAGTGGTTTTGGTTTCTTTATATTTCCGATGTGGAATTGTTTCTCCCCATCTTATCTTCCACACGCCCCCTCAAGTGTCAACTGGGACAACTGACCTGGCCCAGTTGACACTTGACATCATGCCTTATAGCCGACAAGCCCATTAGTGTCTTAAGGCCGACAATCCCAACCATGCCTCAAGGCCGGCTAGCCCAAATCAACCAGGAGTCCAAACCCAGACCGAACCGCTCTGATACCATGTTAAAGTCTGTGGGCCGGTTAGGGTAAGGGTGTGTACATCCGTGGACAAGCCCACCATACAAGTAAGGATGGGCAAAAGTAGACCGGACTGTAAATTTACGGTTCGAGAATTTTACATTTCCGGTCTTACGGTTCGGTCCGGTCCGGACCGTAAGTTTTACAGTCTGGACATGTCATACCGTAAAAATTAAAAAAAAGGTTTAAGACATTTTTGGGGGTAATTTTTACGGTCCGGTCCATAATTTTTACGGTCTGGTCCGGTCTGGACGGTAATCAAACAATTTAAATGCCGAAAATTATGAAATGCGGTCTTCCCGGTCCGGTCCACGGTCCATACTTTAAAATATTTACGGTCCGGACCGGATGCCCATCCTTACATACAAGCCCATGGGGTTTCATCCTAAAACCAATTGGCAATAGGATGAGTAGTCCACGGTATTATATAGTGGTCTTGGTTTTTTTTATATTTCCAATGTGAGATTCTCTCATCTTATCTTCCACACGCCCCCTCAAGTGGCAACTGACTTGTCCTAGTTGGCACTTGACATCATGCCTTAAGGCCGACAAGCCCATTAGTGTCTTAAGGCCGACAAGCCCAATCAACCAAGAGTCCAAACCCAGACCAAACCGCTCTGATACAATGTTAAAGTCCGTGGGTTGGCTAGGGTAGGGGCGTGTACGTCCGTGGACAAGCCCACCATACAAGCCCAATGATAAACCTCGAACATGCTCTGTTCTTGTTGTTGGAAGAATGAAAACCAACTATTTCCAAATCTCAAACCAAACCCGACAAATTTGAAACCCTAATTGGCAAAATTCGACCAATTCATCGACCTACATCGCCCCTTTCACCAGCCACCCAACTGACAATTGACCCTTCATGCTACCCAATGTTTTAAAAATCCCCGCCTAGGCGCTATGCGGCCACCTGATGAGGCTAAAGTCGTTATGCCTATCAAAGAATCCCTAAAAACCTAACTAAGTATAGCATGCAAGTAAGAGAATCAAATGATCTATCTCTATGTAAGAAAGCAAGTTACCAACTAGGAACTAGGGGGAATTGTTGTTTGATTTCTAAAACTAGTGAATGAAAGCAGGAAATGGTCAAGATTGTTGTAAATATGATTGTGAGGGTATTTCACCTAACAGATATCCACACTTCAGTATGATAGGTTGGTCATTGATTATCTCAAGTTCATTCAATCCTATGATTATTCCTATTCCGATCTTATGTATATTAACAGGTCAACCAACCTTGGAAATACTAACTATTAAACAATCAAGAAACTATCAAGATTCAGTTTAACAACAACAATAAGCATAGGAATTAAGCAGGATACATGCAACACTTAACAACCAATCAGTATTCAACATGCAATCAATTCTCTCCACAATAAACATTCATAACCAATTCCTGTAAATTGTGGTTGCTACTCTAGATAAGGGATTTCAACCAGAAATAACCAAATCCTAGCAATAGAAAATTACTAGCATCAACTAGTTGTGCAGACTAGCGAAATCAGCAAGATTCAGTAAAGATAAGTTCAAAGAGAATTAATCCAACCCAAAGGAAATAGAACAAGAGTTATAATCTTACAACCAAATCAACTGAAGGCTTCAATCGTCAGGCGAAACAATGGAAATTAGTTCTTCATAGTCTTCTCAAACACAAAACTCTAGGGAAAAATTGAACGATGATAAAAGTGATATTGAAAAGTCTGATGTCAAAGAAAGATAAATAACCTAGCAAAACCTAATTTTCCTAAGATAAGAAATAATATATTCCTAAAATATAATAAACGGAATAAAAAGAAATAAAATAAAAAGAAATAAAATAACAAAGATCTCGGACGAACTCCCGAAACGCGCTCCGCGTATGGACCCGCGACCGCGGCCAAGATCCTCGCGATCGCAGTTTTGCTCTTCGCTGAGTGCTTCTTCTGTTGTCAACCCGCGCCCGCGATTTTGAATCCACGCCCATAGTTTTCTTTGCCGCGACTCCTTCTGCTTCTCTCCCATCGCAGCACTCCTCGCGGCCTTCTCCTGTAGTGGCTTCTTGGCCTTCATCTCTTCAATGCTTCAATACTCCACTAAAATCTTCCTTTCCACCACTTCTTCTCTACAACTCCATTCTCATAAATTGTCTCCTAAACCCACACAAATGGTACCTAATATCCAATAACAACTCCTAGTTATGCACTATAAAGTACAGCGTATCAAATTCCCCCATGCTTAAACCTTGCTCGTCCTCGAGTAAGCTAATAGAAACCTACTCCTTCAATAAAATACCCAAGGTCTCAGGAACCACAACAAAACTCTCCACTAAGAACCGTACCTACACATGAATCTCCACCAGTACCAACACAACACACCAGCTTCAAGGAAAACAGAGTACTTTCCCCAAGCTTAACCGGAACACCATAGAGTGAAAGTGACCATCTAATCCTAGCTTCAATCTATCTCATTATAACTCCCAAAGTGACCTACCCGAATCCTCCTTATGACTCCACCACTTATGTCGCCACGCCAGAATGAATGAATCCTAATAATCACTCATCTTCTTTTCATTCATTTTGCCTAGGCGCCCTTTCGGGTTTTCACCTAGCCACTCATTTCATTTTTCAAAGATGAGCTCACCAATCCTCACATCGCTCTTCAGCCTCTTATTACCCCAGCCTAATGCTGGTCCGGGCTATCTGCTTATTGCCTAAGCCGCATTTTCAGGTTTTCGACTTAGCCCAGGTTTTTATATATATATATATATAGATAGCAAGTACAAATCCCTCCCCCATGCTTAAATATTGCATTGTCCTCAATGTAATGAAAGACAAAAATGAAACTCCGGGGGAAAGAAAAATACCCACTAGCGATGTCGAGGTGGTCCGTGTCTCGGATGTCGTGGCAGGCGTGGCGGTGGAAAGTCATGGAATCAAGAGTCTCTGGTGCAATGGCGGGGGGCAAAGAGTTTAAGCCCATTGGTTGTCGGTCCCCTAGATGCCTCAACCTGTGTGAAGCAAAGGCGTCCTAATGCTTGATGTGAAAGTACTGCACCAACGACTGATCTCGGAGCATCCGCATGTCCTCGTCAAGCTCAACTATACACTCCTCATACTGTCTACCGGGGTCTGCAGGATCACTCGAAGTGCCTGCTGCATTGTGTTGTCCATCAACAGCATATGCATAATCAGTGAAAATAGTATCAACCAACATATCTGCAAAGTCCTCTTGCCGCTTCTCCTCATCACCATCAGCTGCATCATGAGGTACCAAATAGAAATCTCACGCTAATCTTCTCCACCTCAGCAGCTAAAGCATGGCGTTCCAGCATCTCAGCAGCGAAATAAAGTTGGGTAGCAGGGCCGTGATCGCGGTTTTCACCCGTGCCCGCGAATTTATTTTTTTTGGCAAAAGTGGACTTACAGTAGTAAAAATCGCGGTCGCGGTTTTTGGGCCGCGATCGCGGTTTCACGTCTGTTGAACTACGGACTCCGTCTTCGTAACTCCACATGCAAATTAGTCTAAAAACAAAACAACACTAATAAAAATTTGAAAAGAAAAGACATGAAAATAATTATATACCTCGGGTTGCCTCCCGAGCAGCGCCTTGGTTAATGTCGTGGCTCGACATAGTGCTATTCAGATCAACTTGGGTTACTCACATCAACCGAACACTTTGGATCAAAATCAGGAGGGTGTCTTTTCGCATCATCAATGTTGTACTCGACCCTCAACCCATCAAATTCCATAGTGAGTGAACCACTACTCACATCAATTTTTGTGTTCGCCGTTTTCAGAAACGGTGTACCTAACATCACAGGGGCTGCATGCTTGTCATGTCCCATATCCATCATAAAGAAGTCAGCAGGAAAAATCAGATTATCCACCTTTACTAGGACATCCCTTACTACTCCCTTTGGATACACATTAGACATGTCCGCCAATTGAATCACTGTCCCAGTCTCATGCAATGGTCCAAGCCCCAAAGATTCAAAAAGCGAGAGAGGTAACACATTAATAGATGCACCCAAATCTAGCATGGCTTTATCGAACTTGGTGTCACCTATCGTACAAGGAATGCTAAACATGCCAAGGTCACTATACTTCTTAGGCATTCGCTTCTGAAGCATAGCGGATACATTTTCACTAACCTGAACTTTTTTCTTGACCTTCAACTTCTGATTCCTCTTGATCGTACATAGTTCTTTCAAAAATTTCGCATAGCGAGGAACACTTTTAATCAATTTTATCAAAGGAATGTTCACCTCACAGTTACTGAAGGTCTCAAAAATCTCCTTGTCGTTCTCCGGCCTTCTAGTGTCCTTCAAAGCCTCAGGGAATGGTACAACAGGCTTGTACGAATTAAGCGGAGGAAAATATGGATGCACATAATCGTCCTGCACGTCAACAGGGAAACCGCGGTCGCGGTTTGGGACCCGTGATTGCTGATGCGACCCTTCCAGTAGATCGCATGCCAATGCCGGGCAATGCTTCATCGCGTGCCTCAACGCAAGCCATCACCAGAGAACGCGTTCTCCTTCAAAGCGCCACCAGCCAAGCACAGAGATCGCGTTCTATCTCAAGATCCCTTCCACCATCAATGACCACATTCATTTAGAGATTGTTTGTTATTTCTGACATTAATATTTTCAGTGTTTTTCTTTTGGGTGTGTGTTTCATGCGTGTCGCGTGGGCCAGCCCATTAAGCGAGACTCGGCCCATCCGAGTCCCGCTATCTCCTATAAAAGGTCATCTCAACCTTCTGTGCTAGGTGACATCTAAATTAAACCCGAGTTAAGTCAGAGTGATAATTCCTCCTTCTTCGGGTTCGGACGTCAAACACATTCCTTTCTTCGCATCCCCTTTATTCCGTAGCTCGTCGCTTCGAGCGTCTCGCCCCAAAGCGAGCACTAGAGACCCGTGAACCATCACCTAGTGATGTGACCCTGCCTCCCATGACGGCCCAAGACGAGGAAGAAGCCATGAGCCTACGCTCACATGGCCCAGTCACAAGGTCTAGGTCCAAGGCCATCGCCGCCGCCGTCGCGTCACTTGTCGCACGCGCCGTCGCTAACCAAGGAAGCCCAGACGACAATCCAAGACTCGTCGTCCTCGCCACCATCGAGAGTGCAACAACGCGTTCTTCTGAAGACTTTGACACTTCATCGTCATCTCACGCGATGATTGCTTTCAGCCCATCACCGCGTCCATGAGTTTCACGCGTTCTTTTTAAGACATTATCTATATTTGGTATTTCCAGCATGTTTTAGATAGTTTCCTTATTTATAGCATTTTAGATAGTTTCCTTTCAGTCATTCTATCTTTTAGGGTTTGTGCTTTTTGCATGCTTGTATGGGCTAGCCCACGAGGTTTGACTCGGCCCATCCGATGTCTCACCTCCCCTATTTATACCCTACTTTGCTAATGTTATTTCTTACGTTCAAATTAAAGTTCAAGGTTTTAAGTAGAGTGATAATTCCTCCTTCCCTTGATCGGACGTCACCCTTATCCCTCTCATCACCATTCACTCCGCCGCCGACGCTACGGCAACCACTCGATCTCCCTCGAGTTTATCCCCTCCGCAGTCGACGCTACGATACCAACGACTTGTCTCTTCAAGTCACCTAGTCTTCATCAAACCGCTTCCGCCACAACTACCATCTTTCCACCAAATCGCTTCCATTACCACCGAGATCCATTCATCGCGTTCTTCCGTTCGCGATCAACTACATCATCACGTTCCACAGTAAAATCACCACACCGAGTGACTTCCCAACCAAGAATAGATCCAAGGACATCACCTTTGACAATTCGGCTTGTCACAGGAGGCAAGGACACATCACCTGGTGGTTCATACTTATCCCGGTTACCGACGGAGAAGGATCCACGGCCGCTCCTGCCTAGATCGGACCGCCCTTGCGCTTCGAGCCACCTCAGAACGCATCAACTGGCATCAGAGCCTTTGTTCTTGTAAGTCACTTGTCAAGTTGTCATTTGTTCACGATTTTTTTTTCTCCCCCATCATCCTTGCTTCTGCGTTAGTCACAATTTTTTTTTCTTCCTTCAAACACGTGCTAGTCCTTTCGGTTTCTACAAGAGAATCTATTGGCCTCTAATTGCTTGATCTCCTCGCGAAATTTGTGTGATTTGCTCGCGTGAAATCTTCAGAAATTACTTGCTTAATTAATTTCGTGAATTTCGCATGCCATAAATGCCATATCTTCTTGTTGATTGACCGCCATAAATCTGAATATTCTTCTCTCTCCTATCGCGTCAATCTCGCGATTTCTTTCTATATTAGTTACTTAGCCAATTTTATTTTGTTTCATTTAATTCTTATCCGATCTTCAATCAAAAGTCAAAACAAGATCTCGGATTTGAATTTCAAATTCAAAAAACAAAAAAAAGAAGAAGTCAAAGTCGCATTTCAAAAACAAAAAAAAGAACGCGACTATTTAAAAAAAAGAAAAGAGAAAAGCCAAAATAAGGCAACCTTCTTTCCCCCTCTCGGCTAGGCTCATTTTCTTCATCTCTCCACCGTCTAGGTTAACACCTTGAAGGTTGGTTCTTGTGTGCTTGTGTTGTTTACGTAAGAGGTGAAGACTTTATTCAATTGGTTTCGTTTGGATTTGTGCTTGCATATCACACTTGTTTTTCTTGCCTTAAGCCGCCCTCACGGCCAAAAGAACGCGCCCTCCTACGTGAACACTTGTTACTTGAAAGTGATTGCTTGTTCTTTGGTTTTGTATTGTCTTTTGTTCGTTTTTACTCGCGGTGTCTGGTCACATTGTGATAGGAAACATGACGGCACCTACTAATCCAAGTGGAGATGGCAATGGTGCAAATGAGCACGCGCCAAATCCACCCTTGGTGCCACAACAAGACCACCACAATGAAGATCCTCTTTTGGAGCTCTCGGATGAACAACGCGAGATACAGGAGTTACGACGCCAAGTTGCTCAACTCCACTCCATGTAGCGCATCACACCCGTGATGACCGCGCCAACACAAATGATCCCAATGGATGCAGCGGGAGGACCGCGACAAACTGACGCTGATGCCTTCGACCTCCAACCGCGCCTACAACGGCTTCAATCAGTCATAGAGAGTCTCCAAGGATACATGTCGCACCGCGATCATTACGCCCCGCGCGCAAATCCTAACGACTACGACACCGACTCCGACCGCGACAATGATTATCAAGGTGAGTTTTCTGAACCATACGACTTTGATGACAGGTATGCATCTCGACGCACCCTGCGCCGCGTTCAAGGCTCAGCACCACGCGAAGGCCGAGTACGCGAAGAAGGGTTAGCCGCTGTGACGCCGCGAAGACCCAGTCGTCGTCCCAGTGGGCACATTCGATGCGATGATGCCGATTTAGAGACGTCAACTACCCAGCCACGAGGCTACCATGTGCGTGACCACCTACGACATCAAAGTGCTTGGACTCAATGCTACGGGTCCGATGGCTACGCGTCAATGACACCCACAGTCCAAGACGACTTCGACGAGTACGATGACAAAGAGATCGAGGACTCATGTATGATAAATCCCGGCTATTCTAACCCCTATCTTGGTGACCCTATTGAGTTGCAGGATCGGCCCGCGGACTGGGTTCCGCCACCACGGCTCAAAGTCCAACACCCATAGCCTTTCCAGGGCAACATGGAACATGGAACACGTGGCCAGCGCCGCGAAGAAAGGACGCGCGACTATCATCAACGCGGCGAGGGAGATGCCCATCTGCGACAACGACGCCGCGCTAATGCCAACGCGCTCCATGGTGAGTTAGCTCCTCATAATGCCCGAGCCGGTCGCGTTGTACCTCAGGCAGCGCGCCCTTACATAGAAGCCTAGTTTGCTGCCGTGCACCCCAACGCGCACCAATAACCCCAGATCGCGCACCGCTACCAGCGCCATGAAGTGAAGGTAAAAATCGAGCACTTTTTGGGCGAATATGATCCCGCTCTTTTTCTTGAATGGGTGCAGGCCACAAAATACACGTTGAATGCCACGTGCCGCCAGAGGAGCATGTCGACGCGACCACTGTAATATCCCTCATGGATTGGCTGATGCGTCATGGGGCGGTAATCGATTTTAGCTCAAAGACTGTGACGGTGTCATCTGGGGCCATTGTGTTTGCAAATTTAAGGGTCAGAAGGACGCTGATAACGGTAGGCTTATCTTTGCGATGGCTGCGTTTAAGCTACTTCGACAAGGTTGTGTCGGGTACCTTTGCTACCTAGATCCACCCATGAAAGATGAACCTTCAGTTCTTGATATTCTGATCGTTGTGAATTTTTGGATGTCTTTTCAGAAGATATTCCCGGTTACCCCGTATCGTGACGTGGAGTTTACAATTGACCTGGAGCCTAGTACCGCGCCAATTTCCGAGGCACCGTACCGGATGGCTGCTGATTGAGATGCAAGAGTTGAAGAAGCAACTTGAGGATTTCTTGACAAGGATTATATAAGGCCGAGTGCATCGCCTTGGGGTGCCCCGGTTTTGTTTGTCAAGAAGAAAGATGGATCGTTTCGACTGTGTATCAACTGGCGAGAGTTGAATAAAGTCACGATCAAGAATAAATATTCATTGTTAAGGATTGATGATCTGTTGGATCAATTGCAAGGAGCAAAAGTCTTTTCCAAAATCGATCTGAGGTTTGGTTACCACCAACTCAGGACTCGTAAGGAAGATATTCCGAGGATTGCTTTCCGGATGAGATATGGTCACTACGAGTTCGTAGTCACCAATGCTCCAGTAGTTTTCATGGACCTGGTGAATCGATGTTTTCGCCAGTACTTGGATAAGTTCGTGGTGGTCTTCATCGATGGTATTTTGATCTATTCCCTGAGCAAGGAGGCTCATAGGGGTCAGTCCTTAGACAAATCAGCTATATGCGAAGTTGTCTAAATATGACTTTTGGATTAAGGAAATGGCTTTCTTAGGCCGTGTGATCAGTAAGGATAGGGTTATGATTGATCCCCAGAAGATCGAAGCGGTAGCTATTTGGAAGAGGCCTCAGGTTGTGAATGAGGTGCGCAGTTTTCTAGGACTTGCTGGATGTTACTGAAAAGGATATGCTTAGACGCTTTCCCGAGTTGTTTTCGGCCTAGAATAATCAAGTTTCGGGGTCGAAACTTCTTTTAAGGGGGAGGTAATGTAATATCCCTCATTTTATAAGGATACTTTGGAATTTTTCCAACTCCCGTATTACAAGTCGGATTAATTTCAGAGAAGTTCAGACATTCGGTAATATGTTTGATCTCTGTAATATTTTTTCCGAGTAATATAAAATACAGTTAACATGTGTTCAAGGTTAAATGGTCATTCGTGTATGAATATATTTAACCCGGGGTTAAGAAGATTAACCCAAAGTCAAAACGGACAAAAGGGTGAAAAAATGGCCTTGTCCGCACCCCGCGGTCAAGTGGCCGCACCCGCGGCGAAGGCCAAATTTGGAGGCGGCAACAGAGTCGCCACCACACCCAGCGGCCACGCCACCGCACCCCGCGGTGCAAGCCATCTTCGTCGCGATAAGATTTCTGAAAATCTTATCCTTGGTCGAGCAAGTTGCTCCACTTGTTGTTCCCTTGTTCCCAGCTGGTCTCCTTGCTTGTCCCCTCTTGGGAGGCTTGTTTATGGGCTATAAAAGGGGTCGAAATCAGATGGGAGAGGGCATCATCTTCTTCCTCCTCTGTTTCTCCTCTGTTTTCTCCATTGAAGCACCAAGCTTTGAGCTTTGTTGTGAAGGTGTTCGAATCCCTTTGAGTGTTGGAGAAGGTACTACTAAGTGGTATTAGAAGGTCTAAGGTGTTGGGAGATCGAACCAAATCAAATCGAAAGCAAACGAAGTGATTGGGTGAGTTTTCTCCATTAAAACACTATCACGAGCTCGCCACTATAACACCACCGCACCCCGCGGTAAGAGCTCCACCGCACCCGCGGCGAGCCTTGTCCGAGTGTGTGTTCTTGGGTGTGTGGTCTTGGGCGAGGCTTGACTCCCTCGATTCTTTTCGTATTCTTTTAGATTCATATACGTGGATATTGAATCTAACTTAGGGTTTCATTTTGGGTCGATCCGAAGGAATCTGTGGTCTCAGATCTGTCCATGTTTCGGACTTAGGAACTCTTCGTCTCTAAGCTTTGCTTAAGCTTCTGCGGATCTAAGACAAGTGGGGTTCGCTCTTGCTCATCATTCCATATTTCAATTAATTATCAATTGTTTAGTTTTTAATTAATTTGGGATGATTTACTGATTTATTGTTCGTTGGAAACAGCTTTGTTAATAATTGATTAAAAGATGATATTATAATAGGTTGTATATCTGTTAGAACAACGCTATTATATATAAATCTATGTGATTAAATACAGATATATGATAGGTTGTATATCTGTTAGATCAACGCTATCATATCTGTTATTTGGATGCGATGGCATTGATGTGGATTATTACTGCGTTCTTAACTGTTTAGTTAGAACGAGTATTCGTAAGAACACTATGTACCTTGTGGGGGTTTAGCTGTTTCTTTATAACTAGTACTTGGTGGATTCTTCCCCAGTACTCTCTCAGGTCATGATCATGCCCTTACTCAGGGTGGTGCACTTTGCTAGTGCCAAATCTTTTGGGATTTATTCCCTCTGAGATCTCTTGTGAGGAGATCTGATATCTCTTGTGAGGAGATTTGATATCTCTTGTGACGAGATCTGATATCTCTTGTGAGGAGATCCGATATCTCTTATGGGGAGATTTAAAAGCTTATAACGTGATGTGCGTTTGAGAATATCATAAGATAAGTGCCGTTGTCGCACATAATTAATATACCCTGGGCGAGTAGTGTAGCTAGGCGATAGTGCAGCTAGGAAAACTCGTCTTAACTTTTAAATCGCTCGTATGCGATACTGTGATTCTGTGATTAATTAATGTTCCCCAACATTTATCATATTTCCGATAAGACTCATTTCGTTGGAGTCTTCTTTTGGGATTGATTGCTGTGAGACTCGGTCTCCAGAATCTTCTCTTGATCATGTCTTTTCATATATTCAGTAGAAGTATGGTGGTTGACTATCGTGATCGGTTGTTATTCGAGAGACGATGAGTCTAACCTAATACGACTACTTCGAACCACTCTGCTTTGTACCCTTGCTTAGTCTTTCATTAGACTAACCAACCGAAATTGTTCTCTGCATGGTTGGCTGGTGTCATCTGTTCGATTCGGCACATTAGATAAGTTGCCGTCCTGTGAAAGCTAGAACGACTATGAAGGCAAACAGTGTTTTTGACAAGTTTATTGAGGTTAAGATCCTTGGCGGGTGATCATTGCGATCAAGACCCTTTGTTAATTATTTAAAAGACTTCCGCTGTGTTAAATATGTCTTGTATTAAGTCTTCCACTGTATTTTGGTCGTATTTCGGATTATGGATGTAATGTCGAGACAATGATTTTAAATGAAAGTTATGACAATTTTGTATCATAATTGTTGTTTGATGATTTATATCAACTGGTAAAGCCTTGGGTGACATCGGACAGAACGTCTGAGGTCACTGGCGGTAATGCCTTTCCAAGGGAATATTTTGGGGGTGTGACAGATTTGGTATCAGAGCCGAATTTTTTTTAAACGGGTCGGGATTTTATAAATCATTTACTCGTTTTAAATTGTGAAATGTTTTCAAGGGCTCTGAGTTTTCAAAAAAAAAATTAAAAGAATTTGAAATGACATCGTTCATAGTCGTGCCTTCTTCTTTAGTCTGATATGAGAAGCGAACTTCCATATTTAGAAAGACTAACTCTCTTCTCGTTACCCGGAGGATATGGATGCATTCTGTTCTCTTCAAAGGGACTCGGAAGAAGCCGAGGTAGTTTCGCTATCTCTAGTAAGGCTTGAATTCCCAGTTCCCTCGTTATGATTTGAGGTTGTAGAACCTAGTAACTCGGTTTGAAGTTCATCTAATGAAATTTACCTAGTTTGATCTATTCTAAGTTGATTTTATTACGTTAAGTATATCAGGATGATATTTGTGTGATAAAATCCTTGGAATTTGATCGGTAAACAGATGGTGAACACGAGGAACACTATCCGTACTGGTGTTGGGCCGAGTAATGAACCCAGACCAAACATGAGGAATGTTGCGAACCCTGTGGAGGAACACGAGTCTGTTTCTCATAATAATCCAGAGGGCGATGGCCAAGCTCAGGCCGACGCTCCAGTGGTGTTTGATGCAGCAGCAATTGAGGCAATACAGGGTATTGTAATGCAAGCATTTACGGAAATAATGCGACCAAACGCACCTCAGGCACAGGCTGTGCCAATTCCTCCAGTAGTTCCTAGGCTTGAGGAACAAGATGTCCATGTACACCGAGAAGAGGCAGTCAGGAATAGAGGTGATTATGGCCGAGCCCTGAAGGCCATTAACTCTATGAGGCCTGACAGTTTCGATGGAAAAGGAGAGCCAGTCAAGGTGGCTCATTAGTTTTCCCACATGGAGCGGTTATTCCGCAATGTAGAATGCACTGAAGATGAGAAGGTGCATATAGCTTCTCTTCAGTTGAAGGAAGATGCTAGCGAATGATGGGAAAACACCGGTTTAGCTGATAATCCTGATTTGAACTGGGGAATGTTCAAGTAAAAAATGATTGATCGTTTCTTTTCCTGAGCTATGAGGGAAGAGAAACACAAGGAGTTTCTATATCCAAAGACAGATGGTTGAAGGTGCCCGAGCTTGCAACTAAGTTCAACCATCTACTGCAGTATGCTGGGACGGAAGCGTCCAGCGAGGAGCAAAAAATCTGGTATTTCCACGAGTGGATGAATCCATATATTAAGCCACTGATGGTGCGTCACGGATGCTCTACCTTGGAGCAGTACGTGGATGCAGCCTATAAGTTAGAGGTGACTCTAGAGGAGTCGACCAAGAAGCGTAATAGCCAGAGGCAAGTGCAGAACCAGACTCAGGCAAGTGGATTTAAACATCTCGCGCCACCGTCTGATTTTGCCAAATCTAGCCGAGCAAAAACGGATATGACTCATGATGGGTCTACGCAACGTTCGGGTCAGGGCAAGAGTTCGATCCAGTGCTAAAATTGTGGTATGCACGGGCACAAGAACAATGAATGTCTGAAGGACAAGAAGACGTGCTATGGCTGCAGAAAGGAGGGCCATATGCAGACGTTCTGTCGGCAGAGAAGGTGGAAAGGAGCTGAGTCACGGCAGGGGTCTGTTAATCAGAACAACCGACCCAGGTTCAGTCCGGTGAAAGCTCCTAGTCCTTCAATACAGACAACTGCGCAGACAAGGGGAAAGCCCTAGTGGCTTCTGGAAGTCAAGGTCAACGTTTTTACGAGATGCGTGAGGCGGATGGACCCGATGCTCCATATGCTTAAAGCGCTTATTACCTTCTGCTAGTATGTTGTTGATTTGGGTATTACCCAGTCTTTCGTTTTGGATAGTTGTGTAGTAAGTTAAGTTGTGTGTGCAACGAGGTTGTAAACCTTTTGTTGAAACTCTTCTTATGTATGAACCTTTGGTTTATACCAAGTTAGTGTTTCGTTGCTTGGTATGGGGTGAGGTCTCGTGTTCGAGACTCACCAACAACCTCTTGGAGATGGCTGCCTATTAATTAGGTGGAGCTACCAAGGATGGGTTGAGGTGTATGGACAGCGGCTCATGGCAACAGTAGACGCTGGTAATGGCTGGGCCTGGGCTCGGAGCCACTAGTGGGCCATCTGTGAACCATGTAGTGGGCTGGTCCAAGATGGTGACCATTTAGTTGGAACCAAGCGCCTTTTGGAAATTCCGATTACCATTTAGGGTAAGGAGTTCGAGGCGAATTTAATTTGATTAGCCATGGTTCCATACGATATTAATCTCGGTATGGATTGGCTGACGCGTCATGGGGCGGTAATCAATTTTAGCTCGAAGACTGTGATGGTGTCATCTTGGGGCCATTGTGTGTGCAAATTTAAGGGTCGGAAGGACGCTGATAACGGCAGACTTATCTTTGCAATGGCTGCGTTTAAGCTACTTCGACAAGGTTGTGTCGGGTACCTTTGCTACCTGGATCCACCCATGAAAGATGAACCTTCAGTTCTTGATATTCTGATCATTGTGAATTTTTGGATGTCTTTTCAGAAGATATTCCCGGTTACCCCATATCGTGACGCGGAGTTTACAATTGACCTGGAGCCTGGTATCGCGCCAATTTCCGAGGCACCGTACCGGATGGCTGCTGATTGAGATGCAAGAGTTGAAGAAGCAACTCGAGGATTTCTTGACAAGGATTATATAAGGCCGAGTGCATCGCCTTGGGGTGACCCGGTTTCGTTTGTCAAGAAGAAAGATGGATCGTTTCGACTGTGTATCAACTGCCGAGAGTTGAATAAAGTCACGATCAAGAATAAATATTCGTTGTTAAGGATTGATGATCTGTTGGATCAATTGCAAGGAGCAAAAATCTTTTCCAAAATCGATCTGAGGTTTGGTTACCACCAACTCAGGGCTCGTAAGGAAGATATTCTGAGGATTGCTTTCCGGATGAGATATGGTCACTACGAGTTCGTAGTCACCAATGCTCCAGTAGTTTTCATGGACCTGGTGAATCGATGTTTTCGCCAGTACTTGGATAAGTTCGTGGTGGTCTTCATCGATGGTATTTTGATCTATTCCCTGAGCAAGGAGGCTCATAGGGGTCAGTCCTTAGACAAATCATCTATATGCGAAGTTGTCTAAATATGACTTTTGGATTAAGGAAATGGCTTTCTTAGGCCGTGTGATCAGTAAGGATAGGGTTATGATTGATCCCCAGAAGATCGAAGCGGTAGCTATTTGGAAGTGGCCTCAGGTTGTGAATGAGGTGCGTAGTTTTCTAGGACTTGCTGGATGTTACTGAAGAGGATATGCTTAGACGCTTTCCCGAGTTGTTTTCGGCCTAGAATAATCAAGTTTCGGGGTCGAAACTTCTTTTAAGGGGGAGGTAATGTAATATCCCTCATTTTATAAGGATAGTTTGGAATTTTTCCAACTCTCGTATTACAAGTCGGATTAATTTCAGAGAAGTTCAGACATTCGGTAATATGTTTGATCTCTGTAATATTTTTTCCGAGTAATATAAAATACAGTTAACATGTGTTCAAGGTTAAATGGTCGTTCGTGTACGAATATATTTAACCCGGGGTTAAGAAGATTAACCCAAAGTCAAAACGGACAAAAGGGTGAAAAAAATGGCCTTGACCGCACCCCGCGGTCAAGTGGCCGCACCCGCGGAGAAGGCCAAATTTGGAGGCGGCAACAGAGTCGCCACCGCACCCAGCGGCCACGCCACCGCACCCCGCGGTGCAAGCCATATTCGTCGCGATAAGATTTCTGAAAATCTTATCCTTGGCCGAGCAAGTTGCTCCACTTGTTGTTCCTTTGTTCCCAACTGGTCTCCTTGCTTGTCCCCTCTTGGGAGGCTTGTTTATGGGCCATAAAAGGGTTCGAAATCAGATGGGAGAGGGCATCATCTTCTTCCTCCTCTGTTTCTCCTCTGTTTTCTCCATTGAAGCACCAAGCTTTGAGCTTTGTTGTGAAGGTGTTCGAATCCCTTTGAGTGTTGGAGAAGGTACTCCTAAGTGGTATTAGAAGGTCTAAGGTGTTGGGAGATCGAACCATAATCAAATCGAAAGCAAACGAAGTGATTGGGTGAGTTTTCTCCATTAAAACACTATCGCGAGCTCGTCACTATAACACCACTGCACCCCGCGGTAAGAGCTCCACCGCACCCGCGGTGAGCAATGTCCGAGTGTGTGTTCTTGGGTGTGTGGTCTTGGGTGAGGCTTGACTCCCTCGATTCTTTTCGTATTCTTTTAGATTCATATACGTGGATATTGAATCTAACTTAGGGTTTCATTTTGGGTCGATCCGAAGGAATCTGTGGTCTCAGATATGTCCCTGTTTCAGACCCAGGAACTCGTCGTCTCTAAGCTTTTCTTAAGCTTCTGCGGATCTAAGGCAAGTGGCGGTTCGCTCTTGCTCATCATTTCATATTTCAATTAATTATCAATTGTTTAGTTGTTAATTAATTTGTGATGATTTACTGATTTATTATTCGTTGGGAACAACTTTGTTAATAATTGATTTTTAGATGATATTATAATAGGTTGTATATCTATTAGAACAACGCTATTATATATAAATATATGTGATTAAATACAGATATTATGATAGGTTGTATATCTATTAGATCAACGCTATCATATCTGTTATTTGGCCGCGATGGCATTGATGTGGATTATTACTGCGTTCATAACTGTTTAGTTAGAAAGAGTATTCGTAGGAACGCTATGTACCTTGTGGGGGTTTAGCTATTTCTTTATAACTAGTACTTGATGGATTCTTCCCCGATACTCTCTCAGGTCATGACCATGCCCTTACTCAGGGTGGTGCACTTTGCTAGTGCCAAATCTTTCAGGATTTATTCCCTCTGAGATCTCTTGTGAGGAGATCTAATATCTCTTGTGAGGAGATCCAATATCTCTTGTGGGGAGATTTAAAAGCTTATAACGTGATGTGCGTTTGAGAATATCATAAGATAAGTGCCGTTGTCGCACATAATTAATATACATTGGACGAGTAGTGCAGCTAGGCGATAGTGCAGCTAGGAAAACTCGTCTTAACTTTTAAATCGCTCGTATGCGATACTGTAATTCTGTGATTAATTAATGTTCCCCAACATTTGTCATGTTTCCGATAAGACTCATTTCGTTGGAGTCTTCTTTTGGGATTGATTGTTGTGAGACTCGGTCTCCAGAATCTTCTCTTGATCATGTCTTTTCATATATTCAGTAGAAGTATGGTGGTTGACTATCGTGATCGGTTGTTATTCGAGAGACGATGAGTCTAACCTAATACGACTACTTCGAACCACTCTGCTTTGTACCCTTGCTTAGTCTTTCATTAGACTAACCAACCGAAATTGTTCTCTGCATGGTTGGCTGGTGTCATCCGTTCGATTCGGCACATCAGATAAGTTGCCGTCCTGTGAAGGCTAGAACGACTATGAAGGCAAACGGTGTTTTTGACAAGTTTATTCAAGTTAAGATCCTTGGCGGGTGATCATTGCGATCAAGATCCTTTGTTAATTATTTAAAAGACTTCCGCTGTGTTAAATATGTCTTGTATTAAGTCTTCCGCTGTATTTTGGTTGTCTTTCGGATTATGGATGTAATGCCGAGACAATGATTTTAAATGAAAGTTATGACAATTTTGTATCATAATTGTTGTTTGATGATTTATATCAACTGGTAAAGCCTTGGGTGACATCGGACAGAACGTCTGAGGTCACTGGCGGTAATGCCTTTCCAAGGGAATATTTTGGGGGTGTTACACGCTGCATTTCCGCGGCGCAGCATGCGTCTGGTGGCACCGGTTCGTGGATGATCGCGTTCACCGCCGTCTCGCGCCCATCACAGATTGGCACCAACTTGTCTACATGATGACAAAGAAGTATGTCACAGTTGACTATAGGAACCAGATGAGGGTGGAGATTGCCATGGCTCGCCAAGGCACTAAGACATCTCTCGAGTTCTTTTCCTAGTTGGAAAACATGTACTATAAGGCAAGCATTAGCGTTGCCCCATCTACGCTAAGAACAAAGTTTCTAAGTGGCCTGAATGCGCCAATCCGCGACCAACTTGAGATCTTGCCCATCAAGGATCTCAACACGTTGACCCACACGGCGATGCAGGTTTACAACAAGCTCGCACGTCTCAAGCACTCCTCTTGGCAACCAGGCCACACCAGGTATGAATCTAACCCTGGTCATTCCCCTACTACTGATGTGCGCGCGCCAGTCACAGGAACCACCGCGTCCAGCCAAGACCGACATGGCAAGAACGCGTTGCCCACCTCCAATGCAGCTCACGCGACCACCACAAAGGGCTCCTCACAGAGCACTGAGCGTGTGCGTGACCTCCACACTTTAATGTTTCAAGTGTGGAGGGCGCGACCACTACAAAAGGGATTGTCCGAATAACAGAAAAGTCCTCTTCTCCACCACTGCAACCGGATATGAATCCTATGACGAGGAAGTAGCACCGCTTGAGGCCATTGACGAAGTAGACGAAGAAGACCGCGAGGCCGCTTATGTGTGTGAGGCTGTCGCAATCTATGCCGGCATACCTCTCAGCCTTGTCACAAGTCGCACTCTCACCGTCAAAGAGGCCAATCTAGTCGACCAACGCGAGACCCTATTTCACATGCGTTGCCTGGTCATGACGGCGTCCCTGAGTGTAATCATCGATGGAGGAAGTTGTTGTAACATCGTCAATGAGAGGGTGGTCAAGCATCTCAGCCTGCCGATAACGCCTCATCCACAACCATATGGCCTACAATGGCTATCTTCAAGCTCAGGCAGCACTGTCTCACGGCAGTGTGTTCTACCCTTTTCCATTGGTCCCTACAAAGACACAATTTTATGTGATGTGATTGCAATGGACGCCACCCATCTCTTGCTTGGGCATCCATGGCAGTTCGATCGTCACGTGCTTCATGATGGGTATCTAAACACCTATGTGTTTACCTACCACGGAAAACGTGTGACTCTCTTACCTATGTCTCCCCATGAGATTTTACAGGATCAGGTCGAGCGTGATCGAGAAAAGACTTTGGACGCAGCAAAGACCGCGTCAACACCAAGCAACAGGAGATCGCGTACTTCCTTAGGGCAAGAATTTCCAAAACCACCGCGCCCAAGGATAAAACGCATTGCAGGGACATTGTCAGCATCGCGTTGAAAGACTCTTATGAGCACCGTGTGCTTCTCGCACGACCACCCTGTCAACCTGTGCCCAGCTTGACACCTCTGCGGCCGTTTGCCAATCTGTCGTGCACTTCGAAGGAACATGAGCACACAACCGTGGCCAACCGCGCTGAGCAAGTGCACGAGATTCGTCGCGCAACGCATTATGCGCCGATACACATCAGTGGCCGCTATTGCATCGTGTTCGAACCCGGGGTCCAAATTTGGCTGCACTTGCGCGCGTTACGTTTTCACTCGAGGGACACCCATAAGCTACACTCCCACGGACATCGATCATTCTGCGTTGTACTTTCAATTGAAGATACAACTTCCCCTCTAACATTCGATGATGGTGAAGCGGGGATGCTTCACAACCAAGTGAGGGAGGGTGATGCGACCGTGCCAGTAGATCGCGTGCCAATGCCGGGCAATGCTTCATCGCGTGCCTCAACGCTAGCCAACGCAAGCCATCACCAGAGAACGCATTCTCCTTCAAAGCGCCACCAGCCAAGCACAAAGATCGCGTTCTATCTCAAGATCCCTTCCACCATCAATGACCGCGTTCATTTAGAGATTGTTTGTTATTTCTGACATTATTATTTTCAGTGTTTTTCTTTTGGGTGTGTGTTCCACGCGTGTCGCGTGGGCCAGCCCATTAAGCGAGACTCGGCCCATCCGAGTCCCGCTATCTCCTATAAAAGGTCATCTCGACCTTCTGTGCTAGGTTACGTCTAAATTAAACCCGAGTTAAGTCAGAGTGATAATTCCTCCTTCTTCGGGTTCGGACGTCAAACACATTCCTTTCTTCGCATCCCCTTCATTTTGTAGCTCGTCGCTTCGAGCGTCTCGCCCCAAAGCGAGCACTAGAGACCCGCGAACCATCACCTAGGTGGTTGGTACTTATCCCGGTTACCGACGGAGAAGGATCCACGACCGCTCCTGCCTAGATCGGACCGCCCTTGTGCTTCGAGCCACCTTAGAACGCATCAGTTGCGGTTCTGCTTACATCATTATGGATTTTTTGTAGAACTGAAGATCAAATTGCAGATACATTCACCAAAGCCTTGAATAGATTTCCCTTCGAGAATCTTAGATTAGAACTGAGAATGATTCCTATAAACTAGCAGTTCCTTTAGTTTAAAGTTTCTCTCCAATTCCCTTGATTGACTAGTTCAGAACTCTTTACTTGTCTTTGTCTTGGAATCTTTGTGTCATTTCTCTTGCGTTAGACCATCATATGCATAATGGTTTCTCAAAAGGTTTTGACAAATTTTTCTAGCTCTTCTCCTTGGTTGTTCATCTCTTATTAAAATTCAATCATTGTCCAAGTTTCTTTGTTGGCCCAAAAGTCACAATCTGATCATCTTTCTCACCCAACACTACAAGCCGAAATGATGATTGTGTACTATGACCCTCCCTTGCCTCATTACACAATCTATTTCCCTATGATCCTCGTCTTTACCCTCTCTGAGAATTAGTGTGTGATGCGATAAATGGCCTTTCCTGATTTATTTTATGGGAACGTACTTTCAGGTCCTATGTTTTAAAACCCACATCAAAGGTTCCCATATATCCCTCTAGCACACTGAACAAATTGCCAGAAAGGAACTAGGATGGGCTACCCCTCTAACGGCTAGTGAGAAATTTGCTCCTCCCAAGAAGGCATTTATGGAAAATCCTCAGACATCAGAAAAAGACGTGGCCCAAAGGAAAGGGCTACAAAACCAAGACTGGGGTGGTAACCAAGCTCTATGATGGCGATAACCCAAAATCTCTGCTGACCAAGGGGCTTTCTCTGTCAAACAAACTGCTACACTTCTGGATCATCAGGAATCTGGTTCCCAGGCAAGAGCACCGCGCCACGGTTCTCATCACTGATGCAATTCTCATGGATAAGATCTTGACTGGTGAACAAGTTGATTTACCCAAGCTGGTGTTAGCCCATATGTAATTTTGCCAAAACCATGAATCGTATGCCTTGCCCATTCCTCACATTATCAAGAAACTTCTCTCGACCCTCAAGCTGTACCCAGACAACCTCAAGGAAACACCCTATTGTAAGTTCCTTACCATGGCCTCTGTGAAGAAACTGAAAACCAAAGATCACCTGGATGCTCCCTCTGCAACTCAAACGGAACCGCCTAAGGAAAAGGCAAGTTCCCAAGCCTCTCCAAGCTCTCTGCCACCGCTCTACCCCACCCAAGACTCCTCTGCGATCCTAACCTCTCTGGGTCGTATTGAAAAAGCTATCACAGATGGATCCCATGCAATATCAGTTGTCCTCCATGATCAAGTGAATGAACTGGGGAAAACCAGAGCTGTTGTTTCTAGTCTGGTGGAGGTGCTTCAGAAAACCTGGGAGGATGCAACTGGAGCTAATCAGGCAACAGGCCATGATGAAGGAACTGACGACAAGAAGGATGATGAAGAGGAGGCCACTGACTTGCCATAGGAACGTCTCTCCTAGTTCACAGTGCTATAACGATATAGTGTGCTAGTAGTTCCCTAGGATCCTACTCCCCTCTCCTATCCTCTCTTTTGTCTGTCTTCAAGTTTATTTGTGATCTTTTGTGTCTCTTTCTACTATGTGTCTGGACAATGTATTAAGCTTTAATGACTAATGAACTCCTTTGGCTACGTTTCTAATGCATTATTTGTCTCTGCCTTAAGTTTCTATTATGGTTTCTGTCATGGGTTTAGCGCAATTGTTTGTTTCCCTTTGATATCCTTTACTTGATAAATTGGTTGATCTTTTCGATGATGTCAAAAGGGGGAAGAATGGATAGGAACCTTGACCTATTGGAACTACTGGACCTATAGGAAATCTGAACTCGTTCTATTTCTGAGAGGGAACTTGAATAACTTAGTTCATCTGCTTAGGGGGAATTTGCAACTATTGAATGTTCTATCATTATTTTATAAAGTTGTAAATCTCTTAGCTCAACTGTTCTCATGAATTTCATGTCCTTATTATACTGCCAGGTTCCTTATATTTGTCATCATCAAAAAGGGGGAAATTGTTAGGAAATGAAACTCTGGAACTTCGGTTCCCCTGAGAGTTCCTTTCCTCAGTTTCTCTACTTTTGAAGATGACAAATATTTTGATACTAATGTTTTATCTCAAAGATGTGTTTAGAGGAACCGCAGGACAGTTGTTGGAACCATGGAAGCCAAACAAGATAAAGAAACCAAACAAGCAAGCCAAAGGAACCCAGGTGTGCCCAGAAATGCAACACATGACTTTGCTTTTCCCGAGAAATCTGGGAACACTGAACCTTGGACAAAAGATGGTGAAAGCGACTTGAGCGAAGCTTCCAAAATCCTGCCACCATCCAAGAGCAAAACTCCAAGACGCCTAGAACACATAACCTCGGACAGAGAAAGGTGAAAGCGACTTGTCATGGAACCTGTCGCTATCCAAAAGACAGTTCCAAAGTGCCCATCTTGTCAAACCTCGGAAGAAGGAAGTTGGAGAACGACTTGGCTGAAGCAGTTGGCCAACTAAAGAAGGATTCTGAGCTGCCTAGGTTATTGGTACATGTCAAAGACAGCGCGGATCAAGGATCACCACACATCCTAGGGCAAGCTCGATCTGTGGGAACCAAGAGAAGATCAAGCTGCGAAGAATCCACTATAAAAGGAAGACTAACTCAAAGGTTATCTTTAAGCACAAAAACACGAATCACACTCAATAGCAAACATGAGGAATGTTGCGAACCCTGTGGAGGAACACGAGTCTGTTTCTCACAATAATCCAGAGGGCGATGGCCAAGCTCAGGCCGACGCTCCAGTAGTGTTTGATGCAGCAGCAATTGAGGCAATACGGGGTATTGTAATGCAAGCATTTACGGAAATAATGCGACCAAACGCACCTCAGGCACAGGCTGTGCCAATTCCTCCAGTAGTTTCTAGGCTTGAGGAACAAGATGTCCATGTACACCGAGAAGAGGCAGTCAGGAATAGAGGTGATTATGGCCGAGCCCTGAAGGCCATTAACTCTATGAGGCCTGACAGTTTCGATGGAAAAGGAGAGCCAGTCAAGGTGGCTCATTGGTTTTCCCACATGGAGCGGTTATTCCGCAATGTAGAATGCACTGAAGATGAGAAGGTGCATTGATAAGCACTACTTTGTAGGGCTTAAGTAAGAGTTATTAGAGGTTTTATTGGTATCATTCGGGTAGATTTAGACACATTCATGTGTATGGTGTTTGGGGGCGGAGTTGGTGTTTTTGGAGGTGTTTGAGCGGTTTTGGAGATCATATGAGACACTGAGGAGGAAGCCACCAGTAGTAGGCGCCAAGGGAGTGCAATGAAGAGTAGAAGAACAATGTGCTGAATTCAATTGGTTCGTTCTCTCTGCTCCGATGTCCAAATGGAGTGATTCTAATTCGAGGAGTTAGATCTTGAAGTCTATTGCAATTCCTCAAAATATGAGCGCAATCCGAGTTGGAAATCAAAAGTTATGGCGTTTTTACGGAAGTGTCGCAGGAGCTGAACCGAAGAACGGCGACCGCCGTACAAAGACGGCGACCGCCGTAATTACGGCGCCCGCCGTGAACCTTACGGCGCCCGCCGCATTTGGCTTTCCACCGACCTTGGCTACGAAGTGATTACGGCGACCGCCGTTTAATTGCGGCGCCCGCCGCATTTACGGCGATCGTCGTGGGAGATGCGGCGACCGCCGCCGATGTCAGAAGCCCGCCGAACGTGTTTTCCATATTTGTTTTATTTGGATTATTTTTATTACGGTTTTAATATTTCGTATTAGGTTAACTTAGCTTTATTTCCTTTAGTATTTAGGGGTTGAGAAAAGGCTTTTTGCCTATCATCTAATCTTATCATCATCTTTTTATCTCGGAACCCTAGTTTTATTTCTTACGTATTTCCCTTGCTATGAAGGACTAAGCCTCTCTTGCTTAGTCAGACATTGAAGCTCTTCGTTTGATTCAGTTGTAAGTTTCTTACTTTTAATCTATTGCTTTGGCTTTTATCTTTTCTCTTGCTTGAATCTTATGATTGATATTGGTAATTTCTAGTCTGATCAACTAGGGTTTATTGGTATTTATCTATTGCTAGGTCTAGATTGTTACTGGTTGAGCATATCTATTCCTTAGTAGCAACTGCATCGTGTTAGTAACTGGTTGTGCTAATCTTATACAGAAGAGAATTGATTTGCATCTTAGGGTAAAAACTGGTTGTTTTATTCTAGGTTGTGTCCAACTATATTCCTATCCATAAAGCTGCTGTTAAATTGAATCTTGATAGTTTTAGGGTTGTTTAATTAGTTAGTTCTAATAGTATCTGGTTGTGCTATTAGATACTTTTGAAAAGGAATTGGAATTGCCATTGCATGCGATTTTGAGTGGTTTCTATGATCAACTTGTCATTCGATTAGTGGATATTGTTTGACTAAGTGCCTTCCCCATACTTGATTTCAGCACTTTAATTGCTTACTTACTTTTGCATGCTTGGTTACTCTACAAACAAACAAAATCCCCCCCTTTGGTTACTTCAATTGACATACACTTTACATACTGCGATAGATTGTGTTTCCCTGTGGATCGACCCTTACTTGCCTAAGACTGTGTTTTAGGTTTTGTTTGGATTTCTTGCATAGTAGGAATTAGAACGACAAAATTCCTGTTATCATGCATATAGCTTCTCTTCAGTTGAAGGAAGATGCTAGCGAATGGTGGGAAAACACCGGTTTAGCTGATAATCCTGATTTGAACTGGAGAATGTTCAAGTCAAAAATGATTGATCGTTTCTTTTCCCGAGCTATGAGGGAAGAGAAACACAAGGAGTTTCTATATCCAAAGACAGATGGTTGAAGGTGCCCGAGCTTGCAACTAAGTTCAACCATCTACTGCAGTATGCTAGGACGGAAGCGTCCAGCGAGGAGCAAAAGATCTGGTATTTCCACGAGTGGATGAATCCAGATATTAAGCCACTGATGGTGCGTCACGGATGCTCTACCTTGGAGCAGTACGTGGATGCAGCCTATAAGTTAGAGGTGACTCTAGAGGAGTCGACCAAGAAGCGTAATAGCCAGAGGCAAGTGCAGAACCAGCCTCAGGCAAGTGGATTTAAACATCTCGCGCCACCGTCTGATTTTGCCAAATCTAGCCGAGCAAAAACGGATATGACTCATGATGGGTCTACACAACGTTCGGGTCAGGGCAAGAGTTCGATCCAGTGCTAAAACTGTGGTATGCACGGGCACAAGAACAATGAATGTCTGAAGGACAAGAAGACGTGCTATGGCTGCAGAAAGGAGGGCCATATGCAGACGTTCTATCGGCAGAGAAGGTGGAAAGGAGCTGAGTCACGGCAGGGGTCTGTTAATCAGAACAACCGACCCAGGTTCAGTCCGGTGGAAGCTCCTAGTCCTTCAATACAGACAACTGCGCAGAACAAGGGGAAAGCCCTAGTGGCTTCTGGAAGTCAAGGTCAACGTTTTTACGAGATGCGTGAGGCGGATGGACCCGATGCTCCATATGCTTAAAGCGCTTATTACCTTCTGCTAGTATGTTGTTGATTTGGGTATTACCCAGTCTTTCGTTTTGGATAGTTGTGTAGTAAGTTAAGTTGTGTGTGCAACGAGGTTGTGAACCTTTTGTTGAAACTCTTCTTATGTATGAACCTTTGGTTTATACCAAGTTAGTGTTTCGTTGCTTGGTATGGGGTGAGGTCTCGTGTTCGAGACTCACCAACAACCTCTTGGAGATGGCTGCCTATTAATTAGGTGGAGCTACCAAGGATGGGTTGAGGTGTATGGACAGCGGCTCATGGCAACAGTAGACGCTGGTAATGGCTGGGCCTGGGCTCGGAGCCACTAGTGGGCCATCTGTGAACCATGTAGTGGGCTGGTCCAAGATGGTGACCATTTAGTTGGAACCAAGCGCCTTTTGGAAATTCCGATTACCATTTAGGGTAAGGAGTTCGAGGCGGATTTAATTTGATTAGCCATGGTTCCATACGATATTATTCTCGGTATGGATTGGCTGACGCATCATGGGGCGGTAATCAATTTTAGCTCGAAGACTGTGATGGTGTCATCTGGGGGCCATTGTGTGTGCAAATTTAAGGGTCGGAAGGACGCTGATAACGGCCGACTTATCTTTGCAATGGCTGCATTTAAGCTACTTCGACAAGGTTGTGTCGGGTACCTTTGCTACCTGGATCCACCCATGAAAGATGAACCTTCAGTTCTTGATATTCTGATCGTTGTGAATTTTTGGATGTCTTTTCAGAAGATATTCCCGGTTACCCCATATCGTGACGTGGAGTTTACAATTGACCTGGAGCCTGGTACCGCGCCAATTTCCGAGGCACCGTACCGGATGGCTGCTGATTGAGATGCAAGAGTTGAAGAAGCAACTCGAGGATTTCTTGACAAGGATTATATAAGGCCGAGTGCATCGCCTTGGGGTGACCCGGTTTCGTTTGTCAAGAAGAAAGATGGATCGTTTCGACTGTGTATCAACTGGCGAGAGTTGAATAAAGTCACGATCAAGAATAAATATTCGTTGTTAAGGATTGATGATCTGTTGGATCAATTACAAGGAGCAAAAATCTTTTCCAAAATCGATATGAGGTTTGGTTACCACCAACTCAGGGCTCGTAAGGAAGATATTCCGAGGATTGCTTTTCGGATGAGATATGGTCACTACGAGTTCGTAGTCACCAATGCTCCAGTAGTTTTCACGGACCTGGTGAATCGATGTTTTCGCCAGTACTTGGATAAGTTCGTGGTGGTCTTCATCGATGGTATTTTGATCTATTCCCTGAGCAAGGAGGCTCATAGGGGTCAGTCCTTAGACAAATCAGCTATATGCGAAGTTGTCTAAATATGACTTTTGGATTAAGGAAATGGCTTTCTTAGGCCGTGTGATCAGTAAGGATAGGGTTATGATTGATCCCCAGAAGATCGAAGCGGTAGCTATTTGGAAGTGGCCTCAGGTTGTGAATGAGGTGCGTAGTTTTCTAGGACTTGCTGGATGTTACTGAAGAGGATATGCTTAGACGCTTTCCCGAGTTGTTTTCGGCCTAGAATAATCAAGTTTCGGGGTCGAAACTTTTTTTAAGGGGGAGGTAATATAATATCCCTCATTTTATAAGGATAGTTTGGAATTTTTCCAACTCTCGTATTACAAGTCGGATTAATTTCAGAGAAGTTCAGACATTCGGTAATATGTTTGATCTCTGTAATATTTTTTCCGAGTAATATAAAATACAGTTAACATGTGTTCAAGGTTAAATAGTCGTTCGTGTACGAATATATTTAACCCGGGGTTAAGAAGATTAACCCAAAGTCAAAACGGACAAAAGGGTGAAAAAAAATGGCCTTGACCGCACCCGCGGAGAAGGCCAAATTTGGAGGCGGCAACAGAGTCGCCACCGCACCCAGCGGCCACGCCACCGCACCCCGCGGTGCAAGCCATATTCGTCGCGATAAGATTTCTGAAAATCTTATCCTTGGCCGAGCAAGTTGCTCCACTTGTTGTTCCTTTGTTCCCAACTGGTCTCCTTGCTTGTCCCCTCTTGGGAGGCTTGTTTATGGGCTATAAAAGGGTTCGAAATCAGATGGGAGAGGGCATCATCTTCTTCCTCCTCTGTTTCTCCTCTGTTTTCTCCATTGAAGCACCAAGCTTTGAGCTTTGTTGTGAAGGTGTTCGAATCCCTTTGAGTGTTGGAGAAGGTACTCCTAAGTGGTATTAGAAGGTCTAAGGTGTTGGGAGATCGAACCATAATCAAATCGAAAGAAAACGAAGTGATTGGGTGAGTTTTCTCCATTAAAACACTATCGCGAGCTCGCCACTATAACACCACCGCACCCCGCGGTAAGAGCTCCACCGCACCCGCGGTGAGCCTTGTCCGAGTGTGTGTTCTTGGGTGTGTGGTCTTGGGCGAGGCTTGACTCCCTCGATTCTTTTCGTATTCTTTTAGATTCATATACGTGGATATTGAATCTAACTTAGGGTTTCATTTTGGGTCGATCCGAAGGAATCTGTGGTCTCAGATATGTCCCTGTTTCAGACCCAGGAACTCGTCGTCTCTAAGCTTTTCTTAAGCTTCTGCGGATCTAAGACAAGTGGCGGTTCGCTCTTGCTCATCATTCCATATTTCAATTAATTATCAATTGTTTAGTTGTTAATTAATTTGGGATGATTTACTGATTTATTATTCGTTGGGAACAACTTTGTTAATAATTGATTTTTAGATGATATTATAATAGGTTGTATATCTGTTAGAACAATGCTATTATATATAAATATATGTGATTAAATACAGATATTATGATAGGTTGTATATCTGTTAGATCAACGCTATCATATCTGTTATTTGGCCGCGATGGCATTGATGTGGATTATTACTGCGTTCGTAACTGTTTAGTTCGAAAGAGTATTCGTAGGAACGCTATGTACCTTGTGGGGGTTTAGCTATTTCTTTATAACTAGTACTTGATGGATTCTTCCCCGATACTCTCTCAGGTCATGACCATGCCCTTACTCAGGGTGGTGCACTTTGCTAGTGCCAAATCTTTCAGGATTTATTCCCTCTGAGATCTCTTGTGAGGAGATCTAATATCTCTTGTGAGGAGATCCAATATCTCTTATGGGGAGATTTAAAAGCTTATAACGTGATGTGCGTTTGAGAATATCATAAGATAAGTGCCGTTGTCGCACATAATTAATATACATTGGACGAGTAGTGCAGCTAGGCGATAGTGCAGCTAGGAAAACTCGTCTTAACTTTTAAATCGCTCATATGCGATATTGTAATTCTGTGATTAATTAATGTTCCCCAACATTTGTCATGTTTCCGATAAGACTCATTTCGTTGGAGTCTTCTTTTGGGATTGATTGCTGTGAGACTCGGTCTCCAGAATCTTCTCTTGATCATGTCTTTTCATATATTCAGTAGAAGTATGGTGGTTGACTATCGTGATCGGTTGTTATTCGAGAGACGATGAGTCTAACCTAATACGACTACTTCGAACCACTCTGCTTTGTACCCTTGCTTAGTCTTTCATTAGACTAACCAACCGAAATTGTTCTCTGCATGGTTGGCTGGTGTCATCCGTTCGATTCGGCACATCAGATAAGTTGCCGTCCTGTGAAGGCTAGAACGACTATGAAGGCAAACGGTGTTTTTGACAAGTTTATTCAAGTTAAGATCCTTGGCGGGTGATCATTGCGATCAAGACCCTTTGTTAATTATTTAAAAGACTTCCGCTGTGTTAAATATGTCTTGTATTAAGTCTTCCGCTGTATTTTGGTTGTCTTTCGGATTATGGATGTAATGCCGAGACAATGATTTTAAATGAAAGTTATGACAATTTTGTATCATAATTGTTGTTTGATGATTTATATCAACTGGTAAAGCCTTGGGTGACATCGGACAGAACGTCTGAGGTCATTGGCGGTAATGCCTTTCCAAGGGAATATTTTGGGGGTGTTACACGCTGCATTTCCACGGCGCAGCACGCGTCTGGTGGCACCGGTTCGTGGATGATCGCGTTCACCGCCGTCTCGCGCCCATCACAGATTGGCACCAACTTGTCTATATGATGACAAAGAAGTATGTCACAGCCGACTATAGGAACCAGATGAGGGTGGAGATTGCCATGGCTCGCCAAGGCACTAAGACATCTCTCGAGTTCTTTTCCTAGTTGGAAAACATGTACTACAAGGCAAGCATTAGCGTTGCCCCATCTACGCTAAGAACAAAGTTTCTAAGTGGCCTGAATGCGCCAATCCGCGACCAGCTTGAGATCTTGCCCATCAAGGATCTCAACACGTTGACCCACACGGCGATGCAGGTTTACAACAAGCTCGCGCGTCGCAAGCACTCCTCTTGGCAACTAGGCCACACCAGGTATGAATCTAACCCTGGTCATTCCCCTACTACTGATGTGCGCGCGCCAGTCACAGGAACCACCGCATCCAGCCAAGACCGACATGGCAAGAACGCGTTGCCCACCTCCAATGCAGCTCACGCGACCACCACAAAGGGCTCCTCACAGAGCACTGAGCGTGTGCGTGACCTCTACACTTGAATGTTTCAAGTGTGGAGGGCGCGACCACTACAAAAGGGATTGTCCGAATAACAGAAAAGTCCTCTTCTCCACCACTGCAACCGGATATGAATCCTATGATGAGGAAGTAGCACCGCTTGAGGCCATTGACGAAGTAGACGAAGAAGACCGCGAGGCCGCTTATGTGTGTGAGGCTGTCGCGATCTATGCCGGCACACCTCTCAGCCTTGTCACAAGTCGCACTCTCACCGTCAAAGAGGCCAATCTAGTCGACCAACGTGAGACCCTATTTCACATGCGTTGCCTGGTCATGACGGCGTCCCTGAGTGTAATCATCGATGGAGGAAGTTGTTGCAACATCGTCAATGAGAGGGTGGTCAAGCATCTCAGCCTGCCGATAACGCCTCATCCACAACCATATGGCCTACAATGGCTATCTTCAAGCTCAGGTAACACTGTCTCACGGTAGTGTGTTCTACCCTTTTCCATTGGTCCCTACAAAGACACAATTTTATGTGATGTGATTGCAATGGACGCCACCCATCTCTTGCTTGGGCATCCATGGCAGTTCGATCGTCACGTGCTTCATGATGGGTATCTAAACACCTATGTGTTTACCTACCACGGAAAGCGCGTGACTCTCTTACCTATGTCTCCCCATGAGATTTTACAGGATCAGGTCGAGCGTGATCGAGAAAAGACTTTGGACGCAGCAAAGACCGCATCAACACCAAGCAACAGGAGATCGCATACTTCCTTAGGGCAAGACAACATTTCCAAAACCACCGCGCCCAAGGATAAAACGCATTGCAGGGACATTGTCAGCATCGCGTTGAAAGACTCTTATGAGCACCGTGTGCTTCTCGCACGACCACCCTGTCAACCTGTGCCCAGCCTGACATCTCTGTGGCCGTTTGCCAATCTGTCGTGCACTTCGAAGGAACATGAGCACACAACCGCGGCCAACCGCGCTGAGCAAGTGCACGAGATTCGTCGCGCAACGCATTACGCGCCGATACACACCAGTGGCCGCTATTGCATCGTGTTCGAACCCGGGGTCCAAATTTGGTTGCACTTGCGCGCGTTGCGTTTTCACTCGAGGGACACCCATAAGCTACACTCCCACGGACATCGATCATTCTGCGTTGTACTTTCAATTGAAGATACAACTTCCCCTCTAACATTCGATGATGGTGAAGCGGGGATGCTTCACAGCCAAGTGAGGGAGGGTTATGCGACCGTGCCAGTAGATCGCGTGCCAATGCCGGGCAATGCTTCATCGCGTGCCTCAACGCTAGCCAACGCAAGCCATCACCAGAGAACGCATTCTCCTTCAAAGCGCCACCAGCCAAGCACAGAGATCGCGTTCTATCTCAAGATCCCTTCCACCATCAATGACCGCGCTCATTTAGAGATTGTTTGTTATTTCTGACATTATTATTTTCAGTGTTTTTCTTTTGGGTGTGTGTTCCATGCGTGTCGCGTGGGCCAGCCCATTAAGGGAGACTCGGCCCATCCGAGTCCCGCTATCTCCTATAAAAGGTCATCTCGACCTTCTGTGCTAGGTTACGTCTAAATTAAACCCGAGTTAAGTCAGAGTGATAATTCCTCCTTCTTCGGGTTCGGACGTCAAACACATTCCTTTCTTCGCATCCCCTTCATTTTGTAGCTCGTCGCTTCGAGCGTCTCACCCCAAAGCGAGCACTAGAGACTCGCGAACCATCACCTAGGTGGTTCGTACTTATCCCGATTACCGACGGAGAAGGATCCACGGCCGCTCCTGCCTAGATCGGACCGCCCTTGTGCTTCGAGCCACCTTAGAACACATCAGTTGCGATTCTGCTTCTGTAGCTTCTGGGATTTCTGGTGTCTCAGTGGACAAACCGCGGTCGCGGTTTTCCAACCGCGGTCGCGGTTTTCCAACCGCGGTCGCGGTTTTCCAACCGCGGTCGCGGTTTTCCAACCGCGGTCGCGGTTTTCCAACCGCGGTCGCGGTTTTCCAACCGCGGTCGCGGTTTTCCAACCGCGGTCGCGGTTTTCCAACCGCGGTCGCGGTTTTCCAACCGCGGTCGCGGTTTTCCAACCGCGGTCGCGGTTTTCCAACCGCGGTCGCGGTTTCTCGTCTGTAGCTTTCGACACTTCATCCAATTGCGTTCCACTCCTCAGCATAATGGCACTCACATTCTCTCTCAGATTCAACTCTGTTTGTGATGGGAGTTTACGCGTATCCCTAGCCTCTAGTTTGCTCACTGCCAAAGAGATCTGTCTCACCTAATTCTCCAAGTTGTGAATGCTAGACTTGGTCTCATGCTGAAATTGCACCATATTGCTTTGCATTGTGGAAACAGTCTGAGTTATGGTGGTCATGCTCTGAGCAAGAGACTTGATCATATCGTCAACAGACATTGATGAACTCAAACTTTGGCCTTAAGGTCTAGGATCGTATGGTGATCGGAATTGTTGTGGACCTCCGGGCTGCTGAAATTGCTGCTATCACTGTAGAAACTGTTGTGGCCTCGGATGGAACTCCTAGTCATCACGGCCCTGTGGAGGGTTCTACTGGTTCCCGTATCTCAAATTGGGGTGATCTCTCCACCCTGGATTGTAAGCATTGGAGTACAGGTCATATCTTGGCCTCTGTGGACCAAAACCTCCTATAGCGTTTACTTCAGCGGTAGGTTCTTGCAGTGTTAGACACGCATCAGTGGGGTGTAGCGTGTCATAGCAGATGCCACAAGCCTTAACTTGCTTCTAGTTGCCTTTCATCATAAACCTCTTCATCATCTCCTTCAACTCGTTCACATCAGATTGCAGTAAAGATGATGGATGAGAATCTGCGGCCTTTGCTGCTTGGAAGCTCGCTCTCTTGCTAAACTGTCTTGAGCCCTCAGATAGCTCAAAGAATATCTCGAATGTTGCAGTCGGCGTCTTGTTGAGAATGTTACCACCACAGGTTGCGTTCACCATTCTGCGCTCATCATCAAGAAGTCCACCATACAGATATAGAATGAGGTCTTGGTCAGAATAACCGTGATATGGACAGCTTGATATCAATCTCTTGAACCTCTCATAGTACTCGTACAACGTCTCAGTAGCGTGTTGTTCAATGTTGCTAATATTCCTCTTCAAGCTATTGAGTTTTGTTGCAGGGTAGTACTTCTCCAGGAAGGCTTTCTTCATCTTTGCCCAAGTATCTATGCTTCCTGGAGCCAAATAATAGAACCAATCATTGGCTGCATCCTTCAGAGAGAAAGGAAAGGCCCTCAGCTTGATTTGGTCCTCAGTGATGTTCCTCGGTTTCATGCTGCTGCAGACAATGTGAAATTCAGAAAAATGCTTGTTGGGGTCATCTCCACTCATCCCATGGAAGTGGGGTAGTAAATGAATCAGCCCAGATTTAAGCTCAAAATTCACGCCATCGGCCAACTCCGGAAACTGCACAGCAAGCGGCTGTTGCTCTAGATTTGGTGCAGTCAATTGCCTCAAAGTCTGTTCTTCGTCAGCCATCTCGAGTTGCTCACGAACTTCTCTGCAGTTCCTGGAGAGTGTTCGCTCAACTTATGGATCAAGATATAAAGTAGGAGAGTCAGTAGTACGGGTGTGGACCATAAGACAGGTCCACACAACAGTTGGTAAACAAACAGAAAATTGAATTTCCCGGCAACGGCGCCAAATTTGATGAGGCTAAAGTCGTTATGCCTATCAAAGAATCCCTAAAAACCTAACTAAGTATAGCAGACAAGTAAGGGTCGAACCCAAGGAAATCAAAGGATCTATCTCTATGTAAGAAAGCAAGTTACCAACTAGGAACTAGGGGGAATTGTTTTTTGATTTCTAAAACTAATGAATGAAAGCAGGAAATGGTCAAGATTGTTGTAAATATGATTGTGAGGGTATTTCACCTAACAGATATCCACACTTCAGTACGATAGGTTGGTCATTGATTATCTCAAGTTCATTCAATCCTATGATTTTTCCTATTCCGATCTTATGTATATTAACAGGTCAACCAGCCCTGGAAATACTAACTATTAAACAATCAAGAAACTATCAAGATTCAATTTAACAGCAGCAGTAAGCATAGGAATTAAGCAGGATACATGCAACACTTAACAACCAGTCAGTATTCAACATGCAATCAATTCTCTTCACAATAAACATTCACAATCAGTTCCTGTAAATTGTGGTTGCTACTCTAGATAAGGGATTTTAACCAGAAATAACCAAATCCTTGCAATAGAAAATTACTAGCATCCACTAGTTGCACATGCTAGCGAAATCAGCAAGATTCAGTAAAGATAAGTTCAAAGAGAATTAATCCAACCCAAAGGAAATAGAACAAGAGTTATAATCTTACAACCAAATCAACTGAAGGCTTCAATCGTCAGGCAAAACAATGGAAATTAGTTCTTCATAGTCTTCTCAAACACAAAACTCTAGGGAAAAACTAAACGATGATAAAAGTGATATTGAAAAGTCTGATGTCAAAGAAAGATAAATAACCTAGCAAAACCTAATTTTCCTAAGATAAGAAATAATATCTTCCTAAAATATAATAAACGGAATAAAAAGAAATAAAATAACAAAGATCTCGGACGAACTCCCGAAACGCGCTCCGCGTATGGACCCGCGACCGCGGCCAAGATCCCCGCGATCGCGGTTTTGCTCTTCGCTGAGTGCTTCTTCTGTAGTCAACCCGCGCCCGCGGTTTTGAATCCGCACCCGTGGTTTTCTCTGTCGCGACTCCTTCTGCTTCTTTCCCATCGCGGCACTCCTCGCGGCCTTCTCCTGTAGTGGCTTCTTGACCTTCATCTCTTCAATGCTTCAATACTTCAATACTCCACTAAAATCTTCCTTTCCACCACTTCTTCTCTACAACTCCATTCTCATAAATTGTCTCTTAAACCCACACAAATGGTACCTAATATCCAGTAACAACTCCTAGTTATGCACTACAAAGTAGAGTGTATCACCACCCTCCGTCTAAGACCCGCCTAGATCCGCCTAGGCGAGAAGAATCCTCAAATGTTGTGGAAACTGCAACATCTTAGAAGATGACAGATGCATTAACATAATTTTGGGTTAGGCTTTGTACAATAAGGCCCATAATATATTATCAAATCTCATTCTAACATACTTTTGTAAAGATTAATGGATTTGGAAGAACATAATCAAATAATCACATGGATCATGCATTAATTTTTAGTCTGCCTAGGCGCTAGCCCCCCCTCACCACCCAGCTCCTGCCTAGCGACTTTTAGAACATTGATGCTATCACCCGCCTGTCGTTGGCTCCTCCGACCATTATCGCCACTTTGTCAACTCCAACACTTAGCCTCACCACACCTACTGAATGACTCAGGTACTTTCTAGATATGACCCTTCTCCTCCGCATGGATCGTACCTCCTGGTGTCTTGCCATGCGTACCAACATTTAACTTAGGTAAATAAAAACAGATGTTCAAGAAGGAGAAGAAAAAAATGGAAAAAATGAAGCTTGGTCAACAAGCTCTTGAAATAAGATAAAAAATAGAAAGAAGGGTGTCTTCTTTCTCCACCTCCCAAATCTGACTACCTATTGTACTAGGCTATGTACGGTAAATTCAGTTGAAATGGGAGCTGGAGCTGAATAAGTAGCTGAAGCTAGAGCTGAAGTTGAATGACTAGCTGGAGTTGGAGCTGAATTTATTGGCTTAATTATTTAAAAAATAGAGTTGGTGTTCAGTATTACAAGTTGAAATGAGATAAATGTAAATCTCAGCTTGTTAATCTTCAACAATCTAGGAAGGGTCACATTAAAAAAAATGGAAAAATTAAGGTACGTTAATCTACTATAAGCTCCCTAAGCTAGATTGACATTTTTTTATCGAACACTCATTAACTAGATTAAAAAGAAAATCAAGCTCCGTTAATCTCAAAAAAACTTTGCCGAACGAAGCCTAGGTCACTGTTCCACGTAACGTTTACCCAAAATCAAAATAAAACATTTTTCATGGATTAAAAAATAAACATGAAGGACAAATTATGATAAAAAGAAAAAAACGAAAAAAGGAAGGCCTAAAACAATGGGCAGTAGGCCCTAACACTACCGCTACTTTCAAAAACTTCATCTATAACTACATATTACAGCTCTCGCATTTAGAGCTACGAGAGCGTTTTTAGGAAAAATTATTGAGATATTATTATTTAATTTTTAAAATTATTATTATATTAAGTAATCAAAAAAAATATATATCTATATTAAAGCGATTTATTTTTAAACCACCAAAAAGATTCTAAACCCACATTATTCATGTGTCAAATTATATAAATTAACAAAGTTTGATGTTAACCAACCAAGTATCTGAATTTTAAATAATATATCTTACATTATTTATGTTTTATTTACCTGATTATCAAATTTGATTTTAACCAACCAAACCTTTTAATTTAGTGTACGGTATTAGTGATGTTTTTTTTATTGTTAAATGTAACAATGCCCATTTAATCTAATATTTATTTGTTATAAAAATAATATAAATCATAATCCCACTATTTTTTTAGCAAATTTTATTTCTAAGAACATGACAATTTAAACTTATTTCTAAGAACATGGCAAATCTTATCATAATTTCACTATTCTTTCTGATATAAATCGTAGTATTAGCTATGTTACTACTCCAATGGAAATTTTTACACCTATAATAATTAAGAACATGTTAAATACAATTTGTTTTCTAACATATGATTATAGCATAGGTTAAGCACTTAATTTTAGAAGGATTTTGTTAGATGTAATTATATCAGGGATTTTAATATTTTGTAAAAGGGTTTAAGCATTGATTTTTTTATGTTTTTTAGATTATGATTTACAATTAGTCAATAAATTGTTTCTATTTTTCTTATTTTCATTTTTGAGCTAATATGACTGATGTTTTGATATTTTTGAATAATTAATATTAAACTAATATAATTTTAATATAGTATTTCAACATATCACTTCTAAAGCTAGAATTTTGTTATAAGTACACATATTTATCTATAACTATATATTAAAACTCTCACATTTAGAGCTACGAGAGCGTTTTTAGAAAAAGTTGTTGAGATGTTATCATTTAATTATTTAATATATTATTATCATAAGTAATCAAAAAAATCTATATATCTATATTAAAGCGATTTATTTTTGAACCACCAAAAAGATTCTAGACCCACATTACTCATGTGTCAAATTATAAAAATTAACAAAGTTTGATGTTAACTAACCAAATATCTGAATTTTAAATAATATATCTTACATTATTTATGTTTTATTTACATGATTATCAATTTTGATTTTAACCAACCAAACTTTTCAATTTAATGTACGGTATTAGTGATGTTTTTTTATTGTTAAATGTAACAATTCCCATTTAATTTAATAATTATTTGTTAATAAAATAATAAAGATCATAATCCCACTAGTTTTTTTAGCAAATCTTCTTTCTAAGAACATGGCAATTTAATCTTATTTCTAAGAACATGACAAATCTTATCATAATTTCACTAGTATTAGCTACATTACTACTCCAATGATAATTTTTACACCATAAAATAATTGAGAGCATGTTAAATATAATTTTTTTTCTAGCCTATGATTATGGCATAGGTTAAGCACTTAATTTTAGAAGGATTTTGTTAGATGTAATTATGTTAGGGATTTTAATATTTTGTAAAAGGGTTTAAGCATTAATGTTTCGGAAATAGTTTTTAAAACGAGAATTCTTAACATTAGAAAAACCGATATAACAATTATTAACATTAATTATTTAACGTATATTTCAAATATTCCAAAATTTTTGAATTAAAAAACTTATTTCATTTTTCTTTAAATAAAAATACACATCTAAATAAACTCATCATAACAGACATGAATAACCTTTGGTATATTCTAACTATCTCAAACTTTTTTACTTTAAATTTTTTGATGTTTTTTAGATTATGATTTACAATTAGTCATTAAATTGTTTCTATTTTTCTTATTTTCATTTTTGAGATAATATGATTGATATTTAGATATTTTTGAATAATTAATATTAAACTAATATATTTTTAATATAGCATTTCAACATATCACTTTTAAAGCTAGAATTTTGTTATAAGTAGACATATTTATCTATAACTATATATTAAAGCTCTCACATTTAGAGCTACGAGAGCGTTTTTAGGAAAAAGTTGTTGAGATTTATTTTTGAACCACCAAAAAGATTCTAGACCCACATTACTCATGTGTCAAATTATAAAAATTAACAAAGTTTGATGTTAACCAACCAAGTATCTGAATTTTAAATAATATATCTTACATTATTTATGTTTTATTTACCTGATTATCAAATTTGGATTAAATCAACCAAACTTTTCAATTTAATGTACGATATTAGTGATGTTTTTTATTGTTAAATGTAACAATTCCCATTTAATATAATAATTATTTGTTAATAAAATAATAAAGATCATAATCCCAATAGTTTTTTAGCAAATCGTATTTCTAAGAACATGGCAATTTAATCTTATTTCTAAGAACATGACAAATCTTATCATAATTTCACTATTCTTTCCGATATAAATCGTAGTATTAGATACGTTACTACTCCAATGACAATTTTTACACCATAAAATTATTAAGAACATGTTAAATACATTTTTTTCTAACCTATGATTATGGCATAAGTTAAGCACTTAATTTTAGAAGGATTTTATTAGATGTAATTATATTAGGGATTTTAATATTTTGTAAAAGGGTTTAAGCATTAATTTTTAGGGAATAGTTTTTAAAATGAGAATTCTTAACATATGCCCTTAGGGAATAGGTTAGAAAAACCGATATAACAATTACTAGCATTAATTATTTAACGTATATTTCAGATATTCCAAAAATTTTGAATTTAAAAACTTATTCATTTTTTCTTTAAATAAAAATACACATCTAAATAAACTCATCATAACAAACATGAATAACCTTTGGTATATTCTAACTATCTCAAACTTTTTTACTTTAAATTTTTTGATGTTTTTTAGATTATGATTTACAATTAGTCATTAAATTGTTTCTATTTTTCTTATTTTCATTTTTGAGCTAATATGATTGATATTTTGATATTTTTGAATAATTGATATTTAACTAATATATTTTTAATATAGCATTTCAACATATCACTTTTAATACTAGAATTGTATTATAAGTACACATATTTATCTATAACTATATGTTAAAGCTCTCACATTTAGAGCTACGAGAGCGTTTTTAGGAAAAGTTGTTGAGATGTTATCATTTAATTATTTAATTTATTATTATATTACATAATCAAAAAAAATTATATATCTATATTAAAGCAATTTATTTTTGAACCACCAAAAAGATTCTAGACCCACATTACTCATGTGTCAAATTATACAAATTAACAAAGTTTGATGTTAACCAACCAAGTATCTGAATTTTAAATAATATATCTTACATTATTTATGTTTTATTTACCTGATTATCAAATTTGATTTTAACCAACCAAACTTTTCAATTTAATGTACGGTATTAGTGATGTTTTTTTTATTGTTAAATGTAACAATTCCCATTTAATCTAAGATTTATTTGTTATTAAAATAATATAAATCATAATCCCACCTTTTTTTAGCAAATCTTATTTCTAAGAACATGGCAATTGGCCATTGCAATTTCACGCCCCGAGTAAATTTCTATTTGTCGCCCTGGTTCGTCCGTGACAGACAAAACACATATGTTCGTCACAGACGGATGCCTTTCGCCCATCACGGACGAATGGCCCTCATCCGTCACGGACGAAGTTGCTGCCCATAAATACAACAACTTCGTCTCCTTCGTCATTTCACCCAAAATCAGCTTCGTCTCTCTTCGCTCTCTTCCTTTCCATCTGTCACATATCAATCGAATTCGTCCATTACGAACCGTCAGGTTAGTTAAATCTGTACTTGTTCTTGGCTTAATTTAATGGTGTTGAAATTATTGAATGTTATTTGCAATTTTTTGATGAATTAGGTTTTACATGATTAAGTGTTTAATGTTGGATTTGAACTTGTTTGAATGTTGTTTGAAATGGAAAAATGTCTTGAATCTGGAAAAATATTGTCGATTTGTACTTGTTTGAATTTTAGGGTATCTCGGCATGTTTCAATGTTGGGGAAGAAGCTGAACAACCCATCCGTGACGGACGGATCTCTTTGATGCGGCTAGTACTTTCTGTAATGTTATACAAATTCGAAATCTTTCAAGAAGGAAATTCAGTAAGCTGAGCAACCCGTCGGCACGTTTAAGTGTTGTTTTTTGGAGCTAAAGTGTTGTTTTTTTAGGAGTTGTTGCTTCTAATGTGTTGTTTTTTTCCTGTTACAGATGGATAACCAGACAAGATCTGCCCGTCATCGAAGGTGGAACGCTGTCCGTGAGGGACAAGAACAAGATCAGGAGGCCATCGTATACCGAAGAAGGGAACCTTCGAAGAAAAAAAATAAAAAAAAGGCGATGGAGCGGGAACGAGCACGGTAAATGTACCGGTGGAGGAACCGGTATATCCAGACCCACCATTGAAAACCATGTCGTTTAATGATCCACCCATATACCAGACAGTTAACCCGAAGGTGGTAAGTAACTATATATATTGTTGGGCCCAACATACTCCAAAGGGATCGGAGCAAGCGAATTGGGCCAAGGTCCAAGCGAAGTCGAAGGCCAGAAAAGACTAGAAGGAAGCGTCGGACACTCCTCAGACGCGTGGGATTCGACCATCTCTGAAGATTTTGCCCATGGCATTAATTGCCTGATCAATGGCAAACGGTAACGAAATTAAACACGAAGATTACGATGGCATTCAAGGGCAATCCCGAAGATCACGCATAGAATGAATGGAGGATATTACGAAGATAAGTAATAGACACAAGAGGAAGATACCATATATAGATCACAAAGAAGCAATCGACAGGACAGGCATCGACACACGGTATTCACTCACTGATCTCTCGAAAGGCTTACTAGCATATTCGCTCTCGCTCAAGCCCCCAGGGATACACCCGATCATTGCCGGTCGAATCACCAAAACCGCTTGTCGAACAGGACCCGATCCCTTACTCTTCAAGGATAAGTTGTACTCTGATATGATTCTATCATCAATTGATCAATAAAATCATATTACTCTTTTGCATCTATTCTTTACTTGGTTGATTGTCTATTTGGTTTGGATCGATTTTACATTACCCGATCGACTCGTTAGCCCGTCTAAGGCGATTTAGGTCGATTGATCTTTTCGCCCAAAACAATTTGGCGCCCACCGTGGGGAAACTTGCCGATCACCATCTCAAAAATACTCTAACCATGACTGTTAACCCGCCTACCGGTATCGAGGAGCCACGCCTCGAAGACAACTCCCAAACTCAAGGAAACACAACCGAAAACCCTACTCCGAACCAACTCCAAGAGCTTGCCCAAAAAATGACTACCCTACAAGAAGAGCTCGCCCATCAACGCCAAAAGACCGAAGCCTTGGCTACCTTATCCACCCAATCTGAGGCCGAGATCGCACAACTAACCCGTGAAAATGAGTGATAGGCGTTTGTCGTCAAGACACCTAAACAAATAAAATAATCCTAACAAACCTAAACAAGTAGTAGAGGCAAGAAAGGGTCGAATCCACAGGGAGGAAGTAATCAATCTACGTGTTCACAAGCGTGTAAAGTAACAAGGGGGGTTTGAATGATCACAGAGTAACAAAGATGCAAGCTTTAACAAGAGAAGAAATATAATGAGGAAAGTAGTTCCACTAGAACGAGATCCACAATACAGAGATGCAAGTTGATCACTGAAATCTATACAATCCAAGTTCTTTAACTATTCTTATGGTTGTTCCCACCCTGATCTTAAGTACTACCGATTCTCACAGTTGTCGATAGACTTATTACTATGCCAATGATAAAGCACAACTGATTCTCACAGTTGTCAGCGTACTTTATCACCAACACAGCAATAGCAATGCACACAAGGATATAGGATACATGCAAGTAGAAAGACGTACAAGTACTCACTCCCCTACTTAACATGCAATTGATTCTCACACACAAGTGTATGCTCGGAACCCCTATACGCACAAACGTGTTTGCCACTAGATATGCACTCGGAACCCCTATATGCAATCCTAGCAATATGATAGATATCGATAAACCTAGTTAGCAACTCTAGATAAACTAACATAAATCAATAGACAATTTAACCAAGAGAATCAATCCAACACATATAAGAATAAGAACAAGGAATAGAAATCTCACAACATAATCAACTGTATTGCTTCAAACGTCTAGCAGAACAAAGGTGTTTAGCTCTCCATGGGTTGGAAACCCCGGAGGCGAACTACGAACTAATCGGAATTGAAACTTCATTCTGAAAACTAGGAAAAGAAAGAGTATTTAACCTAATTCTAAAATATAATAAAAGGAAATAATAATAATAAAATAATAACCAAATATAATTAAAACGAATCCGGGAAATTAATCCCGGTGCGCTCGATTTCCTTCTCGTGCAAGCAACTGCTTCTCGCTTCCAGCTTCACATGCTTTAGCAGCTTCGGCCCACTCTTCAACACAGCAGCTAACTCGGCCCAAAGCAAGCAGCGTCAATCAGCGGCCCAACTTCCACACGGCCCACTTCCTTTCTTCAGCGATTCGCTGACGTCATCCTCCTTCATTATCCGCGCGCTTCAATTCTTCAATTCACGCCTCGCTTCAACATTTTCACACGCGCTGCTTCAATTCTTCAGCAATTCACGCGGCTTCATGGGCCTTTCTCCTTGTTGGGCCTTTCTTCTATTCGGCCACAGCACCTCTTCACGGCCCATCATCCTTCTTTCTCCAGCAATCACCCACGCGGGCCTTTAATTAATTATTTCGCTCAGCATATGGCCGCGAGGCGCCAACTCCCACCGCGGGGCGGTGATTTCTACCGCGGGGCGGCATCCTTCTCTGAGATCTATCGTCGGGTCGCGGTGGCTATGGCGCGGGGCATCAATTTCTGCCCTCTCCAATGTGGTTCCTTCATAGATTTTTCTCGTCTCCTCAGGTGGTCAACTCCTCTTCCTCTAGATATCTCTAATTAGTTCATCCAGACCACCAAAACCACACTTCTCCACTTTAACTCCATAATCTCCAATTGTGCATAAAATCCAACTAAATGGCGCCTCAAACCTGGTAATAATCCTTAGATAAATGGTACAAAATAGCACTTATCAAATCCTCCATGCTTAAACCTTGCTCGTCCTCGAGTAAGCTAAAGTCAACCTACTCCTCCAATCAATCCCCAAGGTTTCAGGAAGCATAGAAAACTCAATCATCCAAGAATCACACCCAATAATAAACTCCAGGCAACCATACAAAATAAGCTCAGCACAACAACACAATACAACACAACTCAATAAATCTCAACATCCCACACATCCAAGCTAAAAGGAAAGCAGAGTACTTCCCCCAAGCTTATCCCAAACACCATAGAGTGAAACAAAATCTAATCCTATCTCCCATCTATCTTCTTATGCCTCCTAGAGTGACCTACCCGACAATCCTTCTTATATCACCTCTTCTTATGACGCCTCGCCAAGAATAATGAGAAATCCTAGAATCACTCTTCTTCTTTTTTCTCACTCATTTTGCCAAGGCGCCCTTTCGGGTTTTCACCAAGCCACTCATTTCATTTTCCAATATATGTACTCACATAAGCTCACGTCACTCTTGACCACATATTACCCCAGCCTAATGCTGGTCCAAGCCACCTGCTTATTACCTAGGCCGCCCTTTCGGGTTTTCGACCTATCCTAGGATTTTTATGTATGCCTTTTTTCAACTTTTGGCTTTTTCATTTTTTAATTTTTCTCCTCAGCGACGTAGCAAGTATAGAACTCTCCCTCATGCTTAAACATTGCATTGTCCTCAATGTAATGAAAGACAAAAGAATAACAGCATAGGGAAAAGCAAAAAAATAACTCACAAACGTCGCCAAGCTGCTTGGACACTGAAGGTGTCGCTGGCGGTCTTCTCAATAAATGCCCATGTCTCTGGTGTTGGGCGGGTGTCTTCACCAACTTCATCGTCTTCTTCTACCGTGCAACCATAGGAAACCACTTTGGTAAATAGTGATATAACATGGAAGTCGGGGTTGCACGACCTTCTAGGAACACATGGTGGAGCCCAGATATGATCTTGATGGGGCTCTAGTGTTTTTCCTCCTCAGCTGTCGAATGTAGGGCCATCATCGTTGCCAAATAATGTGTAGGGCAATGTATCCTCCTTGACAACATGATGCGTACCATCTCCATGAGAATTCTGGACAGCTCGGTAAAACTTTTTTTTCAAATTTTTTTTTTTTCAATTTTTACTCCCGTTTAAGGTTTTTTCGGGGTCCTTTATTACAATTTTTTTTTCAATTTTTTTTTTCGGAGAGAGAAAATATACCCGAAATCCACCACGGGGCGGTGAGGGTCGCCGCGGGGCGGTGGGATAGCCGAGAACACCATTCTCTCCATTTACTTTCGTACCTGAAATGTTAGTAACAGGCGAACGAAACAAAGCAAAAATGCACTAAAGAAAAATGCAAAAACAAAGAATGAAAAGCAAAGAAAGAAAAACATACCTCGGGTTGCCTCCTGGACAGCGCCTTAGTTATTGTCATGGCTTGACATCCTACTCAGTCTTCTCAACTCGGGTTGCTCAAAGCAACTAAACTCCTGGGATCAAAATCAGGGGGATGCCTCTTTGTATACTCCCTGTGGAGCCTTTCCCCCATGCTTGTGCAATTATTGATGGCTGGATCACTTGTCGTATCCATGAATGCACTTGCCATCTTGAAAAATTGTCTACCCAGCATCTCAGGGGCTTTATGTCTGTCCTGCCCCGTATCCAGCATATAAAAATTCACCACCTGCAACAAGATCTCCTTCTTGTGCTTCCCTTTCGGTTTCTTCTTGATCAAACCCAGCACTTTTAACATTTCCTTGCTGCGAGGGGTGCTGTCCGCTAGATGGACCAAAGGGGGGGTTGCCTTGCAGCTACTAAAGGTGTCACATAAGCCTTTGTTGCTCTCCACCTTTTGGGTGTCCTTCAGAGCCTCAGGGAATGGTGTAGCAGTTTGCGGCGAGATAAGCGGGAAGGAGTTGAGATGCATAAACTCATCATAAGCAGCCTCCAGAGGGTCGGGGGCTGCCAGGGCGATTGTCTCTGGAGTATATTCACGGTCACAGTCTCCTCCTCATCGTCGCTCCAATCATCCTCATATCTAAAAAAGTACTCTTCCTCAGTCAGCACCTCTGGGCGGAAATAAGGATCAACCCAAACCTCATCAGCAGAGCTAGGAATTTGAACGCTGGGTTGCTCTGGTCCCACCGTGGGGCGGTGGTCATTGCCGCGGGGCGCTGAGGTCGCGGTGGAGAAACTGAGGCATGCCGCCGAGTCGCGGTCAGTCTCGTCGTGGGGCGGTGAGATAACTGGGACTTCACGCCGGGTCGCGGTGAGAGGTGACGCGGGGCGGTGGGCGACGTTCTCCATCTCATATTCGTCCTCCTTAGCAGTAGGAGCGACATGCAATTCCTTGCCATTTCGCAGGGTTACCGCATTTGCAGCCCCTTGCCTTCTCTCTTTTATTAGCTCAACAACCTCCTCCTTGAGGTCGACCATAGCCTCCGTTATGCGCTAGAGGTTAGCATCTGTCTTTTGCGTATATGTTGTAAAGTGTCGTGTTAGGACATTGAGCATCGCTTCGGTTGAATTGCTTGCACGAGAGGAGAAGTGCTGAGTCAAGTTCTTGAGCATCGATGCAGTTGCGATATTTGGATTGGACTCAGGCGGACTATGCTCATAGGTCGGATTGAATTGTTGGTACCCATAACTCGAATTGGGGTGCTCTCTCCACCCTGGAGTGTATGCGTAGGAGTATGGGTCATATTGCGGTTTTCCCCAGAAATCCATATATGTATCAAAAGCAAATAGAAAAAAACACACACACACACACACACAAAATCAGTAGCACTGGTGTGGACCGTAAGATAGGTCCACACTAAAGTAACAAACACACAAATAAACACACAGAAAAATCAAAACTTGCCTCCCCGGCAACGGCGCCAATTGGATAGGTGTTTGTCGTCAAGACACCTAAACAAATAAAATAATCCTAACAAACCTAAACAAGTAGTAGAGGCAAGCAAGGGTCGAATCCACAGGGAGGAAGTAATCAATCTACGTGTTCACAAGCGTGTAAAGTAACAAGGGGGGTTTGAATGATCACAGAGTAACAAAGATGCAAGCTTTAACAAGAGAAGAAATATAATGAGGAAAGTAGTTCCACCAGAACGAGATCCACAATACATAGATGCAAGTTGATCACTGAAATCTATACAATCCAAGTTCTTTAACTATTCTTATGATTGTTCTCACCCTGATCTTAAGTACTACCGATTTTCATAGTTGTCTATAGACTTATTACTATGCCAATGATAAAGCACAACTGATTCTCACAGTTGTCAGCGTACTTTATCACCAATACAGCAATAGCAATGCACACAAGGATATAGGATACATGCAAGTAGAAAGACGTACAAGTACTCACTCCCCTACTTAACATGCAATTGATTCTCACACACAAGTGTACGCTCGGAACCCCTATACGCACAAACGTGTTTGCCACTAGATATGCACTCGGAACCCCTATATGAAATCCTAGCAATATGATAGATATCGATAAACCTAGTTAGCAACTCTAGATAAACCAACATAAATCAATAGACAATTTAACCAAGAGAATCAATCCAACACATATAAGAATAAGAACAAGGAATAGAAATCTCACAACATAATCAATTGTATTGCTTCAAACGTCTAGCAGAACAAATGTGTTTAGCTCTCCATGGGTTGGAAACCCCGGAGACGAACTACGAACTAATCGGAATTGAAACTTCATTCTGAAAACTAGGAAAACAAAGAGTATTTAACCTAATTCTAAAATATAATAAAAGGAAATAATAATAATAAAATAATAACCAAATATAATTAAAACGAATCCGGGAAATTAATCCCGGTGCGCTCGATTTCCTTCTCGTGCAAGCAACTGCTTCTCGCTTCCAGCTTCACATGCTTTAGCAGCTTCGGCCCACTCTTCAACACAGCAGCTAACTCGGCCCAAAGCAAGCAGCGTCAATCAGCGGCCCAACTTCCACACGGCCCACTTCCTTTCTTCAGCGATTCGCTGACGTCATCCTCCTTCATTATCCGCGCGCTTCAATTCTTCAATTCACGCCTCGCTTCAACATTTTCACACGTGCTGCTTCAATTCTTCAGCAATTCACGCGGCTTCATGGGCCTTTCTCCTTGTTGGGCCTTTCTTCTATTCGGCCACAGCACCTCTTCACGGCCCATCATCCTTCTTTCTCCAGCAATCACCCACGCGGGCCTTTAATTAATTATTTCGCTCAGCATATGGCCGCGAGGCGCCAACTCCCACCGCGGGGCGGTGATTTCTACAGCGGGGCGGCATCCTTCTCTGAGATCTATCGTCGGGTCGCGGTGGCTATGGCGCGGGGCGTCAATTTTTGCCCTCTCCAATGTGGTTCCTTCATAGATTTTTCTCGTCTCCTCAGGTGGTCAACTCCTCTTCCTCTAGATATCTCTAATTAGTTCATCCAGACCACCAAAACCACACTTCTCCACTTTAACTCCATAATCTCCAATTGTGCATAAAATCCAACTAAATGGCGCCTCAAACCTGGTAATAATCCTTAGATAAGTGGTACAAAATAGCACTTATCAAATCCCCCATGCTTAAACCTTTCTCGTCCTCGAGTAAGCTAAAGTCAACCTACTCCTCCAATCAATCCTCAAGGTTTCAGGAAGCATAGAAAACTCAATCATCCAAGAATCACACCCAATAATAAACTCCAGGCAACCATACAAAATAAGCTCAGCACAACAACACAATACAACACAACTCAATAAATCTCAACACCCCACACATCCATAGAGTGAAACAAAATCTAATCCTATCTCCCATCTATCTTCTTATGCCTCCTAGAGTGACCTACCCGACAATCCTTCTTATATCACCTCTTCTTATGACGCCTCGCCAAGAATAATGAGAAATCCTAGAATCACTCTTCTTCTTTTTTCTCACTCATTTTGCCAAGGCGCCCTTTCGGGTTTTCACCAAGCCACTCATTTCATTTTCCAATAGATGTACTCACATAAGCTCACGTCACTCTTGACCACATATTACCCCAGCCTAATGCTGGTCCAAGCCACCTGCTTATTACCTAGGCCGCCCTTTCGGGTTTTCGACCTATCCTAGGATTTTTATGTATGCCTTTTTTCAACTTTTGGCTTTTTCATTTTTTAATTTTTCTCCTTAGCGACGTAGCAAGTATAGAACTCTCTCTCATGCTTAAACATTGCATTGTCCTCAATGTAATGAAATACAAAAGAATAACAACATAGGGAAAAGCAAAAAAAATAACTCACAAACGTCGCCAAGCTGCTTAGACACTGAAGGTGTCGCTGGCGGTCTTCTCAATAAATGTCCATGTCTCTGGTGTTGGGCGGGTGTCTTCACCAACTTCATCGTCTTCTTCTACCGTGCAACCATAGGAAACCACTTTGGTGAATAGTGATATAACATGGAAGTCGGGGTTGCACGACCTTCTAGGAACACATGGTGGATCCCAGATATGATCTTGATGGGGCTCTACTGTTCTTCCTCCTCAGCTGTCGAATGTAGGGCCATCATCGTTGCCAAATAATGTGTAGGGCAATGTATCCTCCTTGACAACATGATGCGCACCATCTCCATGAGAATTCTGGACAGCTCGGTAAAACTTTTTTTTCTTTTTTTTTGATTTTTTTTTTCAATTTTTACTCCCCGTTTAAGATTTTTTCAGGGCCCTTTATTACAATTTTTTTTTTTAAAATTTTTTTTTTTCGGAGAGAGAAAGTATACCCGAAATCCACCACGGGGCGGTGAGGGTCGCCGCGGGGCGGTGGGATAGCCGAGAACACCATTCTCTCCATTTACTTTCGTACCTGAAATGTTAGTAACAGGCGAACGAAACAAAGCAAAAATGCACTAAAGAAAAATGCAAAAACAAAGAATGAAAAGCAAAGAAAGAAAAACATACCTCGGGTTGCCTCCCGGACAGCGCCTTAGTTATTGTCATGGCTTGACATCCTACTCAGTCTTCTCAACTCGGGTTGCTCAAAGCAACTAAACTCCTGGGATCAAAATCAGGGGGATGCCTCTTTGTATACTCCCTGTGGAGCCTTTCCCCCATGCTTGTGCAATTGTTGATGGCTGGATCACTTGTCATATCCATGAATGCACTTGCCATCTTGAAAAATTGTCTACCCAGCATCTCAGGGGCTTTATGTCTGTCCTGCCCCGTATCCAGCATATAAAAATTCACCACCTGCAACAAGCTCTCCTTCTTGTGCTTCCCTTTCGGTTTCTTCTTGATCAAACCCAACACTTTTAACATTTCCTTGCTGCGAGGGGTGCTGTCCACCAGATGGACCAAAGGGCGGGTTGCCTTGCAGCTACTGAAGGTGTCACATAAGCCTTTGTTGCTCTCCACCTTTTGGGTGTCCTTCAGAGCCTCAGGGAATGGTGTAGCAGTTTGCGGCGAGATAAGCGGGAAGGAGTTGAGATGCATAAACTCATCATAAGCAGCCTCCAGAGGGTCGGGGGCTGCCAGGGCGATTGTCTCTGGAGTATATTCACGGTCACAGTCTCCTCCTCATCGTCGCTCCAATCCTCCTCATATCTCAAAAAGTACTCCTCCTCAGTCAGCACCTCTGGGCGGAAATAAGGATCAACCCAAACCTCATCAGCAGAGCTAGGATTTTGAACGCTGGGTTGCTCTGGTCCCACCGTGGGGCGGTGGTCATTGCCGCGGGGCGCTGAGGTCGCGGTGGAGAAACTGAGGCATGCCGCCGAGTCGCGGTCAGTCTCGTCGCGGGGCGGTGAGATAACTGGGACTTCACGCCGGGTCGCGGTGAGAGGTGACGCGGGGCGGTGGGCGACGTTCGCCATCTCATATTCGTCCTCCTCAGCAGTAGGAGTGACATGCAATTCCTTGCCATTTCGCAGGGTTACCGCATTTGCAGCCCCTTGCCTTCTCTCTTTTATTAGCTCAACAACCTCCTCCTTGAGGTCGACCATAGCCTCCGTTATGCGCTAGAGGTTAGCATCTGTCTTTTGCGTATATGTTGTAAAGTGTCGTGTTAGGACATTGAGCATCGCTTCGGTTGAATTGCTTGCACGAGAGGAGAAGTGCTGAGTCAAGTTCTTGAGCATCGCTGCAGTTGCGATATTTGGATTGGACTCAGGCGGACTATGCTCATAGGTCGGATTGAATTGTTGGTACCCATAACTCGAATTGGGGTGCTCTCTCCACCCTGGAGTGTATGCGTAGGAGTATGGGTCATATTGCGGTTTTCCCCAGAAATCCATATCTGTATCAAAAGCAAATAGAAAAACACACACACACACACACACACACAAAAATCAGTAGCACTGGTGTGGACCGTAAGATAGGTCCACACTAAAGTAACAAACACACAAATAAACACACAGAAAAATCAAAACTTGCCTCCCCGGCAACGGCGCCAATTGGATAGGCATTTGTCGTCAAGACACCTAAACAAATAAAATAATCCTAACAAACCTAAACAAGTAGTAGAGGCAAGCAAGGGTCGAATCCACAGGGAGGAAGTAATCAATCTACGTGTTCACAAGCGTGTAAAGTAACAAGGGGGGTTTGAATGATCACAGAGTAACAAAGATGCAAGCTTTAACAAGAGAAGAAATATAATGAGGAAAGTAGTTCCACTAGAACGAGATCCACAATACAGAGATGCAAGTTGATCATTGAAATCTATACAATCCAAGTTCTTTAACTATTCTTATGGTTGTTCTCACCCTGATCTTAAGTACTACCGATTCTCACAGTTATCGATAGACTTATTACTATGCCAATGATAAAGCACAACTGATTCTCACAGTTGTCAGCGTACTTTATCACCAACACAGCAATAGCAATGCACACAAGGATATAGGATACATGCAAGTAGAAAGACGTACAAGTACTCACTCCCCTACTTAACATACAATTGATTCTCACACACAAGTGTACGCTCGGAACCCCTATACGCACAAACGTGTTTGCCACTAGATATGCACTCGGAACCCCTATATGCAATCCTAGCAATATGATAGATATCGATAAACCTAGTTAGCAACTCTAGATAAACCAACATAAATCAATAGACAATTTAACCAAGAGAATCAATCCAACACATATAAGAATAAGAACAAGGAATAGAAATCTCACAACATAATCAACTGTATTGCTTCAAACGTCTAGCAGAACAAAGGTATTTAGCTCTCCATGGGTTGAAAACCCCGGAGGCGAACTACGAACTAATCGGAATTGAAACTTCATTATGAAAACTAGGAAAATAAAGAGTATTTAACCTAATTCTAAAATATAATAAAAGGAAATAATAATAATAAAATAATAACCAAATATAATTAAAATGAATCCGGGAAATTAATCCCGGTGCGCTCGATTTCCTTCTCGTGCAAGCAACTGCTTCTCGCTTCTAGCTTCACATGCTTCAGCAGCTTCGGCCCACTCTTCAACACATCAGCTAACTCGGCCCAAAGCAAGCAGCGTCAATCAGCGGCCCAACTTCCACACGGCCCACTTCCTTTCTTCAGCGATTCGATGACGTCATCCTCCTTCATTATCCGCGCGCTTCAATTCTTCAATTCACGCCTCGCTTCAACATTTTCACACGCGCTGCTTCAATTCTTCAGCAATTCACGCGGCTTCATGGTCCTTTCTCCTTGTTGGGCCTTTCTTCTATTCGGCCACAGCACCTCTTCACGGCCCATCATCCTTCTTTCTCCAGCAATCACCCGCACGGGCCTTTAATTAATTATTTCGCTCAGCATATGGCCGTGAGGCACCAACTCCCACCGCGGGGCGGTGATTTCTACCGCGGGGCGGCATCCTTCTCTGAGATCTATCGTCGGGTCGCGGTGGCTATGGCGCGGGGCATCAATTTCCTCCCTCTCCAATGTGGTTCCTTCATAGATTTTTCTCGTCTCCTCAGGTGGTCAACTCCTCTTCCTCTGGATATCTCTAATTAGTTCATCCAGACCACCAAAACCACACTTCTCCACTTTAACTCCATAATCTCCAATTGTGCATAAAATCCAACTAAATGGTGCCTCAAACCTGGTAATAATCCTTAGATAAGTGGTACAAAATAGCACTTATCAATGAGTCTCTTAGATCGCAAGTGAAATCAATGGTTTTCGGATCTAGGCGGATGCCCACCCATAGCAACATCCAGACACGTCTTGACATGGATGGTGTCGGGCTGACTCCCCCGAGCGTCCGACGCCTCGGACATACTGAGGGTACATCTCGAACTCCTTTGGTTAATCCATTTTTGACTAACAATGTTACTTTATCCACACCGATCGGGTCAGCGGGAACCCGAATCGACGAACCGCAGGTTACCAATCCTCTCGATATCCTGGCTCTTGTCCAGCAGACGCTCAGTCAGCACATGAAGACACTCGACGACCACATCGCTAGAACTCACGGAGTTTCGCAACCGATCGAGAAGGAAGCGCCACGCGGATACGAGGAATATCCATTCGTCGAAATCCCAAAGAAGTTCAGCCTTCCTAACATGGCGACTTTTGACGGCACCAACGACCCAGATGATCACATTTCTCTCTATAAACAAAAACTAATGACTGCATGTGTTCCGAGGGAGAGCCGCGAGGCTGTCATGTGCAAAAGCTTTGGCACGACTCTCGCGGGTCCCGCACTAATCTGGTTTATGCGTTTGCCTCAGGGAATGATCACCTCGTTCGCGGATCTGGTCAATTCCTTCAAGATCCAATTCGCCAGCAGTCGGAGGCTCGAAAGGCAGTCGAGTGATCTCTATCGAATCATCCAAAGGTACAATGAACCTCTCTGAAGCTATCTTAACAGGTACAATAAGGAAAAAGTCGCGATCCCCCATTGCGACGTCACCACCTCCATCGAAGCCTTCAGACAAGGTCTGATCAAGGACAACAACCTCTACAATGAGATCACCAAGTACTCGTGCAGAAGCTTCGAAGATGTCCAAGACAAAACAATGGCCGAGGTACGTTTGGATAAAGATCGCAAATCGCGAAAAGCGTCCAATGGACCCGACCAATCCGATCGCAAGTCCTCTTCCGACAACCGCCGAGACAGACGTCATCACCCCTACCCTCGTAATCGAAATGAGCAAAATCAGGTAAATTCCTTCCAAGACAGATCTCAAGACTGGAGAGATGGTCCGACGCTACCTCCTAGGGTTCAATCTTATAACTTCAGTGTTTCCGTGTCGGAGCTCGTCAAGAGTTTCGATAAGATGGCCCCGAAAGAGCGACCGACCAGACGTCAAAAAGGACATGAGCAGGTGGTGCGAATTCCACGGTGACCATGGCCACTCAACGGACGAATGCATCGCCTTACGCAAAGAGGTCGCCAGGTTACTTGTGCAAGGACTCTTGCGCGACGTGATCTCGGAACAGGCCAAAGTCACCATGGAGCGACGAGATCAGGTAAAACAAGATAAACCTCCATCTCCTGTCCATACAAAAATTATCAATACCATTTCAGGGGGCTCGGAAGTATGTGGGAACACGTACTCCGCGGCCAAAAGGCATGCGAAAGAAAGCAAAGGCGGTAAACCCGAGACGCCAGAGTTCAGACAAACCAGGGTCTCCGACCTCCCAACGGTCACATTCGACAAATCCGACGCCGACGGGTTGGAAAACCATCACGATGGTCTGGTAATCTCTTTGTCTATTGGGAACTGTTTGATACGTAGAGTACTAATCGATACAGGAAGTTCAACCAATCTCTTGACCTTCGACGCCCTCAAACGGATGGGTCTGGGCGAATATGATCTTATTAAGAAATTGACTCCACTAGTCGAATTCAGCGGCGAAGTTAAACACACTATCGGCGAAATCGTTCTTACGACATACGCCGGAGGAATAAACCAACAGGTGAATATTCTAGTCCTAGACTGCCCATCTCCCTATAATTGCATTCTTGGCAGGCCTTGGATACATGCAATGAAGGTGGTACCCTCGACGTACCATCAAATCATCAAGTTCCCTACCAAGTGGGGAGTCCAAGAGATCAAGGGAGATCAGAGGATGGCCAAGGAATGCTATGTCGCCTCCATGAAAAGCGAGGTCGAGCCCAAGACCGCATAGCAATCACAGCTCAGTGAAGGATCTAGTTGATACGTCAAACCAGAGATGGAAAAGCTTGACGAGATCGCAATAGATCCTTCAAAGCCAAACCAAACGGTAAGGGTCGGGTTGGACTTGGATGACTCGACCAGACAACAAATACTGGATTTCCTCATATCTAATGCTGAATGTTTTGCGTGGTCACATGAAGATATGGTCGGTATATCTCCAAACATTATTACTCATAAATTGAACGTAGATCCATCTCACCCCCTGTAAAGCAGAAGCGCAGGAAATTCACCCCAGAGCGAAATAAGATCGTCGACAACGAAGTCAGGAGCCTACTGGAAACAGGAAAAATAAGAGAAGTCAACTACCCCCAGTGGCTGGCCAACGTGGTTGTGGTCCAAAAGAAAAACGGCAAATGGAGAGTCTGCATCGACTTCACCGACCTTAACAAGGCTTGTCCCAAAGACTCCTTCCCACTCCCTCATATCGACGCCATGGTCGACGCGACGGCAGGGCACGAAATGCTATCCTTCATGGACACTTTCAGTGGCTACAATCAGATCCTCATGGAACCAGAAGACCGAGAGAAAACGGCATTCGTCACAAGCCATGGTATCTATTGTTACAAAGTAATGCCCTTCGGACTAAAAAATGCAGGGGCTACCTATCAACGACTAGTCAACAAGATGTTCAAAGATCAGATTGGGGACACAATGGAAGTCTACATAGACGACATGCTGGTCAAGTCGAAAAAGAAAAAGGACCACATCGATCACCTCCGCGACAGCTTCGAGGTACTAAAAAGATATAACATGAAATTTGTAACACCCCCAAATATTTTCTTGAAAGTATTACCGCCAGTGACCTCAGATTTCACATCCGAAGCCACCCAAGGCTTAACCATTCATTCAAAACATAAAACACACTGATAATACGAGATATCATAATTTTTATTTAAACCAAAGTCTCGGAATTACATCCGTAAATCCCAAATACAAAAGAAATACAGAATATGTTTAATACAGCGGAAGTCTTTTAAATAAATAATAAGGGTCTTGATCGAAGCGATCACCCGCCTAGGATCTTCAACCTGGATAAAAACTCTTAAAACTTCATCTGCCTTCATCTTCGGTTCTAGCCTTCACGGAACGGAAGTTTACCTGATGTGCCGTATGAGACGGATGACACCAGCCAACCATGCAAGGGAAAATAACCGGTTGGTTAGTCTAATGAAAGACTATACAAGGGTAAAACAGAAAGGTTCTAAGTAGTCGTATTAGGCTAGACCCATCGCTTCTCGAATAAAAGCCGATGACGATAGTAAACCTCAATACTTCTACAGGAATATACAAAACAGAAAGATCAAGAGAAGACTCCTAAAGATCGAGTCTTAAGGAAACGTATGAAGAGAAGACTCCAAAAGATTGAGTCTTATCGGAAAGTATGACAAGTGTTCGGGAACATTATAATTTCACACAAGCGTTTAAAAAGACTTGACCATTTGGGTCCACGACCAACCTCACCGCGTAATGCGAATTCAGATTTGGAAGGAGGACTTACTCTAATCGAAGTCTGAGCGGTTTCCACGTTGTACTCCTCGCCCGAGGGTATATTAATTATGTGCATAATCGCACTTATCTTGTTTAATTCCAAAACGTATATTTACGTTATAAGATTTTATCATATATCATCTCAATACGAGAGATATCTTGGGAATAAATCCCGATTGTTTGGCACCAGCTGTGTGCACCTCTCCTATACTCGGATATGGGATAGTCATGACCAGAGAGAGTATTAGGGAAAAATCCTCCTAATACCAGTTATAAAGAAACGACTAGACCTCGCAAGGTACATAGCGTTCCTACGAATACTCATGGAATGATAAGCAAGAGCGAACCGCCACTTGCCTTAATCTAGACGAACGATTGAGCGACAACGGGTTTTTGGGTCCGGAACGGGAACGGAAGACGGATTACAGATTCCTACGACGACGACCCATAACGAAACCCTAGGTTAGATTCGACAATAAAATGATACGAATCTAAGATGGAACGAACGAAATCGAAAGAAAGAAGGTCCCGACCGAGACCGGTATGCCCAAGGCCACGATCGCGATTGCCAGAGCAATCCGCGGTCGCGGCAGGGATTCCGCGGTCGAGGCCGTCGAGGATAAGGCCACCGCGAGTGTCATGACAGCGGTCGCGGACGCGGCCGACCTTGTCACTGCCGCGCCATGTCCGCGGTCGCGGCCATGAACTCTGGCGACTCCGAAGGGAGAAAACTCACCGGCGACGATGCGAGAGGGCTTGGTTCGCGAGGGCTTCGACTCCAGCATTCCTTGCGCCTCCAATGCACCATTCCAAGGCTGCTACTACTCCCGGCGAGGCCTCCGGCGAGAGCTCGAAACTCCGGCGACTATGGAAAATGAGAGAGAGAGTGAGAGGGATCTCAGATTTGGGTGCCCCTAAACCTCCCAAATCGACCTCCTTTTATAGCCTAAAGGAGGAGCCCTTCCCGCCCAGATCAACGGCGAGTCAGACGATCAACGGCGACACGGACGACGAGACTCTACAGACGACGCGACGTTGGCGTGTTGGAGTTTTCCGCGGTCGCGGAACCATTTTCGCGGTCGCGGAATATTCCTGTGCCCAGCTCTTCTGAGAGCCATTTTTCCGTGGTCGCGGAATTGCTGCCGCGGTCGCGGAATTGCCCTTTCCGCGTCTGTTTGCCCGGGGAAAGGCTTGGTGTGGGTATAAACCCCAGATTATATATATTTGTACCCGAACAAATATTCTAAACCCCGAAAATACGTCGAATGTATTTTATACCACTCAGGGAAAAATACAGAGATCAAACACGTTACAGAAAATCCGAACTTATCTGAAAGCGACACGATTACAGAACGAGGGTTGAGGAAATTACCCAAATACCCTTACTAAAGATTGATGGGTATTACATCACTTCCCCCTAAAACGAAGTTTCGACCCCGAAACTTGGCCGAAAACCAAAAAAAAGCGAGGCGTTACATCACTACCCCCTTAAAAAGGTTTCGACCCCGAAACTAGGCCAAAAACAGATCGGGAAAGCGACTAAGCATATCCTCTTCAGTCTCTCAGGTTTCTCAAGTAACCTCTTCAGATCCAGCTGTAACACCCCCAAATATATACTTGAAAGGTATTACCGCCAGTGACCTCGGATTTCACATCCGAAGCCACCCCAGGCTTAACCCGTTGATATAATTCATCAAACAACAATTATAATACAAAATATCATAACTTTTGATTAAAATCATTGTCTCGGCATTACATCCATAATCCGAAATACAACTGAAATACAAAGTAGTCTTGATATAAAATATGTTTAACACAACGGAAGTCTTAAAAATAAATAACACAAGGGTCTTGATCGAAACGATCACCCGCCAAGGAATCTCAACCTGGTAAAACTCTTCAAAATTTTAGCTGCCTTCATTGTCGTTTCGCCTTCATCGGAACTACAACTTATTTGATGTGCCGTATGAGACGGATGACACCAGCCAACCATGCATTGGAATATAATCGGTTGGTTAGTCTAATGAAAGACTATGCAAGGGAAAATCAGATAGGTTCTAAGTAGTCATATTAGGTTAGACTCATCGTTTCCCGAATAATAGTCGATGACGATAGTCAACCACCATACTCCTACTGAAATATACGAAAATGCATGATCAAGAGAAGACTCTGAGAGAATGAGTCTTAAGGAAACATATGCAGAGAAGACTCTAACGAATTGAGTCTTATCGGAAAGTATGACAAATGTCTGGAACATTATAATTACACACAAGCGTTTAAAACGACTTGATGTTTCGGTTCACGACCAACCTCACCGCGTAATGCGAATTCAGATTGGAAAGAGAACTTTACTCTAATCAAAGTCTAGACGAGTTTTCCTAGTTGCACTACTCGCCAAAGGGTATATTAATTATGTGCACAACAGCACTTATCTTGTTTAATTCCAAAACAAACATTCACGTTACAAGCTTTTAAGATCTCCTCACAAGAGATATCGGATCTCCACACCAGAGATATCACGGGGAATAAATCCCAGGGAATAAATCACAAATGGTTGCACCAGCTGTGTGCACGTACCCTGAGTAAGGGTATGGTCATGACCGAAAAAGTACTAGAGGAATAATCCTCCTAGCACCTAGTTATAAAGAAACCACTAAATCTCGCAAGGTACATAGTGTTCCTACGAATACTCGTGCTAACTAAACAGTTCAACACAGTAATAATTCACATCAAAGCCATCGGGGCCAAACACAGATAAAATAGCGTTGTTCTAGCAATATACAACCTATCGTAATATCCGTATTTATTCATATATATATATATATATCTATAATAGCATTGTTCTAGCAATATACAACCTATTATAATATCTCTTTTAAAATCACATACAGTTATCAAAACTGTTCCCAGACGAAAACAACAATTCATCCCAAATTAATTAACAATTAAATAATTGATAATCAATATAAATATGGAATGATAAGCAAGAGTGAACCGCCACTTGCCTGGAGTAGATTCGGCGATGAATCTAGACGAGACAACTACTGATGATATCATTTTCAAGGATATGGCCTATGCTTCAGATGGCTTTAGCAGGATTACGGGTCCACACGCGATCCCGCAAATAACGTTATAACTGACAAATTAATTAATATCAATTAATTTGTCTGGACGAACTCAAGTAATTAAATTTAATAAATTTTTATGATTTTAAATCATAAAAATATAATTAAATTTTCCTAAAGAAAAATATGGATAAAAGTGGGTCGAAATTATATCGCTCGATCGATTTCGGGTTAAATCTGGACTGGATGGCTAATGGGCTTTCGGCCCATTACAAGAGCTGATTAAGAGGGGGCCCACCTTCATCTTCTTCCTTCAACAATTAACAGCAATAGCACGACAACAGCAACAATGGCAACTCCGTCGGCGCTGAGTGCCTTCTCGCCGGGGAGGATGTCTGGTCGCCGGGGAAGAAGCAACCACCAGCAGCAGCGGCAACGACGGCAGCGGCGGCAACGACGGCACGCAGCAACAACTACACGCGACTACAACAACAGCGCTCGCGGCGGAGCTGGGTCGCTGGGATGGCTTCACGACGTCGGGAAGAGCAGCAACGGCGGAGCAGCACAGCAGCGGCAGAGCAGCAGCGGTGAAGCAGCACAGTAGGGGCGGAGCAACAGCGGCGGTGAAGCACAGAAGCTCGGCGGGATTCTGGTTTACCGGCGGGAAGAGGACCGAGAGGGGAGCTGGGGAGGTCGAGCAAGGGACGGGAGTGGTGCCCATCAATCCCTTCGATCGGCTCCCTTTTATAAGCCAAGGAGAAACCCAGCCCCGACGTGGAGGAGCAAGCACTCGACAGCGAAGAAGACACGCGGCACGCATGCCGGCGTGCACGAAGTCGCGGTGGAGGCCAAATCCGGTCTTTTTGCCCGAAAAAATTATATGGGCATGGTTTTAACTCCAGAATTATATGTTTGTATCCAAACAAATATTCTAAGTCCCGAAAATACATCGAATGTATTTTATACTACTCAAGGAATTATTTCAGAGATCATGGATGTTACGGAAAATCTGAACTCCTCTGAAAGCGAAATAATTATTGAACGAAGGTTGGGAAAAATTACCCAAATATCCTTACTAAAAATGAGGGGTATTACACCAGCCTTGGACCAAAGAATCCGTACTAATGGTACTACCTTGTTCCGCAATTGCTTCTCGCGATGCTCGAGAATACGCACAGGTATCTCTTCGTAAGTACCATTTGCCTGAATCTCGATGTCTTCAAAACTCAGCACATGAGACGCATCTGGCACATACTTTCTCAACAAGGACACGTGGAACACGTTATGCACCGGATGTGCCGATGGCGGCAATGCCAAATGATACGCTAGAGACCCCACCCTGTCAAGGATCTCAAACGGTCCCACGTAGCGAGGGTTAAGCTTCCCACGCTTGCCGAACCTGAACACTCCCTTAGATGGCGACACCCTGACAAACACCTTGTCACCAACCTCGAATTCGACATTCTTGCGTTTCATATCTGCGTAGGACTTCTGTCGACTCTGAGCTGTCAACATACTTTGTCTGATTAACAAAATGTCTGAGGCAGTCCTTTCGACTAACTCTGGTCCGAGCAGAACCTTGTCGGCATTCTCATCCCAACAAATCGGAGATCTTCACCTTCGACCATACAAAGCCTCGAATGGAGCCATCTTAATGGTAGCATGCCAACTGTTGTTGTATGTGAACTCAATCAGACATAGGCTGTTCTCCCAGCTAGTCAGACGATCGAGTACACAAGCTCTCAGCATATCTTCTAATGTCTGGATGGTCCTCTCAGACTGCCCATCCGTCTAAGGATGAAACGCAGTACTGAATCTCAATTCGGTTCCCATGGCCTTGTAGAGTTCCTTCCAGAATCTCGACATGAATCGGCCATCACGATCCGATACAATGGTCTTTGTAGTACCATGCAAATGGACGATCTCGTGTAGGAACACTTCTGATAGCTTCTGGGTTCCCCATGTTGACTTGATAGCCACGAAGTGAGCACTCTTCGTGAGCCTGTCAATGATTACCCATATCGCATCCTTTTGACTTTGAGTCTTTGGCAGCCCTGTGACAAAATCCATAGCAATGTCCTCCCATTTCCACTCTGGCACTGGAAGAGGTAGCAATTCACCACCTGGTCTATGGTGTTCTATCTTGACTTTCTGACAGGTCAAGCATTTCGCCACAAATTCCGCTATATCCCACTTTATGTTGGGCCACCAGAATTTCTTCCTGAGGTCTTTGTACATCTTGCTAGAGCCTGGATGTACAGAATAAGCTGACGAATGGGCCTCCTTCATCACCAACTGGTGAAGGCCATCAACGTCAGGCACACAAATCCGGTCTTGAAACCAGAGTGATCCATCCTCCTGAATCACGAATCCGAGAGCTTTCCCGTCCATCACTTCACTGCTTAGCTTTACCAAGACCACGTCGTCAACTTGCTTCTCCCTGATTTGATCAAGTAGTGTAGCTTGAATCTCAAGCATACTCAGGTATCCTCGACGTTGATCGTACAAGACTTCAATCTCGCACAACCCTTGGTTCAGCTTGGTTTGAGCAGTGAGTAGAGCCACTACAGTCTCGTGCGGCGTCTTCCGGCTCAATGCATCGGCTACTACATTGGCCTTGCCCGGATGATATAGCAACTCGATGTCGTAGTCTTTGAGTAGCTCTAACCAGCGACGTTGTCTCATATTTAGCTCCTTCTGAGTGAACACGTACTTGAGACTCTTATGATGGGTGAAGACTTGGCACCTTACACCATAGAGATAGTGCCTCCAAATCTTCAATGCAAATACTACAGCTGCTAACTCCAGATCATGCGTCGGATAGTTTGCCTCATAGGTTTTCAATTGCCGAGATGCGTACGCAATAACTTTTCCTTTCTGCATCAGTATGCACCCTAACCCATTCTTTGAAGCATCACTATAGACCACATAACCATCAGTTCCTTCCGGTAGAGCTAACACTAGTGCGGAGATTAGAAACTTCTTCAGTTTTTGAAAACTGGCCTCGCACTTGTCATCCCAGACAAACTTCTTGTGGACTTTGCGGAGCAAACCGGTCATAGGTAGAGCGATATTAGAAAATCTCTCCACGAACCGTCTATAATATCCCGCGAGTCCTAAGAAACTGCGCACCTCCTTCACATTTTGAGGCCGCTTCCAGTCGGCTACCGCTTCAATCTTCTGGGGATCAACCATAACCCCATCCTCATTGATCACATGGCCTAAGAAAGCCACTTCTTTGATCCAGAAGTCACACTTAGACAACTTTGTGTACAGCTCATTCTGTCTAAGGACTGACAAGGTGATCCGAAGATGTTCCTCGTGAGCCTCCTCACTCGGGGAATAGATCAAAATATCGTCGATGAAGACCACCACGAACTTATCCAGGTATTGGTGGAAACATCGATGCATCAGATCCATGAAGACCGCCGGAGCATTAGTAAGGCCAAATGGCATGACTACGAACTCATAGTGGCCATACCTCGTCCGAAAAGCAGTCCTCGGAATGTCTTCCTCACGAATCCTGAGCTGATGGTAACCAGATCTCAGATCGATCTTGGAAAAAACTTTTGCTCCTTGCAATTGATCCAACAGATCATCAATCCTTGGCAACAGATACTTGTTCTTGATTGTGACTTTATTCAACTCTCGATAGTCGATACAAAGTCGGAACGATCCATCCTTCTTTTTGATGAACAAAACCGGAGCGCCCCAAGGCGATGCACTCGGCCTTATATATCCTTTCTCAAGAAGGTCCTCGAGTTGCTTCTTCAACTCTTGCATCTCAACTGGAGCCATCCGGTATGGTGCCTTGGAGATTGGCGCGGTACCAGGCTCGAGATCAATGGTAAACTATACGTCATGATTCGGGGGTAAACCGGGAATCTCTTCCGGAAAGACATCCGGAAATTCACGAATGACCGGAATATCAAGAACTGAAGGCTCATCTCTCTTGGGCTTATCCAGATAGCACAGGTACCCGACACAACCTTGTCGAAGTAGCTTACACGCAGCCATCGCATTGATGAGCTTGCCGATATCAACGTCATTACGACCCTTGAATTTGCATACGAACTGGCCCGCAGATGACACCGTCACAGTCCTTGAGCTGAAATCGATCACCGCCCCATGACGCGTCAGCCAATCCATATCGAGAATAATGTCGTATGGAGCCATGGCTATACTGATCAAATCTTCTTCGAACTTTCTACCCTGAATTGTAATCGGAAATTCCGACAAACGCTTGGATCCTACTAAATGTTCACCATTGGGAAGATTTACTACGAAAGGCTCACAAGCCTCATTGCCTACTAAACCTAGCTTACTTACGCAACTTTCCAAGATGAAAGAATGAGTAGCACCCGAATCAAAAAGTATACACACAGAAGTAGAATGGAGGTAAAGAGTACCTTGAGTAGTAGGAGCATTTGGTCCATCAGCCTCACGCATCTCGTAGAGTCGCTGACCTTGACCTCCTGAAGCAGTTGGGGCTTTCCCCTTGTTCTGCGCAGTTGTCTGCGTCGAAGGACTAGGATCTTCCACTGGTCTGAACCTGGGTCGGTTGTTATGACTAACTGACCCTTGTTGTGACTCATCTCCTTTCTGTCTTCTTTGCGGACAAAAAGTCTGCAAGTGCCCCTCCTTCCCGCAGCCAAAACACGTCTTCCTCTCCTTCGGACACTCATTGCTTTTGTGCCCGGGTGTACCACAGTTGTAGCATTGGATCAGATTCTTGCCCTGGCCCGAACGTTGCGTAGACCCTTCGTGAGTCATCTCCGTTCTAGCTCGGCCAGATTTGGCAAAGTTTGACAGTGGCGCGGGTCGCTTGAACCCACTTGCCTGAGGCTGGCTCTGTTCCGGTCTCTGGCGATTGCTCTTCTTAGCCGACTCCTCCAGAGTCATCTCCAATTTATAGGCAGCGTCCACGTACTGATCCAGAGTAGAGCATCCGTGACGTACCATCAGTGGCTTGATGTCTGGATTCATCCACTCGTGGAAATGCCAGATTTTCTGCTCATCACTGGACACTTCCGGCCCAGCGTACTGCAACAGGTGATTGAACTTGGCCGCAAGCTCAATCACTTTCAATCCATCCGTCCTCGGATAGAGAAACTCCTTATGCTTCTCTTCCCTCATAGCTCGGGAAAAGAATCGATTAGTCATTTTCGCCTTAAACATTCCCCAATTCAGCCCAGGGTGATCAGCTAGACCGGTGCTTTCCCACCATTCACTAGCCACCTCCTTTAGTTGAAGGGAAGCAATGTGCACCTTCTCAACTTTTGTGCACTCGACATTTCTGAACAGTCGTTCCATGTGCGACAACCAATATGCCACTCTGACTGGCTCTCTATTCCCATCATAGCTGTCAGGCCTCATAGAGCTAATGGCCTTCAATGCTCGGCCATAATTGCCTTTGTTCCTGACCGCATCCTCATGAGGTACTTGGATAGGTGGCTCCTCGAATCCAGGAACCACTGGAGGAATTGGCACACCTTGTGCCTGAGGCGCGATCGGTTGCATAATATCGGTGATTGCTTGCATCACAATCCCCTGAATAGCCACAATTTCCGCAGCATCGAATACCACTGGAGCGTCGACCGAAACTTGGTCACTGCCCACAGGATTGTTGTGAGAAACGGACTCGTTCTCATCCACTGGGTTAGCGGCATTCCTCAAATTCGGTCTGGGGTTATTGCTTGGCCCAGCACCAGCACGAATGGTGTTCCTTGTGTTCATCATCTGTTTACCGATCAAATTCCAAGTATTTTATAACGTTAATATCATTTCAACATGCACAACGTATAACATCGACTTAGAATAGACCAAACTTGGTAGACTTTCATTGATGAACCGAAACTGAGTTTGATAGGTCTACATCGGAAATTCTTCCAAGCGACAAGGCAAAATTGCTTGGAGAATACAATGCTATCAAAACGAAACAACCGGAATACTAGAAAAGAAGACTGCTAAACTTAACACTGGCCCCCTTCATGGTGCCCTGAAAAGCTTCCTATAATCGGGAACTCTCATGCACTGCTTCTTCGCACATGGTCTATCATCGGGGTTTGGTGTCGGACTTCTTGACCTACTCGGCCCTGGAGCACACGACTCACCTCTCGGCCTTGGTGCCCTCGGCCTTTCCCTAGGCGTGGGAACACTTGGTCCAGCCCCATCAGATCCCGGTGGGTAGCAAAATTCCTCTAGAAATCCTAGTTGGAAGTCTGTCATGTTCACCTCGTACAAAGGGTCAAGTAGCAATCTTGCTTGGCGGATATCCACAAGCATTCGGGAGAGACCGAGCTCAGCCTCGTATGTCCTCTCCTCCATGTCGTCTAGGGCGTTCGACCACTCCTCTAGTTGCTCCTCCAGCACTCGGGGCCTTGGCCTGCTGGGTCGGGACCACCCTCGGTGTACCCATCGATTCCCACGGCCTTGCCCTCCTACGAGCATTCTCAACCGCTTCGTCCACCAGGCGACGCGCTTCAGAGGAAGCCATCTGACTCTGGCGAAACACATGTCGCGAGTCAGGACTCATCACTGGCCTCCTCCTCTTGGCGGTACTTTCACCACTAAGTGCCTCCCAAGTGGTAGGGGACAATGGAAAATACTCCCGCTCAAGTGGCGACGCCGGACTCGGGAAGATAAATTCCATCTTCGGATCCTCCTCCGGATCTTCTTCCGGGTCTTCTTCAGAATCCTCCTTCGGGTCTTCTTTCGGGTCTTCTTCAGGATCCTCCTCAATTTCGAAGTCGTCGTCGTAATACCCTCCAAGGTACTGCGTCAGCTCCTCCTCTTCCTCTGTGTCTTCCCTTGGGTCTGCTTCAGTCTCCACCTCGGGAACCTCGGCCCTAACGGACACTAACACCACCGACTCCTCGAGTACGGTCTTCACCTCCTCTGGTGGACTACTGGGCTCCCCGACCTCAAAGCACGGCAGGGGAACCGGGAACTCAAGCCTAACTGGATATGGCGGGGCCACCTCGGCTTTCTTCGGGTTCCTCAGATGAGAGATGAATGTGCCCATAACCTACGGGGCGACGAGAAAAGAGTTTAGCCTTTCTAAATATAGAAGCGAACTTACTATATCAGACTAGAAAGAAGGCACGACTAGAACGGCAGAGATTTCAAAACAACACATTTTCTAGTGAAGTATGATTTTATTTGGAAATTCAATTTTTTTTGAATTTAAACAACTTTCTCAGTTCGAAAACAGATAAAAGGTTAATAAAATCATTATTTTCAGTAAGATGATTTGAAACCCAACCCGTTTTTTAAAAAAACTTTCTGCTCTGATACCAAATCTGTAACACCCCCAAATATTTCCTTCAAAGTATTACCGCCAGTGACCTCAGATTTCACATCCGAAGCCACCCAAGGCTTAACCATTCATTCAAAACATAAAACACACTGATAATACGAGATATCATAATCTTTATTTAAACCAAAGTCTCGGAATTACATCCGTAAATCCCAAATACAACAGAAATACAGAATATGTTTAATACAGCGAAAGTCTTTTAAATAAATAACATAAGGGTCTTGATCGAAGCGATCACCCGCCTAGGATCTTCAACCTGGATAAAAACTCTTAAAACTTCATCTGCCTTCATCGTCGGTTCTAGCCTTCACGGAACGGAAGTTTACCTGATGTGCCGTATGAGACGGATGACACCAGCCAACCATGCAAGGGAAAATAACCGGTTGGTTAGTCTAATGAAAGACTATGCAAGGGTAAAACAGAAAGGTTCTAAGTAGTCGTATTAGGCTAGACCCATCGCTTCTCGAATGAAAGCCGATGACGATAGTAAACCTTAATACTTCTACAGGAATATACAAAACAGAAAGATCAAGAGAAGACTCCTAAAGATCGAGTCTTAAGGAAACATATGAAGAGAAGACTCAAAAAGATTGAGTCTTATCGGAAAGTATGACAAGTGTTCGGGAACATTATAATTTCACACAAGCGTTTAAAAAGACTTGACCATTTGGGTCCACGACCAACCTCACCGCGTAATGCGAATTCAGATTTGGAAGGAGGACTTACTCTAATCGAAGTCCGAGCGGTTTCCACGTTGTACTCCTCGCCCGAGAGTATATTAATTATGTGCATAATCACACTTATCTTGTTTAATTCCAAAACGTATATTTATGTTATAATCTTTTATCATATATCATCTCGATACGAGAGATATCTTGGGAATAAATCCTGATTGTTTGGCACCAGTTGTGTGCACCTCCCCTATACTCGGATAGGGGATAGTCATGACCAGAGAGAGTATTAGGGAAAAATCCTCCTAATACCAGTTATAAAGAAATGACTAGACCTCGCAAGATACATAGTGTTCCTACGAATACTCGTTATAACTATAATGTATAAGTTCACACATAGAATCCACACCAATACCATCATGGTAATAACAGATATAATAGCGTTGTTTCTAGCAATATATACAACCTATAATAATATCATGTTTTAATCGTATCATTTATAAAATCTATTCCAAAACGAAAACAATAGTTCATCCCAATTTAATTAACAATTGATAATTAATGGAAACATGGAATGGTAAGCAAGAGCGAACCGCCACTTGCCTTAATCTAGACGAACGATTGAACGACGACGGGTTTCTGGGTCCGGAACGGGAACGGAAGACGGATTACAGATTCCTACGACGACGACCCATAACGAAACCCTAGGTTAGATTCGACAATAAAATGATACGAATCTAAGAAGGAACGAACGAAATCGAAAGAACGAAGGTCCCGACCGAGACCGGCATGCCCAAGGCCACGATCGCGATTGCCAGAGCAATCCGCGGTCGCGGCAGGGATTCCGCAGTCGCGGCCATCGAGGACAAGGCCACCGCGAGTGTCATGACAGCGGCCGCGGACGCGGCCGACCCTGTCACTGCCGCGGTCGCGGCAGTTCATGTCCGCGGTCGCGGCCATGAACTCCGGTGACTCCGAAGGGAGAAAACTCACCGGCGACGATGCGAGAGGGCTTGGTTCACAAGGGCTTCGACTCCAGCCTTCCTTGCGCCTCTAATGCACCACTTCAAGGCTGCTACTACTCCTGGCGAGGCCTCCGGCGACACTTCGAAGATTTCCGGCGAGAGCTCGAAACTCCGGCGACTATGGAAAACGAGAGAGAGAGTGAGACGGATCTCAGATTTGGGTGCCCCTAAACCTCCCAAATTGACCTCCTTTTATAGCCCAAAGGAGGAGCCCTCCCCGCCCAGATCAACGGTGAGTCAGACAATCAACGGCGGCACAGACGATGAGACTCTGCAGACGATGCGATGTTGGCGTGTTGGAGTTTTCCGCGGTCGCAGAACCATTTCCGCGGTCGCGGAATATTCCGGTGCCCAGCTCTTTTGAGAGCCATTTTTCCGCGGTCGCAAAATTTCCCTTTCCGCGTCTGTTTGCCCGGGGAAAGGCTTGGCGTGGGTATAAACCCTGGATTATATATATTTGTACCCGAACAAATATTCTAAGCCCCGAAAATACGTCGAATGTATTTTATACCACTCAGGGAAAAATACAGAGATCAAACACGTTACAGAAAATCCGAACTTCTCTGAAAGCGACACGATTACAGAACGAGGGTTGAGGAAATTACCCAAATACCCTTACTAAAGATTGAGGGGTATTACAAAATTAAATCCTATGAAATGCTCTTTCGGGGTGTCGTCAGGAAAATTCTTGGGGGTACATGGTGACACAAAGAGGAATAGAAGCCAGCTCGGAATAGGTCAAGGCCCTCATCAACCTCTGATCCCCTCGATGCGTCAAGGACGTACAAAAGCTGACAGGTCGGATAGCAGCTCTGAACAGATTCATCTCTAAGTCATCCGACAAGTGCAAGCCCTTCCACGACGCTCTCAAGAAGAACAAGTCCTTTCAATGGACAGAAGAACATGAAGTTGCGTTCCAGGATTTGAAGAAATACCTGGCCAGTCCCCTGTTATTAACCAAACCCAAAGACGACGAGCCAATATTGCTATACCTAGCAGTATCGGAGTCCGCCGTGAGCGCAGTACTGGTCAGAGAAGAAGATGGCAAGCAATCGCCAATCTACTACGTCAGTCGAACGCTACTGCCAGCAGAAACAAGGTACTCGTCGTTAGAAAAACTTGTCCTATCACTGGTAACGGCATCGAATAAACTCAAACCATATTTCGAATCTCATACTATAATTGTCCGCACTAATCATCTCATGAGAGCAATCATGAGGAAACCCGAGTTCACAGGACGAATGGACAAATGGGCAATACACCTCAGCGGCTACGCCATCGAATACGATCCCATGACGGCGATCAAGTCGCAAGCCTTGGCTGACTTTGTGGCAGACTTCAGCCCGACCCTAGAGCAAGAAGCCGCCAAAGAAGCAACACAGTTACTTGCGACAGAGGAAACAGGTAAATGGGAGCTCCACACTGATGGTGCGTCGAATGCTAGAGGATCAGGGATAGGGGTCGTGTTGAAATCGCCACAAGGGGACAAGATAGCTCAGGCCATAAGATGCGAATGGGACACGACCAACAACGAAGCTGATTACGAAGCACTCATATCTGGGCTCATTCTGGAACAACGACAAAACGGAAGCAAAAAGGCTAAAGGTACGAGCCCTCTCCTTCGATATTATAAGTGACGTCTTGTTCAAAAGATATGTCACAGGGATACTCATACGATGCCTCAAGACTCCGGAAGTCAGACGCATCTTACGGTCATTACATGAAGGAGAATGTGGAAACCACACTGGAGGACGAAGCCTCTCAGGGAAAGCCTTGCGAACCGGATACTATTGGCCCACAATGAATAGAGACACAATGGAATACATTAGAAAGTGCGATGCCTGCCAACGACACGCACCCGTTCCTCATCAACCCTCAGAACTCCTCCATCCGACTTTGGCACCATGGCCCTTCATGAGATGGGGGATGGACATCATCGGAAAACTTCCACCTGCGTCGGGTCAACGGGTCTTCTTCCTTGCCATGACAGAATATTTTTCCAAATGGGTCGAAGTTGAAGCCTACCGAGAGGTAAAAGATCAACACGTCATTTCGTTTATAAAATGCAATATCTTGTGCAGATTTGGCATCCCATCAGAAATCGTGTGCGACAATGGCTCCCAATTCATCAGTCGTAAGACTCGAGCCTTCTGCGACCAGTGGAACATCAGACTGGTCATGTCCACTCCTCGGTATCCACAATCTAACGAACAAGCCGAGTCTAGAAACAAGATCATTATCAACAACCTCAAGAAATGCCTCTCATCCTCTGGTCCGACAGGACCACCCCAAAGAATACGACTGGACAATCACCATTCTCACTATCTATGGAAGTGAAGCAGTCATTCCCGCTGAGCTACTGGTTCCGACAGCCCGTTACAGTCTTCAGACGGATGAACAAAACGACGTCGAGCTAGCGCACAACTTGGACACGGTGGATGAGACTAGGGAAAGAGCCAGAATCAGAATGGTCAGGTTCCAATAACAGGTCGCAAGAAGTTACAACAAAAATGTTTGAGCCAAAGTCTTCAAAGTTGGCGATTGGGTCCTTAGAAAGACGTTCCAGAACACCAAGAATCTGACCGACGAAAAGCTCGCACCGTAGTGGGAAGGACCCTATCTCATCAAGGAAGTGGTCGGACAAGGAGCGTACCAACTGGAAGACAAAGACGGACGACCGATCCCAAGAAGTTGGAACGCAACACACCTGAAGCTATATCACTTCTAGACCAACATGGTAAGGCACTAACATTCTTTCGCTTGTCATGTGCTACTCGTTGTTACGAACTCAATTCTATTTCTTGAAACTTAGCACTCACATCTAGTAAGGACATTTTTTCTTGCAAACCTAAGTACAGGACGACATCAACATACACACTGGATCCAGTCACAAACAAAAGCGCTTACACTACATTTACACGATCGATCAGAACACGGGGAGATAAATACCAAAGGCACGTCGGTACATCGCCTGCCTTATACAATACATAAGGTTAAAACACCTTATTACATCTATGCAATAAAGACATATTGCTTTCCTCCTCGGCATAACACTAAGTCATGACTAAACGTAAACATATACATTTGCAGGCCTCCTTCTTTACACAATGCGGCAAGCCCTACTCGACGGAGAACACGGGCAAACCCGACACACAAATCAAAGGCGTCAACGACAATCTTCTCTAGGAGAATCCTACGAAACATACGAACACAAAACAAGTTCGACCCTTTATAAAACAGATTACATCAATAAAAGTCTAAACTTTTTTACATCCATGCGACCCGCGATGTTGGACGGGTCGCCAAAACATATTGTCTGCCTACACACACGTAGGACTTCAATTATCCATAAACACATTCTGCGACCCGCGATGGTGGACGGGTCGCCAAACCAGAAAACATTCTACCCACACACAGGTGAGATCACAAGTCATCAAGAGTCGGGAGTCGCAGCGTTACCTTCAGCAGGGGGCAGACCAGAGGAAGGCTGGGGCTCGATCGGCACGGTGTCGCCAGAATGGACCTCGTCTTCACCGACACTTTCGTCTAGAGATTCTTCTTCGACGCCGGCCAACTGGAACAACTCTGAACCAGGATTTCCCTTCGGAAATAGGGTATCCATGGTCTCCTTTCTGCCTTCAAATCCCAGGTCTCCTGCTTGCCCTCTTCGAACTCCTCGATCATCTCGACACGCGACTTCAACGCGTAAAAAGCGCCTACGTCGCCTGCGACCCGACCAGCCTCAATCCTAGCCTGCTTCACCTTCTCTTCAACACTTGACCGGCTCTCGTTGAGCTCCCTCCGACAAACATCCAAGTCATCTTGGCAGCTCTTTAGCTCCCTAGCAAAGCGGCACTCAGCGTCCCTAAAATGGCTCTCGGCTCCTTTCGGTCTTCAAAGACGCCAGGTCGGACTCTAACCTAGCAGCCCTGTCCTCGGCCTTAGCGACCATCTCTTTGACTCTAGAATATGCACCCAAGAGAAACTGGAAAGAAAACATATAAACTTGAGATCCGACAAGACGATTTACCTTCCACGCAGAGCACTCTGTTTCGCCAATACAATCCAAGGGAGAGACGCCATCAACTTCAGAGTCGGGCCCTGAGCATAAAAGAGATCGGCAATCGACCGACTGTGTCGATCTTCTCGACTCCACGAGCAACCGTCACCTTCTTCTTTGAAGTATCCACAACCTTCACATCGCCAAAAGAAACACCTTCCTTCCTTTTCGAGCCAACTTTGGCTGGAAGCGACGACTCCGCCGATGTCGATTTACTCAACGAGGCCCTGGCTGCCGCCAGCCTTTGCTCTATCAGACCTTTCCCAGACACTCCCTTCAAACGGGCACTCGACCGACCAGCCGGAGACGCTGACACGACAGACAAAACATAAGACACAAGCACACGATGAAAAAAATACATGAGTCGAACAAAAACTCACACTTGACCCGAGATGACGAAACAGTCGACATAACGTCCTGAGTAGTGGGGGAGACCGACAACATGTTGATGCTTACAAATTTCCGCTCCGACGCGGGGATGCTAAGGATAATCTTTGTCAGACCTTCCGACTGAGCGTCCACTTCCAACTCTTCAGCTTCAGGGACTACAAAAAAGAAGAGTTAAGCAAAGGGTTAAAACACATAAAAATGGGCAAAGAGAAGTCGAATACGTACTCTCAACTCGCCACTCCGACAGCAGAAATGAACAGTCGCCCCCTTTCTCCAGAGACGAATGCTCGACGAAGAAGAACTTCGACCCCCATCCACAGTCGTTTACATCTAGGTTGAACACCAAGGGCTTTCGACCCGGACGGATACGCAATTGGACGCGGGAAGAACTCTTCGACCCCAAAGAGTAGTTGTACCACAGGGCGTCGAAGTTAAAACCGGCCCCAGACTGAACATTCAACAGATCTAAAACCCTAAGGATCCGCCATGCCTGCGGCATGACCTGACACGGCGCAAGCGCTAGAGTCGCTAAGAAATCCCTAACAAGAGGGGAGAACGGAAACATGTGACCAATCCTAAACGGGTAGGCATAGAAACAAACCCATCCCTCATAGCGAGCGTCGGCTCTCTCGTCCGAATGCGGCAACCTCGCGACCGTCTCAGGAGGAAAGCCTCTGACTTGGAGGATCTGCTCCAACTCCGCCTCCGTCAGCGTCCCCGTCAGAGCGTCTGCCTCCTTCAGAAGGAAAATGGGGGGGACCTCATTCTTGCTCGAGTTCGAGCAAGTAGCAGACAACTCGGAAGACTCGCTGGAAACCATTTCCAGAACAGAAAGAGAAGGAAATCGAAGAGCAATTTTTCGAGAAACCTAGAGAAGCCTACCAGATCAGAGAGCAAGGGAAGAAGATGAAACTAAACCGTCAGAACTTAATTCGGATTTATGGAGGGAATCGGCAGGTCGCAGAGACGTCCCATCGTGCAGCGGGATTATCGCCATGTAGCCCTCACCTGTCGCGCCCAGATCGGAGGGTGGAGATCGTGTGGAAGGAAAGTTGTTTGGACTCCATCTCACAGCTGCCTTGAGCCCAAAACAACTTGGGGCTATTGTTGGGCCCAACATACTCCAAAGGGATCGGAGCAAGGAAATTGGGCCAAGGTCCAAGCAAAGTCGAAGGCCAGAAAAGACTAGAAGGAAGCGTCGGACACTCCTCAGACGCGTGGGATTCGACCATCTCCGAAGATTTCGCCCAGGGCATTAATTGCATGATCAATGGCAAACGGTAACGAAATTAAACACGAAGATTATGATGGCATTCAAGGGCAATCCCGGAGATCACGCATAGAATGAATGGAGGATATTACGAAGATAAGTAACGGACACAAGAGGAAGATACCATATATAGATCACGAAGAAGCAATCGACACGACAGGCATCGACACGGTATTCACTCACTGAGCTCTCGAAAGGCTTACTAGCATATTCGCTCTCGCTCAAGCCCCCAAGGATACTACCCGATCATTGCCGGTCGAATCACCAAAACTGCCTGTCGAATAGGACCCGATCCCTTACTCTTCAAGGATAAGTTGTACTCTGATCTGATTCTATCATCAATTGATCAATAAATCATATTACTTTTTTGCATCTATTCTTTACTTGGTTGATTGTCTATTTGGTTTGGATCGATTTTACATTACCCGATCGACTCGTTAGCCCGTCTAAGGCGATTTAGGTCGATTGATCTTTTCGCCCAAAACATATATGCTTAGTTAATTAAACTATTACATTATTTAATATTGTTTCTAATAATTTGTTTTATAGGATCCGACATGGTATGTAGCTCCTGTACCTGAACAGCCTAATGGTTGGCCCATGTGGTCGGGAGATATGAGTGGACAAGGTGTTTGGCCTGCTCAGCAGCCTAACTTTGAGGAACCGGCTGCTTCTAGACAGCCTAGGCATGCTAGACAGCGTAGACAGGCTGGAGGCCGGGATGCTATCGATTCGAAGTTGGTAGGACCTTCATGGTGTGATCTTGCCTGAAACAGCGTCATCACACATCTACAGGACCTGATCTACACTTATGTATATAAACCTTTGATTTCTGCTTTTGTGGAGCGATGGCAGTCGTAGACCAATTCATTTCATATGCCATTTGGAGAGATGACTATAACTCTCCTGGATGTCTACATGATTTTGGGCCTCAACATTGATGGGGATGGATTGTGACTTCCTCTCCAGGATCGTATCAATGGCAAAAATGAATTATTCAATGAACAAGTGTTGAGGGCAATGGAGTTCTTTGAGTTGACACCCGAAATGGCACAACGTGGACTCACTGCAAACAACCTGAAAAATCATTGCTTGACCACAGAGCTGGATGATGAGAGGATCGCGTCGGGTTATCTGATGTACCTGATGGGCTCGACCCTCTTTCCCGACAAGTCCCAACGCATGTTGCCCATGCCTAATCCGACCTACGTGATTGTCGTTCATGCTACTCGCAATATTTCTTGGGGTTCCAGCACGTTGGCATTCATGTATCGTTCATTGGGCGAGTGTTCACGCCATGAATGTCGTCAGATGTCGACCTGCTACACATTGTTGTTGGTAAGAATTGTGTTGCTTATACTTTTTATATTATTTAATTAAATTTATGGTACAGGTTGATATGTTTATAAAAACATATTTATGTACAAGCTTGGATATATCTGTACTTCCTAAGCTTTCGTCCTCCACAAAATCCATGCTTCGAATTCAATGTGTCATATGCAAGGCGATGGAATCCTGTGTAGACTCGTAGTAGACAGAGAAGAAACTACAGGGAAGAGCTAGATTTAATGAAACCTTGGAAAGTAAGTATCATATGATGGGGTTTATATCTTATATTAAAGTATTACAATTGTGTGAAGGTACTTACGTCTATGTTGATTGCATCCAATTTTGTATAGGTTGACTGACAGCCCTATGGTTATGTTAATTACAGTATGCCGGAGTTGGCTCCTGTCTTTTTTCATGGGATCATCTCATTTCTGAGAATCACAGAGCCATATATGCCTGATCGCGTAGCGAGAAAGTTTGGACGTGAACAACAGATTCTCCGACCGGTTATACAACCCATCAAAACTGCCAGACATTCCAGCATCAGGAGTAGACCTGTACAAGTCCGGGCTAGCCCGACCGGCCCGGACCGCCCGCCCGATATAAAAATCGGGCCTGGACAGGTATATTGGCCCGGTCGGGCCGGGCACGGACACATCTCTAGGCCCAGTCGGGCCTAGAAGCCTGGCCCAATACCCGATATTGTTCATGTAAATAATACTTATTTATATATTTATATATAAATATAAATAACCCTCATAAAAACCCTAACCTAATTTCCCTTCACTCTCTTCTTTTCCTTTCGCCTCCATTCTACATACTCCTTTCCGCCTCCATTCTCTCCAGTCTACATCTCCATCCTCCTCCTGAGTCCTGACCTCCTCCATCTCCATCCTCCTCCATCACGTTGCGCCACCGAGTCCACCTAGTTCGCGCGAGTCTTCAACCCAGCCAGCCACCGTGACCGAGTTCACTGCAACCACTCTTCAACCCAGCCAGCCACCGTGACCGAGTCCACTGCAACCAGTCTTCCTCGTCTCGAGCTTTCTCTCTCCCCCTCTTCTCCGGCGCTCCACAGACGGTAATAAATCCAACTCTTGCTCCTTCGATTTCGCGATCTCAACGCATTCTTCTATCCGTTGCTACCTCTCTCACTGCTAAACGACGCATTTAGTACATCCTCCGCTCTGCTCCAGCTTCCGCTTCTTTAAATACGGCTGTTGAATGTTAGAAGATGCACAATTCAGAAAACCCTAGTTTTTGTGGAAGCTCAAATCGAAGCCGTAGCACACTCAGTTGCATCTCTCGTTGTCCCATCTCTCCGTTTCTTCTTCGAATTTTTGTTTTCAATTCAACTCTCTCTCGCCTTTTCTTCTTTCAATTTGTTTTATCACTTGCATCTACTTTCTGTGCGTTGGGAATGGAAATCAATTGATGATTTTGGATTTACATCTCACGACGGTCGTCTGAAGCATTATTTGTTAGTGCAGACATTGATGTGAAAATATCCGTTTATCTGATGATTTCATCTCCCAGTATTCATAGTTTGTTCGTCTTTCAATCTACATTTTTTTTGCTTGTTTTTCCAATTGTATTCGAAATTGTCAAAAAAATCCTGAGAAGTGTATGTTATATGCACCTATAATGGTATGCCAGTACTAGAACCAGGAAGAAACGGAATTTTTCCTCCAAACTGGGCTACAGAGGGTATACAAATAATGATACGATTTCCTTTCCGTCTGAAACCTTGGCACCGATCTAAGATACGACCTTCTCGTAGGGATCCAAATCCAAAGCAGGAAAGTCCTGCTGCTTTTTTAACAATTTGGGGACACTGGAAACTGACCGTCCTTTTGGTTCTCCTCTCGTAGGACTTGGTATTTTGTTTTGTTATTATTTTGGATCCCCTTTGAAAAAACTCCAAAAAACAATTATAAAATGGATTTTTCGAGTTCTAAAAAGTTTCAAAGAAAGAACAAAATTATTGTTTCTAAAGGTCCATAATGATGATCGTTCAGATTCTGACTATTCATGAATGGATACTGTATGAAATATGAAACGGGCCAGCCCGCCGGGTAACCCGGCCCGGTTGATCGGACGGGCCTGGACAAAAAACCCAGCCCGGTTAGAGCGGGCGGGCTTAGCCCGGCCCGGTCAACCAGGCAAAAAAATGCAAAAAACCCAGCCCGGCCCGGACCCGGACTTATACAGGTCTAATCAGGAGTTATATAGTACAGTATGACCCTGTTTCAAACTGGAGTTGGGATGCAAGAAGTGAGCACTCCATCTGGATCGAACATATGGGCCCTCCTACAGACAACGGATTTGAGTGCAGTGCAAACTACATGGAATGGTACATACCTCGTACACACCCATGTGTCAGGCCTCATGATATAGGCATCAGAGATCCTGTCCAGGTGAAAATATGTGTTGTATGTTTGTTTTTAATTTACATATACAATTCAAGCTTTATCTTAGTTAATTTTTCCATATTTTTGTAGTGCATTGGACAAGCTTTGCATCGTCTCAATCTATTCCATGATGCGGAGGAAGAGCAATTCTACAACATGCGCGAGGATGTCCGATACTGCATTCAAGACTTTAGACACTTTACACACCGCAATGATGAGGAGGACGACGAAGAGGAAGATGCATATGTTGCCTCACTTAGTTTGGACATCTTTGCTTCTTTGATGTTTCCATTTGTTACTTTGTTGGTAATTGTGGATGCTTCTAAGTTTGTTGGTAGTTTGTTGAGAGTTTGAATGAAACCTTTGTATGTTCTCTTGTTTGATATTTTGATGTCTTCACAAATCTTTAATGGAACTCCAAGAACACGTAGTGGTCGAAATGAAATTTATACCGTCCTAACATAAAAGCTAGAGAGAGTGGCAAAAAGAGACAGAAGAGAATTACATAAGCTAAATCCTATACCGCCCTAAAATAAATCATCTAATCTTTAAGCTAGAAAGAGTGGCAAAAAGAGGCTTTTGTAATTCTGCACGGTTTGTGACAAACCGTGTAAAATTACAGAAGCTATAAAATTACAGAAATACAGAGGCTTGGTACGTCACGGACCAAAGGGATCCATCCGTGACGCACCAAAGTGCTCCGTCCGTGACGGATGAAAAGGTTTGGTCCGTGACGGATGAGTCACTAGCGCCCGTCACAGATGATTCATGGGGTTTTACACTTAAACGGTTAGCTTCTGTAAAGTGGCACGGTTTGTCACAAACTGTGCCACTTTACAGAAGCTAAATCCTTGTCCAAACGCGCTGAAATTTGGAGGGGTTATAGTTGACATATTTTACTTTAATCTGGCGTTGGAATCACTCAATTCGACGTTACGTAGAAAAAGTTATACTTCTCCAAAGACGGGACATAAAACATAGATCTCTTGGCGAGTACAGTAACATCCAAAGACGGTACATTAAACATGGATCATAATAGCATTACAATGTGCGAGTACAATAGCATTTAAGTCAGTTTGCGATCTCGTCTCTTTCTTATGGAAGAAGGTCCGTACGCCATCAACTGAGGACTGAATGGATCATACAGACAAGCAGTAGAGGCATCATGTGCATGCTCACACATGACAAATACTGGCGGCAATGGTGACTCCTCTGATAGGGCCATCTACAAAAGAATGGAGAACGTACTCAGTTGCCTAGTTCATGGGTTCAAATAATAAATATAAAATGATTAGTATCATACCGAAATGAAATGACTCTCCTTCTCAACATGGCAGATGCATATCGTCTTAAAATTAGCACCTCTGGGATGATGTGGAAGCGCTTGCAAAGGCAAGAAAGTAGCGTTTAGACCACCCACCATGACAATTGCACAATTGAATGCAGAAGCGACCAGACAACCCATATCTGGAAGCACCATCCAAGTCTTCTCTGGGGCCATCCCAGAGTCAAACCATGTAAGCTGTTATAGTACTTTTTTCAGCGTCGTCTCAAAGAGGCAAGTCTTAACATACAATTCCCAAATTTCTTTCACCTTGTCAATCATGGCTTGTCGGACGATCCTCCATTGTTCTTGCCCGATGCCTATTTGATCTACAACGGCTCTGTATCCACAGTTTCCATCACCAACAATATCAAAGTATATGTTCAAGTGTTCGTGCATACACGATGGAACTATACCCTTATACGGCTCAAACGCTTTAATGAAGGACTATGAAGACAGATAAGGTGGTGGAAACATTTGACCCACTGGATTATTGAGAGCTCTAGCCTGAGATGGCCTCAAAGGAGTGGTAGGAGCTTTAGGGTTTGGTGAAGGTGTACTAGTGGGCTTTGGTGGCCTACTCGTTGCTTCTTGGGAGGTATTCCTTCCATATCTGTGTCTGTGTACTCCCATGAAGAAGGATGTCTTTTAGTGGTATCTTTATTTAGAGCTCTCATTGGCCGTCCATTATGCCTCACAATAGCCGGCTCTTGCAGACTAGTCCCTTCGGGGCGAGCTATGTCGTAAAGTCGTGAGACACATTTTTCTTGATCATCTGCTAACAGATTGGGGAACTGATCCATATAAAATTGATCCATCAAAGATCTCGCGACTCTGCGCTTCACCTCAACCTCACCTTTGTCTTGCACTTCTGACAAATCAATCGTCTCCAAAATGGATGCAACGATGAAGGCTGAATAGGGATTGAACTCGTCATATATCTAGCGATGTCATGCACACACGGCCATCCATCTCTCACCCTCATCTGGCATATGTAGGTATTGTCATAAAATGGATTTTCCCCTTTTCTGTATTCCTCCGTCAAGCGGTCAAGTGCAACCTTAGATACTTTGTACTTCAACAGCTTGAAAACATCAGCTCTTGTCACAAGAGTCATTATATTTTGTACACTCTCGTTGAAGTTCTCCTTGATGTCTTTCACTTGGTTACCCATCTTTGAATGATATTGACCAAATATTGTGTCTAGACTGCCATGTGGAGTAGTCAAGAAGTCTTTCAAACTAGAGTGTGCTCCTTCAATCCTATATTTAGTACAAAAGAGTTTAAAGTTTGATCATACGCAAGATTTCTGCTCTCTGCATAAATTGTTTGTCGCGTATGGATGAACTTCATACGTGACGGATGAAACACTGTCATCCGTGATGTGTGGATACCATCCACACGTGACAGACGACACACCTAGTCTGTCACATTTGAACTCCATCCACACGTGATGGACAGTTTATGCAGAGAACAGAATGCAGTAAAAATTTAGCAAATGCAGTGAATATAGAATGCAATACAGATTGGACAATATACTAACCTGTTTGTCGTGGAAGTTCCAAGCATGAAAACAGTATGTATCCAAGCTGACACGAGTCTTTCCCTATACAGGATCAGCCAACTGTTTCTTACATATTGAGTCAGACATGGCCAAGCCCTCCATTCTGACTCAATTCTGCACAACTCCCTTTCGTACTCGGGTATAGTTGTTTGCTTGAATAAATTGTAGTATGTATTTGCAAACCTTGTACCCAAGTTTTTATCCTTCATCACCTTCTTAGCATTGTCCTCTATGTTCTTCTTCACATGACGCCTACAGAGGATAGACTTTGCACTTGGAAAAAGTCTATCTAACGCATTCATCAAGGCCTTTTCACGATCTGTCACTAGGCATATAGGTGTTACTTGACACTTTTTACATATTTTAAAAAGTTGATGTGCGGCCCACACGTAGTTGTCTTCTTGCTCACCATGTAGAAACGCCCCCGCCACATTGTAGTTCTTCCATGTAGACGTGACTCCTATAATTTCGAGAAAAGGCAAGTCATACATGCACAAGTAGATGTGTCATTGCATAATGAATAAACATATCAACAAGTAGATATAGCATGTAGATGTGTTATACTAACTTGTTTGTGTTGTATGTGGAGTCTAACAAAAGGACGTACGGAAGTGCCTTTAGGAGTTTCATGGAATCTGGACTGGTAAAAAAAATGTCGGCGATCTTATTCGTCGTTGGATCCGACCTATGCTCAATAAAGTAGTTGTTCTCTTTACACTTATGGGAGAACTCTTGAACCACGGTTCTTCCTTCCATCCCACTATGTCGTACCTTGTACACTTCATTGTACACTTGCTTCATTTTAGTGCAGTTGTTTGGGTCCTGGTTAAGTGTTGTGTACTTACACAACTTCTTCTGGCCAGGTGTCATCCTGCCAGCGAATGAATGCCCATATAAGTCATCACCAATGACATGGTTGTGGGTTCCAATAACTACCTTGATTGTATATGAGTCTCTCAGTTTTTCTTGACACAACAATCTGAATGGACAATCACATTTTTTACTCCTTGTTCTTTGCCTTACTCTGTTTTCATCTTTAGGAATGTAAATTCCCGCTTTTTCGCACAACAGTTGTGTCTTCCGGAGGCTTCCTCTACCAAGGTTTCTATCCCGACAAATAGTGATGCAGAAGTGATTATCAAACCCAATTTGTCTAGCCCAATTAATTGCATGATCTCTGGAGCCGAATACTTCACCCGTGGTAAACTTATCTGAATAATCTTCCGAAACAATCACTTCTTCAGGTGTAGGATAATCAAACCGCGACTGTGTGTGTAATGTCAGAAAACTGAGGTGGAGCCTGCCACCTTACGGACGGAATTCCACTACGAGCTAAACTATCTAATAAAGGTATATGAGGTTGTTGAGGCGCACAACTTTCGCTGAACAACCCAAGTGACACGAGACGCTGACACGACAGACAAAACATAAGACACAAGCACACGATGAAAAAAATACATGAGTCGAACAAAAACTCACACTTGACCCGAGATGACGAAACAGTCGACATAACGTCCTGAGTAGTGGGGGAGACCGACAACATGTTGATGCTTACAAATTTCCGCTCCGACGCGGGGATGCTAAGGATAATCTTTGTCAGACCTTCCGACTGAGCGTCCACTTCCAACTCTTCAGCTTCAGGGACTACAAAAAAGAAGAGTTAAGCAAAGGGTTAAAACACATAAAAATGGGCAAAGAGAAGTCGAATACGTACTCTCAACTCGCCACTCCGACAGCAGAAATGAACAGTCACCCCCTTTCTCCAGAGACGAATGCTCGACGAAGAAGAACTTCGACCCCCATCCACAGTCGTTTACATCTAGGTTGAACACCAAGGGCTTTCGACCCGGACGGATACGCAATTGGACGCGGGAAGAACTCTTCGACCCCAAAGAGTAGTTATACCATAGGGCGTCGAAGTTAAAACCGGCCCCAGACTGAACATTCAACAGATCTAAAACCCTAAGGATCCGCCATGCCTGCGGCATGACCTGACACGGCGCAAGCGCTAGAGTCGCTAAGAAATCCCTAACAAGAGGGGAGAACGGAAACATGTGACCAATCCTAAACGGGTAGGCATAGAAACAAACCCATCCCTCATAGCGAGCGTCGGCTCTCTCGTCCGAATGCGGCAACCTCGCGACCGTCTCAGGAGGAAAGCCTCTGACTTGGAGGATCTGCTCCAACTCCGCCTCCGTCAGCGTCCCCGTCAGAGCGTCTGCCTCCTTCAGAAGGAAAATGGGGGGGACCTCATTCTTGCTCGAGTTCGAGCAAGTAGCAGACAACTCGGAAGACTCGCTGGAAACCATTTCCAGAACAGAAAGAGAAGGAAATCGAAGAGCAATTTTTCGAGAAACCTAGAGAAGCCTACCAGATCAGAGAGCAAGGGAAGAAGATGAAACTAAACCGTCAGAACTTAATTCGGATTTATGGAGGGAATCGGCAGGTCACAGAGACGTCCCATCGTGCAGCGGGATTATCGCCATGTAGCCCTCACCTGTCGCGCCCAGATCGGAGGGTGGAGATCGTGTGGAAGGAAAGTTGTTTGGACTCCATCTCACAGCTGCCTTGAGCCCAAAACAACTTGGGGCTATTGTTGGGCCCAACATACTCCAAAGGGATCGGAGCAAGGAAATTGGGCCAAGGTCCAAGCAAAGTCGAAGGCCAGAAAAGACTAGAAGGAAGCGTCGGACACTCCTCAGACGCGTGGGATTCGACCATCTCCGAAGATTTCGCCCAGGGCATTAATTGCATGATCAATGGCAAACGGTAACGAAATTAAACACGAAGATTATGATGGCATTCAAGGGCAATCCCAGAGATCACGCATAGAATGAATGGAGGATATTACGAAGATAAGTAACGGACACAAGAGGAAGATACCATATATAGATCACGAAGAAGCAATCGACACGACAGGCATCGACACGGTATTCACTCACTGAGCTCTCGAAAGGCTTACTAGCATATTCGCTCTCGCTCAAGCCCCCAAGGATACTACCCGATCATTGCCGGTCGAATCACCAAAACTGCCTGTCGAATAGGACCCGATCCCTTACTCTTCAAGGATAAGTTGTACTCTGATCTGATTCTATCATCAATTGATCAATAAATCATATTACTTTTTTGCATCTATTCTTTACTTGGTTGATTGTCTATTTGGTTTGGATCGATTTTACATTACCCGATCGACTCGTTAGCCCGTCTAAGGCGATTTAGGTCGATTGATCTTTTCGCCCAAAACATATATGCTTAGTTAATTAAACTATTACATTATTTAATATTGTTTCTAATAATTTGTTTTATAGGATCCGACATGGTATGTAGCTCCTGTACCTGAACAGCCTAATGGTTGGCCCATGTGGTCGGGAGATATGAGTGGACAAGGTGTTTGGCCTGCTCAGCAGCCTAACTTTGAGGAACCGGCTGCTTCTAGACAGCCTAGGCATGCTAGACAGCGTAGACAGGCTGGAGGCCGGGATGCTATCGATTCGAAGTTGGTAGGACCTTCATGGTGTGATCTTGCCTGAAACAGCGTCATCACACATCTACAGGACCTGATCTACACTTATGTATATAAACCTTTGATTTCTGCTTTTGTGGAGCGATGGCAGTCGTAGACCAATTCATTTCATATGCCATTTGGAGAGATGACTATAACTCTCCTGGATGTCTACATGATTTTGGGCCTCAACATTGATGGGGATGGATTGTGACTTCCTCTCCAGGATCGTATCAATGGCAAAAATGAATTATTCAATGAACAAGTGTTGAGGGCAATGGAGTTCTTTGAGTTGACACCCGAAATGGCACAACGTGGACTCACTGCAAACAACCTGAAAAATCATTGCTTGACCACAGAGCTGGATGATGAGAGGATCACGTCGGGTTATCTGATGTACCTGATGGGCTCGACCCTCTTTCCCGACAAGTCCCAACGCATGTTGCCCATGCCTAATCCGACCTACGTGATTGTCGTTCGTGCTACTCGCAATATTTCTTGGGGTTCCAGCACGTTGGCATTCATGTATCGTTCATTGGGCGAGTGTTCACGCCATGAATGTCGTCAGATGTCGACCTGCTACACATTGTTGTTGGTAAGAATTGTGTTGCTTATACTTTTTATATTATTTAATTAAATTTATGGTACAGGTTGATATGTTTATAAAAACATATTTATGTACAAGCTTGGATATATCTGTACTTCCTAAGCTTTCGTCCTCCACAAAATCCATGCTTCGAATTCAATGTGTCATATGCAAGGCGATGGAATCCTGTGTAGACTCGTAGTAGACAGAGAAGAAACTACAGGGAAGAGCTAGATTTAATGAAACCTTGGAAAGTAAGTATCATATGATGGGGTTTATATCTTATATTAAAGTATTACAATTGTGTGAAGGTACTTACGTCTATGTTGATTGCATCCAATTTTGTATAGGTTGACTGACAGCCCTATGGTTATGTTAATTACAGTATGCCGGAGTTGGCTCCTGTCTTTTTTCATGGGATCATCTCATTTCTGAGAATCACATAGCCATATATGCCTGATCGCGTAGCGAGAAAGTTTGGACGTGAACAACAGATTCCCCGACCGGTTATACAACCCATCAAAACTGCCAGACATTCCAGCATCAGGAGTAGACCTGTACAAGTCCGGGCTAGCCCGACCGGCCCGGACCGCCCGCCCGATATAAAAATCGGGCCTGGACAGGTATATTGGCCCGGTCGGGCCGGGCACGGACACATCTCTAGGCCCGGTCGGGCCTAGAAGCCTGGCCCAATACCCGATATTGTTCATGTAAATAATACTTATTTATATATTTATATATAAATATAAATAACCCCCATAAAAACCCTAACCTAATTTCCCTTCACTCTCTTCTTTTCCTTTCGCCTCCATTCTACATACTCATTTCCGCCTCCATTCTCTCCAGTCTACATCTCCATCCTCCTCCTGAGTCCTGACCTTCTCCATCTCCATCCTCCTCCATCACGTTGCGCCACCGAGTCCACCTAGTTCGCGCGAGTCTTCAACCCAGCCAGCCACCGTGACCGAGTTCACTGCAACCACTCTTCAACCCAGCCAGCCACCGTGACCGAGTCCACTGCAACCAGTCTTCCCCATCTCGAGCTTTCTCTCTCCCCCTCTTCTCCGGCGCTCCACAGACGGCAATAAATCCAACTCTTGCTCCTTCGATTTCGCGATCTCAACGCATTCTTCTATCCGTTGCTACCTCTCTCACTGCTAAACGACGCATTTAGTACATCCTCCGCTCTGCTCCAGCTTCCGCTTCTTTAAATACGGCTGTTGAATGTTAGAAGATGCACAATTCAGAAAACCCTAGTTTTTGTGGAAGCTCAAATCGAAGCCGTAGCACACTCAGTTGCATCTCTCGTTGTCCCATCTCTCCGTTTCTTCTTCGAATTTTTGTTTTCAATTCAACTCTCTCTCGCCTTTTCTTCTTTCAATTTGTTTTATCACTTGCATCTACTTTCTGTGCGTTGGGAATGGAAATCAATTGATGATTTTGGATTTACATCTCACGACGGTCGTCTGAAGCATTATTTGTTAGTGCAGACATTGATGTGAAAATATCCGTTTATCTGATGATTTCATCTCCCAGTATTCATAGTTTGTTCGTCTTTCAATCTACATTTTTTTTGCTTGTTTTTCCAATTGTATTCGAAATTGTCAAAAAAATCCTGAGAAGTGTATGTTATATGCACCTATAATGGTATGCCAGTACTAGAACCAGGAAGAAACGGAATTTTTCCTCCAAACTGGGCTACAGAGGGTATACAAATAATGATACGATTTCCTTTCCGTCTGAAACCTTGGCACCGATCTAAGATACGACCTTCTCGTAGGGATCCAAATCCAAAGCAGGAAAGTCCTGCTGCTTTTTTAACGATTTGGGGACACTGGAAACTGACCGTCCTTTTGGTTCTCCTCTCGTAGGACTTGGTATTTTGTTTTGTTAACCGATGTGAAATAAAAGTTAAAGTTTAGGGATCAAAAATTGAATTCACCGAAAATATAAATAAGGTCAGAAGTGAAGCACCAATTCAATCTCTCTCTCTCTTTGCATTCTTGTTTGAAATTTTACAGAGAGCCATGGCTTCCTTTTTCGATTTTCTGGTGCGTATCTTCAATTTCGGATCGTGTGTCTAGCTTAGGTCAACATTTTATGAGATTGTTGTAGTTTCTGAACGTATATATCCGATTTCTATTTCAATTTCCAGATAATCGTGATATGTTGTGAAAACTTGAGGATGAGATTGTAGTAGTTTTTGAAATTTACATCCGATATTTCTAGTTGATGTATGTTGATTTGTTGTTGAATCGTATAATGTAGTGAAAATTTGACCTGTAGTTTCTAAATTTAACAATCGATTTCAATTTTGATTCCCAGTTAATCTAATTGATTTGTTGTTGAATCGTGTAATGTAATAAATCTTGACCTGTAGTTTCTGAACTTAACAATCGATTTCAATTTTGATTTCCAGTTAATCTATGCTGATTTGTTGTTGAATCATGTCATGTAGTGAAAACTTGACCTGTAGTTTCTGAACTTAACAATCAATTTCAATTTCCAGTTATTTATGTTGATTTGTTGTTGAATAATGTAATAATGTGAAAACTTGATGATGAGATGTTGTAGATTCTGAATATTACAATCAATTTCAATTTCGATCTCTAACTAATGTAGTTTGATCTGGTGTTCAATCGTGTAATATTTTGAAAACTTGATGATGCAATGTTCTAGATTCTGAACTTTTCAATCAAGTTCAATTCCAGTTAATGTATGTTAATATCTTATTGAATCGTGTAATATTTTGAAATTATGAAGAGATGTTGTAGATTATGAACTTTACAATCGATTTCAATTTCGATTCCAATTAATGAATGTTGATTTGTTGTTGAATCGTGCAATATAACTAATATTGTGAACACATGATGACTAGATTTTATAGTTTCTGAACTTGACAATCGATTGTAATATTGTGAAAACTTATGATGAGGTTGTTGTAGTTTCTGGAACTTTGAATCTGATTTCAATTTCGATTTTCAAAATTAATGTATGTTGATTTGTTGTTGAATGGTGTAATATTGTGAACACTTTAGGATGAGATTCTGTAGCTTCTGAACTTTATAATTTCGATTATATTATAAGATGAGATTATTGTAGTTTCTGAGCTATAGAATCGATTTCGATATCGTCCAGTTAATGTCGATGATTATCAGTTTTGCATGTATGTTTACGTTATTTTTCTTTTATAGACGATGAGACTTTTTTAGGTTTTCAACATTTACATCCTATTTCAATTGCAATAGTGAAATGATGATGAGATGCATTCAATTTGTTTACGATGTTACCTTATTTTTTTGTAATTTTCTAGTCTGACACTACAGTTGAATACTATGCATCAAGGAATAATGATGGTCAATTGGTTGGTGGAGGGGATGTAATTGTGTGCAACAAAAATACTACTATTGGCGTGAGATTCGCGTGCCCAGGAGGGACCAGTCTCTAGATGGCAGAGTATAAGGTCCTTAATGCAACTCTTACAGAGAGCTTCAATCGTGGAATGCTCCACGTGAAAGTTTGAGGCTCATCAGTTTCCATTGATGTAAAATGAAGTAACTTCCTCCCACAATAATTCATATCCTCCATCTCTCATTTGTTGGAGTAACTACTTGGTTATTATGATAAGATTCACTACATTAACAACATCTTGGTCTTTCCTCTGTAAGGGTTGTGACAAATAACTTAAAACTCCCAAAATATTTTTCATCAAGAGATTCGGAAGCTACAAGTTCAAGTGAAGCTCGATATCAATCAAAAACTTGTCACCTTTTATTTCAAACGTTACACCATTTCCATGTTTTAACATTAACGAGCCATGCATACCTAGAAAGTGACATCATTACTTCGTCGCCACCATCACCACAAGTCTTTATGACAATGTATTTATTAATTGGAAACACTCGTTGAATTGAATATGACCGTGTTTCGAGTTTTAACAAAGTCGTCTAATTTGGTTAAGACTTTCAAAACGCTAAATTCATGCCTTCCTTCACTAATTATGAGTTCATGTGCTCTTTAAGTATTTTTCGACCACATCCGTGAGTTCGAATACAAGAGATTAGTTTTTTTTTTGCGAGTTCAATTTTAATGATGTGTAAACTCAAAACTTCGTAAAGTTTTTCTTCTCTCTCGAAATAAAAAACTTATCGCGTTTACTTGAAACATTTTCATATAAAGAAGTGCAAGTCAAAGATCCTTGAGTTACACCATCACCATGTGTTCAACATTTATGAGTAATGTTTTCATACCAAGGACGTGCCAATGTGTCATAACTACGCCACCACAACCACCACCAATAGTCCATCTCAAATTGCAACTTAATCATTAGGAACACTAGTTATATTGAATAAAATCATGTTTCAAGTTTTAACAAAGTCGGCTAATTTGATTAGGACTTTCAAAACCCTAAATTTATGTCTCCATTTAGTGATTTGTAATCTTGTGTTCTTAAACTCTTTTTTCAACCACATTTTGTTAGTTCCAGTAAAAGGGTTCAATTTCTGTGTGTTGCGACTTGCGAGTTCAAATTTCTTGATATATGAGTAAGTGAGTTCAAACATTCGTAAAGTTTTTCCTCTTTCTCTCTTCCGACTCTCCCTCACCCATATTTTGTGTGTTTAAGCACTCACATAGTAAGAAGTTCAATATTTGTCATTGGGACGTGGAAAAAAAATTAATAAGACATAAAAGATGGGGATTAATGTTCGCACCCGTTTTTTTTTGCGGCGGCGCAAAAAAGTTAAAAAAAAATAATTCCTTGGGCGCAACCTGGTTGCGCCCAAGGTCTGGGTGATTTATTTATTTTTTTAAAATGATTTTTTAAAGATTATTGAACCGGTTGAAAAAAAATTGAAAAAAATAAAAAAATTGAAAAAAAAATTGGGTCCAACTACGTTGCGCCCAGAAGAAAAAAAAAACTTGGGTGCCCACGCTTGTATTTAAATCAACAAATGTATTTCATATTTAGATAAATTTATTACATACTCATCGCATTGTATCCATCCTGCTATTTTATATGATTTGGAAATTCAAATACCTAGTAGATTTGTATACTTGTGTACATGGCTATAAATTCGTTTATATCATGAGGTTTCAATATGCTTTTATTCGTCTAAAATTCATGTGCATTTCTCCACCAATTCGTTTGTTATTATTATTCTCGATATAACTATGGTTATATCCTATAGTTATATACTATGATTATATCTTATAGTTATATTAAATTTGGTTATATCTTATGGTTATATTTTATAGTTATATACTATGGTTATATCATATAGTTATATATTATGATTATATCTTATAGTTATATCCAATTTGGTTATATCTCATGGTTATATTCTATATTTATATACTATGGTTATATCATATAGTTATATACTATGATTATATCTTATAGTTACATTCAAATTGGTTATATCTTATGGTTATATTCTATAGTTATATATACTATGGTTATATCATATAGTTATATACTATGATTATATCTTATAGTTATATCCAATTTGGTTATATCCTTATAGCCAAATTGGATATAACTATAAGGATATAGCCAAATTGGATATAACTATAAGATATAGTCATAGTATATAACTATATGATATAACCATAGTATATAACTATATGATATAATATGGGATATAACCATAGTATATAACTATGGAATATAACCATAAGATATAATCATAGTATATAATTATAGGATATAACCATAGTATATAACTATAGAATATAATATAGGATATAACCATAGTATATAACTATAAAATATAGCCATAAGTTATAATCATAGTATATAATTATAGGATATAATGATATGATATAACCAAATTAGATATAACTGTAGTATATAACTATAGGATATAACCGTAGTATATAACTATAGGATATAACCGTAGTATATAACTATAGGATATAACCATATTATATAACTATAAGATATAATCATAGTATATTCAACTATTTAATTGGAGGAACACATACTGAAAAATAGAATTATTTTATGGATTAATCTCTATTTTATCGTAATTTTCTCTCTAATCTCAAATCAAGTAATCAATGTTAGACTTTGTACTCGAATGGACGAAAAGTCGAAAACCCCAAACCCTAAAACCTAACCATAAACCCTAAAAAATACTAGAAATCCCTTGGACACAACCTGGTTGCGCCCAAAACCCCTAAACCCTAAAAAAAACTAGAAACCCCTTGGGCGCATCTAGGTTGCGCCCATAGTTTTGGACGCAATCTAGTTCCGCCCAAAGGGTGTGTGGGAATTGTTTTAGGATTTTTTTAGGGTTTAGGGTCTTTATCATAGTATATACCATAGTATATAACCCTAAACCCTAAAAAATACTAGAAATCCATTGGGCGCAACTAGGTTGCGCCCAAAGGGTGTGTGATGATTGTTTTAGGGTTTAGGGTCTTTATCATAGTATATACCATAGTATATAATCCTAAACCTCAAAACCTAACCCTAAACCTTAAAAAAACACTAGAAACCCCTTGGGCGCAACTAGGTTGCGCCCATAGTTCTGGACGCAATCTAATTGCGCCCAAAGGGTGTGTGAGGATTGTCTTAGGGTTTTTTAGGGTTTAGGGTCTTTATCATAGTATATACCATAGTATATAACTATATAATATATGATATAACCATAGTATATAACTATAGAATATATTATAGGATATAACCATAGTATATAACTATATAATATAACCATAAGATATAATCATAATATATAACTATAGAATATAACGATATGATATAACCAAATTGGATATAAGTCATATAACTATAAGATATAATCATTGTATATAACTATATGATATAACCATAGTATATAACGATATGATATAACCAAATTGGATATAACTATAAGATATAATCATAGTATATAATTATAAGATATAACTATAGTATATAACTATAGAATATAACCGTAGTATATTACCATAAGACATAACCAAATTGGATATAACCATAGTTATATGTGATTTTTGAAGGATATAACCATAGTATATAACTATAGGATATAACGATATGATATAATCAAATTGGATATAACTATAAATATAATCATAGGATATAACTATAGGATATAAACATTGTATATATAACTATATGATATAATATAGGATATAATCATAGTATATAACTATGAAATATAACCATAAGATATAATCATAGTATATAACTATAGAATATAACCGTAGTATATGACCATAAGACATAACCAAATTGGATATAACCATAGTTATATGTAATTTTCGAGAATAATAATAATAAACAGTTAATAACAAACGAATTAGTGAAGAAACATACATGAATTTTAGATGAATAAAAGTATATTGAAACCTCATGATACAAACAAATTTATTGTCATGTAACCCTGATTATTTGAAAACGTCTATTACTATAGTCAATTGCACATAAATGTACAAATCTACTAGGTATTTGAATTTCCAAATCATATAAAATATTAAGATAGATACAATGAGATGAGTATATAGTAAACTTATTTTAAATATAAAATAAATTTATTGATTTAAATACAAGAAGGGGCACTACATAGTAGCGCCCCTTTTTTTTAATTTTTTTTTATGGGAACAGTGAATCGGATATTTTTTTTTAAATCGGTCATGAACCGGGTTTTTTAATAACCCGGTTCATTCACTTGGGCGCAATCAGGGATTTTTTTTTATTTTTTTAAATATCCATTTTTTGGACGCAACCTGCTTGTGCCCGAAAACGGATGCGAACATTATCCCCGTAAAAGATTGGACAATTAAACAGATTTTCACCAAATCTCAGTAAAATGCATTAATTACAAAACATCAATACATAAATAAGGTATTAAGGTCGACCAGCATATATAGTACAGCAATAGTAATAACTAATAACACAACCCATTAGCTCCACTAGCATATACTCCGTTTCAAACGGATAACAAAGTATCAATGCATTAAGACAGTTGTAACTTGTAAGCACAAGAAATATAATGAGAATATCAACTCTAATAGTTGTTTAGATAAAATCTTGGACCATTAATAATTTTTACCTTTCGCTTTAGTTTTCTAAAACTCCCGCCGATACATTGTTTCGTAAACTCTATCGGAACTGTTATATGAACTATCTCCTCCTTTGTGTAAGACTGGGCTTCGTGATCATCCAACAAGAACATGCTTTCCTCGTGAACATGGTCATTCATCACTTGGTTGTACCTCTCGCCAACGAAACGAAGCTTCTTCCACAGGTGAGGACCATAAGGAGCCGTCTTCTCGAACAAAGGCCCCGCTTGTAAGTACGTGTCGTATCTAAGACTATCAATGACTCGATAAAGCTTCTTCCATGTACTAACCGCGCCATGTTTCTCCATCACCCACATCTCAGTACCCCATTCCCTGTCCACAAGCCCCCAGCACGAGTGCAACACGAATGCCAACATTCCACCATACTCCAAAATCACACCACGCCGTGATATCAAACCTTTGACATAAATATCTTGTGGGAGATCTGTTGTTCTGAACTCTTCACGCTCACAATCGAACATCAGAACCGAAGAATGTATGGTAGGATTGATTGGTGATACGAGCCAATGAAGCGTCCCGTTTACGAAACAACCCCTGTTTTCTCCCAATGTACTGAATTCCAAGGATTCGAGTACAATTGAATCAACTGCCACGCTCCTCCAGAAGCCTTGTCGAGTTGAGTACACCTCACACACCGGTAACAGTTTCTTGCAGCGGCGTCGCATGTAAGTATAAGGGATCCAAATTCTCACAACTTTGAATTCAATTTCACGGCTGTCGAATCCGAAGCCTATAGCATTGCAGATAAAGCGAGCGCCGTGAGCCTCGGCGTCAGGGTGCCGAGGAGGAAGACGAGGGAGGGCGACGTACTTGTGAATTGACGGATTCCAAAGGAGAGTGTAGTTGAAGGATGATCCCAACGAATACGAAACGCAGACTACGCCATTAATCGAATCGAAAAAAGATAAACTATGCAGGGGAGTATCGTCTGGGAATCGAAACGGAAAATGCAGATTGCGTCTGATGTCATTTGCACCAGTCTGTTGAGGAGGGCGGTAGAGAGGGAAGGAATCGTGGGAGTCATATGCGAATATGGCTCGAAGGTAGGGTTTCAGATTAGGCGGTGTCGACGAGGAAGTGAAGGAATGTTGAAACGTGATGAACGATGGCGATGAGATGAGAGATCTCCACCTGATTCGATTAGCCGTGTTTCATCCCTCTTATGCCTTATCACATTCATTCTCAACTTCCTCCTTTGTCGAGCTAATTTGTGCATGAAAATAAATTTCTCATATTAGAAATTAATAAAATGATATTTCATACCACTTTTAAAAATACCATACTTTGTTCTACATTTTGCAAATCAATTTGTTTTGTAAGCATGACATTCTGTAATTGAACTGCAAATAAATAGTTATATCATAATGTACTTATTAATAATAGTAACACAACATAAATTTTGATAGTTAATAAAACGGATAGTAAGAAAAAAAAGGTGTACCACAGTTTTCTTTGTCTGGCACGCTAATAGGTAAAAGTGAATTATGAATGTTTTGATCATTTCTACCTAAATGCAAAGTCGACGGTGTAATATTCTGATTGATTGCATAAATAGATGGATATGTTTTACAAACTTTACGTATAACCCAAAAATATAAAACAACAATTATATCTTTTGATAGATATATACGTACTTAAATTTATTATAAACATTAAAAAAAATCGGCATCATGAAATTACAGATATATTGTATTATCGAATATCAAACAATTATTACAATATAGATGGACAAATCGAAGTAAATAGAGACTTTATAGAATAACCATTACTAACCATTTGAAATGTCGGATAGGGGGATACGATCACTAACGGAACAATTGGGACTAACTCCAAGAATAGATCCTGCATAATTAGTATTTGTATTAAATTTCATATTTCAATTTATCGGAAACAAATGTCAAAGAATTTAATGCAATTTATTAACTTGATCGATTTGAATTTGTCTGTTGTCGTTTCTTTCCAATACCAGCCAATCTCAACGTTCTGTTATGTCGGGTTAATTCGTCCATAATAAAATCACCCTGCAAATATGAAATATATTCAAAGTAAAATAAATAAATCTACATACTACTAATGTTTTTTTTCTAATATTATAAAAATACATAAACATATGTAACTAATTAATATAAGTAATCAAAAAAATTAAAAAAGGTCCACGGTAATTATTTATTTTAGTATTATAAAAAATATAATATAAATTTATAACTACTAAATGTATAGGACGTAAATATTGAATGCCACTTTGAATAGGTTTAATCGGCTTATAGGCCCTACTTTAAATTGATTCTCCGCCTTCGCTCACAACAGACTATATGTTTTAGTATATTTATATATATAAACTAAAATAAATTAATTATTGGGCTTATTGGGCCATTACATAATTAATAATACTAATGAGCCTTATAAACTGTAATGGGCTTATAAACTCGAATGCAAACTTTTAAAATGTATTTTGGGTCCAATATATAATAAAATTTTATACAACTCACTATTTTTTTTAATATATTGATATTGATAAACAAAAATGAAATAATTAATACACTATTGGCCAATTAAATGTGTAAATTATTAATGAGCCTCGTAATTGTTAATGAGCTTATACAACATACTTTATTTCGTTAATAACATAATCACTGGAAAATATGTATATATAATCCGTTGAATACAATCGACTTAATTTCGTTCATACCACAATCACTGGAAAATCATATATATATTCGTAAAAAAAATATTTAAATGTACATACTAATCATTTATTAAATATAATTAAAATTTGTAGACATAAATAAATACTTAATATATTTATGCAAAAGTATAAAAAATATATGTACATACTAAATATTTTTTTTAATATTTTTAAAATATAATAAATAATTTTTAAAATTAAATTAACTTATGGGCAATGTTCTAAAAGTCGCTAGGCGGAAGCTGGGTGGTGAGGGGGGGCTAGCGCCTAGGCGGCTAGGTGGAGGCCTAGGCGGGGCCTAGACGGACTAAACATTAATGCATGACCCATGTGATTATTTGATTATGTTCTCTCAAATCCATTAATCTTTATAAAACTATGTTGGGATGAGATTTGATATTTTATTATGGGCCTTATTGTACAAAGCCTAACCCAAAATTATATTAATACATCCGTCATCTTCTAAGATGTTGCAGCTTCCACAACATTTGAGGATTCTTCTCGCCTAGGCGGATCTAGGCGGGTTCTAGGCAGAGGGTGACCGCCTATGTAACACCCCGGGCCAGAGGTGCTACAGTGCCATAGTCCCGAAGGACTATAAGGCGATTTAAAGCAAAGAAAATCCAAACTCTTCCAAATACCCAAAAGTTAATAACCTGGAAATTTCCTGTTCAAGTTTAAAACAACGCTTAAACCTATCATCCAGTTTAATGCCTCAATTTATATCCAAAACAACGGAAGCGAATATAACATTTTCAAATCTGATGCAAACTAAAACTTTAACTGTGAAGACACATCTGTGATCCAGAACCCGCTTGTTGCTGCAAACCTGCAAAGCCCAATTGACTGGGGGACCCGATACCCTAGCCAACCGTGACACGTAAACCGAAGTTGATCAGTCTTCCATCAAGACTGGCAAGACTCCTCAAGCCAAAACAGTTTAAAAACACAACATTGTCACAACAATCCAATCATGTCAAACAACAACCTACCACACAATATATATATAACTATACTTAACCAATATCACACCGACCAACCAACCACATATCAAACCTATACGCACATTATCACATAACAATTCATTTCTCATCTTTATTCAGTTCTTCACTATGCTAATATGTTCAATTCAACTTTCAATCAACTCAGGTTCACAACCTTGATTAGTTACAATCAATCACTATAACCTCTTTCCCATCACAAGTACAAACGAAAGAAACGATCAATCTAACTTCGCTGACACATCCAATTCAACTTTCACAAATATCCACTCAACCATCTTGGTAATTAATCCACATATCACATAACCCTCTTTCCGCAACAAGCTACCGGCAACAACTACAAGATACAAAATTTCACAACCACAACCAATGGCCAACAATGGCCTACAACCGCAACTAATACCAATCAACATCCAACTCAAACCAATACCAAGCACACGGTCAAAATTCACCAACACAACCACTTAGTCACGCGCACAACCAATATCATCACAAAACTACTTAATCAGTACACAACCAATATTCATCTAAACCCCAACACACACACACTTGTCAACACACAATTGCCAACACACAAACAACAGTCAATCACACACAATTGCCAACACACAACTGTCAACGCACACATAACAATCAATCGCACAATTGTCAACGCACACATAACAGTCAATCACACAATTGTCAATTCACACACAATCCAACACACACACAACTGTCAATACACATAAATGTCAATTCACACACAATCCAACACACACACAACCGTCAATACACACAAATGTCAATTCACACACAATCCAACCCACACACAACTGTCAATCACACACAATCCAACACCCGATCCAACCTCCGATCCAACTCACCACCGGATGGGACTTTCAACCATCCAACCATGGCCATTAACCACGTAAGGTCACACCCTCACGCGGTCGGGTAAGGCTTTCAATCACCCCGGCCTAGCCTGAACCAACGAAGGTCACACCCTCGCGTGGTCGGATGAGGTCACACCCTCACCCCGGCTCCATAACCAACCAACCAACACCCATACCCTGAACCAACGGAGGTCACCCTCGCGTGGTCGGATGAGGTCACACCCTCACCCCGGCTCTATAACCAACCAACCAACACCCATAGCCTGAACCAACGGAGGTCACCCTCGCGTGGTCGGATGAGGTCACACCCTCACCCCGGCTCCATAACCAACCAACACCCATAGCCTGAACCAACGGAGGTCACCCTCGCGTGGTCGGATGAGGTCACACCCTCACCCCGGCTCCATAACCAACCAACCAACACCCATAGCCTGAACCAACGGAGGTCACCCTCGCGTGGTCGGATGAGGTCACACCCTCACCCCGGCTCCATAACCAACCAACCAACACCCATAGCCTGAACCAACGGAGGTCACCCTCGCGTGGTCGGATGAGGTCACACCCTCACCCCAGCTCCATAACCAACCAACCAACACCCATAGCCTGAACCAATAGAGGTCACCCTCGCGTGGTCGGATGAGGTCACACCCTCACCCCGACTCCATAACCAACCAATCAACACATTCAACCAGGTTCAACACAAAACCAATAACCCATCACATAACTAACAACAAAACACACAACCAATATCCGCCAACAAACCAACAATTATTCACACAATCAATCCACAACAAACGATCAACAACAACCAACAACTAACCGACAATCAACGGCAACCAACAGCTACAACCAATATCCGACAAGAAAACCAATAACCAACAAATAACTAATGTCCGACAAGAGACAAATACTAAAACACACACACACACATTCAACCAAATTATTCCACAATCAATAATCCAAATTAACTTACTCAGGCAAAGATAAAATCAATTACTGAACCAGATAGGAAGCAAAAGTAATTTTATAAAAATATACGAAAGGTTAGCAAGAATCCTCTTGCCTTAAACTCGACAACCACGACCTCAGAGACCTCCAATCAACTCGAACGAACCTGCGAAATCAATCCGAGCAAATCCTTGATGTCTTTCACTTGGTTACCCATCTTTGAATGATATTGACCAAATATTGTGTCTAGACTGCCATGTGGAGTAGTCAAGAAGTCTTTCAAACTAGAGTGTGCTCCTTCAACCCTATATTTAGTACAAAAGAGTTTAAAGTTTGATCATACGCAAGATTTCTGCTCTCTGCATAAATTGTTTGTCGCGTATGGATGAACTTCATACGTGACGGATGAAACACTGTCATCCGTGATGTGTGGATACCATCCACACGTGACAGACGACACACCTAGTCTGTCACATTTGAACTCCATCCACACGTGACGGACAGTTTATGCAGAGAACAGAATGCAGTAAAAATTTAGCAAATGCAGTGAATATAGAATGCAATACAGATTGGACAATACACTAACCTGTTTGTCGTGGAAGTTCCAAGCGTGAAAACAGTATCTATCCAAGCTGACACGAGTCTTTCCCTATACGGGATCAGCCAACTGTTTCTTACATATTGAGTCAGACATGGCCAAGCCCTCCATTCTGACTCAATTCTGCACAACTCCCTTTCGTACTCGGGTATAGTTGTTTGCTTGAATAAATTGTAGTATGTATTTGCAAACCTTGTACCCAAGTTTTTATCCTTCATCACCTTCTTAGCATTGTCCTCTATGTTCTTCTTCACATGACGCCTACAGAGGATAGACTTTGCACTTGGAAAAAGTCTATCTAACGCATTCATCAAGGCCTTTTCACGATCTGTCACTAGGCATATAGGTGTTACTTGACACTTTTTACATATTTTAAAAAGTTGATGTGCGGCCCACACGTAGTTGTCTTCTTGCTCACCATGTAGAAACGCCCCCGCCACATTGTAGTTCTTCCATGTAGACGTGACTCCTATAATTTCGAGAAAAGGCAAGTCATACATGCACAAGTAGATGTGTCATTGCATAATGAATAAACATATCAACAAGTAGATATAGCATGTAGATGTGTTATACTAACTTGTTTGTGTTGTATGTGGAGTCTAACAAAAGGACGTACGGAAGTGCCTTTAGGAGTTTCATGGAATCTGGACTGGTAAAAAAAATGTCGGCGATCTTATTCGTCGTTGGATCCGACCTATGCTCAATAAAGTAGTTGTTCTCTTTACACTTATGGGAGAACTCTTGAACCACGGTTCTTCCTTCCATCCCACTATGTCGTACCTTGTACACTTCATTGTACACTTGCTTCATTTTAGTGCAGTTGTTTGGGTCCTGGTTAAGTGTTGTGTACTTACACAACTTCTTCTGGCCAGGTGTCATCCTGCCAGCGAATGAATGCCCATATAAGTCATCACCAATGACATGGTTGTGGGTTCCAATAACTACCTTGATTGTATATGAGTCTCTCAATTTTTCTTGACACAACAATCTGAATGGACAATCACATTTTTTACTCCTTGTTCTTTGCCTTACTCTGTTTTCATCTTTAGGAATGTAAATTCCCGCTTTTTCGCACAACAGTTGTGTCTTCCGGAGGCTTCCTCTACCAAGGTTTCTATCCCGACAAATAGTGATACAGAAGTGATTATCAAACCCAATTTGTCTAGCCCAATTAATTGCATGATCTCTGGAGCCGAATACTTCACCCGTGGTAAACTTCTCTGAATAATCTTCCGAAACAATCACTTCTTCAGGTGTAGGATAATCAAACCGCGACTGTGTGTGGAATGTCAGAAAACTGAGGTGGAGCCTGCCACCTTACGGACGGAATTCCACTACGAGCTAAACTATCTAATAAAGGTATATGAGGTTGTTGAGGCGCACAACTTTCGCTGAACAACCCAAGTGAGAAGGACGGTGGTGCCATGTCCCACTCATTCAGGGACAGGTTGTTAATATCGTTGTTCACGAAATTATTCTCCTATTGAAGTAAAAAAACAAGTTAGCATAAAAGCAGGTAAAAATGCAGTTTCTGTTAAACAGATCCATCTGTGACGAATGGATACATTCCATCCGTGACGGATAGAAGCATTCCATTCGTGACGGATTGAGGCAATCCATTCGTGACGGATGGAACTAATCCATTCATCATGGACGATTTTCTTTCAAAAACAGTCGACGAAGAAAGTTATTACACTTGCAATGATCTAGTAAAAATTCAATAGAACAAGGCCAAACACTCAAACATGCAATTTTGCACACAAAATCTCTAACTTTTTAGTACAACATAATCAAAGATGAAGTTTTTATGAATATATAGTAACAACTATTGAGAATTACCTTAAGAAAGTGTTTGTTTTTCCAAAGAACAACTCAAACATATAGACATTCACAAGAAAGAACCATAAAATTCTTAACTTCTACTAGCATGTAAAGTAAAACTTAAAAAACATACCTCATTGTGATGATAATCCCTTGAAACATCTTCTCCACCATTGAAGTTGGAAAAATCATCTTCATTTGCTATGGAAAAGAATCAAAGTAATGGAAGAAGTGTTGTGGGATGGAAAGGAATGAGTGATTGAGGTTTAAGGTTGTTTTTTGCCGTAATATTGATGAGTATGACAGGGTAATTAATGTTGTTAGGTGGGGATAAGTAACATTCAATTTTATGGTTGTTAACCTTGTCCGTCACGGACCAAATGGATCCATCCGTCACGGACCAAAGGAATACGTCCGTCACAGACGAAGCTCAATGGTTCGTCATGGATGGATGCATTTGGTCCGTGACGGACGAAACGGGGCGTGAAATAGCAATTTCACCCGGGCGCTAAATAGAAATCGTGCAATTTAAACTTATTTCTAAGAACATGGCAAATCTTATCATAATTTCACTCTTATTTCCGATATAAATCGTAGTATTAGCTACGTTACTACTCCAATGTCAATTTTTACACCATAAAATAATTTAGAACATGTTAAATACAACTTTTTTCTAACCTATGATTATGGCATAGGTTAAGCACTTAATTTTAGAAGGATTTTGTTAGATGTAATTATGTTAGGGATTTTAATATTTTGTAAAAGGGTTTAAGCATTACTTTTTAGGGAATAGTTTTTAAAACGAGAATTCTTAACATAAGATCTTAGGGCATAGGTTAGAAAAACCGATATAACAATTATTAGCATTAATTATTTAACGTATATTTCAAATATTCCAAAAATTTTGAATTTAAAAGCTTTTTTTTTCTCTAAATACAAATACACATCTAAATAAACTCATCATAACAAACATGAATAATCTTTGGTATATTCTAACTATCTTTTTACTTCAAAATTTTTGATGTTTTTTATATTATAATATACAATTAGTCATTAAATTATTTCTATTTTTCTTATTTTCATTTTTGTGCTAATATGATTGATATTTTGATATTTTTGAATAATTAATATTAAACTAATATATTTTTACATGGTTGTTATTTAACGTCAACCTTATATTTCTTTATAGCGCACACTCTATGACCGTGAATTGACCACGGAGGAACTGCATCCGTCCGTGAATTGACCATAGACGAATTGCGTTCCTTCGTGGTCAACTCACGGATGGATGCAATTCCTTTGTGGTCAATTCAAGGAGGAATCGCGTTCATCCATCACGTAGGAACTGCATTCATCCATCACGGATGAACGCATTTCATCTGTGACGGTGGGATGTCATCTTCTTTCTCAGAAGACGCAGTTGTTCGTTCGTTTCAAGAAATCAACCCGAAATCAACGAGCAACAAGAAATCAACCCAAAATCTATCTAAATCATATCTATTATATATTTTATTCATGTATAGACTTAAAACTTTGAATTTATAAGACAAATTAAGTCAATAACACCCAAAATTCAATCTTGAAAATTTGTTTAAACCCTAACTACGAATTTACAAAATTAGGTGATAAACTTATATTTTCTTGGAGATGGTTGGTTGATTCTTAAGTGTGGCACCTCCTTGATCCAAATTGATGGCAATTTAGTGGCTAAGTGAGGAAGAAAGTGCTGATTTTTGATGGCTTGTGAGATGGGAAATGGAAGAAAGGAAGAGAGGTGGGAGACGGGAAATGAAAGTGAGGAAGAAAATGTGGGCGGTGGGGTTGTAATTTTGGAACAAATTCCTTATATATGTAGAGGGGACTCTATTTAGAAAAATAGAGTGGGTTCTATTTTTAATATAGCATTTCAACATATCACTTTTAAAGCTAGAATTTTGTTATAAGTACACATATTTATGTTTATCTAATATTATGACTTATAATTTTTAATATTAAAAAAATTATTTTTTTTAATATTATATGTTAATATAATATAGTTTATGGAATATACACGATAAATGATAGTGGAATACATACACGAATTCAACAAAAATATCATGTGTAATGTGTATGACAATAATTACATGATTAAAAATAAAAAGGATAATTATACGAGAATATGTATGAATAAAATATAATATATTTATACAAGTTATATAATTAACAATAAAATTTTGAACATATTGTTATTTCAATCTTCTATTCATATAATTCTTAAAAAATATCACTAAGATTTATTTATTCTTAAAACTAATTAAATACAACACAATTTAATTTAATTATACATAATTATTAGATTTTATAAATTTAAGTTTAACCGTACAAGGTACGGATAGTGCACTAGTTAAATTATAACGTTTCTTGCTTGGTTATTACCATTTCGGTTGTAATTGATGCAATCAATGGCCCATAAAGGCCAATAACTAATTTTTTATAATAATTTGGGCTTTGGTTTTTAATCCAATCCAGTTTTAATATACTAATTTAAAAGGCCCATAAGCTAGCTCATACTTCAATACCAAAAAAAGAAAAAAGAGTGAAAACATAGTTTTAAAAAAATTAAAACAAACAAGTACCCCTTGTTTATTATTCTAGCCAACCAACCCCATACCAACAATATTTGTCATTTCAGACACTTTCGTTTCTTGCATGAGCTGTGTTCGATTTTGTTGGTTTGAGATGTTGTTCCGGATGAGATCGATTATTGTCATGGTTGTGTGGTTTGGATTGTCTTCTTGAGATGAAGTACTTCCAGGAGTTATATATTCGTATCATACTTCCAGAAGAATGATTGTTCTCTGCTCCCGGCGACACAACGCCTTTGTTGGCCTTAGTACAACACGTGTTCGTATCATTCTATCTCCATTCCCGATGGTCTTAGTTTCTTGGCTGGTTTGTTAGTTTATTATTTGACTTGTATTTGTTGTTTTTTATTTCCTTCTCATAACGGTTTGTCCGTGTGCCGAGTATTTCTCGGCCTCTCGATCTAGTAGGTGTGTTTGATACATCGAATTTCTTTCCTTATATAAAAAAAATCAAACCACATGATCAATAGAAATATATTTAAAATAATAGTGATTAAGGAAATCAATTTATCTGTTCACGGTGTTTTTAATGTGTAGCGAACTACTTATTTGTTCATTTAGAATAATATTCTTGTTTCATGTCTCTATTATGTAATTTTTATGAAAAAATAGTTATTTATTTTGGAAAGGTAGTTGTTCATTCGAAATAAAGCGCTTTATATAGTATAGTCTATATAAAAAGCGCTTTATATAGTATAGTCTATATAAAAAAAAAGTAAGAAGAACTTGCAAATGAACATTTTGCATGTCGTCTCCTCATTTGTCTACAGAGAAGGAGCCGTCAGGGGAGAGCCACCAGCGATCGCAAAGTTGCTTGCCGCGTTCACCGACGTATTCCCAGACGAGTTGCCATAAGGATTACCTCCCCTGAGAGGCATTGAGCACCAGATTGACCTTGTGCATGGTGCTTCTTTGCCCAATCGCGCTGCGTATAGAGCTGGTCCAGAAGAGACAAAAGAGTTACAGCGCCAAGTCCAAGAGTTGTTGGATCGCGGGTACGTAAGGGAATCTCTTTCCCCTTGCGATGTGCCTGTGATCCTTGTGCCCAAGAAGGATGGCACATGGAGAATGGGTGTTGACTGTCGCGCGATAAACCATATCACCGTCAAGTATAGGCATCATATTCCGCGCCTCGACGATATGCTTGATGAACTTCATGGCGCGACACTCTTCTCCAAGATTGATTTGAAGAGTGGTTATCACCAGATCAGAATGAAAGACGGTGATGAGTGGAAGACCGCGTTCAAGACAAAGTATGGGCTCTACGAGTGGCTTGTCATGCCCTTTGGGCTCACGAACGCGCCCAACACCTTCATGCGCGTGATGAACCACGTGTTGAGATCTTTCCTTGGCAAGTTTGTTGTCGTTTATTTTGATGACATCCTTGTGTATTCACGGAGCCTAGAAGACCATGTCGATCACCTTCGCCAAGTGCTCGACTGCCTTCGACGCGAGAGCCTATTCGCCAATTTGGCCAAGTGCTCATTTTGCGCCGCGTCAACCAACTTTCTGGGCTATATTGTGAGTCGTGATGGGTTACGCGTCGACGAAGAGAATATCGCGGCCATCAAAGATTGGCCAACACCGACGACACCGACACAGGTGCGAAGCTTTCTAGGCCTCGCGAGATTCTATCGGCGTTTTATACACGACTTCTCCTCCATTGCCGCGCCATTACATGAGTTGACGAAGAAGGGCAGCACAGTTGTCTGGCTTCAGTGCCACGAAAAGGCCTTCTCAGCCTTGAAGAGGGCCTTGTGCAACGCGTCATTGCTCCAACTCCCCGACTTCGCGAAGACCTTCGAGGTGGAGTGCGATGCCTCAAACATAGGCATTGGTGGTGTGCTATACCAAGAGAAGAGGCCCATAGCATATTTCAATGAGAAGCTCACAGGGGCCACCCTCAATTACCCCACCTACGACAAAGAGCTTTATTCATTGATCCGCGTGCTAAAGACATGGCAACACTACCTTTGGCCGCGTGAATTTGTCATCCACAGTGACCATGCCGCGTTGAGCTACTTGAAGAGCCAAGCCCACCTCAATCGCCGACATGCGCGTTGGGTGGAATTTCTGGAGACATTTCCTTATGTCGTGGTCCATAAGAAGGGAAAGGAGAACATCGTCGACGACTCGTTGTCTAGAAGGTATGTTCTCTTAACTCATGTGCAAACTAAAGTTTTGGGTTTTGCTTTGCTTAAGGAATTATATGCTAGTGATCCTTTCTTTGCACCTATAGTCGAGCAATGCCTAAGATTTAGCGAGTTTGAGTCATATTTCCTTTCTAAGGGTTATTTATACAAGGCTAGTCGTCTTTGCATACCTAGATCCTCCATTAGGCTCCTATTGATTGAGGAAGCACACGCGAGTCGTGGACATTTTGGTATTAGGAAAACCTTAGACGCGCTTAGAGAACATTTCTTTTGGCCTAAGATGACCCACCAAGTGACTAGGTTTTGTAGAAGTTGTGTGACTTGCCAGAGAGCCAAAGCTAAGTCTAGTCCTCACGGCCTCTACACTCCTTTGCCCATTCCGAGTGCCCCCTGGGAAGATTTTTCTATGGATTTCATCACGGGTTTGCCCCTCTCTAGATGAGGTAAAGACTCCATTTTTGTGGTTGTAGATAGATTTTCAAAGATGGCACATTTTATTGCTTGTAAGACAACCCATAGTGCTAGTGAGATTGCCGATCTATTCTTTGAGCATGTGGTGCTTCTTCATGGAGTCCCGCGTACCATAGTGAGTGATAGGGATTCTAAGTTCGTTGGTCATTTTTGGAGAACTCTTTGGGGTAAGCTAGGAACCAAACTCCTATTTTCCACTAGCTACCACCCCCAGACTGATGGCCAAACGGAGGTCACGAATAGAACCATAGGAGCCCTCCTTCGCGCGATGCTCAAAGCCAACCCTAGGCTTTGGGAGGACTTACTATCCCTTGTCGAGTTTTGTTACAATAGATGCAGGCACACGGCGACCAAGCTGACCCCGTTCGAAGTGGTGTATGGAATGAACCCCTTGACACCACTGGATCTGTCGCCGCGTCCACTACGTGACCCAGTGCATGTCTCCGCCTCCAACCGCTCCGAGCAGGTGCAGGAGCTTCATCGACGAACCAAGGAGCAGCTGGAGAGGAGGGCCGCGCAGTATGCCTCGCAGCACAATTCAGGCCGCCGCCGCGTCGTCTTTGCCCCCGGAGACCTTGTCTGGGTGCATCTGCGAAAGGAGAGGTTTCCCTCGCGGCGTAAACACAAATTGACACCACGTGGAGATGGCCCTTTTCCGCGTGATAAAGGCCATAGGGGACAATGCCTATCAACTCGATCTCCCACCAGATTTTGGAGTCCACGCGTCATTCAACGTCGCGGACTTAACACCATATGTTGAGCCAGAGTTTGATGATGGTGAAGCGGGGATGCTTCACAGCCAAGTGGGGGAGGGTGATGTGACCATGCCTCCCATGACAGCCCAAGACGAGGAAGAAGCCATGAGCCTACGCTCACAGGGCCCAGTCACAAGGTCTAGGTCCAAAGCCATCGCCTCCGCCGTCGCATCACTAATTGTACGCGTCGTCGCTGGCCAAGGAATCCCAGAAACCAATCCAAGACTCGTCGTCCTCACCACCATCGGATCAACGCGTTCTTTTGAAGACAGCGACACTTCGTCGTCATCTTCACTGCGTCAGGAGTTTCACGCGTTCTTTTAAGACACTATCTATATTTGGTATTTCCAACATGTTTTAGATAGTTTCCTTTGATAGTTTTACATAGTTTTCTTTCATAGCGTTTTAGATAGTTTCCTTTTAGTCATTCTATCTTTTAGGGTTTGTGCCTTTTGCATGCTTGCATGGGCTAGCCCACGAGGTTCGACTCGGCCCATCCGACGTCTCACCTCCCCTATTTATACCCGACTTTGTTAATGTTATTTCTTACGTTCAAGTTAAAGTTCAAGGTTTCAAGTAGAGTGTTAATTTCTCCTTCCCTTGATCGGACGTCACTCATATCCCTCTCATCCCCATTCCCTCCGCCGCCGACGCTACGGCAATCGCTTGATCTTCTCAAGCAAAGTCTATCTTCGCATCTCCTTCCTCCGCAGTCGACGCTACGACACCCCAAAGACTTGTCTTTTCAAGCCTTATATCCTTCACCAAATCGCTTCCGCCACCGCTAACAATTCTTCCATCAAATCGCTTCCATCACCACCAAGTTCCTTGTTGTCGCCACCGTCTTCCCAGTCGTCGACGTCAACAACCCCATTCATCGCGATCTTCCGCTCGCGATCATCCGCTCGCGATCATCCCCATCATCGTGTTCCACAATAGAATCACAACATCGAGTGACTTCCCAACCAAGACTAGATTCAAATGCGTCACCTTTGACAATTTGGCTTGTCATCAGAGGCAAGGACATATCAAAGAGGCTCGACAAATGCGCGAAATCGGAACAATGCCATGAAGAGGGCAACCCAATTGGTTCAATTGCTGATACTAAACGCAGCACTTTCAACAACACTTCAAACAAAAGAAGCTCAATTTACATAGGCGTTACCAGGTACCCAAATCTTGAGCGTTTGATTCTTTTGTGTGTTCACTGTAAATGAGATTTGAAAATTTAGTGCTGAAATCAATGGGGTCGATCGCTTGATTTGCTATGCATCTGAGTTTTGAGTTGAATTGTTGCAATATATATGTTTTGTGCTGATTCATTCCGTTGTTTATTAAAAAAACAACCATATTGATATACAAAACTTTTAATTATTTACTTGAAAATCGTGTTTCTGTGTCTACTTCATTCTATTTGTCCTCATTTTTGTATTTCTGCAATTTGTGAAATAATGATTACATTCTCCTGAACAAAATATGTAGCATAAGTTTATATTATATATTCACTAATTCCCTTTGGTATTAATTTCTTGGTCCTTTTTATTTTTTCACTGCAACATGTACCTGTTGTTACATACAGATCTTACACGTGTGTTGCACCTACGTAATGGCTTGTATTACTAAGAGAGCACATGCTTGCTGCATGCACCTTATCTTTGCATTGTAGGAATTTCAAGATTTTCAAACTTTTCACCTTCATTAGATGACTGTTTTTAAAATTTAATTGCCCTTTTGTGCTTCCTGCTTAATCAACTTCGTACCTCTATTTATTTCTATTTATTTGTTTATATAGTAGCTTACACTTGTTGACATATATAGGTATTCCACGTGTGTGCATTTATGTAAAGAACTTTTATCAGCTGGACACCACTTGCTTACAATTCTTAGCTTATCACTTTAGTTTCATTCTTATCACTTGTAGTTGAGTACTGCCAAGGTTGTTGTTCTTTCATATAGAATTGCAGACCCATAGTAATTTCATTTTCACTGTCTTCCGATAAGTGAGTCTCTTGCTGAAAAATTTCATGTTTACTATATGCTCTTAAATTTCTTGTGCAGTAGTAGATTTATTTTCACTGCCTCTATTAGTTTTGTAGATATATCTTCTGAATGAATGTTCTCTTAAATTAGCCTCTTCTATTCTAACTAATATTTGGGTTCCATTTGTTTATTTACTTCTCTTGTTCTAGCACATCATTCTTTTCCCTTTACTTTGTTACTAATCATCATCTTCTTTTTGTGACCACATCAATTTTGCAATCTCTATGTCCTAGCTCTATACCCCACTCAAAGACGCCATCATAGGGTATTATTTGGTTTAATTCAAATGATCTGCATAGAAACGTGGGATTTTTCATTTGTGCCCTTGATTCCTTAGTGATGTTGCCCTCGACATAATTGGATAGTTAATGTTAAGATTCTCGTGGTCAAATTCATTAATTCAAAGCCATACTTGTTTCTTAAGATTAAAATATACATGTGTTAGGAAGAATAGGTCAGGTGTCCCTGGACTATAGGTAAACTTAGAATGCTATACAAGTTGAATTAAGCAATTTGAGTCTCAGTTTAGATGGTTTTGTTTAGCAATGACAGATGCTAATTAAACAAGCACTTTTTAATGAATTGATTTTCTTTGTCCAAACTTATAAGTGAAGTTGCTAGAATCTTAAAAGGTCTGAAACCTGAAATGAGTACCTATTGAATAGCATTTACGAGCAACTAAAATGGTGTGAGTTGATCATTGCCTGGATTGGTTGTTTTCAGCTTTTTTATTTCACAGTAAGCTTATTTTTACTGTTAGGATTGGAGCAATCCAAATCTGTCATTGATTTTAAAATGACAAGCGTTTATCGCATTTGTATGAGATTATATCGTTTCATTTATTGGATTACCACTTTAACCCTTGTTGTTTATTGTAGTTCAAAGTGGTCTCTAGTGACTTGCTACCGGAATTTCAAGCAACAACCATATAAACTATTTCTTGCATGACCCTTTGGGTAAATAATAGTTTTTTTGTAGGCGGAATTGCAAAAACTACCAGATTTTGATAGGCAGTTTGCAAAAATATCAATTTTTAAAAAGTATAGCAAAAATGTCATAAAGCTGTAGAACTTTATTTTTAGAAAAAGATAAATTTATATTTGCTTTTACTTTTTTATTTTGATAAACACTCTACTTTTAAGAATTTATAATTACTCTTATCAATTAATAACCTCGTTTAAGCAAATACTATATTTCTCTCTCCTTCGTCCTCACAGCCAAGTCGGTCTGCTTGAGGGCTACAACTCTTCCTCTCTCCGGCGAACTTGCACCGGAATTCACCAATCGCTTCCACCAACTCTTCCTCTGTTCCTATCCCTCTTCTTCGCTCGCTGCCTAATGCTCAATTTCTGTCCAGCTCCCCTCTCTCCTCTTCTCCTCTGTCCCTTTGTTGTCCTCTGTCCAGCTCCCCTCTCTCCCTCTGTAGCGTGGACGATCAATTGAGGCGCGGAGGGGGTCGAAGAAGGCGACCCAGGGTGTGTTGCGGGACCGAATCATCGCCATTTTCGTCCTCTGTTCGATCGAGTTCGGAGAAGGCTCGTCGGCATCGTTGCAGGGGTGGTCGATGAGTAGCAGCACGGTGGCAAGTCCAATTAATTTTCTGCTAAGCCTAGCCCAAACCATTTGCAGTTCAAGTAAAGGTCTTCTAATTTGAAATAAAAAACATCGATTCTTGATCTCTTTCTAGCATTTCTACAAACAGCTGGTGCTCAACAATGGCGGAAGATGGATCACGCTCGAATTGTTCGATTTGATTCAATGCTTGATCATGGTGTCTGTGTGTATGCAGATTATTCTCACAAATCTGATGTTTCTCAGTCGTAATATGAAGAGTTCTCATATATATTGTTGTAGAATCCAGATCAAACTTGGTCGATGTGCTGGGCAATTCTCTTTCTAATGAGCTTCTTTCAATCTAGTTCCAGATTTGACTAGTATCCATATCCAAGAGGGAAGATGCTCAGATATCCCTGAATTGCTGGTCATCAAAGACATTTTTCAGAAGAAATACGGGAAAGATATCGTGTCAGCAGCAGCTGATCTTCGTCCAGACAGTGGTGTGAGCCGCTTGGTATGATTTGCAACTTGGACGAATTCCATGATGCACTAGATTGTTATAGCATGTTAATTATAGATGTGTTCGTATGAATCAAAGCCCATACTTGAATTATTGCATACAATCTTTGGAACTGCTGTCTTTTTGAATATTGTAAGAGTTTCATTGATGGTTCATCAGTGGAGGCATGGTTTTGGTTTCTGATTGTTTTCCATTTCTTGACTGCAGCTGATCGAAAAGTTGTCGGCTAGAAATCCAACAGGTGAAGTGAAGTTGAAGGTGATGAAAGAGATAGCCAAGGAGTACCAAGTGGAATGGGACACATCTGCAAATTAAGTGAGCATCTGCAAGTATGCAATATCTTTGGAATTTGATGTGCATAGTCTCTTATACTTGTGATGTGTAGATAGAATGGTTGACAACAGGAGAACGCCTTTCTGGTATGCATGAAGTTGTAGTGACCAAAAGGACGTTAGAAGCAGTTAAATTTGAACAAAATCGCAGTCTCTAGAGAGTTTCTTGGACTGAGTATTATTCCACCTCAGAGAGGGTTGCGGTGGGTTGAGGCCAAGAACAACATGCTCTTTTAAGTAGCTCGTTGGTTAGTCGAACGACAACCCCATGTAGCAAGGGCGGTGTTGTTGGGTTTGTGACGCTGCAAGGTTTCTCCGAAGATAGGTCGCGGAGTCTAGGATCTTCCACCGACGTTGAAAAAGAGCTTCAAAGTGGCATAGTTACCGGTTTTCTATGCACAATGCGGACCGATACGGAGGTGATTCGATGTCATTCGGGGGTGATTTTAAATGATTCAAGAGTTGAGTTTAAGTAACTTGAGCATGGCGAAGACGATGGTGTGGTCAGATTTTGAATTGAATGAATCGAGAGGTGTTTTTCTTGGGTCGAACAAGGTTTGGTGGTGATGTATATAGGCAATGAACAAAGTATTTTAAAACTATAGGCAATATTTGAAACTAACGTTGGTATCAAATTTAAGTAAATATTTTTAAGTGATTACCAATTCAACGAGAATCACAACTAATAAATGCAGATTTAATTGTTTCTCGTTAGGAAACCAACCAATATTCGTTTCAAATTAAAGTTAATATAACAGAGTAATGACCTGACAATGTACAAATATGGCATGATAAAGTGAATATTGCTCTGAAATTTGAAATTGACTAACATTTGAAATTCTGTGATATAACAGAGCATTGTGTACTTTATCAGACCATATTTACACGACGTCAGACCACATTTATATCAAGTCAGGTCAATACTCTGTTATATCACAAAATTTCAAATGTTAGCCGATTTCAAATTTCAGAGCAATATTCACTTTGTCTGGCCACATTTATACGTAGTCAGGTCATTACTCTGTTATATCTGAGTTGCCAATTTGATTGTATTACTAAACTCATGTGCTCTAGAGCTAATTTTCTGTTGTTGCAAGTAAGTACTCTAATCTGTCCTAGAGAATTGATTAAAATAATTATCTCCAGGGAGCTTATAGAATAGCTTGGATGTTAATTTGATTATTGTTAAATCTGAAACAAATCATCTACAACCTACAACTCTAAGCAGATGCCCACAAAAAACATCCGGAGCATAAGACTTTTTTTTTATGTTTTTTTTTTGGAAAACTCGTTCAAAATGATTTCACATAATAAATTTAGAAGTAACTCAATACTGCATTAGATTTATTTACGAAATATAATTCATAAGTTTGTCAGATGATTTATTTATTCTTTTTTTATGGATTTTGTCACATGATTAGAAGAACCTAAAAGCCGATATGTTTATTCAACTGGTCTATTTTATAATCCATAAAATCTTAATTTTTGAACAATAATATGTAAGATATATCAGATCAATTTACATGTATTTTTCACCATTTTTAACCCCCCAAAAAACTCCACACAATCAGATAAGATGAGACATGAGAGAACCGTTAATTATCTTCTTTTGTTGTTTACTCTCTTTCTCCCCTTATTTTTCATTACTCATATACTTTTTAAGAAACTCCATGCCATTTCCACAAGTGTTTGGTTTAGTTAAGACAGTTCCTTAGAGAGGAAACTCCATGGTAATCTTTTATGCTGAAATTTGAAATTGACTAACATTTAAAATTATGTGAAATAAAAGAGCATTGACCTGACATAGTATACATATGACTTGACTTCGTATAAGTGTGGCCTGACAAAGTAAATATTGCTGAAATTTGAAATTGACTAACATTTAAAATTATGTGAAATAAAAGAACATTGACCTGACATAGTATACATGTGACTTGACTTCTTATAAGTGTGTCCTGACAAAGTGAATATTGCTCTGAAATTTGAAATTGACTAACATTTGAAATTCTGTGAAATAAAAGACCATTGACCTGACTTAATATACATGTGACCTGACTTCGTATAAATTTGGCCTGACAAAGTACATAATGCTCTGTTATGTAACAAAATTTACCCTTCCAATGGATTGGAGGCGAAGCCCTCTCGAGATATCAAGTCTCTTAAGTCGGCTTGAGCGAGCAATTGGTCTCTGAATCCACATATTCAGTATCCTTCAAAGGTCTGTTGTTGCTTGATGGTCACGAGTTTTAGGTTCCCAAGGCTTTTTTGGGTTATTATGACTTATGAAATTGAAACGCGCGAATGCAACAACTCAGGTATGTGCAGCTGTGCTGTCGGATTGTTAAAGCATCTTAAAATGTGCCTCTCATCCTACAGTCAAATTACACACGATACTCAAAGACGAAGGATGCATCAAGGCATTGCTTGGAATAGCTAGATCCAAGAACACTGAAGTTGTTGCACAAGTTGCAAGAGGATTAGCCAACTTTGCCAAATGTGAAACGCGCGAGGTTATTCTGAGGTCTTGAGAGCCCTCTCGCTCTCGGGCACGACCAATTCAACCAGCCATATCAAGAGGTATTACAGATTTGTTATGAGGTATTACGGACTTCGTATAAATATAAGATTTCGGAGGCAATATGAACATTTCAAGTCACATATTTCATAAAAAGTAAAAGCTAGATTTCATAGCATTATGTACTTTATCAGGTCACATTTACACGAAGTCAGGACACATTTATACGAAGTCAGGGCAATGCTCTGTTATATCAGAAAATTTCAAATGTTAGCCAATTTTGAATTTCAGAGCAATATTCATTTTATCAAGCCACATTTGTACGTAGTCAGATCATTACTATGTTATATTAACTTTAAATTTAGAACAAATGTTCGTTGGTTCCGTAATGAGCAACCGACTGTGGGAAGAGGAGGTTTAATAGTTTATAAAGATTATATCATCTACTATATCTTAAATAGGGTCATTTACTGATAAAGCTCTGAAATATGAAACCTCCTAACATTTGAAATTTCATTTCTATAAATTTTGTGATATAACACATCATTGACCTGCTTTTGTATAAATATGATCGGATAAAGTGAATATTGCTCTGACATTTAAAACAACATAACATTTAAAACTTCATTTTCATAAATTTTGTTACATAACAGAGCATTATGTACTTTATCCGGCCACATTTGTACAACGTCAGGCCACATTTGTACGAAGTCAGGTCAATGCTCTGTTTTACCAAAAAAAATCAAATGTTAGCTGATTTCAAATTTCATAACAATATACACTTTATCAGGCCACATTTGTACGTAGTCAGGTCATTACTCTGTTATATTAACTTTAAATTTGAAACAATAGTACTGCAAAGAGCATTGACCTGACTTGCTCAACTTCAAGATAACCATGAGATCGCTAAGCCCATGTGCCCGGACGAGCCCTCCCACCATTGTTGATTACATATACTGATATACATGATGTTGTCGTTGTGCTTTTGGGCGGTGAGAGCGTTGGACAAATGTTGCAGCTTTTATTGCCATGCTCTAAAGTTAATTTGATCATTTGATCTTCAATTCTTCCAGAGTTATTCCAGTGAAAAAGCTATATATTCCCCTTTTTTGTTAATGATATTTTGATAAGCTTAACGTGATAAGCTCATAACTAACATTTAAGGGAAATTTATAGGCTTACAGCAAACCAAGACATAAAGGGTATCTTTTAATATGTTAATATAATATACTGACAAATTTCTCTTAGTTATTAGCACAATTTACAAGTGTAGAGTTACTCTACTGAATTCAAACTGTGCAAATTGTGATGATGATGTCCTGGTTGGTTGCTTCTCTTGAAATTTGGCAGTCCTTGTTTCTTGAATATGTCAGATATGTTATAGTTGGGAATGAACCGTTCTTGAAGACCTACGAAGACACGTACGTACATACTACATTTCCGACGCTCCAATTATAATCACTGAGCCTTGTTTGAACATATATACATCAATACAAGGAAGGCTAACTTCATTTCAAGCCACATTTATATGAACATATATACATCACCACCAAGCCTTATTCGATCCCAAGAAAAACTTGTTTCGATTCATTAAATTCAAAATCTAACCACACCATCGTCTTCGCCATACTCAAGTTACTTAAACCCGCCTCTTGAATCATTTGAAATCATCTTCGAACGACATCGAATCACCTCCTTATCGGCCCTCTTTGTGCATAGAAAACCTGAACTCTTAAATCATAGATCCCTCCCACATTTATGTACTCCATAAATAGTTCGATATTCTGTTCACATACATTAAGAAGGTTAGCCGTTCATTGTCCTATATACAGTTCACAAATCAATAAGAGTCCACTTCAACATTAACAGAATAACCCATTCCACAAAAAATAATTTCAAGTGGACACTGAAATTATAGAGAGAGAATGCTCGAGATGCAGGAACAATAAGATAGTTCTATAGTATCGTAATTGCTTTTATAATCACCAAGAAAGAACAAAACCAGACAAATATAACACAAAGTTTTAATTCAATGAATTGGCATCCTGTGTCTCACAGGTTTAGAAGCACACCCCTGTACTGAGGAACACGAAGACGGCCACGAGCCCGACGTCGGCGAAACCCGATGAAGAACACGAAGACGGCGAAACCCGATGAGGAGCCCAACGCCGGCGAAACCCGATGTCAGCCGCGAACCCGATGAGGAACACGAAGACGGCCACGAGCCCGACGTCGGCGAAACCCTTGTACTTCAAGAGGTCACTGCGTGCATCTCTGGCCCTCGCTCCGCCTCCTTCGTCGTCGGCACCGTCCGCGGTCGGAAGAGCGGCGTCGTTGCAGACATTGACGGAGGAGCTTTTCGTTGCAGACATTGACAGAGCGGAGGAGTGTGAGGGAGCCTTCATCGAGAGACGGATACGGTGGAAGGCGAGGCCGAGAGCGGCGTCGCCGAGGAACTCCAGCCGGAAGCAGAGGAGGGAGACGGAAGCAGAGGAGGGAGGCGAGGAAATTAATTAAGCAGAGGAGGGAGACGGAAGCAGAGGAGGGAACTCCAGTCGGCTGCCTTCGGGGAAGACGGAAGCAGAGGAGGGAGACGAGGAAGGGTTTAGAATTTGGGATTGATTAGGGTTAATATTTGGGATTGATTAATAAGATTAAGATTTTTTTTACCTTTTCTTTTCAAAAATTTTAATGATTTATCTGATTTTTCTATTTAAAAGAAAAGTTAACTTTCACCCTTAACAATAGCAAAACTACCACAATCCTTACAAAAATCTGATAGTTTTGCAATACTTTTCAAAAGATGGGTTTTTTGCAAGTTGGCTTTGAAATTCTGGTATTTTTACTATTACGCCTTTTTTGTATAGAAGACTAAAAGTAACAAAGGTCTTACCAATTCTTATTATAGTAAATAGATCAAATAATTGTTGCCGAAAGAGCAATACAAGCATATTAGGTCATATGTCCTCATACTTTAAGTGATTATGAATCTGCTACCACTTTTTAAAGAGGGTGGTTTGGAGAAGACAATCTGTTTGGTTTGATGATGTACATTGTGGGTTGAGTTTAAAAATCTCCTTCCATATACATTAAAAGATGTGGTTTAGATATATTACAATGAGGGTTTGCAAGTTGATTGAAACCTAACTAAAGGGGGGGAACTGGGAGTGAGTTTTGTGAAGATGAATGGTGAGGAGGAAAGAATTGGTAGTAAGAAGAGGTCAAATGAGGCAAATATTGGGTTTGTTTCAGATGATGATGAGCCAATTGGGTGTTTGTTCAAGTTGAAAAACAAGAAGAATTCGAGAAAGGGCAAGTTGAATCTTCACTGATGAAACACTTCTGCTAGCTTCTTAGTCAAATCATTTATTTTTTCATTACCTGTGGCTTAAGTTTCCATCTTCTAGAAAAATTCAGCAACCTCCCTTTCCATGTGATCTTTCCAAAGTTTGGGCATTATTGGACATGAAAGCTTCATTTATCTTTGATTTCATTATGATTGGCTACCTTCTGTAATGTAGCAAAATTATGTTGCTAAATGTGTACTATTTTGGATATATTCAGATTAAAGTTTATAATATCACACTAAGAATTGCTCCAGAACATGTGATTTAAAAAGTCACCAACAACAAATTATAGCACACATCTCATTTTACTTCCTTGAGCCAAGGCCATATGTTAATGCATCATGCTTGCTGTATTCACAGTATTTCCCCACTCCTATATGTGTGGGTTTGTGTTTGTGTGTGTGTGACAACTTTTGTATAGTGTATCTGTATAAACTATTTCCATGACAGCTTTGTCATTCTCATAAAAGTCAAAATCATATTGTCGGTTTAGTTGTCTACTAATGTGGAACTATTATTGTGTTTCTTTTGTGAGGGGGGTTAACTAAATGACGCCTTTCTCATCTTTTTGCTTACTCATTTACCTTTCCTTTCAGTTTTACTTATTTGCCATTGACTAGTTGCGATTCTTTCGGTCTCTCGATGATCCATGTCATGTTTGACTTGAAACTTCGAATTCTTACTTTATCAAAAAAATATGTTTGATCTTGTAATTCAGATTTTATTTCCATATTCTCATTCAACAATTAGTTTTTTTTCCTTTTTTCTCTTTTTGATAAAGGAAAGTAATTAAGATGGCTAAGTACATGCAAGACATTTAGTAGACTATTTTAGGACTGGCAAATGAGCCGAACCAACAATTGGTCCTCGGAGATACCAACGACAGGGATTGCATGACATATTTTTGTAAAATTGTTAGCCACTCAGTTAATTTTCATGAAAATATGTTGGATACAAGTCTCCTCAAAATGAATTCAATTTCCCATGAACAATTCCATTTTCCTATAGGGGGGTTAATTACACAGGTATTGTCATCTTCCATTTATAATTTCTTTATATCCATATTTTTAGTTGCTGGCAATCCTTTCTTGAGTCTCATTGGTTCCTCAACCAATATGGGAGATGATGCACAAAATCGTGTGTCATGGTAACTACATAAGCATTGGAGTCTCGAATGACAAATCCAAATGTGCACTTTTCATTGTCACTACGCGACCTATCAAAGTTAAGTTTAAGGAAGGATGGTTTGGGTCTTGCCCAAGAAATACGCTTGGGTACTCATCAAGGTGGTGTATTATAGTTATTACCATTTATCACATACAGATCATCGTCGTCATTTATCTTCTTTGTTAGCTTCCATTGATCTCTTTGGTATGCAATGAAGTCAATAATATCTATGTTTCCATTGGACGGTAAGTTGTTGAACACAATCTGAATAATATAGTACCATATGCCCCACCATATAGTGATAAGGTTAAAAAAATGTTTCATCTTCTAACTTATTTTACAAGTTATATATGTTATTGTAGATAGTAAAGGATTGAAAGTTCAAGTTGCGTAAGATACAATATTGTTGTTAACGGTATTAATGATTTGCAAAATAAAAAGGCATTAGGTAAGTAGATGCTTCATATCTTCACAAGGGTGATTACACAATTCATAGGTTAATGGTACTGTAGTTCTTTTTTGCGCAAATCATTCTTTAGTAGCGAGGTCATTCTTAATTATCTTCCAAAGAAAATTCTTGATTTTTGGTGTCAGATCTAACTTTCATATCCATTGGTAATTGTTAATTGAATTTTCTCGTTGTTGATATAAGAGGTCAATAGCCAAGATGGTAGAGAACCAACCATCGTAACTAAGACTCCAATTTAAACAATTTGTAAAGTGATTTTTAGGAATTGGAATGCTTAAGATATTTTCTATAATGTGATGGTTTAATAAGTGAGAAAGATCTTGAAATAATGTGGCTTTATCCCATTCTTGAGTAGTAATATATTGACTTACAGAAAGATTAGTTGGTACATCCGTTCCATCAGGGAGAAGATGACATAGTGGTTGTGGTAATAACCAAGAATTTGACCAGAATCTAATGGTATGCCCATCACCGACGTGCCACCGAAGTCCTTTTTTGGAAAATTTCTCAAAGACTCGTGAACTTTGTCCATTGCCAACTACTCAACTAGTATTCCCTTTCTTTTGGAAATGTAGAACATGAAAGTTCATTAACTAATTGTACCCAAATATTTGTCGGTTCAAAATAAGTTTAAGTTGAAGTGCAATATTCATGTATGAAGCCTTACGAATCCCAAGGCCACCAAAACTTTGGGGTTTGCATATTCCATGATTTCCATTCCAACAGATCAATGGGCTATACCGATTGTTTTATACCATAAGAAGTCTCGATTAATATGATCTAGACCGTTATGTTTTGATGTTGGTAGCATAAAATTCTACATAATATAATTTGATTTGCCCGCTAGATAGATTTATTAAGTAATCGTTTTACTTGTTGGGAGGGGGATTAGCTTTCTACATAGCAAGTTATTGTTGTGATTTTGTTATAAGTTCTTTTAATGTATGAATGTTAACTCTTTCATCAATAATTGGGCATCCAAAATATTTTCTAAGCTAATCGAATGGACACATATCGTTGGTACATTTTTAGTTACCTAAAACTGAAAGGCTGATTTATGAAAGTACTTGAAGAATGAGCTTTCGTTCAACTTCTAAACTCCCAAATCGGCAACGGAGTTTTTATTTTTAGTATTTTACTCCCGTTTAATCTTGTATTGAAATTTCTTCTAATAGAGAGCAATTTGAGAAATAGGATATATTGGAGCTTTCGTTCAACTATCTTCGATTCTCCTGTATTGTTTTTTTTAAAATAATATTTTTTTCTCCTTCCTCTACCCTTCCTGGTTCTTGACCAATCCCGTATGTGTGCAATTGGATTGTTGAAGAGTGAGCTCACAGGTTCCACTTCTTGTGCACTCACGCCTCTATGTTAATAAACGGAATTTGGAATTTGGTTTCATCTACAGCCAGTTCTGTTATTGGCCGAATGTCCTTCTGACACTAGTGCGGTACGATTTTGGCTTCCGTTGAATTCAGACATGAACAAGATATAGGCCACTCAAAATAAAACAAGGTCATGCTGAAGTTAGCTCCGAGATAGATGATGCCCAAGTGTTCGAATGAGATCATGCTGCACCGCATGTACGAAACAAGCAAAACCGCATCACCTTCCAGCCACCATGGCTATGGGGCTAGATATAATAAGGGCTATTCATGCAGCAAGTTTGCGCGTTCAACTGCAAACCTATACTGGAAGTATGTACAAACAAGAAGTACACCCTCGAATCACAAAATGGGTGCGTTAAGCTATAGACGTTAGATTATCTTACCTTGAAGACTTGCCAGTAAGATCCTCCCACCTAATCTCCTTGCCACACTCCCCACAGAAAGTAGTGCAACCGGGTTTGGTTCCCTGACACCGAAGCGTCAGCATGTGCGCAGTGGTGGTGCATTGCCTCTGCGTGGTGCGAAACCTCAATCTGGAGAGAGGAATAGGAGGAATTTTCTTCACTTGCTCCTGCGGAATGGAAGCACTTCTATTCTCCTGCACTGCTGGGGGGTCCACTGAGCTAGGTTTTGGCTGTGGCTGAGGAGTGGTGCCAGGGTTTATATTTTGTCCATCCAACGAAGATTTAACAGGACCTCTTTGTACTTCTTCCCACTCCATGCTTCTTCTGTACACCTCCCAGGCCATGTCTTGTTCCTCTTTTGTAAGCTTTTCGTCCTCGTTCTCTTGCAGAAGGGTTTCATGCTCATGATAATTTGCAATCCACCTGGAAAGAGGGAAATTACAGACAACAGAGACACATTTTTCAGTATCTAACAAACAAGTTTAACAACTAAAAAATGGCACTTTTTGCATATATCAACTGATCTATATTTCAAATAACAAATAGTTTACCTTGGACAATGCCGACTGAGCAACTTCTCCATTAACTTGTCAGAGCAACTACCTGAAGCAGCTGACTTCTGCTTCAGCAAATTCCCAACATTTTCACTCATTGTGTCAGTTACATGACCGTTTTGTTTGGACAATGTATCAATATTCTCATCATCTCCAAAAGCAAAGAGATGTAACATCTCTTCTTTGGATATAGTCCTGTAGACCTGTTGCCTATCCACCACCCTTGCAGCTAGGCCTTCTTTTGTCACCTGTTCGAATACAAGATCTTCAGAAACAACTTATACAAATGTATTTTTGAGACTGGGGAGGAGGTGTAACCCTTTATAAAACAATACCTGTCGTTTGTAAATCTTCTCCTCCATAGTCCCATGTGCCATTAGACGGTAGGCATACACAGGCTTCTTTTGACCGTACCTGAAAATGGAAACAAATCATACAACAGGAGAAAGAACAAGAAAAAAAAATCATTTTATGTTAAGAGCAGAAACAAACCTCCAAGCCCGATATATAGCCTGAAGATCATATGTCGGGTTCCAGGAGCCATCAACTATAATGACGCGATTAGCAGCATATAGGTTAATCCCCAGTGATCCAGCTTTGGTTGATATCAGAGTGCACTTAACTCGTTTATTCCTGGGGTCATTAAACATTTCAACCAACCTCTGTCTTTCATAGCCTTCGGTTTTCCCATCAATTCTGTTACGCATAAAATGAAGAGAATGCTCAACTCCATGCAGTAACACTCATCAATATTTCCTACTATAAAGTATATCTCATGTTAGGATGCCTATTGGCTAGGTTCTTCAGATGAGGAAAGAATCATAGAATAGAGGTTACAAATCCCTTTATCATATTCCTCTCGTGTCACGTAATATACAGGAAACGAAATTGAACAAATCAGGCATTTTAGTAGCTTAATCCCACCTGTACCAGTCCTTTCCACGTTTCCAGCATTTCCCCACTTTTCCTCTCTGAGGCAGCTTAGTCAGATAGAATTCAATAAGGTCTAAAGTGGATATACTCTGACTAAAAACCAACGTTTTGTCACCCATATCAGATGCCATGGTAAGAATATCTAGTAGCAAGACCATCTTTCCACTGTAGTCAGCTTCTCGATAGTTATTACCATTAAGAAGGTCATTCCACCAGCCCTGCAAAGTGCAGAACATTGTTGTGTTGAAGCAGGAAATAAATCAAAGAAAGTCAGCAGAAAATCAGTAAATGCAGACAAAGAAGCACTAAAGGGAGTTGTAAATCAAGGGGTGACAAGAAATATGATAGTATTAACACTTGGAATGAATATCCACACCTCAAGCATGTAACTCGTAGCATTTTTCTGAAGAGATGCATTGGTGGTCTTTGATTTCTCTGTGAAGAGAGAAGAGTAAAATTAAATACATCACATTAGCTCAAAAACAAAAGCAAACAAAATACTCTCAAGTAGCATAATCGAATGGTCTACAATTGCTTGACATTGAGAAACGGGTCAAATATTGAAAACAAAGATGCAAGAGGCATGCAAACCAATCCCTACAATAAGTACTATGTAATATAGTTTAAATTAGTTGTGTATTAAGCTATTTTAGACATAATATGTGAAGCTTCTCTAGTTTTCACTTTTCAGTTTTCACTCTTCAGTTGTTAAAGTGATTGTGCTCGAGTCTCTCTATAATTCTGTTGTAAAATGGTAATTTTGGCATCATACTTTATTTTCCAAATATTAACACATAAAACTCCCCACATATCACAAAACCCCCGTGGAGGAAACAAAAGCAAATTCGAACATATTATGAAAAAAGAATATATCAGGCATGAAAAGAAACATCCAACTCATAAATTATACAACATTATAGACCACAACGAAGTACCTCCAGTGCCTACATTGTAATCCATATTCTCATCGCTGGAGCCATCTTCTGGAAGAAAACTTTCAACAACTTCACGTTTTGCATATCCTCTCTCTTTCATCAATTTCAAGATCCACGGATGGTTCCATACCTATCCAAGCAACTCAATATTGGGAAGTAAATGGCTGAATCAACAGTGAATCAGATAGGAAAAGATCAAAGAAAAACATTTAGTTACAAATGTTTTGTTAAGTAAAGTGGGCATGAGTATTATTTATAAACCTCCAACTACATGCACACTATCTAAAGGAGGAGCTACTAGATGAAGGCTATTCAGTCTTCAACACCCCCAGCCCTTAAACAAACATTAAGCTGCAAGATAAGCTGGCACAATCCAGATAGGATGAACTAAAACAACCTCTTAGGTAAACCATGCACTTATAGTATGAAGTGTAAACTATGTTATACACAAAATATAAGCCGTCACTCCCTTTTGCTATTTCTAACAACGAGAAAAAGAAAAAACAAAGAGGAAAGAATAGACCAGCTAGTTGTGGCTATGAAAAATAGCAGATATGAAAGAACCAACAATGTTCAACGTGCTTCACATAAATCATCCATCTACAGAGCCAGACAAAGAAAGAATTATTCTAAAATATATTATCTGTAATTTTTGAATCCCAGTTGTTCCCTTTTCTACAAGTACTATGCTCTAGAATATGCAATTCAGTAAAATCCCGATGGCAAAATGTTCAATCATGCAACATCTCATAAACAGCCTTACACAGAGAGAAAATGTAACAGCTTCACAATCAGATTTATAAAATTAAGATGTGACAGAAAAACATGCCGATATAAACAATAAAGATGAGACACAAGAACAAATTAGAATCATTAGACAAAATGCATGCTCAATCAAATCTCTCTCACATCAGATTGTTGTATTTGCTTTCTAGGTCCATCCAACATTATCAAACACAAACCAAGTTTCATACATACAGACAATTCACATATTAGTGCGAAGCTGTATTTGTTGGTACCTGAGCCAAAGCCTGATACCCAGCAAACATGTTTCTCCTCCTCATTCCTTCTATAGCATCCTTGTTTTTGGTGAAACCATGAACATCAAGAAACTTCTTGTATAGTTTCCTTTGGAGTGGAGAAAGTTTCACAGCTACCACAAACACAGTTTTAGGGGGAAGGTCCTTCTTCACCACACTCATGTCCATTCTCTGGACAAATCCTTTCAATTGCTCATAGAGAATATGTGATCTTTGATTCATAATTCTAACGTCATCAGCTGTAGAGTTTGTGTGCTGCCCGTTCTCTATTGGATTCTGGAAACTGCACAAGTAAGAATTGAGAAAATCCACTACAGCATAGACTCGAAACTATAAATAGTAGAAGGGTAACAAAAACACTTGCCGATTCCTAAATTCATGACTGCTTCCAAGAAATCCCTCTCTCACAAAATCAACCATCTGTATCAGATACATTTCCATCAAAAATCATTACAGTAAAGCATAAAAACTAACTGAAAATTATCACTTCGAGTAAAAGAAATACAATCGATATAGCAACAAATACTAACACAATAATATTCCATAAGATTGTTCTGAAGAGGGGATCCAGTCAAAGCAATCCTTCTCTGGCACTGCACTTGCTTTAAGGCTTGTGTAATCTCAGCCCCATTGTTCTTGATCATATGAGCCTCATCACAAACCAATATATCAGGGCCTTCCTGGAAAAATTACAAGATCTAATTGTAAATTTATTGGTAGAGAAAAATCAAGACTTGTATAGACCAACAATGATACTATGTATATAGTATATATTGTACTTCAACTCCTTAATAAATTGAGAAATATGGCAACACCAGAGTCAACACTCGGCAGCTAGCAGAAATTGGGCAAGCCATATAGAGCCACTTGAAACCACAACACCCCAAGTGCAGATAGAGAAAACAACATCAAGGCAAAAAAGATTCAAAAAGTTACCAGGAATAAAAAATCAACTTAAAGAAAAAGAAATTGAATCAAAGAAGAATGATAGTAGAAGAATAAGGCTTAAATAACAAGAGTGCTAATAGTAGCGCATGCAATTCTAGATGATAAATACCTTGAGAGCAGAAGAAACTTGTTTAGCTATCTCATAATCCTTCGCATTCTTTCCAAGAGAAAGATTTCTAAATGCAGTATACCCAATTAGAAACACTCCACCCTTCCTTTTCCACTTCCGTAGCAATTCTGCTCTTCTTTCCCTGTCAAAATTAGGTACATTGGCAACCATATGTAACCAAACTGCTTAAATCAAAGAAAAAAACTTATAAATTGTAATGAAAGGGATTAGAAAAATATTTCTGGCCAATTGGCTACTTCTAATAATATTTCTTAATAATCACTCATCACCAAATTTACTCATTCACTTTATCTCTTAAGGATCTATTCAAACTCTATAAAAGTTGCTTCATGGCAAATCCATCTATTACTTGTGAAGGGCCATTCTGGCCCATTTTGCCATAATCCTGCCATACATACTGTCTGCTGAATGAGTTTGACACTAGTTGATGATTAGAAATTACAAACTAAAAACTGACCTATGATCAGAGAACTTGCTATCATTCTTCGTGCAGAAACTACTAACTGAATTATGATCTCTATTCTTAAACACCTCACTTCCATTTTTTTCCAAATACAACCCAGTATCCCACCCAGATCCATACTTGATTACAGAAAAGGCAAAACCCCTTTTGAGCACAAATCTCAAGTAGCAAATGAAAAAGCCATATCTCTGGTAAATTGAAAATTCCGAACAGAAAGATGATACACAAATAGAACAAAATAGAAAGCTAAAGGACAGTACAGACTACGGACCTTGGAACATCATCCAGCATATACACACGCAGGGGCTTATACTCCGAAGGTGCCCATTTGGCAAACTCCTGCCGCCAATTATGGAGTACATTTACAGGTGTAACAATAAGCGCACATCTCAGTCCTAGATCTATAACTCTCATCGCAGTATACAGGAAAGCTATCACCTGTCAAGTGCCAATACAAGTCAACACATAAGACCAATAAACATTAGAAGCCTAGTACAATCAAGGGAAACGCAGAAATCTACAATTTTATCTACGGTCAAACTTACATGGATTTAGTAAAGGAGATAAAGTCGAACATACCTGAAAAGTTTTACCAAGACCCATAGTATGAGCCAAAATACATCCAAGTCCCTTATCTCCAGCCCTGACTTTCCTGATGGACTGTATGATATTTTCCCACATAAAACGTATCCCTGCAATCTGCAATGTGATATCGGCAAGAGCTGTAAAAATATGACCCGATCCACAAACCCGACCTGACCCGAAAAGTATTGGGTCAAAAGTGACCCGACCCGTTCGACCCAAAAATTTCTAGGTTGGGTCAATACAAATGTGTTTATATTTTATATATTAAATATTATAATATATTTAATTATTAATATATTATATAATAATTATTTTTTGTTTTAATTAAAATATTATTTTAATATTCATTTTATAAAATTTTGACAAGACGCTCTCGACCCGCTGGGTCGACCCAAACCCAGGTCACTGACCCGCAACGACCCGACCCACAATCGACCCCCAAATTTTTACCCGCAATCGACCCGACCCGTTTGACACCTTGCGTTAAAATATTTTTTTCTGAAACATGAAACACATTCCTACAATCTGCTAGATGATATCTAGTACTATCTACCACATGCAAATGTCAAATAGGACATGTAAAGACTCAAAACTGAGGTTATGGGCCAAATTCTCATAACCTAATAAACAAAGTGATCTTACTAATTAATACATTAAAGCTCCTACGAAGGTTCTATTTGTCTCCTCCATAAAGCTATAATATAGAATATAAATAACAAGAGTACCTGATGAACTTTCAATTTGGCTGATAGGCTTGAAGGAATTCTTACAGCATCTTCGCCTTTCTCCCTTACAACATTCACAATAAAACCCGTAGAGACATCACCGAGAACTTCAGAACTTGCACCTTCGGGTAAGATCCCAGTACTGGCCATAGCATTCATTTCCATTGTTTTGCTAGAGAACTGTGCCTGCAATGACTTGAGGCGTTGCTGACGCTCCTGCGAAATATAGCCAATAACAGAACAATCAGAAGCCGTAACTGCTACTTAGTATAAAAATGATACTTTAGACTGCAGAGTACCTTCTCAATTGCAATTTTCTTCTTTGTCTCCTCTCCAAGTTCTGTGTCATCGATGATCCTCCGGATTTTCTTATGTCGTACACTAGAGCTACAGCAATTAAAGTGAGATCTCAATTAGATTTACAGGAAGATCCAAAATCAGCATGTTAGTAAGGTTATATTCAAAAAAGGAATGTCGCTTTTCAGTAAGATAATATTGCATTTCCATAAATGCGGTTCTAAGAAAATTGATAACCTGACATCCATACATATTGCATTTCCATTATTGTCTTAAGTAATAGAGGTCGTTTGAGCAAAAATATAATTTACTAACCATGTCATCATAAAAAGTACAAAGTGCAAAGAAGAGAATACAGAATAGCTTCGAGAATCATTCTTGGCATTCCTTGAGAAACTCTCAGGCTCCACCATAACATAGAGACAATGATCAAGAGGATAAAATTGAAAGATGTTGTTTTGTATTAATTAATAGTTTAATGAAATAAGAGGTAGAATGCTTTTCTACAAACTGATCAGAACATGAATATGCAACAGATGCTAATAATGGTTACAACTTAATTAAATATTACTCCCTCAGTCTCTCAATATTTGTCATCTTACATCTAAGAATTTGTTTCACACTATTTACTACTATTCACCTTTTTGATCAATTGATTATTCCAAGGCAACCTTTCTTCTACCTTTCTAACTCATCACCAATTGGATCTCTTCAAGTAAGTAAAGTTTATTCTCTTTGCATTTTTAACTTTCTTAATTAACCTGAGATTTTCTAAATGGACAAATATAGAGAAATGGAGGTAATACACACTCAAGGATTTTTAGGTAATACTACAGTGCAATAAGTTAAAATGCAAATCATGCTGTTTTAAATCCCCTTAAAAGACTTTCTCTACCTTGTTGAAACATCAGGTCTTGCATCTGAGTCATCAGAATCATCCGAATCATCTGAGCCACTGCCAGAACTAGCTATTGTCAGATCCGTGGATCCAGTAGCTTTCTTGAATTCCAGGATCAATCGCCGCAAAATACTAGGAGAGCATTTGCAGCATTTCCATCCAGATGACTTAATCTCTAATAAGTATTCTTTTCCTAGGTGTCTATTTATACATGGAATACAGAATAACATTTTGCATGATTTACAATTAATCAAGTCACTGCTACGCCCACACCAGGCGCAATAACACAAACTGGAGCCATGATCCTGCATGCAAAGGTACTAACTCAGCAGAACACAATGAAATTAAAAAATGACACAACTGTAATTTTGTCCTTTTCCTTCTCTTTGGTATTACAGCCAGGACCATTAGTTTAGCTATATGAAGAAAGCTAACAAGAGACCATATGTATGTCATACCTTGTTACTCATCTTTGCTTCAACAGCAGATTTACACTTCCCACAGACTATAACCTCTAGAAGGGGATGTCGGAGCACCTCAGTCACTAATTCACCACATATAGTACAGTGTAAGTTCTCCATCTCTGATTTAGAACCAGCACCCACAAAGTCACCTTCATTCTCTTGCAAAACGGGTTGGTCTCCTTCGCCAGCCTGATGACAGGATATCGGAACACAATCATCCTCGTTCAAAAAAATAGCATCATCATCACCAGGAATAATAGTTCTCTGCCTCTTAGCTTCATTACAGTCCTCTGAAGCCTCCCACTCATGTTTGACTACTTTAGACTGAATTGGTTCAACAGTGCTGGACTGAGAAGTAAACATATCAGTTGACGCTGCACAGCTACCTAGCAAGTCGTCCTTGTTATCTGCATTATCTGGATTTTCCAAATTGTCTCGTACATACTGATCAATAGATATATCATTTGTGCTCCTGTCCTGATTACAGAATATAACAAAGAGTGCATTATGCTAATCAGACAATATACAGAAACAATTGAAACCATAGCAGATATGCCTTGTTCCAATTTAAACCCATCTCCAGATGCCATGAGGATTATTGCTGTCATATACTCCATACAATACTACAAATCATCAATTACAAATTACTCCCTTTGTTTAATAATACATGTCATTTTAGCTTTCAGCACGACTAATAAGGAATCAATTATAAGTACAATTGTTTCCTAAAATATATGATTTGTTAACTACTCACCTCATTTCTAGCCACTAAATAAAGAAAACTTGCATAGAAAGAACCAATATGTGCAATTTTCAATAACAAACCTCGTGACTCACTAATAAATCATTAACTAAAACTCTAAAATGACTATTTTTCTTAATAAAATTTGAAGGCTAAAATGACATTCTTTGCCGAAGGGATGGAGAGTACATAATTAGGTTGTTAAAAAATTCAAAAACAAGGTAGACAGCAAATATTGTCCACATCACAACATTGAATTACAGACCAAAGAAATTCATAGTTAGACTGAAACAAGAGAGACTAAGATCAGCATGAAGCAACATGAATAAAAGAGAAGACCTGTTTGGTTCTTTTCCGGTTCCTCCTCTGTTTCAGGCGAATTTGGAGCTTTCGATCAATATTTGCATCCTCATCCTCCTTGACCTGTGTTGCACTCAAGCAAAACAGCTTTAGAAAACAACGTTACACTGACAGACACATAATTGATTTCCATTTTTCGTTTCAGGTATGTCTTCCAAGTGATGGATTATATATATCATGCACTCGAAGTATACAAAATAGATTAAAATTTTGTTTGGAGCAAGTATCAGTATTCAGTAGTATGGCCACTGCGGCAAACGAACCCTAATACAACAAGAATAGGTTTGTATTGTATCAGGTAAACAAACAATCAGAAGCTAGATGTTTATCCATCTATACTCGTAACTCTCATACCAAGGCTCCCAATGGAGCATATAAAATAAAATCATTCTCCCACATGAACTCACCTGAAACTCCTGAACTAATAGAAATATTCTCTACAAATGGCAACAGAAAAGTTAAGATACCTTTCTATAATTCTTTCTTTGTGCTTCAGAAAGATCTAATTCCTTCTCATTTGCTATGGCATCAGCCACAAACGGATCAGCACTATTGCCATCAATCTCAGCAATCTCTTCCACCTGACAGAAACCAAAATTTCAAAGGGCACGTTAGAGGCAGTCACTGATCTGAATATTAAACAAGCAAAGCAGGACATTAACAAGCTTCCATGTAAGAATCAATGAATATAATGAGCAAGTTACAATCAGCACGATGGAACACAATTAAATGAGTTGTTGGAAAGGTGGGGAAGCAGAAAGAAGGGAAAGAAAGACAACTAATCTGACTAACAAGCCCAATTGGTTTAATAAATGCCTTAGTTTTTCAATAAACTCTTATGAAAGATACATGAATATGAATTACTGATTTTACCACGACTAATTTTCCAAGGTCAACGTGGATATAAAATGTTTTAAAAAAAGGTAAATCAGAACAAGCTGGAAATTTTACTATTTGCTTAAAATGGACAAGAGAACCTACATTACCAATGGATTGAGCACTCTATACTAAAAGTAATACCTCATCTACTCCAGGAAAATTGATTCCCAACACTGCAGCCTGTTGTGGAGTACTAGCCAAGTACACAGAAGCCCAATGTTTGCTGCCAAATGAAACATTTTCCTCTGATGTCTGAGTAGAAACCATTTTGAGAAAGGAGTCCCAGTTGACATCTGTTTTATCTGTCACAATCTCACTACTATCACCAGCAGCTATCTTCTTTTCCAGATACCCACTAGCACCCTCTTCAAGTACTTTTCCGAGTCGTCTGTAATCCCTCAAAATATATCAACATCCATACCCAACCAAATCTTTCACTTAGTAATTCCAAAGGAGGGAAAAATGTACCTTCTTACAGGCCTAAGCTCCTGGAGCTGTTTTTCAGCATTTGAGATTGATTCTACAGCATCACCAGCAACTTGAGACCCCGCCCAGTGTGTTCTTTTCTTCCAAGCTTCTGTGCAGCAGCCATTCGGAATCTGACTTTCAATCCACTTGTAGATGTTAGGAAGATCAACACCAGCCCCATCAAGTTGCTCCTGTTCATAGAGATCTTTAAAGAACAAGCAAATGAAGTAACCCACACTCTCACTCTCTTACCACCCATCACATAAAGGCATGAAAGTTCCCCTAGAACACTGTCTTTATCTTAAGCTTATAATGTTTTAGAAAAAAACTCTACATAGAGCAATTACATATAGAACCGTGCATTTTAATTTTGAAGATTATAAGTAGTAGTCAAACACAAGTTAATAAGGCTTCTGGAAGAGAAAGGTAAATTGATTAAAGGGAGAATAAAAAAGAGTATAATAAAGAAGTAACTTCAGATCTTGACTTAAACAAACACAAGTATTTCTTGCCTTTTTAATAACAATATCCACAATAAGCACCCATAACTAAAGTAGCCATCACACTAAGTACTACCGGAAATGAGAAGTGTTAGTAGTCCCGTTTCAGGAAATAACTTCTTAAAATCCAGTTTTAGAAGAAACTCTAAAGCAAATCCCAAAAACATAGAGGAATAAAGATGGGTTCAAATCATAAAGCATCAAGCGCTAAATTGTCACAGAGGAAAAAAAAAAGGTGCAAACCAGTAAATCAGCACTCTCAACTTCAAGTTCATCAAGAACTGCTTCCCATTCTTCTTTCAAAGTTGCCATCTCATCTGCAACAGCTCTCTCCAACTACAAGAAGAAAACTTCCATCATGTAATGCAACGACACATTGTACTTACGAATCTGTATGCAAGAGAAATATACTGACATCATCTCCATTGAGAGTTTGAGATAATTCTTCTCTAACTTCGTGCTCAACCTTCTCCAAGGACTCCCTTTCAAGTGCTTCTTGTGCCTCAGCAGCCTAAAAACCAGGAATAAAAACAACAGATAAAGTAAACAAACACCACCATGTTTCCAGATGAGCAAGAAATATCGTGACACAGATATAAGAAGGTCAAAGGTCTACCTTACTCTCTATCTCAATAAGTTCAGAAACCAACCCTTCCACCTCTTCTTCGGTCAAAGGTTCCTGAAAAACAAAGATGAAACAGTGTCTTCCCAAAATCTATCAACTATTTGGTGAAAATATAGTTTAGGCAAATTAAATGACAATGAGAATAACATGCCTCAGGACATGCACCATCTTCATTTCCAGATGCCAATAGCCCATCCTCATCTCCCAAAGCAGCTAACGAAGATTCACTAGAAACATTGTCCTCATCTTCGATGTCCTCATCATTGTCCTTCACTTGCTCATGTTTGTCCTCCATCTTAATCTAACGCGACAAAAAACCAATTAAAACCTGAATGCAGCTGACTAGCTATTCTTCCTAAACGATTCTTCATGATGTATTCCACAGGTAGAGCCAGTTTAGCTCGCGAGCTTTTGAAACAAGCACTACTAAGGGCAAAGTTTGAGCTTAAAACTTGACATTAAGACTGGGGCATCTAATGGAGCTTAAGGCAACTTGTATCCAGGCCTATATCTATGTGTATTTAGCCATAAGTCCAAATATATCATTGTAGCAAGACTCAAACGACCCAAAAACTTACAAAAACTATCAACACAAATGTTTAACATATGGTTATGTGAACACAATTCAAAAAGGTCTTACAATCACCACAAAAAAATGACATCTAACAAAGTCAAACCTCCACATGAACCCACATGAACCTCTAGCTGAACGGATAAATTTCAAGATATAACGAGCCTTTCCTTTCTTATTACTAAGTTGCACCCGCTTTGTCTTTCCTTTCTCTGATATCCGAATAATGCTCAAAAAGATCCTCACTACATTTTATTTTGCATGTACAAATAAGTTGATGAATTTTTAAATCCAAGATAAAGTATCAAAAAATACATTCATAAATATATTTACACCATAAACATCCAAACAAAGTATCCCAAAATAAGTAATTGCACACATTCAACCTAGATCATTAAAACGAGGACAAAAATGGAAACATGATGGCAGAAATCTTCAACTAAACAGCTTGTGAATCCACAAACTAAGACAAAGATAGAATCCACAAACTAAGTCAATAGACAAACTATCCTATCTTTCTTTTCCACTATGTCATGGTTCACAAACTTATTATTGTAAGCCATAGTAGAAAACAAACACACCTATGGATTTTTTCTGTTTTTATAGTTGCTTTCAAAGCTAGTTTTCAATATCTAGAACTCAAATGAACACGTTGGCATGATCATGGCTTGTACGCATAACGCATGCATCAAAACAAAACCCTGATTTGGAACTTTCTAGCACATGCACAACACAAGCCAAATGTTATGATCTTACTCTCTCACTCGGGACCTACATTGTGCGCCACTGATCAAAACCCCTAATGGGAGAGGAAAATCACATAAGCCAAAAGAAAAAAGCCATCGTATCGAGAATTACCTGTGAGTTCCGAAGTGCAGACTTCAAAACAGGGGCTATCAAAAAATATCCCGCCAACAAACACAATAATTTAAGCAAGCCTACGACTTCCTGAAAGCAAAGAGAAAAAATTCGATACTTGCTTCCACCGCAGCTGCTGCCGCAAACCGGAAATTAAACAGCAGAAAAGCTAGGGTTTAGACTGATCGCCGTTACCAGTGCGAAATTCGACCGAGTATAAACATGCGGAGGAAGAAGAAGATGCGATTGAAAAGGATAGAAATGTTTAGATAGGGAATTTGGAACGGCGTAGGAGAGAAGAATTTGATCGGGACGAGGAAAAAGTGGCGGATTCTTGAAATGAGGATTAAGGGGGGCTCTTGGTTGGGGTTTTTGCCGCTCCCTCCGCGAAGCTTTTCACTTCGCTCGCTCGTATAGATAGAAAGTGTCGCCAATTTTTTCATATGCCTATGTAGGTTTTAGAAAAGTATAGGAGAGGTCCCAGTCTTAAGTATAGGACTTTTTGGTAACATGTGGGAGATGATTCATTGAAGATTCACTTGAAAATTTGTCTTACCCCTTGTTTGGTCTTGTTTGGTTGAAAGTAGAAAATTAAGTTTATGTAAATTTAGCTACTTTTTAGGAATTATAAATTGCTGTAAATTGTAAAATCATGTTTGGTTCAAAATTGTTATTTTTATGTTAATACAGAAAGTAATAATATTTTCGTTTAAAAACGCAGGAAATAGATCTTACCTACATCTTCAAGGTAAGTGTAATTCCTTTAATTGGAGGAATTGCAAATTCCTGAAAAGTAAATTCCCACGTTTTATTTTTGAACCAAACACAGAAAATAAATGTGATTCCTAGGAAAGTTCAACTTCTTGGAAAGTGTAGCACGAACCAAACGAGAGCTTAATCTTACATTTTTATTATTAAACTTTAAAGAATCGTTGTCTATTTAGATGACAATTTCTTGAACCACTACATTTAGTGTTTGCTTAAAACTGAGTTTTTAAGGAATTTGCAAATACATATATTTTAAAAAATTAGTTATTAATTTATTTGAAAATTTTTTAAGTTAAAAACCTAAGTTTAAACTTGTTTAAAGAAAGTTGTTGTAAAAAGATTGTTTCTTGAACTTGTTCTAGCCATAAGTTTGTGTTTTGGATTAGTTCTAGCCATAAGTTTGTGTTTGAAAATAGTTCTAGCTACAAGTTTGTGTTCTCAAATAATTGTAGCTTATTATTAAGTATTTGAAATTGTTCTTGTTTTGGACTAGTTGTTGGTAAATGTTTGCATTTGGAAATAGTTATAGATACAAGTTTGTGTTTTATAAGTAGTTTTAGCTACAAGTTTGAGTTCTCACGTAGTTGTAGCTTATTTGTAAGTATTTGAAAATGTTCTAGCCAAAAGTTTGTGTTTTGGACGAGTTATGGACAAATGTTTATGTTTGGAAATAGTTTTAGCTACAAGTTTGTGTTTATAAGTAATTCTAGCTACAAGTTTGTGTTCTCAAATACATGTTCTATCCTAATGTAACATCCCCGACTTACGTCGATAGTGTCACACGCCAATGACCTCAGACTATAAAGTTAAAAGTCATCCAATGCTTTAATCGGAACAATTATACTTAAATGAATAAAAAATATATTATATAATAAAAGAGTAGCATAAGACTTTTGAAATAAATATCAAATCTTTATTAATATTTCCCTCGTAAATTAAGGAAGTAAGTTTTACAAATGATATTGAAATTACAGCGGAAGACTTTATATGAATCCTAATTACATGACTATGATATACAACTTCATCTATTACTTTAATTAGAAAATTAAATCCTATATTTAAATGACATTGAAATTCTCCAAATAACTTCAACTGCAAGCCTTCGTCTTCGATTTGTTACTTCAAGACATCGGAGACCAACCACTGATGTGTCGTATAGGAAGGATGACACCAGCCAACCATGCAAGGAAAGAGAAAGGTTGACCAGTCTAATAAAAGACTATGCAAGGGCTCAAACAGAGTGGTTCTTGTGATTGTATCTGGTTACTATCATTGTCTCTCGAATAATAGTCGGTAGACAATATATAACCCATATACTCTCATTGAAACGAAAGAAAAGGTATGCGACAAGAGAAGACTCCAAAGGAAATGAGTCTTATGGGAAATTAATGAGTTTGTCTGGGAACATCATAATTTACATAATGTGAATCCAGATTGGAAAGATGACTTATTTTAATACAAGAGTCCGGGCGGGTTCCGCGTTATACTTCTCACCCGAGGGTATATTAATTATGTGAAACAATGCACTTATTTAATTTCAAAACGTGCATTAACGTTGAAACTTTTAATTTCCACAATAGATCTCGCAATGAGATATAGAATGACAATAAATCCCGAAGATTGGCATTAGCTAAGTGCACCACCACCTATATTCGGATAGGGGTAGGTCATGACCAAAAGCGTTAGGGCATTTAACCTCCTAACACAAAGTTATAAAGAAACGACTAAACCTCGCAAGAAAATAGTGTTCATATGAATACTCATGCTAAACTAGCATTTATATGTCCACACTAATGTAATAACCCCTAAAAGTCCCAAACCGTCGTTTTGTAAGAAAGACGTATTGGGCAATTTCTGTAATCTCTGTAATAATCTTTTGAACGTATTATTATACGTTTAATAAAATCTTGGGTCATAAAGTATTTGGGAGTGCTAAAATAATAAGATTTAGCATGTCCTCGAATGAGACACTCGACCAAAGGCCAAGAAACGCGATCGCGGCAGCTCCGCGACCGCGGATTGAATCCGCCGACGCGGTTTCGCCCAAAACCCAAACCGCGATCGCGGCTCTGTTTCCGCGACCGCGGAACTCTGTTCACCTTCGTCTTCCTCGAGCTTCTAGAAGGCGACGCTCAATTTTCCCCTCGTTTCTTCAACGCTCGCTGATCGAGGCTAAAGTCGTATCGCCTAATCAAAATAATCCTTAACAACCTAAACTAGTAGAATAGGCAAGCAAATGTCGAATCCCACAGGGAGGAGTTATCTTTCTTAATGCAAGTTAGTGTGTCAAAGTAACAAATGAGGGTTTTGATTGATTGTTGTGGAACAAGTAAACAAAGCAAAGTAAACAAAACAAGATGTTGAATTCAATTGGGGAAAAACACTTAGCCAAACAAATATCCATCATTCATTTGATTGGTTGATCATAGATTATCTCTAATTTCTTCCTATGAATGTTCCTATTCCTTTTCTCAAGTTATAAACAGGACAAACAGACCCTGAGAATACTAACTATTAAATAACCATGAAAACCTCACAATTCAAATCAACAGCAGTAATGAGCACGGGAATTTAGATAGATACATGCAAGAGTAGCAAACAGTCATACTATTGCATGCAATTAATTTTCTCTACAATAAACTAGTCTCAAACAGTTCTTAGAGTATTGCAGTTGCTACTCATGAATTAGGTAACTCAAACCGTAATTACCAAACACTAACAATAGACAATTACCAATAACAACTAGTTGGGTCCAACAAGCAAAATCAATAAGAATCAATGAGATGAAGCACAAGAGAATCAATACATTCAAAGGAAAAGAAATAGAATTATAATCTCACAACCGTATATCAATTGAAGGCTTCAATTGTCGGACTAAGCAAAAGTGCTTAGTTCTTCATAGTTCAAAGGAAAAACAATACTGAATGATAAGAAATTCGATCTAAAACGGAATAATGAAAGCTGCTAGGGAAACTAGGTTAAATAGAAAACCTAGCTAAACCCAAAGCTAAAAGATAGAAAAAATAAAAAAAAAGGAAATAATGGAATAAAGAAATAAGGAAAAAGAAATAAATAAAATAAAATAACTTCGGACGGAATCTGACGAATTCTCCACGGACGCGCTGACATCGATTTCCGCGATCGCGGCACAGATTCCGCGATCGCGGAAAACACACTTTTGCTCTCGACTTTTCCCGACTTTTCCGCGACCAGATACTTGCTCCTCCGCGGTCGCGGATTTCTCGCGATCTTGATCCTTTGCCTTGCGTCTTCGCCGCGACCAACCGCGACCGCCCGAGCCCATCTGCGCCCGCGGCGGCTTGATCCGCGATCGCGGAAGCATGATGCTGCGTCTTCTTCTCTTGGTTCTCTCGTCTTCTTGGGTGGCTTCATGATGTCTTCAATTAAGCTTCTCTACACCACATATCTACACTTTTACTCCTCAACTCCACTCTCCATAATAAAACTCTAAACATCTCCAAATGGTACCCAAAACACCGATAATAATTCCTAGTTAAATCCTACAAAGTAGCGCTGATCAAATTCACCCATGCTTAAACCTTGCTCGTCCTCGAGTAAGCTAAAAGAAACCTACTCCTCCAATCAAATTCTCAAGGTCTCAGGAAGCATAGAAAAACCATCTCTACTAAGAATTGCACCTAAACATGAAACTCCAAGGCACCAACACAATAAGCTCAACACACAAAACACAACAACCAAGCCTAAAGGAAAGCAGAGTACTTTCCCCAAGCTTATCCCGAACACCATAGAGTGAATAAAAATCTAATCCTAATCTCCATCTATCTTCTTATGCCTCCCAGAGTGACCTACCCGAATCCTCCTTATATCACCTCTTCTTATGTCACCACGCCGGTAAAATGATGATTCCTAAAAATCACTCTTCTTCTTTTCACTCATTTTGCCAAGGCGCCCTCTCGGGTTTTCACCAAGCCACTCATTTCATTTTCCAATAGATGTGCTCACATAAAGCACACGTCACTCTTGACCAATTATTACCCCAGCCTAATGCTGGTCCAAGCCACCTGCTTATTACCTAAGCCGCCCTTTCAGGTTTTCGACTTATCCTAGGATATCTATTTTTGCCTTTTTTCAAATTTTTGGCTTTTTCTTTATTTTATTTTTTTCTCCTCAACGACTGGCAAGTATAGAACACTCCCCCATGCTTAAACATTGCATTGTCCTCAATGTAATGAAAGACAAAAAAGAATGAAGCACAGGGAAAAGCGGAAAGGTACTCACAATCGTCGTTAAGTTGGCTTGGACACGGAAGATGTTACTGGCGGTATATCAATAAAAGCACATGTCTCTGGTGTCGCGCCGGTCTTCAAACAAACTCCACCGTGCAACCAAAAGGAATCCACTGTAAGGTGTAGTGGTATATCAAAGAATCGGGGTTGCACGGCCTTCAACGAACACATAGTGGAGCCCAGATATGATCTTGGTGTGGGCTCTAGTGTTCCTCCTCCTCAGTTGTCAAATGTAGGGGCATCATCGTTGCCAAATAAAATGTGGGGCGAATGTCTCCTCCTTGGCAGCATGATGCGCACCGTCTCTCCATGTAAAACTCGGACAGCTGGCCTTCGGTAGAACTTTTTTTTTTTGAGCAGGGAAAGGAAGACTTACATTGTTGGTGCGTGGTTAACACCGTCTTCAATTGGCTCGGATATCCTCCCTGCAGGTTAGTCCAATTGCAAAAACAAAAACAAAAGCAAGAGCAAAAATAACACACAAACAACTAAAAACAAGGACAGAAAAGACAAGTAAGAATTACATACCTCGGGTTGCCTCCCGGACAGCGCCTTAGTTATTGTTGTGGCTCGACTTGGTATTCTCCCACTCAACTTGGGTTGCTCCTATCACTTGAATTCCTGGGGTCTATATCAGGGGGTGCCTCTTTGTATGCTCTATGTTGAGCCTTTCCCCCATTCTCCTGCACTTCATGGTGGGTGGAACGCTGTTCATATCAATTATTGTACTTGCCATCTTCAGAAATGGCCTACCCAACATCTCAGGGGCTGTATGCTTGTCCTGCCCCGTATCCAGCTTATAGAATTTTGACTTTTGAATCCCCGTTTCCTTTTTGTGCTTCCCCTTCGGTTTCTTCTTGATCTTGCACATCGCCTTTAAAAATTCCTTGCAGTGAGGGATGATGTTTGCCAGTTTGAACAAAGGGACGTTTGCCTCACATTTACTGAAAGTCTCAAACAATTCTTTATCATTCGCTGGCCTCCTTGTGTCCTTCAGAGCTTCAGGGAAGGGAGCGGGAGGCTTCAACGTGTTCAGCGGAGGGAAATCGGGGCGCACATAATCATTGCGGGCGTTTTCGAGGGGAACTGGAGCTGTAGGGGCATCTCCGCGATCACGGTTTTGTGGCCACGGTCGCAGAATATTCTCGATCTCTTCCCTGTCTTCAGTGCATTTTCCGCGATCGCGGAATTCTGGCCGCGGTCGCGGAATATTCTCGAACAGGGCCTCCTCGTGGCAGATTTTTCTGCGATCGCGGAATGCCATCCGCGGTCGCGGAATAGCATCGATTTCATCATCTGCTTCAGTGGCCAGTCTGCGGTCGTGGCTCTCCTCCTCGCGGTCGCGACATTCTTCCAGTTCCAAAAAATAATCTTCTTCAGAAAGCACCTCCCGGTCCAAAATATCGTCTGGAATGCACATCTCCTCAGTGAGTAAACCGCGGTCGAGGTATACCTCCTGCGGTCTCGGGTTCTCTCTTGCAGATATCTGGTTGTATTGTGCACCCGTCTCACCAATTTGTTCTTCCCTTTCAGCTAAGGGGGCGACATGCAGCTGCTCAATACTTCAGAGGGTCATTGAAAAGACATCCTCTCCCTGGTGCACTACTGGGTGCGATAGCAGTTTCATCATGGCCTCCGTTTTGCTCACTGCTTGAACCATTTGCTCCATCTGACTCTCCAAGGTTTGGACATACTCTGGCTGGTGCACCACTGTGTGAGATAGTGGTTGCGCCGACGCCATGTTCTCCATCATGCTCATCGCTTGAACCGCTTGCCTAGTGTGATTCTCCAGGTGCTGGATATTGGACTTCGTCACTTGTTCAAGTTGGATCATGCTTTGCGTAAGAGAATGAAACATATCCTCAGTAGACATGGAGGAACTTGGAGTGGACACCGGTGGTCTATGCTCGTAGGCTGGACTATACTGCTGTGGGGTGCCCTGCTGATAGAACGACTGTGGCCACAAATAGAATTCCTGGTAGTCATGACCATATAGAGGGTATGGTTGGTTTCGATAACTCGAATTGGGGTGATCTCTCCACCCTGGAGTGTATGCATAGGAGTATGGGTCATATCGCGGCTCCTGCCGGAATTGGGGAGATCTCTCCATCTCTGTATCAAAATTAATAAGAAAAAAAATCAGTAGCACGGGTTTGGACCGTAAGATATGTCCACACAAAAGTTGACACACAAACAAACACAAAGAAAAATTAAAACTTGTCTCCCCGACAACGACGCCAATTTGATCGAGGCTAAAGTCGTATCGCCTAATCAAAATAATCCTTAACAACCTAAACTAGTAGAATAGGCAAGCAAAGGTCGAATCCCACAGGGAGGAGTTATCTTTCTTAATGCAAGTTAGTGTGTCAAAGTAACAAATGGGGGTTTTGATTGATTGTTGTGGAACAAGTAAACAAAGCAAAGTAAACAAAACAAGAGGTTGAATTCAATTGGGGAAAAACACTTAGCCAAACAAATATCCATCATTCATTTGATTGGTTGATCCTAGATTATCTCTAATTCCTTCCTATGAATGTTCATATTCCTTTTCTTAAGTTATAAACAGGACAAACAGACCCTGAGAATACTAATTATTAAATAACCATGAAAACCTCATAATTCAATTCAACAACAGCAATGAGCACGGGAATTTAGATAGATACATGCAAGAGTAGCAAACAGTCATACTATTGCATGCAATTAATTCTCTCTACAATAAACTAGTCCCAAACAGTTCTTAGAGTATTGGAGTTGCTACTCATGAATTAGGTAACTCAAACAGTAATTACCAAACCCTAGCAATAGACAATTACCAATAACAACTAGTTGCATCCAACAAGCGAAATCAATAAGAATCAATGAGATGAAGCACAAGAGAATCAATACATTCAAAGGAAAAGAAATAGAATTATAATCTCACAACCGTATATCAATTAAAGGCTTCAATCGTCGGACTAAGCAAAAGTGCTTAGTTCTTCATAGTTCAAAGGAAAAACAATACTGAATGATAAGAAATTCGATCTAAAACGGAATAATGAAAGCTGCTAGGGAAACTAGGTTAAATAGAAAACCTAGCTAAACCCAAAGCTAAAAGATAGAAAAAATAAAAAAGAAGAAGGAAATAACGAAATAAAGAAATAAGGAAAAATAAATAAATAAAATAAAATAACTTCGGACGAAATCTGACGAATTCTCCATGGACGCACTGACATCGATTTCCGCGATCGCGGCACAGATTCCGCGATCACGGAAAACACACTTTTGCTCTCGGCTTTTCCCGACTTTTCCGCGACCAGATACTTGCTCCTCCGCAGTCGCGGATTTCTCGCGATCTTGCTCCTTCGCCTTGCGTCTTCGCCGCGACCAACCGCGACCGCCCGAGCCCATCCGCGCCCGCGACGGCTTGATCCGCGATCGCGGAAGCATGATGCTGCGTCTTCTTCTCTTGGTTCTCTCGTCTTCTTGGGTGGCTTCATGATGTCTTCAATTAAGCTTCTCTACACCACATATCTACACTTTTACTCCTCAACTCCACTCTCCATAATAACACTCTAAACATCTCCAAATGGTACCCAAAACACCGGTAATAATTCCTAGTTAAACCCTACAAAGTAGCGCTGATCACTCGCCGGTGGAGGGAAGGGGAAGCGTTTGAGTTATCGGTGGGGGTGAACGGCTCCTCCTCCTTGGCTATAAAAGGGAGCTCGGATCAACCTCATTCTCCATCCACTGCTCCATCTCTCTCTCTCGTGTTTTCGTCGTCGCCGGAGTTCGCAGTCGTCGTCGGAGTATCGCCGGAGTTCGTGTTCGTGCCTTATGGAGCCCGAGGAGTGGTGGTCGTAGTGAGCATTCATCCTAGTGAAGAAGCTGAGCTCGTCGTCGTCGTCGGTAAGCCCCGAATTCATCTCTGAGCTCTCGTCTGGATGGGCATCCGCAACCACGGCCCATCCACCGCGACCACGGCTTGAGCCCAGGAAACCGCGACCGCGGATATGCCTGCCGCGACCGCGGCCTTGCCTAGCATGCGCGATCACGGCTTTGGCAACCACGGTCGTGGCTTAGGCCCTTTTACCCTTCGTTCGTTTCGTTTTGTATCTCCATGTCGTATCGTATCTAACTTAGGGTTCCGTCTTTTATCTCGTCGTCGTCGTAGGAATCCATACTCAGATTCCAGTCTCTAGATCTCGGAACCTGACATCTTCGATTCGTCTAGACTAAGGCAAGTGGCGGTTCGCTCTTGATCATTATTCCATGTTTCCCTTGATTATCAATTAATTGATTGTTAATTAAGATGGGATAAAAGTTGTTGTTTTCTGTTTGGGAACAGATTTAATAAACTAATGTGCTTAAATATGAATCTATAATAGGTTGTATATATTGCTAGGAATAACACTATTATACATGATATTACCGTAATGGTTTTGGTGTGGATATTTGTGTGAACTTAAATGTGTAGTTAGAACGAGTATTCGTAGGAACGTTATGTACCTTACGAGGTCTAGTCGTTTCTTTATAACTGGTATTAGGAAGATTTTGCCCTAGTACTTTCTGGTCATGACCGTACCCTTACTCAGGGTAGGTGCACTCAACTGGTGCCAACACTCGGGATTCATTCCCATAAATATCTCTCGTATCGAGATGATGTGGATTAAAAGATGTAACATGAATGTATGTTTTGGAATTAAATAAGATAAGTGTTTTTACACACATAATTAATATACCCTCGGGCGAGGAGTACAACGTGGAAACCGCCCGGACTCTTATTAGAGTAAGTCTTCTTTCCAATCTGGATTCGCATTGCGCTGTGAGGTTGGTCGTGGACCCAAATAATCAAGGTCGTGTTTTAAAGTTGTGTGAAAACTTAACGTTCCCAAACATTTGTCATACATTTCTCATAAGACTCAATTCCTTTAGAGTCTTCTCTTCATACGTTTTTCATAAGACTCAATTCCTTTGGAATCTTCTCTTGATCATTCCTTTTCTTATGTTTCTATAGAAGTGTTGAGGTTCACTGCCATCATCGGTTATTATTCGAGAAGCGATGGGTGTAACCTAATACGACTACTTATGACCTTTTTATTTGTATCCTTGCATAGTATTTTATTAGACTAACCAACCGGTTTTATTCCTTGCATGGTTGGCTGGTGTCATCCGTCTCATACGACACATCAGGTAAACTCCATCTTCCGTGAAGGTCAGAATCCGATGTTGAGGGCAGATGGTGATTTAAGTGTTTTTCCAAGGTTGAAGATCCTAGGCGTGAGATCGCTCAGATCAAAACCCCTTTATGGCATTTATTAATTTTCAAGACTTTCGTTGTATTAAACAATTCTGTATTTGGTTTGTTAACAGTTGTAAAACCATGACGTTGGTTCGAATGATATTTGGGTAACTTTCATGATATTTATTAAAGTTTCCAACATTATATTAATTGTTATAAAAATGGTAAGCCTTGGGTGACCCCGGGAGTGTATTCTGAGGTCACTGGCGATAATATTTTCAAAGGTATTTTGGGGTGTTACAGATTTGGTATCAGAGCCAATAGGTTTTAAAATGATTTAAATCTTCAAAACGTTTTATTTTAAAACAAAATCTCTTTTAAAAAAATCATTCTTCGTTCATAGTAAGAAAATTAAATGAGTATTTCAAAATGATGAGTTAAAGTTTTGAACAAAGATTATAGTTTTGAGTAAATTTTTCTATATTTTGAAACCTTTGCCATTCAAGTCGTGCCTTCTTCTTCTAATATAGAAAGTTAGCTTCTATATTTAGAAAGTTCTAATTTTCTCTCGTCACATCGCAGGCAATGGGTGCTGTGGTATCGCAACTCAGGAGAAGGAAGGACGCTAAGGTAGCTCCGCCATCTAAGGTCGAGCTCGAGTCCCCTATACTTCCAGAGTGTGCTCAGGTTGGGATTCCGGATAGTCCTTAGGAGAGGGTAAAGACTGTCCTCGAGGAGTCGGTGATTCTCATCTCCGACGAGATGGAGGATCTCGACGAAGACCCCGAGGAAGAGTCTGAGGAGGATCCCGAGGAGGATCCTGAGGAAGATTTTGAGGAGGACCCGGAAAAGGATCCCGAAGAGGACCCCGAGGAGGACCTCGAGGAGTACCATTACGATACGGATGGTCTGGAGCACCTGCTTGTGGATGGCGAAGATCAGGGGATGCAGTTCATCTTCCCTAGTCCGGAGAATCCACCATTTCAGGAGTATGCAATGTTGTCCCCTGCTGCATGGGAGGCACTCGGGGTGCCCGGTGATGATAAGATGGAGTACAAGCCTTTGGATGCGCCAGTGGGTCCGCATCCTACTCACGTGCCCGGAGAGCTGGTGATGAGCCCTGCGTCTCGTCATGTGCACAATCAAAGTGAGATGGCTTCCTCTGAGGCTCATCGCCAAGTGGAGGAGATGACTGAGCAAGCCCGTAGACAAGCGAGACCGTGGGGATCGTTTGTGGCTTCTATGGATGTTCCCACTCAACAGGCAAGGGTCAGACCCCGAGTGCTAGTTGAGCACATGGAGAAATGGACGGAATCACTGTACGATATGGAGGATCGGGCTTACGATGCTGAGTCCAGTCTCTCTCTCATGCTGGATGACGTCTGTGAGCTTCAGGAAAACCTTAGGCAGGCGAGGCAACTAATCAACCCGCACTACGTGCTAAATGTGGCGGATTTTCGTCCAGGGTTCCTAGATCGGTTCTGCTACCCACCTGTACCTGGAGAGGGGCCGAGTGTTCATGTGCCCAAAGAGGGGCCAAGTGTTCCGATGCCTAGGGAAGAGCCGAGTGTTCCGGGTCCTAGTAGCTCGAGGAGGCCGATACCGGAACCCGAGGACGGTCCACCTCCAAAGAGAAGGTGTCAAAGGTCTGATGTGTACAAGAATCTCTTCAAGGCACCACGAGGGGGACAATAGCATGTCTTAGTGACTATTTTCTAGTTGTTTTGTTTTGTTGTCTTAAAGCCTTAGCCTCCTAACAATTTTGTCTTATCGCTTAGGAGGATAATTGTAAAACTTATCAACTTTGGTTTCAGTTCATTTCATCAATAAAGTTTGCCAGTTTGATCTACTTCGAATCAATTTCATGTAGTGTGCGTCTTAAAGTGTGATATTAATGTTGTGAAGTACTTGAATAATTGATCGACAAACAGATGGTGAACACAAGAAACACAATCTGTGCTGGTGCTGGGCCGAGTAACAATCCAAGGCTGAATCTGAGAAACGCCACTAATTAGGGGGATGAGAGCGAGTCCGTCTCTCACAACAACCCCATAGGTAATGGCCAAGTTCAGGCTAATCCTCAGGTGGTGTTCGACGCTGCGGCCATAGAGGCCATTCGTGGGATTGTTATACAGGCGGTCACCGACATAATTCGGCCAGTTGTACCACAGGCACAAGGTGGTCCAGTTCCTTAGGTTATTCTTGAATTTGATGAGCCAGTGGATCATGTACCTTAGGTCGATGCCGTCAGGAACAAAGGAAATTATGATCGAGCCTTGAAGGCCATAAGCTCAATGAGGCCTGACAGCTATGACGGTACTAGAGAACCAGTCAGAGTGGCGTATTGGTTCTCGCATATGGAACGGTTGTTTAGGAATGTCGATTGCACTGAGGCTGAGAAAGTGCACATCGCATCCCTTCAACTTAAGGATGTGGCTAGCGAATGGTGGGAGAGCACTGGTTTAGCTAATCATCCCGGGTTGAACTGGGGTATGTTCAAAACAAAGATGACTGACCGTTTCTTTTTCCGTGCTATGAGGGAGGAGAAGCATAAGGAGTTCCTTTACCCTAAGACCGATGGGTTGAAGGTGACTGAGCTTGCAGCTAAGTTTAATTACCTGTTGCAATATGCTGGACCGGAAGTGTCGAGTGAGGAGCAGAAGATCTGGCATTTCCATGAGTGGATGAACCCAGACATCAAGCCGTTGATGGTGCGCCATGGCTGCTCTACTCTGGAGCAGTATGTGGACGCCGCTTACAAGCTTGAAATGACTCTGGAGGAGTCGGCGAAGAAGCGCAATCGCCAGAGACTGGCGCAGAGCCAGCCTCAGACTAGTGGGTTTAAACGACCCGCGCCACCGTCGCATTTTGCCAATTCTGGCCGGGCTAGAACTGAGGTGATGCAGTCAGGCCCTACTCAACGCTCGGGCCAGGGCAAGAACCCGATTCAATGCTATAACTGCGGAACGCCGGTGCATAAGAGCAACGAGTGTCCGAAGGGCAAGAGAACGTGTTTTGCATGCGGAAAGGAGGGGCACTTGCAGACTTTTTGTCCTCAGAGGAGGCAGAAGGAGGATGAGTCGCAACAAGGGTCAGTTAGCCATAATAACCGACCCCGATTCAAGTCTGTTAGAGCTCCGAGTACCTCAATGCAGACTACTGCTCAAAACAAGGGGAAAGCCTCAGCTGTTCCAGTGGGTCAGGGTCAGTGGTTGTATGAGATGCGTGAGGCTGACAGACCCAACGCTCCGATTTCTCAAGGTACTCTATACCTTCACTCTACATGAGTTTGCATATTGTTTGATTCTGGTGCCACTCATTCCTTTATTTCAGAAAAGTGTGTAAGTAAGTTAGGGCTGAAATGCAATGAATCTTGCGAACCTTTTGTGGTGAACCTTCCAAATGGTGAACAATTAGTAGGGATCAAGCGTCTGTCGGAATTTCTGATTACTATTCAAGGTCGGAAGTTCGAAGCGGACTTGATCTGTATAGCCATGGCTCCATACGACATCATTCTCGGGATGGACTGGCTGACGCGTCATGAGGCGGTAATCGATTTCAGCTCAAGGACAGTGACAGTTTCATCCGGGGGCCAGTTTGTATGCAAGTTCAAGGGTCATAATGACGCTGATAACGGAAAGCTCATCAATGCGATGACTGCGTGTAAGCTACTTCGACAAGGTTGTGTCGGGTACTTGTGCTATTGATAGGTGTCATTTCATACACCTTTACTAGCAATTATTAGCATGATTTGGAGGAGTTTATGAGTAGTTTTGAGACCAAGTCTATAATCCGGAAGTTGTGGAGAGAATTGAAGATATCAAGGGTTTTACAGCTTAGATGGAGATGATGAGGATATGTTGGAGTTTATTGGAGAAGACTACCAACACTTGGTAGTAATAAAGAGCTGAAGAGAAGAGTGGGCAGAAATTGACGCCTCGCGCCAGAGCCACCGCGACCCGGCGGTGGGTCTCAAAGAAGGATGCCGCCCCGCGGCCATCACGTGAGGCGAAGAGCTTAATTAAATAATTCACGTGATGTTTGGAATTGGAGATGGGCAGACGAGAGGCTTGCACGAGAATTCGGGATTAAGTTTCGCCGTTCGTTTGTTTTATTTTTGGTTATTATCTTTATTATTATTTCCTTTTATTATTTTTATTACTTTTAGGATTTAGGTTAAATACTCTTTGTTAACCTAGATTTCAGAATTCAGTTTTTACAGAAGTTTAGTTTTAGTTTTGCAAGTTCGTAGTTTTTCATCCCCTTGGATGAAGAACTAACTTTTCTTTGTTCTGCTAGACGGTTGAAGCAGTACAGTTGATGTGTTTGTGAGATTTCTATTCCTTGTTCTTATTCTTATAAATGTTGGTTTGATTCTCTTGGATATATTGATTATTGATTTATCGTTATTCTTCATAGTCTGGCCAGCTAGGTTGAATACTATTTATCAATTGCTAGGATTTGCATATAGGGGTTCTGAGTGCTTATCTAGTGGCAAACACGATTGTGCGTATAGGCGTTCCGAGCGTACAGTCGTGAGTGAGAATCTTATGCATGTTAGTAGTAAGGTAGCACCTTCTGTTTGCATGTATCCTATATCCTTGTGTGCATTGCTATTGCTTTGTTGGTGGTAAAGTACCCCGGTCTGGTACCGCATGACTGGTGGTATTTTATCATTGGCATAGTAATAAGTCTATCGATAACTGTGAGAATCGGTAGTGCTTAAGATCAGGGTGGGAACAATAATTAAAGAACTTGGATTGAATAGATTTCCGTGATCAAACTCTATCTCTGTACTGTGGATTTCTCTCTAGTAGAACTACTTTCCCTCATTATATTTTCTCAACTCAACTTGTTTGCTTTGGTTTGCTTTGCTTCCTCTTGATAACTAAACCCCCCCGTTCGTGTCACTTGTCATTCACACTTTCACACTGCATCGATCTTCCCTGTGGGTTCGACCCTTACTTGTCTGCTATACTTCTGTTTAGTAGGTCTGTTAGGAAATTTTACTTTGTTTGAGGCAAATCAACGATAATTGCTTGCGCATTTCTAGGCCCGTCAGCTATCTGGATAAACCCAAGAAGGATGAGACTTCAGTTCATGATGTTCCTGTCATATGCGAGTATCCGGATGTTTTTCCTGATGAGATTCTCGGTTTACCCCCGAATCGTGACGTGAAGTTCACTATTGATCTCGAGCCTGAAACCTCGCCGATTTCGAAAGCACCTTATCGGATGGCTCCAGCGGAGATGAAAGAGTTGAAGAAACAACTTGAGGACCTACTTGAGAAAGGATATATAAGGCCGAGTGCATCGCCTTGGGGCGCTCTTGTCTTGTTTTTCAAGAAGAAGGATGGCTCGTTCCAACTTTGTATCGACTATCGAGAGTTGAACAAGGTCACTATCAAGAATAAATATATGTTGCCTAGGATAGATGATCTGTTGGATCAACTGCAGGGAGCAAAAGTCTTTTCCAAGATTGATCTGAGATCTGGTTACCATCAGCTCAAAATTCATGAGGAGGATATTCCGAGGACTGCGTTCCGGACGAGATATGGGCACTATGAGTTCGTAGTCATGCCATTTGGGCTCACTAATTCTCCGACAGTTTTCATAGACATGATGCATAGATGTTTCCATCAGTATTTGGACAAGTTCATGGTGGTCTTCATCGACGATATCCTGATCTATTCTCCGAGCGAGGAGGCTCACGAGGAGCATCTTCGTATCACTTTGTCAGTCCTTAGGCAGAATCAGCTGTATGCAAAGTTGTCTAAATGTGACTTCTGGATTAAGGAAGTGGCTTTCTGATGTGACCCTGCCTCCCATGATGACTCAAGACGAGGAAGAAGCCATGAGCCTACGCTCAGAGGGCCCAGTGACAAGGTCTAGGTCCAAGGCCATCGCCGCCTCCATCGCGTCACTTATCGCACGCGCCGTCGCCAGCCAAGGAAGCCCAGACGACAACCCAAGACTTGTCGTCCTTGCCACCATCGAGAGTGAAACAACGCGTTCTTCAGAGATCATATCGCGTGCATCCACTCGCGAGGCCATCGACCCTTAGTCGTTGTTCCTCGCGGTGTTTGTACCCTTTAACGCGTTCTTTTAAGACAATTTCTATATTTGGTATTTCCAGCTTTGTTTAGATAGTTTCATTTTATTGTCTTTCTATCTTTTAGGGTTTGTGCCTTTTGCATGTTTGCATGGGCTAGCCCTTAGACTCGAATTCGGCCCAAGCCCATTAGGTCTTGGCCGAGATACATTGGCTATTTAAAGCCTTCTATGTTCTTGTTATTTCTTGACGTTCAATTTAATTCAAGGTTTAAAGTCGAGTGTTTATCCTCCTTCCCTTGATCGGACGTCAAACCCCTCTATCTTCGCATCACCTTCCTCCGCCGCCGACGCTACGACAATAGCTTGATCTTTCAAGCCAAGTCTTCCTTCGCATATCCCTTCCTCCGCAGTCGACGCTACGACACCCAAGACTTGTCTTTTCAAGTCACCTATCCCTCCCTTCAATCGCTTCCGCCAACGCTATCCTTTCAACCCAACAACCGCTTCCACCGCGTTCACCACCGCACCACCACTGTGTCCATCACTGCGTTCTTCAACACGTTCACCATCGCCTTTACCACTGTGACGTTCGAGTGTGACTTCTCACCCAAGACTAGATCCAAGGCGCCATCTTTTGACAATTGACTTATCATCGGAGGCAAGAACACATCAACTGGCATCAGAGCCCAGCAATATTGTAAGTCACGAACTCAAGTTTGCATTTTGTTCACAAAATGTTTCTTGACCCCCATCGTCTGCTTTACTGAGATATCGCGAAAAACCATAAAATTTCCATATTTGCTACACCTATTCGGTTTCTACAAGGTAATACCTTGGCCGGAATTTTTTTCTTGTTCCCTAAGTTTTGGTGTGTTAGGTAATTTGTTATCTTGCATGCTAGAATATTTTGTTTCCTTATTTCTTGCGTGGATAGAGTGTCCTTGTTTGCTAGATATTACTTTTTAGGTTGTTAACCGAATTTCCTTATATAAGATATCATCAAAATCTTATCTTCTCTCTCCTATCTCTAAGATCACACTTGTGATATTCTTGTTACTTAGACCTTTTTATTTTGTTTCCTTTTGCAAATCCGAAAAGATCAAAAGATAAGATCTCGGATATTAAAAAAAAAAGATATCCAAAAGATATTAAAAAAAATAAAAAAATCCAGAGTTAGGTAAAGCCAAAATAAGGCAACCCTAACCCACTCTCGGTCTAAGCTCATCTTCTCAACCTCTCCATCGTCTAGGTCAAGCTTCCTAGAAGGTACTTTCTTGCTTATTAGGTTGCTTTGTTTACGTTTGTTTTAGGGTTTCAATTTGTTCTTGTTTGTTTGATTGCAACTTGCTTGATACACCATCTCTTGTCAAGCCAAGCCGCCCTCACGGCAATCCCAAACTAGCCCTACCTACGTGAACTTTGTGACTTGACTAGTGATTTGTTTGGTTGTTGTTCTTTGTTGTCTTTTGGTTCGTTTTCCCCCCATGTCTAGCCATATTGTTATAGGTACCATGGAAGTTGGACACAGTGAAGACCAACGCGACGTCGACAACACCAACATCCCACAGCCGTCGTTGGTGCCATAAGACCAACCACCTCACAACCCCACATCATAAAATCCAATCTTGGAGTTGTCCGAGGAGAAACGAGAGATCCAAGCTCTTCGACAAGAGAACGCAACCTATAAAGCCAGAGAACGCGCTGCACAACTCGTGCCAACTCCAACTCCACTCAGTGCTATGCCTCCACCTGGAGCCACCGACGCGGGTCCTTAAAAAACGAGAGTAGACAAAGGCAAATGAGTAATGCCGTCTTCTTCTCAGCATCAACCCCAACTCAACCGAATGCAGAGTGTCATCGAGAGTCGCCAAGGCTTCGCCTCGCAGGCGGACCGCTACGTCCCTAGAGCCACACCCGCTGGCTTCGACAACGGCTCCGACTACGACCGCGACGCCGGGGACACTCAAGGTGAGTATTCTGAACCATACAACTTTGATGATCGCTATGTCTCTAGGAGAACCCAGAGACGCGTACCGGGCTCAGCACCACGCGAAGGCTGCCCTCGACGAGCCGAGCCAGCCGACGCGACGCCAAGGAGACCCAGTCGCCGACCAAGTGGGCATACGCGACGCGACGAGACCAACTTGAGGACACCAACTACCCAGCCACGGAGCCATGATGTACGCGATCACCTTCGACACCAGAGTGTTCGAACGCCGCGTTACGGATCTGATGGCTATGCGTCGATCACACCCAATGTCCACGACGACTTCGACGAGTATGACGACGAAGAGATCGAGGACTCAGGTATGGTCAACCCTAATTTTTTTCACCCCCCTCTTGGAGATCCACTTGAATTGCAGGATCACCCTTCGGATTGGATACCTCCACCGCATCTCCAACCCCAAGGAGAACGCGTTCGTGACATTGGTGGCGAGCGTCGCGATGTTATGCCCAGAGACATTCGATGTGACACCTATGATGCCCAGCCGCGAAGACGTCAACGCGATGACGCCTACACGCCAAGGGATGTGATCAACTCTATTTTGTAGGGCTTATCTAGGAGTTGTTACCGGTGTTTTGGGTGTCATTTGTAGAGGTTTAGAGCACAACTATGGAGAATGGAGTTGAGGAGTAGAAGTGTAGATATGGTGGTTTGGAGAAGCTTAAATGAAGATATATTGAAGAGAGAAGGAAGCCACCCAAGAAGACGAAATATAGACCCAGTCGGGTCTACAAAGCCATTTTCCGCGACCGCGGAATTTCTACCGCGATCGCGGAAATATCCTTCAGCGAGGCGAAGTCGAGAGCAACATTCCAATTTCCGCGATCGCGGAACCACACGGCGGCGGACGAGCGCGAGAATTTCCGAAGTTACTTTTATGTTTTTATTTTATTTTATTTTATTTTCTTATACTTTATTTTATTTTTCTTTTAGGATTACTTTCATTATCTTTTCACTTTAGTTCTAGGGTTAGGTTATTTAACCTAGTTTCCCTTTCATTGTTCGAGAATCACGTTACATTCATCGTTGTTTCCATTCAGCATTTTTCCCTTTGAAGTTTATTTTTTCCAAGAACTATGAGGAGCTAAGCACCCTTTGCTTAGTCTGACAATTGAAGCCTTCGTATGATTTGATTGTGAGGTTATAACTCTATTTCCTATTCCTTTGGATTATATCTTTTCTCTTGAGCTTATTCCTATTGATTCTTATTGATTTGACTGGATTGATCACCTAGTTGATATTAGTAATTGTCTATTGCTAGGGTTTGGATATTTCGAGTTGAAATCCCTTATCTTGTGTAGCAAACATGATATTCTAGGACTAGATGGACTAGTTTATTATGAAAGAGAATTGATTATGTGCTAAATGCTGTGAAACATCGGTGTTGTATGTATCCTGGTTAATTCCTATGCTCTATGCTGCTGTTGTTCTAAATCTTGATAGTTTCTCGTGCGTTCAATAGTAAGGGTTGCCAGGCCGAGTTAGACTAGTGACTATTTCAGAACAGGGACAAGAATAATAAAAGGAAGGAATAGAGATAACCTAGGACCAATCAATCATATGAATGGTGGATATTTGTTTGGCTAAGTGTTTTTCCCTATTTGATAAAACCATTTGCTTTTGTTTGTTTTGTTTACTTGTTTCACAATCAACCTTAAAACCCCCCATTGTTACCATTGCATGCAATCAACATAAAGATAAACAACTCCTCCCTGTGGGATTCGACCCTTGCTTGCCCAAACTACTTGTTTAGGTTCGTTAGGATAATTTTGATCAGGTGATACGACTAAAACCTGCCTGTCAAATTGGCGCCGTTGCCGGGAAAATAATGATTCCTAATAATCACTCTTCTTCTTTTCACTCATTTTGCCAAGGCGCCCTTTCGGGGTTTCACCAAGCCACTCATTTCATTTTCAATAGATGGGCTCACATATACTCACATCACTCTTGACCAATTATTACCCCAACCTAATGCTAGTCCAAGCCACCTGCTTATTACCTAAGTCGCCCTTTTGGGTTTTCGACTTATCCCAGGATTTCTATTTTTGCCTTTTTTCAATTTTGGCTTTTTCTTTTTCTTTTCTCCTCAACGACATAGCAAGTTAGAACATGATGAGTACGTCCGCGAAGATCGCCAAGACCGCGATAGACGCCAGGTTGGACGTGATAGACCACATGGAGTGCGTGCCTTTGAGAACCCTCTCTACGACGCCGCGCCAAACAACGCGTTCAACCAAGCACCTGCACAGCCTCGATTCCAACGACACCAAGTCAAGGTAAAAATCGAGCATTTCTTTGGTGAATACCATCCCTCTGTTTTTCTTGAATGGGTGCAGGCTACGGAATACACCCTTAGATATTGTCGAGTGCCACCTGAGGAGCATGTCGACGCCGCGACGCTTAACTTTTGAGGAGCCGCCCGAGTTTGGTGGCATAGATTTGAAGATGACTGCGTGCGTCGCCACAGGACCAGAGTCACAAAATGGCATCAACTAGTCTACGTGATGACCAAGAAATACGTGCCTCCAGACTATAAGAATCAAATGAGAATGGAGATCGCCATGGCTCGCCAAGGGTCAATGTCTCCCCTCGAGTTCTTTTCCAAGCTTGAAGATATGTATTACAAGGCCAACATCTCCGTTGCACCATCAACTTTGAGGACGAAATTCTTGAGTGGCTTGAACACCAACATCCGTGATCAACTCGAGATTTTGCCCATCAAAGACTTGAACACACTCACCCATACGGCGATGCAAATCCATGCATAAATCTCTCACCGAAAGTCTTACACTTTTCCCAGTGGCCAATCTAGGTATGCTTCTAACCCTAGTGGTTTACCTTCTACTCATGTTCGCCCTAGTGCATCTACCACAACCGCGTCAAGCCAAGCCCCCAAGGCAAAGCCACTGCCGCCAAGCACCGCACCGCGCCAAAACACACCACGACAAGCTCCAGTGAGCACAGATCACACACGCGACGTCGAGTGTTACAAGTATGGTGGACGAGGCCTGATCAACACTACTTTACAGTGCTTATCTAGGAGTTGTTACCGGTGTTTAGGGCGCCATTTGTATGGATTTAGAGCACAACTGTGGAATATGGAGTTGGAGAGAAGAAGTGTGGATATGGTGGTTTGGAGGAGCTAATTGAAGACATCCAGAAGACGAGGAGTAAACCACTAGAGAAGACCAAGAAGATGGAAGGAAGAATCCACACGAAGGAGAGAAGAAGGGGAACCGCGAGCTGTCGCGGCCGCGGGTGAATGCAACAATGACCGCGGACAAGGGCGAGACGCGGAGCCAGAGAAGTGCCATTTCCGCGACCACGGATTTTCGGCCGCGCCCGTGGAAAATTCCCCAGAATTGCCCAATGTCGAGAGCAAAGTTCAATTTTCCGCGACCACGGATTCCTTGCCGTGCCCGCGGAAAATTCACCAGTGAAGACGAGGTCGAGAGCACAATTCTATTTTCCGCGATTGCGGATTTATGGCCGCAGCCGCGGAATCACACGGAGCAGAGTCCGTAAAGATTTTCCGAGTTTTGTTATTTTTTTCCTTTTTCTGAGTTTTATTTTATTTTATTATTTTGAACCTTATACTTTATTTCCTTTTAGATCGCGTTTGTTATCTTTTCCCTTTAGTTTCAGGGTTAGGTTATTTAACCTAGTTTTTCCTTTCATTGTTAATCATCATATTCAGCATCGTTGTTTCCATTGAGTATTGTTTTTCCTTTGAACTATGAAGAACTAAGCACTTTTGCTTAGTCCGACAATTGAAGCCTTCGTTTGAATAATGGTTGTGAGATTTTAATTCTATTTCTTTTCCTTTGAATGTATTGATTCTCTTGTTCTTCATCCCATTGATTATTACTGATTTCGCTTGTTGGACGCAACTAATTGTTATTGGTAATTGTCTATTGCTAGGGTTTGGTAATTACTGTTTGAGTTACCTAATTCATGTGTAGCAACTGCAATATTCTAAGAACTGTTTGGGACTAGTTTATTGTAGGGAGAATTAGTTGCATGCAATAGTATGACTGTTTGCTACTCTTGCATGTATCTATCAAAATTCATGTGCTCATTGCTGCTATTGAATTGACGCGTGAGGTTTTCATAGTTGTTTAATAATTAGTATTCTCAGGGTCTGTTTGTCCTGTTTATAACTTATGAAAAGGAATAGGAACATTCATAGGAAGGAATTAGAGAGAATCTAGGATCAACCAATCTCATGAATGGTGGATATTTGTCTGGCTAAGTACTTTTCCCTATTTGATTACAAACTCTTTGCTTTTGTTTCCCGTGTTTACTTGTTTGACAACCAATCAACCAAAACAATCATTATTACCTTTGACATACAATTGTGCACTTAGAAAGATTACTTTCTCCCTGTGGGATTCAACCCTTACTTGCCTATTCTACTAGTTTAGGTTTGTTTAGGATTATTTTGATCAGGCGATACGACTAAAACCTGTCATCAAATTAGCGTCGTTGCCGGGAAGGAAAGTTTTAATTTTTCTTTGTGTTTGATTGTGTGTCAATTTTGTGTGGACCTATCTTACGGTCTACACCCGTGCTACTAATTTTTTCCCTTTTTGATTTTTTTTGATACAGGGATGGAGAGATTTCCCCAATTTTGGCAGGAGCCGCGATATGACCCATACTCCTACGCATACACTCCAGGGTGGAGAGATCACCCCAATTCGAGTTATGGGAACCCGCATTACCCTCCATATGGTCATGACTACCAGGAGTTTTACCCGGGGCCACAGTCGTTCTATCAGCAGGGCACCCCACAGCAGTACAGTCCAGCCTACGAGCACAGACCGCCGGTGTCCACTCCAAATTACTATGTCTCCCAGTCTACTGCGGATTTGGTCTGAAACCTGGAAAATCAGGTGGGGCACAATCCAAGTTCCCATATGTCTACTGAGGATATGATTCGGTCTCTCACGCAAAGCATGATCCAACATGAACAAGAGATGAAGTCCATGTTCCAGAACTTGGAGAATCAAATGGGGAAAACGGCTCAAGCAATAAGCAGATTAGAGACCATGGCATCGACGGAACCACTATCTCACCCAGTGGTGCACCAGAAAGAGTATGTCCTTTTAATGACCATGTGAAGCACTGAGCAGCTGCATGTCGCCCCCTTAGCTGAAAGGGAAGAACAAATCAGTGAGATGAGCGCATAATGCATTGAGATACCTGTAGAAGAAAACTCGAGACCATGGGAGGTGTGCCGCGAACGCGGTTTGCTCACTGAGGAGCTGGGCCTTCCAGACGATATCCATGACCGCGTTGTGCTCTCCGAAGAAGATTTTTTCCGGGAACAGGAAGAACGCCGCGACCGCGAGGAAGAGGCCCGCGACCGCGGGGTTGAGGCTGAAGAAGAAGAGAAAATCGGCGACATTCCGCGATCGCGGAAAAGTTCATGATGATGAAGAGCTGTTCGATGATTTTCCGCGACCGCGGATGGATTTCCGCGATCGCGGAACAGCCGCTGGGGATGAAAACTTGCTCGAAGATGTCCGCGATCGCGGTTATGCCCCTGATGCCCAAGACCCTCTCGAAGCTTTCTACGATGAATTTGTGCGGGCCAACTTCCCTCCGCTCGATTCGCTGTGCCCCGTTGCACCTGTCCCTGAGGCATCACAAGATACTCGAAGGCTGAAGAACAACAAAGAGATCTATGAGGCCTTCAGTAACTGCGAGGCTAATGTTCCGGTGATCTAATTGGCAAACAACATCCCTCGATGCATAGAATTTTTAAAGGCGCTGGGCAAGATCAAGAAGAAGCCGAAGGAGAGGCATAGGAAGGAGCTTGGGATTCAAACGGCGAATTTCTCCACGCTGGACACGGGGCAAGATAAACATGCAGCCCCTGAGATGTTGGGTAGGCCATTTTTGAAGATGGCAAGTGCAATCATTGATGTGAACAGCGGTCTACCAACCATGAAGTGCAGGAGAATGGGGATCAAGCTCAACGTAGAGAACACAAAGAGGCATCCCCCTGATCTTGACCCAAGGAGTTCAGCTGTTGTGAGCAAACCAAGCTGAGGAGGTCGAGCAGTATGTCGAGCCACGACAATAACTAAGGCGCTGTCCGGGAGGCAACCCGAGGTATGAATTTCTTTTATTGTCTTTTCAATTCTTGTTTTTAATTGCTTTTGTTCGTGTGTTTTTGTTTTTGTTTTGTTTCGAACTAACCTGTAGGGAGGAGACCCGAATCATATTGAAGAAGGTGTTGCCCACACCAACGTAAGTCTTCCTATATCCTGCTCAGAAAAAAAAAGTTCTACCTAAGGCCAGTTGTCCGAGAATTCCCATGGAGAGATGGTGCGCATCATGATGCCAAGACGGAAACATTAGCCCCACATATTATTTGGCAACGATGATGACCCTACAATTGACAGCTGAGGAGGAGGAACACTAGAGCCCACACCACGATCATACATGGGCTCCACCATGTGTTCGTTGAAGGCCGTGCAACCCCGTTTACTTGATATACCACTACTCACCACAGTGGTTCCCTTTTGGTTGCACGGTAGGAGTTGAATTTGAAGACGCCGCAACACAGAGACCTATGCTTTATTGATATACCGCCAGCGAAAATTTCCAGTCCAAGCCAACTCAGCGACGGTTGTGAGTAACCTTTCCGCTTTCCCCTATGCTTCATATTTTTTTGTCTTTAATTACATTGAGGACAATGCAATGTTTAAGCATGGAGGAGGGTTCTATATCTACTACGTGGTTGAGGAGAAAAATAAAGAAAAAAGGAAAGAAAAAAAAAGGAAAAAGCCAAAAATTGAAAAAAAGGCAAAAATAGAAATCCTGGGATAAGTCAAAAATCCAAAAGGGCGACTTAGGTAAAAAGCAGGTGGCTTGGACCAGCATTAGGCTGGGGTAATAATTGGTCAAGAGTGACGTGAGCTTTATGTGAGCACATCTATTGAAAAATGAAATGAGTGACTTGGTGAAAACCCGAAAGGGCGCCTTGGCAAAATGAGTGAAAAGAAGAAGAGTGATTATTAGGAATCCTCATTTTTCCTGGCGTGGTGACATAAGAAGAGGTGATATAAGGAGGATTCGGGTAGGTCACTCTGGGAGGCATAAGAAGATAGATGGGAGATTAGGACTAAATTTGTATTCACTCTATGGTGTTCGGGATAAGCTTGGGGGAGGTACTCTGCTTTTCTTTTAGCTTGGTTGTGTGGTGTTGATTGATGTTGAGTTATATGTTATGTTGTGTGTGCATATTGTATTGGTGCCTTGGAGTTTCATGTTAGGTATAATTCTTAGTGGAGATGATTTTTCTATACTTCCTGAAACCTTGGGGATTTGATTGGAGGAGTAGGTTTATTTTAGCTTACTCGAGGATGAGCAAGGTTTAAGCATGGGGGAGTTTGATCAACACTACTTTGCAGTGCTTATCTAGGAGTTGTTACCGGTGTTTAGGGTACCATTTGTATGGATTTAGAGCACAACTGTGGAATATGGAGTTGGAGAGAAGAAGTGTGGATATGGTGGTTTGGAGGAGCTAATTGAAGACATTCAGAAGACGGGGAGTAAACCACTAGAGGAGACCAAAAAGATGGAAGGAAGAATCCACACGAAGGAGAGAAGAAGGGGAACCGCGAGCTGTCGCGGCCGCGGGTGAATGCAACAGTGACCGCGGACAAGGGCGAGATGCGGAGCCAGAGAAGTGCCATTTCCGCGACCACGGATTTTCGGCCGCGCCCGCGGAAAATTCCCCAGAATTTCCCAATGTCAAGAGCAAAGTTCAATTTTCCGCGACCGCGGATTCCTTGCCGCGCCCGCGGAAAATTCACCAGTGAAGACGAGGTCGAGAGCACAATTCTATTTTCCGCGACTGCGGATTTATGGTCGCGTTCGCGGAATCACACGGAGCAGAGTCCGTAAAGATTTTCCGAGTTTTGTTATTTTTTCCTTTTTCTGAGTTTTATTTTATTTTATTATTTCGAACCTTATACTTTATTTCCTTTTAGATCGCGTTTGTTATCTTTTCCCTTTAGTTTCAGGGTTAGGTTATTTAACCTAGTTTTTCCTTTCATTGTTAATCATCACATTCAACATCGTTGTTTCTATTGAGTATTGTTTTTCCTTTGAACTATGAAGAACTAAGCACTTTTGCTTAGTCCGACAATTGAAGCCTTCGTTTGAATAATGGTTGTGAGATTTTAATTCTATTTCTTTTTCTTTGAATGTATTGATTCTCTTGTTCTTCATCCCATTGATTCTTACTGATTTTGCTTGTTGGACGCAACTAGTTGTTATTGGTAATTGTCTATTGCTAGGGTTTAGTAAGTATTGTTTGATTTACCTAATTCATGTGTAGCAACTGCAATATTCTAAGAACTGTTTGGGACTAGTTTATTGTAGGGAGAATTAATTGCATGCAATAGTATGACTGTTTGCTACTCTTGCATGTATCTATCAAAATTCATGTGCTCATTGCTGCTATTGAATTGACGCGTGAGGTTTTCATAGTTGTTTAATATTCTCAGGGTCTGTTTGTCTTGTTTTTAACTTATGAAAAGGAATAGGAATATTCATAGGAAGGATTAGAGAGAATCTAGGATCAACCAATCTCATGAATGGTGGATATTTGTCTGGCTAAGTACTTTTCCCTATTTGATTACAAACTCTTTGCTTTTGTTTCCCTTGTTTACTTGTTTGACAACCAATCAACCAAAACCCCCCTTGTTACCTTTGACGTACAATTGTGCACTTAGAAAGATTACTTCCTCCCTGTGGGATTCGACCCTTACTTGCCTATTCTACTAGTTTAGGTTTGTTTAGGATTATTTTGATCAGGCGATACGACTAAAACCTGTCATTAAGGCCACTACAAGAAAGATTGCCCCAATGCTTGCAAGGTGTTGTTCTCCGCCGCCGCCGGCTACGAGTCCTGTGATGACGAGGAGGCCACACTTGACGCGATCGATGAAGGCAACGCAGAGGAGGACGAAGACGCTTATGACTGCGAACCCACTTCTCTACACGCGGGCACACCATTGAGCTTGGTGACGCGTCGTCTCCTCACAGTCAAGGAAGCCAGCTTACGCGATCAACGCGAGAACCTGTTCCACACAAGAGCTCTCGTCTAGACAGCTTCCTTGAGTGTTATAGTTGATGGAGGATCATGTGCTAATATTGTGAATGAGAAGGTCGTCAACCACTTCAAATTGCCTACGACGCCTCATCCACAACCTTATGCCCTCCAATGGATTTCTTCAAGTCCAGGTAATACAGTCTATCGCCAATGCTTAATTTCTTTTTCCATAGGGCAATACTGTGATTCTATACTTTGTGATGTCATTGCAATGGACGTCACCCATATTTTGCTTGGGCGCCCTTGGCAATTCGACAGGCGCGTGCTCCATGATGGCTATTTGAACACTTATGTGTTCAATTACCACGGGAAGCGCGTCACTTTGCATCCAATGTCTCCCCATGAGATCTTGCAGGACCAGGTTGAACGCGATCGCCAGAAGGCCATAGAGGCCGCGTCTACTAGGTCAAACGAGTGTCCAAAGGCACTCCAGAAGCAAAACTCCTCCACATCTGGCACCACTTTGTCTCCACCAGGCTCTGGCAGGAAGAAACATAACGCCACAACTGGGACACCAAGTGCCACACAGACTTCGAGAAGCGCCTCGCCATCGACAAAGTTTGCCGATCCGTTGCCCCAGACGCGTTGACGGAGGCTAAAGATGCACAGCAAATGTCGTTGATTAGCCCTATCAAAGTAATTATCCTAACCAACCTACTAAACAGAGTATAACAGACAAGTAAGGGTCAAATCCCACAGAAAAGGTATGATGTAGTATGCAATCGTAAATGACAAGTAACAAGTAACTGGGGGGGGGGGGGGGGGTTGTAATCAAGAGAACACAAAGCAAGCAAGCAAGTAGATTGAGTAAATTCGAGAAAATAATATGAGGGAAAGTAGTCCTGTTAGAGCGAAATCCACAGTACAAAGATAGAGTTTGATCACTGAAATCTATTCAATCCAAGTTCAATTATTTATCCTTATAGTCGTTCCCACCCTGCTCGTAAGTACTATTGATTATCACAGTTGTTAATAGACTTATCACTATGCCAATGATAAAGTACAACTGATTCTCACAGTTGTCAGCGTACTTTAGCACCAACACAACAATAGCAATGCACACAAGGATATAGGATACATGCAAGTAGAAAGACGTACAAGTACTCACTCCCCTACTTAACACGCAATTGATTCTCACACACAATTGTACGCTCGGAACCCCTATACGCACAATTGTATTTGCCACTAGATATGCACTCGGAACCCCTATATGCAATCCTAGCAATTGATAACAAGCATTCAACCTAGGTGATCAGGCTAAGAAGAACAACAAGAAATCAAGTTCGATATAATCAAGAGAATCAATCCAACACTTATAAGGATAAGAACAAGGAATAGAAATCTCACAAACACATCAATGTACTGCTTCAATCGTCTAACAGAACAAAGGGAAGTTAGTTCTCCATCAACGGGGATGAAAAACTCTAATATCAAATAACGATCAAAGTTAAGTCTCAATAACGAAGTGTCTCCGTCTCTCCTCTTAACCTAGAAAAAGAGGCTTAAATAGTCTTAGGAAACTAGGTTAAACTAAAACAAATAAATAAGGAAACCGAATAAACTAATAAAGCAAAGTCATAAACGAAATAGGAAATAAATATAATCTGGCGCGAGGCAATAAACACATCCACCGCGGGGCAGTGAAGATCCACCGCGGGGCTTCAGCTCTCCACCGCTGGGCGGTGGTCTCCTCTCACGCGGGCTCCATCCTTCACTGGGAGTCATCGCCGGGCCGCGGCATTGCTGACGCGGGGCGGTGAACTCCAGACTTCAGCTCTCGTCTTCTTCTCTTCTTTTGCTGCTCTCCAAATACTACCAAGCAGCTCCATCTTCATCTCTAAACTCCATTTAAGCTGCAAATCCTTGGATTTCTTCACTTCTCTCCATAACATCTGGATCGCAGACTTAGCACCAAAACACATCCAAAACTCCTCCAAACCATGCTAATAGATGCTAGAAAAGGTGTATGAAATAACACATATCACGCGTCCTTTTCAAGGCAAATGTGAGCAACGCGTTCTTTTAGCCAGGGCCAATGACCTCACTGTGTGTTTGACTGGCAAAGCCCCATGCTTTCTACTTGTGCTAACTCCTTGCATCCCTGAATCGTCAACTGCCGCGTCAGTGCCGCCTGTCATCGCGACCTTGCTCGCCGCGTTGGACGATGTCTTTCCTGATGAGTTGTCACAAGAATTACCTCCACTGAGAGGCATTGAGCACCAGATTGACCTTGTGCCAGGTGCTTCCTTGCCCAATCGCGCTGCATATAGAGCTGGCCCGAAAGAGACCAAAGAGCTACAACGCCAAGTGCAAGAGTTGTTGGATCGCGGCTACGTAAGGGAATCTCTCTCCCATTGTGCTGTGCTTGTGATCCTTGTGCCCAAGAAAGATGGCACATGGAGAATGTGTGTTGACTGTCGCGCGATAAACCAGACCACCATCAAGTATCGACATCCTATTCCACGTCTTGACGACATGCTTGATGAACTTCATGGCGCCACACTTTTCTCCAAGATTGATTTGAAGAGTGGTTATCACCAGATCAGGATGAAAGAAGGTGATGAATGGAAGACCGCATTCAAAACGAAGTATGGGCTCTACGAGTGGCTTGTCATGCCATTTGGGCTCACGAACGCGCCCAACACCTTCATGCGTGTGATGAACCACATCATGAGAACCTTCCTTGGCAAGTTTGTTATCGTTTATTTCGATGACATCCTTGTGTATTCACGGAGCCTGGAAGAGCATATCGATCACCTTCGACTTGTGCTCGAATGCCTTCGACGCGAGAGCCTATTCGCCAATCTGGCCAAGTGCTCATTTTCCTCCGTGTCAACCAACTTTCTGGGCTACGTCGTGAGTAGTGATGGTCTACGCATCGACGAGGCAAAGATCGCGGCCATCAAGGAGTGTCCAACGCATACTACACCGACACAAGTGCGAAGCTTTCTAGGTCTCGTAGGATTTTATAGGCGTTTTGTTCGTGACTTTTCCTCCATTGTCGCACCACTACATTAGCTGACAAAGAAGGACAGCACAGTTTTGTGGCTTGAGCCCCATGAAAAAGCCTTCTCGGCTTTGAAGAAGGCCTTGTGCCAAGCACCTTTGCTCCAGCTTCCCGATTTCAACAAACACTTCGAGGTGGAGTGTGATGCCTCAGACATAGGCATTGGTGGTGTGCTACACCAAGAGAAGAGGCCTATTGCATATTTCAGTGAGAAGCTCACAGGGGCCATACTCAATTACCCCACCTACGATAAAGAGTTGTATGCCCTCATACGCGTGCTAAAGACTTGGCAACATTACCTTTGGCCGCGTGAATTTGTCATCCACAGCGACCATGCCGCGTTGAGCTACTTGAAGAGTCAAGCCCACCTCAATCGACGCCATGCTCGCTGAGTGGAGTTTCTGGAGACATTTCCTTATGTCGTTGTTCACAAGAAAGGAAAAGAGAACATTGTTGCTGACACGTTATCTCGAAGGTATGTTCTCTTGACTCATGTGCAAACTAAAGTTTTAGGTTTTGCTTTGATTAAGGAATTATATGCTAGTGATCCTTTCTTTGCCCCTATTTTAGAGCATTGCCTAAGATCACGTGAGTTTGAGTCATATTTCCTTTCTGAGGGTTATTTATACAAGGCCAATAGCCTTTGCATCCCTAGGTCTTCCATTAGGCTCCTTTTGATTCAAGAAGCACACGAGAGTCGTGGACACTTTGGGATTAGTAAGACCTTGGCCGCGTTAAGAGAGCATTTCTTTTGGCCTAAGATGACCCACCAAGTGACTAGGTTTTGTAGAAGTTGTGTGACTTGCCAGAGAGCCAAAGCTAGATCTAGTCCTCACAGTCTCTACACTCCTTTGCCCATTCCTTGTGCCCCATGGGAAGATTTGTCTATGGATTTCATCACGGGTTTGCCTCTCTCTAGACGAGGTAAGGACTCTATTTTTGTGGTCGTAGATAGATTTTCTAAGATGACACATTTTATAGCTTGTAAGACAACCCATAGTGCTAGTGAGATTGTCGATCTATTCTTTGAGCATGTGGTGTGTCTTCATGGAGTCCCGCGTACCATAGTTAGTGATAGGGATTCTAAGTTCGTTGGTCATTTTTGGAGAATCCTTTGGGGTGAGCTAGGAACCAAACTCCTCTTTTCCACTAGCTACCACCCCCAGACCGATGGCCAAACGGAGGTCATGAATAGAACTCTAGGAGCCCTCCTTCGCACGATGCTCAAAGCCAACCCTAGGCGTTGGGAGGACTTACTATCACTTGTCGAGTTTTGTTACAATAGATGCAGGCACACGACGACCAAGTTGACACCGTTCGAAGTGGTGTATGGCATGTACCCCTTGACACCACTAGATTTGTCGCCCCGACCACTGCGAGACCCAATGCATGTCTCCGCCGCCAACCGCGCTGAGCAGGTCCAAGAGCTCCATCGGCTGACCAGGGACCAATTGGAGAGAAGGGCCGCGCAGTATGCCTCCCAGAAGAACACTGGCCGACGCCGCGTTGTTTTTGCACCTGGGGATCTCGTCTGGGTGCACATGCGAAAAGACAGGTTCCCCTCGCGGCGTAAGCACAAGTTGGCACCACGTGGAGATGGCCCATTCCGCGTGATCAAAGCCAAAGGGAACAATGCATATCAACTCGAGCTACCACCTAATTTTGGAGTCCACGCGTCCTTCAACGTGGCGGACTTGACTCCATATGTTGAACCCAGGTAATCATATTAATGAAAGACGTAAGAAGAAAGCAATAAAGCGGAACATAGTGAACAGTAATACAAAGATTTACAATGTGAATAGTAAAATGAACAGTGACTTTTGAACAGTAACTTTTAAATAGTAAAAACTATGAACTATGAACAGTAAACGTAATAGTGACTAATCTGAAAAACTTAAAAACTAAAGCAGGGAGAGAAATATGAACTGAAAACTTAGGACTTTTATAAAATCATAAGAGACTTACAAGGACTGTTGTACAAGACTATTGTTGTAAACTTGAAAAACGATCTTGTAAAGCTTTAAAGAACTTCAAGTGAAGACTTCTAGCTTAAGGGACTTTGAAGGAGAGAGGGACTATGAGAGTTTCTCAACACATGAGATTCTAAAATCGTATGCCTCTAAACAATTGAGGGCTTTGCCTTTTATAGAGAAGGGGGAGAGTCTGAGTTCCTTTGTTCGTACCAATTTTTGGTACTATTTCTTCACGGGTGAAATTTCCTGTTATGAGTGGAGCACAAAGTGGGGTCTTTTCTTCTTTTCTTCTGAGTGGAGATCTGAGTAGGTCTTTGTCTTCTGCTGCAAGTGGAGTCTCTTGTATTGTTCTTTCTTTTGTTCAACTTGGTCTATTCTTGTAATGGGCTTTTGTCTTCTTCTTCTTGATGGGCCTATTGTCTTCTTCTTTTTGATGGGCCTATTGTCTTCTTCTTCTTGATGGGTTTATTGTCTTCTTCTTGTTGATGGGCCTATTGTTTATGGGCACTTCTTCTTGGGTCTTTTATTAAAGTAACAAGATGTACAAATGAGATAATCTTAAAAACAGGCTAGATTACCCCCCGAAATGAAAACACAGGGTCTTTTCTTTTCTTATTTTATTTTCTCTTTTCTTTTTAAACTGAAACAGATAGAACTGTTTTGTTTACATGGCATAGGGGTCTTGTGCGAACTGTTCTGGATCATCCACCAGAGAGGGCGGTGGGGTAGCGTCATGATAAGCACTACTTTGTAGGGCTTAAGTAAGAGTCATTAGAGGGTTTATTGGTGTCATTCAGGTAGATTTAGACACATTCATGTGTATGGCGTTTGGAGGCGAAGTTTGGTGTTTTTGGAGGTGTTTGAGCTATTGTGGATATCTAGGAGACACTGAGGAAGGAAGCCACCAAGGAAAGACGCAAAAGGAGTGAAGAGACGAGTTGAGGAACGGTGCGAGAGATTGCAAGGAAGAGCTTTGAAGAGGAGATGTTACTGGAGCCTTGTCGCACCCGCGCCGAAGACCACCGCCCCTGCGGTGGAAGAAGCAGAAACCATACAAGATTCTGGAGTCCCACCGCACCCAGCGGTGGGCACTGCCGCACCTGCGGCGAGGTCGTCAGAGAAGTGGACAGAAGCCACTGGAGAGCCACCGCACCCAGCGGTGGGTGTCACCGCACCCGCGGTGACGACGCGCTGAAGACTTTTGTTCCGTGTTTTTATTCCGCTTTATTTTAAATCCGAGACTTTGTTTCCAAGTTTGTTATTTTCCTTTATTTTATTCCTGAATATTTGCCTTAGTATTTAAGTCTAATTGTTAAGACTTTGTGGGAACCCTAGTTGCCACCGTTTTACGTATTTTGCTCATAAACCCTATAGAGAACTAAACCTCCATTGTTGCACTTGACAGTTTGAAGCCAGCAATTGATTGGTTGTGAGTTTTCTACTCTTGTTCATTTTCCTATCTAGTTGGATTGATTCTCTTATGCTTGATTGATTATTGGTTTATGTTGATTTATCTAGATTGATCACCTAGGTTTATTGATATCTTCCTAATTGCTAGGATTTGTGATTCCGGGTTCGGGTTGCATATCTAGTAGCAAGCACGATTGTTGCGTATAGGGGATCCGAGCGCTTCATCGTGAGAGAGAGTTAATTGCATGCTTATAGTAACGGGTTGTTTCTACTGCATGTATCTTGTTGAATCCTTGTTTGATTGCTATTGCTTTATTGAGTCTTGAAGGTTTTCAGATTTGATTTGGTGATAAGTACTATTAGGGCTGATAGAACTAATAGTTATCTATGATCGGGATAAGAACAACTATAGGAATATTAAGAACTTGAGATTGATAGAATTCCGTGATCGACCTTTCTATTGTTGTGTGGATCTTTTTTAAGTGTGACGCTTTTTCCCTTATTATTCTCAACCGTTATTTGCGAACTTGTGTACTTGCTTTGTTTACTTTGGTCACGAAAAACACAAACAAACCCCCCTAGTTCCTAGTCGGTGACGTGAATTACAAGAATAGATAACCTGACTCTCTGTGGGATCGACCATGACTTGCTTGCTATACTCTGTTTAGTAGGTACTTTAGGATTTCTTTGATAGGCATAACGACTTTAGCCCTGTCAAATTTGGCGCCGTTGCCGGGGAGTCAAATTTTCTGTTTTTGTGATTTGTTTGTTACCAACCTTGGTGTGAACCTATCTTATGGTTCACACTCGTGCTACTAACTCACCTCTTCTTGATTTTGATCCAGAGATTGAGAGAATTTTGTCCCAGGAACGCAAAGTGAACCATACTTTGGTTTTTGACAACCCTGCATTCGAGATGGGGGACGCTGATAGGACGTTGAGACAGTTGACTGCGCCGAACTTACAACAGCAACCTTTGGCCGTAGTGATCCCTACTGTGGGAGAGAATGTGAACTTTGAGTTGAAGCCGGGGCTAATTCATTTGCTCCCCACTTTCCATGGACTGGCTGGCGAGGACCCAATCAAACACATGGGTAAATTCCACACAGTCTGCATGAGCATGAAACCGGCGAATGTTACTGAGGAGCAAATCAAGATGAGAGCTTTTGGGTTTACTCTGAAGGACACTGCTGATGATTGGTATTACCATCTGCCCACAGGAAGCATTGATTCGTGGAACAAGCTGCATAAGGCGTTTCTCGAAAAGTATTTCCCTGCAAAGAAGGTAAACAGTTTGAAAAAGGCTATTAGCAACATTGAGCAGGAGGCTGACGAGAGCCTATATGAGTACTATGAGCGGTTCAAGAGACTTTGCTCAAGCTGTCCGTTCCACAGGTATTCCAATCAGAATCTGGTGCTTCATCTTTACAATGGCCTGCTGGACAATGAAAGGAGGATTGTCGACGCTGCATGTGGTGGAAATATTTTCAACACAACACCGGCAACAGCTATGGAGAAGATTCAGGAGATGGCAGAGGGCACAAGAAACTTTGGTAGAGCTTCTACCAAGAGAGGAGTCAATGCTGCTGACTCTGGTCGCTCTGCGTATGCCAGTGATATTGTTGAGTTGAAGGACATGGTGAGGAGACTTACGCTGCAAGGGACTCCTCAACAACTGAAAGCGTGTGGGGTCTGTGCCGATCAGTTCCACCCCACTAACGCATGTCCTCAACTACAAGATGATTCGCCTGCTGAGGTAAACGCTGTAGGAGGTTATGGCGATCCAAGACCTTGGCATGATCCCTACTCCAACACATATAATCCGGGATGGAGAGACCACCCAAATTTTAGATGGAGGGATCAACAACAACAGCCTCAGTTTCAACAACAACAGCAGCCACGACCTCAATTTCTACAAAGGCCACAAGTTCTACAACCTGATGCGTCTCCTTCAACTGCATATATGCTCCAAGCCTTGACGAAACATTTCACTACTCATGTTCAAGCCACAACGTCAAGTATAAAGAATTTGGAAACGCAGGTGAGCCAAATGGCTGAAGCCATCACGAGGATCGATGCAAAGATGTCGGGAAATCTACCATCTCAAACGGTAGTTAACCCACGGGCAAATGTTAGTGCTGTGACCCTTAGAAGTGGAAAGCAATTGCATGTCGATCCTAGTGCTGAAGAGGACGACTCAGGAAAATAGGGTGTTCTAGAGAATGACCGCACCCAGCGGCAGGGTGACCGCACCCGCGACGAGAATGATGAGGAGGGACAGAACGTTCTGTCGAGTCCACCGCACCCAGCGGTGGCGCCCACCGCACCCCGCGGTGACGGTACTGTTTCTCGAGAAATTTCTGGGGATTCACCGCACCCGGCGGTGGCTTCTGGCCGCACCCGCGGCGAGACTTCTGGAGATGTTGATGAACCTTATGTGGACACCTACATTCGTCCATACTTTCCTCCTCTCGGTTCCGAGAAGCCACCCGCCCCTTTTCCAGAGGCGCTCAAGGAGAGAAGGGTAGTCGACGACAAGGACCTCTTCGAAACTTTCAGCAAGTGTGAGGTCAACATTCCTTTGCTTAAACTTGTTAAAAGCATTCCCAAGTATGCTCGGTTCTTGAAGGAGCTTTACACGATCAAGAGGAACCAGAAGCAGAAGAAAAAGAAGCAGGTCCGGGTGAGCGAGCAAGTGTCTGTTGTATTTCAAAAGCGTATGCCCAAGAAGTGCAGTGATCCAGGTATGTTCTCTATCCCTTGTATCATTGGTGAGACAAAGATTGATAAAGCTATGCTAGATCTTGGTGCATCTATTAATGTCTTACCATTGTCGTTCTATGAGTCTCTTAGTCTGCCACCACTACAGGACACTAGGCTAGTTATTCAATTAGCTGATGGAACCAATGTCTACCCGAAAGGGGTTGTTGAGGATGTCCTTGTTATGGTAGATAAGATGATTTTTCCCACTGCTTTTTATGTTCTAGATATGGGTGGTGGTACGGGTACACATATGCTATTAGGTAGACCTTTCATGAAAACTGCTAACACTACAATTGATGTCAGAAGTGGGAAATTAACTATGGAATTTGATGGGGATGGAGTTGAATACAACATATATGATATGAAACCCATCATTAACACCTCTTTGAACTTTGTTGATGTAATGAGTCCCAACCCTTTGGATGAATTGCAACCTATAATAGAGGATCCCATAGTTGACTTGCTTGTCAGTATTCCTGTATCTTCTAATCTGCAGGAAGTCACGGCTTTACTGGATGAGAAGGGTGAGTCTCCTACTTCTCTTTTGGGCAGTGACCCCACCTTACTGACTCCACAGGGCAAGAAGATGTTCCCTTTTATTGTGCATGCCCCTAAAGTTAAGGCTAAACACCCCCTTGATCGATCTAAGTATGGGGGAGCGGCGACTAAGAAGGTCAAGGTGGAAGAGCCGCTGAAGAAGAAGAATGGTCTAAGGTTCAAACATTTCCATGATTGGTTCAGGAAGGAGGTGCTGAATGAGAGAGTACCTAAGGAACCCGATGGTGTGAATTGAGATTGTCTGAGCTTCATGTCGAGCCAATGACATTAACTAAAGGCGCTGCTTGGGAGGCAACCCAAGTTAGGTAAGTTAATTTTTCGTATTGTTTTAGTTCCATTTAATTGTCTTTTAGTTTTCCTGCAGGAGCAAGAGGAGGTTTCTGGAGAGCTCACCGCACCCAGCGGTGAGCATCCCACCGCACCCCGCGGTGGGCTTCCTTTACTTTCTGTTGTTCGTAAAAAAAATAAAAAATAAATAAAGGACCCCAAAAAAACCTTAAACAGGGAGTAAAAAAAAAGAGAAGAAGTTCTACCGGAGGCGAGCTGTCCAGTATTACCATGGTGAAGGGTGCGCATGGCAAGGATGGCGACCCCACAGTTGACAGCTGTGAAGGAAGACCACTCATGGCCCACACCACGATCATATCTGGGCCCATTTTTAGTGGCATTTGAAGGCCGTGCAACCCTGTTATCATTGTTCACCACTATTCACCAAAGTGGTTCCCTTTGGTTGCACGGTAGGAAGAAGACACTAGAGTTGATGAGAACACCCAACACCGGACCTGCGCATATGGAGTACACCGCCAGCAACACCGAAGGTGTCCAAGCCAGCTCGGCGACGTTGTGAGTTATTTTTTTGCTTTTCCATGTGCTTCTATTCTTTTTGTCTTTCATTACATTGAGGACAATACAATGTTTAAGCATGGGGGAGAGTTCTATACTTGCTACGTCGTTGAGGAGAAAAATGAATAAAAAAAAGAGAAAAAGCCAAAATTTTGAAAAAAAAAGGCTATCATAAAAATCCTGGGATAGGTCGAAAACCCGAAAGGGCGGCCTAGGTAAAAAGCAAGTGGCTTGGACCAGCATTAGGCTGGGGTAATAATTGGTCAAGAGTGATGTGAGTATATTGTGAGCCCATCTATTGAAAGATGAAATGAGTGGCTTGGTGAAAACCCGAAAGGGCGCCTTGGCAAAATGAGTGAAAAGAAAAAGAGTGATTTTTAGGATTCCTCATTTTACCTGGCGGGGCGACATAAGAAGGGAGACAAAGAAGGATTGTCGGGTAGGTCACTCTGGGAGGCATAAGAAGTCATAGATGGAGGCTAGGATTAGAGGTCACTCACGCTATTGGATGTTCGGGTTAAGCTTGGGGGAAGTACTTTGCTTGCCCCTTAAGCTGTTGAGTATGGATGTGTTGTAGATGAGATTGGCGCCAGGAGCTTTGGCATGGGTTAGGTGACTCTTAGTTGGAGGATATGCTTCCTGAGACCTTGTGTGCTACATTGGAGGAGTGGACTTTCTTTTAGTTTACTCGAGGACGAGCAAAGGTCTAAGCATGGGGGAATTTGATAAGCACTACTTTGTAGGGCTTAAGTAAGAGTCATTAGAGGGTTTATTGGTATCATTCGGGTAGATTTAGACACATTCATGTGTATGGCGTTTGGAGGCGAAGTTTGGTGTTTTTGGATGTGTTTGAGCTATTGTGGATATCTAGGAGACACTGAGGAAGGAAGCCACCAAGGAAAGACGCAAAAGGAGTGAAGAGACGAGTTGAGGAGCGGTGCGAGAGATTGCAAGGAAGAGCTTTGAAGAGGAGATGTTACTGGAGCCTTGCCACACCCGCGCCGAAGACCACCGCCCCTGCGGTGGAAGAAGCAGAAACCAGACAAGATTCTGGAGTCCCACCGCACCCAGCGGTGGGCACTGCCGCACCTGCGGCGAGGTCGTCAGAGAAGTGGACAGAAGCCACTGGAGAGCCACCACACCCAGCGGTGGGTGTCACCGCACCCGCGGTGGGTGTCACCGCACCCACGGTGACGACGCGCTGAAGACTTTCGTTCCGTGTTTTTATTCCGCTTTATTTTAAATCCGAGACTTTGTTTCCAAGTTTGTTATTTTCCTTTATTTTATTCCTGAATATTTGCCTTAGTATTTAAGTCTAATTGTTAAGACTTTGTGGGAACCCTAGTTGTCACCGTTTTACGTATTTTGCTCACAAACCCTATGGAGAACTAAACCTCCATTGTTGCACTTGACAGTTTGAAGCCAACAATTGATTGGTTGTGAGTTTTCTACTCTTGTTCGTTTTCCTATCTAGTTGGATTGATTCTCTTATGCGTGATTGATTATTGGTTTATGTTGATTTATCTAGATTGATCACCTAGGTTTATTGATATCTTCCTAATTGCTAGGATTTGTGATTCCGGGTTCGGGTTGTATATCTAGTAGCAAGCACGATTGTTGCGTATAGGGGATCCGAGCGCTTCATCGTGAGAGAGAGTTAATTGCATGCTTATAGTAATGGGTTGTTTCTACTGCATGTATCTTGTTGAATCCTTGTTTGATTGCTATTGCTTTATTGAGTCTTGAAGGTTTTCGAATTTGATTTGGTGATAAGTACTATTAGGGCTGGTAGAACTAATAGTTATCTATGATCGGGATAAGAACAACTATAGGAATATTAAGAACTTGAGATTGATAGAATTTCGTGATCGTCCTTTCTATTGTTGTGTGGATCTTTGTTAAGTGTGGCGCTTTTTCCTTATTATTCTCAACCGTTATTTGCGAACTTGTGTACTTGCTTTGTTTACTTTGGTCACGAAAAACACAAACAAACTCCCCCTAGTTCCTAGTCGGTGACGTGAATTACAAGAATAGATAACCTGACTCTCTGTGGGATCGACCTTGACTTGCTTGCTATACTCTGTTTAGTAGGTACTTTAGGATTTCTTTGATAGGCATCACGACTTTAGCCCTGTCACGTCAAGATCCTCGCAGCTACCAGTACAACTCTGATTTTCTTGGGCAATATATTTTTGAAAAGCCTAAAAAGCTTCCCACTGTTTTAGTTGCTCTAGTTGATCCTGTGAAAGGGAAGGGTTATTTTGTGGAGGAGGGCTAGAAGTAGTGGGTTTCTTTTGTGGAGAAGGATTAGAGGTAGTGGTTTTGGTGATTAAAGGGGGAGCCATTGGTTGTCTGGTCTTTTGTTGGAAAAATAATTCCATTTTTTGAACTGTAATTGATAAGCACTACTTTATAGGGCTTAACTAAGAGTTATTAGAGGGTTTTATTGGTGCCATTCAGGTAGATTTAGACACATTCATGTGTATGGCGTTTGGGGGCGAAGTTTGGTGTTTTTGGAAGTGTTTGAGCTATCTTGGATGTCATAGGAGACACTGAGGAAGGAAGCCACCAAGAGAAGACGCCAAGGAAGTGAAGAGGAGAGGTTAGGAGGCGAAGCCAAAGAGTAAAGGCCGAGCATTAACCGCGACCGCAGGCAAGGGTGCCGCGATTGCGGTTCCTCGGGGCAAGTCGAGAATTATCTGCAGGCGTGGAGAAGTGTGAAGAGCGCGGAGCCACAAGGGGCCGCGATCGCGGTCCATGTGCCGCGATCGCGGGTCATCAACGCAGGAAGTTCAGACTTTTCCCGAATCTATCTTTTCTGTTTTCTTTTCTTATTTTCTCATTTTATTCCGTTTCTTTTCTTATTGGGCTAGGTCATTTGTTAGAAGCCCTATATATACTCTCTTTAGCATTAGGTTTGAGAGGTCGCCATTCTAGAGTTTCATTTCATCATTGCCACTTTTCATACTTTTGAAGTTCATCATATTTATGAGGAGCTAAGCCTCTTTTGCTTAGTCCGGTAATGGAAGCATAAGTTTATTCATCTGGTTGTGAGGTTTTGTTCCTATCTATCTTATCCTATTGAGTTATATCTTTTCTCTTGCGAAAATTCTTATTTGGATGTTTGTTGGTTTATCTAGATTGATCACCTAGGTTTATTGCTTTCATTCATATTGCTAATACTAGGGAACTGTTGGGCTAACGCTCTAGTTCGAGTAGCGAACATAGATTATATCTGCCATTGTGGAATTTATCTATGTAGAGAATTGATTACATGTTGAATGCTTCTGGTTGAGGTGTTATGTGTATCCTGGTTAATTCTTATATGCATTGCTGCCTTTGGATTGAATCACTAGTGGTGCTAGGGTTATTCATTAGTAAGGGTTATTAGGTTTGGTTGATCTTTGAATCTACCCAAGATCAGGACAGGAATAACCGAATAGGAAGATAGGACATAATCAAGGAACAATCGTTGGATGACTTATGTGGACATTACTTGGCTAAGTGTTTTCTCTCTTTGATATTTCATTCATCTACTTTGTTGTGTTTGATTTGATTGTGACCAACCAACTTACAAACCCCCCCCCCCCCCCCCTTTTAGTGACTTGCATGCAACCACCATTAGTTTCGCTCCTTCCATGTGGGATCGACCCTTACTTATTGACTATACTAGTTTATTTGTGAGGTTTTATATTTGACAGCTACGAACGACAGCACGTCAGTAATAGTGGAAACAATAAACTTTTCCCACCATCTAATTTTGAAACGACGACAAAGCGTTAGGGGATAGCTTTGTGGTTGTATCTGAAGGGTCTCATAAGTCCATCAGAAGATCCATGCAATACCAAAATCACGGTGGAATTTGAGAGATTTGGTAAAGGGTCTGTCTATGGAATTGTGTAGGTAAATGTAGTAAGGTCTTTTTATTTTTTCAGGGTAGATATTTTCAGTGGCTCCAAAGGTAAGCCACCACTCATAGAATCAAATCGGGAAACCATCGGGACAGTGTTTATCAAAAAAGAAGAACCAAGAGTGATTAAATGGTCTAAGCAGGAAAGTTTTTTCCCAAGCGTCTTTGTAATCTTGGTAGGAGTAGCCTGGGAAATTGGGAATGACATCTGGAAGGGAGAAAGACTTTAAGGTCCAGGGGTCCTCCCAATCTGTGGAAACCTTGACATCGAGTATCTTGCATTTGGAGAAGGAAATGCGTGAGGGATCTATTGTACACATAGTGTGAGAGATTTCTGCCGAGCCAGAGTCTACAAGAATAAACTCATAGAACTTTTGTGTTTTGGAGGGGTTATCAGAGAACCAATGAAGAGTAGGAGGAAAGAGTCTTTTAGTGTAGGGTTCCAGTTGCTCTTTTGAAATAGGAGAATCACATGGTGTAAGATAGACTGTGGTAATTGGGCTTGGTTTTAGGAAGTACTGGAAGTAATTACTGTCTTTTTTGGGGTCTGTTTTGATAGGAGTCTTTGGTGCCACATGGGCTTGGTTGTAGGGGAGAGCTGGAAAGTTTAAGAGAGCTTGGAATCTGTTATGCACTGGGACCAGGGAGGAAGAGGAAGATGGACTGATATAGTCTTGGGGAGTCTGTTTTCTATCTTTAGGATCCATACTTGAGACGGTCTTTTATAAAAAGGTAAGACATTCTTTGACTTTCCTTTCAAGTTCTTGCAGAAACTGGCGAAGGGAAGGACTTTCGTCAAGCTCAAGTAATTCTCTTATAGGTGGTATCCAGAGGCTTTTTTCAAGCCGTGCTTTGCATCTTTTGTAATGATCTCTCATGGACAAAATTCTTTTATCCCTCAGAAGTTTTGGTGAAAAGTATGAGAAGGGGAAAGGTTTAAAAGGGGATATCACTATCTTTCAAAACTTTTGAAATTTGTAAATTAGCCATACTGGTAGTGTTGCAAATGATATTTTTTAGGAAATCAATGTGATCTGAAAGGGTCAGAACTTGTTCAAAGTCACTGTTATTGCATGTTTTGAAAGAAGAACGAGCTTTCTGAAGGGATCTACGAAAAAGTGGAATTCTCCACTGACTGAAAATTTCCTTCTTTAGATCGTTGTAAAACTTCATTTATCCCGTGGATTTTCCCTGTAAAAATTCTCTTGTGAGAAAATCTGGTAAAGAATTGTCTTTTCCTTTTATAAATTCTATTTTGAAGTCGAAAACAGAAACTATAGCTTGTCATCTAGCAAAGATCTGTTTTGAAACAAGATTTTGAACATCTTTTTGCAGAATTTCTTTAGCGGATTGACAGTCAACACGGAGAAGGAATTCTTTGTTATATAAGTCATCTTGGAATTTAGAGATATAGGATACTATAGATAGGACTTCTTTTTTAACAGTACTGTAATTCTTTTGTGGTTCAGACCAAGCACCAGAGTAGTATCTAACAAGGGTTTCTTTAGTTTGGTTAGGTAACCTTTGTTTGAGAATGCCCCCAAAGCCTAATTCTGAGGCATCTGTTTCTACTATCATGGAAGCAGAGGGGTGAGGAATACTAGCGCAGGGTAAGGTTTTGACTTTTTCTTTGAGGAGTTGGATTACCTTGGTATGCTCGGTAGTCCAAGGAGGTGGATTTTTCTTGAGTCTTTGAAATAAGAGGGCACAGATTTGTCTAAGGTTAGGGAAGAAGTCAGAGATGTAATTTAGACATCCAAGGAACCTTTGAAGTTGGGTTTTGTCTTTTATTTCATCCGGGAATTTGTTGGTAAATTCAATGCTTCTGTTAATAGGCTTGAAAGTTTGGTTATAAATGTTATGGCCTAAGAACCTAATCTGTGTTTGGAATAACTTTATTTTTGAGGCCGAAACAGCCAGCCCATTTTTCTCTATTATGTATAAAAAAGTATTAAGGTGTTTGAAATGTTCTTCGATGCTTCTAGAAAAGACTAGAACATCATCAATGTAGACGATTGTGAAATTTGAGTAAGGGTTGAAGATATCATTCATGATTCTTTGGAATTCTGAAGGGGCATTTTGTAGGCTAAAAGGCATTACATTCCATTCATAATGTCCAAAAGGGACTGTGAAGGCTGTTTTATACCTACCTTTGTTTTCTATTTGGATTTGCCAGAATCCATTCTTCATATCAAATTTTGAATAGATCATAGAATCAGAAAGTCTATTAAGGAGATCTCTTTTGTTAGGAATAGGGTATCTAATCCATTGTAAAGCTTTGTTTAAGGCTTTATAGTTGATGACAAGTCTAGGGACTCCTCTTTCTTTTTCAGCCTGTTTGTTAACATAGAAGGCATCACAGCTCCAAGGAGACTTGGAGGGCCTTATGAGCTGTTTGAGTAGGAGGGAGTTTATTTCTTGTTTGTAGAATTGTAGGAGTTCTTGATTCATTTGTATGGGTCTAGCTTGAGTGGGAATATCAATTTCTTTGAAATCTTTTTCATAGGGGAGAGAAACTTGATGCTTCTTTCTATCCCAGAAGGCTGTGGGAGATTCTGAGCAGACACGTTTTTTGAACAATTCTTCAAGGATGAGGATCTGTTTCTATGGACTAGGGTCTCTAAGTTTTTCTTCTATTTTAAGGTGTGCTATTTCCGAGACAAGGGAATGGATGAAGGATTTTTTCTTTGTTATAAGATTCATGGTTTTGTTTATGGATGAGGACTGTATTGTAGATATGTCTTTTTGTATTACCGGGGAAATGAATTCAAAACTTAGTCTTTTTTCCATAACTTCAGTATGTAAACCGTACTTGTCAACTGTAAAAGGGTATATTTGTGTCAGGAAAGGTGTACCTAGGATTATTTGTTGGGTGAGGTTTTCTACCATTATGAAAGAGTTTTTGAAACAATATTTATCGTTGCAAATAGAGGCTTTGGGTATCTTATAGCTAAGGTTCATTCTGCCACCATTAGCATTATGGATCTTTTCATTGCTTTTATGGTAAAATTTTGAAGGGACTAAACCTTCACATATACAATTTAAATCAGCTCCACTGTCAAGGAGAGCAATAGTGGAAAGAATGAAGTCTTCTATTTTTATAGTAATATTAACATACCACTTTTGAAAGTTAATTTTATTTATAGTTGGGAAAAAAGGATCTTTAATGAATGGAGTTTCGACTTTCTTCTGTTATGAATGGGAGCTAGGGCTAGAACTATTGTTAAGAGTCTCAATGTCTTTTTTGAGTCTATTAACTTCAGTTTGTAAATCTTTTATAGTAGTGGAGGAGAATATTTTAGTAGGGGATTTCTTATTAATAATTTTGGAAATACTAAAAGGCTCTTCAAGAAAAGGTTGTTGTTCTTTAAATATTAGCTCTTCTAGTTTTATGAAGTATTCTCGTTTTATTTGAGGATCTTCAAGTGTATTAATAAGTTTTAAAAGGGCCTCTTTTTCATTACTTTTGGTGATGACATTACAGAAATGGTTTGTTTCTGAATTTTCTGAGTCTGAAGAACTAGAGACATAAATATCTTCCTTAGAGTCTTTCAAAAGGACTTTTGTAGGTCTATTTTTTATGGTAATGTTGTCACGACAAATTTCATTGATCTTTTGTTTGAGACTGCAGTTATTAAACTTGTGACCTATTTTATTATATTTATAACAAATGATCTTTTTATCTATTTTCCTAGATCGATAACTACTTTTAGGTGGGTAATTAGATCTTTCAAATTTGTTTTCTGGATTAGAATTTTTGTGTTTATTTTTATTATAAGGAGGTTCTATTTTGCCAAGGTAAAAAGCCTTACAGAAGTTATCAAGTTTTTTTTATCAGGAGGGTCATTTTCTTTTTTATAATTATCAGAAGAATCACTAGAATCAATATTGGACCTATTGTTACATTTTTCTACACAGTATATGGACACAGTTTTTAACTTATGATCAATTAATTCCATGACACTGAGAGAAGGGTTTAAAGAGGTATTTTTAAGAGTCTTTTTTAATTCCCTGAATTTGGAAATGAGGTCTAGATATGTCTTTAGGAATTTTGATAGTTTCTATGTTGATTTTATCATGTATTAATTCTACTTGTTCAGCTATTGTGTGGAGGATTTGGTTGGAATAGTTGTGTTGTTGATGTATTTTCTTAACATCTTCAAAAGTTGCAAGACTGTTGTCAGAAATATTGACCCTAGGATTCTTAAAGGGTTCAGCAGGGACATCTTCATCTTTAGTAATAATTTTTATTCCTTGCAAAGAAGGATGAACACTTTGCGTGGACCCTGAAGGTAAAATGTTCCAAATCTTAGTTAACCTAGTTTGGACTTCTATAGACTTTTGTTCTAAAGGGTTTTCTATTCCCTGAATTCTAAGAAAATTAGGAAACCAGGTGAAGAATAGGATGTTGATCCTATAATTTTCCATATCAAAATACCATAATTCTCTTATTTTATCTCTGACTATTCTGTCAATTTCCATTAACCAAATTTTTTTGATTCTGTTTTCTATGGAATCAAAATCTGTTCTTAAATAATCCTTGTCTATTGTGAAGTCTGGTTTTGTGATAACAGTTATAGAAGATAGAAGTTGAAGGGTCTGTTGTTTTTTGTCTAGGTTAAGAATTTCTTCATGACTTTTAGCACTAAAGGTTGTTTTGAAGTTGGACCATCCTATTTTGTAAATAGATTGTATTGTCTGTTGTGGTATGTTCCAATCAGTATTATTTTCTTCGTACAGACTTTCATTACTATGGACAACTGGGGTGTTAGATGAACTAGAACCTCTATGCAACATACGTCTAAATTGTAGTGCCATAATTAATTACGGTTTTAGAAACTGTTTATCTTAATCACAAGTATTATTGCTACCAAATGGCGTGGGACCATCGACCGGGACCACCCTTTATTTGTTTCCAAAATATATGGATTTCATTTGGCAATATCGGGATACCAACATGTACATATCTCTTGATCGTGTATGGGCAAGGCAACCCTAGCGAAAATCTCCACCATACATCGCAGTATTCTTCATTAGGTATATTTCCCTCCTTTGCCAGAATAGCTTGTTTGTATAGTAATCTTATGCACTCGTCCGATATCTTGTACTCAAGGCGACTAAACAATATCTTCACCCATTGGGGCCCATCCTTTATGACAGTGGCCAACTTAAAACTGCTATGCTCCATAGTCCCCTTAATTGCACGTATCTGATCATTCATACATATCACTTCATATTATATTTCCCATAGGCACAAAGTACTACAAATGAAAATAATAAAACGAGCCCAAAAGATTACACGTACCTGATCCGTGAACATATTGTCGATGTGTACCACGATCGTGTTGAACCCTCCAACAGATGATTTTAGGGTGTCCTTGAGCAGAGAGTGCTGAGACTCGACCCTGACAAATAATACTCATGTTATACTTCATAAAAAATACTACGTATCTAACGGGAAAATATGTTATATAATTTACTTGTTTGATGATCTTGTAGCGAAATGAAGAATATTATTGGACCATGCATCAACTAGCTTCTTTTTGTGCTCGTTAAGCCAAACTTCCTCAACGTACTTCATCCATGGACCTTTCCACTTGTCCCTCAAATACTTATACCATGCCTCGTACACATCCTCCATAGGTGACCTCAACAACCGACGAATATTCCCCGTAAAATGCTTAACATTTTTCTTGCTCATATTCCCGGTGACCTTTGCTTCAACACTGCGGTTCACATGGACCCTACACATCAAATGGTGTGCATTAGGAAAGACTATTGGTACATCCTTCACAATTGCCAAATCTCGATCTGACATGATCGTCGTAGGTTCTTTTTTACCGAACAAGGCCTCCAAACGCCGCAGGGCCCATACGTAGTGCTCCGTTGTCTCATTTTGCATGAATACGATGGCAATATAGTAATTAAGGTTTGTGTAAGTGAATCCAACAAACTCCAAACATGGCATACCATACCTATACATGTACAATCAAAAAGAAAATTAGATGCAATTACATAGTGTAGATGTAGTGAAAAATGAAAACTAAAGATTACCTGTTGGTCTTGTAGGTTGTATCCATAATGACGACATGGGGGAACTAACCCAACAAGTGCTTAGAGTTAGGGTGACTAATAAAAATATCACTCACAACCTTCTTCACCACATACTTCCCCTTTTCTTTCCTCTTAACCTTAACCCTTTTGACGTCCGCATAATATCCTTTGGACCTTAGAAATTCCAACGTGAATTGCGTCACCGTCAAATTGCCCTTGTATTTCTTCCTCTCCCTAGCCTTGCAATTGTACATTTGGCTCCTTGATGTCAAGCATTTTGGATCTACTCTGAGAAAAAGAGAAATAATGTTCTTCGACGTTGAGTCGGTGGCAGACAACAACTTTACCGCTTCGATTTGTTCCGCATCAAGGCGTCTAACAAAAGCATGCCCCATTAAGGATGTTGGGATGTCATGGGTATGCCATCGACATATGATCTTTAAGGTCCACTTACTGTCTTTTGATAACAACCCGTGCATCTCAAACGGGCACTCACTCTTCTTTGTCCTCGTTGACCGATTCGATTTAGGGGTTGGCTGACCGCCTTATTCTTCGCCGGTCTGTATGATCCAGACTTCTCAGATGATAGTATCACCTTTCGAGCCCATGATTTTTGTATGACAATCAAAATGTTCAGTTCCTTGCCCATTGAACGAACCCATTGGATCATACTCTATCTATCACCCCATTCCTCACCCGTAGTAAAATGCGAAGAAAAATCGGCACTCGTAAAGTTGGTGCCACTAGAATCATCCTATTTATTTCACAAACATTGGTATATATTATAAATATGCATAAATACAAACTAAGATAAATACTCATGTTCTACACTAACAAAGTATTCTATACCTAACCTAATGTTCTACCCTAAAAATCATGGTGCAAATATGATACACGTAGAAAATTTAAACACTTGTCTGTTCTCCTCACTCACCTAAATTTAAACAAATACTTTCCAATTCTACGCTAGTTATATAATTTATCACAATTCTACACTAACATAATGTTCTAAAATAAAACATATACTAATATTCTACAATAACATAGTCAATATAATTTATTACTAATATTCTATACTAACATACCTACAATATCTATAACATATAATTATTACTAACAAGAATATGTTAACATATAATTTACCAGTAATAGTGTGCACTAACAAACATATAATATCTATAAAATATAATTTACAACTACTATTGTACACTAACATAATAATATTCTATACTCAATTTAAATCTACAGTATACGTACCAATACATGATCTTCAATAATCGATTCAAGACCGGGCACATCGACTACGCTTGAGAACGACATTCTCTCTCTTACTATTGTGATTTGAAATTGTGTGAATGTGAAGAAGGCATATGGAAGAAACACATATATACAAGTTTGCCTTTTTTGATATTAGACCGTTGGAAAAAAATGAATAGTTTTTAAACGCTACGACGTAGCATTTAAATTTGACCATTTGAAATTTTAAACGCTACGTCGTAGCGTTTAAGAGGAAATCGGCTCCATTATACCAAGTCCATTTTAAACGCTATGACGTTTTTTTTAAATCTCAATAAATCCAAAAAAAAAACAAAAAAAGGTAAAAGCCACATTATGGCGTTAAAAATATATTCTATGCGCTACGTTTAAAATGTGGTGTGAAAAAAAAAAGCGATGCGAAACCGAACGCCCAATAATAACAAAGAAAATAAAAAAATTAAAATCGAACAAGGGCCGAAATTACCCAAGTCGCACGGTGGAGACGTGGCGGAGATCGGCAGAATTGGAGGCCCGGAGGTGGTTGTCCGACGGAGGGGTCTTAGGGCTTTTGAATTAGACTCCCAGGCGGACCTAATGGTGGTGGCAATTGCGTTAACGGAGGACGTGGTGGCCGGAGTCGGGCGAAGAACAAACAAGACGGGATTCTAGGGTTCGTGAATTGCGAGTTAAAGTTGGATGTCAAAATGACATCAATTGGAAGAGTATTTATAGGGGTTTGAAAGAGCTTGGATAGCACTCCACAATGGACTCAAATTTGGCTCAAAAAGATTATGAATTGATCCTGATTTGTGATTTTGGTAATTAACAATTTTGTATGATTTGTAGGTTATGCTGATGTGATTCGTTCGATTCATTATTGAAATATGTTTTATCGAGTTTGTGACATCCATGGTTGAAGACGATACGAACATGGCTTCATACATACCCATAGTGAACACTTTGAATAGCGTTCAGGATTGTTTGAATATCTACATATGTACAATAAATAATTAATGGAATACGAGCTCATGTTCTTTCGCATTGCATTGATATGCATATTTTTATTGGTGATATTCAGGAATTGTTAAGACATATTCAAAACACTGTGTTTGTATTTCAAATACGTATAGAAGTTAAATTCTTGCATACCTCTATAGTAAAACTTGTGAATATCGTTCAAGTTTTTTTGAATAGCTAGCTACGTAGAATATATAATTAGTGTTAGTAGATATCATGTTCCTTTGTAATTGCATTGATATGCATTATACTATTCACGATATTAAGGAATTTTAATGGCATATTCAAATCATTGTGTTTGTAATTCATATAAGTTTTGAATTGAAATTCGTGCATACCTATATTCAATAGTATGAATATGGTTCATGCGGTTTGTACGAATATCACATCAATCAATTCTAAAACCTAAACCATAAACCTTAAATCCATACACACTAAATCCTAAAACTAAACAAAACAACAAAATTGACCGAACATGAATATCAAAAGCAATTGTTTGAATATCACGTCAAATAATTTGAATATCAATTGCAAACAGTAAAAACAACACCAACAAAATATCAAAACTGATCTAACATGAATATCAACAACATTATAGTGAATATCACATCATATAATTTGAATATCAACTACTCAGAGCATGAAACATGCATCCAACATGAATATCAAAAGCATTATAATGAATATCACATAATAAAATTTGAATATCAATTACCTAAAGCTCAAACAACCCCAACAAAACATCAAGTATAAAAACACAATCAACACCATCAAAGTACATTTTGCAATAATATGAATATCAATATGGTCATCATGAATATCATAACATGAAAAGTGAATATCAAACACTAAGAGCGTTAAATCTAAACAAGAATATCAATAGAACGAAACATGAATATCACATAATAAAGACGTGAATGATACAACAACAAATGCATCAATTCGAATCTATACGGAAAAAAAATGAGATTTGAATAACAACAAATTACCTTTCACGGACCTTCTACGCTTTCCACTCTTTATTTTTGGGGACATTTTTTATTTACCCATCAATCCTCTAACCATAAACAAAACCCTAAACAGACCACAGATGAAACAAAGAAAAAATGAGAATTTGAAGCATACAATTCTTCTATTTCAAGGTGTTAATGTCGAAGAAATAAAAAAATAACAAATTGTACACCTTCACACCGAACTAGTAGCCGGAAAATTGGAAATCAACCGGTAAAACCTTGACGAAGGAGACAATCGGCGTCGATTATGAGGAAATAAGCAAAATCGATTCAAAAGACTACATTAGAACTTGCAACATTAAACAAAAAGTTTGTATAAGAACTCGAATGAATTTTAGGGTTTTAACATATACCTTTTCTGGGGAGACGAACATGGAGACGACAACAGCGTTTTACTAGAAGAAAGACAGACACAATGGTTACGGTGAGTCGATGGCAAGAAGACGACGAGAAGCTCCAGTGAACACGTCAATGGAGGTTGAGACGATGAAGAGAGACACGCGAGAGAGGAGAGTGAAATAGGAAGTTTCAAAGGCCGATTGATTATGGAAATATTTAGGGTAAAATCAAATTCCATAAATCTCGCATATGAGGCAATTTGGTGTGGTTGATTCCACCAGCCAGATTTGGAACCCGCAAATCAAATCTCAACCATCTATCATATTCTCATCCAATACATAGATTAGTACACTCGTTATACCAATAGGTTGTTTCACTGAAGCCTAAATCTTTGAATTAGTAACTACTAACAACTAACAAGAGTGGAATCATTTATGAAGGATTACCAATAAAGAATGTGCAAGTTCACGTGTCTTCAATCTTCACCTAACTATTAAAATCTTAATTTATCTTTTTTCTAAAACCTATTTTATCTTACAAATTTTATTCCTTACTTCAACTGTACAAGCAAAATCGTAGAGAACTACATGAAAACAACATCATAAGCAAAATTAGATTATACATGAAAAATAAAGGAAACATTTTTTTTTCATACTTGTAGGAGGCTACTGGACAACATAAACTCAAAGTTTATCACAATTCACAAAGCAAATCCTAATTTTGGAATCTCATAAAAACGAATGTAACTAACATTAATTCCATATAACAATTAACCAAATCCAATACAGAAGGAAATAATATCCACTCAAACATACCACAGAAGAAAAATAGAGAGAGCCAAGCAACATACTTGCCTAGAGAACTTAGGGTTAAATGTCATCAAATTATGCCATGATGCTCCTTCCAATTCTCCTTCACATGATTCTACGCATCATAACAGCCTTCATCTCCATTTTGAATCCTACTACTGCTAGCATATACCCCCAAGACGATGAACCAGATTCTAGAAACATTGTTCACAACCCGATGGATTCGATGGAGGGACGAATTGATTGAATTCTCTGGTCTTGTTGTCTTATTCTTCATCAAGCTTCATTTTAAGAGATCAAATTAACCAACATCTGAAGGACTCAAGAAATATGGAGATTTTGATGCAGGGTCTGGTTATGTTAAAGATGCTCTGGTAACTTATATGAGAAAGAGGAAGAGAGAAAAAAAGGGCATTTGAGTCTCAACTATTCAAAATGTGGCAGATAAAGTAAAAAAGTTTTTTTTTATACAAGGCAAACATTAGGGCCCATCTAACACGATGACTGCCCTAAATCACCCGAATGACTGATCTTTACAAACTGAGTTCCAAAAGAATTAAAGGTAGAGTTCAGTTGTAAGAACTCATATCTATCACTAAGAATCGGACGATCACGATGATGGTCAATGAAAGGAGAAATAAGATCTCAGAACTGTTGAAGTGCAAAGGACGGGATGGGATGTGTTGCCAGGAAATCAGCGGCAAGGTTGGCCTCCCGGAAGCATTGGAAGACTTGAAATGAAGTAAAGGACGAAAGCAATGAACAAATATCCATAATAATGAAATGGATTTCCCAAGGAATTTTCCAAATGCCTCGGATCGAATTAATGACTAATAAATTATCTCCTTTGATAATTAGATATTTGATATTGAGCGTAGAAACATATTGAATACCTGAAAGAGCTGCTAGCGCCTCACTACAGAGTATAGAAGTTGAAGGGATATATTCTCGGTAAAAAGAAAGAGCTTTTCCCTTATGATCTCTGAGGATGTAGCCAAATGTGAGTATTATCGTTTTTCTTAGAGCCATCAAAATTAATTTTTACCCAGTTCGGGGGAGGTTTCTTCCATGTCCGGTTTGTAGTCAATGAACAGTTTCTTTTGATGGTTGCTGGTTTTATGGATTCAGTGGATGAGGTCCAATCTTGAAAGAATCGCCAAGCGTGGTTTGAGGTTAAAGTTAGTAAAAGTATGAGATTGGTGAAAGATAAGGTTGTTACGATGATTCCAGATGGACCACCAAAGAAATAGCAGGGGAGTAGGATTAGAATTGGATTGTCTGAAGTAGTCAAAATTGTATTGAAAATTTGAAGTATGTTGAAGAGAGAAGGACGATTGAAGTTTTGATTCAAGGTTAGATATCATTGACTGAGTGAATGGGCAAGTGAAAAACAAGTGATTAAGATCTTCATCCTCAGTTTGACATAGTTGGCAGATGGAATAGACGGAGTTATAATGACGGTTAAGACGAAAGTTTTGAATATTTGGAGAGATCTTCAATTTCCAAATACATGAGTAAGGTTGTGTTTGGGGAGTATGGATGGCGTAGTGGTTCAATTTATGTGTGGAAGAAGTGGTAAATTTACCGTCAGAACTAAATCTTCAAAGAAGTCGGTCTTCCATCCATGTTACCGGAATGTGAATATTAGTAATTTTATCAATGATATGCTGAGGTATCAAAGTTTGTAAGTAAGGTAAATTCCATTGGTGGGATGGGGTGATGAAAGAGGATACATTTATATCGGATGCAGTATTGTTGCGGAAATAAGGAAAAAGGTCATAGTTTGGAATCCAAGAATCATACCAGAATTTAATTGTTTGACCGTTTCCAAGCTCCCACCTAAGACCTTTCTTGAATTCATCGCGGAGATGTAGTAGACGTGAAAATTGTCAGGACTGTTTGGCTTTTTTACAATACGAGAAAAGATCTGTAGAAGTAAGATATTTTTCCATGATAATTCGGACCCATAAATTGCTAGGCTCAGTTAAAAATTTCCATAATAACTTCATATGAGAGGATTTGTTTATTTCAAGGGTAGTGTGGAGTCCCAATCCCCCAAAAGATTTAGGTTTGCATATTGAGTTCCAACTAATTAGGGAGCGATAATTGGGGTTGTATTTGTTCTAGAAGAAATTTTTAATGATTTTATCCATTTCATTACAAACTGTAATAGGAAGTAAAAAACTCTACATTAAGTAATTTACTTTAGGGCAAAAGTTTGATTGGATGAGAACTAGACGTCCAACTTGAGATAAAGTGTTAGCCTTCCATTTCAATAATTGTTTTTTAAGGGTATGAATGTAGTCATCAAATATTGCCTTTTTGACACGGCCACGAATAATAGGAATGCCTAGATATTTTTCCATCGATTTAGTAACTGGTAAGTTAAGAATGAATGCAAGAGATGTGGTGTGGTGGAACTTGACGTTGGAGGATGTCTGTAGAGAGCTTTTATGGAAGTTAATGGACAATCCTGAGATATGACTAAAAGTGTTTAAGAGATCCTGAATATAATGCATACTCTGTGGAGTGGCATTAGCAAAAATTAAGGTATCATCAGCATGGTGAGAAAGGGAATACACGTTCCATTACAGGTTAATTGGATTCCAATTTTCCGATTAGTTTGTTGAGCTTCATGGGATAAAGTACGAGAAATGTATTCCATAGCGATAATAAAGAGGAAATGGGCAATGGGGTCACCTTGACGTAAGCCACACAAAGGTTTAAACATAGGTCCAGGTTCATTATTAATCAGTACCGAGAAAGAGGTAGAGGTGATACATGTCATAAGTTTTGTCACCCATTCAATTGAGAAACCAAATTTGAGTAAAATAGTTCGAATGAAGTTCCATTTTAACTTATCGTAGGCATTTTCCATGTCTAGTTTAAGAGTCATCCATCCTTTTTTACTTTTCTTTTTAGTATGAAAAGAATGGAAAATTTCGTGGGCTAAGAGAATATTATCTTGAATAGAACGTCCTTCCACAAATGCGCCTTGGTATATACTAATCAACTTAGGGAGGAGTAATTTTAATCTATTAGCCATAATTTTTGTAATAATTTTATAAATCGTATTGCATAAATTAATCGGTCTGTAATGGTTGATAGTGAGTGGGTTGTCATTTTTGGGGATAAGAGTTATGAACGAGTGAGCACATTCTTGTAACATTTGACCAGAATGGAAAAATGCTTGGATGGCAGGAGTCAGGGATCTACCAACAATGGGCCAGAAGGTTTAATAGAACTCAGCAGGATAGCCGTCAGGACCAGGAGTTTTGTTGGAGGGTAAGTCGAAAACAACCTTTTTAATTTCCTCATAAGTTGGCAAAGCTAGCAGCTGAAGATTGTCTTGATGGTTGATGACAATAGGAATAATATGGAGATCTTGATCTGAGAGCAGATGATTAGTCGAAGGAGTAAAACGTTGTTGCATTTCTGAAGAAATCATATGTTGAATTAGGTGGTGCTCTTGAAAAATACACCGGTCTTGCGTTTGGAAGGTGGATATTTTCTGTCGATACGTACGTATTTTAGCTAAGGATTGGTAATATTTTGTATTGTTATCCACGTTTTGGAGGTGAGTAGATTTTGCTCGTTGTTTCCAGAACATGTGTTGAAATTCCAAGAGTTTGTTATATTTTAATAGGTGTCATTGATATTGAGTCTAGAGAGCAGCTGAGGAATTAGAACACAAAAAGGCTTCTTGTAAATCCTGTAATTTAGTGGATGTTGCTTTGAGTTGTTCAAAATTGTTTTTATGTTTAGCTCTAGATCAGGATTTAGAATAGCATTTCAGGAGTTTTTGCTTCATATAGAATTTAAACATATAAGAATCTATGTTTTTGTATTTTCAGACTTTCTGGATTAGCGATTTATAACTAGGATCAGAAAATCAGACATTCTCAAAATGGAAAAAATATTTTCAAAATGGATAGGCTTAATCTAATGAAAATGTGATAAGACAGTGATCAGAGATAGTAAAGGGATGATGTTGTAGTAAGATGAAAGAGTAAGTATATGTAAGGATCGGGTGGAGAAGGACACGATAAACTCGCAAACTCTAGCCTCATGCAATAGAAATATCTTTCTTGTCACCTAAACTCGCAATTATTAAATGAACAAATAGCTAACAGTACAAATAATGATTTGTGTATTACAACTTACAAGTCACGAGCAAGTAGTTTATAAAAGTCATGGAAATTGTTTTTTGTGTGTGACATCTTACCTGACTCAAAGATTGATATCAAGTATGTCAAACGTTTCCTCCCAACATTATACTGTTAACTAACTTTTCTGCAAATACTGTAATTGCTAATTGATAATCATTATCTATATTTTCATACGTGGTTTGTCATATGTCGTCGTATGACAAGTGGTAGACCCATAAATTTCTCAAAAATTTGTTGGAGGAGACGATTTTCGTGCGTTTTCTTTTTCGTATCATGGATCAAAATTCAATTAAAATTTTGAAACTACAAGAAACATTTGAAGATCCACTTTCTAAATTCTAATTGAAACTAGTTCATATAATACATTTTTTTTTGCATTTTCAAAATTATTTAAATAATGTTATAAGATTTTCACTTTTTTTTAATAAAAAAATATGGAAGCAAAAGCAAAAGAGAAATAAACATTTTTATTAACACAATTTTTTTTTAAAACCCATTAAAATTTTAAAACCAAACTAGTATAGATATTGTGCCATGCACGAAGGAACTTTAAAAGAGGGAAAATGATTTGGTTTATATAGAAGTTAAGTAATAAAAATAATCTCTTGTAATAAATATACGGTTTTTCTGTGTGCACTTGGACACATGTTAATAAGTTAAATTAGAAAATTATATTTAAAATATTTCCTAAAAGAGAATAGATAAACCCTTAACAAAAAAGATTCTTTTCCGCACCCGTTTTTTTTTTGCGGTGCATCCGTCCTTGGGCGCAACCTGGTTGCGCCCAAAAAACGGATTTTTTTTTTCAAAAAAAAAAACAATTCCTTGGGCGCAACCAGGTTGCGCCTAAGGTCTGGGTGAGTTTTTTTTTATTTTGAAAAATGATTTTTTAAAGATTATTGAACCGGTTTTGGGGTCTGAACCGGTTTTTTGGCGCAACCACGTTGCGCCCAACTTTTTTTTTTTTTTTTGCGCCCAGAGAAAAAAAAAAAAAATTTGGGCGCAACGTGGTTGCGCCCAGAAAAAAGGAAAAAAAAATTTGGATGTGTTGTAGCTATATCCAATTTGGTTATTCTTATGGTTATATCCTATAGTTAAATACTATGATTATATCTTATAGTTATATCCAATCTCGTTATATCTATGGTTATATCATATAGTTACATACTATGGTTATATCCTTGTAGTTATATCCAATTTGGTTATTACTATAGAATATAACCATAAGGATATAGTCAAATTGGATATAACTATAAGATATAGTCATAGTATATAACTATATGATATAACCATAGTATATAACTATATGATATAATATAGGATATAACCATAGTATATAACTATGGAATATAAATATAAGATATAATCATAGTATATAATTATATGATATAATCATAGTATATAACCGTAGTATATAACCATAGTATATAACTATATAATAAAACCATAAGATATCATTATAATATATAACTATAGAATATAACGATATGATATAACCAAATTGGATATAAGTCATATAACTATAAGATATAATCATTGTATATAACTATATGATATAACCATAGTATATCTATATGATATAATATAGGATATAATCATAGTATATAACTATGGAATATAACCATAAGATATAATCATAGTATATAATTATAAGATATAACCATAGTATATAACTATAAGATATAATCATTGTATATAGAAACCCCTTGGACGCAACCTGATTACGCCCAAATATCCTCAACCTTAAACCACAAACCCTAAAACCTAACCCTAAACCCTAAAAAAACACTAGAAACCCCTTGGGCGCAACTAATTGCGCCCAAGTTGCAACTAGTTGCGCCCAAGTTGCAACTAGTTGCGCCCAAGGGATTTTGTTGATATAAAATATCAAAGTATTTTTTTATTTTTTCTGGACGCAACGTAATTGCGTCCAATTTTTTTTTTCTCCTTAAAAAAAAAATAAAAAAATTATGGGCGCAACTTAGGTGCACCCAAGTTGAACCGGATATTTAAAAAAAAAAAAAAATTGGCCATGAACCGGGTTTTTTAACAACCTGGTTCATTCACTTGGGCGCAACCAGGTTGCGCCCAAAAACAGGTGCGCCGCAAAAAAAAAAAGGGTGCGAACATTCTACCCGTAAATTAATGGCTAAAAAAATTATTCCTAAAAATGAAGTTATTATAGCATGCCCATGGACACACAAAAAAACCCATAAATATATGGGTCAATTACCGAAAACCACCCGTCCAATAGGGCACATTGCTTGAAACCACCCGGATAATCACTATATACCGGAAACCACCTGTTAAACCATGTCAGTTACACTGTTACCACCCAACTCGTCATTCTGTTTAAAATTCCGTTAAGTAATTACGGATTTAAGCCGAACTTTTTATTTTCATTCAATTTCTCCACAACTTCAAAACTTGGGTAAAAATTGTAATTAAGCTAAAATAATATTATAAAATTAATATTAATTTGAGCAACTTTTGTAATTTTTGCAAAGTAAAAAAGGGCATTTCTGCCACAAGCCCATAACGTTGGGCCATTTTATAATTAGCCGAAAAGGATATCATCTCCTTTCTCTCACCCGAACAGTAGAAGCACGCAAGCTCCTTGGAGCTTCAATGGCGGATTGGACATGCTCATTGGATCCGATTGGGACTAATAACTATAGGGAATTGAAGATAATATTATCCTACACGTAAATCATCATTTAATCGACTTAATTGGGGACAAAAATTTCGGGATTTTGCCCAAATGCACCTCGTCACTTTTCTAGGGCAAATTCACCTCGATTCAAAATTGATCCGATTTGGATTGAATTAGGGGAAATTAAGAGAGGGTTAATGCTGGGTATATCCATCCCTACCAAAATCTTATAAATACCCATCCTAATCAACCATCTAAGACATCCAATTTCAATCGAATTCCCGTTGAACCCTAGAAATCGATACCGAGTTGTTCCTCTGTCAAATTCGAGAGTTGTAGAGCTTTGTTTGAGACATTGAGAGTACCACTAGTTGCGACTTTAAGTCTGAAGCAGGAAATTCCGCTTACGAACCAAACGAACACCGGAAAGTTCTGCTCGGCGACGGCGAGAACGACAGCAGCAGGAGCTCGCACAGGGGAAGTCGGAGACGAGAAGGAGCTCGGGGGAGACAACGATGGCGAGCTGGGAGATCGGCGACCGAGAGGGAGTCTGGCGGGCTCTCGTCGCCGGCGGGGGATGTCGAACAGAGGATGGATCGGAGGACAACGACACGGCGGGAAGGAGAATGCTCCATTAGGGTAACCCTAATTTTTAGCTTAATTACAATTTTTACCCAAGTTTTGAAGTTGTGGAGAAATTGAATGAAAATAAAAAGTTCGACTTAAATCTGTAATTACTTAACGGAATTTTAAACAGAATGACGAGTTGGGTGGTAACAGTATAACGGACATGGTTTAACGGGTGGTTTACGGTAAATAGTGATTATCCGGGTAGTTTCAGGCAATGTGTCATATTGGACGGGTGGTTTCCGATAATTGACCCTAAATATATACATCAATTTTTGGAACAATAAAAATAATCTCTGGATGGACAACCATCTACATATATAATGATTTTTAAATATAATCAATTAAAATGATTAGAGAGTTTTTGTCTATTAAAAAACAATCAATTATCATTAATGAAAGTAATTAATATGATTTAAAAAATAAAAAATAAATTAATTGAATAGCACATGCAAAGAGGGGTTGAAGGTTTTCGCACAGTAGGCGCCCATGAACTCAAATCTCCCTAGCCCAACGTTTATCCGTAACCGTCATGATAAATACCATAAACTGCCTACATAATTGGGAAGAAGCAGTTGAACTTTTCAAGTGAAAACCATAAAAGGGACATGTGTCAAATATTAAATGTACCACGTGGCTCAAATCTTTATACAAACTTGGCTTATGCTTTAATAGATAGGGAGGATTACTTGACAAAAATAGAAAAAAATATGATTCGGAAAGAATTGAAATATTTTTTTTATGACAAAATCTACTAAGCTAAGACATTTTTTTATGTAATTTAGTCATATCTTATGTATACATTATGAAAATCGAAAATTTAAGGGGGCTCATGTTCATATTCTAATGGGTTTGCCCGGGAAACCCCCTCAAGCCTCCTAGGGTCCGCCCCTGCATATGCCACATCCCAGATATTGTCACACATGTATACTGATCAAGACAAGCTTGTATAGATCATCCAAATTAATACAAACCATTTGCAACTTAATCTTAGGGGCTCCTTTTCTCCTTTAAATCACCTCTACATAAACCGGCCAAATTAAATCATCAGTTCATCAGCATTGCCCACCACAACACAAAACAAATTCCCATCATCCCAACAGTTGACAAACAAGCATCACATCAAACTCTTTATCCCACGGTTTGATTGGGAAGTCTCCCATTCAAAATTCACTAGCCTTGAATCTAAGGTGGTTCACGGTTTGGTTTCGATTGCATAGTGATATTTTGCCAAATTTTACAGACCATTAAGATTCTGCAACGTAGTGGTGGTGATGTACTGTTGAATGTTGATGCTTTGTTATTTGTGTGTAGTTTGCTCTGGTTTCCACCTTCTAATGAGAGGCTTTTGTTAACTATGCCCAAAGAGATAAGAAAGATTAATTCATTTTTGAGAGAATAATGGAAATTAAGATTGCAATTATTTTTCTAAATAGCAAAGCTACTTTCCATTCAGGAAGAGAAACAATTGATGAACAGAACGGGTTTAGTTCTAGTAGAGAGAAAAAAAACTCTGTAGGTAGAGTTGAAGAGATCTTGACCATTAAACGGTTAAGATTATCTTCTTTGGCTACCAACAGAAAGATGGCAATCTTTTGGTAGGCATAAGAATATCCATTCAGAAAGATTGCAATCTTTTGACAAGAACAAAATTTCCATGGGAAGAGAGCATTGCTGAACCTTTTTTCGTTGTTGTTGAAGTACTGTAAACTTGGATATATAAGTTGAGGTGAGAATTGCCACAGAGCCAGCATGGCACGTCCTGATATTGGAAAGGTTCCCTTCTGCTAAAATTAACCAAATGTCACCCCTCAACACAGGCTGGTTTCATGTGCTGAACTATTTCTTTTACAGTAAAAAATAGCACTGATGTTCTAGGACTTCAGGATTGGGATCATCAGTTTTCTGAAAGTTTGGCCCTTGTTGATATTCCATGACTTGGAAAGAGACGAGAAAATAAGTTTTGAATTGAAAAGAGAAGACGCAAAGTGTGTTTACTGTGCTCTAGGCCTAAAGTGCTGGTTACCAAATCAAGTCCTGGTGTTCTTTCTATTGCTTAGTTTAATTTTTTGGTGGCCATCTAGCTTGGGTGTAGGCTGGGTAGCTATTTTTTGTTTGGTTTGAAAATGGTAACCTATAATGTTGAGTGTTGACAAGGGAATTGCAATCACCGCTTATTTGTTCTGACAAGACCTTATATGATATGGGAATTAACCAGTTCTGTTGCTATAAATAAAATGTCTCACTAAATCTCCCAACAAGTTTAGGAGCACCTTATACTCCATCAAGTTGCATGATGAGGTGGCCAACAAGTTCTGTATATTTTGCAGTCTAAGGGCTAGGCAGAAAGTTAATTTGCAAGGATACGGAGCAACTGTAAGAAAACTGCAGCGTCATCCGAGAAAGTTGACATCAGAAATCAGAAAGGACACATAAAGCAAAACAATTTATACTTGTTCCACAGAAAGGTCGAATTTTTTTCCAAACTGTGCACTTGTTTAAAACTTATACCGAATATACGCTCGGATTCAAACTTATTACGAGAATAGGCTGGTCATGGAGGTTTGGGGTAAGTCGCTGTACGGACAAGCGACTTACCAAAATAAAGTCGCTGTACGGACAAACAATTCTATCCGAACCACAACTTTAATTTTTTTTTTTAAAAAAAAAGGAGAGTCGCTGGCCAGGCCAACGACTTTGAATTTTTTTTTCTTTTTTTACTCTCTGATATTGAAAAGTAAAAAAAAAAAAATTAAAACAAAGTCGCTGGCTAGGCCAGCGACTTTGCAATTTTATAAATTTTTTTTTTTTACTCTTTGATATTGAAAAGTATAAAAAAAAAAATTTAAGATTTTTTTTTTTACTCTCTAATATCGAAAAGTTTAAAAAAAAATTTAAAACAAAGTCGCTGGCCTTTTTTTTAAAAAAAAAAATTAAAGTTGTGGTTCGGATAGAATCGCTTGTCCGTACAGCGACTTTATTTAGGTAAGTCGCTTGTCCGTACAGCGACTTACCCCAAACCTCCATGAGCCAGCCTATTCTCGTAATAAGTTTGAATCCGAGCGTATATTCGGTATAAGTTTTAAAAAAGTGCACAGTTTGGAAAAAAAATCCAGAAAGGTCAAGAAAGTATTCAAGGAATCTAGGAGAAACTTCGCAACAAGAACACAAATCAGTTATCAGGAAGAATGTGAAAGAAAAGTTGAACTACAGTAATTTGGGGCCAAAATTTCCTGCAAATAGTTAGTGTGAACAAAAACAACATAATATTAATGATGCTGGATTCGTTCATTCTAAGTAAAATGAAAAGCTTCTCAAGTACACCAATCCTTATAGCCTCTTTCTACTCTAATACATAAGACCATTGCTAGTCAGGCCAGTCTGCCCCCTCTTCTGATATTGGTGCTAATATAGGTTCAAAACAGCTCATTTTGCACATGGATGAGCTGTTATTTTATCCAACAGTTGGTCTCTTCTAGACTTTGTTAAACTATGAGTTTCACCAATCAGAGTAATTTGCAAAGAAATCCAACCAAATTAAGAGCAAGAGTGTGGAACTTTGTTCTCCTATAGCATTATTATATTCACAAAAGCTAGTAATAGTACATGTCGTTATATGAATTTGATCCAGATGATAAGCTTCATCAACATAGACAAGGTGATCTTTATTAATTTATATCAGGTCATCTAGTCATAGTAAATTAAAAGATCACACGTTTTTGTTTGAAAGATTAGAAATTTTTGTTTGACCTCCAAGTGTAAAATATTACATGATTGTTATCAAAAGTGTCTCTAGTGGATGAAAAATGCCCTCACGCTCACCAGACAAAGTTTACCTTTCTATGGTAACTGGTCATTGTGTGGGCAATTAATATATCAGAAACAACTCTTACCATATTTGGAAGACTCCAACTAGTAATTGGTAAGGTTTCCCGAAATTTATTTTCTTGTGTATTATATATGTTAGCTTAGCAGGGAAAAACTCTCTCATCATTCGTTGCTCTTTATTTAGAAACTTTGTTACGTTGTCATTCACAACTGTTCATCTAATTCCTCCATTTGAAATGGGCTCCTTTATGTAATTACTACCAGATATGAATACTGAGTGCCTTCCAGGCTGTATTTCTCTATTGATTTCTGCACAGAATAAGAACTTCAGATAAAGACCATGCTATTTCAGCTTAAAACAGAAACCTGAGTTGATGAAAGGTGTCTGAGAACTTCTGAGCTCTTATTTTTGAGTTTGATAGAGCTGCTTGTCTTGTGGTCTGAAATGAATAATTTTGTTTATCATTTTTGTAAGTGCTGTACAATCCCACATTATTTCTATAGTAGTTCCTTGAAAGGAGCTCTCCTACTCTCATCAGTTAGATACAAGGATGAAAAGGTACCTAAGAACTTATTGTATTGCCATTAAGATGAATCAATTGGAGATTTATTACCTAACTATAGATCTAAGTGGCACTTACAATTAATTATGCAGCAATAACTATAGATCTAAGTGTCACAATCCTCTCTCTTGCAATATTTCATTCAAGTAACAGTCAGAATTAGGTCACTGAACAAATTGAAGGAAAACAGACAAATGGTTCTAAAGACAAGCTTACTTTTCTCTATTTCTTCTTTTATATGTATGAATTTGCAGAGTTGCGTTTCAACAAGAAAACAGTCATTATATCATGATAATTGTAGGTACAGTGCTACTTAGATAACATATATGAGAGAGTTTTCTGATAGTGATTCCATGCCATGCATAATTACTGAGAAAATTGCGTACCCAAGATCGCACGTATTGGGGTGGACTCATGCTTTGGGTGTTTCTTGTGCCACTACATCATTGACGCTGATGATCTGGAAACAGAGGCAGTTGCCGTCGAGGATCAGACGATCATACTCTCAGCCTTTGAAAACAAACACCAATGATGGGGTCACACTGAGATGGAGAGAGTTATAATAATATAGAGGTCAGATAACTAATAATAATAATAATAGGGGTTTGATCAGGTGAGAATGATTATTAACGTGTAAAATGAGAATGATGCACATACATGCAAAAACTTACGCACGTATAGGCAAAAACTTATGCACATTAGAAACTCATGCACATACAGGAAAAAATTTATGCATTTTATTTTTTTTGACATGAAAGAGGCCCAAGGCCAAGCTTTACTGATCAATGAACATCAGTAACAAGCCTATATCTTGTTCTCCTAAAGTCCTAAACAATCCTCCCTAAGGACTACATTTACATGTACTGTATAAACTAGTTGTCTTCACAAAGACACATCTCAGATTCATGCAGCAAGCCAACAGCAAATACCAAATCCAATATCAGTTCTTTTTAATAATACATCTGATTCACACTAGTCTTCCCAAGAATAGAGTAGTCTTCACAAAGAGTACCCATCTCAAATTAAGGTACTCTTCAGTCTTCACAAAACTGTGAATCTGCAATTTATGCACTCAAAACAGAAAAAAGCGTGTTGTACTACACTAAGGTAAAGTTGAAAAACTCAAATCACTACAAAGAAAAAGCATGCGATTTATTACCTAGATATCCCCAATTTGGAAGCAGTAAAAGAACATTTGATTGTTGATTTGATTATCTCATACTCTGTATTAATTACACATTTGAGAGAAAGAACATGGACACATGACACATGACACATGCAAAATATCCTCACGAACACGATAAACTGCAGAATTTTTTTTTTATGATATTTAACCTTGAATGAAATATTTTAATTCCTCTATAGATATTCACTTAAGTAAGTAGCAAAATTTTCATTTATATTATACAGCTTATTCAAGAATTGGCACTCCACATTGAGATATAGGGATGAATTTAGCATTATCATCTTTTTTTCTAATTCAGGCAAAGACAAGTCTGATATCATAAAAATGCTACAGCTTGAAAAGAACAATCAAAATTTCAGACCATTACCAAATCACATTTAATGCATGAAAATGCTACAGCTTGAAAAGAACAATAAAAATTTCAGACCATTACCAAATCACATTTAATGCATGAAAATCTCAGGTTTCTAATTCCATGTTTATACTCATGTAGTGTCAATATTGACGATACCATAAAAAGATGATTTTTCACCAAAGATGCAAAGGAGATTTGAGAGGCACCTCTATACAAGAAAAAATTGCGTTCATATTCACCATATAGTCATGCTTTCATAATCTACCTGCTAATCTACTCTCACCAAAAATCAGCCTTCACAGTAAATATCAGTGAATTTGATTATTTCCTAAATACATAAAACATTTAGAAGAATCTTGTCATCATCTTTATATAGTCCATAAAACCTGCAAAGAGAAGAAGGAAAGCACAAAGAGAGAAAATCATGGATAGCAAGAATGACCAAGGAGTTTTCTCAGCCCTCGTAGTAGACGATGATCCTGTCCTAAGGTGCATGCACAAAGCTCTATTGGCAAAGAAAGGACTTCAAACGAAGACTGTGAACAATGGCCAAGAGGCTGTGGATCTTTTCAGAAGTGGAGCTTCCTTCAAACTTGTCCTCACAGACATGGAGATGCCCATTATGGATGGAATTCAGGTACTTAAGATACACATTGCCACATTTAAATTCGATACTGTTATGCATTTATATGAAGTGGGTGCTTATAAATTGTTCTGATAAAATTTATCCTCTAATTATAGGCTACAAAAGAGTTACGGTCTATGGATGTAAAGACCATCATTGTTGGTATCACTGCATGTGATTCAGAAGGTGCAGTCCATGAATTTGCAAACTCCGGTTTGAATTTTTGCTTACGGAAGCCATTAACTAATGAGAAGGTTGATAAAATTATGAAGCTTCTTGAAGAGTAATTTTGTGTTGGATGTATACTTGAAATGTATTGCCTAATGTCTGTATTTTTTACATATTCAACGTTGATTTTTACAAATTCGATTTTGCACCTCATGAATTCCTATGAGACGAAGACAATCTAATATAGAGGCACAGAACAGAAGCCGAAAGCACACTGTAACTAACCTGTGCAACCGAATTGTGCATTTTCACCTCTTTAACCACAACTAATCCTCCGCAGCTCCGATATCGCAATTTTAACATCGTCGTCATCGCGCTATTCACGCCTGTTTTCGTTTCCTTCAAAAAGTGACCGATAAGAATTCAACCAGAAGAAAAAGAAAATTTGGTCGAGAAAAATAGATACATATCAAAATCAGTTCAACTAACGCCTGCGTGAGTGCTAGGAGGATTCGAAGCCCTAAGCGATGTAATGACAAAATCAAAGAAATCAAAATACCTTGTGATGATCCCGACCTCCATATCGCCGATATTGTCGACGACCGGCGATATGCATTGTGATGAGAAAGAAACGGAACGACTGAGAAGATTTTTTTTTGTCAAAAAAAGTTTATTTTTTCGAATGGAGAAGAAGCATTCCGGAGAGAAGTGAAGAAGAGGCTCGGAAGCGGAGAAGGGCCGATGAATAGGCTCGGAAACATTTGGTACTTTGAGGTAGAGAAGGAGAAGAAATGGTGTCAATTTTATTTTTGGAAAATTTCGCGTGATAGAGGTATTGTGAATTTTGAGTATTGTCAATTTTATTTTTGGAAAATTTCGCGTAGAGGTATTGTGAATTTTGAGTAATAATTAAAGTTTTTAAAAAATTTACATAGTAGATTTGAGATTTGAGAATTTAAGCAAACACCTAAGAAAAAAGATTTCATGAGGATAGGACTATAGGAGATGATTGAGGATGGATCTCAGCCATCGATTCACAATTGATCTAAGAGCTGAAATCGCACGCGTGTTGGCTGAAGGAAGGGCGCGTGTTGGTTCATCCACCGAAAAAACAGATTTTTTTTGCGTTCACTGCTCTATTGCGTTCGTTCATGGATCTCGCTCATGGATCTCTCGCCCGTGAATCGTTCGTGACCTTATTACAATCCAATGGATATATTTTCTCTCTGATTTCTCTCTGATTTGGCTTGATTTCTCTCTGATCGTTCGTGACCTCTAATACCGGAGTATTATGGATCCAGGCAAAGCTTGAATCGATGACTTTTTTTGCAGAAATCTCTCGTGCTTTCATGGATCTCTTGCTCGTGTTTGTTTGAATGTATTTAACTTCGATTTTTTCACTAGATTTTGTGAGGTGTTGAATGTTTTGATAAGTTGCTTGTTTGAATGTATTGACCTTGAATTTTCACTGAGATTTCTCTCGTGCTTTCATGGATCCCTTGCTCGTGTTTGTTTGAATGTATTTAACTTTGATTTTTTTACTAGATTTTGTGAGGTGTTGAATGTTTTGATGCATTTTTCGTTGAATCACTGAACACGATTACATTCTAGTTAGACACACATATGAAATGATGAAGACATTCTCAATTTATATTGTAATATCGCGACGCACACTATTGTTACTTGATCATGAACTCATTAGTCAAATAATATGCACACATGTCTTTTTATTTATGAACACAATAGAAATGTTATGCCACAACTTCAACAAATGCTTTCAGTTTTTAGGAATGATTATTACATGAACACACGAGTCGATACACATGCACACATGCTCAGATATGTATGAACACATAAGTTTAGAAATGTTATGAACACATAACTTTCAGATCTTCTTTTAGTTTTACTAATATTTTCTATGTAATTATTTTCAGGAAATGATAAAATTGAGGAAATTCCTCTTTCTCCATGGAATAATAGTGAGTATGATACTCCTGTGTGCAATGATGAGTTGAAGCCATATGTTGGACAACTTTTTCATACTCTTGAACATGCTATTCAGTTTGACCACACCTATGCACAAGCATGTGGTTTTGATGTGCGTGTGGGTTCAACTAAAAAAATCAAATGATCGATCAAATATTATTATTTGGAAGTACCTTGTTTGCAATAGAGAAGGATACAAACATGTATCGCTTTTTGCTGAGTTTAATGCCACTGGTGGTAATGATGTTAAAAGAAGGAGGGCATCTAGTAGGTGCGGATGTAATGCTAGAATCATTTATCGATATGCAGGATCTGAAGGGTACCGCGTGACAAATTTTGAGTGTCGACATACACATCCGATGCTGCAGGAGTCTGAAAAACATTTTTCGAAAGGCAATAGAAAAGTGACTCCATTTTACCAGGATTTCATTATGAATTGTCTAAAATCTAATGTTGGTGTAACTAAGAGCTACAAGGTATACAAGAATTTAGTGGGTTCATATGCTAATGTAGGCGCCACTGTTGTTGATTTCAAGAATTTTAAGAGGGGTCTTAACTCATATATGGTTGGTTGTGATGCACAAATGGTCATTGATGACTTCTTCAAGAGGAAAGAACAATGTGATGCATTTTATTTTGATTATCATGTTAACAAGGAGGACCAACTATGCCGTTTGTTTTGGTGTGATCCTATCAGCCGGAAGAGTTTCTCTTTCTTTGGTGATGTTGTTTCAGCGGATGCAACATACAAACTGAATAGGTATGCATTTTTTTCATTTAATAGATTGGTTGTGTATTACATATGAACACATATTGTATTACATATGAACACATAATGTTATTAAAAATAAACTAAGAGTTCTCTTCAAAGTTTCAATATGAACACATAGTGAATTACATATGAACACATACTGTATTATGTATGAACACATACTGCATTTGGTATGAACACATACTGTATTATGTATGGAAACACATCTTAAGCTTTCTACTGTGTTCATGTTATAGGTATAATATGGTATTTGTTCCATTTACTGGAGTTGACAATCATAAAAGGTCTATTACATTTGGTGCTGGTTTGCTTTTGAATGAAGATGTTGAATCTTATGTTTGGTTATTTAAGAATTTAAAAAAGGCGATGGGCAATGAGCCACATGTTATTATTACTGACCAAGATCCTGCTGTAAAAGTTGTCGTTGAACGTGTTTTCAGCGTGTCTGTTCACCGCTTGTGTATGTGGCATATAATGATGAAGGTCCCTACCAAAGTAAAATTTCCTCCTCACTCTTGTCTAACTATTATTGATGCATTTCACAAAAAGTTCAATTCCATTGTTTGGAGCAACGAACTTAGTCCACTACAGTTTGAAGATGAGTGGTTTTCTATTATTTCTGAATATAATCTGCATGATAATCAGTGATTAGGAGTAATGTTTGAGCTACGCCATTATTGGATACCGTCATTCTTTCACAATGTCAAAATGGTTGGCTTGTTGAGGACAACATCAAAATCTGAAAGTCAAAAAAGTTTTTTTGGGAATTTCCTAGGTCCGCAATCAAGTCTTGTTGTGTTCATGATGCAGTTTAATAGTGCAATTGATTCACAAAGGCACAGTCAAAAGAAGTTGGATTTTGATTCATCTACTTGCTCTCCCCGGATGAAGACCCCTTTGGAGTTGGAAAAGCATTGTGCATTTATTTTCACAATTAACATGTTTTATGAAGTTCGGGAAGAGATCTACAGTGCTATATATCAGTGTACACTGAAAGACATGACAAAGGAAACTGACATTCACCAGTATCATATTGGTTGTGAACTTGGAAAAACATCTATTGTCTAACATGTGATTTCCAGTGATGATTTTCATTGTTCCTGCAATAAGTTTGTCAGTGTAGGCATTCCTTGCTGTCATATTTTCATGGTTTTCAGAAATATCGGCATCGAGTCATTACCTACCAAGTTCATAAATACTCGGTGGACGAAGCAATCAATTTTACAATCTATTTTTGAGGTCGATGGTTCAGTTTATGATGGTAGTGTTCAGATCGATGAGAAGAAGCGGCTGTTGACTGAACTTATGTCAGAGATTTATTCTTGTGTTGATATTTTGGGGGACAACACTGATCAAATGAAAGAGTTTTTGTGTGTCATAAAGGAGCAAAAGGCTGCATACATGAGTGCACGAACAGTGGAGACATCTGTTTCCACCTCAAAAAGCAAATAATAAGGGCAGAAAGAAACGTATTAAGGGAGGACAAGAGATTGGAACAGAAAAGTCAAAGAAGGAAAAGAGAGCGTGTGAAATTTATAACACCGTTGGCCACAATAGTAGAACATGCCCACAATGGACGGATTAAGTTTGAGATTAAATTTTTTAGCTATGTATGAAAAACATTAAAAACCTAATGATGAAATGTTATATCTTTTTATCTTTTTCGTATTTCAGTGTTTTATATATATTTTCATATGCACACGTATTCCAAAAGTATTGCACACGTTATGGGTACTTCACATGCACACATCCGATTGTCTCGTGAGATAGCATTTTTATTTTCATAGTCTTTTTATTTATACGTGCACACGTATATTATATCGAATGCACACAAAAGCATATTTTATATGCACACATAGAAATTGCTTAGCGTGATATAACTTATCAAACATAATATTTATGTATGCACACACAAATATAATGTGATGCACACATAAGTTATAGCATATGCACACACACTCTCTCCAGTTTTTATTGAGTCACAAATTTCATCATATTAGACAACTTATTACAATTTTTTGATTGTCATGCACACAACAAATCTACCATATGTACACATAAACTCTTCGTTGCATGCACACACAGATTGTTCATATGCTATAACCTAACTTAGTTTATATGCACAAGTTTTTAGAGTTTAAAATTGGTTGACATGTGGTTGTTGACATGTGATTTCAAGAATATTCAAAAACTTTTGTTGACATATGCAACCACAGGTTTATATGCACACATAGTTTGTTTACATGCACACACACGTTGTTATATGTGAACATAAATGATATACTGATATGCACACACACATATTTTACATAGCTGAAAACACAATTTTCATAATATGCTTGAAAACACAATTTCCTACTACATGTCTTTTTTTCAACACAAAATATTCTTTTCTGACAGCTCATTTCTTTCTCCCAGCTCCTACTATTAGACAATTTTCCTACACAAAATATGCAACCACATATTTACAAAAATTATGGGCTAAAATATGCAACCACAACTCCTACTATTAGACAATTTTACATGAACACAATGTCCTTTCTTTTCCTACTACATAGCAATCATTTTTTCTTTCTCCCAGCTCCTTTCTTCTTTTGATTTTCTGCAACTACTTGCTCAACCTTTTTCTTCAGCTCATTGTGTTCGCTTGTGAGGAAGGCGTAGCAGTACTTGACCCTTAGGTTTGTCATTTATTTCTTGTCTCCCTTCTTGAGGCCACTATGCCAATCACATAAGCCATTGCCTTTGTATGTTTTCATGTGTCGAATGACATATATTCCACAGTCAGTTTTGTTCTTGTTGTCCCTCCAGTTCATTTGCAACCTTTCTGTTGAAACTTTATTTTCATCTTCGAAGATGTGAGCTTTGACAATCATGTGGTTTCTCATGGGGAAATTCATGAACACAACTCTCTGCAAAAAAAGTAGACTCACCAAGTTCATATCAAAAAATTTCATATCAAAATTCATGACATGATTTCCATATATGAAATGTAGACTCACCAAGTTCTTTGGTATTGATCCATACTTATCTTCTGCCTCAACATCTGAATTGTCAATTATGTGCACACATGGTGTTTTGACATTGATTGCGATGACATAGTAGTGTTCAGAATGATACACTGGAAATATAAACTGTATAATTGAAAGAAAACAAAGTTGAGGTTAGTAAACATGAACACATACATTAAGACATATGAACACACATATACATAACTCATGAACACAAACTAAAACCCATGAACTTTTTTGTCTTACACGAATGAACACATAAAACATGATGCGTGAACACAAAGATATAGTATGTATGAACACAGACATATATAGTGTATGTGTTCTTCAACACAAAGATATAGTGTTTGTGTTCTTCAACATACCAAGTCAACATTATTGATCTTCAAGTTTTTCTTCTGAAAACCTTTGACTGCATTAAAGCTTTCAAGAATAGATGTGTTGAACATTTCACATCTTTGTTCCAGTGGTTCATTTTCAAGTACCACAGTATGCATCTGCGTGTTCAAAAATATTTTTTTGTGTATTATACAATAAAAGCTCATATTCCTAATAGAGTGGTGTAAATATACGTACCAAATGCAATGTTGGTAGGAAGAACCTCAATGGTGACAATGCACCTTTGTATGTTTCATTTTCATTCAACAATGTTGTATATGCATCAAGCATTGTGCTGTCTAGGCATTATTTTTTCTTGAACGTTATAAAGTCATCTTTACAAAGCTTGGTGCCATTCATTTCAAAGATCACCTCTCTGCAACCAACACAAACACAATGAATTAGTTACATAAAAGTAATTTGAAATATAATCAATTGAAAGCATAAATTTACTTACTTATCATATGCTTTATTTCCCATTAGCCATTCATAAAGTGCTTTCTCTTCTGCTGTTGGTTTTTCTTCGATATTCACCTCCCTTGACTTAAATGGTGACTTCATGTATTCTGAAGGATTACATATCCTTTTCTCTATATTCTGTGGATGTGTTGGCGTTACATCAGAACTGCTTACCTGATGAACACCAACGTTGACAAAGCATGAACACATACTTGTTTTGACATATACACAAAAACTCATTTCATTTGCACACAACTTCACAGTACAAATGCACACAATTGTGAACACAGAACTGCTTACCTGATGAACACCAACGTTGACAAAGTATGAACACACTTTTATTTTTTGAATGCACACACATGTTGTCTCAAATTCAAACAATTGTGCACACACGCAGTTTGTCACATATAAAAACATATTTTGTTCTACATGCACACACACCCAGTCTTAAATGCACACAAGAGTTAATTTGATATGCACACGTAGAATAAAAGCATGAATAGTTCACAAACATGCCCATATTACAACTTTTTCTTTGTCTATACCTCTTTTTGTAGACTAGTATTTGGTCCAACAATCTGCATGGCCTCATTTTCCTTCAAAAAAAAATTGATGATGACAAAAGTTTAGTATAAACATACACTTTGTTACATGTACAAAAGAATTAACAAGTAAAATTGACTCACTTGTGTATTTATCGGTGAAATTCCTAAGTCAAATGATGGTATGTCTTCAAGAAATGTCACGTTCTTTTTCTTCTTTTGCAATCATGAAATGAATGAACACAAATTAAATGTATTCGTATGACAAAGAAACACATTGACTAAAGTATATTAACACATAATCATACCTTGATGTTTTCTGCTTGTGTTTTTATATGCTGGTCCTCTGTGGTATGAAAAGTACCCTCAACCATGTTTGTTGTTTCTTCAGGTGTCTTTTATTACAATTGAATGTAGGAATTAGTGTTTTTGTGATATAATACACAAATAAAATAACATACCAATTTTTTAGCTTACTTGCTCATGTTCTCTTGTGAGTTGATTAACAAATTGTGAAAGTCCCGGAATCCCCAAACCCCCAGAAGGTCCATCATATGTTTCTTTCTCTTTGATTGTCTTCTCAATCTCCTCCATGCACTTTACAACCTTCTCCCAGAACTCATCTTGGGTGTCTTGGTCGTCATCTTCTGGTTGTGATTGATATTCTGAACAAAACTTCACATTTAACATCTTCTCACACTCGATATTAACTTTGTTCAATACACCATGCTTAGCTAGTTGCGCTGGTGTTTTCTTGAACCTCCTAAGGAACTTTCTAATCTGTAAGGCCATGTTCTCAGCATCAGTTATGTAACCCTCAATAAATGTCTTGAGATCATCATCAACTACAGCTTCAGTTTGTTCTTCCATTACTGTTTCTTCATGGATCTCTCTCGGATGCTCTTGATCAAGCAATTGTGGTCGTTCCCTTGGATATCCTTTCCCAAAACCTCCGTGGAATATCTCGTCATCTTCCCTCTTCTTCAGCATTTGTGTTGTCCAATTTTTTATTATTGGATATGCTCTTTCAATCTCTTTGCCTTTCATTGTGACACGATCAACATACACCAACTCCAAATATATACACACAAATATGTTTTAATGCACTATATTCATACAAACTGAAGTGTAGTCTAATATGCACACACATGTGCTGTAATATGAACACGCATGGTATTTCTTATGCACACAATGTTATTTTACATGGAAACCCACAAGTTTATTTTATATGCACACAAGATAAGTTCACACTAGTTATTTGACATGAACACACTAGTTATCCGACATGAACACACTAAGCATTTGAAGTGCACACACTAGTTATTTGACAATCACATGCTTGTGTTTTCATATGCATACTAGTATATTACACATGCACACACAAGCTAGTTCACATGCACACACAAGGATATTATACATGCATACACAAGCTAGTTCACATATGCAAAAAAGAAATATGAATTAAATGATTTAGTTTTTACCATGAGTAACAACAAAGCTCCTTTATATGTACCATCTTCTGTTTTAGACCATGAGATGGTGTTATCTACCAACCGATCAAGAATGAATGCACTCCAGTTGTAGTGCCTTATCCTCTCAACATCCCCAAGCAGTTCAAGTATCACAAAGCTTATTTTCCCATTTTGTTGGCTTTCAACAATAGTGTTCACAAAGAGGAGGATAAAGTACCGCTTAAACCAATCATCCCCTTCATATGTCATCATCTTTTCTTTAATGTCTGTATGCGTTATATACCTCATAGTCTTGCCTGGGAAATCTTCAGCAATCTTTGCCAGAAACTCTACATTTGTGAGTTTCTTCGGAAGCTCAATTCTGTTGTCACCCTTGGGTATGCCAAGATAGTCATGTGCATCTTGTGCTGTTATCAGAATCTCTTTGGATGCATCCTCCAGCTTTATTGTGCATTTCAATGGGTCAAATGATCTGGGAAGCCAATATTCAAGTCTTCCAGGCATATAAGTAATTTTCCACTGAAGCAAAGCCTCGAACCCCATATCTATGACAGCCTGTCTCTGTGCGAGACTGAATCGTTGTTCATTAGCAAGATATCTGACAAGTATATTTGGTGAAGTCCTACAGATCAACCTTGTGTAATCTTTCCTTAGTGTCTGTATGCCCTTCTTCGGAGTCGAAACTAGAACCGATTTCTTCTTCTCCACTGCCTTCTTTGGACTCAAACCTACAACATTTTTCTTCTTATCCACTGTCTTTTTTGCATTTTATTTCTTTCTTCTTGTCTTGCACGAATTATCTCATCGAGTGTCTTATCTTCATCGTCATCCTCAGTGTTTCTGAGTATGGTGCGTGTCATTTTCTTTGCCTTCTTTGTAACTCTAGGGCTTTTAGCAACTCCCTTTGTTTGTGCTTGTTGTTTTCTTTTTCATGTGGTCAAAATCAAAGTCAATAGATTATGTAAAGATATGAAGATATATTCTGAAATCGAAGCACAAAGATTCAAGTTATTGATTTACTAGTTTTTGATGTGGGAGATGTAGCCTTGGTCAGTTCAGTATTATCATGTCGTGCTTGTCTTATTTCCTCTATTTGTGATAGATATGCTGGGGTTGTATCTACACAAACGATAGCAAGTGGATTATCTTCTTCCATGTCAGGCTGTATTTCAGCTACAATTACAAGATCATTTACAGTTAAATAGTATGGACACAAATATATATGTTTCAAATGCACACACACACGGTTTCATATGCACACGCAAGTATTTGACAGATGCACACACATTTTCTTAGGTTTCACACATATGCACAAGTTCTCTCGAATGCAGACACAAGTATTTTAGAAATGCACACACTTTTTTTTTAATATTCTTACAAAAGCTTTCTATATTTTCTGAAATGCACACACATGATGTATAAAAAATGCACAAACAAGTATTATCCACATGCACACAAATATTATTAAGGGAAGTGAAAGTACACATCTCTATTTATATAATTACCAGTTTTTGGTGATGGTGTTGGGGTTTGGCTTCGCCGACGTACATCATTTCTTGCTTTGCTCCTCATCTCTCTTTGCGAAGTAGATGTTGGTGATGAGTTTTCACCAATTGTCATAGTTGCATCTGGAAACTCTTCAACAGTTTGCTGATTACCTACATCTGCAAGATTAAAGATGGTTAAACAGATTGAAATTTTGTAACAGTGTATTATCCAGATGCAAATGGAAGTGAAAGTACACATCTCAATTTATTTAATTACCAGTTTTTGGTGATGGTGTTGGGGTTTGGCTTTGCTGACATACATCATTTCTTGCTTTGCTCCTCATCTCTCTTTGCGAAGTAGATGTTGGTGATGATTTTTCACCAATTGTCATTGTTGTATCTGGAAACTCTTTAACAATTTGCTGATTATCTACATCTGCAAGATTATGGACAATCAGACTTGTTCCAGATGCACACACACGATTACACAAATGCACACATGCAATAACAGTTGCACGCATATGTTTTATAATACTCTCACACAAGCTCATATAGTATGGATAATCAGACTTGTTTCACATGCACACACACGATGACACAAATGCAAACAAAGCCAATAACAGATGCACGAATATGTTTTATAATACTCTCACATAAGCTCTTATAGTATCTACAACTAGTCTTGTTTCAAATGCACACACGATGACACAAATGCACACAATAGATCTCACAAATGCAGACACACGATGTGTTAAATGCACACACACACACACACAATGTCAGAAATGCATCCTAGTAGGATTAGGTTTTCGCAAGCATTGTTGATGCGAAGAATGTATTCTTATACGGACACTCAAGCATTCAAAGAAGATTTCATCATATATTCAGATGAAATGAACACATAGTAGGATTAGGTTTTCGCAAATTGATTGTGTTAATCAACAATATAAACTTCGAACTCACAAATCGTTTGTGTGCACGTGAGTTTGTATCCATCGAAACTATTCTTTCAGTTGTTTACCTTGCAATTGTGTCTTTTTGGTTTTTGCCATAGAATCGATTCTACTAAAGAGCTAATCTCCTTCGTGGAATGGCCTTCATGAATTAGCTTCGTGGAATCGGCTTTGTGGAATCTTCTTCGTGAATCGCCTTCGTCAACACGCTCTGAACCGCCTTCGTAAAACGCTCTGAATCGCCTTCGTAAAACTCTCTGAATCGCTTCGTCAACACTGAGTTGCTTCCTCAACACTGAAGAAAACGGTTCGTTTCCCCCTTTTCGTCAACACGCTCTGACTTGAGGCCGCGTGTGTACAGTTGCCAGAAGACGCGTTTTATTTAGGGTTTTTATGGCTTATTATGACTCGCGCTCCCTGTCCATTAGATTTGTAATGGATGAATTTCATCCTTATTCCTCTCCTATAGGAGCATCCTCACCAGAACTTCACCCAACACTTAATCTTTATTTTTTATAACACCAAAAAAAATTATAATTTTTTGAGGTAAATTTAAGAAAATTTCTCTTATTTATACATTTTATGACATCATAATTATTATTATTTAAAAAATCTCCCAACATTATATTTTTTAAACCATTTTTTATTAAAAAAAATTATGATTTTTTTTGTTCTCCCATAAAATGTTATCGAGTAAGTTTTACACAAATTTCAAATATTTTTTGAAAAAAAAGAATTTAATCAAAATATCATGTACTTTTGATTGTTGAAAAAAGACATTTGAATAAGGGTGTATTTTTTAATTTTTATACAAATAAAAAAATTATATTAATTCTTTAAAAATAAAAAACTTATGGTGTAATGAAGAATATGTAAATAAGAGTAGCTTTTTAATATTTCCTGTTTTCCTTGCAAAAATATATAAAATTTGGTGGTCTTATAAAAAAATAAAGATGATGTGTTTTTTCAATGCCACAAAAGTATTATGATTTTATTAAATTATATTTAATGTATAGATAACTTGTAATGATTTTTTGTTTTATAATGCTTGAGGGTATTAGACGGAATTTGTGAAACATTGTGGTTATCACGCGGATTTAAAAAAAAATTGGGCACCACGCGGAATTCGCAATACCTCGTGGCTACCACACGGAATTTTCCAATATTTTTTCGTGGTCACATATTATTTTTCCTTAGATCGTTCTACTTAGTTATTGTTAAATAAAAAAAAATTAGATGTTTATTTATTTATATTATATGGTTCATATATTTGTACTTGATGTTTATACAGTTTATACTAGAAGTTTACAAATTAAAGTAAATTAGAGATGTACAAACACACTTTACACTAAAAATTCATTGTGTATGTCAAGTATAGACCTCTATTGTGTTAAATGTGAACATTAAGCATAGTGTATATTTATTAACTACTTACCTTTTGAGTTGAATTCTTTTTACTTGGTCTTTGAGGTTCATATGTAACATGTACATGTTCATATATTAGTTCTCTAAGGTTCATATATAAACACACATGTTCATATATTAGATTTTTTTACTTGATTGTTGTGTATAGTCTTCTAATGTCATATGATAATGTCAATGTTCATATGTAACATGAACATGTTCAAATATTAATTCTCTAAACTTCCTTAAAATTAGAGGTGCATATGTTGTGTGTTGATGTTCAAATCTTGTCATTTAATGTTCATATATGATAACGTCCCCTTCCTCCCACATTTACTTCAAAATAATTTGTGAGATTTGTGCGCTATGTAATTAATAGAACATGTGAATAAAATAAATAAAAGATAACAAGGGGCGTGTTGCTCAAGAGATTATATCATGCGACCTCTCCTTTCCTCTGACACTCCAAAACCAGTTAGGCCAAGCACTTTATGTATTTTATTTAGCAGGGAAAATAATAACGTCACATGGCGGAGCTAGGGACATGTGCCACGATGTGCGGCTAGGATCAGTTCCTACTTCGTGCAATGCGTGCTTCACACCTAATCTCCAATCCCTTGAGTTATTGTGTTTTTGGTGGTACCAAAAAGATGAATAAAGTTTCATTTAATATCCTTATGTATTTTATAATTTTCAGTCCATGGCCAAAATCTTCCATTAGGTAAAATTCCTGTTATTTTCTCTTGTTGCTATAAATAATATTTTTTAAAAGCTACTCCCTCCGTTCATATTTACTTGTCCTTCTAGCTTTCAAATCTTGGTCATAAATATTTGTCCTTATAGGATTTCAAGACACTTTATTCATATAGTTCATAAATTTTGTATTGGAATTTGGTTATGTTGATTTTTTTTTCTCCATCTATTGGTTGTAGAGGATGGTGAGTGGTTAAATTGAGGGAAAAAATGGGATTTTCAAAACACATTCATTGACTTTCTTAATATGTGTGAAAAATTCTAAAAGGATAAATAAAAATGAACGAAGGAATTATTATTTTCCTCCTATACAAATAAAACCTTATTCCATATAACATAAACAACCTTTTTGGTCGACATAATATAAAATACTATTACAACAAAATATGACAGCTAAAAAAGTGTCCAGGAATGATTACTAATTAAGAAATTTGAAACTAAAAATAATAGCATAGAATAGATCCATTTGCTAATTTGATTAATTGTAGTCAATTATATTGCTTACATAAACTGCAAGGGTAGCTAGTTGTTACCTTGTGTAAGATTTGTAACAAACTACTGGACTTATATGGCCCATTTGATCATTTGATCAAGGTATGCAATAACAAAAATCCAATTTTATGTCCATTCCTCTTATTCCGTCTCTTCCCTGAAGCTTCCATGGCTTCTTATCCTAACCAGGTCCAGGTACATCACAATTGGTATCAAAACTCTGTTCCTTGGCAATGGTGGAAGGCACTCGGATGAAGACGTCAGAGGAAAACTTTAAGAAATTGGAGATCCTCACCCAGCAGCACACACCGATGGTCAATCAATGGATGACATCTACGAAGGAAAACCTTGGCGAAGTCAGTAAGAAGATTGAAGAACATAGAATTCAATAAAAGAATCTCCAAAACCGAGTTGAAGGTGTAGATCAGCGGGTGGAGAATTTTTAGAAGATTACAAAGCAAAGATTTAAGAATCTCAATGACAAGTTCACAATTTGTCATGCAATAGAGATCAAGAACAAGCCAACAATCGGAGAAGTACATCAAATGGAGTTGATCAAACGAATCCAACAAATTTAGGGGCAAATGTCGATCCTGGAGTTTCAATTTCAAGAATGCATTCCATTCCAAGAAACCAAGCACCAGAAGAGGGATCGTTCGCGATTCCAACATAGCACATCCACCGTGAGACAGGTGATCAAAATTCTCATGTGGCGACTTAATTTACAATAGGTAATTGTTGTCTTCCAAAACTTGATTTTCTAGTGTTTGGTGGCATCAAACCTCTTAGTAGGGTGAGGAAACGTGACAAGTATTTTAGTATATTTGGAATCAGTGAGGAGCAGAATATTATGATTTCTTTGATGTATATGACTGGCAGAGCCAATGTGTGGGCTCAAGGATTTGTGGTACAGAATCAAGGGGTGACTTGGAGTTTATTCAGTGATGCAATTTGTACCAAATTTGGTGAGAAATAAGGACTTGAGATTGTGGAAGATTTCGATAAGCTAGTGTAGTTGGAGGATATAGATAAGTACACAGAAAAGTTTGAAGAACTCAAGTTCTATATGCTATCTTCTAATCCTTTTCTGTCGGAAGCGTACTTTGTTTCTAGCTACATTAGTGGACTAAAGGAGGAAATAAAGTCCTTAGTCAAACTCAACCATTCTAATCCTTAGTAGTAGCTTATAAGCAAGCAAGGCTGCATTAGGGAGTCGTGATGCTATCTTGAAGTTGAGTAAAAACCAACACCAACCCTTATGGAAACCTTATTCTAGCACACCTAACCACAATCAAACCGAACCTCATTTCTTTCATAATAGAAATAATTTTAGAGGCTCTTATCCTAACCCCGACCAATCCAGCTCCTCAAATCTTTCTAATAAACCTTTGCAAAATATGACTTCTAATCAGTTTTCTGAAACAAAAAGAACATTTGGCCTTTGCTATCATTGCGGTGACAAATATTATGTTGGACATCGATGTAAAAAACAATCCTTCCATAATTTACTAGCTACTGGTGCAGAGGAAGTATATCAGGTAGAGTGCACTGAAATGGAGCAAGTTTACACAGTTGATGAAATGAGGAAGTTGGAAGATCAACTGGAGGTTTATATCCATACTTTGACTAGTATTAATCCTCTTAATACTATCAAGATCAAAGGTACTATCAAGGACAAACCAATCACCATTCTTATGGATAGTGGAAGTACCCACAATTTCATTGATCTTAGGATTGCTGAAGAAGCATGATTTGGGTTGCATGAATGAGGTGTTATGGATGTAACAATAGATAATGGTAACAAAATGTTCAGTCACCGGGTCTGTTTAGGGTTTGAGTGGCCAATGCAAGGGCACAAATTCAGTATCAACATCAAAATTCTCAAGCTAGGTGGTTGTCACATGGTACTTGGAGTCGATTGGTTAGGGGAGTTCAGTTCCCTTACCTTTGACTACAACCAATTGAGACTATCCTTTGTCAAGGATGGTCAAAGAATTGAGCTTATAGGTGTGCATGAAATTGCTTCTTTGAAAATGATGAGTGGCATCAAGTTGCAAACACTGTTAAAAAAGAAAATTCTTATGTTCATTACATAGATTATACAATGCTTTCAGTTAGAGGAATCAGCTCAAGAAATTCCACCTAAGATTGGCAATATATTGTTGTAGTTTTAAGATGTTTTTGCTGAACCAACTGAACTACCACCAACAAGGGGACACCAGCACCATATTCAACTTAAAGTTGAGACTCAACCAATTTGTTGCAAGCCTTACAGACCCTTTGTGAAAAAATGAGATAGAAAGACAAGATGAAGATATGCTCATAAACTCAACAATTCAACCAAGGCATAGTCCTTTTGCTTCTCCCACATTACTTGACAAGAAGAAGGATCGAACTTGGAGGTTATGTCTGGATTACAAGCAGTTAAATGATGCCACTGTCAAGGATAAATTTTCTATACCTCACATTGAAGAATTATTAGATGAACTACAAGGCTCCACTGTGCTTTTTAAGTTTGATTTGCGAGATGTCTCTCATCAAGTGAGAATGGCACCTGCAGATATTTCCAAGGCAACATCTAGAACTCATCAAGGGCATTATGAGTTCAAATTTATGCCATTTTGCTTAACAAATGCCCTGCTACATTTCAATCATTAATAAATGTAATTTTTGCCAAATTCTTAAGGAAATTTGTACTAGTCTTATTTGTTGATATACCGGTGTATAGGAGTGATGGACAACAACACGTTGAGCACTTATCCATAGTCTTAAGTCTTCTCAGAGAACACAAGCTTTTTGCAAATAGATCACAATGTGCATTTGCTTAGTCACAGATTGAGTACTTGGGTCATATTATTTCTGGGAAAGGGGTAGCAATTGATCCTACCAAAGTTAAAGTCATACTAAGTTGGCCTCCACCCCAGAACATCAAAGAACTCAGAGGCTTCTTGGACTTGATTGGATATTACAAAAGATTCATAAAGAACTACAAAGTTCTTAGTCGACCCCTAACTAAATTACTCAAGAAAGATGCCTTTGATTGGAACTCTGAAGCAGTTGAAGCATTTGTACATCTTAAGCAACTACTCACCTCTGCACCTATACTGGGATTACCAGATTTCAACTTGACATTTCAATTAGAAATAGATGTGTGTGACAGTGGTATAGAAGTTGTCTTGATGCAAAAGGATCGACCCTTGGCTTATATAAGCAAGGCTCTTCATGGACAACACTTGCTCTTATCAACTTATGAGAAATAATTGCTTGATATTCTTCTTGCAATAGACAAATGTAGGCACTATTTAGAGCATGCACATTTCTACATTCGCACTAATCACCAAGATTTGAAGTATTTGCTTGAGCAACAGATTACAACACACCTTCAGAAGAAAGCAGTGAGGAAGTTGTTAGGACTCTCCTACTCTATTGCTTACAAGAAAGGGAAAGACAATAGAGTGGTTGATGCATTGTCACGCAGGTTTGAAACCACTTAGCCTACTTGTTTTTTGATATTGTTTGTTCAACCTATATGGATGCACTCAATGTGGTAAGGTACATATATATATAGTCAGCCTCCACCCAGGTTTTTCCATATTTTTTTGGCACATCGCCTGCCATGTACCAGACTAAATGGTTCACTAGCAATTCATCTATTTCGTTTGCCAAACTATTTCTTAACATTTTCCTCATGTGGTTGCCCTAAGGCGTGTCCACTATAACAACCTTCTTATACTTGTCATCCCCTTGAACAACTTCACGCATCAAAAGCCCTACTTCATCCATGCATTGTAACAGGTGAAATAAATAATACAAACTTTCGTATCTAATCTCAAATATTCCTATTACAATATTCTTAATTGGCGTATCGCATCTTACCTGACTATATAACCATTGTTTGGGCGCCAACATATGCAAATAGAATTGCTTATCAAGAACAATGTCCGATGATGACCTTCTACCCTCAGACCTGGGATATAAATGTAGGAAAAGTATATTTCAACGCAACTGCATAACTTCTTGCACATAACATTCATATAAGAAGGTAAAAAATGTACTTACGTCTCTGTCTGTGCAGCAATCCAATTTAGTAAATGTGTCATAGTCTTAACCGTTGAATTCTTTGTGATCCTTTTCACTTGATTTTGTTCTTCCAAATTGCACCAAAGGGAGTTGCAATTTGCACTTTAATTAGTTTCACGGTTAGACAATACCCTTTTTCCTCCTCTCTCCTTCCTCTTTTTTCACCTTATATCCTGCTTCTTCTTCTTCCTGGTTTACCACCCTAATATTCACTTCCATTTCAGTACCACCCTCATCCTCGGTTTGAAGAACTTATTGTCCAACCTTGCTTCCCTCATCCCCTTTACAACTCCTACTTCTTCCTTGTCAATTGCTTCCTCAAACTTTTGTGACTCTATTGGTTCCACCTGCAACTTTCCAGCCTCTTGTTCGACCCGCTCAATCACCCCATTGATCACACCATCAATCTTTTCCATTTCCTCTGCGTCTCCACCTTTTCATTCAACTGCATCACCATCTGTTGGAGGATGAACTTGCACAAGCCACTGCAGCCTCTTGTTCGATCCGCTCGATCACCTCATTAATCACACCATCAATGTTTTCCATTGCCTCTACATCTCTGCCTTTCCCTTCAACTGCATCACCCTCAGCTAGTGGCTGAACTTGCACAATAAAAACCACTACATCCTCTTATTCGACCCACTCGATCAGCCCATTGACCACACCATTAATGTTTTCCATTGCCTTTGCGTCTCCGTCTTTCCCTTCAATTGCATCACCCTCAGTTGGAGGCTGAACTTGCACAATATCACACATTGTACTCTCTTGTTCGACACGCTCGATCACCCCATTGCTCACTCCATCAATGTTTTTCATTGCCTATGTGTCTCCGCCTTTCCCTTCAACTGCATCACCCTCTGCTGGAGGCTGAACTTGCACAATATCACCCACTACAACTTCTACTAGAAATTGTATTCTACTTCCTTGTGGTGGTATTGTTTCATCATGATTAGCCTCATTCATTCCATTGCCTTTATCTTGACATGATAACACACCTTCACTACCATCCTACAATCCACACATATAAAGTTAGTTTAACAAATATCCTAAATTTAGACTTTGAGTACAATGTGCAATGACCATAGATACCCATACCGCAACAATGACATTTGGATGTGCTTTAAAAACTTGATCCCCCTCTCCAAAAATATATTTCATCACTTCTCATGGTTGTTGTGATGGTGGTACCATTGAACAACCGACTTCATTTATAAAGTCTTCACATTGCAACTCAAACTCATTGGATAAAGTCTGCTACACTCTACACATGCTTTCGAACCGAGTAGCATCATCTTGCTGGGTTGCTTCAAAATCACTTGATTCCTCACCAGGCTCTACCTCAGTATCCTGAACAAAATAAGAGACATCCTAATTCAACTAAAAAAATTCCCAAAAGACTACTAAAAATCTTGACACTAATTTATAGACCCCTATCCTATCCCGATTTTACCTCTCCATATATACTCATTTCTTAATATGCAAACACAAATGTAAAATACTTTCATACCTCTTCCTCATCTTTCATGTGAGCTTCCCTTGCTCCTCTTCCTCGCTGCCTTCATCGGATGTTTGTACAACATTCATTTTCCCTAGTACCTTGGTCATGATCTTCTTCACCACTTCTTCCATACAATCCATCCTCTTAATAACTTCATTTATGGCACTCATCACATGTCCCGCCTCAATAAAATCCTTCTTCTCCTTCTTCCAGTCTCCTCGCTCCGAACTTCCTTTTTCCTACATTTGCCTTTATTTTTCTTCTTCTTTTCAGTATTCTTTGCAACTTGTCAAAAAATTCATCCCTCACTTCTTAAGGGAAGTAACAACTTTCCCCAAAATCCTCTCCTTCCTCCCCATGAGCACTATATTGACTTCAAATCCCCCCTCTAAAGCGCTATCACTGCCTCATTGTCACCTCTACCCTTACAAGTCCATCTTGCACACCGGGGTATGGCAGTACCATCCAACAGAGTTACAAAACTACTTCCTATGTGTGGAATTGCTTCGTACATCCACGCCTATGCAAGAAAATTACATCAACAACACTACTCAATCAACACTGCCATATTATACCAAAAATATTTTATTTTCTAAAGTATTGTTACCTGAAGAACTACAGAAAAATCCTGGATGGTGTAACCTACTCTTGGATGTTTGCTTATGAGTAGTGCCAACACTATGGACTCTATTCTAGTATTCAATGTGTCTTTTAAGCTCTTGTGCATATCCAAATAAGCCATCCTCTCCTAAGGGTAATTGTTGAATCGATCCATGTTTTGGAGTAGCTTCACATGGTTTGATTTGATACGCCTCTTCTTATCTCTACCCAAGAGTACACCCTCAATTATCAGCAACAACGTTATCTTGTATTTGAAGGTGTTGTCATCATGGGCATCTGAGAATTTGGCATGCGGTTGTTTTATTGTCATTGTCTTGACTCCAAACAATTCAAACATTGCCTTCTTGTCCCGTTGTGTTTTCTCCTCCAGTGGAACGTCACAGTTAAGTCCCGTAATAAGCCTAAATTCCTTGAGAGAAAATCGAAAACATTACCGCCAGCCGCATGCCACGTCTCCCACTTCTTCTCACTTATAGCTTGCTTGAACAACATATAGTACAACAACTGGGAAGACAATCTCATTGTCTTCAACAACTTCATGATGGTCCCAAAAGGTCCATCCAATATCCTTTTCAAATCACTAGGCGTTAGTTTGTTCTCGATCATAGAAAGATACACTATCCTTGAATTCCGATTTATTCTTCCATAAAATTGCTCCTCTCTAACATACTTATATGTAATCTATAACAAATTGTTCAATTCAACACATTAACACTTGTGTTTTCATGATGTTCGGACCATGTTTACAACAACAACAACTTACACACATCTTGGCATGTTTCTGGTCCACCCTAAGAATTCACAATCAATACAGGATCCTGAGTGGTCTAAGACTATAAATTTCGTTACTTTTACATTATATACATATAAATGGTACAAGTCGTATCTATATGGATAAAGATCATCTAGATATTCTAAGCTTCCCTATTACTTCTACACAATTCTTTGCATGCTTGAACTTTTGATTCAATCCATTTAAGACTCCTTCTTTTGGTCATGGTCATGGTCATCATCATGCTTCCCAAATACATGTTCCACAAAATTTCGGATTTCACATACAACATGTTCCTCGATGTACAATAATTGTCTAATTCAACAAAATAGAACTACGATTCACATCACATGATTCAATTTATGAGTAAACAATACTTTCCATTCTTTACTAGTTTCATCTGTTTTGTCTTTTACTACTCCAATTCCAAAAAAGAAAACTTTAGGATAAGGTTAATATAAATATAACTCTAAAATTTCCAATACAAGATCATAATTGAGGCATATATCAATCCATATTTTAACATCCATACTTACCTCCCCTTCTTCTATCACCAACCTTCACACTTGTGTCTTATTCTTTCGTTCAGTCTTCACCGACTTTTTCCCCTTCTTCAAACTCTTTGCTTCCATTACCTCATAATCTCTCTTTCTTTTACTTCTTTCGCATTTCCCCTCTCCATTTGTAGCGCATGTTGTCTTGGTTACTAAAGCCATCGAATTTATGAGATATTAGGTTTAGGGTTTCAATCTTGTTCTTCTTCAAATCCGCTATGCACTTGCCTCACTTTCAGCTTTCTCTGCTTTGAATTCAGTCTCCAATAAATCTTTCGTCTCTCTCTATTAATACATTCAATGTGGTTTACCCAACTCACAATTTTTCCTCTTTCTATAGGTTAATCTGATGCAACTTCAACAAATAGATTTTGTTACTCAATTTAAAGTAAAATATCAAATTTGAATTGAGTTCTAAAATATTAAGATAGGTAGTTATTGAAATACCCCAAACCATGAGGTTAGTAATAATATTATTATGTGGTTATATTTATTTTAATTCATATGGTCTATCGGTAATGTACCGTACGTTGGAGATTTCGGGTATTACCCGCGAAGTACAAACGCGAACTATAGAAATTTATGGAGGATTAATTTATCAACCCAAGATATTTCTTTTAACCCAATTGTTACCCAAATACCCAAAAATACCCCTTTGGCCTCATTTTCCCCCATGTTCTTTTATTTCTTTCCTCCTTGGTTGCGCCTCCTTTCACGCACCATCAGCTTCTCCTCCATGGCAGCACCAACACCATTCCCCCCTTTGTGAGCTCGAGCGCCGCCGCCACCGAAAAGTTGGGCCGTTGGCCACCGCACGCAACACCACCCTGTCGTTGCCCTCCGCGTGGACCTCCTTCCCAGCTGCTTAGTCGCGCGCAACCACGTTCCTCTATGCAGCAGCCAATAGCTCCGGCCACCTCCTCAGCTGGCTGTGGTTAGGGAGCATCCCTTGGACCTCCACTACCTCTTTTATGAACCGATTTCACTCCATTAAGGCTTGTGTTGATCGAACTTGGAGGTTGGAGTTGGATGATTGTAGATTTGGGCATTTTTGTGCACTTCTGAAAATTCTGGGTAATTTGCATAATTTCTGGTAAGTTTTGGTTGAGTTCTTAAGGTTTAGGAAGTTCGATTGTTTCTGTAGCTGCTTGAACGGTTTGGTTGGCGTTGAACGTCACTAAGGTAAGTTATTTGTAAGCGGTTACGTGTCGTAGTATGAGTTTAGGATATCGGATTATGCTTTTATCGAACTTTGGCTATGCTTGAATGTTGAATTGCTTTGTTGGTCGCACATGAACTTTATCTTAATTGTTGTATTTTCCATGATTGAATGTGTATTGAAATGTGATTGTGCATAAACGTCGAGTTGATTGTTGCATTTTGAGTATATGAATACATATATGTATATTGGAAGACACATCGTTATTATATAATTTTGGTGTGTTGATAAATGCGTTAGAACGGTATTTCTTTGAGAGGTTGATGACATGGTTGAGCCTTGTTTTGTGCCTTGGCTTTGATGTATCTTAATGAGTATATATTGTTGAAATGTAAAACTTATGGGTAAGGATTGTTCTGATCCCGAATCGTTTTAAAAACGTTTTCTTCTGATACGCTCCTTGAAAGAGGGCTCTACCCGGGTGGAGTAGTTCGAGAGAGTGCTCTACCTTTCTAGGGGAGGTTGGGTTACCCGATCAAGGACGCCGTTCCCGACCCATTGGTAGAGGTGATAGTACCCGTTATATGGGTTCAGAAGGTACCTTCGTGTCCAAGATAGGCTTGGACAAATTTTCAAAATGTTTTCGCATTTGGTTTTTAAATGAGTTTCTTTTACAATCAAAACATACTCGAGTATAGATTTTGACTGATCATTTACCAATTCTGGATATCTGTGACTTGATTGGATGTTATCTGAAGTCTTGTAAATTGGTACTGAGTAATATGTTAGTATGATATGTATATAAATATCTCATGGTCTGTCGTTAAGTAGGATTTGATAGCATTGTATAGAACCTATAATCAATTATGTAGTGACATGTTATCTATAACCTTTCATGCACCTCTACCTATATGTTAGATGATGTATGTCCTTGTCATGTCATATCTGAATGTGATTCTCTCTATGTATCTGCTTATCTGAGATTCCTTTTTGCTTGTACTTTTGCGCGTATTAAATTGCTTATATAACTTGCTAGTCTGGTTGGGGACTAACCCCCATTTCGGTGGGGGACTGGCTATGTTTTTGCATGGTCAGGTATTCATATAGGTTCAGAGCATGGAGGAGGTAGGGCGACTTGATGTATGCTAAGATGGGACTTATCTTAGTTTTATTTATCACCTCAGCTGTGAATCTGTTGTTTGCTGAACTAGTTTATTATCTCTATGTCCCCTTTTGATTCTGACCCGAGTTAGTAACACTTGGATGTGCTAAACTCATTTTGTGGGGTTTGGGATGTGTCCTAATACTCTAATGTTGAGGTTGCAATTGGATTCTTGTCAGAACCTTGTTTTCTTGATACACATCGAACCTTTGAACTTACTTCCCCCTTCGTATTATTTCTCATAGTTCAAATTCTTTCTTCCTTAACTGTCTGTGGGGATTTTCTTTGGAAATATCTGGCACTATAACACCTCATCATTCTGGGGTTGTTACAGTTATGATGCATTTGCAACTATATATGACTTAAATACTACGAAGTGTTAATTTCTATCTTTGTTGGATCCTTCTTTTAAAAAAAATTATATCTTTGACATTAAATTGCATCTTTATACGTATCATACTTATTTCATATATTAAAACAGTCTATCTAATGTATTTCTTAGATTAAAATCTTCAAATATATAATGTCTAACACAATATTTTTCAAGAATAAGATTTTTAACTTATTTTCTAAATCATTTTAGAAATATTTACATAAACGAAGGTGCAATTTAATGTGACATGCTTATAAAACATTACAATTAGATTATATTTTATTATAATTATCTTATTTTTAGAATATTTTTTAGTCTAAAATATCTTAAGTTATTATATTGATGTGTAAAAGGAACACAGATCATTTTTCAATTACCGCAATTAAGTATGAATATGCATAAAGAATCAATCGTAAAATAGAAAAAGTGGTTAAAATTATCTCGTCGATACATGGTCATAGATATTAAATTTTTAATCGAATTGAACAACTTTTACAATTTAGTGAATTATTTATTTTTAAGTTGTATGAACTTTACAAACTCATTTTCAAAAAGTAATTTACTTATACATATGGTAATTAGTGCCTAAAAATATAAAGCGTTAAATAGTTAATAATGAAAGTGAAATGAAATAAATCGTATTATAACTTTTTTCTCAAACTGAAAAAAATAATTTGTATTCATGTCTTGGAGAATTTACAATTGTTAAGATTTGCTTTTTTGGTCCAAATCTTGTTAAGATCTCTTTGTTAATTTAAAATTTTCTAATTATTTAATATAATAATAAATGGAAAAACAAAAAAAAACACCTTAATTACATGGGCCTAAAGACACTCTAATGGCTTAAAAGGTGATAGGTTTAATATATATATATATATATATATATATATATATATCCGTTTCACGTGCGAAATATGCTTACCGTGCGAAATGCGAAGCGGTCGCGTTCATTCGAGTTCATAAATAGACACCACATGTTCATTTTCTGAGCGGTAATGTTCATTATCTGGGGGGTAATATTCAAGGGCACTGTACTGTTAAAAAAAAGGGGGGGATAGTGAATAGTGATGCGATGGCATAACCGTAAATATGGCGATTTTTTTTTTCGGTCAACAATTTATTTTTATTTATTGTCTCTGATCGTTCTGGAATAGACAATTATTAACGTTCACATATAAGTACTATATGTTCATTGTATGTGCCGTATAAGTTCACATATAACATGATCATGTTCCAACACATGTCTTTGAACATTCAGTGCTTATTTGTGAACGTGAATGTACAAATAAATGAACATCTAGTGCTTATTCGTGAACCTTCTATATAGGCTTTTCCAGAATGATCACGGGACGAAAATGAGGAAAAAAATGTTGACAAAAAAAAAAAAAAAACGTACGGCCGAGATTGCTTCGCATTTCGCACGGGAACCCAAATCTATATATATATATATAATAGATAGATTTTACTAAATTATATACTTAATACATACAATTTAAATAAAATAAACGACATAATATGTTATCATTATTTTTTTATATTAAAATACACGATTTCTATTTCATGCACCGAGCAATTTTCTATTTCACGCACCGGTTGGTCCCTGACGGACCAACCCAATCCATCCGTGACGGACAGAATACATCCATACGTGACACATGGATTGTGATGGTATGTGACGCATGGATTGTGATGGTACGTGACGCATGGATTGTGATGGTCCGTGACGGACGAACCCTAAACCAGAAAATTGAATGTTACTTGTCCCCACCTAACTACATTAACTACCGTCATATCTTTACCAATATTACGGCCAACATTAAACCCTAAGCCATCATCACTCTTCCCTTTCCCTCCCACATACATCTTCCATTGTCATCATCTTCCAAGAGTTCATTCCATGGCAAATGAAGATGATTTTTCCAACTTCAATGGTGGAGAAGATCTTGCAAATGCATACAATTACAATGAGGTATGTTTTTTAAATTTTTACTTTACATGTTAGTAAAAGTTAAGATTTTTATGGGTTTTTTTTGTGAATGTATATGATTTAGTTGTTCTTAGCCCAAAACAAACATCTTCTTAAGGTAATTTCACTAGTTGTGACTATATGTTCATAAAAACTTCATCTTTGATTAAGTTATATTAAAAAGTTGTAGATTTTGTGTGCAAAAAACTCCATGTTTTAGTTTTGAGCGTTGTTATGTTGAGTGCAAAATGGCAAGACTTCATCTTTGTTCGTGTTTGTTTTTGAATCAAAAACAGTACGTGACGGACGAATTGAGTTGGTCTGTGACGGATGGATTTGTCTCATCCGTGACGGATGGATTTAGTTGGTCCGTGACGGATGGAAATAGTTGGTCCGTGACGGATGGATGTAGTTGGACCGTGACGGATGGATGTAGTTGGTCCATGACGGATGGATGTGGTTTGTCCGTGACGGATGGTCTCTTTTTATTCGTCACGTATGGTTGTGTCTGTCAGAAACTAAATACTTCGCTAACTTGTTTTTTTACTTCAATAGGAGAACAATATCGTGAACAACGGTATTAACAATCTGTCCCTAAATGATGCATGGGACATGGCACCACCGTCCTTCTCACTTGGGTTGTTCGTCGAACCTATGCCGCCTCAACAACCTCATTTGCCGGGATTAGAATGTTTTGCTCATAGTGGAATTCCGTCACTAAGGTGGCAAACTCCACCTAAGTTTGGGTTTCCTGCATTACACACACAGCCGCATTTTAAATTTCCTACACCTGAAGAGGTTATTGTTTCTGAAGATTATTCAGAGAAGTTCACCACGGGTGAAGTATTCGGCTCCAGAGATGATGCATTAAAAGGGTTAGACAGATTGCCTTTGATAATCACTTCTGCCTCACTATTGGCCGAGATAGAAACTTTGGTGGAGGAAGCCTTCGGAAGTCATGGTTGTTGTGTGAAAAAACGGGAATTTACATTCCTAAAGATGAAAACAAAGTAAGGCAAAGAACAAGGAGCAAAAAATGTGATTGTCCATTCAGATTGTTGTGTCAAGAAAATCCGAGGGACTCATATACAATCAAGGTAGTTGTTGGAACCCACAACCATGTCATTGGTGATGACTTGTACGGGCATGCAGTTGCTGGCAGGTTGACACCTGAGCAGAAGAAGTTGGTTAAGGTCATGACAAAAAATCATAGTAAACCATCAAAGATTGCAACAACACTTAACCAGGACCCGAACAACTGCACTAAAATGCATCAGATTTACAATGTCCGACATAGTGGGATGGAAGGAAGAACCGTGGTCCAAGAGTTCTTCCATAACTGCAAGGAGATCAACTACTTTGTGGAGCATAGGTCGGATCGAACGACGAATAAGATCACCGACATTTTATTTGCAAGTCCAGATTCCATGAAACTCCTAAAGGCATTTCCGTACGTCCTTTTGCTAGACTCCACATACAGCACTAACAGGTTAGTGTAACACATCTACTTGTTACATTTATTTTAACTTATGTTTATTCATTATGCATGACACATCTTCTTGTGCAGGTATGACTTGCCTTTCCTGGAAATAAAATGAGTCACGTCTACATGGAAGAACTATAATGTGGCGGGGGCGTTTCTACAACATGAGAAAGAAGACAACTACGTGTGGGCCGCACAACAACTTCTTAAAATGTGCTCAAAGTGTCAAGTAACACCGACATGCCTAGTGACAGATCGTGAAAAGGCCTTGATGAATGCATTAGATAAACTCTTTCCAAGTGCCAAGTCTATCCTATGTAGGCGCCATGTGAAGAAGAACATAGAGGACAATGCTAGGAAGGAGATGAAGGATAAAAGCTTGGGTGCAAGGTTTGCAAATGCATACTATAATTTATTCAAGCAAACAACTGTATCCGAGTTCGAGATGGAGTTGCATAGAATTCAGTCGGAATGGAGAGTTTGGCCACGTCTACTTCAGTATGTAAGAAACAACTGGCTCATCCCGTACAGGGAAAGACTTGTGTCAGCTTGGACAGATACTGTTTTCACACTTGGAACGTCAACGACAAACAGGTTAGTGGCCACGTCTGAATCTGTATTGCATTTTCATAACACGATTTCTATGATCAAACTTTAAACTCTATTGTACTAAATATAGGGTTGAAGGAGCACACTCTAGTTTAAAAGACTTCTTGACTACTCCACATGGCAGTTTAGACACGATATTCGGTCAATATCATTCAAAGATGGTTAACCAAGTGAAGGAAATCAAGGGAACCTTCAACGAGAGTGCACAGAACATGATGACGCTTGTGACTGGGGCTGATGTTTTCAAGCTGTTGAAGTACAAAGTATCTAATGTTGCACTTGACTGCTTGACTGAGGAATACAGAAAAGGGGAAAATCCATTTTATGACAGTACCTGCACATGCCAGATGAGGGTGAGAGATGGATTGCCGTGTGTGCATCGTATCGCTAGATATGTGATGAGTTCAATCCCTATTAACCCGACAAAGTTGCATCCTTTTTGGAGACAATTGAGTTTGTCAGAAGTGCAAGACGAAGGTGAGGCTGAGGTGAAGTGCAAAGTCGCGAGATGTTTGATGGATCAATTTTATACGGATGAGTTCCCCAATCTGTCAGCAGATGATCAAGAAAAATGTGTCTCGCGGCTTTACGACATTGCTCGCCCCGAGGGGACCAGTCTGCAAGAGCCGGCTATTGTGAGGCATAAGGGACGGCCAATGGGAGCTCCAAACAAAGATAACACTAAAAGATATCCTTCTTCATGGGAATACACAGACAAAGAGATGGAAGGGACACCTCCCAAGAAGCAACGAGGTAGGCCACCAAATCCCACTAGTACACATTCACCAAGCCCTACAGCTCCTATCACTCCTTTGAGGCCATCTCAGGTTAGAGCTCCCAAGAATCCCGTGGGTCAAATGTTTCCACCACCGTTTCATGCTCCACAATCCTTCATTAAAGATTTTGAACCGTATATGGATATAGTTCCCGTCTAGGCTCTCTATCGTGTCTAGGCTCTCTACCCTGCCTAGGCCCTCTACGTTGTGTAGGAGCAGCATGTTCCTGTGCTGGTTCCTCGAAATGAGGTTGTTGAGCGGGCTATTATGCTTGCCCACCCATACATCCTGGCCACATGGGCCAACCACTAGACTGCTGAGGTGCATGAGGTACGTACCAACCACTACGCTCCTCAGATGTAGAAGGTACATACCATGTCGTATCCTATAAAACAAATTATTAGAAAAAATATTAAATAACCGACAATTTAAGAATATGTATAGTTACTTACCACATTCGGGTCATTCTGGTATATAGGTGGATCATTAAGCGTCGTGTTGTCGAGTGTCGGGTCTGCATACACCGGTAAAGCAGGAGGGTCACGGTTCGTACTCGGTCTTGCTTCGTCATTGTTTTTGGATTTCTTCTACCTCCTTCGATATACTAAAGCATTGTTGTCTACTTGTTCCTGTTCTTGCTCCTCACGTACAACATTCCACCTTCTGTGACGTGCAGATCTTGTTTCGTTTTCCATCTGAAATAGGAAAAAACAAAACTTCAGGAAGAGCAACAAAAACAACATCAACAACCAAAACAACAAAAACATCAACAACCAAAACAACAAAAACATCAACAACCGTCCGTCACGGACCAAACCAATACGTTCGTCACAGATCAAACCGATCCGTTCGTGATGGATCAAACCGATCCGTCCGTGACGTATCAAACCGATCCGTCCGTGACGGATCAAACCGATCCGTCCGTGACGTATCAAACCGATCCGTCTGTGACGTATGAACTCAGTCCATGCGTCACGGACCAGATCTGGATGACTGAGTTTAAACAGATCCAGTTCTTTGCAGATCGATTTTTTTTTCCTTCAGATTTCGTAACTGTATATCCACATTCAAAACCGACATTAAATCAATCTTATGGATCGTAAGTGTAGATCTGGATGTGTAAATCTAACCCTAGACAAGTAATCCAAAAATGAAAAAAAAAAATTAAAATTTTCTAACAACTTCAATAATTTCAACATAATTAAACTAAGGGAAGAACAAATACAGATTTAACTAACCTTATGGATCGTGATGGACGGATTGAATCGAAACGTGATGAAACGAACACTTTGACTTGGGAGCGAAATCGCGAAGGGGCTGAGATGCAAATGAAATGTGGGTCGGGGGAGATGAAGTCGCTGCATTTATATGCAGCGACTTCGTCTGTGACGCACAGATTGGTTTGGTGCGTCACGGACGGTTTAAGGTGGTCCATCACGGGCGACTCTATTCCGTGCGTCACGGTCCACGTCGTTTTGTTCGTCACGGGCGGATTTATTTGGTACGTCACGTACGAAGCAGTGCGTGAAATAAAAATTTTACCCGTGCGTGAAATAGCAAGGGCCTTAAAATATTTATAACGTCATTATTTCTCCAAATATATACTGTACTGTTTTGAATATTGTAAAATTCAACAAATTAAAAATACCCAAAATTTGTTTTTGACAAAAAAAAAAAAAGAACAATTGTTACTTATCACTTATTAGCAATTCTGTAAGATATTGTGTGACAGCATACCAAAAAAAAATGTGTTATGGATATGTACAAATCAATCCATATAATATATAAAGTTACATATAACATATATTAATTGATTAACAAAATTAAATTACCTTGTATATTTATTTCATCTTTTATTCTACCAAAAAATAGTTTTAAAGTGACTCAATTACATTGTTATAACTATATTCAAGTAATAAAATTTTAGTAAATTGACAACCAAGATGCCCAGAAAATTAAAGTAGACGTTTGAGTTAAGTAAATTCATTTTCATAAATTAATATTGGATATGCTGAGTGAAAAGCTATGGGTTCATTTGTTAACCTTGTGAGTTTTTAGTTTTATGTCTAGAAAATATTTTTGATAAAATTAATTTGTATACATGTAAAGAAGTAAAATTATAAAGATTTGTATTTTTTGGTACAAATCTTGTTAAAGTCTTTTTGTTAATTTATATTTTGCTGTTTTTTTTAATATAATAAAAAATGAAAAATAAATAAAGTACAACTTCAACAACTTGGGCCTAAAAACACTCTAGTGGTTCAAAAATAGTGACATTTAATATATATAACTAGTGCAGTACTCGTGCCATGAACATAATATTTCATATTATATATTCAAATACCATTGATTGTGTATTTTTAACAAAAGAAATTATATTAGCAAATATATTTATATTATAAATATATTTTAATATTAAAAATTATTAGTCACGATATTAGTAAAAAAAAAAGTGTACTATAATGAAATTTTAGCAAAATGATATATGTTGAGGTGTTATATTTAAAAATTAAGATATATCACATTAATATATAAGATAATTTAAATATATCAACAATATTAATAAAAAAAACATAAAAGTAGTTAGGAAGTGTATCAATGTTTTCAATTGCGGTAGATTTATATATTTAGTAGTTTTAATAAACATTTATACAGGTTAAACTTAAGAATGATATAGCTATAGTAATAAACAAAACTATATTAAATATGGGAAAAGTTCAAATGAGGACAGCTCCCCGTGTCAGGACTCAGGATGCATCAAGCGCGTTCAAAAATTCGGCCCGGCCGAATTATTCGCGAATTTTTTGGAAAATATTTTTCAAAAATTCGGATTTTTGCAAAAAAAATCGATTTTGTGTGCATATAAAATACAATGTTGTGTGCATATGTCAGAACGTATGTGTGCATATGTTAGGCTCGGTGTGTGCATGTGGTTTTCAGAATGTGTGCATGTCTGGGAACAATTGTTAATGCTAGAGACATGTGTGCATATCAAATACGCGAAAAAGTGTGTGTGCACATATAACCAACAAGGTGGATGATTTCCTGGGTATGAACACATGATTTCTGCGGTATGAACACATGATTCATGGGCTTATATTTGATACGCACACGCACGTAGTGGATATGCACACAACAAGGTGGATGATATGCACACAATAGTCTATTTGATATGCACATAACGAGTATTTGATATGCACACATGGTTTGTGTGCATCAACACTTGAGACCATATGCACACACGAGGTATGCACACATGGTTTGTGTGCATCAACACTTGAGACCATATGAACACACGAGGTATGCACACGATAGTGTAATGGATGTGCACACGACATGTTATTTGGTATGCACACATGGTTTGTGTGCATCAACACTTGTTTCCATGTATGCACATGACTTGAGACCATATGCACACACGGGGTCTACACACGATAGTATAATGGATGTGCACACGACAAGTTATTTGGTATGCATACACATGTGTGCATACCAACACTTGTTTTCGGGTATGCACACGACCCGAGACCATATGAACACACGGAGTATGCACACATCAGTATAATTGATGTGCACACACAGGTTATTTGATGTGCACACAAGTCCTCTAAGCATAAACACTATATTAAAGGCATTCACAATTTCAGAAACCATATGCACACACACATAGTTACATATGCACACAACAGCGCATCTGATATGCACACACATGTTATATGATATGCACACAAAATCGATTTTTCTGGGAAAAATTTTGACTTGGAAATTTTTTTTGCCGAACTATTCGCGAATTATACTCGAAAAATTCGCAAAAAATTCGGCAATTGTACTGCAAGGCCGAATTGAAGCTTTTCCCTATAAGGGCGCGCGCCTCCGCCACTGTTCACTCCGTTTTTTTTGTTTTTCCCTCTTCTCTCATACATCCTCAATCCTATCATGAAGCACCGTCCTCACCGGAACCGGACCCATTAAATATATCAAAGTTGTTTATACTTAAAATCTATAACGATAATATCAATGTATAATTCTACTTTTAGTTCATACAAAATATTGTTCGGTGCATTCAATCTACTAAAATCTATATTTTATGCTAACAATATGATAAAACAATACATATTGATCCATATAAATACGTGTATATAAAGTTCATACGTTAAATCCGTATATTTGGTTGAAATTCATTTTAAAAATAATTGGTAAAACTATAACTTTTATCACAAAGATAATATATTAAAAGTTTATTGTTAACAACTTTTTGTTACTTTAATAAGATTATGGTTACAATTTAAAAAAAAATTAGATTTTAGAGTTTAAAATTTGCTAATAAAAAAATCCGATAACCACAATTTGACAACTCATTAGTATAGGCCCAAATACGTTCTGGTGCTTTCAAAAAATATCAGGTTAAGTTATAGAATTTTAAGTTTAGTTAAGATTTTACAAGTTGATATTAAATATGTATAACTATAATATCTCGTTTTTGTAGATAACGTAGATATCATCAATCTAATCACTCACCTAGTCACATATATTAACCAATTCTTAATTTGTTATGACTAAATTTCGATAAAATGCATTTTACACTAAGAAACTTTACACAAAATGAATAAAATGTAACCACTATATATACGTATATTCCTTTGACAATCCTATATTAAAAAGTATTGTAAAAAAATGTTAATTGATGTATTATCAAATAACCTAGGTAGGTCAAAAAGTGTAGAACATCACAATAATGTGATTCACGTATATAAATACTTCTAATTTGAAATGAACAGAAAACAAAACTGTATAAAATAATTTTAATTCACTTCGAAAAATTTACATCTAATAGCAGTGAATATGGGTTCAAATTCACAACAAGTATAAGATCGCTTTACTGCACAAGTGTGCCTAAAATTCTCATCGTCTATCGAACATGACATACATGTACCCCAAAAAATAAAAGAATCACCACTTGAATACAATCAGAAGAACATACATCCAATAGAGTAGGGTCAATACACAACAAGTCATATGATTCAAAGATGTTTAATGAAGGTGATACTTGTACGACAATGTCCTAAACACGCAATCACATATATCTCTCTAACATGAAGGTATATAGACATGGAACAACATCAAACACTGTAGACTTGGACCAATATACGAAAACTCAAAGTGATTAGGAATGTCTCTAGCAAACCAAGTTGGAATTCTTCCTCAGTGTAAGTGTAGATGAATCACTCGCAGTATACAAAAACTTGAGCACTCTGCCTTCGAAGTTTAAATCATAAATCAACTTCATGACCATTCGGTCAATAATATTACTGATATCCATCATGGAGATAATTTGAATAAAATAAATTTTAAAAAAAATACTTCGCAATTCACCACAACCAATGCATCTCAAACTGACGATCATACATCTTCCGAATCAATATGAAAAGAAAATCATATTAATTTCAATATACCGGATCCTTAAGATGAAGTTCCACTAGCATAACAATACAATAAGCACACGCCTAATAGAATATGATCAAGCACACGAAAGGTCATGATATCCAAAAAAAATATCTCACGAATGTGTGATGACACGAGATACACAACCATGTATATTAGAAAACATAATCTTGAAGTAAAAACTAAGCTATAAAACATTAGAGGATGCATCTAGCAGATGAAGTTAGGACACCACTTCTCAAATTCAATTTCGGATAATTCCTTCAAATAGATCATGATGAACAAAACCGAAATGACTCGGGCATTGGTTTTTAAAATTTTAAAATTTGAACCAATCTCTCGATCATTTAGTCAATATCAAAAACAAAAGTAAAAGTAGTTGTATACTATGAAACTTCTATCAAAAATTCGATACTCACTTAGAATCTTCTCCAAAACATTTCATTCGAAGCATCACAAATCTTGGTAAGGAGATCTATTTTCCTCTACAAAAGCATTTGAATCAATAACCTTAATCAAGTCCATAAACACATTGAATACTTTTTCACACTCAAGAGAAAAACACGAAACTCTAAAGGAGTAAAATCCCTACACAAATCATATCCAAAAGTTTTGCTTCTCATTAATGATACGACAACCAATGTCTTCTGTACTAAATCCATCCAATATACGAGCACTTCAACAATAAGAATTCGAACCTCAAGAAAAGCACTCAAAATCTCAAAGAAGCACCACCAGATAGATAGCTTGATATCTCAATAGCACGGAATATTCCAACTTGTTACCAATGTGAATTCTAACACTGAAAACTTATAACTCTAAATTTCATAGGCTCAATATCTTAATGATAGTTCTAACTCTCTCGAGATCATCATATTCAAAGGGTACACCACATCATTGAAAGTCTCGTAGTGATACACACTTGACATTAGCTTTGTCCATATTTTTTTCAACCAAACATGTGCAAGGTTACATACTTTCCCTCAGTATGCAGATACCATTTTTACGTGCCTCCTTAACTCCCATTAGAGGTGAACGTTATATACATAGTATGTGAACTACCTCCCAAAACACTTATCATAAGCATTCAATTACGTTCCTATCAGTCCCATATCAAACCATACGATCTGACAATCCAAATATCCCTTTTTATCAATACTCATTCACTTAATGAATCATTATACCATCCAAATAGCATATGTCCCATAAACATCTAACCTTCAAGCCACACACGTTCTATACCTTTAAGTAGTAGTATACTATCTAAGGAACCCAAAATGTTTCCTACCCTCGATAACTATTATATGACCAAGAAAAGTAAACACAATATCATAACACAATAGCTCACCAACCCAAGTATAACAATCAGGAACCAATGATCCAAAATCATCAATTATTATGGTAATTTCCTAATATTTCAACCATCAAATCACCTCAAACTACAAATTATAAAATATCGTAAGATTCCTCTACTTCAAAAATTTATCGGCACGAAAAATCATATCCCGAATCACAATGTCATTCTATACCTAATTCATACATGAACATCTCCTACAACCATTATTAAGATAGTCGTGATTACAAATCAGATACATAATCACTAATCAATCCACTCTTTTTTCCCCAAAAACTTTTACTTATCGTCAACACTTTTCAAATGACCCCAAAGAATAACTTCGGCCCAAAAGGCTCGTCAAATCGTCAACCACCTTAATATCCTAATAAGATCACAAACCAAGATGGTCACTCCACTACGAGAGAATAAACCAATAGGAATAAAGAACTCTAAGTTTATAAACATTTTTCAATTCGAACACATAAAGAAAACATGAATCTCATTCGAGTTACGAATCTCAAAACCATAATATGTACCAATGAGTTTGAAACGTCACCTTTATAATCGATAGAAGACCAAGTATTTGTAGAAAGTTTCCTTTAGCCTCAAACCTCGAAAACTTTATATCGAAATTTTAAGTACCACCTTTATCCATCACTTTATTCAATTACTTTATTCAATTAAATAAAACTAAGTACTACATAAATCAAATTCGATCCTTATAAAACTCAATTTTTTAATTCTACCATTCTTACGCTCAAACCTTTTGAAAACACAAATTCAAACTATTAAAGACCAAACATGACGTGACCTTGTCCGATGGAAAGACCACGATTCGCTATCAAGGACCGATTGAACGCGTAGTGGGGCGAACAACTCTTCGGAGGGACGATGGAGATGGTGTTCGTGGACTATGGGGCTGCTCGGACCCCAGTGAACAGCGGGGATGCAGCGGTTGGTGATGGTGGAGATCGGCGGAAGCAAAGGGAAGAGGGAACGGCGTCGGCTGGGCGAAGATCGACGACTGTGGTGGTGGTGGTGTGGTGTTCGTGAGGGTGAAGGGAGAGACGGTGGTTGTCTAGGGTTTGTGGGGAAACAAGAACTAATGTTAGTTCTTGTCTCGGGATTGCGGATAGTAACTGGATAGTTGAAACCGAATTAACGCGCCAAGATAGTTCGACTAGAAACGCGTTAATTTTGTGACGTCAAGGCCCGGATTTGCAGGAGATTACTCGACTGGAAAACAAGCTCTATTTCGACGTAAACTGAAAGGGAAGACAAAAATCCATATTTATACTAGAGAGTTGACCTAATGGACCAAACTCTCTAGTTACTAACTCTGACGGTCCATTTAACATAAATGAAAACCACCCAGAACTAACAGCTACTAAAAATAGAAATACTGTAAATAGAAAGTACTAAGGAAGTAATGTTTAGCAATCGTAAGAACTAGAAATAGAAAGTCTCCTAAATCTAGCTCGGGGTAGATGTAGCTGTAGAGGAGTCTCAAGACGGATGTCTAATGACGTCTTCCTCCTCTGTAGGTGACATGGAAGGCAGGGTCACATCAAACCATTACTATGAGAAAGTCCAAACATACAATTAGAAATAAAAATGAAATCCTGGTTCAAAAGCAAAACATAAACTTCATAACATGATAAGAATCACAACATACTTACTTTGATCAGGTGGAAGCGTCGGCGTAGAACACGATACTAGTTCTAACAAACCCAAGTTAATTCGAAACCTAGGCTCTGATATCCCTCTTGTAACAACCCCAAATCGAGGTGTTACAGTGTCGTAGATCCCGAAAGGTCCACAAGGCGTAGAGGATGATTTAGCAAACGTGAAATATAAAATGTAAATGCGATAAACGAGTATAAAACATAGTTTGTATATCCACAATGAATCAAGTTAATGTCAAACAATTATAGTTTTATAAGAATAAAACTCTATAATGATTAAAACAATATAAGTGATGGATCAAAACTGGTATGTAAAAACGATTTAGCAAAACACTATTTATCGCAATGGGGAATGAAATAATTAAAGAGTTCTAAAACTTTTGAAATTGAATTGACCCCAGAACACCCACATAGTTAGCTCTAGTATCGTATCCACCCTTCTTGACGTCCATGCTGATCCCGAATGAAAGAGTACCTAACCATGTACAAGACATAGCCAGCCCCCACAATAATGGGGGTTAGTCTCCAACCAGACTGGCAAATTATATAAACAACTTAATACGTGCAATAGTACAAGCAAGGGATCACAGATACACATGCAAAGTCACAGATGTACATGTTACAACATGAATGTATTATTTACACACATACAAACATACAAGAAATATTACAGCTAAACATGATACATTGATAAAATATTCTTTACAGATTTGCAAATATGCGAGATTGATGACAATAAATGCATGACAAGAAAGTTACAAAAATCATGACATACAAAAGAGTGTTACTTCACATACACACAGATATGCAGGAAAAATTATAGCTATAATAATCGCAATACCAGAACTTTCAAGCATACATATCATACTCACAGTGAATATAACATTAGATCACATGAACTTTACTCGATTTCTAATCAAACCACAAGTTCCAAATTTTTAAGAAATCATTTAAAATCTATATACTCGAGTATATTTTTCTTTTAAAGAAAACTCATTTGTAAATCCAAGTACGAAAACGTTTCGAAAACATGTCCAAGCTTGTCTTCGACACGAAGGTACCTTCTGAACTCGTATAACGGGTATTATCGTCTCTACCAATGGATCGTAAACGGCGTCACTAGCTAGGTGACCCGACCTCCCCTCCTAAAATGGTAGAGCACTCTCTCAAACCGCTCCACCCGGATGGAGCCCTCTGTCGAGGAGTGTGTCAGTAGAAAACAGTTTAAAACCATTTGGGATCGGAACCATCCTTACCCACATGTATATCATACCACCTTTCAATTGACTTATCATTTCACTTCAAATCAACCGTACAACAATGTTCATCCATATGATAATCATATCCTTATCAACATCTCATGTTAACACAATCAACATCATTTTCGACACGTCACACCATATAAAGACAATGTAGTACTCAATATGCGTATAATGTACATGTTTAAAACACAACCAACTATATCATCATTCAACCATAATTCGAAGCTCAATACTCAAGCATGATATAAGATTCGATGAATGAGCACAATCCAAGATTATATATTCATACATAATTTTCATATTTAATACTCATACATAAGTTAAGATATAATACGCATGCATAGTCCATAACTCTAACCTTAAACTACAACATGTAAGTCCACAACATCTAACAAGATTCACACATATCGTCACTCCATTATAACAAACTATTATAGGCACAGACATTCATCATTCATTTAACAACACGTCATGACTATATAATAAATACGAATAATCCAATATAGATAAACACATGCTTGAAACACAATCAAACCATTCGATATTCATACGACATCAAAATCCTTAAACTTAGACTATATCACGTAAATGCTCACAAATAACTTGTCTCAAAGAAGTTCAATGCCAATCACACCATTTTTCAATAATCAAACGTTCCACCCAATTTTTCCGAAATTACCAAAACAGCCCGTATTTCCAAACCTTCACAAAAACACATAAATGGACATAACTTGACATGTATACATCCAAATCGAGATCCATAAAATTCCACAAACTCAAAAAATAATTCCTCACCTTATGAGCAGTACCTCAACTTTCCAGAAATTACAAAAAGTACCCAGAATTTTCAGCAAGCGCATAAAATGTCCCAAATCTCAATCTAACCACTCCAATCTCCAAATTCAACCTAATGCATCCAAAGCATCAAATAACATCTAAATAAGAACCAATCGTACCTAAATTCCTCAATTGAACATATACACCTAAATTTACCAAGTTAGGGTTTAAGGAATTGGGGAAAACTCACACAAGAGCAATTGGGAGGAGATAGAGGTACAAGAGGCTTGATGGAGGTTCAAGGGGCTTCATTCGCGACTGGAGGTGGGCCGACGGCCTGAGCTTGGTGGAGGAGAAGTGGCTGCGAAAGGGGCTGCGCAGCTGGGCGTCGCGAGCAAACCCGGCTGGACACTAGCCAAGGTCGACGACGGGAGGGCGATCGAGCATGGTCCTCAGCGTGTGGCGGCCCGATGATGGTGAACGGTGAGCGTGAGGAAGGGTGAAGCTGGGTGCCTTCATGTGTGGGCTGCAATAGGGGCTGTATCGGGGGGTTGAGCAGAGAGTGTGGTGACTGGTGACTGGTGAGGGATGAGAGAGGAGAGAGGGAAAAGAAAAGAAATGGGTATTAATATTTATCAAAAAGACATTTTGGTATTTAAAAATATCCCTTGCAGACACATTGGTATTTTTAAAAACTTCAAAGAAATTAAGGCTATTCACAATGAGGTTTTTAGAGTTTTTTTTTTAAATAAAAAAAAAAGATAAAATAAATAAGTGTAAGAGAAATGTTAAAGAAACTATGTATTTGTTATTGTGCAAGTTTTTTGAAGTAGAGACTTTCTCTCTAAAATGAAAAATTCTAATATAACAAAAGGTAAATAAAATTTTATTTTATTTTATTTATTTAAAAAAAAAAACTCCAAAAACCTAGCTTGTGAATATCTAAGGTATTTAAAAAGATCCAAAAGGACACATTAGCCTTTTTTTTACGGACAAGCTAAATACACGCGAAAATATGTCTAAATGGACCGAAACTATACGCTTAAGCTAAGCGTCCGGTTTTACACGCTTAGCTTAAGCGTGTAGGGGTATTATTGATATTTAAAAAAAATAGCTCACGGTTCTTATACGCTTAAGCTAAGCGTGTGACCACACGCTTAGCTTAAGCGTCCAGTTTTGTTTTGTTTTTGCAAGTTTAAAAGCACACGCTTACCTTAGGCGTACAGTACACAAATTTTTTTTTTCCCCAAAATTGCATTTTTTCCCATAATCATGTAGAGAATTTCAATACGAGTCCGTACATATAAAATTCGTCCAAAACGGACATCGTTTGCCCCTCCAAAAGCCCAAAAAACGAAGCCTTCAACCCGCGCGTAGCTTCTTCGAGCAGCCCATCCGTAAGCTTTTATAAGCTTCAATGGAGGATTTGGCAAATTTCTTGGATCAGATTGAAGCCATTAACTATTGGGCATTTAAGAGGACCTTATCATACACGTAATTTCACATTTAATCGGATTGAATGTCGATTAAAATCGTAGAATTTTATCTCCAAAGCCACCGTGTCGTCTAAGGGGCCGATTTGAACAAATTCAAAATTGGACCAAATCATCTTCAATTAGAGGGAATGAACCATAGGGCCTTGTTGAGGGTGTCCTAAGATTCAAAATGCCTATAAAATCCCTTTCAATCGTTGCCCCAATGCATCCAATTTCGAAGTCAAAACTCATGAATCCTAAATTCCGTTACCGGTTGTTCTTGACCAAAATTTGAGCACATGAAAGCCTTATTCTTGCAATTGTTGGTACTACTAACCTTGAAAATTGGTCCTCTTTCAAAGCCCTCTCTTTACATCGCCGGAAAAATACAAGTTCCATTCAATTTGGAGTTTTCCCGACGAGGTGTCAAGAAGGTATTCTTGCGGGATTGAATTTGTGTCCACTTTGCGATTTTTGGGGTACTTTTCATTTATTTTGTCTTAATCTTGATTAAGTTAATTAATCTAGAGTAAATAAGTGTAATTATATAAAATTTCATGAAATACTATAGTAAATAAGTCTAAGTATACTAGATTTAATAAAATATTATAGTAAATAAGTGTAACTATATGAAATTTCATGAAGTACTATAGTAAATAAGTCTAAGTATACTGGATTTAATGAAATACTATAGTATATAAGTCTAAATATACTAGATTTAATAAAATACTATAGTATATAAGTCTAAGTATACTAGATTTAATGAAATACTATACTATATAAGTGTAACTATATGAAATGTAATGAAATACTATAGTACATAAGTGTAACTATATAAAATACTACAATTTCATTAAATCTAGTATACTTAGACTTATATACTATAGTATTTCATTATATTTTATATAGTTACACATATATATTATAGTATTTCATTAAATTTCATATAGTTACGCTTATGTACTATAGTATTTCATTACATTTCACATAGTTACACTTATATAGTATAGTATTTCATTAAATATAGTATACTTAAACTTATATATTATAGTATTTTATTAAATTTTATATAGTTACACTTATATAGTATATAGTATTTCATTAAATCTAGTATACTTAAACTTATATAATATAGTATTTCATTAAATCTAGTATACTTAGACTTATATACTATAGTATTTTATTATATTTCATACAGTTACACTTATATACTATAGTATTTCATGAAATTTCATATAGTTACACTTATATACTATAGTATTTCATTAAATCTAGTATACTTAGACTTATATACTATAGTATTTTATTATATTTCATATAGTTACACTTATATACTATAGTATTTCATGAAATTTCATATAGTTACACTTATATACTATAGTATTTCATTAAATTTAGTATACTTAGACTTATATACTATAGTATTTTATTATATTTCATATAGTTACACTTATATACTATAATATTTCATGAAATTTCATATAGTTACAGTTATATACCATAGTATTTCATCAAATCTAGTATACTTAGACTTATATACTATAGTATTTTATTATATTTCATATAGTTACACTTATATACTATAGTATTTCATGAAATTTCATATAGTTACAGTTATATACTATAGTATTTCATTAAATCTAGTATACTTAGACTTATATACTATAGTATTTTATTATATTTCATATAGTTAAACTTATGTACTATAGTATTTCATTAAATTTCATATAGTTACACTTATATACTATAGTATTTCATTATATATCATATAGTTATACTTATGTACTATTGTAATTCATTATATTTCATATAGTTACACTTATGTACCATACTATTTCATTAAATCTAGTATACTTGGACTTATATACTACAGTATTTCATTATATTTCATATAGTTACAGGAATATACTATAGTATTTCATTATATTTCTTATAGTTACACTTATATACTGTAGTATTTCATTAAATTTCATATAGTTACACTTATATACTATAGTATTTCATTATATATCATATAGTTACACTTATGTACTATTGTAATTCATTATATTTCATATAGTTACACTTATGTACTATAGTATTTCATTAAATCTAATATACTTAGACTTATATATTATAGTATTTCATTATATTTCATATAGTTACATGTATATACTATAGTATTTCATTATATTTCATATAGTTACACTTATATACTATAGTATTTCATTAAATATAGTATACTTAGACTTATCTATTATAGTATTTTATTATATTTCATATAGTTACACTTATATACTATAGTATTTCATGAAATTTCATATAGTTATACTTATATACTATAGTATTTCATTATATATCATATAGTTACACTTATATACTATTGTAATTCATTATATTTCATATAGTTATACTTAAACTTATATATTATAGTATTTTATTATATTTCATATAGTTACACTTATATAGTATAGTATTTCATTAAATCTAGTATACTTAAACTTATATATTATAGTATTGTATTATATTTCATATAGTTACACTTATATACTATAGTATTTCATTAAATCCAGTATACTTAGACTTATATACTATAGTATTTTATTAAATCTAGTATACTTAGACTTATATACTATAGTATTTTATTAAACTAGTATACTTAGACTTATATACTATAGTATTTTATTAAATTTCATATAGCTACACTTATGTACTATAATATTTCATTAAATCTAGTATACTTAGACTTATTTACTATAGTACTTCATGAAATTTCATATAGTTACACTTATTTACTATAATATTTTATTATAATTAAGTATTACGAACTTATTACTTATATACTATAGTTACACATTATGGTTAAGTATTATGAACTTATTACTTATATACTATAGTTATGTATTATAGTTAAGTATTACAAAATATATTAGTTATAAAGTATAGTTATGCATTATAATTAAGTATTACGTACTTATTACTTATATACTATAGTTAAACATTATGGTTAAATATTATAAACTTATTACTTACATATTATATGTCGGGCATCAAATTGATCCTAAAATATTTTTCACTAATATAGATTAATTAATTTAACCAAGATTAAGACAAAACAAATGAAAAATACCCAAAAAACCGCAAAATGGGCACAAATTCAATCCCGCCAGAATACCTTCTTGACACCTCATCGGAAAAACTCCAAATTGAATGGAAGTGGTCTTTTCCCGACGATGTAAAGAGAGGGCTTTGAAAGAGGACCAATTTTCAAGGCTAGTAGTACCAACAATTGCAAGAATAAAGCTTTCATGTGCTCGAATTTTGGTCAAGAACAATCGATAACGGGATTTAGGGTTCATGAGTTTTTCCATAGTAGCTACGCGCGCGGGTTGAAGGCTTCGTTTTTGGGGCTTTTGGAGGGGCAAACGATGTCCGTTTTGTATGAATTTTATATGTACGGACTCGTATTGAAATTCTCTACATGATTATGGGGAAAAATGCAATTTTGGAGATTTTTTTTTTGTATTGTACGCCTAAGGTAAGCGTGTGCTTTTAAACTTGAAAAAAAAAAAAAAAAAAAAACTGGACGCTTAAGCTAAGCGTGTAAGAATCGTGGGCTGTTTTTTTAAAATACAAATAATATCCCTATACGCTTAAGCTAAGCGTGTAAAACCGAACGCTTAGCTTAAGCGTGTAGTTTCGCGTCCATTTAGACATATTTTCGCGTGTATTTAACCATTGCCTTTTTTTATAGTTAACAATCAGGTTCAACTAAACCAATTTTATTTGGTTTGGTTCATCAACAATAAATATATATAAATTTTTTAGCCATTTTTCCCTTTCACCTCCCCTCCTTCCCAATTTAGACTAAACGTGTTACAAGTCTTCCCTCTTTATTATATAAAATTGATTAAGTTTTCATCCTACCACTCCCTTTCTTCACCTATGCTTCCCCAATGACAACATACTAACGTTTTTTTTTGCCTGAACATGGTTAATAACTTTTTCCAAAAAAAAAGCTATTTTATTCTTAGGGATACACTACACTATTTTACAAAAACTCTCAGTCCATATTATATAAATAAAATAAAGATTTCTATGTAACGTAACTTGGATTAAAATAAGCAATGCAAAAATACAATTGTTCACAAGTTCATACACCAAATCAACATTAACACAACATAAGTTCACATGTTGATAGACATTAGAATGACAACTTTGGATCCAAAAGCAGGAAAACAAGTCTGAAAAAAGATTGACACTCAAACAACCACCCATGCTTAAAGTTGATTGTGGCTGGTAGTACGTTGAGATGGTTGAGCCTCCCTAAGAACATCTCCATATATGAGTAGATATTAATGTTCTAAAACCAGCCATCCCTTCAGTACCGTAGTTAATTCCAATGCCCTCTTGCGACGTTCCACATCCTCTACCATGAGACGAGCTTCTTGTAGGCGGTCTTCCTCTAGCTCTTGCCCTTCCTCTTCTATTAATGGTAGCAACATCAACTACAATTATACATGTCCATGCTAGAAGTATTCAAAATGCATCGTAATATCAAGAAGTAAACATATATATATAGTCATTTTCTAGCGAAGTTATCGGAAGATAACCAATCATTTGGGAGTTGATCAGCAGGGACATTTTCTCTAGTTGCATGTCTGGGTTGATTTGGTCTTCCTATTTGGCAACGATGCAAGATACTGCGCGCGATGGTGGCGGAGCATCATCTCTACCAATCCTAGCCTTGCTCCCTTTAGGTCTGCCCCTCTTCTTAGGCTGGCTTTGGTGTGCTCTTGTTGATGGCGCCTACAAATATAATGCATATCAAATCAATTTAAGAAAGTAATGGCAATACTCGATCTAAAACAATTATGTGGGATTGCTTACTTGTTGTGGAGTGGATGTGGACACTTCCTTTTGTCATGATATGTGAAGCCACAATTGCTACATTTGGTAGGTAATCCCTTCTTCGAGTTGTTTTTCTCCTACCAGGTTTTCTTCTTTGAATCTCTGGGGGTAGTACCATAATATTCCTTCGCCGTCATGATCCCAAAAAAATACTACCTTGAACTGGTTGCAATAGTCTAGAGTATGTATATATTAGAATACGTCTCCACTGTATACCACCTACCTAAGTAATCTTCAAGTTTCTTGTTCATATATAATATAGCATTGATCGCATGACAACATGGAATACCAGTCAAGTCCCAAACTCTACAAGAACATGTTTTTTTCTCCAAGTCGATTGCATGGCTAATACCCTTATGCAGCACCTCAAATCCAGTTTGATTATCTCCACCATTCCATCTACAATCACAATTACTTTGCTCATTATATGCCTCCTCCAACTTCTCACTGATCCGAGGAGCAACACCAACTATAAACTTAGCAACCAACTCCGGCCCTTCTTCTTCTTCTTCTTCTTCTTCTTCTTCTTCTTCTTCTTCTTCTTCTTCTTCTTCTTCTTCTTCTTCTTCATTCTATCCATTAAAGCTAACCTTATGTCCGTCCTCCAGCATGGAAATAATTGGCTTGTATCTAGCTAACAAATTGAAGGAGTTGAAAGTCTCAGCCATATTATTATCAACAACATCACAACTGCTATGGGTCTTGAAATGAGACTTATAAAAAGTATCTGGATCTCAATTCATGAAACCATCATATGCTTCAGAAGATAGCGTCTTCATCTTATCAACTTCAATATAAAACTATCCCATTGATGTAGCCTTTACACACTTCCAAAATTGTGATTCTAGCTCTCTTCCTTCGTGAACCTTTCTCCAATTTGACAAAAGGTGTCTAGCGCATTGGCGATGCTCGATGTTTGTCCATAATGCATGAATAGCTAGAACTAGACCCTAAAATGACATATACGAAAATTGTCACATATTGTAAAATAGATATAAATTTTAGTGTTATTAGAAACAATGAAAGATGTTTACTTACCTTTGGTTGGTCAGATATTACAGTCCAGCCGCAAAAACCACTCCCAACTACTTGTATTCTCTACTTCCACCACAACCCATGCAATAGGGTACATGTGGTTATTCTCATCTCGACCAACAGCAGATAGTAATTGACCCCCACATGCATGCTTAATTAAGAAAACATCCATCAACCCCAAATATTGGTCTACAAGTCTCTAAGAATCCTCTTTTTAGAGCATCAAAGCAAACATAGGATTTGACTCACACAACTCCCTTCCATATGGCTTTAAAATTCCATACTGCCCCTTCCTTAAATTATGCACGACATTAAGAGCTTTGTTTTTAGCTCTCTCACATATTTTAATATGAACCCATATGTCATATTTCCTCTTTGTTTATTCCTTCATTTCGCTCGCCAACATTTTAGGGTTTTGCAGAAGCCTATCAAGGAACTCTTCAGCTAGCCAATTGTCAGAACTCAAACTGTTCTTGAATGTCCTTACACATCTATGTTGTGCATTCAATGCCTTAATCTACCATCCACCCATGTTCTCTAAATCAAGACCAGCGCTCATCTCCCGGCCACCTACAACTAGCACCAGCACAACCTACATGTATTCTCTTCTTGTCATTTTTTAAGTATTTAATGTCCTTCTTCTACTATATACTATACCATATAAGTGCTTGCTTCAATACCTTTTGAGATTGAAATCTCAATCCAACTTCAAAGTGGACATTCCTCATATCCTTCTTCTCATTGAAATGTGGATAATCCACTTTGTTTCCTCCTTTCTTCTTTCTAACAACCTTCGTTTCATCTTCAAATTCTTCATCATCACTAGGAAAAGGTCTCTCATCATCTGATTCCCTTTGATCTGATTGGTACCCTCCTTCATAAGTGGTCCAATATGATGGCCAATGGCTTGATGGAACACTCTTCCTAAGCTTATCATTGGCAAGTTCCTCAGGCATGGTTTGTGTCTCGCTATTTTGGCTCAGTTGTGAAAGTGGAATGAGAACCATCTGAAACACATACTTGAGCAAATAAGTGAACAAATTCTTAGTCTATGTATATCAAACAAATTAAAAAATTATTAGTATTCATTCATATATACCTCCTTCGTAGCTGTAATTCAATGTAGGTAGACCCACCATGTTCTTTTGAGCCCTTCTCAAACAAAGATTAGCTGCTCTAATGTAAATCAACTCGGCTGCATCATATTCTAGCTCTGCTTCCATTATGTCATCGCACTCAACGGAGTTATCGGATTCCGCACCATCAAATCTTTCATCTCCTTGCAAATCCTCCATCTCATGTCTAGCTTCTTCCACCTCTAACTCTTCTTCATCTTCAAGATCTTCCTCAAAAGCTTTTCATTTTTCTTTATCATTAATTCCCCAAAAATCAACTTCATCCTCTTCTTCATCCATTTGCAAATCAAATGAATTTGTCTTGTAAGTTTCATAAAGTGCTATGGGTGAAAAGACTTGAGCATGTCGGGGTGGTGATGGTAGACAGACTTGAGTTTGTGGTACTGGTGGTGATGGAGAGAAAGACAATAGTTGACTTAGGGGTTCATATTCTGCTGTTTGAGAAGGTGGTACTAGTGGTTGTAAAAACAGAGGAGGTTCAAAAATTACAGACACAGATGTTGTTGGTGGTGACGAAGGTAAGTTCAAAACATGCCTTCTTTTTGGTGTAAGCTTTTTCCTCCCGGTGTGATTAATTTGTGCAGTGTTTTGTTCACTTTCTTTAATGATTGGTGCAACTAACTTGCACAAGGGGACTTCAACTCCACCAGTACCAAATAAAGAAATGCCATTGTGCTCAATAGTAATTTCTTTCATATTATTAAATTCCTCCATTTATGCTCTGCACACATACCACCAATTTCAAAATTTATATATTATGAGAACATATATATACTCACACATAAACAAAATCAAATTAAGACACATAAAAACACAGAATTCTCCTCATTAGCTGTCTTACCATGCTAATTAGTTCAAAATTTAGAAATGGCATATTACAGTTTACCAAACAAGGGGATGTTCGATCACTTAATAATAAGGGTGCGATTCTGGTGAGAAAGACCCTTATAATACAAAATAAGAATAGCTCATAGCTGTTAGATCAGATTAAAAGCTCAAAAAAAGTGCAACACGGAGGCCCTTTTATGCATGCCTTTGTTTTTTGAACATTACTGACAAAGTGCAAGCTGGAGGCTGTAACACCCCCGACTTACGTCGGTAGTGCCACACGTCAGTGACCTCAGACGTTGTTGTCCGATGTCACCCAAGGCTTTAATCGGAACAATTAATCTTAAATAAACATGTTAAACAACGAAGGATTACACAGCGGAAGACATTTTCATATAAACCTCAATACTTTTATTAAAAGATTTCTCCCAATACGAGATGAGTGTTTTACAACAGAGTGAAATCACAGCAGAAAACTTATAAATTACACAACGGAAGACTTTAAGAATAAACCTAATACATGACTAAGTTATAAAAATACATAATAAAGTAATACTTAACGATCTTGAAATACCGGCACTTAAATCTGCGACTGCAAGTCTCTTCTTCAATTTGTTTACTTCGAGTCCTCGGGAACCAACCACTGATGTGCCGTATAGGACGGATGACACCAGCCAACCATGCAAGGAATAAAACCCGGTTGGTTAGTCTAATGAAAGACTATGCAAGGGTGAAAACAGATGGTTCTAGTGATCGTAACCGTTTACTATCATTGTCCCTCGAATAACAACCGAAGGAACGATATATAACCCGGAACTTTCACGGAATGATTAAAGTTTAGACAAGCACTAAAAGAAATGAGCCTTATGGGAAACGTATGAAGAGAAGACTCCAAAAGATTGAGTCTTACGGGAAAGTATGACAAATGTTTGAGAACGTTATAATATCACACAAGCGTTTAAAAAGACTTGACCATTTGGGTCCACGACCAACCTCACCGCTTAATGTGAATTCAAATTTGGAAGGAGGACTTACTCTAATCGAAGTCCGAGCGGTTTCCACGTTGTACTCCTCGCCCGAGGGTATATTAATTATGTGCATAATCACACTTATCTTATTTAATTCCAAAACGCACATTTACGTTATAAGGTTTTATCATATAAATATATCATCTCGAGTAACTACGAAAGTTTACGATATCGAGTAACTGCGAAAGTTTACGATCTCGAGTGACTACGAAAGTTTATGATCTCGAGTGACTACGAAAGTTTATGATCTCGAGTGACTACGAAAGTTTACAATCTCGAATGACTACGAAAATTTACGATCTCGAATGACTACGAAAGTTTACGATCTGGAAAGCATTTAGAGACAGGGTCCACTAATACTGAGTTATAAAGAAACGACTAATCCTCATAAGGAATTATCGTTCCTACGAATACTCATGCTAATCTAGCATTAAAGTTCATATTTAAATCCACAACAAAACCATTACGGTCATTAACAAGTATAATAGCGTTGTTTCTAGCAATATATACAACCTTCTATAATATCATATTTTAATCACATTATTTATAAAAATCTGTTCCCAAACTAAAACAACAGTTCACTCCGATTTAATTAACAATTAAAAGCAATTGATAATTAATAGAATATGGAATGATTAAGCAAGAGCGAACCGCCACTTGCCTTAGTCTAGACGAACGATTGAGCGACGACGGGTTTCTGGGTCCGGAACGGGAACGGAAATCGGATTACAGATTCCGGTGACGACACGGCGGGGCTCGAGACGAGGGGGCTTCCACTCCGGTCCACCTTGCGCCTCCAAAGCACCACTCCACGGCCACCACCACCTCCGGCGAGAGCTTCGACAACTCCACAAGAATTCCGGCGAGCAAGAAAAATGAGAGAGAGAGAGAGAGAGAGAGAGAGAGAGAGAGAGAGAGAGAGAGAGAGAGAGAGAGAGAGAGAGAGATCAGATTTGGGTGCCAAAAACCCTCCCATCTCGGCCTCTATTTATAGCCAAAGGAGGAGAGCAGCCCTCGCCCAGATCGACGGTGGCTCAGAAGATCGACGACGACGAAGAACACACGGCACGCATGCCGGCTTGCACACTCTGCACATTTCCGCGGTCGTGGAAATGCTTCCGCGGTCGCGGAAATGCTTCCGCGGTCGCGGAAAGTTCCAATGCCTAGCTCCTCTGGGAGCTATTTTTCCGCGGTCGCGGAATTTCTGCCGCGGTAGCGGAATTGTCCTTTTCACGTCTGTTTGCCCGGGAAAAGGTTTGGCGTGGGTTTAAACCCCGAAAATTATATATTTGTACCCAAACAAATATTCTAAGCCCCGAAAATACATTGAATGTATTTTATACCACTCACGGAAATTTTACAGAGATTATACATGATACAGAAAATCCGAACTTCACCTAATGCGTTCAGAATTATTGTCGAGGGTTTGAGAAATTACCCAAATGCCCTTACTAAAAATGAGGGGTATTACAGAGGCCTAAAAGTGCAAGCTGATGACTTGAAAAGTGCAAGCAAATGCAACACTTCTGTACATGCAAATTCAACATTTTGTGCATGTATTTTTTTGGATTGGAGTACAAGTTGTTGACTTAAATGTGCATGCGAATTATTGTGCATGTGAATTTAACATTTTTTGTGCATGTATAACTCGCATGCACTCTTAGTTGAATTTACATGACTCTCAGTTGAACTTGCATGCACTCACAACACATAAAGCATGCATTTGATTTCATATGCACTCAAAAGTCAAAAGACATATAAGTACACTCAAAGGCATGCACTTTAGTAGAATTTACATGCATTCTTAGTTGAACTCGCATGCACTCACAACACATAAAGCATGCACTTGATTTCACATGCACTCAAAAGACATATAAGTACACTCAAAGGCATGCATTTCGATAGAATTTACATGCACTTCCAGTTGAATTCACATGCACACTCCTAGTAGAATTTACATGCACCAATTTTCTAATTCGTATGCACTTTTCAGTTGAATTTCCATGCACTCCCAATAAAACTTGCATGCACTAATAACACATAAAGCATGCACTAGATTTCACATGCACTTGAAAGTCAAAAGACATGCACACTCAAAGGCTTGCACTTCTAATAGAGTTCATATGCACCCAAGGATGGTTTGGTGGCCGGCGGTGGTCCGGCGACCGGTGGTAGTGGTCCGGTGACCGGCGGTGGTGGCCCGGTGACCGGCGACGGTGGTCCGGTGGTCGGTGGTGGTGCTCCAATAGTCAACCCTTTAAATTAAAGACATGTGCATGACACATGACTTTTAATGAAAGTTCAATCATAACCTTTGATTTATTTCTAATCCAATTATCTATATTCATTCTTATTTTATACCATATTAATCTTTGATTTATTTCTAATCCAATGATCTATATTCATTCTTATTTTATACTAGATTTTACTGAATTATATACTTAATACATACAATTTAAATAAAATAAACGATATAATATTTTATCATTATTATTATTTTAAAATATTTATAAAATCGTTTTTTCTCTAAATCTATACTATACTGTTTGGAATATTATAAAATGCAACAAAATAAAAATAAACCAAATTTATTTTTTGTACAAAAAGAAGAAAAAACAATTATTACTTATAACTTATTACTTGTTAGCAATTGTAAGATATTGGGTGATAATATACCAAAAACACAAAACAAAGTGTTATGGATATTCAAGTAATAACATTTTAGTAAATCGACAACTAACATGCCCAGAAAATGAAAGTAGACTTTTGAGTTAAGTAAATTCATTTTCATAAATTAATATTGTATACGTTGAGTGAAAACCTATGGATTCGTTTGATAACCTTATGAGTTATCAGTTTTATATCCAGAAAATATTTTTGACAAAAAATAATCTGTATTCAGGTAAAGATGTAACAATTGTAAGGATTTGTATTTGGTGGTGCAAATCTTGTTAAGGTCTTATATTTTACTGATTATTTAATTTACTAATAAATAGCAAAATAAAGAAATAATAAAATCTTAACAACTTAGACCTAAAAAGACTCTTGTAGCTCAAAAAGAGTGAGCTTTATATATATATATAACTACTCCAAAACCCATGCCATGCACAAGATGTTTTTATTAAGGTGATATTTTAATATAGCTTTAATATCATTTTTACGTGTATATCTAATAAAATTATATTATATTAGCATAAAGCATAAAAAAATTGTATATATTTTATTGAAAAATATTAGTCATAAACTCACAATATTAGTAAAATAGAGTAAAATTTGAACAATATTATTCACATGTATCATAATAAATTTGTAGAATTAAAAGGGAAATGATATGATAAAATGATATATTATCAAATTAGTATAAAATATTAGAAGATATATAATTGAACATACAAAAAAAAGTAAAAACATTAATAAAAAAAATATGGGTAAGCTTTTTTTTTGTTAAGAATGATCTTTTTAATAAAAATCGTGTTTTATCAATTCAATGTACACAAATATAAAATTTTATATAACAATTTATTGTCACAAAATATATAAACTTTTAACTAATGTAAGTAATTTTAGAAATTATCAAATCCATCAATTTATTCTAATATACGTTTATATTAGCTTTGAGTAATCTTTATTGAGCAATGAGCTTTTTGAATGTTGAAGTTGGCTAAATTTGCTCAATGCTTAAAAGGATTATTGTTCAAGGGAATGTAAGCAACTTAATAACACGAACAAAACAATTAATATCATTAACAACAAACATTTCTCTCACATAAAGTAAATGATACTTAAATTAAAAACTTTGGTTTGATGTATATAATAAAAATAACACCCGAAACACTATAAAAATCTTGTTAAAATTTATTTGTTGAAAAGTTGCTACAAAGTGACTAACGTATAAAGAATGAAGAAAAAACTACAATTTTACATGTCAAAAAAGCTTAATATGATTAAGATGAAATGAGAAGCACGGTTTCTATTTAGCGCCCCGACGAAATTTCTATTTAACGCCCTGATCCATTCGTGACGGACGAAACATGTTCATCTGTGACGGACAAAACATGTTCATCCGTCATGGATGAGGTTAACAACCATAAACAATAAATATTACTTGTCCCCACCTAACAACATTAACTACCGTCATATTCTACCATATTACGGCCAAAATTAAACCCTAAACCTCAAACATGTTCAATCCCTTCCAATCCACAACACCTCTTCCATCGTCTTCCATTAGTTTGATTCTTTTCCATGGCAAATGAAGATAATTTTTTCAACTTCAATGGTGGAGAAGATGTTTCAAAAGATTATCATCACAATGAGGTATGTTTTTTAAGTGTTTACTTTACATGTTAGTGGAAGTTAAGAATTTTATGGTTCTTTCTTGTGAATGTCTATATGTTTGAGTTGTTCTTTGGAAAAACAAACACTTTCTTAAGGTAATTCTCAATAGTTGTTACTATATATTCATAAAAACTTCATCTTTGATTATGTTGTACTAAAAAGTTGGAGATTTTGTGTGCAAAACTGCATGTTTGAGTGTTTGGCGTTGTTCTATTGAATTTTTACTAGATCTTTGCAAGTTTAAGAACTTTGTTCATCGACTGTTTTTGAAAGAAAATCGTTCGTGACGAATGGATTGACTACATCCGTCACAAATGGATTGCCTCCATCCGTCATGAATGGAATGCTTCCATCTGTCACGAATGGAATGTATCCAAACGTCACGAATGGAATGTATCCATTCGTCACGGATGGATTTGTCATACTGAAACTGCATCCTAACTTTTTTTACTTCAATAGGAGAACAATTTTGTGAACGACGGTATTAACAATCTGTCCCTGAATGAGTGGGACATGGCACCACCGTCCTTTTCACTTGGGTTATTCGGCAAAAATTATGCGCCTCAACAATCACATATACCGTTATTAGATGGTTTAGCTTGTAGTGGAATTATGTCCGTAAGGTGGAATGCTTTACCTCAGTTTGGGTTTCCGACATTACGCACACAATCGCGGTTTGATTTTCCTACACCTGAAGAAGTGATTGTTTCAGAAGATTATTCAAAGAAGTTTACCACAGGTGAAGTATTCGGCTCCAGAGAAAATGCAATTAAATGGGCTAGACAAATTGGGTTTGATAATCACTTTTGCATCACTATTGGTCGGGATAGAAACCTTGGTGGAGGAAGCCTTCGGAAGACACAGTTGTAGTGTGAAAAAGCGGGAATATACATTCCTCAAGATTAAAACAGAGTAAGGAAAAGAACAAGGAGTAAAAAATATGGGTGCCCATTCAGATTGTTGTGTCAAGAACAACCGAGAGACTCATGGAAGATCAAGGTAGTTGTTGGAACCCACAACCATGTCATTGGTGATAACTTGTACGAGCATGCATTCGCTGGCAGGATGACACCTGAGCAGAAAAAGTTGTGTAAGTCCATGACAGAAAATCATAATAAACAATCCAAGATTGCAACAACACTTAACCAGGACTCAAACAACTGCACTAAATGAAGCAAGTGTACAATGAAGTGTACAAGGTCCGACATAGTGGGATGGAAGGAAGAACTGTGATCCAAGAGTTCTTCCATAAGTGTAAGGAGAACAACTACTTTATGGAGTATAGGTCGGATCCAACGACCAATAACATCGTCGACATTTTCTTTGCCAGTCCAGACTCCATGAAACTCCTAAAGGCATTTCTGTACGTCCTTTTGTTATACTCCACATACAGCACAAACATGTTAGTATAACACATCTACATGTTATATCTACTTGTTGATATGTTTATTCATTATGCAATGACACATCTAGTTGTGCAGGTATGACTTGCCTTTTCTCGAAATTATAGGAGTCACATCTACATGGAAGAGCTACAATGTGGCAGGGGCGTTTCTACAGCGTGAGCAAGAAGACAACTATGTGTGGGCTGCACAACAACTTTTTGAAATATGTAAAAAGTGTCAAGTAACACCTACATGCCTAGTGACAGATTGTGAAAAGGCCTTGATGAATGCATTAGATAGACTCTTTTCAAGTGCAAAGTCTATCCTCTATAGGCGCCATGTGAAGAAGAACATAGAGGATCATGCTAAAAAGGAGATGAAGGATAAAATCTTGGGTACAAGGTTTGCAAATACATACTATAATTTATTCAAGCAAACAATTGTACCCGAGTACGAGAGGGAGTTGCGCAGAATCGAGTCGGAATGGAGGGCTTGGCCACGTCTGACTCAATATGTAAGAAACAGTTGGCTGATCCCGTATAGGGAAAGACTCGTGTCAGCTTGGACAGATATTGTTTTCACGCTTGGAACTTCCACGACAAATAGGTTAGTGCATTGTCCAATTTATATTCACTGCATTTTGTATTCACTGCATTTGCTAAATTTTCACTACATTATGTACTAACTATAGGGTTGAAGGAGCACACTCTAGTTTGAAAGACTTCTTGACTACTCCACATGGCAGTCTAGACACGATATTCGATCAATATCATTCAAAGATGGGTAACCAAGTGAAGGACATCAAGGGGACCTTCAACGAGAGTGTACAAAACATGATGACTCTTGTGACAGAAGCTGATGTTTTCAAGCGGTTGAAGTATAAAGTATCTAAGGTTCCACTTGACCGCTTGACGGAGGAATACAAAAAAAGGGAAAATCCATTTTGTGACAATATCTGTAGATGCCAGATGAGGGTGAGAGTTGGATTGCCGTGTGTGCATGACATTGCTAGAAAGGTGACAAGTTTAATCCTTATTAAGCCTTCAGCGTTGCATCCGTTTTGGAGACGATTGAGTTTGTCAGAAGTGCAAGACGAAAGTGAGGTTGAGGTGAAGCGCAGAGTCGCGAGATCTTTGATGGATCAATTTTATACGGATCAGTTCCCCAATCTGTCAGCAGATGATCAAGAAAAATGTGTCTCGTGACTTTACGACATAGGTCGCCCCGAGGGGACTAGTCTGCAAGAGCCGACTATTATGAGGCATAAGGGACGGCCAATGGGAGCTCCGAACAAAGATACCACTAAAAGACATCCTTCTTCATGGGAGTACACAAATAAAGATATGGAAGGGGCAGGCCACCAAATCCCACTAGTACACCTTCACCAAACCCTAAAGCTCCTACCACTCCTTTGATGCCATCTCAGGTTAGAGCTGTAACACCCCCGATTTAACTTCGGAAATGCCACATGCCAGTGACATCAGACGTTGCTGTCCGATGTCACCCTAGGCTTGATCGGAACAATTAATCTTAAATACATAACATATTAAATGAAAGATTAAACAGCGGAAGACTTTAAATTACACAGCGGAAGACTTTTAAGAATCTTAATAACTTAAAACACTTAACAACTTAAAACACTGACACTTAAATCTTCATCTGTAAGCCTCTTATCCTTCAACATGTTACTTTGACTTCGGGCATCAACCTCTGATGTGCCGAATCGAACGGATGACACCAGCCAACCATGCAGAGAACAATTACGGTTGGTTAGTCTAATGAAAGACTATGCAAGGGCACAAGCAGAGTGGTTTGAGTGAGCGTAACTGTTTACTATCATTGTCCCTCGAATAACAATCGACGGAACGATACATAACCCGGTACTTTCACTGAATGATTATTATTAGATATGCACTGAAGATAAGACTCCAAAGGACATGAGCCTTATAGGAAATTATGACAACTGTTTGGGAACGTTAAAGTTTCACACAAGCTTTTAATTTAACTTGTTGTTTCGGCTCACAACCAACCTCACTGGCACTTAACTTACTGTTTGGGAAGGTGTATTAATTATGTGCGACAACGGCACTTAACTTAACCACTTACAACACTCACATCAACATTAAGACTTTTAATATTATTAAGAGCAGCTACGAAGCTTTAAACCTCAGGGTGACAATTATGTCCACCCAAATTAATACAACTTCCAAAGCCTATTAATTATGTGCTTAACCGCACTTATCTTATTAAATTACAACACACACACACACACACTAATGTTAAGGATTTTAATATTATTCCGAGTAACAACGGAAGTTTAAGACACAGGGTGACCTTACGTCCACCCAGATTGCACTTACAATGTGCTTACACTTTAACTCACAGGGTGACTATTATGTCCACCCAGATTGCACTAGCTAGGTGCTTAATACACATGGTGACAATTATGCCCACCCAATTGCGCTAGCAAGGCACTTAAAACACCTCCTACCTTAATGGTGGTAGGAAGCAGAGGTCATGACCCTTAAAATTATTCGGAAATTATCCCGATGAGTACCAAGTTATAAAGAAACGACTAATCCTTAACTGGATTAGCGTTCCTACGAATATTAAGTTATAAGGAAACGACTAATTCTTACTTGGACTTAGCGTTCATACGAATACTCGTGCTAACTAAACAGTTCAACACATTAATTATTCACATCAAAGCCATCCTGGCAATCAACTTAAACATAGGTGAACAGTAATACAAAGTTTTTACGCGTGAATAGTAATGTACAGTGACTTTTGAACAGTAACTTATAAATAGTAAAAATTAAGAACAATGAACAGTAAACGTAATAGTGACTATTCTGGAAAACTTAATAATAAAAGCAGGGAGAGAAATATGAACTGGAAACATAGGACTTTTATAAGATCATAATAAACTTACAAGGACTATTGTCGTAACTTGAAATGATTTCCTAAAGCTTGAAGGAGCTCCAGAGGAAGGCTTCTAAGCTTCAGAAGTTTTTTGTGAGTTTCTCAACACATGAGAGTCTGAATTGTGATGCCTCAAAACAAATGAGGGCTTTGCCTTTTATAGAAAAAAGGGGAGAGTCTGATTTTCTTTGTCCGTACCAATTTTTGGTACTATTTCTTCACGGGTGGAGTCTCCTGTTGTGAGTGGAGTACTGAGTTGGTTTCTTCTGTCTTCTTGCCTTGGGTGGAGTGCTGAGCTGGTCTTTTGTCTTCTTGCCTTGAGTGGAGTGCTGAGCTGGTCTTTTGTCTTCTTGTCTTGAGTGGAATGCTGAGCTGGTCTTTTGTCTTCTTGTCTTGAGTGGAATGCTGAGCTGGTCTTTTGTCTTTTTGCAAAAATTGGGCATGTTCTTCTGATGGGCCTATCCTTCAGATGGACCTATTCTTCTTTCGTTGTGTCTTGATGGGTATTTGAGCTTTTTGATTTGTTGGGCTCTACTACCTTCTTGATGATGGGCCTATTGTCTTATGAGATCTACTTCTTGAGTCTTTTATCAAATTAATAAGATGTTCAAAGGAGATAATCTAAAATAGGCTAGATTACCCCCTGAGATGAAAACATAAAATGAAAACAAAAGAACTTTCTTTTTCTCTTCTTTTTTTTTCTTTTTCTCTTCTTTTCTTTTTCTCTTTCTTTTTCTTTTTTCTCTTCTTTTTCTCTTTTTTTCTTTTTTTCTTTTCTTTTCTTTCTTTTTCTCTTCTTTCTTTTTCTTTTTTGCTGAACAGATAGAACTATTATTGTTTACCTTAGCGTAGGGTTCTTGTGCTAGGTGTCTCTATGAGTGTCGGGAATGCTTATGTCATCCCAGTCTTCGGTGTCAAGCATATCTTCATCTTCTTGTTTAAACTCATCTTCCAGGGAAATGAATTTTCGCCAATCCGCAAACTGGCCATCCCCGCTGAAAGGTAGCCATATTCTCCATTTATCTGGAACCCAGATTTGTGTATAATGTCCTTCTGCTGCCAATCTACACGCCTTCCATCCACTGTAGAGGTATGCATTTTTGTAGAAGAAGGAAACGTCTTGGTGGCGCCTATAGAGCTCATGTTCCTCGTGTATTGTAAAGTTGGTGGGTAGCAGACCTACCCAGTCTCTCCAGTCTTCATCCTTTGAAACACCATGGGAGAAACATATAACCTTTTTTGACGGAATCATGGTGAATTCCGTTACTTTTGGGAGGGTAGCTTGGACGTAGGCAACTGTTGGACCAAAAGTTGCCATGTTACTTCCTATTAACAGGAACTTTTCTCCAAAGGCCTGCAGGATCTCTTCTATTCTTCCTTCAAAATTAGGTAGGAAACTGATACTATGGACCATACCTAGGTGGAAGAATTTTAGAATAAGGTCTTTGGGCATGGTGCAAGTGTTTAGGTAAAGGAGGATCTTCAGAAGTCCGCCTGTCATCATTGTTGAGCCCCCTGCTATTGGTTTAATAGTAGAGAATTGCCGAACAGTGACTCCCTTGAATTTCCACCCTGGTTCACCGAAGTATATTTGGATAAGCTCTTTCTGAGCTTGTATAAGGTCTGCCAAATGGCCTTCTTCTGTTTTTTGTATTAGAACCTCTTTTCCCTGGGGCCAGGCATCAAGGAGTGGTGTAAGTGCTTCTTGTGTTGGTGTGTCGAGGAGACGAGTTTGGAGATTCTTCCAACGTCTACCTGTAGCAATGGTTAGTTGTTCACCCAAATCTTTTTCCCTTTTTTCTTTCTCTCTTATCACATTTCCATATTCGTGGAAGTGGATACTGAGTGTATTTAAGGCTTGTACTTTTTTCTTGGCTGCATGGGGCATAGTAGGAAGCCTCCAAATGTTATTCAGCAAACCAAGTTGTTCTTTGGAGAGCAAAAGTCCTTGTAGCGGTCTGAAGTTGCTTTTGGCTGTAACTTGGGAGGAAGGTGAAGGTAAAACCTTTTCCTTTCCTTTGCGGGAGGGAGATCTCATTTTAAAAACCTGAAAACTTTAAAACAAGTTAGAAATCACTGTATGTCTGTGACTCTGTAGGGATTTGAAAGAGTTTAATGTTACAAGTTCTCTTGTTAAAATGTTTTAGGTTCTGCTAACAGATGCAGACTGTAGGGTAGATATATCATTATGTTCAACCGCAGCAATGAACTTAAAACTAATCCTTTTTTCCATTACTGTTGTATGTAGGCCAAATCTATCAACAGTGAACGGACATATTTGTGTCAGGAAGGGTGTTCCTAGGATTATTTGCTGATTTAAGCCTTTTATTAATATGAAGGAGTTGTGGAAACAATGTTTCTCATTACAAATAGAGGCTTTAGGGATCTTGTAACTAAGGTTCATACGACTACCACTAGCATCAAGAATTTTTTCACGACTCTTGTGGTAATACTTTGAAGGGATTATTCCTTCACAGATACAGTTTAGATCTGCTCCACTGTCAATGAGAGCAACTGTAGAAAGAGTGAAGTCTTCTATTTTTATGGTAATATGAACATACCATTTTTGAAAGTTGATCTTGTTTATGGCCGCAATAAAAGAATCTTCAATGACGGGATGTTCTTCTTCATTTTGTTGAGAACGGGGGCTGGAGTAAGGGTTTTTAGAAAATTCTAGGTGAGCTATTCTAGCTTCAAGTTCAAGATCTTTGGTCTCATTTAGTAATAAATGTTGGTTAAGGGATCCTATGTCTTTTTTGATTTTATTGACTTCAGCTTGTAGGTCTTTCAAGGTAATGGAGGAAAATATCTTAGTAGGTGATTTTTTATTAATAATTTTGGATATGCTAAAAGGTTCTTCAAGTTGGGGTTGTTGTTCTTTAAATATTAGTTCTTTTAGCTTCATGAAGTATTCTCGTTTTATTTGAGGATCTTCAAGGGTATCGATAAGCTCTAAAAGGGCCTCTCTTTCATCACTTTTGGTGATAACATTGCAGAATTGGGTTGTTCCTGAATCCTCAGTTTCTGAAGTATCAGGGGCATAAAATTCATTCTCAGAATCCTCCAAAAGGATTTTAGTGAGTCTATCTTTTAGGGTACTATCATCTTGACAGATTTCATTGATCTTTTGTTTGAGACTGCAATTGTCTGCCTTATGGCCTGGTTTTCCGCATTTAAAACAGATAATCTTTTTATTAGTCTGTCTTGGTTGGAATTTCCTTCTAGGTGGGTAACTAGGTCTTTCATAATTATTATCAAACTTTCTGTGTTTATTTTTATGACCCTTTTTATATTTATAAGAAGGGGGTTCTATTTTGGCAAGGCCAAAAGCCTCACAGAAGTTACCTAGTTCTTTTCTTCTAGATCCTTTTTCTCTACCATATTTGGCCTGGATTTTTAATTCGGAGCAAAGGGCTAACCCTTCTTTTTTGACAAAAGCCGTTAATTGGCCATAGGTCATATCTTTCCAAGGAATTTCTTCTGTTTGAATTTCATCTTTTATTTTCTGGATTATCCTATCAGCAAATAAGTTGGGAAGACCAGTAACAAATCTTTCTTTCCAATATCCCTTATTGCAATCATTTCTTTTGTAGACGTAGGACAGGAAAACATCTTTATACCATCTATAGTCACTAAGGGTCTTACATCTTAGATTAGAAAGGATCTCTCTATTGGCTTGGATTTCCTCCCTAGGGTTGCCTATGAAGTGCATACTTATGGTGTATATAAGTTGGTGGACAGGTTCTGGTTCACCATTATCATTGGTAAAATCTAGGATCTCTTCTCTTTGAAAGGAGGATAAAGCATCATCTGTGACGGACAAAACATGTTCATCCGTCATGGATGAGGTTAACAACCATAAACAATAAATATTACTTGTCCCCACCTAACAACATTAACTACCGTCATATTCTACCATATTACGGCCAAAATTAAACCCTAAACCTCAAACATGTTCAATCCCTTCCAATCCACAACACCTCTTCCATCGTCTTCCATTAGTTTGATTCTTTTCCATGGCAAATGAAGATAATTTTTTCAACTTCAATGGTGGAGAAGATGTTTCAAAAGATTATCATCACAATGAGGTATGTTTTTTAAGTATTTACTTTACATGTTAGTGGAAGTTAAGAATTTTATGGTTCTTTCTTGTGAATGTCTATATGTTTGAGTTGTTCTTTGGAAAAACAAACACTTTCTTAAGGTAATTCTCAATAGTTGTTACTATATATTCATAAAAACTTCATCTTTGATTATGTTGTACTAAAAAGTTGGAGATTTTGTGTGCAAAACTGCATGTTTGAGTGTTTGGCGTTGTTCTATTGAATTTTTACTAGATCTTTGCAAGTTTAAGAACTTTGTTCATCGACTGTTTTTGAAAGAAAATCGTTCGTGACGAATGGATTGACTACATCCGTCACAAATGGATTGCCTCCATCCGTCATGAATGGAATGCTTCCATCTGTCACGAATGGAATGTATCCAAACGTCACGAATGGAATGTATCCATTCGTCACGGATGGATTTGTCATACTGAAACTGCATCCTAACTTTTTTTACTTCAATAGGAGAACAATTTTGTGAACGACGGTATTAACAATCTGTCCCTGAATGAGTGGGACATGGCACCACCGTCCTTTTCACTTGGGTTATTCGGCAAAAATTATGCGCCTCAACAATCACATATACCGTTATTAGATGGTTTAGCTTGTAGTGGAATTATGTCCGTAAGGTGGAATGCTTCACCTCAGTTTGGGTTTCCGACATTACGCACACAATCGCGGTTTGATTTTCCTACACCTGAAGAAGTGATTGTTTCAGAAGATTATTCAAAGAAGTTTACCACAGGTGAAGTATTCGGCTCCAGAGAAAATGCAATTAAATGGGCTAGACAAATTGGGTTTGATAATCACTTTTGCATCACTATTGGTCGGGATAGAAACCTTGGTGGAGGAAGCCTTCGGAAGACACAGTTGTAGTGTGAAAAAGCGGGAATATACATTCCTCAAGATTAAAACAGAGTAAGGAAAAGAACAAGGAGTAAAAAATATGGGTGCCCATTCAGATTGTTGTGTCAAGAACAACCGAGAGACTCATGGAAGATCAAGGTAGTTGTTGGAACCCACAACCATGTCATTGGTGATAACTTGTACGAGCATGCATTCGCTGGCAGGATGACACCTGAGCAGAAAAAGTTGTGTAAGTCCATGACAGAAAATCATAATAAACAATCCAAGATTGCAACAACACTTAACCAGGACTCAAACAACTGCACTAAATGAAGCAAGTGTACAATGAAGTGTACAAGGTCCGACATAGTGGGATGGAAGGAAGAACTGTGATCCAAGAGTTCTTCCATAAGTGTAAGGAGAACAACTACTTTATGGAGTATAGGTCGGATCCAACGACCAATAACATCGTCGACATTTTCTTTGCCAGTCCAGACTCCATGAAACTCCTAAAGGCATTTCTGTACGTCCTTTTGTTATACTCCACATACAGCACAAACATGTTAGTATAACACATCTACATGTTATATCTACTTGTTGATATGTTTATTCATTATGCAATGACACATCTAGTTGTGCAGGTATGACTTGCCTTTTCTCGAAATTATAGGAGTCACATCTACATGGAAGAGCTACAATGTGGCAGGGGCGTTTCTACAGCGTGAGCAAGAAGACAACTATGTGTGGGCTGCACAACAACTTTTTGAAATATGTAAAAAGTGTCAAGTAACACCTACATGCCTAGTGACATATTGTGAAAAGGCCTTGATGAATGCATTAGATAGACTCTTTTCAAGTGCAAAGTCTATCCTCTATAGGCGCCATGTGAAGAAGAACATAGAGGATCATGCTAAAAAGGAGATGAAGGATAAAATCTTGGGTACAAGGTTTGCAAATACATACTATAATTTATTCAAGCAAACAATTGTACCCGAGTACGAGAGGGAGTTGCGCAGAATCGAGTCGGAATGGAGGGCTTGGCCACGTCTGACTCAATATGTAAGAAACAGTTGGCTGATCCCGTATAGGGAAAGACTCGTGTCAGCTTGGACAGATATTGTTTTCACGCTTGGAACTTCCACGACAAATAGGTTAGTGCATTGTCCAATTTATATTCACTGCATTTTGTATTCACTGCATTTGCTAAATTTTCACTACATTATGTACTAACTATAGGGTTGAAGGAGCACACTCTAGTTTGAAAGACTTCTTGACTACTCCACATGGCAGTCTAGACACGATATTCGATCAATATCATTCAAAGATGGGTAACCAAGTGAAGGACATCAAGGGGACCTTCAACGAGAGTGTACAAAACATGATGACTCTTGTGACAGAAGCTGATGTTTTCAAGCGGTTGAAGTATAAAGTATCTAAGGTTCCACTTGACCGCTTGACGGAGGAATACAAAAAAAGGGAAAATCCATTTTGTGACAATATCTGTAGATGCCAGATGAGGGTGAGAGTTGGATTGCCGTGTGTGCATGACATTGCTAGAAAGGTGACAAGTTTAATCCTTATTAAGCCTTCAGCGTTGCATCCGTTTTGGAGACGATTGAGTTTGTCAGAAGTGCAAGACGAAAGTGAGGTTGAGGTGAAGCGCAGAGTCGCGAGATCTTTGATGGATCAATTTTATACGGATCAGTTCCCCAATCTGTCAGCAGATGATCAAGAAAAATGTGTCTCGTGACTTTACGACATAGGTCGCCCCGAGGGGACTAGTCTGCAAGAGCCGACTATTATGAGGCATAAGGGACGGCCAATGGGAGCTCCGAACAAAGATACCACTAAAAGACATCCTTCTTCATGGGAGTACACAAATAAAGATATGGAAGGGGCAGGCCACCAAATCCCACTAGTACACCTTCACCAAACCCTAAAGCTCCTACCACTCCTTTGATGCCATCTCAGGTTAGAGCTGTAACACCCCCGATTTAACTTCGGAAATGCCACATGCCAGTGACATCAGACGTTGCTGTCCGATGTCACCCTAGGCTTGATCGGAACAATTAATCTTAAATACATAACATATTAAATGAAAGATTAAACAGCGGAAGACTTTAAATTACACAGCGGAAGACTTTTAAGAATCTTAATAACTTAAAACACTTAACAACTTAAAACACTGACACTTAAATCTTCATCTGTAAGCCTCTTATCCTTCAACATGTTACTTTGACTTCGGGCATCAACCTCTGATGTGCCGAATCGAACGGATGACACCAGCCAACCATGCAGAGAACAATTACGGTTGGTTAGTCTAATGAAAGACTATGCAAGGGCACAAGCAGAGTGGTTTGAGTGAGCGTAACTGTTTACTATCATTGTCCCTCGAATAACAATCGACGGAACGATACATAACCCGGTACTTTCACTGAATGATTATTATTAGATATGCACTGAAGATAAGACTCCAAAGGACATGAGCCTTATAGGAAATTATGACAACTGTTTGGGAACGTTAAAGTTTCACACAAGCTTTTAATTTAACTTGTTGTTTCGGCTCACAACCAACCTCACTGGCACTTAACTTACTGTTTGGGAAGGTGTATTAATTATGTGCGACAACGGCACTTAACTTAACCACTTACAACACTCACATCAACATTAAGACTTTTAATATTATTAAGAGCAGCTACGAAGCTTTAAACCTCAGGGTGACAATTATGTCCACCCAAATTAATACAACTTCCAAAGCCTATTAATTATGTGCTTAACCGCACTTATCTTATTAAATTACAACACACACACACACACACTAATGTTAAGGATTTTAATATTATTCCGAGTAACAACGGAAGTTTAAGACACAGGGTGACCTTACGTCCACCCAGATTGCACTTACAATGTGCTTACACTTTAACTCACAGGGTGACTATTATGTCCACCCAGATTGCACTAGCTAGGTGCTTAATACACATGGTGACAATTATGCCCACCCAATTGCGCTAGCAAGGCACTTAAAACACCTCCTACCTTAATGGTGGTAGGAAGCAGAGGTCATGACCCTTAAAATTATTCGGAAATTATCCCGATGAGTACCAAGTTATAAAGAAACGACTAATCCTTAACTGGATTAGCGTTCCTACGAATATTAAGTTATAAGGAAACGACTAATTCTTACTTGGACTTAGCGTTCATACGAATACTCGTGCTAACTAAACAGTTCAACACATTAATTATTCACATCAAAGCCATCCTGGCAATCAACTTAAACATAGATATAATAGAAACGACTAATCCTTACCTAGACTTAGCTTTCCTACTAACCCACGTGCTATTCTAGCATTAAGTTCACGTTAAATTCACAACAATACCATCACGGTAATTAACATATATAATAACGTTGTTCTAACAGATATACAACTTATTATAACATCACCTTTTTAATCACGTTATTTATGAGATTTGTTCCCAAACAACAGTTCACTCCAATTTAATTAACAATTAAACAATTGATAATTAATGAAACATGGAATGATTACGCAAGAGCGAACCGCCACTTGCCTGGAGTAGATTCGGCGATGAATCTAGACGAGACGACTACCGATGATATCCTTTCCGAGGATATGGCCTATGCTTCAGATAGCTCGAGCAGATTACGGGTCCACACGCGATCCAACATATGACATATTAATTAATATCAATTAATTTGTCTGGACGAACTCAAGGATTTAAATTTAATACATTTTTATGATTTTAAATCATAAAAATATTAATTAAATTTTCCTAAAGAAAATACGGATGAAAGAGGGTCGAAATTATACCGCTCGAATAATTTCGGGTTAAATCTGGACCGAAGGCTAAATGGGCTTCTCGGCCCAACAAGGAAGCTAGCAAAGGAGGGGCCCACCACACTTTGCTTCTTCCTTCTTCTTCCTCCCACACGAGCCGCAACAGCAAAGCAACAGTACCACAACAACAGGAGCTCAACCACCGGGGAAGCAGCTCGGCTTCCTGTCGGGGAGAAGCTCCTTGCCAGCGCCGGTCCTTTCGCCAGGACGGAGCAGCCACCAGCAGCCGGGAACACAGCGGCGGCAACACGAGCAACAGAGGCTCGGCAGCGGCTTCGCGACTTTGCCGCCGGGAAGGGCTCCGCGTCGTCGGACTGGCTCGCCTTCGCCGGGGAGAGCAGCAGCACCATGACAACGTAGCCCAACCACAGCTCGGACAGCACGACAACGCCGGGATGGACGCTCGTCGCCGGGATGGACGCTCGCCGGCGGGAGTGGACCGAGAGGAGAGATCAGGAGAGAGAGAGAGAGAAAAACGAGAGAGGAGAGAGAGGCTCCCTTTTATAGCCAAGATATTTGTAGATATTTTGGAGATATTTGTACACATATCTTGTATAAATATCTCGTACAAATATCTTGTATAAATATCTCGTACAGGGAAAGTTTGGTATGGGTTTTACACCCTGGAAATTATATATTTGTGTCCAAACAAATATTCTAAGTCCCGAAAATACATCGAATGTATTTTATACCACTCAAGGAATTATTACGGAGATCATGGATATTACAGAAAATCCAAACTCCACTGAAAGCGAAAAATTTATTGAACGAAGGATGAGAAAATTACCAAAATACCCTTACTAAAATTAAGGGGTATTACAAGAGCTCCCAAGAATCCAGTGGGTCAAATGTTTCCACCACCTTATATGTCTCCACAATCCTTCATTAAAGACTCTGAGTCGTATAAGGGTATAGTTCCATCATGTATGCACGAACACTTGAACGATTACTTTGATATTGTTGGTGGTGGAAACTGTGGATACAGAGTCATTGCAGATCAACTAGGCCTCGGGCAGGAACAATGGAGGATCGTTCGGCGAGCCATGATTGATAAGGTGAAAGAAGTTTGGGAATTGTATGCTCAGACTTGCCTCTTTGAGACGACACTTGAAAAAGTACTACAACAGCTTACATGGTTTGACTATGGGATGGCCCCAAAGAAGACTTGGATGGTGCTTCCAGATATGGGTTGTTTGGTCGCTTCTGCATTCAATTGTGCAGTTGTCGTGGTGGGTGGTATAAACGCTACTTTCTTGCCTTTGCAAGCGGATCCACATCATCCCAGAGGTGGTAAGTTTAAGATGATCTACATCTGCCAAGTTGAGAAGGAGAGACATTATTTCGGTATGGTACTAATCATTTAATTATTTTATATTTATTATTTAAACCCATGAACTAGGCAACTGAGTACGTTCTCCATTCATTTATAGATGACCCTATCAGAGGCGTCACCATTGCCTCCAATATTTGTCATGTGGGAGCATGCATATGATGCCTCTGCTGCTTGTCTGTATGATCCATTCGTTCCTCAGCTGATGGCGTTCGGACCTTCTTCCAGAAGAAAGAGATCTCTGTTTTTTGTCCATGATTGTAATATATTGTAAGCCGACTTAAATGATATTGTACTCGAACATTGTAATGCTATCGTGATCCATGATTGTAATGTATTGTAAGCCGACTTAAATGCTATTGTACTTGCCTTGGCGCAAGAGATCTCTATTTTCTGTCCCATCTTTGGAGATGTATAACGTTTTCTACGTAACCCCAAATTGAGTGATTCCAACGCCAGATTAAAGATCAAGATGTCAACTATAACCCCTCCAAATTTCAGCGCGTTTGGCTTCTATAAAGTGTTTCGTCTATAACCCCATGACGCATCCGTGACAGGTGGTAATGACTCATCCGTCATGGGCCAAAGTGTATCGTCCATGACAAATGGACATGTTTCGTCCGCCACGGACGAAACACTTTGGCCCGTGACGGATGAGTCATCACCGCCCGTCACAGATGAGTCATGGGGTAAATGATTTAACTTCTGTAAAGTGGCACTGTTTGTCACAAACCGTGCCACTTTATAGAAGCTAAATCCTAGTCCAAACGTGCTGAAACTTAGAGGGGTTATAGTTGACATCTTGATCTTTAATTTGACATTGGAATCACTCAATTCAGGGTTACGTAGAAAAAGTTATCTTTTCTTGCCTCTTTTTGTCACTCTCTCTCTAACCCTAGGTGTTTTTGGAGTTCCATTAAAGATTTGTGAAGATTGGAGATTGTTTCGCTGAACTGGATCAAGTATTTCTAACAAATTACCAAACAAATCCAAAATACCAAACAAGAGAACATACAAAGGTACGATCCAAACTCTCAACAAATTCAGAACCAACAAACTTAAAAGCATCCACAATTACCAACAAAGTATCAAATGAAAACATCAAAGAAATAAAGACGTCTAAACTAAGCAAGGCAACCTATTCATCTTCGTCATCCTCATCATCATTGTCGTGTGCAAAGTGTCTAAAGTCTTGAATGCAGTGTCAGACAGCCTCGCGCATGTTGTAGAATTGATCTTCCTTTGCATCATGAAATGGATTGAGACGATCAGAAAAATTAACTAAGGTAAAACTTGAATTGTATATGTAAATTAAAACCAAACATACAACACATATGTTCACCTGGACGGGATCTCTAATGCCTCCATCCTGAGGCCTGACACATAGGTATGTATGAGGTATGTACCATTTCATGTAGTTGGCACTGTAATCATATCCATTGGATGCAGGAGGGCCCATATGTTCGAGTATGATGGAGTGCTCATTTCTTGCATCCTAACTCCAGTCTGAATCAGGGTCATACTGTACTATATAACTCATTATGTTGGGATGTCTGGCAGCTTTGATGGGCTGTATAATCGGTCGGGGAATCTGTTGTTCATGCCCAAATTGCCTCGTTACGCGATCAGGCATATATGGCTCTGTAATTCTCAGAAATGAGATGACCCCATGAAAAAAGGCATGAGCTAACTCTGGCATACTGTAATCAACATATCCATAGGACTGTCAGTCAACCTATACAAAATTGGATGCAATCAACATAGCCATAAGTACATTCACACAATTGTAATACTTTAATATGAGACATAAACCCCATAATATGATACTTACTTGCCAAGGTTGCATTAAATCTAGCTCCTCCTTATAGTTTCTTCTCTGTCTACTACGGCTCTGCACAGGGTTCTATTGCCTTGCATATGGCACACTATCGTCGAAGAACTCATTCTATGGAGGACGAAAGCTAGGAAAGTACAGATAGATCCAAGCATGTATATAAATATGTTTTTACAAACATATCAACCTATACCATAAATTTAATTAAGTAATATAAAAACAATATGCAGCACAATTCTTACCATAAAAATGTGTAGCAGGTCGACATCTAACGACATTCATGGCGTGAACACTCGCCTAATGAACGATACATGAATGCCAAAGTGCTGGAACCCTAAGAAATATCGCGAGTAGCATGAACGTCACTCACGTAGGTCAGATATGGCATGTGCAATAAGTGTTGGGACTTGTCGGAAAAGAGGGTCGAGCCCATCAGGTAGAGCAGATAACCTGAAGCGATAGTCTCATCATCCAACTCTGTGTTCAAGAAATGACTTCTTAGGTTATCTGTAGTGAGTCCACGTTCTGCCATTTGCGGTGTCAACTCAAAGAACTGCATTGCCCTATGTACTTGTTCATTGAACAATTCCCTAGCTCATTTGATACGATCATGGAGAGGAAGGCCCATTCCATTCCCATCAATCTTGAGGCCTAAAATCACGTAGACATCGAGGAGAGTTATCGACATCTCTCCAAATGGCATGTGAAATGAATTCGTCTCTGGCTGCCATTGCTCCACAAAAGCAGAAATCAAAGGTTGATCTACATAAGTGTAGATCGGGTCCTGGAGATTCATTGTGTAGACTCTATTTGCGTAGTTGCTCATGCTTGTGTTGAAACGTGAGAGTTTCTCGCTCCTATAAAAGAAAATGTTAGATACAAAAATAAATAGGGAAATAATGTAATAATAATATCAAGTTTTGATAACTTATGATGCCTTGATAAATAAAGTATGTTGTATGGGTTGTGAAGCTAAAAAGGAGGTTTGGGTTCTCTAGACCTCCAGCTACAGGTCCTACCAACTTCAGAGATAGCATCCCCTCCACGGCCTCCAGCCTGTCTACGCTGTCTAGCCTGCCTAGGTTGTCTAGCCTGTCTACACTGTGTAGAAGTAGTCGGTTCCTCCGCCGGTTTCTCAACGCTAGGCTGCTGAACGGGCCAAACACCTTGGCCACTCAAATCTCCCGACCATATAGGAACGGGCCAACCACTAGGTTGTTCAGGTACAAGAGGTACATACCATGTAGGATCCTATAAAATAAATTATTAGAAACAATATTAAATAATGTAATAGTTTAATTAAGTAAGCATATATATAGTTACTTACCACATTCGGGTTAACTGTCTGGTATATGGGTGGATCGTTAAGCGGCATGTTATTCAATGGTGGGTCTGCATATACCGGTATGGTCGGGTCATTTACCGTACTCGGTCTTGCTTCGTCGCCTTTTCTTGATTTCTTCTTCGAAGGTTGCCTTCTTCGGTATACGATGTTCTCATGTTCTTCGGTTACCTTCGATGACGGGCACATCTTGTCTGGTTATCCATTTGTAACAGCAAAAAACAAGACTTTAGAAGCAACTATGTTATCCAAAGGAAAAAACAACACTTTAGACAAATGTTGTTTATTCGTGAAGCACCTCACGTTGTTTATTCGTGATCATATCTTGTACCAAATATAAATCACTATATGTATCAAAGACAAATGTTATTTTGCAACGAACATCAACCACTGTTATTTGCAATTATGAATCATATCAGGCAGCAACCACCACAATGAACATCAACCACTGCTAGATCCGTCCGTGACGGACGGGTGGCTGAGTTTCTTCCCCAACCAAAAATGCCTAGATCGAACCCAAAACCTAATCTAAGCCATCTGCAAATTCATATTCAAAACCGACATTTTTTCATTTCAAACAACATTCAAACAACATTAAAACATGTTCAAATCCAACATTAAACACTTAATCATGTAAACCCTAAAACCTAACTCATCAAAAATTTGCAAATAAATTCAATAATTTCAACACCATTAAACTAAGCCAAGAACAAGTACAAATTTAACTAACTTGACGGTTCGTAATGGACGAATTCGATTGATACGTGACGGATCGAAAGGAAGAGAGCGAAGAAATTTTGTGGAGCTGAGCGAGAGATACGAAGATATTTGGGGTGAAAGTGACGGACGAGATGAAGTTGTTGTATTTATATACAGCAACTTCGTCCGTGACAGATGAATGTCATCCGTCCGTCACAGACGAACCAGGGCGCCAAATAGAAATTTACCCGGGGCGTGAAGTAGCAATGGCCTTGAGAAATGAATAATTTGAATGTGTTACGAACAAGAAGTATAATATTAATCATAACTTGTATATAGCTAAATTTGTGAGTGTATTTATATATATGGGATTATGGGTGCATGCTTTCCGACCCAATGTCAATTGATTCACTTTCTCTTATTGAATTGATTATTGGTCCTTAAGATATTGGTCCATCTTACATTATTGGGGCAAACCTCCATCTAATAACACCAGGGCTGTAACATCCCAGGCCAAGCTACCCCAGCCACCAAGCCGTCCAGCCACCCAACGGTACCGGCGCCGGTACTGGTGCCGCCTGGATGTCCAAGGGCATGCAGCCCATACACCCAACCCTTCCCCCATTAAATGGGTAGGTTGTTGCCGTAGAGGTTCGAACTCCCAACCTTTAGATACAAGGGCATTACCTTGCCACTTGTATCACCAATTGCGCTGCAGCACAATTGGTGATACAAGTGGTAAGGCATTGCCCTTGTATCTAAAGGTCCCGGATTCGATCCCCGTGGGCAAAAACCTACCCATTTAAATGGGAGAAGGGTTGGGTGTGTGAGCTGCATGCCCTTGGACAACCAGGCGACACCAGTACTGGCGCCGGCATCGTTGGGTGGCTGGGCGGCTTGGTGGCTGGGGTAGCTTGGCCTGGGATGTTACAAAAAAGTACACTTTTATGTGAGTGCTCAAGCCACGGGCCTAGCCCAACATGAGACACTCGCATGGGCCGCAGCCCATATACCCCAACCCATCCTTGTTGGCTACTCCAAATTAATGGAAGCCATTTCCAAGAGGTTGTTGGGAGCGCTCGAACTCGAGACCTCTCCCCTTTATCCCCTCCCCGCAAGGAGTGGATACCAATTGTGCTGCAGCGCAATTGGTATTCACTCCTTGTGGGGAGTGGATAAAGGGTGGAGAGGTCGCGTGTTCGACTCTCACCAACAACCTGATGGAACTGGCCACCATTAATTTGGTGTAGGCCACCAGAGATGGGTTGGGGTACATGGGCTGCGGCTCATGGAGTGTCTCATGTTGGGCTAGGCTCGTGGCTTGAGCACTCACATAAAAGTGTACTTTTTTGTAACATCCCAGGCCAAGCTACCCCAGCCACCAAGCCGCCCAGCCACCCAACGGTGCCGGCGCCGGTACTGGTGCCGCCTGGATGTCCAAGGGCATGCAGCCCACACACCCAACCCTTCCCCCATTAAATGGGTAGGTTGTTGCCGCAGAGGTTCGAACTCTCGACCTTTAGATACAAGGGCATTACCTTGCCACTTATATCACCAATTGTGCTGCAGCACAATTGCAGGTTCATGAGTTTACACTTGCAGGTTCATGCGTTTACACTTGCAGGTTCATGAGTTTTTCCTTGCAGGTTCATGCATTTGAACTTGTAGGTTCATGAGTTTTGACTTGTAGGTTCATGAGTTATGGCGTATAGGTTCATGAGTTTTATTTTACAAGTTTATGAGATTTTTCTAAGGTTTATGAGTTTTAACTAGCAGGTTCATGAGTTTTGTCTTACAGTTTCGTTAATTTTGTTTTACAGGTTCATGGGTGTTTTCTAAGGTCTCTTGAGTTTTTTTATCTTGCAGGTTCATGAGTTTTTGAAATGAGAGTTGCGTGCTATGTTTGGACTTTGGAGGGATTGGCAGATCATTCGCCAAATTTAACCATTTGGTAGTTTGCACTTCCAGGTTCATGAGTTTTTCCTTACAGGTTCATCATTTTCTTGTAGGTTCACCAGTGTTTGATGTTAGGGTCATGTCGATAACCTTATAGGTTCATCAGTGCTTTCTGTTAGGTTCATGTCGATAAGTTCATGCATTTATCTTGCTGGTTCACGAGTTATCTCTTGTAGGTTCATGAATTTAATCTTTCAGGTTCATGATTTTTTTTTTCTTGTAGGTTCATATATTTTACTTTACGGGTTCATGAACTTGGAATAAAAGTTCGTAAACTTGATAAGTTCATGCATTTATCTTGTTGGTTCATGAGTTTTTTAGAGGTTGATAAACCCTACAAGAGAAGTTTAAGCCGATAATCTTGCAGGCTCATGAGTTTTTCCTTGCAGGTTCATGCATTTGAACTTGTAGGTTCATGAGTTTTAACTTGTAGGTTTATGAGTTTTATTTTACAATTCTATGGGATTTTTCTAAGGTTCATGAGTTTTAACTAGCAGGTTCATGAGTTTTGTCTTACAGGTTCATTACTTTTGTTATACAGGTTCATGGGTTTTTTCTGAGGTTTTTGAGTTTTTTTATCTTGCAGGTTCATGAGTTTTTTATCTTGTAGTTTAATAAGTTTTATCTTATAAGTTCATTAGTTTTGTTTTACAAATTCATGTTTTTTTTCTGAGGTTCTTGAATTTTTTTATCTTATAGGTTCATGAGTTTTGTTTTGAGTCTTTAGATATCACTTATTACTATACTAGTATAATTGCAACCATGTGAGAATAAAAGAGAAAGGAACCAATCCAGTATTATCCAACATTGAACACATTTCCCTATTTGTTCTTTAACTTTACACATCAACAAATGGATCTAATGCAAAACAGACATGATTCCTAGTGTTGAGCTGAGGCTAAGCTCAAGGGAAGTGAGAGTGGAAACAGCAGCATCAGCACTAGTAGTGTCAGTGGCATTGAAGGAGCAACTAGTAGTAGATGTATAGTAAGAGTAGTTGTGAGTTGTTGCAGCTGGTTGAGGCCTCAAGGTGGTCCCACACAAACCTCTCATATACATCATCATCTGCTGCTGCTGCTGATGAATAATTCCTAGTGTTGGTGTAGGACTCTGGATTATAGGGGTTCACACCACTTGTCCATTGAAAACTTTGGCTTGGATAACAACATATTGCACATTCCTGCATTTGGTAGGCAGAATTCCATTAAGGCTATGATCAAGTACAAGTAGTGAGTAGATGTGAGTGAAGGTAGAACGGACTGACTGTAAAGTCATCTGGATTACAGGGGTTTTCTATGACTGTAAAGTAATAGAAAACCTGAGCATATGTAATCAGGCAATGACAAAATAATACAACTCTTAAACCAGCTTGCAAGGTGAAGCATGAGAGATGGCATAACTCAAAATCATTCATTGGGTCACTCACTAATTCATAAACCATTGAGAAGAGAAGCACCTAAGTAATACATTTGCAGGACACATGACAGTCTGCAGCAAAACATGAAAGACAATTGAAAAGATCATATGCTTCTTTCTTTCCTGATTCGAGTAGCCAATCTCGTCTTTTAGATTATAGTGGATTATTCAAGCTACCTGTCAGATATTTTTCATTCTAAAAATAGGGGAAGAATCACATTGATCACAATCAAAATCTCTTGACCATCCACCATCTAACCACAAATTTCAGCAAACTAAAAAATAACCCCTAACAGTAGCTGATTTAACCAGTCAAGAAGAAGATATTAAATCCCACGTCTCATAACGAGCTTCACATCTAAGGGCAAAATGTTGACTTTTATTCAATCATCGAAGCCATCAGAAATCGGCAAATGCAAATACATCGAGAAATACCTTCGTGATTATAATGTGAATGACAGATCTGAATACCCTAGTAAACCCACATTTCATAAGCAGCATCATTCAAAAGACTTGATCAGCACAAATTAACCAAAAGAAGCACACAACCATCTCAAGATTGCTCCTAAATCAGCACGCAATGACATATAATCAACAGATCGGAAGCGAAAAGTATACATAGAATCGCAAGGGTTAGCACCTTTCTTGGCCGGCGGTCTCCCAAATCTGAGCCTTGACGATCTTCTCATCAACGCGGACGCTACGAGTGGCGAATTCAACACCAATGGTGGACTTTGACTCGAGGTTGAACTCGTTGCGGGTGAATCTAGAGAGGAGATTGGACTTCCCGACACCGGAGTCTCCGATGAGCATGACTTTGAAGAGGTAATCGTAGTCGGCGGCGGCTCTGAAAGTCGACATTTTAGGGAGAAATTCTCGCTTTCCCGTCGCCGTAGAAATCGGAGAAATTCTCAATCGCCTTCCCTAGCACCGACCTCAATCGCCTTCTTCCTGATCGCCGCAGCGGAAATAGCTTGAAATCGGGGTCGATTTCGCTATCTCTCTTGAAATCGGGGTCGATTTATAGGCGTTCTCTCTCTCGCTTCAATCTTCCATGAAACCCTAACTAATCAATTGGGGCGATGCTCTGCTATCTCTCTCTCGCTTTACTTGTGATTGGGCGATGCGCCAATCACAAGTAAAAAGATGAAAGTTCAGCCGGATGCAGAATGAGAAATACAAAGTTTGAGGGAGCCAACGAAGAACTCTCTTCACCAAGAGAGAGACGGGAGCGAAGCGAGGGAGCCAACAAAACAGATGAACGGCAAAAGGACGAAAAATCCCCTCCGTGTAGGGTTTTGTTGTTAAATGATAAAACATTTACAGCCGTTGGATGGAGACACGTGGACGACTACCGTAAATTCACAATGCTTACTTTAAACCTTGTGCTCATTTGATCCTCTCTAATAACATATTATAAAACAAAACAAAATATACTTTTACACATAAGCAAAGTAGGCCCGGAAGCATTTTGGTGACTCGAAAGAGGATGGGCTTAATATGTATATAGATTTTATTGATTTTGATGAGCCTCATAGAATTCAAGGTATACTAAATATTAGTTAATTCAAAAATAATTAATCATGGTTTTTTATCTTTTTGATGAACCTCCTCATAAAATTAATTAATTATGTTTTTGTATGTATTTTACTTTGTGCCTATGATAGCTCATATTTTCTTTTTAATTCAAAAATAAATATTTATTATTATAAATATTAGTTAATTTAATCCATAAAATTATAGTGTTTATAATACTGTTTATTTTTCAATTTTAAGTTGAGTTGAACTATAAAGATATTAAAATAATTTCAAAATTTGATAGACAAGCTAACAATTAATAATTGATTGAGATATTTTATTTTTAATTGTGTATGATAACAACTCCATAGATTTGTTAGCAACATAATTCTAGAGAAGTAAAATTATAAGATGATGTTAGGAATATCTCATAGGATTGGATAAGGTCAATAGATTAAGAAATTAAAAATATTAATTTAAACTAACCACCTTGATATTTATGAAGGATTTTGTATCAGTAATGATAAAATAAGTAAAAAAAATAAAGTTGGTTAGAGTATCAAAATAAATCATATTAAGAATTTACGGTTTTGAAATAATATAATCTTAATAAATTATTAAAATTACTCTAGGTGTCATCGTTTTTGTATTAAAAAACAATCCGTATATTTTTATATTGACTATGAATACTATATTAATCATGTTTTTTTATGTTTTTGATGAGCCTCCTCATAAAATTAATTAATTATGTTTTTTTTATGTATTTTACTATGTGCCTATGATAACTCATATTTTCTTTTAATTCAAAATAAATATTTATTATTATAAATATTAATTAATTCTGAAATACCCCATATGTACTTGTATATATATATGTGTGGGATATAAGAATTTAAATTCGTAGAAGAGGCATAACTAAACTTGCTATATGGTAAGACTTCATAATTAGCCTCTTTAATTAATTTTTAAATAAATAAGAAATTAAACTTAATAGGGTTTGTGTACATATTAGGGCCTGTTTGGTCAAGAGTTTATAAACTCTTTATAAACAAAACCCAATTTTTTCCCTCCCTTCACATTTTCCTATAACACCCAATATTCAAATTTCAAATACTACTTTTTCAAAAAAAACTCTTTATAAACACCCCTACCAAACAAACCCTTAGATTAAGAAAGCGGAAGCGATCTTCCACACCTTTGGAGCGGCAAATAGAGAGTATCTCGAACATAGGCGAATAAGTGCGATCTCCGATCGAGGGTAACCTTCCGCGCACCACCGTGTCGCCTCATATAGTTGAACACAGTTGGTGTGGTTGTCGTTTTCGGGTTGCTACTGCGTCCCGTGGCTATTGAGTGCGACTCCAGAGGCCACCGTTTACGCCGAGCTTTTCTACCTTCAGTCTTAGCCTAAGAAAAAGGAGCGATTTGGGCAGTACAATCAGGTTAATATAGACTTGTTTACGGACCTTGGTGATTCGCAAAATCGTTGTTATTAAGTTTAAGGCAATATGATTCTTGCTCATTCTTTTATATATATATATATATATTTATTAAGTATATTTCTCCTACATGAAGGTTGTTCATATATGTTATTGTTGTATATAGTTGATATGGGTTAAGACTAGTAGTGGTTGATTGTTGAATGTTGGTTGATCGATTATGAGGATGGTGCTGCATCTCATAACCGGGTCGGGGTGATGATAGCCTCACCCGACCGCGTAGAGGATGACCTTGCATTGGTTCAAGGCCACACTCGGATGGTGAGTGTCCCATCTTAAATCTATCCATGGATAGTACGATTATCTAGGGTGATGATAGTCTCACCCGTTTATATTGTTTGTGTGGTTGAGATTTGGACTATATGGAATTAGCACGTGTAATAGTTGGATGAGAATGTTTAAGTTAAGGTTATGTGATGGTACTGGTATATATTGTTGCGATATCAATTGACGTTAGATGAATGATAATGATAAACCTTTTCCTATTTTCTATCTTTGATGATTCTTGCTAGTCTTTCATTAAACTAACCCAATCTTGGATTTATTCTTGGTTGGCTGGTGATTCGGGTCCACTAGTCTCTGGGTCTTCGCAGGTTCAACAGCAACAGGGAGGTCAATGATCACACTTCGGCGTTTTCAATAAGATAGCTTTCATGTTTTATCTATCTTTCGGGATAATTTGATATTGTTGGTCAAGTGGTGACCTTAGCATTATCTATTGGATATTTTTATAAAACCTTGATATTGTTTCCACTGTGTCTTTGTTGGTATGGAGTGTTCAATGAATTTTGAATGATGATTACTATTTTATTTGACTTGGTTGCGCTTGAATATTTCATTAAAAGCCTTGTAGATCCTTGTGGTCTACGTCACTGTGACACCTTGGTTTTAGGGTGTTACAAATTCAATCCATGACATTATATTATTTATAATATTGTTTATTTTTCAAATTTAAGTTGAGTTGAACTATAAAGATATTAAATTAATTTCAAAATTAGATAGATAAGCTAACAAAGAATAATTGATTAAGATATTTTAAATTTAATTGTGTATGATAACAACTCCATAGCTTTGTTAGTAACATATTTCTAGAGAAGTAAAATTATAAGATGATGTTAGGAATATCTCGTAGGATTTGATAAGGTCAATAGATTAAAAAATTTAAACTTAGTAATTTAAACTAACCACATCGACATTTATGAAGGATTTTGTATCAGTAATGATAAAATAAGTAAAAATAAATTGATTGTGAATACTATATAAGACCCTTATATCAAGTTAAAATAATTATATAACAATCTTGATGGTAGAAAATGAATGTGAAATTTAATATACAAACAAATATAATGCTTAGATTAGTTCATACGTATTGTTAAGAGAAATAAGCTAATTTCTTTATAAGAATAAAGTTAATTCGATGAGATTTGGTTAAGACTTGATAGAATTTTAGAGTTTAAATTTAATTAATTTAAAAAACAAAACGAAATTATTAAAAAGGATTTACTACAAAATGACATATAGGATTTGTGGGTTCATAAGCATTTTGATGGATTAAAAACAGATAGGTCCAATATATAAATATAAAACTATAACATTTTTCATATTACATAATTCGAAAGGAAAAAAGTTAAATTTATGTTTATTTTACTCATCAATAGAATAATATAAGCTATATAAGAGGCTTGAAAAATGAGAGATTTAAGATTTCTTTGTCAATTTATATTTTACTAATTATTTAATATAATAAAAAATACTTCAACAACTTGGACATAAAATCACTCTCATGGCTCAAAAAGAGTGAGATTTAATCTATATATATATATATATAGAAAGATAATAGATAGATAGAGACTCTCATTCAAACGAATGCTCTAAATTAATTTTCTATCTGATAAAGGATATTTAGATCCGTAGAAGCATAAGCGAGTTGTAGCGGTTAACTGGCATGGCATCGGCTTTGAACCGCTTTATATACAAGTCATTAGAAAAGTGTGGCGCGTTTTTTAAACTACTGAGGGGAGTCATAATTTTTCAATGGGGCGAGGAGTGCGAGCATGCCCTGTCAAGGAATAGGGTATACCTACAAGATCCACAAATAATACCTGCAGTTGAGGGGAGACAGATTTTGTCCGGCGTCAGGGTCAAAGGGCTTTTAAAGAGGACTCAAGGACAGAGCTAATGGTGGTGACAATTGCAAGAACAAAGCTTTGTGGTGGTCGAATTTGGACGAAGAACAACCGTGGTCAGGATTAGGGTTCTTATGTTTTTTGGCTTCGAAATTGGATGAATTGGGGGAACAATTGGAGGGGTATTTATAGTGCTAATGTTGCCTTCAAATGCCTCGACACAATCCTGCAAACCACTCTTCCCAATTCAAGCCAATGCAATCAAAGTTTTGAAAATTCAATTCACCTAATTCGGAATACATTCAAGCTTATCGGACAAAATCCCGTTAATTTAGCGCATATTAATATCCTTATGATAAAATGAGGGTTATTATAATCCTACCCCCTTAAAAATAGTTTCGACCTTGAAACTAGAATCTATCACGGTAAAAGAACGAGCTTCCATGTTAATTCACTTTCTTAAGTTAATATCCTTAAATATTCATGTTCTCATAATTAAACTCAAAATAGTCAAATTATTTTAATCAATCATGACATTATCACGTATATCTCGTCTCCATATATTATACCATGGAATACTCTTAATATATTCACAAGATCATGACTCCGTTAGAATAATAGTCCCCAAAATCATCATAACGATCTTAATATATACCTTTAAGCATGAGAACACACCTTTTTCTTCCAATTTCCTCTTTATAATCAAATCTCAAAGTTTGTACATTAAACTCCTTATAACCAAAATATCAAATCTTAGTAACTCCAAATATTATATCATCTTACTCCTTAAAGGTACATCCCACAAATTCTACTATTTATCTTAATCAAATTTGGCCCTTATGTCATCTCTAACTTAAAATCCCAAACAAAATCCATAAATTTTCCAAAAGAGAATCACACAACATATTAGTCCTATTATCCTCAAAATATGATTTGATGATTGATTTATCGCCTAAAATGATCAATCACTTTATTTACCCAAAACGTGTCATAAGATCACCTTAATAGACATAGATCACTTTTTCATCAAGTCCAGTTCATAAAAAATCATACACTTACATTATCCAACACTGTTAATCCACATAAATCAAAATAAACTTTTATCGGTTGAGTTTGTTATTCACCCATAAATCCTTAAATATTTAATTGTCCTCACACAATTTATTATCCCAAATTAAGGAAACCTTTTGCCCAACCAATATTTACTTTTTACCTGGGACTAAATCACCTTAATACTCCTCATATCATTATATCATTTCCTTAAGAAAGACTTAGAATGTCACCTTAAGTAGGTTTTCCAAAATAATAATTTTACACACTTAGCTCTTCCAAAAGCTTTAAACCACTAGTTTCACAACGGACACACTCGCTTATAAACGCCATAATTATAACTCTTAAATTTTAAAGCTTAACTCAAAATCGTATTAGAGTATGATCATTTTAGAGAAAACCAACTCCTTATGAAATACCTCTCTTTACAAATTTATTCACTTAAATGAATAATTTATTAGACTCATAATTAAGTATTTTAAGCTTTATATTAGCTCATCACACAAATTTTTACCACAACCAATGCTCGGAGTATGCATATGAGAAATAAATCTCAAACTCCAGAGAGCAATAGCTACACACGCTTAATTCCTTATAGCAAGGAATCCTTACAATACTAAACTCACGAGACAATACTCGTCAACTCGAGCAAATGGAACAAATAATGTCAATATCCAACTTGACATTATTCCAAGAATATAGAGAGATTCTTATGAATGTATCTAATGATTAAGTAACGGAATCGAAGCTTGCAGAAGTTTGAAACATACTTTCAAATCTTTTAAATCACACTTTAAATCAACTATCCACACCATTTTTGTTTTATAAAACAAATTATTTATAAAGTTAATTCCTTTATAACTAAAATACAAACATTATCCTTTTAAAATTCATAACCATATTCAAACTACACTTTGAAATAATTAAATGAATATAAAATTACTGTTTAAAGTACTATTATCATATAAAACAAATATTATAACGAATATAAGTATCTTTATAACTAAACCAATAATTTTATTATTTCTAAACTTTCAACTATTTTCATATCCTTTGAATCAAATACCTTAAAATTCTAAAGATTTTTCCTTTTTAAAGAAAAAATGTATTTACATAAAATAAAATAGTTTGAAAATAGTTTTAGAAACTCTCAAACCTAACAGTAGGCCAAAATCATAAACAATATCTCTAATATCATATTCGTAACACCCCCGACTTACGTCGGTAGTGCCACACGCCAGTGACCTCAGACTTTAATGTCCAAAGTCACCATCGGCTTTAATCAGAACAATTATGCTTGCATAGATAAATAAATGTTAAATAAAAGAGTAGTGGAAGACTTGTAACAACTACTCAACTCTTTTATATAAATTCCTCTCATAAATTGAGAATGACAGTATACAAACAATGTGAAATTACAACGGAAGACTTTTAAAATAAACCCTAAATACATGACTAGTTTATCGAAGTATTACATTTAATTAAGAATATGAAATCGATACTAAATATCTTCAAATGATATCACTTTAGAACACAATATTCAACTGCAAGTCATCGTCTTTGATTTGTTACTTCAATGTTGTCTGAAACCAACCACTGATGTGTCATATAGGACGGATGACAACAGCCAACCATGCATGGAAAACAAAAGGTTGGTTAGTCTAATGAAAGACTAAACAAGGGCTCAAACAGATTGGTTTTTATAGTCGTATATAGGCACTACCCTTGTTTCTCGAATAAAACTCGATAAACGGTAAACCAACCACTGATGTATTGTATAGGACGGATGACAACAGCCAACCATGCATGGAAAATAAAAGGTTGGTTAGTCTAATGAAAGACTAAACAAGGGCTCAAACAGATTGGTTTTTGTAGTCGTATATAGGCACTACCCTTGTTTCTCGAATAAAACTCGATAAACGGTATATGATTATAGACTTCTACTGAAAAGAAAGAAAATGACATGCTTGAAGAGAAGACTCCGACGAATTGAGTCTGATGGGAAAATTAAATGATGTTTGGGAACATTATCACAAAGTTTCGAAAATGTCTCATTGAATATTTGGGTCCTCGACCAACCTCACCGCATAATGCGAATCTAGATTGGAAAGCGGACCTACTTTAGACAAGAGACCGGGCGGGTTCCACATTGTACTTCTTGCCCGAGGGTATATTAATTATGTGCAAAATGACACTTATCTTATTTAATTCTAAAACGTGCATTTACACTAAAACTTTTAATCCACACCAATCTCGCAATGAGATGTATAACATGGGACGAATCCCGAATTTCGACACTAGCTAAGTGCACCACCACTTATATTCAAATAAGAGTAGGTCATGACCAAAAGTATTTGGGCAATAATCGTCCTAATATCAAGTTATAAGGAAACAGTTAAACCTCGCAAGGTAATTAGCGTTTCTACAAATACTCGTGCTAACTAGCGTATAAATCCACATCAAATGCACAAAAAATTCACACCAATGTTCATCTAGCACCCTATAATAATATATATATATATATATAAGGTTCGTTGCTAACAAATATACAACCTAATAATAAGGTTCATTTACACACCAATTTAACACACAAGTTCCCAAACGAAAATTAAGAATATTATCCCAACTTAATTAAGACAATTGATTAATTGTCAATTAAGAAAATATGGAATACGGTAGCAAGAGCAAACCAATACTTGCCTTGAATCACGAAGAAGATGAACGGCGTATCGGAGATGATTGCTTTCGAAAAGCAAATTGGCTCCTTGCTTTATTTCCGTTCCAAATGCAATTCCGAGACGTACCCAAATCACACACATAAAATAAATTATAATTAGATAATTTATTCAATATCGAAATTTGAAGGATGCAATGTCAAGGTTTTTATTTGAATTTATTTAACTCTTAAATAAATCAATTTCAAGGCTTTTCGATATATGATTATTTATACGATACTAATATTAAATTAGTCATATGTTCTAAATAATCATATTATAAATAAATTGATCCAATAATTTATTTATAATCCTAAAAGTTTCTAACTCAAAATATTATCTGGATAGAGAGTTGTAATTTAACCATTCATAATATAAGATAATATCCAAAAAATATATAACTAATTTAATTTTAATATTCATAAAATTAAATTAATCCTAACTTATTTTCCAGTAATCTAGATTAATTAAATTAATCAAGATTAGGAGAAATAAAATAAAATAACAAAAGAAATTCAAACCGGAAATTGGGCAAGAACTCCACCGGACCTCGCGGGTGACACCGGCTGGAAAAGGGGCAAATTGGGGCTCTTCGATGCGTCTCTGGCGTAGGGATCAAAGGGATTTTGAAGAGGACTCAAGGGCGGAGCTAATGGTGGCAAAAATTGCAAGAACGAAGCTTTGTGGTGGTCGAATTTGGACGAAGAACAGCCGTGGTCGGGATTAGGGTTCTTAAGTTTTTTGGCTTCGAAATTGGATGAATTGGGGGAACAATTGGAGGGGTATTTATAGGGCTAATGTTGCCTTCAAATGGCTTGACACAATCCTGCAAATCACTCTTCCCAATTCAAGCCAGTGCGATCAAAGTTTTGAAAATGTAATTCGCCTAATTCGGAATACATTCAAGCTTTCCGGACAAAACCCCGTTAATTTAGCCCATATTAACACAAATCAATTGAGGGGTAAATTGGAAGATTCGAGCCAAAAATCGGGTTGAAATCGCCATTGAAGGGCGTGGAGCTGTTGCCTTTTTATGGGTTGGCTGGATGTTGAAGATGAAGGCTAATTTGCCTTATTTACACACGCCCCCCTTTTTTGGCCTATTTGCAAATTTTTGCCCAACCTTTTAAAGTTGTGGAAAAAGTGCCCTTATTTCATTTTTCAAAAATTCCAATAATTACCCAAACTTATTTATATTATATCCTAAGTTTATTTATACATTTTAACCCAAATTTAAGTTAAAGGAAAACTTAAATTAGGCTAGGTTTAAGCTTAAGTTGCATTATCTTATAAACTTAATCATATTTTATTATCCTTACTTTAAATACTTTATTCTTCACAAGATAATTTTATTTAAATTGAAATTAACATAATTTAAATAATTTAAGACTTAAAAAGGTAACCTACTTAGGTTAAGAATTATTGTATCCTCTCATGGATAAACATAATAATTCTTATAACCTTTATAATATATCTAAAAAATTTCAAAACCGCATTTATGGTTATACTTAATTATTTATTTCTATCCATACCATTATAACCCATTTGATAACTTGTACCAAACATTATCTTAACCTAACTTTTGAACTTAAGTTAATGAAAATTTTAAATTATTCCTCTAAAAAAAATAATAAAAAATTCATAACTTTTATTATTATCAATAAAAATATAAAAATTACATTAATACCCTTATGATAAAATGAGGGTTATTACAGTGCGGTTCGGTATTTTCCGAAAAACACTATTCCGGGTTTTATTTTTAATGAGATTTTAATTTTAGCCTTTAGGTCTTTTATGTTAGAACCCTAATACTATTTAAGTGGCTTTCTCTCTCATTAGCAGTCAGATTTGAAGACCCAGAAGCCTTGGCACATGTTTCGGATTGTTCTTATCCCTAACACTATTATTCTTGCTTCAGATTGTTGTTCTTGCTTTTGGACTACTAAATCATTAATTGGGTTTTGAGTTGCATTCTTGTTCGTTCTTGAGCGTTCACATTCATTTTCATTAAGCAAAGGGATCAGGATCTTGTCTCCAAGACGGGACTGAAGCATCAACTTGGAAAAGAGAGTTTGTCACATTATCAGTACGAGGCGTTGATCTTAGGCCTAATTGTAATGCATAACAAAGAGGCCAAAGAGCTGGTGATCTACTCAGATTGACAACTGATAATGTATTAGATATAAGGAGAGTACAATGCTTAATCTGCATGGATGTTGGCTTACCTGGAAAGGGAAAGAACCTTGTTGTCATATTTTAGGGAGTTTATAATGCACCAGGTCCCGAGGGAGCAAAACAAGGTGGATGATGCCTTAGCCACCTTAGCGTTCATCAAGCTATGGTGGCATGTGGACATCCACCCATATTGACGAGCTAGAGACCCCGGGTATTGGTGGGGACAAGGTGACCCTACTGGATGATAAGCCCAGGTGAATGGATCAAATGTACGACTATTTGGTTCACAACATTCTACTCGCGGACAAGAGAGAGGCTCAACTCCTTAGGTTGAGGGTCGCACGCTTCTGGGTGTCCCCGCAGTGGCTACTATACTCGAAGCCATTCTTCGGGCCGTACCTTAGATGCGTACTGTATTCGAAAGTAGACAACTTCTTATTTGAGATCCATGAGAGAGTGTGTGGAGTACATGTAGCGGGCAGGAGCCTAGCCATGAGGGCCATGACACAGGGGTACTAGTGGCCCTATATGAAGAAGGACGTAGAGTGTTATGCCAAGAAATGCGAGATGTGTCAAAAATTTGCTAAAATGATCCATTAGTCGGTAGCTGATTTGCACCCACTCCCTATCCCATGGCCATTCGCTCAGTAGGGCCTAGACCTGGTGGGGACATTCCCTAAAGCTCCAGGGATTAAGCAATACATGATTACAACCATTGATTACTTCACCAAGTGGGTGGAGGCCAAACTACTAACATGCATCAGGGACACTGATGTTAAAAATGTTCAGCTGGGATTCGATTATTACACATCGGGATCCCATATGCTTTGATCTCGGACAATGGGACTCAGTTTAGTAGCGCCTAGTTCAAGTCTTTCTGGCTTGGTTACAACATTAAGAACTTCTATTCGTCTGTAGCATATCTGCATGCGAAGGGGCAAGTAGAGGCCACTAACAAGGCCATTCTAGATGGAATCAAAAGAAGATTATACAAGGCAAAGGGACAATGGGCCGAAGAGCTTCTGACCATCCTTTGGGCCTACCACACGACCCCGCGTCGGTCAACTGGGGAGACTTCTTTTGCCCTCACGTATGGGACAAAAGTTTTGATTCCCTTAGAGGTCATACTATCAACCATCCGGACCGCAACATTTGAGCAAGGGGGGCATGAAGAAGCACTCAGACCCAACATGGATCTCTCTTGTCGGAAAGAAGCGAAGCCTCCTTGATCCGCATGGCAACCTATCAACAAGAGTTGATTAGGGCTCACATGAACCATTCCAGACCTCACAACTTTGCATTTGGGGACTATGTCTTGCGCAAGGTTCTAACCAACACAAAGGACCCGACGAACAAGAAGCTAGGGTCCAACTGGAAAGGTCCCTATTGGATGACAACTACCTCAGGTAGCGACTCCTACAAGCTAGAGGACATGGATCGGAAGGAGGTCCCACACACCTGGAACGTCCTCAACCTAATGAACATTTGTTTGTAAGCATATATGTGGCATGAAGGCATTCTTTTTCCTCTTCATACAATGTTATCCCACGTGGTTTGTAATAACCTAAAATATTTTAGATTTTAAATATGGTTATTATTGTAAATGTTTCTCATTTTATTAGAAATTATAAAATCTACTATATTTTTTATAATTATACTATAAACTTGAAATTATATCATATGTCAAATAAATTCCTTATGAATGATTTAATAGTATAATTTAAACTTAAATGAAAAAATAGTGTGTTCAAATTTATCTTCTCCTTTTAAATTGTCCCAATAAAATTAATTTTAAATGAAAAGGGATATTGAATATTTTCTTTCCAAAAATAAAATGAAATCCTATATTAATTAATCTCCTTTTTTATCTATAAACGGGGCTTAGTTTTAACCTAAAATCATACAACTTTTTTTTCTTCTCATCTTCTTCTTCACGCCTCTCTCTCTCTCTCTCTCTCTCTCTCTCTCTCTCTCTCTCTCTCTCTCTCTCTCTCTCTCTCTCTCTCTCTCTCTCTCTCTCTTGGTTTTTCTCTCTCGCATCCCTAAAACTCAGTCAGCTTTCTAACACCGCCGTTTATACATCTGGTGTCGGATTTAGACGATTCAAATTGCATTCTCTTCTTCTATTTGTCTTATACATTTTCATATGAAGCATGACTCATGAAGCCAAAAGAAGAGCCATCACGCGCCATCTAAAGGCAAGGTGATCGAAGCTCTTTGCCAGGAATTTCTAGTCGACATTGTTAAGATATTTAAGTTAAAAATAGTTATAGAACTTATTTTCATTTCAAATTTTAACAGTGTACTTTAAAAATATAGATGTAGTTGTATAATAAAAATCGTAGCTTTTAGATATTGTTTGATATTTTTTAAAATTGTTGAAATAGAATAGTCGGTTTAATGATTTGATTTTGAGTTCATGAAACGTTTTGCTTATAACTTGTCAATGGTTTATCTTATCCTAATGGGTATTTAATATGATAAACTAGGACATATGAACGTTTTGAATTGGTTTCATCCCTAAAGGATTTGTTTTCGATATTTAGATATTTTTACAATGTGACATTGTAGATTTTGCGTACCCAAATTAAATAAATTGTTAAGGTCATATAGGAGGATATTTTTCATTGATTCCAATTGGAGGATCTTACTAACTTCTGAAAAGATATGAATGTTATTTTTTAATTTATTTAATATACTTAAAATATATTTTTAGATCGAGTTATAATTACGTTTTTGAATGGACAGTAAGCTGTCAAATTTCAAATTTTGAATTGTGAAACTTAAGCATTTATTGTGACATCATTTGCATCCTAGGTAATTATTTGAGGATATATGGTCTTGATTTATACTTTTTAATGGCTCAGATGTCATTAATAAGGAGAGTTCCATACTTGCTCGATTGGTCATTTGTGTGCTTGTTTGAGTATTGCTTTATGCGTCTAAGATTTGTTATGATAAGTTTTTGTGTGATTTTGTTGATGCATGTAATGTTATTGTGACTCGTTCATGAAATACTATATAATGTTATATTATGAAATCTGAATGATTCCATGTATGTGCTTGACTTGATCGCTATATGAAGGACTTGTTCATTTGTGTTGTGAAATTGTGTGTTGTCATTCATATGAGTGGTCAAAAGAAAAAGTGAGGGCATCCACCATGTGGAGTTTTCATGTGATTAGGACGCGGATTCACCACCTTCTGAATTATGGGTGAAGTCGGCCCTCGGTATGGGAGTGCAGTAGTGGGTGCATACCTCAGAGTAGGCCTTCGATGGGGTATGTATGGCCATACCGCAAGCTTGAGGTTGTGGCGTTTGTACAGACGTAGACTTCCAATATGAGCTCGGATTTGGCCAATATTCATAGTGTGTGTGGTCAAGGTTGCAGTTGAGCTAACCTTGTGTGTGTGTTAAAAAGGTTTCAGCGATGCTGACCTTGTGCGCGTGGTGTGGATTTGTGTTAAAAGGTCTCCATTAAGTTGACCTCGTGTGTGTGAACGTGCATTCATTGTCATTTATGTAATGATCTATGTGTTTGTATTTAATGTTTTTTATGTTGTGATATATGTGTTGATACATGAAGTGATCTTAACTGTATTATTCTTAATGTGGTTAAATGTTTTGAGTATAATTGTTTAACGACTGTTTAGTTATCTTCTACGCCTTGTTGGGCTGCTAGACTTGGTATTTCTTATATAGAAGTTGTGACTATTATATGAGGGTGTGCTTAGAACTATAAATAGGAACATGTGTTTCTTTGATGGATATAAGGGGGTGAAAATGTGTACTGTGGATTTGAGTTGTGATGCACATAGTTATGATTATAATTGAATTAAGTATGAATTGTTTAATGTTTGTTGGGACGTTAGAGTTATTTTAAACTCGATGATATTAGTGATATTCTATACTTGGATATAGATTAAGTTGTGATGTTTATTTGAATGTTTGAGTTTCTAACTTGATGATATTGAGGATATTTTATACTCGGGGATTGTAGATTAAGTTGTGATGTTTCTTTAAAATTTTGAGTTTCAAACTTGATGATATTGAGTATATTTTATATTCGGAGAATATAGATTAAGTTGTGAGGTTGGTTGAGTTTTTGACTCGATATAATTTTTGGATATAGATTTTGAAGTGGAAATTCTAAGTGGAGGTTATCGAATGAACTTAGATGTGAAAGTAAGATTCAAGATCGAGGAAGTGCATAATAATTGGAATTAGTGGTTGTAGGATCTTAGGTAAGTGGTTTGTTAAGTGATCTTGTGGTACTTATATAATATCTAAGAATTTTATGATCAAGGAATAAACGTCTTGGCATAAGATACAATTTACCTTATTGATCTTTGGGTAATCAAGTAGCATCAATTGATTGAGAGGATACGTGATATTTAAAAGGACCTAGTACGATGATTTGGGAAGTAGGTGATAAATCAACCATGTTCTATTTTGGTATTAAGTTGTATCGAAATCGATATGGTTGAAATAGATAATTCTTGATGAGGTGTTAGGAGTGTTTCTAGTTAGTGTGTGTCCATCTCCTTGTACTCATCATTAGTAATTACCTATGATTATACATCATGTTTATTAATGATATGTTTCAATGTGAGTATATATTACCTTGTATGTTTCTATGAGTCGACCAACTTGTAATATCCCGCTTAAATTTGAAGGATAAAATAGTAATTTTAAAGTGATAAAAATAAAAGTTTTGAAATTTATTTTATTTCTTTTAGATGAGTAATTTAAAATTTTATGAACTTAGGTTCAACGGTTGAGTTATGATAATTTTTGGTACAATTATCATATGAGCCATAATAGTATGGTGTAAAAGTAAATAAATAAGTATAACAATGAATATAATTTTAGAATTTGAAATAAAAAGGTTATAAGAATTATTATGTTATCCAAGAATGGATAAAATAATAAATGTCGTAAGTATGTTATTTCTTTAAGCTAAGAATGGTCTAAATTATGATTAACCTTATGTTAATTATATTTTAGATAAAACTCATTAATTTTGACTTAGAATATTTAAATCAAGTTTAATAAATTTTGTTAAGGATTTAAGTATGGTCAAATTCATAAGAAAAATAATTTAAGCTTATTTTAACCTAAGTTAAATTTTTATATACTTTAATTTTGGGTTAAAATAATATTACAAACCTAAAATATTAAAAATATTATGTTTGGGCAACTTTTATAATTTTATGAAAAGTTGTGGAGTTTTTGCCACAAACCAAAATTGGGGTCCACGATTGTAATTTGCCAAAAGTATCATCTTCAACCTTTGGCAACAGCTGGTCGCGAGCTCCACAAGGCCTTTAATGGCGGAAATTGGCTCCCATTGAATCCCAATTGTCACAATTAGTGACTGGTAATTGAAGGCAATCTTATCACGCATCAAATTCATCATTCAATTGGATGGATTGACGACGAAGATCGCGGGATTTGTCGCAAATGCACTCGGTTGCGTTTTAAGGGCAGATTCACTTCGATTCCAAATTGATTCCATTATGAGTATATTGGAGGGATTAATGAGAGGGTTAATGCTTAGGGCATTCACACCTACCAAAAATCTATAAATACCCTCCCTAAACGGAATCCTAAGACATCCAATTTCACGATCCAAATCAAGAACCCTAGAAATCGGTACCGACTTGTTCTTGAGCCACATTCGAGAGATTTTGAGTTGTGTTTGAGCAATTGATCACACCCCTAGCTGAACCTACAAGTCTACTTCAAAATCCCTCACCAAAAGTCGTCGGCGATCCACCATCGCCGCGCAATTTGGGCGTTTTCCGACGGGTGTCCAAGAACGACTCCGGTGAGGGTGATTTTGCCCAATTCGTGATTATTTTTATTTTGATTTTGATTTGTATAGGCTTAATCTTGATTAAATTAAATAATCCAAATTAGTGAAAAATATTATAGGATTAATTTGATTTTATGAAAACTAAAATTAAATTAATTAAATTTCTTGTAAAATTATCTTATATTATGAATGGGTAAATTATGACTATTCATTTAGATAATATTTTGAATTAGAAAATTTTAAAATTATAAATAAATTATTTTATTAATTTAGTTATGTCATGATTATTTAGAATATACGACTAATTAAATTTTAATCGTATAAATAATCATTTAATCAAAAAGCCTTGAAATTGATTTATTTAAGAGATAAATTCAATCAATTAGAAACTGAAACATTGTATCCTTCAAATTTTGATATTGAATAAATTATCTAATATGATTTGTTCATTGTGTATGATTTGGGTACGTCTCGAAATTGCGTTTGGAACGGGAATAAAGCAGGGAGCCGTTTTGCTTTTCGAAAGCAATCATCTCCGAAATACCAACCTTCGTCGTGATCCAAGACAAGTGGTGGTTCTCTCTTGCTAATTTATTCCATATTTTTCTTAATTGACAATTAATCTATATCCTTAATTTCTCGTTTGAAAACTTGTGTGTTAAAGTGTTGTGTAAAATGAAACTTATTATTAGGTTGTATATATGCTTGATATAACTCTTATATAAATATATATATATATATATTATTATAGGTGCTAGATAATAATTGATGTGGATTAAAAGCTTTAACGTTAATGCAAGTTTTGAAATTAAATAAGATAAGTTTCGTTTTGCACATAATTAATATACCATCGGGCGAGAAGTATAACGTGGAACCCGCCCCGTCTCTTGTCTAAAGTAAGTCCCCTTTCCAATTTGGATTCGCATTACGCGGTGAGGTTGGTCGAGGACCCAAATATTCAACGAGGCGTTTTCAAAACTTTTGTGTGATAATGTTCCCAAACAAATTCATGTAATTTCCCATAAGACTCAACTCATTGGAGTCTTCTCTTTAATCATACCTCTTCATTCTCTTTGATAGAAGTCTATAGTCATATACCGTTTATCGAGTTTTATTCGGGAAACAAGGGTAGTGATTATATACGACTACGAGAACCAATCTGGTTTTCCCCTTGCGTAGTCTTTCATTAGACTAACCAACCGTTTATGTTCCTTGCATGGTTGGATGGTGTTATCCATCCTATACGGCACATCAGAGGTTGGTCCCCGACGATTTGAAGTAACTGATCGAAGAAGAAGGCTTGCAGTTGAAGGTTGTGTACTAAAGTAATATTTATGAGTATGTTTTTAAGTAAATGTAATACGTATATGGACTAGTCATGTAATTAGGGTTTCTTTAAAAAGTCTTTCGTTGTAGTTTAAAAAGTCTTCCGCTGTAATTTCACTTTGTTTGTATTACCGTTCCTTTCAATATACGAGAGGAAATTTTAATAAAAGTATTGAGTGTTCACTACAAAAGTCTTTTGCTACTCTGTCTTTATTTGATATTTATGTAATTATTTAAGTATAATTGTTCTGATTAAAGCCTAGGATGGCTTTGGACTTTACGGTCTGAGGTCACTGGCGTGTGGCACTACCGACATAAGTCGGGAGTGTTACACAACTGACCCCGGTGAGGGTTGTCTACTTGTTGTAATAGGTAATTTTTTACAAATATCATTAACGTGAGATCACTCAAGGTGGGGATGGATGGATACCATGATACTACACATGAAACTTTTAATTGCAATTTGTAGATTTACTATTGGAAAGTTTTAAGCCTATGCACACGAGTTTTAATAAGTCTTCCGCTATACTTAATTCGTTTATGTTTGTTAAAACTAAATCTCCACACTTTATAAGGACAATTTATATAAGTTGTTGTTATTTAAAAGGACTTCCTCTACTGTTTTATTTGTATGATTTTATTACATGTTTTACAAAAGTTTATTCGATGTTAAGCCTTGGGTGATTTCAGACATTAAAGTCTGGGGTCACTGGCGTGTGACACTTTCGACTAAAGTCGGGGGTGTTACATGATTTTTATGTGAAGAGGTTTTAACAAGGCCCCCCAATTATTCCCCTTTTTATAATTATTGTCAACTCTATTTACATTTAGTGTCCAATGAAACACCGTCTATTTCTATGCAATTGATTTTGATTTTGTATTGTCTGGTTGTGCGAGGCCAACCCCGAAACAGAGAAGCACGCACTTCTTAGAAAAAAATATCACGAGCTGCTAAGAATTAAAGAGCACGAGCGGCTCAAAAACAAAAATAGAACGACCTGTTAAGAATAAGAGAATATGAGTTGCTCAGAAACAAAAATAGCGCAAGCTGCTAAGAATTAGAGAGCACAAGCTGATCAGAAACAAAAATAGCATGAACTGCTAAGAATTAGAGAGCACGAGTTGCTCGGAAACGAGAAAAGCACGAGCTGCTTAGAACTGAAAAGCACGAGCTACTTAGAATTGATAAGTATGAGCTGCATAGAACTGAAAAGCACGAGCTACTTAGAACTGATGAGCATGAGATGCTAAGAAACCGAAAAGCACGAGCACCAGTTGATGGAACGAACAAACCGAAAAGCACGAGCATGAGATGCTTAAGACTAAAACGAGCACCAGTTGCATAAAAACGAACAAACCACCCAAAGAATCGAATTGATGGAAAAGAAATGCATAAGCCGTGAATACCATTCTATAAAGCCTCGAATCAAAATCAGTGGAGCGCACGGAGGGTCACTTAGACCGTGCACCAAACTGCATGGACTGTGCACCTTCCTCTGTAAAAGTTCTCGGATATTTACCGCCACCACATGGACCGTACACCACACTATACGGACCGTTCAATGCCCTCTGTATCCCTTGGCCAACCGTGTACCTAACTTGCACGGACTGTGTAGAGCTTAATGTAAAAAAGAAGAGCTTCATGCACACATGTCTGCACGAAGGCTCACTTAGACTGTGCGCTAAGCCATACAGATTGTGCATGGTTCTCTAAAAAATGAAGCACTCCTTGCACGACGACTTGCACGAACGTCAACTAAACCGTGCACCCCTATGCATGGGCTCGGGTGAAACACCGGACGAGTTGGGCTCGTATGATCTGAGGGCCCTCTGACGGGCTAGAGCAAAAACGAGTCTGGATTTTTCTAAGCCCTGTCGAACTTAAGAGACTTGAGGGACAATTGAGGAGGTAATTTTTTATATTAGATTAACAAATTAAATGAGGTATTGAATATTTAATTAAAAGCCCATTAAGATTGGTGGACTTGGTTAGTAACTAAAACGAGATGCGGTATTTAACCCCTTCTCTGGATTTATAAGTATTCAGTGTGTAACATAATGTTAAAAAGTTATATGAAATAGAATTAGAATAGACCACACCACACCACACCACAGCGTTCTTGTGCAGTGGAGGCGGGTCTCACGTGCCAAAAAGGGACAAAAGAAGGCGTGGGGCATCCAATTTCAACCCAAAAATCTCATAGTTGACCAGTCAAACCATGCCTTTTTAATTTACTTTTTCAATACAAACAGGCAACTGTGCATTTTTATTATAAACTAGAAATGCCGTGTACAAAAAATAATTCAGATATGGGAAATGAATAATAAATATAATATTTTTAATAAAAAGTATACGCAACATTTTCTGTAGTGATTAAAAAATAAGGTATTATGGCTGGTGTGGTGCCTGGTGAGCATGTTGTTGTTCCTGTGTGTCTCTTTCTGACTCTGATTCTCTTTTTCCTTCCTTATCCTATCTTTGACCATGAGCTTCAACATCACCATCAAGAGGCTAGGAAAATATAAAAGTTCATTGAATATTTAATTTCAGTTATCATCCCTATGCTATTTAGATATTCATTGCCTCTCTTTTTTCTAGAAGAAAAAAAACTTTGACCAAGTAATATATAGTACATACTTCTACCAATAAAATGTAATATACACATACAATTAACCAAAATCGTGACCAATTAGGGTTGAATTAACATAAACATAACGCTTAAAAATAGAAAATATTATTTTTAAATTGGCATTGTTAACTAATATATGTGTGAAATTCTTAAAACACAAATATAAGTGAGCAAAGTGAAATAATATATATAAAGAACAAACAAAGTTTTCTTATTATGTATATTGTTTCTAAATTTGCATAGTTTTTAAATAAGAAGTTATTTATGTATAATTAATTAATACATACAATGAGATCTAGAATTGTGTATGAAATTATCCCATTTCAATTTAATGTTTCAGATTTAGCTTTTTTAATAACGCTTGTATGATGACAAAAATGTTTAATTCATCATTGAATTAAAAATGGCCGTTAAACTTTAAATTTTATGAATTGAAAACAACTTCTTATAATCACTTCTGTAACACAACACTTTCTATAGATACTTAAAGGAAGAAAAAGAAGAAGAGAATAGTTTTACACGGAAATGAAATGAAGCCCTATCTCCAGATAATAATTATACGATACGAATACATATTAAAAGTAGTCAAAACCAATATTAAGGAACAAATTAAGAGAATGAAGGAGGGCGGAGAAATTAAGCACGTACGAAGGGTATTAGTGAGCAATTACTGAGTAATTATAATTAAATTACAACTCCATCGATATGATCGATCTACCTAATACTCTCTATAACGTAGAATAAGTAAATTAATCAATTAATTGAAGTAAGTAAGTAATTACTGTAATCAAGAAGGATCGAACTTGTAAAACTTGTCGACGGCGACGGAGACATCCCAAGTGCAACTGAGTCCCTTGGGGATGAAAACAAGGTCGCCGGCGCCGAACTCGACGACCTCCGAGGAGCCCTTGGGGTACACCTTCACCTTCCCCTTGACGAAGTAGCACGTCTGCCGCGCCTCGAATTTCAGCGTCAGCTTCCCCGGCGGGCAACCCCACCTACACACAGCAGTACACACATCTGTAATATATACAATTAAGCAACAAATGCTGGTGTGTACGTTTAATTATACCTGATCGAGTAGTATTTAAAAGCTAGAAGAAGACGGATATATAATGAATTATATACGTACTTTGGCCAAGAGTTGATGCCGAGTTCAGATAAGCGGGAGTCTGGAGGATTTCTTTCCACTATGATCTCAAGGTTTGGATCCGCGCTTGATTCCGACGAACAAGAAGAAGATGCCATCAGAGGAGCTAAGTGGTATTATGTTGGTATTATTATCAGAGAAAAGTTAGCAAGAGCGTGTTTGGAGGGTGCTGCAGAATACATGTTTGATCGCTATATATAACAAGGGGATGGATATGCATTTTGGTGGGGCCACACCGAGTGAACGAGTCTAGTTTAATAAAGGTTTTTTCTAGTTGGTACACTCTAGAAGATATTTTAAAGATAATTTTTTATTTTAACTTGTTAACATGTGATCATGGGCACACACAGTATTATTAAAACCAGAAATTACTATTGGTAACTCCATCATGGTTTGTTTGGTGATTATATTTATCAAGAAAAAGTTAAATATAAGTGAAATTGCAGGAAACCACCTGTTTAATGAATCACTTTACCTACAACCACCCATTATCAACAAAATTATTTAAAACCACCCAAAAGTTTTCTTCCGTGAACATTTAACCACCTTTGACTCAAATCCGTCACTTTTGGCCGTTAGGGTGTTGGAAATTCTAAGAATGCCCCATTTTTGAACTTTTGCCGGTTTGAAAGCGATTTGCCAATTTAATTAGTTTTGGGTTAAGAACCAGGTTTGGGTAATGGTAAAACCCCGATTTAACTTCACTTGGGCATTTGAATCATAGAGAGGGCGAAATTTGGGGGTGAAATTAGGGTTTCTGAGAGAGGGCGAATTTGGGGGTGATTGGGGGTTGTGATCCAAGGGGGAAATCGAAGCGACAAATCAAAGTATTGGTTACGAATTTGAGCAAGAAGGCATTACTGGGTGGGAATCTTGGAGTTTTTGCGATTAGGGTTTTGCGAAGTAGCGAAAAAACTCAGCTTCCTCGCGATTAGGGTTTTGCGAAGGAAGAAGGTTTACGGTTGTTGGATTTGCGAGTTTCGATATCTCTTTGGTGGTTATGCAAAGAAAGAAGGTCGGTTAGGAATCTGCAAAGGAAGAAGGGAGAAAATCTCAGCTTTTTGTTAAAGTCGATTTTGGTGCACGAGGATAAGAAGGAAAAACTTGAGCAGTCTTTGCAATAGTAAGATTCTTCCTCCAATCATACTTGTTAATTTAGAGTGCATTTCAAGGTTAGTGGTCATGTATTTTTAATTCGAAATATTCTGTGCTTTATGTCTCTTTCACCATTTATTTGAATTATGTCTTTCTGCGTTGTGTTGGTAGTCATTTATTGCCTTTGCTCTACTTTATTTAATTTGGCTTTTGTGAGAATCTGTTGTGCATATTTTTTTCATTCCATTTGTGGATAAAATATGTGTTTTCCATGTTGTTGAATATTTGTGTGCATAGGTCCCTGTATGGATAAGATTTTGTGTTTGTAAACAACGTGGAATCATGTTTTAAGGCATTTGTTTGTTTTTCCTAGATGACTGTAGCCATAAGATATTTGTATGGTGGGTCATTTTACAAGGGTCATAGGGGCAACGTTTTAAATAGGAAAAAAATGTTTATTACAAGAAAAATCTTGATCTTGATTTGTCGTTCAAGATGGAATTGGATTTTTTATTAAAAAAGGAGTGGGACTTGAAAAGGTCAAGGATATTTGGTTCTTAAAGCATGTGTTATGTTTGCATAATGGGTTGAAGCAAGTGTTGTGGGACAAAGACATAGGAAAAATGTGTGATTGTGTGGGCAGTGATACAACTATTCATATCTATGTTGTACAAGAAAATGAGCCAAGTCCAAATATAATTCGGCCTCTGTCTAGTGGGCCAAGCAGTAGCAGCCCATTGCCAAGTGAAATGATATTTCTTGGAGAGTCATCCGGCATTACTCAAGGCCCATAACCAACCACACAAATCTAGAGTGAAATAAATGCTAGAAAAAACCCTAGTAAAGGACCACCTAAAAAAACAGTTGAGCAAGTATCTAATGAAGACGGGGAGGGTGGATTCAGATTAGATTCTGAGTCCTTTGATGGTGATGATCTTTTAGGATCAAATTATGAGTCTTCTAATGGTGGTGATATTTTAGGGGAAGAATCATTTTTCTTTTCTGATGGTGATCCATTGTTCAATGAAAATGTTTTTGGTGAAGAAGAAGAAGAAGAAGATGACATTTTCAATGAAAATGTGGACTTGGATGTTGAAAAAGAATTAACTGTAGAGGGGGTTGAAGAAGATGATGGTGAAGATGTGTTCAATACAATAATTGAGTCTAATGGTTGGGTCTGAAGGTGAAAGACACATGAGATATTAAGAATTTAACCCCTTAGTTGACTTTAATTATCGTATTTCTCTTAAGAATGGCATGAGATTTGGATCTAATGATGTGTTTAGAAAAGCTTTGAGGCAGTTCGCTTTAGAAAATAGATTTGACTACTATTACTTGCATAATGACAATAAAAATGTCTTTGCTTATTGTAAAAAGAAGTGTGACTGTCCTTTTAGATATGGAAGGATAGTTTGTGTGTGTAAAAAATCATTGTATGGCTTCAAAGCTTGTGCTAGGAAAATGGGATCTGATGGTATCTTTCAGCTTAAGTCTTTTCAGCATAACCATGAATGTGGGTGGATAGATGTCAACTAAAAAGTGACATCCATTTGGTTGGTTGAGCAATACCTTGAACATTATAGAGATGATGCACACTGGAGGATTAAGACATTCATTCAAACAGTTAAGAGGGAACATGGTGTGAATATAACATACCATCAAGCATGGAGGGCTAGATTAAGGTGAGTGAACATCTAGCTGGATCTGAAGGTAGAGCATCCAATTATTGTTTTAGCCAGACAGATTTGGAAGGAACAAGTTTTGACATGCCTACCTTCTTTGAAAATGTGGTATGGCATAACCCTAACCTTAGTACCAATAGCCTGAAATTCTTCTTTCTTAGTATTCAAACATCTTTCAAGATAAATGCCTAGCTTTGTATCATTTCTGATGAATTTCATAGGGAGTAGGTGGACATCAAAGTCAATATAATGAGCATTTCATTCCATACCCTAATTCAACTCAAGATCCATTGATTGGAACACAAGGTTCTATTACAGGAGTTGTGGCTGAACAAGTGCATGCTGCACATGCTTCAACCATGGTATTATTTTTCATTGTAATTATTCCTAGGATATGCCATCTTTGTTCATTATTTTTCCTACTGGTTTTTTCAGTGTGATTCATGAATTGCACAAGATGAAACTTCTACCCATGTCATTGCCTCCTTTTCCAATGAAGTGCAAGGTATCACATCAACTGATCCAAGAAAGAAAGCAAATAAGTTGTACCCTATACGAGATCAACCTAAGTGGAGCATGATTTCAACAAGGTCTCAACTTTTGAGTGCATTGAAAAGGTCAAGCCAAAGATTGATGGATAGAGCATATGATGATGATGAATTTTGCCACATGGATGTTTAATAAACTCTGTTGATGTATTTTTCCACATGGATGTACATTAAACTTTGTTGATGTATTTTGGCACATGGATGGATATGCACTAAACTGTTGATGTATTTTATCAGACACATTAGGGTAAGACTTTAACTAAATGGTATGTTGGGTATGTCGGGTATGTAACCCCTTGACTTGTGCTTGTGTTTGTAAGGGTCAATGGCTATTTATTCAAGCATTATAAGTATTTGTGCAGGGGCCAATGGCTATTTATTCAAGTATTATAAGTATTTGTGCATGGGCCAATGGCTATTTATTCTAGTTTTGATAGGGGTGTTTAAACGGTCCAGACTGGACCAGACCGTTATATATGGTCCGGTCTGGACCGGTGGACCGTAAACTTTTCAATACTTGAATTGTGGATCGGACCGGTTTAATTACGGTTCGGTCCGGTCTCGGACCGTAATGGACATTTTATATTTTTCCTAATGTTCTTAAAAAAAAATTGAGATAAAAGTGGTCATATAATGATACATTTACAGTCCAAATCTTGACCGGACCGTTTGACTATAAAAATGAATGTACTTAGGGTTTAATGATGTAATATCCCGCATTTTATAAGGGTATTTTGGAATTTTTATTATGCCCGTATGGCTAAAAGGATGTTCGGGTACAAATATATTTAACCCGGGATTAAAAGAACTCGTACCCATACTTTCTTCGCCCATACAAGTGCGACCTTTTAGCAAAATCGTCATAACTTTTGATTCCATGATCCATTCAATGTGAAATTTGGAAGGATTAAAATAGACTTCTAGATATAACTCCTCGATTTGGAATCACCTCATTTGGAGTTCAGAGCTGATAGAACGGCCCCGTCGAAGTCAGGACGATTTCCTGATGGTCACGACCGCACCCGCGGTGAGAGCATGACCGCACCCGCGGCGAGCGCTGACAGCTTCGTCTTCGCGATAAGATTTCCGAAATTCTATCCTTTTGGCCACTTGGCCACTTGCTCCACTTGGCTCTTTTGCCTTGTCCCCTTCTTGTTTCCCATGAGGAGGCTCGGATTTGGGCTATAAAAGGGGTGAATCCGAAGCTCTTCTTCTCTTCTTCTTCCTTCTTTTCTCTTCATTTTCTCTGTTTTTCTCCCCTCTGAATTTGCCATTTTCGGGGCTGTTGGAGCTCGATTCGAGAAGGCTCACGAGTTGGAGAAGGTTGCCCAAGTGTTAGACTAAAGCTTTGAGGTGTTTTGAGGTCATTCGAATGCAAAACAAAGCCTTCACGATTTGGGTAATTTTTCTTCCCCGCCATGGCTGTTCTTCGAGCTTTCTCTGGGCACCCCACCGCACCCCACGGCAGTCCTCTACCGCACCCGCGGCAAGGCTTGTCCGAGAGGTGTTTTGTGTGGTTTGGCCTTGGGCTTTGGCTTGTTTCCTTTGTTTCTTCTTATATTCTTTTAGATTCATATATAAGTGTATTGAATCTAACTTAGGGTCTTGTTATGGGCCATTTCTTAGGGATTTAATATCCAAGATCTGCTCCAGTTTCAGATCCAGGAACTAGACGTTGCTCAGCTTGATTCGAAGTTGTCGGATCCAAGGCAAGTGACGGTTCGCTCTTGCTCATCATTCCATACTTTCATTAATTATCAATTATTTGTTGTTAATTAATTTGGGATGATTTCTTGTTTATGTTGGGAACAGTTTTGATCAACTATTTGATAAAAGAAGTGCTATTATAATAGGTTGTATATTGCTAGATATAGCGCTATTATGTTCATAATGGTTTTGTTGTGGATTTTAAAGGTGAAATTCATATAAAAAGATTATAATAGGTTGCATATACTGTTAGTAGCAACGCTATTTTGATATATATATATATATATAGATTGTTAGATCTATGATGTTGGCCTTGATGGCTTTGATTTGATATGATGTTGACTGTGTTGAACTGTTTAGTTAGCACGAGTATTTGTAGGGACGATGGATGGAGGTCCAGTCGTTTCTTGATAATTAAATGGAGAAAAGGGCATTGAGACCCTAATACCATTGGTGAGTCATGACTAGCCTCTATACTCGGGTATAGAGGTGGTGCACTTAGCTAGTGTCACAAATCTAGGGAGTATTCCCAAGGATCTCTCGTCTCGGGACGAGCAGATCATAAAAGTTTGTAACGTGATGTGTGTGTGTGTTGACATTTAATAAGATACGTGCCATGAGTATGCACATAATGAAAATGCCTTGACCTTAATATAAAGTGCCGTATGAGTAAGCACTTATTTAAAATGTTTGGCGAGTATTGCAGCTAGGCGCTAGTGCAGCTAGGAAAGCTCGTCTTAGTTGTAGATCGCTCGAATGCGATACTGTGATTGTGTGTATATTATAAATTAAGTTTCCCAACATTTGTCATTGTTTCCTATAAGGCTCATTTCATTTGGAGTCTTCTTTTGGGACTGATTGCTGTGAGACCCGGTCTCCAGAGTCTTCTCTTGATCATGCTGTTTCATTTATTCTAGTAGGAGTATGATGGTTGACTAGCGTACTCGGTTATTATTCGAGGGACGATAAGTCTAACCTAATACGACTGCTTCGAACCACTATGCTTTGTACCCTTGCGTAGTCTTTCATTAGACTGACCAACCGTTATATTCCTTGCATGGTTGGCTGGTGTCATCCGTCTGATTCGGCACATCAGGTATGTTGCAGATCTAAGAAGGCTAGAACGACTATGAAGATGAACGGTGTTTTGTTTTCGACAAGTTGTTTTGTCGCTTTGTATTTAAAAGATTTCCGCTGTGCTATTTTGTATTTCTGATGAAATTGGGTCGTTTTAGGAATCGTGTAATTCCGCGACCATGTGGTTTAATAAAAGTTATGATTTTAGTATTGTAACTGTGTTTTAAGTCAGTTATGACGTCGGAAAAGCCTGTGGTGACTTCGGGGTTTACGTCCGGGGTCATCGGCAGTAGCGCTTTCAAATGAGGTTAAATTTGGGGGTGTTACAAATGAGATATATTTATTATAACAAAAACATATTACGGTCCATTACGGTCCGGACCGTAAATTTACGATCCTAGACCGAACCGTAACCCGTACACCATTAAAACCATGGACCGAACCGTAATTACCGGTTTGGTCCGGTCTAAAAATGAACACCCCTAAGTTTTGAAGTCTAATTTTGGATTTTCAAACCTTATAAGTTGTGCACGAAATGGTATGTTGCGTGTCTAGTTTTCATGCACAAGGATGGTAATTTCATGAACACTCATTGGTAATTTCATGAAGTGTTGGTGTTATGATCATGCATAGACTCTACACAGTTCCAATGGCAAACTAAAACAGACACAGTAACGGGCAACACTAAATCCAAAATGCTTGGTTTTTGTAGTACAAATTACCAATGTCTACATGAGCAACTGCAATAGCCAATACAAAAACACCTAAACCTAATAAGTAACACCATTAAGCCATATAGCAACAACAAAAATACCAGCAACAAGTCCAATATTCAAGGTTGAAGAAGCTCTCATTTTGTCAATCTTTGCATCTTTTTCTTTAATCTGTTTTTGTAGAGCAATGTTCTTTGCTTCCAAATCCTTCTTCTTTTTTGCTGACAAGTTTCTTCATGGTGTTTGATGCGTGGCTATCAAAAGGTCCATCAATCCAATTGAAGAATTCACAACCTCTCTCAATATTTGCTTCATATCTTGGGCATTCATAGAATATTCTTCCATAATTTCTAGGATTGTGTGAGTTGTGGATATCCTTGCCCTCATGTTGCATTGGCAAACAGTTTCAGTGTTGTTTGACACATAACTAAAAGTGGACATAATAAATTCACCACTACATCCACAACAAGTAGAAAAGGTAATTGAATGTACAGATAAATTAATGCACAAATATGTTCAGATAATAAATTCACCATTGCCAAACCAATACACAAATATGGAAATCATAGCTTCTCCTAAGTGAACCAATGCCCAGATAGTTCAATGGCAATAGCCAAACCAATCCATACTAACCGAATTCACAAAAATTATGCCACTCAAACATTATAGATAATTGAATCAAAATATTGAACCAATCAACTTCAGAAATTGAACCAGATATTGAACCTGCTTGAAACAAGAAATTAAACACAAAATCTAGCTTCATAGAGCGTCAATTAACCTAATCAATCAACTTCAACATACATATACCCTAAACTTAACCTAATTGATCGATCAATAAAGAAGAAGAAAAGTATATGTCGAAATTGTGCCATTTGGGGAATTTTACATTTAACATATGTTTCCTTCTTTAATGGACATGTGTAATTTTGTTCCTTTAAAAAAATAGTTCCACTCTTTCTCCCACTTTCTTTACAACTGTCAGCTTAATTTCTCAAATTTGTAAAATGACCCTTTTATATTAGAATTTTGTTTTTTTTGTTTGCAAAGTTAGAATTTATATGCTATTTATTGTATACTCTATGGTAGTAAATGTATGTTGTGCATAATAATGGAATTTTTAATGTAAAACTTAAAGTTTTTTAATATTTCTTCCCCCTCTTTACTACTTATAAAAATATTTTGTAACAAATGTATGTTCTGCATAATCATGAAAATTTCAAGGTAAAACCTTAATGTTATTTTAATATTCTTTTCCCCTCTTTACTACTTGTAAAAAATGTTTTTTTGTGTTATACTCGTACAAAGTACGGGGTCTACACTAATTAAACTAATATGATCGGCCCTAATGACAAAAAACATTAAATCTAATATAATTAAGGCTGGAAAATATAAGTTAAAATATCCATAAAATGATAGAACAAATCATCCCAAGATATCCTTGCGGAAGGATCCCTGAACAAATCAAGCAACGCGTCTAGAAGGCAATGCACGGACTATGCCCCGGACCGCGCCGTCCAAGCCTCGTCTGTGCACATGATTCAGTGATTGGTTCACGGTTCTTCACACCTTTGTGCACTTTTTCTGGCAATGACAAATCCGTTTTTCGGATCGTTTTCCAAATGAAGTTTCGAATCGATGTAAACTAGAGAGTTGTAGTTATTTGAGTCCAATTTTCAACTGTTCTTGAACTAGCTTGAGATCAACTTTATAGCCAAAGTTATGGTCATTTTACTGAACATTGCTCAGTCTTTGACGAGATCTTCAACGTTACAAAAAATCTCCATCTTGATTCTTTTTTCTCGACGGTCTTGGCCTCCGTCCCAGGATATCTTTACTAGGTCTCATATGGTTCTCATCAAAGGGTACTCATAAAACATATTCATATTTTTCAATAGCTTAACATGTTGAGGCCTTACAAGCCTCTTTTATCACGTCTAAGCAGTAGCCCCTCCACCATCAACAAGAGGGTCAACTTCAATTTGTAATTGTCAAAATCACGATAATCTTTGAATTTGGTGTACATCTCTTGTACTGTCGTCTTAAGACCAGCATGACCATAAAAAATCGCTCCATGAGTAGCTTGTCTTCTTTTGTGTCCATTGATGGAAGTTCTCCACAACTCAACCCAATAATGAGACAATACTCCTTCAGTGAAAACCTCAATTCATTTCTTGCATTATCATACCATAATTCCTACTTCTTCTTTGTTTGAAGTTGCTTATAAATAACAACATGCAATGTCTGAGATGAAAATGACACATGTTGCAACATCTTTAGTATCTTTTCAAACATGTAATCCAGAACCTCATGTCAATCCGCATGTATTAATTTGTTTTCTATCTCAAGAACAAAAAATATCTTGCAATAACGTTAAGTTTGCCATAGAAGTGTCCCCTCTATAATACATGTACATTATCTGCAAACATATAGTAACTTCCATAAAATTCCAAATTTTAAAATCAAACCATTTTGGGAGGTTAACAAGGTGTTAGATATAGAAAAACTTACATTTCGTTTGAAGGCTGTGAATTTTTTTACCTTCACTCCTTTCGATTTTCCCATCACTGATTTGGATTTCGATTAAACCTCTTTCAATTGTTCATATGGGCTTCTGGATTTTTCCTTCGCAGATTTCCTCTCAACCTCAAATTTCAATTTTGTAACTTTGCCCTTCACTTCAATTTTTGACATCTTCTTCCGGTCCTATGCTTCATCATTTTTCCTCTTTCTTTTGCCTCTTAAAATTGCCATTGATTTTTTAGGATTTTTTAAAGTGTTCAAAATTCAAAAGAATGAAATATTACATATGTTGGCTTCACAAGCAAACCAATCAAGAAATAATGGGGTTACAAGAATGGAGGAAGTTGAGGGAGGTTTACAGAGCTTGATAGAGACAATAATGGCTTGTAAGAATTTTAAGAAGTTTTGGAGAGCGGTTGTGCGTGGTAATGGGTTTTTTTCTCAAGTTTTTTGGGATGAATTTTAGTTTTCAAAATGGATTTTCAAAGAATGGAAAAATGGGGGCTGCCCCCACTGAGATTGAATATATATATATTTGTTTTTTTTTTCTCAAAAATCAAAGTAGTCAGTGACGGAGCTATTTAGGGCTAGTGGGGGCTGCCCCCACTGAACATTTTTTTAGAAGCTTTATGTCTATTCTAAATTTTTTTTCGAGAGCTCCCATGTATTTTTTCAAAATTATTAGTGAGTTTTAAAGAAATTGATTTTAGTTGAGGACTAATCTTGTCTAAATTTTTTTATATTTTCTTATAAAGTTTATTTGTGTATACATGTTGTAACTACTACTGTTGAAAGAGTTCTTTATGCTATGAAACTTGTCAAGACGTGAGTATGCAATCAACTTGGGATGTGATTTGATGAATTGTGTGATTGCTTTTATTGAGAAATATGTAATGAGATCTATTGAAATTGAAGATACTATTGTAAGATTTCGTAACATGACACGTTAAAATATGTTGTAGTAATAAAAAATCTTATGCGGTTTTTAATAGTTTAATATTCTATATTATAAATTTATCATAATATTTTTATTTTAGCTCCCAGTGAAATAGAATCTTGTGTCCATCCCTGAAAACAGTGAAAAGAAAAGGTAGAAGGAAGGGAAAAAATTACCTTTTTTCAAAAATCAGGATAAGGCATGGGTGCTAATATTTTCGACCTTTTTTCCACAAAATTAGACATTGTTCCTAATGAAGTAGGCATGGGTGCTATTTTAAAAGAACCAAGTCATTTTCACAATACTAAAATTTGTAGTGGGTTAAAAAGTGCTAATTTGATTATAGTTAAAGTGCATATATAGGAACTCAAAGTGCATTTAGTATATAAACACATTTACAAAATATACGTATATTAAATGCTCGCATAGAGTATATAAATGTGCATGTTTAGTATGTTAAAGTGCATGTTTATCAAAAGTACACATGTGAGTTAAAGTGCATGTTTAGTATGATGAATTAAATGCTTAGTATGTTAAAGTACATGTTTAATATGTTGAAGTGTATTGTTAGCTTTTAAAATACTTAAGTGCATACTTAAGATGTTAAAGTGCATATTCAGTATTTAAAAATGAAAAAAATTTAAAAAAAGTGAAGTAATAATAATAAAGTTTGTAATATTTGCGATTTTCCACTCAACAACTTTTAATATTAGTTCTTCATTCCCTTGATTTAATGATCAGCTCCCCACCATTTAACCTAATCCCATATTCGTATGATCCAAACTCATATAATAATACAAAATTGTTTGGGTCTACTAAAAGTTCAATGATTGTGGGAATGAATGTTTTCTCTACTTCTACATCTTCAACACAGTCACGTTTGATTCGAGCAAAATTCTTGGGTAACAATAATCAATACATGGGCCAATATACGAGAGACTGAATTTGAGCTTAATTAATTACTAATATATAATTTGAATACCATTCTGGTTCATTCTTCAAATAATATGATCTTCTAGGATGTATGTGTTGTTGATCTTTTTAATTTTTTGTAAGAAGGAACAGGGAATTGCATGAAAGGCAACACAAAGTAGAAAAATCGTGATCTATTATGAATAGATGTATCTAACTACATTAAAAATAGTAGCATGATTTACAAAATCTGGGAGGTTTATGATTGATCTCCGCTAACAACAACTAATTGGTAATGGACATTGAATATGTGTTGATGAGGATGCTAAAATTGAGCAGCAGAAGTCAGATAATGATAGAATTAGTGCTTCCTCCATCTCTCTAGCTATGCTCTGCTGAATCATAGAGATCGCTAAAGGAATATCCTTTAATCAATGTGGCAATTATTGATAATAGAATAGAATTAATAATGGAAATTTATAATTCAAATATTTTAGGTAGTCATAGTGTTTTGCTAGAAGCCAACTATGATTTATGGGCTAAATTAGATTAGATCCATTGCTATTATAACCGGTCCTATTAGGTCACACACAATAGAGTAATTGGGCTAGATCAAAGTAACTCGAGGCGCAATGTGGGGACATGAGATTTTCGGACATAGAGTAATTGGGTTAACGTGAAAGAGTGGATTATTCATCAAGTAATAATAAAGTTTTATCTATTTACTTGATGATATAAGGAAAGTTATTGATGTGACCCTGCCTAGGGTCAATCATGAATACCTTAAGAGTTCGTATGACCCAAGGAGTGGCAAGCAATTATGCCATGGGCTTGGTGGTTCTACTTCACCAAATCGAAGATGCACACGACACCGCGCTAGGATGATAGTCTTGCATTTTCCATGGGCCCAATTTTGATACATTCGTGCAAACGGGCCCAAATTTGGTGGAGACCCTCATAACCACTGATCAGCGCTACTTTGTGGGGTTTAACTAGGAGTTGTTACCGGTGTTTTGGGTACCATTTGGAGAGTTTAGAGCGTTAATATGGAGTATGGAGTTGAGGGGAAAGAGTATGATATTGGTGGCGTAGAAGAGCTTAAATGAAGATTATGAAGATGGAGGAGAAAGCCACCTGAAAAGACTAGAGAAGACGAAGAAGGAAAAGCTAAAGACCTTTACAGAAACTTTTCCGCGGTCGCGGAAAATCCGCCGCGGTCGCGGAGTATTACGGGGCAAATGAAGACAACGAGATTCAACAGTAAGTTTTCCGTGGTCGCGGAAAATCCTCCGCGGTCGCGGAAAACACGTTATCAGACGCACCGAAGACTTCGTCCGAAGATTTGCTTTTTACTTTTATTTCCTTTTTCTTTTATTTCTTTTATTCCGATTAGTTATTTTATTTCCTTTTAGATTGTGTTTGTTATCTTTAGTTTTTAGGTTTGCTAGGTTATTTAACCTAAGTTCCTAGCAACCACTATTATCATTCAGACTACGATTCAACATTGTTTTTCCTTTGAGTTTTTGAGTTTCAAGACTATGAAGAACTAAGCAACCTTTGCTTAGTCCGACGATTGAAGCCTTCATTTGATATATGATTGTGAGATTTTAGTTCTATTCCTATTCCTTTGATTATATCTTTTCTCTTGAGCTTATTCCTATTGATTCTTATTGATTTGACTGGATTGATCACCTAGTTGATATTAGTAATTGTCTATTGCTAGGGTTTGGATATTTCGAGTTGAAATCCCTTATCTTGTGTAGCAACCATGATATTCTAGGACTAGTTGGACTAGCTTATTGTGAAAGAGAATTGATTATGTGTTAAATGCTGCGAGTTGCGGTGTTGCATGTATCCTGATTAATTCATATGCTTCTTGCTGCTATTGTTCTAAATCTTGATAGTTTCTTGTGCGTTCGATAGTTAGGATTATCAGGACTAGTTGGACTGGTAACTATTTCAGAATAGGGATATGAATATTCATAGGAAGGGATAGAGATAATCTAGGATCAATCAAACAAATGAATGGTGAATATTTGTCTGGCTAAGTACTTTTTCCCAATTGATTACAACATTTGCTTTACTTTACTTTGTTTAATTGCAAACAAACCAACAAACCCCCCTTTGTTACCTTTGACTTACACTTGTGCACTTAGAAAGATTACCTCCTCCCTGTGTGATTCGACCCTTGCTTGCCTATTCTACTTAGTTAGGTTTTTAAGGATTTACTTTGATTAGGCATCACGACTTTAGCCCGTATCAAATTGGCGTCGTTACAGGGGAGGCAAGTTTTGATTTTTCTTTGTGTGTGTTTGTGTGCCAATTTTTTGCGTGGACCTATCTTATGGTCCACACCCGTGCTACTGACTCTCCGCTTCTAGCTTGTGATACAGAAATTGAGAGAACCCTTTCTAGGAACCGCAAGAGAAACAGAGCCCTGTGTTTTGACAATCCTTGTTTTGAGATGGCTGACGAAGCACCCACGTTGAGGCAGTTGACTGCCCCTAATCTGCAGCAACAACCGCTGGCTGTACAGTTCCCTGAGCTTGCGGATGGCATAAATTTCGAGCTGAAGTCAGGGTTGATCCACTTACTCCCCCACTTCCATGGGATGAGTGGAGAAGACCCCAACAAACATCTTTCTGAGTTTCATGCCGTCTGCACCAGCATGAAGCCAAGAGGTGTTACTGAGGACCAAATCAAGCTGAGGGCCTTTCCTTTCTCTCTAAAGGATTCGGCCAATGATTGGTTCTACTATTTGGCCCTAGGGAGCATTGACACATGGGCCAAGATGAAGAAAGCCTTCCTGGAGAAGTACTTCCCTGCGACTAAGCTCAATAGCCTGAAGAGGAATATTAGCAACATTGAGCAGCAGGCTACTGAGTCGTTGTACGAGTACTACGAAAGATTCAAGATGCTGATTTCAAGCTGTCCCTACCATGGGTACTCAGACCAAGACCTCGTACTTTATTTGTACGGTGGTCTACTCGACGACGAGCGTCGGATGGTGAACGCAACATTTGGAGGAAACATCTTGAACAAGACGCCAACTGAGGCGTATGAGGTCTTCTTTGAGCTATCTGAGGGCTCAAGACAGTTCAGTAAAAGGGCGGGCGCCCAGTCAGTAAAAGCTGTAGACTCCCAACCCAATTCTTCAATACTTTCTGAGATGACTGAGATGAAGGAGATGATGAGGAGATACATGATGAAGGGTGGTCAGCAGTAAGTCAAATCACGTGGGATATGCTATGACACGATGCATCCGACCGATGCATGTCCCATGCTGCAGGAGCCCACTGCTTAGGTGAATGCTATTGGAGGATACGGCCCTTCAAGGCCAAGATATGATCCGTACTCCAACACGTACAATCCAGGGTGGAGAGATCACCCAAATTTGAGATACAGAAATCAGCAGAGTACTCCTCAGGGCCAGGAAAATCAAGAGTATCACCAGAGGCCTCCACAATTCCTACCGCGCCCACAACAATTCCAACAACCTGGGGGTCAACAACAATTTCGAGCTCCATATGACCAAAGACCTCAAGGCCAAGGCTCAAGTTCATCTATGCCCGGTGATGGCATGATCAAATCTTTTGCTCAGAGCGTATCAAACAATGAAGACATGATCAGATCTCTCACCCAGAGCGTATCAACGTTGGCAAGCACTACGGCCCAACAAATTCAAGCAGTGGCCCGACAAAAGGATTCTCTAGCTCAGACTGTAACAACGTTGGGAAATACTATGGTCTAACAAAATCAAGAGATGCGGTCAAGTATTCAGAACTTGGAGAAGCAAGTGGGGCAAATCTCCATCGCAGTGAGCAGACTGGAAGCCCGAGATTCAGGAAAACTGCCATCTCAAACGGTAGTAAACCCGAGGGAGAACGTATGCGCCATGACGCTAAGGAGGAACACAAGTGGAAGAAAGTCGAGGCCAACAACAAGATTTCCGCGACCGCGGAAAAGAGGGCCGCGACCGCGGATTCGCTCCTGGAAACGAGGGAAGAATCGGCGATTTTCCACGACCGCGGACAGATTTCCGCAACCGCGGAAAAGTTCCTGTAGAAGAGGATTTGCTCGATGAAAATCCGCGACCGCGGACAGAAATCCGCGATCGCGGAAAACTTCCTGGAGCCCCAGACGATTTCGAGGCTGCCCACGATGATTACATTCGGCCCAACTTCCCTCCGCTCAGCTCGTTGAAGCCTCCCGCACCCTTCCCCGAGGCACTGAAGGACACCAGGAAGGTGGAGAACGACAAGGATTTATTTGAGACCTTCAGCAACTGCGAGGTAAATATTCCATTGATAAAACTTGTTCAAAGTATCCCTCGCTATGCCAAATTCTTGAAGGAGCTGTGCAAAATAAAGAGGAAGAAAGCGGTGAAGAAGAAAAAGAAGGTCAAAGTCAGTGAGAACGTATCCGCTATGCTGCAAAAGCGGTTGCCCAAGAAATGCAGTGATCCGGGCATGTTCACTATTCCTTACAAGATAGGTGGCACCCTGTTTGAAAAAGCCATGCTGGATTTAGGTGCCTCTATTACCTCTCTCGATATACGAGTCTTTAGAGGTCGGGCCATTAGAGAAGACAGGGATTGTGATCTAGCTGGCTGACAATTCATACGTGTATCCCAAAGGAGTAGTGCAGGATGTGCTGGTAGAAGTTGACAAGCTGATTTTTCCTGCGGACTTCTTTGTGATGGATACGGGGCAAGATAAGCACGCAACCCCTGTGATGCTGGGAAGGCCGTTTATGAACACGGCAGGTACCAAGATTGATGTGAGTAGTGGTTCGCTCATGATGGAATTTGATGGGGTGAGGGTCGGATTCAACATAGATGATGCAAAGAGACACCCTCCTGATGGTAACCCTGAGTGTTCGGTTGATGTGAGCAACCCAAGTTGAGTTGGAGAGCACCAAGTCGAGCCACGACAATAACTAAGGCGCTGCTCGGGAGGCAACCCGAGGTATGTATTTCTTTTCATGTCTTTTCGTTTTCATGTTATTATTGTTTTGTTTTGTTTTGTTTCATTTTTGATTTTGTCCTATTTCTAGACTAACCTGCAAGAAGGAGACCCGAAGCCAAAAATTGAAAACGGTGTCAACCTCGCACCAGTAACTTTTCCGTGGGCGCGGAAATATCACTGTAAGTCTCCCTTAATTCTATAAAAAAAAAAAGTTCTACCGGAGGCTTGTTGTCCGAGTTCTACATGGAGTAATGGTGCGCATCATGCTTCCAAGGAGGAGAAATTAGCCCCACATTTTTATTTGGCACCGATGATGGCCCGACATTCGACAGCTGATGAGGAGGGACACCAGAGCCCACACCATGATTACATCTGGGCTCCATTACGTGTTTGTTGAAGGCCGTGCAACCCCGTTTTCTTTGATGTACCACTATACCTTACAGTGGATTCCCTTTGGTTGCACGGTGGAGTTTGTTTTCAAGACCGGTGCGACACCAGCGACATGTGCTTTCATTGATTTACTGCCAACGCTAACTTCCAAGTCCAAGCCAACTCGGCGACGGTTGTGAGTACTTTTTTTGCCTTTCCCTGTGCTTTATCTTTTTTGTCTTTCATTACATTGAGTACAATGCAATGTTTAAGCATGGGGGAGTGTTCTATACTTGCTAGTCGTTTGAGGAGAAAGAAAAATATGAAAGAAAAAGAAAAGAGTCAAAAATATTGAAAAAAAGACAAAAATAAATCCTGGGATAAGTCGAAAACCTGAAAGGGCGGCTTAGGCAATAAGCAGGTGGCTTGGACCAGCATTAGGCTGGGGTAATAATTGGTCAAGAGTGATGTGAGTTTTATGTGAGCCCATCTATTGAAAAATAAAATGAGTGGCTTGGTGAAAATCCGAAAGGGCGCCTTGGCAAAATGAGTGAAAAGAAGAAGAGTGATTATTAGGATTCCTCATTTTTCTTGGCGTGGTGACATAAGAAGAGGTGATATAAGGAGGATTCGGGTAGGTCACTCTGGGAGGCATAAGAAGATAGATGGAGGCTAGGATTAGATATTTTTATTTCACTCTATGGTGTTCGGGTTAAGCTTGGGGGAAGTACTCTGCTTTCCTTTAGGCTTTGTTGTTGTATGTTTGTGTGTTGTGCGTAGTGTGTTGGTGCCTCAGAGTTACATGTTTAGGTGCAGTTCTTAGTGGAGAGAGTTTTGTTGTGCTTCCTGAGACCTTGGGGATTTGATTGGAGGAGTAGGTTTCTATTAGCTTACTCGAGGACGAGCAAGGTTTAAGCATGGGGGAATTTGATCAGCGCTACTTTATGGGGTTTAACTAAGAGTTGTTACTGGTGTTTTGGGTACCATTTGGAGAGTTTAGAGCGTTAATGTGGAGTATGGAGTTGAGGGGAAGGAGTATGATATTGGTGGCGTAGAAGAGCTTAAATGAAGATTATGAAGATGGAGGAGAAAGCCACCTGAGAAGACTAGAGAAGACAAAGAAGGAAGAGCTGAAGACCTTTACAGAAGCTTTTCTGCGGTCGCGGAAAATCCGCCGCGGTCGCGGAATATTACGAGGCAAATGAAGACAGCGAGATTCAACAGTAAGTTTTCCGCGGTCGCGGAAAACACGTTATCAGACGCGCCGAAGACTTCGTCCGAAGATTTGCCTTTTACTTTTATTTCCTTTTTCTTTTATTTCTTTTATTCCGATTAGTTATTTTATTTCCTTTTAGATTGTGTTTGTTATCTTTAGTTTTTTGGTTTGCTAGGTTATTTAACCTAAGTTCCTAGCAGCCACTATTATCATTCAGACTACGATTCAGCATTGTTTTTCCTTTGAGTTTTTGTATTTCAAGACTATGAAGAACTAAGCAACCTTTGCTTAGTCCGACGATTGAAGCCTTCATTTGATATATGATTGTGAGATTTTAATTCTATTCCTATTCCTTTGATTATATCTTTTCTCTTGAGCTTATTCCTATTGATTCTTATTGATTTGACTGGATTGATCACCTAGTTGATATTAGTAATTGTCTATTGCTAGGGTTTGGATATTTCGAGTTGAAATCCCTTATCTTGTGTAGCAACCATGATATTCTAGGACTAGTTGGACTAGCTTATTGTGAAAAAGAATTGATTATGTGTTAAATGCTGCGAGTTGCGGTGTTGCATGTATCCTGGTTAATTCATATGCTTCTTGCTGCTATTGTTCTAAATCTTGATAATTTCTTGTGCGTTCGATAGTTAGGGTTATCAGGACTAGTTGGACTGGTAACTATTTCAGAATAGGGATATGAATATTCATAGGAAGGGATAGAGATAATCTAGGATCAATCAATCAAATGAATGATGAATATTTGTCTGGCTAAGTACTTTTTCCCAATTGATTACAACATTTGCTTTACTTTACTTTGTTTAATTGCAAACAAACCAACAAACCCCCCTTTGTTACCTTTGACTTACACTTGTGCACTTAGAAAGATTACCTCCTCCCTGTGTGATTCGACCCTTGCTTGCCTATTCTACTTAGTTAGGTTTTTAAGGATTTACTTTGATTGGACATCACGACTTTAGCCCGTATCAACCACTTTGTTTTATATATTCAAGAATATGAGCTCATTTGGATGTCTACAATTAAATTTATTAAGCTAAGAAGTTCATGAGTTGGAGTTGTCTTATCTAGGCTAGTTGAAAGGTTGTTTTTGTAGCCTATTTAAGCAGGCCTCCAAGGCCTATTGTAAGCACGTCTATCTTCAATCAAAAACCAGTTATGGAGTTTAGTTTACTCAGAAACCCTTCTTGTTCGTGAGTCATATCGAACAATCTATCATTGATCGTGAGTAATATCGATCAAACCTTTGATCTTTAACCTAGGGTGAGTCGTATCCCTTTGTGAGAGATCAACTCTTTCTTCTTCAAGAGGTGAGTCATATCCTCGAGTAGAAGACTGCCTATCCAACACCTTCCACCAGTTCAGTAACCATCATCCATCTCCCTTTCACGTTCTTCAACCGTAACAACTCTCTCGTTGATCTCTGATGCGGAACCCTATGTGACCCCTCAGTAGATTCGCCATATCTTCTGACTCCTAGATCGGTTCACTCTCAAATTTGGAGGATATCATCTAGCCTTATGGATCTAACTCTGGGCTTTGGAATCATCCAATTTGGAGTCCGGAGCAAGGATAAAGACCCCGTTGAAGACTGTGCCGATTTTTGGAAAACAGATTGTCGAGTTCCTGAAAATACCTTTGCATCTCCTTCGTTTGGGCACTTAGTGGAGCAGATCCCTTGCACTATGGACACCTAGAAACACGATCCTATCAGTTATGTTTAGGAAAGATAAGATAATGTATCAACCAAAAACATCCCTTTCTAGATACAAGGGAATCTTCCATTATCTCATGTGGTGAGAAAAATACTCTCCCCACAATAAACCCTAATTTTGACCGTACCCCTTGCAAGACAAAGCTTGGAGTTTTTGTCTCGTTCTAGCAAATGAAGGCAAGGCGATCTAGTATCGTACTCGTGTGGATCAAGTAGAGGAGTCACACTTGAGGCTCTAATCTCCAGATTGATCTCAGAAAATAAGATTTGTATCAAGAGGTATGTTACTTTTTTCATATATATTTCATATCGGTTTATGCATGAGAACCTAAGATAGATGTTAGAAAACTATTTTTTGAAATTCCGCTAAGATCATCTAAATCCCTACAGTGGTATCAGAGCTCTCAGATCTGAAGGAAGAGAGAATGTCCTTGACACCCCTATCCCAAAACTGACTGCTATGTCTACTCCACAGGAGTTTAAGAGGAAAATCATATCAAAGATAAGTCAATGATTGTCACTTGTCTTATGCTAGGTTCCATGGTGTCAAACCTTCAAAAGAGGTTTGAGAGGATGGATGCCTACACCATCATTTGTAACCTAAAATTTATGCTTCAGGTTCAAGCTAGAATGGAGAGGTATGAGACGCACAAGGCAATCCTTGATTGCAAGCTTGAGAAAGGAAAACCATTCTGTGCTCATGTGTTCAATATGATTGGACATTTTGAGAACATGGAAAGACTTGGCTTCCCTTATAGAGTTATAGTCAAAAGTTGGCTACATACATCATACTTCATTCTCTACATGATGGATTTGCTCAGTTCAAGCTGAACTTCAATATGAATGGAGTTGGAAAAACACTTGAAAAGCTACATGGGATGCTCAAAACAACTGAGAAAAATCTCTTTGTTGACTCTAAGAAAGAGATTCTGATGGTCAATAAGGGGAAATGGTACAAGAAAGGGACACCTGGAAAGCAAAAGAAGAACGTACAAGGGAAGGGCAAGCAAGTTGCACAACCCAAGCTGAAAACTTCTGAAAAAGCTAGATTAGATGTTGACCATGATTGTTTCTATTGCAATGCAAGGGAGCATTGGAAGAGGAACTGCCCAAAATACCTGGAAGACAAAAAGAATGGAATTGTGAGTCCTGATTCAGGTACGTATGTTATAGAAGTCCTAATGGCAAAAGCTTCAACTTGGGTATTAGATAATGGTTGTGGTTCTCACATTATTTCAAATGTGCAGGGACTAAAAAAAATTAGGAGCTTAGCAAAGAGAGAGGTGGACATGTTCGTTGGAAATGGAGCAAGGGTTGTTGTACTTATCATAGGAGATTATAGTCTACCTTTTACCTTTTGGTTTAGTTTTAGAACTTAATAATTATTTTGTCCCTTCTATTACTAGAAACCTTATTGCGACTTGTGTTTTGGATTGAAGGCTGTGATTTCAGAATTAAAAATGGATGTTTTTCTATTTATAAGGATGATGTCTTTTATGTCAATGCACTACTAAGTAATGGACTCTATGTGGTGGAGTTAGGATCCAAAATCTATGACATAGACACCAAAAGGTGAAAATAAATGATTTCGACACAACCTATCTATGGCATTGTCGCTTAGGTCACATTAGCTTGAATCGCATGAAGAAGCTCCAAAAGATGGACTCCTAGCCTCATTTGATTGTGAATCATTTGAAACATGTGAGTCTTGTCAAATGGGAAAGATGACAAGGTCACCTTTTACTGGGGTAAGTGAAAGGGGAATTGAACTTTTGACCTTAATACATACAGATGTATGTGGACCAATGAGCACATAAGCTAGGGGTGGTTACAGATTCTTCATAACCTTTATTGATGATTTATAAAAAATATGGATGAATATACTTAATGAAGTATAAGTCATTAAGTCTTAATCTTTTGAAAAGTTCAAAGAGTTTCAAAGTGAAGTTGAAAATCAACTTGGCAAGAAAATGTAAGCACTGCGATTTGATCGTGCTGTGAATATTTGAGTCAAGAATGTGATCATCATTTAAGAAGTTATGGGATTCTTTCACAACTAACTCCACCAGGAACACCACAATTAAATGGTGTATTTGAGAGGAGGAATAGAACCTTGTTAGACATGGTTCGTTCTATGATGAGTTTTGTTGATCTTTAAATATCTTTCTGGGGATATGCTCTCATAACTGTAGTGTTCACACTAAACAGGACTTCATCCAAAGTTGTAGTAAGACACCATATGAGTTAAGGACTGGAAGAGTTCCAAGTTTGTCTTTTCTAAGGATCGGGGATGTGAAGCTTATGTAAAACATTTACTACCACACAAGCTCGCACCCAAATCAGATAAATGTTTCTTTGTAGGGTATCCTAAAGAAAGAAAAGGATACTACTTCTACAATCTCAATGAGCACCAAGTTTTTATTGCTAGTCTTTCTAGAAACAGATTTTATTTCCAAAAAGTCAAGTGGGGGAAATGTTAATCTCGAAGAAGTTCGAGAAGAGAAAATGACATGGATTACACTATATTAGAGACAAATTGTATTTGGCGACACAATCCCACAAAGAGAGGCCATCCATACGCTAGAAGTAGTGGAGTCTCAAGACCTCACTCATATCGTCCCTCTAGAATATGATTCTAATAAGATTCCACAAATTGTTGTGGAAAATCCTCTTACTGTTCAACCCACACGTAGATCAGATAGGCTCAGAACACAGCCAAAAAAATATGTTGATTTCATATTGAATGCGGGCTGCGACATCCTTCTTTTAGAATGTGAGGAGCCTACTACATACAAGCAAGCTGTGGCGAGTCCAGACTCCGAAAAATGGCGTATAGCCATGAAGTCTGAAAAGGATTCCATGTCTGAGAATCAAGTATGGAACTTGATAAATTTTCCAGATGGGGTAGTACCCATAGGATGTAAATGGGTTTATAAACTCAAAACAAACAATGATGGAAACATATCAGTTTTCAAAGCAAGACTAGTTGCAAAAGATTTTAAAATAATTCATGGTATTGACTATGATGAAACCTTTTCATAAGTTGTTGTGATTAGATCAATTCGGATAATCCTAGCAATTGTAGCTCATTATGATAATGAGATTTGACAAATGGGTGTCAAGACCTCTTTTTTAAACGAGTATTTAGAATAGGATGTGTATATGACACAACCTGAGGGTTTTGAGGATCCACAGAATCCTAGGAAAGTGTGCAAGCTTAATGAGTCCATTTATGGACTTAAGCAAGCATCAATGAGTTGGAATATTCGATTTGATGAGGCGATCAAATAGTTTGATTTCCTCAGATGTAAAGAAGAACATTGTGTTTACAAGAAGTTCATTAGGAGCAAAGTGATTTTCCTAGTCTTGTATGTGGATGACATACTACGCATTGGACATGACATCCTTATGCTAGAGTTTGTTAAAAACTGACTTAAATAGTGTTTTTCAATGAAAGACTTGGGAGAGGCGGGGTACATTTTAGGCATCAAGATCCATGGAGATAGATCTAAGAGACTTACTGGACTAAGTCAAGGAACTTATGTGAATAAGGTCCTTGATAGATTCAATATGAAGAATTCTAAGAAAGGATTCTTGCATATGCAACATGGCTTACATCTTAGCAAGAAGCAATGTCCAGTGACACCTAATGAGCTAGAGAGGATGAGTAGGATCCCTTATGTATCAGCAATAGGATCCATCATGTATGTTATGATATGTACTCTCCTAGACGTTGCATTTGCTTTCAGCATGTGCAATAGATGCCAATTGAATCCTAGAGAAGCACACATGAATGTAGCTAAGAACATCCTTAAGTGCTTGAGAAGGATTAAGGATGATTTCCTAGTATATGGAGGGGATCATGAGTTGATCATTTAAGGATATACTGATGCAAGCTTCCAGACAGATAGAGATGACTTCCAGTCCCAATCAAGATATGTCTTCAGTCTTAATGGAGGAGTGGTGAGCTGGAGGAGCTCAAAGCAAGGCACCGTAGTTGATTCTACAACAGAAGTTTAGTACATTGCTGCAACAGATTCAACAAAGGAAGTTGTATGGATTAGAAAGTTCATCACTGAACTTTGCATGGTTCCTAGTTGTGCTAAGGCAATTAACATATGTTTTGACAATAATGGTGCCATTGCCCAATCCAAGGAACCAAGTTCTAATTCCATATCTAGACACGTGCTCACAAAGTTCCACATCATTCAAGACTATGTCAACAGAGGGGGTGTGAAGTTGTGCAAAATACACACGAATGACAACATTGCATATCCGTTGACTAAATCTATACCTAAGCCCAAGCATGACAGACACACTAGGGCTAAGGGAATTAAGCATATTGGAGAATGGATTTGAGATTGTATTGTTTTACATTATGAAGATTGTTTTCATGAATGTTGAACTTTAAGTTATGCTTGTTGATTGAAATATTGTTTCATTATTATTTAATTGTGATCTAGAATTAAATAAAATGTCCAAATAATTTATATTTGTCAAATAGGATCATCATAAGTGTTTTGATGAATGAAACCCTATTAAGTGAACTAAAATTATGAATTATGAGTTGTTTGTAGTCTAAGTCATTAAGTTGGACATAAATGACTTAACAAAGGCTATTTTATAAGTTGATTGATAGCGCCGAATTTCATGGGCTATAGGGACATAGAGATGTCTAATCAATTACATAGATATGTATGGAGGATACATATTGGGCAGACATACCTTAAGATTCTTCAAATGAGTTGTAGAATTTTAAGTTGAACTATAATTAGTATATTCCTCATACATGAGTGTGATATTTATCTTGCTTGGTGATTGGCATGTCTTTGACATTATCAAACACCGTTTCGTAAAAGACGACTATAAAGGCAGTAATCGGGATTGTTGAAAATTGAGTGGGAGCTATAGTCATACAAGATTGGAGAAGTCCTCCTATTTATATATTTGTATATATATATATATAGATAGGAGCGATGTCTTGGCCACTTGAAGAGTAAGAACTGGAAATGCATGAACGTGCTCAAATGGATTAAAAGTAATCATTTTATTTTGACAGTTCAAGCTCGGAGTTCAAGAAACAATTTGAATTATGATACGAATTACATAAGATGTTATCATATCATTAAACTGGACACTATGAAACAAAGGAAATGATATTGCACACTTGTTTAAGGACAAGTGGGAGATTGAAGGAATATGTCCTTTAATCAAGGTAGCAATTACTAATAACAGAATAAAATTAATAATGGAGATTTATAATCCGGATATTTTAGGTAGTCATAGTGCTTTGTTAGAAGTCAACTATGATTTATAGGCAAAATTAGATTAGGCTCATTGCTAATATAACGGGATCCTATAAGGTCACACACAATAGAGTAATTGGGCTAAATCAAAGTAACCCAAGGCCCAATGTGGGACATGGGATTTTCGGTCATGGTAGTTAAAGTGGAAGAGTGGATTATTCATCAAGTAATAATAATAATGTGTTATCTATCTACTTGATGATATAAGGAAAGTTATCTTTAGGTAATGTATGAACCATAAATATCCCTTTCTAAATACAAGGGATTCATCCATTATCTTATGTGTTGAAAAAATACTCCCCCACAATAAACCCTAATTTCGGTCGTACCCCTTGCAAGACAAAGCTCGGAGTTTTCCTCCCGTTCTAGCAAACGAAGACAAGGCGATCTAGTATATTGCTTGTGTGATCAAGTAGATGAGTCACACTTGATGCTCTAATCACTAGTGGAAAAAAGGCTTTTACCACGGTTGTTTTGCAAAAGTTACCACGACCGTGGTAAACATGTTTACCACGACCGTGGTAAACATGTTTACCACAGTTGATTTTTACCACGGTTCCACTTTTACCACGGTTCAACAACCGTGGTAAATGGGACAACCGGGGTAAAAATGTAACAGTTTAATAGGTGAATAACCGTAGTAGAATTGTACAACCGCGGTAAAATTGATTGTGGTAATTTTTTTTAAACCATGGTAAAATTGTATAACCGTAGTAAAATTGAATTGTATTACATTTGATCGAATCGTGGTAAATCGTTACAACCCCATAAATCGAGGTAAATGTGCACCTCTTTAATACCTAATTTATAATATATATTATACCATACACACAATCGTCAATTATCAAAATGGATCAAATAATGTCAAAATATCATACATTAATGTATTGTCATAAATTCGAAAGGTTGAAGTCTCACAAGCAAAATTTGGAAAACCTAGTCATTAATTTGTTGGGCCTCATTCTTAATGGACTCTCAAATGAAGCGGCCCAGTAAGCGGAGTAATCTTTTCGTTTTGAAGCGACCAACGATTAGGCGACAAAGCAGAAATCATGGCAACGACATGATCGGAGACGTTACAAAAAAACCAGATCACAGAGGTTGAAATATACTTCCATATAAACAGTTACAAACCTGCATAATCAAAACCATAAATGCCACAGGATCATGGCAATCTGGCAATAAAAGCTAGTGAGCGAAGATCATGGAGGAAAAACGGCTAGTTTAGCCAGATCTCTGGGAAACTGAGTATGTATAAAGGGGTTAGAGATCATTGTAAAGGACACACGAATTTGACATAATACAGACAACTACTCTCCTATTTTCATTCATCTGAATTCTCTAGTTCGAATCCGCGTTCTAGTATTGAAACGACCGACGTCCAGCTCCTTTGATTCGACCGACCTCTTGTTCAGAGGAGATAAGCCAGTCTTTTCATTCCTTTAATCTTATTACGTTTACATCTCTAGTTGATTTGGATTATCTAGATATTGTCAATCTAATTATTGTTTAGTTGCCCTTCTTTAAGCGATTCAGGTCAGTTCGATCTTTTTCGCCCAAAACAATTTGGCGCCCACCGTGGGGCATCTGGCCAATCAGCGATCCAATCATCAACCTGAAACTCGTCCCATCATGACACCCGTAGTAGAGACTAATGCTTCTCAGCATACTGGTATGTTTCAGACCCCTCTAGTCACTCTCGTCACGACTAACTTGCCAAACTCTATAGCCGAGCCCCTCATGGCTCGAGCAACCCATCCACAGGTGACGGGACCGGCCGATCTCCAGGTCCTCATACAACAAGCCATCAACGAACATATGAAGACTCTAGACGACCGTATGGCACGAATCTCGGGAGTTCCCTAATCGATCGAGAGAGAAGCGATCGATGGATATGAAGATTCACCTTTCGCAGAGATGATTGCACGCGTCGAGATTCCTAAAAAGTTCCACGTCCCCAACATGCCCAACTATGACGGGACCGGGGACCCCGATGATCATGTTTCAATTTATAAGCAAAAATTAAAGACTATATCGATCCCAAGAGGGAACCGCGAGGCGGTCATGTGCAAAAGCTTTGGCACGACCCTCGCGGGACCTGCACTAACCTGGCTTATGCATTTGCCAGAGGGTTCCATCGCTTCCTTCGCCGACCTGATCAATTCATTCAAAATTCAGTTCGCTAGCAGCCGACGATTAGAAAAGCAGTCAAGCGACCTGTACAGGATCGTGCAGAGGTATGGCAAACCTCTAAGGGACTATCTTAACAGGTACAACAAGGAGAAAGTCACAATCCCACACTATGACGTCCCAACGTCGATCGAAGCGTTTCGCCGGGGCCTGGTCAGGGGCAGTGAACTCTAACGCGAACTGACCAAATATCCATGCCGAAGTTTTGAAGACGTATAAGCTAAGACCATGGCACAAGTCAGACTCGAAGAACCCTCCAAGGCAAACAAGAGTCCCGATCGAGTCGACCGAAGGGCATCCTCAGACTATCGACGCGATCGATGACACCAACCGTACCCTAAGGGACGAAACGACCCCAGTCAGGTAAACAACTCTTATGACAGGAACCAGGATTGGCGAAACAACCCCGCTCTCCCTCCAAAGCTTCACTCTTACAACTTCAACATATCTGTATCGGAGCTCGTAAAAAGCTTCGACAAATATGGAAAAGAAGTAAGGTGGCCTCGGAAGAGATACTAACCAGACGCCAAGAAAGACATGAACCGATGGTGCGAATTCCACGGAGACCATGGACACTCGACGGACGAATGCATAGCCCTTCGCAAAGAGGTCGCGAGGCTCCTCGCACATGGGTTATTACACGACATCATCTCAGATAGAGCTAAAGTGACCCTTGATCGAAGGGACCAGGTAACGTCCGACAAACCGTCCTCTCTAGTTCCCACTAAAATTGTCAACACCATTTCAGGAGGGTCGGACGTGTGTGGGAACACATACTCCGCCGCCAAAATACATGCTCGAGAGAGCAAAGGCAACAAGCCGATTCAAGCGAAGACAAGACAATTACAGATCTCAGATGCTCCCGCCATCACCTTCGACGACTCAGAAGCCCAAGAGTTAGGCGACCACCACGACGGTTTGGTAATCTCTCTGTCAATTAGCAACTGCCTTATCCGTCGTGTTCTAATCGACACAGGTAGCTCCACCAACTTGTTAACACTCGACGCCTTAAAGGGCACGGGTTTAAGCGAGGACGACTTAACTAGAAACTCTACCCCGCTGGTCGGATTCAGCGGGGAAGTAAAGTATACTCAAGGCGAGACCGTGTTAACAACGTACGCCGGTGGAGTCAATCAACAGGTAAAATTTTTTATACTCGACTGCCCGTCACCATACAATGCAATCCTTGGCAGACCCTGGATCAACGCCATGTTGTACCTTCCACTTACCACCAGACAATAAAGTTCCCTACTAAGTGGGGGGTACAAGAAATAAAAGGTGACCAATGGGCTGCCAAGGAGTGCTACGTCACTTCAATGAAAGGGGCAGTCGACAAGTCTTCCGCATAGCAACCACAGTATGGCGAAGGAACCACACGATACGTCGAACCAGAAATGGAACAACTCGACGAGATCGTGCTGGATCCTTCAAAGCCAACACAAACGGTGAAGGTCGGGTCATATCTAAACGATTCGACCAAGTCAGATTTAATTTCTTTTTTACGATCCAACACTGACTGTTTTGCTTGGTCACACGAAGACATGGTGGGAATCTTCCCATATATTATTACTCACAAATTGAATGTAGATCCCACGTACCCTCCAGTCAAGCAAAAAAGAAGAAAGTTCACACCAGAGCGTAACAAGATTGTAGACGATGAGGTACAAAACTTACTTGAGATAGGAAAAATAAGGGAAGTAAAGTACCCCGACTAGTTAGCAAACGTCGTCGTGGTTCAAAAGAAGAATGGGAAATGGAGAGTATGCATCGACTTCACAGACCTAAACAAAGCCTGTCCAAAAGACTCTTTCCCATTACCACATATCGACGCAATGGTCGACGCGACCGCCGGACACGAAATGATGACATTCATGGACGCGTTCAGTGGATACAACCAGATTCTCATGGATCCTGACGACCAAGAAAAGACAGCTTTCATAACAAGCCAAGGTACGTACTGCTACAAAGTGATGCCCTTCGGACTAAAAAATGCAGGGGCCACGTACTAGAGGTTGGTAAACAAAATGTTCAAAGACCAGGTCGGAGATACCATGGAAGTCTACATCGACGACATGCTCGTCAAGTCCAAAGCAGCAGGGGACCACATCGAACACCTGAGGGAAACTTTTGAGGTATTGAAAATATATAACATGAAATTAAATCCGACTAAATGTTCTTTCAGAGTGTCTTCAAGAAAAAAAAAATAGGGATACATGGTCACTCAAAGAGGGATCGAAGCCATTCCCGACCAAATCAAGGCCATCGTCAACCTCAGATCCCCTCAATTCGTCAAGGACATCCAAAAACTAATAGGACGCATAGCGGCACTAAACAGATTCATATCCAAGTCGTCGGATAAATGTAAGCTCTTCTACGAAGCCTTGAAAAAGAACAAATCATTCAACTGGACAGTTGCACATGAACAAGCGTTCCAAAACCTAAAGACATATCTGGCAAGTCCACTCCTACTGGCTAAACCAAGAGACGACGAGTCGTTACCACTATATCTGGCCGTGTCAGAATCAGCCGTCAGCGCAGTTCTAACAAGGGAAGAAGATGGTAAGCAGTCACCGATCCACTATGTAAGTCGTTCCTTACTTCCCGCCGAAACCAGGTACACATCGCTTGAAAAATTAGTCTTAGCGTTGGTCATGGCCTCAAATAAGTTACGATCCTATTTCAAATCACATGCTATTATTGTGAGAACTAACCATCCCATGAAAGCAGTCATGAGAAAACCAGAATTTACAGGACGAATGGCCAAATGGGCCATATACCTTAGCAGATTCGACATCGAGTACGAGCCGAGGACGGCGATCAAATCTTAAGCTTTAGCCAACTTTGTGGCCGATTTCAGCCCGACACTGGAACAAGAAGCCACGAAAGAGGCCGAACAGCTAAAAATTGAAGAAGACAAGGGCACATTACAACTCCATACAGACGGAGCGTCCAACGTAAGAGGGGTTGGCCTAGGCGTTGTGCTAAAATCACCACAAGGGGACCATATAGCCCAATCTGTGAGATGTGAGTGGGACGCGACCAACAATGAAGCAGAATATGAAGCCCTCATATTCGGGTTAACACTCGCACATGATCTCGTGATTCTGAGCATAGAGGTGACATGCGACTCTCTTTTAATCGTCAACCAAGTGCAAGGTTCGTACGCCGCCAAGGACGACATATAGATGGCATATCTAGATATCGTCAAAAAATTGGCAAGCAAATTTCAAAGCTTCACCATCCGACAAGTCCCACGCGACCTCAACACACAAGCCGACGCCCTAGCAAACATTGGCTCCACCTTGCATCCTAACGACTTCCACAGCATTCCACTAGCACATATCACCACACCAGCCGTCCCCAAAGCCTTCAAGACACCTAATCCAGACGACATTCAGACAATGGATGAGAGCTACCCCTAGAAGAATTCGTCTCAGCAGAGGTAGGCGACCATACAGAAGAAGACTTGGTGGGCGACCAAGACGATTGGACCACCCCTTACATCAAGTGGCTCAGAGATGGAACTCTCCCAGCAGACAAAGCAGAAGCTAAAAGGCTCAAGGTACAAGCCGTAACCTTTGATTTAAAAGATAACGTATTGTTCAAACGATCTGTCACAGGCCTATACCTACGTTGCCTCGAAACAACCGAGGTACAACGCGTCTTACAATCCCTTCACGACGGAGAATGCGGGAACCACACTGGAGGATGCAACCTATCTGGCAAAGCTCTCAGGACAGGTTACTACTGGCCCACAATGAACAAAGACGCGACTGATTACGTCAGAAAATGCGACGCATGTCAACAGCACGCACCTGTCACGCATCAGCCATCGAAGATGCTTCATCCGACTCTAGCTCCCTGGCCCTTCATGCGATGGAGGATGGACATCGTCGGGAAATTGCCACCAACGTAAGAACAACGCGTCTACTTCCTGGCCATGACTGACTACTTTTCTAAATGGATAGAGGCTGAAGCATATCGAGAGGTAAAAGAAAAACACGTCATCTCATTCATAAAACGTAATATTCTATGCAGATTTGGCGTCCCTTCAGAAATCGTATGCGACAATGGCTCCCAATTCATCGGTAGCCAAACACGATCCTTCTGTAAATAGTGGAACATCACATTAGTCACGTCCACACCAAGATACCCACAATCCAATGGCCAAGCAGAGTCCAGCAATAAGATCATCATCAACAATCTCAAAAAATGCCTCACAGGGGCAAAAGGCAAATGGGCCGATGAGCTCCCTTTAATATTATGGTCCGACAGGACGATGCCTAAAAATGCAACAAGACAAAGCCCTTTCTCGCTAGTCTATGGAAGCGAAGCAGTCATCCCCACTGAGCTACTCGTCCCAACAGCCAGATACGGACTCCAAACCCTAGAACAAAACGACGTCGAGTTGGCTCACAACCTCGACACCATCAACGAAACCAGAGAGAAAGCTAGAATCCGAATAATCCAGTACCAACAACAAGTCGCCCGGAGCTACAACAAGAACGTCCGAGTTAAAGTCTTCAAGTTAGGAGACTGGGTCCTAAGGAAAACATTCCAAAACACCAGAGTTCCAACCGACGGAAAGCTAGCACCCCAATGGGAAGGACCTTACCTCATCAAAGAAGTCGTCGGACAAGGAGTATATCGATTAGAAACAAAGGATGGACAACCGATCCCTAGAAGCTGGAACGCGATCCACTTAAAGTTGTATCATTTCTGAACTCTTTTCCCTTTCACATTTTTAACATCTATTCAATTACATTCGCTTGGATTCCGATCACTGACTTAAGCATCGGAGGGCCGTTGGGTCACCCCCCAACGGTCTCCCCAAGACCTTTCTTTTGTGTACTCTTAAAAATCTGAACAAGAACGAGAGGCCTCGAAGACAAAACTTGACATTCAAAAGGATATCCTTACTATACATAAAACAACGCTTACAACATACAAATCGATCGATACACAGGGAATAGAGGAACAAAACGAAACGCTCCATTTTACAAAAGGCTTGTCCTATCCCAAGTACTCGTCCTTTTTATACATTACAAACTACTCTTCCCTGGACAAACAAAAAGCATGCTACACTAACACTTACAAACTACAGGTCGTTACGACCACACACTACGGCCAAGGCGCAAAACGACGGAATCCACCTGCAAAAACAGAACATGCAAGACAAATGCAAAACAAACACAAGGTAGATCACAACAACCAAAGCGTTTACAAAATACGCAACCCGTGATGGTAGACGGGTCGCCAAAACATTGTCCATCCCATCTCCACGATGGGGCACAACATACTACCTAAAACACTTAAAGTAAAACGTTCACAAACACCAGAAGAAAACAATGGCATTTGTTAAGACAAGATCATGACTCGCCTGACTTCTCATCAACTTCTGCAGGGACGACATCTTGGCCCTCGGTCGCCTCAAGAAGCCCCTTAGACACATCCCCAACAGCTTCCTCGACCGCCGCGGAAACAACCTCCTCTACTTGTTCATCCTCACCAAGTCCCATCACCTTGAACAACTCATTGCCAGGATTGCCACTAGGGTACAAAAGATCCATATTCGCCCTCGCATCCTCAATCTTCCAAGACGAATGGGCCCCCAGGGCATACTCCTCCATCATCTCAATATGGGACTTGAGGTAGAAATGCGTCCCAACATCGGTGGCGACCTGAGTGTCCTTCAAACGAACATCGTCGATGCTACTCTCAAGCTCCCCAAAATGGGCTTGCAACTCGACCAGCTTCTTCTCAGCCTCCGCCAGTTTCTTCTCGGCCAACGCCTGCTTGCTCTCAGCCGCTTTGGCACGCCCACTAGCCGCCTTCAACTGGCCCTCGACCTCGGCTATCCGCCTATCATCACTATCGCTCAATTCTTGCACATTAGAAAATGCGACAAGCGAATACTGAAGGGCCTGTGAAACGACAAAACACATAAAAAACATTAAAGCCATGTACGTTGGCAGAAACACTTCATACGAAACTTTTTTCTACTTACTCGCCAGGCGGCCGCCCCGGCCTTGATGCGCCCCTACCCACCACGAATGCCTCTGAGGAAGAAGAGGCTATGAGCATTCGCTCAGACGGGCCAATCACAAGAGCATGCGCTAAAGCCATCGCCAATGCGACGCAATCCTTGGTCGCTCGCGTCGTCCAGAGCCAAGGCACCCAAGAGATCGCGTTCTCTTTGAAGTGTCTTCAACCAAGCCCAGAGAACGCGTTCTCTGTCTGTCTTCTCTCCACCATCCAATGAACGCGTTCTTTTTTAACAGAATGTAATCTCTTGAGACATTAATGTTTTTATTTCTTTTTGGGGCATGTGCTCCACGCATGTCGCGTGGGTTGGCCCACTAATCGAGACTCGGCCCATCCGAGTCTCGTGACCTAGCATAAAAGGACAACTCGTTCTTATGTATTAGGTTACGTTCCTTTTAATCAAAGTCTGAGTATTGAGAGCCATTTGCCTCCTCCCCTTTGATCGGACGTCAAACACTCTCTGTCTTCCCAACCCCTTCCTCCGCCGCCGACGCTACAGCCACCACTCGATCTTTATCGAGATTATCCAACCCGTTGCCGACGCTACGGCCAAAGAACTCGATCTCTTTCGAGTCACTCTCCTCCGCTGCCGCCTTCCCCACCACGCGTTCCACGCTAGCAACCTCCAACAAAACGCGTGCGACTTCCCAAACAAGATCATCGATCCTTCACCACTAGTAGGAACGCATCAACTGGCATCCGAGCCTTTGATCTTGTAATTCGCTTATCAAGTTCTCAATTGTTCACGAAAATTTTTTACTCACCCATCATCCTTGCTTCCGCCATAATCACTGAAATTTTTCTCTCTCTCAAACACATGCTTGTCCTTTCGATTTCTACAAGAGAATCTCTTGGCCGATAATTGTTTGATCACCTAGCAAAAATTGTGTCATTTGTTTGCATGAAATCTGCGTAATTAATTCGAAAATTGTCTTAATTGATCGCGTGAATCTCGCATTCATATCTTGCCATATTTGCTTGTGTGACCGTCATAAATCTACATTACACTTTCTCTCTCCTATCGCGTAAATCTAGCGATTTCTTTCCTTAAGTTACTTAGCCGTTTATTTTTACTTTATTTAATTCTTATCCGATCTTCATTTAAGACTAAGATCTCGGATTTGAATTTCAAATTCAAAAAAAAACAAATCGCATATCAAAAAAAAAACGCGACTTTCAGAAACAAGAGAAGTAAAGCCAAAATAAGGCAACCTTCTCCCCTCAACGGCTAGGCTCATCTTCTTCACCTCTCCACCGTCTAGTGTCACGCTTGTAAGTGTGTCTTGTGTGTACGCGTTCTTTACGCAAGAGGTTAAGACTTCTTTCTTTTGGTTTCGTTGCTTTTGTGCTTGCATATCACACTTGCTTTGCTTGCCTACTAGCCGCCCTCAAGGCCAAAAGCATGCGCTATCCTACGTGAACACTTGCTACTTGTTGAGTTCTTACTTGTTCATTGGTTTTATATTGTCTTTTGTGCATTTTACTCGCGATGGATGGACATATTGTTATAGGTAGCCTTATGGAACCCACTGGTGGGAATGTTCAAGGAGACGGCAACAATCAACCCCCACAACAACAACAACTCGGCCAACATGAAGTGGTGCCACTCGCAAATCCTCCAACGGAACCCATTCTGGAGCTCTCGGAGGAACAACGCGAGATCCAAGCCCTTCGGCGCCAACTTGCCGAATTCCAGGCAAGGGAACGCGCTGTGATGGTACAACCAACACCAACTTTGCAAATACCCATGGATCCTCTAGTCGCACCACGACAAACAGAAGTCGGGCCAAGCAAACAACGCGTCGACAAGGGCAAAGGATTGATGCCCTCATCCTCCAACTTGCAACCGCGTCTTCAACGGATCCAATCCGTGATAGAAAGCCGCCAAGGCTACGTCTCGCATCGCGACCGCTATGCACCACAGGCAACACCAGTCCGCGATGAAACCGACTCCGACCGCGAAGAGGTTTCCCATGGTGAGTTTTCTGAACCTTATGATTTCAATGACAGGTATGAAGTCAGAGGAACAAGGCGCCAACGCGAGATTGCCTCTACACCGCTAGCCGGCAGAGCCAGACGAGCAGAACGCGGCGAAGGCAGACCGCGACGATCCAATCGCGCCCAAGACGCAGTGCCGCGTCAACGTCGCCATGCTCTCACCCCAGTCACATTCAACGTGGAGGACCATCTGTTCCACCAAAGTATGCGGATGCCTCATTATGGCTCAGATGGCTACTTCTCCCACACTCTTTTCCACCAAGACGAGTTCAAGGAGTTTGATGATGAAGAGATGGAGGACTCAGGGATGATCAATCCCGGAAATTTCCATCCACCACTCGGCGACCCTATGGAGTTGCAAGACAGGCCAGCCGATTGGATCCCCCCAGCTAGGCTCAACCAAGGCGCAAACATGGCCAACGCGTCCTTCCCCAGGCGCGATAACATGGAGAGAAGGCAAGACATGCCTTATGATGTTTTCCACGATGTGGCCCAACAAGGACACCACCAAAGCCGACGCGCCCAGGAGATGGAGCAACAGGCCCCCCTTGGCAATGAACGCGGCAATTTTGGCGCGCGAAGGCAACAACAAAGACATGCCCACTTTCCACCGGCCCAAGGCCACGCGTATGCCCCACTAGATATCCCATCGCCGCGTTTGCAACAAAGGCCTCAAGCCAATGCTCCCAGGCTCAATCTCCACGACATAAAGGTAAAAGTTGAATTCTTTTTTGGTGAATACAACCCTGCAGTTTTTCTTGAATGGTTGCAGGCCACAGAGTACACGTTGATCTATTGCCAAGTCCCAGAAGAGGACTACGTGGCCGCCGCCACAGTCCACTTCCGTGGCGCCGCGAGAGTTTGGTGGCATCGCTTCGTGGATGATCGCATAAGGAGGAACTTGGTGCCTCTCACCGAATGGCACCAGCTCAAGTTTGTGATGACACTCAAATACGTGCCCCAGGATTACAAGAACCAAATGCGCCTAGACATTGCCATAGAAAAACAAGGCTCGAAGACCCCCCTTGAGTTCTTCTCGCAACTTGAGGATATGTACTACAAGGCATCCATTAGCGTGGCTCCCTCCACGATGAGGACGAAGTTTTTGAGTGGTCTCAACACCAACATCCGAGACCAGTTGGAGATCCTTCCCATCAAGGACCTCAACACACTAACGCACACTGCATTGCAACTCCATACCCAAATTGTGCGCAAGCGTCAAGGACCCTACCAACCCTATGGTCAAAGAAGGTATGACTCTCAAACTAGTCAAGTTCATCCTACTAATGTGCGCGGTCCTTCCCCAGGAACCACCGCGTCTAATCCCAACAGAAAAGGAAAGACCGCGGCAATACCCAGCATTGTTCCACGTGCGCCACCACCAAAGGGTACATCACCAACCCAAGAACACGCGCGTGATATAGAATGCTTCAAGTGTGGAGGCAGAGGGCACATCATGAGGAGTTTCCCAAACAACAAGAAAGTTCTCTTCTCCACAACCTCCGCGGGTTATGAATCTTTTGAGGAGGACGACGATGCGCTTGAGACCATCGAGGAAGGGCTCGAAGATGACAAGGATGCTTACACCTGTGAAGCCACCGCGTTGCATGAAGGCACAGCTCTCAGCCTTGTCACGCGACGTCTGCTCACTGTCAAGGAAACAACCCTTGGTGATCAACGCGAGAATCTGTTCCACACGCGTTGCTTGGTCAAGACCGCGACCTTGAGCGTAATCATTGATGGAGGCAGTTGTTGCAACATCATTAATGAGAAGGTGGTCACTCATTTCAACCTGTCAACCACTCCTCACTCACAACCATACGGCCTCCAATGGATTTCCTCGAGTTCTGGTAACACTGTAACTCGTCAATGTCTCATTTCCTTCTCCATTGGTCAATATACAGACTCTATTCTATGTGATGTCATTACCATGGACGCGACACATCTTTTGTTGGGCCGCCCATGGCAATTTGACAAGAGCGTTCTTCACGATGGGTATTTAAACACTTATGTGTTTACTTACCACGGGAAGCGCATCACGTTCTTACCTATGACGCCTCATGAGATTTTACAGGACCAGGTTGAGCGTGATAGACAGAAAGCAATTGAAGCCTCAAAGAACCAGACTCCCAGTAGCACGCGTTCTTCACCTAGGAACAAAGAGGCTGCCAAAGACAACGCGTCAATGGAAAGAACGCGCACCAAAGAAGGGTCAAAGACCGCGCCGAGCAACAACACCTTGAAAGGCACCTATGAGCACAGGTTGCTCCTGGCGTGGCCAAGTGACCTCACTGCCCCTTTGAGTGGCAAGGCACCCTGCTTCCTTCTCATGCCAACGCCTTGTACCCAAGACGCCCCCATATTGGAAGCCATGCCGAGCGAGATCGATGAGTTGCTTGAAGAGTTCAATGACTTGTTCCCAGAAGAGCTTCCCCAAGGCCTCCCCCCTTTGCGAGGCATTGAGCACCAAATTGACTTGGTGCCTGGTGCCTCCCTCCCCAATCGAGCTGCTTATCGCGCTGGCCCAGATGAAACCAAGGAGCTCCAGCGACAAGTCCAAGAACTTCTAGATCGCGGATACGTGAGGGAATCCTTAAGCCCTTGCGCGGTCCCAGTGATCCTAGTCCCGAAGAAGGATGGCTCGTGGCGAATGTGTGTGGACTGTCGCGCCATCAATCAGATCACAGTCAAGTACAGGCACCCCATACCGCGCCTTGATGACATGCTAGATGAGTTGCATGGCGCGACCCTATTCACCAAGATTGACTTGAAGAGCGGATATCACCAGATTCGCATGAATGAGGGAAATGAATGGAAGACCGCGTTCAAGACAAAATATGGTCTCTATGAATGGCTAGTCATGCCTTTCGGCCTCACCAACGCGCCAAGCACCTTCATGAGGCTCATGAACCATGTTTTGAGGGACTTTCTGGGGAAATTTGTTGTAGTTTACTTTGATGACATTTTGGTCTATTCGCGTAGTCTTGAGACTCACGTCCAACACCTTAGGCTTGTGTTAGAGTGCTTAAAACACGAACAACTGTATGCCAACCTTGGCAAGTGTCGATTTGCCTCTGACACTACAAACTTTCTAGGCTACGTGGTCTCCAAGGAGGGACTCTGCGTTGATGAGGAGAAAGTGAAGGCCATCAGAGATTGGCCAACACCCACAACGCCAACAATGGTTAGAAGCTTCCTTGGCTTGGCTGGCTTCTACATGTGTTTTGTTCGCGACTTCAGCTCCATCGCCGTGCCATTACATGAACTCACAAAGAAGGGCGCCGCGGTGATTTGGAAGGAATCACACAACAATGCGTTCAACACGTTAAAAGCAGCCATATGCAACGCGTCACTGCTACAACTCCTCGACTTCAACAAACACTTTGAAGTGGAATGTGACGCATCCAATGTGGGGATTGGTGGAGTGCCCCACCAAGAGAAACGGCCCATCACGTTCTTTAGCGAGAAGCTCACGGGGGCCACCTTGAATTACCCCACATACGACAAAGAGCTCTACGCGCTAGTTCGCGTCCTGAAGACATGGCAGCACTACCTGTGGCCACGCGAGTTCGTGATCCATTCGGACCACGCAGCCATCAGCTATCTGAAGAGTCAAGCACACCTGAGCCGCCGCCATGCTCGCTGGGTGGAATTTATGGAAACATTTCCTTACGTGGTAGTGCATAAAAAAGGTAAGGAGAATGTGGTCGCCGACGCCCTTTCTCGCAGGTATGTTCTCCTTACTCATCTTCAATCTAAACTTCTTGGCTTCGCACTGATTAAGGATTTATATCTGATTGATCCTTTCTTTAAGCCCATTGTTGAACAATGCCTTAGGGACCGCGAGTTCGAAACCTACTTCTTCCATGAGGGTTACCTTTACAAAGCAGGCCGTTTGTGCATTCCTAGCTCACCAATTAGGAAACTCCTCATCCAAGAAGCCCATGAAGGACGCGGTCATTTTGGGGTCACCAAGACTTTAGCTTCTCTTTGCGAGCATTTCTTTTGGCCGCGTATGACCACCCAGGTGACGCGCTATTGCACAAGTTGTGTCACATGTCAACGCGCCAAATCCACTTCTCATCCCTATGGTCTCTACACGCCTCTACCCATTCCCTTAGGCCCTTGGGAAGATTTGTCTATGGACTTCATCACAGGTTTACCTCTCTCTCGCCGGGGTAAGGATTCTATCTTTGTAGTTGTAGACCGGTTTTCCAAAATGGCCCATTTCATCGCGTGCAAGACCACACACACTGCCAGTGAGATCGCCGCGTTGTTCTTTGACAACGTGGTTCGTTTACATGGGATACCGCACACTGTAGTGAGTGATTGTGATACAAAATTTGTAGGAATTTTCTGGAGAACACTTTGGGGGAAGTTGGGAACCAAACTTTTATACTCCACTAGCTACCACCCCCAAACTGATGGTCAAACTGAGGTGACCAATCGAACCTTAGGAGCCCTGCTTAGGACCATGCTCAAATCCAACCCAAAACGTTGGGAGGACTTACTTGCCATTGTTGAGTTTTCTTACAACAGGTCCAGGAACTCAGCAACAAAGCTCACTCCATTTGAAGTGGTGTATAGAAGCAACCCATTGACTCCGCTGGACATGCTACCGCGTCCACTGAAGAATACTGAGCACCCCACCGCGGCCAACCGCGCCGCGATGATCCAGGAGTTGCACCAAAGAACACGGGCACAACTAGAGCGCCGCGTTGAACAGTATGCCACACAGCACAACCGTGGGCGTCGTCGCGTTATATTTGCCCCAAGAGATTTAGTGTGGGTGCACCTTCGCAAAGGCCGCTTCCCAACAAAACGCAAATCCAAGTTGGTCCCCCATGGTGATGGCCCTTTTCAAGTTGTGAAGGCCATTGGGGACAACGCATACGAGATCGCGCTGCCACCAGACTACGGTGTCCACGTGACCTTCAATGTAGCCGACTTGGAGCCTTATGTGGAGCCTGAGTTCGATGAAGGTGAAGCGGGGACGCTTCACAGCCAAGTGGGGGAGGGTGATGCGCCCCTGCCCACCATGAATGCCTCTGAGGAAGAAGAGGCTATGAGCATTCGCTCAGATGGGCCAATCACAAGAGCCCGCGCTAAAGCCATCGCCAATGCGACGCAATCCTTGGTCGCTCGCGTCGTCTAGAGCCAAGGCACCCAAGAGATCGCGTTCTCTTTGAAGTGTCTTCAACCAAGCCCAGAGAACGTGTTCTCTGTCTGTCTTCTCTCCACCATCCAATGAACGCGTTCTTTTTGAACAGAATGTAATCTCTTGAGACATTAATGTCTTTATTTCTTTTTGGGGCGTGTGCTCCACGCATGTCGTGTGGGCCGGCCCACTAATCGAGACTCGGCCCATCTGAGTCCCGCGACCTAGCATAAAAGGACAACTCATTCTTCTGTATTAGGCTACGTTCCTTTTAATCAAAGCCTGAGTATTGAGAGCCGTTTGCCTCCTCCCCTTTGATCGGACGTCAAACACTCTCTGTCTTCTCAACCCCTTCCTCTGCCGCCGACGCTACGGCCACCACTCGATCTTTATCGAGATTATCCAACCCGTTGCCGACGCTACGGCCAAAGAACTCGATCTCTTTCGAGTCACTCTCCTCCGCTGCCGCCTTCCCCACCACGCGTTCCACGCTACCAACCTCCAACAAAATGCGTGCGACTTCCCAAACAAGATCATCGATCCTTCACTACTAGTAGGAACGCATCAAGCCTCATCAACGCAATCGATGGGATGCAGATCACCAATCTCCTTCTTGGCCTTAGGGTCCAGAGTATGAAGCAAATCCTCCAGATCTCTCTTCTTCACCATGCCCACTGAAAGTTCTAGGGCACTAGACGCCTTCCTTTTCGCCCCTGAAGTTTTAGATGACGACGAGCCTAAGGTGACGATCCTAGCTGACAAAAGAGCCTTGGATTCGAACTTAGCCGACGAAGACGCTTTCGCCGTCGACAGCTTCTAATCCAGAAGACTCTTTCCGGACAGACGAGCACTCGACCTCGCACCCCGGGATACTGCCAGGCAAGTACAAACGTATAAGCATATGGTCACTCCAAAGACCACCCACATGCATACCTGAAGGAACGAACATGTGCCTTTAGTGACAGAAGTGGAAGGAGTCGCCATACTCGAAGGAAGGGCTAAAAAATCCACGCTCTTGAACGACCTATCGGCCTCCGAAAAGGCAAGCAAAACCTCAGTAACCGCAGCAAAGTCGGAATCCGTCTTCACCTCTAGGCTTGGCACTAAAAAAATAAACACGTAAGCACCAGTTAACAAGGCATCAAAACATAAAATTTTGGAGACTAACACGATACCTGTCGTCCTCCAAACATCGCATAAGAAAGAGCAGTTGAATCCCCCCTTAAGCGACTTCTTTTCAACAAAGAAAAATCGCGACCTCCATCCGCGATCGTTCACATTAAGGTTTAAAGCGACTGGCTTCCTATCTGGCCTAAGGCGCAATTGAAAACGGGAAGAACCCCGACTACTCAAGTAATACGAATACCAAAGAGCATCGAAGTCGAAGTCAATTTCAACACTAGATACCAAAAGGTCGACTACCCTAAGAAGACGCCATGCATGCGGCATCACCTGGCATAGGGCAAGGTTAAGGACAGACAAGAAATTCCTCACCAGACTCGAGAATGGAAAAGAGTGGCGTATTCTGAAGGGGTATTCGAAGAAACAAACCCACCCATCGCGACACCAGTCAGCCCGCTCTTGGGGTAAAGGGAGACGAGCCACCGTCTCAGAAGGAAATTGACCCACTTCTAAGATCACATCCAACTCCGATTGGGTTAGGGTTCCAGCCAGGGAATCCTTCGAACTGAGGAGATTCAAGGGGGAGAACTCGCTACCTTTCCCACCGACGCCAGAAGATGAAGCTTCGGACTTCTTTGATCTCGGAAACGACATGGTGCAAGCAGAACGATAAAAAAAATTCGAAAAAAGTTCTTACCTTTGAAACAGAAAACCTTTCGAGAAACAAGAGAGATGATTGTGAAAAGAAAGGGAAGTGACTGCCATTTATGGGAAACTGCTCAACATGCGGTCAAATCTATTGACCAATAAGGAGGCAACACGTCATCAACCAACTGCAGCAAATCGGCAGGGAAAAGATCACGTCCAGTAAAAGAAGAGGAAGAAGAAATCCAACCGCCCCTTAACTGCCATTTCCGGCCCAGTTCGATTCCTTAGGGCAATTGTTGGGCCTCATTCTTAATGGACTCTCAAATGAAGCGGCCCGGTAGGCGGAGTAATCTTTTCGTTTTGAAGCGACCAACGATTAAGCGACCAACGATTAGGCGACAAAGCAGAGATCACAGCAACGACATGATCGGAGACGTTACAAAAAAACCAGATCACAAAGGTTGGAATATCCTTCCATATAAACAGTTACAAACCTGCGTAATCAAAACCATAAATGCCACAGGATCATGGCAATCTGGCAATAAAAGCTAGTGAGCGAAGATCATGGAGGAAAAACGGCTAGTTTAGCCAGATCTCTGGGAAACTGAGTGTGTATAAAGGGGTTAGAGATCATTGTAAAGGACACACGAATTTGACATAATACAGACAACTACTCTCCTATTTGCATTCATCTGAATTCTCTAGTTCGAATCCGTGTTCTAGTATTGAAACGATCGACGTGCAGCTCCTTTGATTCGACCGACCTCTTGTTCAGAGGAGATAAGCCAGTATTTTCATTCCTTTAATCTTATTACGTTTACATCTCTAGTTGATTTGAATTATCTAGATATTGTCAATCTAATTATTGTCTAGTTTCCCTTCTTTAAGCGATTCAGGTCGATTCGATCTTTTTCGCCCAAAACAATATTCTACTAAGTTAAGTGCAAAATGTTGCAAAAAAGTATGAAACGCTGCACAAATGTTCTAAGTACTAACTAATCTATGAAGCTTTGCACAAGCGTTGCTCATTGATCTCAAATCTCATCTATCTCGTCCTCTAAATATGGTATAGACCTACCAAACTCTAGATAGTCATGTCATATATAAACTTTGATTAGAAATGATTTAAAAGATTGCTATATAATTAGTTATTAAAAGTTAGATATACCTTTTCAGGGATAGAGTCTTGTCCTTTACAGATGACCTCGTGTATAAATCGGAGAACATAATATCCACAATCAATATTATTGATTTGCTTAGGGCACTACCAAGCAAACAATCCTTAAATATACCAGGTGGGTCGTGGAGAGCAATGTATTATTTGTTGTAGAAATTCAAATGAAAGAAGTGATTATACATTACAAAATGCAAACTAACCTTTACTTCAACCCACTTTGTCGGCCTATTAGGTTTGTTTGCATTGTTTCCAACAATCCATACTTATGTAGAGACAAGTAAATAATTAACATGTGATGTTCTTGGTATTTTTTTCAGTTATTTCATCTTCATGATCACTTGTGGAGAACATGTCTATGAAACATATAAAAAATATAATTTTTTCGCCTGATACCCCTGAGGTATGGTGAAATTCACGAGGTGTACCAAAGTTTTGACTATTTCACGTGGTACTCCCGAGTTTCGTTTTTTTTTTGGCAAATGCTCATCTGTTAATTAATTAATTAAAAAAATAAAGAAAAACCAAAAAAAGCCTAAATTTGTCTCTTCTCTCTCGTCTTCTTCACGGGATTGCTTCTTCCCTCCCTCGACGAACTTAACTCGCCGACGGACCACAGATTACGATTACATGTTAAGCTAAGAAAACTTACAAACTCAATTCGATTATCAATGGACAAAATAAAAATTACCGACTGTAAACTTTCCACTTCCCCTAAGTAGCCAAAGCAAGATAAAAAAACAACTTGCTTTAGACTACCTTGGGGGCTACGGCTTACATACATGATTACAAAAAGAAAAATTCGAGCTCAATCTGCAATTCCAAAAACTCCATTGCAGTCAAGCTCCTAAATTAACACCTAATTTCACCGGAAAACAGTACAATTTTTTCACAAATTACTGCAAGAAGATAAAATGGTGTCCCAATCGATCTCTTGAGACGGACACTCGTGAAGCAAGAAATTTTCCAACCCCACGTCCTCCCCTTCCCCAAACGTTAGATCTGACAACGACGACGTCCCGCCGGACCCCTCGCTCTCCACCGGAGCAACGGCGGGAGGCGGAGGAGCGGCGGGGGCGGATTTCTTCGACTTCCCGGCCCTCCCCTGTTTCTTGTTCGAATTAAGAGCCAAGCTCTCACAAATAGTTTGGAGCTTGGCGTCGACAGAGGGATGAAGGGGCTTATGGCCGCCGATGTGGGACCCGTCGTGGCAGAGGTTGGGGAAGTTGAGCCTGGCGAAGTCGCCCCTGAGCTTGTAGGCGGCACTGTCGTAGGTCAGGGCGGCTTCCTCGGCGGTGTCGAAGGTGCCGAGCCAGAGTCGGGTTCGATTCCTGGGCAAACGGATCTCGGCGACCCATCGAGTAGAGGACTCGAAACTTGAAAAGACAGATGGTTAACAGAAAGGGATTCCGAGAAGCGGGGTGTTACGGAGAAAATATGGGGGGAGAAATTAGAAGAAGAACAGTGAAAGACGACACTCTGAAGAAAACGCTCTTTCCTCACTCTGGTGTGGAATTTTGTGTTTTTATTTTGTCGGTGATGAAGGGCACAAGGCCGCCGGCGAGTTAAGTTCGTCGAGGGAGGGAAGAAGCAATCTCGTGAAGAAGACGAGAGAGGAGAGACAAATTGGGTTTTTTTTTTTTTTTTAATTAATTAATAACAGATAGGCATTTGGCGAAAAAAAAAACGAAACTCGGGGGTACCACGTGAAATAGTCAAGACTTTGATATACCTCGCGAATTTCGCCATACCTCAGGGGTACCAGACGAAAAAACCGTAAAAAATACAATAAATATAATAGCATAAAGTGGCAATAGATTTTAATACAAATATATGAAAAAATCATGAAAGAACATGACTACACAGCAGAAACCGAAGAGTTCTACTGCTCCTACCTAAGAAACATATAAAAAGTACTATAAATATACGCAAGCACTAGATACACTCACTTTTTTTTACTAAATAAGCTCAACTAGTCTCGATCACGCTTTGCGTGAGCGAGACTCTTGGTGACAAAGAGTCACGCCCTCACAATGCGGGGGCGTGACTCTCTTAATATAAAAAAAAAAAATTTTAAAAATCACGCCCACGCATTGCGTGGACATGACTGTTTTAACATTAAAAACAAAATTATTAATATTATTATTTTATTTACAAATTATTTTATATTAAATTTAAAAAAATTATATATTCAAGATATGAGATTTAAGGTCTTTAAAACACCGAAAACAAGACAAGACATGTTATGGGCGCTCTATGATGGCATGACTCCTCGGATTTAAGGTTTTCAAACCGATTTTATTTTCATACCCTATTATCATGCTTGTAGCACATAGGGAGTTGATATTTTTTTGTCTTGTTTCGGGATCCCGGGACACCCTAAATTACATACCCTATAAACCCGCATTGCGAGGGCGTGACTCTTTGTCACCAAGAGTAGCGAGACTAGTTGAGCTTATTTAGTAAAAAAATATGAGTGTATCTAACACCTCCCTAAATATAATAGCAAACAAATGAAATTAGAAGAAACAGGAACATAACTCCAGACTAGCTCATATAGGGGGAAAAGGGTTCATATAATCATATGTCAACCTCAGTAAGAAACCTAACAATTCTATTGCCCCCACCTAAGTCTCAAAACCAACTAAGTCCAAACTCTCTTCTCAATGCAAACAAAGAAACAACATATTGTAATTTAAAGTGCCTAAAAATACAAAAACTAAGCATACAACGCAGTTCATACAACAATGAAAATATACAACCTCTCACATCCTTTAAAATCAGTTTATATAAAAAGAGCCAAAACATATTTAATAACAAAACTTAGTAGTTAGTACACTGAATATTATTAACACATACCTATTCTTTGCACGTGGTTGTTTGATTTTGTTGCCTCTAGGTGAATCAATTTTTTTATCTCAGTCATGTGTGCAACAGTACAAAGAGGCAAGGGAGTGGAAATGCCATAACTACTAGATTTTGAGCTCACTGATTAGTAATTTAGTGTGCTGCAAAACTTACTATCGTATATTCAATATTCATTAAAATGGAAAAGGAAAGCAATGTAGAAAAGAATGAACTGAAAACTAAAGTATGACCATGTAAAAGTAAATAATGTGTGTCCATTATCCAAGATGCAATATATTCAGTAAAATTGAATAGAAAATTAGTTAAAGCAAGAATGAAAGCAAAATATTAGACTAGTTAAATACCTTACTTGAAGATTGAATTGATAGAGGAAACGACAAAGCACAAAGAGTAGAACCAGGTAAGCTAAAGCACAAAAATATTAGACTAGTTCTATACCTATACTTTAAGATTGAATTGATCGACTAACAGAGAGATGCAAGCGGAGGGAAATCCAAACGTACGAGTAGAGTAAAGTAAGGGCAACCCAAATCAGTAAGCCAAAATAGGCTAAGGGAAGCAAAGCACGAACGAGCGCACTTGAACAATTTCCTCTTGAATAAATTAAACTAGAACAAGCAAAGGCGATCGGACGCACTTGAAAATATCATAAGCATGTGATAATGCTTAAGATCAATTAGAGCCACACTTCTACACTTGAAATTATGACCTAAAACTTACAAAGTAAATAATGACCTGAAACATACAAAGCATCATTTAGCTACGCATGTGATAATTGAATAGGTTGTTCTTAATGGGGTATAACTTGCAGTAATATCAAAACTAGCATACTAAAGTCATAATATTAATGCTTCTTACATAACATATAATTTAAGATGCAACAAATTATCTACCTCCAATCAATGGTTATAACTTAACATACCAAATAATCACAAACTTTTGGTCAAAAGTCAAAAGAAGATACAGACATCAGCAAAACGTTGCAATGAAACGAGAGTTCAACCTGTACATTTCAAGGAAATGAGTGTCAAAACCTACTGTAAATTAGCAGAATCAGACAACAATCAAGGGTGCTTGAACTTAAATATATAAACAAAATGAAAATTCAAAGGACCAAGGTGTATGAATTTTTACCAACACTTACGAGCGAAATCACAAATGCGAAGTTAGGAAGGGCGACAAGCTGAAGGCATCAAAGAAGCAACACGATGTGCTTGTCACTGTGGATGCTCTAGTAGTGGGCAAGGCTGATAGCGGTTATTGTGGTTCACAATGAGGTACTCGATAACGTTTCAAAGAGAACGAGAGGTCTTGACATCGTAATATGATGCAACACACAGTACTCAAAACCCCCTTTCATTTGTATAATTCACATCAACAAGTCCAAGCTTAAGTAGCTCCAAGGTGGTCTTGACATTGCAATATGCTACAAGATAATGAAAAGTGTAGGCGTCATAAAGGGTGGTATGCCACTCTTTCAATAACATCATTACTAACTCAACATCATCAGAATTGGATGCTCGCAAGAGCAATTTTATTCTCCATGATTAAAATTGCAATGTGCATTGGCATCAACTTCTCAAGAGCAATTTTATCAACATCTGACTTAACCACGATCTCAACACACTGCATATGCAATCTTTCACTAAACACTCTTGCACATGTCAGCAACGGATAGAAAGGTTAGAAGATCATCCGGTGTGATCTTCTCAAGAATACCAAGTAGTCGTCTCTACAAGTACAAACAAACATTTACAAGAGCAAAAAGTACATGGATATTCAGTACACTTACAAAACTTAAAATTTCCAACAAATTAAGTCAACAATCATATAAATCACAATCCATAGCTCTAGCGCGAGAGATTCCCCAATAAGAAGTATCAATAAATCTCAAATTTCCAATTAATTAAACAAGGAAGCTTAAGAACATGGAATTGCTAAGAAAATATTCAAAACATGCCTGGTAGAGGGAGACTAACTCATCGATATGAAAGATGAAGGAAAAGTAGAGAATCTCCACCATGAACTCCACCACCGGCTGACATCCGAGGTGCGGGCACTCATCGTCGACGCACACATGCAAATGTGCTTTGGCAAAGGCTTCACCGTCCCGCTGTGCAGATACGCCAAAACCGTCACCAGCGCATCGAAGCCAACATCTTAATGCCCTATTTAGTAGCTTAGGTTTGGCGAATTAGGTATAGTGATCTAACGGTGCTTTAATTTGGTGGAGGTCGGCGAGGAAGACGGAGAGTGACAGAGGTCTAGCGGTCGGAATGCCCAATTTGGTGGTAAGAAGGCTTCCTGAATGCTTGAGAGAGATCCGAAGAAGGCTGGATTGAAGAGAAAGTAATGAAGAAAGGGTTCAACTCGTACAAAAACCAAGTACTGTCGCGTTGTTCCAGCCTCCCCTCGCCGCCGCTCCTCCCTCCTTCCCCTCCGTTTTCTTTGCTTTCGTGTGTACAGGTTTCGCCGCCTCCTTTGGTCGCCGAGATCCACCGCCGCTCCGCCTGCTCGGTTCCTCTTCGAGTCCTGTCGGTTGGTGGATTTGCTCTGGTCACCTCTGCCTCTCCTGCTGCATACAGATCCGGTCGAAGGTGCCCGTAGCCTTCTTCTCGGCCGTGATCCGCCGCCGCTCCTCTTGCTCCGAGATCCTATCCTTTGCCCGCTGGCGGATTGGCGGATTTTGTTGGGTTAATTTGTTTCTGTTTGCAGATTTAAGTTTGGGTTTGTTGGTTTTAGTTTTGCTTTCGTCTTTTGAGTCTTTTAATTTTGAGTCTTTTAGTTTTGCTTGTTTTAGTTTTCCTGTCCTTTGGGTCATTTTGGTCCTCCTTGTATATATTGGCTTTAGGTTTGATGACTCTGATTCTGTCTCTTTCTTTCTGATAGATTCATTGCATTTTTTGAGAGTAAATCTTTAAAATCAAGTATTATTGTGAATCCGTTGGACACAGTGATTCTAGGTTGGGGCTTGCAATTTGCTTCTTTTGGTTGTTCCTTGTTTTTTTTAGTTGTTCCTTGCCTCTTTCTGGCAATGGTATCCCTATTTGTTGTCTATCAGATGTCTGTCTGGCATGTAATCATCGTTCTTGATGTTTAATATATTTACAGTTTTCATCAAAAAAAAAAAAACTCGTACAAAAACTATTATGTTATCCTAAAATTAAGAATAATAGACTACGATTCTTTGAAACAACCGTAGTAGTTTAGCTACCATAGTAAAAGAGTAAGCACAATCTCTACGGTTACTATTTCACCATTGTAAATTGAGCACACAATTACTTCGGTTCTTTATTGAACCGTAGTAAATTTGGCCACCGTAGTAAAAGAGTAAGCAAAAATGCTACGATTGTTATTTCACCGTTGTAAATTGGCCACAATATTACTTTGGTTCTTTAATCAACCGTGGTAAATTTGTTGTCGTAGTAAAATAGTAAGCACAAAAACTCCGGTTATGTATTCAATCGTTGTATATTGACATACAATTACTTCGGTTATATAAAGAAGCGTGGTAAATTGGCAAAAGATGTATATTTACCTCGAAAAAATACGTAACCGTGGTAATCCTTCAGTAGCCAAAACCCATCTTTGTACTAGTGAATCTCCATATAGATCTCAGAAAAGAAGATTTGCATCAAGAAGTATGTTACTCTTTTCATATATGTTTCATATCATTTTATCTATGAGATCCTAAGTTAGATGTTAGAAAACTATTTTATGAAATTTTGTTAAAAGTATCTAAATCCTTACAATCGCGTATTCCATGAAAACCGAATCACATGGCAAGGTAATGGGTCCATAACCAGCCAATCCAAACTCCTCTTTTACCATTCTAAACAGCTCCCTTACGACTTGTGATTCAAGATACGCCAAGGGAAGTGCAAATCGTCTCTCATCAGCTGTGTAGATGACAAATTGATCCTTCTCGGTTGTTGTTGAGCTCTTGGTGATGTTGCTTCTTGGAATTGAGATCCTCTTTCTACTTGTTGTTGCAGGCCTTTTCCACTTGCTAGCCAATTTGATGAGTTTCTTGTTGCTGATCATATTTTGTTTTTTCTTGAAAAGATAAGTGTAATACCCCTCATTTTCCCATTTTTGGGTAAGGAAATTTTTGGTATTTTTGAGCTTTACTCGTATGAGTTATTGTTGCAAAATAATTGTATGAGATATTGTTGCAAAATAATTATATAAGATATTGTTGTAAAATATTTATATAAGATATTCGTGTAGGATAATTGTGGACTCAGGCAGGCACCAGTACCGGCACCGGTATCATGTAAGATGGGTGGGTGGCTTGGTAGCTGTGTTAGCTTGGCCTGGAGTGTCACAAATATATGCAGGATAATTATGTAAAGTATTTATGCAAGATATTTATATAAGATATTTGTGCACGGTATTTATATAAGATATTTGTGCACGGTAATTGTGCGAGGTAATTGCTTGAGATGTTTGTGCTAGATGGTGGCACAAATATAATTAACCCGGGATTAGGATTATTTGATCTCTTGATGAGATGGGACAAAAACGGGTAAAAGTGTGAGTTTTGGCCGTGACCGCACCCGGCGCCAGGCGCCACCGCACCCGCGGCAAGGCCAGAAAACAGAGCAAGCTTACCGTCTTCCCTGCAAGTGGCTCGGAGATATTTTTGGGGCAGTTTTGGGCAGGCCAAGTGGGCTCGCTAGTGGCCTTCGCCTTTGTCCCCTTGGAGGTGGTCGGATTCGTGCTATAAAAGGGGTGAAACCGAACCCTTTCTTTCTCTCTTCTTCTTCTCTCTTTCTCCTCTGTTTTCCCCTGTTTCGCCATTGATCCACGAGCTGTGAGCTCGGTTTTGGGCTTGAATCGAGAGGCTTCGTGGGTTGGAGAAGGTTGCCAAGGTGTTAGGTGAAGCTTAGAGGTGCTTTGTGATCAATTCGAACGCAAGACGAAGCTTGAATCGATTGGGTAATAATTCTTTTCCGCCATGGCTGTTCTTGGAGCTCGCCTCTGTCACTTGACCGCACCCGGCGGCAGGCATGTGGCGCACCTGCGGCAAGGCTGTCCGAGAAGGGTTATTTTGGAGTTTTGGCTTGAGGTTTGGCTCGATCCTTTGGATTCTTTTCCTATTCTTTTAGATTCATTTATGAGGATATTTGATCTAAGTTAGGATCTTGTTATGAGTCGTTTCCTAGAGATTTTTATTCCAGATTTGTCCCCGTTTTGGATTCAGGAACCCGTTCTTAAGCTTTGTTTGAGCTCGTCTATTCCAGGCAAGTGGCTTTTAATTAATTTGAGATAATTAAAATCTGATATTATATTAGGTTGTATTTCTGCTAGAATCAACGCTATTATAAGAGATATGTTGTAATTATGTGGCTTGAGATTTTGATATGATTCGTTGATGTGTTGAACTGTTTGAGTTAGCACTTGAGATTTTGATGTGATTTGTGATATGTGGAACTGCTTGTGTTGCATTTGTGTGAATCATTGGTGAATGTTTTCCGCCCTTGCTTAGTCTATTCATTATACTAACCCCTTGTATTTTATTTATCTGTAATGTCATAGGGGTGTCGTCCGTCCGTTTCAGCACATGCAGATCCGAGGAGGCTAGAGCGACTATGAGGATGGACGGTGTTTTGTTTTCGACAACTTGTTTTGTCGTTGTATTTAAAAGACTTCCGCTGTTGTATTTCTGATTAATTGAGTCATTTTTGGAATCGTGTAATTCCGCGACCATGTGGTTTAATAAAAGTTATGATTTTAGTATTGTAACTATGTTTAAGACAGTTATGTCGTTGGAAAAGCCTGGGGTGACTTCGGGGTTTACGTCCGGAGTCATCGGCAGTAATACTTTCAAATAGTGTGAAATTTGGGGGTGTTACAATAAGTGTGATCTTTTTATGGTTAGAGGAAATCCTGTGGGATTTTCTATTGAAGGAAGATTGAACTTGCTTGTTGAGGCTATGAAAGTAGTTCTAGCTCAAGTGTTATTATATATCAGATGATGGGAGAAAAGCATCTGATGTTGAGTTTGACAAGGTTCAAATTCATAACTTGCCAACCTATCATGCCAATTCATATAGTGGTTGTTCAGAGGAACCGTTTGTGTTGTGTTGTGCTCGACAAGAAGGTCGAAGTAGTTGTCATCGATGGGTCCTCGTAAGGTTATGTGCCGATGTTAGAATGATGCTCCACCAGCCAAGTGCTCACCATACAGAGAAACAAGTTGATAAGCTCTATTTTCACATGCTTATGCTTCTTGCATATGAATCAAATTGTGTATGTAATGTTATGACTCTCTTTATTTGCTTGAGGATTTTATCCTAAAACAAACATCACTTTGTGGCTAATCAATGCAAGAGGCCCTTATATATCTTCCAAATTAGTGGCCAGATATTCTTCTTCCTCATGGGAACTACAAATTTGGCCAGATATTCTTCTTGGCTAGGAAAAGGAGTGTTTCAACAAAAGGGTCTTCGTGCGTTAATCACAAATTTGGCTAAGATATACTCCATCCGTTAATCTTTATTTGACTTTTAAAAAAAATTCACACATATTAAGAAGAAGAAAACTTTGTCCAAAATATTCTTATATAATTGTATTGAAAATTGAAGTACACATAATTGGTATGAATAGAGACACAAATGGTTTAGAGTGAATGAATATATGCAAGGATAAATTTGGCAAAAATATCTATAAGGACAAATAAATATGAACAAAACTAAAAGACTAAAAGGACAAATAAAAATTAACAGATGGAGTATAAAATAACTATGCCAAACTGATAAAAAATTATATATTTTAATTTAAAAAAAGTGTTTTTCCTAATTGTTTATTTTGAAAATTAACTTATTTAAATTTCAACTTAGAAGAGCCCACGTACAAAGAACACCAAAATATGCATTAGAAACCCATAATAAGGTCGTGCCCCTTGTACCCTTTCCTGCTCTATATAAAGCGCTCGTTGCTGCTACTTCTCGTCGATGTGGGATAGCAATATCTTCCGTAAACTCTTGACTTCCAATTGATTACTTTAATACCATCCAAATTCCACGCATACTGCTTTCTTGTTTATTTAATCATTAAAAAATTATCATTTTGCATATATTGCAGAATTACTTTATGAATCTATAAGCTGTAGCTAGTTAATGAGATTTTGTTTTTACAATACATCATCAATCTCAAGTTGAACAAATATTTTCTTGTAAGTAAATCCGATTTACTTTATGAATCTATAAGCTGTAGCTAGTTAATGAGTTATTGAGTTAAGTCTCTCTTCTTTTAATCACACACTTGTGGTTGGATTAGGATGTCTAAATATTGCAAATTACTAGATCACACTTGCCTTTACAGCATTCCCTTCACCTATTTGTATGTTTTTTTTAAAATTTCAGAACAAGATTTTTGTTAGGAATACAAATCCATGATTATAACTAAAATCCAACCATAAGACCATTTTTGCTGCCCTGAGGAAGAGAGTAATTTTTCCCAAGACGTTTTGTTAATAATTTTGTACCTTAATTATTTTAGCCTAGCATTTGAACTAATGATTCAAATGATGTTATTCAAGTAAATTACACACTTGATAAACTTAGTTGAATAGTTATACGACCACACGGGATCTCATATAATATATTCTTCTTAGTCAGTCGTTAGACTAACCTATCATTTTTTCTTTCATGGTGTCATTCGTCTCAGACGGATGACACCATGAGAGAAAAAAGTTATTTTAAATATATGTCAATCTAGAGGTAATGAAATGGAGAAGAAGAGCTACAGTTGAATTTTAGTTTGGAATTACCTTTCAAAGTTATTTTAAATATATGTCAATTTTCCTAATTAATGTAATAAAAATAAGTATATATTAGATAACTTAATCATTTAATAAGGATTTTTGTAAGTCTCTGCTATAAATTAATTTTGACTTGTGAACTTATTTTCTCAATTTACGAGAAGACTTTTAATAAAGATTGTGTATTTATTTAAAAAGTCTTCCGCTACTATTCCTTTTATTACAAATGTATTTATATTTTCGCATAAATTGTTCTGATTAAGCTTTTGGTGATTTTGGATATTAAAGTCTTAGATCACTGAAGTGTGTCATTCCACACATTATCGTGGGTGTTACACTAGACTCTTACTTAAGTGTCATTTTTGTTGGTTTCGAAAGCGCAAATTCGACTCAATTAGGAGTGTTGACGATTTTGCCCGGCAATACAATGGCATCTGAAATAGTGTCAAACACAAAATTCTGCCACTTCAAACGCCAGCAAATTAAAGTAACGCAATCAAATACAATTATCAACCTAGTAATTGAACGTGTGAAAAACTCTCGTTAAGGAGAGGAGAAAAAACTCAACACCGACCAACCAAGTCAACCAACCCCACTGTTTTGGGCGGATTTCGTATCGCGGCATTGTCGCTTTGATTGTGAAGTATATAGAGCCAAAGATTACACGATTGGGGACAAAAGTAAGCTTTTAGTTAGAGTTGTATTATATTGATTGGTAGTTGGATGATGATGTGATTTACAAGAGTTGGATACCCTACTTATATGGGCTCATGGATAATCCTAGTAGAGATAGAAGTACCATAAACACAAGATATTCTATCTACTTAGAGCATAAGTAAGATCAAATAGATAAGGTAATAATATTTTCTTATATAAGATATATGATCTTATATGTTGGGCCTGGAAGCACAAATTCGAGGCCAACTAGGAGAATGACAATTCCTTTGACAATCAAATGACACCCAAAAACATCAGCAAACGTAGAATCTCAAGATAACCAATCGTAGACAAACTCAAGCAACAGAATAATCACAATAATCAACACATGAATTTAACGTGGAAAAACCCTCAATCACGAGAGGGAATAAACACACAACCGGCCAACCAAGTCAATCAATCCACTAATCAACAAATGGGTACAAGTGTTTAGCAATACAAGTCTCACACACCGGAGACAAACATGAAGATCTCAAACACCCCTCTAAATACAATCCGGTCTAGAAAGGATTCATCTCCAACTAACTAAACCACTTGCTCAAATCGAGAGATCCAAGGCCATAGAAGTAAGGCTAACTTCTTTCTCCGCCTTTCTCCTTCTCTCCTCCAAGCCCCCTCCTCTTTTCTTTTCTTTTTCCTTTGGTTGGCTGCCTACACAAGAAGCTCAAATGCTTCTTTGTCTTTTCTGTTTCTCAGTGGAGAGTGGAGACACACAAAAAGCACACATCCCACTTTTGTTTCTCCTCTTGCCAAATAATCTAGCAGGACTTGGGCTGGACATTTGGGCCCAAAAGCCCAACAATCTCCCCCTCCAGCCCAAGGGGAAGACGTCTTCATCTTGGTTTCACCCACATCTGAGTCTCGTCCCGCCATCGTCGCGCGGAACTAATGCTCGCCAAATATCATCATCACCACCACCCTCTAGCTACACCCTCCTCTGTAACTCTCTTGTACACTAAGATAGGATATTCAGTGGATTCATAATCCTCTCTCTCTGACCTCCTGGCAATTTCTGCAGTCTGTGTTGGCTCCCCCTACTATGATCCCTCATCAGTCTCAGCACCTGACGAACACTCCTCTGACATGGGTTTCTCATCAACACCATCCTCTAAAGTAAACTCCACACTTGTGTCATCCTCTTCTGACGCTTCAAAAGATACGTCTAATCTTGTCTGCTTATCTACTTCACAGATAACCTATCATCACTAGTGCTCAAGGTCACACCGACAAAAGAATTAAGAGACTTATTTGTCTGAACCTGCAGTCTCATCTCACTCAAGCATATTGACTGCCTACGCATCCAATCAAGTGAAGTATCATCTTGAACTCCACTCAAGCCTTACTTGATATCCCACATCTGAGTCGGATACAAGGTGTCTTTCAAACTACACCTTTGACGAGTTTCCACTTCTTATCACCAAAGAAGTTCTTGTATCCCTCCTAATCCAAAACATTTAGAGAAATCATATTCATCCACAGATCCGGTATATGGCGCACATTCTTCTATGTCACCATGCAACCAATGTTTGTCTTCACACAAACATCACCCATACCAACAACCTTTGCATGACTAGCGTTCCTCATCTTCATCGTACAAAAGACTCATGCTCTGTACGTGGTGAACGCCTCATTCCTTGATATACAACAACCCACTCTACATAAGTTTCTGGCTTACAACTCTGAGCCTCAATGCAAGAGAGAACAACAAATCCATCCTCATCACCATGCACAGTAGCAGTGGTGTTTTCATCATCTTCCTTTTGATTTTATCCTTCCAATGTTTACAGTTCCTCTTGATATGCCCTTCCTTGCCATAATACTAGCAAGCAAAGCTCCCCATGGTCTGTGATCTACCTCTTGATATGCTCCTCGAATCTGTCACCAAAGCATGTGATGTATTTATGCCCATATCCTTCCTCCTAGTCTCCTCATTATAGAGACTATCTTTCACTGTAGATATAGACACAACACCACTCGGAGCAGAATTGTTGATCGATACTACTAGAGTCTCCCAACTGTTATACAAAGAACTTAAGAGTAATAAAGCTTGCAACTCATCATCAAGGACTAACTTCATGGTGTTCAACTAATTCCCTAACTCTTGAAACTCAATCAGATGCTTTGCAATAGGCTTTCCATCTTTGTACTTGAGATTCACTAGCTTTCTAATCATAAAAGCTTTACTCTAGGTTGACTTCCTCTCATACATATCTTCCATTTTTTCCATAACACATGTGCATTCGTCTCGTTTCTAATATGGTGATAAACACTATTATCCACCCACTGTCTAATGGTTCCAATAGTCTTTATGCTCAGCTTCTTCCAGTCACTCTCATATGTCTCAGTCAGCTTTCCTGATCCTAACTCAATCGGATCATACAAGTCCTTGCAGTACAACAAATCTTCCATTTATGACTTCCGAATCGAATAATTAGAAGTCGTCAACTTGATCATTGTACTCATAAAGTCTTCAACTTTCATTGTCATCTCCACTCCTAATGCCCACAATTTCAATACAACCAAAATCTTTGATACCACTTGTTGGGTCCGGAAGTGCAAATTTGAGGCCGACTAGGAGTAATGACAATTCCTTTAACAATCAAATGACATCCAGAAATAGTAACAAACACACATTCTCAGGATAACCAATCGCAAACAAACTCAAGCAACAGAATAATCACAATAATCAACACGAGAATTTAACGTGGAAAAACCCTCAATCACAAGAGGAAAAAAACTCACAACCGGCCAACTAAGCCAATCAATCCACTAATCAACAAATCGGTACAAGTGTTTAGCAATACAAGTATCACACACTGGAGACAAACATGAAAATCTCAAACATCCTTCTAAATACAACCCGATCTATGAAGGATTTATCTCCAGCTAACTAAACCACTTGCTCATAAGACAAGGGATTCCAAGAGGGAAAAACTTACCAAATCCACCTATGGTAACGAGCAATCCGGAATCGAGAGATCCAAGGCCAAAGAAGCAAGGCTAACTTCTTTCTCCACCTTTCTCTTTCTCTCCTCCAAGCTCCCTCCTCTCTTTTCTTTTTCCTTTGGTTGGCTGCCCACACAAGAAGCTCAAATGCTTCTCTGTCTTTCTTGTTACTCGTCGGAGGCACACAAAAAACACACATACCCCACTTTTGTTTCTCCTCTTGCCAAATAACCTATCAAGACTTGGGCTAGACCTTTGGGCCCAAAAGCCCAACATTATATCCCTTAATGTGGAATATTTCCTTAAGCAAGAGCTTGACGGGTCCCATATCTACTTCCAGGCAAGACAACTTTAATTATGGAAACACGATCTTTTCTGGACGCGTTACTCGAGAGCTCCTCATCACTGACTATCATCTCCATCATGTCCCTTACGATGTCGAGTTGTGGTAACGTCTCATGGCGATCTATGTAGACGGGATCCAAGGGCCCTAACACCCACTAATGAACACATGTGTACAAGTGTTTTAATAATAACAAGTCTCACAAAATGGAGACAAACTTGGATATATCAACACCCCTCTAAATACATTCAATTTAGAAAGGATTTATCTCCATATAGCTAAACTACTTTGTTAGGAATAAAGTACATCTCACAATAAAAATAACAAGATATCAAAGCCTAGTATATAAGGTTAGTGGGTTACTCCGTCTATTTCCAATTGGTTTAGATGAAACCCTACTGGATTTATGTGTTGGACTTATATGCGCATGTGTGCTCATAAGTGTGTGACCCCTAGTCTATCGGCCCACAAACTTTAATATGGTATTAGAGCGGATTCGGTCTTGAATCCGCTTTCCTAGGTTGTTTGGATTGGGCGTAGTGAGATGCTACCCGCGTGTTGTTGGACTACCTATAAAGAGATTAAGATGTTAGACCCATTGTCCAACTGTCAATTGGCTCAAACAGTTGCACTTGCGGAGGCATGATGGAATATAAAGTTCATCTCACATTGGAAGTGAAATGATATCAAATCCTAATATATAAGGTTGGTGTACTACTGATGTGACTACGTTGCATCATGTTCAAAGAGCTCGTTCAACCAAGGAGAACGTCCGTTCAAAGAGCTCGTTCAACCAAAGAGAACGTCCGTTCAAAGAGCTCGTTCAACCAAAGAGGACGTCCGTTCAAAGAGCTCGTTCAACCAAAGAGGACGTTCCAAAGAGAACATCAGTTCGAAGAGCTCGTTCAATCAGACAGAGAACGTTCCAAAGAGCGCGTTCAACGACACCGCGCAACGATGATAGTCTTGCATTGTCCATGGGCCCAATTTTGATCCATTCGTGCAAACTGGCCCAAATTTGGTGGGGATCCTCATAGCTACGTTATTTTATGTATTCCAGAATATGAGATCATTTGGATGTCTACAATTAATGTTATTAAGCTCAGAAGTTTATGGGTTGGAGTTATCTTATCTAGGCTAGTTGAAAGGTTGTTTTTGTAGCCTATTTAAAAGGCCTCCAAGGCATATTGTAAGCACGTCTATCTTGAATGAAAAACTAGTTATGAAGTTTAGTTTATTCAGAAATTCGTCTTGATCGTGAGTAATATCGATCAAATCTTTTATCTTTAACCTAGGGTGAGTCATATCCCTTTGTGAGAGATCAAACCGATCTTGTTTCAAGAGTGAGTCATATCTCTTGAATCTCGATCTCTCCTAAACTTGAGTGGTCAGTCATATCCACAAGAGTGTTAGGTGCTTATCCCTCTACCAATCCATCTCATCCATCCTCAAGTCCATCACCATTACGAGCCATCCCAAACTCCACTTGCACCATTGCAGATTTCCTTCCCGGAACTTTCGACAGCCTCTCAGTAGAATCGGCGTATCTTTTTACTCCCTACCCAGAAAATTCTACAATTTTGAGGACATCATCTAGACTTCTCAATCTTTCTATGGGCTTTGGAATCATCCAATTCCGAGTTCGGACCAAGGAGAACGAGCCAGTTGAAGTAAGGCCTATTTTCTGGGCTTTGGGTTGACGATTGCTTGAAGACCTTTCGAGCCTTTCCTTGCACCGAAGCATTATCGATCCTTGATTTTTATCATTTGGTATCAGAGTCATGCGGCGAAGTGTGCTCTAAAGCGTTTTCGTGAAGTGCACTTGGATTCGAGGACTAATCCTTTTTAAGGAGGGGAGGAGGATGTGACTACGTTGCATCATGTTCAAAGAGCTCGTTCAACCAAGGAGAACGTCCGTTCAAAGAGCTCGTTCAACCAAAGAGAATGTCCATTCAAAGAGCTCGTTCAACCAAAGAGGACGTCCGTTCAAAGAGCTCGTTCAACCAAAGAGGACGTTCCAAAGAGAACATCAGTTCAAAGAGCTCGTTCAATCAGATAGAGAATGTTCCAAAGAGCGCGTTAAACGACACCGCGCAACGATGATAGTCTTGCATTGTCCATGGGCCCAATTTTGATCCATTCGTGCAAACTGGCCCAAATTTGGTGGAGATCCTCATAGCTACGTTATTTTATGTATTCCAGAATATGAGCTCATTTGGATGTCTACAATTAATGTTATTAAGCTCAGAAGTTTATGGGTTGGAGTTATCTTATCTAGGCTAGTTGAAAGGTTGTTTTTGTAGCCTATTTAAGAGGCCTCCAAGGCATATTATAAGCACGTCTATCTTGAATGAAAAACCAGTTATGGATTTTAGTTTATTCAGAAATTCGTCTTGATCGTGAGTAATATCGATCAAACCTTTGATCTTTAACCTAGGGTGAGTCATATCCCTTTGTGAGAGATCAAACCGATCTTGTTTCAAGAGTGAGTCATATCTCTTGAATCTCGATCTCTCCTAAACTTGAGTGGTGAGTCATATCCACAAGAGTGTTAGGTGCTTATCCCTCTACCAATCCATCTCATCCATCCTCAAGTCCATCACCATTACGAGCCATCCCAAACTCCACTTGCACCATTGCAGATTTCCTTCCCGGAACTTTCGACAGCCTCTCAGTAGAACCGGCGTATCTTTTTATTCCCTACCTATAAAGTTCTACAATTTTGAGGACATCATCTAGACTTCTCTATCTTTCTCTGGGCTTTGGAATCATCCAATTCCGAGTTCGGAGCAAGGAGAACCAGCCAGTTGAAGTAAGGCCTGTTTTCTGGGCTTTGGGTTGACGATTGCTTGAAGACCTTTCGAGCCTTTCCTTGCACCGAAGCATTATCGATCCTTGATTTTATCAACTACTCTTTCAATTGTTGATTGGTTTTACAATGAAACTCCACTAGACTTATATGTTGGATTTATATGATGCATGTGCGCTTGTACGTGCACGATCTCCAGTCAATTAAGTCACGGGCTTTAATATAAATCTCTTCTAATTAGGAATTCCAAAAGAGACGAACTGATCAACTTCTTTTTCGATAATGAACAATCCAAAAACAAAAAATTATCTAAAACAGAAAAAACCCAGTTTTTCTTTCACCTTGCTCTTTCCCTCTCTTCCAAACTCTCTCTTCTCTTTTCTCCTTTTGGCTTTTTTTATTAGGAAAGGAATTATGGGGGTTCCTCTATCTAGAGGTAGGCCGCCCTAGAGCATCCTTGCGGATGAGATCGCAAAGATTTGGATTGGCTGTACAATTAGGTAAATTTGATATGTGGTAAAGTTTAGCTATAAAGTCCGTCACAGTATTAATTTCCCGAAAGATGTTGGAAATGCGACAGGAAGTGAAATGTCACAAGTCGAGTAGAATGTCTGAAATGATGAGCTCAATTTCCCACGGGCAGTCCCATTTGCCGTTTAAGGAATTAACAAGGCAAAGAGTATCGCCTTCGATCTCAATATCAGAGATCCCTAGCTGGATTGCCTCTCGAATGCCATAGCGCATCGAGATTGCTTCCGCTAGTATCGGGGAGATGATCCCCAGAGCACCATTGGCCATAGTAATTGGTTTGCCTTCATGGTCCCGGATTATGTAGCCATAGGTTGATGGTCCTTGTGTATATTTTGAGGCATCGGAGTTTAGTTTGTAGACATTGACGGGTGGTTTGACCCATTTAATGTTCTTTCGTTTCCTTCTGGTAGTATGTCTTTTGTTTTTTAATTTTTTGTAATATTTGTTTCCATTTTGGCCTTTCTCCAGTTGTGTTGTTGTTTGATGAATTATGTAAGATTTGGTATAATATTCTTATTTTGGTCTTCAAATGTTTTTAGATTTATTTGGTACCACAAGCTCCACCAGCATATCGGGAGGGTTTCCATTACTTTCATACTAGTTTTTTTTAGGATTTCGTTCAGTAGTTGGGTTGGGTTTTTATTTTCTGTGTCCATGTTGCTGATTAGATGTTCAGTGTGTTGGTCAACACTTCGTAAAATGTTTTTGGTGTGTGGGCATTTGAGTAGAAAGTGTGTTAAGTTCTCCACTGTACAATTGCATAAGATGCAATCTAGTGGGATAGGCACATGCCTTTCGTATAGTTTTTCTTTTTTTGGTATCCCATTTTTGCTAACTTTCCAGATGAAGTGTTTTACTTTGGGTGGGATATCAAGCTGCCAAATCCATTTTACATTTGATTCCAAAAGTCCTTTTTTTCATAAAGCATATCTATTGCACTTTTAGTAGAGAACCAACCATTCTGACTATGTTTCCAGTACAGTCTTATCTTCAAAACCGTTATTTGGTAGCGTTTTATTCGTGATAGTAGTGATTATGTCTTGGTCAAAGTGTTTTCCAATTTTTCTCTTTTCCAGGTTCTATTCTGGTTTATATACTGGTCTACTGTTTATGAATTGTTAATGAGGTTTGTGTCTTTCGCTAGGTAGGCTAGCTTCCCTATTGGGATCCATGTATCATGCCAGAAATTAATAGATTTTCCGTTTCCTACTTCCCATTGGAGTCCAGTTTTAAATTTTGAGAGAAGTTTGGTTAGATTACTCAATTGTCATGAGTAGTTTGTATTCTTTTTCCTTTCGTATTCTAAAATTGGTTTTGTTTTTAGGTATTTTTCCTGGATGATTTTAACCCATATATGGGTTCGGCGAGTATTTTCCATAGTAGTTTCATTTAAAGTGCTTTATTCATATCTTCACTCTTCCTAATTCCTAGTCCCCCATTGTTAGTGGGTTTGCAAATTTGATTCCATCCTATGAGGGGTTTATGTGTGTTTTCCTTGTTCCAAAAAAAACATCGTATAATTGTGTCGAGTTGTTTGTTGGTGCTGGCGGGTAGCATAAAATTTTGCATAATATAGCTTGGTTGGGCCGACAATGTTGCTTTGATAAAGACTTTATTTCCTTCTTGTGATAGTGAATTAGCCTTCATTTGGTCAGTTATTTCGTTGTTTTGTCAATAATAGATTGAAATGTGAAATTAGTTACCCTTTCATTAATAATGGGGCACCCAAGATATTTATCAAGGTCGTTGGTGGGAATTACATTGAAAATTTGTTGGATTTGTGATATGGTCGATTGGTTTGTGTTTTTTGTAACTTGAAACGTCGACTTGTGGAAATTTACGAGTTGCCCTGATACTTCACAGTAATCATCAATAAATTTCTTTATTTTGGTGCAGGCTGTTTGTTTGTAGATGAGAATATGATAATGTCATCAGCAAAGGCAAGGAATGGAATTTTTGTTCCTTGTCTGTTAATTTTAAAACCTAAAGGTTGGTTTGCATCTGACGCTTCTTTTTTGTAGTTATCGTGATAGGATTTCAGCTCCTAGGATAAATAAAAAGGGGGAGAAGGGGTCTCCTTGTCTCAGTCCACTCTTGGGGAAGAATGGTTCTGTGGGACCATTGTTTACCAAGACCGAAAAAAGATACGGTACATTCCTTTATCCAGTTTGTAAATTTGGTGCAGAATCCTGATAACATCCATTTTGTCCATGTTTTAGGAGTCTAGTTGCATATTAGTTTAGATCATTTGCATGCATATTTTATATCTTTTATTGTTAAATTTGCATTATTTTGTATTCGGACTCTACGTTCGTATTTTTATTGTTCCAGGTATTTTAGGTACAATTTGGAGAAATGATGTGCAATATTTGGTGGACCGTGCTGATGGCTTTGTTGGGCCGTTGCTGCACGTGAAATGTGGGCCCGTATGAGAAGCCCGTTTAAATTCTTCCAATGAAGTGGTCCACGTGACTTAAGAGAAATTTGGGCCTAATGATACTGGAATTCACGTGGGCAAGAGAAGAGGAGGGGGCCCAATATTTGTTTGGAAGGAGGGAGTAGTTACGCAGCTTTAGAGGGGTCGGAGATGAGTTTTAGGTTGGAATTTGAGTAGTTTTAGTTGGAGTTTAGTTTTGTTTTTAGTTGAACACGGCCGCAATACAGGGGAATGAAATTCAAGAGGGAGTTTGAACCCTAGCTTGATTCGAAGATTCGTATTATCGTTCTAGTATTTGTCAATTTGGATTATTTTGTTATTGAGATTTAATTTTATCTCCAGTGTTTATTGCATAATCCATATATGTTGATGACTAGTTTAAATCTATTGATGTCTTCGATCATGCTTTGATAAATTCCTAGTTCTAAGGTTATGGTGATCCAATCGATGTGTATGTGAATAAAGTTATTATCTTTGCCTGAATTGAAATAGTATTTGATTCGTTCCTAGATGCTTTATGCCCATAGTAGCTTAGGCGAATTGGAACTTATTAGGGTTTGAGACCGAGAGGTGAAAACACTAGTAAGTAATCAGGTAGAGTTTGAGACCGAGAGGTGATAATTTCTACTAGATCCCTAGGAATCGAACCTGAGTGTTATTTGTGCGAGAGCAACTTAATTACTCTTGAGGATACTAAGTCGTCATAGATGTTCTAGGTTTGAGTTGATTTAGCGGAGCGCGAGAGCGGATGTTATCTCAATTTATCTCTAGACTCTAAGTGCGTTAATGGGTTTGAATGAGATTAGCTCTGCGCGAGAGCGATTGTTAGTTTAGTTCAGACACGTCTATCATCGTCCGAGAGGAGTTAGTGGATTACCTTAGATGATTTACCTTCAATTACTTGGATTAGATTCAGGTAGAGTTTGATTTTATTTACTGAAGAATTGTTGCGGTGATCCTTAATCTTAGACACATTTATCCCATATATTTTATCCCTTTTATTTGCTTCTTAGTTTTAGCTTAATTATAGATTTCTATCATATTCCGTATTTTCTGGCCTAGTACACTGGTAGCATTTCAATTAATATTACATTGGTCTATGTGGGATCGACACTTGAAAAGCTACAATTGACCCCATACGCTTGTCGGTAGGTTTTAGCCACATCAAGTTTTTGGCGCCGTTGTCGGGGACCAATTTGTTAATATTAGTTGTTATCTCTATTGGTGAGTCTAGGTCATTATTTTTGCTTTGATTTTTTCCCCTTTTCTTAATTTCAGGCTATTTTAGAAAGAGTCAAATAAATGGATTCAGGTATGTATGATGTAAATTCCTATCAATTTTCTTCATCCGAGCCTTATACAAGTACTCAGAGGTATGATTTTGAAAATTATAATTTGGGTTATGGCCAAAATCCAATGACTTCTAACCTCTTCTGTGAGTCTTGTGGAGCTGAAGATCATGACAAAACTAGTTGTTGCGCTACTCTGGGGGAAATAATCGCGTGGAACTCACAACCCTCAAATCAGAGTTGGGTGACAACACCACACACATCGCTCCAGGCTAAGAGTCATCCGTCTATACAGGGCAACAAGCTTGATGACTTTATTATGAGACATGATAGGGAAGTTGAGAAAATTCTTGCTCTTTTTCCATCTATCATGGACATTCTTAATCCCTTATTAACCCAATTTAATTCACTTTCAGGTTTGGTGAACTCTCTGAAGACACAAGTAGATGATTTAGCCATAGAAAATCAAAAATTGAAGGATCATATTGTTGAGTTGGTTATCTCGAATTTGCCTGCAGAGCCACCTAAAGTGCATTATTTTGAGCAATGCACTTCTATTCTGATTGGGGTTAAGAAGAAGTGGGATGAGCCACAGTTTGATAGGAAGGAAATTATTCAAAGGACCAAGGAGGACCCGATGCTTGATGAGCTTAAAGTGTTAGAAAGCTCTATCCCGACCTCTAGCACACTTACCTGTTGTATGGTGCAAGAAGAGCTTGCTAATTCAGAATTAGAGGTTCGGAGTAGACGGAAGAAGAGAAAAAGACGCTCCGCTGGTCATGCTCAAATTGAATTCAAGCAAGGGGATCATGTGATTCTCTATCATCACAAATCGAGCATGTTTCCGGGAAGTAAGAGTACAAGATGGTCCGGTCCATACTACCTGCACCGAGTTCTTCATAATGATTCTGTTGAGCTATGGCATAAGAACTCGGGGTACTTCAAGGTTCGAAAGATTCGACTAAGACCTTATATAGAGCCTGATCCGATCAAGTTGGGTACCACCGACCCGCCTGATCCGAGTACATGACATTGGTGAAGGTCAAGCTACGACTTTAAACAAGCGCTGGATGGGAGGCAACCCATGAGGTATGTTTTCTTCTTCTTAAAAAAAAAAAAGGGATGCGGAGACCTTCTGGAAAACTGCACGGTTAAGATTCAACCATGCAAAATGGTGCTTAACCGTGCAGTTCTTTTGTATAAGTCTCTAGAAATTTGCACGGTTAGCGTCTGACCATGCATATTTTTGGATGAAGTCTCTGGAATTTGGCACGGTTTGGTGCCAAACCGTGCCAACATTTTCGTGACCATGCCTCTAAAAAAAACATTCCCTTTCTTTTTTCTTTTCTTTCTTCCTCTGCTGAACCCTATTACCCAGCCCTCTCCCTCGCCACTCTTCCCCGCCACCCCTGTTCTCCGCGTCGCCGCTGCTCACCACCAACTGAGCCCTACACCAGACCCACACCACCTGTTCGTACCCAGATTTGAACCCACCTCGCACCATGCCCAGATCCGAGCCGCCGCGAGCCACCATCAAACCCACCACACCTCTGCCTGCTCGCGAGCCACCACACCAACACCGCTTCCCGATACCCAAGCAACTCCTCTCCCTCTCTCGTCTGAATCCCTCCTCATACCCAGATTTGCTCAGACCACCACCGAACCAAGATCACCTGCTCGCGCACCACCGGCGCGACCCGCTACCCCTCGTGCCCAGAACCGGATCTCCACCACCGCTATTCTGCCATGTACTGAACCCTTCCAATTTTCAAGTCAATTCCTCACTCTGTTTTCAAAATTCTCTACGAAATTGATCCTGTGCTTTTAGATTGATGATGTCATTGGGTCTGCTCTTCAAAGTGAATATTGTGACTTTTATTAGTTGATTAACTAATTGTGGTTGATTAACTAATTGTGGTTATAATGATCTGGGCAATCTGATGGGTTGGTGGAGTATAAGGAACATGATATACTGAATTTGTTCTCCATAATATTGTTCTATCATTTCTTTCTCCATATATTAATATTGTGTTGGTGAAGGTCCTCAATTTGTACTGAGTGTCATGTGTAATGTTTGGGTATTCTGTTTGACAATTTCGTTTTTGAACTGATTTTTCTGCTCTTTGCTGATAAGTGTATTATTTGTTGGAGCTGGTAGTCTTGTATTTGGGGTTTGTTTTGTCTATGCTGTGTGTACAGTGCTACTGGAAGATGGAAGATAGGATGCTGATGAAAATTCTTCTACACTTGTACCAATTTTTGACAACCCTGGAGCATAGAGTGAAGATGCCTGATTTATTTGGTGAGTTTCTTTTCCTCTTTCTTTTATGTCTACATTGGGGACAATGTAGACTTTAAGCTTGGGGGAGGGATAATTCCATGTGTAGACTCTGTTTGCATTTTAGTGTTAGTTTTCATATTTTTGTGTGTTTCTTTTTCATTTTCTTGCATGCACTGCATTGCATATTTGCATTTGGATGTTTGATTTGTTCTCCTGTTTCTTCCTTTGTGGGTCCTTATAGCGGTACATAATTGTGAATCCTCTTAATATGCTTTGGTTGTTAATGTTACAATTGCATTATGAGCATGATATGATTGATCAAACCTTTGACAATGACTTGAACATGTGGACTTTGATTAAGATGTGTTAGGACCGATACTCTAGACAAAATGTCATGGTGAGCTTGTTAGCCTTTCTTGGACTACAATTGCATAAGTCCTCTAATTTTTCTTGTGTGATCTCTCTTTGTTTGTTATCTCTAGAACTTGCTTCAATACCTCTTCGAGACTGCATATAGGACTAATGTGCATTACATTTTGATTGAGACATTATTTTTCATGAGCCTATATTATCCTTGACCATCCTAATATTATTTCCCTCTTCTTGAAGCCCTTTGAGCCTTAAAGCCTATTCTTTGAAAGCTCCACAAAATCATCCGAGCCTATGCATATATCCTTCCCATCCAGGGGATTGAACTTTTGTTTGCTTAACGTGGAAGTGGACTAAGCTTGGGGGAGTTGCATAAAATGTTGGGTGATCATTAGAAATTGATTGTAAGGTTTTATATCATTCGGTTCATAAAAGTTTGTTTCCTTCTTCTTCATTCAAAAAAAAAACTGAAAAAAAAAAGAAAAAAAAAAGAGAAAAAGAATGAAGAAGAAGAAAAGAAGCCCATAAAATAGAATGGTGGATCCTTAGTTTGGGTTGTAGTTGAGTTATTGTAAAATCATTATATGATTGGTGTTATTTTAGTGAAGTTCTTTTCCCTGGATTTAGCACCACATGGCCAAAGTTTATCCATGCCCTATCAAAATACCTTGGCCCCATTACAACCCTATTTATATGTCTCATGATTGTGTTTTGCATTGTCTCTAGCAGTGGAGATCTAGATATTGTTGCAAGCTTATGGTAGTTAGCATTCATAGTAGAGAATTGAGCGAAACACATATCCTAAACACATGAGTGTGAGTGACTTTATATTTATCTTGGTGAGGTCTAGAGTAGAAGAACTAATTTCATCTTGTCATTGATTGAGAAGCATGCTAGGAAGGAAGTTGTCATTTGTTTGGACTTTCATGATCATCCTCACTTGTCTCTTGGATTGCAACAACCATTGTATATTTTGCGGACTCATTAGTTATGTACTTGCTTGGGACAAGCAAGGTTTAAGCTTGGGGGATTTGATAACATCCATTTTGTCCATGTTTTAGGAGTCTAGTTGCATATTAGTTTAGATCATTTGCATGCATATTTTATATCTTTTATTGTTAAATTTGCATTATTTTGTATTCGGAGTCTACATTCGTATTTTTATTGTTTCAGGTATTTTAGGTACAATTTGGAGAAATGTTGTGCAATATTTGGTGGACCGTGCTGATGGCTTTGTTGGGTCGTTGCTGCACGTGAAATTTGGGCCCGTATGAGAAGCCCGTTTAAATTCTTCCAATGAAGTGGTCCACGTGACTTAAGAGAAATTTGGGCCTAATGATACTGGAATTCACGTGGGCAAGAGAAGAGGAGGGGGCCCAATATTTGTTTGGAAGGAGGGAGTAGTTACGCAGCTTTAGAGGGGTCGGAGATGAGTTTTAGGTTGGAATTTGAGTAGTTGGAGTTTTGTTTTGTTTTTAGTTGAACACGGCCGCAATACAGGGGAATGAAATTCAAGAGGGAGTTTGAACCCTAGCTTGATTCGAAGATTGGTATTATCAGTATTTTGTCAATTTGGATTATTTTGTTATTGAGATTTAATTTTATCTCCAGTGTTTATTGCATAATCCATATATGTTGATGACTAGTTTAAATCTATTGATGTCTTCGATCATGCTTGGCTAAATTCCTAGTTCTAAGGTTATGGTGATCCAATCGATGTGTATGTGAATAAAGTTATTATCTTTGCCTGAATTGAAATAGTATTTGATTCGTTCCTAGATGCTTTATGCCCATAGTAGCTTAGGCGAATTGGAACTTATTAGGGTTTGAGACCGAGAGGTGAAAACACTAGTAAGTAATCAGGTAGAGTTTGAGACCGAGAGGTGATAATTTCTACTAGATCCCTAGGAATCGAACCTGAGTGTTATTTATGCGAGAGCAACTTAATTACTCTTGAGGATACTAAGTCGTCATAGATGTTCTAGGTTTGAGTTGATTTAACGGAGCGCGAGAGCGGATGTTATCTCAATTTATCTCTAGACTCTAAGTGCGTTAATGGGTTTGAATGAGATTAGCTCTGCGTGAGAGCGATTGTTAGTTTAGTTCAGACACGTCTATCATCGTCCGAGAGGAGTTAGTGGATTACCTTAGATGATTTACCTTCAATTACTTGGATTAGATTCAGGCAGAGTTTGATTTTATTTACTGAAGCATTGTTGCGGTGATCCTTAACCTTAGACACATTTATCCCATATATTTTATCCCTTTTATTTGCTTCTTAGTTTTAGCTTAATTATAGATTTCTATCATATTCCGTATTTTCTGGCCTAGTACACTGGTAGCATTTCAATTAATATTACATTGGTCTCTGTGGGATCGACACTTGAAAAGCTACAATTGACCCCATACGCTTGTGGGTAGGTTTTAGCCACATCAAATCCAAATTTTGTGAGGGTTTGGAGTAAGAACTCCCAGTCAACCCTATCGTATGCTTTCTCCATATCGAGTTTCAATGCCACCCACCCCTCATTTCCTTTCTTAGCTCTGAAGGAGTGGAAAATCTCATGTGCAATTGTCTTGGATACTTCATTGTTGGGTAAAAGCGCCTTGTAATGGATGTATTAATTTTGGGATAACAGTTTTCAGTCTTTCAGATATTATTTTAAAGATTGTGTTGCACAGGCTAATTGGTATGTAGTGATTTGTTGAACTAGGGTTGTCACATTTGGGTATAAGGGTTATAAAGGTATGGTTGATTTGTTTCAGTAGTTTTCCATAGTGGAAAAAGTTTTTCACTGCTTTGATGATGTATGGGCTTATAATTACCCAGTATTTCTTATAGAATCCAAACGGCATATCGTTCGGGCCTGGTGATTTGTCTTCTTTTATCTCGTAAAGTGCTTTTTCTAATTTCCTCGTTTGTTACAGGTTTGGTGAGATGGTCATTATCCTCTTGGTTCACTTCTGTTTGAATTACATTCAGAAGTTTTTCGATCTTTCTTTGGTTTATATGTTGTTTTTTTAATCTTTTTTCAAAGTCTTTTTGTATCTCCTTTTTGACATTTTCCTGTCCAATGATGAGTGTATCTTTCGTACTTTTGATTTGTTTAATACTTTTCCAGTTCCTTCTTCTTGTGGCTATTCGGTGGAAATACCTGTTGTTGGTGTCTGTTGAAGATATGTGTTTGTGCTGGGCTCTTTGGCCCCAATACTTTTGTTGGAAGGCTAGGAGGTAGTCTTTTTTCCAAGTTAGATTTTTTTGTTTTTCCAACTTTGCTTGGTTTAGGTTTGTAAGCATGGTCGCTTGCAGTTTGGTTAGTTCTTCTTCTACCTTCTTTAGTTGTTCAAAGGTATTACCAAATCGGGTTTTGTTCCACTCTTTTATTTTTGTTTTTAGTAATTGTGTTTTCTTTGTTAGTACATACATGTGTGTACCAATGAAGTTACTTCTCCAAGTTTGTCTAACTAAGTTTGTTAGGTCCTTTCTTGTGGTCCATATCATTTCAAATTTGAAAGGTTGTGCTATTTTGTTTGTTGAGTTGGAGATGTCCAGTGATATGGGGCAATGGTCAGAGGAAGTAAAGGCATGGTTATGTGTTATCAGATTTGGATACCATTATAGTATTTGGTCATTGACCAATACTCTGTCTAGTTTTTCTAGTGTATTGTCTTGTGTATTCCTGGATTTACACCATGTAAACGGGTTTCCCGTTGTTGGGATATCAAGGAAGTTGCAGGTATTTTTGAAGTTGTTAAGACAGTTAAATCTACTAGGAACTGGGTTTTTTCCTTCATACTTTTCTTGTAGGTTTTGTATCTCATTTAGATCGCCTATGATAATACAGGGTTTGCTTGTTATTGAGATGTAGTTCTGGAGATTAGACCAGAACTCTGGCTTGCCCGTCCAGCTGTCGGGGATACTGCGATGTTGTCGAATCCAGGTTTTTTTCATCTTTTTCCGCATGGTATTTTATTTGTTTTGGTTTTGACAAGTGCCATCATCTGGATGTTGTTGATTTTACAGAAAGTATCTATGTCAGTCCAGACATTTTTTCTGCCCATACCTCTAATGTTCCATAGGCATATCTTCATTGATCACTTTTTAGGGCGGGTAATTAGCTATATTTGTACTGATTATTTGTCTAAGATAAAGTTTCTAATTGGATGTGGGGTTGATTTGGAATTTGTCCTAGTCTTATGTACTTTGTTCATATTTTTGTTGATGGATGGTATCCGATGTTGCTTAGTATTTGATTTATTCATCTGGTTTGAATATGTGTCTAGTCTTGAAATTTTCAAGTATTCCTCTGAATATCTTAGTTTTGAAGATAGGTTGTTATTGCTATTTGTTGCGTCAGACGGCCCTTTATGGGTAGTGATGGTAGTTGGATTGGCTTTGGTTTTCTGTTGGATTGTGTTGTTATTTGTTTTGCATCCTATTTGGTGTTTGTGTAATTTTCTTTTTGGATACTTAGTTTGGTGATCAATTTTGGTGTCGGCTGCTTTGGTGTTTTGTATTTTCCTATAATAGTTTGTTATAGGGTAATTAATTGCAAACAGTTTACATACTTGATATTGGTAATACAAGAAATTGTAGTACATAAATCTGGATTGTTTCGCTACACTTCTTGGTGTTGTATGCTTGGGTTTGGTGCTCCAGCATGTGGTTTCCTTTTGTTGGCTGCCTTCACATGCTGAGTTAAGCCGCTTTTGTGTTGATATGTTCATGTTGTTGATGTAGTTGTTGTACTCTTCTTTAGTTCGTCTAGGTCGAAGTTTGTTTGTTTGTTGTTGGTCGCTTGGACTGCTTGCTCCTGCAGTTGTAAAGGGCATACAGATAGAATTATACTGTAGGCATATGTATAGATAGATAAACTTCAGGTAGCTGGAAGGTATGTACAAGTAATGCGCAATTGTATCCGGATAGTTATAGAGTGGAGCATGGTTAATGCAAGTATATAGACTTATCTGAGAATAAAAGTCAAAAACGTTGTTGCATAGGTGGTTTGATCCATTTTTAGTGCCTTTGGTTGGTGTTTTAGTGTTGTTATGAATATTATTCCACTTGTTTTCTTTTCCCTTGGTGTTATTGTCGGCCTCTTTGTTTTGGTACCTCAACTTGAGAGAAAGATATCTGGTGCATTTGTTATTCCACTTCCAGTTGTGGTGGGTTTTATAGTTAGTATTGTCATTGTTTTTGTTTTTTAACCTGAACACCTTATAATAGTAGAAAGGATAATTCATATTAGAAGGATAAGCCATAAAGGCATTACAATTGATGATGCTAAGTACACTACACTTAGCAAGTTTATGGAAATAAAGAGAAATAGCAACTAATGGTGAGTAACAAAGGTAGTACTGAGAGTAGACTTTGGAGTAGAGGTTGTTGGTGGTTGGGAGTGGTGGAATATTTTTTCCCTGATTGAGTTGCAAATGGTTGTTAGGCAGGAGATTGCTTGTGCTCAACTGAATGCAGGCCCTAATCATTTTGGATTTTTGCTTTTTTATGCCCCTTTAGATTTGATGAGGCAGTATCCTCTTCTCCGCAAGTAGTCTTCCTTTTACTTGAACCAGAGGTTGACATACCATTGGTGTTGTCATTCATTTCCTCCATTAGGTTCACCATGGAGTTTGTTGTGTGTAGAGAGTGGTAAGAGTTGGGAGAGTTGCTTTCTGGGATTAAATCAGCAAACTTTCCTTCTGTTTTGAGGAGTTCTAACATTTCCTCTTCAATAAGTACCTCCTCCAGAGACTCCTCGTCAAGGAGATTATCTTCATCTAGTTGTTGTTCTAGTGTAGAGAGGTCCAGCATTGTTGTCTCCAGCCCTGGTTCAGCACCTGGTAGCTCACTGGTGGAGGGGTCCTGGTCATCTTTCTGGTTATTGTCATCATTAGGGGCAGATATCAGCTGTTGGACAGTGGTAGGTTTCTCTTCATGATTTTGGGGCAAAATAGGTTTAGGAATTATAGCTTTTGGACTGAGAGTCTATGTTTATGGATTAGGTTGGGGTGGTGTAACAACAGCAGCCTCTGGGGGAGGGGAAGAATGCTCATGTGGGGTTTGGTCTTGCAGAGTGTTTGGATTATGAGAGTTTCTTGAGCTAGAGCTTGAGCTCATAGAGTCAGAGGCATTGGATTTATAGACAATTGTCACCCCACAATTGCCTCCAAGGTAGGGTTTAATACCCAGGTTAGATATAGAGGATGATGTGGATGCTTTACCCTTGGCATTGGCTTGTGTTTCCCATTTTATGGGGTTGTGTTTCGCAAAGGGCATGTGTTAAAGATGTGTGTGAGATCCCCACAATTACCACAACCCTTAGGAAAATCCTCGAACCAGACATTGTACTATTTGTAGTTGAAATCCTCATCAGGGATGAGAACACTTGTGTTGATTAGGTTTTTGAGAGGAATGTTAACACATATCATGTTAAACCTTGCGCAGTGCTTCCTTTCAGACATGGGATCAAGTCTGATAAGGGAGCCAAGACCATGGCTCTCTAGGATAATACCCATTGCTTCAGGGTTGATATATTTTGTTTAAGGATGGGCAAAACTAGACCGGACCGTAAGACCGGACCGGACCGGAAATTTACGGTCCGGTCCACGGTCCGGGGATTTTACGTTTCCGGTCTTACGGTCCGGTCCGGACCGTAATTTTTATGATCCGGACCGGTTGGACCGTAAAAATAAAAAAAAAGGTTAAAAATATTTTTAGGGGTAATTTTTACGGTCCGGTCCATAATATTTACAGTCCGGTCCGGACCGTAACTTTTACGGTCCGGACCGTAACTTTTATGGTCCGGACCGTAATCAACCCCTTTAAAAGCCAAAAAAATTAAAATCCGGTCTTACCGGTCTGGACCGTGGACCGGACCGTAAAGGACCGGACCGTAACGGTCTGGTCCGGTCCGCGGTCCATACTTTAAAAAGTTTACGGTCCGCCGGTCCGGATCGGACCGTAAATGTCCGGACCGGATGCCCATCCTTAATTTTGTTGGTAGTTGAGGAATTCTGAGCAATAAATCAATTGTTTCTAGGGGCTCAAGCAGAGGGTTGAAATTGATTTTCCAGGGCTTAAGAACAAGCAACTGGCCAAAGATGTGGTAGGGTCATGCATTCCAGATTTCTTTTTGTCAAGGGGGTTTGAAAATCGGATCTCAAACCATTGGTTCTTTCGATCCAATATCTCAAATTCACCCTTAACTGATCTTCACTCGCTTCTAAGCTTTGCTCTGGTCTTGGTGAAGTTGATGGGATTGCCCATGACAAAGCCCATAAGGGAAGAGTTCTTGGTTTTTTCGATGTTCTTTATTACTTTGGACAGCTTGGCTAGATAAATTGTTGGGTCAATCAGCAGTTTAGCTTTGCCCTTGTCTACTTGTTTTTTACTCTTTTATTGGTGTGTGGGTTTGCTCTCAGTTTTGGTTTCCTAGGAATTGGTAGTAGGTTCTGCTGGTAAGGAGTTATTGTTGTTAGTGTTGTTCTCAGGGGCTTGGTTGGTGGTGCTAGGAGTGGCCACTTTATGTTCGTTTGGTGTTGAACAGAGAGCTTCAACATAACTCTTTTTAGCTTGTTCCATTGGATTGGAGAAGCACAAAAGAATTATTGAATAGTATGAATCTATCAGAAGAATGATACTAATTGGATACTGGGAGAGGGAGAGATGTGAGCATTCAAGCCCAGGAGTACGAGAGTATTTATAGAGATTTCTAGAGTCATGCATCATTGCTAACACAGGTAAGAGAGATAGAGAAATTTTAGGATTAGAATGAGGTAACCTGGATTGTTGAAGGTCTTATGCGTGTCTGACGATCTTGGGTGGTGAAGCCCTCCTCTGTGCTCCTCGCTTGCAGCTCCATTCCCATTGTGGTAAGCTGATTTTTCTCTGAATGTCTTTCTTGCCGTTTGACTTTGAAACGTTGCTAGAAACGGCTAAGCTCCGTTTCTTCTCTCTGCGTCTCCAGCTAGGGAAGTGTCTTGGCCCTTTGATTTGGGGGCTTGTGCACCTCCAGGCTACGAGCATCTTCTTTTGTTTCTTTCCCCTGGTATTTGGGAGAGGGTGTTTCGTGGTTTGATTTTGTAGAAACCATCTCCGATTTCGAGATAGAGGTACAAAGATTACGACTTTTCCTCCAGAGTTATCCCAAGGGGCTAGTCTACGAGGTGAGAAGGTGACTGATTCGTGTTGGACAACATGGTTGGGGGCGAGAGGAGCTGGGATTTGGGGGCTATTTTGACGACGGCGTTAGGAGATGAGGTTGGATCTAGGGTTTGTTTTCTCGGGTAGGTGGAGGAGGCGAAAGAGGGCGAAGAGAAGACGATAGAGAGCGCGTGTTGACGCGTTGATTTTAGGGGTCATCTCTTTTTGGCTTATGGTAATCCTTGCTCCATACAAGGCCGGCCCAAAGGGGTGGGCGAGAGGGGCGACCGCCTAAGGCCCATTAGAGAAGGGGGCCCAAATTTAATGTTAAATTGTCATTATATGTGTTTTTTTAATATTAGTACACAAAATAATATTTTGTTCAATGGTAGATGAGTGTGTGTTTTTGCTTTACATTTAAAAAAGGTTATGGTTTCAATCCTTATATCTTACTAATTTTTAATTTAAATTGTAGGCCCTTTTTTCTTTTATTTAAAAAAGAAAAGAAATTGTTAATCTTTTGATTTCTTATTAATTTTGAACGTGAATGGGCCCCCTTTCTTTGCTTCTTTAAAACTTAACTTTTACTGACTATATTTTAGTTTGTTAATATAATTTTTTAACTAATTTGTTGGTATATTCCCTTAACAAATACAAGAGAATTTTTTTAAATTTTTATACTTGTATTGTTTGTATATCACATATCTTAATTTTATAAAAATTTCACTTAATGTTGTAAATACGGGGCTAGTTTTATGGTGTAAATATATAAGGATTTTAAAAAAATCTTCCTTAGATTTGTTATATCTCACACATTTCATTTTCAAATTTTTTCACTTAGTTTTGTACTAGCATGTGTCTCCGTGCCTTGCACGGGTATGACCGTATATTTTAAGAACTAATTTAAATTTGTTTATATTATGTAAAATATAAAAGAGAATTATATAGAAAAATTAACATGATGGTTTATAAGGTGTATTGTATGATGAAAATTGAAGGCAGATGTGTGAATTTATATTGAAGAAAATATAAATTGAAGGTAGATGTGTGAATTTATATTGAAGAAAATATAATTACAAATAAAATTGCACTAAAATAAAACTGCATATTGTATTCTTTATAATGGAGTTTACGAATAATCTATTCACCCTTATTAAATCATGAACATTAATTAAGTATGATAATAATGTTTTTGGTAAGTGCATATTATATGTATGTTGGTGGATGAACCGTATAACGTTAACTATTTATAGACCATCTATCTATATACATATCTTTATAATGAAGTTTACGGACCATTAACGTATATATTATATTATGAACACTAATTAATTAAGTATGATAATAATATTTTTGGTAAGTGCATAATTATCATGTACAATGGCATATATTTTGGGGTGGTAATTTAGGAAAGTTGTATAAATAAAAAAATAAAATAAATTGTAAATAGAATAAGGGTGATTAGGTAAATGTATATAATTATTTGATGACGTGTCATATTTAGATGAACGACACATAGGAGAGATAATTGTGACTTTAGTAGTAGTATATAGAAGAGAGTAAGGTTCAAGTGCATAATAATCTTAGGGTGTAAAGTGAGGAGTAATTAAAGCCATTAGATCTAATAGATAGATGGATAAGATTGGAGTGGTAAAATTATAAAAATTATTATTTTTATAATATTTTTTCGAAATCAATAATTTTTTTTGATTTTTTTTTTCGAATTTTTTTTTAAACTTTTTTAAAAAAAAATTGTTTTTTTTTCGAATTCCTTTTTTTCGAAAATTATTTTTTTTCAAAACTTATTCTTTTCATTTTTTTTCAAAAAATATTTTGCTTAATTATATTGTATATCAAGTGCATAAATAAGCATCAAAAGTGCATCTATAATGAATATAAAGTGCATATATAAGCATATTTTTAATGGTCACATAGAGTGCATCTTTAATAGGATAAAGTGCATAATGTAATATGCAAATGTGCATGTTTAACATATATATTAAAAGTGCACATTATAAGTAGTGTATGTTTAATATGTTAAAAGTGCATATGTTAGTATGTTAAAGTGCATACTTAATATGTTAAAAAGTGCATATGTAATTATGTTAAAATGGATGCTCAATATTCCAAATTAAGTGCATGCATGTGTAAGTATATTAAAGTGCATGTTTAGTAATCTAAAGTTAAGTACATATGTAAATATATTAAAGTGCATGAATAATATGTTGAAGTGCATGATTAAAATGCTAAAGTACATGGTATTAATTTTTTAAGAAAAATATTCGTGAAAAAATAAGAAAATAATTTTTTAGGGGAAATATTTTTTAAAAAAAATCAAAAAAAAAATATTTTTTGAATTTTTTTTCGGAAATTAAAAAAAAATATATAATTAAAAAAGTTGGTTATATTTACAAGTTTGTCACTCCATGTATTTTAATCTTAACTCTTCATTCCTACAATCTAATGACTAAGATTACTCCTCATTTTACACCCTAAACATTCTCCTCATATGATCCTTACTCATATAGAAGATATGGGTAAACTTTTAGTTTAGTTGTACATAAAAAAAAATATCACTTTCTTTCTTCTATAAACATTCCTATGAATATTATTGTGAGTCTGTCAATATATTTTAGACAAATTATACATACTTTTATCCCATTTTTATATCAAAAATAAAAAAATAATTATATAATATATTTATTAGGATTTTGATTTCAATTTAGTCTCAGATCCCACAAAAGTTTAGGAACGGCACTAGCTTCATTTTCTCTCCTTGAAAAGCAAAAGCAAGCTTCTCACCCACACTTCTCCAATTGCCAATTACCCTAGCAACATATCACTTCTTTTGGGCTGGACCTATTTTGGGTCATTGGTTCAACAGCTTCGACCTTGGATTAAGGTCGGATTCTAATAACGACATGTATGGAAATTTAATATTAGAAAAATCTTTCCTAAAACGAGGTCTAGAAATATCTTCTTTTTTTTCTTTTTCTTTTTTTTGATAAAATAAAAATTCGAGAATCCAGAACAACCAAACCTGAAAAACTCGAGAGGCCGAGCAAACGGCGTCGGACACCCGACAACAAACAACCAAACGAAAAAAAAGACGCAACAACAAAAAGCACAACCCAAAAAACAACAGACACAAAAGAAAACAAAATACAAAACACAACCGAGCAAGCATCCTACAAGCCTAATCAACGAGAAAGTCTTCAAACAGGGGTTGGAAACACCAACAAGGTCGCTTGAAGCAGCCGGAAAGAAGAAACAAGATAAAATCTGAGGGCAAGTCAGAAGAAATCATCAGGGATCATACGATCGCTATCTTGTCTCGAACCGAAACAACAATCTCAGATCAAACCAAAGAAAACCTGCAACAGCACACAAACAACAAAACAAAGAAGGAAACAAAGGCGGGGGACAGGGGCAGTGGAAGGCGGTGGACAAGGAGGAAAAACAACATAAACAAAACAACACAAAAACAACGAGAAGGAGGGCTGAAAGGAGGCGGGCGGCGGCGGGCCAAAGAAAGAGGTCGGAAAGGAGGAAGGCGGCGGCGGGGTGACAGGGAGGGAGGTGGACGGCGGCGGAGGATGAGTGGACGAGCCCGGAGGGGAGGAGGTCGGAGAGGTCGGGGAGGCGGAACCGGATCTGGAAATGGTCAACGAGGCCGGAGGAGGCAGCGGGGAGGGGGGGTTGGACAGGAGAGGGAGCGGAGTGAGGGAGAGGGGTGGCGACAGGAGGCCGGGATCTGGATCTGGTCGAAGGAGAGCGAAATCCGGTGATGCAGCGCAGCCGGAGACGCTGATGGGCTCGGTTGGAGCAGGGAGCTCGGTCTGAGCAGGCTCGGTCGGAGCGGGTGCCATGGTGTTGGCGGTGACTCATCGGAGGCGAAGGCTCAGTTGGAGCAGGGAGCTCGGTCGGAGCGGTTGCCATGGTGTTGGCGGTGACTCATCGGAGGCAGAGGCTCGACGGGAGCGGGGGTGACTCATCAAGGAACGGTAGCCAAGGGTTCACAGCCCGTTAGGGCCGGCTCCCCCAGAGGGGAGCGTTTCTAATAAGTTCCTTCTGAAGAGCACCCCCTTGCTTAGTCCTCCTATGGGACGTGGCACCAAAGCCGGTGGTGACGCCGTAGCTGTCGGTGCCCTTGCTCATACTGTCCATGACCCAATCACTGCTGGCCTTGACCCCGGCCCTGGAGGCCTCGGAGAGCTCCACCTGGACGCCTCCGTGGACCCCGGCCTTGGCCGCCACGGCCGCCACCTGGGCAATGGTGAGGGTCTCGCCGCCGAGCCTGACCACGGGCCTCCGGAAGTCCTCCACCATCCTCTTGACCTCCTCCAGGTGGCTCCCCTTCATGGCCTCGGCCGCCGCCCCCCAGTAGAGTGGGTCCCTGCTGCGCTCTTCCATGCACACCTCCATTGCCAGCTCAGATGTGGGTTTCTTTTTCCTTCTTAGTATAATGAGTTAGCTAGGTTTGGAGGGTACGGTGTGGAATTATGTTTTTTGTTTTTGGGTTATGTGTTGTTTGAGTTGGACGAATAATAAAATAGGAATAAAATAATCCGAAAGATTTTTAACCTTTGTTTGAAAAGTCTTACTAGCAAGTTAATTAATTTCTTGGGTCTTTTGGTAAAAAACTTATAACCAAAAAAAAACATAGATATACTTCTTAGAGCCGCAAATCAAACGAGCTCTAAACAAATAAAAACAAACCAGTGAGATTTTTAAACCCGATATGTGTGTGCCATCAAGGACAAGTGAAGGAAAATTGATGCTGTAGCTTTATTTGGACTGCTCGTTTTAATATCATTTTCTATCATAATCAATATTTTCATAAGTCATATAGAGTTTGATTTGTTTGAAAAAAAATACAAAATAAAATTAAATAAGTTTAACCCTAATACAAGACTTTAACTAGTTATATGCACTCACTCAAAAATTAAATAAGTATAACCCATTTGTCACGCCCCAAATAATAGAGATAAATAGAGATCTTTGGTGACCACGACGCCGTGCTCGGTCTTTGATTTTCCATGTCTGTGACAGTCAGGCAGTCCTCCATTTTCCCGCAAATCCAGTTTTTTATGAGCGCACAAAACACATGGAAATTGATTGTCATTTCGTGCGTGATTTAGTCATTCCTGGCAAAGTCGTAACCTCACACGTGTCTATGAGCCAGCAACATGCAGATATATTCACCAAGGCTCTATCAACGCCTCAGTTTACTTATCTGTCATCCATGTTGGGCATTATGGACCTCCATACTCCAACTTGAGGGGGAGTATATATTGGAATATACTAGTGTATCTTATCTTTAGGAAAGATTATCTTGTTAAATATCCTCTTTGTCTTTTCCTTGTAGATGGAATTGTAATCAACTATATATTTAGCCCGTGAAAGGATATAATATTTCCTAAAGATAAGATACACTAGTATCTTCCAATAATGTCGGATCTCTAAGGCCGTGGCACCATTGCTTGAGAAGAAAAAAAACTAAAAAATAAAAAAGTTTTGATTGGTTAGAAATAAATAATTTCTTTCAATGGATCTAGCAAGTTTTATTTTGTTTGAAGAATGAAGGAACGAATCAATCACGGCAAGGGAAATAGCATCAAAAGTGGGTCGATGAAAACACAGATAAAAAATAAAGCGCAGTATAACTTAATCGATATATACTTTTGATAATAAACAAGAGAATTATAAGAAAACAATGATGGTATTAATTGTTGGGTTATGGGCAATTTGGGTTTCTCCCAGGCCCACCATAGTAGAAGTATGCGCCCCAGTCGTTACTGTAGTCACTGCTGATGTCGTAGCAGGCGGTGTCCTCCGCAAGCGTGAGTATGTTCTGGGCCGTGTCGAGGCTGTTGTCGGAGTCCACCACCTCCAGGTTCCGGAAGTAGCTGGCCTTCCCGAACCCCTCCGCCCCGAAGTGGCCGGACCCCATCTGCGTCGCCGTGTGCCTCCCGCTGGGCCGCGTGTTCACCACCTCCCCGCCCCACTCCACCATCGTCGCGTGCTCCGACAGGTGCGTGAACAGCTCCGCCGGCCAGTATCCCACCAGGCTTCCCTCCCCGAACCCCATCCACCAGTTCCCCAATTTCGGGTCCTGCATATATATATGATCCAATATTCATTCATTCAAATATTATCTTTACTCCTAACTCCTAACTAATTAATTGTTCTTGTATGTATATATTTACGGTACGTACCTTCCAAATTAGGATTGTGACGTCGAATTGACTCCCTGTAAACGAAGACACCGGAGAAATGGCTGCTCCGATGGCTATCCGACTGTTCGTCTGTACGAATCCCGCACACAATAGATTGTAGCACCCGGTTGCTTGATACGAATCACTCTGCATTAATATTTAATTCAATTCATCAAGACTATGTATATTCTACACAAAGTTGTCACTATTTGGTCATTTCTCTTTACTTTAAAATTAACTAGCTAGCTAGGCTAAACTTAGAGGTGGTGGCCGGACTTATAAAGATTCAATATAATTAATCTTAATGTCTAAAATGTAAAAGGACCAAATGATTGCAATTTAGCAAAAAAGACTAGGAACAAATTAAATTAAGTATGTACTGTATATATATATTTAGGTTTGGGAAATTAATATGTACGTTGATGATAGTAAATGAAGAATTGGAAGTTCGAAATAATGAAGGAGATCTGACCGTCCAGTAAGTGAAGAGCCTGGGCCTGCTATCACCATACAGCTCCGGACTGACCTGACTAGTAGAACAATTTCTCCTTTAGTTTACGTACGTACACCTTCACCTTCACTTTCACTTTCACTTTCACTTTCTTTTCATTAATTAATTTTGTTTACTTTCAATTCAAGTATACATTAATTGGGCTTTACTTTAAACTTGAATAGTGAATAGTGAATACAATTAAGAGCTAGAATTAATAGTGAATGAAGGAAAAAAAGGAAAGTATAGCTAGATCACCTGCCAACCAGCTTCAATGCTGTTGAGATCGGGGCCGTCGAAGGAGCCGGAGAGAAGCCAAATCTGGGAGAGGCTGAACTCGTTCATCTCCTCTATCGATGGCTCCCACACGTTTATTGTTGCCTTTGCTCCGTACACTTCCGAGCTTCCTCCCGTGTATGCTATTGCATGCTGCATCCCATTATTTTATTTCATTCTACTACGGAGTATCAATTAAATCAAGTCCATTCAACTCTCACCAAGTCCAAAGTATAAGGGATTAATTAATACTAAATTATGTTATTAATATTAAATGAAATGAAACAAATTAAATCATTTTGTCAATTATATCACAAAAGTAAGTTGTATTATTATGTACCTTTATAAATTATTTATAAACCTTCTCAATTGACATAAATGTGTAATATATATCCAAAACTTTATAAAATAGTTTATTATGAAAGACTGAAAGAGGTTTTGACATTATTTTGAGATATTGTCAAAACAATAACAAATATGTGCGCAATATGATATCTGATATATCGAAAAATAGATGAAAATATATATACAATAAAATTAAAAATTTATAACACCTTATTATAAGTTGAAACTTCTTATTTATTTATGTTTATATTTCATGAATTATAATATTGATTTTGAGAACATATAAATTAAACATTAACTTTACATTAGCAAACAAAATCCTAAAAATTAAATTATGAACAAATTCTAAAATTTAAATTATCTTTACTTTTTCCATTTATTTATCTTTAGATAATTTTATAAAAGATATTATATTTGAATATACTCACAAATAACAATTTATTGAATTTCATTCATTTAATCTCTTCATTTTTAATTTATGGAACTTTTAAAATTTGCTTGATATTGTATACATTTATTACATAAAATATTATCTTTTTTAAATAAGATAAAGAAAATTGTGTATAATAAATGACATTTATTGTACAATATGTCAACTTTTCTTGTTAGAAAGATTTAATAAATTACCGTTAAAAATACATCAATCCCAGGAGCCATCTAGGTCTTTCTTTGTTCTTCTTTCTCCCATTTTTTCTTGAACAAAAAAAAGACATTCAACCATTAAATAAATTGAAAGACCAGTAAAATTTGTATTCGAAAATATGGAGAAAAAAGTTCTTACTTTTTTCTACGATGAATATTTTGTATAGGAACATGTTGGAAATTAGAAGGTAAAAGGCAGTTTGACATAGAATTACTTTTAGGATGATTTTCTTGCAGGGCAAAATTCCGGTATATAATGACTTGTGAAGGTTATTATCATAAGTCATGAAGGTGAGGGTCATGATTATAATCAAGCTTTTTTGTTTCTTCATGATGAGCTTAGTCTAATAGCACATGAAAGTGTCTGTACATACAACTTATAGCAATGATGGGTTTTGTAACGGGGTATTATTAATGTCATAAGAGAAAGTAAAAGCCCAAAAACTATATACACTGTACACATTCAATTCATGGAAACAAATATTATTGAGTAATAAATAAATATTAGAAGATTAATGCTAGCTAGTGAAAAATCAACACTCATGATTGTTTCCAATAGAAGCCCAAACAAGACGTTTGGTCCCCCACTTTTGCAATAATTTTTGAGACCTACTTGAATTAAAGAAATTAGCTAGTATTTTTACATACATGATATATTGACTTTTTTTTTTTATGATCATACTGTTTTCTGTAGTACTACGTACATTCACACCCACATACATATAATAACTTATCAATATAATACATTCTCCCCATATAAACCCTTGAGTATTTATAATAGTGTAACCTCTTTTATGCCATTAACACATCAGACTAATCAATTCATATAGTATATTAAGCAAAAGTAGTACCGTACTCAATGCCTACACGGTCAGATTAACTTTTTATTAATTTTTCAAATAAGGTCATAGGTCAATTTATTTTAATATATACACATTTTTAATTGGAAGCGATCGAATTTCTCCAGCTCTATAGAATCAAGTAAATAAGCTATTTTATTTCATGTAAACATTTGCTAGTAGTTAGTATTATTGTTATATTGAAAAAGGAAAATGAAAAGAATAACGGTAAAATTGAGAGTACCTCATGGCCGTTGCCGCTAACTACGTCGGGGGCATCGGGGCGGCGGGCGAGGGGGATCTGACGACGTCGTTTCTTGCCGAAGTGATAAAGGGAGTTGGCCCTCAGCACATCGTGCACTGTGCTGCGTCGCACCGGAACGGTGCCCTTTGGACACCGCGTTCCGTTTTGATGCCACAACTGCCATGCCAAATCCTCTTCTACCCTCTTATTTTCTTCTACTTTCTCCTTCTTCATTTTGGGCCATTTGGGAGGCACTTTCTAACACCCAATTAATTTTTTAAGAAAAAAATCAGCTCCGTATCATAAATCAAAGGGTAAAATAAAACCAGATTGATTGAAAGAAGGAAAAAAAGTACCTGGATCTTGTGATTCTTCAAGAGGGGGTGATCAAAAGCTGGTTGTTTTTTGTTGTGGACACAGTCTATGAAATCTCCATCAGGGCTCTTTACATATAAAGATACGAAGAAAAAACAGCTTTAAAAAATCAAGTACTAAACATAAGAAAAAAATTGAAGAGGTTCTTCATAACATATACATGTATCATGTACGTATGTATAAGTAAAAATGTACCTGAATAGTGAAAACAGGTGGCTTGTTAATCTTGTCTAGGTGCCTCTGGATCCTTTGAAGTCTTAAGCTGCTAACTGTTTTGTACATGGTGTAGTTGAGGGCCCCCACTGGTGTGCTTAATCCTTGCAAGAAGAGCGCATAAAGAAGACCCACAACAACCAAACAACAACACGAAGAGGAAGAGGAAGAGGAGTGAGTTGGCCTGTTTGTTGCTACAACACCCATCTCAATCAGTGCTAATTTGCAGTTCCTCTCTAATAACATCGAAAGCCAAAAAGAGGAGGTCTTTTGGGGAAACTGAGAGGGAAAGGGCAATGCGCTAAATGTAGCAATCTTCGATGAAGATTGAGATGCTCAGAAAAATAAAAACACTTATTTCAAGTGTGAATAAGAAAGAGCAAATGGCACACCCAAATTTCTTAAAACTTGGTTAGCCTTGAGACTTGAGTTGATAAGGACACGTCTGCCATTTTCTTTTAATTTATGGTTGGGTTTCTCTATCAATCTAAATGCAGGGAAAGAGAGGTGGGTGTGGGGAATTAATTAAGAGGCTGCTGAATGCTGAATGCTAAATGCTAAATGCTAAATGCTAATGCAATGAGAGACCCAGATGCAGAGGAACCTTCAAAATTCAATAGCTGTGGATTCAAAGCAGGGTGTGGGAGTGGGATCATCATTGCTACTCTGCATTCGAGTCGTATCTCTCACAATCAAAGCTGTAAAAATTTAAGAAACAGGATTTTAATTAAGACCAGAGAAAGAGAAAGAGAAAGAAAAAAATAGGAGGAGGACGTTTCTTTCTCTATGAATTTAATTTCTGGGTGCACCAACACACAAGCAAAGATGAGAAGAAGAAGAAACCAGAGTACTATCTAGTAGATGAATACTACTCCACTTGATACTTGATAATAGTAGTAGTAGTAGTAGCTTCAAAGCTAATAAAAATAAATTGATGGGCCCTCAAACGGAAAATTTATGGGGAAAAATCAGGGTTTGGTTTTTTTTTTTATACACTTTTAAATTTTCCCAACTCCCCACCTTAAGGAGGCTTTAAAGTGAGCACACCAACCTATTTTAATTGCATATCTGCCAACACACATTCAGCCATTAATACTCACAATGGGCTATGGCTAACTACTGAAAAGAAAAAACCCAACAAAAAGCAAATTTCAAAGTGTTTCTTGTGTTGTATAAATGGCTTTCCAGCTACATCTTTCATTTTTGTTTCAAGTTGTACATTTTGCCTATTTATTTGTCCTTCAGAAAACATTTCTCAAAGTTCCTTAATGTTTGGTCATAATATATACCACAATATTTCACATGTACATAACGTATCTTTTTTCTTAAATAATCTTTTGACATAATGATTATCATTAAGATTTTTTTTCATGGTACTGAATTTATGAAGATGTTTAAAGAGATGCCAATCATACTAATTTACCAATCTGGTGCCCTATTATCAATTCATAGTCTTGCCTTTCATTTCTTTCCTTCACAGTGTCTCAACGTATTCGTTTATCATACGGAGTACAACATGAGCTATTTTTTAAATATTAACTTACAGAAACAAGCAAGTATATATGAAAACAAACCATGGCAAAGTCTAGAAATGAGGGGAAGTCATCAGCTCCTTCTACTTGCATTCATTTGACGTACACGTTACTTTGCCTTCTTTGTCTACCTAGAAATTGTAAAATAAAATTATACAATTTTAATCTGCTATATCTTAAGATCTGACTTTCTGTCTTCAAACAAAATACACTAGTCTGGAAAATTAATCTTACTTAGAAGGGGGGGGGGGGGGGAATCAGACCAATGTTACAGGTTCTGAGGGTTTCTTCAAAATCTAATTGCAAGAATTGGGGCTTTCATGTAGGGTTTAGCTCGTCCACTTCCGTCATGTCTTTAGAAAAGTTAATTGCGTCGCCCATATATGTTCTTTATTTGGGTCTCCCTGTTCTGTATGAACCTCATGAAAAGAAGAAGAAAAAAATTAGGGTTTAATTATTATTTTTCAGTAGAAGGCACTAAAACATTACAATCGCGAAATATCATACTTGTCAGCTAAGATAGAAAGACTTAATGTTAATGATTTTAGCGAAGTTAACAAGAAAGAGATTTATCGACCGATGTAATAGGCCAAACAAAACCGAGAAAAATACATCTTAACTGTATTATTATGAATACCCTAAAAAATATGAGCAACAAAGTAGGAGTTGGAGACTTCTATTCTATTCCAGTGGCTGGGTCCTTGATCTATGGCAGAATGGCACTTATACCCATGTGGTATCTCTATAATTTCAACCCAATAATGATTTAGTTTAATTTCAAATTAGTATTTAAATACTATGTAATACGTATGTGCAGATGGGTTGTGTATAATATAAGGTTTCTTGTATGCCCAAATCTCGAATGCTGTTTACTTAAATATTGGTGATAATCTGGAGGGTGTCAGCACATTTAATTCTCCAACTTGGAATTTTGGACCATTTTTCAGCTCTGACTTCAATACATATATAGTTTTTGATTCGGAAATTCTGGGTGAAAAATGGTCCTATTTTGTGGAAGGATCTTTTGTATTTTTAGATTTAACAGGAGAAACGGAAACATGAAAAATCAATTTAAAGATATGATTATTTTCCAAGTTTTTTTTTTACGATATTCATACAAAAAAAATCTTCAAAGTTAATATAAAAGTTAGATTTAGTAGTGAAAAAGTCTTGCATAAAACAATTACTTACAAATATTGTTAAAATTATGAAAAACGTCTAATCCGGAAATCAATCACCGAAATTATGAAAGTATATTTGGTAACGAAATTACTACATACATATATTTACAGATGTCTGGTATCATGTAGTATTGCAATTTGACATAGAAATATTGCACATTTTTAGTAGTCAATTTGAATTTACAGCAAACAATATTACTTCGTTTTATTCTTGTTAGGAAGAAACCATAAGTGATATCATAGTTTCGTTTTGAAAAAAATACTATATAACAACATCAATATTTAATAAATTTATGGTTAAATCCAAGTCAACGAAAGTTTAAAAAGGTCCAAACTCGAAAAGTTCCAAAAAGAAGTTCAACCTTAACTGGGTTACACACTTGCACGTTGCATTGAACTTGGATTCTTGTGATCAAGTACATATGAAGACAAAATCAACATTCCCAGGCTCTGGCCATTTTCAGCTTTGTTTTTTTTTTTTTTTTTTCTTGGAGGGACGTGGGAGGGGTTGCCCTTTTGCATATCCAATCAAAATTTGCGGATTTACCAACTCTCTAGAACTAGAAGATGTAACACTATTAAACAAACGGGGTAACAATAATAAGCTTTGCAATACAAAATATGCCACACAATTTTTTTTAAAAAAAATCACTTGAAAAGAAATGAATCGTAGTTGGTTGACAAATGAAATAAAGCTGTCCAAGAAAAAAACAAAAGAGGAAAGAGATGATGTAATTAATGCATCCACTGGGGCAACCTATTAATGATGAAGATAAAAAAATGACCTAAGACTCTCTACTTCCCATCCTCACCCACCTCTCGGCTTTCGCTCATTTACAAGCTTGGGGCTTTTTTTATGTAGTGGATTCAGCTCATGTTTTTGATAACAATAACATATCGACACACGCCAACGAAGTCAAACTAGATAAGCAAATAAATACATGTAAGAAGCCAAAGACAATTACAGTAGATACTCATATAATGAGCAAAATCACCAGTAATAGACTATGAACTCTTGTTCAGCTCAAAATGTCAAATTCAGCCGTGTTTGTTAAACTATGCCGTATTTTCAAGTAAAAACAGACATGCAACGGGGGCTCCAAAAAAGAGCTACAAAATTATCTACAATTATATCAAAACCGAAGGACCACCCCTACTTGTGTATATTTGTGGTAATTCATGTACCTGTCACAAACGAGTCCTACACCTCAAACATTTCATATAACCAGGCTCTTCCATCGAAACACTCTGTTGGTGGCAAAACTAAGAAAAAAATATCAGCCAAATTGGACCGCGCTTGCTTGCTTGTTTCTCAGGCACTTCCCCTTTCGTCTTCACTATCCTCGTCATCATCGCTGAAAATTATCGTAACATTCAAAAAGTGAATTTATTGGACGCATGAATCGGGGCTGTTACACATTCGTATCAAAAACTTCACCTGTTTTCAGGAAATTTTGCGAGCCTCCTAGCATCCAAGCCCGTGATATATTTCTGGGACATCTGCACATTGTCTGCACCTAAAGACATCACAAAAACAGTAAATTAATAGAGATCAGTGAACAAGTATGGGAGAAAAGTGGAGTGTTTTGACTTTTGAGGAAAAAGTATGTCAAGCTTAAAAAAGCTTTAGAAAATAGGTACCCTTAGTCAACTGGAACGCGTGCAAAGCACAGCGCTCAGCAGCCAGCCTCACGGGAGTGCTGCCATCCTTCACACATTCAGCAAGAGCTGGACCGAAGACAGAAGCTTGTGCCATGATTGCTGAAGGATTTTCCTGAGGACAAGAACAAAACGCTCATTTATTGGAAATTCTCTACAAAGATTCGATATACATTCAGATGATCAGCGAAAAACTATACTTTTGCTGCGGCCTTTAGGGTGGACAATGCCCTCCTTCGGACTTCACTGGAATCATCCTGGAACGCTGGAACTATGGAGACAAGAATTTGTGAATGCACAGTGCTGTTCGATGGATTACATTCGACTTCATACAGAAGATATCTTCCCAGTGCTTTGACTGCACCTTCTCGTACAGGGAACTGCAAGGAGGAAACGCATTAGAGGGAAAACAAATATCATATTCTAGGATGTTGGAAACTACCAAATTCAAGTATTATCTCGCAAGTGATATAGATTGATACCTTCTCATCTTTAACATTGGTTTTAAGTGCACCTAAGACTCTAGGAAAGAAGGACGACACACAAACTTCAGAAGCATTGTGTCTAAGCATGGATGAGAGTGTTACAGCTGAACCATGTCTAGCACACCAACTCGCAGAAGAAGCAGAGTCTGAAAGTTCCTGAAGTAGATCTTGCAGCTGACCATTATCAACATACTACAAAAAGAAAAAATGTGAGTGAAATGATAAGAACTATCCAGATACAACCTGATGGAAGAAATTAATGAAAATCCAAATCATACTTGGGATATTCTGCCCAGTATGCCAGCAGCAGAGCTGCGTATTTGATCATCTTCCTGATCTAGCAAACTCCTTAGCAGATCGTAAACACGTGTCGTTACTGGAGCACTCAAGCTCTTCCCAGCATGCTTTACCACTCCCCTAAGGGCAGTCAGAATTGCTTCTCTGACACCCGCATCGGATGCCTAAACAATCAACCCAGAATTCATACAACTGCTCACAGAAATAACATAATATAATCAAAGATGGAAGAAAACATTTACCTGGAAACTGGAAAGAAGATCACTGACTAGTGGATCTACCCTAGTGCTCAGTGCGCTCAACTTACCAAGAGCCAAAGCAGCACTTGAACGAACAGTCCTAAAATACAAACACCATACTTATAATTAATATAAATACAACATTGGCCAAGACAATGCAGAAAATACACTGCAGCAAGAATAGTGAAATTCATCTCAAAACACATAACCAGTGGTACAAAACAATCAAGTAACCTGGTATTGTCCTGAAGACACTTGATGAAGGTTGTCTGCAGCTGAGGTAAGAATGGTTTCAAGGCAATACCACCTTTTCCAATTATTATGATCAAGGTGGACAAAATGGCACTCTTCACTTGCCATGGGAACCGATCACCAATAATTCGAATGAGTGGCCTGCAGAAAATAATGTTAGTTACAGTGAAGGGCACAGATTATAAGGAGATCTCTCCAAAAATATATGATTGCTAGTTCTTCATGAGAAAGCCATTTAAGTTAACTAGAAAATGGTCCGAACAGTAAGTATATCAACGCTGATTTTTGCTTACCCAGTTATCGGTATCACAAATTCCTTCAATGTTTTTTCACTGGTAACTTCAATCAACTCCCCCAGGCCCAGAGCTGCCTGTTCTCTTAGTTCTGCCGATCCACTTATTAAACCCTTTAGCACGATAAAAGACACGTCAAAAAGCCATATTTTCACTCAAATCATGAAGTACAAAACAAGAAAACAAAACAAAATGATGGCATCTCATGAAGTTACAAACCACCTATATGTTTATAAAACTTTATAGAGCATGGTTCAATAAAACATAAGTAGATGCCAAATTTAGAAATTACCTGCAGAAAGATTGGAAGAAGAGGCTGCAGAGCTTTAGGTAGACAAAACCCAGGAATCAGGACTGCTCCTCCCTGCAACTTCAATGCAATTGTATATAAGCACACCCAAAAGTCAACCATGTTCATAAAATAACAAACATCTTCGAAAAAGATAGAACCAATTTTAACACTCAAAGCACACAAAAATCCAATAACTAATAAATCTTACTAAGAGGACCAACCTTCTTCTTTCTTCGCTCCTTGTCTCTGGATGTAGACACGGCATCTCTAACCAATTTTATGTAACTAGGAAGCAATTCCTTTGGGACAGAACCTATAACTCTTGACAATGCCTCCCATGCAACCTGTTAAATAAACCGTTAGCACATTCCAGAACTTCACGTGGCTATAAAGTGCACACAATTTAAGTAGGTACCGGAACTGTGGGTGAATCAACATCACTGAGCAATACAATCAATGTAGATATCATATTAGGCGCCTCATCCACCAAATATAGCTTGCTATTTTTGAAGAAGTATCCAATAAGGTATGAAGTACTTCTCCTAATAGATGCCTGAAATTCCAGAAACAGAAACCATAGTGTGAACAATGCAACCTTCCACGTGAACATTTTGTTACTTATAATTCAATAAAACAGACTGATGAGGTCACTAGCACATGTGAAGCCAGACAGAAAACCTTATTATCTCCAGCACCCTTCAGGAACTCTGATATCAATGGTTCAATTCCCTCCTCATCAATAACCAAGACAACAGTTTCTGCTGCCTTTGTTGCCAAGTTTTGGACATTCTGAAAAATCAGCAAAGAAAAACCATTTATTTTCAATAATTTTTTTATAAAAGTTTCAGATCACGACTCAAATTCATTTTAAATCGACAAAAAAAAATGCTTTATTCAAAGGTAGCATACCACATTTGCATCACTCATTGCAGAAAGTAAAGCAGGAAGAACCGTGTTGAGATGGGGGTTGAGGCCAGGACCAGCAACCTCAGCCAAAGCTCCAAGAGCATGTGCATTGAATTCACTGAACAAATGGGCAAACCATCTTATTCAGCAAGAACCAATAAAAGATTAATATTAAGCAGACATTCATACATTAATTATATACCTAAAGGGAAGCTGGACCAGTTTTGGCAAGATATGGGGCAAGACAGCAGCTGTTCTGACACTATAATTTTACAAACGTACATTAAATATCAGAGAACCGATCATCAGCAAGCTGAATTGACAAACTTCCACATAAACCAAGGTACCTAACCTTAAGATTTGTTTCAGGCCATCAAGTGCCGTGTCAGAAGTTTCATCATCTTCCAAAGCATGTAGAAGTGTAGGAACAATTTCATCAATAGCTTGCAAACCAGCACTCTACAAGATGAAATATATTGAATTTCATGTTAGAAGCATTAGAAGAGCACAGAGAAAGCTTGCCAGCAGAAATCAACTATAAAAAAGCTCACCTTGTAAAGGGTGCTAAATGCCATGCCAGCAGATTCCCGTACTTCAGCCACACTGTTAAATAAGAGGACAATGTTATTACTTGCCACCCAACAGAAACAAAGTGAGCCAATCGAAGAACTGCAGAGAAATCATCACAAAATCATTGGCACACCTATCACACAGAGCAAGACGAATTGTGGGGATAAGATCATCCATGAAACTCAACAGTTGACTCCTTCCAGCACTTGCCATAACCTCACTTAGACCAATGCATACACCCTGTAAAAAAATTATTATAAGTTTAGTACTGATAGTAATTAGAGAATTTATCCTCCACTTCGGTTAAACTATAGTTGCTACTCATAGCACTGAACATTATTTTTGGGAAATATTATGCAAAATGAAAATGACCCTCATCCAAGTCATCGAGAAGAATACGCAAAAAAGAAAATGAAGGAAACAACAATTCGGGGCTAATTCGAACATTAAAAAGGTGAATGGCTAGAACTAATATAGCACAATACCAATGACATATTGCATTTATCAGCTATAAGTGGTTCAATAGAAAATTCCACGCATTAGCAACAGCTCAAACTGCCTTACTGGTTCTGAAAGAGTACCATACTCAACAGTATTTTGAAAATGAAAAGAGGCAGTAGAACTGTAGAAGGTATGCTATATAAAAACAGATCTTGATTGCTTTGAGCCTTTTATTTTATATACTCTATAAAATAAAATTCCTATGATATGAAAGGCAAAGCGCTCTCTTTTAAGAATGCATCTAGTTCCATCTTTCTTTCGTTATTTAAACCCACTTTTTCAAAAATGGATTGTAAGAATTCTGGTTTTACACTATTTGGAATGGTTTTCTCATATTGAGAAATTTTGTCTAGTGGCATTCGTTCTGATAAAAAAACAATAGATGTTATATAAAGGGTTCTCTCGGTTTGCTAATATCTAGATATATCATGTTGCTCTCACTTAATGGAAAAAATATTTGGGAAATCAACTAATAGAACCCAAATAATCGAAGAATAAAACTGAAAATCTGAATTGCAAGCTATGTTACCTGGAAACGGAAACGGGATACGGGAACGTTTCCGAAACGGGGAAACGTCAATCTCAAATTTGTAGAAAAGGGAAACGGCAATATAAATTATATATTATTTTAAAGATAAAAAATAGTGGAATCAATATATCACAAAGGAGGAATAATAGAAACTGCATCGAATCAAATATCAACAAAACCTAAATACCAAACTGAAAAAACACTAATTAACATTTAACAATTCTAACAATAGCATCGCCGGAACAAGTTGCCAGAGTTACAGGCGGCGGCGAGTCAGCACAAGGTGGGTCGGGCTACTTGAAGCCTTTGGAAGCTGGAGGCTATCGCATACTAGGAGAGTGGGAAGGGTCTGTAGAGGAGGAGAATAGAGAGACATGTACGCAGAGGCCACTTTTAGGTTTATTTTTAATAAAAGAAAAGTAGGAAACGAGGCAGGAAACGTGTTTCCTGACTCAAAAGGGCGTTTCGTCTCCTATTTTTTGGTCAAAGAAAACGTTGACCGTTTCCACCCCCTTGGGAGACGTTTCCCAGCCGTTTCCGGAGGTTTCCCCGTTTCCGACACGGGATACGCTCATAGTTAGGAGTTTCCGGGTAACATAGATTGCAAGTATCTCACAATTCAGCCCATCTGATGCAAGTATCTCACACCAGCCAATTTTGGGAGGAATCCTCAAATCTGTATTCAGATTAAGTTCAACGTGAAACCCCCCTAATACAATATCAGATACCTCTTTTTATAATAACAAACAAAAAACTTAATCCTAAAAACAAGGGAATAAACTAACACTAACTAAGTGGGCTGCAAATTTGGACTAGGATAATGAGATTATGGGAATAAACAAGATTAACTCTAATAATTACTAAAACTAAATCCTAAGAACAAAAAAATTAAAATAATTAGGAATTAACTAAAAGCAGAACGTATCATCAATCATCTATCTCTCTTTAGCTAGCCTACATAAATCTCTTATACAGGAAGACAACTCTGTTAACTGCTGAACCCTGAAATGACATTGGCCTATTCAAACGCTTCTTATCATGCATCATAGACCACTAAATGAAAGCTTCAATATAGAATACTAATAATAACACATAAGCACCATGTGGAAAAGCATATTCAGCTCTAGGTTTGATGCCCAAACAAAAAGTGGTCTAGAGCATAGAATTGGTCGATCCAATAGAATAAAAATAGCATGTCAGTGTTTCATACTTGTCTTCTGCTGCAATTCGAATCCTTGAGCCCTTTGGACAATATTGGGATGATCATAGGAAGTACTCTTTCACCAAGCTTCCTGACAAGTTCTCCCAAAGAACGCCCAGCAACCTTGAGAAACAGTGACACAGTTATGCATCCCATTTTTTAAAAGAGAATATGAGAAGCAGATAGCTATGAAAGGGGGGGGGGGGGGGCACACCTGCCGCCTTTCATTGGACGGTGATGCAAGTGATGATATTAACGTATCCATCAGCACTGGCATGATTTCCTTGAGAGTTTTAGGGGTATTTACCACTATTGTTTTCCATACATGCAATGCAGTCTGACATATTAAGAAAATGAAGACATTAGTTAATAGAAATGTACAAATTTTACCAGAAAAAAGGAAAAACATAATATTTTCATAAATATTAGGTTCATATAGTAATAACAATGATGCTTTGTATTACCTGCCGAACAGTCAAGCTAATATCAGTCCGAACCATGTACAGTGCAGCAAGAACTTCGTTTCGCTTTTCTCTACCAAGTACCTCAATGATAGCCCGTCCTTGAGCTTCTGTACTAGCCCCTTCATCGTCGCTGCCACCCTCAAGTAAAGCTTTTCCAGATGTTCCAGCAACCTATACAACGGGAATAAAAACATTGATATATCCAAATCAATGGTGAAGCATCTAAGAGGTTTTCAATAGCACACCTTGAACAAGAGATCTCCCAATAATTCAACAGAACTTTGTCGTATTCGCCAACTATCATTGAAAATACCATCCTCGACAGCAGGAAGGAGTAATGGTAGAGACCTGATAGAAAGATGATATTAGTATGTAAAGTGTAAATCAGAAATGCTATTCAATTCAGTTGTCTTGCATGGCACATTTTTACATACTAAATTTACGAGTTAGCATGCAGCATGATTCTTCAGCTAAAACATGATGCATCACTTGATTCACCTATATTCTTACGAACCTGCAGCAATTGTGCAATGAATTAATTTATATGTGTAGTATACTTACGTTGTCGCATAATGCTCAACAAGAACATGGCCAGCACTAAGAGCAGCATCTCGGACAGATTCATTTTCATCAGCAAGACCTGCAAGCATGCACAGACTATTTCAGACACCGGAAGAAACGTATAAACAAAAATATTCAAGACAAACAATGACCACTTAGCATTAAGGGAATGTTAGATGGGGAAAAAAATGGGTAGCTAACATTACAGAAAATGTCCCTAATATGCAAATTTCTATCTTACCGATCAAGGGTAAATACAAAGGGGATGATATATTAAAGAGTGGGGCGCTAGAGCTTGATAAATCTGATGTCATACTCTAAAGTAGGCAAGTAGCCAGCGCATATATTAACAATCAAAGGAAGTCAGTGAAAATGATGCATATTATAAAACCAACTCTCTAAAAAGCTTGTTACGATAATACGTGGAGTTGTGCCTATTATTTTGCTATATGAAAATCAGCCTCACAAAGAGCTTTATAGGTAATGAAAAGTGGATCATGCATAGGTTCCCCATTATGACATCTTTTACAAACTTGGCCACATAGGAGCAAGATTGGGGACGTCTTGGTCATCGAAACAAGTCTCCAAAAAAGCACCAATCCTTATTTAAGGAATCTAATTTGGAGGAAAAAATGAAATGATCTTTGCAATTGAATCACTAGTGTCATATATGGTGTCCTAACTCCTAAATGAAAGGCCTCTAATTTATTTATCTATCCTCCAAAAAAGCACCAATCCTTATTTAAGGACTCTAATTTAGACGAAACATGAAATGATCTTTGCAATTGAATTACTAGTGTCATATATGTTGTCCTCAGCAAAACAAGTCATATATGAAAGGCCTCTAATTTATTTTTCTATCCTCTAAAAAAACACCAATCCTTATTTAAGGACTTTAATTTGGAGGAAAAAATGAAATGATATTTGCAATTGAATCACTAGTATCATATATGGTGTCCTAAACGAACTTTAGAGGATGAAGGGACCCCTCCCACAACCTCTGCACAAATAAAAAGCATTAATTTCATGACATAGAACTCGGGATATTTACCTGGCTGTATCAACCACAAGCAAGAAAGAAACAAATAAACAAAGGCTCAGAAGTATCTTTACCATCAAGAATGGCAGGCAACACCTGTTGCAGGTATTTCTGAAATTGAATTCCAAGCGATCTGGGCAAATACTACAAATCAAGATCAAAACAGAAGTTATAATTTGAGCTAGTGTAATTTCCAATTACTTAATTACTTATATAAGCATATAATTATGAGCTTACCCTAAAGACAGTCAAATAGCCATCACGGACATAAGCCTTCTGATGAGAGCAATACCGGATGATATCAGGAAGATATTGCTCGAAATACTGTGTTCCAAGAGCAGCTAGAACCTGAAAACAGATACCAGCATATCAACTTATTGTACTGAAATAGAAAAGAGCCCCATACTGCTATATAAGGTTATTCAGTGAGAGCACTACTGAGGAAACACAGAAAAAACATATTTGGAATAAGGTTCCAAGAGAACATAAGAGATGCAATCATAATCCTGTTTGTCCAACAATATAACCATTTTAAATAACTATTCACACCTCCAAAAATGCAACCCAGATAATCCAAAAATGCCATATATATTTTAGAATAATCATATCTGGAAATCAGATTTGAACTTATGAGAATCATAAACAGACACTTGTAAATGCTACAAAAGCTTTCCTTTCTTCACCTTTAAAAATCAATTCACCACATCTACTATAAACCAGATTTTTCGATAATCGAACATTTGAAGTAGTTTCTATATGTAACAAAATTCAACCATGCATACTATCTATGTTTCTGCAATAATATACAATGAACTAGCAAGAGTAAGAACCGAACAACCTGTCTTCCTTCATCTATTCTCAAATGTCATAGAAAATCAAATACAAAGAATGGTGGCAACAAAGCTCAATACCACAATTGAAATCTCGAAAGCACATTGTATCGTTATGCATAATCCAATACTTCGCAAACAAAAGAAACAAAGACAAAAGATATTGGAAATAAGACAGTCTTGAAGAAACAAATACAATGCCAGCATGTCATATCTTATATTTAACAAACATACGAATGACAGCAGGAAGACATACATAAAATGCTGGCTTTGACAGGTTCCAGAGAAAAGAATCTCAATCATCGTGAATATATAAATTCAGAAATTTATGGGATAAAATAAATAAATTGGAAATACAAATACGCCACATGTTCGCACCTCACTTAGCCCTTGTGCAGCTCCAGAACGTTCAACGTTGCTGCTATCAGACTTGAGAGTGTCTAATAACCAAGGAACAAGATCTGGGAAATTCTCTTCACCCATCCCTTTTATAAGAGACCCAATCGCCCTTGCAGCGACAGATCGCACTTCTGGAATAGGGTCCACAAGAACCTGCAAGATACAGTGAAGTTATGATTTGTGATAAATACATATATTCTATCCCAAAAATAAACAGAAGACAGGAATAGATACCTTTTTAACTTCAGGAAGCAACAATCCTATATAAGGAATCATGTCTCTAGGTTCTGTAACTAATGAACACATATTCCCACCTATTTGGGCAGCTTTCTTTTTAGTCTCCGCACTTCTCTCACGTAACCCTCTATGGACAATCGGCACCAGAAGTGCAAGGGAAGGGGCATCAATTGAATTGACAAAAGTTGTCTGCAACAGAAGAATAAGAATTAACTGGGTAACAGAACTGATAGAATAATGAACAGCATTGGTGGAGTTCAAGAACCGTACTTGAAGAAGTATATCGAGAGAATATCTGGTGTGCTCATTGGGATCTGTAAGTGCCTTTAGAAGAGTTGGAACAAGGGAGGATATTTCTGGATTCTTAATTACACTTCCAACCTGGGAGGATAAAGACAAGAGCATTGCATTACAGCACAGGAACCCGAAAACAACTACTATCTGAAGAGGCTAACCTGTTGAAGAGCCATCTGCCCAGCTGACTGGACCTTTGGATGGGTATCAGTTAGCACCTGTCATGAAGTCAAACTCAACATTAGTGGAGGCAGGTTTGAAAAGCTAAGAATAAGAAAAAAAACGAAGATAATCACCACCAAGATCTGTCTAATATAAAGATCGATACCTCTGTTAGCATAGGAACAATTCTCGGTAGACATTGTGACAGCTGTTCTGGAGCACAAAAAGCCATCGCACCAAGTAGTTGAACACTACTTTGTTTAGTTCGCCAAGCTTTGTCTTCAAGACCCTTCAAGAACCGAATCAAATACAATAGTAATCAAATGACTTATTGCAGACTTGAAACCTCACGATGCAAAAGATGGAAGTACTTACAATCAAATACAAATATGCAAAGTCAGAAGTCGTAACAATAGGTTTCCTCTTAATGTTAGACACAACTTAGTGAGCCACAAAGCTAACTCAACATTTTAGCTCTCACATAAGGTGCTTCTGAAAAGGACCAACATACAACAGCCAGCAGACCACCCCCCCCCCCCCCCCCCCACCCCCTCCATGAAACTTCACTACTTCAATCTAAAAGCAAAAGGATTAATAAATATTGACTGTAAGGGTTCGAAGCAAGCACCTTTAAAAGTGAGGGAAGAACAAGCTTCACTCCATACACAGTTAGGTGAGACATCATCGAGCGCGCTGCACATTCAGCAGCTTCACGGACTGCAACAACTTGGTCAGAGAATGACACCAAAAGTAAAGGTAACATTACAATTACATACCTGTCACAGCAAGGACTTCATTAATCAGAAAACTGATAAGCAATATAGTCATATTGTTGAAAGAGAGAAATGAGCTTTTTTTAGACAAGATGAATACATACGGTTCAAATAATTTTCCAAGCTTTTCACATAGGCACTCAAACGCCAGCAAGGCTCCTTCGCGGCGTTTAGCTGAATTCCTGTAGTTTCAAAAGTTTTCACATGTTAAAAGCAAATAAATTATGATAGACATTAAAACTCGAGGAGAATAAATTAAATAATACTGAAGTTCAATATGCATCTAACCCAGAAGATAGACGATTACAAGTGTAAGGCAATAAGAAGTTGAAGTGTAAGACTCGTGAGTCGTGTCTAAATAGAAACCCAACTGCAGGCAGGGTTTAAATTCTTAAATCCTAATTAAGCAAGAAAAGAGGATCTACTAAGTTTGTTGATTTTTAGCCCTCGGATTCTCGGAATCGCCAGACTTAAAATGCAAGAGAGATTGCTTTACTCCCTTATTGGGGGTATCACGGTGCAAAGTGAGCCACCACTCATCCAGTCCCGGAAAACAATCATTTGTTGATTTTTTGTGTATATATTCAGCAAAGAATTTTGAACCTAAATAGAAACTAAAATAAAACACTTGGTGTTAAACATCCCTAATGTAGGAAAAGTTGGACAGAATTTTAAGGATGGACGTGGACCAAGTACAACTTATTAGGTACATTGAGATGCATCGTGCAGTTCTTTTTGCAAGAAAAAACCCACACAACCAAGTTTCACAGGTCAGGGAGGCACTAGGGAAAAGTGCCAGGCTCAGATCAATTAGTAGATTTTTCAATAAAAATAACAATTACAGTGGACCAAGTACAACTTATTAGGTACATTGAGATGCATCGTGCAGTTCTTTTTGCAAGAAAAAACCCACACAACCAAGTTTCACAGGTCAGGGAGGCACTAGGGAAAAGTGCCAGGCTCAGATCAATTAGTAGATTTTTCAATAAAAATAACAATTACAGTGAACAAACCTGTCCATAAGAGCTTCTTGTAGCGCTGAAACAATCCCATACTTCTTCAAGCAGGATATTCCTAGTCCCTTAGCAGTTCCGGCGATTCCAAATGCTGCTCCACGACGTTCCCCATACTTGTCGTTTTTCATCAATTGATCCAAAAGCCTTAAAGTAAGAGCAGCTGCATCTTCCTGTACGAAGGAGGAACACCAAAATCAAATGACATGAAGTCAACAATAGCATAAGAGGCTTGTAAGGGTACAGCATCTCCCTATAACCATGAAACAATAACCGGGTACAGCATCTCCATATAACCATGAAACAGTAAGGTGATTGAGAAAGATTCTCTTCCCAACCATATCAATTTACGAAAATGGCTTATAAGACATGATCCGACATCGTATTACATAAAGCCATCATACTTTTTCATTGAGAGGGTACTGTGTTTCGCAATAGAAAAGGGGATTGAAACTGAAATTTAGACACTCATCACAATTTAACATACCTGCTTGGATGGTACTAAAGGTGACAGACACGATGATACTGCCCTTTGTACTGCTTCTGATGGAGTGTTCAAGACCACCAACAACTTCTCAACAACAGCTTGGACTTTAGGATCGTCCTATGGAAAGGGAAATCTATTTACATCCTTGTGTAAGGGTTTAAAAAAATCTGTTTATTATAACTGATTTATACCTTGGCCAAATGTTTTGCCAATGCACCAGTGAAGATAACTACACCCTCACGAACCAAATCATACTTTTCTTCATCAGATGCCTACATATTGAAAAGGAAAATATATATATAATATGAAATTCAAATTAACACTTCTTTTAATTACATGGTAATTTGAATTGTGCCAAATAATAAATATCACCTCAATGGACTGACCTTTTTATTCAAATAGTTATCAAAGATTGGAAAAAGCAAGGAGACATTTTCTCTCCCGTGTTTATCGATAATCAAGATGCCAGCATTGATCATTCGGCCACGAACATCTACATTAGGATCAGCCTAGAACATCCAAAAGGCAAAACATGGTAAATCTAACAGCATAAAGTTCACATAAGTTTAGAATTCCACATGTTCATCAATTCTAACAGTTAATGAATGGTTATGGTTTCAATAGATCTTAATTTAGCATGATTTATTTAAGGCCAAGGGTGTAAAGAAATGAACAGAACCATTAGTGTTTGGACTGCAATTCTATCCCGTTACGGGAAGAGGAAAATTTTGATGAGTTTGGCAACTGGGCCTCGAACAAGAATGAAAATACCAGACACGGATGTTATAAAACTTACAAGCGCTCGTGATATTAAGAATGTCATCACAACAGGAAGGTCTTTGGTACTTAGCACATCAGCTGCAGAATGCAAAGCCAATGCCACCCCTTGTCTACCTAACCATCCTGAATCCAAGCCTTCATCTCCATAACCAGAATCACGTATATACAAGGAAAAGAGAGTTGAGAGAGATTCCTGGCACACGATGAAACACAATTACGATTTGAGTTGATGAATAAGGCATGTAGATCAAAAACATTACCCCGTTCAACAACAGGAATTAACTCACAAAATTACAAACATTCACACTGACCTGTATGGTATCAGGATTTTCATCTAAAGCAGCAGCAAGTGCCTCTGCAGCAGCCAAGCGAACATTATAATTAACATGAGAAAGAGCTTTGAAAAGAACCGAATAGTCAGTCCCAAATTCATATCCATAACGATCCCACAAATCTTCAGCAGCTTCTGCAACTGTCTGTTTCAATGAATTAACAAGAAAATCAAAATCAATAGCACATCATATCCAGATAATATGAGTAAGGCATAAGGCTGACATGAATATAAAAGCCTTGCACAAATCAAAATAAACAAAGAGATGAGCACCTCAGAGTGTATTCATGAAAATTAGTCCATTTTCATCAATCATAGTACTATAAAAAAAGAGCACAAATCAAAGCAAGGTTAAAAGCAGATCACCTTTTCTGGATCATGCAAAGCAATCCAAATGCTAGTCGCAACTTCCACATTCTCAGGCATGGATCGGCTGGCAAAAGCAGGAATGCACTTCACAGCATTTAAGCAGGCCATTCTTACATGAAGATCTTTAGCATACATCCCGTAAAGTGCCTATGAAGCAGGCAAACTTGCATCAGAAGAAACTATAGAGAATGTACAGCATATTACATTTAAAAAAAAACTGTAAAAAAAATTTCACTTACAGAGGCTGCTTGATCTGGTTGCAGGCCCAAGCATAACTCATTTAGAGCAGCGCCAACTGGTGCTTGATAAGCAGAAACAACACCAAGAGCATGGTATAGAACCTGAAAAGGTATATTCTTATTTTAGAAAAAGGAAAATAGATAGCAAGAGAAAAGTCCAAGGTTTATATATATAACCGATAGCATTCGCAGTCTTGGAAGAGGCAATATAGGATCCATGTGCAGATAAAACACTCTCAATATATCATCATGAAGTCCAGTTTTCTTCGGTGACAGCAGAATCCGCTCCATAATCTGCCAATATGGTTCAATTATTAAGGAAAAGTAAGAAACAGCATCTTGACGAACAGAAGCCATATAGCAATAGATCTATACAAACTCACCGGGAAGACAAATTTGAAAGTGTCCACTGGAAGAGGTCCATGTTTGCATGATATAGATAGTCCATTTACTATCCGTCCAAAAAGACCAGGTGATTGGGTCTCAGACGCTTCCCTCTCACAAATTAATGAAATGAGATCAACCGCATGACCATCCTCTAGTGCAATTAAGCGCAAGGCTGTTGCAATGTCAAGTGCCCAATTGCAAAGTGGAGGAGCAATACACTTGGAAAGCTTTACCAAGGTTTCATATGAAACATCTCCCACAATTGGTGAGCGAAGCAGTGGATCAACAAATTGCACCTGATATAGGTAAATAGAGTGCTCAAAAAGTTGACACTGGAAGGCTACATTAGAAAATTAACACTTGATGGTAACACCAAGACTTTGAAAGAGTCCATTTAAGAGAAATAAAGAACAAAAATCATAATTCTTAAGGTTTTCATATATACTTTCCTAACACATTCAAATGTAGGAGGAAAAGTTGGAAGAGACTTAATATCTATATCACATAGAAAAGCAACAGGTAAATCTAAAGGTACACTGTCAAGTAGAATGTTATGATACATAAGATGGCAACTCGAAGGCTGTCAGTCACCCTGTATTCTAATCCTTAAGCAATCTTCTAAACTCACAAACATCCTCCTATTTGGAAGCTCTACCATTCCCTTTCCTTGCCAGCAAGGAATCCCTTTTTTGCTTTTCTACTGAACTATTCCCCCCAGATAATAGTGAACAAAGACACGATACATATTTGAGTCTTAGAACTCTAGGGGAAATAACCTGCTTCCTTTAAACAGACGAAGTTCATTTTCACTTAGCAAACTCCACCAGGACCTTTTAATAATTAAACCTGAAGAAACCTTTCTATAAATTGTATAAAGATTAGACATTAAGACACCACGTAAGGATTTATAACCACTTTGCTAAGTAATGAGAATGAAAAACATGAAGAGGAAGCATTTTGCTCGCCAACCATATAAAAACCCTTGAATATTGAAGGTATAGAGATACAAACCATGGAAGAAAGGCGACTGTGTGCAAAAACAGGATTGGAAATTGCCATCTCCCCAAGAGACCTAAGCACCAACGAAACATTCTTCTTAATAACCGTGACCTTCTCCCTTATGGCAGCTTCTTCTCTAAGCAATAGTTCACGAGCCTCTTCTTTAGCTGTTTTCCCTTTATCTAAAAGGATTAAAGAGACACAACCAATGAGGCAATGATTATATAATTGGATAGATATATTGTTCTAAATAGGCATTTATGTGAATAAGTCAAAAGAGAAAATTTAATTGGTAATACCAGGTTTTTTGGAAGTTTTGCTTATTTCCCTTTTCCCAGCACCACCAACTTCTCTACGACCTGTGTCTTTCTTCAGGGAATGGTTGGAATTCATATATACCTAGCATTAAATAAAAAAACATAAGCAGACTGTATCTTTACAAGAAAACATCATTTTCAATTCCAAGAGAATCACAAGTACTTACCTTGCTGTCATTTTCTTCAGTATGGCTTTTATCGTGCTCAGAGCTCCTAGCAATATATACACCAACCTCACTTGAAAGAGTACCTTCAGGAGTATTGAAAACCTGAATTACAAAACAAATATTTGATGAGTCATTAAACATGTCTTTAAACCAATTGCAACTACAAAGGATCCATTCACACTATACCCCAGAAATGTTGCCCAACAAGGGGGGGAAATTATGGGGGAAAAAAGGTCAAATATATATTATCAGGATTGCAGGAGACCCTTAGCAGGTAATTCAATGAAGTGCAACATGCCAAAATATTACCGTATCCACCTAGAAGGTGTCGCAGACAAACACCACTTAAGATTATAAGCATTCATCAAACCAAAACCAAGAATTATACAGTGTCAAAGACCAAGTCATTATCTTCTTGAAGTAGATAACATAAGATTACATTTGGCACAAGTCAACCAGTGACATACCTGAATATCATTTGGTGAAAGAGCATCATGAGCATGGCGATCTGGAAAATTGGCCAGGTGCTGCAAAACAAAAGTTACAGATTAGCAAGATAAATCGTGAACTTATATCCCTCATAAGCATGTACATAGATAAGCACTATTGCCTTCAACAACCTTTTCAAACTGTACATATGTATCTGTTGGTGCCATAGACATCAAGGTACACAAAGAATATACAGCTGCTTGTTGCCCAAGAGAATTGGGACTCATCAACCCTAGAGAGCCCACTAGATCCTGATATGCAAACAAAGTGTATTAGGCAATTCCAGTACAGTTAAATATCTGAAACGGTATATGTAAATTATAACATCTTGGTGTAATATCCAAAAATCACAGATAACGTCAAATGAACAGAATAAGGAAGGAGAAAGTACATCTCTGATTAATAATACCTCGCATATTCTTGTAATCTCATGAGAAAATATGTGAGTGACATCAAAACCACAGGTTTGTAAGCACTTTGAGATCCTCTGCAAAAGAGTATAACGATATATATAACTTCAGAAATGCAAAAAAAAAAGTAAAGTAGGGAAATAAGTTGCCTTAATATTAAAAAAAAACACCATGAAAAATCAGTTTTCTTGATGGATAGAAATCATAAATAGATATCTGATTTCATCACTAAGTTCACCAATCATCAAAATTTGTAGGTAGCCTAATCCAAGCCAAATTGGAAAACCACCTTAGTACCCTACTAAAGGCTGACCATGCCAAAGCCAGAATTTTCACAATGCACAACTGAAAGCATACCAGCCACATAAAAAGGAAAACACGGGTTGCTGTATAAAACTTACTCTCCATACAGTATCTCTTTGTCCAGCCCCAACAACAGCTGGATGATGAGAACAGAACAAAATACGGCCACATGTCCTTGGAGACACAGCAACTGCTGCAGCTGATAACACCAATAAAGCTTTCACCGTGACCTCAACTGATGGAAGGAAAGGGACCAGATTTTCCAACGAATTTTCTGCGTCACTACAACCTCACAAATTAATTATCCCTCAGCTTGACAGCAGATGAAACTAAAGCAAAAGAACTCAGTCGAGTAAAGAAGTTATAAAGAAAATTATTGTCAAGTTTGTTTCTTTTTATTTGTTAACAAAATTGACTCTTAGATCAACAAGAGTGAAAAAGAAAAAAGGTGCATTCATGCTCAGTTTTCTTTGTGTGGGTGTATATGGGGAGGGGGTGCTGTAAGAATATATACTATCCTTAAAAAGACAAACAATATTTATCAGTCAAGTGAAGAAGTTGCAATGAAATTACTTTCTGGTCTTTTTGTTGGTTAAAAAAACCAAGCATAAAGCAACTACAGAGAGAGTGCAGTTACGCTTCTATCCTTTGTGTGTGTGTATGCGGGGAGGGGTACACTACGACAACATACAATCAGGCTCCTTCAACCCTTCTTCAGGACGCCAGAACTTTCAGCGTTCCAGTACGCAATATTATTTGCAAACTTAATTACTTGATCCCATATACAAGTAATCTACTAGACAGCCTACCACTCATATTACCAGTATTACACATATTTCCAGTTCCATTTTGGTTCTATATGCTATAGTATTTTTATAATTAAGATGTAGTGAGCAACTGAGTATATGAAATTCGTTCAATTGTTTACTGTTAGTGAATGTGCATGTTTCTTGCCTAGAAAAAACAAGTTAGAATATGGTGAAACTAGGTAGCAAGGAAACAGATGGACACGGAAAAACCTTACCAATATTGACTCATGTCTTCTACACAAGAACTATTGACTTAAACCCAAATAAGTGACCATCAAAAACTTAGGGAATCTATAAAAGATGATTACAGAATAAACAAATTTGTGTTTTAAGATGCTGCATCTCCTAAAGCAGAAGCGGAAAGTTTTATGAATGATTCAAGTACACCCTTCCCACAAACAGATTCTATATTATTAGAATAAAGCATAACAGAATAAACAAAACAACAACAACAACAATAATCAACCGAGTATAATCCCGCAGAAGCAGGATCTTAACTGAATAAACAATCTAAAGTAAATTATACCTTATCATCAAATGACGATTCTCTGCCACAACGGAGAGAAAATGGATGAATTCATTTAAAAGCTCTTCAGATATTTCTGGGGCTGTGTCAATAATTCTTTTGGCAGCATCATTAGCAGCCTTTCGAATATCCCATGTTGGATGGCACATCAAAAAGAGTAATAACTGCAACAAATTGTGTAAGAATTAACAACTGAATATGATTATTTCAAGAACTAAAAATAAAAAGGAATGTCACCTGAAACAATGGTTTGGCAGGAAAAATGTCCAATATCCTGCATAATAGACGGGGCGGAAGATTTTTAGCTCTCATCTCAACATTCCCTATCTTTCTTAACAGAGGACTTTCAAAAACGGTAGGGAAAAAAAAACTGCAAGAATGGAGTTGGGTAAAATAACAGACAATGGCATTAATACAAGTTCACTCAACTACATACCTTTTAGTATGCTCCACCAACAGCTCATTAATGAGATCAACACAAGCTAGGGAATCCTCAAGTGATAACTTAGAAGCCTATTGAACAAAACCATAACGATTTATAAATTAGAAGTAATAACAACTACTTAAAAGGAAAAGATGAACTAAAAAGGAATACGAATCTTGAACCATATATTATGGTCAAAGTATATATATGATTATTTTCTTTGAACCAACAAGGAATACAGATTTGGGTTGGACTCCATAAAGCAGTAAAAGCAGTCTGTGTACATTATCTTTTATAATGCGATTAGTCAAGACAGAAAATATGAAGAACATGCTGCACTAAGAAAAGGCAGGGAAAAGAAACTATATCCAGCAACAAAGTAAGGCAAAAAAAAAATCAACTTGTGAAGTACAAACTAGCTAGTAACTAATAACCACAACTGAAATGTATAACACTGCACCTCATACTCAAGGTGAATAGAGCAATAGGGTATGTTGCATCTATGAAGTGGCTTTAGAAGTTTTTGCGTTTATCAAAGTTTTCATTTTTATGAGCATATGCATCTTGTAGACTTGGAAAATAAAAATCCACTCCATCAAAGTAAAAGATCGCTGAATCGCATCCCAAACCTTCAGCCACCTTAAAACACCATCTTTGCAACCAACTTCACTGCCTAGTACCGCCATTGACCACCCAAGCAACTCACACCTCTCTCTTTTAAGATTCATCCATCTTCCCGAAAACTGATATCAAGCAAAGCATCTGTTTCTACCCTCACTAATCCCTTGCCTACCACCTTTCACCATGGGTTTCTCCATTCCAGGGCCAAGTACTAAGAAATTAGGAATCTATATGCCTTGGATATAGATGGATTCAAGCGGATCCACATCTGGGTTCTGGGTTGCTCAACTGAGATAGAGTGGAAAGAGAGGCTGGGGATCAATGCCAACCTAGAGAAATACTTCGTGTGCTGCGAGAAAGAGAATTACTTTGGGGTTGTAACGTAGATGAAATAGGGAGGGATGAAAAAGAGTAAGAGAGCCATTTATCCAAAAGCCGCAGCAGGAAACACATTTATATGACTAACAGAATAAAAGAAGCAGCATAAATGCACCCTGAGCACACAATGCAACAAGATGAATCACAAATAAAGACAGCAACATCACAAATATCTTAACACATTAGGAGAATGAAGCCATAGAAAAAGCTAAACACAGCCAGGAACAAATTTATATGACTAACAGCAAAAAGCCAACAAACCAAAAAAGAAGGGTCTCAAATGCACCCTGAACACACACAGCAACAAGATTAATCACAAATATAGACAGCAACAACACAATTATCTTCACATTAGCAGCAAGAACCATAGAATTAGCTAAACACTACCAGACACCAAAATATTTTCCTTCTTGGAGAATAAGATAGAAAATGACAATATTTAGCTTGACGACAGAAAGTAATAGTCAGATATCCAAGCTACAGTCCATACTTTTTTATTACTTGTACAGCCATATTTTATAATTCTCATAGCACATTAAAACTCACCATAGCAACTGGTACAATTCCAGGTTCATTCTGGGATATCAAAGGCCAGATCTTCTCCTTAATTATGGCATCCTCTGTGGACATGAAGATGTTTATAAGGTTTACAAAATTAACAATGACATCATAACTAAGCATGCTCATACAGTGATATGACTAATTCAAGCACACCTGATTTAATATCAACGGCTGCAATTTTAGCAACTAGAAGCAATGCATACATGGCATCTAGACGCTGAACTCCTTTACCATATCCTGTCTTTATTAGTTGGATGAGAGGTCCCAGCAAAGACGAAATCTGAAGAAAACACTAATTTCATCACATGGAATGAAATTATAAAATATCCGAGACTACAAAGTTGACTCCAAAATGTACTGTACAATAATGAAGCAATTATATTACAACCTGTGTAACAGCATCAGCATTTTTGCTGATAAGATGTAGGCACCGAAGATGAGCCCTCCTAATAGTTTCCTTCTCCTTCAACCCAGAAGCAAAAAACGAAACTAAATTGGGTTGGACAACATCTCCAAATCGCCCTGCCCAAGAAGCAACTGCTTGCAAAACTGCAAGCTTCACTTCTTCATTGCCTGCAAGTTTAACAGCATCAAAGTAAGATTACAATGGCACATGGCATGCTAGCTGAGATGAACATCCGCCAAATAACTTTCAATCAATTGCAGAATGCATCTCTAGAAATGATCAAACACTCCAAAATAAAATAATATAGTCTTTCAAAATGAAATTGTTTAGCTATGGCATACCGTCATCTTTGTAGCATGACAAGAGAAAATTAGATATCAAGGAAGCCAGGTTTGACAGTTGCTTTCCTCCAGGAGCATTAGACAATTCCTCAATTGCATTGACCATGCCAACTCTTTGATAAGGAAATGCAAGTCTACCCTCCGACCCTGTTAAGATCAACACCTAGTGAGTATTTATCAAACCATTCAAATCCAAATTCCACTACTTGTTTCGTTTATTTTAACAAGAAAACACGGTTCATGATAAATCACATTCAAAGAGGTAAGTACAAATGTCCACCTCCAATCACAGCTTTTATTGCATTAAACATTGCTTCAACAGCATCCGGGTTGCTAGATTTTAAGCTTAAACAATGTACTATTGTCAAGGCTCCAATTTTCCGTCCTTCATCAGCATGACGAGCTTGAGCCAATACTACTGATAAAATCTCCAAGGCATACTTGCTTAAATCAAGATTGACTGCTTTCAGCAGAGCCTCAACTGGTTCCAAAGCAATCTCAGGGTTGCGCTTCAACAGTTTAACAGATGAGGGAAAAACAATACTCCCAAACTCTTCATGTGATAAGCATGACAAAAATGGGTCAAATGCTTCACTAAGAGCCTTCGTTGGCTTCTCTCTTGAATTTAAAACTGCTTTCACATAAATATCCAGGAAATTTTGCTGCAAATGCAAGGATGAATTTAAAATTACAAATGTAAAACCTCAACCATCAAGAGGGGAGGACGAACAGTTATATGAAAACAAGGCCAACCAGTATTACAGACCTTATGCTGCTCATACAAAGAAGCATTATTTCTTGAGAACTCTAGCAACAACCATATCAACTCAGGGCTTTCTTTGTAAGGTATTCTTCCATCTTTCAACTCCTCAAGATAAATTTTATAAATGTCCTGCAACTACAGAGATTGGTAGAGAAAAACGTGAAATTCAAATCATAAGTTCAATATTTATACCTTCACAAGCTTGTCAAATAAAGGAATTGAAAAGAAAAGAACAAAAAAAAATGACAGAGAACCAACCTTTGAGAACAAATGTAAAAATAGTCGCTTGCAGGACCTTCTCTGCCCAAAAGGTCCATGCAAAACAATATGAAGAAGAGATGCTTGCGCTACAATCACCCGTGACAAAGCATTTTTTGAAACTGAAGCAAATTGACTTCCCTTAAGGAGGAGACATGACCATTTAAGAAGCCTATAGCATCCTACATGTGATTGGAACTTCAAATGCTTCTCCATAAACTGAACGAGGGAAGCTGCAAAGCTTTTCATAAATATGACCTCCTTCAAATACTTAAGAATCAGATCATCCACAGCTTTCTTTGATCGGAGGTCATCATATACATATATTGTTCTAAATACAATATCCACCAGCACAGCTGCTTGCTCATTGGATATTTCTGCAGAGCCCAAGTGGTAAAGTAAGAGTGAGATTATAAGAAATGAATATTCATAGCACAATTTACAACATATATTGAATAAAAAAGTACCAATAAAACTTAAATCTTATTAACATGTTTTTATGAACATAAGAATGCTGAAACAACCAGAAAGACCTGTGTAGTTGAATGTGTCTAGATTAAAAGTAAGTATCCAAATAATACTAAGATAAGCTTCTGAGCATTGTGATTAATAAAATTTGAGTTGAATATTCATCTATCTTTTGAGTTTGGGCTTTAATTTTAGCAATTTCCTAAATAATCACGTAATTTTAGCTCCAGTCGAAGCTTGCAATACTGGTTAACTCGAGTCAGCCAAGCTCAGGTACTCTTTGCACTCAACTTTTTCGAACTAGAGAAATCATTAGCCATAAACTAAATCTAAAGTACATGAGCATTACTTGAGCGTGAACAAAACGCTCGCTGTTCATTTTCCATTGACAATAATCAGCTGAGCTGGAGTGATAAAATGACGCGCAATGCAATCACCGCATTAATATTCCGAGCGAATGAGCGATATCTGAAGTAAACAGAATCCGGCAAAGAAACACCGAACGGGATGCATATCGCGATGTTATCACCTGAATTTCCGATGACTGAGGGGATTTCTTCGCGGAAAAGCCGATTCCGTTGTTTCGTGGATTGAGTTGAAACGCATTGAGAAATTGAGACCAATCGATCCACCGAGTCCGCCATCGGAGAAAAAGCAGCTTGCGGTAATGAGAAATTCAAGAGCAGGGACAAATTATACGGAGAATGATAAGGTTGGTTGATCGTCGAAAGATACTGGAGATCTCGATGGTGAAACAAAACCCTGCGCAGCGTTTGGGCTAACAATTCTAGGGTTTTAGGATGAACCTCTGTAGTGAGGGCCTAAGTTGGGAATAGTGGAGAAATGCGATTGGGTCGAGATCCCAGCTTATAAGCGGGCTGGCCGCCACTTCACTCACTGATAGGTTTAGATGTGAGATTTCTCTCGTTTAATCTTCTTCTTTAAATTTAACTGATAAAAATTCTATTAAATGTTTTTTTTTTTGGTCTGAAAAAATCTATTAAATGTTAAGAGTATAAAAGTATTATAAATACTATTGTAGGATCGGATGCGTTAGAATCAAGATAACTGGAACACATCAACGTTCAGTTCCTTACGCAACGGAATAGTAAAGACATGTAAAATAAGACACAGTTCCTTACAGTGGAAACTTTTGATAACCAACTAGTTATCTAGGAGAAAATCTACTACACTTCTACTTGGAAAGGATTTTGAACAAGTCAAATTCTGTATTGATGATTCGATTATAAGAAGATCAAGACAACACACAACTTTATTCTTAAACACTCCTAAGAATATAGTCCTAATCAACCAAGTAAACAATCACAATCACACGAAGAACTTACTCAACTCCTTGATAAAAGCTTCTTCTTCCAGCACACGATTTCTCACTTTGATGCACTAAATTGACTTCATTTTTGCACCCCTAATTAGAGACAATGAAATTGTTATTTATAATCTTAGAAGAGTGTTGAGAAAGCTTCTAAAAGGATCTCAACAACTCAGCCAAAATTATAAATAAAATATGTTGTAAAATCAGAATAGATATTGTTTGTTATCAAAGATATCAAACTGTATCTTTCTGAGATTCTACACAACAACCTACAACTAACAAATGCACATAGCAATCTCTGAGGTTGTACGAGACACTCTTCATCAGCATAGACAAATTACGTTCCAACTCTTCAGATATTTCGTTAACATTCGTCAATTCCCTATCGCATTTCCATTTTTGCAGTTCCCAACACTTGCTCTTCTTGGATTGTTGAAGTAAGAATTCTGCCAATCTATAATCATGGAAGTATTAGTTTAACATGTGTTTGTCATCATCAAAAGTGAAGAAACAGATGAAAGGAACTAGCAAGGAAACTTGCGTTTAGAAAGTTCCTTTTCAACAATGTCCCCCTTTTTGATGATGACAAACCATTATAACTAAGCATATAAACAATAGGCATGAATGGCAGTTGATATGAAATACAAAGTATGAATCATATGAAGAAGTAGAAGAAATGTGAATATTGACGAAGTTCCCCCTTAGCAAATACTACGTGTTCTAGAATTCCCCCTTAGAATAACAACCAAGATAATAATTAATGTCAGCCTATTGGTCTCATTCCAAAGTTCATTTCCCCTTTTGACATCATCAAAAAGATTGGTTAGAATAATCACATAGGGAATTAATAATGATAAGTGCATAGAAGAAACTAGTTAAAAGACATAACTCTCATATTGTAAAGACACTAACCAAATTACATGCAAAGACCAAAATAGCATAGATATGAACATGAAAGACGAGAACATTAAAAACATAGTGACAAAAGGGAAATGACTGCTGGGATGCTAGGAGGAGTCCTAGAAGAAGAATGGAATCAAGGCTTCATGTCCAAAGGAATCACATTAGTCTTCATCTTCTGAGCAACAATGATCATTACATACGATTCTTCAGAGGAAATCTTCACTTCTTCATCTCATTTTCTTGTATGGGAAGGATGCTTCGCATTAATCACGATTTCTGACTTATTCAATTCCCTTGGTAAGAAATAAAAAAACCGGCCACTTATTTTCCTTTTTGTCTGTTTTCTTTCAGCTCTTTTTTTCTCTCTCTCTCATTTTTTTTACTTTGAAGATTGCAGCAAACATCGTTTCCTTTTCAGTTCCATTCCATCAATGTGCATCAACAATATGCATCAGCCGGAAAATCAGTCATCGTAATTCATTGGACACAAAGCTGAGGCTGGTTTGGATACATTTATGTATAGGGCAAGCTGAATGCACGCAAGAGTACGTATCCAAACAATAAGAACATGGAGGGCATTTTGACACTATAATAATTGTTCCCAGTTGCGGACTAAAACAAGAGAAAGGATCATAGGAAACTCTTAATGTAGTCAGACAAGGGACGGTATTAACTCAATCATCATTTCGGCTTATAATGAGGGTGAACATAGATCTGATTGACTTTTAAAGGTTTAGAAAAGATATGTTCGTGCCACAAATTCACAAATATGTTACCCATGAATCTAAGCAATAAATCCAGTGAATGACTTACAATCAAAAATTATGAATAAAACTAGAATCGGAACATGACAAGCAAATCATACATAGTTCCCAAAGGATTATAATAATATCTATTTTAAACAACAATCAAGGGAACTTCATATGGAAGTGAAACCGCTAGTTGAGAGAATTTATTTAAAGGAGTAAACTTAGGTTCTCAAATGGTTCTCGATTCAATGCTTTGGTGAAAATGTCAACAATTCGGACCTCTACTCTACAATGATTCATAGCAATGAGTTCTATTTCAACATGATGCCTAATATCTCGAGAAATGATGCCTAATATCAAAAAGCTTAGCCCTAACATGAGGAACTGAATACTACACAAAGTTAAAGGCATTAGTAACATCAAACATGATAAGAATAGTGTCAAAGGAACATACCTTGACCGCCCAGTTGTTGCTCCAACCACAGAACTTGGGAACAGTAAGTAGCTGAGATGACGTATTTCCTCATTTACATCAGTTCCCCCTAAATCATTTACTTTTGCTACTTGTAATTCCGTTGATATGATCATTAGGAACTAACGTCAACAACATGTTATCCTCCATCATTTCCATTATCATTGGAGTTCCCTTCATTGTCAACTGCCTCTACATAACATTCTTCTTTAACAAAGGATATATTTCCTCTGTTATTTTTCTGAAGTGAGATGAGCTTGATAAAATCTTCAATTTTGCGTCCCAATCATCAATTCTCAACCTGTAGGGAACTATGCATCTCACTTCAACCTGCAATTCAATTAAGACTTACGCACCTAGACAAGATTGGCTTTTATGGGTTTGTGGGAATGAGAGTTCCTTTGCTCCTACAGGTTAGCTAGGTAATACACATGACCATCAATCTCAACATCCAAGTTCATTTTCCTATGATTTTCTTTAGTTTGTCTTTTCTTATGAATGCAACCATGAATATAATGACCATTTTTACCACAATATCAGCAAACACGATTATACACAACATGACCATATTTTTCTTTACCGAGACAAAAAAGTTTTTCATGTTTCCTCTGTTGAAAGTCAATTCCCTTACCTGAGTTCCCTTGGGCTTGGTTAACATACATGTGATGAGCATTTTGGCCATCAAACCATTGCTTTCTACTAGAAGGATCATGTTCAAGCACCTTTACCTTTTCTTCAAGAAACTTGTTCTAATCACGACAAGAATGGAGAGCTTTATCAATAATATCATTTTTCTCAGCAAGTTCCATAGTAAGTTTCTCACTTGCAGAAGAACACTATCATCTGAATTCTCATTACCATAGCCAATACCATATCGAGATTTAACAAACACAGTTTGAATGACAGTTTTCTCATTAATAGAAGTAGTCAACATATCAAGTTTATTAAAGATCTCAATGAGCAAATCATTTTCTGGAGTAAGGGAACTCTAACTATTCTTAGCATGCTCAAGTTCCTTTTCAAGTACAACACAATTGTCACATGAAACATGGGAAACATTAGACATGCTTTTAGATTTTTCAAGTTTTTCACTCCAAACAACATTTTCAATGATTAAGCAAGAAATATATTCTTCGTATTCACCTATTTTATCCTGAAGGGAATTGTTCTCATAATTGAGATGATTAACCAATTTTATCAGATGTTTTTTGTCATATATATGAAGAGAATCTAGAAATTCAAACTTTGGTACCTTGGTTCCTTCAGATTCATCTATTTCTTGCTTGGTCATCAAGCATTTGCCTCTAGAGAAATCTTCGAAGTCCAATTCCTCTTCTGATTCCTCTTCATTTCCCCAAGCAACAAGGAGACCCTTTTTCTTTTGTGGTTTCTCATCATCCTTTGGTTGAGGACTTTAGTGATATTTAGGGCAATTCCCTTTTCAGTTTTATCGGCATTTGCTAGATCCTCATCTTCTTGAATTTGCAACTTTCCAATAACTTGCTCCAGGGGAAACGTTTGAATTTCTGGAGTTTGTTGCATGATTCTCTTTGTGAGAGTGAACTTTGAATTAGGCTTTTGATGATGATAAGAGTTTTTGACCACTCCTCCAGAGTGACATCACAAGCTACAAGTTTGTCAGTCAATTCCCTAAATCTAGCATAATATTCAGAGATATTTTCAGATTCAAGCATACGAAAGGAATGGAATTCTCCCTGAAGAGCAAATTTTCTGCTGTTTTTAAGATCGTCGTTTCCTTCATTCATGTATTTCAAAGCTTTCCAAATGCCTTTAGCATCCTTGATGCTCATTACCTTATTTTGGTCTTCTCTAGTGAGAGCATTGAGGATAAGCCGACGAGCTTTGGCATTCTTTTCCATGAGAACAAAGTGTTCTGGTTTCCATTCAGCTTCAGGCATGTTTTCATCAACAATAACATTTCCTTTGTGAATGATACGCCAACATTGATAGTCGACAGTCTTAATGTGTCCTTCCACATACTTCACCCACCATTGATATTGCCCTTTTTTCAGCACATAGGGCTTGCTGATGGAAATTCCAAGAGTTGGTTCTTCACTTCGACTCATCCTGTTAAACCTTAAAGTAACACACAAATCTAGAGTGTCTGCTCTGATACCAATTGTAGGATCGGATGTGTTAGAATCAAGGGAACTGGGACACAACAACGTCCAGTTCCTTATGCAACGAAATAGTAAAGACATGTAAAATAAGACACGGTTCCTTACAGTGGAAATCTTTGATAACCAATTAGTTATCTAGGAGAAAACTCATTACCTTTCCCTTGGAAAAGATTTTGAACAAGTCTACTTTTGTATTGATGATTCGATTACAAGAAGATCAAGACAACACACAACTTTATTCTTAAACACTCCTAAGAATATAGTCCTAATCAACCAAGTAAACAATCACAATCACACGAAGAACTTACTCAACTCATTGCTGAAAGCTTCTTCTTCCAACACACGATTTCTCACTTTGATGCACTAAATTGACTTCGTTTTTGCACCCCTAATTAGAGACAACGAAATTTTTATTTATAATCTTAGAAGAGTGTTGAGAAAGCTTCTAAAAGGATCTCAACAACTCAGCCAAAATTATAAATAAAATCTATTGTAAAATCAGAATAGATATTGTTTGTTATCAAAGATATCAGACAATATCTTTATGAGATTCTGCACAACAACCTACAACTAACAAATGTAGATAGCAATCTTTGAGGTTGTACGAGACACTCTTCATCAGCATAGACAAATTACGTTCCAGCTCTTCAGATATTTCATTAGTTCCCTATCACAGTTCTATTTTTGTAGTTCCTAACACTTGCTCTTTTTGGATTGTTGAACTAAGAATTATGCCAATCTAAACTCATGGAAGTATTAGTTTAACATGTGTTTGTCATCGTCAAAAGTGAAGAAACAGATGAAAGGAACTGTCAAGGGAACTTGCGTTTAGAAGGTTCCTTTCCAACAAGTATTGATATGCATAATTCATAACAATGTAAAAATTGGGGTCGCACACATGGCCATTATCGAGAATTAAACATTTAAAATTCTTGTAAAGCGGCTATTTCTGACAAATAACGATTATAAAGCAACCATCAAAACCACCAACAAACGATCACAAATGTTATAAGGAAAAACAATAGGAACGTGATGATATGATGATATCGCATAATCACCGGCAAATACCTCTTAAAAATTGTGATCTCAGCCACCAGGTTCATCGTGGAACACTAGCCAACCGAACAAATGACCAGACAAGAGAACACAAACACGATTAACACGTTGACATCATGAACATCATGGACAAGATGTTGGAAAAATGTCGCTCATTAAAACCGAGTCAAAGATGACCATGTGGAAAAGGACGAAAAAAATTTGGATCGTGGCGTGTACGTACAAGCAAAATCCACCATGGTGTGGGTCGTACAAGAAGAGTATTAACGATGATGTAATTGGAAGATCATCAAGTATGATGAATAGTAACCCGATCCAGCAAATCAAGAAAGAACATGTCACCACCACATGCCTACACACCTAGAGCCATCATTGCTTCTTGTCGACATACATCTCTTCTCTGCCTATAGAAACCGAACACAAGCATTTGGAAGGAGACCTTTTTTCGATTTTGAGAAGTTGAAAAATGGTTGTGGGGGATTCAAAGATCAAAGGGGGGGAATTTATTCTTCAAGCTCTTCAAGTATTTATATTTCAAGTTCTTTATGAATTTTGTAAGTTCATCATGCTTCAACTTCTTCAAGAATTCTTCAAGTTCTTCAATCTTCAACTTCTTCAACCTTCAACCTCCTCAAGTCTTTCAATCTTCAAGTCACTCAAGTTCTTCATTCCTCAAGCATCACCCAAGTTCTTCAAGCTCACCACCAGTTGAGCATCACGTTAAGATCTTCATATTCATCATCTCAATCATCTTTTTGAGTTCTTCATTTCTTCATACATTTCAACTACATATAGAAACCGTTGAAGAAAATTGTACAAAATTGCAAAACATATTTTATTTGATTTTATAAAATTTGAGTTTGACCCCCCAAACCCTACCTCGGTGGGATTATACTAGGTTGATTGTTATTGTTATTGTTTTGAGTTCGACCCTTTCTTGTTACACTCTTGATTAAAAGTTATACAAGTGCCAAAAATGGAATGATTTTGGTTGCACCCGAATTTTAACGGGCTGTCTACATATATCTTTGAAGAGAATCAAGCCTTATGTAGTTCATGGTATTATATTTTTCGTACATAAAAAGAACGAGTCTAAACCCACCTTCTAGGAAGGGTTGTCTAACCTTTTCTTTATATATGTTTGTTTGAAAAAGTTTTAATCTTGAATTAATTTAGTTTTAGATTTGAGATTTGTGACTCGATACATATAACAATTAATATCGAGCTTCTACGTAGTCTCTGAATGCATCAAGTCTTTACTTATTTATAAAAAGAAACCATTTTGGTGAAACTTTGATTTTAGTTTAGAGTTGCGATTAAACTCGATGCGTGATTGTTTTATATCGAATTACCTATGTACCCTCTTAAAATGGATCAAATCGGGCGTAACTCTAAAAAATATGATATAATTTTGACTGTATACTCGTTGTCATTAATTATCAAATGAGCTAATTAATTGATCAATTCATAATAAAAATAAGGGAAATTTCTGTTGGTGCCCCCGAGTTTAGGGTTATTCTTGTTGATGTCTCACGATTAAGTTTTTTTCGGTTGATGCCCCTAAGGTTTGGGTTTGTTTACTTCGTAACCAAACTTTTTCATGTTTGTACCATTCCAGTTCAAATTGATTAGATCCAAGTCCACCATTGTGTTCCTCGTTCTCGAATTAGTAATATTTGACTCCTAAAATATCCAAATCTATATTCGAACCATGTCGATTTGAATTCTGAAGCAACAACCCATTTCCGACCTTAAGAATTCAAATCGGAATGATTCGAGTATGGATTTGATTGTTTTAGGAGTCGAATTCTACTAAGTTGAGCTCAACAAACATAATGATGAGTTTCGATTTGATCAATTCAAACTGAAATGATACGGATATGGAAAATTTCGGTTACAAAGCGAACAAACCAAAACCTTAAGGGTACCAACTGGAAAAACTTAATCGTGAGACACCAACAGGAATAATCCTAAACTCGGGGACACCAACATGAATTTTCCTAAAAATAAAGGTTTTCTTGTTGAATTGACATGCTTGCTACATATATCTACATTCAACTTTCTATGTTTATCATTTTAACAATGGACATTACTCCATAGTTATGCATGTATATATATGGTGCGTCAGCATGCATGTATATATATGCTCAACTTACTCAAATCTCATTATTTGTTTACCATTTTATTATATTGATGGCCTTACGAGGCACTTGTCAAATAACATTCATATTGGCCCTTGGGCTTGTGCTTTCTTGTTAAACTTGTATGGATCTCATATGTCATGACCCATTTAAGAGGATGAAGTAATATGATGTACGTTTAATACACACATATTTTTATGTTTTCTTTTCTTTTGTGTTTTTAATGGATTCACATGTCATTTATAAGACTTTATGCTATGTTATATCACATGATTAATTTAGGCTTTATGCTATATCTACTAGTACAAAGTGGGGGCTCGGACCCCATTTATTTTATACATCAAACCCCGGTTTTATTAGTGATGTTGTTCTCGACGCAGTCTGGATTTCGGACCACGTTTATATGAAACCGAGGTGAAGAAAACGGACCATATTTTTTTAACACAATTGCGGTCCATGTTAGTATTCTTTTTAAAAATATATGGGATCGCGTATCTTTCAACAACCGTGGTTCGGATTTCTAATAAAACATACATACCACTGTGTGAAAGTCCGTGGGCCCATAGACTGGGGGTTGTGCGGACACAAGCGCATAAGCGCAGATAGGTCCAGTACATAAACTCAGTGGGGTTTCATCCTAAAACCAATTGGCTATAGGCGGAGTAGCCCATCAAGCTTATATACTAGGCAAGTTATGTCCCAACTTTAGATGTGTGATGTTTATATTCCAATACACCCCCGCAAGTGCAACGGGTGGACAATTGGTCGGGCCTAGTTGACACTTGGACAAACGGGTATGGGTGAGCATCTCAAACTCTTTATAGCCAGACCTAACCAACCCAATAAAGGGACCCAAGACCGAACCTGCTTCGATACCATGTCAAATCTAGACAATGGGCCGTGGGCCTACCTAGGAAAATGTGCGTATGTATGGCGTAATTGCGCGTATAGACCTAGCACATAAGCCTAGTGGGATTCTATCCTAAAGCCAATTGACAATAGGAGGAGTAGTCCATCAAGCTTATATACTAGGCAAGTTATGTCCAAACTATAGATGTGAGATGTTTATATTCCAACACACTGTTGTATTTAAACCGCGGTAATTTATATGTACCTTTTTAATATATGATTTTTTTGCCAATTTGGCCCCGTTTTAAATGAAACTTTATACCATATTTATAACATGCATACTAATACCCCCACAACACATAAACTATCACCAATTTGCCATAACATAAACTCATATATAGAATGAGAATTTTCCTTAACATAGACTTAAGATGTTTTTGCTTACACAAAAATATCCAAGTCTTTCTCCTTACTATTGTCTTCAAGAAAACAAAGTATTGTAGCAAAAAAATTGCAATAAAATAGTTTGTTAGTACACACGTAGCTTCAAACCTTCATTGATAATTGTGATGAGTATCCTCGATCAACAAACATGTCTTGAGAACCTACAATGGTGAATATTTTGATCATTTCAAGTCATTAAGTTACGAAATACATTAATTAAACAGTTTTATGAATTGATTTCAAGCTGAATTATGTCATTAATATGCCCATATTCATAGAACATTTGAGGGATTTCATATTACTATACAAGATGTTAAATGAATGATAAGTATATATAATAGAAGGCATTAAAAAAGCAACTAAAATGTTGAAAAAGCGCAACCTAACAAAAATGAATATATAATAGGACACAATCTCTTGTCCACTAAACTAGTCCTTACATGTAAAACTTATGTAAAAATTGGATGACCTATGTTAATACATAGTTGTGGAGTGCAACTATGATTCTACAAATCTAGCATCATAAATTTTTAGAGGAAAAAAGCTATGCAACCATGATGTTAAAATTTATCGGACTCGTTTTATACTGACCGACCTGGGTTTTTTTGGCTGGCTGGCCTATGTTAATACTGGTTGGCCTGCATTTTTTCTTTCTCTTTCTTGGGATAAGTTTAACGGGACTATGGTGTTAAAATTTACAAATGAATCAATAAACTACTTGCAATTAAGATAGGGTAGTAAGGTGAAGAATGAAGATAGCTCATTGTGGGAATGGATTTACTTCAAAGACTCATTGATATCCTCAAGTAGGTTATATATATTTATTTCTTAAATAGAAATACATGCATATATCAAAGAGGAAAGCAAGAGCGGATATTTTATTGCTTCAAAAAGATATACTTGCTCAAACATGGAACACACTATATTACTATATTAATTATGTGTTCTTTGACCTGCACTACTACCTCAACTTAATTGGTTTTAAATATTGATTTACTCTTTTGTTACAAGCAAAATCTAGGAGGCTCTTTAACCACCTTTATGTACTATACCTAATTAGTCACAAGTAATTTCTTAACACTGCACTTCATTTAGTTTACCACCTTTGAGTTCTACAATTACTAGGGTGGATTCTTCTTTAACACTCTTTCTCTTACTCCAAATCAACTGAATTACCCTTGTAAATATGTTTTGGTTTTCTATTATACTATGTCTTAGATATTTCGGTCCAAGTGAAAAGATTGGTTTTCACAATCCTAATTAGTATATTTTTAATATTTTAATGACTGGACTTACATTGAAATCATGTTTGCATACTACACCTTATTGTTTTATTCTACTACTTTCTCCTTCTTTGCTAAATATTGTGACTGCCTCCAATTACATACTCGTTTTCGTGCTGTAGTAATTTAAGATAAGTTCCTAATTTTCTTCCCAAGAGGAAAAATTATTGGATAAACCATATGAACATCAATTAGGAGAAAATCATAATTAACAATTATGAATATCAAAAAGAAGAAAAACTGACCAAGGGATAATACCATATATAAGCGACTCCTTGGTGATATGAGTGTGAGCACCGAGAAGCACCAGCCACTGAGGTAGGCCAAATTAACCACCAGTATAATGGCCAAATTAACCACCAGTGACAGTGACAACAAGTAGAGAGTCCAAGAAGCACGAAATTTATTAGTTTTCCGTGTAAGGGAACAAAAATTACCTCAATTCTTCTCATATGTTCTTCCAATTTAAGTTTCTGTTGGCTTTCCCATGCTAGAATCTTAATTGCCTCGCCCTTAAATTTGGACATTGTAAAAAGAAAACTAGTGCACAAGCACATACAACTATTTACTAAAGCAAGCTAGCTCTCCTAGATGCCAATCTCAGTTGAAACATTAGGTTACAATTGTTTGCTAAAACAAGATAGCTCTCTTAATAATAACAAATAACTTACACTGCATGTTTTGAAGAATGAAATTTTTCCTAAAACATACAAAATTAAATTAAAATGCAACCATGAGTAGCAATTGATCCCCACTAGAATGCAACCTTGCACCTTCCAAAATCTAACACAACAATGTGAGAGGAATTGTAAGATTTTCTGCTAGTATTTATTTTTATCAACAACAACTGCACTTAGCTCAAGAGGAAAAACAATTTCAAGATGAGATTGCAACATTAGATATCCCGTTTAACATTCAAACACAATATGAAGAGATTAAGTTTCCTTTCACATGGTGGCCCAAACAAGTCATCTCTTCTAAAGCATCGTCTGTTGGAGAAACACATAGCTTGAATGTGTCAAGAGTTACAACCAGAGAGATGAAGTAATTTTAGGGCTCAATCACATATAAACTCAGCCAAATCACTAAATTGAGGCAAATCGGCCCCTGATTCACTTTTAATTAGATTAAAATACGAATCTGAGGGTTTAACGTCTTTGCAAAATCGCCCAAAAAACCCAGATGCTTGGGCAATGAGAGAGGTATACCTGTCTGTGTTGTCGAGAAAGATTTGGCGAGAAGGATAGATGATGGTCCCGAGCGGCCGACGTCGATGAGTAATAGATGATGGTCCCAAACAGCCGGCGTCGAGGCATAAATTTCGCCAGCTTCCTTCCTTCCTTCATCTCTAATAAGCGCATTTTCAACCCTCCCAAATAGAGCTATAATAATTCATCTACACCGCACTTCATATCCATAATTGTGGTCCTTGTTTGGGAAAAAGTAAAAAAAAATATTTATTTAACATCGGTTAATATACTAATTGTGGTACGACTTCAATTATATTTTATATAAACTCTTAAGCAACGTGGTTTTGAAGTTAACCGTGGACCGGCCAACATATTTACCGCGGTTCTACAAAAGCGCTCCAGATATTGCGCTTGCCCATTTTTGTACTAGTCATATGTCATTTATAGCATGACAAAACTAGTGCATTCCACATGATTAATTTATGTGTTTGAGTTTAATATTTGAACTTTTGTGTTGATATACCAAAACCCATATCAAACTAAATTTTATTTTATTTTTTATAAACAAGATAACATTCTATGAATTAACATGATTTGTATATATTTTTCAGGATTTTGGTGAATTAATCACCAAAATTTCTACCAAAGCTTAAGGCATAAATAATTTCAATTTATGAAATCGCAAGTCATTCCATACCCATTTGGTTCAAGTTCATAATTGTATGTTTTCTTCTTTCATACTTTTAAAAAGATTTCTATACTCCATTATTTTTTGTTGGAAAAATGGGTAATCCAAAGATTCGACCTTGTTCGAGTACAAATAAAACCTTTTTATAGTGCATCTCGACCTTTCCTTTTTATGAAGAAGAATGAGACTTTTACTTCATGTTCTTGATGTGATGGACGAGTAGACTCCTTGTGGCTATGCCTATTTTACCCTACGGAAAGGTCATTTACATCTTTTAATTTTCTTTTCTTATACAACCCCCAAAAATACTTTTTTAACCTTTTCTTTTTAAAACCAATTTTTTTTGATAATGTAAGAATTATAATGGTTTCAAGCCCTACTTGAGAACCATCCTATAACATCATTTCGGATGAGGACCCGCAAATCCTGATTGATTTTGATGTCTGCCAGAGAATGATAGTGGCTTAGATTTGCAATAAAGTCAGCCACTCTATTCGTTTCTCGGAAGATATGACAAATCTGGGTTGTCACAAAGAATTGTAACACGATTAGGATATCGGAGATAATAATCTCAATATCCCATGGACAAGCCCATATGCCATTCAAAACATTTACAACAGTTAAACTATATGTTTCTAGTTCAATATTTGGATATTCATTTCTTTTGCCTTTAGTAGTGCATTTCTAATTGAAAGAGTCTTTGCCATTAACGCATAAACTTTTCCACATTTTTCACCATGTAGTAGTATTGGTTCGGAATTGTTGTTTCTGAAAAATATACCCAAATGTGGATTCACCATTTTGTTTGGTAGATCCATCACAATTAATCTTGATATTGTTGTCATTAGGTTTTATCCATTTTATATTCTTCTTTTTTATGTTATTTCTGGCACCTTTGTTTCTTTCTATGTTGATATTGTACATGAAATCAAGGTCTAATTGTTTTGTTTTTTTCCAATCTGCTATTGTGGTCTTTATAAAATTTATTAGCTCTTGTTGGTTTCTAATATTTTGGTTGTCTTGTGCAAAGAGCTTGATGTTTCGTTGGTACCATATTCCCCACCAAATAATACCATTTGTTATGAATTCTAAACTTGAGATTTTTGTTTGCTCGTAGCTCTTCTATGATGTCAGTAATATTTCTGTTGTTAATACTTATAGATGTAATAATGTTTGATATGTTTGGTATGACTTTGTCAATCGTTTGGATAGTATAAGGGCATTCCATTAGCATGTGGCATAGGTTTCACAATTGTAGTTGCAGAAGGTACATTGTAACGGTGTATGAATTCATTTCTGTTGTAGTCTTTCCTTTGTAGGAATTCCATTTTTTGTGATTTTCCATATGAAATGTTTTATTTTTGGGTAGGTGTCAAGTTTCCAAATCCAGGAATTGATATAGTTTGTTAATCTTTTGTTCTTGTTGATCATATCCATTGCGGCTATGGTTGTAAACCATCCATTCTTATTGTTTTCCCAGTAAAGGCGGTCTTTAAAGTTATGATGTGGTAGAAGGATTGAAGTGATTGTATCTACAATATCTAGGGGAGATATTGTTCCAGTTTGGTTTTGTTCCATTGTCTATTACTATCGATAAGTTCATATACTTTTGCATTTTGGTCGATATTCACGTTTTGTATTGATGTGTTTTTCAGTGGAGAATTGGTGGTCCACTTATCCGTCGAAAACTTGATTTTTGTTCCATCACCAACTTGCCAAATTAGTCCCTTTTTAAAGTTATCCAACATTCTCATCAATTTTGACCATTGCCATGAGCAGTTACCGTGTTTTTTGTAATCCAATATATGTTCATTTTTAAGGTATTTTTCTATAACAATTCGTACCCAATAGTTTCTAGGTTTTGCTAGGATTTTCCATAATAATTTGTGTTGAAGAGCGCATTTCATGTCAAATGATTTCCTGATACCTAGTCCTCCATTTTCTTTTTGGTCTGCAAATTTTATCCCATCCAATTAACGGTTTGTGAGAATCGTTTTTGTTCCAGAAGAATTTTCTGTTGATTTTGTCTAGTTCATTTAGTGTGTCTTGTGGAAGCATAAAGCTTTGCATGACGAAATTGGGGCGTGATGCAAGATTTGTCTATATTAAAGTTCTTCTTCCTGCTTGGGAGAGAGAATTTGCTTTCCACTTTGCTAATTGGTTTGTTGATTTAATAATGATATCATTAACGGTTTGCTTATTGACCCTTCCATTAATGATTGGGAAACCTAGGAATTTTATAAGTGAGTTCATGTTTGTGATTGTTAAAATCCCTTGGATTAGTCTCTTTTGAGCATTGGGAACTTTTTGTGTGACTTGGAATGCAAATTTATGGAAGTTCACTTTTTGTCCAGTGATATGAAGTAATCATCAAAGATCGTTTTGATTTCCCTACAGTTTTGCTCGTTTGCTTTTGACAAAATAATAATATCGTCCGCAAACGCAAGGAATGGAATTCTTGTTCCTTTATAACTAGAAGCCAATCGGTTTTCTAACTCTTTCAGAGGCTACTTGTAGTTTTCTTGCTAGAATTTTGGCTCCGAGTATGAAAAGAAAGGGGGATAATGGATCTCCTTGTCTTAATCCTCTTTCTGGTTTGAAAATTTCTGTTGGTCCGTTATTTACAAGAATAGAGAAGGATACAATAGTAATGCATTCATTGAACCATGAGATAAATGTTGGATGGAAACCAAATTTTTGTAAGGTTCTAAGGATGAACTTCCATTCAATTCTATCGTACGCTTTTTCCTTGTCCAATTTAATAGCCAAGTGTCATTCCATTCCTTTCCTTTTTCTTGATTTGAATGAATGAAAGATTTCATGGGCGATTAAAATGTTATCTTGAATTGCCCGATTAGCCACGAAGGCGCCCTGTATGGGGTGTATAAGCTTTTCTGTGATTAATTTTAGGCGTTCTATTAATATTTTTGAAATAATTCTGTAGATGGTTGTACATAGACTGATTGGTCGGTAGTGGTTTGTAGAGTTTGGGTTATCACATTTAGGGATAAGTGTGATAAATGTGTGGTTAATCTCTTTCAAAATTCAACCAGATAAGAAGAAGCTCTTAGTAGCTTGAATAACAGATGGACCAACAATACTCTAATACTTTTGGTAGAATTATGCAGTCATACCATCAGGACCTGGTGATTTATCCTGTCCAATGGTAGAGACTGCCTTTTTAATTTCTTCATTAGTGATTGGTGTCGTTAAGAATACATTATCTTCTTCTAAGACATCATCTTGGATAACATCGAGGTGATTCTATAAGGAGCTATCATTTATTGTACGACTTTTAAATCTTATGATAAAATCATTTCGAATTTCATTTCTGATATTTTCTTATCCGGTTATGTTTGTACCGTCTGCTGTAGTTAGTTCTTTGATAATTTCACTATTCCTTCTTCCATTGCTATTTTATGAAAATAACTAGTATTTGAGTCAACAAGCTTTATATGTTTTGTTTCTGCTCGTTGATTCCAATATATTTTTTGAAAGTTTAGGATTTGTTCTTTTTTATTTATGAGTCTTGTCTGTTTATCTGCAAGTTGTCTATTTGGGTTAACAAAAAATTGTTGTTGGATTTCCGTTAGGTCTTTTTCAATGTTATGAAGTTGCGTGAATAAATTGCCAAATTTATTTTTGTTCCATTCGTTTGCTTTACGTTTAAGTATCTTAGTTTTCATAACCAAGTCGTACATACGTGATCCATGATAGGTGCTGCACCATGTCTGTTTAACAAAATTTATAAAATCATTTCTAGCCATCCATATCTTTTCAAATTTAAAAGGTTGATTTTTGAATGAAGAAGAGATGGACAATTCGATGGAAATTGGACATTGATCATAACCACTAAAAGCATATTGTCGGGTTTTAATATCTAGGTACCACTGGAGGACTTGGTGATGTACCAATGTTCTATCCAGTTTTTCATAGACATTGTCAATTTCTGTTCTATTTTTGCGCCATGTGAATGTATTATAGCATGGGAATATCGCTGAGTTCACAATTATTTTTTATATTTAGGAGTCTTTGGAAGCGATTTGGGTTTGGGATTGAGCCACCACTTTTTTTTGATAGGCATTGAATTTCATTAAGATCCCCCATTAGAACACATAGAAGTTGAGAGTTATTGATATAATCTGTTATGTTGGCCCATAAGGTAGTCTTTGCACTTTCATTTGGGGGTGCATATGTAAGGATAAATAGTATTTTTTTTGTGATTGATCATGTTAGTATAAACAATACTTATAAATTGCGATTCTATATTTTGAATTTCTATTTTCTCATTTATAAGTTGGTATGATTTCCAGAGGACATAGATTTCTCTAGCAAAACCAGAGGCTGGAGAGAAGGAGCAGTTATCAAATCCTGCTTTTTTCCAACAACGTTCTTTAGGTTCTTTATCTGTTCTTGTCTCAAGTAAATAGAGTAATTGTATCCGTTCAATTTTACATAAGGACTCAATGTCGATCCATAAGTTATTCCTTTCGATTTCTCTACAATTCCATGTTGCAACTCTCATAAGGAAACAATTTGGATTGTAAGTTCGACAGTCTGATGTTTAGTTAATTTGGTCATGTGAGAACCTGTTGGGAAGTGAACTTTCTGAAACTCTGGTTCCCTTCCTCAGTTTTCATACTTTTGACGATGATAAACACTTTGCTACTAATATTTCCACATGTTTAGTTAAACAGGGAACTCAGGTTCAAGAAATGAAGCACAGAGACCAAAGAGCTAGTCTTGGGAACTGGCATGGGAATTCAGAAGCAACGAAGCCGAGTTACTGAAGGAGTTATCTATAGCGACAACTGTGCGAGAGCTTGCTAGGGCAAATCTACTAGCTTGAGAGAAAAGCTTTTAGATTGATTTGTTCCATGTAATTAGGAGCATAATTGAATATTCTTTATGGAAACAAATGATGTAAAATCGGTTAGGATAAGATTTGTTACCAAATCTTATCTTTTCTGATTTGTTTTGATTATTTTTATTTTTGCAAATCAGCCAACTGTAGATATTATTCTACAAGGATGACTGCATGAATAAGATAATCAAAACCTCTAATTTGTCATGCATTCACGCAGAGCTTGAAGGTGAAGAGAAATCGGTGCTAGTTCTTGTGAGAAGAACTGTTGTAAGTCTCTTGCTTTTGTGTTGCTTGATTAGGTCGAACTAGATAGAGAATCTTAAGTGTGTCTTAAGTCTTTAATCTGTGTGTTCTATTCCAGTTGGTTGTAATCGAAGCTTTAATAAAAGAAGTAGACTTTGAAATCCTTTCGAGAGAAAGGTAGTGGGTTTTATCCTAGATAACTAGTTGATTATCAAAGGTTCCCACTTAAAAGGAACTTGTCTTGAATCTATTAGTTACTTATTTCCGCTGCTAAGGAACTGAACTTCCCTAAAGCTCAGTTCCCTTTGATTACTAACATCTACGATCCTACAATTGGTATCAGAGCAAGCGCTCTAGATTTGTGTTAGTTTGCAGATTTCAAGATGTCTAGCTCAAATGAATTCACTCTGGGAATTTCAACAAACAAGCCTCACATTCTAAAGAAAGGAGAAGAAGAATGGTGGGAAAAATGCATGGAAAGCCATATCAAAACCAATGATTACCAATGATGGCGTGTGATTGAAAATGGTGATGGCGTTGTTGATAAGGAAATGGATGAAAAAGACTAGAAGCCTGAGCACTACACTATCATAGAGAAGAATGCTAAGGCTCGTCAACTCATTCTCAATGGGTTGTCAAGAGAAGACATGGACAAAGTAATAGGAATCCCAACTGCTAAGGGAATCTGGAAGGCTCTCAAGGAAATGCATGAAGGAAGCAATGATCTCAAAAAGAGCAAAAAATTTGCTCTAGAAGGAGAGTTTCATGCATTCAAAATGCTTGAAACAAAAAACATCTCTCAGTATTACTCTTGCTTTACAAGACTAGTTGGTAAACTCACTGTTGCTAGTGTTACATTGGAGTAATGGTCCAAATCTTTGGTCATCATCAAAGGACTCAACTCAAAATTCACTCTCATCAAGGAAATCATGTCGACTACCCCTGGAATTCAAAGTCTTCCCCTAACGCAGATTATAGGGGAACTTATGATTGAAGAAAAGGATGCTCTTGAGATCAGTTCTGAAAAGAAAATTGAGAAAAGAATCGCGCTAAAGATTGCAAAAGCCTTCTCAAGATTGGAAATGGAGGAAGAAAATTCTGATCTTGAAGAAGAGGAAGATGAGATGACCGCTCTTGTCACAAAGCACATCAAAAAGCACTTCAACAAGGGAAAGTTCAAGAAATCCTTACAGAAAAGGGACCTCAAGAATTATGCTTGTTATCAATGCAAGGAAAAAGGACATCTTGCTAAGAACTGACCAAATGGTTCTAATGAAGATGACAAGCCGATGAAAAAGAAGGCTTTAGTTGCTGCTTGGGGAGAGGACTCAGATGAGAAACTGGATCTGAGTGGATTCTCCGGAGGAAGATGTTTAATGGCTAAGGAGGACTCAACAGAATCAGATGACTCTGAGGTATTCTCTTCTGACTTTATTAAATCTCTTATTGATTGTGATAAGAAGCAATTGATTAAGATTATTAGGAAACTTGGAAAAGAGAACAATTCCATTCAGGAAATAGTAGATGAATGTGAAGAAGAAATTTCATGCTTATCTGCTGAGAATTCTGTTTGGAGCAAGAAACTTGATGAACCTGAAAAATTGCTTGCTAGTTCCTCTAGGAAGTGTGATTCATGTATCTCGTGAAAAAGAACCCATGCATGCTAATAATTCTACTAATTCTCTCACCTACTCTGAAAAGACCACCTCAACCATGCTTCTTGAAATAATTAGTAAACTTGATGATCTCATTGGTTCTATCAATGAGAAAATTGTGAATCAAACTGTGTTTGTTAAGCCAAGATATGGTATTGGTTATCCTGGTAAGGAAGATTCTGAGGACACATGCTTCGCTGAGAATGAGAAATTGAGAAGGGAACTGGTTGAGAAAAATGAAACTCTCAATCTAGCTCTTCAAACCTCTCGTGATAAAAATCAGTTACTGGAAGAGAAGGTAAAGGTTCTCGAGAAGAGAAAGTATGAGAAACCGTTTAGGGAAATAAAGGTAAGCAAACCTGGTTTGATGGACATAATGCTCATAAAATGTATGTCAATCAAGCTCAGGGAAATAAAGGTAAGGGAATTGACTTTGAGCAGAGAAAGTATGATAAACTGTTTAGATCAGGTTGTGGCAAATATGGTCATGTAGTTTATAATCGTGTTTGCTGGCATTGTGGTATAAATGGACACTACATTAATGATTGCCCTAAAAAGATAAACTTAGAGATGAATAATAAGAAGAAAATGCATACTATTGTTGATTTGAATGATCTTTATTATTATGCTCATGCTCCTCATCAATATAGGAACTATGAAACTAATTCACCCAGAAAAGCTAAGCTTGGCTGGGTTCAAAAAGCTTGAGTTCCCTTGTGCAGGACGAAGTGAGACGATAGGACAAATGGTACATAGATAGTGGTTGCTCGTGTCATATGACCGGAAACAAAAGTAAAATGTCCTCACTTCAGCAACACCGCAGAGGAAACATTTCCTTCGAGGATAAGAAAAAAGGAGCATATGTGGAGTTGGATTGTGAATCTTACAGATCACATCAAGGTAAGTAATGTTCATCTTGTTGAAAATTTGGGTTTTGATCTAATTAGTGTGTCACAGCTGTGTGATCAAGGAGGCAATGAGGTTCGTTTTACCTCTAAGGAATGCTTTGTGGAAGACAATCAATGACAAGTGATTTTAAAGGGAAAAAGGTTCAATAATGTCTATGTTATTGATCCAAAATTTGTTCCTAAAGAGAAGTTGTGTCTTTCATCCATTCAAGATCAGACAAATCTATGGCATCAACGACTTGGTCATGCAAGCATCAAGTTAATTCACAAGCTACATCAAAAGGAACTTGTTCGTGGCCTTCCCAAAATCAATGCTGAAAAGTCGGATCTATGCTTTGACTGTGTTCAAGGGAAACAAGTTCGCAGTTCCTTCAAAGCTTAATCTGTGGTGAGTTCATCCAAGCCTCTCGAACTCATTCACATGGATCTTTGTGGTCCTATGCGAGTTCAAAGTATCGGTGGAAGCAGGTATATTCTTGTACTTGTTGATGACTTCTCCAGATTCACTTGGACGATATTCATAAGATCTAAAAGTGAAGTTTTTGAAAGGTTTAAGGATCTAGTTCTCTTACTTGAAAAATCTCTGAACTTATATGTGCGTGCTATTTGTTCCGACCATGGAACTGAGTTCGAGAATAGAGACTTTCTAACCTTTTACAGGGAACATGGAATTGATCACAACTTCTCTGCCCCTTACACTCCACATCAGAATGGAGTTGTCGAAAGGAAGAACAAGACTTTGGAAGACATGGCTCGCACTATACTCATCTCAAGTGGTCTTCATCAATCTTATTGGACTGAAGCTGTGAATGTTGCTTGCTACATTCTGAATCGGGCGATGATGCGCCCTATGCTTGAGAAGATTCCTTATGAGTTACTAAGAGGCAGAGTTCCCAACATCTCTCATCTAAGAGTCTTTGGGTGCAAGTGCTTTGTTCATAACAATGGTAAGGATAATCTGGGTAAGTTTGATCCCAGAAGCGATGAAGGAATCTTCATTGGGTATGCTTCCAGTAGCAAAGCATACAAGGTCTTCAACAAACGGACTAAAAAGGTAGAAAAAAGTATCCATGTCATTTTCGATGAAAAATTGCCCTTAAAGTCTATGTAGGATTCCTCAGTTCCCTCAGAGGATCCTTTCCAAAGAGACAATGAAGACTCAGATGATGAAGTTCCCTTCAAGCATAACTCCTACCCCATCTTGTCTGATCCTGCTCCTCCTGTAGTTCCCTTAATCGTGGCTGATCCAATCTCTGCTGAAACTTCTATGAGTACCCCAGTTCCCTCCATCCCTCAAAATGCTGAGGTTGCCTAGTTCATGTGGCTGAGACGATTGCACCATCTTCCAATGCTGTTGAATCCGAAGATGTTAATGATCCTAGAACTGATCTTATCATTCCAAACAGAGACAAAAGATCTATCAAGCATCCGGTCATGTATGGATTTGAGGATATGACTTATTGTGCTTTCAATGCGTTTTTGTCTCTTATAGAACCCAAGAACATCTCGGAGGTTCTAAAAGATGTTGACTGGATTCAAGCCATGCAAGAGGAACTTCATCAGTTCGAAAGGAACAAAGTGTGGAGATTAGTTCCTCGCCCACATAATAGGAACTAGGTGGGTGTTTCGTAACAAGCTGGATGATTCAAGTGCAGTGACTAGGAACAAGGCTCGCTTGGTAGCTCAAGGTTACAATCAACAAAAATGGATTGATTATGATGAGACTTTTGCCCCGGTGGCAAGATTGGAGGCCATTAGATTGCTTATTGTTTATGCTTCACACAAAGGTTTTAAGCTTTTTCAGATGGATGTGAAGAATGCTTTTCTCAATGGAGTTCTTCAAGAAGAAGTTTATGTCAAGCAACCTCCAGGATTCGAAGATGACGATCACCCCGACCATGTCTATTTTATGGACAAGGCTCTCTATGGTCTTAAGCAAGCTCCTCGAGCTTGGTATGATCGCCTTGCCTAGTTCCTATTAGCCAATGGCTACCGACGTGGTGTGATCGACAAAACTCTCTTCATCCTTGAAGAAAAAATGTAAGATTCTTGTGGTCCAAGTTTATATTGATGATATTATCTTTGGTTCCACTAACTTGGCTCTTGTAGAAAAGTTCAAAAATCTAATGAGCAACGAGTTTGAAATAAGCATGATTGGGGAACTATCATTCTTTCTGGGACTGTAAGTCTCTCAAAAGGAAGATGGAATTCAAATTCATCAACAAAAATACCTTAAGGAACTCCTGAAGAAGTTCAAAATGGATTCAAGCAAAGCAATCTCAACTCCCATTTCCCCAGCTACCCGTCTCATTGCTGACCACTCAGGACAAAAAGTGAAAGAAAAGCTGTATCGTGGCATGATCGGTTATTTGATGTATTTAACTGATAGTAGGCCAAATATTGTCTTTTCCGTTTGCTTATGTGCTAGGTTTCAATCAGATCCAAGGGAATCTCATTTATCTTAAGTGAAGCGCATCTTTTGCTATCTCGAGGGAACTGACGATCTTTGTCTTTGGTATCCCAAGAATTGCCACTTTGATCTCCTTGGGTATACGGATGCTGACTATGCGGGTTACTTGGTCGATAGGAAGAGCACTTCTGGAATGGCACAGTTCCTAGGACCATGCTTGGTCTCATGGGGTTCTAAGAAGCAGAACTCAGTTGCTCTCTCCACCACTGAAGCTGAATATATTGCAGCTGCCGCTTGTTGTTCCCAACTTCTATGGCTTAAGCAACAACTTGTTGACTTTGGTATGTCCTTTGGTCCGTCCTTTGGTCCCCTTAAGATTCTTTGTGATATTACAAGTGCCATCAACATTTCAAAGAATCTTGTGCATCACACTAGGACCAAGCATATAGATATTATGCATCATTTCTTGCGTGATCATGTTGAAAAAGGGAACATATTGCTAGAACACTGTAGAACTAAGGATCAATTTGCCGATATATTCACCAAAGCATTGAATCGGAAACCGTTTGAGACCCTAAGGTTACTTCTGGGAATGATTTCCCTAAACTAGTAGTTTCATATACTTTTACTAGTTCCCTCTCTTTGACTAGACTTGATCGTTTCTATGATTCTTTGAAAATATTGATGATATTTGATATTGTGATGGCCTCGCATGTCCTGTAATAGTTGTTCTAAAGCATGATCTTAATTATCTTACATGATTTTATGGTATAATTGAACCTTGATTGCATCTCTTTGTTGGCGTGAAAGTAGTCTATTTGATATATTTTAACCATCATTACAAGCCGAAATGATAATTGACTACTAAATCGTCCTAAGCCTGACTGCATTGTTTAATTCCCTATGAACCCTCTTTAGTCCACATCTGGGAATTATCTTTGTGGTGTCAAAATTGCCAACCTAAATTTTCTTGATTATGGGTATGTATTTTTCTTGAGTGTTGCTTGGTTCCCTACATAAATGTACCCATATCTATCTCACTCCGTGTCAAAAATTGAGGAAAGGAACTGGGAACTGCTCTCAACGGCCATAATTCAAATCTGCTGGAATTTCGCTGCTTCCCGAGGACAGTTATTGCAAGTCTAGCCGTTAGAGTATCTATGATTGATGGCTGATCTTGATCCGATTTTTGAGATATTTTTGGATATGATTTCTGTTGAGATTTTGGGTTCCTTTAAATGCAGAAGATTTTGTGACCGTTGTGACCGAGAGTTCCCTTATTTGCGAAGATTCTGCAACAGCTCTTTTGGATAGAATTTGCACTTCAACTATAAAAGGCAGAGGAAGAAACCCTAGTCAGCACCGCCCTCATCTCTCTCTTTTCTTTCCTAGTGCACCACGCTATGCTCTCAGAATCCCTCATCTCTCAGATCGCCTAAGCTCTCAATCTATTCCTATGGCCGACAAAATCAAAACCTTATCCGCTGAAGAACTTGCTATGCTCGTTGAGTTCCGTAAAAAGAAGGCTTCCTCTTCCACTCCTCAGGCGCCTTCTCAATCCCATGCTAAGTCGGTAGAGGAGCCAACTAAGTCTATTCCATCGCTGGTTCCCTCAGAGGAGAAAAAAGTCTATGTCCGATTCCTCTGAGCACACTCCCTCAAAGCAGAAATCTCCGACTCCAGAGGGTTCCCATCACTCGTATCCTTCCCAGGAGGTGGAATCTATTGATGTGGATCTTCTCAAAACTCCTTCTGTCTCTCTCAAACAAACTGGGGACTCTCAGTCGGTGGTTGGTTGTGTGAAGAGGCGCGCACATGCGGATGCTCAAGGTGTCTCCTTGATGCTACTGGAGGACGCTGATGCCAAGCCCAAAGCCAAAAAGGCTAAAAAGGAGATGGAGAAGAAGCCTTAGACCAGAGCTATGGTGCAGATTGACAATCCTTTGGAGATGTCCTCTGGTATTGATCCGGGCTTCGCAAAAAGGAAAATTTTGGAGCCTCTGATCATTAGAGAAGAGTTATGGAGCAGCACAGATGATGCGCTAATCAAGAACGCCCACACCTACCTTCAGCTTCAGGGATGGTATAAGCTCTTGGTGGAACCGTTTGCTGTGAACGATGATGTGGTGAGATCGTTCTATCAATCTATGGAGTTTGTGGCTACAAAGGATGACAAGCTTGTCAACGACTCTGTCATCACTTGGAGAGGTAATCTGATCCCTTTATCTCCTGCTATCATTGGATTTGCTTTAAATGTCACCACCGGATAAGGCTATGGGGTTATTGTTAAAAGGAACTGGCCCAAGGGGAAGACTGAAAAAGGCGATACTGGACACCATCTATGATGGTGAGCCACCTAAAGGAGGTTTATTGACCAAGTTCTTGCACCTGGATAAAAAGTTGATGCATACTTTCTTGATCAAGAATGTCATCCCTCGCCAAGAAAAGCGAGATACTGTCTTGATTAGTGATGCTATTCTAATGGAGAAGTTGGTCTCGGGAACTCCAATTGATTTGCCTCGCATCATCCTTGCCCACATGCAGTTCTGCAAATCTCATTCGACTCATGCTCTTTCTTATCCTCATCTGGTTAAGAAGATTCTTTGCCTACTTGATTACTATCCAGACGGTGTAGATGAAACACCTTATGCTCAGTTCCTCACCATGACTATTGTGGGGCGTCTGTAGTACAAAGCCCATCTGGATTAGACCTCTGAGGATGAGAAAGAGAAGGACAAAAAGGAAACTCAACAAGGAACCTCTGAGCGTGTGCGCCTCGCCCCTGGCACTCATGAAATTTTGGAGGGCATGGGGCGCATAGAGCAAGCCATTATTGATGGTTCCAATCATATCGCTACTGCTATCTCTGCTCAGGGCGAGACTCATAGGGATGCCATCAACTTCACTAATGAGATGGTTGTTGAGTTGTGGAAAACATCTGCTGCCTTGATTGAAGAGATTGCTAAGCTGGTGAAATGGAGGGTTGAAAGAAAGAAGCCATCAGAACAGTCCGAGGAGAAGCAAATTGAGAAGGAGGTGCAGAAACCTGAGGAGTAGTTCTCCTAGTTCCCTACTCAGTTGACACGGAGCCTTTAGTTTTCTTAGGATCCATTTTCCCTCATTATGATCTTTTTTGTGTGTCTCTAAGTGTTTTTTTATTGCTTATATGTTTTCTCTGCTTCTCTTATATTCAATGAAATATTTTGACTTCCTTGCGTTATTAAGTTATGCTTTCAATTTCTATTACGGTGCCATTTCTCTAGAGTTCAAAGCAAGTCATTGGTTCTCTCTAAATTTTCTCTGCTTATCATCTAATTGATCTTTTCGATGATGTCAAAAGTGGGAATGAACTTTGCAATCTAAACCTTAATAGGCTGAAAGGAACTTTAGTACTGGTTGCCATATTGAGGGGGAACTCAGATAATCGATTTACTTGCTAAGGGGGAATATGCAATTCACTAATGATCATTCTACATCTAGCTTCATATATCATGTTCATGTCATCACAAACCCTACGGACTCTAGTGCAAAACAACACTTCGCAAGGCACGAAAACTAGAGCAAGTAAGCGACGATTCTTGGAATTTAAAAGAGGGATTTAGAGAAAATTCTTACATAGATCTGATACCACATGATAGAGTCAAGGATCGTGGGATGCTTCGGTGCAAGAATCTGCTCGTGACAAGGCCGAAAAATCCCCTTGGAAGGCAATCGGACTGCTGGATTCTGGCCTGGATTTAAATGACTTGTTCTCTCTCGTCCGGATTCCAAATTGGATGATTCCAATTCGAGGAGTTATAAATAGAGATCTAGTTTTATCCCTCAAAATATAGTAGCAAATGGATCTTCGAGGCCAAATATACAGCAATTCTCCTGGACGGTCGCAGGAAATCCAATAGGTGGAAGTAGTAAGAAGAATGGATGGATTTGGGTGGTGTTTTGGGCGACGATTGCAGGTGACTGGGATGGAGTATGATAGTGAGGGATAGGTATCCTCCTTTGGATGGATATGACACACCAACCTCAGGATAGACAAGGCTTGGAGATGTGATATTACACACACAACTCACAAAGATGCTTGATGCAACACACAAGCAAAAAGATGACTAAACTAGGGATTGAAAGAAACTCTTCCTTTTGTTTAATATCAGATTCAACGTGCCTTTTACATTGCCATGGCCAGCCCTTATATAGCTGCCGAAATTCAAGTAAGAAAATCAAAAGACACAAGCATAATGTAAGCTAGACTCCTCACTTTTCAACCATTAAATGGCTGGCCTCTTCAAGTCATCTAGGAGTTTATTTTAGGTGCGGTTTTCCATGAAATAAACGTTCTTAATATCCTCATAAAATGACATAAAAACTTAGGCTTAAACACTTAGATGAATGGTAGAAAAATTCAAAGTCAAGTGGCGTCGCCGGGGTTGCAAGTGTCCGGATCCGGTTGGCATTCAAGGCATGTGGCCGGATCCAACACCACATGGCTCAGCGCTCCCAGGGCCATAAGACCTTTAATGAGCTCTTGGTAGAGTTGGCGAGCTTGGGCCCGAGTGATAGCCCTTGGGGCCAGGTCTTCATGAGCATGGGCCTTGGTGTCGCGCGCTTTAAGAGTAAGGATGTCTTGAGCTGGCGCGGGTTCCTTGGCACGGGCGCTCCTTGTGTTGTATGACTTAGGAGGGTCCAAGGAGTCACCTGGAGGCTTGGTGCCCGGGGCAAAGTGATCGGAGCCCGGCAGAAGTGGAGTTGGTGTTGTAGGCGCGACGTCCGGCGCTAGACTAGGGCACTTGCTTTTGTCGGGCTTCAGGCCGGTTCCAGCGGCGCTCTTGAGCTCAAAGGGATCCATAGGTGGTTAGCTAGCTGTAGGAGGTGTGAACGCCGGAGGGAAATGAACGGCGCCTGGTGGATGTGGAGCTGGCGCTTGGGATGCCGGCGTCGGCGTTGCTAGCTCGTCCGGGCTCTCAATCCGGGTGTCCTCCTCTTGGCTTCCTTCTTGGCTTGTATGAGTGTCTTGATGGGGCATGAGCACATCATCTTCCCTCTCTTGAAAGGGATTCGACCTCACATCTAGCTCGTCTAGGTCCTCATTTTCTTCCTTCAATGCATAAACTGAAATAGCCACATTTAGGACACCATGATCACCGGGCTCAAAGGGAATTTCTCCACTTCCCAACTTTGAGTGGCTCACATTCCTCTCTCCTCGACCTGAAATCAAAGCAGAAAAAGCTCCACGCAACTCTACAACTTGGTCATGATAAAGGTTAGTAAAAGAAGATGCATCATGAAGTTGTGGACATACGAAGAATTCAGCTTTCTTAGAGGACCTATTCCTGACAACAATAGAAAAATGAGGCCCTCTAACTCGTCCACTCAATTCTAAGATTATAAGCACAAATCTTCCAATGACTACATGATATCCAACCAAGCATGCAAATAGTATTCCACTCATTTTCCTAGTCCTACGTTCAAGCTTAAGAGTGCAACTAACAACATAACACACATGCTTGTGAAGAATAATACTATGAACTAGATGCATCCCGCATGACATGTATTGGGCAAGAGAACTTTGGTGTATGCATGAGTACCTAGTTCTATAAACAAAAACATATTGAAGCACATGAGATTCTCTACCCCTAGAAAAATATTCATATTCAAGCCAAGGGGAAGGAATACGAAAAGCAGAGACATGTGATACTTCCCTTAGATGTGTCTTCTCCTTTTCAAGGCCAAAATTTGTTTCCTCGAAAGGCTTAACATCCATGGGATGAACCTCTTTTTGGAGTGAGAATGGTAAGTATGAGGGAACCATAGGTGTTGCATCCATCCAAGGAGTAGCCAAAGAATTTGGGGAGCTACGCGCAATAGTGGGTCGATGCTTGCTCCTTGTAGGTGAAGGAGTTGTTTCTACAACGTCCTCCTGTTTTTCCTTTGGTTCAAGCTCATGTCCTTTGGCCATTGGTTCAGTAGCAAGAACACCATCGTCTTTAGGCTCTTCTTCAACCAAGTCCCTAGACAAAACGTCCTCTTCCTTACAAGCAGTAACCAAGACTTCACTCTCAAGGGACCCTTCATCCTTGTAAGTGTAGTATTGGTTGGGGCAAATATCGGCTAAGTGGCCTCTCCCTTCACACATGACACACACGATGTCACGTGCTCTAACCCGGGGAGGTGGAGGCACTCTCTCTCTTCTTTGGGGTGTGCTAACATGCGGATTAGGTGAGCCATAGGCTCCCTTAGGCTGCACATAAGGGTTAGTCAAATGATATTGAGAGTTGTAAAAATAAGGATTAGGCTAGTACCTCATGTATGGATTAGCTTCTTGTTGAGCAAGATAACGAGCCTCCCTATATGATGCCCCATGTGCCCGAAAGTAGAAGAAGTCCTTTCGGGGAACGTGACCTATGCTGGACATCTCCATTCGCTCTCCTTACAAGGTTAGTATCCAAAGCTAATACCAAACATAGAAGCTCCCACAGAACACCAGATTAATCAATGGAACCTAAGCTAGGAAGTAAGCCAAAAATTCCTGATTCAAATCTCAAGAACCTTAGCTCCACAAGCTCGCTAGCAAGGCTAGGGTAAAAGCTCCCTATATGCAAAAAGGTGACTCTCAAAGACAAGATAAAGTGCACCACAACCTTGATTTAGTTCCTTAAGTCAAATCACAACTCAACACAAATGGAGCAAGTACTTGTTCCTTTTAAGATATCTTTACAAGGATGTGGACAAGATACAAGACAAGATGAGAAGAGTTGCAAGATATGAACTTAATACTATTGACGCACCAATCTTTCAATGGCTTTCCCTTTTCTTTCTTGTCGGGTCTTTCGGTTGCATCCAATTTTTCATGATTTCTTTTTTTAGATGGGAAGGTCGGACTCAAGACCAAGATCTCTTCCTTGATTTTTTTTTTGAACTACTCACTGAATTACAACGAGTTTATGCAACTATAGAGTAAGAAAATTGAGGTTACACTTTGATCAACACGTCTTAGATACTCAAGGAATGTTCCTACGCACCGAAGTCTTGGATTGTAACACAACTCAAGTAGTAAACTTCAGGTTGATTAAGTGCAAAAGAAGAAAGCAAAAAGACTCACACTCTAGCTATATGAGACGTCTAACAAAGGTGAGATGGCCGGAGTAAGGCAACCTCTAGTGCGGTTTTGAAAACACAATCAAGCAACAATTTTCCCCATTTTAGACGGCTGTCAAACCACTAAACCTAGGGACAACTGACTCAATTGCAAGCACACACACTCCCAACCAGATGCAAGACGCAAGAAAGCAAAGAAAACAACACACAAACCCTACGGACTCTAGTGCAAAACAACACTTCGCAAGGCACGAAAACTAGAGCAAGTAAGTGACGATTCTTGGAATTCAAAAGAGGGATTTAGAGCAAATTCTTACGTAGCTCTGATACCACATGATAGAGTCAAGGATCGTGGGATGCTTCGGTGCAAGAATCTGCTCGTGACAAGGCCGGAAAATCCCCTTGGAAGGCAATCGGACTGCTGGATTCTGGCCTGGATTGAAATGACTTGTTCTCTCTCTTCCGGACTCCAAATTGGATGATTCCAATTCGAGGAGTTATAACTAGAGATCTAGTTTTATCCCTAAAAATATAGTAGCAAATGGATCTGTGATGCCAAAGATACAGCAATTCTCCTGGACGGTCGCAGGAAATCCAATAGGTGGAAGTAGTAAGAAGAATGGATGGATTTGGGTGGTGTTTTGGGCGGCGATTGCAGGCGACTGGGATGGAGTATGATAGTGAGGGATAGGTATCCTCCTTTGGATGGATATGACACACCAACCTCAGGATAGACAAGGCTTGGAGATGTGATATTACACACACAACTCACAAAGATGCTTGATGCAACACACAAGCAAGAAGATGACTAAACTAGGGATTGAAAGAAACTCTTCCTTTTGTTTAATATCAGATTCAACGTGCCTTTTACATTGCCATGGCCAGCCCTTATATAGCTGCCGAAATTCAAGTAAGAAAATCAAAAGACACAAGCATAATGTAAGCTAGACTCCTCACTTTTCAACCATTAAATGGCTGGCCTCTTCAAGTCATCTAGGAGTTTATTTTAGATGCGGTTTTCCATGAAATAAACATGCTTAATATCCTCATAAAATGACATAAAAACTTAAGCTTAAACACTTAGACGAATGGTAGAAAAATCCAAAGTCAAGTGGCGTCGCCGGGGTTGCAAGTGTCCGGATCCGGTTGGCATTCAAGGCATGTGGCCGGCTCCAACACCACATGGCTCGACGCTCCCAGGGTCATAAGACCTTTAATGAGCTCTTGGTGGAGTTGGCGAGCTTGGGCCCGAGTGATAGCCCTTGGGGCCAGGTCTTCATGAGCATGGGCCTTGGTGTCGCGCGCTTTAGGAGTAAGGATGTCTTGAGCTGGCGCGGGTGCCTTGGCACGGGCGCTCCTTGTGTTTTAGGACTTAGGAGGGTCCAAGGAGTCACCTGGAGGCTTGGTGTCCGGGGCAAAGTGATCGGGGCCCGGCAGAAGTGGAGTTGGTGTTGTAGGCGCGGCGTCCGACGCTAGACTAGGGCACTTGCTTTTGTCGGGCGTCAGGCCGGTTCCAGCGGCACTCTTGAGCTCAAAGCGATCCATAGGTGGTGAGCTAGCTGTAGGAGGTGTGAATGCCAGAGGGAAATGAACGACGCCTGGTGGATGTGGAGCTGGCGCTTGGGATGTCGGCGTCGGCATTGCTAGCTCGTCCGGGCTCTCAATCCGGGTGTCCTCCTCTTGGCTTCCTTCTTGGCTTGTATGAGTGTCTTGATGGGGCATGAGCACATCACCTCTATTCTAATAGAATCAAGTCTGTCACATTGTGAAATAAAAAAAAAAGTAAAATAGTCACCCTTACTGATTTCAGAATTAGATTCAACTTAATACATGCCACAAACATCACTTTCAACAAACAAGAAGAGGAAATAGGCTCTTATCAATCATCGAACCCAATGCAATTTAGTGCGTCCGCGGCCGTCGTAGAAGCTCGTTCCCTATATATAAAGGAACCCATACTCATATATAACTTTTCTCGTTCTTTGTTATAAAATTTTAAAGTTATTTTTATTACGACCATAAGAAAATGTATAAACTTCAATAACCGCGTTTATTTCACAAGATATACACTTAGCTCCAGTACTATAGCAAAAAAAGAGTATGTTTACAGCTACCACTTATTTTTACTAGCAAATTACTAATAGTACCTAACTTAGGTGCATACCTAACGTTTATGCACAACACACATATTTTATCTTTCATTTTCTTAATATTTTCTTTTAATACACTACATTTACATCAAACACCTTATTTGAAATGCATTTCATATTTTTCGTTACATATATGCACAAGCATGGATGGACATTATGATATCGAAAAGCCACTGGAAACCTTAACACCTCATCCCGTGTCATCAAGAATTCAAGTCATATTTGGAATTTCTTTTGAACCTCATATTTATATCGATGTATCTCTTCGAAGTTGGTTGTTAAACTTTTTGGTAAGCATTCCTTTCCTTTTGCATTTCACTTTCTCACTCCTCAGCTGATGTGATGCAATCTAATGTTGGTAATGGTGCATGAACGAGATTATTGATGGAAGAATCATCGCTAAACAAGTGAAGAGTGCAATTGACAACTAAAATGTATGCATTCTTGACACTTGCAGAAAATGGTTTGATCGCATCTGCCAACTTCTTTTGATCATTTTCCATCGCTTCTTTGTTGTTGGAAGCACATTTAGTTGGTGGGTGTTGTGTAATCCTTGGGGGCCGACGCCTTGTCTTACTTTGCACCACAGGTCAGGGTGAAATCGCTTCTAAGGCAATGGACATCATACCGCACCACAACAACGTTTTCAAAGCGGTTTTTCGTATGTTCTTCAGTAAGCTTTTGTTTCGGCCTTGATCTGGTTTCTACTAACAAAAATATGTTAATGGCGGTGATAAACTCATTGTGAAACATGTAGACATGCTTGAGTTTGGCCATGGTAACAAATAATTCTCACACTCAACAACTTCAAATGATATTCGCACTGAATCGTCTATGCCATGTAAGAAAACAGGGTTTGTATTTGATAAATACAAATGTAACTACAGGCTAGCATCTTGAACCATTTGTGTGCCACTTGTGTTACTTGGAGATAAGGTAGCGCGTATGTCATTTAGACGTCATATCTTGCATTTGTGACACGTGTTTTACTTGAAGAAGAAATTTGTGGTTTTAAAAGCCGATGTTGGCACACCAATTCTTCATGACATCAGAGATTCAAGCCATATTTAAAAACTAATTTATCTAAAAAAATTTACTTAAAATAACTTACCTTAATTATATTGATAGTATCGTCTCAAAGATTATTTATAATTTCTTGCCTTATTAGTTTCTTCTTATTTGTAAATAATATTATTTGTAATATACTTTTATCTTATTATTTACATTACTTCTTATAGTTTTAATACTTAAAGTTATATAATTAGTAACATACAATTGAACATAATTGGTAATATATGATTCATGATGCGAAAGTGGTAATATATATTAAAAATATTTGAAATAAATATGTGATATAATTTAACCATTTTTTCCTTTTAATTAATTATACATAATTAACAATCTCATTAGTTAAATCTAAACTTATATGTTTTCTTATCAGTTATTTGTATGAAATTCCTAATTTATTTTCCATTTTTATATACAAATCCGCTTATATACTTTCAACTCTAATCATACAAAAACCTTATCACCACATGTGTCAAGAGATTAAGCTTATAATTTACTATATTAGTTTATAAATATTTAATAATATTTCAATTTCAAGTTTATTAACCAAGTCCGTGCAGGGCACTAGGACATATACTAGTACAATACCTAGACTCGGAAGACTTAGAGAATGACCAATACTTAATTGGTATAGTGTTAGAGGTGGGTTAGATTTCTTAAGTGTGTTAGAATATTTGAGCTTATATCCTTGTGCATGTATGAATAAATTAATATTGGAAGGATTTTTTTACCAAGTACATAATCCAAATGTAGAGCAACATCAACTGATAAATCGGACGGGTATGGTTTTATTTTTTGTAACAAAAACTACTTAGCTAGTTGTAGTATACGTGTGTACTTCAAAATCTCTCATATGCACAAACATTTAAATATGTTTCACACTGATAAGCATATATTATTAAAAAGACAAGGTGAATTATACATGAGATTTATATTATACGTTCTTCTAATAGTAATAAAAGAAAAAGAATACATGGCCATCTCAAATCACTTCACTTCACTTCCTCTATCTCATCCAATGCATAGTTGTTGGTAGATACATTGGCATAATTGACCTTGTTGAACCGAACCACAACCGGATATCTTGTTCTCGGGTCCTGTTTACATAATAGAAGTCAGATAATTCCCTTAACATATCATTTTTTGGTAACTTGTCCTAATAAGCCAACATTGGTAAAACTAGCTGTTAACAAGATGTGTGAAAGTTTTAAAAAAATCATACTTTACATCCAGTTATAAATAGTGATAAAAATACATGAAAGTTAAAAAAAAAATCATACTTTACATCCAGTTGTAAATAGTGATAAAAATAACTGAAATATATGGTGAAATATATTACCACCAATATTGGTATACCATTTTTATAGCTACATTCAAAGACCCAAATAGATATGGAGAGTAGGTGTGAGCTAAGTTGGCACATTCTGTTGCAACGGAATGTCATTTGCCTTGAGGCTTTATATTCTTGTTGATAGTTGCAAGGAACATTTAAGCGAGACAATTGAGAGAGAGAAAAAGCTCTCAATGGAACAATGTTCTTTACAACTCTTCAATGAAAATTTTCTTATGGTTTTCTTACCTTGTTTGATCATTATCTAGATGATCATTTCACTTTCAATCAGTGTCTTTCGACCCCTTGCTTTCTTTTGATGGTATTGGAGCGCGAGTCACTATGATCAGAAGTTTGAGAGAAGAACTTGAGATCTTGAATCTTGGCAATGGCGAACGAATGCGATTTTGGAGATAGAGGGAGAATTACACTTGTTATTCCACCTTTCATGGCACAACAATAACAATTTAGTGATCTGTTGGCTTTATCGAACTCAGATCATCCAGATATGTAGATCACTTCCTTACAATTTGATGGTTCAAACTACTTGAATTAGGATAGAGCGGTGAAAATGGCTCTAGGTGCGAAGAATAAGCTAGGGTTTATAGAGGGATCTTGCACACTGGTTAATCGGGGTCAAGAAGATAAAGAAAGATGGATAAGAACAGATTACATGGTTAGATGTTGGGTGACAAACTCGATGATTGGTAGCATTTCATCAACTTTCATGTATGTGACATCTGTTAAGCAGCTTTGGGATGAATTGGTTGTGAGGTATGGTCAATCAAATGGTCCAATGCTATATCAGCTTAAGCGTGATCTTGTGGCTTTAACTTAGGGAAGTCTATCTATAGCAGAGTACTACAGTAAACTCAAGATGTTGTGGGGTGAAAATTTTAGCTTAGAAGGAATCCAATAGTGTGACCGTGGGACTATGAATCAGTATAGGTGTAATTTGTTTAAGAGAATGCAAGAGATAGACAATAGAGACAAAGTGATGCATTTCTTGATGGGATTGAGTGATGAATTTGAAGGAATCAGAAGTCACATATTAGCTCTTGATGATATTGTGACAGTGAACAATGCATTTTATTTGGTTGAGCATATTGAGAAGCAAAATCAAGTCAATGGAGGCTTACATAGTAACAATGAAAGTAATGCCTTGAATGCAAATAGATGAGATCATAAGCAGTATGATCAGAGAGATGGATATCGACAAAGAGATGTTTATAGGCAGTATGATGCAAGGGATTCTAGGGATCCTGCTAGAGATGGAAGAACAAACAAGTAGTGTGATTATTGTCACAAAAGGGGGCATGTTAAGGAATTCTGCTACAAGATTATTGGTTATCTAGAGAGAGGGAGGAACGAAAGAAGCAGAGGTGGTAAATATGCTAATAATACAGAAAGTCAAGAACTGGATATGATCCTCTTGATGTTGATATGGAAGAAGCTTCTAAACCAAGAATTGATAAGGACTTGCTTAATGTTGTGTGTATGGGAAGGGAAAATATGTTCAAAGGAAGAGGAATCCTAGATGAACCTAAGGCTTCAATTCATGCTAGTTTTGCATGTAATTTTCTTGCCAATTCATCTAGTGCTATGATAGCTAATAGAATGCCAAGTCATATGAGATGGATAGTGGATACAAGAGCCAATGATAATATGATTTATGATGCTAGCTTATTGATACAACATGGAAGATTATGTTACTCTTCTTGATGGAAATGTAAAAACAGTATGTGAGGTTGAATTCTAAATTGATATTGAGAGAAGCATTAGTTGTGTCTGGTTTCAAACACAATTTATTATCAGTTGGTAAGCTTCTTGATGACAGTGGATTAATTGCACAATTTTATCCTGAGCATTGTGAGTTCAGGACCCTATGACTAGAGAGGTAATGGTTGCATGAAGGAGAGTAGGAAACCTATACATGATCAAGCTCACACTCAGTTCTTCCATGGTGCAGCATCATGCTTCTACTCACAGCAAAGGTCACATTGGTGCATACCACACATCTATTCAAGGGTTGTCACATGATGTCATTCATGCTAGATTGGGTCACAGTTCACTATCTAAGCTGAAAAATTTAGAATGTTGCAAACATGTTGATTTTTCACACTTATTTTGTAAGTCTTGTATTTTGGCAAAACAACATCGATTACCTTTTGTTAGAAGCTTGTCCATAGCTAAAGAAACATTTGAGCTGGTGCACTTAGATATTTGGGGGCCTTATAAGACTCCTACCTTGATTGGTGCCTCTTATTTCTTCACCTTAATGGATGATTATACTAGATATATATGGACCTATATGTTGAAATATAAATATGATGGTTTTGCTTGCCTTCAGTCCTTTCTTAGTTATGTCAGGACTCATTTCTCTACTTGTGTTAAGACATTCAGAAGTGATAATGGTAGTGAATTTACATCCCATAAATGTTAGTTCCTCCTTGCTCAGAATGACATCTTGCATCAGAAAAGTGTCCCTGATACTCCTCAACAAAATGCTAGAGTGGAAAGGAAGCATAGACACTTGGTTGAAATTGCACGGACAATGAAGTTACATGCCAATTTTCCTTCAAAGTTCTAGGGTGAGTGTATTATGACTGCAACTCATTTAATCAATAGACTTCCTAGTTTAGTTTTGGATTGGCAAATTCCATTTAAGTGGCTTCATCATAGAGATCCTGATTTTGATCAGTTAAGAGTGTTGGGTTGTTTATGTTTTGTTAAGCCTTTTCAGTTAGTAAAGGACAAGTTTGGTGCACAATCTAAGAGGTGCATCTTTTTGGGTTATCCACTTGGTCAAAAGGCTTATAGAGTTTATGATTTAGACTGTCATAAAGCTTTTGTGAGTCGTGATGTGCAGTTCCTTGAGGACTCATTTCCTTACACAGACCTTATTGTTTCTCCTCCACATAGCTCACCTTCTTTATCTCCCTCTGGTCAATCCAGCACATGATTCTGACATTACCAACAACTTCTTTCTTTTCCAACCACATCACATTAACCATGCATTTCTCCTTCTTTTCCCACACAATCCACCTCACCACATATACCACTCTTTCCTATGCTCTCTTCAAATCAACCTTCCCCAAAACCTACACTCGAGACTACTGCTATTTCCTTACCTATACATGATACTAGAAAGTCTACAAGACTAAAGTCTGTGCCTTCTAAACTTTAAGAGTTTATATGTTCTACCATACCTTCATCTTTCCTTTCCATTACCTTTTTTGTATCTCAAGTCCGAGACCTTCAAGATTACTCATCCGATTATGTTGCATCTTTATACAATGTTCTTGTTGTCAAATAACCATCTACCTATAATCAAGCCAAGAATGACCTTAAGTGGATTGAGGCAATGAGTAAGGAACTTGCAACTTTCGAAGCTAATCAGACTTGGAAGCTTATTGCTATACCTCCTAACAAGCAAGCCGTGGGCTCAAAGTGGGTCTTCAAGATCAAATTTCGAGTAGATGGGACATTTGAGAGATATAAGGCTTGGTTGGTAGCCAAAGGATATACATAGATTGAAGGGAAGGATTATAAATTCACATAATCACCAGTTGCTAAGTTTACTACAATGAGAACTTTGATTGTTGTAGCTACTGCTTGTGCTTAGGAAATCCAATAGCTTGACATTAACAATGCTTTCTTGCATGGCTTCATTGATGAAGAGGTGTATAAGCTACCACATGCTGGTTATATCGAAGCTCAGCCAGGGCAAGTTTGCAGGCTAAGGAGGAGTCTCTATGGATTAAAACAAGCCTCTTGGCAATGGAATGTGGAGCTTTCCAAGGTCCTCTTCACTCTTGGCTATCAAAGGTCAGCTAATGATTACTCCTTGTTCTTTCGCTATGATAAATGATTAATTGCTTTTGCATTAGTCTACGTTGATGATCTCTTGTTAACTGGATCTGATCATGACACAATCATCTCTACTAAGGTTGCTCTGCACACCAAATTTACAATTAAGGATCTTGGCCCTATTAGATTCTTTCTTGGCCTTGAGGTAGCTAGACCTGCAACATGCACTACTCTCAACCAAAGGAAATATATTTTGGATATTCTTCATGATGCTAAGATGGAGAATTGCAAGCCATCATATTTTCCTTTGCCTCGGGGTTTAAGACATTCCATTGATGATGGTGTGTGTCTTTATCCAATCTTGAATCATATAGAAGACTCATTAGCAAATTGTTATATTTGAACCTTACTAGACCTGATCTCTCTTATGTTGTGCAACATTTAATTCAGTTTCTTCAGTGTCCCAGGGAATCTCATCACCAGGATGTTATCCATGTTATTGGATACCTTAGAAACATAGTCAATTGGAGCCTCTTCAATCCTGTTGAATGTGGACTTGTTTTGAGAGGCTACACTGACGTTGACTGGGGTAACTGTGCATTTAGTGCAAGATCTTTAATTGGTTACTGTGTGCATCTTGGTAACTCCTTGATTTCCCAGAAGACAAAGAAACATAAGATTGTTTCTAAGTCCTCTGCAGAGTCTGAGTATAGAAGAATGTCCACCACTTCAAGTGAACTAGTTTGGCTTCATGCTCTCCCTGGTCCCCAGTGACTTTCAAGTACATCTTGAATTACCTATTTCTCTCCATTGTGATAATCGTGAAACACATCATATAGCAGCAAACATGGTCTTTCATGAAAGGACAAAACATCTCAACATTGATTGTCACTATGTTAGAGAGAAAGTCACATCAGGTTTCCTTCAAATTGTCCATGTTAGCTCCAACATGCAATTAGCTAACATATTAACTAAGCCTTTAGGTGCACTTCAACACAAACATCTCTCCTTCAAGTTAGGACTTATGGACTTTCCACCAAGTCCACCCTGAGGGGGGGGGGGGGGGGAGTAGGTGTGAGCTAAGCTGGCACATTCTGTTGCAACAGAATGTCAACTGCTTTGAGGCTTTATATATTCTTGTTGACAGTTGTAAGGAATATTTTGACGAGATAATTAAGAGAGAGAAAAAACTCTCAATGAAATAGTGTTTTTAGATGCTGTTCAATGAGAATTTTCTTCTCGTTTTCTTACCTTGTTTGATCATTATCTAGATGACATTTCACTTCCAATCAGGGTCTTTCGATCCTTTGCTTTCTTTTGAATAGATTTTTTTTTTGTTCTATGGATCCGAATAGATTAATAGTACTAACATACAACTCCAAAAGTTGTCACATCAAGTTTGGTGATGGGAAATATTGTTGTTAGTAAGTTTTCTGTCACAGTTCACAACTTGCCCAATGTTGGAGTGTTGGACACTTCATCTATTTCATATAACTTTGAGTATTTGGGATATTAATCCACGTTTTTTTTATATAATTTAGCATACTTTTTTCTTCTTCTAAAAGTACAACAGTGATATGCTTGTTAGTACCATTTTGTCCCAAAAAAAGAATGGAAACATAGCAGTGCAAATCTGACGGTTTACCTGATCAACTGCCACAACAGATCCAACGCCCTTGAACCAATATGACTCCTTTCTTAAAATCCTCACCTGTGAATGGGATTCACATGTTAGTCTGATTATTCATTTATAGGTCACACACGGTGAAGTCAAAATAACATATGTGATATGTGATAATACATTAATTCATAGCTAATTCTTGATTGCCTGCAACTTTGTTTTGTATAGATCGACAAGGAATGAAAAACAAAATAAACAAGTAAAATCCGGAGAGCTCACCTTGGTTCCTCTCTTTGGGCCAATCGGCGGCGGCTTGGGAGGGGGAGCACCACCTTCTGCGGCTGGGGGAGCCGCCTCGGTGGCAGCCGGAGCTGGCAGGGCGGGCTCCTCCGCCGCCTTGACCACCAGTGCTCTTCTAGTGGTGGTTTTTGGAAAGAAGGCAAAATTAACCCTTGAATTGGCTGAAGTTGGGTTGGATGACAAGCCAGATTTTAGCATGAATCCAGATGCTAAAGATGCCATGTTACAAGCTGCCATGGCTTTCTTCCTCTCTTATCTCCTCCCTTTTTTCTTGATTTTCCCCTTTAATTCAACGGAACCAAAGACGGGTGTTAATATGATCCACATGTAAAACATAATATTTTAGCTTCTTATTTGCTGGGTCTTGTCACTTTTTGTTTGTGAATTTGTTCTTTTGTTTTGCTTTGTCCTGGAATAGTTTTAGTGCAAAAGCAGAGTTTAGACCACTAAGATGCTGCCACCTATGCACTATATCCTTTCTTTGTGGATAGGGTCATCTTGTGGTGATTTAGATAATAGATCTTGGCCCTTAGATTCTACCGTTTGCATATCTTTTTAAAATCAAGATTGATATTATAAACCAAAAATGATAACAGTGACCCATGATTTTTTGTAATGGTTCCATCCCCAATAAAATGTTAGTAGAATGATTAAGATTTTTTGTAATGGTTCCTTTTAAGGTCTAATTAGTTGACGGTCCATATATAATGTATTATAGATATGATGAATTACAAGCATCATTTGTGAATCTATCACAAACACAGCCCATCACCCACTGAAACCACCAAAAGTCAGGCTAGCCCGTCGAAGCACCATTTTACTGGTGTAATTGGTCCACGCTGAAACTTCAACTCCCGTGATGATTCCATCTTAAAACAAATTAGACTTCTATCATTCTCATTTTACTGGTGTAATCCTAAGTTTTAATACAAGACAATGCACGAGTAGAGTTCCACAGTATAGCTGGAATTAGGAAACCTGATTAGTAGGTGAAGCAGTTAATTTCCAGCTTCTTCATTTCTTAGTCGAATTCCAGTTTATATGGGACAGGAATTTGTACTCTTCTTCAAGCTGAAGCAGAAATTTGACAGCTTTACTTATCATGTTTGCTCTGAATCACTCTGCTTGGAAAAATCATGACCTTTTCCTTATTACCAGTGAAAGGAAAAAGGACGAATTCTCAAACTTGGGTGCGAATTAAAAGCGAGAAATTATGGCCAACAAAAGAAGTTGGAAGAATCTTCTTACCCTTGAATGCGGCGGTTGATGAGACTCATTCATATATTCACCCGCCAAGTACTTAAACTCATCAATTCTATTCACTACTCACTGTTAGGTGAAAACGAGTTTATTATGAGTTCATCCTCTACGATCTTAGACAACCGTACGTGTCGACGGAATTTAAGAGCCTGAAAATATGGGTCGACGACAGAGGGGAAACTAGGCGAATAAGAAACAAGTAATTATCTGGCTTACCTGTTGAGTGAAATGCTGGTATATTGGGGAGTAGTTGAGGATGAGTCCTACACCATTTATGTTGATCACATGGCATTACCATTTACCATTACCCCCTTCTCCATTCATTTTCTTCACTTGCAAACGGAACGGAAAACGCACATACAAATTCATGTGCTAAGCTTTTAGAGGTGTGTTCCTTTAAAACATTAGTATTTTTGGATGTGTATCTTGATTTCTGTAAGAGAATAATACCCAATGTTAGCGCTAAAAAAGTAGCTAATGGTCTGATTGAAATGGTGATGTGTACATGAATATGTTTTGTACCAACAACAAAAGGGTTTGTCTGATCAATCCCATATGAATATGATGCAATTAAGCAATAAAGGTATAGCCAGTAACATTGAAAATGATGGAGAATGCACGAGGGACAAAGACAAGGAATTAGACGCGGAAGGGTGGCCGGTTGATTAATAAGATGACATGATCAGATGTTGTGTTGGATTTGGTTTGAGCTTGTACGTCATTAATAATTCAAGTGTTGATCTCAAATTCAAATCCTAATGTTGTAGGGGAAGTCCAAAAGTAGATACGTACAGATGGAAAGGAACCTAAAACTGCATATATAGCAATAATAGGAAGAGGGGCATCACTCAGTTTCATTCATTTATACACAAAAACACATTTATTAAGATAGAGTGGCATGGTACGTACTAGGGACTGAAGTAACTGATTTTAGGCCTCTAATGATTAGGATTAGGGTTTTGTACATAGAGAATTATATTGGTAAAAGAGAAGATGATCAAGTTAAAACTCCGTCACCGTCATGATAGAACTACTTTTACTGGCGTGCATTTGTTGTTTGGTTGGTCCAGTACACCTTATTATTAAGCCGCCCCGCCCCTCCCTTCTTCTTGTGTGAAGGGTAGGAGGCTAAATTAAATGTTCTCCATCCAAAAAATTAAATTACACTGGTTATAAAAAGCCCACAAACACAACTCTGCCTCCACACCACACCACACCACACCACACCACACCACTCAACCAAGCAAACAAACAAACAAACAAACAAACAAAACTCAAAATATGGGAGGTAGTCATCCTACATTGGCCTCGGTTTGGTTGTTGAGTGTGGCATTTGCATTTGCATTTGCGACGCTAAGCTATGAGGCTGAGGGGCGGGCCTTCTTCGTGTTTGGAGACTCCCTTGTGGACAGCGGAAACAACAACTACCTGGCCACCACAGCCCGGGCCGACTCCTACCCCTATGGCATTGACTACCCTACTCACCGTCCAACCGGCCGCTTCTCCAACGGCTTCAATATTCCCGATCTTATCAGTTAACTTAACAACCGCCGCCCTATTTATTCATATTTTACTTACTTGTACGTTACAAATCACAATGTATGATTAGGTGAGCAAATCGGGTCGGAGCCTACAATGCCATACTTGAGCCCGGAGCTTACAGGGGAGCGACTCCTAATTGGCGCCAACTTCGCCTCAGCTGGAATCGGGATCCTTAACGACACCGGAATCCAATTTGTTAGTCCCCTAGCCTGCATCTTAATTAGTAAATTCGGGTTTGGTTACTTAAGTTGCTACTTGTGTACGTAGCTTAACATCATCCGAATCTACAAACAACTGGAGTACTTCCAGCAATACCAGCAGCGCGTGAGTGGGTTGATCGGGGCGGGGCAGACGCAGGCGCTGGTGAACCAGGCCCTGGTTCTCATCACCCTCGGAGGCAATGACTTCGTCAACAACTACTACTTGGTCCCCTTCTCTGCCAGATCTCGCCAATTCGCCCTGCCCGACTACGTCCGCTACCTCATCTCCGAATACAAGAAAGTACTCGAGGTGAACATACATTGTATTGCTCTTACACTCTTATTATGTACGTGCTTATAAGGTTCCAATTTCATTTCATTTGGAAATGCATGCAGAGGCTATATGAGCTAGGTGCAAGGAGAGTGCTGGTCACCGGGACAGGGCCGCTGGGGTGCGTCCCTGCTGAGCTGGCGCAGCGTGGGATCAACGGACAGTGCGCCGTGGAGCTGCAGCGCGCGGCTCAATTGTTCAACCCGCAACTCATTGCCATGGTCCGTCAAGTCAACAGCGAAATCGGCTCTGACATCTTCGTCGCTGTTAACGCACAGCGGATGCATATGGATTTCATCAGTGACCCTCAAGCATACGGTATCAAATAATATACTGCATTATAATTTTCCAATGAATTTGATGTCAATCAAGAAAGCGTTCACGTACTTAGGTGTAGCTCTTGTATAAAGGTAGCCTTCTTGATGATAAGAGGTCATTTGAAGTGTGCAATTATATGTGTGTAGATAAACATTCAATTAAAGGCTTTTCTTGATCGGTAGGGTAGGTGGAAAGAGAAGCAATGAATTTTGGGGGCTATGCAGAATTGAATGTGAATTTTCATTGGGTAGTTGGTGTTGGTACAACCCTACATGAAGGGAAATCCATAAGAAACTATAGATAAATTACTTTGTTTGAGATATAGTATATCTTAATCATATTTGCTATATATGTATATGATGATAGTGGAGTACTTCTTTAATTGTCAGGCTTTGTGACATCAAAAGTAGCATGTTGCGGACAAGGGCCATACAATGGCATTGGGTTGTGCACATTCCTATCGAATCTGTGCCCGAACAGAGACATCTACGCCTTCTGGGACGCGTTTCACCCATCGGAGAAGGCGAATCGGATTATAGCCCAACAGATCTTGCGTGGATCCAACGAGTACATGCACCCCATGAATCTCACCACCATCATGGCTTTGGATGCAAGGACTTAGTACAACCCTAGCTAGCCTCTCTTATTATTCAATCTCATAAGTCGGAAATGTTTTGTGTGCTTAATTATATATTGTCTCCTTCCATTGTCATAATTAAACAAACTAAAAGCCTCTTTTATTATTTAGTTTCTCATAAGTAAGGGCTCGTGATGGATGTACACTTGTTGATTCTTGAATATTATCATATATATGTACGAATCGAGTATTGTTTGATTGTGCAATCTTTGGTTGAGTGATTTAATGAGAAGAATGTCCTATATATTCTTGCACCATATCTTCGTTATTCTACTTGTATGTTGTTTTGTAAGCTCATATTATAGTTTTAATATTTTCACCCATTTATTTCTATTATTTTCACCCTTTTATTGAAGAGACGAAAATACCCTCATCTTCACCTCTCAATCTCAGTACTACTTCACCAATGGCTTCCTCCTTATCTCTCATTTCTCCCTCATCCTCCGCCACCAAAGTATCCACCTTCCTCCGCCGCAATGCCGCCGCTTCCCCCTCCAAGATCCTCCTCCTCCCCCGCCGCCAGAGCAAGCTCATCGCCGTCAAATTCATGTCCAGCCCCGCCCAAGCCCTATCACAAGACACTCTCAAGAAGCTCGCCGCCGAGAAGGCCGTAGAGTATGTCAAGTCCGGCATGGTCCTTGGCCTCGGAACCGGGGCCAATTTGTGCCAGGAATTCCAGGAGGTCACCAGAACTAAATTTTCGACAACTCTCACGATTAAGGAAGTCAACACTAGATGACAACTCTCACGATTAAGGAACCGGGGCCAATTTGTGCCAGGAATTCCAGTATGTCAAGTCCGGCATGGTCTTTGCACATTTGAGACGGGTTCTTCAATTTCACTCCAATTGAACAAATCGTGAACTTGAGGCAAATTAGCCATAGTAGCCAATCACTTTGTTCGGGTTTCAACATGCAACGAAAGAGCTGGTACGGGTTCCCAATGGGCAAGGGAAGAGACTCTACGGGTCCCCAATGGGCAGTGAAAGCTCCATTTGCTACTGGTTCCCAATGGGCAGCGGTATATGGGTGAGAATAATGAAAATAAATGGGTGAGAATAGGAATCCCGTTTTAATATCGTAAATTGATTGTTTTGTTGAACGAATGTATATTGGTGGAATAATTGTAAATGAGCTATAGTTCATGAAAAAAAACTTCGTTTAACAAACTTTGGGGTTTGATAAGTATAAATGAGTGATACGTAAACGAGCCTCGTTTACGTGTTGATGACGAATCTAGGTAGAATACGGGCCCTGGATTCCTTCTCTTCGTCGTAGACGGGGGATAAATGACAAGCTTCGTGGGTGGCGGAGATTGTCGGATCTCTTGCGCTCGATGGAAACCGAGTTGGGGCGAGAGGGTTTCGATGGACAAGTCGATCGAGGGTTGTTTGGGTTGATCCGTAACGAGGATCGATCGGAGAACTAACGGTGACGTTGAGATCGAAGGGGCGAAGATGAGACTCAACGGCAAAGCTTCGATTTAATTTCAACGTAAGGGCAAATGTACAAGACGCAAGGCATTTATAGTAGCCAAGCAACAAGTGGCCATGTGCCTAAACAAACCTGGTGGGCCGTGCTCCTAAGCATAGGACGCTCACACGCCCAAAATAGAAACTTACTAAAGATTAAATGCTAAAAATAAACATAATCTAAAACTGGAAAGTTTCCAAAAACACCAAATGTAGCTCAATAAACCTCAAAATAGAAAACTAGGCCTAAGATAGACACGACGTCGAGGAAGTCGCGGAAGTGCCACCACAACCGAAGTCATGGCATCGCGACGGGAGCCGCAGGGCCGACAATGATGGAGTAAGACACGACCTTGGGCGTTGTCAAAGCTGCGGGGCTGTTGCGCGCGAAGCCCTTGGCCGTGAGGCTCTGTGTGGCTTGGGCGATGGCTCTGGCGCGCGCCCTGGTGATTGGGCCTTCCGACCTGACACTCATCATCTCCTCTTCTTAGGCCTCCGTCAATGTCACCACCGGGGCTGTATCACTCTCCCCTTCTTGGTCTCGAATCGTTCCTGATTCGTAGTGTCAAAGTCTAGGGGTACATAAGGGGACAAGTCGGCCACATTGAAGGTGACATGAACTCCATAGTCTTCCGGCAACTCAAGTTGATAAGCATTAGGGCCGAATGCCTGAATTACCCGAAAAGGACCATCGCCGCGAGGGTCCAGCTTGCTGCGGCGCTTGGCGGGGAAGCGCTCCTTGCGCATATGCACCCAGACAAGGTCACCAGTCGCGAAAGTGACACGGCGCCGGCCCTTGTTGGCCTTGTGCTCGTGCTGGCGGGCTCGCCGCTCCAACTGAGCCTTGGTCCTAGCATGCAGCTCCTGGATGAACTCGACACGGTTTGCTCCTTTGAGGTTATCGCCGGCGCGAAGTGGGTGCGGAATCAGGTCCAACAGCGTGAGTGGGTTGTGGCCATAGACGACCTTAAAAGGGGTGAGCCACGTGGCCGAAAGCACTGACCTGTTATACGAGAACTCAACACGAGAAAGTAAGTCCTCCCAATGGCGCGGGTTGGCCCTAAGCATGGTCCCTAGGGTGCGGTTTGTCACCTCAGTTTGGTCGTCGGTCTGTGGATGGTAGCTAGTGGAAAATAGGAGTTTGGTACCTAGCTTTCCCCCACAAAGTTCTCCAAAAGTGATTCATAAACTTCGCATCCCTATCACTCACAATAGTACGTGGAATCCCATGTAATCTCACCACATGCTCAAAAAATAAATTAGCTATATCTGAAGCATTGTTGGTCATCCTACAAGGGATAAAGTGAGCCATCTTAGAGAAGCGGTCTACAATCACAAAAATAGAGTCCCTCCCTTTCTTAGACATCGACAACCCCATCACAAAATTCATAGATAAATCCTCCCAAGGGGCCAATGGCACAGGTAAAGGAGTGTACAAGGAGGGACTCGACCTAGATTTGGCTCTATGGCAAGTCACACAAGCATTCCAGAACCTCATCACCTGACGAGTCATATGGGGCCAGTAAAAGTGTTCCTTGAGGGCGGCTAGAGTTTTGGCAATCCCGAAATGGCCACGACCCTCATGAGCTTCCTGGATAAGGAGTGTCCTAATGGAGGATTGGGGTATACACAACTTCCTAACCCGAAATAGATATCCACCATCCAAAATATAACCCTCAAACTCTCCCTTGGTTGCACAGGCTTCATAAATTGGTTTAAAGAATGCATCAAGCAAATACAAATCTTTAATAAATAAAAAGCCTAAAACCTTTGCATCAAGTTGAGTCAAGAGGACATACATGCGTGAGAGGGCGTCGGCGACCACATTCTCCTTGCCTTGTTTATGAAGGACGACATAGGGGAATCTCTCCATGAACTCGACTCATCGAGCATGGCGCCGGCCAAGGGTGGACTAGTGCTTCAGGTCAGCCAAGGCCTCATGGTCTGTGTGAATGACGAACTCCTTGGGCCATAGATAGTGCTGCCACATCTTCAACACCCGGATGAGAGCATAAAGCTTTTTGTCATAGGTTGGATAGTTGAGGGTGGCGCTGGATAGCTTCTCGCTGACGTAGGCAAAGGGGCGCCTTTCTTGAAGCAAAACGCCGTCGATGCCAAAGTTTGAGGCATCACACTCAACCTTGAACATCTTATTGAAGTCGGGCAACTGGAGGAGTGGGGCATTGCACAGCCTATCCTTGAGCGTCTAGAAGGCGGCCTCATGCTTGGAAGTCCAGTCGATAGAGGCACCTCTCTTAGTGAGCTCATGTAACGGGGTGGCAATGGTGCTGAAGTCGCGCACAAACCATCGATAGAAGCCAACCAACCCCAAAAATGAGCGAACCATGGTCGGCGTTGTGGGGGTGGGCCACTCTTGGATGGTGTGGACCTTCTCTATGTCCACGCGTAGGCCATCCTTAGAGACGACAAACCCTAGAAAAATTGTAGTGTCCGAGCAAAACACACATTTTGCCAAATTGGCATACAAGTGCTCGCTCCTAAGGAATTCTAGGACCTGTCTAAGGTGGTCTACAGGGTCCTCTAAGCTACGACTATACACCAAAATATCGTCAAAATACACGACGACAAACTTCCCCCAAAAATGTCTAAGTACATGATTCATAAGCCGCATAAAAGTGCTTGGGGCATTGGTGAGGCCGAAGGGCATCACGAGCCATTCGTAGAGCCCGTACTTGGTCTTGAAGGTTGTCTTCCATTCATCGCCTTCCTTCATCCTGATTTGATGATAGCCATTCTTGAGATTAATTTTTTAGAAGAGGGTGGCTCCATGCAACTCGTCCAACATGCCGTCTAGGCGCGGGATTGGGTGACGGTACTTCACCATATTCTGGTTGATCACGCGGCAGTCGACACACATACGCCATGTGCCATCCTTCTTTGGCACGAGAATCACCGGCACGACACAAGGGCTCAAGCTCTTGCGGACGTAGACCTTGTCCATGAGGTCCTGCACTTGGCGCTGGAGCTCCTTCATCTCCTCAAGACTGGCACAGTTGACAGTAGGCAGCCCGGTTGGGCAACAAGGCACCCGAGACCAGGTCGATTTGGTGCTCAATGCCACGGACAGAGGGCAGTCCCTGGGGCAGCTCATCCGGCATGACGTCCTGAAATTCCTGCAAGAGGGAGGACACAGACGGGGGTTAATCCTGGGGGTCCTTAACCATAGAAAGACACGCAGATGGAAGTAAAAGAAAACAAGGAGAACGTCCCTAAAAAACTGGGGTGAGATCCCTCGCACAGGCCATCAAGAGGCGGTGCTCGTAGCGGCCCTGGAGCGCGGACGCGGCACCTTCGCCGTCGCCATCGCGTGCGGCGATGCGCGTGCCAGCCTGCACGCCTGCTGCTGCTATCACGGGTGCCGGACTGCGCGCGCTGTGCTTGCTAGAGTTGCCGCTGGGGCGCGACCGCGCATCTGCGTCCGAGGTAGAGTTTGTGTCCTGCGATGCGGTTATGGTTGCTTCCTTGGCTATTGCGCGGATGCGTTCCACTTGGTCGTGGAGGATCTCTTGCGGCGACATAGGCAGCAATGTGATTCTGCGACCACCATGCATGAACACGTAGGTGTTTAGGAAGCCATCATGCACGACCTTCTTGTCAAACCGCCATGGCTTGCCAAGGAGGAGGTGAGTAGCATCAATAGCCACAATATCACATAAAACTATATCCGTATAATGCCCAATTTGAAATGTGATGTGGCATTGCCTATTTACCACATCACCCTTACCCTCAGAAATTTATTGAAGACCATACGGTTGAGGGTGGGGCGTTGTTTCTAGCTTGAGGTGGTTGACCACCTTCTCATTTATAATATTGCAACAAGAGCCACCATCGATGATGATGCTCATAGAGGTTGTCTGGACAAGGCAGCGGGTGTGAAACAAGTTCTCTCGTTGATCCATCAAGGTTGCTGTTTTGGGGCGAAAAGATCGGACGACCTAAATCGCCTTAGACGGGGTAACTAGTCGATCGGGTGATAGAAAACAATCCAAACCAAGCCAAAAATATATAAACACAGAATAAATGTATAATAGCGTGATGATCTTATTAGATGTCGTGTGAATCAGACTGAATCGTGATACAACTTATCGTAATAAAACCAGAGATCGAGTGAGACTCGACCGGCGACTTGTGAGTGGCGACCGACAAGGATCTAGCGTAAGCAACCGTTATAGAGCTAGGTGGAGAGCGAGATTACTATTCTGGTGAGTTGTCTTTTTTTCCGAACGCCTGTCCTGTGTGTAATTGTGTAGTCCTCTTCTTATCTTCCTCGTCGTCCTGATATGGTAAGTCTTTTACTCTTGTGACCGTTTATGCTTCGGCCGAATATTCCATCTTTAATGCTCGGAGTGATGATGAAGATTGCACCATTAAATCTCTGCGTTTATGGTGGTTTGAAGGCAGTGGCCGTTGCGTGATCTAGCATTTAATGCTTGGCGAGATCCTCGCGATCCTATCGGAAGGCATTCGACCAGAGACATCTCGTCGGATCCTCTGGGCTTTCTTCTTCGATCTTCCGATTGGCAATGGGCTTGGGCTCGACCGATTTGACCCATCTTCTCTGGAGAATCCAGGCCCAACAGTTGCCTCCTTCACTGTAAGCATGTGCCGAGTAACAAGGCTCAAAGGGATGCCCGTGTCCAGCTCATGCGGGGCACACATGTAGGCGTCATCGTCCTCGGCATCGTCGAGCTCAGGGGCCATGTCTTCGGACTACTCATCATCAAATGACTCGTAACCCGAGCCTTGAGTGAAAAGAATCTTCTTCTAGTTGGGGCAATCACGCTGGATATGACCGTGCCCGCCACACTTGAAGCAGGCTTGGTCTCGGCTGCATTCCTGACGTGGGGCCGGGGTTGTGGTCGCTGCCACGGCCGCAGCGTTGCGCAGCGCATCCGCGGGCCTTGTGTTGCCGCAGGTTCCTGGAGGGGAACCTGTCCTAGCCTGCACATGGGAAGGCACATTAGCCGAAAATGATTGACTAGGATGAGAATCATACCTCTTTGTAGTGATGGGCGGCCACATGGCCTGTTTCTTGCGCACAAGCTGGTTGTGAAGCTGCATGGCCGTGTGGGTGAGGCTGTTGAGATCCTTAATGGGAAGAATCTTCAGCTGGTCCCGGAAGGAAGTGTTGAGGCCACTAAGGAACTTCGTGCGCAGGGTAGATAGGGAAACGCTCACGCCCGCCTTGTAGTACATATCTTCAAGCTTGGAGAAAAACTCCAAAGGCGTTATGGAGCCCTGGCGAGCGAGCGCAATATCCATCCATATCATGTTCTTGTAGTCTTCGGGGACATACTTCCGTGTCATGAGAAGACAAGCTGGTGCCACTGCTCAATAGGGTCCAGGTTGCTCCGTATGCGATCGGTGACAAACTTGTGCCACCATGTGCGGGCTGCACCCCGGAAATGGAGAGTTGCAATCTCCACCTTCTCGTGCTCCTCATATTGACAATGTTGCAGCGCGTACTCAGTAGCTTGTACCCAATCAAGAAAAGCGGAAGGATCATATTCACTAAAGAAGTGTTCGATGGTTACCTTAATATCTCGGTGGCTGGAAAAAGTGGGAGCCACGGGGTGGCGGTCCTCATATCGCCAGGCGTCGGGGGCGCGTTCAGCATAGCGCATGTCATAGTCATTGTAGCCAGGATGCTGGTGCTCATAGGCGTCTGGATAGTCGTGATGCCGCCGAGGGCGCCGTTGGCGGCGTTGGCCATCAATGTCGCCGTGAGCATAGCCTGGGGCCTCTGGAGCCGGATGTCGGACACGCGCGTCATGAGCGACGAAGTGGTCACCACCATGGCAGTCGGGGCCGCGCGAAGCCATCTCCACACGAGGCGGGATATAGTCCGGCGGAAACTGCTGGCTATCAATAGGATCACCGAGAGGAGGGTGGAAGTTGTCGGGGTTGGGGTCACCGGCGTCGTCATAATCCTCGTCATCGAATTCCTGAAACGCAATAGGAGAATTATACTTGTGACGCGGCACGAAACCGACGTTAGTGGGCTGGTCACGGCTGGGGCCGTGACGTGTTAACATTGTGGGTCGGTTGCGGCCGCTGGATTGGTCGCGCACAGCTTCGCGGCGCCGCTCGGCCCGCTCCAAGTCAGTGTGGCATTGCTCTGTGCGCTGCATGCGCTCATAGTGTCCACGCCTATCGGCGGTGTCGACAAAGGGAAAATGCCTTAAGTCTGTGGCAGGGGACTCATGCTCCTCAGAGTCATAGGCATCCTGCGAACCAAAAGGAGAGCGCGGACGAGGTTGGTAGCGGTCATGAATTTCCTCTTCGTGGCAGCTCTCAATGATTGAGTTGAGCCGACGAAGTGGTTGTTGCTGGGAAGATGAGGGCATGTGGCCCTTGCCTTTGTCCTGGAGGCGAGAGGTGTTAGTATGGGGGCGGTGGTTGAAGGCTGGGGTCGACACCTACGGTTGCGGTGGATGGTCCAGGCGGCTGTTGGGCCTGACGTCCCCTGGGAAGGTGGATCGAGCAAGACAAGCCCAGGCCCACGATAGATCGGAAGAACAGAAGAGAAACCCAGAGAAGGCGACGAGGCTTCTCCAGTCGAACGTCCTCCGACAAGATCGCGAAGATCCCGCCAAGCATTAAATGCCAGGATTGATCAACGGCCACAACATTTACACAACACCATAATAGCATCAATTAGTGACAGAATCTCCGTAATTAAATCCCGGCGTTGAAGATAAGGATGGGATCGAAATATAACGGTCAGAGGCACGAAGAACTTACCATATATGGATGAAGAGGAAGATAAGAGGGGGATGAATACAAGCACGTTAGACACTCAAGCATTCTCGTTCAGAAACAAAACAAAACAGAACAACACTTTCACTGCCCGTCTAGCTCTCCAGCAATCACCCCCGCTTATTCGCCACTGGTCGCAACCTAAGAATTACCGGTCGAATCCAATAAGATCACTCTGCCTTATTACGATAAGTTGTATCTCGATTCAATCCGATCAATATATTATCTAATAAAGTCATTTCGCTATTCTGCATTTGCTCTTTGCTTGTCTATTATCTATTTGGTTTGGATTGTTTTGTATCACCCGATCGACTAGTTACCCCGTCTAAGGCGATTTAGGTCGTCCGATCTTTTCGTCCCAAAACAATTTGGCGCCCACCGTGGGGCAACTTGCCGATCATCCTTCCGAAACTTTCCAACCATGACTATCGACCCATCTACCAACACCGAAGAACCACGTCTCGAAGACGGAACCCAAACTCCAGGGGACCCAACCGAAAACCCTACTCCAACCCAGTTCCAAGAACTTTCTCAAAAAATGGCCGCCCTCCAAGAGGAACTAGCCCAGCAGCGCCAAAAAACCGAATCTCTCGCCGCCTTGTCAACCCAATCCGAAGCCGAGATCGCACAACTAACCTGTGCAAATGAGTCTTTTAAGTCGCAGGTATAATCAATGGCTTCGGGATCTAGGAGTGTGCCCATCTATAGCAACGTCCGAACACGCCTCGACATGGACAACGTCGAGCCAATGCCCCCGAGCGTGCGACGATCCGGATACACAGAGGGTACATCTCGAACTCCTATTACCAATCCGTTTTCGACTAACCATGTCACTTTTTCCACACCGATCGGGTCGGCAGGGGCCCGAATCGACGAACCACAGGTTACCAATCCACCAGACGTCCTGGCTCTCTTCCAGCAGACGCTCGACCAACACATGAAGACGATCGACGATCGCTTCAACAGGCTTCCAGGAGTCCCGCAACCAATTGAGAGGGAAACGACCGGCGGATTCGAAGAATCCCCGTTCATTGAAGAAATCGCCAGGGTCGAGATCCCCAAGAAGTTTCATCTTCCCAGCATGGAGACATTTGACGGCACCAGCGACCAAGATGACCATATTTCTATATATAAACAAAAGTTAATGGCTGCATCTGTTTCAAGGGAGAACTACGAGGCCGTCATGTGCAAAAGCTTTGGCACGACCCTCGCAGGTTCCGCACTAACTTGGTTTATGCGTTTGCCCCAGGGAACGATTGCATCGTTTGCGGATCTGGTCAACTCCTTCAAAAGTCAATTTGCCAGTAGTCGGAGGCTCGAAAAACAGTCGAGTGACCTCTACCGAGTCACACAAAGGTATAACGAACCTCTCAGGAATTATCTCAGCAGGTACAATAAGGAGAAAGTGGTGATAGCGTTTTTCGATCGTGCGCGCTATCAAAGTAATCCTAAATTACAACTAGAGTATATCATGCAAGTAAGGAGTCGAACCCAAGGGAGTTAACACGTCAATTTCAATGCAATTACTAATTTATCAACTTAAAAGGACAAATGGGGGGGGGGGGGGGGGATTTGGTTTTCTACTAAAACTACTCAAATAAAACAACACCAAATCAAGTTTAAGCAAATATGAAGAAAGGGAGCTTCACCTAGCAAGTTTCCACACAAAGGTTAACCAAGTTGATCATAGATTCTTCTCATGTTCATATTTATCCTATGGATTTGTTCCAATTCTGATCTTGTTTATATTAGCAAGCCAACCGGTCTTGCTAACACTTACTAATTGAAAACCTAGAAGACATCCTAAGTTGGTTCAATCAATAGCATAGAGTATAAGATTAATGGATTGCAAACAAGACTCAACACCGCAAGTATGTCATGCAAATCAATTTCCTTTTCACAATTGAACTCAATTTACCAATTTCATGCAATTGTGGTTGCTACCTATGATTAGGGATTCCACCGTCTATCCCAAATCTAGCACCTAAATTACTATAGATTTAGACTAGGTGATCAATCTAGCAAAATAGATAGTAATAGAAATATGCTCAAGGAAATCAATACCAAATCCAAAGGGATGAACAAGAGAAATAAACCTTACAACCAAGTCAACCTTGTGCTTCCACGCTAGGTAAAACAAGGGTTTAGTTCTGGTTCATGTTCTTCAGCAACAAATCAAATCCAAAAGAGATAAAAACAACTAAAATGTTCTTGAGAGAAAAGAAAGGGAGATCGAATATTGTGGCTGCTCAGTCTGGACGTGCCTCTTTCTAAACCTAATCTGAGCCCATTTAATTACCAATTAACTCAGCAAAATGAAACGGCCAAGCAGAAAGGAAAATCGGGAGCTGTTCAGTCGCGCGGCAAAACCGCGACCAACCGCGATCGCCATGGCTCGCGGTTTGTGCTCCAGCAGCTTCTGTTGGACTGGAGAATAACGGCGATCGCGGTACATCGCCCCACCTCGCGGTCTTCACTCCAGAAGCTTTTGTCTTCTGATCACCAGCTCTCCTACATAGCTTCGAGCTCCGTCTTCAACTCGTAAGTGCTTTCAAATCATCCACAATGCAGCTCCGCACTACAAGCATCAACATCGCCTCCAGAACCCTGCCAAAGTCTCCTAAAATGTGCTAATAATCCCTAACTACGCCATACAAAGTACGGTGTATCAAGTGGCGATCCCCCACTGCGATGTCACAACCTCCATCGAAGCCTTCAGACAAGGTCTGATCAAAGACAACAACCTTTACGATGAGATTACCAAGTACCCATGCAAAAGCTTCGAAGACGTCCAGGCCAAGACCATGGCCGAGGTAAGATTGGAAGAGGACCGTGAGTCGCGAAAAGCCTCACGCGGGCCCGATCCGTTTGATCGTAAAAATCTCTCCGACAACCGTAGAGACAGACGTCCACATCCCTACTCTCGTAATCGAAACGAGTTGAGTCAGGTAAACTCTTTCCAAGACAGGTCCCAGGACTGGAGAGACGTTTCGGCGTTGCCTCCCAGGATCCAATCTTACAACTTCAACGTTTCCGTGTCGGAGCTCGTTAAGAGTTTCGACAAATATGGAAAGGAAGTAAGATGGCCCCGAAAGAGCGACCGACCGGACGTCAAGAAAGACATGAGCCGATGGTGCGAATTCCATGGCGATCATGGTCATTCAACCGACGAATGCATCGCCCTGCGAAAGGAAGTCGCAAGACTGCTCGCACAGGGGCTCCTGCGCGACGTAATCTCGGAGTGGGCAAAAACCACCATGGAACGACGAGACCAGGTAAAACAAAACAAACCTCCATCCCCCGTCCATACAAAAGTTGTCAATACTATTTCAGGTGGATCGGACGTATGTGGGAACACATACTCCGCGGCTAAGCGACACACAAAGGAAAGCAAGGGCAACAAGCCCGAGGCGTCAGAATTAAGGCCAAGGAAGATCTCCAACCTTCCGACAGTCACGTTCGACGAGTTAGATTCTGACGGATCGGACGGTCACCACGATGGTCTGGTAATCTCTTTGTCTATTGGTAATTGCTTAATACGAAGGGTACTAATCGATACAGGGAGTTCAACCAATCTTTTGACCCTCGACGCTCTTAAAGAAATGGGTCTAGCTGAAAACGACCTAATCAAAAAGTCGACCCCACTGGTCGGGTTCAGCGGTGAGGTTAAACATACGACTGGTGAAATCATTCTAACCACATACGCTGGAAGAATCAACCAACATGTGAAATTCTTGATCCTAGATTGTCCATCTCCCTACAATTGTATTCTTGGCAGGCCATGGATACACGCTATGAGAGCGGTACCCTCGACGTATCATCAAGTCATCAAGTTTCCCACTGAATGGGGAGTACAAGAAATCCGAGGAGACCAAAGGACCGCTAAAGAGTGCTACGTCGCTTCCATGAAGAACGCAGTCGAACATCAGACTGCATAGCAATCACAAAGCGGTGAAGGATCCAGTCGGTACATCGAACCAGAAATGGAAAAACTCGACGAGATCATACTGGACCCTTCAAAGCCAAACCAAACGGTAAGGGTCGGGTCGGACTTGGACGACTCGACCAGACAACAACTTCTTGATTTTCTTAGGATCAATGCCGATTGCTTCGCATGGTCGCATGAGGATATGGTCGGAATATCTCCAAACATTATTACGTATAAATTGAATGTAGATCCATCTCATCCCCATGTTAAGCAAAAACGCAGGAAGTTTGCCCCTGAGCGGAACAAGATAATTGACGACGAAGTCAAGAGCTTATTGGAAACAGGGAAAATAAGAGAAGTCCATTATCCTGAGTGGCTAGCCAACGTGGTCGTAGTCCAGAAAAAGAACGGCAAGTGGAGAGTCTGCATCGACTTCACAGATCTCAACAAGGCTTGTCCCAAAGACTCGTTCCCACTACCCCACATCGACGCCATGGTCGACGCCACAGCAGGGCACGAAATGCTTACCTTCATGGACGCTTTCAGCGGCTACAATCAAATCCTCATGGAACCCGACGATCAGGAAAAAACAGCATTCGTCACTAGCCAATGTATCTACTGTTACAAAGTAATGCCCTTTGGCCTAAAAAATGCAGGGGCTACCTATCAACGACTAGTCAACAAGATGTTCAAAGATCAGATCGGAGACACGATGGAAGTCTACATAGACGACATGTTGGTCAAGTCCAAAAAGAAAGAAGATCACATAGACCACCTACGCGACAGCTTCGAGGTGCTCAAAAGGTACAATATGAAACTAAACCCTACTAAATGCTCCTTCGGAGTGTCATCAGGGAAGTTCTTGGGGTACATGGTGACACAAAGAGGAATAGAAGCCATCCCATAACAGATCAAGGCTCTCGTCAATATTCGATCCCCCCGATGCATTAAAGATGTACAAAAGCTCACGGGTCGGATAACAGCTCTGAATAGATTCATCTCCAAATCATCCGACAAGTGCAAACCCTTTCACGACGCTCTCAGGAAAAACAAGTCTTTCAATGGACGGAAGAACACGAAGCAGCGTTCCAGAACTTGAAAGAGTACCTGTCCAGTCCCATGTTACTGACCAAACCTAAAAGCGACAAGCCCTTATTTCTATATCTTATAGTGTCAGAATCATCCGTAAGCGCAGTACTGATCAGGGAAGAGGATGCCAAGCAGTCACCGATATACTACGTCAGTCGGACGTTATTGCCATCAGAAACAAGGTATTCGTCACTCGAGAAGCTCGTACTATCGTTGGTAATGGCCTCGAACAAACTCAAACCCTATTTTGAATCACATACTATTATTGTCCGCACTAATCATCCCATGAGAGCAATCATGAGGAAACCCGAGTTTACAGGACGAATGACCAAATGGGCTATACACCTCAGTGGTTACGACATCGAGTACGAGCCCAGGACAGCGATCAAGTCGCAAGCCTTAGCCGACTTTGTGGCCGATTTCAGTCTGACCCTAGAGCAAGAAGCCACAAGAGAAGCAACACAACTGCTCGCGACGGAAGAAACAGGTACATGGGAGCTCCACATAGATGGAGCGTCGAACTCCAGAGTATCGGGGCTAGGGGTCGTGCTGAAATCGCCACAAGGGGACAAGATAGCTCAGGCCGTCAGATGCGAGTGGGATGCGACTAACAAGGAAGCTGAATACGAAGCACTCATATTCGGACTCATCTTGGCTCGCGACCTAGGGGTCCGAGAGATCGAAGTCGTTTGCGACTCCTTGCTGGTCGTAAACCAAATACAAGGATCGTACAGTGCTAAAGACGTCAGGATGATAGCCTACCTGGAGGTAGCCAAGAAGCTGATCGGACAATTCCAAGCATTCAACATCAGACAGGTACCCAGAGATTTTAACTCCCAAGCTGACGCACTTGCCAATCTAGGATCCGTCCTAGACCCGAAGGAATTTCCGCACATACCATTGGCCCACATCATGACGCCAGCCGTCCCTAGGACGTCCGTCGAGTCAACGACACCGCTTGAAGAACTCGTCGCCATGGAAGTCGGCGGCCGACCAGAAGAAGACATCATCGACAACAATGACGATTGGATGCTACCTTACATCATATGGTTGAAAGACGGCATTCTGCCCGATGACAAAACAGAAGCAAAGCGGCTCAAGGTACAAGCACTCTCTTTCGATATCATAGATAACATCTTGTACAAAAGATCTGTCATAGGGCTACTCCTACGATGCCTCAAGACCTCCGAGGTCAGACGCATCCTACAATCGCTACACGAAGGAGAGTGTGGGAATCATACTGGAGGACGAAGCCTCTCGGGAAAAGCCCTACGAAATGGGTACTACTGGCCGACGATGAACAAGGACGCTATGGACTATACCAAAAAGTACGACGCCTGTCAGCGGCATGCACCCGTCCATCACCAACCTTCAGAGCTCCTCCATCCGACTCTGGCTCTATGGCCCTTTATGAGATGGGGGATGGACATCGTCGGGAAGCTCCCTCCCGCGTCGGGTCAAAGAGTCTTCTTCCTCGCCATGACGGACTACTTCTCTAAGTGGATCGAAGTCAAAGCCTACAGAGAGGTAAAAGATCAACACGTCATTTCATTCATAAAACGCAATATCTTGTGCAGATTTGGCATCCTATCAGAAATCGTGTGCGACAACGGTTCCCAATTCATCAGTCATAAGACTCGAGCCTTCTGCGACCAATGGAACATCAAGTTGGTCACGTCCATACCTCGGTATCCGCAATGCAACGGACAGGCCGAGTCTAGCAACAAAATCATTATCAGCAATCTCAAGAAACGTGTCACTGGGGCTAAGGGCAAATGGGCCGACGAACTCCCATACATTCTCTGGTCCGACAGAACTACTCCAAAAAATGCGACCGGACAATCGCATTTTTCCCTCGTCTACGGGAGTGAGGCAGTCATTCCGGCCGAGTTACTGGTTCCGACCGCCCGTTGCAACCTCCAAACGAGCAAGCAAAACGATATTGAATTGGCTCATAACCTAGACACAGTGGACGAGATCAGAGAAAAAGCTCGAATCAGGATGGTCAGATTTCAACAACAGGTCGCAAGGAGCTACAACAAGAACGTCAGGATCAAGGCATTCACATTCGGAGATTGGGTCCTAAGGAAAACCTTCCAGAACACCAAGAATCCATCCGACGGAAAACTCGCACCATAATGGGAAGGACCCTACTTGATCACCAAAGTGGTCGGACAGGGAGCGTATCAATTAGAAGACAAAGACGGACAACCAATTCCAAGAAGTTGGAACGCGGCACATCTAAAGCTATACCATTTCTGAACTGACAAGGTAAGACACTACAAAAACTCGCACATCGCTTATTATTGCATGCACATCTCTATCTTCCTTTACAAACTATCATTTGACACTAAGTGATGACCTCATCCTTACAAAAACACGAATGCAGAACTGCATTGAAACGTACATTGGATCCAGTCATCCGCAAAAAGCGCTTACATTACACGATCGATCAGAACACGGGGAGATGAACAACACATGCACGTCGGCACACCGCCTGCCTTATACAAAACATAAGGTACGACACCTTATTACATTCACGCAATAGAAACATATTGCTTACCTCCCCGACATAAAGTCATGACTAACACATACACAAACATTTACAGGCCTGTTTTACACACATACATACGAGGAGCCCCACTCGACGGAGCACACGGGCGAAACCGACACACCAAACACAAAACGTTATCGACAATCCCCTTGGATGTCTGACGACATGTACGAAACAAGCAAACGTACGATCTTATATGTAAAGACAAATTGCATTGAATAAAAACACGAGCATTTTTATACAAAATACGCGACCCGCGATGGTGGACGGGTTGCCAAAACATATTGTCTTCCTACACATCTGTAGGACTTCATCAAGCATTCACTTAAAAACATTATGCGACCCGCGATGGTGGACGGGTCGCCAAAAATACCAAATGTCTAAACCCACGCACAAGTGGGACAACGAGTCAAACTACGCAAGAAAAACAAATCATGCATCGGGGACAACGGCCTTACCTTCGACAGGGGCTGGCTCCAGAGAGGCTACACCATCAGTCGGCTCGACGTCGCCAGAATGGGCCTCGTCCTCGCCAGTGTCCTCATCCATGGCCTCCTCTCCGACGCCAGCCAAGCAAAACAACTCCTGACCAGGATTTCCCTTCGGAAACATGGAGTCCAGAGTCTCCTTTTCTGCCTTCAAGTCCCAGAGCTCATGCTTGCCTTCATCGAACTCTTCGATCATCTCGACACGCGACTTCAGTGCATAAAAAGCACCGACATCGCCTATGATCTGACCAGCAGCAATCCGAGCCTGCTTCACCTCTTCCTCAACGCCTGATCGGCTCTCCTCAAACTCTTTCCGACTCGCAACCAGCTCCTCTTGGCAACTCTTTAACTCCCTTGTAAGGCGACGCTCAGTCTCACGACACGGCTCTCCGCTCCCTCTAGTTTGGTCCTCAAGGACGCAAGGTCGGACTCTGTCCTAACAGCCCTTTCCTCAGCCTTGGCGACCATTGTCTTGACACCAGAATAGGCCCCCAAGAGATACTGGAAAGTCTGAAATCTCACACGACAATGCAACACATAGTCAGAAGACATGGCCAAACGAAAGAAAAAGAGAAAAAGCACAAACAGAGGGCAACTCACCCTCCACGCGGAGCATCCCGCTTCACCAATGCAGTCCAAAGGGGAAACATCATCGACTTCCGATTTCAAAGTCGGATCCTGAGCACGGAAGAGATCGGCAATCGATTGACCGACTGCGCCAATCTTGCCGATCCCCTCGGCAGTCGCCTCCTTCTTCCTAGGGATCTCCTCCACTTTGACATCATCAGACTGAACATCCGCCTTCCTCTTAGAACCAACTTTGGATGGAAGCGCCGAGTCCGCCAGAACAGACTTACTCGACGCGGCTTTGGCCGCCGCCTTCCTTTGCTCAATCAAACCTTTCCCAGACGCTCCCTTTAAACAAGCACTCGCTCGACCACCAGGGGAAGCTGACACAACAAGACGAAGCAAAAATCTTAAAACACACGACAAAGTGAAAAAGAACAGAAAGAATTCTCACGGTCGAGAGCTCACCCTTGGCACGAGATGATGAGACAGTCGACATGACTTCTTGACCAGAAGGAGGTGCTGACAATAGGTTGACGTTGGTAAAACTCCTCTCTGACGCTGGAACACCCAGGACAATCTTGGACAGACCTTCCGACCGAGCGCTCACCTCCAAATCTTCTGGCTCAGGAACTACGAAAAAGAAAAGTTAAAGCAAAGAGTTAAGACACATAAACAAACAAAAAAGAAGACAAATACATACTCTCAACTCGCCACTCCATCAACAGGAACGAACATTCTCCCCCCTTCTCCAGAGAAGAACGTTTGACAAAGAAGAACTTCGACCCCCATCCGCGGTCGTTGACATCAAGATTCTGCACCAAAGGCTTCCGACCATGTCGGATACGTAACTGAACACGAGAGGAACTCTTCGACCCTAAGAAATAGTTGTACCACAAAGCATCAAAATCAAAACCAGTCCCAGATCGGATGTTCACAAGGTCCAAGACCCTGAGAACCCTCCACGCTTGTGGCATCACCTGACACGGCGCCAACGCCAGAGCAGCCAAGAAATCCCTAATGAGGGGAGAGAAAGGAAACTTATGTCCTATCCGAAATGGATATGCATAGAAACAAACCCATCCTTCATATCGATCATCGGCCCTCTCGTCCGGGTGAGGCAGCCTGGCGACCGCCTCCGGCGGAAAGCCTCCAACTTGAAGAATTTACTCCAACTCCGCTTGGGACATGGTGCTTATCAGAGCGTCCGATTCTTTCAGAATGAAGAGGGGAGGAGCTTCACCCTCGCGCGAATCAGAGAGAGTCTTCGACGACTCGGAAGCTTCGCTAGAAACCATTTCAAGAACGGAAAAAGAAGGAAATCGAAAAGCTATGGCTAAAGAGGCTGGAAGACTTACCAAAGAAGCTTGCGAGAGAAGATGAAGTGAAGTCTAATCGCTCCCCTCTGCTCCAAATTTATGGAGGGAAATGATGGTCTGCAGAGGAGTCGCATCGTGCTCCGATCTTGCGCCACATAGCCCTAGGCAACTGCGTCAAAAAAGGATGGTGAAGATCGTGTATGGAGAAGTTGCCTCGGATTCCGCTTACTTGCCTAAACCGCAAGCCCAAGGCAACTTGGGGCTATTGTTGGGCCTGACGTCCCCTGGGAAGATGGATCGAGCAAGACAAGCCCAGGCCCACGACGGATCGGAAGAACAGAAGAGAAACCCAGAGAAGGCGACGAGGCTTCTCCAGTCGAACGTCCTCCGACAAGATCGCGAAGATCCCGCCAAGCATTAAATGCCAGGATTGATCAACGGCCACATCATTTACACAACACCATAATAGCAGCAATTAGTGACAGAATCTCCGTAATTAAATCCCGGCGTTGAAGATAAGGATGGGATCGAAATATAACGGTCAGAGGCACGAAGAACTTACCATATATGGACGAAGAGGAAGATAAGAGGGGGACGGATACAAGCACGTTAGACACTCAAGCATTCTCGTTCAGAAACAAAATAGAACAACACTTTCACTGCCAGTCTAGCTCTCCATCAATCACCCTCGCTTATTCGCCATCGGTCGCAACCTAAGAATTACCGGTCGAATCCAATAAGACCACTCTGCCTTATTACGATAAGTTGTATCTCGATTCAATTACGATAAGTTGTATCTCGATTCAACCCGATCGACTAGTTACCCCGTCTAAGGCGATTTAGGTCGTCCGATCTTTTCGCCCCAAAACAGCGGCAACCCTCTGGACGCGGCAAGCACGAGCTAGCCCTTGAGCTCTACGTTTTCAGTCTCCAAGTCTATGTGAGCCTTGGTGACGGCTTCATGTTGGGCTTGAAGGGTTGAGAAGGCCTCATCCGACTCGGTACCTATAGTCACCATTACAACAAGCAAACAAAGGTGAAACACAACAAAAGGGATAAAATTCAACGAAAAAAGAGAGTCAACAACCCAACAAATCAATCTCACGGGCAACTATTATGGGCTGGTCGTGAGGGCGGTAAGGGAAGGTCGTGACACTTGTGAACCAAAGCAATGACAAACACAAAGCAATCAAGCAATTTGGAAATTACAAGTCAATTTATGAGATTAGCAAAGCGAGAAATGCAAATCCAAATGTGTTAAAGAAGTGAATGCAGAAGACAAGCTTAATGGACTTGTACCGATGGTGAATCGGGTTCCCCGAGATCGCCTGAGGCTTTCATTTTTCCCGGTTGCAATAATTTTTTTTTTGTCGAAGCAACTGACTAAACATTTTTTTAATTGGCACAAGTTTGTTTGAAGAGAGAGAAATGCAAAGATATGCTAACAAGAAGATATGAGAGAGAAACGCAAGGAGATTCTGCATAGAGATAGGAGAGAGAAAATATTCAAACAAGAAGATATGCAAGATCGACTAAACTAACACAAATAAAGCAACAAATAACAACCAAATATGCAAGATATATTTTTGTTAGAAAGTCAAAGATTCGGCCGTAATTGTAGGGATATGGAATCACACAATTTTCCTTTTTCCTTTTTTTTATATCTCTCGGCCGAGATCTCAATGTTTGGAAACGAAGAGATCAACACCTAGGGTTTTGACAGCAAACACAAAGAAAGTACTATGGCGGAAGCAAAAGGGAATGGATCGAAAGGGGAAAATGTGAGAAAGACAATGAAGAGTGGGAAAGACCACACCTTGTACCGCTGAATCTGATACCAATTGATACGTAAACAAGCCTAGTTCACGTGTTAATGACGAATCTAGGTAGAAGATGGGCCCTGGATTCCTTCTCTTCGTCGTAGCCGGGGGATAAATGACAAGCTTTGCGGATGGCAGAGATTGTCGGCTCTCTTGCGCTCGGTGGAAACCGAGTTGGGGCGAGAGGGTTTCGATGGACAAGTCGATCGAGGGTTGTTTGGGTTGATCTATAACGAGGATTGATCGGAGAACTATCGGTGACGTCGAGATCAAATGGGCGGAGATGAGACTCAACGACAAAGCTTCAATTTAATTTCAACGTAAGGGCAAATGTACAAGACGCAGGGCATTTATAGTAGCCAAGCAACAAGCGGCCATGGGCTAAACAAACCTGGTGGATCGGGCTCCTAAGCATAGGAGGCTCACATGCCCAAAATAGAAACTTACTAAAAATAGAAACTGCTAAAAATAAACATAAGCTGAAACTGGAAAGTTTCCAAAAACACCAAATGTAGCTCAATAAACATCAAAATAGAAAACTAGGCCTAAGATAGACACGACGTCGAGGAAGTCGCGGAAGTGCAGCCACAACCGAAGTCATGGTGTCGCGGCGGGAGCCGCAAGGCCAACAATGACGGAGTAAGACATGTCCTTGGGCGCTGTCGAAGCTGTGAGGCTATTGCGCGCAAAGCCCTTGGCCGTGAGGCTCTGTGTGGCTTGGGTGATGGCTCTGGCGCGCGCCATGGTGATTGGGCCTTCCGACCTGACACTCATCATCTCCTCTTCTTGGGCCTCAGTCAAGTCACCACCAAGGCTGTATCAATGAGTCATATGGTGTAAAATGAAAATAAAATGAAAATAAAGCTTCACATTTGGATAGGCTTTCATTCAAGGATGGAGATTAGATTTTCATTTAAGTGGTCATGTGTACTTAAGTGAGTCAACTCCGGTGTTGATCGGTCAACCAATTTTTTTCCTTTTTTTCCATGGCGGTTTTTTTTTGTATCCGGGTCAAAATTTACTATGCACATTCACGCAAGATTTCATGCACTTTTGACCGACGTTGACTAGTCAACTTTTTTTTTTCGGGGCCAATTTTTTTTTTGTATCTGGGCAAATATTTTCTATTCACATTCACGTAAGATTTCATGCACTTTTAACTGGACAAGCTTTTTCGCTAAAAAAATGTTTCTCTTTGGGGCCATATTTTTTCCTGCACATCCAGTGCAAATATTATGCACATTCACACCATTTTGCATGCACATTCAATGTATTACATGTGAAGTGTATACGTCTATGCGTGTATGTGCATGGATAATGGCTTGTATGTGCATCTGATCTGTACTAGCACATACAGTGCAAACATGATGCACATTCAAGCCAATTTGCATGCACATTCAGTTTTTTACGTGTGAAGTGCATATGTCTATGTGTGTATGTGCATGGATGATGACTTATATGTGCATCTGATTTGTACTAGGGGTGCATATATTGGGTTTGTATAAGAAATTTGTATGAGTTTTAGACCGTGTGTGAATGAATATTGAAGTGTGTATATTTTTGCATGAATGTGCACATAAATTAGTCTACATGTGTATCTATTTTTGTACTAGATGAGCAGTTCATTTAGTTTTTTAACATGTATTGTTTTTTTTAATGCGTGAAATCCTGCTTGAATGTGCATAACTTTTTCAACGAATGTGTAAAGAAAATTTTGACCCAAAAAAAGAAAATTTTCGCCCAAACATAAATAAATTTGGACTTAGAAAAAAAGGCTGGAGACCGGCGTTGACCGACAAAGGGAGATTTAACCAATGGGTCATGTGCATGGCATATGCCTACTTAGATGAAAGTGTAATCCAAGCGATTCGATTTGCTCTATCCAAAAGTTATGGGGCATTATCATTTTACACCATAATAATCATTCTTACTTGATTCATCCCTCAGAGAATAATACAAAACACTAACTTATATATAAATAATAGTATTGTTTATTTTTTCAGTTAAAATTCAACTAAACAAGATGACTTAAAAAACAAAAAATGTATCTATTTCGAACTTAAGTGAATAAAATATAACTAAAAATAAATAAATAACAAATTTTCCCCTCAAATTTAAACTCGTACCAAGTTAGAGTGTGTTTGGATTCCATTAGAAAATGTATTATCTTATAATATCTAATATACTTTCACCAGAGTATATTATCATACATTTATACTCTTTTATTTTATATAAGGCAAACAGAGGGCACCCTTAAGAGGGGAAGGAATGTCTAAATCATCACAACGGATGTTGTTTACAAGTTTTTTACAAACAATGTGTAGTCGAGAGTTACAAGTATGAAGTTGGAAGCGTGTGCGCAATAGAAGCTGTCGGGAAGTGGGAGTAGAAAGGTAGACTGGATTTTACGTCTGAGGACGATTGGTGACACATCAGTGGTGGCTAGGAAGTCGGCTGTGGTATTGCATTCCTTGTAATTGCGACAAACGGAAAATCTCTCAAATTGTTAAAGGAGGGATTGGATGTCTAAAATATTAGGTCGAATTTTCCACAGTATTTTTCAAATACGCTTAATAGAATTAATAACAGTTAAGTCATCTCCCTTGACAATTAGATATTGAATATTAAGGGAGATGGCCTTATGAATTCCTTAAAGACATATGCTTCAACTTTTAAAGGAGATGAGCATAAAATTTAATTTCTATCTAGGAATAGGATCTTTCACTTATGATTACGGAAAATATATTCTATATGAGAAGAAAGACCAGGTCTTACAAATCCATCGAAGTTTAACTTGCTCCACTGTGCGGGTGGCTTTTTCCATATTAACGATCATCTAGTAGGTTTTGTGTGACCATTAACACACATCATTTCGGGATTAAGTTGTGAAGCCAACCATTCCTTGTATTGAATATAAATTCTATTAGTTAGGTTATCTGAATTATTAGAATTATGGAGGAAGATAATATAATTTATGTGGTTCCAAATATTCAACCAAAGAAAAAAAGTAATGTCAATGTTGCTATTATTGTTCTTAAAGAAATCCATATTTGTCCAAAAATCCCCGGATACTTGTCAAATTGTAGCTATGTCCCTTGATCCTCTCGATCAATACCTTGAACAAGGTTCAACGTGAATGGGCATTGGAAAAATAGGTGATCTAAATCTTCGTCAGCCATATTGCATAGAACACATTGCGAAGGTACCTTTGAAAAATGTCTATTAAGCCTTTTGTGGTAGGAACTAGGAAGTGAATCAAACAGAGCTTTGCATAGGAAGTTCTTAATTTTTGGGGGAATGTGTAGTTTCCATATCCATGTTGGGAAATCTTGGTGCATATGGGGATTACTCGTAGAAGGTAAAGAACGTGCTGATTTAACTGAGAAAGAACCATTTGCAGATAATATCCAAATGAGTTTGTCCTTCATGTCTGAGGACGGTATATGAATGTGTAAGATTTTATTTAAAAAATATGTCGGGATCACCGACTACAGGTGCCCCATATCCCAATGCTTAGTAGGTGTAATAAAATACGAAACTTCATAGTGAGGTCTTGTTGGTATGTGTAAGAGTCTAGCATACAGTCATGAATCTAGTGGTCAGTCCAAAAGTTGATATCCTCACCGTTGCCTAGCTGCCAAAGGATACTAACTTTGAATATGTCACGAATTTGTAGTAGTCGACAAAATTGCCATGCATTTGATGATTTCTTCTTTTAAGAGAAGAGGTCTGAAGACCCTAAGCATTTTTCCATAATTAGATTGACCCACATACTATTTGTTTCAGTTAGTAGTTAAGTAGTTTCATTTGCATAGCTTTGTTAATGTCTTCCAACTTTTGAAAACCGAGCCTCCTTGTTGATTTGGGCTGATAGATTTTATCCCAGCTAATAAGAGGGTGGTGATTTGGAACAAATTTATTCCAAAAAAAATTGTTTATTTTGCCAATGTCATTACAAATACACTTTGGGAGAAGAAAAAATTACATTAAGGAGTTACTTTTTTATAGCAGGTTGGATTGAATTAGTATACTTCGTCCTGCTTGAGACATAGTGTTTCCTTTCTATCAACCAAGCTGTTTTTTAAGACTGAGAACACAATCTGCAAACATTTAGTTTTTCACCCTTTCACGAATGATTGTAATTAGCGGTGTGCAAAATTGGCTCGGACCGAAAATGCCCGACCCGAACTGGGTGTATTCCGCTCCGATCCGTTGTTCATACTTTTTAAGATTCCAGTTTCCAGTCCAGACCGAATGGACCATTTATTTTTGTATTAATATTCCATAACACTATTAAAAATTATTTTCTATTATAAAAAAAATTAGTAACAAAATATATTGTATAATGTTACAAACAATAGTTATAAAAATAGAAAAATTAATTAATCTGTAATTGATATAAAAATAGAGAATAATAAAAATATGTTTACCGGTCCATTCTGGTCCAAGATCGGACAAGACCAGACCGAATCATATTGGTCCGGTCCGGACTTCGGTCCAAAGATCATAAAAATTCCAGTCTATCAGACCGGAATTATGGTCTAGTCTGGATGAACAACGCTAATTGAAATTTCGGGAGAATTTTTGCACCGCGATTTTTCTACATCGCACGACATTTTGGGCGCCACTACGTTGACCCAAAAAAATAAAATAAATGTTGTGCGCTACTATATGGCGCACAAAGAGGCGCTATATAGTAGCGCGACACCTTCTTCTTCCACATCAACCCGACTAAACCCTAAATCACAAACGCAACGGCAATGGCAACAACAAGCGACGACAATGGCGATTGGCGAGAGGCGGCGGAAGATGCGGTAGCGGCGGCGGAGCAACAAGCGGCGACGGTGGAGCAACGGGCGGAGGAGGACGAGGCAGTGGAGCAGGCGACAGATTTGGAAAATTTTCCAGATCTGGCAGGGGAGCAGGCGGCCGCACCAGAGCCAGAGGAGCTGGGGAGGGCGCGGAGACAGCGTGTGGCTGGTGGGGGAGCAGTAGGTATGGGATGTGGCGGGGAGGGCGGAGGTGAGTCACCGGCGATGGCGGCGGGGCAACCAGCGACCTTCACGGCGACGGACGAAGCAACCGGCGATTCTCCGGCAAGGGGCGGAGTTGACGGCCGGAGCACAAGCGGAGGTGACGTACGCAAATGCCTTGGACGTTGCGGCAACCGTCGGTGTCAAGGCGGTGGCGCAAGTGGAGGAGGCGAGCACACCTCGACTACCACGGAAATACGTTCGTCGGGAACGAGCTGACGTACGTTGTTCGTTTTTTAAATTTTATATTAAAATAAGAATTCTTGTATTTATTTAATTTGTCATTATATTATTTGTATGAATAATTAGAATTGTAATTTAAAAAAATTACGCAAATGCGTACACTAATTAAAATTTGGATTTTATTTAAAAATAAAATTAGAATTACATAAATGAAATTAGTATAATATTTGAAGACTTTTATTTAATTATAATTGTAATTAAATAAAATTAGGCAAATAAAATTTATTTAATTAGTATTATTTGTATGAATAATTAGAATAAAACCAGGCAAATGCGTATGCTAGTTAAAATTAAGATTTTATTTGTAAAAATAAATTAGAATTGCATAAATGAAATTAGTATAAAATTAGAAGAATTTTATTTAAATTAGATAAATCTATTGGTGATTTTAGGTAAGTGGTTATAATATACGAATAATTGTAGGCAAATAGTGAAGTATATTTAGTCAAGTATATGAATAATTTAGGCAAAAATGTTATACGAATAATTTAGGCAAAAACAAAAATAGTGAAGTATGCGAATAATTTATGTAAGTGGATAAATGTTGTTGATCTGAAATTAATGAAATTAGATTTTTTAAGTTAAGTGAAATTAATGATGTTGATGTGTTGGGTAAAATTAGCTTATGCAAACTAATTTATATAAAAAAATAGTAGAAATTGGTTATAATTAAAAATCTCTCCGTAGAATAAATTATAATTTTAATAAAACAGAACGTAGTCGTGAGAATCAAACTAAACATGCATGCGAGACGTCGGGTGGAATCTCGTCACGTGACTGCTTCTGGTCATAAGCGCAGAATCCAAAACAACCCCAACACCTAACGTGGTCACAAGAGAAGAATCTCGAACGATCCTGTTCCATTAGCAGATCCTCCTATTTCAGGGGTTCTTCCATCTTCTGATGTGTGTTTAAATCCGGTTTCGCAGAGTCCCGTTCGTGACATGGGCGATACGCATATGGAGGATGTGTTTCCCAACATAGTGGAGATTGCGGCCGAGGGTCCTCATTTGGACGATGTTGATATGGAGGATGTCCCTCCCACCCCCAGGATCCTGTTCCCTATCCCGCCCCCTTGAAGCCCGTTCATGTGGCCGCTGGAAAGGCTCCACCAGCCGAGGAGCCCCCTGTACGAGCTTGAGTCGCTTGAGGTGCTACAGAGCTTCGACACTTACGTTGCGCACTTGATTTGGCACGCTGCTCCTCCTCTTGCACAACCCCTCGTATGGGCTTTGAAGGCGTATACACACCCGACCGACTTCGAGTTTTAGAGGTTACATTCCCACAAAGGTGGTTGAGGGCAACTAATTTTATCTTGCCGAGTATACCAAATTGACTCGTCTCTGGGATTTTCTATTCGGGAGGGTTGACCATGTTCTCATCACAGCGTTCGTTGTGAGGTGGCACCCTGAGATGAACAACTTTCATTTTCCGTGGGGCAAGATTACGATCACGCTTCATGACATGGAGAGGATCTTGGGGTTGCGCTTAGAGGGATTTCCCTGCTATATACCGTTTGCGTCTGAGGATCAGCTGACGACGTTCGCCCAGGAGCTATTCGAGTATATGTTCGGTATCGATGAAGAGGAGATGCTAAAGGAAGTCAGGAAGGGTTAGGTTACTACCTTTGAGTTTTTTATGCACGTTCTACACATGATAGAAGATGGCGACAAGCCCGAGTCGATTGCGGTGGGATACCTATGGCACGCCATGTCTTGCAACATTTTCGTGGATAAGACCATGAACCAACTCATGCTGAGGATGTTGTCGTTGTTCGAGGATTGGGGGTATGTCGTCGGCACATCTCGGGGAACCAGGGTTCTATCCTGGTTGTATAGGAACCTTGGTGAGGCTTCTCGGGGGGAGACGACAGACATAGCGGGGTGCACCTATCTGCTTCGGGTAAATGAATGATAAATTTAGCGTTGTTGTATTAATTACTAATTTTTTAGAATTATTGTTAACCAACTATATTAATTCACATGTAGACGTGGATATGGATGTACTTCATAATTTCCTAGGGAACCCTAACCCCCTCCCTGGCAGGGATGACGACGAGCAACGCGTTGCTCGATATTAGATTCAACACACTGCACTACGTGCTCCCGACAACAACCGACATTACAGGCGTATCCTAGATGAGTATCGGCCCGATGATGTACGCACCCTAATTTTATAATATTTATGTTGCACTTATGAATAATTATTTAAACGATTGTACTTGGTTATCATTGCAGGTACGGTGGATGCCATATGGCAGTCTAGATTTTGTTGGTGTGTATAGGGCCTCCACATACTGATGGACTATCTGTTACCTGGACGTTGTTGAGTCGTACATGCCCGATCAGATTGTACGCCAGCTTGGACGGCAGCAAAGCAGGCCCCTGGATGTCATAGAGTCATCGTACGTATTCCGCCCACTCAAAGCTGCAGGGAAAAGGCTGTACAGATTGACCTTTGGCCCTGCGTGGAACGGTTGGGAGCATCTCGAGCATCTATGTTCATTTATTTTGGAGAGCCCTATGGTCGTCCCAGCATGGGATGTGGACGACGAGTACTTGGACTGGTATCTCGAGATCTCATATCCGTATGTGAGCTCCTTTCACGAGTCCAGCCTCGTATTGTGCGAGGTCCTTCTCCGGATGTGGACACGCATAGAGTACGTTTCTCCACCATTTCATTTGATTTTACCTATTTGTTATTATTATTCTCGAAATCCACGTATAACATTTTTTTTTCTTTTGCAGCGTTTGGTCGTGGCGACAACATTTACTCATGAGATTATTCAGCTACGGGGTGGCGGGCCGAAATGCATGGGACCATATGTTGGTCATTCTCTGCGGCGACGAGCTTCCAGTAGATGATCCGCTTATCCGGGCCTCACAACTCTCGTCCCAGTCCTCAGGTGGTGAGCCCTTTATCACGAGCTTCCTGTAGCTGATCCACTTCCTGTACGGTTGGTGCAAGTGAATCCAACAAACTCCAACAAAGGCATAACATACCTATAAATGAAAAAAGAAGAAGATTTAGATGCAATTACATATTTTAGTAGTACATGTCACGATAACTAAAGTACAAATACATATTGGTCTTGTATGTCGTATCCATGATGACGACGTGGGGGAACAAACGCAACAAATGTCTAGTGTCGGGGTGACAAACAAAAAGTTCACTCACAACCTCCTTCCCATCAACCGTAACCTTGTCGATGTCTGTATAATATCCTTTCGCTTTAGATAATCCAACGTGTATTGCGACACCATTAGACTCCCCCTAGATTTTTGCCTCTCCTTAGCCTTGTAATTGTACAATTGATTCCTTGATATCAAGCATTGGGGATCCTCCTCTAGAAATAGACTCATAATAGCCTTCGACTTTGTGCCGGAGGCAGACAAAACCTTTATCTGACGTTGTTCCTACATAAGGCGTCTAGTAAATGCATGACCAATCAAACTACTTGAAAGATCACGGCTGTGGCATCCACTAACGATGGATAATGTCCACGTGCCCAGTTTTCTCCAACCTTCTTTTCCTAACAACCCATGCAATTAAAACGGGCTCGATTTGTTTTTCCGCTTAGGGGTTGCCTCGGGACCCTAAACCTCTTTCTTCTTCACTGCCGATCTATATGACCCAGACTTCTCACACGACAATATGACCTTTCTAGCCCATGATTTGTTTATAACGATCACCATACACAGTCCCGACCGACATTCTTAGCCCAATCGATCATAGTGTCTCTATCACTCCATTCCTCACTTGTAGTAAAATGAGAAGAATAGTCGACTAGGGAAAAATCGCTATCAGTACTATCGTCCTATTTATTTAACAAAAAATTATACATTAGAGGTTTTTCTAAGAGTGATTTAAAAAAACTAATATAATGTTATTCTAACCACAAACGTGTAATTTACTTAATAATTGAAATTCCTATTCATTTGACCAATATATATAACTTAGAGGTTTCCGTAAATAACAACTACATATAAATACATGTTTAATGTCTAAGCCAAACCATGTAATTCTTTAAAAAAATACTAACATAATATCTATGCTAAAACATGTAATTTATTAACAAAAGACTAACATAAGCTAACACTTGTGATCATCCTATTTATTTCACAAATAAATATACATTAGAGAATACCGACAATACCACCTAAAAAGAGTACATTATGTCGACTAACGTAAAACATGTAATTATCCTAATTATTTCAAATATAGAGCATATCGAAAATACCACTTAAAAAGACTAACATAATGTATAAGCTAACACATGTAATCATCCTAAAGTAATGATCGTTTGTACGTTTTAATGAACGTTGTAAACTATATATAACAAACCGTTTTAATTTACTGAATTTGAAATAAATTTGGGAAAAAACATATGCGTACCCTAAGGGTTCGTTTGGATAGCCGAAACAATATATTAAATTGCAATATCTTACATTAAATTGACAATTTAATGCAACTTAATGCATTATCTCAGGGAATCCAAACGGACCCTAAATCCTCTTGATTAATCGAATCAAGATTGGGTGCATCATCGTAGCTTGAGGACGACATTCTCTCAATAGTTTGTGATTTTAATTCGGTGGTACATTAAATTCAAAATGTAGGCTCTATTATATATATCCCCGAAAAAATTACGTTCTTTTGTTTTATTAGGTAAAAATTAGACTGGAAAACCACATAAAGCCGGTTTCTCAGTCTAGAGCATCCTTTCGGATGAGAATTACAAATTCTAGATTTCTCGAATATCTTCCAAGGAACTCAGCTGGACCTCCTTAGCGATGAAGTCGGCCACCACGTTTGTTTCTCGGAAGACATGAAAAATTTGCACTGAAGAGAAAAGTTGTAAAATACACAGGATATCATAAATTAACATTTCAATATCCCATGGACAGTGCCAGATTTGATTCAGAACGTTAACAATGGTTAGGTTATCGTTTTCAAGATGAATGTCGGTAATGCCTAATTCATAGGCCTTTACCAGGGCATTTCTTACTGCAAGTGTTTCTATTTTTAAAGGGGTTGAGATACCACATTTATCCCCAAAGAGGAAGATTGGTTTACCCGTGTTGTTCCTGAGAATGTAGCCAAAGCTAGATTCACCGTTAGTTTTTGTGGATCCATCTGTATTAATTTTAATAATATTTTTCGGTGATTTTTTCCATTTATTTATTGATCGTCTGACATTATTCATTCAATGTGTTTTAGGTCTGTCCTTTGCTAAGCAGTCAGGGTTCCAACTTTTCATCTTGTTCCAGTTCTCAATTTGTGTTGTAATATAAATTTGGTACATCCTTTATGGAGTCGGCATCATCGTTTGTTCTTCCAAAGCTTTGTTGGTTTCTGTAAAACCAGATTCCCCATCAAGAAACCATTAATTCTATGAATTGTGATGTATCAGTTTTTTGTCGAATTTCATCAATGATTTCATTGATTTTTTTCTTCCTAATTTAGGGAAGTAATAATACCATACGTTTGATAGTTCATCTTCTCTATTGTTTTCAAAGTGTGTTTACATTGGAATAGGAGACGATTCACATCTTCTAGTTGAACATTGCATTGTATACAACCCTGGGGGATTGCTACACCTTTTTCTGCTAATCTCGCTTTTGTTGGTAGTCCGTTTTTTATTATTTTCCAGGTAAAGTTTTTAACTTTGGGGTATGTGTCCATTTTCCAGATCCATGATGAATCATATTCAGTATATCTCTTGTTTCTGTTAATTAATTTCATAGCAGAGTTCGTAGAGAACCAACCAGTTTTACTAGTTTCCCATTATATTCTGTCATGAATATCATTTAAAGATATTGGGATGGATGTTATTTTTTTTATAAGTCATGAGGTAAATGTTGTTCTATTAGATCCTTATTCCAGGTTTTATTTGGCAACATAAAGTGCTATCAGTGCATCCTTATTTAGGATTGCTTGAGTGTTTATGATATCACTTAGAGGGGTCCTTAAGACCCAATTATCCAACCAGAATTTGATTGTTCTGCCATTACCAACTTGCCAAATTAGTCCAGACTTGAATTCCTCAATGAGTTCAGTCATTTTGGACCATTGCCAAGAGCAATTTCTTTTTTTCTCATAATGAAATAAATGGATTGTTTTCGAATATTTTTCAGTGATAACTCTAACCCAGTAGTTATTCGGTTCTGCTAAGATTTTCCATAGTAATTTGAGTTATAGGGCTTTATTCATGTCCTTTGATTTTCTCAATCCAAGGCCTCCTTGTTGTGTTGGTTTACATATTTTCTCCCGCCTATCAGAGGTTTATAGGAGCTGTCTTTGTTCCAAAAGAAAGATCTATTTAACTTGTCAAGTTCATTGTGTGTATGTAGGTAACATAAAGCTTTGCATAAGATAGTTTGGTCTTGCCGTCGGGTTGGTTTTTATTAGTGTTGTTCTTTCTGCTTGGGAAACAGAATTTGCTTTCCATTTAGATAATTGTTGTTGGGTGCTAATTAAAAGATCAGCAAAGGTATTTGAATTGACTCAACCATTAATGATAGGGCAACCAAGGTATTTTTCGAGAGATATCATGTTTGTGATTGTGAGAATACCTTGTATTGCTAATTTCTTTTGATTGATAACCTTTTTTGTGACTTGGAAGGCCGATTTATGGAAATTTACTTTTTGTCTTGATATTTTGCAATAGTCATCAAAATGTCCTTGATTTCTTTACAATGTTCCTGTTTAGCTTTTGAGAAAATCACAATGTCAGCCGCAAATGCCAGAAACGGAATTCTTGATCCTTGTTGAGTGATTTGAAATCCTAGAGGATTACGTGGTCTTTCTGAAGCAATTTGTAGTTTTCTAGCAAGGATTTCAGATCTTAAAATAAATAGGAAAGGTGAAAGGGGGTCACCCTGACAAAGTCCTCTTGTTGGTTTAAATATTTCTGTGGGTCCGTTGTTTACAAGTATCGAAAATGATACCGTTGTAATGCATTCTCTTATCCAGTTGATAATTTTTTCATGGAATCCAAACTTTTCCATAGTTTTAATGATGAAATTCCATTCAATTATGTCCTAAGCTTTTTCCATATCTAATTTTAGCGCAATGAAGCCTTCAGTTTCTTTTTTCGATTTGAAAGAGTGAAAGATTTCATGGGCAATCAAGATATTATCTTGAATTGCTCTGTTAGCAACAAACGCACCCTGTAGGGGGTGAATTATTTTTTTCATGCTTCGTTTAAGTCTTGTTGTTATGATCTTCGAGATTATTTTATAAATTGTGGAGCATAGACTTATAGGTCTATAGTGATTAGTAGAGTTTGGATTGTCACATTTTGGGATCAAGGAGATGAATGTATGATTTATTTGTTTGAGCAATTTCCCTGAAAGGAAAAAGCTTTTAACTGTTTGAATAACAGAGGGACCTATAATATCCCAATATTTTTGGTAAAATTCTACTATCATACCATCAGGCCCTGGTGATTTGTCTAAGCCAATGTTAAAGACAACTTTCTTAATTTCTTCATTGGATACGTTTCTTATCAATTCTAGGTTGTCCTCTATAGAGATTTCAAACTGAATTAATTCAAGGTTTTCCTGAAATAGTCTCTAGTTCATATTTTCACTTCTGAATCTTTTAATGAAATCACTTCTAATTTCATTTCTAATGTTTTCTTCTCGAGTAATCCTTATTCCTTCTTGTGTTTTAATTTCTTTTATGATTTTTCTATTTCTTCTTCCACTTGTTATTTTATGAAAATAGCTAGTATTCGTATCGTTTAATTTAATTCTACTGTCATACCATCAGGCCCTGGTGATTTGTCTAAGCCAATGTTAAAGACAACTTTCTTAATTTCTTCATTGGATACGTTTCTTATCAATTCTAGGTTGTCCTCTGTAGAGATTTCAAACTGAATTAATTCAAGGTTTTCCTGAAATAGTCTCTAGTTCATATTTTTACTTCTGAATCTTTTAATGAAATCATTTCTAATTTCATTTCTAATGTTTTCTTCTCGAGTAATCCTTATTCCTTCTTGTGTTTTAATTTCTTTTATGATTTTTCTATTTCTTCTTCCACTTGTTATTTTATGAAAATAGCTAGTATTCGTATCGTTTAATTTAATGTGTTTGACTTTTGCTCTTTGGTTCCGGTAGATTTTTTGGAAACATACAAGTTTTTCTATTTTTCTATGATTCTAATTTGTTTTTTAATGAGATCATTTGTAAGATTAGTACAAATCTCAGTTTGGATTTCATAGAGTTGTTTTTCTAGGGGGGTGCTATATACATTTTCTAAATATACAGTAGAGAGGCATGTAAATATATCACGTGGCCGTGACAAGGCACGTATAAGTTTTACGCCCACGTGCATTAGTAACGGATAACCAAATATTCGAATAAAAAAAAAGCTGGCAGTGGCACGTACACGTTGTACGTGCCATACCTTAAATTTTTTTTTAAAAAAAAATTAACATACGGCACGTACACGTTATATATATATATATTTTTTAAAGCTGGCACGTACACGTATTTCTTTTTTAAAAATATTTTTTTTTACTGCCCCTAGGTTAACTTTACTGCTCATTCTCTTCTTCCTTCACTCCACAACCGTCCCCATTTCACCTCCATCTTCCTCCTTTCTTCTCATCTTCACTGCCTCCTTCATGGCATCACAGGCGGATGGCGGCGCGGGTTGTGGAGAGGGTCCGGGCGGCGTGGGCGAGTAGGAAACGCAGACGGTGGCCATGGGCGGTCCGGTCGCGGGCACGGACGGCGTCTGCGTGGGCGGTCCGATCACAGGCAAGGACGGCGTCTGTGTGGGCGGCGCGGCTGGGGCGGCTCGGGCTCGATCGACTATTGTTGGGCGGGGCGCGATTGGGGCTCCTCGAGCTGGGGCGGATCGGGCTGGAGCGGGTCAGACTGGATATATTCGGGTTGGAGCACGGCTCGAACCACGGTGGTGGGAATCGAATGGCCCGCCCTCAACGAGTCCGATTACGGGACTAAGGACCCGAGGCCGAGGGCGAGGTCGTACTGTTGTTGGATCGGATAGTAGTCTTGGCGCGATAGGACGAGGACGTGGTGATCGTGGTGGACCGTCACAGACTACTTTATGGGGTGCTTCTGAGGTATGTAAATTCAATTTACATATTACAATAATTAATTAAATTTATAAAATTGCATTATATAAATTGAAATTAGATTTGTATTATTTAGATTAAAATTAAAATCGTATTGCATGATATATATTCTGAATTTAGAAAATAAAATTAGGACAATATGAAATTATGATTTAAATTAGAAAATCAAATTAGGAAAAAATAAATTAGAAATACGAAATTAGAAAAGTATAGATATGATTTAGAAGGAAATGAATACGAAATTAAAGGAAATGCAAAATTATGAATTTAAGAATAAGTTAAAATGAATACAAAATTTAAGAAATATGAATATATTAATCACTTCGCTGCTAATATTCTATTGTCGAATAATAGAATGTTAGCCGCGAATTGGATGAGACATTGACCGCTGATCGAGAGCGCACACGACGTTTAGCTGAGAAGACAGCTGCATCTGCGCGTCGACGGAGGGAGACCGATAGGTTGACACGTATGGATATGCTTGCTGAGGACGCATCGGCTCCTTTGGCTCCATTTGTGTCAGAGCCACATCATGAGGCCGAGCCCGAGGCCAACACAGAGGATCCTATGGATGACTTACCGATTGGCGGCCAGTTACCGACACAGTCCTCCGCTGCTCCATTGGCTCCATCCGTGTTAAAGCCACTACCTGGGGCCGAGCCCGAGGCCCAGTCTGAGGGGCATGTGGAGCCAGATTTCTCGATGTACGAGGAGGACGATTATGAGGAGCACGGTTATGAGGAGGACGTTACTGATACAACGAGGCAGTCACCCGCTCCCCCGATGGCTTCACCGGCACAGGCATGGGCTCGCGCTGGTCATAGAGGAGGCCGACAGCATAGAGGTCGTCAGCCTCCACGCGCTCGTCTGTCACACACTGACCCAGAGCATGGATGGCCTGGAGGTCCAGCCGACCTGACCGTTCTGACGGACTACCGTACCCACATCGCGCGTTACATTTGGAGTGAGGAGAACCCTTCGCTGGTACATGGTTAACATTTTTTACATACAAGTTTTAAGAAATGTAGTTGATGTAGTTATAATTACTTATCCCTTCAAATTCGATGTTATTGATGTAGACGTTCTTGCGGATCTACACGCGGGGATTCAAGGTTTTGGACAAATTCCGCGACTTTGCGGTTACTGGCCCTGGCACGTGGTGGTCGATTGCGGAGCGCAGCGGATTGATACCGTTAGGGACCTTGTAGTACGGTCAGATTGATGTCGTACTTATCACTGCTTTTGTGGAGCGTTGGTATCTTGAGACCAACAGCTTTCACTTCCCATGGGGAGAGATCACCATTACCCTCCACGACGTGGAGAACATTTTGGGGCTCCCTATTGATGGGCTGGAGTTGGCCGAGCAGATGTCGGATGGCGATCTCAGATTTCGATTGTGCGACATGTATGATATTTCGCTGGATGACTTGTACGCTTATACCAAGGGCGTTGGCCTTACTATTGGCCAGCTATTGGAGTGGGCGAAGGATATGATGGAGAAGGGAAAGCCCCAGGAGGATATAACGTCCACATACTTGTTGATGCTGCTTGGGTGTACCATATTTTGCGACACGTGAAATCTCGTATAGCCCAATAATTATAGGCAAAGTATTAGTTATACAGTCTAACCACTTTTTTTATGATAGGTCGATAAACCGGGTCAAGCACCGATACATGCAGTTGTTGCTCGACCACGAACGAGCCGGAAAGTTTGCATGGGCTTCCGGGGTACTAGCTGTATTATACCGCAATTTAGGGGAGGCATCTCGATCCGAAGCGAGAGGTATTGCAGGTTGTCTGCGACTTTTGCATGTATATATTTAATATATTTTAATCATCTCAACTAATTTATTTTCCCATATTAACATTTTTTTTGTATTTTTGTAGTGTTGGATATGGCGTTACTTTCCCCGATTCGGAGGCCACTCGTCCTCAGACCCGGGAAAGCTAGCCGATCGTCGGGCGGCCGCGACTGACCAGCCTGGTTCCCTCCAGCCTCAGACCGCGGAGAGGCTCCGACAGCTGAGACGGATCCTCGACGGGACTACGGCGGAGGAGGTAAACACAATTAAAATTTTATATTAGTCGTCTTTATGTAAAATTAACTGAATACTGATGTTCTTTAATTACAGGTGCGTTGGATGCCGTGGGGTGAGGACCTCGATTTTATTACCGAATATTGAGGGTCCAGGTTCAATGGAATTATTAGTTGTCTCACGGTCCATGAGCCATACATGCCCATTCGGGTCCTATGGCAATACGGACTGAGGCAGGTGGTTCCTCCACAGGTTCCTTATCATTGCCATTAGACGCCGTCATTGGTAAACATAGGCATGGGCCGAACCATGAAAGCAACACAAGGGCCACTTGATGTCTAGTGGCAAACGCTAAACCAACCATGGGCATCTCCATCCAATATCTCGAGGAGCAAGGTGTTGCAATGTAGTTGACATTTTGTATTAGCTCGTCAAACTTGGTCACCATGGGACTTACCCTTTCATATATCGCTTTGTTTTCCAACAGCTCTTCCACAATCTCCATGCGAACTCTGGGGTAGTCACTTTGATCCATTCCCATTGCAATAGCCAGGCTTCGATAGCCACAATGTCCATCTGTGAGTACGTCTTGAGCACGGCTAATGAAGGGAATCATGAAGTAGTCTACATTTTGTCTACCAAATCTCATCCCCTTATGAACCACGTCCAACTTCGGGAACTGTGGGACTTCATTTGTTGTCGAAGGTACACTACTTGGCGGGGGCTCCTCCTGCTTGCTTTTGCTTTTTCGGGGACGACCTCGGGATCGTGGGGGCTCATCCTCCTGGGTCCAGTTGTTGTTCTGGGACTCGCTGTACTCAATCCTCCTGTGCTCAATCAAGCTCGGATCCCTCTTCATGGAATACTTGGCGTCGGTGGCTCCCTTCGGTCTTCCTTTTTGGACGACGGATGTAGGCTCCTTCAGTGTTGATTTATGCGGATTTTCCATGTCATCGAACAACTCTAAGATCTGATATTCGGTGTCTTCATTCAAATCACCCCTCCGACGTCTGTCATCCATCTCTCTCCACCTAGCATCCTTAGTAGAAAAGGGGTATTGTGTCATTTCTCTTCTCTGTATCTGTATCATCATAAACGCCTTCCTACACCACTTGCCTCCAAAAGAGGTGTATATCGCTCGGCATGATCGGAGTCGACGTGAAAATTGCATTAGCAATTCTGTGGATGCACGGAACCCCAAAGCAGTTTCTCCACCAATGATCATTGCAATCCCTCAAAATTACTCCTTGTACACGAGCGTAATACATATCCAGCAACATCTTCAAACACTTCTCGGTCACTCTATAAAATAGTGGGACAAATATTCTTGCTACTGGTTCCGGCAAATCATGCACTTCAACTGGCATTTTACAACGTGACATCTCCATTGTTTCCCTAACATTTACAACCTGATTTTCCAAAGCTTCATGGATCCTCAGAATCAATCCATTGAACCCGAACTGAGAAGATTTCAAGAAATCCTTCAAATTGTGATGGATACCCTCAACCCTATTGCGGGGCAAAACAAAAGGTTATAAAGTAACATATGCGTACAATATAAACCATACATATATCAGTGTTGAAAATTACCTGTTTGTGGTTCTGGTGAAGAAATGAAGATGAACATCGGTCCAAGCTCTTACTATATTCTCCTTGTACAGATTGAGCCACGTCCTCTCCACGTAACCCACGAGCCCGTTGTGCCATTTTTCCCTCAACTCTTCGAGTCTCTTTTCATAGGATTCCTTCGTGCTCGACAAAAATAACCCCCAACATTTGCCCGCAAATTTGTCGGCTTTATCTTTCTCCTTCATGACACTAAGAGCATACGATTCGATGTTGTGTTTTATATGCACCCAGCACAAAAGGTGTTTCACCGTATCTCCAAAAACTATCTTAATTGCATTGATAAGAGTTTGTTCTCGATCGGTCACTATGGCCGTTGGATATTTCCCCACAAGCTCATATAATCTCAATAACCTTTTCATCACAAAAGTGTAATGAAGTGTTTTCTCCCCCTTAGTAAACGCAAATGCAATGTTGAACGTCTTATCAATGGATGAAAAACCAACCATCTCCACCAGAGACATGCCATACCTGTGAGTGTATCACAACTTTAAAATAAATAACATACAATAAGGTAACATAATGCAATATAATTAACACACACCTATTCGTTTTGTATGTGTTGTCGATAACAACCACGTAAGGGAACAACTTCAGTAGGTGCAATGACTTCGGGTTAGCAAAGAATAAGATTTCCACTTCAGCAGGTGCAGTGACTCCGGGGACAACTTCAGCAGATACAGTGACTCCGGGGACAACTTCAACAGATGCAGTGACTTTAGCAGGTGCGGTAGCCTTTTCTCTCAAAGTATACACTTTGTACTTCTCATCTGTAAGGTACTTTAGAGTCCACTGGATGACCGTTAACTCCCCACGATCCTCAGATTGAACCTTTTGTCGAAAGTTGTTAATTTGTTTGATAGATGTCACATTTCCGGGGAATTGCTTTCGCAACTCAGAAGCAATGGACCTTGGCGGCATGAGCATAGCTAACCAGCTTCTCCTGCTCCTCGGTCATTCGACCCATATATGCATGACCAATCAAACTAGTCGGGAGCTCGTGGTTGTGGTATCCGCTACGCGACGTGAGCTTCCATATTTCTTTCTCTATTTCGACATCGTTTCTCAAACGGAACCCAACCAAGGAAAATGGGCATTGCTTCTTCTTTGTGTTAGTTCTGTCCCCCTGGATATTTCTAGATCTATAAGCACCGAAATTCTCGCACGTTAGCTTCACCCATGTAGGAGACGAACTTTGAGTGATTATAACCATCATCAATTCCCGACCCTTCTCTTTAGCCCACTTTATCATTTCTTCACGACTATCCCACACCAAGTATACGGAAAACTCATCCGAGTAATCTCTACTGCATACCTATTTTATTTTTTCAAATGACATATATATTATTCAAACTATTTAAACTTGAGGTCATAAATATCTATTCAAAATGAAATGTGTGTATATCAATTATCATACATCTACAATACTAAATAACAAATTTATACTAAATAACAAATTTATACTAAATAAATCCATATATCTATTCAAAATGAAATATATATAGTTTAATATACATACCTCTACAGATTCTGTCTGCACTGTCTCTTCAGAAAATTTTGACATTTTTATGCAAAAACGCGTTTAATGATTATGAGATAGATATTGAGAAATGAAAGACACCTACTTTTATAGCCTCAAAAACTCCGAACGGTACAATTTCAACGGTCACTTTTGAAATTATACCGTTGAAAACGCTGGCGGTCTTAACAGACACGTACAAGCTGTACGTGGGCGTGCCAGGGAGGCACGTACAAGCTGTACGTGGGCGTGCCAGTGTGTGGCACGTACAAGCTGTACGTGCACGTGCCTATGATGTCTCTTTCCGGTTATCCAATGGATATTATCTAGCACGGGCACGTCTTATTTATACGTGCCCTAATGTACGAGTTTGTGTTTAGAATACGTGCCCAGATACTCTATAAAAAAAAATGTATTTAGCGGCTGCGTTTTTCTATTGTTTGTAATTGAGTGAATATCTCCATGAGAAGAAGGGTCTTCATTTTCTTTTGTGGTTTCAGGAGCAATAGGAATTGCAGCGGGAGGGTTCACCTCAGGTTGGATTGTGGTTGTGGGTTCTTGGTTCTTGCTCTTTGTGCCAGCAGAAGAACCGAAAATCTCAGGGAGATGAATCACACAAAGAGAGGCACACAGGCAAATAGCACGAGAATACAAGTTCAAAAGAAACAGAAAGGAGAGGCAGTATTTAAGGGAGTGAATGATCAGATTGAAGAAAACAAGTTTCACATAAAAATGCAGGAGGTTCAAGAGATTCACAGATAGCAGACAACAGAAAGGGGGAGACAAGGGAAAGGAAAGAGTGCACATGGAAAACTGGCTCCAAAAGTAAACTCGTACAGTAGAGAAGGAGAGGTGGAGTCGTCTTCTCCAGTACTTTGCACCATTGTTTGGCTTGCTTAAACCCAGGAAACTCCAGATCCAGAGTCTCAGCCGGCGCAGAAAGAGAAATCTCCAAGTAATCGAGTGTCTCTCACCCGTCAAAGAGGAGGCATGGCCTCGTCCCACTTCATCAGGAAAGAACTCCTTTCCCTGGAAATCTGGCGTCCAAGCAGATCTGAAGGACCAGCTCCACAGACTGACCGTACCAGGGAAGCTCCGTATAGCGTAGTACAGGCTCAGAATCGGCCTTCGGTGATCAATACCAACAGTGTTCATCAGATTTGAGCGGTTGAATTCAATAACAACTTTTGAGTGCATAAAAAAAATGCAATATGAAGACTAAATTTTGCGGTGCGAACCTCAACCGCTAATTTCCCGTTCATACTTGGAAAAATGAAAATGTTACACCCGCGCGATCTCTTCCGCTCTTCATTTCCTCCCTCCCACCGACATACAACCGTCGTAGCTACCTTTCGTATATGCCTTCAACTACCATCAAAACCTTCTAATCTCAAGCATCCAACCTATCTTTCTCCTCGATTTCACTCAACAACGATGGAGCTCGGTAATCTCGTCGCTTCCAAACCGCCGGACTCACTGGAGGCGGCAGCCGAAGTGGATCATCTCGTTTCGTCGGATTCGCTTGCCCTGAAGGCTCTGCGGTTCGGTTTATGGAGAAATCGATGCTAGAGATGCAATTGGGGCTTCCGACGTCATCTATGACGTGGTCGCGTCGGGCTCAGCCCTGGACCTAGGTCTTAACAAGGCTTGGTGGCCGTCAATGTGCTCGGTGGCAGTATAATCGTCGCGTTAGTATCTGCGTAGCTATGTCAATTTCCACCTTTGTGTTCTTCATTCCAAGTCAATAGATTACATTTTAGGAATGAATGGGATGATTATGGTTCTGACTTTAGAGATGTGTTGGTTAGTGGCTAGCACTAATTTAGGAATGAAAATCAGTGACAGATTCAGTATGACAGTGTGTACAAACCTGTACTGGTTAATCTATTCCTGATAATCAGGTTAAAGCATTGAATTTGAAGTGATGTTAAGAAGATTATGTGAATGTAAATTCTGATTGCAGTTCAAACACGTGGATGAGAATAAGTGCTGGCACTTGTCATCTGAACGAGACAAATTCAGTTTTTACAAACCTGCCTTGGTTTTATCTATCCTTGATAATCATATTAAAGCATTCAGTTTGAAGTAATGTAGTTGCATAATTAGTCACATGAATGAGAATAAGTGCTTGCATTAGTCACCCGCAGGAGACATTTGCTGCATTATTACGTTTTCTCAAGTAAAGAACTTGCCAACTCTTGCTTGCTCAAAGAAAGTGAAAATGAACTCCTCAATTTAAACTTGATTTGTTGAGTTGAAATTCGACTTTGTAGGATGGTGCTGGTGCAAATTCAATGATCCTGGATGATAGCTGACAAGGATGCAATCAAAATTCCTATTGGTCAGTACTCATTACTACTACTTGTGACTCACAAGCTTAGCTTGCTACTGTAGTCCACCAGGCTAGTAGTAATAGTAGTCATACTTGTTACATTGGTTATTTGAGGGATCATCACTTTTTATGCCCTGGGTAATCTTGTGACTTATGCAACTGCTATTAATTGGATGTGTAGATTATACTTATCCATAAGATCGAGGCATCCATGCTTGATCATACATACAAAAGTTTTAAGGCTCCCTAACAACTAGAGGCCCACATGTCAAGTGTTCTTTACCATTTAAATCATAAATCCCAACTGTGATGATTGAAGTCCCATGTAATGTAGTAAATATGCAAACAAAGTAACTTTAATTGTACAGAAAAGAACAAAGGATTTAAACTATTTGGGATACTTCTGTGTATATTATCATATCTGAAAATTTGAAAGCAACTTTAAGCAATGAAGTCTGCGAAGCAATGTGTTACTGGCCAAATTCTTTGTCACAATGTGCTACAGTGCTAGAAACTAACTTAACTGCTTGGAAGTTTCCCAAGGCATTCCCAACCTTTCCATGATTCATTTGCCTTTGAAATTGTGCTTTGAATTTTATATGTATATAGGCGCTAGGCCCCCTCACCGCCCAGTTCCCGCCTAGCGGCTTTTAGAACATTGGTTGTGTATCAATTATCAACATAATTCAGTCCCAAGGATTAGATAAACATGTTCATAATTCAGTCACTTTGATGTAGGAAGCCCCTCCGTCATTCTGTTCATGAAGTACTCTAAAAAAATAAAAAATAATATTTTTATGTGTTAAGTACTTTGTATAATGATCTTCTTACCACCCAAATTTTAGAAGCTCTAAAGTACCCATATAATACTGGTAGCTTGCAGGTCATATGCAGCTTTACGGCTTTACCAGGAACCTTGAGGCTTCATTCTTTTTTCTTGAAAGCTGAGGCTTCATTCTTGAATCAACTAAAAGTACTAAAATATTAGCTGGCGTATTACTTTATTATTTCCATAAATTAAAGAGCATAGAAAAAGATGACGATGAAGAATGTTTCCAGACGTCGTTGCCCGGTGGCTTCTCTCCGAGTCACCTCTGTGGTTGCTCTTGAAAAGCACCCTTTTCACTTTTTCCTTTTCAAGAATTGCTAATGGTGGTGGTGGAGTTGAGAAAATGGAAGGAGTAGGATCCCATTAAATTCTTGATAACTCTCCAGTCTCCCCTTCCTTCTGAATCACACAAAGACGGTTCGCTGGCAACAAAATATATATGCATATGGGTCAACCCACCGTTGGCTTGATAATTACTTAAAACGCCCCTCAGATTCATCTAGATTTTCAAAAAGATGTAAGAAAACTGATGGGGGATCCTGATGCTTGATTTTCCACTAAAGTTGCAAAGCTTTTTCTGGGAAAGTTGAGCTTTTCCCATCATCTTCAATCCCATTGGAAAGGAATTTGGGAGTTCAAGTCAACCTGTATTAGCTTCCCTTGAGTTTCAAAGGTATGTGAATTTGATTTTCTTTTACCAATATCATTTTACTATCATTGACTTTGCTCTGTGAACATAATAATGAGTAGGTGATTCAGAAGGGTTGACCATAAGGCTCACAGGTTTCAATTTGAAGTCATGTTAATGATCATACTTTTATAAGTGTTCTTTCTTCGTTTTATTGGGTGTGTATTAATGAACTTTGGCCAATGTTTTCACCATATAGATTTCATGGGCAAATTCAACTTCAGCGGTATCTTATCTTGGAGGGTGCTTTTTGGCTTGGGTATTGTGTTTGCTCTTTTGGTTAGCCAAGCTGAAGGACTGAATAGTGAATGCCAGTACTTGCTGAATATCAAGGGCAGCCTGATAGACAAATCTAATAGTCTTAGCAATTGGAACTCCGGAGACCAAACACCGTGTGGATGGACTGGTGTCACTTGTAGCAACGACACTGAACCGGGGGTGTTGTACCTTGATTTGAATGGCTTGAACCTCTCCGGATCAATATCTCCGAGTATTGGTGGATTGATTCACTTGACGTATCTTGATCTTTCTTTTAATGGCTTATCAGGTAATATACCCAAGGAGATTGGAAACTGCTCGAGTTTGCAAGTCCTTAATCTGAACAACAACTTCCTGGAAGGCCAAATTCCTGCAGAGCTGTGTAAACTATCTGCACTGACTAATTTGAACGTCTGCAATAATAAGATCACTGGGCCATTTCCTGCAGAAATAGGGAATCTTTCTTCTTTGACAGCATTAGTTGCATACAGTAACTCCATCAGTGGTGTATTGCCTCCTTCTTTTGGGAATCTGAAGAAATTGAAGACGTTTCGAGCTGGGCAGAATCTCATTTCTGGCAGCTTACCTTCAGAGGTAGGTGGGTGTTACAGCTTAGAGTACTTCGGTCTTGCACAGAACCAGTTAAGTGGGAATCTGCCCGCAGAGTTCGGAATGCTGAAGAATCTGACTGATTTGATTCTTTGGAAGAATCAGCTTTCAGGGGTCATACCCGGAGAGCTCTCTAACTGCACAAATCTCCAGACACTGGCTTTGTATGATAACACATTCTCTGAAGGAATCCCCAAGGAGCTAGGAAACCTCAAGTTCTTGAGAAGGCTGTATCTCTACAGGAACGGCCTCAAAGGAACAATTCCAAGGGAGATTGGCAATCTGTCATTAGCATTAGAGATCGATTTCTCAGAGAACTCATTGACTGGAGACATACCGAGCGAGATCAGTAAGATAACAGGTTTGAGCTTGCTCTATCTCTTTGACAACCAGCTGACTGGTGTCATTCCACTAGAGCTCAGCAACTTGAAAAATCTGTCTAGGATTGACCTCTCTATAAACAATCTCACGGGCTCGATTCCTGCTGGGTTTCAGTATTTGCCTAAAGTACTGATGCTGCAGCTCTTCAACAACTCATTAAGTGGTGGCATTCCTCAAGAACTCGGGCTGCACAGTCCACTATGGGTGGTTGATCTCTCCCAAAATAACTTAACAGGCAGGATACCGCAGTATCTATGCATAAACTCAAATCTGATTTTGCTGAACCTGGGTTCAAACAACCTTCACGGTGGTATCCCATACGGAGTCAGAAACTGTAAGCCACTGACGCAGCTTCGTCTGAGTGAAAACCATCTAACTGGGAGTTTTCCAGATGATGTGTGCAAATTGGTGAACCTGTCTACAATTGAATTGGGGCAAAACAATTTCAGTGGTCCAATTCCATCTGTGGTCGGTAACTGCAAGGCGTTGCAAAGGCTTCACCTCCCTTACAACTATTTCACTTCCACTCTGCCTAGAGAGCTAGGCAACATTTCCCATTTGGTGACCTTTAATGTGACATCCAATTCACTCTCCGGACCTATACCGCCTGAAATATTCAGATGCAATTTACTGCAGCGCCTTGATCTAAGCAAGAACAGTTTCGTCGGTTCCTTGCCTGGTGAGATCGGAACTCTTACCCAACTGGAGCTACTCAAGCTTTCGGACAACAAACTTTCAGGTAGTATACCTGCTGTATTAGGTAACCTCTCTCGTTTGACTGAGTTGCAAATTGGCGGGAACTTGTTTTCCGGCAGAATCCCACCAGAGTTGGGTAGACTTTCAAGCCTTCAGATTGCTTTGAATCTCAGTTACAATGATCTATCAGGCGGAATTCCACTTGAGCTTGGAAATCTTGGTTTACTGGAATACCTCCTGCTGAATAACAACCACTTGACTGGGAAGATTCCCAAGTCATTTTACAACCTCTCAAGCTTATTGGGCTTCAACTTTTCGTACAATAATCTCACCGGACCCATTCCTCTCTTGCCAATTTTCCAGAATTCTGATCTTTCGTGCTACACTGGCAACCGAGGTCTCTGTGGAGGGCTTCTTGGTGCTTGTATCAGAAGCCCTCGTTTGCCGTATCCCGGAAATCAGAATGGAAGTTTCCTCCTCGGTAAAATCGTGGCAATTGTTGCAGCTGTTGTTGGTGGTGTTTCTCTCATTCTGATTGGGGTCCTTTTATATCTCATGAGATGCCCCATCATCCTGATACACCCTCCAGTACAGGAGGATGCATTCCCTGAGCAAGATTCAGACGCCTACTTATCTCCAACAGAAGGCTTCAGTTTCCAGGATTTGGTTGAATCCACTGACAATTTCGACCACAAGTTCATAGTTGGAAGAGGAGCATGCGGGACTGTATACAGAGCAATCCTTCCTACAGGCCATAAACTTGCTGTAAAGAAGCTGGGCTCCAACCGAGAAGGCAACAATGTCGACGACAGCTTCCGAACCGAAATATCAACTCTAGGAAAAATTAGGCACCGGAATATTGTCAAGTTTCACGGCTTCTTCTACTATCAAGGCTCGAATTTCCTCCTTTATGAGTTCATGTCCAGGGGCAGTCTAGGCGACCAGCTACGTAACCAAACTTGCAATCTTGATTGGCCAAGGAGATTCCTCATTGCATTTGGAGCTGCTCAGGGCCTTTCTTACTTGCACCAGGATTGTAAGCCACGAATCATCCACCGCGACATCAAATCCACTAACATCCTACTGAATGATCATTTTGAAGCTCGGGTTGGAGATTTCGGCTTGGCTAAGGTGGTTGACATGCCATATTCTCAGTCTGTCTCCGCTGTTGCAGGCTCCTATGGCTACATTGCTCCTGGTACTATATCACTGCTGCTTATCTGTTTTTATATCTAGGATAAGCTGCACTTAACCCACTCCTCATTTTCCATTTTTTTCACTTACCTCCCTTATTTTCAACTTCGCAGAAAACCCTTCTTCCAATAATCCAATGCTTTGTTATCCTTCCATCCAGCATGTAGACAATAACCAATTTACCCCCATTTCTTTCTATCAAGATATCGGGGGTAAATTGATCATTTCTACATATTGGACAGAAAGACAACATATTTTTTTACGAAGTTGAAAATAAGTGGTTGTTACCCTTGATGTTTTTATTTATGTACATACTAGAGTTAGAGTAAGTTGTTGAGGCTACATATTCTTCCACATCAGAAACTATTATTGATCGATTATGATCAAAAGTATGACATTACTACTTGATTGAAGAAGTGTGATACTGTGTGATCAGAGTACGCCTACACAATGAAGGTGACAGACAAGTGTGACATATACAGCTACGGAGTGGTCCTACTGGAGCTCCTGACAGGGAGAGCGCCGGTGCAGCCGATTGAGCAGGGAGGGGATCTGGTCACCTGGACAAGGAACTACGTACGCAAGCAAGGAATCACGTCTGACATTTTCGATTCCAGGCTGAACCTCGGAGACAAGGTTGACGGTGAAGTCGTTGCTCACATGGTAATTGTGCTGAAGATTGCGTTGTTGTGCACTAGTATGTCGCCTGCTGATCGCCCTACGATGAGGGAAGTGATTAGCATGCTTGAAGATTCTAATGACAAACAAGGCCACTATAATCTCTTCCCAGATCATGATTCTCAGCCACTTTGACGAACCATCATTGTAAATAATTGATGTTTCTTCTTCCAAATAACTGCCTCGAAATTTTCCATGTACATTTGAGTAATAAAGCGGGATGCCCCTAGTATAAGCCTAGAGGTATGTGTCTAGTGTCGTTTAGTTACTTTTATATATTTTTCTCTCAAAGTTTAAATATATTTCTGATCAGTTTGAAATTGTTTTTTCATTTTATAAGGTAAGAATTTGATTTTTTCCATATATTAATTTTGGATAAATTGAGAGGTTGATAAATCGGCGTCGGACAAAATCGAACATAATAAAACAATAAATCAAGTAAGAAAATTACAACATGGTAAATAAAGAGCCTTAACGGCCTAGGGAGAGAGGTGAGCAAAACATGATCGAATGAAGGTGCTACTGGAAAACGGGTCAGACAGGATCAATCATGTGAAAGTGTTGAATGGATCACCATGACGTTGTCCCCACCTAAATGAGAGACCTTCAGGAGTCTCGATCATTATGACATTGTCCGCACAAAATTTGAGGGATCTTCACGGGCCTTGAACACGACCACAACCAGAACAATTCAAGTTCCATCATAGTTTAGCTCCACAATTGCAACGAAGAATTGACATCCAAGTTTGAAACAACGAATCGACAAAGATATTGTGTTCATGGATTGAGTTGGTAAAGTATTGTTGAAATAGGCCCAATAGGCAAAGTTTGTGTTAAATTAAATGGAATGTACCATTTGTTGGATTGGGCTATTGAGTTGAAGTAGGAGCCGAGTCCAATATCTGTAAAAAACTTGGCTTCAGAAGGCCATTTTTTGTGACAAAAATGTATTAAAGTAATATGTTTTTTTACATATGACAAAGAGAAGATATCATTTCACACTATAAGGAATACATAAATCATCGCAACGGATGATTTTTACAAGTTTTAAACAAGCTAATTGAAAACTAGAATTACAATGTAGAAGGCGAGATCGCGATCTAATAATACAATCTTGATGGGGATGAGATGTCAAAAAACTCATGATAGCCCCACGAAGCTGAATAGGGGAGATGTTTGTTGTGGCAAGAAAGTCTACATCTCTGTTGCTATCCTTGTAACAATGATAAATCTGAAAACCCAAAAAACTTGTTAACATATGTGATATTTCAGAAATAAATGGGTAGATTTCCCACGGTATTTTCCAGATGCCTCTAATATCATTAATAATTGTTAGGTTATCTCCCTCAAGCACTGAAAACCTAATATTGAGAGAGATAGCTTGACGAATTCATTCCAAAGCAGCAAATGCCTCAACTTTTAATGAAGATGAGCAAATAATTTCCTTACGGTCTAAAAAGACCACCTTCCCTAAATGATTAAAAAATATAATTCCAATATGACAATGTAAATTATGTTTAACAGAAACATCAAAGTTTAACTTAGTCCAATGTTCCCCATGTTTAATCCATCGTCCCGTCTTTCTATTATTTTTGTAATTAATGTTGTTACTACAATTGTTGTTTTTTATAATTAGCTGAAGTCCATTCAATATACTGAATAGGGTAAAATTTATAAGATTGGAAGTTTGAGAATGATTATATTTGAAAATAATAGAGTTTCTATGTTTCCAAATATTCCACCAGAGAAAAAGAATAATTTGAAAGTTGCTATTATTCTGTCGGAAGTAATTCATGTTTGTTCAGAAATCTGAATTAGATTGAATATTGTAAATTTGTCCAGTAAAAAACTGCATTTGTTGTATATCATTAATTGTAAAAGGGCACTTAAAAAATAAATGATTAGAATCTTCGGTATTCATATTGCACAGAACACATTGAGAATAAACCCTATTATAATATATGTTTAGAAGTTCTGTTGTAGGTAAAGAGTCAGATAGTGCTTTCCAAAGAATTTTTATTTTATTTTAGGAGAAATACTCTATTTCCAAAACCAAACAGGAGAATCCTGTTGAAAAAAGGAAGTGGAATTGGAATGAGTTAAGGATTTGACACTTTTAACAGAAAAGCAACCATCCGAAGAGGGTCTCCAAATAAGCCGGTCATGTATATGAGTACGAGGAATATAAATCTGAGTTATTTTGTTAATAATATATAGCGGTAGGATATGTGAAAGACTTGCAATATCCCAAAATTTATCTTGGGCAATAAAGTTCAAAACTAGAGTATTCAAATCCTGTTGGTGAGAATAATGTGTTAAATTACAGTCTCGAATCCAATGGTCAGTCCAAATTTTAATTTGAGTACCGTCTCCAACTTGCCAGATGATACATTTTTTAAATAAGTCACGTAGCTAGAGAAGTCTTGAAAACTGCCAAGAGTCTGAGTTATGTTTGCGATAAGAAAATAAATTATTATTGTGAAGATATTTTTCACTGACAATCCGAACCCACATATTATCTAGCTCAACAAGTATTTTCCATAAAAAAATCATTTTTATTAAAGTAATACTTGTTTTAATTACAATATATTTTAAGTCTTCTATTATTTTATAATTATTGGGCTATACAGCCCAAAATTCAAGCTTTGGGTTGATTACTGTTTTGGGGTGAAAAGATCGGATAACCTAAATCGCCTTAGACGGGGTAAAATAGCAAAAATCCATATCGATCAAACGTTAGATATGAGAATCGAATAAAAATAGTAACGACGACTAGTTTGTTGAGTCAAGGCGACGATAATGACAAGACTGAATATATGAAACTTAAAGAGTAAAATAGCATAAAATGTAGTAGAATATAATGTAAATCGAGATAAGAAAGACTTATCTTCATTAGATAGATAAGAACACTGTTCGAAGCGTGAGAGCTTCCGATCGTATGAGGATGCTTAAAAGTTCTTCCAATTACGCGAAATGGAGAAAAGTAGATGTATTACAAGGCTTTTTGGGTGGGATTGGATCCCTTTAGAATAGCTAAGGAGCTTTGTATATATAGCTAAGGAGAAGGAATCTCCCGCATTAATCTCCCTTGAATAGGATTTGATCTCCTTCTTAATAAGCCTTGATCCTCTCTTAAAGATGGTTGATTCCCTCCTTGATGGCTGAAATAATGCATACAACCGTTGGAGATCTCGGAGTAATAAAGGAGAAAATCTCGCTGGTCCGTTGCGTCTAGGAATCAGGCGACGATCGCATGGCTCACGTATGACGGGTCTGATGCGTCTGACAGGTCTGATGCATCCGGCCGATTGCGTCAAACAGTCGATGCCCATTGGACGAATGGTCGATTTTCCGACCCCAACAATAGCCCCAAAATTAAACTGGGCCAGAGCGTCAAGTGAGGGGACGGTTTGATTTTATAACTTCTCTTTCTTCTGGCATGATCTTGATTTTGTTGTAGGCGTTCTGGCGACGGGGCCGTCATGTGTATTGCTCAAACTGAGAATCAACTCAATATAGCCAATAATCGTGTGAAGACGACTGAGGGCGTTTCTTGTGATGACGAAGGGTCAGGAGACCGCTCCTTGTTTGTCGTTTGTTTTGTTTTATAGGTGGACTCGCCAGTTGCTTCCTGATCAAGTCGTGTGATGTTGGTCGTGTAAACCTATAATTGTTGTACGACGTTGGTCATGTAGACCTGTCGTTGGTCGTATAGACCTATCGTCGGTCGTATAGACCTGTAATTGTTTGCGACATTGGTCGTGTAGACCTATCATCATTTGTGCGACGTTGGTCGTGTAGACCTATAATTGTTGTACGACGTTGGTCATGTAGACCTGTCGGTGGTCGTATAGACCTATCGTCGGTCGTATAGACCTGTCGTCGGTCGTCTAGACCTGTGTTTGCGACATCGGTCGTGTAGACCTATCGTCATTTGTGCGACGTTGGTCGTGTAGACCTGTAATTGTTTGCGACATTGGTCGTGTAGACCTATCGTCATTTGTGCGACGTTGGTCGTGTAGACCTGTAGTCGTGTGTGTTTGATCAACTTGTTTTGTCAATCGTGCCTTGGTAGTGACGCGAGATGTTTAGTCATGACGACCTGTAATGTAGCATACTTTGTCTGTCCGGGGAAGAGTCGTATGTATTTGTAGGAAAAGACGAGTGCCTTTGGACAGGACAAGTCTTGTAAGCAGTTCGTAGTATGCCGTTTCTCTTTGTTTGCTTGTGATTTATGTATTGTATGTCGTGTCAGCGTCTCCGTCTGGTCGAGTTGCAGGCGACGTAGGCATTTTTTACGTGTTGAAGTCGCGTGTCGAGATGATGGAAGAGTTTGGAGAGGGTAAGCAGGGGACCTGAGATTTGAAGGCGAAGAAGGAGACCATGGAGATCTTGTTTCCGAAGGGGAACCCAGGCTCAGAGTTTTTCTATCTGGCCGGCGTCGGATAGGAATCTCTGGTCGAAAGTGCCGGTGGGGATGAGGTCCATTCTGGTGACTTCGTACCGCTTGAGCCCCAGTCTTCTCCCGACTTAGCCTCTGCTGCTGATGACGTTGTAAACCCTGACCCTTGATTGTTTTTTCGTAATTTGGTTCTGTCCGAACTCTTCCTGCTGTGTAGATAGTCGATGAAGTGATGCGATGTTGCTTGTGTAAAGCTTTTGTCTTTTGAAAGCGTTGAATTGAAGTTTTTAGCCATCGGGCGTTTAACTCCGCGAATGTATTTTGTATTGCACCACCGTTTGCGTAAAAGCTTTTGTTGGTGGGTCGTGTGTAAGTTGTAGCCGTATGAGGCGTTAACTTTGTAAATGTGTACTGCGTAGGTTTGTGTATTTGTAGGTACCGTATGTAGGGTTTGTCACCCGTAATGTGTGTTTAGTCATGACGTTATGCCGGGGAGGTAAGCAATATGTAATAAGGTGTTTTTGCCTTATGTTTTATTGCGTGAATGTAATAAGGTGTCTTAACCTTATGTAATGTGTAAGGCAGGCGATGTGCCGACGTGCCTGTGTTGTTCATCTCTACCCGTGTTCCGATCGATCGTGTAAATGTAGTATAAGCGCTTTTTGCGGATGACTGGATCCAATGTGTATGTTAAGGGTCGTCACCTGTATGTACGTAAATGTAATGCGACAATAAGCAATGTATGACATGTGAAGATATGTATTTGCTAATGCGACGATAAGCAATGTATGACATATGAAGATATGTAATTGCGCATGCAACGATAAACAATGTATGACATATGAAGATATGTTAATGTCTTACCTTGTTGGTTCAGAAATGGTATAATTTCAGGTGTGTCGCATACTTTGGAGTGGTCCTGTCGGACTAGAGAATGAACGGGAGTTCGTCCGCCCATTTGCCTTTAGCCCATGCGAGGCATTTCGTGAGTTTGTTGATGATGATCTTGTATGCGTTGGACTGAGTAGATTCGTCATGTACCTTTGGTATCGCACCTCACTTGATCTCCCCCTTTTCCTGGGTTCGTAGACCCAGATTGATCAGTCGACGCCATTGTACCTTGTATGGATGACCTTCGGGCAGTTTAAGCCAAGAGATTAGAGTCTTGTAGTCCTGATTTGTTGTTGGTCACTTTCAGCTATGACAGATGTCTTGAACTATCTTGTCTTCTTGTTTTATGACTCTCGGATCTTCGTCTGCCATTTTTCATGTGTGAAGTTTGGCTTGCGTGGTCTTCTTCTATGTCGAAGCGATGTGACGCTTCAGATGTGAGACTTGTTTGAAGATATGCTTATCCTGTCACTTGATTTGTAGATTTTGGCTTCCTCATGATAGATTTCATGGGATGGTTAGTCCGCAAAATAATAGCATGTGATTTAAGACGTGACCTCAATCTAATTGAGGATACCTTAAATGTTTGATATTCTGAGTGACGGACTACGTAGTGTGTGTAGATAGGGGTAATGCACTTACTTGGTGGTTTGGTAACTGTCATCCGACCCGTCGGTGGTTGATGTCTTCTAAGCATTTGTGTGACCTTGGAATGATGATCATTATGACTTGACCTAGGCTTACCTTAGTGTTGCCTTGAGTCGCCACGTATGCTTGTTTGTTTTTACAGTATGTCTGTCTAGATGGACGTGACCTGCCTTTCAAGGTGGATGAATGCGTCCTCCGATGGTCTAAATGTCGTCACCATTTAGATATTTTAGAGTGAAAGGATATCATGTATGACTCTTTGGTTTTACAAGTCTAGAGACGTCTTCCTCAGTGGTTTCCATTTGTCGGTGTTGGACAGCTAATGGGGTCCAGTCGAATCGTTAGATCTGGTCGGATCGTTAGATCTGGTCGGATCATTTAGATAAAGTCGGATCGTTAGATCTGGTCGGATCGTTTAGACCTGGTCGGATTGTTTAGACCTGGTCGGATCGTTAGATCTGGTCGGATCGTTAGATCTGGTGGGATCGTTAGATCTGGTTGGATCGTTAGATCTGGTGGGATCGTTAGATCTGGTTGGATCGTTAGATCTGTTCATACTGTCTCCATAGATGAGGCGTTGAATCATACCTGATCGTTATGCAATATAGTATATTAGATAAATGATTGTGAATCAATTAGATGTATAGATGATGAATAGATTAATCGAATGATTTTAACTATCTGCCCCACGGTGGGCGCCAAATTGTTTTGGGGCGAAAAGATCGGATAACCTAAATCGCCTTAGACGGGGTAAAATAGCAAAAATCCATATCGATCAAACGTTAGACATGAGAATCGAATAAAAATAGTAACGACGACTAGTTTGTTGAGTCAAGGCGACGATAATGACAAGACTGAATATATGAAACTTAAAGAGTAAAATAGCATAAAATGTAGTAGAATATAATGTAAATCGAGATAAGAAAGACTTATCTTCATTAGATAGATAAGAACACTGTTCGAAGCGTGAGAGCTTCCGATCGTATGAGGATGCTTACAAGTTCTTCCAATTACGCGAAATGGAGAAAAGTAGATGTATTACAAGGCTTTTTGGGTGGGATTGGATCCCTTTAGAATAGCTAAGGAGCTTTGTATATATAGCTAAGGAGAAGGAATCTCCCGCATTAATCTCCATTGAATAGGATTTGATCTCCTTCTTAATAAGTCTTGATCCTCTCTTAAAGGTTGATTGATTCCCCCCTTGATGGCTGAAATAATGCATACAACCATTGGAGATCTCGGAGTAATAAAGGAGAAAATCTCGCTGGTCCGTTGCGTCTAGGAATCAGGCGACGGTCGCATGGCGCACGTCTGACGGGTCTGATGCGTCCGACAGGTCTAATGCGTCCGACCGATTGCGTCAAACAGTCGATGCCCATTGGACGAATGGTCGATTTTCCGACCCCAACAATAGCCCCAAAATTAAACTGGGCCAGAGCGTCAAGTGAGGGGACGGTTTGATTTTATAACTTCTCTTTCTTCTGGCATGATCTTGATTTTGTTGTAGGCGTTCTGGCGACGGGGCCGTCATGTGTATTGCTCAAACTGAGAATCAACTCAATATAGCCAATAATCGTGTGAAGACGACTGAGGGCGTTTCTTGTGATGACGAAGGGTCAGGAGACCGCTCCTTGTTTGTCGTTTGTTTTGTTTTATAGGTGGACTCGCCAGTTGCTTCCTGGTTAAGTCGTGTGATGTTGGTCGGCTACACGGTTGAAGTCTGGTTGAAACAAGTCGGAAAGAAAGCCTCGTTCGAGCATTTCAAGCTTAAGGTATGTAATCCAATCCATTTAAGGGTTTTAAGATGCTTCAAAGATTGTAATGATTTAGGGTTTTTATGAATTTGGGGATTTGGAGAATTTGGGATTTAGGGTTTCTTACAGATTTAGGGATTTTTATGTTCTTGCTCCTACGCTATGTAATAGAAGAGTATATACAGGAGGTGAGTTTTATCAATTGAATTCAAGAGCTATACATGTTCTTCAACTCGTAAGATTAAAAAAGAACTTGTAAATTGGATTTTCTTTCTCAACTGAGCCCATTTAAGTAAATTTGCGCCACAATATTTGTAGTCAAAGGGAAAATCCTAACATACATGCATAAGAATTATTACTTTAAACTATTACTCAGTAGTACATTGAACTTAGATGCAATATTTGAGCCATTTTCTAACATAAAATCTCTCAATCAGGTGAGATTCTAAAACATGTATTTATTTCTTTTTTAGTAGAATCTCTCATTTACAAGTGTGATCAGCGCTACTTTGTAGTATTTAACTAGGAGTTGTTACCGGTGTTTTGGGTACCATTTGGAGATGTTTAGAGCGTATTGTAGAGATTGGAGTTGAGAAGTAGAAGTGTAGATATGGTGGTTTGGAGAAGCTTAAATGAAGACATTAAGAAGATGAGAAGAAACCACAAGAGAAGACGAAGGAAGAGTTGAAGAAGGAGCTACAGGAAGTTCTCCACGGTCGCGGAACTCACCGCCGCGGTCGCGGAGAAGAGACGGAACGAAGAGGGCAACAACGCGAAGTTCCGCGGTCGCGGAAACCATTTGCCGCGGTCGCGGAAATGCCGAGAGCAAAATTGATATTTCCGCGGTCGCGGAAATCCCATTCGTCAGTGCGTCCGAAGATCCGAAGAATTATTATTTTTTACTTTATTTATTTTTCTTTTATTTCTTTATTCCGGTAGGATTATTTTATTTCCTTTTAGATTATGTTTGTGATCTTTGGTTTTAGGTTTAGCTAGTTTATTTAAACCTAGTTCCAAGAGCCTCCATTCATAATTCAGACTATTATTCAGTATTGTTTTCCCTTTGAGTTTTCGTTTCAAGACTATGAAGAACTAAGCACTATTTGCTTAGTCCGACGATTGAAGTCTTCATTTGATATATGATTGTGAGGTTATAATTCTATTCCTATTCCTTTGGATTATATCTTTTCTCTTGAGCTTATTCCTATTGATTCTTATTGATTTGACTGGATTGATCACCTAGTTGATATTAGTAATTGTCTATTGCTAGGGTTTGGATATTTCGGGTTGAAATCCCTTATCTTGTGTAGCACATGATATTCTAGGACTGGTTGGACTAGTTTATTGTGTAGAGAATTGATTATGTGTTGAATGCTGCGGGTCGTGGTGTTGCATGTATCCTGCATGTATCCTGGTTAATTCCTATGCTTCTTGCTGCTGTTAGATTGAATCTTGAGGGTCTCTTGATTGTTTAATAGTTAGGGTTATCAGGACTGGTTGGACTGGAAACTATTTCAGAATAGGGACATGAATAATCATAGGAAGGAATAGAGATAACCTATGACCAATCAATCAAATGAATGGTGGATATTTGTCTGGCTAAGTACTTTTCCCCAATTGATTACAACCTTTGTTTTGTTTACTTTGTTTATTTGCTTGCAAAACAACCAACAAACCCCCCTTTGTTACTTTGGCACACTAATCTGCATTAAGAAAGATAACTCCTCCCTGTGGAATTCGACCCTTGCTTGCCTATTCTACTAGTTTAGGTTTTTAAGGATTTACTTTGATTGGGCATCACGACTTTAGCCTCTATCAAATTGGCGCCGTTGCCGGGGAGACAAGTTTTGATTTTTCTTTGTGTGTGTTTGTGTGTCAATTTTTGTGTGGACCTATCTTATGGTCCACACCCATGCTACTGACATTCCATTGTTAGATTTTGATTCAGAGATCGATTGAACAATTTCCAGAAGTCGTGTGGCAGTCCGTACACAACTAGAGATGGCTGACAAAGCACAGACGTTGAGGCAGTTGACTGCCCCGAATCTACAACAGCAACCGCTGGCTGTGCAATTCCCTGAGCTGGCAGAGGGAGTAAATTTCGAGCTGAAGTCTGGGTTAATCCACTTACTTCCCCACTTCCATGGGATGAGTGGAGAAGACCCCAATAAGCATCTTTCAGAGTTCCATTCCGTCTGCACCAGCATGAAGCCAAAGGGCGTGACTGAGGACCAGATCAAGCTGAGGGCCTTTCCTTTCTCTCTAAGGGATTCGGCCAATGATTGGTTCTACTACTTGGCCCCAGGGAGCATTGACACTTGGGCCAAGATGACGAAGGCCTTCTTGGAGAAGTATTTCCCTGCAACTAAGCTCAACAACCTGAAGAGGAGCATCAACAACATTGAACAACAGGTTGTTGAGTCGTTGTACGAGTACTACGAGAGGTTCAAGAGGCTGACTTCTAGCTGTCCCTACCATGGGTATTCAGAACAAGACCTCATACTTTATTTGTATGGAGGACTTCTTGACGAGGAGCGTCGAATGGTGAATGCAGCCCGTGAAGGAAATATTTTGAACAAGACGCCTGCTGCAGCTTTTGAGGTATTCTTTGAGCTATCTGAGGGCTCAAGACAATTTAGTAAGAGGGCGAGCGCCCATTCAGTCAAGGCTGCAGACTCCCAGCCAAATTCCTCACTAATTTATGAGTTGGCTGAGATGAAGGAGATGATGAAGAGGTACATGATGAAGGGCGGCCAACAGCAAGTCAAATCATATGGGCTATGCTATGACACGATGCATCCTACCGATGCATGTCCCACGTTGGAGGAGCCCACTGCTGAGGTGAACGTTGTTGGAGGATACGACCCTTCAAGGCCAAGATATGACTCGTACTCCAACACGTACAATCCAGGGTGGAGGGATCACCCCAATCTGAGATACGGGAACCAGCAGAGTACCCCTCATGGCCAGGACAATCAAGAATATCAACAAAGGCCGCCACAATTCCTACCGCGCCCATAACAATTCCAACAGCCTGGGGATCAACAACAACAATTTCGTGCTCCATATGACCAAAGACCTCAAGGCCAAAGCTCAAGTTCATCCATGTCCAGCGAAGACATGATCAAGACCCTCACCCAGAGCGTCTCGGTGTTGGCTGGCACTATGACCACCATGGGGTCACAAATTCGAGATGTAGCCAAGCACCAGGAGACTCTCGCACAAAATATGACAATGTTGTCCAACACTATTGATGTGAATATGGATCCCATCAATGGCTCGGTTCGTGTATAAGACGAGAAGGCTGAAGTTGAAGTTGCTTTAAGTGTTTCTAGTTCTTTATTTAATTTAGAAATCAATTAAATTAGCTAAGTTAGTGGGTAAAGTAGTGCTAGATTAATAGCATTTTCTTTATTAATTAAATTAGCTAAGTTAGTGGATTAGTTAGTCGGTAGAGTTAGTGCTAGAATATTAGTATTTTCTAGCATTTTCTTTAATTCACTTTTGTAGCCTATTTAAGGCATGTTTCCCATCATTTGTAAGGTAAGCTTGAATTGAGAGAAAACAGATTTGTTTGAATTCCAAGCTTCACGTGAATGATGGCTTCTTGGTGTGTCATATCCTAGAATGCTTAAGTTCTTGTTTTGGTGTGTCATATCCAAGACGCCCTTTGGTGCGTCATATCCAAAGAAGGTTGTTTGATCTTGATGCGTTACATCCATGGTCAATCAATATTTTCTCATATTTCTTGGTGAGTTGTATCCGAGGATTGTGAGTTGCCTATCTCAAACTCTTCAAGATCATACTTGAAGAGTTATATCCCAAACTCGTCTAGAACCGTCTAGAAGAGTTATATCTTTCTCTTTCCAAAAAGAAACACAAAACATATCAATTCTGAGCATTTTGTCGGGACCTTGCTAAACAAAGTCTCGTCGCCCTTCACCTTATACTGATTTGGATCCTGGCATGTGCTTGAGCACAACATTTGGTATCAGAGCCATCTCAAGGCGAAGGGACCCTCGTCGGTGCATCGAAGCAAGAGCCAAGTCATTGAAACAAGAGAAGGCCAACCAAGATTTCCATCTCGGATCTTTCAACAGCATCTCAGTAAAACAGGAATATCTTTTTATTCCCCACCCAGAAAATTCTCAAATTTTGAGGGAATAAACTAGACTTCAAGATCTAACTCCAGGCTTTGGAATCACTCAATTCCGATTCCGGACGAGAGAGAACGATCCAGTTGAAGACAGACCTGTTTTCTGGAAACTGATGGCCGAGCTGAAGAAGGAACTTCGAAGCCTTTCCTTGCACAAAACAATGAAGATTCGAGGTCGAATCCTCTCAAAGGAGGAGAGGATGATGTGAATATGGATCCCATCAATGGCTCGGTTCGTGCATAAGACGAGAAGGCTGAAGTTGAAGTTGCTTTAAGTGTTTCTAGTTCTTTATTTAATTTAGAAATCAATTAAATTAGCTAAGTTAGTGGGTAAAGTAGTACTAGATTAATATAATTTTCTTTATTAATTAAATTAGCTAAGTTAGTGGATTAGTTAATGGGTAGAGTTAGTGCTAGAATATTAGCATTTTCTAGCATTTTCTTTAATTCACTTTTGTAGCCTATTTAAGGCATGTTTCCCATCATTTGTAAGGTAAGCTTGAATTGAGAGAAAACAAATTTGTTTGAATTCCAAGCTTCACGTGAATGATGGCTTCTTGGTGTGTCATATCCTAGAATGCTTAAGTTCTTGTTTTGGTGTGTCATATCCAAGACGCCCTTTGGTGCGTCATATCCAAAGAAGGTTGTTTGATCTTGATGCGTTACATCCATGGTCAATCAATATCTTCTCATATTTCTTGGTGAGTTGTATCCGAGGATTGTGAGTTGTCTATCTCAAACTCTTCAAGATCATACTTGAAGAGTTATATCCCAAACTCGTCTAGAACCGTCTAGAAGAGTTATATCTTTCTCTTTCCAAAAAGAAACACAAAACATACCAACTCTGAGCATTTTGTCGGGACCTTGCTAAACAAAGTCTCGTCGCCCTTCACCTTGTACTGATTTGGATCCTGGCATGTGCTTGAGCACAACAACTATGGTCCAACAAAATCATGAGATGTGGTCTAGTATTCAGAACTTGGAGAAGCAAGTGGGGCAAATCTCCATCGCAGTGAGCAAGCTGGAAGCCCGGGACTCGGGAAAACTACCATCTCAAACGGTAGAAAACCCGAAGGAGCGAGTATATGTCATGACACTGAGGAGCGGAACACAGGTGGAAGATGGTCGAGCTCAACAGAAAGTTTTCCACGACCGCGGAGAAGAAGGCCGCGATCGCGGATTTTCTACTGACGAGGGGGAGACAATCCACGCTTTTCCGTGACTGCGGACAGACTTCCGCGATCGCGGAAAAGTCTACACTGAAGAAGAGTTGTTCGATGACAATCCGCGACCGCGGACAGAATTCCGCGATCGCGGAAAACCCCCTGGAGATGAAGATTTGCTCAAAGACAATCCGCGACCGCAGACAGAAATCCGCGATCGCGGAAAATCTCCTGGAGATCCCGACCCTCTCGAAGATGTCTATGATCTTATGTGCGACCCAACTTCCATCCGCTTAGTTCATTGAAGCCTCCCGCACCCTTCCCTAAGGCTCTGAAAGATACTAGAAGGTCGGCGAATGACAAGGATATTTTTGAAACCTTCAGCAACTGCGAGGTAAATATTCCTTTGATAAAACTTGTTCAAAGTATCCCTCGCTATGCCAAATTCTTGAAGGAGGTGTGCAAACTAAAGAGAAAGAAAGCTGTGAAAGAGAAAAAGAAGGGCCAGGTCAGTGAGAACGTTTCCGCTATGCTGCAAAAGCGGTTACCTAAGAAGTGCAGTGATCCGGGCATGTTCACTATTCCCTGCAAGATAGGTGGCACCATGTTTGAAAACGCTATGCTAGATTTGGGTGCCTCTATCAACGTTCTGCCTCTCTCACTGTACGAGTCTTTAGAGGTCGGGCCGTTAGAGAAGACAGGGATTGTGATCCAACTGGCGGACAATTCCTATGTGTATCCCAAGGGAGTGGTGCAGGATGTGCTGGTGGAAGTTGACAAGTTAATCTTCCCTGCAGACTTCTTTGTGATGGATACGGGGCAAGATAAAAATGCAGCCCCAGTGATGCTAGGAAGGCCGTTCATGAACACGACAGGTACGGAGATTGATGTGAGCAGTGGTTTGCTCACAATGGAATTTGACGGGGTGAGGGTCGGATTCAACATAGATGATTCAAAGAGACACCCTCCTGATGGAGACCCCAAGTGTTCAATTGATGTGAGCAACCCCAGTTGAGTGGGAGAGTACCAAGTCGATCCATGACAATAACTAAGGCGCTGCTCGGGAGGCGACCCGACGTATGTATTTCTTTTCTTGTCTTTTCAGCCCAGGTCTTTAGTTGTTTTTGTGTTATTTTGTTTTTGTTTTTGTTTTAGACTAACCTGCAGGTAGGAGACCCGAGCAAAATTGAAGACGGTGTTTCTCGCACCAGTAACATTTCCGCGGTCGCGGAAATATCACTGTAAGTCTCCTATTCTTGGAAAAAAAATCGAAAAAAAAAGTTTTACCGAAGGCCAGCTGTCCGGTTCTATTACGAGAGATGGTGTGCATCATGCCGCCAAGGAGGAGACAGTCACCCATTTTTATTTGGTAACGATGATGGCCCGACATTCGACAACTGACGAGGAGGAACACCAGAGCCCACACCACGATTACACCTGGGCTCCATTCATGTGTTCGTTGAAGGCCGTGCATCCCCGATTCTTTGATATACCACTACACCTTACAGTGGATCTATTTGGTTGCACGGTGGAGATTGTTTGAAGACCGGCGCGACACCAGCGACATGTGCTTTCATTGATATACCGCCAGCAACAACTTCCAGGTTCAAGCCAACTCCACGACGGTTGTGAGTACCTTTCTGCTCTTCCCTGTGCTTCATCTTTTTTGTCTTTCATTACATTGAGGACAATGAAATGTTTAAGCATGGGGGAGTGTTCTATACTTGCTAGTCGTCTAAGAAGGAAAAGAAAAAAAAATGAAAAAGAAAAAGTCAAATAAAATTGAAAAAAGACAAAAAAATAAATCTTGGGATAAGTCGAAAACCCGAAAGGGCGGCTTAGGTAATAAGCAGGTGGCTTGGACCATCATTAGGCTGAGATAATAATTGGTCAAGAGTGATGTGAGTTTAAGTGAGCCCATGTATTGAAAAATGAAATGAGTGGCTTGGTGAAAACCCGAAAGGACGCCTTGGCAAAATGAGTGAAAAGAAGAAGAGTGATTATTAGGATTTCTCATTTTCCTAGCGTGGTGACATAAGAAGAGGTGATATAAGGAGGATTCGGGTAGGTCACTTTGGGAGGCATAAGAAGATAGATGGAGGCTAGGATTAGATGTTTATTCACTCTATGGTGTTCGAGTTAAGCTTGAGGGAAGTACTCTGCTTACCTTTAAGCTTGTATGTTGTGTGATTGAGTTTATTGTGTTGGTGCCTTGGAGTTTCATATGTAGGTGAAATTCTTAGTGGAGATGGTTTTTCTATGTTTCCTGAGACCTTGAGGATTTGATTGGAGGAGTAGGTTTACATTAGCTTACTCGAGGACGAGCAAGGTTTAAGCATGGGGGAATTTGATCAGCGCTACTTTGTAGTATTTAACTAGGAGTTGTTACCGGTGTTTTGGGTACCATTTGGAGATGTTTAGAACATATTGTAGAGATTGGAGTTGAGAAGTAGAAGTGTAGATATGGTGGTTTGGAGAAGCTTAAATGAAGACATTAAGAAGATGAGAAGAAACCACAAGAGAAGACGAAGCAAGAGTTGAAGAAGGAGCTACAGGAAGTTCTCAACGGTCGCGGAACTCACCACCGCGGTCGCGGAGAAGAGACGGAACGAAGAGGGCAACAACGCGAAGTTCCGCGGTCGCGGAAACCATTTGCCGCGGTCGCGGAAAAGCCGAGAGCAAAATTGATATTTCCGCGGTCGCGGAAATATCATAATTCAGACTATTATTTTTTACTTTATTTCTTTTTTGCTGCTGTTAGATTGAATCTTGAGGGTATCCCATTCGTCAGCGCGTCCGAAGATCCGAAGAATTATTATTTTTTACTTTATTTATTTTTCTTTTATTTCTTTATTCCGGTAGGATTATTTTATTTCCTTTTAGATTATGTTTGCGATCTTTGGTTTGAGGTTTAGCTAGTTTATTTAAACCTAGTTCCAAGAGCGTCCATTCATAATTCAGACTATTATTCAGTATTGTTTTCCCTTTGAGTTTTCGTTTCAAGACTATGAAGAACTAAGCACTATTTGCTTAGTCCGACGATTGAAGCCTTCATTTGATATATGATTGTGAGGTTATAATTCCATTCCTATTCCTTTGGATTATATCTTTTCTCTTGAGCTTATTCCTATTGATTCTTATTGATTTGACTGGATTGATCACCTAGTTGATATTAGTAATTGTCTATTGCTAGGGTTTGGATATTTCGGGTTGAAATCCCTTATCTTGTGTAGCAAGCATGATATTCTAGGACTGGTTGGACTAGTTTATTGTGTAGAGAATTGATTATGTGTTGAATGATGCGGGTCGTGGTGTTGCATGTATCCTGGTTAATTCCTATGCTTCTTGCTGCTGTTAGATTGAATCTTGAGGGTCTCTTGATTGTTTAATAGTTAGGGTTGTCAGGACTGGTTGGACTAGTAACTATTTCAGAATAGGGACATGAATAATTATAGGAAGGAATAGAGATAACCTATGACCAATCAATAAATAAATGGTGGACGAGCCATCCCGATACCAGAGTGACGTATACCGAAAGGTTTGTGACACCAGCTAAGTGTCCTGTCTCTACACACATGTGTAAGAGACCGATCATGATCATAGAATAGTACCAGATGGGGACGAGCCATCCCGATACCAGATTATAAAGAAACGAATGGACAGAGTCCGAGTAACGTTCCTATCTAACAGTGCTAACTAAACAGTTACAACACCACAACATTTACAGGATAAATCCACATAAAGGCCCGAAAGGCGATCACAGATAATAGCGTTGTTCTAATAGATATACAACCTTGTCCCGCCCATTCGGCTTTGAACGAGCATGACGATAAACCGGGATAAAATTATCGTACGCGAACGACAATTTAACTCCAAGGCACCTTGTCTGTATATTATTTCACTGAGAAAAATATTACAGATACAGAGCACATTACAGAATGTCTCAAGCTACCTGAATTAAATCCGACGTACACAACGGGTACTCGGGAAAATTCCATAATTCCCAAAATAACCTTACAAGAATACGGGGTATCACATCTCCTCCCCCTTACAAGAAGTTTTGACCCCGAAACTTAGGTCGAGAATAACTCGGGAAAACGCCTGAGTATATCTGACTCAGTTTCCCATGTCTCCCAAGTAACTTCTTCGGTCCCTGACTTGGACCACAGCACTCGTACCAACGGCACAATCTTGTTGCGCAAATGCTTCTCCCGACGCTCCAAAATGCGCACGGGCAACTCTTCATAAGTACCATTAGCTTGAATCTCGATGTCCTCATAACTAAGCACATGAGACTCATCTGGCACATACTTTCTGAGTAAAGACACATGGAACACGTTATGCACCGGGTGAGCCGATGGCGGCAACGCCAAACGGTACGCTAGAGATCCCACTCTATCCAAAATCTCGAATGGTCCCACGTAGTGAGGGTTAAGCTTCCCACGCTTACCAAATCTGAAAACTCCTTTGGATGGCGATACCTTGACAAAAACCTTGTCACCGACCTCGAACTCGACATTCCTGCGCTTCCGATCTGCGTAGGACTTCTGTCGACTCTGAGCGGTCAACATTCTTTGTCTGAAGCCGTCCTTTCGACCAACTCTGGTCCAAGCAGCATTTTGTCGGCATTATCGTCCCAACAAATCGGAGATCTGCATCTGTGACCATACAAAGCTTCAAACGGAGCCATCTTGATTGTAGCATGCCAGCTATTGTTATACGTGAACTCAATCAGACTCAAGCTGTCCTCCCAGCTAGTCGGACGATCGAGCACACAAGCTCTAAGCATATCCTCCAGAGTCTGGATGGTCCTTTCAGACTGGCCATCTGTCTGAGGATGAAACGCTGTACTGAACCTTAACTCGGTTCCCATAGCCTTATGAAGTTCCTTCCAGAATCTTGACATGAAATGGCCATCTCGGTCCGATACAATGGTCTTAGGAATGCCATGTAAGCGGACAATCTCCTTCTGGTAAACTTCGGCTAGCTTCTGGGTTTCCCATGTGGTCTTGATGGCTATGAAATGAGCACTCTTCGTAAGCCTATCCACAATTACCCAGATAGCATCTCTCTGACTTCGAGTCTTGGGTAGCCCAGTGACGAAGTCCATGGAAATGTCCTCCCATTTCCATTCTGGCACGGGGAGAGGTAGCATCTCACCACCTGGTCTGCGGTGTTTGATCTTGACTTTTTGGCAAGTTAAGCAATTTGCCACAAAGTCTGCTACGTCCCACTTCATGTTTGGCCACCAAAACTTCTTCCTGAGATCCTTGTACATCTTGCTAGAGCCAGGATGCACAGAATAAGCAGATGAATGAGCTTCTCTCATCACCAACTGACGAAGACCTTCTGTGTCAGGCACACAGATCCGATCCTGAAACCAAAGTGATCCATCATCCTGAACCACAAAACTGGGAGCTTTCCCATCCATCACTTCACTGCTTAACTTTACCAGGATGATGTCATCGACTTGCTTTTCTTTGATTTGATCCAGCAGTATAGCCTGAATTTCCATCATACTCAGGTACCCTCTACGCTGGTCATACAAGACTTCAATGTCACATGACTCTTGGTTTAGCTTGGACTGAGCAGTAAGCAACGCAACCACAGTCTCATGCGTTGTCTTTCGGCTTAGTGCATCAGCTACTACATTAGCCTTGCCCGGATGATACAACAACTCCATGTCGTAGTCCTTGAGCAACTCTAGCCAGCGGCGTTGTCTCATATTTAACTCTTTCTGAGTAAATATATACTTGAGACTTTTGTGGTCAGTGAAGACTTGGCATCTTATACCATAGAGGTAATGCCTCCAAATCTTCAGCGCAAAGACAACCGCTGCTAACTCAAGATCATGGGTCGGATAGTTTTCTTCGTAAGTCTTGAGTTGTCTAGATGCATAAGCAATGACTCTGCCCCTTTGCATCAAAACACAACCAAGGCCACACTTGGAAGCATCACTATAGACCACATAATCGTCATTCCCCTCTGGGAGTGCTAACACGGGTGCCGAGGTCAACCGTCGCTTCAACTCCTGGAAACTGACCTCGCACTTGTCATTCCAGACAAACTTCTTGTGGACTTTGAGGAGTAGATTGGTAATCGGTAGAGCGATCTTTGAAAATCCTTCTACGAACCTTCTATAATACCCGGCAAGTCCAAGAAAACTGCGCACCTCTTTTACGCTCTGGGGCTGTGTCCATTTAGCCACCGCTTCAATCTTTTGGGGATCAACCATAACCCCATTTTTATTGATCACGTGGCCTAAGAAAGCCACTTCCTTCATCCAGAATTCACATTTAGACAATTTAGCATAAAGCTGATGTTGTCTAAGGATCGACAAGGAAATCCGTAGATGTTCCTCGTGGACTTCTTCATTCGGAGAGTAGATCAAAATGTCGTCGATGAAGACCACCACGAACTTATCCAAGTACTGGTGAAAACATCGGTTCATCAAATCCATAAAGACAGCTGGAGCATTTGTAAGCCCAAAAGGCATCACTACGAACTCGTAATGACCATATCTGGTCCTAAACGCAGTTCTAGGAATGTCCTGCTCCCGAATCCTGAGTGGATGATATCCAGATCTTAAGTCGATCTTGGAGAAAACCTTTGCTCCCTGCAACTGGTCCAACAAGTCATCAATCCTAGGCAAAGGATACTTGTTCTTGATCGTCACCTTGTTCAACTCTCGATAGTCGATACAAAGTCGGAACGATCCGTCCTTCTTTTTGACGAATAATACCAGAGCACCCCACGGCGATGCACTCGGCCTGACATAACCTTTGTCAAGAAGATCTTCAAGTTGATTCTTCAACTCTTGCATCTCAGTTGGAGCCATCCGATACGGGGATTTGGAAATCGGCGCCGTACCAGGCTCGAGATCAATTGAAAACTCTACGTCACGATTTGGGGGTAATCCTGGAATTTCTTCCGGAAAGACATCCGAAAATTCCCTAACTACAGGAATATCAAGAACCTCAGGTCCATCCCCCTCGGGCGAATCCAAGTAGCAAAGGTACCCGACACATCCTTGTCGTAGTAGCTTAAACACAGCCATCGCATTGACCAGCTTGCCGTTATCAGCGTCATTTCGACCTTTGAACTTGCACACGAATTGGCCCCCGGATGACACCGTCACCGTTCTTGAACTGAAGTCGATCACCGCCTTGTGACGCGTCAGCCAATCCATACCGAGAATAATGCCGTATGGAGCCATGGCTATGCAGATTAAATCTGCCTCGAATTCCTTACCCTGAATGGTAATCGGAAAGTCGGACAAATGCTTGGTTCCCACCAAACGTTCTCCATTAGGAAGATTAACGACGAAAGGGTCGCACGAATCGTTGCACACTAAGTCTAACTTGCTAACACAGCTATCCGAAATAAAGGAATGCGTAGCACCAGAATCAAACAGAATGCACACTGAAGTAGAGTGAAGGTATAGAGTACCTTGAGCAATCAGAGCGTTGGGTCCATCTACCTCACGCATCTCGTACAAGCGTTGGCCTTGACTTCCAGAAGCAGCTGGGGACTTTCCCCTGTTCTGAGCAGTCGTCTGCACTGAAGGGCTAGGAGTCTCGGCAGGCTTAAACCTAGGTCGGTTACTCTGATGAACTGACCCTTGCTGCGACTCTACTCCCTTCTGCTTTCCCTGCTTGCAGAACTTTTGCAGATGACCATCACGTCCACACCCAAAACATGGCCTCCTCTCCTTCCGACACTCAGTGCTCTTGTGCCCAGCAGTACCGCAGTTATAACACTGAACTGAACTCCTGGTATGCCCTGACTGCTGAGTCGATCCCCCTTGCGTCATCTCCGTTTTAGCTCTGCCGGATTTGGCGAAGTTAGACGGTGGCGCAGGGCGCTTAAAACCACATCCCTGGTTCTGATTCTGCATCGACTTCTGTCGGTTGCGCCTCTTGGTCGACTCCTCGAGAGTTACCTCCAGCTTATAGGCACAATCCACATACTGCTCCAAGGTAGAGCATGTGTGGTGCACCATTAATGGCTTGATATCCGGGTTCATCCACTCGTGGAAGTACTAGATCTTTTGAGCCTCGCTGGTGATCTCGGCAGTGGCGTACTGTAGAAGATGGTTGAACTTAGATGCCAACTCGGTCACTCTCAGACCATCAGTCTGTGGATTTTAAAACCATTGTCATCCCAAATGAAGTGGGGGAAGAAAAAGTATAGGAGATCTGAACGAAATTCAAGACCCATCTGAAAAATTAGGTGGTTTAATACCACCCTTGACAAAATTTACAAGATTACAACATTTTAAGAATGAATGTGAACTATTGGATACACCTATTCAAGGAAACATCTATACGTGGAGGAAGAACATAACATAAATAGATAACATATATGGAAAATTGGATAGGGTACTTATTCATCATCAGATCCTTCAATGGTACCCCGATATCTGCACTAAACACTTTGCTTTTACTAGCTCAGACCAATGTCCCATCTCTATCGAGCTTGACTCAGCAATAACTTTTAAAAATCAGCCTTTTAAATTTGAAAAAATCTAGATGACCAGAAAAGACTTTAGAAATGTGGTTAAACAAGCTTGGAGAACTAACTATCATGGATCTAGATTGTATAATATGATATTTGATATGCGATATATTGTATAGCGCATCTAGTGGTTATTAGCATGATTTAGGTGATGTTTGGATATGATTTGATGGTAATTCTGTAATCTGGAAGAGAAGACTAGAAGTGAAGAAATCATGGGATTTACAGAGGTGATGTTTGGATATGATTTGATGGTAATTTCTCCATACTTAATCAAATTTCTGAAGGTATTGCTTTGAATGAAAATATCACCACTCATACTACTGAAACCCCTACTGTTGTTGTTGAATCTCATGTTGAGACCCCCCCTAACTACTGAGCTGCCTACTAGCCTTACCCCCCCCCCTCCCCCCTTTGTTCTACCTCACCCTAATGAGGATACCACCAAGGTGAGCCTGGGGGCTCCTCCAAGCCAAGGCCTGGTGCAGGGCAATGATGTGATGTCAATGCTTGATGAAAAAGAGTTCCAAAGCTTCTTGAGCCAGGATGACCTCCTGGATGAGTTTGTGGAATGCTCGGAGATCCCTTCTAAGGATGTTGAGGATATGAGCACTGAAGTCAAGGATCCTACTGAGCCAAAACCTAATCTGAGATCCAACAAGTCCACTGATGTCAGCTTGGAGGTTCCTGGACAAGAAGTTTCTACAGATATGTCCCTTATTGTGACCTTTGAGTCCAGTAAGCGCAAGGACTTGGCTTGTGAGGCAGACACCGCTACCTCGGTGCTGAAGGGTACCAAAAAACTTAAGAAATAATTATGTTTAAGTACAATTTTCAAGTTTTAGGTTCTACTAATTTAAATGCTTACAATTGTGCTTTTAGGGTAACCCCCTTGACCCTTCTTTTGACCCCTCATGTCAGTTGGAGTAGAACCTCCTTGAACACTGTTTTAGATCAACTCTCTAGGTCTGTTCATGTAAGTCACTGGTCAATTTATTGGTCAGTTGACTCTTTTGTTGTTTTCTGGACCTCTTATTATGAATGGTATGAGTTGATATATTCCTGGAGTATGTTTCTCTATTTTTAAACTGATTCTGGCTTGAATGCTCTCACCAAAATGATAAAATTGTCAATTTGTAATTGTCACTACAATTTGAACTATAATTGCTGGCCTCTGAAATCTCATAAATGTATAATCTAGTACTTGTTGAACAAGATCTGTGAAAATCTGTGCAGGGATATTACTAATCTATCCCCTTCTATTATAAACTGCACGTCTGAAATCAGGAATATGTACACTTGGCTATTCCTTGTTGTTTGGATTAGACTGAATATGAACAAGAATTTGCTTTGGAAGTTCAACCCTTGGCTTAATAGCTTGTTTGGGGTGATGTTCTTAACCCTCAGTAACCAATTTTTTAGAAACCTATACTAATTGCTTACTGCTTTCCTTGCCTTGTTTACAGGAGACCCCAAGCTTTTTCCTACTACTAAGCAAAATTTCAAACAACGAAGATCAGGATCAAGACACTTACCAAGGTGCAAGGCTGATTAAAGGCCATGTTTTGAACAAACACAATCTGAACAAAATTTACTACACAACTATATCCTTATTACACGAACAAACAGTTTTGTTGCTCATACTGTTTATGTGCACATACTCCCTGGTGAAGGGCTCCTACAATTTTATGAATACATCATTTCCTTTTATGAGGTTTTCAATTTCTTATGAATTTCCAAACTTATACTACATGATCTTGTGGCGTTTGGAATCTTGGTGTTACTGTCATTGTTATGGTTGTAATAGCAAATCTGGAACAAGAAAAGGCATACCAACACATTTGAAAATTCTGAAATTCTATGTGACTATTTTTTTTCCCCAAAAAATAAACCCTTCTAGACTCCTTGTCTGGGAGGAAATGTATTTTACCTTGAACAATTTGAAATCTATAAATAGCAACTCGGTATGCTGGCATGGAGGTCAACGTTACCTCTCCTTGAAAGGGAGAAATGACATTTATAGAACAAGAACAATATGTTTGAAATATAGAAAAGGATCAAAAAAATATATACCTCATTATTTGTATCTCAAGTCTTGTAACTTGAATTCTAAGCACTGGGATAGCGAACAAAAACTAAACCTAAATGAACCAACCAAAATAAGGGGATTCAATCCTCCCTTATCTATTACATCTATGAAAAACATTACTCTAATTAGAAATGGAAATAAGTCCCCTAAATGTCTTATGATATGGGGCAAATTTAAAATTGGTTTTTTTATGAAGATTACAACCTGGAATTGTCGTGGAATCGGAAAGAAAATATTTTGGATGGATGTTGAATCCTTCTGCAAAATTGAATGAATTCAATTAATTGCACTCTTTGAAACAAGAATAAACAAAGAACCAAGTGAAAAAGTGTGGAGAAAAGCGGGATTTGATCAATTCTTCTGTGTCCTGGCTACGGGTTTCTCGGGTGGCATTTGTGTAATATGGAAGACCTACCAACTTACAAATGAAATCCTAGAAATTGACCAAATTGAAACAAGATTTATTAGTATCAAATACACAGACCTGCTCACGAACATAAAACTTATATTAATCCTAACTTATGCTCCACCAAATGAATCTACAAAGAATGCGTTTTGGAACGGAATTATTCCCTTTATTAAATTTTTTTTTCTTTCGTGCATTATTATAGGAGATCTGAACGAAATTCAAGACCCATCTGAAAAATTAGGTGGTTTAATACCACCCTTGACAAAATTTACAAGATCACAACATTTTAAGAATGAATGTGAACTATTGGATACACCTATTCAAGGAAACATCTATACCTGGAGGAAGAACATAACAGAAATAGATAACATATATGGAAAATTGGATAGGGTACTTATTCATCATCAGATCCTTCAATGGTACCCCGATATCTGCACTAAACACTTTGCTTTTACTAGCTCAGACCAATGTCCCATCTCTATCGAGCTTGACTCAGCAATAACTTTTAAAAATCAGCCTTTTAAATTTGAAAAAATCTAGATGACCAGAAAAGACTTTAGAAATGTGGTTAAACAAGCATGGAGAACTAACTATCATGGATCTAGATTGTATAATATGATATTTGATATGCGATATATTGTATAGCGCATCTAGTGGTTATTAGCATGATTTAGGTGATGTTTGGATATGATTTGATGGTAATTCTGTAATCCGGAAGAGAAGACTAGAAGTGAAGAAATCATGGGATTTACAGAGGTTTAAAGTGCATTAAAGAGTAGAAAAACAGTGTGCTGAATTCAATTGGTTCGTTCTCTTTACTCAGATGTCCAAATGGAGTGATTCCAATTCGAGGTGTTAGATCTTGAAGTCTACTGCAAGTCCTCAAAATATGAGTGCAATCCGAGTTGGAAATCAAAAGTTATGACGTTTGTACGGAAGTGTCGCAGCTGTTGGAGTACCACCGCACCCGCAGCAACATCACCGCACCCAGCGGTGAGCCAGCAGAGAAGAAGGCGCGAAGTTCTGGAAGACCACCGCACCCCGCGGTGGGTATTGCCGCACCCGCGGTGACGACGCGCTGAAGACTTTTCTCGGCTTATTTCCGAGATCTTTTATCTATTTTTATTTTATTTCTGAAACTTTGTTTTCAAGTTTGTTATTTCCTTTTATTTATTTCTGGATTATTTTCCCTAGTATTTAAGGTTATTTCTAAGACTTTGTTTAAAAAAACCCTAGTTTCCACCTATCTTAGTTTTTCTCTCACAAACCCTATGAAGAACTAAGCTTCCATTGTTGCACTTGACATTTTGAAGCCTTCAATTGATTGGTTGTGAGTTTTCTACTCTTGTTCGATTTCCTATCTAGTTGGATTAATTCTCTTGTGCTTGAATGTTTATTGGTTTATGTTGATTTATCTAGAGTAGCTACCTAGGTCTATTGATATCTTCCTAATTGCTAGGATTTGTGATTCCGGATTCGGGTTGCATATCTAGTAGCAAACACGATTTACATAAGCGGGTTGTGAGTGTTCATCGTGAGAGAGAGTTAATTGCATGCTTATAGTAACGGGTTGTTTCTATTGCATGTATCTTGTTGAATCCTTGGTTGAATGCTATTGCTTTGTTGAGTCTTGAAGGTTTTCAGATTTGATTTAGTAATAAGTACTATTAGGGCTGGTAGAACTAATAGTTACCTAAGATCGGGATAAGAACAACTAAAGGAAAGATAAGAACTTGAGATTGATAGAATTCAGTGATCAACCATATCTCTTGTTGTGTGGATATTTGTCAGGTGTGACGTTTTTCCCAATCATATTCACAACATTTGCCTGCGAATCTGTTTACTTGTCTACTTGTTATTTGGTTACGAAAATCATACAAACCCCCCTAGTTCCTAGTTGGTGACTTGCAATTACTTGAATTGATAATCTGATTCTCTGTGGGATTCGACCCTTACTTGCCCAAACTACTTGTTTAGGTTTGTTAGGATTATTTTGTTTAGGTGTCACGACAACGCCTATCAAATTGGCGCCGTTGCCGGGGAATCAAAATTTATGTTTTTGTGGTTTTCTTTGTTACCAACTTTGGTGTGGATCTATCTTATGGTCCACACCTGTGCTATTGATAATCCACTCGTTGATTTAGATCCAGAGATCGACAAGACATTCCACAGGAACCGCAGAGAACACACCATCCCACAAGTTGCAATGGGTGACCAAACGCTTCGACAATTGACCACGCCGAATCTGATGCAACAACCTTTAGCTGTGGCTATTCCTACCATAGGAGAGGGCGTCAACTTCGAGTTGAAGCCAGGGCTGATTCATTTGCTCCTGTCATTCCATGGACTAAGTGGTGAAGACCCAATCAAGCATATGGGTAAATTCCACACTGTTTGTATGAGCATGAAACCAGCCAACGTCACTGAGGAACAAATCAAGATGAGAGCTTTCGGGTTCACCCTCAAGGACGCAGCCGATGATTGGTACTACCATCTACCCACTGGAAGCATAAATACTTGGAACAAGCTTCACAAGGCCTTTCTTGAAAAATACTTTCCTGCCAAGAAGGTGAATAGCTTAAAGAAGGCTATAAGCAACATTGAGCAAGAGACTGACGAGACTCTATACGAGTATTATGAGAGGTTCAAGAGACTTTGCTCAAGCTGTCCATTCCATGGTTACACTAATCAAGATCTAGTGCTTCATCTTTACAATGGTCTGCTGGACAATGAAAGAAGGATTGTTGACGCTGCATGTGGTGGTAACATTCTCAACACAACACCGGTGGCAGCCATGGAAAAGATTCAGGAGATGGCTGAAGGGACAATAAATTTCGGTAGAACTTCTACCAAGAGAGGAGTCAATGATGTGGACTCCAATCGCTCTGAGCTAGTGAGCGAGATTGCTGAATTAAAGGACATGGTGAGGAGACTAACGCTGCAAGGAACTCCTCAACAACTCAAAGCATGTGGGATTTGTGCTGATCAATTCCACCCTACCGATGCATGTCCTCAATTGCAAGATGATCCCAATGCTGAGGTGAACCATGTAGGAGGTTATGGACCTCCAAGACCTCGGAACGATCCCTACTCCAACACTTATAATCCGGGATGGAGAGACCACCCTAATTTTAGATGGAGGGATCAACCGAACCAACAACAACCTCAACTTCTGCAAAGGTCACAAGGTCAACAACCCGGTACTTCTGCTTCGACTGAAGATATGCTCCAAACCTTGACTAAGCACTTTACAACTCATGTTCAAACTACGGAGTCAAGCATCAAGAGTCTAGAGAGGCATATGGGACAAATGGCTGAAGCTATCACAAAGATCGATGCAAAGATTTCGGGAAATCTACCATCTCAAATGGTAGTTAACCCACGGGCAAATGTTAGTGCTGTGATGCTTCGAAGTGGTAGGCAATTGAACGTCGTTCCTAGTGTTGAAGAGGATGACGCTGAAAAAGAGCTCTCTGAACACACACCACCGCACCCGTGGCAGGACGCCGCACCCCGCGGTGCGTCTACAGAAGCTCTAGAGGACCAACCGCACCCAGCGGCGATCTCACCGTACCCAGTGGCGATCTCACTGCACCCGCGGTGGGATGACCGCACCCGCAGTGGGACTCCAGAAGAGCTGAGCTCTCAGTTGACATCACCGCACTCGCGGTGGGATGACTGCACCCACGGTGGAATCTGACCGCACCCGCGGTGGATCTTCTGGAAAGGTGAAAGAGCCCTACGTTGACACCTATGTTCGTCCGTACTTTCCCCCTCTCGGTTCTGAGAAGCCACCCGCCCCATTCCCAGAGGCACTTAAGGAGAGGAGAATCATCGACGACAAGGACCTCTTTGAGACTTTTAGCAAGTGCGAGGTAAACATCCTTTTACTCAAACTTGTTAAAAGTATTCCCAAATATGCTCGTTTCTTGATCCTTATCTGTTGTTAAAAGTATTAAAAACGGATAAGGATCATAGAAAAAAAAAGAAAAACTACTTTGTTTCCAGAAAATTTACTGAAACCAAAGAGCTAAAGTTAAACACATCAAATTAAATGATACGAATGCTAGCTATTTTTCACGAAATAGCTAGTGGAAGAAGAAATAGAAAAGTTATAAAAGAAATCAAAACCCAAGCATGAACAAGTATTACTGGAGAAAAAAACATTAGAAATGAAATCAGAAATGACTTCATTAAAAGGTTCAAAAGTGAAGATCTGAACCAGAGACTACTCCAGGAGAATCTTGAATTAATTCAATCTGAAATCTCTACAGAGGACAATTTAGAATTAATAAGAAACGTGTCCAATGAAGAAATTAAGAAGGTTGTCTTTAACATTGGCTCAGATAAATCACCGGGTCCTGATGGTATGACAGTAGAATTCTACCAAAAATATTGGGACATTGTAGGTCCTTCTGTTATTCAAGCATTTAAAAGCTTTTTTCTTTCAGGGAAGTTGCTCAAACAAATAAATCACACATTCATCTCTCTGATCCCAAATTGTGACAATCCGAATTCTACTAATCACTACAGGCCTATAAGTCTGTGTTCTACCATTTATAAGATTATCTCAAAAATCATAACAACAAGACTTAAACGAACCATGGAAAAATTAATCCACCCCCTTCAAGGAGCCTTTGTTGCTAATAGAGCCATTCAAGATAATATCTTGATTGCTCATGAAATTCTTCACTCTTTTAAATTGAAAAAAGGAACTGAAGGGTTCATTGCCCTAAAATTAGACATGAAAAAAGCTTATGATAGAATTGAATGGAATTTCATTATTAAAATCATGGAAAAGTTTGGATTTCATGAAAAATTTATCAACTGGATAAAATAATGCATTACAACGGTATCTTTCTCAGTGCTTGTAAACAACGGACCAACATAAATATTTAAACCATCAAGAGGACTCTGACAGGGTGACCCCCTTTCACCTTTCTTGTTCATTCTAGGATCTGAAATCCTCGTAAGAAAACTCCAACAAGCCTCAGAAAGACCTCGAAACCCACTAGGATATCAAATCACTCAACAATGATCAAGGATTCAGTTCCTGGCTTTTGCGGATGACATTGTCATCTTCTCAAAAGCTAAACAGGAAAACTGCAAGGAAATAAAGGATATTGTTGATGAATACTACAAAATCTCAGGACAAAAAGTAAATTTTCATAAATCGGCTTTCCAAGTCACAAAAAAGGTTACCAACTAGAGGAAATTAGCAATACAAGGTACTCTCACAATTACAAATATGATATCTCTCGACAAATATCTAGGTTGCCCTATCATTAATGGTAGAGTCAACTCGAATACCTTTGTTGATCCCCTAATTAACACCCAACAACAACTGTCTAAATGGAAAGCAAACTCTTTTTCCCAAGCAGGAAGAACAACACTAATAAAAGCCAATCTGGCATCAAGACCAAACTATCTTATGCAAAGCTTTATGTTACCTACACATACTCATAATGAACTTGACAAGTTAAAAAAATCCTTTTTTTAGAACAAAGACAACTCCTATAAATCTCTTATAGGTTGGGAAAAAGTATGTAAACCGACACAACAAGGAGGCCTTGGATTGAGAAAATCAAAGGACATGAATAAAGCCCTACAATTCAAATTATTATGGAAAATTTTAGCAGAGCCGAATAATTATTGGGTCAGAGTTGTCACTGAAAAATACTTGAAAACAAACCATATATTTCATTACGAGAAAAAAGGAAATTGCTCTTGGCAATGGTCCAAAATGATTGAACTCATGGATGAATTCAAATCTTGACTAATTTGACAAGTTGGTAATGGCAAAACAATCAAATTCTGGACGGATAATTGGATCTCTAAAACCCCCTTATGTGATACCATAAACACACAATTAATCCTGAATAAGGATGCCTTGGTAGCTGCTTTTATGTTGCCAGATAAAACTTGGAACAAGGACCTAATAGAACAATGCTTACCACATGATTTAACAAAAAAAATAATTTTTATCCTAATACCTTTGAATGATATTCATGACAAAATATACTGGAAAACTAGAAAAAATGGTTGGTTTTCTACGAAATCTGCTATGGATTTAATTAACAAAAACAAGAGATATACTGCATATGATTCTTCATGGATCTGGAAGATGGACACATATCCCAAAGTTAAAAACTTTATCTGGAAAATAATAAAAAACGGACTTCCGACCAAATCTAGATTAGCAGAGAAAGGTGTAGCAATCCCCTAGGGTTGCATCCGATGCAATGCTCAATTGGATGTACCAATTTATATTAAAAAACAAATTGAGAATTGAAATAAGAGAGCTTGAATCCTGACTGTTTAGAAGATGGCAAACAAAAAACAAATAAAATGAACAATGCTAGATGATCAATAAAGAAATGGAAAAAACCACCGGATAACATAATTAAAATCAATACAGATGGATCCACCAAATCTAATGGGAAATCTAGCTTTGGCTACATTTCCAGGAACAACACGGGTAAACTAATCTTCCTATTTGGGGAAAAATGTGGTATCTCAACCCCTTTAAAAACAGAAACACTTGCAGTAAGAAATGCCCTGATAAAGGCCTATGAATTAGGCATTACCGACATTCAACTTGAATGCGATAACTTGACCATTGTGAATGTTCTTAATAAAATATGGCACTATCCATGAGATATTGAAATGTTAATTTCTGATATCTTGTGTGTTTTACAACTGTTTTCTTCAGTGCAAATTTTCCATGTCTTCCGAGAAACTAACATGGTGGCCGATTTCATCGCAAAGACGGTCCAACGGCGTTCCTTGGAAGATTTTGATCTAGTCTAGAATTTGTAATTCTCATCCGAAAGGATGCTATAGACTGAGAAACTGTCTCTTCTGTGGTTTCCAGTCTAATTTTTACCTAATAAAAAAAAATACACCAAGTAGAGATGATTGATTACTTTTCCCAAATGTAACTGAAAGTTCTCCCAACTATAAATATGCACTAGCAGAATATGAAGTAATGAGCACCATTGCAAGAATGTTAATTATACCAACACATAGCAGAAGTATCATGTTCTCTCGTTTCTATATATTTAGACACTAAAAAAATTCCAATGTCAAGTCATGGTAGTCAACCCACTTCTAGTAGGAGAGTGCATACCACCTCTGCAAGAATAAAAAGGGATCTATTCTCCAAAAGCAGTAAGTACTTCTTATTTGATTGGTAGCCAACCTTTATCTGGTGATCTTAGTAGGACAAATATTGTTGGACAACCTGCATCTGTTTTGCCTAATGTTGTGTTGCCTAATGATGTGTCGCTTGATGCTATGTTGCCTAATGTTATGTTGTCTGATGTTGTGTTGTCCGGTGTTGTGTTATCTGATGTTGTGTTGCCTGATGTTGTGTTGCCTGAGGCAGATTTGCCTTTTGTTGTGCCCTCTACTTATATACCTGAAGTTGATGTGGCCTCTGAAGGTAAATCTAATGCTAGCGATGAAAGTGAGAATGATGACTACTTTGATAGATTGTATTATAATGGAGAAAGATATGGTGAGCATAACTTTGTGAGAGTCAAACTTAAGGTATGGATGATTTTCCGACAAAGATCACTTGATGGATGTTTTGAGGGATTATTGTGTCCAAGAGGGTTTCTTTGTTGTAGTTAAAGGTTGAGCAAAAAAGCTATACAACTTTGTGTGGAGATTCAAACTGTAATTGGAGGATTCATACATCGAGATTGTCAAACGAGGTTACATGGGCAATAAAATCACTAAGTGGGAATCATACTTGCCTTAAACTAGGCATGTTTAATTCCATGGCAACTCTAGAATGGGCAGCATGGAAGATTCTTGGAAATGTGAGAGGAGATGAAGAGGTCAAAGGAAAAACCCTTCAAATCCACTTATTTGAACACTACGGTATAAAAGTGAAGACAAAATTGATGCAAATCAAAGGATGGGTTCGCGTCAGATGAGTGGATATAGACCGTGAAGACACCATACCAACTCTTGTTAAGGTTCAGATGATAGATCTGGCTTCGCACGTGAGGAAACCGAGGAAGATCGAGCGGGGCTTCAACGTGATGAAGGCTGGCGAGATCTCTTGAGACTCAACGTGATGAGACTCGGAAGGAAAGATCAACGTGATGATCTTGTTTGAACGAACAAGTAACTGGGGTGACGCCCAGGCCTAAACAAGGAGGAACTCTCTCAACTTTGAATTTAGGCAATGAACTAAGCATAAAGAGAAAGTACATAGAGGCGAGGCTTATATAGCCAAGCCATTCGACCATGGGCCTTATTCTAACCTAATGGGTCAGGCTCTTGACACAAGAGACACATACGCCCAAAAATATAAATGACTTAAAATAGTAAGTGCTAAAAACAAACATACCAAATATAGTAAATGACCAAAAGTGGCAACATGCCAAAACGAAAAGTACTAAAATACTAAAAATGCTAAAATAGGAAATCCACTAACATCCTACTGAATGATCATTTTGAAGCTCGGGTTGGTAATTTCGGCTTGGCTAAGGTGGTTGACATGCCATATTCTAAGTCTGTCTCCGCTGTTGGAGGCTCCTATGGATACATTGCTCCTGGTACTATATCAATGTTGCTTATCTGTATTTATATCTGCACTTAACCCACTCCTCATTTTCCATTTTTTTCACTTCCCTCCTTTATTTTCAACTTCGTAGAAAACCAATTTACCCCCTTCTTCCAATGGTTTGTTATCCTTCCATCCAGCATGTAGACAATAACCAATTTACCCCCATTTCTTTCTATCAAGATATCGGGGGTAAATTGATCATTTCTACATATTGGACAGAAAGATAACATATTTTTTTACGAAGTTGAAAATAAGTGGTTGTTACCCTTGATGTTTTTATTTATATACATACTAGAGTTAGAGTAAGTTGTTGAGGCTACATATTCTTCCACATCAGAAACTATTATTGATTATGATCAAAAGTATGACATTACTACTTGATTGAAGAAGTGTGATACTGTGTGATCAGAGTACGCCTACACAATGAAGGTGACAGACAAGTGTGACATATACATCTACGGAGTGGTCCTACTGGAGCTCTTGACAGGGAGAGCGTCGGTGCAGCCGATTGAGCAGGGAGGGGATCTGGTCACCTGGACAAGGAACTACGTACGCAAGCAAGGAATCACGCCTGACATTTTCGATTCCCGGCTGAACCTCGGAGACAAGGTTGATGGTGAAGTCATTGCTCACATGGTAATTGTGCTGAAGATTGCGTTGTTGTGCACTAGTATGTCGCCTGCTGATCGCCCTACGATGAGGGAAGTGATTAGCATGCTTGAAGATTCTAATGACAAACAAGGCCATTATAATCTCTTCCCAGATCATGATTCTCAGCCACTTTGATGAACCATCATTGTAAATAATTGATGTTTCTTCTTCCAAATAACTGCCTCAAAATTTTCCATGTACATTTGAGTAATAAAGCGGGATGCCTCTAGTATAAGCCTACAGGTATGTGTCTAGTGCCGTTTAGTTACTTTTATATATTTTTCTCTCAAAGTTTAAATATATTTCTGATCAGTTTGAAATTGTTTTTTTTATAAGGTAAGAATTTGATTTTTTCCATATATTAATTTTGGATAAATTGAGAGGTTGATAAATCGGCGTCGGACAAAATCGAACATAATAAAACAATAAATCAAGCAAGAAAATTACAACATGGTAAATAAAGAGCCTTAACGGCCTAGGGAGAGAGGTGAACAAAACATGATCGAATGAAGGTGTTATTGGAAAACGGGTCAGACAGGATCAATCATGTGAAAGTGTTGAATGGATCACCATGACATTGTCCCCACCTAAATGAGAGATCTTCAGGAGTCTCGATCATTATGACATTGTCCGCACAAAATTTGAGGGATCTTCACAGGCCTTGAACACGACCACAACCAGAACAATTCAAGATCCATCATAGTTCAGCTCCACAATTGCAACGAAGAATTGACATCCAAGTTTGAAACAAGACAAAGATATTGTGTTCATGGATTGAGTTGGTAAAGTATTGTTGAAATAGGCCCAATAGGCAAAGTTTGTGTTAAATTAAATGGAATGTACCATTTGTTGGATTGGGCTATTGAGTTGAAGTAGGAGCCGAGTCCAATATCTGTAAAAAACTTGGCTTCAGAAGGCCATTTTTTGTGAAAAAAAATGTATTAAAGTAATATGTTTTTTTACATATGACAAACAGAAGATATCCTTTCACACTATAAAGAATACATAAATCATCACAACGGATGATTTTTACAAGTTTTAAACAAGCTAATTGAAAACTAGAATTACAATGTAGAAGGCGAGATCGCGATCTAATAATACAATCTTGATGGGGATGAGATGTCAAAAAACTCATGATAGCCCCACGAAGCTGAATAGGGGAGATGTTTGTTGTGGCAAGAAAGTCTACATCTCTGTTGCTATCCTTGTAACAATGATAAATCTGAAAACCCAGAAAACTTGTTAACATATGTGATATTTCAGAAATAAATGGGTAGATTTCCCACGGTATTTTCCAGATGCCTCTAATATCATTAATAATTGTTAGGTTATCTCCCTCAAGCACTGAAAACCTAATATTGAGAGAGATAGCTTGACGAATTCATTCCAAAGCAGCAAATGCCTCAACTTTTAATGAAGATGAGCAAATAATTTCCTTACGGTCTAAAAAGACCACCTTCCCTAAATGATTAAAAAATATAATTCCAATATGACAATGTAAATTATGTTTAACAGAAACATCAAAGTTTAACTTAGTACAATGTTCCCCATGTTTAATCCATCGTCCCGTCTTTCTATTATTTTTGTAATTAATGTTGTTACTACAATTGTTATTTTTTATAATTAGCTGAAGTCCATTCAATATACTGAATAGGGTAAAATTTATAAGATTGGAAGTTTGAGAATGATTATATCTGAAAATAATAGAGTTTCTATGTTTCCAAATATTCCACCAGAGAATATTGTAAAAGGGCACTTAAAAAATAAATGATTAGAATATTGTAAAATAAATGATTAGAATATTCCACCAGAGAATATTGTAAAATTTATAAGATTGTTATTTTTTATAATTAGATTGAATATTGTAAATTTGTCCAGTAAAAGACTGCATTTGTTGTATATCATTAATTGTAAAAGGGCACTTAAAAAATAAATGATTAGAATCTTCGGTATTCATATTGCACAGAACACATTGAGAATAAACCCTATTATAATATATGTTTAGACGTTCTGTTGTAGGTAAAGAGTCAGATAGTGCTTTCCAAAGAATTTTTTTTATTTTAGGAGAAATACTCTATTTCCAAAACCAAACAGGAGAATCCTGTTGAAAAAAGGAAGTGGAATTGGAATGAGTTAAGGATTTGACACTTTTAACAGAAAAGCAACCATCCGAAGAGGGTCTCCAAATAAGCCGGTCATGTATATGAGTACGAGGAATATAAATCTGAGTTATTTTGTTAATAATATATAGCGGTAGGATATGTGAAAGACTTGCAATATCCCAAAATTTATCTTGGGCAATAAAGCTCAAAACTAGAGTATTCAAATCCTGTTGGTGATAATAATGTGTTAAATTACAGTCTCGAATCCAATGGTCAGTCCAAATTTTAATTTGAGTACCGTCTCCAACTTGCCAGATGATACATTTTTTAAATAAGTCACGGAGCTAGAGAAGTCTTGAAAACTGCCAAGAGTCTGAGTTATGTTTGCGATAAGAAAATAAATTATTATTGTGAAGATATTTTTCACTCACAATCCGAACCCACATATTATCTAGCTCAACAAGTATTTTCCATAAAAAAATCATTTTTATTAAAGTAATACTTGTTTTAATTACAATATATTTTAACTCTTCTATTATTTTATAATTATTGGGCTATATAGCCCAAAATTCAAGCTTTGGGTTGATTACTGTTTTGAGGCGAAAAGATCGGATAACCTAAATCGCCTTAGACGGGGTAAAATAGCAAAAATCCATATCGATCAAACGTTAGATATGAGAATCGAATAAAAATAGTAACGACGACTAGTTTGTTGAGTCAAGGCGACGATAATGACAAGACTGAATATATGAAACTTAAAGAGTAAAATACCATAAAATGTAGTAGAATAAAATGTAAATCGAGATAAGAAAGACTTATCTTCATTAGATAGATAAGAACAATGTTCGAAGCGTGAGAGCTTCTGATCGTATGAGGATGCTTACAAGTTCTTCCAATTACGCGAAATGGAGAAAAGTAGATGTATTACAAGGCTTTTTGGGTGGGATTGGATCCCTTTAGAATAGCTAAGGAGCTTTGTATATATAGCTAAGGAGAAGGAATCTCCCGCATTAATCTCCCTTGAATAGGATTTGATCTCCTTCTTAATAAGCCTTGATCCTCTCTTAAAGATGGTTGATTCCCTCCTTGATGGCTGAAATAATGCATACAACCGTTGGAGATCTCGGAGTAATAAAGGAGAAAATCTCGCTGGTCCGTTGCGTCTAGGAATCAGGCGACGGTCGCATGGCTCACGTCTGACGGGTCTGATGCGTCCGACAGGTCTGATGCATCCGACCGATTGCGTCAAACAGTCGATGTCCATTGGACAAATGGTCGATTTTCCGACCCCAACAATAGCCCCAAAATTAAACTGGGCCAGATCGTCAAGTGAGGGGACGGTTTGATTTTATAACTTCTCTTTCTTCTGGCATGATCTTGATTTTGTTGTAGGCGTTCTGGCGACGGGGCCGTCATGTGTATTGCTCAAACTGAGAATCAACTCAATATAGCCAATAATCGTGTGAAGACGACTGAGGGCGTTTCTTGTGATGACGAAGGGTCAAGAGACCGCTCCTTGTTTGTCGTTTGTTTTGTTTTATAGGTGGACTCGCCAGTTGCTTCCTGGTCAAGTCGTGTGATGTTGGTCATGTAAACCTATAATTGTTGTACGACGTTGGTCATGTAGACCTGTCGTTGGTCGTATAGACCTATCGTCGGTCGTATAGACCTGTAATTGTTTGCGACATTGGTCGTGTAGACCTATCATCATTTGTGCGACGTTGGTCATGTAGACCTATAATTGTTGTACGACGTTGGTCATGTAGACCTGTCGGTGGTCGTATAGACCTATCGTCGGTCGTATAGACATGTCGTCGGTCGTCTAGACCTGTGTTTATGACATTGGTCGTGTAGACCTATCGTCATTTGTACGACCTTGGTCGTGTAGACCTGTAATTGTTTGCGACATTGGTCGTGTAGACCTATCTTCATTTGTGCGACGTTGGTCGTGTAGACCTGTAGTCGTGTGTGTTTGATCAACTTGTTTTGTCAATCGTGCCTTGGTAGTGACGCGAGATGTTTGGTCATGACGACCTGTAATGTAGCATACTTTGTCTGTCCGGGGAAGAGTCGTATGTATTTGTAGGAAAAGACGAGTGCCTTTGGACAGGACAAGTCTTGTAAGCAGTTCGTAGTATGTCGTTTCTCTTTGTTTGCTTGTGATTTATGTATTGTATGTCGTGTCAGCGTCTCCGTCTGGTCGAGTTGCAGGCGACGTAGGCATTTTTTACGTGTTGAAGTCGCGTGTCGAGATGATGGAAGAGTTTGGAGAGGGTAAGCAGGGGACCTGAGATTTGAAGGCGAAGAAGGAGACCATGGAGATCTTGTTTCCGAAGGGGAACCCAGGCTCAGAGTTTTTCTATCTGGCTGGCGTCGGATAGGAATCTCTGGTCGAAAGTGCCGGTGGGGATGAGGTCCATTCTGGTGACTTCGTACCGCTTGAGCCCCAGTCTTCTCCCGACTTAGCCTCTGCTGCTGATGACGTTGTAAACCCTGACCCTTGATTGTTTTTTCGTAATTTGGTTCTGTCCGAACTCGTCCTGCTGTGTAGATAGTCGATGAAGTGATGCGATGTTGCTTGTGTAAAGCTTTTGTCTTTTGAAAGCGTTGAATTGAAGTTTTTAGCCATCGAGCGTTTAACTCCGCGAATGTATTTTGTATTGCACCACCGTTTGCGTAAAAGCGTTTGTTGGTGGGTCGTGTGTAAGTTGTAGCCATATGAGGCGTTAACTTTGTAAATGTGTACTGCGCAGGTTTGTGTATTTGTAGGTACCGTATGTAGGGTTTGTCACCCGTAATGTGTGTTTAGTCATGACGTTATGCCGGGGAGGTAAGCAATATGTAATAAGGTGTTTGTGCCTTATGTTTTATTGCGTGAATGTAATAAGGTGTCTTAACCTTATGTAATGTGTAAGGCAGGCGGGGTGCCGACGTGCCTGTGTTGTTCATCTCTACCCGTGTTCCGATCGATCGTGTAAATGTAGTATAAGCGCTTTTTGCGGATGACTGGATCCAATGTGTATGTTAAGGGTCGTCACCCGTATGTACGTAAATGTAATGCGACAATAAGCAATGTATGACATGTGAAGATATGTATTTGCTAATGCGACGATAAGCAATGTATGACATATGAAGATATGTAATTGCGCATGCAACGATAAGCAATGTATGACATATGAAGATATGTTAATGTCTTACCTTGTTGGTTCAGAAATGGTATAATTTCAGGTGTGTCGCATTCTTTGGAGTGGTCCTGTCGGACCAGAGAATGAACGGGAGTTCGTCCGCCCATTTGCCTTTAGCCCATGCGAGGCATTTCGTGAGTTTGTTGATGATGATCTTGTATGCGTTGGACTGAGTAGATTCGTCATGTACCTTTGGTATCGCACCTCACTTGATCTCCCCCTTTTCCTGGGTTCGTAGACCCAGATTGATCAGTCGACGCCATTGTACCTTGTATGGATGACCTTCGGGCAGTTTAAGCCAAGAGATTAGAGTCTTGTAGTCCTGATTTGTTGTTGGTCACTTTCAGCTATGACGGATGTCTTGAACTATATTGTCTTCTTGTTTTATGACTCTTGGATCTTCGTCTGACATTTTTCATGTGTGAAGTTTGGCTTGCGTGGTCTTCTTCTATGTCGAAGCGATATGACGCTTCAGATGTGAGACTTGTTTGAAGATATGCTTATCCTGTCACTTGATTTGTAGATTTTGGCTTCCTCATGATAGATTTCATGGGATGGTTAGTCCACAAAATAATAGCATGTGATTTAAGACGTGACCTCAATCTAATTGAGGATACCTTAAATGTTTGATATTCTGAGTGACGGACTACATAGTGTGTGTAGATAGGGGTAATGCACTTACTTGGTGGTTTGGTAACTGTCATCCGACCCGTCGGTGGTTGATGTCTTCTAAGCATTTGTGTGACCTTGGAATGATGATCATTATGACTTGACCTAGGCTTACCTTAGTGTTGCCTTGAGTCGCCACGTATGCTTGTTTGTTTTTACAGTATGTCTGTCTAGATGGACGTGACCTGCCTTTCAAGGTGGATGAATGCGTCCTCCGATGGTCTAAATGTCATCACCATTTAGATATTTTAGAGTGAAAGGATATCATGTATGACTCTTTGGTTTTACAAGTCTAGAGACGTCTTCCTCAGTGGTTTCCATTTGTCGGTGTTGGACAGCTAATGGGGTCCGGTCGAATCGTTAGATCTGGTCGGATCGTTTAGATAAAGTCGGATCGTTAGATCTGGTCGGATCGTTTAGACCTGGTCGGATCGTTAGATCTGGTCGGATTGTTTAGACCTGGTCGGATTGTTTAGACCTGGTCGGATCGTTAGATCTGGTCGGATCGTTAGATCTGGTTGGATCGTTAGATCTGGTGGGATCGTTAGATCTGGTTGGATCGTTAGATCTGGTGGGATCATTAGATCTGGTTGGATCGTTAGATTTGTTCATACTGTCTCCATAGATGAGGCGTTGAATCATACCTGATCGTTATGCAATATAGTATATTAGATAAATGATTGTGAATCAATTAGATGTATAGATGATGAATAGATTAATCGAATGATTTTAACTATCTGCCCCACGGTGGGCGCCAAATTGTTTTGGGGCGAAAAGATCGGATAACCTAAATCGCCTTAGACGGGGTAAAATAGCAAAAATCCATATCGATCAAACGTTAGACATGAGAATCGAATAAAAATAGTAACGACGACTAGTTTGTTGAGTCAAGGCGACGATAATGACAAGACTGAATATATGAAACTTAAAGAGTAAAATAGCATAAAATGTAGTAGAATATAATGTAAATCGAGATAAGAAAGACTTATCTTCATTAGATAGATAAGAACACTGTTCGAAGCGTGAGAGCTTCCGATCGTATGAGGATGCTTACAAGTTCTTCCAATTACGCGAAATGGAGAAAAGTAGATGTATTACAAGGCTTTTTGGGTGGGATTGGATCCCTTTAGAATAGCTAAGGAGCTTTGTATATATAGCTAAGGAGAAGGAATCTCCCGCATTAATCTCCCTTGAATAGGATTTGATCTCCTTCTTAATAAGCCTTGATCCTCTCTTAAAGATGGTTGATTCCCTCCTTGATGGCTGAAATAATGCATACAACCGTTGGAGATCTCGGAGTAATAAAGGAGAAAATCTCGCTGGTCCGTTGCGTCTAGGAATCAGGCGACGGTCGCATGGCTCACGTCTGACGGGTCTGATGCATCCGACAGGTCTGATGCGTCCGACCGATTGCGTCAAACAGTCGATGCCCATTGGACGAATGGTCGATTTTCCGACCCCAACAATTACCTTCTTGCTTTTTTTATTTGTACATGAAGCTTAAATTTTTTATTATTATTGGGTTGATTGTTTTAACGGTATTTCCGTTTGGTAACTCTAAGGTGTTGCAAAATTCGCAAGGTATTCCACTCTTTGGTATAGTTCGTGAGGTAATACAAAGATTTGTTTTTTTTTGCCAAATGCCTTACCGTCAACTTATTAACAACTTCATTTTCTTAAAAAAAAGGAAAAATAAAAAAAATAAAGAAATGAATCAGATGCAACCTGACTCTCTGTTCATTTCTCCTTTGAACGAAAAAACTAACCCTTCGTGTCTTCATCTCCTTCGAGCCACCTCTTACTCATGGTTCGAGCGCTGGCGACTCTTGGTTCGAGCAGCGGGCAAGGCGGTGGCTCCTCCTGGTTCGTCGGCTACACGGTTGAAGTCTGGTTGAAACAAGTCGGAAAGAAAGCCTCGTTCGAGCATTTCAAGCTTAAGGTATGTAATCCAATCCATTTAAGGGTTTTAAGATGCTTCAAAGATTGTAATGATTTAGGGTTTTTATGAATTTGGGGATTTGGAGAATTTGGGATTTAGGGTTTCTTACAGATTTAGGGATTTTTATGTTCTTGCTCCTATGCTATGTAATAGAAGAGTATATGCAGGAGGTGAGTTTTATCAATTGAATTCAAGAGCTATACATGTTCTTCAACTCGTAAGATTAAAAAAGAACTTGTAAATTGGATTTTCTTTCTCAACTGAGCCCATTTAAGTAAATTTGCGCCACAATATTTGTAGTCAAAGGGAAAATCCTAACATACATGCAGAAGAATTATTACTTTAAACTATTACTCAGTAGTACATTGAACTTAGATGCAATATTTGAGCCATTTTCTAACATAAAATCTCTCAATCAGGTGAGATTCTAAAACATGTATTTATTTCTTTTTTAGTAGAATCTCTCATTTACAAGTGTGATCAGCGCTACTTTGTAGTATTTAACTAGGAGTTGTTACCGGTGTTTTGGGTACCATTTGGAGATGTTTAGAGCGTATTGTAGAGATTAGAGTTGAGAAGTAGAAGTGTAGATATAGTGGTTTGGAGAAGCTTAAATGAAGACATTAAGAAGATGAGAAGAAACCACAAGAGAAGACGAAGGAAGAGTTGAAGAAGGAGCTACAGGAAGTTCTCTGCGGTCGCAGAACTCACCGCCGCGGTCGCGGAGAAGAGACGGAACGAAGAGGGCAACAACACGAAGTTCCGCGGTCGCGGAAACCATTTGCCGCGGTCGCGGAAAAGCCGAGAGCAAAATTGATATTTCCGCGGTCGCGGAAATCCCATTCGTCAGTGCGTCCGAAGATCCGAAGAATTATTATTTTTTACTTTATTTATTTTTCTTTATTCCGGTAGGATTATTTTATTTCCTTTTAGATTATGTTTGTGATCTTTGGTTTTAGGTTTAGCTAGTTTATTTAAACCTAGTTCCAAGAGCCTCCATTCATAATTCAGACTATTATTCAGTATTGTTTTCCCTTTGAGTTTTCGTTTCAAGACTATGAAGAACTAAGCACTATTTGCTTAGTCCTATGATTGAAGTCTTCATTTGATATATGATTGTGAGGTTATAATTCTATTCATATTCCTTTGGATTATATATTTTCTCTTAAGCTTATTCCTATTGATTCTTATTGATTTGACTGGATTGATCACCTAGTTGATATTAGTAATTGTCTATTGCTAGGGTTTGGATATTTCGGGTTGAAATCCCTTATCTTGTGTAGCACATGATATTCTAGGACTGGTTGGACTAGTTTATTGTGTAGAGAATTGATTATGTGTTGAATGTTGCGGGTCGTGGTATTGCATGTATCCTGCATGTATCCTGGTTAATTCCTATGCTTCTTGCTGTTGTTAGATTGAATCTTGAGGGTCTCTTGATTATTTAATAGTTAGGATTATCAGGACTGCTTGAACTGGCAACTATTTCAGAATAGGGACATGAATAATCATAGGAAGGAATAGAGATAACCTAGGACCAATCAATCAAATGAATGGTGGATATTTGTCTGGCTAAGTACTTTTCCCCAATTGATTACAACCTTTGTTTTGTTTACTTTGTTTATTTGCTTGCAAAACAACCAACAAACCCCCCTTTGTTACTTTGGCACACTAATCTGCATTAAGAAAGATAACTCCTCCCTGTGGAATTCGACCATTGCTTGCCTATTCTACTAGTTTAGGTTTTTAAGGATTTACTTTGATTGGGCATCACGACTTTAGCCTCTATCAAATTGGCGCCGTTGCCGGGGAGGCAAGTTTTGATTTTTCTTTGTGTGTGTTTGTGTGTCAATTTTTGTGTGGACCTATCTTATGGTCCACACCCGTGCTACTGACATTCCATTGTTAGATTTTGATTCAGAGATCGAGAGAACAATTTCCAGAAGTCGTGTGGCAGTCCGTACACAACTAGAGATGGCTGACAAAGCACAGACGTTGAGGCAGTTGACTGCCCCGAATCTACAACAGCAACCGCTGGCTGTGCAATTCCCTGAGCTGGCAGAGGGAGTAAATTTCGAGCTGAAGTCTGGGTTAATCCACTTACTTCCCCACTTCCATGGGATGAGTGGAGAAGACCCCAATAAGCATCTTTCAGAGTTCCATTCCGTCTGCACCAGCATGAAGCCAAAGGGCGTGACTGAGGACCAGATCAAGCGGAGGGCCTTTCCTTTCTCTCTAAGGGATTCGGCCAATGATTGGTTCTACTACTTGGCCCCAGGGAGCATTGACACTTGGGCCAAGATGACGAAGGCCTTCTTGGAGAAGTATTTCCCTGCAACTAAGCTCAACAACCTGAAGAGGAGCATCAGCAACATTGAACAACAGGTTGTTGAGTCGTTGTACGAGTACTACGAGAGGTTCAAGAGGCTGACTTCTAGCTGCCCCTACCATGGGTATTCAGAACAAGACCTATTACTTTATTTGTACGGAGGACTTCTTGACGAGGAGCGTCGAATGGTGAATGCAGCCCGTGAAGGAAATATTTTGAACAAGACGCCTGCTGCAGCTTTTGAGGTATTCTTTGAGCTATCTGAGGGCTCAAGACAATTTAGTAAGAGGGCGAGCGCCCATTCAGTCAAGGCTGCAGACTCCCAGCCAAATTCCTCACTAATTTCTGAGTTGGCTGAGATGAAGGAGATGATGAAGAGGTACATGATGAAGGGCGGCCAACAGCAAGTCAAATCATATGGGCTATGCTATGACACGATGCATCCTACCGATGCATGTCCCACGTTGGAGGAGCCCACTGCTGAGGTGAACGTTGTTGGAGGATATGACCCTTCAAGGCCAAGATATGACTCGTACTCCAACACATACAATCTAGGGTGGAGGGATCACCCCAATCTGAGATACGGGAACCAGCAGAGTACCCCTCATGGCCAGGACAATCAAGAATATCAACAAAGGCCGCCACAATTCCTACCGCGCCCACAACAATTCCAACAGCCTGGGGGTCAACAACAACAATTTCGAGCTCCATATGACCAAAGACCTCAAGGCCAAACCTCAAGTTCATCCATGTCCAGCGAAGACATGATCAAGACCCTCACCCAGAGCGTCTCGGCGTTGGCTGGCACTATGACCACCATGGGGTCACAAATTCGAGATGTAGCCAAGCACCAGGAGACTCTCGCACAAAATATGACAATGTTGTCCAACACTATTGATGTGAATATGGATCCCATCAATGGCTCGGTTCGTGCATAAGACGAGAAGGCTGAAGTTGAAGTTGCTTTAAGTATTTCTAGTTCTTTATTTAATTTAGAAATCAATTAAATTAGCTAAGTTAGTGGGTAAAGTAGTGCTAGATTAATAGCATTTTCTTTATTAATTAAATTAGCTAAGTTAGTGGGTAGAGTTAGTGCTAGAATATTAGCATTTTCTAGCATTTTCTTTAATTCACTTTTGTAGCCTATTTAAGGCATGTTTCCCATCATTTGTAAGGTAAGCTTGAATTGAGAGAAAACAGATTTGTTTGAATTCAAAGCTTCACGTGAATGATGGCTTCTTGGTGTGTCATATCCTAGAATGCTTAAGTTCTTGTTTTGGTGTGTCATATCCAAGACGCCCTTTGGTGCGTCATATCCAAAGAAGATTGTTTGATCTTGATGCGTTACATCCATGGTCAATCAATATTTTCTCATATTTCTTGGTGAGTTGTATCCGAGGATTGTGAGTTGCCTATCTCAAACTCTTCAAGATCATACTTGAAGAGTTATATCCCAAACTCGTCTAGAACCGTCTAGAAGAGTTATATCTTTCTCTTTCCAAAAAGAAACACAAAACATATCAACTCTGAGCATTTTGTCGGGACCTTGCTAAACAAAGTCTCGTCGCCCTTCACCTTGTACTGATTTGGATCCTGGCATGTGCTTGAGCACAACATTTGGTATCAGAGCCATCTCAAGGCGAAGGGACCCTCGTCGGTGCATCGAAGCAAGAGCCAAGTCATTGAAACAAGAGAAGGCCAGCCAAGATTTCCATCTCGGATCTTTCAACAGCATCTCAGTAAAATAGGCATATCTTTTTATTCCCCACCCAGAAAATTCTCAAATTTTGAGGGAATAAACTAGACTTCAAGATCTAACTCCAGGATTTGGAATCACTCAATTCCGATTCCGGACGAGAGAGAACGATCCAGTTGAAGACAGACCTGTTTTCTGGAAACTGATGGCCGAGCTGAAGAAGGAACTTCGAAGCCTTTCCTTGCACAAAACAATGAAGATTCGAGGTCGAATCCTCTCAAAGGAGGAGAGGATGATGTGAATATGGATCCCATCAATGGTTCGGTTCGTGCATAAGACGAGAAGGCTGAAGTTGAAGTTGCTTTAAGTGTTTCTAGTTCTTTATTTAATTTAGAAATCAATTAAATTAGCTAAGTTAGTGGGTAAAGTAGTGCTAGATTAATAACATTTTCTTTATTAATTAAATTAGCTAAGTTAGTGGATTAGTTAGTGGGTAGAGTTAGTGCTAGAATATTAGCATTTTCTAGCATTTTCTTTAATTCACTTTTGTAGCCTATTTAAGGCATGTTTCCCATCATTTGTAAGGTAAGCTTGAATTGAGAGAAAACAAATTTGTTTGAATTCCAAGCTTCACGTGAATGATGGCTTCTTGGTGTGTCATATCCTAGAATGCTTAAGTTCTTGTTTTGGTGTGTCATATCCAAGACGCCCTTTGGTGCGTCATATCCAAAGAAGGTTGTTTGATCTTGATGCGTTACATCCATGGTCAATCAATATCTTCTCATATTTCTTGGTGAGTTGTATCCGAGGATTGTGAGTTGTCTATCTCAAACTCTTCAAGATCATACTTGAAGAGTTATATCCCAAACTCGTCTAGAACCGTCTAGAAGAGTTATATCTTTCTCTTTCCAAAAAGAAACACAAACATATCAACTCTGAGCATTTTGTCAGGACCTTGCTAAACAAAGTCTCATCGCCCTTCACCTTGTACTGATTTGGATCCTGGCATGTGCTTGAGCACAACAACTATGGTCCAACAAAATCATGAGATGTGGTCTAGTATTCAGAACTTGGAGAAGCAAGTGGGGCAAATCTCCATCGCAGTGAGCAAGCTGGAAGCCCGGGACTCGGGAAAACTATCATCTCAAACGGTAGAAAACCCAAAGGAGCGAGTATATGTCATGACACTGAGGAGCGGAACACAGGTGGAAGATGGTCGAGCTCAACAGAAAGTTTTCCACGACCACGGAGAAGAAGGCTGCGATTGTGGATTTTCTACTGACGAGGGGGAGAAAATCCACGCTTTTCCGTGACTGCGGACAGACTTCCGCGATCGCGGAAAAGTCTACACTGAAGAAGAGTTGTTCGATGACAATCCGCGACCGCGGACAGAATTCCGCGATCGCGGAAAACCCCCTGGAGATGAAGATTTGCTCAAAGACAATCCGCGACCGCAGACAGAAATCCGCGATCGCGGAAAATCTCCTGGAGATCCTGACCCTCTCGAAGACGTCTATGATCTTATGTGCGACCCAACTTCCATCCGCTTAGTTCATTGAAGCCTCCCGCACCCTTCCCTAAGGCTCTGAAAGATACTAGAAGGTCGGCGAATGACAAGGATATTTTTGAAACCTTCAGCAACTGCGAGGTAAATATTCCTTTGATAAAACTTGTTCAAAGTATCCCTCGTTATGCCAAATTCTTGAAGGAGGTGTGCAAACTAAAGAGAAAGAAAGCTGTGAAAGAGAAAAATAAGGTCCAGGTCAGTGAGAACGTTTCCGCTATGCTGCAAAAGCGGTTACCTAAGAAGTGCAGTGATCCGGGCATGTTCACTATTCCCTGCAAGATAGGTGGCACCATGTTTGAAAACTCTATGCTAGATTTGGGTGCCTCTATCAACGTTCTGCCTCTCTCACTGTACGAGTCTTTAGAGGTCGGGCCGTTAGAGAAGACAGGGATTGTGATCCAACTGGCGGACAATTCCTATGTGTATCCCAAGGGAGTGGTGCAGGATGTGCTGGTGGAAGTTGACAAGTTAATCTTCCCTGCAGACTTCTTTGTGATGGATATGGGGCAAGATAAAAATGCAGCCCCAGTGATGCTAGGAAGGCCGTTCATGAACACGGCAGGTACGGAGATTGATGTGAGCAGTGGTTTGCTCACAATGGAATTTGACGGGGTGAGGGTCGGATTCAACATAGATGATTCAAAGAGACACCCTCCTGATGGAGACCCCAAGTGTTCAATTGATGTGAGCAACCCCAGTTGAGTGGGAGAGTACCAAGTCGAGCCATGACAATAACTAAGGCGCTGCTCGGGAGGCGACCCGAGGTATGTATTTCTTTTCTTGTCTTTTCAGCCCAGGTCTTTAGTTGTTTTTGTGTTATTTTGTTTTTGTTTTTGTTTTTGTTTTTGACTAACCTGCAGGTAGGAGACCCGAGCAAAATTGAAGACGGTGTTTCTCGCACCAGTAACATTTCCGCGGTCGCGGAAATATCACTGTAAGTCTCCTATTCTTGGAAAAAAAATCGAAAAAAAAAGTTTTACCGAAGGCCAGCAATCCGGTTCTATTACGAGAGATGGTGCGCATCATGCCGCCAAGGAGGAGACAGTCACCCCACATTTTTATTTGGTAACGATGATGGCCCGACATTCGACAACTGACGAGGAGGAACACTAGAGCCCACACCACGATTACACCTGGGCTCCATTCATGTGTTCGTTGAAGGCCGTGCAGCCCCGATTCTTTGATATACCACTACACCTTACAGTGGATCTATTTGGTTTCACGGTGGAGATTGTTTGAAGACCGGCGCGACACCAACGACATGTGCTTTCATTGATATACCGCCAACAACAACTTCCAGGTTCAAGCCAACTCCACGACGGTTGTGAGTACCTTTCTGCTCTTCCCTATGCTTCATCTTTTTTGTCTTTCATTACATTGAGGACAATGAAATGTTTAAGCATGGGGGAGTGTTCTATACTTGTTAGTCGTCTAAGAAGGAAAAGAAAAAAAAATGAAAAAGAAAAAGTCAAATAAAATTGAAAAAAGACAAAAAAATAAATCTTGGGATAAGTCGAAAACCCGAAAGGGCGGCTTAGGTAATAAGCAGGTGGCTTGGACCATCATTAGGCTGGGGTAATAATTGGTCAAGAGTGATGTGAGTTTATGTGAGCCCATCTATTAAAAAATGAAATGAGTGGCTTGGTGAAAACCCGAAAGGACGCCTTGGCAAAATGAGTGAAAAGAAGAAGAGTGATTATTAGGATTTCTCATTTTCCTGGCGTGGTGACATAAGAAGAGGTGATATAAGGAGGATTCGGGTAGGTCACTTTGGGAGGCATAAGAAGATAGATGGAGGCTAGGATTAGATGTTTATTCACTCTATGGTGTTCGGGTTAAGCTTGAGGGAAGTACTCTGCTTTCCTTTAAGCTTGTATGTTGTGTGATTGAGTTTATTGTGTTGGTGCCTTGGAGTTTCATATGTAGGTGAAATTCTTAGTGGAGATGGTTTTTCTATGTTTCCTGAGACCTTGAGGATTTGATTGGAGGAGTAGGTTTACATTAGCTTACTCGAGGACGAGCAAGGTTTAAGCATGGGGGAATTTGATCAGCGCTACTTTGTAGTATTTAACTAGGAGTTGTTACCGGTGTTTTGGGTACCATTTGGAGATGTTTAGAACATATTGTAGAGATTGGAGTTGAGAAGTAGAAGTGTAGATATGGTGGTTTGGAGAAGCTTAAATGAAGACATTAAGAAGATGAGAAGAAACCACAAGAGAAGACGAAGCAAGAGTTGAAGAAGGAGCTACAGGAAGTTCTCAGCGGTCGCGGAACTCACCACCGCGGTCGTGGAGAAGAGACGGAACGAAGAGGGCAACAACGCGAAGTTCCGCGGTCGCGGAAACCATTTGCCGCGGTTGCGGAAAAGCCGAGAGCAAAATTGATATTTCCGCGGTCGCGGAAATATCATAATTCAGACTATTATTTTTTACTTTATTTCTTTTTTGCTGCTGTTAGATTGAATTTTGAGGGTATCCCATTCGTCAGCGCGTCCGAAGATCCGAAGAATTATTATTTTTTACTTTATTTATTTTTCTTTTATTTCTTTATTCCGGTAGGATTATTTTATTTCCTTTTAGATTATGTTTGTGATATTTGGTTTTAGGTTTAGCTAGTTTATTTAAACCTAGTTCCAAGAGCGTCCATTCATAATTCAGACTATTATTCAGTATTGTTTTCCCTTTGAGTTTTCCTTTCAAGACTATGAAGAACTAAGCACTATTTGCTTAGTCCGACGATTGAAGCCTTCATTTGATATATGATTGTGAGGTTATAATTCTATTCCTATTCCTTTGGATTATATCTTTTCTCTTGAGCTTATTCCTATTGATTCTTATTGATTTGACTGGATTGATCACCTAGTTGATATTAGTAATTGTCTATTGCTAGGGTTTGGATATTTCGGGTTGAAATACCTTATCTTGTGTAGCAAGCATGATATTCTAGGACTGGTTGGACTAGTTTATTGTGTAGAGAATTGATTATGTGTTGAATGATGCGGGTCGTGGTGTTGCATGTATCTTGGTTAATTCCTATGCTTCTTGCTGCTGTTAGATTGAATCTTGAGGGTCTCTTGATTGTTTAATAGTTAGGGTTATCAGGACTGGTTGGACTAGTAACTATTTCAGAATAGGGACATGAATAATCATAGGAAGGAATAGAGATAACCTAGGACCAATCAATAAATAAATGGTGAATATTTGTCTGGCTAAGTACTTTTCCCCAATTGATTACAACCTTTGTTTTGTTTACTTTGTTTATTTGCTTGCAAAACAACCAACAAACCCCCCTTTGTTACTTTGGCACACTAATCTGCATTAAGAAAGATAACTCCTCCCTGTGAGATTCGATCCTTGCTTGCCTATTCTACTAGTTTAGGTTTTTAAGGATTTACTTTGATTGGGCATCACGACTTTAGCCCCTGTCAAAGTGATAAACTTGCCATGAAGCATTTTAATAAAACACCAAGTAGATTTTTACTTTCAAAGGATGTAAGACTAAAAAAATGAAAACGAAAATGAAAACGTTTTTCACCAGTGACCTAAAACACGAAACCCTAATTGTTGAGCGACCGCCGCGGTGCTTGTTCATCGACCCCAACTTCCAGATATCCTTCCTCGATATTGAATCCAATCCCTTTGAGCATCATGATGCCTTTTACACTCCACCGTCTCAAACGAGGACCCCCTCGGTTACTGATTTGGAGGAGAAAGTATGGGTGAAGATGGGAAGATCTACTTTCCCTAAATTTGCCAAAAACCCTTACTGTTTCTACCTTACCCCGATTCACTGCATGCACACGCTTTCGGCCCTCTACTGTCCTAAGATCTTCTCCAATGGTGTGTTTCTGCATCTCGCGTGGGATCCGGGTAATCTGGAGCTCTTGGTCAAAGGACGACGTGGGCTCAGTCAAGGACGGGACAACTCCCTCGCTAGTGTGACTGCCATGCTGAATGAGGAATGGAACCTCCAGGGAAACACGGAAAATAAGGGGTGGTGATGTGCTGCTTTGCTAGATCTCACCACTGCTGGAAGTGATGGGCTCTAGGTCAAGTCGCCGCGTCTAGCCCTTCACCCTGGAAGCTCTGTGTCTTCTCTTTACAGGTGTATTCTTTCCCTCTTAAACCCCTTTCTTAGCATGTTGAATTTGCCTGCTAAGAAGATCTCTATTTATTATGAGCCTTTCCTCTTGAAATCTTCATTCCTCTTCTTGTGTTTTCTTAATTTGCTCTCTGTTTTTTTTTTGTGTTTGCCCTTGTTATTTTCTCTGTTGTGTTTGTGCTTGTGAGATTTCCTTTCCCTTTTCCAATCCCATGGACAAAGGGAAAAGAACAATGAATGAGGTGTTGTGCACTTCCCCTGGTGCATCTAACACTTCTGAAAAAGCTAAAATTGATGTTTCTCAAAACTCTGTTCCTACAAACACTGAGGTGACCCCTCTTTCTTTGGTTAAAGCCAACTCTCAAACCAACTCTAAACCAACCATTGATATGGATCTTTTCCGATCAAAACTCTCGGGTGTGAGAAATAACATTTTGAAACTGAAAGAATCCTCCTTGCTTGGGTATGTTATTGGAGACCCAGTGGATTTCTCAAAACTAAAAAATAAGCTCAAAAATGATTGGCGTTTTGTTAAAGGATCGTTTGATATTATTGAGAAACCTAATCCGTGGTTTGAAATTCGGTTTGCAAATCCAATTGACCAGAAAAAGACTTGGGATGGGAGACCTTTTCATGTCTTTGGAAAACTTTTACTTCTTAAACCTTGGTCTTCTAGCTTTGATCCCTTTACAAAACCTATCTCCACTGTTGACATGTGGATCAGAATCCCTCATTTGCCTGTGAAATACATCAGTTTTGATGTCATAAGCACAATCATTGAGATGAACAACTTGGGCACTCTTATAAAACTTGATCCTTTTACTGAGAAAAAACAGAGAGTTAGCTATGCTAGGGTTTGCATCAATGTTGATGTGAACATTGTGGATTTTAAAACCATTGTCATCCCAAATAAAGTGGGGGAAGAAAAAGTATAGGAGATCTGAACGAAATTCAAGACCCATCTGAAAAATTAGGTGGTTTAATACCACCCTTGACAAAATTTACAAGATTACAACATTTTAAGAATGAATGTGAACTATTGGATACACCTATTCAAGGAAACATCTATACCTGGAGGAAGAACATAACAGAAATAGATAACATATATGGAAAATTGGATAGGGTACTTATTCATCATCAGATCCTTCAATGGTACCCCGATATCTGCACTAAACACTTTGCTTTTACTAGCTCAGACCAATGTCCCATCTCTATCGAGCTTGACTCAGCAATAACTTTTAAAAATCAGCCTTTTAAATTTGAAAAAATCTAGATGACCAGAAAAGACTTTAGAAATGTGGTTAAACAAGCTTGGAGAACTAACTATCATGGATCTAGATTGTATAATATGATATGCGATATGCAATATATTGTATAGCGCATCTAGTGGTTATTAGCATGATTTAGGTGATGTTTGGATATGATTTGATGGTAATTCTGTAATCCGGAAGAGAAGACTAGAAGTGAAGAAATCATGGGATTTACAAAGGTGATGTTTGGATATGATTTGATGGTAATTTCTCCATACTTAATCAAATTTCTGAAGGTATTGCTTTGAATGAAAATATCACCACTCATACTACTGAAACCCCTACTGTTGTTGTTGAATCTCATGTTGAGACCCCCCCCCCCCAACTATTGAGCTGCCTACTAGCCTTACCCCCCCCCCCCCCCCCCCCCCCCCCCCCCTCCCCCCCCCCCTTTGTTCTACCTCACCCTAATGAGGATACCACCAAGGTGAGCCTGGGGGCTCCTCCAAGCCAAGGCCTGGTGCAGGGCAATGATGTGATGTCAATGCTTGATGAAAAAGAGTTCCAAAGCTTCTTGAGCCAGGATGACCTCCTGGATGAGTTTGTGGAATGCTCGGAGATCCCTTCTAAGGATGTTGAGGATATGAGCATTGAAGTCAAGGATCCTACTGAGCCAAAACCTAATCTGAGAACCAACAAGTCCACTGATGTCAGCTTGGAGGTTCCTGGACAAGAAGTTTCTACAGATATGTCCCTTATTGTGACCTCTGAGTCCAGTAAGCGTAAGGACTTGGCTTGTGAGGCAGACACCGCTACCTCGGTGCTGAAGGGTACCAAAAAACTTAAGAAATAATTATGTTTAAGTACAATTTTCAAGTTTTAGGTTCTACTAATTTAAATGCTTATAATTGTGCTTTTAGGGTAACCCCCTTGACCCTTCTTTTGACCCCTCATGTCAGTTGGAGTAGAACCTCCTTGAATACTGTTTTAGATCAACTCTCTAGGTCTGTTCATGTAAGTCACTGGTCAATTTATTGGTCAGTTGACTCTTTTGTTGTTTTCTGGACCTCTTATTATGAATGGTATGAGTTGATATATTCCTGGAGTATGTTTCTCTACTTTCAAACTGATTCTGGCTTGAATGCTCTCACCAAAATGATAAAATTGTCAATTTGTAATTGTCACTATAATTTGAACTATAATTGCTGGCCTTTGAAATCTCATAAATGTATAATCTAGTATTTGTTGAACAAGATCTGTGAAAATCTGTGCAGGGATATTACTAATCTATTCCCTTCTATTATAAACTGCACGTCTAAAATCAGGAATATGTACACTTGGCTATTCCTTGTTGTTTGGATTAGACTGAATATGAACAAGAATTTGCTTTGGAAGTTCAACCCTTGGCTTAACAGCTTGTTTGGGGTGATGTTCTTAACCCTCAGTAACCAATTTTTTAGAAACCTATACTAATTGCTTGCTGCTTTCCTTGCCTTGTTTACAGGAGACCCCAAGCTTTTTCCTACTACTAAGCAAATTTTCAAACAACGAAGATCAGGATCAAGACACTTACCAAGGTGCAAGGCTGATTAAAGGCCATGTTTTGAACAAACACAATCTGAACAAAATTTACTACACAACTATATCCTTATTACACGAACAAACAGTTTTGTTGCTCATACTGTTTATGTGCACATACTCCCTGGTGAAGGGCTCCTACAATTTTATGAATACATCATTTCCTTTTATGAGGTTTTCAATTTCTTATGAATTTCCAAACTTATACTACATGATCTTGTGGCGTCTGGAATCTTGGTGTTATTGTCATTGTTATGGTTGTAATAGCAAATCTGGAACAAGAAAAGGCATACCAACACATTTGAAAATTCTGAAATTCTATGTGACTATTTTTTTTTCCCAAAAAATAAACCCTTCTAGACTCCTTGTCTGGGAGGAAATGTATTTTACCTTGAACAATTTGAAATCTATAAATAGCAACTCGGTATGCTGGCATGGAGGTCAACGTTACCTCTCCTTGAAAGGGAGAAATGACATTTATAGAACAAGAACAATATGTTTGAAATATAGAAAAGGATCAAAAAAATATATACCTCATTATTTGTATCTCAAGTCTTGTAACTTGAATTCTAAGCACTGGGATAGCGAACAAAAACTAAACCTAAATGAACCAACCAAAATAAGGGGATTCAATCCTCCCTTATCTATTACATCTATGAAAAACATTACTCTAATTAGAAATGGAAATAAGTCCCCTAAATGTCTTATGATATGGGGCAAATTTAAAATTGGTTTTTTTATGAAGATTACAACCTGGAATTGTCGTGGAATCGGAAAGAAAACATTTTGGATGGATGTTGAATCCTTCTGCAAAATTGAACGAATTCAATTAATTGCACTCTTTGAAACAAGAACAAACAAAGAACCAAGTGAAAAAGTGTGGAGAAAAGAGGGATTTGATCAATTCTTCTGTGTCCTGGCTACGGGTTTCTCGGGTGGCATTTGTGTAATGTGGAAGACCTACCAACTTACAAATGAAATCCTAGAAATTGACCAAATTGAAACAAGATTTATTAGTATCAAATACACAAACCTGCTCACGAACATAAAACTTATATTAATCCTAACTTATGCTCCACCAAATGAATCTGCAAATTATGCGTTTTGGAACGGAATTATTCCCTTTATTAAAAATTGTTTTCTTTCGTGCATTATTATAGGAGATCTGAACGAAATTCAAGACCCATCTGAAAAATTAGGTGGTTTAATACCACCCTTGACAAAATTTACAAGATTACAACATTTTAAGAATGAATGTGAACTATTGGATACACCTATTCAAGGAAACATCTATACCTGGAGGAAGAATATAACAGAAATAGATAACATATATGGAAAATTGGATAGGGTACTTATTCATCATCAGATCCTTCAATGGTACCCCGATATCTGCACTAAACACTTTGCTTTTACTAGCTCAGACCAATGTCCCATCTCTATCGAGCTTGACTCAGCAATAACTTTTAAAAATTAGCCTTTTAAATTTGAAAAAATCTAGATGACCAGAAAAGACTTTAGAAATGTGGTTAAACAAGCTTGGAGAACTAACTATCATGGATCTAGATTGTATAATATGATATTTGATATGCGATATATTGTATAGCGCATCTAGTGGTTATTAGCATGATTTAGGTGATGTTTGGATATGATTTGATGGTAATTCTGTAATCCGGAAGAGAAGACTAGAAGTGAAGAAATCATGGGATTTACAGAGGTTTGAAGTGCATTAAAGAGTAGAAGAACAGTGTGCTGAATTCAATTGGTTCGTTCTCTTTACTCAGATGTCCAAATGGAGTGATTCCAATTCGAGGTGTTAGATCTTGAAGTCTACTGCAAGTCCTCAAAATATGAGTGCAATCCGAGTTGGAAATCAAAAGTTATGACGTTTGTACGGAAGTGTCGCAGCTGTTGGAGTACCACCGCACCCGCAGCAACATCACCGCACCCAGCGGTGAGCCAGCAGAGAAGAAAGCGCGAAGTTCTGGAAGACCACCGCACCCCGCGGTGGGTATTGCCGCACCCGCGGTGACGACGCGCTGAAGACTTTTCTCGGCTTATTTCCGAGATCTTTTATCTATTTTTATTTTATTTCTGAAACTTTGTTTTCAAGTTTGTTATTTCCTTTTATTTATTTCTGGATTATTTTCCCTAGTATTTAAGGTTATTTCTAAGACTTTGTTTAAAAAAACCCTAGTTTCCACCTATCTTAGTTTTTCTCTCACAAACCCTATGAAGAACTAAGCTTCCATTGTTGCACTTGACATTTTGAAGCCTTCAATTGATTGGTTGTGAGTTTTCTACTCTTGTTCGATTTCCTATCTAGTTGGATTAATTCTCTTGTGCTTGAATGTTTATTGGTTTATGTTGATTTATCTAGAGTAGCTACCTAGGTCTATTGATATCTTCCTAATTGCTAGGATTTGTGATTCCGGGTTCGGGTTGCATATCTAGTAGCAAACACGATTTACATAAGCGGGTTGCGAGTGTTCATCGTGAGAGAGAGTTAATTGCATGCTTATAGTAACGGGTTGTTTCTATTGCATGTATCTTGTTGAATCCTTGGTTGAAGGCTATTGCTTTGTTGAGTCTTGAAGGTTTTCGGATTTGATTTAGTAATAAGTACTATTAGGGCTGGTAGAACTAATCGTTACCTAAGATCGGGATAAGAACAACTAAAGGAAAGATAAGAACTTGAGATTGATAGAATTCAGTGATCAACGATATCTCTTGTTGTGTGGATATTTGTCAGGTGTGACGCTTTTCCCAATCATATTCACAACATTTGCCTGCGAATCTGTTTACTTGTCTACTTGTTATTTGGTTACGAAAATCATACAAACCCCCCCTAGTTCCTAGTTGGTGACTTGCAATTACTTGAATTGATAATCTAATTCTCTGTGGGATTCGACCCTTACTTGCCCAAACTACTTGTTTAGGTTTGTTAGGATTATTTTGTTTAGGTGTCACGACAACGCCTATCAAATTGGCGCCGTTGCCGGGGAATCAAAATTTCTGTTTTTGTGGTTTTCTTTGTTACCAACTTTGGTGTGGATCTATCTTATGGTCCACACCCGTGCTATTGATAATCTACTCGTGATTTAGATCCAGAGATCGACAAGACATTCCACAGGAACCGCAGAGAACACACCACCCCACAAGTTGCAATGGGTGACCAAACGCTTCGGCAATTGACCACGCCGAATCTGATGCAACAACCTTTAGCTGTGGCTATTCTTACCATAGGAGAGGGCGTCAACTTCGAGTTGAAGCCAGGGCTGATTCATTTGCTCCCGTCATTCCATGGACTAAGTGGTGAAGACCCAATCAAGCATATGGGTAAATTCCACATTGTTTGTATGAGCATGAAACCAGCCAACGTCACTGAGGAACAAATCAAGATGAGAGCTTTCGGGTTCACCCTCAAGGACGCAGCCGATGATTGGTACTACCATCTACCCACTGGAAGCATAGATACTTCGAACAAGCTTCACAAGGCCTTTCTTGAAAAATACTTTCCTGCCAAGAAGGCGAATAGCTTGAAGAAGGCTATAAGCAACATTGAGCAAGAGACTGACGAGACTCTATACGAGTATTATGAGAGGTTCAAGAGACTTTGCTCAAGCTGTCCATTCCATGGTTACACTAATCAAGATCTAGTGCTTCATCTTTACAATGGTCTGCTGGACAATGAAAGAAGGATTGTTGACGCTGCATGTGGTGGTAACATTCTCAACACAACACCGGTGGCAGCCATGGAAAAGATTCAGGAGATGGCCGAAGGGACAAGAAATTTCGGTAGAACTTCTACCAAGAGAGGAGTCAATGATGTGGACTCCAATTGCTCTGAGCTAGTGAGCGAGATTGCTGAATTAAAGGACATGGTGAGGAGACTAACGCTGCAAGGAACTCCTCAACAACTCAAAGCATGTGGGATTTGTGCTGATCAATTCCACCCCACCGATGCATGTCCTCAATTGCAAGATGATCCCAATGCTGAGGTGAACCATGTAGGAGGTTATGGACCTCCAAGACCTCGGAACGATCCCTACTCCAGCACTTATAATCCGGGATGGAGAGACCACCCCAATTTTAGATGGAGGGATCAACCGAACCAACAACAACCTCAACTTCTGCAAAGGTCACAAGGTCAACAACCCGGTACTTCTGCTTCGACTGAAGATATGCTCCAAACCTTGACTAAGCACTTTACAACTCATGTTCAAACTACGGAGTCAAGCATCAAGAGTCTAGAGAGGCATATGGGACAAATGGCTGAAGCTATCACAAAGATCGATGTAAAGATTTCGGGAAATCTACCATCTCAAATGGTAGTTAACCCACGGGCAAATGTTAGTGCTGTGATGCTTCGAAGTGGTAGGCAATTGAACGTCGTTCCTAGTGCTGAAGAGGACGACGCTGAAAAAGAGCTCTCTGAACACACACCACCGCACCCGTGGCAGGACGCCGCACCCCGCGGTGCGTCTACAGAAGCTCTGGAGGACCAACCGCACCCAGCGGCGATCTCACCGTACCCAGCGGCGATCTCACCGCACCCGCAGTGGGACTCTAGAAGAGCTGAGCTCTCAGTTGACATCACCGCACTCGCGGTGGGATGACCGCACCCACGGTGGAATCTGACCGCACCCGCGGTGGATCTTCTGGAAAGGTGAAAGAGCCCTACGTTGACACCTATGTTCGTCCGTACTTTCCCCCTCTCGGTTCTGAGAAGCCACCCGCCCCATTCCCAGAGGCACTTAAGGAGAGGAGAATCATCGACGACAAGGACCTCTTTGAGACTTTTAGCAAGTGCGAGGTAAACATCCTTTTACTCAAACTTGTTAAAAGTATTCCCAAATATGCTCGTTTCTTGATCCTTATCTGTTGTTAAAAGTATTAAAAACAGATAAGGATCATAGAAAAAAAAAAAGAAAAACTACTTTGTTTCCAGAAAATTTACTGAAACCAAAGAGCTAAAGTTAAACACATCAAATTAAATGATACGAATGCTAGCTATTTTTCACGAAATAGCTAGTGGAAGAAGAAATAGAAAAGTTATAAAAGAAATCAAAACCCAAGCAGGAACAAGTATTACTGGAGAAAAAAACTTTAGAAATGAAATCAGAAATGACTTCATTAAAAGGTTCAAAAGTGAAGATCTGAACCAGAGACTACTCCAGGAGAATCTTGAATTAATTCAATCTAAAATCTCTACAGAGGACAATTTAGAATTAATAAGAAACGTGTCCAATGAAGAAATTAAGAAGGTTGTCTTTAACATTGGCTCAGATAAATCACCGGGTCCTGATGGTATGACGGTAGAATTCTACCAAAAATATTGGGACATTGTAGGTCCTTCTGTTATTCAAGCATTTAAAAGCTTTTTTCTTTCAGGGAAGTTGCTCAAATAAATAAATCACACATTCATCTCTCTGATCCCAAATTGTGACAATCCGAATTCTACTAATCACTACAGGCCTATAAGTCTGTGTTCTACCATTTATAAGATTATCTCAAAAATCATAACAACAAGACTTAAACGAACCATGGAAAAATTAATCCACCCCTTCAAGGAGCCTTTGTTGCTAATAGAGCCATTCAAGATAATATCTTGATTGCTCATGAAATTCTTCACTCTTTTAAATTGAAAAAAGGAACTGAAGGGTTCATTGCCCTAAAATTAGACATGGAAAAAGCTTATGATAGAATTGAATGGAATTTCATTATTAAAATCATGGAAAAGTTTGGATTTCATGAAAAATTTATCAACTGGATAAAATAATGCATTACAACGGTATCTTTCTCAGTGCTTGTAAACAACTGACCAACATAAATATTTAAACCATCAAGAGGACTCTGACAGGGTGACCCCTTTCACCTTTCTTGTTCATTCTAGGATCTGAAATCCTCGTAAGAAAACTCCAACAAGCCTCAGAAAGACCTCGAAACCCACTAGGATATCAAATCACTCAACAATGATCAAGGATTCAGTTCCTGGCTTTTGCGGATGACATTGTCATCTTCTCAAAAGCTAAACAGTAAAACTGCAAGGAAATAAAGGATATTGTTGATGAATACTACAAAATCTCAGGACAAAAAGTAAATTTTCATAAATCGGCTTTCCAAGTCACAAAAAAGGTTACCAATCAGAGGAAATTAGCAATACAAGGTACTCTCACAATTACAAATATGATATCTCTCGACAAATATCTAGGTTGCCCTATCATTAATGGTAGAGTCAACTCGAATACCTTTGTTGATCCCCTAATTAACACCCAACAACAACTGTCTAAATGGAAAGCAAACTCTCTTTCCCAAGCAGGAAGAACTACACTAATAAAAGCCAATCTGGCATCAAGACCAAACTATCTTATGCAAAGCTTTATGTTACCTACACATACTCATAATGAACTTGACAAGTTAAAAAAATCCTTTTTTTATAACAAAGACAACTCCTATAAACCTCTTATAGGTTGGGAAAAAGTATGTAAATCGACACAACAAGGAGGCCTTGGATTGAGAAAATCAAAGGACATGAATAAAGCCCTACAATTCAAATTATTATGGAAAATTTTAGCAGAGTCGAATAATTATTGGGTCAGAGTTGTCACTGAAAAATACTTGAAAACAAACCATATATTTCATTACGAGAAAAAAGGAAATTGCTCTTGGCAATGGTCCAAAATGATTGAACTCATGGATGAATTCAAATCTGGAATAATTTGGCAAGTTGGTAATGGCAAAACAATCAAATTCTGGACGGATAATTGGATCTCTAAAACCCCCTTATGTGATACCATAAACACACAATTAATCCTGAATAAGGATGCCTTGGTAGCTGATTTTATGTTGCCAGATAAAACTTGGAACAAGGACCTAATAGAACAATGCTTACCACATGATTTAACAAAAAAAATAATTTTTATCCTAATACCTTTGAATGATATTCATGACAAAATATACTGGGAAACTAGAAAAAATGGTTGGTTTTCTACGAAATCTGCTATGGATTTAATTAACAAAAATAAGAGATATACTGCATATGATTCTTCATGGATCTGGAAGATGGACACATATCCCAAAGTTAAAAACTTTATCTGGAAAATAATAAAAAATGGACTTTCGACCAAAGCTAGATTAGCAGAGAAAGGTGTAGCAATCCCCTAGGGTTGCATCCGATGCAATGCTCAATTGGAGGATTTGAATCATCTCCTATTCCAATGTAACCATATCATAAAAACAATAGAGAAAATGAATTATCATACCTATGGTATCATTAGATCCATTAACATTGGAAATAAAAAAATCAATGAAATTATTGAGGAAATTCGACAAAAAACTCATAGATCACAATTTATAGAATTAATGGTCTCTTGATGGGGAATTTGGTTCTATAGAAACCAACAAAAAAGATTTGGAAGAACAAACAATGATACCAATACCATAAAGGATGTACCAATTTATATTAAAAAACAAATTGAGAATTGAAATAAGACGAAGAGCTTGAATCCTGACTGTTTAGAAGATGGCAAACAAAAAACAAATAAAATGAACAATGCTAGACGACCAATAAAAAAATGGAAAAAATCACCGGATAACATAATTAAAATCAATACAGATGGATCCACCAAATCTAATGGGAAATCTAGCTTTGGCTATATTTCCAGGAACAACACGGGTAAACTAATCTTCCTATTTGGGGAAAAATGTGGTATCTCAACCCCTTTAAAAACAGAAACACTTGCAGTAAGAAATGCCCTGATAAAGGCCTATGAATTAGGCATTACCGACATTCAACTTGAATGCGATAACCTGACCATTGTGAATGTTCTTAATAAAATATGGCACTATCCATGAGATATTGAAATGTTAATTTCTGATATCTTGTGTGTTTTACAACTGTTTTCTTCAATGCAGATTTTCCATGTCTTCCGAGAAACTAACGTGGTGGCCGATTTCATCGCAAAGACGGTCCAGCGGCGTTCCTTGGAAGATTTTTGATCTAGTCTAGAATTTGTAATTCTCATCCGAAAGGATACTATAGACTGAGAAATTGTCTCTTCTGTGGTTTCCAGTCTAATTTTTACCTAATAAAAAAAAATACACCAAGTAGAGATGATTGATTACTTTTCCCAAATGTAACTGAAAGTTCTCCCAACTATAAATATGCACTAGCAGAATATGAAGTAATGAGCACCATTGCAAGAATGTTAATTATACCAACACATAGCAGAAGTATCATGTTCTCTCGTTTCTATATATTTAGACACTAAAAAAATTCCAATGTCAAGTCATGGTAGTCAACCCACTTCTAGTAGGAGAGTGTATACCACCTCTGCAAGAATAAAAAGGGATCTATTCTCCAAAAGCAGTAAGTACTTCTTATTTGATTGGTAGCCAACCTTTATCTGGTGATCTTAGTAGGACAAATATTGTTGGACAACCCGCATCTGTTTTGCCTAATGTTGTGTTGCCTAATGATGTGTCGCTTGATGCTATGTTGCCTAATGTTATGTTGTCTGATGTTGTGTTGTCCGGTGTTGTGTTATCTGATGTTGTGTTGCCTGATATTGTGTTGCATGAGGCAGATTTGCCTTTTGTTGTGCCCTCTACTTATATACTTGAAGTTGATGTGGCCTCTGAAGGTAAATCTAATGCTAGCGATGAAAGTGAGAATGATGACTACTTTGATAGATTGTATTATAATGGAGAAAGATATGGTGAGCATAACTTTGTGAGAGTCAAACTTAAGGTATGGATGATTTTCCGACAAAGATCACTTGATGGATGTTTTGAGGGATTATTGTGTCCAAGAGGGTTTCTTTGTTGTAGTTAAAGGTTGAGCAAAAAAGCTATACAACTTTGTGTGGAGATTCAAACTGTAATTGGAGGATTCATACATCGAGATTGTCAAACGAGGTTACATGGGCAATAAAATCACTAAGTGGGAATCATACTTGCCTTAAACTGGGCATGTTTAATTCCATGGCAACTCTAGAATGGGCAGCATGGAAGATTCTTGGAAATGTGAGAGGAGATGAAGAGGTCAAAGGAAAAACCCTTCAAATCCACTTATTTGAACACTACGGTATAAAAGTGAAGACAACATTGATGCAAATCAAAGGATGGGTTCGCGTCAGATGAGTGGATCTAGACCGTGAAGACACCATACCAACTCTTGTTAAGGTTCAGATGATAGATCCGGCTTCGCACGTGAGGAAACCGAGGAAGATCGAGCGAGGCTTCAACGTGATGAAGGCTGGCGAGATCTCTTGAGACTCAACGTGATAAGACTCGGAAGGGAAGATCAACGTGATGATCTTGTTTGAACGAACAAGTAACTGGGGTGACGCCCAGGCCTAAACAAGGAGGAACTCTCTCAACTTTGAATTTAGGCAATGAACTAAGCGTAAAGAGAAAGTACATAGAGGCGAGGCTTATATAGCCAAGCCATTCGACCATGGGCCTTATTCTAACCTAATGGGTCAGGCTCTTGACACAAGAGACACATACGCCCAAAAATATAAATGACTTAAAATAGTAAGTGCTAAAAACAAACATACCAAATATAGTAAATGACCAAAAGTGGCAACATGCCAAAACGAAAAGTACTAAAATACTAGAAATGCTAAAATAGGAAATCCACTAACATCCTACTGAATGATCATTTTGAAGCTCGGGTTGGTAATTTTGGCTTGGCTAAGGTGGTTGACATGCCATATTCTAAGTCTGTCTCCGCTGTTGGAGGCTCCTATGGATACATTGCTCCTGGTACTATATCAATGTTGCTTATCTGTATTTATATCTGCACTTAACCCACTCCTCATTTTCCATTTTTTTCACTTCCCTCCTTTATTTTCAACTTCGCAGAAAACCAATTTACCCCCTTCTTCCAATGGTTTGTTATCCTTCCATCCAGCATGTAGACAATAACCAATTTACCCCCATTTCTTTCTATCAAGATATCGGGGGTAAATTGATCATTTCTACATATTGGACAGAAAGATAACATATTTTTTTACGAAGTTGAAAATAAGTGGTTGTTACCCTTGATGTTTTTATTTATATACATACTAGAGTTAGAGTAAGTTGTTGAGGCTACATATTCTTCCACATCAGAAACTATTATTGATTATGATCAAAAGTATGACATTACTACTTGATTGAAGAAGTGTGATACTGTGTGATCAGAGTACGCCTACACAATGAAGGTGACAGACAAGTGTGACATATACATCTACGGAGTGGTCCTACTGGAGCTCTTGATAGGGAGAGCGTCGGTGCAGCCGATTGAGCAGGGAGGGGATCTGGTCACCTGGACAAGGAACTACGTACGCAAGCAAGGAATCACGCCTGACATTTTCGATTCCCGACTGAACCTCGGAGACAAGGTTGATGGTGAAGTCATTGCTCACATGGTAATTGTGCTAAAGATTGCGTTGTTGTGCACTAGTATGTCGCCTGCTGATCGCCCTACGATGAGGGAAGTGATTAGCATGCTTGAAGATTCTAATGACAAACAAGGCCATTATAATCTCTTCCCAGATCATGATTCTCAGCCACTTTGATGAACCATCATTGTAAATAATTGATGTTTCTTCTTCCAAATAACTGCCTCGAAATTTTCCATGTACATTTGAGTAATAAAGCGGGATGCCTCTAGTATAAGCCTACAGGTATGTGTCTAGTGTCGTTTAGTTACTTTTATATATTTTTCTCTCAAAGTTTAAATATATTTCTGATCAGTTTGAAATTGTTTTTTTTTATAAGGTAAGAATTTGATTTTTTCGACATATTAATTTTAGGTAAATTGAGAGACTAATAAATCGGTGTCGGGCAAAATCAAACATAATAAAACAATAAACTAAGTCCTCCACCGTATCCAACATACCCTCAACCATGACTCAATGGAGCGATAAATCGATGTTAGCCTCTACGTGGGCCTCGGGCTCGGCATCAACGTGTGACTCAAAAAGCAATGGAGCAACGGAGGAATGTGTCGGTAACTGCCTACCCATCGCAAGTCCTCCCCCGTATCCAACATACCCTCAACCGTGACCTCGGGATCATCGGTTTTGGGCATGTCAATAGAATTGGATGCCCCCTCAGTAGGCATATCCCTAGACGTCAACCTATGGATCTCCCTCCGTCAATGGGCAAATCTAGTTGTCTTCCCAGCTAAACGTCGCGTGCCCTCACTCATCGGCCATCATCTTTCACTTCCCTACTAAAATCCTATTGTTCGACAATAAGATATTAGTAGCGAAGTGAATAATTCCTACATTCATAATGTTTTAGATTGTTATTCATTCTCATTCATTCCCAGATTCATAATGTTCTAAATTCTTTTATCCTTCTAAATTATTCCTAAATTCATAATGTTCTAGATTGTTTTTTTGTTCTCAATCATTTTAAAATTCATAATGTTTAAGATTGTTTTTTCGTTTTCATTCATTTTGAAATTCACAATGTTCTAAATTAATTTATCCTTCTAAATTATTCATAAACTCATAATATTCTAGATTTTGTTTCATTCTAAAATCATAATGTTCTAGATTGTTTTTTCGTTCTCATATATTTTGAAATCCATAATGTTCTAATTTCTTATTTTCCTTCTAAATTATTCCTAAATTCATAATGTTCTAAATTCTTTTATCCTTATAAATTATTCCTAAATTCATAATGTTCTAGATTATTTTTTCGTTCTAAATAATTCCTAAATTTTGTTCTAGATTGTTTTTTTCCTTCTGTTAGGAAGTGAACTTTCGGGAACTCTGGTTCCCTTCCAAGTTCCCTTCATCAGTTTTCCTACTTTTGACGATGACAAACACTTTGCTACTAATATTTCCAAATGCTTAGTTGAACAAGGAACTCAGGTTCAGGAAATGAAGAGCAGAGACCAAGAAGTAAGTTTTGGGAACTGGCATGGGAACTCAGGAGCAACGAAGCCGCGCTAACAGGAAAGAGATATCAAGAGCAGCGGCTGGCTAGGGTAGATCTTTTAGCTTAGGAGAGAAGCTTTTAGATATATTGTTTCCATGTAATTAGGAGTGTAACTGAATATTCTTTATGGAAACAAAAGGTGTAAAAATCGATTAAGATATTATTTGGTAACAAATATTATATTTTCTGATTTATTTTGGTTATTTTATTTATGCAAATCAGCGAACTATAGATATTAATTCTACATGGATGACTTCATAAATAAAACAATTGAAACTCTCTCATCTTCAACAAATTCATACAGAGCTTGAACGTGAAGAGAAATCGGTGCTAGTTCTTGTGAGAAGAATGATTGTAAGTCTCTTGCTTTTGTGTTGCTTGATTAGGTCGAACTAGATAGAGAGTCTTAAGTTCCTTTCCAAGCACAACACAATTGTCAGATGAAACATGGGAAACGCTAGACATGCTTGCAAAATCTTTAAGATGTGCTAGTTCCTTTTCAAGAGCAGTACAATTATCACATGAAACATGGAAAACGTTAGACATGCTTGTAGAATCTTTAAGTTGTGCTAGTTCCTTTTCAAGAGCAGTACATGAATCGCACTTTCTAGAGGAACTACCAAGCAATTTTTCAGTTTCATCAAGTTTCTTGCTCCAAACAGAATTTTCAGTAGATAAGCATGAAATTTCTTCTTCACATTCATCTAGATATGGAATTGGATATGGTGATGAGGATTCTGATGATAGTTGCTCTTCTGCTAAAGAAAAACTGTCTAGGGAACTAGTTGAGAAAAATGACATTCTTGATAAAGCTCTTCAAACCTGTCGTGATAAAAATCAATTTCTTGAAGAAAAGGTTAAGGTTCTTGAACATGGACCCTTAAAAGTAAAGGATTGGTTTCATGGTCAGAATGCTCATCACATGTATGTTAACCAAGCCCAAGGGAACTCAAGTAAAGGAATTGACTTTCAACAGAGAAAAATGGAGAATCCCTTTAGACCTGGTCGTGGAAAACATGGTCATGTTGTGTATAATCGTGTTTGTTGGCATTGTGATAAAAATGGTCATTATATTCATGATTGCATTTATAAGAAAACACAAATTGAAAAAAGTCATAGAAAAAGGAACTTGGATGCTGAGATTGGTGGTCATGTGTATTACCCAGCTAACCTGCAGGAGCAAAGGAACTCTCATTCCCACAAACCCAGAAAAGCCAAGCTTGTCTGGGTGCGTAAGTCTTAATTGAATTGCAGGTTGAAGTGAGATGCATAGTTTCCTACAAATTGAGAATTAATGATTGGGACGCATAATTGAAGATTTTTTACGCTCATCTCACTTCAGAGGAAATAAATCCTTTGTTAAAGGAAATTGTTTTGGAGGGGAAGAAACAATGAAGGGAATTCCAATGCCGAGAGAAATGATCGAGAGTCACAAGTTGGTGATGTTAGTTCTTAGTGATAATATCAACGGAACTACAAGTATCAAAAGTCAATGATTCAGGGGGAACTGGCGTAAATGAGGAAATTCGTCACCTCAGTTGCTTATTGTTCCCAAGTCCTATGGTTGGAGCAACAACTAGGTGGTCAAGGTATGTTCCTTTGACACTATTCTTGTCATGTTTGTTGTTACTATGTCTTTAACTATGTGTAGTATTCAGTTCCTCATGATAGGACTAAGCATTTTTTTATATTAGGCATCATTTCTCGAGATATTAGGCATAATGTTGAAAAAGAACTCATTGCTATGAATCATTGTAGAGTAGAGGTCCGAATTGTTGCCATTTGCACCAAAGCATTGAATCGAAAACCATTTGAGAACCTAAGTTTGCTCCTTGGAATAAATTCTTTCAACTAGCGGTTTCACTTCCCTATCTAGTTTCCTTGATTGTTGTTTAGAATAGATATTATTATAATCCTTGGGGAACTATGTATGATTTGCTTGTCATGTTTTGATTCTAGTTTTATTCATAATTTTTGTTTGTAAGTCATTCATTGGATTTATTGCTTAGATTCATGGGTAACATTTTTGTGAATTTGTGGCATGAACATCTCTTTTCTAAACCTATAAAAGTCAATCTGATCTATTTGTACCCTTATTATAAGCCGAAATGATGATTGACTTAAGATTGTCCCTTGCCTGACTACTTTAAGAGTTCCCTATGATCCTTTCTCTTGTTTTAGTCCACAACTGGGAACAATTATTGTAGTGTCAAAATGCCCTCCATGTTCTTGTTATTTGGATACGTACTCTTGTGTGCATTCAGCTTGTCCTATACATAAATGTATCCAAACCAACCTCAACTTTGTGTCCAAGGAATTACGGTGACTGATGTTTCGGCTATTGCATATTGTTGATGCACATTGATGGAATGGAACTGGAAAGGAATCGATGTTTGCTGCAATCTTCAAAGTAAAAAAAAAAAAGAGGAAAGAAAAAGAACATAAAGGAAAAGAAGTGGATAATTTTTTATTTCTTACCAAGGGAACTGAAGACGCCAGAAATCCTTATTATTGCAAAGTATCGTTCCCACACAAGAAAATAAGATGAAGAAGTGAAGTTTTCCTCTGAAGAATCGTTGGAAATGATCATTGTTGCTGAGAAGGTGAAGTCTAATGTGATTCCTCTAGACACGAAGCCTTGATTCCCTTCTTTTTCTAGGACTCCTCCTAGCATTCTAGCAGTCATTTCCCTTTCATCACTTTTTTTTTAATGTTCTTGTTTTTCATGTTTATATCTATTCTATTTTGGTCTTTGCATGTAATTTGGTTCGTGTCTTTACTATATGGGAATTATGTCTTTTAACTAGTTTCTTCTATGCACTTATCATTATTAGTTCCCTATGTGATTATTCTAACCAATCTTTTCGATGATGTCAAAAGGTGGAATGAACTTTGGAATGGGACCAATAGGCTGGCAAAAATTATTATCTTGGTTGTTATTCTAAGGGGGAATTATGGAATTCGTAGTATTTGCTAAGGGGGAACTTCATCAATATTCACATTCCTCTTACTTCTTCATATGATTCATACTTTGTATTTCATATCAACTGTCATTCATGCCTATTGTTTATATGTCAGGTTCTACATGTTTGTCATCATCAAAAAGAGGGAAATTGTTAGGAAGTGAACTTTCGGGAACTCTGGTCCCTTCCAAGTTCCCTTCCTCAGTTTTCCTACCTTTGACGATGACAAACACTTTGCTACTAATATTTCCAAATGCTTAGTTGAACAGGGAACTCAGGTTTAGGAAATGAAGAACAAAGACCAAGAAGTCAGTTTTGGGAACTGGCATGGGAACTCAGGAGCAACGAAGCCGCACTAACTAGAAAGAGATATCAAGAGCGGTGGCTGGCTAGGGTAGATCTTTTAGCTTAGGAGAGAAGCTTTTAGATATGATGTTTCCATGTAATTAGGAGTGTAACTGAATATTCTTTATGGAAACAAAAGGTGTAAAAATCGGTTAAGATATTATTTGGTAACAAATATTATCTTTTCTGATTTATTTTGGTTATTTTATTTATGCAAATCAGCCAACTGTAGATATTAATTCTACATGGATGACTGCATAAATAAAACAATTGAAACTCTCTCATCTTCAATGAATCCATACAGAGCTTGAACGTGAAGAGAAATCGGTGCTAGTTCTTGTGAGAAAAACAATTGTAAGTCTCTTGCTTTTGTGTTGCTTGATTAGGTCGAACTAGATAGAGAGTCTTAAGTGTGTCTTAAGTCTTTAATCTGTGTGTTCTATTCTAGTTGATTGTAATCAAAGCTATAATAAAAGAAGTAGATTTTGAAATCCTTTCGAGAGAAAGGTAGTGGGTTTTATCCTGAATAACTAGTTGGTTATCAAAGGTTTCCACTTAAAAGGAATTTGTCTTGAATCTGTTACTTTGTCATATCCCGCTGCTAAGGAACTGAACTTCTCTGAAGACCCAGTTCTCTTTGATTACTAACATCTACAATCCTACACCTTTTAAATTATTCCTATATTCATAATGTTCTAATTTCTTTTTTCGCTTCTAAATTATTCCTAAATTCATAATGTTTTAATTTCCTTTATCTTTATAAATTATTTATAATATTCATAATGTTCTAGATTGTTTTTTCTTCTAAATCAACCCTAAATTCATAATGTTCTACATTGTTTTTCTTTCTAAATTAATCCTAAATTCATAATGTTCTAATTTCTTTTTTCCTTCTAAATTATTCCTAAATTCATAATGTTCTAATTTCTTTTTTCCTTCTAAATTATTCCTAAATTCATAATGTTCTAGATTATTTTTTCATTATCATTTATTTCTAAATATAATTGATTATTAAATTATTTTGAATCATGCAATTTCAATTGCAATTTCAATTTAAATCAGGAAATTTCAAGGATGTAATTTCAATTCCAATTTAAATCAGGAAATTTCAAGCATGCAATTTCAATTTCAATCACACAATTTTAATTTCAATTTTTTTTAATTCAATTTCAATTTAAATATGGTATTTTCAATCATGCAATTTCAATTCCAACTAGTGTAGCACATGTGTCATGCACGGGTTAATATACTTATGAGTTAGCCACTTTATATTTGTTTTAATACATAAATGAGTTAACAGTTACAGAATTTTGAATACAACTCATGAGCAACGACAATAATAAATAAAAACTTGAAGTAACAAAAATAGACTACGTATCACCAATTTACTTCTATAGTTTGACACAAAATTATTAGAAACTTGAAAATTTTTCTCTCTCTTTTGATGAGATTAAACAATAAGTTTTATCAATTCTATATAAGTGTTAACACATATGTGAAGCTTAGTGATCAATTTTGTACATAATTTGTACCTATTTAGTGAATTGGTGTATTTCGCGTGATATACTCAATAGTTTACAAAAGTTAACACGATCGTCTAAGCTACAAAATTAGACAACTTATGAGTTACTTATTTATTATGATAAGCTAACTTCTAACAAAGGCATGCCACATGAAGTCTGAATTTGATTTCATTATGATGACCCAATAATGGTTTAGAGGTCTTCCAACCTCTATATCGATCACTTGGCAAATAAATGAAGCTTGTATTGAACTTCAACTATCATGAGATTGCCTTCCAAGACTTAAAACTGATGACACTTTGTATTCTTGACTAACCCAAATGATCTACAAATTCAAAAATTAAGATCACAAAAATAAAGTTTCCTAGATGATTGTATTTGTAATATACTAAAACTTAGGTGTTACCCATTTAAAGAGGGGGGGGGGGGGGGGGGGGGGATTATAATAAAACGACAAATTGTACGATGAAAATTTGAACTATGTTGATCGTAGACAATGCAGTGAATCATAGTATTTTAGTTTTAAGGTGTGTTACAAAGCAACATACAAATTCTCACTCTAGGAACTTGAATTGATGAGAATACAATAAAAACATACCACCGAAAGATTACCCCTTAAAGAGAATCAGAATTTGAACTCTACATTGTAGTTGGTTTGGAAAATAATTAACAATAGCATAAGAAAACCAAATTGGCAGATAACAGTTTAAAAAAATACACTCAGTGATGTTCAAAGTTGTAGGATCGTACGTGTTAGCAATCAAAGGGAACTGGGAGTCCAGTTCCTTAGCAGCGGAATAAGTAAACAATAACAGAATCAAGACAAGTTCCTTAGAGTGAGAACATTTGATAACCAACTAGTTATCCAGGATAAAACCTACTACCTCTCTTTTAAGAGGATTTCAAAGTCTACTTCTTGTATTAATATTTCGATTACAATCAACCAGGATAGAACACACAGATTAAGTCTTAGACACACTAAGAACTATCTACCTAGTTCGACCAAATCAAGCAAGCAACAAGACAATTGACTTACAGTTCTTCTTTAAAGAACTAAGCTCTGTTTTCTTCTTCTTCGTAAGCAATGTGAATGAATGCGTAAGTGTGAGAGAGTTTCAACTATTCTATTTATGTAATTTAATTGATGGAAGAAACGATTCTCCAACAACCGAATTACACAAATAAAATAATCAAAAAGTCATCGAAAAGATAATATTTGTTACCAAATATAATCTCCCACGATTTTACAATTTTCGTTTCCATAAAAGATATACTTTTAACTCCAAAGATAATATGGAAACAGGATAATCATTAATTTTTCTCTCTAAGTAAAGATCTACCCTAATCGGATCGCCGCCGCCCTTCATCTCTTGTTCCAAGCTCTTCCAGCGTCAGCGGGCTTTAGTTCCTTATGCCAGTTCCCAAATCTGGCATCTTGGTCTATGTCTTGTGCTTCCAATTCCAGAGTTCCCTGTTCATCAACACTTATGGAAATATTAATAGCAAAAGTGTTTGTCATTATCAAAACTAGGAAAACTGAGGAAGGGAACTAGGTAGGGAACTGGAGTTTCCAAAAGTTCACTTCCTAACAATTTTCCCATTTTTGATGATGACAAACATGTAGAACCTGGCATATCTAAAATAGGCATGAATGATATATGAGGAAAAACAGAACATAACTAGATGTAGAATAATCATTAGTGAATTGCATATTCACCCTTAACATTAACCCAGGTTCCTTAATTCCCCCTTAAGGGAACAACCAGTTCAGAGTTTCTTTCATCCTATTAGTTCCAGATTGTCAAGTTCATTCCCCCTTTGGACATCATCGAAAAAAGTCAGTTAAATGAAGAACAAAGAGAATTTAGAGTGACAAATAGACTAATGCTGATCTCTAGAGAAATGGCACTGTAATAAAAGTTGAAAGAAAATCAGAACAAGTGCAAGGAACGCAGAAATTTCATTAAATATAAAGAGAGCACAGAGAACATAGAGATCATAGACAAAAAGAAAATAAAAACACTCAGAGACACACAAAAGGGATCAATATATGGAAGTGGGATCCTAGGGAACTAAGGTTCTGTGTCAACTCAATAGGGAACTGAGCACTATCCCATACTACTGCTTGGCTTTAGCCTTGTCCTCTGCGAGCTTGCGGTTGACTAACTTTGCAATTTCCTGTACAAGGGCTGCAGCCGTCTTCCACAACTCCACCACCATTTCGTTGGTGAAGTTGCTTCCTTTTTCCACAACGACAGCCACCTTGTCAAAACCATCAACCAGAGCAGCTTCAATGTTCCCCAAATTGTTCAGAATAACATGTGTGTCGGGAACTAGGCGGGGATCGGATTGGCCAGGCTGGATCTCTTCCTTTTCCTTCTCTGTATCAGATTCCTCATCGACATGAGCCTTTTGCGCCAGACGCCTCACAGTTGTCATGGTGAGGAGATGAGAGAACTGAGTCTCTTCAATTTCAGTAGGGTAAAGACCAAGGCGGCTCAGAATTTTCTTGATAATGTGAGGGTATGTGAAGGCATGGGTAGAGTGGCCTTTGTAGAATTACATGTGGGCTAGGGTGATACGGGGCAGGTCAATTGGCTCTCCCAGAATGAGCTTCTCCATAAGCACTGCGTCGCTGACCAAAACAGTGTCCCTCTTTTCCTGACGAGGGATGATATTTTTGATGAGAAAGGTATGGAGGATCTTCCTATCAAGGCTTAGGTACTTGGTGAGCAAGGGGCCCTTGGATGGGAAGTTGCCATCGAACACAATTTTGAGAATGGCTTGCTTGCGCTTTAATGGCCAGTTCCTTTTGATGATGACCCCAATACCTTTGCCAGTGTCGAGGCCCAGCACAGACCCAATTACAGCCGCCGAGAGAGGAATCAGATTACCTCCCCAAGTGAGGATGGCATCGTGCACAGGCTGATCGTCCTTAGCCGTGATGAATTGCAGATTCTAATAGAAAAGTCGCACAAGGTCCTCGTGGACAGCGAACAGCTCCGGCACCAGTGTGTCCCACACTTGAAGTTGGAGTTTGGCGTGGGCAGTAGAGACACATTCATCATCATCAGTAGCCCAGAATTCTTCGCCGACTATGAGAGGCTCCAGAATGTGGCGAGTGGCGAGAGTTGGTTCCACCTGAGGGGGAACTTGAGATGGTGGAGAGGCTTGCTGGGATAGAGGTTGCTTTCCCTTGGCGGACTTTGAAAGTTTCGCCTTTTTGGCGGGAGTGACATCCTCTAGATAAAGAGAGGGGATGCCATGGCCACCTTTAGCGGCACGGCGTTTGACACGGTCGGCCACCGACTAGGAGTCGCCGGGGAGCTGCAGAGTAGTCGCCGGAGTTGGGAGCATGTCCACATCAATCGGAGCGTCCCCTTGAGAAGGAGATGAGTGGTGAGAGTCCTCTTTTGTTGGTGTAGGGGAGGCCGGCTTGGACGGAGTGTGCTCCGACGAGACAGATTCAGACGGATGAGCCTCAGGGACCGGTGGTGGCGCCGATCGAGCCGGGTCCGCCACAGGTGGGGGCGTCGAAGATGGTGCCTTTGTCGGTATAGCCACCTGGGAGGAGGATGGAGTGACTTTCTGCTTCCGATAGGCCTCCAGAATGGCTAAATCATCGGCGGGGAGCTGGGGTAGACCGGATTCCATGGAGACAGATGTAGAGGAGAGAGAGCTTTAGGAAATTTTGTGGGCACGACAGAGATTGAGTTGAGAGCAAAGAGAAGTTGTGATTGGTGCCGCCTTAGGGTTAGACTCGTTTCCTTATATAAGCACTGGGCAAAATTCTATCCATAAGAAGCCGTTGCCGAATCTTTTCAAATAAGGGAACCCAGAAATATCTCAAACGGCCACAAGATCTTCTGAAGCCGAATGGAACTCATAACTCTCCCCATAATAATTTCTTCAGAACAATCAAATCAAGCGGGCTTGAATGTAACACCCCCAAATCTTAACCCATTTGGAAAGGTATTACCGCCAGTGACCTCAGTGTTCCTTACCGAGATCACCCAAGGCTTTACCGTTTAAATACAATTATGAGATACAAAGGATACAAAATGATAACTTTATTCATATAAAACATGAGTCCCGGGATTACATCTCAATCCCGAATAGGACAAATACAGAGTTTAAACAAAGTACAGCGGAAGTCTTTTTAAATACATCACAGAGTAAATAAGTTACAACGGAAGTCTTTCTTGAAATCTTACAAAAAGGATTATGATCGTAATGATCATCTGCCCAAGGATCTCAACCTGATTAAAAGATAATTATTAAAACATCCACAAACAACCGTCGTCTTCATAGTCAATCTAGTCTCCTCATATCTTCGCTCTATCTGATGTGCCGAATCGAACGGATGACACCAGCCAACCATGCAGAGAACAATTGCGGTTGGTTAGTCTACTGAATAGACTATGCAAGGGTACAAAGCAGAAGGTTCGAAGTAGTTGTATTAGGTTAGACTCATCGTTTCTCGAATAATAACCGATAACGATAATCAACCTTCATACTATACTTGAATATGACCAAAGGCATGCACAAGAGAAGATTCTGGAAGACTGAATCTTCACAGAAATCGACCCGAAAGAAGACTCCAACGGAAGTGAGTCTTAAGGAAATATAACAAATCTGGAACGTTTTAAGAAACAGACATTAATGATTTAAAAGTTGACTTAGATGTTTCGGTTCACAACCAACCTCACCGCATACAGCGAATCCAGATTGGAAAGAGAACGTACTCTGATCAAAAGTCAAGACGAGCTTTCCTAGCTGCACTATTTACTTAGCTGCACTACCCGCCAAAGGTATATTAATCTTGTGCACTCGGGCACATTATCTTATTTAATTATAAAACACACGCCACTGAAATACATTAATATTATTAAGCGCGGTAACAAAGCTTAAATCTCAGGGTGACCATTATGTCGATCCAAACTAAAACAACACACAAACACACACACACGAGGCTTAATATTATTCCGAGAACAACGGAAGTTATTATTACACAGGGTGACCTTACGTTCACCCAGATTATACTGCCACAGTGCTTACACTTTAATTTATAGGGTGACAGTTACATCCACCCCAATTGCACTAGCTAGGTGCTTAATACACAGGGTGACAATTATGTTCACCCAATTGCGCTAGCAAGGCGCTTAAACACTTCAGATCCTTAAAGGTGGATATGAAGCATAGGTCATGACCCTTAAATTATTATTCGGAAATTAACCCGAGGAGTATTACGATTTAAAGAAACGACAAATCCTTACTTGGATTAACGTTCCTACGAACATTAAGTTATAAAGAAACGACTAATCCTTACTTGCATTAGCGTTCCTACGAACACTCATGCTAACTAAACAGTCTAACACAACAATTATTCACATTAAAGCCATCCAGGCAAACGACTTAAACATAGAGATAATAGAAACGGCTAATCCTTACTTGGATTAGCTTTCCTATTAATCCACATGCTATTCTAGCATTAAGATTAAATTCACAACAATACCATCACGGTAATTATCACATATAATTGCGTTGTTCTAACTGATATACAACCTATGATAATGTCATTATTACAGTTTCCAAAACAGTTTATAAAACCATTTCCAGACAAACACAATAATCATTCCAAATTAATTACTCAGATAAACAACTGATAATTAATGTAAATATGGAACGATGAGCAAGAGCGAACCGCCACTTGCCTAAATCCGCAGAATTGGAACAAGCCTAACGACGACGGGATTCCGGGCTCGACACGGGTATAGCTCCGACAGCACAACAACCTTCGAGTCGACCCATAAAGAAACCCTAAGTTAGATCCGACATAACAACAGTACGAATCTAAAGGAAGACGAAAGGATACGAAAGGAACGACGCCCGAACAACGACCACCCAGGGCCGAGGCCAAAAGAAGCCACAACCCTCTGGCGGCGGTCGCCGGCGGGCGCCGCTGTTCATCACGGCGGTCGCCGCCACTGTACGGCGGGTGCCGCGATGAACCCAGAAACAAAACGACGAGAACACTCACCAACGACGATCGGATTGGCCTCCTTTAGCCTTGCTTTGGATTCTAGGCGTCTGAGGGCCTCCAAGGCTTCACAATGGCACTGGAAACAACACCAAAAAGGGGCACCGGCGATCACTTCCAAACTCCGGCGAGAAGAATTTGAGAGGATTCGAGCTTGTGATTGTGTGCCAAATCCGCTCACCAAAGGCTCCAATTTATAGCCAAAGCCCAGGGGAACACAATGATGGCCTAAATGGAGGCGTGGCGGGGCTAGTTCGGCGTCGTCAGACGTCGCCGACGACTCGCAGGCCTACGCCCCCGCTAGCTTACGGCGGGCGCCGCGTCTCAGCCTGGTCGCCGCTGAACAAAACAACTGCGGTGGGCAACTGGCGGCGGTCGCCGCATAGTACGGCGGTCGTCATTTTCCAGTCTTCTCGCCCAGTTAGAAGACGAGGGCACTGTTGCCTCGAGCCTTTAATGGCGGTCGCCGCCTTAATTGTGGCGGTCGCCGCCACCGTGGCTTTGCCCTTCTCAGCTTTTGGACGATATCGACTTAACTCGGGATAAAAATAATCGTACACAAACGAGTATTAACATCCAAAGTACGTCATCTGTATTTTATTTCACTTAGAAAAATATTACAGATATTGAGCACATTACAGAATGTCTCAAACTTCCTGAATTAAATCCGACGTATAAAACGGGTGTTCGGGAAAATCTCCAAAATTCCCAAAATAACCTTACAGAAATACGGGGTATCACATTGAATTCCTCCGAAATCTCAGAGAGCAAACGGCTAGATGTGCAATAACTGCCCTTGGGAAGCGGACACTGATAGAGCTCAATTTGAAATCTGGCCGTTGAAGCACAATTCCCAGTTCCTTTCCTCAGTGTGTGACACGGAATCGGGGAGATATGGGTACATTTTATGTAGGGAACCAAGAAATCACTCAAGAAAAGTACATACCCATATAAATAAAATTCGAAAGGCAATTTTGACACCACAAAGATAATTCCCAGAGTGGACTAGAGAGGGATCATAGGGAATCATACAGTGTAGTCAGGCTTAGGACGGTTTATAGTCAATTATCATTTCGGCTTATAATAGAGGATAGATGTGATCAAATTGACTATTATAGGGCCAGCAAAGAGATGCAATCAAGATCAAATTATATCATAAAATCATGTGATCATTCAAAAGAGTTAAGACCATGCTTTAGAACAAATATTACAGGACATGCGAGGGTAGCACAAGAACAATAATCAACAATATTGTCAATGAAATCATAGAAAAGATCAAATCTAGGCAAAGTTAGGAAACTAGTAAAGGTAAACGGAACTACTAGTTTATGGATATCATTCCCAGAAGTAATCTAAATGATTCATAAGGTTCTCGATTTAATGCTTTGGTGAATATATCTATAATTTGATCTTCAGTCCTACAATGTTCTAGTAGAATGTTCCCTTTTTCAACATGATCACGCAAGAAGTGATGCCTAATGTCAATATGCTTAGTCCTAGTATGATGCACAAGATTCTTGGAGATGTTGATTGCACTAGTATTGTCACATAGAATCTTTAGAGGGCCAAAAGACATACCAAAATCCGCGAGTTGTTGTTTAAGCCAAAGGAGTTGGGAACATCATGCGGCAGCTGCGATGTACTCAGCTTCTGTGGTTGATAGAGCCATTGAATTTTGTTTCTTGGACCCCCAAGAGACCAAGCAAGGGCCAAGGAACTGGGCCATTCCAGATGTTCTCTTTTGATCAACCAAGTAGCCTGCATAGTCCGCATCGGTGTATCCAAGAAGATTGAAGTGGCAATCCTTGGGGTACCAAAGACATAGGTCGTCAGTTCTCTTGAGATAGCGAAATATGCGCTTCACTTCAGATAAGTGAGATTCTCTTGGATCAGCTTGAAACCTGGCACAAAGACAAACAACAAACACAGTATCTGGCCTACTAGCGGTTAAATACATCAAGGAACCAATCATGCCACGATAAAGCTTCTCTTCTACTTTCTGTCCAGTGTGATCGGCGGTGAGGCGAGTTGCCGGGGAGATGGGTGTGGAGATGGCTTTGCTTGAATCCATTTTGAACTTCTTTAAGAGTTCCTTAAGATATTTCTGTTGATGGATTTGAATGCCATCGGCCTTCTGAGTGACTTGCAATCCCAGGAAGAAGGATAGTTCCCCAATCATACTCATTTCAAATTCGCTGCTCATGAGATTTTTGAACTTTTCGACAAGAGCCAAGTTAGTGGAACCAAAAATAATATCATCAACATAGACTTGGACCACTAGAATCTCACCTTTAACTTCCAGAATGAAAAGAGTCTTGTCGATCACACCACGGCGATAGCCATTAGCGGTTAGGAACTGGGCAAGGCGATCATACCAAGCGCGAGGGGCTTGCTTTAGACCATAGAGGGCCTTGTCCAAGAAATATACGTGGTCAGGGTGATCATCATCCTCAAATCCTGGAGGTTTCTTGACATAAACTTCCTCTTGAAGAATGCCATTGAGGAATGCAGTCTTCACGTCCATTTGGTACAACTTGAACCCTTTGTGTGAAGCATAGGTAATGAGCAATAGTATGGCTTCCAATCTTGCAACAGGGGAAAATGTTTCATCGTAATCGATCCCTTCTTGTTGGTTATAGCCTTGAGCAACCAACCGAGCTTTGTTTCTTGATACAACACCAGAATCATCCAGCTTGTTGCGAAAAACCCACCGAGTTCCTATGATGTATCTGTTCTGAGGGCGAGGAACTAGTCGTCAGACTTTGTTCCTCTCGAACTGGTGAAGTTCTTCTTGCATGGCAATGATCCAATCAGCATCCTTCAGCGCCTCCGTGATGTTCTTGGGTTCTATAAGAGACAGAAAAGCATTGAATGCACAATAGGACATATCCTCAAATCCATACCTGACTGGATGTTTAGTGGTTCTTTTGTCTCTGTTGGGAACAAGAAGATCGGTTCCCGGAGCCTCCACGTCTGTGGGATCAGTAGCTGGGGAAGAAGCTATATTTGGGTTGACTTCTGGAGCAAGTTCCGTTCCTTGAGAGGTAGCGTCGACTTCATGTGACAGATTGGAGGGAACTAGAGCCGTAACAACAACATCTTGATGAGTGGAGGGAGCTGGGGAGCTGTTTGTGGATGTTGATTCCTTGTGCTCAACCAGAGTTGAGGGGACTGTGGGTGCGGGTGAGCTTTTTAGTCCGTTTGTTGAAGACCTTGTATGCTTTGCTACTGGAAGCATATCCGATGAAGATCCCTTCATCACTCTGTGGATCAAACTTCCCTAGATTGTCCTTCCCATTATTGTGAATAAAACATTTGCAGCCGAAGACTCAAAGATAAGCAATGTTGGGAACTCTGCCTCGAAGTAGCTCCGAGGAAGTCTTCTTAAGCATTGGGCGTAGCATAGCCCGATTCAAGATGTAACACACTGCATTAACCGCTTCTGCCCAGAAGGATTGAGATAGACCGCTTGAGATGAGCATGGTGCGAGCCATATCTTCCAAGGTTCTGTTCTTTCTTTCAACAACTCCATTCTGTTGTGGAGTGTAGGGAGCTGAGAAATTATGATCAACTCCATGTTCCCTGCAAAAGGTTAGAAAATCTCCATTCTCGAATTCAGTTCCATGATCGGAACGAATGACACGAAAAGAGACATTCAATGATTTTTCAAGCAAGGGAACTAGCTCACTAAACCTATCAAAGACTTTACTTTTAGATTTTATAAATAATGTCCAAGTGAATCTAGAGTAGTCATCAACAAGTACCAGAATATACATGTTACCACCAATGCTTTGAACTCCCATAGGACCACAAAGATCCATGTGAATGAGTTCCAGAGGCTTAGAGGAACTAACCAGTGCTTTGGACTTGAAGGAACTACGAACCTGTTTCCCTTGAACACAGTCAGAGCAGATTTCTGACTTTTCAGCATTTATTTTGGGAAGTCCACGAATGAGTTCCTTTTGATGCAGCTTGTGAATAAGCTTGAGGCTTGCATGACCAAGTCGTTGATGCCAGAGGTTTGTTTGGTCGTCAATGGTTGATAGACACGTCTTTTCTTTGTTTGGTCGTCAATGGTTGAATAAGCTTAGCTTTTCTGGGAGAATGAGGTTGGTATCTTATCTATGGGTTAGAAGCAGGAACAAAATAATAAGGATCATTCAAATCATTTATGGTATGCATCTTTTTCTTATTATTTATGTTCTGGTTCCTTTTCTTAGCATTTTCTTCCATTTGTCTTTTCTTGTGAATGCACTCATGAATATAATGACCATTTTTACCATAATGCCAGCAAACACGATTATAGACAACATGACCATACTTACCATGACCAGGTCGGAATGGTCTTTCTTGCTTTCTCTGCTCAAAGTTAACTTTCTTACCTTTAGTTCCTTGAGCTTGGTCAATATACATCTTGTGAGCATTTTGACCATCGAACTAAGTTTGATTCTCTTTAGGCTTTTGTTCAAGCACTTTTACCTTTTCTTCTAGGAACTGGGTTTTGTCACGAGAATTTTGTAAAGCACAGTTGAGGGTTTCATTTTTCTCGACCAGTTCCCTTCTTAGTTTCTCGTTCTCAGCAGAGCATGTTTCCTCATAATCATTGTTACTAGAGTAGCCAAGACCATATCATTGCTTAATAAAAACAGTTTGATTCACAATTTTCTCATTTATAGAGTGAGTGAGATGATCAAGTTTGTTCAATATTTCAGTAAGCATAGAAGAAGTGTTCTTTTCAGAGTCTGTGGAAGGAACAATAGGATTGTCAACATGCATGGGTTCCTTTTTAACAGTGATGCAAGAATCACATCTCCTAGAAGAATTAGCAAGTAATTTCTCAGTTTCATCAAGTTTCTTACTCCAGATCGAGTTTTCAGTGGATAAGCAAGAGATTTCATCTTCATATTCTTCTAGTTTCTCTTAAAGGGAACTATTTTCCTTTCCAAGTTTCTTAATGATTTTGATCAATTGTTTCTTATCACATTCAAGAAGAGACTTAGTAAAGTCAAAAGAAGATACCTCAGAGTCGTCCGATTCAGATGAATTTTCTTTCGCCATTAGGCATCTTCCTCCAGAAGTTCCATTCATGTCTAGTTCCCACTTCAGAGTCTTCTGAGTCGTCTCCAAAGGTGGCAAAGAGAGCTTTCTTCTGCATAGGCTTGTCCTCTTCATTTGAGTTCTTAGGGCAGTTCCTAGCAAGATGTCCTCTTTCCTTGCATTGATAGCAAGCATATTCACAAAGATCTCTCTTTTGAAAGTTTTTCTTGAACTTTCCCTTGATGAAGTGCTTCTTGATGTGTTTAGTGACTAAGGTTGTCATCTCATCCTCTTCTTCCTCAAGATCTGAGTTTTCTTCCTCCATCTCTAACCTTGAGAAGGCCTTTGAGATTTTTAAGGCAATTCCCTTCTCCATCTTCTTAGCAGAACTTGTTTTGAGAGCCTCCCTTTCTTCCACTTCAAGTTTCCCTATAATTTGAGTTAAGGGAAGACCTTGAATACCGGGGGTAGTCTTTAACACTCTTTTGATGAGATTGAACTTTGAGTTGAGTCCGTTGAAGATAACAAGAGATTTGGACCACTCATCAAGCTTGACGTCAGCATTGTTGAGTTTGGTGATAAGTCTTGTGAAGCGCGAGTGATATTGAGAGATGTTCTCAGTTTCCAGCATCTCGAAAGTGTGATATTCTCCTTCTAGAGCAAACTTCCTGCTTTGCTTCAGTTCCTCACTTCCTTCATGCATCTCCTTTAGGGTTGTCCAGTTGCCCTTAGCAGTTGTAATTCCTATCACCTTGTCCATGTCTTCCCTTGTTAACCCATTAAGAATGAGTTGACGAGCTTTAGCATTCTTTTCTTTGATAGTATAGTACTCAGGCTTCCAGTCCGCTTCAGTCAAATCCGCAGGGACAACTCCATCACCATTTTCAATCACGTGCCAGCACTGATAGCCCATGGTTTGGATGTAGTTGGTCATGCATTTCTCCCACCATTCTTCTTCTCCCTTCTTTCGGATGTGGGGCTTGTTGATGGAGATACCCAAACTGAATTCGCTTGAACTAGTCATCTTGAAGTCTGTAAACTAACACAAATCTAGAGCGCATGCTCTGATACCAATTGTAGGATCGTATGTGTTAGCAATCAAAGGGAATTGGGAGTCCAGTTCCTTAGCAGCGGATTAAGTAAACAATAACATAATCAAGACAAGTTCCTTAGAGTGAGAACTTTTGATAATTAACCAACTAGTTATCCAGGAAAAAACCCACTACCTCTCTTTTAAGAGGATTTCAAAGTCTACTTCTTGTATTAATACTTCGATTACAATCAACCAGGATAGAACACACAGATTAAGTCTTAGACACACTAAGGACTCTCTACCTAGTTCGACCAAATCAAGCAAGCAACAAGACAATCGACTTACAGTTCTTCTCTAAAGAACTAAGCTCTGTTTTCTTCTTCTTCGTAAGCAATGTGAATGAATGCGTAAGTGTGAGAGAGTTTCAACTATTCTATTTATCTAATTTAATTGATGGAAGAAACGAGTCTCCAACAACCGAATTACACAAATAAAATAATCAAAAAGTAATCGGAAAGATAATATTTGTTACCAAATATAATCTCCCACGATTTTACAATTTTCGTTTCCATAAAAGATATACTTTTAACTCCTAAGATAATATGGAAACAGGATAATATTTAACTTCTCTCTCTAAGTAAAGATCTACCCTAATCGGATCTTCACCGCCCTTCATCTCTTGTTCCAAGTTCTTCCAGCGTCAAGTGAGCTTCAGTTCCTTACGCCAGTTCCCAAATTTAGCATCTTGGTCTTTGTCTTGTGCTTCCAATTCCAGAGTTCCATGTTCATCAACACTTATGGAAATATTAATAGCAAAAGTGTTTGTCATTATCAAAATTAGGAAAATTGAGGAAGGGAACTAGGTAGGGAACTGGAGTTCCCAAAAGTTCACTTCCTAACAAAAGTTCAAACATCCAAGTAGAATCAAACCATGCATACAGATGAAGATTCTGCCTAAAAAAAGACAACCGTTGATGATAAGCACTACTTTGTAGGGCTTAAGTAAGAGTTATTAGAGGTTTTATTGGTGTCATTCGGGTAGATTTAGACACATTCATGTGTATGGTGTTTGGGGGCGGAGTTGGTGTTTTTTGAGGTGTTTGAGCGGTTTTGGAGATCATATGAGACACTGAGGAGGAAGCCACCAGTAGTAGGCGCCAAGGGAGTGCAATGAAGAGTAGAAGAACAATGTGCTGAATTCAATTGGTTCGTTCTCTCTGCTCCGATGTCCAAATGGAGTGATTCTAATTCGAGGAGTTAGATCTTGAAGTCTATTGCAAGTCCTCAAAATATGAGCGCAATCCGAGTTGGGAATCAAAAGTTATGGCGTTTTTACGGAAGTGTCGCAGGAGCTGAACCGAAGAACGGCGACCGCCGTACAAAGACGGCGACCGCCGTAATTACGGCGCCCGCCGTGAACCTTACGGTGCCCGCCGCATTTGGCTTTCCACCGACCTTGGCTACGAAGTGATTATGGCGATCGCCGTGGGAGATACGGCGACCGCCGCCGATGTCAGAAGCCCGCCGAACGTGTTTTCCATATTTGTTTTATTTGGATTATTTTTATTACGGTTTTAATATTTCGTATTAGGTTAACTTAGCTTTATTTCCTTTAGTATTTAAGGGTTGAGAAAAGGCTTGTTAAAAATCTTGGATCATCTCTTGAAACCCTAATTTATTTCTACGTACCTTGCTATGAAGAACTAAGCTTTCCTGGCTTAGTCAGACGCTGAAGCTTTCGTTTGGATTAAGTTGTGAGATTCTTGTTCTTAATCTATTGCATGGTTTTTATCTTTCTCTTGCTTAAGTTGTTTATGATTGATATTGATAATCTCTATTTGGACGCAACTAGGGTTTATTGTTATTGATTGATTGCTAGATCTAGATTGTTACTGGTTGAGCATATCTATTTCAGAGTAGCAACTGCATCGTACTAGTATCTGGTTGTGCTAGTCTTATGCAGAAGAGAACTGATTTACATTCTAGGATAATATCTGGTTGTTTTATGCTAGAATTGTATCCAACTATATTCCTATCTGTAACGCTGCTGTTAAACTGAATCTTGATAGTTTCAGGGTTTTTTAATTAGTTAGTGCTAATAGTATCTGGTTGTGCTATTAGTTATATCTGAAAAGGAATTGGAATTACCATTGCATGAGATTTTGAATGAGTATCTATGATCAACTTGTCATACGAATAGTGGATGTTGTTTGACTAAGTGCTTTTCCCCATTACTGAATTCATTCATCTTTAGTTTGTTTACCTTTTGCATGTTTAGAACTTACAAAACTCACAAAACCCCCCTTTGGTTACTTTAGTTTGACATACAAATTGCATATTAAGATAGAATTCGTCTCCCTGTGGATTCGACCTTTACTTATCTAGGACTACGGTTTAAGGTTTGTTTGGATATTTTGCATAGCAGTTTTTCACATGACAAAAACCTGTTATCAGTTGACAACAACTTGTCTTTAACATCTTTGGTTTAGGACAGGAAGAGACCGCAGCCAAAGGGTTCACCTGATATGAAAAAGCAAATGGTTCTTGGCATACCTGAAACAAAAATCATAACCAGTAGTTAACCCAGAAAAGAAAAGTGTGTTGTTTCATAGATCTCTGAAGTACCCAGCAAGAGTAAGTAAGCGATTGAAATGGTCTCAATTTTTTGCATAGAACAACTGGTCTAGACCTCAGTCAAAGCATGAGCTGAAATCACAAAAGATAAACAACCATAGACGATTGCACGGAACATGGGCACCACCTGTAACAGATGATCACCAAATACATCAAAGAATTATATGTCTTTTGTCCTTGATTACCAAAAGATGCCACAACAGTCTAATCGTTTAGCAAATCAGCAATTTTCAAATCCTTATTTTGCTCCATATTCATACGGGAATATCTCGGATCAGTGCACTGCCATGCCTATGTTGCTTACAACAGATGATGAACATCAACGTGTTCACCTAAATGCTTAACTTGGTCTTAGCGACAAAATTTGTACGGACCAATCAAAAAATACTCGCATAAAACCTTAGAAAATGACACCCTGGGAAAATATTAAAAAGCTGAGGAGGGGACATCAAATGTGTGCTATGCTTGCTATTCAACAACAACAACAACAACAACAACAACAACAACAACAACAACAACAACAACAACAACAACAACAACAACAACAACAACAACAACAACAACAACAACAACAACAACAACAACAACAACAACAACAACAACAACAACAACAACAACAACAACAACAACAACAACAACAACAACAACAACAACAACACAACAACAACAACAACAACAACAACAACAACAACAACAACAACAACAACAACAACAACAACAACAACAACAACAACAACAACAACAACAACAACAACAACAACAACAACAACACAACAACAACAACAACAACAACAACAACAACAACAACAACAACAACAACAACAACAACAACAACAACAACAACAACAACAACAACAACAACAACAACAACAACAACAACAACAACAACAACAACAACAACAACAACAACAACAACAACAACAACAACAACAACAACAACAACAACAACAACAACAACAACAACAACAACAACAACAACAACAACAACAACAACAACAACAACAACAACAACAACAACAACAACAACAACAACAACAACAACAACAACAACAACAACAACAACAACAACAACAACAACAACAACAACAACAACAACAACAATAACAACAACAACAACAACAACAACAACAACAACAACAACAACAACAACAACAACAACAACAACAACAGCAACAGTTGAGCCACCAAGTCCCGGTTGATTGTACCATTGCTCCAAAGAGTTCCCAAGAGGGTCAGATTCTACGTTAAGAGAGAGGAGATTTTAAAGGTGTAGAGATCATAGTTCCCACCTATGATCCAAGTTCTCCTCTGAAGCAGGTTGATTCTAGTACTATCTTAGTGAAAGTGGATGATCAAAATGTGGAAGACACGGTTCTCTACTAGTTGCAGGATACTATTATAACACCCCTAAATTACCTTAAAATATTACCGCCAGTGACCTCGGAACACATATCTGAAGTCACCCAAGGCTTACAGTATTGATCACAAATATATAAAATAATACGAACAATTATAAATTAAACTAAAACTGTCTTACAAACAACGTTGATAAAGATGACAACTTAATAATGTATCAAAGTAATAGCGGAAGACTTATAAAAATATCAAAACTTTAAAAACAGGATTTTAATAGCACAATCGATTCATTGTCAATTAAGATGAATATGGAATAAATTGTAAGAGAGAACCGCCATTTGCCTTGAGTTACGAAAAATTTGGACGACGTACACAGGTACAACAAGTACCAAAAAGAATCCATAAATGATCAAGTTACATCTGGTCATGCAGTTATATAATTCAGACGAAGATCATGAAAGTTTAGTTCTAGACTTCAACTCAATGTAAAGCACAATTACTTCAGTAAAACCACGAAGTACAACAAAAGACTTAAGCAGACATGATAAGTTAACAGGATTAAGCTCTTTATTGTTCCGACAACAGACAATAAGGTGTTGCTTTCTTTCCTCACTCAGAAAACGAAGTTACAACTAAATAGAACCTACAAAACTGTTGTCGACTTTGAATTAGACCAAGTTTCAAAATCTAAAAAAGGACATTTTTAACAGCATTACTCATAAGTCCACTGATAGACATTTTCAACAACAAAACTGTTGTCGACAGTTGAACTCCAACAATAATCTCATTTGACAAAAAATGAGAATATACCTTAACTGTAGTTCTTACCTTTTAAAACTCTTACCATGATTTTTCAGGACCAATTCAACTTCCCCTTAACCTTATATATATATATATATATATATATATATATATATATATATATATATATTAAAGTTAGATCTACATAGAGGTGTCAATCGGGCGGGTCAGGTTCGGGTCGGGTAATTTCGGATTCGGGTCAGTTCGGATTCGGGCCAATGTCCGATATTACAACAATTCGGATCATATCGGGTCGGGTTGGGTCAGATCGGATATTCTTTTATCGGGTGAGATCGGGTATTCGAGTCAATTTCGGTCGGGTTAATTTGGATTTCGATCAAACTTAGGGTTGTCAATCAGACGAATCAGATCGGTTTCGGGTCGGCTTATTTTGGTTTCGGGTTAACCCGGATCCAGGATAATGACATATTCACATGTATTTTGACAACCTGATCCAATTCGGGTCGGTCAGGTCAAATTTTCATTTAGTAGGGCAAAGTCGGATATTTGGGTCAATTTCAAAGGGTTATTTCTGATTATGACAAAACTATATTTGGTGTAAATCATATTTCGGTTGAGTCGGATTTCTATTATAAACATGAGTTCGAATGAATAAGATTTCGTTTAAGTACGATCTCAAAAGAATCGCATTTCGTATAAATCTAATTGTGGTTTGAAATGTATTTCGATGGAAGAAAAAAGAATCGTGTGGATTTTTATTTTCAATAAAATCATATGTAATGATCTTCTTTGTGCATATCTTTTAACTTGGAAGAAAAAAAACTTAAGTTCAATGGAATAAAAATAACTCTTATCAATTGCTCGTAATACATCCATTAAATTAATGTAGGTGTGCGTTTTTGTTGAGAATAGATGAATATTGATTGTAGGGATGATAGGTCGATGGGTCGTGGGTGATTTTGAGTTTTTCGGATGATTTCGGGTTGAATGTCTTTATTTTTTCCGGATGATTTAGGATCAGGTGACATTGTTTTTTTTGTGATTTCATACTATCGAGCTTGGGTTTGTATGTGATTTCAAATTAGTCAACTTTGGATTTTCGGGTTATCTCGGATCGGGTAACTTCGGATTTTCAGGTGATTTCAGATCGGGCAACTTCGGGTTTTTGGGTGATATCGGACCGGGCAACTTCAGATTTTCGGGTGATTTCGGGTCGGGTGACTTCGGGTATCGGGTTGATAATGGGCTAGTCCGTTCGGGTTATTTTTTGCGTTCGGGCTAGTTGGTTTGGGTCGGGTCAGGCTCGGGTATACATTTTTTATTATTATTTTCGGATATCGAACGGGTTCGGTTTCGGGCGGGTCGGGCGGGTAATTCGGATCGGGTCAAGTTTTGACAACCCTAATCTACATACTTTTTCCATTTCACTTTGTATAGTTAAGGAAGACACGAAAATTAGATAATTAAGGTAATATGATTATGAAACTTATAGGTGCAGAAATCTGAATTTCAATGAACTCAGTTAATCTCATTAAAAATACTTTACCAAACAAATCCTTAGTCGATTTATACAACAACATGATTTCTCATTGGCAAATTGATTCAGGATTGCAATAGATGAGACAACCATCACTAACAATGATCAAACATATGAATGAAATTGAATTCTAGCCCATTATTAACCCTAGTCCTATAGTCCACATAATTTCTCATGTTGACCCCATTATTGACCCCTTCTACTCAAACACCTAGACATAACAATGGAGCACAATCGAAGCCCTAACTGAAAAGATGCTTAGTCTATTAACAATTTTAGGTGTTACTTCACAAAGCAACTAGGGTTAAAAGGCAAGAAGATAAACAATCAGAAAACCAAGAGGTGATATTTAGTGAAAAAACAGTAGAAAGCAACCCCCTAAATGGAAATTGGAAACATAATTCGTACATAGAGAGAGGGATTATACATTTTCGGGCTTGCTGAGGATCTTGGCGATAGAGGATGAAGCTTCAGAGAGGATGGAAGAGGTGTCGACGCGTTTGAGGGTGACATTGGTCTAGAGTTAGGCACGACATTTTCGCCTGGGGTTTCGAATGTGACGTGAGCGACGGTACGAAAAGAGATGAAGTTGTTGGAAGAAGAGCGATTTGAGAGCGGAGGGCTGATTGTAGATTTACTTCATACCCAAATCAGAGAAGAAGAGTGACCAATTTTTGTGAATGAACTCATACAACAGAAGCACCCGCAGAGAGTGGTTGAAGGTTTTGGAGCAGTTATCCTTAACTTGATTTTTCCCCATATTATCGCCTCAAGTTTATGCTAACTGTTACTATAAGTTGTGGAAGAGCAGTTGGGTGTAAAAAGGGACATGTGTCAAATATTTAAAGTGCCAAGTGTCAGATAAATAGGAAGTCATGTTGCAATTTTTTTAATAAAGACATTTCTTCAACTTTAATGCTTTAGGGAATATTGATTTCTCCCCATATTATCATTCCACGTTTGTACTAACGGTTACTATAAGTTCTAGAAGAACAATTTGGTGTAAAAAGGGATATGTTTCAAATATTTAAAGTGTAGCTACCAAATCTATAAATATATAAAGTAGAGAGAAAGGCCAATTAATGCCTAAACATTTACTCTCTATATCAAGTACATGTGTTGGGCCAATATATAATTTGAAATTGGAACATCATTTGATAGAGTTACATGTGCTTCCATTGGGCCAAGCCCATGTATTACAATTTGTGTGGAAAGGCCCAATAATTGGCCCTACAAAGTGCTAAGTAGAGCATGATATTTTCGGTAACATGATATCTTCGGTAACATTTAAAAACAATAATTTAATCCCAGCAAAATTAATGGCCCCAATTTGAAACAGTTGCAAGGTAGTAACGTCACAATTTGAAACAGCTTCTTGACTCCATTCATTTGCACCTATTAACAGCCACAAATAAATTTGACCCCAGCCAAAATCTGTTACATTTTACCTTAATTACACCCGGTCCAATAATTGGCCCAGCAAAGGGCTAAGTAGACACTATTGAATTGAAACAGCTGCAAGGCAGTAACGTCTTACCTTAGCAAAATTAATCCCAGCAAAATTAATGCCCCCAATTTTGAAACGTCTTACCTCAGTAATCCGCTATAAAACCTGCTCATTCAGGCTTAAAACCCTATCCAGCCTCCATCTTAGAGTATCATACATTGATCAACACCTATTACCTTCGGTAGACGCAGCCAAAATTTTCAGCGTATTACCTCTTCGATCTGCACGGCAAGCCAAAAAAAAGCATGAGTTTTGCACTTCTAAATCAGTTGGGGGAAGGTGTCGCTGCCAACATTCAAGTAATGGTCTGTCGTAAATGGGATGTTTTCACTAGGATGGGCACCTACATCAGCACCGATTTTATTCTATCTGATGAAATGGTATGTACACACTTCGTCTATGTTGTGTAGTCATTTATGCTCATTCCTTAATTCTTTTATTGGAAATTTTAACATCTTTTCCCACGTGTCTTATAGGGAAATGTCATTCACTGCACTACCAAAAGCAACGTAGCCCATTGTTTCATAAACAAGCTAGAAGAGGGGTTTGTCTATAATGTAAAAGACTTTAATGTGCTGCCTAATAAGAAGGAATTTTGTATTGTTAGAAATAAAAACAACATGATTGAACTTCATGGAGGCTCTATGGTTTAAAAAATCCAACATAGCACTCATGGTTTTCCCCTATATCCTTTTGATTTTACTGAAATCGAAGACATTCGCCTTTCTGAAGCTAATAACCTCATTGGTAAATACCAACTAATCCTACACCTTTGCTGAAAATTGCCTAATGCAACCGACTAATTTTCTTTGGGTTTTGCATAGGTGATTGGCTATGTGACTGGTGTGGGCCTGCAGAAAACAGTTGGGACGCCAACTAGACAAAGAGGTGTCGCAAAGACTCTTGATTTTCATCTACAATCCAATACGTAAGCTTAATTGTTGCCATCTATAGTAGTTTATTCTCTGCCATTCATCTAATTATCCAATTGCTACTGAATTTGTATTGCATGCTGATTGTAGTGGTGAACGTATCAAAGTAACACTCTGGAACAAGCTAGGGGATGAACTAATGGAAAGGAAAGCAAATCAGGATGGGCTTTATGTTGTTATATTGGTTGCAATGCACATGAAGGAATTCAAACGTGCGAGGGATTATACGACAATTCCATTTTCCTTCACATGTTAATGCTTTATACTTGATTGCTAAACGTGCCTATGATTTGCATGCAGATAAAGTCTACATATCAAGCACTCCCTCTACACTAATTTATGATTCTACAGACATCCCTCAGCTGTTTGAATTTAGAAACCGCAACATGTAATTGTGCATACTAATAAATATATAAAGATTCATCATTAGAAACAGGTAAAGTAAGGAGGTAAGGAGTGAAATGGATAAATACTCACCATTATTTCATGCTTGCGTGCGTGTGCAGAAATGGTTTAGTCGTGGATGGACTCCCTGCAGACCAAGGCCCGCCAACAATGAGCATGACAGTTTTACAGATGTTGGAGTGGTGTAGAGATAAAAAAAAGGTATTCAATTCTATGTCCAACCTATTATCTCCATATGTTTCTACTCTAACCTAATTTCACTACATATACACATTGTTTGCAGGATACTGTTTTCCACTGTCGAGTTAGGATTTCAGATATCACAACCCAAACACCTTGGTACTACTTTGCATGTACAAGCGGAAAATGCAAAAAGGGGTGACTCGACGGGCTGGGAATTTTTCTGTCAGCTTCGCAAAAGCCAGGTATTGATTGTCAATTATATTGAATTGTGAAACAGTACCTAAACCTTTAGCCACGTTTTCTAGCCTTTTCCACATGATTACAGATTTAAACTTCGCCTAACCGTTGAAGATCCTACTGAGGCTACTATAGTTACCCTTTTTGATGACACTGCTGAAAAATTGGTTGGAACAACAGCTGATTCCTTACTTAAAAATGTAATCCATCTTTCCCTACCCATATAATGCAACTACTTTTTTTCCCAACTCATTAACATAGGACATTACATCTGCACTACTAAAGCTTTTTTCCCTCCACAAACAGGATGACAACGATGAAATTGTTTTACCTAATCGTTTATCCAATCTCATCAACACTTCACACATGTTAGAGATCAAGTCACATACCTATTACTCCATTGGTCCCGAGAGCTTCACGTGCACCAACATCCTTCCTGCAATTGACAATTCGAGCAAGGTAAATCAGTGCTTTTAAGTTCTGTAGTGAGAATAACAGAACTCATGTGGGTGCAATATATTTTCAACCTAATCAGCCTGACTATCCTATGCTTCAATGCAAAGAGTGTTTTACCGCAGAAACGTCCAAGGGATGGGAGCACGAGTGCTTTGTCTCCTTTAACAGCTGCTGGCCCTGAAAAAGTAATGTAAGTATAAACTTTTCTGATATTTGGAAAAATTAACTGCCCTGCACCCTTTTGTCTTTCAAAATGATAAAATACATTAACTCTTTTAAAATGACCAGGTTTGCTGATGAGGGTACTGAGGTGAAAACAATCAGCAAAGGGAATGATGAACACCAACCTAAGCTATTTCGTCGTTGGCTAACGCAAATGAGGATGAAGAATGTGATGTACGTTGGAGGGCGTCACCACAACCACAACTCAAGGTGAAAGAGATGTGCTTCCACACCCAGTGATCGCAGACACAACTTAGGATCCTGGGGAAAAAAGTTCAGTATTAATTTAGTGGTTTATGGAATCAAAGTGCTTCTTTTGATATTATGCAACTTCATAACTGAATAGTTTATGTTCTGATACGTTTAAACCTTTTATATTAATTATTGATCTTTTGCTTCAAAAGTTTCTTATCCAAACCTCACATGCTATCCGTTGCCCTATCGAAGCAAAAGTTATTTGTGAAGCAACCCCATTCAAAATTATGAGATGCAAGAAAGCAATCTTATACATTATTAATAGATTAAGAGAAATCTCACTCAAAGACACTACCAACACAAGATCTATCATCATCAACCCTACCAAAAGCATTGATAGGAATAATAGCAACAAGAATTGGTTTTGATAAAAGAATTAACCAAGTGCCAACAGTAGGCAATGATTGGTTTCCCCAGATGATGAAATTACACCACACAAATACACAATACAAGGCTTGGTGATGAATCTACATGCATGTGCTATCACATTAGCACTAGGAATATTTCACAAGGTCCACTCTGTGGATTTGAGATCTAAAATCTTTTAAACAATCTTGAGTTTCAAGTTTTTTTACAATTTCATATAATCAAATACAGCAGTGCCATTTACTTCAGACATTTCTATCATCTTCTACAACAGAACTAAGTTTCAAGTACCTGGGTCCAGCGCCATTGCAGGATTCATTCTCATTTAGATTTCTTCCGGCAATTATCACATGGATTACGACTTTCTTTGCATGTTTTAGGATCGAACGATTCCCCAAAATGTCCAAGCAATACTTTCCTCCTACACTCATCCTGGAAATAGGATCATTTTAGTGCAAGTCATATGCTAAAAGAACCTTTCACGGCATAATGTGGATTCTGTGGCAATGCATGTTTTAACAAACCTAAAGCTTAATACCAATTTATGATTACAAACCTTAAGCTCGCAATATTCTCGCATTTTCTGAGCTTGTGCCATTGCCTTCTTAAATCTTTCACCTTTGAATCCTTCTTTACTTCGCAGCATGCATACAATTCGACTAAAGTCCTTCTTTTGGAACAGGACAATGCACGTCGCAGGAAGGTCGTCTCTTCCAGCCCTTCCTGATTCCTGATAATAGCTTTCGATTGATTTAGACATTGTGTTGTGGATGACAAAATGCTACACATGAGAAACACACATTGGTCAAATTACATATCAAAGATTACTAATATCAATATGACAAAAGGAATTGCAGTAAAGAATCTCAGCATAGATTATATAGGAAAACAAAAAAAAAGGCCCAGTGATTGAGAAATATCATGGTTTACTGCACACTTACAACATCTGGTTTATCTATCCCCATTCCAAAGGCAATTGTAGCACATACAATTTGAATCTCTCATGTATACCATTTCTGTTGAACAGAAACTCTTGATGACATCACTGTCGTCGTCTCCTACATTACCAGCTCAAACGACAGCGTATGATTCCCTTGATCCCTTCACAACTTTTAATGAATGGCTATTCACTAAATCTTTCTCAACTAACACCTGATTGTCTGGTTGCATATTATCAGGAAAAGGATTCATCAAGTTAGTTAGGTGTGTGGCTCTCTCAACTACCCAATATAGAGTTTCTTTGAGTTGCGTGCCCAATGCTTTTTTTTTGTCTCTTTATGATGCAGTATAATACACTTTTTTTTTGTTTTAACACCCCTATTCTTTCACTGCTACCACCAAATCTAACCTTTATGCTTCCTCTATACTGTAGTATCTCTACTACATTGATCTGTACAGCTATCTTCATTGCAAAAAAATCTCTTCTTTCGGCCATGCCAAACATGATGATCATTGCTGCATCCAATCAATCCACCCTAATTAACCAATTTAAGAACAAACAGCTCAACAAGCCAAAAGTTGACATTTTAGCAATGAATTTTAAAACCCGCAGTCCTAAAAAGGAAACTCTCATAGCAAATGCCGAGCGGGAAGATGAAAGAAGATAATTTTCAACCTTTTCGTTGCTTTGCTTGAGCCGAGTAGATGAATTCCTCACCCAACAGCTTGATCACAGTTGATATCTTCGCATGATCTCCTTGCGCAACCAAAGAAGCTCCGCTTCTTCTACCGCGGCATGTCCCACCACTAAACAACCTCCTGCAGTAGTAGATGAGTTTAGTAGGACGAAAAACATAACATGAGATCCGCTAGATTATGATACGTACGAAAGCTTTTCTATGATTATGGCACAGAATTTCATTCCATACAGCTGATTATTAGATTGATCTTCTAAACCAAAAGAAAAGAAACACTTCAGGAAGCATCGTTGAGCAGCAACATTTGTAACACAATGCTAGTACACAATATCAAAACTACACTCCAGAGCTAGAAGTGCCTAATTTATGGCAATTTAAATTGATTATGATTCTTCAGCTCTAACTTCAACTATTTCCAGATAAAGGCATGTGTTGCTGAATATAATCTAAGCTTTAGGGCGGGAAATTGTGAAAAACAAAAAAAAGTCAATCATATACTGCATATGGAAGAGTATTATACTACATCATAAAGCCAGATATCAGACACACTTTGGTTGTGAAACTATTGTATTTTATCCTTCTTGAATTGCAATCTTGACATTTAATTGCTCCAAAGGAATATTGGAAAAACAGTTACACCCTCAATGTCATTATTGTCCTATACACATTTAATGCACCTAGGCTATACCAAAAGGCAACAGACAATACTTCTTTCCTTAATTGTATGCCTTCTTTTTAAAAAGATCAACGTATATTCATATTCTTCACATCGTTTTTTTTTTTTTTGCCATTATACTTCTAACTGAAGAACCCAACCACATGAATCAAAGATTGTGAGAAAATCAGAGAAGACAAAGATGGCCAGTAAATCACCTCACACAACTGGTATCTGGGTTTACATTATTGATAAAAAAGATCTTAGCACATGACACATACTAACACTGCACATGTATCACAGATTTGCTCAATTCCTTTACTCAACCATTAAACGGATCAATGTCCGGCATTGCGTTGGAATCAAGATCCCAAATTAGAGCGGATGGAAGGGTGCAAAGTTATTGTGGGCTGCGCCTAACAGAAACTACAAACAGCAGAACAGGTTTTACACTCAAGCATTTCAATTCAGTACACTCTACTCCAAATTAGAACTAAGATATGTTTGTGGAACTTTAATGTTTACTCATTTCCTTGATTTTATGGCCTCTAGATTAAGACATGGAAATAGAGGAAAATATTCTGCTCTCTAATATCTTAAGAGTGGACACATGCATTCCTTATAATTGAATAGGGTATTAAACAAATGAACCACCTTAAAACATCTCCATTTACTCGATCGCTGTCTTCCTATTTTTCCTTTTCTTTTCTTCCTTTTAGCTCTCGAGCTGCACCACCTCCTTTCTCTTTCGACCTCTAAAAAAAGTCTCCACACAAATTAAGATGGGTTTGGTGCCCTGAAAAATCCAAAGAAGGAAATAAAAGAAAGGAATTGGTTATGATTTATTTGGAAATAAAATGGAAGCCTTGACGGCCACCAACTCTTTGTAAGGGTTTAATGCTAAACTTTCTTTCATAAACCATATTATTCGGTTCAATCATGTTTTAGGCATTTAGTCAAATGTATAATTTCTAACTGGGGACGGAACAACAGAAATAGGCGGGCGACATGTAATAAAAACAAAAAACTCCAATCAAAATAATGTGTATACTAATGGTGTTATGAGATTTAACATACAGAATCATACCTGAGTTAGTCTCATGCCAAAGGCATATTTGGCTAGAGCTTTCAGCCGTGCAGAGGGTAGTTCTAAGCCCATCTCAAACAACTGAAAACAGAAGAAACTACTAATTGTGAGTTTTGAGATAATGCATGAATATGCGTAAGATGCAACACCAGTATTCATAAGATTCCGCATGAAATAAACTACAAATAGAATGACATGTCAAATATCCTCCCGCTGCAACTAATAGATTTGAGCATTTCAGCAAAGCAATGGAAAATTACATCTATTTATTTAACTTTTTAAAAATGACTCATCTCATTAAGTAAAGAATAGTTTCCATTGATAAGTCTGGAACAAGAGTGCAGGTATAAGCTATGTCACATGTCCTTCAAGACTAAAAATCGGCTACCGTTTCAGGCTTTTACCCCTTTCCTTGATTACCAAACTATACATCTATTTTTGGGTGAAAACCAAACTCTTCATTTTGATAGGCATATTCTGTGTTGTCAAAAGCTGATATTTTCTGTCAACCTGCGTACCTCACTATAGAAATATTAGCCTCAAAATAACAAAGACAATAATAGGTTTCATTTACATAGGGAAACTCTAGATTGAATATTCATTTTCTAAATGAGACAAAATGCATCAGAAATTAATACTATGAGAACAATATCATACACTTGAGCTGGGATAACATGATTGGTATCAAGTTTTTCACTACTGGGTTTCTCAGCACTACGCTTTCTGGACTTCCCGCATGAAGCATGCGTTGGACAGAGCATCATGAAGCTAGCCTACAAATCCAAAGGGAAAACTAATTCAGTGAAAGGCTGGGACCTGTCAAAATCTATCACATTATCCCTATATTGGTTGAGGCAACTCACTATGACCCATCTGAACACTGAGATTTCAGCTGCAGAGGGAACGTGATAGGATGTCCTACAACGTTTTGCATAACAGCCAAGAGTTGATCCATTGAGCTTACATTTACAACACTTGAGTTGTGCACCTCTTTGTAGCTCTTTGTTTAAATTCATCACAACCTCATCAACATAGTAAATTCGAGCGGTCCTGTAGTTTATAAGCCACAAGAACACTGTTTTAAGTACTACTATAGGAGAACTTGACAGCTATCATCAACAAAAGGTCAGGTGCTTTTATTTGACATAATATGAGCCAAAAAATAGTCCTTTTGGCATACAATTGAGCAGCACAGATCCATTAAATATGCACTTGGTTCCAAGTAAAATTTGCTTTTCTATTAGAAGGGATGGGTTAAAATATTCATGAATTAATCATAAATTCTTGATAAACAACATGCATTGAAGAGGATACTGACCATTCAATGCATTTACTATGAACGTGCATAAGAGCAACACTAGAAATATAAATGAGCATACTTTAACTACACAGGAAACCCTCTTAATGTGAAAACGAAATCAATAATCAGTGGTAAAGAATCATCCGAACAAAGGCAATAAAGTTGCATGAGCAAGAGATAGACAAAATTAAAGCGGAGCCTATACTTCTTTCTCTGCATTACTGATTTTGTTTTACCCTCTTTCTTCTGAATTTACAATTCACTATATATTGTAGCTATAATTATTCTGGCTTCGATCATTTTTCCCCTGGTGGGTTTACTGGTAGTTGTTAATTAGAATATATCCAAAGTGCCCATCAGTGCAAACATAGGGACGAATTCTGAGGTGGACATATAACCTTGCTTGCTGGACTAACTTTATGAACTTAACCAAATCATATCTGCCTCAGAAATTATACCGCAAGCTTACACAAATAACAAGTCAAATTAACTTAAAGTTTAAGATATTGATCGCAAAAAGAAAACCATAATCCCGATACAAAAGAGCAAACATTTCCAAGAAAAGGCTCATGCCCATTTCAGTAGAAATTACATAAAACCTTTTGGCCTATTACCACTTTGGGGATTAAATTTCTGTTACGATACGAAAGTGCCTATTTGACAACGTTATTTAAATTGTTTCTTTACGCTAACCATATTATGTTTCCTCTTTCATAGGTTCCACTTCTGCAACTGCTAAAGATGCAAGAACAAGACTAAACAAAAAAAGTAAGGCCACATATTTAATGGACTAACATATGCAAAACTCATTAATCATTCTACGTGATATTCTAACGTGTTAATCTTATTCTCCAGAAAGCCACAAAATAGGGGCAGCGATTGGCATGAACAGTAAGTGTATTTCACATATATGCATTAAATTATATCACAACTAATCAAATCTAATTTGCATGCCATGCCTAGATGTGCAGGTCCTGTATAAAAAACTGGATTACCCCAGGTATAGGTGCATGTTCTGTGCTGCAATGTTTTGGTTTGAAGAAAAAAATGGTGAATGCAAAGTTGGTGAGCAGCCCAAGTTCTCCATATGTTGTCAAGAAGGAAAAGTGTGATTGGATAGACTGCGTGAAACACCTGCCCCATTGAACCAACTTCTGCAATATACCAGTGATCCGATTGCAACAAAATTCAGGCAGTTGATACGGGTATACAATGGTATTTTCAGTTTTACTTCATTTGGAGGAAGAATTGACAATACAATCAATAAGACCAAAGGACCTTATACTTTTAGGATGTTCGGGCAAAACTACCACAGTTTTGGCTCTCTATTACCACCTGAAGGGAATAGGCCAGTGTTTGTTCAATTATACTTTCATGACACAGCTAATGAGGTGTACAACAGAATGTCCTGCATAGATGAGGATGCCAAAGACCTTGATGAGTCAATAGTTAAATCTTTGATTACCATGTTAGATGATCATAGTTGTGTTGCTAAGGCTTTCAGAATGGCTCGAGATTGGTGCCAAACTGATAGCATGCATTTAGACTAGTTTAGATCACGTTTATTTCCGTCATTGTGGTTTGTTTTGCTCCTTTTCCTTTTAGTTTTATTTGGTTTTAGTAGATTAGTAGAGTTCGGGGTCTACTCTTGCGTTTGTCCCATTTCAGGATCTTTTGGAGGCATTTTTGGAGAATGATGGCGTTGATGTGATGATGTTCGAGTGGATGGCTCGAGGGCGCGGATGATAAGAAGGAGCAGGGACCGAGGCCGATCAAAGAGAGTGTCCGAGCCAAGAACTAAAAAAGGAGACTGAGCCAAATCCGGCCATTACCCGGCCGGATCACGCCCCTGCCCTTGGCCAGCACAGCGGCTCGTCAACTGAACGTCACCCGGGCCGTGACACGGCCGGCCGACACACCGGGTCATGTCAACTGAACGTCACCCGGGCCGTGACCCGGCCGGATGACACACCGGATCAGCACCCAGGAATTCGCCCGGATGACACACCGGGTCATGTCACCTGAACGTCACCCGGGCCGTGACCCGGCCGGGTTTCAGACCGGGTCGGGACGCCGTTTCGTTTCTGGCTCGTTTTATCCCGAGCGTTTTGCCTTCTATTCGTAGGGGGTATAAAAGCAAAGTGGAAACTGCTATTCCTGATATCTTGTAACTGCCTTAGACGTTTCTAAACTCTCAAAAAAAACCCTAGGGAAAACTTGGAGATTTTGTCTAGCCTCGATTGTTGGAATCTCGTATCTCTTTGGAGAAGACAATTGGTATGTTGTTTCTTTCAATGAAGTTGATTTCTCTTTCTCTCATGTCTAGCTAAATCCTCTTTTCTAAGGTTGGGTGAACCCAATGGTGATTTGATAAGGTTTGATTGGTGGTGTTTGATTGTATGGTTATGTGAATGTGAATTGATTCTATCATAGGTTGCTTAATGACCTAATTACTTTGTAATTGGGATTTCTAATTAGAATTTGAGACCGACCGGAGATAATGATAATTGGAGATTGATGTTAAATGGATCCCTAGGATAGAACTTGTGGGTTAATTGCGTGACCATCGATTTAACCCCTTGTGGTGCTTGACTATCGATTAGGTTTTTGGATGAGTAGATTCCGCTGAGACCGACCGGAGATGTTGTTTCTACTTGTCCATTGATCTATGTAGAACTTAATGGACCTAAATCGGATTAGCTTTATGCGAAAGTGATTGCTAATCGAATTTAGGTACATACACTATTGTCTGACCATGAAGTAGTGTTGATATTAGATAGTGAGACCTTCAATTTACATTTGCATTGAAATATAATTAAATATTGCTTAGAATCTATCGTATCACCATTGTGGGGAGCCTAACCTTGGAAGCCTTTTTCCTTGATTGATAATCTTGTTTTGCTTGATAATTGTTACCATTGAAACCAAACCGAATTGCAACCTTTTTTTGTTTACGACTTAATCTATTAGTTGAATTGACAATTGGTACTACATAGTCCCAGAGTTCGACACCTTGGTACTACAACCGAACCCGTACACTTGCGGGGTAGGATTTGGACCTATCAAGTTTTTGGCGCCGTTGCCGGGGACTATTGTTAGTATTGGTTGTTACGTGCAACCGATAGATTAGGTCTCATTTTTGTTTTTGACTTTGTTTCCTTTGTCTTTGGTTTCAGATTTGTTCTCATTCATATGCGAAGAGCCCTGAGCGCCGATGAACTACCATACGATCCCGAACCCGAGCGTGCTTTTCACAGAAGAAGAAGAGAGCAAAGAGAAACAAGGACCCGAGCAATGGACGAGGCTGCACAATTGCAACAGCGACAACAAGAGTTGTTGCAACAACAACAGCAACAGTTGCAAGAGTTGCAACAACAAGTACTGAATCAGCAACAGGAGATGCAACAGCTGTTGAATGCGCCTCCGCCAATGACATTGGGTGACTATGTGCTGCCACGTCACCAAGGGCCCACATCTGGTGTGGTCCGACCTCCAGTTGCTGCAAGGAATTTTGAGCTGAAGCCGTCTTTGATCAATATGGTTCAGCAGAATCAGTTTGGAGGCCTACCGTCTGAGAATCCTCACCTGCATCTCAACACCTTTCTGGAGCTTATGGACACGGTGAAGATTCATGATGTCTCTAATGACGCGCTTTATTTGCGCGCCTTCTCATTCTCTTTGAGAGACAGGGCTAAGGCTTGGTTCAAGGCTCTACCTCAGGGCACTATCACGACATGGGATGAGTTGGCTAAGGCTTTCCTAACCAAGTACTTCCCCCCAAAGAAGACAGCTGAGATGAGGAATCAGATTAGTTCGTTTCAGATGAAAGATGGGGAGTCTCTGTATGAAGGTTGGGAGAGATTCAAAGAGCTTTTGTTGCTATGTCCTCACCATGGGCAAGATAAGTGGGTGTTGCTGCACACCTTCTACAACGCTATGGACAGCACTAATAGGATGCTCATTGATGCCTCATCTGGAGGTACAATCATGGATATGCATGTTGATGTGGCTTGGGAGAAGATTGAGAGCATTGCCCAACACAACCACTACTATAATGATGCTCGATCGACTCCAAGCACTAAGAGGACAGCTGGTCTTTATGAGGTTGATAATGAGGTCTCTCAACAAGCTAGGATGGAAGCTATGGCTCATGAGATAAAGCAACTAAAGTTGACTATGAATAGAGCTAAGCTGAAGAATGAAGAGAGTCCTGCTCAGGTTGTCTCAAATGTGGTTTGTCAGTTCTGTGGGGAAGGTGATCACACTATATCAACTTGCCAATTATTTGCTGCACAGGATGAGCCACGAGAGGGAGATGTGAACTACATGAACAACTTCAATCGGGGTCCTAGGAATGATCCTTATTCCAACACCTATAACCTCGGTTGGAGGAATCACCCTAACTTCTCCTATGCCAACAACCAAGCTGCTCAGAGACCGCCTCCTGGTTTTCAACAAAGAGCTCCTCAACCCCAAGGCCAAGAGCGTGCCCAAACGTCTGGAGAGTCCAAGTTTGACTTGATCATGAAAGAGCTTCAGAACATCAACAAGGTATTGAAGAATCATGATAGCTTGCATGCTCAGTATGCTTTGAACGCTCCTAGGCCCCAAGGTCAACTTCCCGGTCAAACTGAGGCTAATCCAAAAGGACAAATCAATGCTGTGTCCTTGAGGAGTGGTAAACAACTTGAAGATCCAAAGGTTGTAGATCTCAAGCAAAAGGGCAAAGCTGCTGAAGAGCCCGAAGAAGTTGTGATCAAAGAGAAGGAGGCTCCATACGTCCCACCTCCACCCTACAAGCCTCCCCTTCCCTTCCCACAGAGGAAGGCCCAAGCTCAGTTGGATCAACAGTACGGCAAGTTTGTGGAGGTGCTAAAAAAACTCTACATCAACATCCCCTTCACCGATGCTCTCAAGCAAATGCCGTCTTATGTGAAGTTTTTGAAGGAGATCTTGTCCAACAAAAGGAAGTTGGATGACTGCCAATCAGTTTCTTTGAGTCAGGAGTGCAGTGCTCTAATTCAGAATAAGTTGCCTCCTAAGCTTGGAGATCCTGGTAGTTTCAATGTCCCCATGGTGATAGGTGATTGCACCTATGATGCCTTGTGTGATTTGGGGGCTAGTGTGAGCATCATCCCGCTCTCCATTTGCAAGGACTTGGACTTGGGGGAGCCGAGACCAGTGAGGATGACTTTGTATATGGCTGACAGGTCCGCAACTCGCCCCGTAGGTATTTTGGAGGACATACCCATCCAGATAGGTAAGTTCTTCATTCCTGTTGACTTCATTGTTTTGGATATTGATGCTAACTCTCCTGTCCCTATTATTTTGGGAAGACCCTTCTTAGCTACTGCAGGTGCACTAATTGATGTGAAACAGGGTATTCTTTCCTTTACTATTGGGGATGAGAGAATTGAGTTTAATTTGTCCAAGGCTATTAAGCGACCTTCTTTTGAGGATGATGTATCCAGGATTGATGTGGTTGCTCATGAAGTTCAAGAGTCCGTGATGTCTCTCATGATTGAGGACCCTTCAGAGCGTTACTTGATGAAGAGTGCGACCCAAGCTGAGAATCTGGAGCTACTTGCTGATGTGCTCTTTGACTTGGAGTCCACTGAAGAGATGCCTGAAGCATTTGTTGAAGCCCTTACCAGAGACGGTCCTACTCCTAAGGAGGAGACCAAAGAGGCACCAAAGGTGGAGTTGAAGTCACTTCCATCTAATTTGAGGTATGAGTTCCTTGGACCCGATTCTACTTATCCGGTGATTGTCAATGCTAGTTTGAGTGATTGTGAAATTGAAAAATTGTTGCATGAACTTAGGTTGCATAGAAAAGCCATTGGATATTCTATTGATGATTTGAAAGGAATTAGTCCCTCAATGTGCATGCATAGGATTTTAATGGAAGATGACCATAAACCCTCCATTGAGCATCAAAGAAGACTTAATCCTATCATGAAAGAAGTAGTGAAAAAAGAAGTGCTGAAATTGTTAGATGCAGGCATTATTTATCCTATTTCTGATAGTGCATGGGTTAGTCCTGTTCATGTTGTGCCTAAGAAGGGTGGAATGACTGTGGTGAAAAATGACAAGAATGAATTGATCCCTACTAGGACAGTCACTGGTTGGAGAATGTGCATTGACTATAGAAAATTGAACAAGGCCACTAGAAAAGACCATTTTCCACTACCCTTCATAGATCAAATGCTAGAGAGGTTGGCCAAGCATTCACACTTTTGTTATTTGGATGGTTATAGTGGATTCTTTCAAATCCCTATTCATCCGGATGACCAAGAAAAAACCACTTTCACATGCCCCTATGGCACATTTGCCTATAGGAGAATGCCATTTGGTTTGTGTAATGCTCCGGGCACCTTTCAAAGATGCATGATGGCTATTTTTTCTGATTTGATTGAGGATATCATGGAGGTTTTCATGGATGATTTCTCCGTGTATGGTACTTCTTTTGATGCTTGCTTGTCTAACTTGTCTCGAGTTTTACAGCGGTGTGAGGAAGTTAACCTTGTATTGAATTGGGAAAAGTGTCATTTCATGGTAAGTGAAGGTATTGTGCTAGGGCATTTGGTTTCTAACCGCGGGATTGAGGTTGACAAGGCCAAGATTGAGATCATAGAGAAGATGCCACCTCCAACCTCGGTCAAGGGCATAAGAAGTTTTCTAGGACATGCCGGGTTCTATAGGAGGTTCATTCAGGATTTTTCAAAAATCTCCAAACCTCTTACTAACTTGCTCTTGAAGGCTGCCTCCTTTGAATTTTCGAAGGAGTGTCTGGATGCTTTTTGCAGGTTAAAGGAGGCCTTGATTTCAGCACCTATTATACAACCCCCCGATTGGAACCTTCCATTTGAGCTCATGTGTGATGCCAGCGACTATGCTGTAGGGGCTGTTCTGGGACAAAGGAAGGACAAGAAGCTACATGCTATCTACTATGCTAGTAGAACTCTTGATGAGGCCCAAGTGAATTATGCCACGACTGAGAAAGAGTTGCTTGCTATTGTCTTCGCCTTTGAGAAGTTCAGATCTTATTTGGTGGGTGCCAAAGTCATTGTCTATACCGATCATGCTGCAATCAGGTATCTCTTGAGTAAGAAGGAGGCCAAGCCTAGACTGATCCGATGGATTCTTCTTCTTCAAGAGTTTGACTTAGAGATTAAAGACAAAAAGGGCACCGAGAATTTGGTTGCTGATCATTTATCTAGGTTGACTCAAGAGCAATTGGAGTGCACAAAAGAAGAGCCACCTATTGATGATTCATTTCCTGATGATCACCTTTTCAGGATTGCTAATGAAGTCTTGACTCTTGCAAATTCAAGAATGCCGTGGTATGCTGATTTTGTCAACTACTTGGTTTGCAACGAGTTGCCTCCTAAGCTCTCATTCCAACAGAAGAAGAAATTCTTGTCTGATGTTCGGCATTATTTTTGGGATGAGCCCTTGCTTTTCAAGAGGTGTGCTGATGGAGTTATTAGAAGATGTGTTCCTGAGGAGGAGGTAGAGAGTGTCATCACTCATTGTCATTCTCTACCATGTGGAGGACATGCTGGGTCCTCAAAGACTACTACGAAGATTCTGAATTCAGCCCTCTATTGGCCTTCTATGTTCAAGGATGTGCACCGTTTCATTGCTTCATGTGATGCATGTCAACGTACGGGGAACATCTCAAGGAGGAACGAAATGCCTCTTAATAACATTCAGGAGGTTGAGATCTTTGATGTATGGGGAATAGATTTCATGGGACCTTTTCCGCCGTCATGCTCTAACAAGTATATTCTTGTGGCGGTGGATTATGTGTCCAAGTGGGTGGAAGCCATTGCCTCACCGACTAATGATTCAAGAGTGGTGTCTAAGTTCTTTAACAAGGTGATCTTTCCAAGGTTTGGGACTCCAAGAGTTGTGATAAGTGATGGAGGATCCCACTTTATTGAGAAGAAGTTTGAGGCTTTGCTGAAGAAGTATGGGGTTACGCACCGGGTTGCAACTCCATATCATCCTCAAACTAGTGGACAAGTGGAGGTCTCTAACCGAGAGATCAAGGCTATCTTAGAGAAGACCGTATCCCGATCCCGGAAAGATTGGGCGATGAAGCTTGATGACGCTCTTTGGGCTTATAGGACAGCATTCAAGACTCCCATTGGCACAACTCCTTACCGACTGATTTATGGGAAGTCTTGTCATCTACCGGTGGAACTTGAACACAAAGCGTATTGGGCAATCAAATTGTTCAACTACGACATGAAGGAAGCCGGTGAGAAAAGGATGCTGCAATTACAAGAGCTTGAGGAGTTGAGATTAGATGCTTATGAGAATGCCCGGATTTATAAGGAGAGAACTAAGAGGTGGCATGACAAGCACATTCTCCCTAGAGAATTTCATGAAGGCGATCTCGTCTTGTTATACAACTCTAGGTTGAGACTTTTTCCGGGAAAGCTGAAATCCCGATGGTATGGTCCGTTCCAAGTACGGAAGGTGTACCCTCACGGTGCAATTGAGATATGGAGTGAAGAAACGGGACAATTCAAGGTGAACGGGCAGCGGCTCAAGAAGTACATCGCGGGTGCCCCGATCAAGATGACCGTTTCCGTCCTCCTTCTCGATCCGGTCCCTTGAGAGTCGACGAAAGGTCAAGCTAATGACCGTAAACAAGCGCTGGATGGGAGGCAACCCATCAGGTACGTTTTCTTCCCTTCTTTCTTCTTTCTTTATGCCTCTCAACTGAGCGTGATCCGACCTTGACCCGACCGGGTTTCAGCCCGGGTTACGCCCAGTTATCTCTCTCTTTCTCTCAAAAAAAAAAAAAAAAAAAAAAAAAAAAAAAAAAAAAAAAAAGAGTGGGTTAACTGAACGTAACCCGGCCTCGACCCGACCGGGTTTCAGCCCGGGTTACGCCCAGACTTTAACTCCCCTTTTATTCCCAACCCCGACCGGGTACCACACCCAAACCTTTCTTCTCTCTCTCTCTCCTCTCGTCTCTCGCGTCTCCCTCTCGCTCGCACCAGCCACCGCTCCTCCCGCGCACCCACCGGCGAGCCACCGAGCCACCGCCTAGCGCCTTGCACCGCGTCCACCGCTCCTTCCTCCCCTCCTTCGTTTACCCTCTATCCATCCTTAAGCACTCAAGGTATAATTTCTAACCCTCAATCTAGTTTACACTATTGGATTTTGGGTATATGGATGTTTGTCTTGTTGATTTGGATGCTAGATAATTCGGATTTGGTGAATATTTGGGCATAATTTCGAGCTTGTTGTTTCCCTAACATTGTTAGGTTAATTTCCAGGTTTGGAGAATTGCTTGAATTGGGTGATTATTTGGGTCAAATTTCCGAGCTTGAAGATTTCCTAGCAATGTTAGATTGTGTTCAAGTGTTGTTAATTTGAGGGTGAAATTTCATTTTGCAATTGCTTGTGGTTGGTGGTTTGGGTGACTTCTTGTGGTGTACTCTTGGTTTGTTCTTGATACTATGTGATCCTTGATGGGTGGTTGATTCATGCGTTTGCGTTTCTTGTGCTCGAGTTGTTGCTTGTTCTTGCTAGCATACACTCTTTGTTACTTAGTGGCTCGTGTCACTTCTTGTGCTATGCTTGTGAATGTGCATATAAACTAGTTGGGAATAAGCATGTTTGCCCCTTTGTGCTGAAATTGTGGATCGTTCTTGCCGGAACGATAATTATGTGGGTATGCATTACCTTGGTTTTGCGTGTTCTTTTGTGTGTGTGGGAACTCAGAAACCACAATGTCTTCCAAAAGACAACGGCCAGCAGCTGCGAGTTCTTCTAGGTCCCGCGCCAACCCTCGGGGGGGCGCGGACGCCGCTGCTAACGCGATGGGAATTATCTTCGCTTCTGATGATCACCGCACAGAGTTCCGAAAGATTAAGGATCGACCGTTCATGCCCACGCGCTTCTTGGACTTTCACCTGCTCACCAATCTCGGGCTTGCTGAGGACGTTGAGTGGTTAGCAGCACAGCTAGGGTGGCAACAATTCTTACACTTTAACCAGCCCACCTACCAGCACCTCACTCTGGAGTTCTTGAGTAGTGTGGAGTGTGACCTCATCAACGGAGACCACCGCGATGAGGGGCTTTGCACGTTCCGGCTGGGGAATGTCGCCAGGGCTCTCACCCTGGCCGAAGTGAGCACCATCTTCGGCTTTCCCGTTGCTAGTCGAGAGGCGCCTCGCTCTGAGTGCCGGGTTCACTTATGTGACTATTCTGGCTTTTGGAGGGAGATTGCGGCCTCTAGATGGTATGACCCCGCCAAGACCAAGGCCTCTTGGATCACCAATCCGGCCATCCGCCTATTCCACAGGTTCATGGCGCACACCATCTTTGGGCGCGGTTCGGGATCTGAGAACAGCGCCTCCAAGAACGAGATGATTGTCCTTTGCGCTGCTCTGAACACCCACGAGATCAACTCTGCTGGATTTTTGATGGGTCACTTGCGCTTCGTGGGTCATAAGCCCACCGGGACCATTGCTATTGGGGGGCTCGTGACTGCCTTGGCTCAGCATTTTGGCATTCCCTTGGCGGGACGCCCCGACTATCAGCCCTCCTGCGCCATTGATTCCTCCACGCTCGCAAGTATGCGGGTGGCGGTCCAGCGCGGTTCCTCTTGGCATTGGGTGCTCCCAACGCCCGACGGGGACTCGCGGCTCCTACGACTCCCCAATCCAGCGCGAGTTTCCCTTCGGGTTCGGGCCAACTGGAATGTGCGCCCTCTACCGTCGGACCCTCCTCACTCCGGCAAAAAGAAATCTAGGGCCGCCCCTATGGAAGAAGAAGAGCTCGAGGAAGACGAAGATGACGATGAGGGTGCGGCTGAAGCGTCCGGTTCCGCTTCTGGGCGCTCCCAGCCCCTCGATACAATCCAATCCATGCTAAGGGCCCTGAACCAGAATGTGACGGGCGGATTTTCTGCGGTCAACTCCCGCCTGGACACTATCCATGATGAGGTCCACCAATTGCGTGATGAGTTTCATAGCTGGCGCTCCCCCAGAGACCAACCCCCACAAGAGTAGACTCCTCCTCATCCCTTGTACAGTGGTCGAATAATTGTGAGTACTCCTTTTTCCTTACGCTTTATTTTCTACATTGGGGACAATGTCGGATTTAAGCTTGGGGGCGGGGTGTATTTTCATCTTGCATTGCATATAGTTTGCATGATTAGTTGCATTTTTGTTTGCATTCGCATTTTATTTTATTTTATTTCATTTTATTTTATTTTGTGTTAGTAGCACTTTCTCCCTGCTCGATCCTTTGTAAGTTCTTGTAACGGTGCATGTACCATGAGTCCTCTTAATATGCCTTGGCTGTTGATATTGAAATTGCATGTGGACTTTGACTAAGATATGTTAGAACCGACACTCTAGACAAAAATGTCCTGGTGAGCTTTGTGGCCTTTCTTGGACTACTTTTGCAAAAGTCCTCTCGTTTTCTTCATGTGTGTGAACTCTCTTTGTGTGCTAACTCTAGAACTTGCATTAATATCTTCTTTGAGGCCACACTCACGACTTATGTGCATGACATTAAAAGGATTGAGGCATTGTTTTTATTAACCTTTTTCATCCTTGGCCACCCTATTTATGTATCCTTTGCTTGAAGCCCATTGTGCCTCATTGCCTATTCTTTGGAAGCTCCACAAAAGCATACCGAGCCTAAAAGTTCATCCTTCCCATCCGGGGATTAGGATAGTTAAATTGTTGCTGCTAGAGTGGAAGTCAAGCTTGGGGGAGGTTATATCATGGTGGTTAGAAATGTGCAAAAATTTGTATGCTGTCTCCTTTCCTTGTTCTCTATTGTGATGCTTCTTCTTCTCAAAAAAAAAAAAAAAAAAAAAAAAAAAAAAAAAAAACTGAAAAGAAGAAGAAGCAATTAAATAAAAGGGATTAGACACTATATATCATATGTAAGGGTTAAGTTGTATGGGTTTGAAGGTTAAAATTCATTGTATGGGTTATTTTTGCTTGGCGTTGTCTTGGTAAGATCCTCTTCCCCGGATTTAGCTCCTCATGGCCTAAATATCCCTATGCCCTATGTTATACCTTGGCCCCATTACAACCTTCGAAAAGCCCTCATGATTTTTGTTGTGTGCATGGTCTTTAGTGGTGGAGATTAAGAACACTGTTGCAAGCTTATGGTAGTTTAGCATTCAAAGTTGAGAATTAATATTGAGTGGAAACACATGCCTAAACACATGAGTGTGAGTGACTTTGGTCCTGGTGAGGTCTTGAGTGAAGGAACTGATTGTACTCTTGTCATTGATTGAGAAGCATGCTATGACGGACTTTGTCATTTGTTTGGCCTTTCATGGTTATTGGACATATGTCTTTTGGATAGAAACAGCTTTTGCATATTTTGTGTACTCATTGTCATGTACTTGCTTGAGGACAAGCAAGGTTCAAGCTTGGGAGATTTTGATAGCATGCATTTAGACTAGTTTAGATCACGTTTATTTCCGTCATTGTGGTTTGTTTTGCTCCTTTTCCTTTTAGTTTTATTTGGTTTTAGTAGATTAGTAGAGTTCGGGGTCTACTCTTGCGTTTGTCCCATTTCAGGATCTTTTGGAGGCATTTTTGGAGAATGATGGCGTTGATGTGATGATGTTCGAGTGGATGGCTCGAGGGCGCGGATGATAAGAAGGAGCAGGGACCGAGGCCGATCAAAGAGAGTGTCCGAGCCAAGAACTAAAAAAGGAGACTGAGCCAAATCCGGCCATTACCCGGCCGGATCACGCCCCTGCCCTTGGCCAGCACAGCGGCTCGTCAACTGAACGTCACCCGGGCCGTGACACGGCCGGCCGACACACTGGGTCATGTCAACTGAACGTCACCCGGGCCGTGACCCGGCCGGATGACACACCGGATCAGCACCCAGGAATTCGCCCGGATGACACACCGGGTCATGTCACCTGAACGTCACCCGGGCCGTGACCCGACCGGGTTTCAGACCGGGTCGGGACGCCGTTTCGTTTCTGGCTCGTTTTATCCCGAGCGTTTTGCCTTCTATTCGTAGGGGGTATAAAAGCAAAGTGGAAACTGCTATTCCTGATATCTTGTAACTGCCTTAGACGTTTCTAAACTCTCAAAAAAAACCCTAGGGAAAACTTGGAGATTTTGTCTAGCCTCGATTGTTGGAATCTCGTATCTCTTTGGAGAAGACAATTGGTATGTTGTTTCTTTCAATGAAGTTGATTTCTCTTTCTCTCATGTCTAGCTAAATCCTCTTTTCTAAGGTTGGGTGAACCCAATGGTGATTTGATAAGGTTTGATTGGTGGTGTTTGATTGTATGGTTATGTGAATGTGAATTGATTCTATCATAGGTTGCTTAATGACCTAATTACTTTGTAATTGGGATTTCTAATTTGAATTTGAGACCGACCGGAGATAATGATAATTGGAGATTGATGTTAAATGGATCCCTAGGATAGAACTTGTGGGTTAATTGCGTGACCATCGATTTAACCCCTTGTGGTGCTTGACTATCGATTAGGTTTTTGGATGAGTAGATTCCGCTGAGACCGACCGGAGATGTTGTTTCTACTTGTCCATTGATCTATGTAGAACTTAATGGACCTAAATCGGATTAGCTTTATGCGAAAGTGATTGCTAATCGAATTTAGGTACATACACTATTGTCTGACCATGAAGTAGTGTTGATGTTAGATAGTGAGACCTTCAATTTACATTTGCATTGAAATATAATTAAATATTGCTTAGAATCTATCGTATCACCATTGTGGGGAGCCTAACCTTGGAAGCCTTTTTCCTTGATTGATAATCTTGTTTTGCTTGATAATTGTTACCATTGAAACCAAACCGAATTGCAACCTTTTTTTGTTTACGACTTAATCTATTAGTTGAATTGACAATTGGTACTACATAGTCCCAGAGTTCGACACCTTGGTACTACAACCGAACCCGTACACTTGCGGGGTAGGATTTGGACCTATCACAAACCAATGACTCATGTGATTTCATACTTAAACTCCTTGGGGAAAGGCAAGAAGGCAGACAATATGACAAGCCCCAAGTTTCAGAAGTTGCAGCATTAATCGTAGGTGATTTTGGACAGAAAGACGGAAAGAGAGATGTTATAATACATAGCAAACTACATGGCATGCAAAGAATTTCAGAACTACATCCACTCTACATGGCATTGCAATATCCAATTCTTTTTTCCATATGGTGAAGACGGGTATCATGTCAAAATTCCATACCACACCAATGAAGGCAGGAGAAAAACAAAGCGGGATTACATGACAATGAGAGAGTTTTACTGCTACAGAATTCAGCAGAGGTTATCTGAAGGAACCACTCTAATTCGAGGAGGGAGATTGTATCAACAATACTTAGTTGACGCCTATACTGCAGTTGAGGAAGAGAGGTTGAGGTGGATGCGACAGAACCAAAATAACTTAAGGGCAGATTTATATCAGAATGTATGTGATGCAGTTACAAAAGGCGATACCAATGCATTAGCCATTGGCAAAAGAATTGTGTTGCCAACAACTTTTACAGGTGGGCCACGATACATGGTTCAAAATTACCAAGATGCAATGGCTCTTTGCAGAGCTCTTGGCAACCCCTCGCTATTCATAACGTTTACAACAAACCAGAAATGGCCAGAGGTTGAGGAGATGCTATCTCAAATACCAGGACAAACTCCAGCAGACAGACCAGATGTTATGACCAAGTTATTCAAAATCAAGCTCACATCTCTCATTCACGATATTCAGAAGGAGAAGATCTTTGGCAAGACCCGGGTTGGTACAAACTTAACCTTTTTTCCCTAGCAACTATATATACACTTGCAAAAATCTTGCATACCTTAATATGTTTATATTTGCAGTTGTATATACAATTGAATTCCAAAAAAGAGGATTGCCTCATGCACATATTTTGATATGGGTTGAAAAAGAATTCCAATGTCACACTGGAAGTGATATTGACAAAATCATATGTGCGGAGATCCCAAGCAAAGAACATGATCCTCTTGGATATGAAGTTGTTAAAGAATTTATGTTGCATGGCCCATGTGGAAAGGATAACATGAAATCTCCGTGCATGAAAGATGGCAAATGTGGTAAGCACTTTCCAAAACCATTTTATTTAGAGACTACTATTGATGAGGACGGCTTTCTAGTTTATCGCCGCAGAAACAATGGAGTTCAAGTAGGAAAGGGAAAGAAGAACTTGGACAATAGATTTGTTGTACCTTACAATCGATTCCTCCTGCTCAGGTATCACCTTCGATCCTTCCTGTTGGATGGATTAACCGTACTCCACTCTTTTTCATCCCTTCTCCTTTTTAACAATACATGAAACTTGCAAAGAGGTAACACATTCCGACAAGTGCTGACATCTTATTCTAACAGGTATAATGCGCACATAAATGTCGAATGGTGCAACAGATCTGGCGCAATTAAGTATTTATTCAAATACATTAATAAAGGACCAGACCGTGCAACAGTAGTCATACATGAGAATGTCCTGTCATCAACGACTTCTGTAAGTGACACAATAATTGAGGTCAATGAGATAAAACAGTACTTGGACTGCCGTTATTTATCTCCATGTGAAGCATGTTGGCGCCTCTTCGCTTTTGACATCCACTATTCAAGCCCTACAGTCATGCGCCTTTCCTTTCATTTGCCGAACCAAAATCCAGTTACATTAAGAGATTCGGAACAATTAACGTCGTTGCTTTGTAGAGACGGTATTAAAGATTCTATGTTTACTCAATGGATGGCTCTAAATGCAACTGATTCAGAGGCAAAGCAATACACATATGCAGAGATACCCAAATATTATGTCTGGAATCCATCGGCAAAGAAGTGGACAAGGAGAAAACTAGGGAAAAGCATTGGAAGAATCACTTATTGTCATCCTACAGCAGGGGAGAGATATTACCTAAGGATTTTATTAAATGTTATCAAGGGGCCCACATCATTCAAGGATATCAGGAGTGTCAATGGAAAGGTGTACAACACTTTTAGAGAAACATGCTATGTTTTGGGCTTGGTAAATGATGACAAGGAATGGACGGCTGCTATTAAAGAGGCACACCAACGGGCTTCAGGAACTCAGCTTAGAGAGTTATTTGTTACAATTCTCTTATTTTGTGAAGTTAACAACCCAAGACAATTTTGGGAGAATAGTTGGGAAGCACTGTCGGAGGATATTTTATACCAAAAGAGGAAGCAGTTCAGGTTTCCAGATTTAACACTGATAGACATACAAATTCAGAATTACTGCCTCTTGCAAATAGAAGACATTATCAACAGGAATGGGAAATCCATTGCAGATTTCCCCGACATGCCAATGCCTGATTCTTCCCTCCTCACAGCAGCAGACAATCGTTTACTTCAAGAAGAGTCGAACTACAACATAATAGAGCTCTCACTCCAACACCAGGTTTTGCATGCAACTCTCAATTCACAATAGATGCTAATCTATCAGAGAGTCATACAATCAGTTTAGAATAGGAATGGAGGATTCTACTTTGTTTATGGGGCAGGAGGAACAGGTAAAACATATTTGTACCAAGCTGTCATTGCACGGTTAAGATCAGAGCAGAAAATTGTTCTTGCAGTTGCATCATCTGGTGAGTTTTCCTAAACACATTTGTCAATACACTTATTAATAAGATTACTAAATTACTACTTAACCAATCCAAACAATGTCAGGAATTGCATCACTACTACTTCCAAATGGAAGAACCGCACATAGCAGATTCGTTATTCCGTTAGAACTAATGGAAAATAGCACGTGTGGTATCAAGTAGAACACACATTTAGCAGGGTTGGTGAATCAGACAGATTTAATTATTTGGGATGAAGCACCCATGACACAGAGATTTGCCTTTGAAGCACTAGACATGACATTAAGAGACATATGCAGCAGCAAAGATGAATCTAATAGGCAAAAAATGTTTGGGGGGATAACAGTTTTATTATTGGAAGGAGACTTTCGCCAAATCTTGCCGGTCATCCCAAAAGGAAGGAGACATGAAATTGTTGAAGCAACCATCAATAATTCTAAACTATGGAAAGATTGCCAACTATTGACTCTTTCACAAAGCATGCGAGTCAATGACCTAGGTTTAAATGGGGAGATAAATGAGGAAAAAGGAGAATTCAACAATTGGGTTTTAAGCATTGGAGAAGGGAAAGCACCAGCGAAATCAAGAGAGGGAGAAGCTGAGGCAACTTGGATTCAAATTCCAACTAAATTCATTGTTGATGGAGCACATTGTCCTATAGAATGGATTGTGGAAGAGATATTCCCATCCTTCGCAGCAAACAGAAGTGATCCAGAGTATCTCAGGGAAAGGGCAATACTCACGCCTTTAAATGACGATGCTGATGCAATTAACGATTACATGTTTGACATGTTAAAGGGAGTGGTCAGTGAATACAGAAGCTCAGATGAAGTGTGTAAAGGATCAACTGATACATCAGAACAAGAAAACATGTATCCACCAGAATTCCTAAATTCTTTGAAATTTTCAAGTAACCATTTTTCTACATGCAGCAAACCACAGAAATATGTACACTAAAATCAAAGACTAACAACATTCTAATTTCTAGGCATGCCACCACATTTGCTGAGGTTGAAAGAAGACCTACCTGTCATGTTGCTAAGGAATGTCAATCCCAATCAAGGCATATGCAATGGCACAAGAATGCTAATTTCTAAATTGGGTGAATGGATAATTGAGGTTGTTATCATTACTGAGAGCAATATTGGCAAAAAAGTTTTGATCCCAAGAATTACAATGACATCTACAACCGGTAACTGGCCTTTCATTATGAAACGACGCCAGTTTTCTATCAAGCCATGCTATGCAATGACAATTAATAAAAGCCCAGGACAATCCTTAAATCATGTTGGGGTGTACCTACCAAAGCCCGTTTTCAGCCATGGACAATTCTATGTGGCCATCTCTCGAGTTACAGATCCACAGGGTTTGAGAATTCTTTTAGTCCAAGAGGAGGAGAATAGCCATAACTGTAACACCCCGTAATTTTTAAGGGTATTTTTAAGCTTTACTCGTATGAGTTATTGTTGCAAAATAATTGTATGAGATATTGTTGCAAAATAATTATATAAGATATTATTGTAAAATATTTATATAAGATATTCGTGTAGGATAATTGTGGACTCAGGCGGGCACCAGTACCGGCACCGGCATCATGTAAGATGGGTGGTGGCTTGGTAGCTGTGTTAGCTTGGCCTGGAGTATCACAAATATATGCAGGATAATTATGTAAAGTATTTGTGCAAGATATTTATATAAGATATTTATGCACGGTATTTATATAAGATATTTGTGCACGGTAATTGTGCGAGGTGATTGCTTGAGATGTTTGTGCTAGATGATGCACGAATATATTTAACTCGGAGTTAAGAAATTAACCCAAGTTGAGTTCGGATAAGTATTAGCGAAGTCGGCTTAAAACCGCGACTTGACGCGATCAACCGCGATTCACCGCGACCGGCCGCGATCGCGGTAATGCCTTTTGCAGAGGCGGTCGTCTTCCTCGTGTGGCGGTTACTGTAGCTCTGTTTTTTTTTTGCTCGGTTGGGATATTTTTTTTAGGCAGGCCAAGTGGCCCTTCGCCTTTGTCCCCTTGGAGATGGTCGGAATTGGGCTATAAAAGGAGGTGAAAACCGAACCCTTTCTTTCTCTTCTTCTCTCTTTCTCCTCTGTTTTCCCCTGTTTCGCCATTGATGCACGAGCTGTGAGCTCGGTTTTTGGCTTGAATCGAGAGGCTTCGTGGGTTGGAGAAGGTTGCCAAGGTGTTAGGTGAAGCTTAGAGTTGCTTTGTGATCAATTCAAATACAAGATGACGCTTGAATCGAGGTGGGTATTTCTCTCCCGCCATGGAAGCTGTCGAAGCTTTGCCACTGTTGATGAACCGCGACCGACCGCGACCTGCCGCGATCGCGGTATTGGCTGTCCGAGAGTGTGTCTTGTGGTTTGACTTTGAGGGATTTTTATTCCAGATTTGTCCCCGTTTTAGATTCAGGAACTCGTTCTTAAGCTTTGTTTGAGCTCGTCTTTCCAGGCAAGTGGTTTTTAATTAATTTGAAATAATTAAAATCTGATATTATATTAGGTTGTATATTCTGCTAGAATCAACGCTAATATAAGAGATATGCTGTAATCATGTGATTTGTGATATGTGGAACTGTTTGTGATGTGATTTGTGATATGTGGAACTGCTGTGATGTGTTTGTGTGAATTATTGGTAAAGCCCTTGCTTAGTCTATTCATTAGACTAACTCTTGTATTTTTAATATTTCTGTAACGTCATGGGGGTGTCGTCCGTCCGTTTCGGCACATGCAGATCCGTGAAGGCTAGAGCGACTATGAAGATGAACGGTGTTTTGACAAGTTGTTTTGTCGCTTTGTATTTAAAAGATTTCCGCTGTGTTATTTGCTATTTTGTATTTCTGATTAATTGGGTCGTTTTAGGAATCGTGAAATTCCGCGACCATATGGTTTAATAAAAGTTATGATTTTAGTATTGTAACTGTGTTTTAAGTCAGTTATGACGTCGGAAAAGCCTGGGGTGACTTCGGGGTTTACGTCTGGGGTCATCGGCAGTAACGTTTTCAAATGGGGTTAAATTTGGGGGTGTTACAATAACTATACAAGGAATATTGTATTCAAAGAAACTTTCAACAACCTCAACACCGAACACCAGGTACTACTATTGATCATTTTCCTAATTATTCATTAATACTAAAAACAAAGAGAAACTAACATTTTATGCAATGCTTACACAGGAGCTGTAAAGTACAAGGCAACTCAAGAGATACAAAACACATGTATGCTAGCCTTCAATTCAGCCATTGAGTACATGTTAACCTAACTCCAATCCCATTTCATTTTATTCGAAATCTGATAAGTTTTCTGACTTTTCAGTCGAAAAACAAAAGTATTGTGACTTCATGAATACCTCATTCTGCTTATTCAATATGCAGCGCATGAGTATACTCAATTAATTAACTTGATGTCCTGATTTTCTCTTTTATTCCCAAATTATAAACCATGTTCGTACTACACATGGAAAAACAAAAAGTTTAATCACAAGCAAGGGTGAGCTAAGGGGAGTAGTGCTGAAATGAAACTTACTTGAATCTCAATTACTGGAAGTATGACTAACAGAGGGACAACTGCTATATCCTGCACATATAACAACACTCCTTGAGAAAGATTATAAAGGAGTTAATCAAACCACTAGGACCATGGCGTTATACAGGAAAAAGGGCCACAAACTAAATCCGTTAAAAGATAAAGACCTACAGCAGCAGGATCCCTAATGTTACAGACCCAAACCTTCTTGCAAGTTCACCTTCTCCTGCAAGAAGCTACAAGAAACAAAGTAAACTCGACAATCCAGGATCCAACTAGGCATCAAGTTCAAAGCTGAACAAAATTTAGGAACAAAACTAGCATTATGTTTATTATGCAAGACAATTATCAGGGAACTATATCTAGAGATGTCCATGAGCTTTGATAAGCAGTAGAAATCCACGCGTAGAACTAAGGCTGAATAGGATAATGAATCATGTAGTGAAATTCTAAGAAAACCAAGGGTTCCCTCTTTTAAAACACCTCAACTTTCAAATTTCCCAAAAAACCACCATACCTTTCATTTATATCATAATCACACAAAATTTAGGTTTTAAAAGAAATATTTTCCAAATATTATGTGTGGCACCTTAAAGAAGGCCCGCCCATAAAACTAGATCTCTTTAATGCAAGAATAGAAGAAGTAGCCTTCATATACAATGGGTTTCACAAGCATGAGACTGTGAACCATTTACCTTGATGGCAAGTTACTGAACGCCGGTTGGTTCATGTATGCCTGATATTGAAACCAAGTAATAAGTAAGTCGTCTCTTACACTAAATATAGTGGGAACCATAAGCTGGAAAGTAAGAAGAAAGCAAAATAATAACCTGGAGTGACAGCAGTGGTGGCAATTGAGGAGTTGTTGATGGATAGGCAGATGCCTGAGACGGCATCCATGATGGTGTAGCTGTAACAAGGCATGATGTACGCACCAAGCCCCTCGAATTTTCCATGTTTGGTAGAGCAGCTTACAAGGGCATCATGGATGGAAACCCTGCACAAGACAATAGAAAGCCCTGCACAAGACAAATGTACACTCTTAGAATGAGGCTTTAAGTTTGTTTATATAGAATATAGATATCACATAGTCAACAAACTCACCTTACTGCCCTTACCAGACCTCTAGACCGTAGAAACCACAAAAACTCGAATGAATTCTTCAATACTGGAAAGAAACACAAAAATATCTGAGAACCCACAATAACTTTACAAATTACAATGTATGATAAATGGAACGAAAAGTTCAAACTAAGCAAGCAGATGATCCACCTGAATTGATCACCTTCTGTAACAATGTCCTGTCAAAATGAAGGTTAGAATCAAAAGTGCTAAAACCTCATTAGAACAACCAAAAGTGGCCTAATGAAAACACAAGGAAACACCTTCACAAGTCCATCTAAAAGATGAGCAACACTTTGTACATTGGCATCTGAATCTGCCGAGAGCTTGCATAATGCATCAAAAATCTGATTGAAGAACACCTTAAAATCTCCTCTCACAACCTGCAAAGAAGAAGATATGAGTAAGAATTAAAAGAAGTCTACCCACAAAGCACGCATTCGACTCCCACCTTTACGATATTATATAACGCTTCACAAGCATAATATCTAACTCTGCTATCTTCATAGCAAAGGCATGGAGGACTGGTGGAACAATTTGCTGGAAATTGCACCAAAAAAGGAAAGTGTCAATTGAGATATAAAAAAAATGCAGTGCTACAGTTTAAAAAGATGCAACAGAGATCAAAAGAAGTTTGATGATTCGTACCAGATAACATATATTTGAACTTTCAACTAACTAACACAATAAGCATGGACACAAAGTTAACATTTATTAGAAAGTCACCTAGAATTCATGATACAGGAATCCTTACCTCGAGATGTTGAGCCGCTTCGGAAGTCAAACCAATCGTGGCAGCAGCTAATCCAATCAATCCACCCTAATTAAGCAATTTAAGAACAAACAACTCAACAACAAGCCAAAAGTAGACATTTTAGCAATGAATTTTAAAACTCGCAGTCCTAAAAAGGAAAGTCTCATAGCAAATGCCGAGCGGGAAGATGAAAGAAGATAATTTTCACCCTTTTGTTGATTTGCTTGAGGCGAGTAGATGAATTCCTCACCCAATAGCTTCATCACAGCTGATATCTTCGCATGGTCTCCCTGCGCAACCAACTTCTTCGCTATTCCCTCAACCTGGAAACAGTCAAAACAAGGACTCAATCACCCAACTAACACGGAATTAAGGGGAAAAACGGAATAAATTGGCAGCGAATTCCTCTACAGACCTCAAATAAGGAGCATTCAAATCTCGAATTTCACAAGGGAGAAAAGGAAATAGAAAAAACCTAGACAAATACATCACGCCGATAAATCTGCAATGAAACCCTAGAAAACGAAAATGGGCAAATTTACCAAATGCAGCGATGGTAACCAGAAATCGTGCGTAAAAGGACCTGTAAAATCAAGGACATATGTAAAGTCGAGAAGCTAACCGGAATCGCGAAGGGGGGCCTTGACGGTGTAGCCACGTTGAAGAAGAGCCTTGACGAGCCACGACGCCATGAAGCCCAAATCGCCGGTAACGCACACAACTTCTCATGTTCCACTCATTCTCTCTCGCTTCCGTGCTCTGCCTGGGGGGGGGGGGGGACCGCCAATCTGCTCCGTTTCCGGCAGGTGCAGACGGTGGAGTAAGGTGGAGACTGTGAAGATTTTGAAGTTGTTGAATATCAGAGAAGGGTAGTGTTGTGGGTAAACAGACAGCCTCACATGGGTTATAAAACTCTTCTTTTTTTTCCTTTTTTTTTGGGAAAGGCAGATGGGTTAGGAACTTGAGTTGCCTTAATGTAACTCATTCACTTTAACTCCTACACTTTAATATCATTGACTATTTGAGATAGGTGAATGGGAAACAGAGTCTTGGTAATCTACAAACTAAAATCATTGTAAATACTCATCCACGTTATTGCATCATTTCAAATTTAATATACATACAAACAAATCATTGTAATTACTTTGTATTTTATATTTACACTTATGTTAAATTTAATATAGATACAAACAAATCATTGTAAATACTTTGTATTTTATACTCACACTTATGTTAAGAAATATATACTATCTTCAATTATAAAATACATTTGCTTATAAAAATCATGAAGTCTCTACAAACAAATATTATTAAACTAAAAAAAATAAATTTTACGAACAAAATCAAATTTGGTACACCGTACACGAAACTTAAAATGTCACTATTTACATTATTGTCGTAACAGGTCACCAAACACAAAAAAAAAAATTACAAGCTGCATCTTAAATACTAAAAACACTTGAAAAAACTAATGAATATATAATTTTAAAAAATAATAAATACATTGTCCAATCAAAATAGATTGTATATAATATAATAAAACTTACTCTAATTCAGGACGTCTTAATACAAGCTTACAAACTTATATATAACATAAATTTATACCATACAAGTTCTCTCTAATCTACTTGATAAACCAATATTAATTAGTATACCACTTAACCTATGCACAACTTGATAAACCAATATTAATGGTTCACAAATATACGTATATATATATATATATGAGACTAATTAGTATACAATTTATCTTAACAAACAAACAAAACATCTCATTTTACAAATCTATCTATCTATCTATCTATCTATATAAACAGACTAAGGGTGCAATTAATGTCTAATAAGTATGAAAAATAATCACTTATTTTTTTCTTAATCTTTCATTACAATCTATATCTTCTAATATAGCTCAATGGTTAAAAATACTCTCATAATACAAAAGGCCTAGGGTTCAACCCCCTTCTTAACAACTTAGCTTTATTATTTCTTTCATCATGCTTTATTAGATAAAGATCAATTAAAGAAAAAAATAAAAAATTAGTGAACATAAACCAAACAGCAAAAACAATTAGAAATTTAATTAAGTCCAGATTCATATTAATATTTTTTTATCTTTTGACTACAAAAATAAGATTGCAAAAGAAATGTCAAATAGGATCATGTTTTTTGGTGTATATTATCATTCGCTTTGTCAGACATATTTTGTCATTTCACGTCATTTATGTATTGAGTTGCTTTGTCACTTAGAAAAAAAATAAAAAATAATCACACATGTGAATATCAAAATAGATTTAATAACCCATCATTCAATTTAAATTAAAAAAAATTAAGATACAAAACTAATAAAGACATATGAAGCTTACAAGATCACAATGGAATAAGTTTAACATTTATAGCAAAGTTACATCGGTCAATTATCTAAAGTGCACACTTAATATCCACGCTTATAAACCGGATTCTGTTATTCATATGTTTTGCATGATTATGTTATGTAATGTACGAAAGTGCAAACTTACTATTTGTGGTGCATTGTGAATTTTGGTCATTTATAGAATCAAAACAAAAAGTATTATGAACGAGAATAATGATATAGTGTTCAAGAATAATTGTTAATTAGTGTAGCTCCTAAAAGACTAATTTACTTTCTTTATAAGGACTCAAGAAACTCTATTACGCCACAAATGGAAACAAAAACATATTATAATTTTTAATATTGTTAAAATATACACGAGATAATTGCTACTCATTATTTGTGACGACGTCTTTCGTAATAAAAAAAAAACTCACTCTGACCATCTTTGAAGCTATAAAAAAATTGTATTACTTTTAAAGGAAAAAGTTATAAAATAAAAAACTCTATTTCAGAATTTCGATTTTAAATTCATATATATAAAAACTAAACATTCTATAATATAGAACTTCAAATTTCAATGTTCTTCCCTTGATCTATTTTGGCTAAATTTAATTTCATATATTATTTTTATATTACGTTAATATTTAATAATTCTTAAACTAATATTAAATTTTTTTAACCAAAAAATTATATCGATATAAAAAAAACTACGCACGGGCATGAATGTCTAGTGTCAAATAAATAGGAAGTGACATGATCAAATTTTTAACTAACACATTCCTTCAACTTTAATATTTTAAAAAAAAGTTAAAAAACTAGTTCTTTATCTCTCAATAGAAATCGGAGAGTGTTGCCTTTCCTTAAAAAAAAGTCTCAGGGGAGATACCCAGGTCCGTCCGGATTAGCGCGCAACTCGGTAAACCCTCTCAGTCCATCCCTCTCCAACTCAGTTACCTCCCATTCTCAGATCATCCCTTTTCCGCCATTGATGGCCTCTGAGAAACTCGAACGGAAGCCTCAACATGAATCACCAGCATCATCTTCCACCTCCGTTTCACAACAACCGCTTCTTCACCCCCAACCCCTCTTTCAACCCTAACCCTAATTTCAACCCAACCTTCATCCCCGCTCCTCCTCCGCCTGTACTGCTCAACGCATGTCAACCTCAACCTGAATCCAAGGACGCTCCTCTTCCTGACCTCTCCACCTCTCTCTCCCTCCTCAATGGCCTCCTCGATCTCTCCAGCTCCACTCTCGATTCCCTCTCTTCTCTCCTCTCCCACCACCCTCTTCCTCTCTCCTCCGAGGAGTTATCACCATGCCCTTTCAATCCCAACCACCTCATGCCGCCGGAATCTCTCTTCCTCCACTCCCTCCACTGCCCCTCGCCGATCTCCGAAGACGTTCGCTCTCTACTAGACGCCCTCCATTACCCCAAAACCCTAAAATCCGAGCCCCAACTGATCGAGCAGAACAAATTCGTTAATCCCCTGCAGGATCCCCATTCCGACCTCTGCTTTTCCTTCGACGACTATGTTGATGTTGGCTCCAATTTTTTCTACCAGGATTGTCCCGGTGTCGTCAGCTCTTTGGGCGAGGATGGAGCTAAGAGGATATTTTCGCTTCCTGGTGTCTTATCCGTAGAATGTGCGAATTTCGGTTCTGGTACTGCTGGGGAAGCCAATGATTTCTTCAGGCTTCTTCCATCGGAGCTGTGGGTTGTTAAATGTGAAATCGGGCAGTGGAGCGATTTCCCAAATGCTTATTCGTACACTGTCTTGAGGGCACTTTTGTGTATTAAATTTGCTGAAGAACGTGATATGCTGATGTGGTTGATTGCCAATTCCCCACGTTTTGGTGTTGTTATTGATACTTCCATGAGAGACCATATATTTGTGCTCTTTAGATTTTGTGTTAAAGCCATTGTGAGGGAGGCTCATCATTCCTATGAGCCCTTGTTGAAAGGAAATTCGGAGAATACTGTAGTGCATTTGAACCCAAAAATTATGAGTTTTAGTTGTCCATCTTTAGTTGAGGTTTTGTCATGGTTGGCCACACAGCTATCAATTTTATATGGGCAGGCAAATGCCAAGCTGTTCACCATTGGAATGTTGAAGCAATTACTCCAAAATGCTGCATCCACTTCATTAGTATATTCTTTGGATGAAAATTTTGACAAAGTTCTGGATCATGAGCAAGGTTCGAGCTCAGCAGGGAATGTTGGAGCTGATCAATTGATTGGACTAGTAAGTGAGAACAAAGTTGAGAGTGTTGTGAGCGGAGGGATAGTTAGAGGACCTATTTTTGTCTACCAAGTAGCAGTTGCTATAGCCGCATTACATGAAAGATCGTTGCTTGAAGATAAGATCAAAGCACTGCGGAGCCATCAATACATGACTGCGTATCAGCGGTATGTCTCTTTCCTTTACGTCATGATCATTTGCATGTTTGAACTCTAAGAAATGCAGTTGTTTACGTGGATGGCTCCTATCATTTGATATAATGTGAACAATGTTTTTAGTCTAGCCAATAAGTATCTGATTCTGTCAGCTGGATTACCTCCTATTCGTAGATTTCAATTTTGGAATGATATGTGTTACAACTTTGTCATTCTATGTTGTTTGTGTGGGGATTGTTTGTGTTTTAATGAAATTGAAGCATATTTTAAGCTGTAGGAACATGTGCTGTTGGTGTAGCAGCGCTATAATTTGAAGACTGCTTTTCATGCTATTGAATTTTATGTCCTGAATGTTCAAATTTCTGGTGTTCTTGTTATTTAGCTATGTCTGTTTTGCACTTGCCTTGTGTTTTGTTTTGTAGCAGAGCATCCATATGCTTCATCCCTGTGATAAGACATCAAATGGGAAGAATGGAAATAAAGGAAAATAAGTTATTGATTATTTTAACTGCTTTCACCTGTACAGGGTATCTGAGCATGACTACTTGTCAAAAAAGGCTCAGGACGAGCGGCAAAAGCGTCCAAATTACAGACCGCTTATTGACCATGATGGCCTTCCTGTGCAGAGTCAGCATGACAAGGTTTGTCTTGATATCTGGCATTCACTATCTTCGAATATATATCACCTAATTGGGAGGAAGACAATACAATATTTGTTTTTCTTGTTGACTTACTTCCATGTCTCTGTTCGGTATCTATATCCACTTACATTTTATCTCCTTTGACACATTTTTGAATTGGCTGCATGCATTTATTTGCAGTAGCTAAGTGTTTACCAACGTCTCTCTCCCCAAGAAACATCTAATTTATATATTTTACTGAGTAAACACCATATATGTAAATAATTAGTGGTAAATATTACTGAGTGAAACACCAGTGAAAATAATAAGTGGTAATTTTTTACTCTCATAAAGATGATGCATGGGGATCTTCACTGTGGCCTAAAATATGATGTTATCGAAGCTAGTATTTTCTTAGATTCAATGCCAAACTCTAGTTATTTTGTCACTCCGTTATACTCTGTCAAACTGTTTTAGATGCTATTATGTTAATTCATTCTCTTGATTTTGAAGGACATGATGGACAGAAACAAGACAAAAGAACAGTTACTTGCTGAAGAGAGGGACTACAAGCGTCGACGAATGTCGTATCGTGGGAAGAAGGCGAAACGAAATGTAAAGGAGGTAAGAAGCATATTTTTTTCTTGAATTTTTCGCATTACATTTCATTGTTGCATTATTTTACTTAAGTTTCACAAATATCTTTTGTTCTTGAGCAGTTTTAACTTTTGAGTAGAAATTTTCAATGTGTATTTTATGTGTGAATGTGTTACAGTTGTAGTGCTTCACTTGAACTGATATGTTAGGGCCTAACTATTTCTATATTGATATGGGGTTGTTGTGAGACCTCATTGTTTAATTCCCTCTAAAAAATGCACTGTTTACGTAAAAAGTTAATGCATTTGATCTGATAGTTGATTTATCTTCAAGGTGATGAGAGATATAATAGAAGAACACATGGTGGCAATTAGGGAAGCAGGAGGTATAGGATGCTTTGATAAGGGTGTTGAAGATGGGTTAGTGTCTACTTCTAAACCCCTTGCTGAGGATTATGGTAAGAATATGGAGTTCAACAGAAGCACATCGTATGAATATGAGCCCAGCAGAAATCACCATAATGTCTACAATCAACATTTGAACTCTGATTATATTAGCCAAACCATGGATCCTGCTGAACATGCACGAGACCGAAAAGCAAGCAGTAGTAGGCATAGAGATGATTCCCATCATAGAAATCCCAGAAGAGAGAGAAACCAAGGGGGGTCAAGAGATCAAAGGAATGGAAGGAGAGAGAATGATAAACATGATTCTTATGCAAGAAGTCCTGGGACTGAGAGAAGTTATGGGCAGTGGAGGAGGAGTAGGAGTGAGAGGATAGAAACTGAAGAAGGTTATTCTTACCCTAGAAGTCCTAGCAGAGAGGGAAATTACAGGTCATTAAGAGATCAAAGGAGTGATTGGAAGAACAAAGATGATTCTTATCCTAGAAATCCCGGCATAGAGAGAAACTATGTGCATTCAAGACATTGTAGGAGTGATAGGGAGATTGAGAGAGAAGAGGGCGATTCTTATCTTAAAAGTCCAAGCATAGAGAGGCATGAGCGATCCACTGATCAAAGAAGCTCTTGGAGGAATGATACTGAGGATGAGATTTACAAGAGCCGAAGCACATCATCGGCTCATGGCAATCGGTCTTCCTCCCAGACATCTACTGATGCCCGTTCTGGAAGAAAAGAGAAACGGAGGTTTGAAGACAAGGATGGAGAGAGAAGGAAAAGGGTCAGAAATGATAGGTCAGATTCCTTTAGTGAATTTGATGACAGGTATGCTCCTTCTAGATCTCCCGATATGTGAAACCATGGAAGTTGTAAAGTTTATGATGGCATAGGGTGATTGGAGTCACTAGTCAGTGGGTGCATGCAAGGAGGATATTATGATGTTGAGCAGGTGAGCAAGGAGGATATTATGATGTTGAGCAGGTGAGCAAAGTACCCAATGCGATTCATATATTATGGCTATCAAAAATTCTGCATTTTGTTGTTTTGGTCTTGACTCATTTGTCGACGCTTGCAGTAAGAAGTCATTCGGGCTTCTTAAACCTCATGCGTATCCTTTTTCGTATCCTTAAAGTTGACTTCTTTTTTGGTGATTTTGTTTCTTTATTACTCCATGGTTTCCATTTGTGTGTTTCTTGTGCTCTATATCTGCCTTGTTTCTTCTCTTGAAGTTAACATACTCATCTGGCCTGTTTGGTTCAACTCTTGAATTATTCAGTTTGTGAGAAGGTTTTGTACGTATATACATATTCTTTTGGTGCTTATATACAACAAACAATGCAAATGGAAAAGGAAAGTAAACATTACAAACACTTGTGCACATTAGAATATCAATCACTCATCTTAATCCAGTTTCAAGGTTGGCATCATATTGAGTGTTACCTTTGTGCAGGATTAAGAATATCTATTGGTATAGACTATAGAAGAATTAGGAGTTAGTAGTGAATATTTCTATTCTCAAATCCAATTTGTGGCTGTGTATGTGGAAACAGATATGTTCAGATTAGGGTCATCTTAATCTTGCAGTATCCAGGTTGCAGCATGAGATCAAGATTTGTATTGCATAAACCACCATTAGGCCGGCAGACCACTTTGCCTCTTCTTACTAGAGTGCATCTTTTCTCTTTCTTTGGTGGATGTCTTTTTTTTTCCTTTTTTTTTTATTCATCAGATCAACTAGGATAGGTCATTCTGAGTTTTGTTCAGAGAAGCCTTCACCTGCGATGACGCTAAGGCTGTTAGATATTGATCTGTAGACGTACATATAGTCCGTATTTTCTAGTGGGCATTTTTACATTGGCATTTTTTAGGCTGGTGAGATTACATGATGTTTAGATTGATATTTTTACATATAAAACTTTAGATTCACCTTTTAATATAAAAGTATGGTTTACTCTAAGAACTCTATTTTTAGTAATAATTTTTTAGCCGTTAGTAAACTTTTTTTTTCCAAGGATTTACCCATTATTTAGGAAATATTTTATAGATAATTTTTAATTTTAACTTGTTAGCATGTGTTTTTGGACATACACTAGAAAAACTGAAAGTTAATTAGCATGATGTTACTTTATATGTTATTATTTGTTTCTTGACTTGGGTCGATGTGGTAGGGGAATTCCTCTAATCCCAACCTATCCAATAAGAAGCAACAAACGGAACGCATGGGGATATTTCTTCACTTTGTTTCTTCACCTTGGATGACTCATGTCGACAAGTTGTCTCACATGGGGTGGCCTATTTGGAAAGAGTTGGGGATGTTGGGATGGTTTGATCCCGCTCTCCACCCTTTCACTTAGATGAAAAACCAAGTTAGGTGAAAAAGATGAACAAATTTCAAAACATTCTAAATTACATAGTTTAACCTAACTTTAGTTAAATTACTAAAAACACTGCAAAAATCCATCATTTTAGTTGAAAACACTAATTTACATAGTTGAAGCCAGTAGTTAGTAGATGGGCATGAGGAGGCCACAATGTCGGCGGAGTTGACTCATGGCTAGGGCTAAACAAAAGTATCCGATCCGGTCAATCCGTCAATTTGAACCCTAACATTCCGTATTTGAAAATATCTGTTTAATTTTTATCTGAATCCGATCCGATTCGGGTGATTTTTTCGGATATGAATCGGGATATTTTGCTTATCGGATATTCGGGAATCTGATACTATTAATATATAATATATATATGTTTTTATAGCTAATATACAATTTTAATTAATTTAGATGATCATAAATTGGTGCTTCTATATTTTTAAGTAATTAAACCCATTTCAATTCTCCAATACAATATTTTTTATTTTATTCATTTAATAAAAAAAACAACCTTGATTATTATTCTTATAAAATTAAAACCCTAAATTATGTACTAATTGTCGTCTCATTAAATAAAGCAAATATGTTTTTTTTTGTCAAGACTGAGTATTCATCATTGAATTGAATTTTGATTATATAAGTTAAAGTTATAACTTTATTTTGATTATATAAGTTAAAGCAAATATGTTTATGATTCTCAATTTGAAAAGGTTGACAAGTTTAATTGTTTAAAAAAATTACACGGACTTGCAAATGGTGTTGATGTTTGACATTTAGTTTGCACTTTGCGAATTGTTAGTTTTGATTGAATTAAAAAAAATATTTTGATTTAATTTTTAATAGATTTTCTAGTAACCAGATAATTTGGATATCCGAGTCGAATATCCGATCCGAATAATATTTATTGGATATCCGGTCCAAAACGGACCGGATACGGATAGGAGTTTTGTGAATATTTTTTACCGGATATCCGACATATCGGACCAGATCGGATATATCTGTTTGCTCACCCCTACTCATGGCGACTAGGGGTGGGCACGAAAAACCGAACAAAAAAATCGAAAAATCGACCAATTTTTTTGTTAACCTTACCGGAGAAAAAACGACTTTCGGTTTTGGTTAACCGACCGAACTAACTTTCAGTTATTTGGTATGGTAATGATTATTGATTTTTTTGGTCTCGATTAACCGACTAACCAATATTATAAAAAATATATTTTTAGAATTATAACAAAATAACTAGTGTGGCCTACTGACTACTAGTAGTGGACACATTTTAAAATGAATGAGGTGTTTTGCCTTGGTTTGAATCTCTCTAGACGCAATCACCCATTTTCCTTTTTGTTATGTATAAATGATATAGTGATTGTGATTTGTGACACATATACACAAGACAATGAAATAGATGGTGATTTAGAGTATTAATTAATATTGAAAGAGGATTAAGTAATTTTATTAAGTGGAAGGGACAAAACTCATGACAATACATTAGTGATTGATTTCATATTCAAAGGGCTTAGTTTTTCACCCATTTCTTTTACTTATTTGTTAGCATATTTAATATATCAGTAGAATATATAATATAACGGATATACTTGATTTAAAATTGAGGATAAGACCAAAAACACAGTTTCTCAACACAAGATATTGGAATTGAGGAAGATTTAGGCTAGGCTACTAATTAATATTGAAAGGAGATTAAAATAATTTGATGTTATGATGTTAATCTTGTTTTAATTATATAGATGTCAAACACCAATCTAGTGGAGATAACTCATATAAGAGATTAAAGTAAGGAAGAGGGTGTTGAAAGGTTCACTGGGTTGAACAAGTTTATTCGTCCTTCGACTTTAGTATTATATTGTTTTGTTTCGTGTCAAAATTATGGGGTGGTAAACTAAATAACTCAATTTTCATTTTATGATTGGCGTTTTTTATTTTACTTTTATGCGTTGTAGAACAAGTTGCAATGTTAAGAAAGTTGAAAAAACAACTCATAATAGTAAGCTTCACTAGAGCACTAAAATACCTTTATTTTTTAACATTACGGTTGTTTGGTAAACCGAATAACCGTACTGAAACCGATGGTTAACGGTATGGTTAATGGTATGATGAATGCACTAACCGAAATCTCGGTTAACCAAAACCTCGGTTAACCGCCCGCCCATGCCCATCCCTAATGGCGACAATGCTGGTGAAGGTGAAGAGGTTCTCAAGGAAGATTATGACGATTGTGTGATTGTCATATACTAGGGTTAATATGGTTAACTGTAAACCAAATATCGATCCGTTTCGATCGTTCTCAAGAGACCAACAAGTTTGACAAAATAAAAGAAGCTTTAAAACAGAATAAATACAAAGAGTTGTTTACGCAGTTCGGACTAAGTCCTACGTCCGCGGAGCCTCAGGAGGGGAGACTCGTCCAATCCACTAAGCAACAGAAGCCAAAAACAAGTTTTGGTTACAAGTAAGCACTCAAGCGGCAAAGACTAAAAAGACAACAAGAGAAGATGATGCACACAAGCCAGAGATCAAGAAGGAAGAAGAGAAGTCCCCTGAGAGGACATCGCAATACTTGTCGGAAATCTTTGCACCACTGAGCCACCAGTGTAGCTAGACTCTCTCTATTGCTCTATTCCTTTCTATCCTTTATCTTCTCTTAGCCTTAAGCCCAATCAACCTGCATGCTCTGAATCGCCAGGAAAAACCCTCACAGAGAGAGCTCTCAAAGGAAAAGGGCAAAAGGTGAGGCGCTAGAGTTAAGGGGTAAGTATATATATACTCTGTCTCTTGTCACCAAACACATCGTTTCATCAAGCGGAGGCCAGGAGCAATCAGGCACACAAAACGCAACGTTCAAAAAGCTGCAGAGAACGCCAAGCCCAGAGGTCCAACAAGACGGCAAGGCCCATTAAGCAATACAAAGACATAAGAAGCCCCAAGAGACCATGTGGTTGGTGGAGTCACATTTTAGTCTCACGACTAAGTGACTCAGTGAACCCACATGACTCCAGGGTGGCTCACAACTGGTCAGGACCATAAATCTCCTAATCACTCCTAGCCTCTACCGCTTTGAGTGCTTACATGTTTAACATTACAATGTTCAAGTTTGATACAATAATTAGGATTTAGGATTAGCAAACAAGCTACAAAATATATTGCGCGAGGATAAAAGGTTCGCACACAGAGACCAAACGTTTTGTTCATACTATTTCCCCGGGGGAGAGGTAGGAGTTAAACAGAAAACTTGATAGATATTATTATAGACTAGGTACTTGGTGTAGTGTATCTTAAAACTTTAGCTGTCTGCTATTGAAATTACACAAAAGAAACGCCATACCATATGATTAAAGTTGAAGCACTTATTGGCCTGATATATAGCTGTCCGAACCTTAATTTCCTGTACACCAAATATATCATACTATCATCTTAGGCTTAGCTAGTCTATGTCGGAAACATCACATATATGATATAACCCAAAAGAACTTTAAAAGGATGATTCATGGAAGTGACCAAAAAACAAAGGGCAGATTTTGAATGAAGCTCCCTCAAATCCATTCGACTTCGGCTTCAGGCTGTGCAAGGCATGACCAAGCACCTTGATATGAAACCAAGCTTCTTCTTCTGCTGTACAGCAAGGAGAAAGAGAGCGATGAGAACTGGGCCCAAGATGAATGTGTAAATGGGCCCGGCCCATTCAAAAGCAATATACCTTGTGGGTTTGGTGGAGGAGCTCAGGGGGGATTTTGTAGAGATCCTCATCGACGGCTTTGGGGGCGCGGCGATTGAGGGTGGGAGGGACACGTGGCGGCTGGCGAGACCCAGCGACGGCGTCGTTTTGGAGCTTCTTTAAGTTAGTGGAGGGAGCTGTTGGCACGTCACACACTTTTCCTGCCTGTCTACCTCCTCGTGCCGCCTCCTTCAAATGCGGGGGACATCGTTTTTCTCCCCCTCTCCCCTTCATCTTCAACCCACACCCAAAAAGTAAATAAAAAATAAAATAAAATTAGTCAGGATCATCAACAGAGTCTCCCAAACAGAGCCTAACTTAATCCTAGAGATCTGATACTCTCAAACTAGTAGTGGTGGTGAAATTAAATGCTTTGCGTGCAGATTCAACCATCACAATGTCGTTTTTTATTTATTTTATGAATCAATCTCAATTAACAATCCACTTCACAACATGAATGGTTCGAAGGAAAATCATGTGAGCTTCAGGATTGGGGATTGGGAATTGCCGCTTGCAATTAATTAATGATTTAATAACGGAATTCCAAGAAACAAACTTTCTGTTTCTGCGATGCAGAGATGCAGAGCTATCGATGCAAACAATTGCAATCAGTTATTGCTTCTGCACGAACATTACATGAAGGAATTATAGAGTAATTGATTAAATACTCTGTTAAAGCCTAATTTTGTTTGAAAAAGAAAACATTTTTTAGGGTTAGAAAGGGGGGGGGGGGGGGGAAAGGTAGGAACATGTCTCTTTGCTATATGTAGCCTAAAAGGCTAAAATAGTGCAGTTTCAGATTTAGGGGAATGGCTGTTCTTCTGTTCCCCCTTCTTTCTTTTCCTCCCATCACTTCGATATTCTGACAAGTCGAAGGAACTACACAAGATTTCTTAGGATTTTGACGACTCCATGAATAAAAAATGAGAAAATCATATCAATATGCCTGAGTAAATAAGTTGATGAGAACATGGTAATTTTCTGTGAAAATGAATGAATGAAGAGATGGAATTATTGGAACAGATAGTAACAGGGGACAGCAGGAATTAATACAGGGGTAGCAATTAGAGAAAGACGTGTTCTACTGCACTACTTCAAGTCAGTTGAGAAAATAAACAATGAAATCAGGAAGAGTTTCCTCGGAGTTTCAAGGTTACTGGTAAAAAAAATTTGACGTGTGAATACGCTGATGCCGTCAGAAATTCCAGCTCAAGAGACTCTTACGAAAAAGACAAATTAAGAAGTAAAGAGAGAGAGAGAGAGGTGTTACAGTGCGGTGCGGAGCAGTGGAGTAGTGGGTGTGGTGGTGATGGTGATGGTGCTTATCAGGATTATCAACGGCGTAGAGGTCGCCGGAGGAAGTATCGCCGGAGGAGGAACTGAAGCGAGTCAGCCCGGCTTGCTGAGCTGACTCGAAGTACTGGGTTATGGGCATGTCGTTGACCGAGTCCCAGTTCCCAAACGCCGGTATCTTCCTCAGCTGCCCACTCCTCCTCTTCCCATTCTTCTGCATTTTTCACACCATTCTTTTTTTCAATTTCACTTTCCATATATATATATATATATCAGAAAAATGAAAATAGAACAAAGAGTAGTAGCAATAAGGAGTAGACTTACATCCATCAGATGCAGGAAATGAAGCAGAACAAAATTAGAACCCAGGAATGAAAAAAGGTGGACAGAAGAAGTAGCAACAAAAGAAGGATTTGTTTATATATATGAAAGAGGGTAAGGATTTAAAGAGAGATCTAGCGCAAACCCAGTTGAGATTTGGAGGGATTTAGAGAGAGAGAGAGAGAGGTGTGTGTAAATGAATGTGTAACGTGTAGTATAAAGAAATGGTGGATCCAATGGAAACAGTAGTGGCTAATAGACTAATAGTACTAGTACAGACTACAGATGAGAGGGGGGTTTGATTGAGGATTGAAAATGGACGTCTAAGGCTAAACAAATTTATTTATTTTTAATTGCGGTGGGGTCCATTAGGTGGGCTTTGATTGATTATAGTCAACGTCGCCCAACACGTTAGTACCAGTAAACATCCTCTTCTTTCAGTAATTAGCAGTAAATTATGACCAAGTATGTTTTTATTACCAGATACGTACTCCTAGAAAAGAATTAATACACCCCCATCCAATATTCGTATAACTAATCATGATCGCACTGTAAATTTATAACTAATCATGATCACCCTGTAAAACATCTATGCTATTCAAAGGCTATCCAAGTCACCCATCTTGTTAAATTGATTTTAAGAGACTTTTTGGAATGCTATTAATCCGACTCATCTAGGTACAATTTTTTTTACGAGATCTCAACTTTCATAAATTTTAAAGAAATGATTTCCTGTGATTTTTCCAAATATTTACCGTTTCAGATTTTCAGTTACCCGCTGCTGTTTTCATTTACAAAAAAGTTTGGAGATGATGAAAAGAACATAAACACCATGGACTTTTGGCTAATTACTCCGTGGTAATTACATAATTTACGTAGTATGTGATTCAGAAAAATCTCAGGAAGGAAATTCCTAAATTTGTTCTAAATCTCAGAAATCACTACGGAGTACGGAGTATATGGGTTGATTAGTGTGGAAAATCTGAAATTAGAACCCCAAAGACGGCATTAATTAAGAAGAATTGGTTAAAGAGAAGACAAGAAGAGTGGTGGAGTAGTTTGTGAAGTGGGTTAAATACAAAAGTCAAAAACCATGGACTTTAGTGTAAACTGGGTTTTTGGGGAGTGGCTCCAAATAGGTTAAAAAGTTGCTTCCTTTTCTGAAACTCTCATCTTCTTCCCCTTATTTTCTAGTAGCCTTTATCAAAATACTTATATATGTACAATAGTACCACAAAAAAAGAAACCTCTGTTGCCCTGGTTTGAAAAGGTCCAAAAGGGCAAATTCCCAATTCATTGCGGGCATTTGTCTACCTAATATTGACTACACACACTCACAATCTGTCAAATTCCCAATTCATTATACGTACACTTCAACTTTTGTATTCAAACTTTTCAATCAGAATGCTCCTCCAACAAACGGCAAAGGTGGGTCCCAATTTTTCAGGCGACTTCTCAGTGAATGTTAAAATGAGGGAGTGAGTGAATGTGAATGAATGGGCTCCTCCTTTTGTTTGGAGCTTGCCACACAAGAGTCGCGTGCACACCATTGTTTCATGCTTCCTCTCTTCTTTGTCTTCCTATACCATATGATATGATGGATTTGCTCCTCCTCCATTGACTTTCTTTCCCCCAATGAATTGTATCAAATTGGTGTCTAATTATGTTTCTATATACACATTGAACTCCATTTTCTGCCTTAGTTGGCTTTTATCTAATCCAGTTTTTAGTAACCAATTGAAATTTTGGGCCGTATATAATACATCCCAATGTTTTAGAATATTAAAATGTTATAGATAAGGTTGGTGAACTACTTTTTCTATTATCGATTGACTTTTTAGCTTGTACCCATATGTTGGGCTTCTCGGACTTGTCGCACATGTGCGCCCATGTGTGCATGAATCCATATTTATTAGCCCACTAGACTTTAATATGGTCAAAGCAACCACGATCCTGGTCAATTTTTTGGATTGTTTGAGTTTAACTTAGTGATATGCTATATGCATGTTGCTTGAGTTTGACTATAAAGAGATTTCATCTATTGTTTGAGTTTAACTATAAAGAAATTAAGATGTTAGACTTGTTGTCCAAGTGACAACTATATTAGCCAGTAGCACTAGTGAGGGGGTGAAGAAATATAAAATTCATCCCATATTGAAAATGAGAGGATATCAAAGCCTAACTAGTACATAAGGTTGGTGAACTGCTCATTCTATATCCAAATGATTTTAGACTAGAACCCGATTTGCGTGTACGACCTCCTTTTTATTGGCCCAACATATTTTAAAACACAATACACACATATTAAAGGAGAAGCCTCTTGCATATGTGTTCGTTTCTCATTTATTTGGTGTATGTGTCAGTCTTTAGATAATGTCACATGCATCATCAATCAAGCTTTTTTTAAAATAATCAAAATGGGGTCTAGCTTTATTTATAGACCTACCATTTTATAGAAATTCATTTTATTAGAATATCTTAACTACATAATCTTAATTGTTTAATTTTGTTTTTCAAATTCAGTTCTCACCTCAATAATATAACCATATGTATTAATTTGTTTTGTTCAATTTTAATAATTTAGCCTTAATAATCAAATTCGTCTATTTTAGTTATTAAATTCAATCTTATCAGAATTAATCACTAAATTTTAACGTAATATATTTTTATGATACATTTTAAATCTCCACCACCACATATATATCATGTTTGAACTTTGATTACATTGGTAAATCACCTATTTACCAAGATGTATAGTTATTGCGTAAAACATAATGTTTTCATATTCTAAGATCATTAGCGCTTTTTAACTTTCTTTTCATATTATATTTTCACTTGAAGTATAATCCAACCATTTATCAGGTCGATTTCAAGTATAATTAGTTATGTTGTATAATATTACTTTTTTACAAATCAATTTTACGATTCGATTCAAACATTAGCATGCGATCCACGACGAATTCCGATGTTTCCAATATTGATTGTAATGTACGAATGTTGTTATAGTTCGTATCGGATCATTTGGGTTTGACATTCTAAGTCTTATATATTTGTATGCTCAAGTTCATTATCAATAATTTAAAAGGAAGGTCATACCCTTTGTAAATCAAACATTATATGCAATATGTCAAGAAAAAAATTCTCATGTATGTTGTAGTGCATACTCGGACACCTGAGTATATTGTAATGTCAATTTTATGTTTGCATGTGTCTTAAATTGTTATGTCATGTTGATGCAATACAGATTTTGAATAAATGTTAGGGGTTACTAGCTTTTTTTGTTTGTTTTGTATTTAAACCACCACATAATAGGAGTTGTCATCACTTTTAACAAGGCGTATTATCTTTCTTTGAATCTACATAATTTTACTTACAAGTTGTTGTTATGTTGCATCGAAATGTAAACATATGGGTGCGACCCATATTACTTACATATGGACCTAAGCCCTAAAATAAATTGTCAGTCTTTGTACATGACTAGACACATGATGTTATTATACATACACTTGCTGCATGATCCAATTGACTTATTGTATAGGCGATTACCACCCCTTCTCGAGTCTAAATACCCTAATTCCCAATACAATAAGATGTATAAAATCATAAAAATGTCCGCTTGATATTAGATTCCACGTTATGAGATAGTGTACGCACATAACACTAATTGTAACTTAGACTTAACAATCATGCATTTGTGTAATTTGAGAAATCTGGGTTTGCTTGCAAAGTTCGCCGAACAAAAAACGTGGGTCGTTACTATACCCATATATTTATTTTGCCTTAAAGTTGTGTAAGCAACAACATTGCAAATGCTTACTATGCAACCCAATGTTTACACAACTTGTATTGGTATTAACTACAAATTAGTTGCCATTTAGCGTTTAAGATTACCATAGAATCTCATTTTGTCTGGTCATAATCAAGTCTCTTTCTTAAACCAAAATTTACATAGAGGCAAGTCACAAATGAGAACATGTGGTATACACTTGTTAAATTAACCATTATACTTATTGAATTTACACAATGCAATACCTCAACCTAAACGATAGGCAATACAATGAATTACTTTAGGCGTCATTGAAGTAATATAAACACAAATGGTTACATTACATGATGGGAGAACACACATAAATGCATTGACAAAACTTAGTTGTATATTTATAAATTCGAAAATTCATGAGGATATAACCGTAATTTGGTGGTTGCTAATCTAACATTTCCCATTTGTACTCTATTTAAACCATCACAAGTTTGGAGTTGTCCTCACAATTCATAATACTATTTCTTTGCTAATCTTACAACATGTTAGAGAGCTCTTATTTTTTGTTGACTGGTACAACATGGGGAATTTGAAGTCAGTCATCGGGCAAGATGCACTAGTGTCCACCCAAGCACAAAATGTGTCGCTTTGACTCCAACCAAATAAATTATGGTGAGTTGGACAACTTCTTAAGGGATCAAACAAGATATACTATAAATTTGTTTTTTCTTTTTCGAAGACAACACCCGCAGCTTCGGAAGTTCTCAGGCCCTCCAAACCACGAGGATATTTGTGTTTTTTGACTATGCTAAATCGTCGCCGCTCTGAAGATCTACTCCATCACCAGAGTACCTCGTGTACCCCGTGGCATTGGTCATCAAATACTTCATATGGAAGAGGCATGGTTATTGGACCTCAGTGTTACTTGCATCACTTTGTTTTCCATTATGTTATTTGTACTATAATAAAATATTTTAAATGTGTTTCTTAATGTTTTATGTTACATATGGGCCTCCAAGTCCATATGCAACCCTTTTTATGCCAAGAAAGCACTTATTTCATTAAACCATTGCTATGAAATGATAATAAAAAATTACATAGTACGACATTAGTATCAAAAAATTAGGCAATATAACTTCATACCCTGTCAATTTAGCATGAACAAACACTTCATTTGTTAAAAAACACTTCTATCTTCTTTTTTTCAATCTTGTAACTACATATGACGTTGACATGGCTTGTGATATCAATGCGCCATACCCAGTACATACGTTTTTTAATGAATCTTAAGGTAATGCGACTCCTAGTCGTCCCTAACCTTGAACCCTATTACAATAATAAAGACTTAAAAGATGTGTACCCTAAAAAGACATGCATTTGCGCATTATTTATGAGATTACCATTACTTATTTTCAAATTCATGAGTGTATCACAAACATTATATTATAAACACTTTGTGCAAACATTTAAATCCGTAGGCAGTTACAATTTTCTAACTTGAGGGTGCAATATTTTTAACGTTATTGCTACTTTGAACGATTTCACTACTCTCAAGTCAGTTATTTATTGTTGAATATGAAAATAAATGTACTTGATACAAAAATTTCAGTTTTTTGTTTGATAATGCACCTGTTGGGCATTTTATGCTAGATGTATTACCTCGAGAGTCACCCTCAAATGGGCATCTATTTAAAGGCCATATGTTCACCAACTTCATATATTCTTTCACTTGCAAATTAACTTTCCCAAAACATAGAAATGTCTTCTTCTTCATCTGTTTTTGTTCGGTCATGGGAGTATTTTATCGACATCTACAGCCATGGAAAATTGGTGCCCACAACCTTCCTAGACACCATACTTATGTCGGCGAAAAGCAACAAATGTGGCGTTGGCGTTCGGAACTTATGTCTTATAAGGGCCTTGTACATTTCTTAAATAAAGATGTCGGAGTTTTTTGTTCATTCTTGTAGTGTTTTTTTAAGATGGGAGTCGGGACCTAAATGGAGCGTGCATGCTAAAGCCTCTCCGAAACGACGACGATGTGCGGGCACTCCGAGAACTCTGCCGCACAATCGCCGGCGTAAATGTCTACACACTCTTTAATTACAAGTAGAAAGTTCTCTTTTATTTTAGTGTGTTGTTAGACTTTTATCAAAACTATAGTTCAAGGTTTCTTTCATGCGTTTTATTATGATAGCAATGTTTTTTTTTTGTTCAGTAAAGTGGTTGCATGAAACTTCATTAGGTATGGATGGTCACATTTGTGGTTTATATTGACACTCTCAAACGCTTATTATTAATATTTTGGTGATTCTCAAACATTAAGTAAATAAATTAGTTAAGACTTATGGGTCATCCCCGAGAGAATAAAAAAATCAATTGGATTTGTATCTTAAAATATCAAACCCTTAGACATAACTATTGAATCTTGTAAACTAATGTATTGCGTCATCTTCTTCCGCTATTATCGTTTATGGAAAACATATAGATGGGATAAGCAGCCTCACTCAACTTTCTATCAAGCATACTTGTCAATCAACCTCACCAAAAAACAAATAAATTGACATACATGTATGCTAAAAGAGTAAACACACTGAAACAGGGATTTGAGGCTTATATACTAACACACAACGAATAACATATATATAGATAGCAAAAACAAATACACACACATAGACACATCAAAACGGAGTCTTTGAGGCCTACATAATAACAAACACACACAAATTGCCTCATCCGAGTATTACAAAATAAGAAAATGGTCCAGCTAGTGACAATCACCTTCACCGGTTTCAAACTGCAGTTTATGGACCCATATTACGGTGCAAAATATGACCTACATGCTCCTTAAAAGCACCAACAATTCTTCCTCTAATGCTACATCGACTACAAATCATGCCCCTCCGACAATACATACCTCATTAGCTACAATTCCTATTAAAACACAAGCATACCAAAAAACATAAACGAGGGATTTCATCATACCTAAGGTCCATCTACTGCAACATTTTTGGTTGATTGTCCAAATGTCAATTTATGGACCGTGCATCGGGAAAAAAAGGTATAAGTTCCTTAATACTTCAGGCAATTTGTTCCCAAATGACCCCTTCTGCCACATTGACTACAAACCATGCCCCTGCCATGTTACACACCTGCACTGGGTATCATATTCTTTCTAGGCCTAACCGGCCCAAGCTTAACAATAGGAGGAAGACACATGATTTGTGCAATTTTTGGTGGAACTTTCCAGTCTAAAATATTTGGAACAGGATATAGTACTTCCTCGTAACATTCCTTCCACGCTTCCGTCGTGTATACAAGGGCGACATACATTACCGAATCTAATTTAATTAAAGCTGAAAAATAGAAGATAATAAATGTCCATGAAATGATAGAATAAATCCTTCAAAGATCAGCTTGTAGAAGAATTTCTCAAATGGACGAAGCGGCGCGTCCAAAAGGCAACGCACGAACCATGCACCAGACTGCACGGTCCGAGCCAAGTTTGTGCACATGCTCCAGTGGATGGTGCATGGTCGATGTATAACTTCATGCACTTTTCCTGGCAGTCATAAATCAGAGTTTTTGATAATCTTCCTAATGGAATTTTGACTCGATGTAAACTAGAGAGTTCTAGATATTTGTGTAAGCTTTCCAAGGCTTCTTGAATGATCTTGAGATAAATTTTGTAGCCAAAGTTATGACCATTTTACTGAACATTGTCCAGGTTTCGACGAGATCTTCAAATTATTGAAACTTCTTTGACTTGATCCTTTTTCTTGGCTATCTCGGTCTTCTTCCTAAGAGGTTTTCAAGTTGTTCCTCATCATTCTTCCTCACTTGTATTTAAATCTTCCTCGATTTGACGTGTGAGTAGTCATCGCAGAGCATGGGGTGAAAACTTTGACACCGTGGAACCCAACCGCCTGTAGGTTATCTTAAATTGGGAAAAAATCTTCTTCTATGGAAAGCTTGATGTTAGTTTGCCAAATTCCAGTGTCGGGCTTGGTGGAGTGTGGTCGGCGATCTACTTAGGGGTGCATGGCGTCATGGGGGCAACATCGGTCTCGATGCGGCGGGCATTGCGTTGATTTTCCTCGTCCTCCAACTTCTTAGTCCTATATTGATTCCGAGCAACATGATCCCCCAATATCTCCTTATTAGATAAGGAAAGAAATGCATACTTCTTTCCCCTAAACAAAAAAGAGCATTGATTCCGGTAACTATGGTATGTGACTTCATTTTTTATAAGCCAAGGGTTGCCTAAGAGTACTTGGGTGACATCCATAGGCACTACATCACATAGGACACTAGGTTAAAGAGGACTCATGTGAAAAGTTACTAAGAATTACCTACTTACTTATCTCCGCAAAGGTTGTATCGATTGGGGTGTGGCGTGGTCTCTAGATTGAAGTGTTTTACCACCTTTTTGTTGATCAGATTGTGCATACTTCTACCATCAATAAAGAATTTGAGACTTGCGACAAATACCTTGCATCTTGTGTGAAACGTGGTGCAGTAACATTGCGCACCTTAAGACTAGCGTTTGTGGGGTTTATGGCCTCGAACATGCGCGTCAAGGCCTCTCGTTCATTGTTAAGGCTCACCATCGCGTTTTATTCATAAGAAGAGGCATCTTCTTCATGGATACTCATCGTCTTCAGTATGAAAAATCTCGCCTCTCAACCCGGGGGCTCTATTACCAATCTATACGTTAAGAGTTGCTCCAACGTTGATTTTAGGTCCCGTCTTTAAGGCAAAATTGAAAATCGCATAAACAATTATGTAATTGCAACGAGAGGCAAGCAAAAAAGCAAGAGAAGAAGAACACTTCTTACTTTCTTAGGGTTCCTTTGGTAGGCAAGAGCCTAAGGAATCAAGATATACTTTTCCTCCAAAAACTGATTTTTCCATTAATCAAACGATGGAGCGTTTAAATAGAACAAGAAAATAACGAAACTTGTGAAGAAAGCTAAACTAACAAGACGGCCCTGATGATCCAAAATAAACATTATATCTAATTTTATTAAGGCTGGAAAATATAAGATAATAAATGACCATAAAATGATAGAATAAATCCATAAAAAATAAGCTTGCAGAAGAATTTCTCGAACGAAGAAAACAACGCGTCCAGAAGGCAACGCACAGAATGTGCACCAGACCGCATGGTCCAAGCCAAGTCCGCGCACATGCTCCAGTGGATGGTTCACGGTCCATGTACAACTTCGTGCACTTTTCATGGCATTTATAAATTGGCGTTTTTGATCATCTTTTTGACGGAATTTTGACTCAATGTAAACTAGAGAGTTGTAAATCTTTGAGTAAGATTTCTAACACTTCTTGAATGAGCTTGAGATAAATTTTGTATCCAAATTTATGTCCATTTTACCGAACATTGTCCAGGTTTCGACGAGATCTTCAAATTTCGAAACTTCTTTGGCTTGATCCTCTTTCTTGGCGGCTTGGTCTTCTTCCTAAGATGTTTTCAAGTTGTTACTCATCAGGCCCTCCTTTCCATAAACCACCTTGCCATTGTTTCTCTCACTGAGTCAAACATCGCAATCACTGGCCATCTACGGGTGACCTTTAGAACCCAATTCATACACTCACAATTATTCATCGTCTGAATATCGTCATGATTTGCAAAAAAGTGGGACCACGCCCATTTCTTAAATGTTACATCTTTCAATTACTTCCCACCCTTAGGTGACACAGTGTGCAAATATTCAAAATTACGCCTAAACTCTCGTTTGGTGTATGCACAAGATGCCTTGAAAAACATTTCACCCACCAAGGAACAATTGAACTTTGACTTAAAATTCATGTAAAAATGGCACCTACAATGGCCATGTATGGCCAATACATAGTTCATTCCCAGCCCGTTGGTGATGCTTCCATTGCAATCAGACACAAATACAATATGTATGGCGTCTTCAATTACTTGCGGAAGGCTACGGAATAAGCACTACTACAGAAAAGCTCTAAAAACTCGTAACAAAATATTCTGGTGGTTACATGGCTCGTGCACACAAATGAAACTATATACTATCATTAGGCATTAGATCTGGTTTTATGCTAAATAGAATAATCTAATCATTTTGTAGACCTACTTGCTCTTACTCCTTTCCATTTGAATCCCTTCAAAGTGCATCATATTTCTACACGTTTCGCTAACATCTTAATTATGCAATGCCAATTTGTTAACCAACACTAAGTCAAATGGAAATAGCAATTTTTTTCTTATCCAATCTCCAAATCAAATGCAATTTCTATGCAATATCAGGATGGCTGCAATATCAGGATGGCTTAACAATTTCTAAGTCCAAGAACAAAAATTTGAAATATCAGTTGAGTTTGAATTCATTAATTTCAATTGCTATGTCCTCCAATTACTTCCTTGTACCTACTTTGTGGTAAGATTGTAACTTTTAACTTCCACTCATATTAAAACTTCCTTCTTCAAATAAAGGGTTACCATAACGATTAACAATACTCATTTCAAGTATTAGGCTATTAAGTAAAGTGTGTGTATATATACACACAAAATATTGATGTCAGCATCTACAAGCACTTACAAAAAATTTATTAAGTACGCAAACAAATTATAGAGAAAACACTTTGTCCTCAGATATAGATATTGGAGCATGCGATCTAATAAATCTTTTAATTAAATCATTATAAGAACACTCAAATATATTAAGGATAATTTCTTTTATCATTTGATAGCAATATAGCAATGCCAAGCATACACAAAGTTATTCATTTCCATTTGAATCCCTTGAATCCTGTCAGCATAAGGTATTTATTCAATTCCACTAGGAGTAGTTAGAGTTTTTGTGCATAATTAATGCATCAAATAAATATAATATTTTCTCCAATATTGTATCTCGTAGGTACAACTTACCAAGGCAAGACATATGGTAGTAGTAAAAAATAACATAATAATTGTGAAGGAGGTTTCAAACCAAGACGTTTTTATCTCTTAGGTACAAGTTACCCCTTAAGTGAATATAATTCCCTCTGTTGAAAATTTTAAAAAATTAACCCTTTTTTTTAGCATGTATTGGCTTTTCAAGATGAAAAAATTCATGGTTTTCTAGTTACTTATGATCTCTAAGGTAGAGCTATATGTGTGAATATAACTTGTTGAAGATAAGATAACTATAGGTTAATAGTAGCATGCATTTTCCCATAGTTAAAGTTATTCTGCATCCTTGTCTTACAGTCATTTTTACTTCCTGAAATCTGTATCTTAGTAGTTCTTTTGTACACTCATAACCAGCCTTGTCATCCTTCGCTCCTCTATTGTGTCGGCCTCTCCTCCTCTGCTAATGTCATCCTTTACCAGGCAAGCTTTGTTCTTTGTTTAGCAATTCGTCCACAAGTGGTTCTCATGTCTTTCACATTTTGTTCTATTAATGTGGTGTCATCATTCGTTCTATTTTGTTCTATTGTTGTGGTGTCATCATTCGTTCTATTTTCTAGGAAATAGTTATGTGGATATTTAGGTTCCTTCACTTCGTCTATGACTGCATGTTTATCTGTCATTTGCACTTGTGATTTTGGTAGAAATGAATTCATGTATTTGGCACATTGATATTTTTTTTTGTATATTTAGCACATTGATAAATGATTTGTCTTAATGATCCAAAAGATATAATTGCAGTATATATTCTGTATTTGGCACATTGATATATATATTGATTTAATGAATCATCTTTGTTGCTTGTATCATCTCTGTAAGTGCTTATATTGTAGTGGATCTTTAGGTTTCTTCACTTGGTCTATTTTGACATGCGAGGTGCAGATTTTGTATGATCTGAGTTTTCCTTTGTATCAAAAAATAGGATTGCCCTTATTTCAAACAAAATCATATACTAAGTCGTGAAAAGTTGGGTTTGCCAAAATATCTATTCTATATTGTTTTTCATCCATACAAAAAATCAGTCTAAATGTGCATTTAAGTAACCACTGAAAAGTTGTATAAGCAATAAGCATATTATAGAAATCTGTCAACAACTCTTTCTAAAAGACTTAGGTTCTGTTCGGTAAAACAATGCTTATACTTATGCTGATGCTTATGCTGATGCTCATGCTGAATTATGTACTTATTTGATGATGATGCTTATGCTGATATTGATACTTATTTTCTATATGTGTGTTCGGTAAACAATATTTATTAATACTTAATAATTATAAAATTTTTTTATCAAAATTACTAAAATATCCTTAATTTTTTTAAAATAGCATCACGTTCATATCACGTGATTTGTTTGTTTCTAAAATTTGACACCTTCCACGTGAAGTGCACGTGACTCCATATCAGCATAACTCTGCTCTCTTTTCTCTCTTGCCAGATGATCCATACCCGATAAAAAATTTCCAACAAGCAGCAAATTCTCCAGCTTTGCGACGGCGACTCCAACAAGCAGCAACTTCGCGACGACGACTCCAACTAGGAACGGCGTCGTTTGCGTCGCTGGTCTAGTCCGGTAGGTCCGGTGTCAGGGAGGCTTGTTGTGGTCGTGCTTGTCTGCCACTGTTAGACACGACTTAGATGAATTTGAACAAGGTTGGTCAAGAGCTTCATTCTCTTGTTTCATATGGATTGATGTGCCTTAATCCTTCGCCTAATTCAGTTTGATGGACTAATTATTTTGGGGTTAATCGCTAAATCAATTACCCTTTGAATTTAGGGTAATTTATTGTCAATGAATTTAGGGCAATTGATTTAGGGGTAATCATTAGCTAATTGATTTAGGGCTAATCGTTAGTTAATTTTGCCTATTTCACTGAATTTAGGGCTAATCGTTAGCTAATTAAATTAGGGCTTATCATGCTGCATATTTCGCCTATTTCACTGAGTTTAGGGTACTTGGTTAAGGGATAATCATTAGCAATTGATTTATGACAAATCGTTAAGTTAATTTCACCTATTTCATTGAATTTAGGGTAATTGATTTAGGGATAATCATTAGCTAATTGATTTATGACAAATCGTTAGGGAAAATATCTGGACCAGAGACCGGACCGTAATTTCTCTGGTCTAATCTTTTCCGGTCCGGTCCGGGCCACTTTGGAACAGCCCTAGGTTTAACCAATTGCCTTTCAGTTGTATATACCTTGTTTTTTCTTTCTTTGTAGCTTGTTTCTACATTGATTGATTGGTTGCAAATTCTATCAAAATTTTGTTGTGTAGCCTCATTCATTGGTTCCCTATTACAACCAATTGCTTTTGTACTGTCATACATGCAAACAAATGCTTATGAAAAATAAAAATGTTCTGGCATGTATTAAATATATTTAGTCATAATAATTTAGTGGTTGCATATGTTAGTTCCTTTAGAAAGTGGCAGATGTTCTATATTTCTATCAATTTTGGTTAATTCCCTTAGATTTCCAAGTTTTTTAAATCCTTTGTCATGTGAATTGTACTCTTTACTTTTCTACGTGCTTTTAAATTCAAGTTCCCTTTACAATTGATCATTTTTCAGTTAAACTTCACTCATTTCAAGTTCCCTTTATAGTTCATTATTGTTGTTGTTTAATTTTTCAGGTTGGTGCGGGAATACCCATGGAGCTCTGTTCAAACTGTCAACAAAGTGTTAGTACGTGATAGAGCATCTATATACCTTGTGTTGGACAAGTTGCTACTGGTTTACTTATTGCTTAGGTATACATCAACACAATGTGCGGACTTGAATCTGGCGTCTCCTTGGTAAATTATGTGTTTGTGAATTAGGTTACTTGTAGTATTATTGTAGAGAATAAAATCAATTATAGTATTTTTCCTGATGCACTCATTCAATGATGTGATTGTGAACAATTTAGTTGTCCTTGATCTTCTAGGTGGCAATGGCTCAACGGTTGGATGATGCTCAATCAGGGTGCCCACTAAAACGAGGTCATCGATAATGGTCAACATGATCTGCAGCTTCTTGATACCTTCTTCTTCTTCATCTGGATTTTTCCCATAAAAGATACCTCAAAATTTTGCCTTTTTTTTACCTTGGCCTTCTACAAGAATTGGTCTTGATTGGTATCAACCCCACTACTTTTAGCTTGGAAGTGATTGCTTCGAACTATAGAAATTTGGAGCGGCTGGCACTATGCAGTAGCGAGACCATTCATGATGCAGAGCTCTCCTACCTAGCCATGAAGTGCATGGCATTGAAGAAATTGTGTATCAAAAGCTGTCCAATTTCAAATAGCGAGTTGGAGGCTCTTGCTTGGGGTTTCCCAAACCTAGTGAAGGTGAGGGTCAAGAAGTGTAGGGAAGTGGGCCGTGATATTATCGATTGGTTGAAGATGAGAAGAGAATCCCTGATTGTTAATCTTGACACTGATGAGGTTGAGCATGTGGATGCTAGTGCTAGTGATGGAGGTGGAGCTCAAGAAGAGGTTTTGGATGCTCCACAACCACTTGTAGAGGAATATACGCATGTCTATGTCCCGTTGCCTGCAAGCAGCAGCAGCACTCGGCATTCGCTTTTCAGGTCTAAGTTTGGATTCCTGACGGGTAGAAACCTTGTTCCGTGTGCTTTGAGGAGATGGTCAGTGGGTAACGGTAACAGCAGTAGTAGCAATCCATGACTGTTCTTTGGTTCTTTGCACATTTTGGAAAAAATGGCTGGTTACATTTACGGTGTTGCCTGTCATCTTAATTTGTTTGTGGAAGTGTCAACAACTGATCTATTTCAGTTTGGTGTTTGTTTGTTTGTTGAATTCATCTGCCACTGTAATTTATCTTCGTTTATTGATACTGCTTGATCATATTTGTTTTGTTCAAATCAGTTGTTGTAGTTTGTCAAAAATGTCTTTGTTGTCAATTGGGCATGCAAATTTTTATGTCTTTTTACACTACCTTGTTGTTTCATATTGCCTCAATTCCACTGAGACAGGTGATTTTTGTTTATCTAGATTAAACATCTCTTGGGCAAGACACTGTAAAATGCTATTGAATGGTACTTTTTCTGGGTGGCACACTGTAAGTTTTGCCTCTGCAGCCCAACATGTAAGACCTTATCATCTTATGTGGTAAGAATGTTGTGCAGCATCATGTGCTGTCTAAGACCACCTTTGTTTTCCCCCTTCATTATTGTCCTTCGTTAATCTGTCTGTACTTTCATAGGAATCATTCATCCTATGCTTGATTGATTCCTAAACCAATTTGATCATTCAAGTCTAGGTTTCCCCACGAGGACAACCTAACAATCATCATTAAGCAAAAGTCATGGGTCTGACTGATTTCAGATTCGAACCTTTTTGTTGTATCAAAATCTAAGAAGGTAACTTCAAATGATTGAGAATGTAAGACAGATCTGATTTAAACGGTACAAGTGATTTTAAACGGTACAAGTGATGTCAAATCTAGCAAAGTACTTAACAAACTACACCCTAAACCCTAAACAGCACACACTTCATTGAAGCAAGCATATTTTAAAAGGGAAAGATGCATGCACAGAGCTCCTTGAAGGCGGGGGTCATCGGATTGTTGCATAACTTTTGGTAACGCCTGTCAAACTACAACAAAAGACACTACGGATAATGATAGTAGTTAGTAGTGAAAACATCATTGTTCTTCTATGTTTTTTATGCGGCATCATCCAACAAATCAACAAGTGACATTATAACAAGAAAATAAGCATAAAGTTATACAGCTGAACTTATCCAATCAAACTTCATCCAACAAGTAGTAAAAAAAATAGTAAGTATTAAAAGCTTCATCGAATAAGCTTCAAGAGTTGTACACTGAAATTCAGCAGTCAAGTAGTAAGTATTAAAAGTCATAAAATCAAAAACACTGTCAATCAGTTAAGCAGTATGTATTAAATGCCCTAAATTCAGTAGTCAAGTAGTAAATTCTTGCCTAGAAGCCCTAAATTCAAGCAGTTCAAATCTTGATAAGTATCAACAAGCAGTATGTAAAAGCCCTAAATCTTGATAAGTATCAACAAGAATACACAATCGAAAGTCGAGCAGTAAATTATAATAATTTTCCCTAAATTGTTTTGATCTTCATCGACACTCAAGCAGTAAATCTTGATAAATATCAACAAGAACACATTTTGATAACACCTATTTTTTGTTAGTTTTGACCATGCCCTTCATATTCTACTGCTAATAAGAAATCTTGAGATTGACAAATAAACTTGTGATATATTTGAACATTGTAGAGTTTTACATTGAATCACATTACATACATATAACATAGCACACAAGAATTAAGTCACAAAACAAACACAAATTTTCTTACTTTCTGAAGTAGCACCAGCTTATAGCATTATAAACTAAGGTTAACACTTGTATGGTACCTCAGACCTCCCAAGTTTCTTCAAGGCAGTGTGTAAGCTGCACACAAGAAGTTAAACAAGAGATAGTAAATAAAAACAGGGAAAACCGTGGATTCAAGGAGACGTGAATCAAGGAAAGTGCTTACGAGCCTACAAGGCGGTTAGCCAAGTTGCAGCATTTGGGGATGGTAATGGCAACCTCGGGCTAAAACCAAAAGTCCTAGAATCAAAATGCATAGAATCAAAAGCCCTAAATCCAATCGAAAGCCATTATGACGAAAACCTAAAATTCAAAGCAACACCAGGAAGAATTATAAGAACATGATGCCAAAATCAACCCCAAAATCGAAAGAAGAACAATAACATTGAATGAAAATAGAATTCACTGGCGATGAAGATATTAAACTTGCGAATCTAAACCCTAAACTTTCGATTGAAAGAAAACCAAACCCCAAAAAATGAACAAAAAATTCGGAGAAAATCACCTATGGAGAGGAGAGGAAGAAACACCCATGGAGGAGAGGAGGATGACTGAGAGAAGAGAGGGGTTGAACGTACCTAGAGCGAGTCGTCGAGCGAAGAGCAAGGTATGGAAATCGTGAGTCATCATCAAGCTTCGAAGGCGAGCTTCCAGATGTCGGGGGAAATCTTTTCTCTTCAGGGGCAATTCTTGGAAATCAATCTTTGGAGCTTACAGGATAAGTACCCAAAGTAGAGGAAAGTAGAGGGTATGAACTTTTTTTTGTGGCATTTTTAAGTAAGTGAAAGCAGTTTAAAGTATTTTGGGGTAAGAAAAAATATATTTACCGAACATGCCATCCAAACTACTTTTATGGAAGAAAAAAAAGCAAAAGGAAAAAATAAAGTAGAAAAAAACAGAAATGAGTAACATACCGAACGGAGCCTTAATTAAGTGGCTTATGTTTACTCAATTTTTTTAGCTTGTGGAAAAGTTTGGAATGTTAATTCAGATTTAATTCTTTTTTTCATGATGAAGAGTTGAAAGGTGTTGTTCTCATCTTTGCAAATAAGCAGGTTAGTACTATAACTGCATGATTATCTGTCATTTGCACTTGTGATTTTAGGAGAAATGAATTCATGTGTGCACACTATGTGTAAATGATTTGTCTTAATGATCCAGAAGATATAATTGCACTATATCTTCTGTATTTGGCACATTGATATTTCTTGATTTAATGAATCATATTTGTTGCTTGTATCGTCTTTGTAAGTGCTTATATTGTAGTGGATCTTTAGGTTTCTTCACTTGGTCGATAGAGTATCTTGAAAATCAATTCTTTTAAGCTCCCCTAGTAGGAAGAAAACTTATTTCTCTTTAATTCTAAACTTTTTCCCATTGATAATTTTAAACTTTATCATCTATCCTAGCTTTTTGTTCAAGAATTTAGAGAAGGTGTTGTGATGTTAGGATTCAAGGAACTATCTTTTTTATCTTGCTTGTTGAATCCAATTTAATGAATAGACATCTCTATTTTGTTTCATAGTTGTAGTGTCCACGACAATAAAATTCGATTGAGAGTGGATATTATGTCTTAAGGTTTATGCAAGAGATAATATTGAGAAGAAGTGTTATTATCCCAAAGATAGTACGACCTTCATACTTTATACATACTTTATAAATGACATTGTTGTTTTCCTAATATTAAGTTATTATAAGTAACTTCATCTAAATTTACAGTGGTACGGCAAGAAGAACATTTATTTAGATGACGAGATTGATGAAACTAGAAAGGAATGGATATAGTATTTGCCTCGTCTCATCTTTTAGGTAAGAAGTCGCTTAGCTTTATTCTTTTTTTCTTTAGTTTCCTTTTCATCTTGTTAAGTAGTTTGCATTTGATTAAGCTTGTTAACTAGTTTTATACAATGTTTACTATATGAAATTTGCAACACTTACAGGGTAATGGCTAACGGAGATTATGAATGAAAGATAGACATGTGCAAAACAATGAGTATTAGCTACTAACATAACTATATTTTGGTTATTTGTAGTTGTGACATTGTGTTGGCAATGACATATATTGTTTTAGTTAATTGTAGTTGTGACATTGAGTTGGCAATGTGATAACAACAATTTGTCGTGCTAATTACTACTATGCAAGTAATCCAAACAAACCTAATACATAGTCTTAAGTAAGTAAGGGTCGAGTCCACAGGGAGACAAATTCTATCTTTATGTATAATTTCTATGTCAATCTTTAAGTAGCCAGAGGGGGGTTTTGTGTGTTTTAGAAGATCTAAGCATGCAAAGGCAAACAAACTAAAGATTATGAACTCAGTAATTGGGGAAAGAGCTCAACCAAACAAACATCCACTATTCGTATGACAAGTTGATCCTAGACAGTCATTCAATATCTCATGCAATGGAAATTTCTATTCCTTTTCTAAAGTAACTACAAACACAACCAGATACTTATAGCACTAACTAGTTAAACAACCATAAAACCATCAAGATTCAGTTTAACAGCAGCATTAAGCCTAGGAATATAATTAGGATACAATCTAGCATAAAACAACCAGCTTTTATCCTAGAATGTAAATCAATTCTCTTCTACATAAGACTAGCACAACCAGATACTAGTACGATGCAGTTGCTACTCCGATAAAGATATGCTCAACCAGTAACAATCTAAATCTAGCAATCAATCAATAGAGACAATACCTAGTTGCGTAGGCTAGAAACTGTCAATATTAATCATAAGCAATTCAAGCAAGAGAATAGATAAAATCCATGCGATAGATAAGGAACGAAAATCTCACAACTTTATCAAAATGAAAGCTTCAGTTGTCTGACTAAGCCAGGAAGGCTTAGTTCTTCATAACAGAGTACGTAGAATAGAGAAAAGATGAAAAACGATGATAAGGGAGGCCAAGCTCCCTTCTAACCCTAAATACTAGAAAATAATAAAAAGTCTTCAAAAGTAAATCAAAAACGAAATAATAAAAACACTAATAATAATCCAAAATAACAAAATAATGAAAAGTGGTTCGGTTCCGCATCCGACGCGGTGGCGGTCGCCGTAAGCCTGGCGGCGGTCGCCACCAGAACATTTGTTGAGATTTCTTCGGTTCAGCTCCTGCGACACCTCCGTAAAAACGCCATAACTTTTGATTCCCAACTCGGATTGCGCTCATATTTTGAAGACTTGCATTAGACTTCAAGAGATAACTCCTCGAATTGGAATCACTCCATTTGTTCTTCTACTCTCGTGTGGACTCTCTCCTTGGTTCTTCTTCGTCTCCTCAGTGGTCAACTCCTCTTCCTCTGGATATCTTCAATTTGCTTCTCCAGACCACCAAATCCACACTTCTCCTCTCTAACTCCATAATCCACAGTTGTGCACTAAATCCATCCAAATAGCACCTCAAACCTGATAACAACCCCTAGAAATGCACTACAAAATAGTGACGATCAAATCCCCCATGCTTAAACCTTGCTCGTCCTCGAGTAAGCTAAAGTAAACCTACTCTTCCATTCAATCCCCAAGGTTTCAGGAAGCATAGAAAACTCAACCCCTCCAAGAATCACACCTAACAATAAACTCCAGGCACCCATACAATAAGCACAGCACAACATATAATAACTCACAACACCACACACATCCAAGCTAAAAGGAAAGCAGAGTACTTTCCCCAAGCTTATCCCAAACACCATAGAGTGAATAAAAAAAATAAAAAATCCTATCTTCCATCTATCTTCTTATACCTCTAGAGTGACCTACCCGAATCCTCCTTATATCACCTCTTCTTATGTCGCCACGCCAGTAAAAATGATGATTCCTATAAATCACTCTTCTTCTTTTCACTCATTTTGCCAAGGCGCCCTTTCGGGTTTTTACCAAGCCACTCATTTCATTTTTCAATAGATGGGCTCATAGTATACTCACATCACTCTTGACCAATTATTACCCCAGCCTAATGCTGGTCTAAGTCACTTGCTTATTACCTAGGCCGCCTTTTCAGGTTTTCGACCTATCCCAAGATTTCAATTTTTGCCTTTTTTCAAATTTTTGGCTCTTTTTTCATTTTTTCCTTTCCTCAACGACGCAACAAGTATAGAATCCTCCCCCATGCTTAAACATTGCATTGTCCTCAATGTAATGAAAGACAAAAAGAATAAAGCATAGGGAAGACAAAGAATGGACTCACAAACGTCGCCAAGCTGCTTGGACACTGAAGGTGTCGTTGGCGGTCTTCATAATATATGCACAGGTCTCTAGTGTTGGGCGGGTGTCTTCATCTCAACTCTACCGTGCAACCATAGGGAACCACTGTAAGGTGTGGTGGTCATTAAGGAAATCAGAGTTGCACGGCCTTCAACTCCATCAGCTCCTACCATGCGACCAAAAGGAACCATTCTGGTGAATAGTGGTATAACAAGTATGGCGGGGTTGCATGGCCTTCAACGAACACAAAAATGGGGCCCAGATGTAATCGTGGTGTGGGCCCTAGTGTTCTTCCTCCTCAGCTGCCAATTATAGGGCCATCATCGTTGTCAATTAAAAGTGTAGGTCTAATGTCTCCTCCATGACAACATGATGTGCACCATCTCCGTGGGGAACTCTGGATAGCTGGCCTTGGTCGATTTTTTTCTTCTCCCCGTTTAAGGTTTTTTCAGGGATTTTTTTTTTATTAACCTTGTCCATCATGTATTGATACGATGGGAGATTCTTATAACTCGTAGAGGTGGTGCCTCTTATTTTTATCTTTGTCTTTTAGCAACCCCTATATGCCTTTGAAGAGTTACACATCATTCCATAATTGTCTCCAAGAATTTACAACTTGTTAAATTGTACCATTTATGTTATCACCATTAGGATATGGTATAGCAGTTTATAATGCAAATATAACAAGACACAAACATGAACACAAACAACATTTTGACACCAGATTCTAGGCTATTATTTTCGATCCACCCATTGTTTTAGCTAATGATTCGCAATCCAACAAGTATGTTTTTTCACATATTTCCGTATCATAAACAAATTCGTCTTCTCGTCAGTTCCAGGTGCATGCCTCCACTGTGCATCTCACATAAAGACATCTTGGGCTAGATCTCTCCTCCCTCGTGTTGAAGAAATTTCTAACAGCCAACCAATTTAAAGCATCCTTGAGTTCTTCTTTTGAGGATATGTCTTGACAACACAAAATGGATGATTTTCCTTTGTAGAATCTTCCTCCTCCAAGTTCAATTGCTCACATGGTTTCCTCCTCTTTCTAGGTTGTACTATATGTGCATATTTTGCCTTCACCTCTATCAAGTTTTTCTCATTCACATCAATAAACAATCTTGTCTATTTCATTTTCATTATCATATATAATAATTGTGAATTCCCCTTCTTTATTAAGCACACAATATGTGCTTTATGGTCGTTTTCTCGATCCCCGATGAGTAGAGGCATCTTCTTCTTCATCGCTGGAAATAATAACAATAGACTTCCCTTTGTCCTTTGCCTCTTGGCCCCTTCTCATCGAACCATACTTCTCAGAAGATATCGTGTCGATGTACATGATATCATTGTCATCAAGGTTCATGGGATTGTTGTAATATGATTCCTCAAAATTGCAGTCAACTATAACATGGCCTTGTTTTTCTTCCGCTTTTCCTCCTCCCTAAATCAATGGAACCAAGATGGATTTTTATTGTGGTGTTCCTTTCATGTATACCGTCATGAGATTGAGTTAAGAATGTGTAACTGCAACCCAATCCAGTTCCTTCTCTCCACGCGAGTTGAAGAACTTATAAACATCGAAATCTCCTTCATCATTCAAATCAAACGATCTGAAGTTTCCTTTCCATGTTGTACATATGTGAACTATAGGTCATAATACTTTATGTCCACCTTTAACTTATCCATCACCAAAACTTAAACACCTCAAAAGTTACACTTTGATCTAGAACCATATCCTTTGATATCTTTCTTCCTTCGAATAACCATATTTTCATGTCCTGCTTCCACTCACCATCAAAGATCAATATTACCAACCTACAATCTACAAAAATCAGATTTATTTTCAATTATTATAATTAAACAAAACAAAAATCATTTACCCTACATCAGTTATGCAGATGATAATGTTCTAGCATATATGAACAAGGGCCATCACACTATTACATTCTGTACATTTTAAATATATTCCTTCCAACAGATAACTTACCCATTACGACCGCCATTCTCTGCTTCCCAAGTAATGTGCAACCACAACAGGATTAACTTCACTGATCGAATAGGACAAATGTCTCAAAAGTGATGAAACATGCTACTGGCACGAGTTTCCTTCTTTTCCCTTGCACCAAATTCTTAATCTCGTCAGAGAACAAACATACCTCATAATCCTCCAACCATAGGTAAAACTTGATTCTCCCTAATGGGCCTAACAATCAAACAGGCCTTTATAATTTTCACATTTCAGCAACTCGGATACACACTAGTCACTAAACCCTAACATTTCACTATTGGCGCCAAATTGCGCATTTTTTGGAGCGAAAAAAGGCTGCTTACAAGCATCAACCTGTCATCTCAGTATCTATCTCATCTACTTTTGTTGATTTCACCATTTTAGTGTAACCTATGTATTGCATCACTGTACTTTTGCCAACTAATATTTTTCATGCGTCTTTCATAGCTGTTAATTCATAACTAACTGTCAAAATCAACGCAATTATATATACGTCACATGATACAACTGATACTACCAATGAACACGATAATCCGCCAAATTCATTCATGTTACTACTATGCAAATGCACCCGAAAGTCACTCAAAGCGACTTCATTTCAATTACAAAAGCAATCAATCTTCACCTCATTCATACCATAACATTAATATTTAATGTATTTAGCCCATTCTTCATTTTTTCAGCCCTTTCCTATCTACTTCTATTTAACTCACCTTCAAATCGTTTTTAACCTATCTAATATTGACAATATATTGCAAGCACGCGACATTTCATATTAAAAGTGCATACCATAGTCTTATATATATAACCTATTACTTGTTTCCCGTCTGAATTTTCATGTCTTTTCCCAATATATCTTCCTCCGGAAACAACTTTCCTTCACACTCCTTCCAGCCCAAGGAAAATTACACTCGCCATTTATTATTTCTTTTTCATTTTCCAAAACCCCAAAAAAATACATAAATGTCTTGTCATTAATTTGCTATAAATCATTTCTATTTAATCAAAAATTTCGCAATTTGAAATTCTTTTATGAATTGCATTATTAGTTATTTTCATATTTTATTTTACTTTCTATCTCATTTCTTTATTTCGATTTTATTTTTTTTCACTTTTAAGATTATAAAAAGTAATGTTATTTTAACCCATCACATCATCAAATTTTAATTACATGTCATAATAAAATGACATTTTTAATAAGAATATATTTTCTGATGATAATTTGGTAATTGACAACTCTAAAATTGTCATTTATGCAAAAAACGTGATTTTTTTTTTACTCGGCTCACCCAAAAGCAATTTCAATGTGAATTTTTCCCCTTATTGTATTTGGTTTGTTGCTATATATATTTTCTAGGTAAGTTGGTCATTTTCTTTACGTTTTTAGTTTTTAGTGTCCGACTTTCTCTTAGAAACCTCCGCTTTTAGTTTTTTTTTTGATAAGGTAAGAATTTAGACAGGAAATCACAGAAAGAATGGTTTCTCAGTCTATAGCATCCTTGCGGATGAGAATTATAAATTCTAAATTATCTCTAAAATCTTTCAAGGGACTTCGTTGCGTCAACTTCACAATATAGTCCGCAACAACGTTAGTTTTTCGGAAGACGTGACAAATATGCACTGAAGAAAACAATTGTATTAATACACAAAGGATATCAGAAATTAAGATTTCAATATTCCAAGGACAGTGCCAGGTTTTGTTCCAGAGGTTTATAATTGTAAGGTTACCGCATTCAATTCGGATGTTGTTAAAGCCTAATTCATAAGCTTTAAACAATGCATTCATGAAAGCAATGGTTTCTGTTTTTAGTGGGGTGGATAATCCACACTTTTCACCAAAGATGAATAAGGGTTCTCATTTGCTATTTCGGAAGATATAGCCATAACTAGACTCTTCATTAGTCTTAGTGGATCCATCCGTATTTATTTTTATGATAGTATCTGGTGGTTTTTTTCACTTCTTCTTTGGTCGTCTTCTATTTGTATTGACATTTTTTATAGTTGATCTGTACCCAAACAGTCTGGGTTTCATTTCTTTGTTTGTTTCTTATTATGAATTTGGTTTTTGATGTAAATGGGTACATCCTTAATAGGGTCCATGTCATTGTTTGTCCTTCCAAAACTTTGTTGGTTTCGGTAGAACCATATTCCTTACCAGGAAGTTAGTAGTTCTAAAAACTGTGATTTATCAGTTTTTTGTCGAATTTTCTCAATTAGTTCGTATGTTTTTTTTATTTCCAATGTTAAGTGATTTGATAATCCCAAGAGTATGGAGATTAATTTTTTCAATGGTTTTCATAATATGGTTACAGAGGAATAAAATATGATTAGTATCTTCAATTTGTGCCCTACAGCGAATACAACTCGGAAGAATTAAAACTCCCTTTTCAGCTAGTCTTGCTTTTGATGGGAGTCCATTTTTCATGATTTTCCAAAGAAAATTTTTAACCTTAGGGTAAGTGTCCAGTTTCCATATCCAAGAGGAATCATGGGTTGTATATCGTTTATTTTTATTAATCATGTTCATGGCATATTTTGTAGAAAATCATCCATTTTTATTGGCATTCCAGTATATCTTATCCTCAATGTTATTAATTGGGATTGTTATGGATGTGATTTGCTTAGCTATGTCATCTGATACATGTTGTATAATCTTTTCTTTGTTCCATGTCTTATCTAGCAGAATAAAATCTGCAACCAATACATCAATGTTGTGTGTTGAAGATTTTGTTTAAGGGACACTTTTTGATAACCTCCGCTTTTAGTTGATGTCCCTTTCGTTCTGTCCATCTCATATATTTCAAAGACAAAATAATCATGTAACATACAATATGATACTTAAAAGACATTTACAAGGTATTCTAATGTAAATTACTTTTTGCAATTTTTTATAATTTTAGATCGAAAAGTAAAATTACTTTAAAATCTTAATAAATGATACTATACATTTTTCTAAAAAAGTCAACTTTTATGAAATTTACCTAAAACATAGTAGCGAAACCGTCGAATAATATAGAAGGAAATAATAGGATGAAAATTATTTAACATTTTCTTAATAAATGACAATATATCTTTCCCCAAAATCATCAATTTTTGCGAAATTTGCCTAAAATATAATAGTGAAACCGTGGAAGAAAATAATAATAGAATAAAAACTTTTTAACTTATTAGCTCTCAAACACCTCGCGAATGCAATAAAAAAGCAAAACCTTAAGTAGTATAGGCGGCCGCCGTCAGCCACTTTGTTGGCTTTCCTAATTTTAATTGAGCCGAAAAACCCTAGGACAATCCCATGGCCGACCAAAACGTGATAGCACCTACTTTGGAGTCCATGGCAGTGAAGGAGGAACCCAAGGGTCTCTGTTTCACCGACTTCGAGTCGCGATGCGGGCACCCTTTCAACCCGTGGGGCCCCATCACCAAGTTCTACGTCCGGTTCACGGTTCGCCCGGTCCGTCAACTCTTCTACCAATTGCACGGCCGCTCGGAGTCCCGCGCGTACCACCACGAGCCGTACCGGACGGGCGTGGTGCTGGCACGTGCCTACGAGGGCGGCGCAAACCTCTGCATCTGGTCGGGCCAGATCACGGACAAGCTGCTGCACGTGGGTGGGATCGACGCGGAGATCGCGAAGAGCGTGTCGAAAAGTCTCCATGATTGGCTCATCGACATGCCCAGGATGAAGGAGTTGGTCGGAGTCGAGGTCGACATGCGAGTCGTCACGCCGGTCGTCGTCCCTGCTGGAAACGACGTCGTGTCGCATGGTATTTATGGCTAAGGCCGTCCCTTGATTAGGGCTCTTGATCAGGATTATGGTCTTAATAATATTATATGAACTACAGTTGTTGACTAGGGTTTTGAAGCTGTTGCCCTTGTTGTGCTTTTTACATATATGACATGGAATAGGTTAAAGGGTGCAGGAATGACAAGGTTTTCAGCATAAAGATACCATTGATTTCCTGGGTTTCTTTGATTTTGTTATTCATAAAAGGTATACTAACATTTAATTAGTAGTATTCTATATATATATACCTTGAAAATTCGGGATTCTGAACACCTCCAATTGGAATTGCAAGAGGTTTGAGGGCAATGTATAATTTTTTTATTTTTTATTTTTTGAATGAATTCGGTAAGAGGGATATATGAGAGTTGAATAGTTAGATACGATTGAGATCTCGATCGCTTGAGAGTCAATTTTGTTAAATTAGTTTTGGGGCCGAAATGAGTGAGCGACCCACAAGTATATTGTAATTCATTAATAGGGAAAAATGATCAGATTTTTTTGGGTCCAGACAAAAAATGATCAGATCTTAATAAACTTACTCCTGATGGATTGTAATAAACAACTTTGCTCTTAGATTATGTTTGTGTATGGTGGAAGCTTAAATGGTTTGACCAAGTTACACATAGATTAAATGATAGTTCCAATGATGAGACCGATGAATAAAAGAAATGTTAGTTCGATGGAGTTATAGTGACGCAGAAATCTCCAACGGAATCATCGAAATATATTGTTGCCGTTGGTGATTAAATAAAGATTATGGGCATGGTTAAAGAGCAAAGTCAACTAATACTAGGGAAGTGTGTCCTTGGCCAAACACAAAAAGTGATTGACATTTTTGGTTAAGTGTTGACCTAGGTACCTTGGTCAAAGTATTGTTCCGTTTGTTATACCTCGGAGGCGCTGCTGCAGTGCTGCTTTCACAATGTATACGCTTTTCACCAATCTTTAGGCGGGCCACGTGCTTTTTCTGCTGCGTTACGCTTCCTTGGGTTATTAACGAGGCGCCCACCTGGTCTTTTTCTACATCACAAACTATAATTAGAATTAGTATACCGAGTCCGTTTCGTGTGCAACTCGTACTTGGTGTATAATATACAAAGTAATCAAGATCGTTGAATCAGAAGATGGACGGACGAGATTTAAAGCTGGAAAGAAACAGAAAAAAGGATGCACGCCCATACTGTCAGATTTAATGGTATTTTTATAAATAAACTCAGAAGTCTATTTTTCCGAAAATACCCCGCGTTTCCAACTCTTTCTTCCTCCCAAATCACTTCCAGATCTGGAAAATCTCCATTGAAGACGGACTGAAATCCTTTTCTCGAGTGGGATTAAATACGTGTAACTCCATTAGTCTTCATCATCTCTAATAGCAAACCGTTCTTTTCTCGAGGACCAAATCCTCCAATCTCCATAACCAAGTAAAAGTAGTCATTATCAAGGACAAATTTGAGAAGAAGAACCTATGAAATTCTAATGAATGGAGACGATAGGGATGGCGAAATTGGCTATAGCTATTGTCTTCTATGATAATTCTGAAGCTTGTTTTGATATTCGACTTTGGAATCAAACATTCAAGAATGAGTTAGAATGCACACCACCTGTTTGTAAAAATGCCTCTAAGACAAAAAATACTAGAGTCATGTGTTAAATGTCCAAAAAATTGTTTTTGTCATAGCATATTAGCTCAAAATGATAGAGCAATGTGTTGGTACACATGATGTGGGTTCAAATCCCACATATGCTACGTATTATGTTTGTGAAAACTCTCAGTTTGAGTTAGGTTCACGTGTATCATGTTCGCGTTCATATATATTCACTCTATGTGTAACATAGGTTCATTCTATGTGTGTAAATGTTCACATATAATATTTTAAGCACGTTCGTGTTTGAGAATTATTTTTCCTTGGTTCATAGAAACATTGGGGTTCATATGATACAAGTTAATGTTCATATATAACCATCTAATGTTCATACTTACTCTTATCAATTTCCTATAACCAATTCACACACATCATAATGTTCATATGTTACATGTTAATGTTCATACTCACTCTCATCAATTCATCATATTCAATTCTCACACACCCTAATGTGTATATGTTGCATGTCAATGTTCATATCATCCGGGCAAATGGGGGAAAATAAGTCATTCCATCTTGAGAAAACTGAACTTTATAATAGTCCTTAACATCAGGCTCCTCGGTTCTAGTGATAGCAACACTCTGGACACTATTCTCATGAGACAAGTGACAACTACCAGCAGCTAAAGTTGATACACACGCTGAAATACATAGACAATTTAAACGAAATATTAAAGAGCATGTCAGGTTCATTATTAACACCATAATGTTCATTATTAAAGGGATTATGTTCATAATGCGTGCATATTCGTAAAGTAACAGAGAAGAAGAAGGATGGACTGTCAATGGCAAAAAACCAAAACGCGAATTATGTAGTTCGATAAAAAATCAGCAACAAATTTGATAATACTACATAAAAACGACGGTACAAAATGGAAGAAGCAAACAATCAATCAATCATACAAGTAAACCTCGATCAAATTTCGATAATATTGAAGCAAACCAGTACCAGCGTCCATGGAGGGTGGAAACGAAGAACACACCCTAAAAGGCTAAATTTTGAAGCCAATATGAACGTAAACAGATTGTATCAATCTAGTTCGAGTTTGTAGAATCGAGTACAAAATCACCGAGTTGAATCGAACAGTACATCGCGTGAGAAGGAGCGGCTCGCCACAAATGAAGATGGAGAATGAGGGGGAAGAAAGATCTAATGCGCGAATTGACAAAATTGCCCCCACTTAATTTGGACTTTAGCTGAAGCGCGCCTCTATACCAGTCGTTGATCAAATCCATCCGACGGTGCGAAATGCTTCGCATTTCACACAGTAAGACACTGTTGTACGCGATCCATAATCCTAGTATAGATCCATACCTCGCACGAAATTTATAAAATAATAAATTTAATGTTTTTATATTTATAAAAATATATCTATTTCACACTTAGATTTTTTTTATAGTTAAATAATGTAATTTTCTTTATCAAATTGATGACGTATTAAGTCATTTAAAATAAAGTATGATAATATAATGAAGTACCTAATAAAAATAAAGACTATTAAGATAAATATTTTAATATAATAGATTGATGTATTAGTACTCTTTTTGTTTGATATTAAATGTCATTTTAGATGTTTAAGAGTGTCATTGTTAGAAATAAAATAATCCTTTATTTAGTTAATTATTAACTTTTATTAACACTTGTTAATTGCAAATATTTATTTTACATAATAGTTGAAGATATGAGAAAAAAAATGGTTAGACTGCCCAATTTTTCAAGAGCAATCTTAACAACTCATTAATAAAATGTCACTTAAAATATTCAAATAACGATTATAGATTAACAAAATTCAAAGGTTAGAATGACACGTAAGCCTATATTTCGTACATTGTTGAATGAAACGAAGGAAGATAATAAGGTATAAGATTGTATGACATAATAATATATGCAATTAACATAATGGTTCTTACAACATAATATGTAAATGAATTACAAAAGCATATTTTTGATAATTGAAATATAAAAGATTGTCATAAAAGAGTTGGAGATAAACATAATATAATAATTATATTACAGAAGTATAATAAATGATGTGACAAATTATGAAAATGACACATGTCATTAATGATGCAGCTTTATGATGGGGACATATAGTCTTAGACAATAAATATTTTATTATTTTAAAATTTAGATTTAGATTACAATAATATAAATTATGATATAGATACATTTATATAGGTAGATAAATAAATCAAACTATATATAACCTTATTTCAATAAATAAAAATAACTTATTAAGAGTGTAATCACACTAAAATGCTGATATAAAAATCTTGTACGAAATAATGTAATATATATATACTGAAAAGGAGAGTAAGATTATGACAAATATAATCACATAATTAGAATAAAATCTAGATTAAATTATAAATTATAAAATCAGATAATGACAAGTGACAGATTGCGGAGAAGATTGTAACGAAAGATGACTTGGTTCAAGGTCAAGCGACATCAATTACTTCTACTTTAGTTAAGGATGGTAAGAGAGCGGATTCAGAAGAGGCAGTGTCCTCTCCTTCTTTGTCCTCGTTTACCCCCTTATTCCCTAGTCCTTGTCATTTTAGACGTTTTTTTGAACCATTATTGGTAACAGGTTTTCGTCGTGTAAAACTGCTATGCAAAATATCCAAACAAACCTTAAACCGTAGTCCTAGGTAAGTAAATGTTGAATCCACAGGGAGGCGAATTCTATCTAAATATACAATTCGTATGTCAATCAAACGTAACCAAAGAGGGGTTTTGTGAGTTTTGTAAGTTCTAAACATGCAAAAGGTAAACAAGCTAAAGAGTTGTGAAATCAGTGATGGGAAAGGCACTTAGTCAAACAACATCCACTATTCGTATGACAAGTTGATCCTAGATACTCATTCAAAATCTCATGCAATGGAAATTCCAATTCCTTTTCAGATATAACTAATAGCACAACCAGATACTATTAGCACTAACTAATTAAACAACCCTGAAACTATCAAGATTCAGTTTAACAATAGCCTTACGGATAGGAATATAGTCGGATACAATTCTAGCATAAAACAAACAGCTTTTATCCTAGAATGTAAATCAGTTCTCTTCTGCATAAGACTAGCACAACCAGATACTAGTACGATACAGTTGCTACTCTGAAATAGATATGCTCAACCAGTAACAATCTAAATCTAGCAATAGATCAATAACGACAAACCCTAGTTGTGTCCAAGATAGAGATTATCAATATCAATCATAAGCAATCAAGCAAGAGAATAGATAAAAAACCATGCAATAGATTAAGAACGAGAGTCTCACAACTGAATCAAAACGAAAGCTTCAGCGTCTGACTAAGCCAAGGGGACTTAGTTCTTCATAACAAATACGTATAATGAAATTAGGGTTCCGAGAGAGATTAGCTGATAGGCAAACAAGCCTTTCTCTACCCTTAAATACTAAAGGAAACAAAGTCTGAATTAACCTAAAACGAAATAATAAATCGTAATAAAATAATTCAAAATAAAGCAAATAAGGAAACGGCTCGGCAAACTTCTGAACAGCGGCGGCGGGCGCTGCAACCTCCCCGGCGGGCGCCGCATTTCCACGGCGGGCGTCGTGGCCAAGTCGTAGCCATCGTTGTTGGGAGGGTTTAGGCGGCGGTCGCCGTGGCTTCTGCGGCGGGCGTCGTAAGGTACTTCCTCCGAAGTCTTCGTCTCTTCAGCTCCTTAGCGTCTACTTCTGGTGGCTTCCTCCTCAGTGTCTACTATGATCTCCAAAACGGCTCAAACACCTCCAAATACACCAACTTCGTCCCCAAACGCCATACACATGAATGTGTCTAAATCTACCCGAATGACACCAATAAAACTTCTAATGACTCTTGGTTAAGCCCTACAAAGTAGTGCTTATCAATTATCGACAAAATAAAGCGTATGACTTTTTCGTCTCAACGCTTTTTTAAAGTGTTGAAAATTCCAGTCTTATTATTTATTATTAACTTCGCATAGTATGCCATATATATAGCACTTATACTTAGTAGAGACTTATAATAATAATAATAAATGTTTAAAACTATTCAATAATAATAAATATTAACCTAAAGTTCATAATGGTAAAAGATGTATAGAAATAAAATAAAATAAAATATTTATATTATATATATGTCGTATTTACTTTAGATAGATTATAGCTAGACAACAATTAGGAAAATAAAAGCAAGATTATGATACGAATGATGATTTGAGGATATTAAATTACATTGTCGTATGATTTTGTACATGTACATTGATATTGATGGACTGACATATCTGATATCATATTAAAGAAATTTGAAAGACATTAAAATACAACTTTCGAATTGTTGTTTTTGAAGAAAAGATCTTCAACGACATGGGTCAATAGTCGGTACCATCATGAAGATGAAATACTACATGCAAAATATATAAGTGGTATGGTGCTATATCACTCGCTGGTAATAAAACTCTTGCATACTTCTGCTATAAGATTAAATTATATATATATATATATATTATTGGACAAGATTAAGAAAAAGAACCACTAAGTACTATATCTATGATCATTTTTATTATAAGTGATTGAATTTGGAAGCAAAATATTGCCTTTATCATTACAGATCGTGCAATTGCACAGAAGGTTGAATGTAGATTTTGAAAGCAAATAATTTTTTTTGTATAGTATACGGATTTGTTGCTGTTATTTTGGAAGCATAATCCATTTTGTTGATATTTTGAAGCAAAATTCAATACAGATGTCTTCCGTGTTAAATTTTGGAAAGAAGGTTGATTGTAGATTTTTTAATGTTGCATTTATTATTTTCTGCTTAATTTTGGTATAGTGTACAAATGTTTTATTTGGAAGTAAAATGTTGCCCTTATCATTGCAGATCTTGCAAGACACCCTTTAGTTTTGGTTATAGAATAATCCTATATATAATCATTATATCAAATTTTGAGATCTTGTAGTACCCGAAATATTGATTATATTGATTTTTAAAAGAAAATAAAAAAATTGATAAAATGCCATGTGACAAAAACAATGACAGGATGTCATGTGGCATAAGAAAGGAGTGAGTTTAATAGGGGGTGCCATGTGGCTTAGAGGTTGTGGTTTAGTAGATATATAGTTGATTTGGGAAATTTGGCATCCTATCCCATGGCTTTGAGATTTTCATGTTTGGGACCTATGGTTTTTCAAATATTCATGTGATAATCTCGAGATTTTGCTCACATTTGAATAGTGCCATCTGTAGTACATATTGGTTGTCAATTGGTTTTGTAAAAATTATGGATATTTTTTGTATGAACAAATATGTTTTTTTTAGTTTTAACAAAGTAAACACTAAGATTTTCGTAAACGGTTCTAAATCATCAAAGCGGATGATAATTTTAAAATCTCAAAAATGAGATTCTATAGACAACTGCATTATAGATGTCATATTGAAAGGGCCTTACTATTCGGCGCATAGGCAAAATTGTCTTTCAGCGCATAGGGTCGCCACGTTACGTGTGGAGTGGCTCCACACGTAACGTGGGGTACATTTTTTTTAATTTTTTTTTAATCCACACGTTACGTGTGGAGTGGATCCACACGTTACGTGTGGAGTGGCTCCATACGTAACGTGTGGTATTTTTTTTTATAAAAAAAAAAAAAAAAAAAAATTTAACATCACGTAAAAAAATGTCTAAAACTTATATTTTTTTATCAATGTTAAAATGTTAGGAAATTAGTCCTAACTGGATGGAGGATGCTGGTTTGAGAACGTGAGCTGATTTTTTTTGTCTCCATGAAGGTTCAAGCTAGCGTACTTTTTTATCTGACATTTGATCATTTCAAGGCTTAATACATCATTGCTTATACGCCCTGCTTATTGTTGTGCACATCTTAAGCATTCATTTTTTGCTCATGTATGTAGTATTGGATAAGTCTGACACTGGTCAAGCTTGGAGTATTAAAAATTTGAGGTTATAGAAAGAAAACTTCTTAGTAAAATATATATATTTGTTTAGAATTGACTCTTAATTTTCCAGCTAAGATACTTCATATTACAATCATTGCTCATACCACTTTTTGTCTTTTTTGGGGTCCTGTGACACCCTAAATCCCATGCCCTAGAAAACCCTAGGGTAAGTAGGGTTTCAGATTTAGGGTTTTCAAAACCATATTATTTTCATACCCTATCATGCTTGTAGCACATAGGGAGTTCATACCACATTTTGTCTTTTTTGGGGTCCTGTGACACCCTAAATCCCATGCCCTAGAAAACCCTAGGGTAAGTAGGGTTTTGGATTTAGGGTTTTCAAAACCATATTATTTTCATACCCTATCATGCTTGTAGCACATAGGGAGTTCATACCACTTTTTGTCTTTTTTGGGGTCCTGTGACACCCTAAATTCCATGTCCTAGAAAATCCTAGGATAAGTAGGGTTTCAGATTTAGGGTTTTCAAAACCATATTATTTTCATACCCTATCATGCTTGTAGCACGTTACGTGTGGAGCCACTCCACACGTAACGTGTGGATCAACTCCACACGTAACGTGTGGATCCACTCCACACGTAACGTGCGAGCCTATGCGCCAAACGACAAAATGCCTATGCGCCGAAAAATAATCGTGTATTGAAAGGCAAGACACGAGTTCCATCACAAGACTCAATGAAAGACTTCAAATGTTAAATATGAAAAAAAATTGCTATACAAAAAGTCTTCAGCAGCTAGAGTTGTATTTTTTGAAGCAATGAAAAACTAGACTAACTTGTCAAGGCTTTGGTTCAAGCTAAATGAAAGAAGCGGTATCGATTCAATCTTTTTGGCATTCCATTTTGAATGAATTGATCATGTTCTTTAAGTTTGACCTTCTTTGTATATTCTTTCCTCCATATGTATATCTTTTCACCTTAGTTTAAAACTGCTTTCATTTTCATCTTTTAATACTCTTTCATTGCTTAATTTTTTTTTTGATGTTTTCTCTCAACATGAGAAAATAAGAATTAGGCAATCAATGTAGATTACACAGCACTTCAACATAATTCTATCTATAAGATGTTCTACTAAAATAAGAAAAACTAAATCTATCCAAGTACATTATCTCATAAAAACCACCTCAAGTTGGCACGTGTATGCCTAAAATGCCCAACTTGCGAAAAAAGGATTGAAATTGAGTTACACCTAGGGCCTTAGTGATAATTTATGCATGTTGATTTGTTATCCTAATATGTTCGACATGTGTTGGAGATCCACAATACAAGCATTGTGTTTACTGTCCACCAATCCTCGTAGTCTACAGAATCCTCCTTTGGTTGTTTGATTGAACCTTCAACAAAACCATACTTTTTCTTGGCTCTTAACGATGTTCAAATAGCTTGAGCCCATTCTTCGTAGTTCTCACACTTTAGTTGGACTTGGGTGATTATGTTTCCAAGGTTGTCATGGGATGTCAACAAGTATGGTGACAAAGTCCTCCGTTCTCTATCTTCTTTATTTCCAGCTTGTGATGTACTAGTCATCACTGATCGATAGGTTGTACTTGGTTTGAGTTTGGTTTGTGTTTGTTTGGGGCTAATCGCATGTCGCAACATATTTTTAGGTTTAGAAGCTAATATGCCCTGATACCATGACAAAACAATAATTATGATAACTATGACTTGTGTATTCAATCAACGTACGTAGTACATATATACTACAGTTCAACATAACTCTATCTATAAGCTCTCCTACTAAGATAAGGAAAACTAAATCTATCCAAATATATTGTCTCCTAATACAACAACAACACGCTCCTTCACTGATTACTACATTTATGATCCCACTATATGAATCAACATCAATGGTAAGTTGGTAAGTAAAAGAAAATAAATTCACCGTTAAGTGGAGGCAAAATTCGGAAAGAGGAAGAAAGAGAGATATGATTGGAAGTAAATAAGAGGTAATATATATATTCTTATTGTTTTTTAAAGGTAAGGATTAGACTATTATCAAAATATACTTGAAAACCAACCTATAACATATTTTCGGATGAGAACGAGAAGTTATGAGTTGATCATGATTTTTTGTGATGAATGTAAATGGCAAAGATTTGCAATAAGATCAGCCACCACATTTATTTTCCGGAAGACATGAAAAATCCGTATCACAAAAAGTTTTAACAGACAAAGAATATCAGAGATGACAATCTCATTATCCCATGAACAATGTCAGATTTGCTTCAAGATATTAACAATTGTCAGATTGTTACTTTCAATTTCTATGTTCTGAAGTCCCATTTCTTTGGCCTTAATTAGCGCATTGCGAAATGCAAGCACTTCTATCCTTAGGGCAGTTCATTTGCCACTTTTTTCTGCGAAAATCAACATTGGTTTGCCCTTGTCATTTCTGAAAATGAAGCCATATGTTGAGTCCTCGTTCGATTTTGTTGATTCGTCTAGATTTTTTTTACAAATTTGTCTGGCAGTTTCTTCCATATTTGTTCTTTTTCCATTTTCTCTCATTTTGTTTTTGCCTAGGTGTAACACCACCGACTTACGTCGGTAGTGCCACACGCCAGTGACCTCAGACTTTAATGCCCAAAGTCCCCCTAGGCTTTAATCAGAACAATTATGTTTAAATAAATAATTTAAATAGTAAATAATCAAAGAGTAGTGGAAGACTTTTAACAAGTACTCAATTCTTTTATTAAAATTCCTCTCGTAAATTGAAAAGGATAGTTTACAAACGATATTGAAATTACAGTGGGAGACTTTTAAATAAACCCTAAATACATGACTAAATTATATAAGTATTTATTAAATTAATACTAAACAACGTTTAAGACAATATCACTTTAAATCTTCAACTGCAAGCCTGTGATACCCCGTAATTCTGTAAGGTTATTTTGGGAATTTTGAGAATTTTCCCGAGTACCCGTTTTGTACGTCGGATTTAATTCAGAGAGTTTAGGACATTCTGTAGTGTCCTCTGTATCTGTAATATATTTTTTTCTCAGTGAAATAATATACAGACGACGTGCTTTGGATTTTAATACTCGTTCGCGTACGATAATTTTATCCCGGGTTAAAGTTGTTGTCGTTCAAAACCAGAATGGGCGCGAAGCCACAGGGGCGGCGACCGCCGCATTTATGGCGGCGCCCGCCATCGCCAGGCTCGAGGACTGGCGTGGTCGTCTTCCTAGCTGGGCGCCAGGCCTAGTGGCGGCGACCGTCGTGCAGTACGGCGCCCGCCGTAGGCAATTTGTGAGGCGGCGACCCTTGCTCTCCGCGGCGCCCGCCGTCGTTGTCCGGAGGTCTTTGCCCGATGGTCGCCGGCGAGCCTCTGACGCGCCGGAGTAGGCCTGCTCCGCCTCGTCGTAGGGCCATCATTGTGTTCCCGGTGCTTTGGCTATTTAAGGAGGTGCTTGGAGGTCGGATTGGAACCAATTCCATAGCCCAAGCTCTCCCAAAATTGTGCCTCGCCGGAGTTCTTGCCTCGCCGGATTCTGGAGCTTTCACCGGTGTCGTTTGGTGTGTTTTCCAGTAGCCTTGAGGTGCCTTTGAAAGCTTAGTGGAGGGTGGAATCCAAAGCCAGGCCAAAGGGTGTCTTCGCGTGTGTGTGGGTGAGTGTTTTTCCTCTCGCCGGCGTCTTCTGGTGTTCTTACGGCGACCGCCGCCAGTGGCCAGAAGCCTCTTTGTTGGCTTGGTCTTGGTGGTCGTCGTTGAGGCGTCGTTTCTTTCGGTTTCTTTCGTCTTTCCTTAGACTCGTACTAGTTTATGTCGAATCTAACTTAGGGTTTCTTTATGGGTCGGCTCGAAGGAATCTGTGCTTTCAGAACTGTCCATGTGTCAAGCCCGGAATCCCGTTGTCTCTAGCTTTGTTCCAGATCTGCGGACTAAGGCAAGTGGTGGTTCGCTCTTGCTTAAACATTTCATGTTTCATTAATCATCAATTATTTAATTATTAATTAAATTAAAGTGAACTGTTGTTCGGTTTGGGAACTAATTTCATAAATGAACGTGATTAAAGTGATGTTATAATATGTTGTATATCTGTTAGTACAACGCTATTGTGTGTGATAATTACCGTGATGGTATCGTTGTGGTTTTAATATTAATCTTTAATGCTAGAATTGTGCGTGTGTTCGTAGGAACGCTAATCCAAGTAAGGATTAGTCGTTTCTTTATAACTTAATATTCGTAGGGACGCTAATCCAAGTAAGGATCTGTCGTTTCTTTAAATCGTAATATTCCTCTGGTTAGTTTCCGAATAATAAATTAAGGGTCATGACCTATGCTTATTATCCACCTTTAAGGATCTGAAGTGTTTAAGCGCCTTGCTAGCGCCATTGGATGAGCATAATAGCAGTCTTGTGTATTAAGCACCTAGCTAGTGCAATTGGGGTGGACGTAACTGTCATCCTGTAAATTAAAGTGTAAGCACTGTGGCAATGCAATCTGGGTGAACATAAGATCACCCTGTGTAATAATAATTTCCGTTATTACTCGGAATAATTTTAAGTCTCGTGTGTGTGTTTGTGTGTTGTGTTAATTTGGGTCGACATGATTGTCACCCTGAGATTTAAGCTTTGTGCCGCTCTTAATAACATTAACGTGTTTCAGTAAAGTGTATTTTATAATTAAATAAGATATGTGCCCGAGTGCACATGATTAATAAACCTTCGGCGAGTAGTGCAGCTAAGTTATAGTACAGCTAGGAAAACTCGTCTCGACTTTGATCATAGTACGTTCTCTTTTCAATCTGGATTCACTGTATGCGATGAGTTTGGTTGTGAACTGAAGCATCTCAGTCAACCTTTAAATCATTGTGTGTGTAACTTTAATGTTCCCTAGCAGTTGTCATAATTTCCTTTAAGACTCAAATTCCTTTGGAGTCTTCTCTTCAGTGCATATCTTAATTGTTAAATCATTCCGTGAAAGTATCGGGTTATATATCGTTCCTTCGGTTTTTATTCAAGGGACAATGATAGTAAACGGTCACGATCACTCAAACCACTCTGCTTTGTACCCTTGCTAGTCTATTCAGTAGACTAACCCACGAACTTTGTTCTCTGCATGTGGGCTGGTGTCATCCGTTCGATTCGGCACATCAGGAGTTGATTCCCGGAGTTTAAGTAACCTATTGAAGGATAAGAAGCTTGCAGACGAAGATTTAAAGTCAGTATTTAAGTTGTTAAGTGTTCTAAGTTTGTTAAGTGTTACCTTGATGTATCTTCATAATTTAAGCCATGTTATAAGTTGGCTATTTAAAGTCTTCTGCTGTTTAATCTTTCAATTAATATGTAATTGTGTATGTATTTAAGCATGTCTGTTCTGGAAAAGCCTGGGGTGACTTTGGACGGTAAAGTCTGAGGTCATTGGCATGTAATATCTCCGGTGTAAATTAGGGGTGTTACAAAGCCTTTGTCTTTGATTTATTACTTACAAGTTGTCTGAAACCAACCACTGATGTGCCGTATAGGACGGATGACACCAACCAACCATGTAAGAAAAAAGAAAGGTTGATTAGTCTGATGAAAGACTAAACAAGGGCTCAAACAGAGTGGTTCTTGTGATTGTATCCAGTTACTATCATTGTCTCTCGAATAATAGTCGATAGACAATACGTAACTCGGACAATCTCACTAATACGAAAGAAAATGAATGCTTCAAGAGAAGACTCCAATTGAAATGAGTCTTATGGGAAACTACATGAATTTGTTTGGGAATCTTATATTATCACACAAAGTTTTAAAAACATCTCGTTGAATATTTGGATCCTCGACCAACCTCACCGCATAATGCGAATCCAGATTGGAAAGGAGACTTACTTTAGACAAAAGACTGGGCGATTTCCACGTTGTACTTCTCGCCCGAGTGTATATTAACTATGTGTCACGCGGCACATAGTTAAAGCTTTCAAATCCACAACCGATCTCGCAATGAGATATAGAATGGGATGAATCCCGAGTTTCGGCACTAGCTAAGTGCACCACCACTTATATTTAAATAAGGATAGGTCATGACCAAAAGTATTAGGGCAATAATCCTCATAATACCAAATTATAAAGAAACAGCTAAACCTCACAAGATAAATAGGGTTCATACGAATACTCGTGCTAACTAGCAATTAAGTCCACACCAAATACACAACGAATCCACACCAAAGTTCATCTAGCACTCGTGCTAACTAGCAATTAAGTCCACACCAAATATGAGAAATTATCTCTTATTTTTGTGTTAATATTTCAATACAAACTAAATCATCTAACATAGCTCAATGGTTAAAGACAATCTCTTAATACAAGAGGTCTAGGGTTCAATCCTCATTCTTAATAACTTTGTTTTACTATTTTATCTTTCATTATTTTTTTGTTTATATTAATTAGTTACTCAAATATTTATATCTATCTATAAATATATAAAGTAGACAGCTCATTTAATGCCTCATAAATTCCATCTCATTTTATTTTACATTCCATTAGAAGTCAAATATTCTATTTTATCTCAATGGTTTAGTGAAGAGACTTCATAAAACAAAAATTTGAAAGTTCAATTCTTCTTTGAAACAATTTGATTTTTGATTCCCCCCCCCCCCCCCCCCCCTAAACCTAAGGAGTTATTTAACTTTATAAATCAAGTACTACAATCTATAGTACTTGACAATTATCTCAATAAGTAAACCTAAAGGTAACATTAAAAAACCGAATAAAGAAAAAACAAACCTAAAAAGGAAATACGAATACATTTATTGACTTCTTCATACTAAGGAAACAATGTGAGATTTCTACAAAAAAATAGACAATTTGAGGTGGTTTGGTAAATGCGATTGAAAATTTTAAATCACAATTAGAATATATATTTTTGTTTGTTTTATGGTCTTCTTCATGCCTAGCTAAACAATTTCTTTTTTTACTACTCATAGTTACATATAAAAATCAAAATCTCTATACAACATAAAAATACATAATTAAATGTAAAATAATATATCAAAATTAAGACATTACAAATCCAAATAACATAATTCGAATATACAATATTGTATCCACTTGAGTACCAAAACAATTATTGTATCCACCTTATTAGGATTAAATTACAAATTATTTTAATGTAATAATTTAACTAATCACTTAAAAATTAAAATACTGCTTACCTCATTCAAGTTAAAACAGGCTAATATAATCTTCATAAAACTCTCAAATCCACTACCAACATTCAAACTTAAGCACCTAATTTTAATGCATATATTGAATTTTTCAGACTTATTGTAATGTTTTTTTTCCATAACTCTAAACGACTGCTTTTCAATTTTGACGTTACAAACTCAATTTAGTTCTGAAACCCTTCAAGTGCTTTTGTGTAAATCGGAACAATTTATAAAATTAAAATCAACGAATATTGATCAACTATCAAATTCAATATAGGGAGAAAACCAAGTTAATGGATGATTATTTGATAGGATAAGTTTGTTGCAAACACTATCTTAAAATTGTAACTGATTTGAAAAATGTGTAACATATTCCCCTATTAAATTGTCTATAATAAATAATAATTAATGTGTCACTTAAGAAAAAATATTATCAATAAAAGTATACATTTTTGGAAGAAGTAATTAAGAAGATGATTAAAACATGAAAAAGTTACTATTGAATTGCAACATCAAGAAATTGAAAAGTTCATTTATACTAATTGGTAATATACTTATATCAATGATAATTATGTCAATCTTAGTAACGTTCGGGTCATTCAAACTTACTCGGACATCAACTTTGACGGGAAATAATATATTTTTATAAACGCTTGCATGGTCGTTTAAACTCACTTGCACATAGCTTTTATACGGAAATATATTTCATTTTTTAAAGAAATGAACTCATTTAAGATATTAGATTAAAATATTATTTCAATTTATAGTAATATATTTGGTTGTGACCATTACATCTTCATTACATGTTTCTAATGTCAATTAATTACATTTAAATTATAGATCGTAACTTCTTCTTTTCATATTTCAAACTCCTAATTGATTAGAGACTGGTTTAATAATTTTAATGTAGATGACAAATGCATGTGAACATAAAGAGAAAATTTACCTTTATATAAAGACCATACGGATACAAGACATCCATTCCAAAAAATAAAAAATCTCAATCCACATCTCCATTTTTGTATGATTTTCTTACACCTTATTCCTATAATTTCTTGGATTAGATTTTTGTATGGTTAATTTATTGATATCTATTTTATGAGTTGTAAACTTGTAATTGGCATTTTGTATGTTTGTTGTTCCCCATTTTATGAAATGGAATTTGAATTGATATTTTTGTATTTTTTGTTGATATTTTGTTCAATGGCAAGTATAATCTCGATGCTCATTCTCATGAGCCAAATTGAAAGCTTAAGCTATTTTATTAGCTCTGTTATTTTTTCAGAACACTTTTTCTCATAAATTGTTTAGCTTCAAGCCACAATGATAATATTTAATTAATTATTTTTTAATTTTTTTTGTATAATAATAACAAAGTCAATTATTACTACTCTTTAACAACTTTAAAACTAAAAATATACATTTGTCAAATGTAGATTTTTGGGTGATTTTGCATTCTTTGAGGTCATTTCCTACCGGTATCACAAAGTTGTATATGTGATCAATTGGTAAACTTCTATTAGTAAAGAAAAGAGCAATATGTTTTTCTTCTTAAATGAGAAAGTTATAATGATCGCTGAATTATTTACATGGCTATATGCAATAACAATAATTAATTTACTAAAGTGACAGAAATAATTGAGATCATGAGTATATATGATTATCGTGGTCGATGGTATTGTCCACTATAAATGAATGATTTTTTTACAATATATGTACTATAAAAAAGTTAAATTTAACTTATATTGTAATATTATTTAATTATCTAAAATTATAATGCAAAATAAGAGATTCATTGAATAATAGCTTACGCAATAAGCATTTTTGCATGCTATATGTTTACTACATACTCCATAGGAGTACAAGTTTGTATTCGTATATTTACATAATTGACCATCAATGATTGTTATAATATCCTCTATCTTTGTGACTCCTTTGTTACTTTTGAAATATATAACCCCTTTTAATAAATAGAGATAAGTAGTAAAAACTATGATCATAACTTCTTAACAACATTCTATATGTCAATTAATTTTCGTATAACTTAATTATTCGATAACTCTTTCAAATACATGTTCATATTTTAAAAAAATTATTTTGTAAATGGTGTGGATAATATGAAGACATACAAAATCAAATATAATAGATCATAACCTACTAAAGCTTATTACTATGTACAATCAAAGTGAGACAATGCTATCATGAGTAATTTTTTTTTTTAATTTCATACGATATTCGAGATACATCTAAGAGTTGCAGATAAAATGTTTGATCTACTTAAAACCGTTTTAAACATGATGATTGACAAAATAAGAAGGTGATATATTAAATTGTTATTTATTCTCTACAGTAGCATCTAAGGGTGTCTTTTTCCATAAAAATGACAAATTCTCCAGCTTAGCTCGGTGAACAAAAGTGAGTTGCTATTTGTGTACCTGCCATACTAAAATGTTCATATTTATATGAATGTTTGTGTTGTTAAAGCTGAAAATATTTACTTTTTTTTTCTCATTTAAAAACAGAAAAAAATCAATAAAATTAATATATATATATATAACTTATGACCCGTGCGTAGCACGGATATGTCATCTAGTATATATATATATAAAGGTCATTGCTAGCAATTATACAACCTAATAATAAGGTTTATTATTCACACTAATTTAGCACACAAGTTCTCAAACGACAATTAAGAATTTTTATCCCAACTTAATTAAGACAATAGATTAATTAAGAAAAATATGGAATAAAATAGCAAGAGCGGACTGTCACTTGTCTCGAATCACGACGAAGATGAATGGCGTATCGGAGATGATTGCTTTCGAAAAGCAAATTGGCTCCCTGCTTTATTTCCGTTCCAAACGTAATCTGAGACGTACACAAATCATACACACTAAATAAATTATATTAGATAATTTATTCAATATCGAAATTTGAAGGATACAATGTAGCGGTTTCTAATTGAATTTATTTAACCCTTAAATAATTCAATTTTAAAGCTTTTTGATGAAACGATTATTTATACGACTCTAAAAATCAATTAGTCGTATATTCTTAATAATCATATCATAGATAAATTGATCCAATAATTCATTTATAATCCTAAAAATTTCTAACTCCAAATATTATCTAGATGAAGAGTTATAAAATACCCATTCATAATATAAGATAATATTAGAAAAATTATAATTAATTTAATTCTAATATTCATAAAATTAAATTAATACTAACATATTTTTCATTAATCCAGATTAATTAAATTAATCAAGATTAGCCAAAAATAAATCAAAATAAAATAAACAAAATCGCAAATTGGACCAACCAAAAGTCCACCGGAGCTCGCGGTTGACACTCGTTGGAAAAGGTCCGACATGAGGCACGACGGGGCACCTCTGACGTCGCAAATTGGACTAATGGAGCAAGAAATTGTAAGAACAAAGCTCTAATGTGCTCTAATTTTGCTGAAGAACAACCGGTATCGGGTTTGTAGGGTTCAATGTCCTTTATAGGGATTTTGAAGCTTTCAATGTCCTTGATAAAATCCCGCAAGTCGCTCCTCCCATCTCAAACCACAACGCTCCAATTTAGAAGAACTTCAATTCGGGTGCACGGACGACATGTTTTAATACGAATTGATCGATGGATTTAATACATAAGATCTTGATATTCAATTCCCAGTCCCTAATTTGATCAATCGGGTTAAGAACCGAGCCAATTCCACCATGGAAGGAGAGCTTGAGCTGCTACGTTTTAATGGAGAGGCTGGAGGAAGAAGATGGGTATTTTCAGAAATTACACACGGCCCACCAACTTTCAGCTTAGTTGCTCATTTTTTCCCAACTTTCTAAGTTGTGGCAAAAATGCCCTCAAATAACTTTTCCAAAAATTACAAAAATACCCTAATTTAATTATTTTAATATTCTAAGTTTATAATATTATTTTAACCCAAAATTAAGATGTAAAAAAATTAACTTAGGTTAAAATTAAGCTTAAGTCACATATCTTTATAAAATTAACCATATTTAAATATTGATTAACACTTTGTTAATCTTAACTCAAATAATCTAGGTTAAGATTGATAAGTTTATTTAAATTATAATTAAATAAGGTTAATCATAATTTAGACCATACATAACTTAAAGAGATAACATACTTAGGGTATTTATTATTTTATCCATTCATGGATAAACATAATAAATCATATAACCTTTATTATTATATTTAAATTATAAAACTACATTCATTGTTATACTTATTTATTTATTTCTACACCATACTATTGTAGCCCATTTTCTAATTTGTACAAAATTATCTTCAACTAACTTTTGAACTTAAGTTAATAAAAATTTAAATTATTCCTCTAAATTAAATAAAATAAATTTCATAACTTTTATTATTATAAAAAAAAATTACATTAATACTCTTATGATTATTTGAGGGTTATTATACTAGGTTTATTGTTTTTATTGATTAGGCGATTCAACTCCCAAAGTTTTGTTCTTTTCCAATTGGAAATTAAGTTTTGAGTATAGTTTGTCAAACCTTTTATTATCTCCACATCATTCTTGTTTATTGACAATTGTTTCTAGTTTCTTTGGTACCAAATGCTCCACCAAGTGATTGCTAATTCTGTAAATTGGTTCAGAGTCGTTCTATTCTTGATTTCATCCAATATGTCTTCAATCTTTCTATTTCCCGAATTCAAATTACTTATATATCTTCTCGTGTCAATGTTTATTTTTAGTATTGTCTTTAATGTATGACTGCAGTGTAATAATAAGTGTGGTATGTCTTTAGTTTGGTGATTTATGCAATTCAACCCGGGGGTATAACAACACTTTTTTCCTACAGTCTTGATTTAGTGGGGAGTCCATTTTTTGTTGATCTTCCATAAAAAAATATTCACTTTTGGGTATGTGTCCAATTTCCAATCCAAGAGGAATAATATGCAAAGTATTGTTTGTTCTTAATAATTAATTTCATCGCAAATTTCGTAGAAACCAGTCCGTTCTTACTTGGTTCCTAGTACATCCGGTCCTTGATTTAATTGAAAGGAAGTGTTATTGATGTGATAGAGGATATTATATCCAACGATAGTATTTGATCGAGTTTACTCTTATTCCATTGTTTGTTGATATTCAAATACTCTTCAAATTTTGTATTACGATTATGGTTTGGTGGTATATTAAAAATATCACACAGTGGCTCTTTTGAAAACAATTTATCTTTTCAGAAATTTATCATTTTTCCATCTCCTACTTGCCGAATTAATCCTTTCTTGAATTCTTGTCGTATTTCCATCATTTTGGACCACTGCCAAGAACATTTTTTTTATATTCTAGGACATGTTGGTTTTGTAGATATTTTTCTGAGATTATTATGACCCAAAGGTTATCTGGTTCTACAAGAATTTTTCATATTAACTTGAATTATAAGGTGAAATTCATGTCCTTTGTTTTTCATAATCCCAAACCTCTGAGATTCAGAGGTTGACAAATTTTAGTCCACCTAATAAGTGGTTTATGGGATGAGTGTTTGTTCCAAAGGAATGATCTTTGTAGTTTATCTAAGTCATTATGCGTACTGGTTGGGAGTATAAAACTTTGCATTTAGAAATTGGGTTTTGAAGCTAGATTTGCTTTAATCAATGTCGTTCTTCCGGCTTGTGATAGTGAGTTTGCCTTCCACTTAGTCAACTATTTTTTTGAATTTGTGATGAGGTCCTCAAAAGTTGTTGAATTAACCCTACCATTGACAATAGGGCAACCAAGGTATTTCTCAATAGAAGTCATATTGGTTATCATAAGGATCCCTTGAATTTATTATTTTTGTACATTCGATACTTTTTTTGTGACTTGGAAAGCTTATTTATAAAAACTTACCTTTTGTCCTGAGATATGACAATAATCATCCATAATTTGTTTTATTTCCTTACATTTTTGTTGACTTGCTTTTGAAAAAATTATAATGTCATGCAAAGGTCATAAATGAATTTCTAGTCCCATTTCTAGCAAATTGAAGACCCAAAGGTTTTCGTGGTCGTGTTGAAGCATGTTGTAGTTTTCTAACTAGGATTTCAGAATCCAAAACAAAAGGAAATAGGGATAATGATTCTCCTTGTCGAAGTCCTCTTTTCTAGTTTAAAAATCCTTGTTGGTTCGTTATGGACAAGGATAGAGAAAGAAACTGTTGTAATGCAATCCCTAATGAAGTTGATAAATGTTACACTAAATCCGAAACAAAAAGATACAAGATTCACTTTCGGTAAAGTTTAAGAAAAACTCTACAGATGGATATTGATTATTTATAGTATTATTAATCAGAAACACTTAACTTTAACATTTAATATATTTGTATATTGGGACAATTTACTTAGAAGAAATAAACTTTAGTATATGGGTTGGTGCCTTGGTGGTGATGCTCTTGTGGATCATTTTAACACATTATCTTCTATAAAAAATAGTAATAAAAAAGACTAGTATTAGTGTATTAATAACAGGGAAAATTAATTAAAATAACTCGATCTATAGGTAGGTGGTAAATAAATAATCCAACCTTTTGAAAAGTAAGAAAATAATTCAAAGTTTGATAGGGTGTTTAAATACTAAACCATCTTATTTTTCTTTTAATTATTCCTAAATAATTTGATGATGTGACAATAAGATTTGACATCCAAATAAACGACTCATTTCAATCTCAAATTTAAAGAATAAATCTGGAATACTAAAGCCTGTGTGTACTGTTCGTATGCAAAATTTGCGATTTGGGGTTTTTGAGGGAGAAATTTTTGGACGAATATCAGAGAGAAATTGTCGAATTGGGTTGTGAAGATCAGAAAAGACGTTAAAGACAACATTATTTGTTAATGTTGAAGTCAGGTATAAAAATAAAAAGATGCAAGGGGATTCATTCAAAAATAATATGAGAAATCTCTAAGGACATAGCTTAAATTGACACTCATTTGGATCTAGACTCTTCTTTTTTATCTTGTTTTCTAATAGTTTTCCTCACATCGACTATATTATACTCGTATTTACATGCATAATTTCCCAAAATCAAACACGAAGGACTTGAGATTCTGATTCAAGTTGTGTTTCCTGCATTCATAACTCATGGATGCCCTTTAAACAACCATTCGTTAACCAGAATAGAGCTTGTAAACTCGGAATTATTCAATTTCACAAGACAACCACATAGAAATTGGAAGTATAAAAAAAAAGTTGCAATGTGAACTTGCTCGGGGACAATCTTTTGTAAACGTCTTGCAGAGCATCTTTCGGATCAGACCCGATGGCGAAACAAACCTGAAACTCCTAGTTGGAAACCTAAAAAATCTCCCTAATTACAACGTAAAACGTCTCTTACTCATCAGCGCCGATGATCCACTAGGTGGAGTCGAAGTCGCATAGCTTGAGCCGGTGGCGATTGGGATGAATTGTGTATTTGAATGCCAAATCACCGTATTGTCATTACCACATCATTAAATACATTGTCACATCATCATATAATTATAAAAAAAATAAGATTGGTTAGTAATTAAACATTCATTATTTTCTTGTCTTTTGAAAATTTAGATTATTTTATTAGGCAATGGCTAAATACACGCGAAATATTGTCTATATCGACGCTATTTTACACGCTTAAGGTAAGCGTGCATGGGTATTGTGGGTATTTTGAAAATACAGCTAAGGGAACCTACACGTTTAACTTAAGCGTGTGCCTACACGCCTAACTTAGGCACACGCCTAACTTAAGCGTGTAGTTTTTTTTTTCAAGTTTTAAAGCACACGCTTAGCTTAGGCGTACAATACTAATTTTTTTTCCAAAATTGCATTTTTTTCCATAATCATGTAGATAATTTCAATACGAGTCCGTACATATAAAATTCGTCCAAAATGGACATCGTTTGCCCCTCCAAAAGCTCAAAAAACGAAGCCTTCTTCTTCCTCCTCCTTTGAACCGCCGCCCATCCGTAAGCTTTTATAAGCTTCAATGTAGGATTTGGCAAACTTCTTGGATCCGATTGAAGCCATTAACTATTCGGCATTTAAGAGGACCTTATCATACACGTAATTCCACATTTAATCGGATTGAATGTCGATTAAAATCGTAGAATTTTATCCTCAAAGCCACCGTGTCATCCAAGGGGCCGATTTGAACAAATCCAAAATTGGATCAAATCGTCTTCAATTGGAGGGCATGAACCATAGGGCCTTGTTGAGGGTATCCTAAGATTCAAAATGCCTATAAAATCCCCTTCAATCGTTGCCCCAATACATCCAATTTCAAAGTCAAAACTCATGAACCCTAAATCCCGTTACCGGTTGTTCTTGACCGAAATTCGAACACATGGAAGCTTTATTCTTGCAATTGTTGGTACTACTAGCCTTGAAAATTGGTCATCTTTCAAACTCCTCTCTTTACATCGCCGAAAAAAGACCACTTCCATTCAATTTGGAGTTTTTTCGACGAGGTGTCAAGAAGGTATTCCGGCGGGATTGAATTTGTGCCCATTTTGCGATTTTTGGGGTATTTTTGATTTGTTTTGTCTTAATCTTGGTTAAATTAATTAATCTAGATTAGTGAAAAATATTTTAGGATCAATTTGGTGCCCGACATATAATATGTAAATAATAAGTTTATAATATTTAACCATAATATGTAACTATAGTATGTAAGTAATAAGTTCATAATATTTAACTATAATACATAGTATATAAGTAATAAATTCATAAATACTTAACCATAATGTTTAACTATAGTATATAAGTAATAAGTACGTAATACTTAATTATAATGCATAACTATACTTTATAACTGATATATTTTGTAATACTTAACTATAATACATAACTATAGTATATAAGTAATAAATTCATAATACTTAACCATAATGTGTAACTATAGTATATAAGTAATAATTTCGTAGTACTTAATTATAATGAAATACTATAGTAAATAAGTGTAACTATATGAAATTTCATAAAATACTATAGTATATAAGTCTAAGTATACTAGATTTAATGAAATACTATAGTACATAAGTGTAACTATATGAAATTTAATGAAATACTATAGTATATAAGTCTAAGTATACTAGATTTAATGAAATACTATAGTATATAAGTGTAACTATATGAAATATAATAAAATACTATAATATATAAGTTTAAGTATACTAGATTTAATAAAATACTATACTATATAAGTGTAACTATATGAAATATAATAAAATACTATAATATATAAGTTTAAGTATATAAGATTTAATGAAATACTATACTATATAAGTGTAACTATATGAAATGTAATAAAATACTATAGTACATAAGTGTAACTATATGAAATATAATGAAATACAATGGTACATAAGTGTAACTATATGAAATATAATGAAATACTATAGTATATAAGTATAACTATACGAAATTTAATGAAATACTATAGTACATAAGTATAACTATATGAGATTTAATGAATTACAATAGTACATAAGTGTAACTATATGAAATATAATGAAATACTATAGTATATACGTGTAACTATATGAAATATAATGAAATACTATAATATATAAGTCTAAGTATACTAGACTTAATGAAATACTATAGTACATAAGTGTAACTATATAAAATTTAATGAAATACTATAGTATATAAGTCTAAGTATACTAGATTTAATGAAATACTATACTATTTAATGAAATATTAGTTATAAAGTATAGTTATGCATTATAATTAAGTATTACGTACTTATTACTTATATACTATAGTTAAACATTATGGTTAAGTATTTATGAATTTATTACTTATATACTATAGTTAGACATTATGGTTAAATATTATAAACTTATTACTTACATATTATATGTCGGGTACCAAATTGATCCTAAAATATTTTTCACTAATCTAGATTAATTAATTTAACCAAGATTAAGACAAAACAAATCAAAAATACCCCAAAAATCGCAAAATGGGCACAAATTCAATCCCGTCGAAATACCTTCTTGACACCTCGTCGGAAAAACTCCAAATTGAATGAAAGTGGTCTTTTTCCGACGATGTAAAGAGAGGGCTTTGAAAGAGGACCAATTTTCAAGGCTAGTAGTACCAACAATTGCAAGAATAAAACTTCCATGTGCTCGAATTTCGGTTAAGAACAACCGGTAACGGGATTTAGGGTTCTTGAGTTTTGACTTCGAAATTGGATGTATTGGGGCAACGATTGAAGAGGATTTTATAGGCATTTTGAATCTTAGGATACCCTCAACAAGGCCCTATGGTTCATGCCCTCCAATTGAAGACGATTTGATCCAATTTTGGATTTGTTCAAATCGGCCCCTTGGATGACACGGTGGCTTTAGGGATAAAATTTTACGATTTTAATCGACATTCAATCCCATTAAATGTGAAATTACGTGTATGATAAGGTCCTCTTAAATGCCCAATAGTTAATGGCTTCAATCGGATCCAAGAAATTTGCCAAATCCTCCATTGAAGCTTATAAAAGCTTACGGATGGGCAGCGGTTCAAAGGAGGAGGAAGAAAAAGGCTTCGTTTTTTGAGCTTTTGGAGGGACAAACGATGTCCGTTTTGGACGAATTTTATATGTACGGACTCGTATTGAAATTCTCTACATGATTATGGAAAAAAATTCAATTTTGGAATTTTTTTTTTAGTATTGTACGCCTAAGCTAAGAGTGTGCTTTAAAATTTGAAAAAAAAAAACCTACACGCTTAAGTTAGGCGTGTAGGCATACGTTTAAGTTAAGCGTGTAGGTTTCCTTAGCTGTATTTTCAAAATACCCACAATACCCCTATACGCTTACCTTAAGCGTGTAAAACCACACGCTTATCTTAAGCGTATAAAATAGCGTCGATATAGACAATATTTTGCGTATATTTAGCTTTTCCGTTTTATTATTATCCACCCAAAAGTTAAAGTTGAGTTATTTTTAGATTTCATGAGATGAACCCGAAAAGAAGGGAAAGAAAGACAAGGCAACGGCTACTTGCTGAATATGGAAAACTAAGGATAAAAAATAGAAAGTAAAATTTCCATACTTGAGAGATGATGAAGAAACTCCGAACTGCCTTTGACAATCACATTTCTCTTCGTATCTCTGTCGAAGTTGTTTCGCCATGAAACTTCCATTTACGAATGTGCCCTCTCCCATTCGTCCTCCCCTCGCTTTCACTGCCCTCAGAAAAACGAATTTCGCTCCCCATTTTGAATTCGTCCCTAATTTTGTCTCTGGTTCTCCAAACCCCCAATTTACCAAACGCCTCCATTTCATTACCATTCGTTTTTCCAAGAATGATTGCCCAAACACAACAACCCATTTTTCACCAATTAGAAGATCGAACCCGTTGAACGATTCATTTATTGGGGCGAATGAGAATAGAAATCAATGGAATTTGGAAATTCGATATCCAGTTACGCCGCCGATCGTTTCGTCATGGGCGTCCATGTTCAACATCCGAGACCACGCGTTTCTCCTTTTGGCCATCATGGGTTCCGCGGTATAAATTGAATCTGATGTTTGCTTCTGCTTCTTTGTAGAATTTTTGTGGTTGCTTTATGTTTTGCTTGTACTGATCAATTTGATCCAATGCTGTAAATGCAGACGTCAATGGCTTTCATCAGCTTTCTTGTAGCTTCTGTTTCCGCGCTATGTGTAAATTCTCTCACACACTAATTGATTTCCTTCTCATCAATCTTCTGTAAGAGTCATCGTCTTTTTAGATTTCTGCATAATTTCCATTTTACTAATGATAAATTCAGGCTTGAATTGCTTGGAATAGGGCCATCTTAGTCAGATTTGAGGAGTTCATTCTGTATGGAAGATTGAATTATGAAACTAAATTGTTCTTTAAATCTTTTAATTAGGCATTAAGGAGAGCTGCTATATCTTTTGCAAAGCTAGTCGATACGGCCCGTTTAGAGCTCCCTAACACAATGGCTGCTATCAGGCTCTCAAGCATGGAAATTAGTGATCCTTACACTGGAGTTAAATGATTTGAAGTAATATATATATATACCACATATGATCCTCTTGTTTATTTTCCATTTTTTTCTTCATTGTCATGTATACCATTTTTGGTGCATATTTGATTTAGTCTGGTGTTTATTGTGTGTTTCCTTTCAGACAAGAATTAATAGAAGGGGTAACTAAATCGGGTCAAGTTATTCAAGCATCCGAAGCTGGAGCTAAACAGATTGGGGCGGTTGCTTACCGACATTCTATCCGTGAGTCTTGAGGTTTAGTTTGTTGGATTAGAGTGTATAGTAGTCCTTTCATATTCTAATCGTGAGATGATGTGTTTTGTTGTTGGATTACAGCAAAGAGAAATGAGATGGCAAATCTTCCCTGCATTTCCTTGCAACCTGTTTTGTCTGGTGTAGGAAAGAGGACTTCTCGTGCTGTCATAAGAGCTACAAGAGATCCAACCCTTTGATTGTTGACGATGATAGCGATGAATCTGTCCTTTCAAAGGCTTGAAGAATTTTCTATTTGCAACTCTTACATGTAAGTTAATGTATATACTGACATATATGCAAGATTATAAATCCAAAGTGTTTGAATTCTAAAGGTACATTGTACTCCTGTAGAGTATGTGTTTATGTAAGTGGATTTGCATCCATAATCAAATTCATTAATGAGACCAGTTGCAACTTAGTACTGAGTATCTATCATGTTTGTTACTGATTGGAATGGCTTATATTTAAAAGCATCCAAGAAACAATCTTCCGGTGGTAACTGGTGAAGAGAAACAATTTAATGAATTAAGAAAACCATATTTGCATTTATAAAAAGTATGTTATTAGGGAAGAAACAATCTTCCACTTCCATGTTTTGTCTGATTACCTGTTAATAGACCATATGATACCACTGATGATTTTTTTTATAACATTAATAACCTATAATTGTACATAGTTGCTGAAACTGCTGAACCATATGGTGTCTTCTTTTCTGTGGCATATATAAAGGTGCATTCAACTTCAAGAAGTCTTCTTCATTGTTAAACACAGTCCTCTACCCCTTTGAATTCAATTTGTGCAGTGTCATCCGCCAAGTTTGGCGTTAGATCTGGGCTACCCTCCTGTTTGCTCAAACTCGACACATTCTTCTTGGAAGAATTTCTGTAGATTCCATATAAGGTCATCTGGGCAAGTCCTAGTAAAAAGCCTATAATGTTTGGAACCTGATCATAAAAGAAGCTCAATTAATATCATACCTAGAGAAATAGCAAGAAAATCAAAAAAATAAGGCTTGAAATGAAATTAGTCTGAAGAAATTACTCACTGCAATGAAGTAGTCTCTTATGAAGAATCCATAGAAGAACCAAACTGTTGCGGTTAGCATGAGGAAGGAGAGTGGAAATGGCATAAACTCCACACTCTTTGTTTTTATGACTTGTCTCTGTTGCACAAAAGAAGAGTACATTTTGTTCAGAATGTATTTGGAGTTTCTCTAAAAAAGTATCCAATATTATGGCGTTTTTAGACTGCAGTACTGTACCATGATGGTTAGAGGCGCAGCGAACACAGATATTTATAACCGCGCATATCCATCCTACCATCATCACTCTCTTGGAACCTTCAGCCAATAAGCTCGTAAGAAGCACGAGTGAGGTGCACGTACCCAAGTTGAACAGAACTAATAGCTTAACTGTGAAAATCTGCAAAGTGTGCCAAATAACCCAGGGTTAGTGAATCAGATAATGAGACATAGACCAAGTTGCATGATAGAGAAGGGAGAAACCTTTGCTTCTGTTGGTGCATAGATCAGGTATGTGATCAGTAAATGAGTTCTATTGCACACCCAAAGCTGTTGATAGTGATGATCAAGGTGCCATCTGTCTTGAGAGAGCCATAGTACAACAGTAAAATTGCACTGAAAAGTGCAACTGCGTAAGGTACCGACTGATATCCTTAAGATGATTTCTTTCTGTAAATCTTGTAGAATGTTGGTCTGAGAGCAAGTGCAGCAAAGTTAGTTTTACAAACCCGAAAGAGATAAACTTTAGAAAGATATCATGGTCAAGTGTTGAGTGATTATTGCAACTGATTTACAGCTCACGAGTGCTTACATAGGTGCCAAGAACACCACAAATGACACAACATTTCCTGGAAAACAAGTGGAAGAGGTGATATTAGCAAATATCAAGTGTTCATGTAGCAGCAAATACATGCACACATATGTACCTATATGATATAAGTATTTGTTCACAACATTAAAGAAGATGGATTTGATTGGAAAAAGATAAAGACTACAAGTGTAGAACCTAATATGCCAAATATGATTGGGAGCTCATGATAAGTCCACATTGACATCATCTTTTTATATCTGTTTCTGGAGGATATGTTTAGTACTGCTTTGAAGAACTTGAGTACCTTCACTGACTTCCTTTTATATGCACAGGTAAAATCGGTTGCCTAATGCTCTATATGGGCTAACACTTCATCTGATTTTTGTGGTTGTTCGTCATTAATGAACGAGTGGTGTTCCTCAATTTACATATCTTTGGTTTTTGTTTGGTAGGAGATGTGATAGTACTTCAGAAAGATGGTTTATGATTATTGGATAGAGCAGTAACAACTAACAACCTGATAAGATTTTTCTAGTTTTTGCTTAGCTCAAGGTGCAATCCATTGTCTTCTGCTAACACCAAATTAGTGTAATTGGTTGGAGGATTGCTAAAAATATGCTTTGAAGTTGTTCAATAAAAATAATTAGAGCTTGGAAAGCCTATCTAACAGGTGGAGTGATGATAGTGGAACACGTAGAGCTTGTTTTATCCTGCTCTATTGATCTTAGCTCTAACATTCCACTTTTCTTCTTTTTGTGCCATCACTGTATAGTTAATAGAGTGTGTTTTGCAGATTAACCATGATCAAGGTCCAAGGATATCTGTCATAGCAAATAAACACTTTCTGGTGAGTCTTAGAAGCTCCATGATGTAATAGTTGTTGTCGTCTACTGATGAAAAATGGTGATTTCACTGCAACATATAGTTTGCGAGTTGCGACACAGTTGTATAAGACACTGAGACCCCTTATATTAATGTCTATTTGATTGATACTATCTGGTGAGGAAAAATCATGGGTCTTGTAATATTTGATTAGTTATTTCGGATAAGTTGTAATAATTATATCTGGGTTAGTTTGAAATGATGCAGTCCAATGTCTGTTGTTAAAAACAAAGGTCTTGTAAGATTGATCAATTCTTTGTGTGACCTTTTCTGCTGTTTTTTTTACAGAAATGTTACAGTTCAATGCTTGTAACAATGGAAGCTGCCTCTCTTTCTATGGATTTTTCAACTGTGATGTTCTCAGTTGCACCATGTGGAGGCATCTGGTAATCTAATTATTTAATGAACATATTTAGCATTTTAGTCCTAATAGTATTTGAATTTTTTGGACTTATCCATAAATGGTACTCTTGTGAAAATTCTGCTCTTATCATTCACATGTTGCTGTTGTCCGGTTTCATGCTAACACCAACTGATGGAACAGTTCAAGTGCAGCATGAATTTAGGCCTCCCTTGTGGCTTCTGTCGGGTCAAATGAGTAAAGAATCGTGTGTTTAGGTTATCACAGAAATGCAAAGAACCTTAAGATTTAATGCAATATAATGCATTTTCTAAGGTAATCCAAGCATACCCTAAGGTGTTTTCATGGCCAATTACTTAATGAATCGTTGAATTTTATGATTTCCTTTGTTTGCAAACAACTAAAGCCACTTCATGACTTGGCTATGATATGCAACCTTCGGAGTTTGGCCTAAACTAGGATATACATACAACTTAACCATGCCTCCGGGGCAGCTTTTCCAGACATAATAGGACTAAGCGAAAAGCAAATAAATAAAAAGAAATTTCATAGCAGAAGAGTAACAGAGATTTTTGTAAAGAAAGTTTATCTTGTTTGATGCAGCAAAATGAACTGTTGATGGAAAGTTTTCAATTGACTGTTTTGATACTGGGATGAAATGTTAGTGATACAGTTTAGTCACACAACTGATACTCTGAAACCAAAGAGCAGCATGATTAAACAAGTTTAGAAACAATGGTGTATATTCTCCTAAAAAAAAAGGGATCCACTGCGTAAAAAACCAAACGGCTAGAAATGCTGTCAATAAACTTTATAGGGCTTCTCATGACGACATCGGCGCGCAGCCCCTGGTGAATAACATTCTTGTATTTGATCATGCTCAGGATGATAAATGCTGGCTTTCTTTGTTTTAAGTTGTGATCCGTGTTGACAATATAATGGTCTTGAGGCGAAGAATTGACTGTTCAGTAATACTTAAGAGTTGAACATGTTGGGAAGCGGCCTCACCGCCATGAAGGCATCTACCATCTACCATGTTCACAGAAAATTACATGAGATCCACCGACAAAAGGAGAAACAAAAGCTCAATGTTACAGCACATTGATTGCATTCACACCAAGATATGCTCAAATCATTGGAATAGAGTGAATAACCATTTGGTATGAAAGCATACCTCCTGACAATTCTAAATCTAAACCATGAACTTTTCCTTTTAACCATTAACATCGACCTAGAAGTTATAGCGTAATCAATGTATATGTAGGAAAGAAATTACCTCGTCAGTTACTGCTGCACGAGCTCTGCGATGTCTTTCTACCATTTCAGTCAGAACTGCTATAAGACGCTGCTTCACTTCACCTGTCAGCATTCGGCCTGCTCCATATTCCTGAAGAAGTACTATGTTATAATTTCATAAAAACTAAGCACACTCCTGCTTCCAAAAAGCATCAAAATAAAATTTGTTGAACATTGTCATTCATTGTAGAATTTAATATAGCTAAGCAGTTGTCTTAACCTGCCGTATGTGTTCAAGCTCATCATCATCCTCCAGGAAAAACCCTAGGTACTTGATTGGTATATCCACCTGATACATGGGAAAACATATAGAGTATGACGGTACTGTTGCTAACATTCTGATACAGACTAATAAAATGCTCAAAACTAGATATGCCTCTCAATTCAACATAGAATGCACAAATATACTAGTATAAAGAGAAGCATTGAGCAAGACAATCCACGGCATAAATTACCTCTAGGTTTGCACCATATTTCCTGTGATTCTCAACAGAATCTTGTCCACCAGAGAATGCGTATCTATTTATCTGCATTCCAAGAGCCGAAAGTAAATACCTTTTTGAGGAGGAACTAGAAAGTGAGCAATTGTGATCAGGTCAATAGTAAATAATTGAAGTGTTGTATTTCAAAAATTCCTCAGCACGGCAAGCCATCAATGTGTAGCTCCACAAAGAGTTGAAAATAGACAATAAATATCAGTTCATAATTTTTTTCTTAGTAGTGATAATTTTACATGTTTAATCCAGTTCATACACCCTACTATTTATTCAAGCTATTTAGATCTTCTAATAAGAGGAGATTATAAACTAATTAAAAACTATAGGATCTCAATATAATACCAATCTTCTTAGCAATATATCATAAGTAAGATGCTTGAGTAAAGTGTAGTACAGAATTTTCTTGGAAACTGATAAGGTCAGAAATACAAACCTTGTTCTTAATATCCTTTGCTGAATCAGTCACATATATAGCAGAATTTGGATCACTAGCAGACATTTTACCACTCTCACCCTGTAAAGCGCAAACATATAGTTCATTACTAAACATGATAGGTGATAGGTCAAGATAGATAAATGTTAAACTAATTTATCAAACAAAAAGAGAGATCGACTGGAATGAGCACAGGGGTAAAAGACTTTTCCTTTATGATTTATTAGGCAGATAGAGTCAAAAGAGGCCACAACTTGAATCATCAAAAGAGCAACATAATCACAAATATATTGCCAAAGAGGTGAGCATGATTAATAAGTCTAAAAATTCATACCTGAAGTGCAGGGAAGAAAGAAGATTCAATTAGTGAAGGTTTTTCATATCCTATTCGAGGAGCAACATCTCTTGTCATTCGGAAATAAGGATCCTGAAAGGTCACCAAAATAATAATCAGTGAAATAAATTAATCCTATGAAAGAGGAAATCTAGAATGGTTTACAGCCTCTAGAAAGACCAAATTTGCTTAATGATGAAGGAAAATCCCAGATACTGAAGCCTTAAGCAATAGCAAGGATATCAAGGAACAAGAATATTCACAAGGTATAAGCAACAGTGAGAAGAGCAAGTAAACTATTACTCCCCAAACAGCGACTAAAAAGGCATACTAGAAAGAAAATGACAAACCTGGTCAATTGCACAAGGAATTAAACATCGAAGATTATCCTTGCCAGGGAATAGATGGGGAAATGAACTTGGAAAGGATGGAACAGCCTGCAAAATTACAAGTCATATAAATACAATTATAAAACTGTTGAGGTTAGCAAGAGATCTTCTCATGTTAATAAAAAGCCTTGGAGTAGTGAGTTGCAACAGAAAATATAAACCACAAGTCCACAACATCCACATGGCTTGCCTAATTAGCAACTAATTGACAAAATTACCTGGACTGGAGGGAAACTAATTTTTCCAATGTGGTCTTCATTAGTAAAACCAAAAATACCAACAACCTGAATAAAGTGTCACAACATCAGAACAACATACAACTAAAGGGAGAGTAGGCATAATTACAGCAACTGATAGTGATGATACTAAGCGTTATGATAGAAGAGAAGAACACCTTGTTGTACGTGACACACTTTGAAACTTTCACCATATTCTTGTAAAAAGCACTGGAATAGAGATGGTTAACTTTCAGGGCTGAGTCCTTATTTGTAAACAAGAAAAAAAAACATTTCAGGCAAATTCCTTTCATGTCATTAAGCTAGTCCTTACCCGCCGACATAATCAAAATCAGAGAAAATGAAGGTTCTGGAGATGTCAAATCCACATGCAATGATGTCCTTTGCATTCTCACGAGCAAGTCTCATGCACTCCTCCACAGACAAATTCTTCCACATACACTTCTCATCGTCAGTCAGTTGTATTACCAATGGCACCTTAAACGCGTCCTGCAGATACCTATACCCTTCTATTATTACTAAAAGGTATGCATCCGAACACTATGATTTGTACTCTAATGGCATACCGTATCATTTCTTTCTATACAAAAAGCAAATATCATTAACATTTACAAGTCCAGTGTAAAAATCTAGACCCTCACTGAGGGTGAATTGTTTTAATCATAAGCCTAAATTTGCACAATTGCTCAAGGTTTAGGTGCTACTATGCAGAAAACAAACCACCTGAACGAAACTTTTCACTTTTTCAGTCTTTCCTAAATTTATCATCCATGAGAAAATTGGAAGTTCAGAACTCTCTCGACTATCGAGACCCCAATTATAATTCAGCTGATACGCAGGAACTAGATGAAAACTGCATAATCCAGAAAGAGAAAGCTACAAATGAACAAATGAAGAAGACGAATTACTTTGTAAACATAAAGGGAATCAGATGCCCCAAATGCAACGCTTCAGATGACGGCCCTCTGCCCGTATACAGGTAGAACTTGTCCCCTCTCTCGTACGCATCGAGAATTTCATTGAAATCCCTGTCAATCAAACAACAGAAATCACCGGAACATCTCACACGCAAAAAAGGAAAAACTTGAGAAATTAGCGAGGAATGCGAGACGAAATAAGAAGATACCGGTGAGCGAAAAAGACGCCGCGGCGGAGGAAGACGTGAGGCGGGCGGCCGGTAAGACGGCGGACGCGGTCAATGAGGGGGGGGTCGAGTCTCTGGCAGCCGAATTTGTCGATGAGCTTGTCGTAGTCGATCTTCCCGCCGTCCTTCGCAGACACCTCCCATGGATTCACCACCTGTTCTTCTTCGTTTTCTCCTTCTTTCGGCTTCTCCATTTCACTCCGCCGCCGATTCCACGGTGCACAGTGCACAGTGCACTTTGGTTCTTCTCGACAGAGAGTGGAGCAGTAGGATGAGAGAGAACAATAAACTTTCCACAACGCAACCCTCGTTAGTTTCATCGGTTTGGATCCGGTCTACCCTGGACCGGAATCGGAATTTCTAAAATTGTTGGACCGAGTACCGCACTAGAATAATCCGGATCGGTCTGATTTAGGTTGGATCATTAGTAGTGGTGCAAATTTGTTGGACGATGGATGGGTGGAATATGGGGTGGACAAGAAAAACCGAAGTCGAAAAATCGTCTCAAAAAATTGAGAAACCGATTTTGTGTGTGGTTAACCGTACCGAACATTTATTGAAAGTTTGGTACAATTAATCGACCGAATAAAATTACGGTTTTTTGGTATGGTTACAGTTAGTAATATTTTGACATTTGGTTAACCGACTAACCGAACATATGAATAATCTGTTTTTAACAATTGAAAGACTTAAAAGCTAGTCTAGCGGTTGGAGACTTATTTAGATACGGAAAAGCTAAATGCATGCGAAAATGTGTCTAAACGGACGCGAAAATACACGCTTAAGATAGGCGTGTGATTTTACACGCTTATGTTAAGCGTGTAGGGATATTCTTGTCATTTTGAAAAATATGTATGTATTACACGCTTAACATAAGCGTTTAATACAAGAGCTAGTTATTGGGCCGACCCAAATAACTAGCTCATGGCCCAAGAAAGCGTGTATATACACGCTTAAGAAGACGATTTGTCTCCTTCCTCCCGTCGCGAGTTCAGACCTAACGAAATCGAAAACTTTTCCACGATTCGTCTTCTTCCATTTCCTTCGATTGTTTCCATTAGCCATGGATTTGGATTGGGCTGGGTTGGGCGACTTGATTGGCGCCGGAGAGAGCTTCGAATCCGGCGGCGGAGCGGCGGCCGAAAATCTGGACGCGACTGGCGCCGGTGCGACTGGCCCGACGACGACGAGCTCCGGTGTGGCAACGCACGGCGACGCGGAGACGGCTGGCGGCAGTGCGAGCGGTGGCGGCGCGGAGGCGGCTGGTGGTGGTGCGAGCGGTGGCGGGAGGAGCTCCTGGCTGGCGGTAGAGGACGAGGAGGAGGAGGAGGAAGAGGAGGCCTTGGTGGTTTCCGACGGAGCTCGGACCCGAGGTGGAAGGGGAGGTGGAGCTAGGGACCGAGCGCAACCGAGGGCGACTCCGATTGAGGCTCCGGCGACGCCTGTATCGAGTCCGATCGGTCTACGAGCGGTATTATTTTTAATTTTAAATTGATCATAATTTTCGTAATTGTTTTCGTAAATATATTTCTTAAGATTTGATTTAATGTGGAATAGAATAATTTAGTTAATTTGAAATAGAATAATTTAGTAAATAATTTGGATTAGAATACATTATCGTTTACATTTTGAATTAATTCGGATTAGAATTATATAGCTATTATTTTTGTATTATTTATTATTTATGGATTAGTTATAAATTAGCTAGTTATAGATTAGAATTATTTGCTCGTATAGTATATTTATAAATTAACAAGTATAATAAATTCTAAAATTAATCATATAAGTCCCTAAATGTATTAATTAGTCCCTAATCAAATAAGTATCCAAAAAAATAGAGTATATTGGCGGCCCTCACCCCTACTGGGCGTACGGAGCCGACACCTATTGTTGTTGGCCTCACCCGATGTGTTGATATTTCGAAGTCTATTCGTCGTCGCACCGTTCTTGTGAGGACTGATATATTGTCATCCAGTGCGGTATCTTCGCATCCGCCTATGACCGCTGATGATGAGTATTTGGAGGACGATGAGGACTTGGCAGCTCAGCCCATGACGGTTGATTATCAGGCTGTTGGGGAGGAGCCGCATGATGGGGTAGTGTATGTTGAGTCTGTGGAGCCTACATTACCGACGCGGGAGTTGAGTACGGACGACATTCCATTTTCTCATTCCCCGCTTTTTTTTTGGGTCGATACCTACTCCTGTCCCCTCTCCATCTCAAGCCGGTCCTTCTTGTACACCTCCTCCCGATATTTCTTCTCCACTTTCTGCCGGTCCTTCTTCTCCACCTCTTGTCGGTCCTTCTTCTCCACCTCCTCCCGGTCCATCTGTTGTACATACTTACCATCCTTGGATGTCTGGAGGCCCTAGGTGTCTGATTCTTCTCCCTAGCTACGAGACACACATTGCTCGGGCTATATTTGACCGTCCTATACCTCAGCCCGCTCCCGAGGCACTTCCGCAGATGCCACCTCATGTACAGCAGAGGAGACGGAGACGTAGAGGAGACGCTGCAGCTGTTGATGATGCTCCTGTTCCTCAGATTGCTGAGCAGGAGCAGCAACCACGTCGTAGCGGGGTAGCCCATCGTCAGGCGGAGCAGGATTTGGTATGTTTTAGGGTTTTAGTTTATGTGTTGAACCTTTAAATGTTTTTTTATTAGAAAATGTATAATAATCTCAAATTCCGTTAATTCAGAGTCGTAAGATTCTGAGGATCCATTTCCGCACAGCCCATTGTTCTTCACACGAGCAGTATATTAGCCCTGAGCTAGATACGTGGTTTAGGCTTGCCGAGCGGAGCGGGCTTACCGGTCTACGCACACTAGGCATAGCATGCAGCATGGATGCGGCGTTGATTTCTGCATTTGTGGAGAGATGACATCCCGAGACGAACACATTTCATATGCCCTTCGGAGAGATGACCATCACCCTTGCTGATATTCACCAGATCTTACGGGTTTCCATACGGGGGAGGAGCTGCACTCCACGCCTCGATGATCTGGCAGTGAGACATCGCATCTGTGCTGATCTGGACGTTGATCAGGAGCAGGTGAAGAGATGGCACACAGTTGGTGGTATTCCTTTGGCGCATTTAGAGACAAACTACACATTATTGAATGCATAAGCAATGTTGAACGTTTTATGAGTGTTGGTGAAACCAACAATCTCCACAAGTGGCATTCCATATCTATGGAAAACATTTCAAAATACAATACACATTTTTAAATGAAATACTATAACAATTTATGTCACAAACTACACATTATTACAATTTAGGACTTACTTGTTTGTCTTGTATGCCGCGTCAATGATTATCACGTACGGGAACTTCTTCAACAACCGCAGCGACTCCGAATTAGCAAAAAATAAGATTGCAACCTCATCAGTCTTTGCATCCCTCAAAGGATGAACTATGTATTTCTGCTCAACCATAAATCTTATGGACCACTGCGTAACCGTTAACTCTCCCCGATCCTCGTACTGCAGCTTCTGCAAGAAGTTGGCCACTTGCTTCATGGAAGTCACATTTCCAAGGAAGTTTTGCCTCAATTCCGAAATAATTTGATTCGGCGTCTTGCGATCGTCTCCCCACCTCCTAGCGCACAGCTGCTCCGCCTCGGTCATTCGACCCATGAATGCATGGCCTTTAAAGCTAGTTCGTAGCTTATGGTTGTGCCGACCTTCAATCACACCCAAGACCCACTTTTCACCAACCGTCCATGCCTCTTTCTTCATGCGAACACCCATCATCTCAAACTTACACCCACACTTTTTGGATCTCGACTTTCGAATTTTAGGAACCGACAACTCTGGATTCTTTTCGTTCACCGAAGGCCTCCCCGATCTCCAAGGCCCAAATCTATCACACACTTTACTAATTTGGTACCGACTTGAGTTACGCTTCACCAAAGCTATCACAAGCTCATTTCCTATTTCTTTCGCCCATTGGTACAATTCTTCCTTACTATTCCACACTAGGTCGGTAATAAAATGCTCTGTATAGTCTTTCCCCTATAAATGTAGCGGTTTATGTTAACTACAACTCATCATAACTACATCACTATGTTATAATACATATGATTTCCAATTATATAACTACAAATTCATGCTAAATATTGGCTACCTAATTAAGTGCATTATTTAAGACACTAATTACGAATTAAAATACTGATGAACGAAAGAGCAATTTTTTTTAATTAAGTGCAATATTTAAGACACTAATTACGAATTAAAATACCGATGAACGAAAGAGCAAATTTTTTTTAACACTAACCACAAATTCGCCGCTAGGGTCCCAATCGCCATCCGCTTCCTCGTCTTCCACGTCTAAGAAAATTTTGGACTCCATCCATTTGTCGTCCTCCTCTTCTTCTTCTTCACTTTTAACCCACTCATTTTGTTCGTCACTACTATCCTCACCACTATGATACATCTTTAAAATTGGAAGTAAACAATTTCAGTTTCTGGGACATGGAATGGAAAGACCTTCGACTATAAATAGAAAGAAATATATCCGTTAAGCGCACCAACGGAATTTTCCAACGGCTATAAAGGTACACGCCTAAGCTAAGCGTTTGGGAAATTTCCAACGGCTATAACGTACACGCCTAGCTTATGCGTATGATCACACGCCTAGCTTAAGCGTATGGTAAGACGCCTAAGATACGCGTGTGGTTTTGGGTCTCATGCGTGGAATCAGTGATCTGTCTTTTCAAAATACCAATAATACCCCTACACGCTTAAGCTAAGCGTGTAAAACCACACGCCTATCTTAAGCATGTAGTTTCGCGTCCGTTTAGACAGTTAAGTATGTGTACTTAGCCATTGCCTTTAGATATTGCATGTGACAAATGATTAATTAGTTCAATTCTCCATCGCTCTCTATACATGCATGGATTTGGTTTACAAGAGATTAACTCTATTTTAACATATTTACTACGAGATTATCTTGGAGAAATTCCAAAACTCCCTATCATGCATCTACATATCTTATGTGTAATAAAAACTATGAATAACCAATTGTTCTTTGTAATGACTCTTAATTACATAGTTATATATGGACTTTCCCATCCTTTTGAACATCATATTATGAAATTGAGTGTTATAAAGTTGTATAAAACTAAGTTGTCTATCTATTGTAAAAGTTGCTAAAAAGTATAGCCTTGCATCGACACGTGGAAAAATATCTCTAGAATATAATGTTTAATGTAATGAAGTAGTAAATTGATGCGCGCTGAAGTCATAATAAATAACTTATCCAATTTGTATGTATGATAATTGTTGAATTACTTGTAATGTCAATTTGGATTATTTGTAATCGTTTAGTCATGAATCATTTAGCATGGATTATCTTAAATTGTCTAACTCATCCGCTTATAGAGTCCTCATATTTGCTCTTACCTACTAACGCCACTAATCAAGAAAATTAACGCCACTAATCAAGAAAATTAAGTGAAAAAATACCAATAAAACAACATCTTAAAGTATTTTCAAAGTCGTTTTCGGTTATTTTTAGTCTTATGGTTAACCGATTAACTGTATCAAAACTCTGGTTAACCGATATGTGATTAACCGAGGTTAACAGTATGGTTAATGGTATTAGAAAATTACTAACCGAAACCTCAGTTAACCGAAGACCGGTTAACTGATATCTCGGTTAACTGCCCATGTCCACCCCTATGTGGAAGTGGAACCATTTCATCACACGACCCGTAAAGTTAAATACTCCACCCGATCCATCCATCACACACAAAACTTTTCAATTGCATCCAACTCATCCATCATTCACGAGTGATTCAGGTGAGTCAGTCATCCGCAAACCACTTTTTATTAATATATATATATAAATTTAATAAATTAAAGGCGCAATTGCATAACTACCAGGAAAAAAAGTTGGCTGACAAAAAAGTCAGTGTTTAAAAAGAATGGCAAAATTACCAATTTTTTATACTTTTTGGGGTATTTTTGCTATAAATAGGGCTTGACTTTATCTTTTCTTTTAAATCAAAATATCTTTAAAAGGTGACAAATCTTTGCTTCAAAAAGATAAAATAGAATCATATACAATAATCTTCCTCCTTCCCTTAATCACCCATCCTATCAACTGTTATCCCTCCAAGCTATGACCTCCTCCTACTATACGGTAGAGAAATTGGCGGGCAAGGAGCTTGTTTTTCCCTCCAAAGGTTTGACCCCCTATACAAGAAAATTAATCTCCTTCCTTCCCTTAATCACACTTTCCACCATGTCGGTAACATTTACTCTACGTGACAAAGTTTGCACCACATTCTTGAAGAAGCGGTAACTCGACATGACAACGTTTTCACCCCTCTTGTACAAGCTTTTAAGTTTGCACTGATAAGCGCCATTAATACTTCAATGGGTAAGTAATTCCTCCTGACAAAGCTTCGTTTTCCCCTCTATTTTTTACTTAGGTTATCCCTCTGTTTTTTACTTAGAACAGTGAGAAGTTAGTATATGTAAAGTTCATATCCTTGTTTATTTATAGGTACGAAGTTAGTCTACGTAAAGTTCATAAGCGGTGGACAATGGAAAGTTAATGGGAAAAGCTGGTTGTATGATGGTGATGGAACAGTAAGAGCCATGTTGATTTCACATGACATGGACTTGGCTACACATTAAAGAGGAAATGGATTCAAAAGAACCCATTTGATGAAGAGAAGTACTTAGTGCATATACAATACCTTTATCCAAACAAACATGACCTTCTTCCGGTCGTTTTAAATGATGACGACGATCTGACGGCGTTCAAGTTCTTGAACATGGGTGGAGAAAATGAAGCAGAGTGGAAGATTGAGGTGTATACCAACCTCGTAATGAAGGAAGAGATTCCAACTGAAAGCGTTGTACATCATACTCTTCATTTTCCAATAGCTCCACCACTGAATCAGAGCCAAGACAATAAGGAGTTTATCAGGTCATGTTTTTAGAATGTCAGAGCACCAGACACTGATGTCAAGTCAGTAGATGAAATTATTGAAGCTGACAATGAAGCAAAGTTAAGAAGATTAAATAGGGACGAAGTGAGGGAAAAAAAAGTGTCCCATTTCAGTGGAAGACATTATATCAGTGAGCAGCGATGATGAGGACATTAAAGCTGCTTCATCAAGAAACAATGGAAAGGAGAAAATGACTGATGATGCCAATTGTGATAAAGATTATAGATATTATGGAGATTTTTTGGAGGATGAAATAGCAGATGGTCTTGATTACGGGGGCGTCTATGCTTCAGGTGATGATGGTCCTGGTGATGGTGATGATGGTGGCGACTATGCTTCAGGTGATGCTTCAAGTGATGATATATGTAATTATGGTCTTGATGATGTTTGTGATGAAATATATGGAAATCATAGAACATACACCGAGGAGCAAATAAAGGAGGACCAAGAAGACTTTGATGTTGATGAAGACATACTTAGAGAAATTGAAAAGAGGTACTATCCATTAGAAAAGGGACATGCAAGCAATGTTGGTTGAAGATGAGGATACAACTGATAACATTGATAACAAAGTAGTGAAGGTTGGACAATACTTCAAATCTAAGGAGAAGTTCAAAACTACACTTTCTATGATGACAATGGAAAATTGCTTTGAGATGTGTGTGAAGAGGTCTGACAAGTCGTCATATGAGGTTACGTGTGTTGACGACAATTGCACCTTCCTTTGTCATGGCTCAGTCTATCGCAAAACGTCATTGTTAAAGGTGTGAGAATTTGTGTCGGATCATAGCTGTGGCATGAGAGTAATGCATAATCATCACAGAAGAGCAACTTCTCGGCTGATTGCAGATAAAATACTTCACAAGTAATGTTTCTTGCCTTCGATCACTTTTTCTTATCAAAAGCCAATATCATTTGGTAATACATTGACTTCGTGTTATGTCATGTTTTTAAACGGCCGTAAAGGCCTCCGTGCTTTAGAGATTCAGGATTTCATGTTAGAGCTGGGAATAAGGACAAGCTACTACAAAGCCAATCGAGCGCGGCTCAAAGCCTAGGATATGGCACATGGTGCAGTTGAGGAAAGCTATACCACTATGTACTCTTACATGCACATGTTAGAGAAATCAATTCCTGAAACATACACGAGAATAGTAAGAGATGCTCACCATTGCTTCAAGTATGTCTTCTGGGCTTTAGGTCCATGGATAAGGACATATGTTGTCAATGTCAGGTCAAACACCTATATGACTGCATGTGTGAAAAATAGAGTAAACAAATATTTCAAACTACATAGGCCTTTGTCAGGCCATATAAGTAACATTTCAGGGCAAATCATTAACAACATAGTTTTGTATATGTAGGCCGATAATCTCAGTTGACGGCACTCACTTGTCTGCCTTGTTCAAGGGCATACTTCTCCTAGCTACGGCTCAAGATGGAAACAGCCAAATATATCCACTTGCTATTGTCGTTTTTAACAGTGAGAACGATGATGCATGGTCATTTAACTTTAGTGAATTAAAGGTCGTTGTTTCAGATCATCCTGAGGTGTATTTTGTGTATGACCGTCATGTTAGCATTGGGAAGGCTCTGGGAAATAGCTATTTTTTCGTCAAGCATGAGTTTTGTATTTATCACATCTACCAAAACTTCAAGAGGAAGTATGGCAGGCCAAACCTCTTTGGCGTCTTCAAAAAAGTTGTGAAGGCTTACACTGTGGCTGCGTTCAATCATCAGTTTGCTCAACTCACAGCTGCCTTTCCAAGGATTGGTCAATATCTCAAAGAAGCTGGAGTTAACAACTGGGTGACGGCGCATTTTCATGGGAATAGATTTAACATCATGACGAGCAACAACGCTGAGTGTCTTAATGGCCTGTGGAAAACCCAGCGTCAGTGGCCTATTCTTGCCCTATTTGATACCATTCTTGAGACCATTTCTAAATGGTTTTGTGAAAGAAGGGAAAAACTTCAAAATGGAACCAAGTTCTACCACCCTCTGTGTACACGCTAATAGAAGTGAACTACAGAAAGTCAACTAAGATGAGTGTGCGAAGGCCTAGCCAGTTTGAAGGAGAGGTTATGCAATGAACTATTAGATACTCTGTGAACCTACATGCTGGTACATGTGATTGTAACATATTCCAAATTGATAAAGTTCCACGTGCTCATGCCATAGCGGTTGCAAGTGATAGAGGAGTACCACTCACTGATCTCGTCCATTCCATGTTCAAGAATGAGTTGGTGAGAGAAGTGTACAAGGAAATTGTGCATCTTGTTCCTCCAAAACACCGATGGTCAGTTCCTGAAGCTGTGTCATCCATCACATGCTCTACACCACTGGTAAAGCGTCCTCTTGGAAGACTATGTATTAACCGATTCAGGGCGACGTGGGAGATGAATTATTCTAGGAAGAGGCAATGTTCTTATTGCGGCATCCGAGGACACAACAAGAAGAGTTGTAGGAGAAGAAGGACTGACGGGTGACATCCGCTGGGTTAGGTTTATTTTTGTTTAAAACTATCACCTTGTTGGTGATTTTTGGGGGTTTATGCTGGTAAACATTGTCGCGTAAATGGTTTGTCTGTTGTTGTTGGGTGCTTGAAAAGATGTATGGTTTAAGTATCTATAGTCTTAAATCATACCTCTTTTTGTTGGGGTTCCCTCTTTTGGCTGGGTTATAAGAATTACTATCTATAGTCTAACTGTTGCATTATCTTTTGTAAACAACCAAAGCTATACTGAATGGTTTGCTTGGTATAAGGAACACTTCTCCCGTCAAAGGGAATACTGCTCCGAAAAATTGACATGTAAAACAATAAATGTGGTCTGACAAAGATATATATGACATGATAAACAACCATAGTGTGCAAATCGATGTTTTCATGGTGGTTTAGAGCATTTGAGTTGATTACAGAGTGTTGACCTGAATAACCTCACATTTGCTCTAAAAACATCATATATGGCCTGAAAACCAATAAATGTGTGCAAAGTCAAAGTTTTCAAGGTGGTTGAGATTTTGTTCTGACAAATGTATATCTGTCCTGATAAGCGTTAAATGTGTTATGAAAAAACAAGAATAACGCTGAAATTAATATTCATTGATTTTCCACGGGAATTTATCCCATCTTCATACAAAGCAAAAAAAGGAACAAAATAAAAACTACTACATAGAAGAGAGCGACAACAACATCACGACATCACATGCATCACGAATGACGTACATCTTCACGTCGACGACCTTCTCGCCGAGGCGAACGAGATCGGCCACATCGTCGTTGGTAACGTTGCCCTGACTCTAGGACCTGTTAAAAAAAAGGGATTTACTCCCCCACTGATAAGCACTACTTTGTAGGGCTTAAGTAAGAGTCATTAGAGGTTTTATTGGTGCCATTCGGGTAGATTTAGACACATTCATGTGTATGGCGTTTGGGGGAGAAGTTGGTGTATTTGGAGGTATTTGAGCGGTTTTGGATATCATATGAGAAACTGAGGAAGAAACCACATGAGAAGACGAGGAAGAGGAGTGCAATGAAGAGTAGAAGAACAACGTGCTGAATTCAATTGGTTCGTTCTCTCTACTCCGATGTCCAAATGGAGTGATTCCAATTCGAGGAGTTAGATCTTGAAGTCTACTGCAAGTCCTCAAAATATGAGCGCAATCCGAGTTGGGAATCAAAAGTTATGGCGTTTATACGGAAGTGTCGCAGGAGCTGAACCGAAGAACAGCGACGACGCCCGCCATGAACATTACGGCGACCGCCGCCGCTGTCAGAAGCCCGCCGAACGTGTTTTCCATATTTGTTTTATTTGGAGTATTTTTATTACGTTTTATTATTTCATTTTAGGTTAATTTCAGATTTTACTTCCTTTAGTATTTAAGGGAAAAGAGAGGCATATCTTCCATCATCTTGGTTTTTCTTTGAACCCTAATTTTCTCTCTACGTATTTGCTATGAAGAACTAAGCCTCACTGGCTTATTCAGACGCTGAAGCTTTCGTTTGGATTAAGTTGTGAGATTCTTGTTCTTAATCTATTGTATGGTTTTTATCTTTCTCTTGCTTAAGTTGTTTATGATTGATATTGATAATCTCTATTTGGACGCATCTAGGGTTTATTGTTATTGATTGATTGCTAGATCTAGATTGTTACTGGTTGAGCATATCTATTTCAGAGTAGCAACTGCATCGTACTAGTATCTGGTTGTGCTAGTCTTATGCAGAAGAGAATTGATTTACATTCTAGGGTAAAAACTGGTTGTTTTATTCTAGAATTGTATCCAACTATATTCCTATCTGTAAGGCTGCTGTTAAACTGAATCTTGATAGTTTCAGGGTTGTTTAATTAGTTAGTGCTAATAGTATCTGGTTGTGCTATTAGTTATATCTGAAAAGGAATTGGAATTACCATTGCATGAGATTTTGAATGAGTATCTATGATCAACTTGTCATACGAATAGTGGATGTTGTTTGACTAAGTGCTTTTTCCCATTACTGAATTCATTCATCTTTAGTTTGTTTACCTTTTGCATGTTTAGAACTTACAAAACTCACAAAACCCCCCTTTGGTTACTTTAGTTTGACATACAAATTGCATATTAAGATAGAATTCGCCTCCCTGTGGATTCGACCTTTACTTACCTAGGACTACGGTTTAGGGTTTGTTTGGATATTTTGCATAGCAGTTTTTAGAACGACAAAAATCTGTTATCACCCACACACTTGGACATGCTCATAAGCCTGCTAGTCAAGTACCATATTTCCATCATGTTTTTGGGAACCTTCTAGAGCTTTATGCTCCCTCCCCCCCCTCGTGTACACGTACATTGTCAATAACTCCATTTGTTCGGAGCTTGGGCTTAAGTCCCCATCCGTGTACATCTGAAGATAGTTTTTGACGTATTAATCCGCCATATGTGAGAGAGAGTTGGGAGCTTGGGAGAGGAGTTTTAGAGAAGATGGCTAGAGAGTTTGGGAGGATTTGTGAGTGATTTGCAACCAACAAGGCTGATATTTATACACAAAATCTCTTAGTGGAGTCTTAATGGCTGGTAGTTGGGGAAGTAAGTGTTAATGGTCATTTTAAATTTTATGAAAAAACAGAGGGGTTAAATCGGATGCAATGGAAAAAGATCTCTTGCATGAAAATCTTCCATATCTTTAATGAAGTTGACCTGACAAAGACCCTAACATGTCTTCCTTAAAACCAGAGTAATATTTTAGTTTGTTACAAAAAACCTAAGATGTCTTCCTTAAAAACATCAGGAATATTTTAGTTTGTTTCAAATAAGTTTGATGAGTGTTTGTAAACACTCATCAAAACATATCACTACAATATGACCTGACTTAAACACACTGAGTTTGTAAACATCATAAAAACATGAGATTCTACATTAAAATACAATAAGCACATGTGTTCCTTGCTCAATTAGTATGATAAACACTTAAACATTTAAACTAGTTAAACAAGCTACATTAAACAATTCAAACTACAGTCTTTTAAAACCATCCCAAGAACATCTAAAAATACTATGAGCCATTTGGTTTCTGTGTCCATCTATGAATTTTTCAGACGCAAGATCGAGGTTTGTCATCCTAAGCGCCAACAACTCAATGTGCTTGAGTGTGTACACCCCACAATCTCCTCTGCAAGATGAACAAAAGAACTTAGAATGTATATCAAATGTAGTTTGATAAGGATTTATCATTGCATTTATACACATATACTTACCCGCACTTGTTTTGTTTAAGGTTATCCCGATGAGTCACAAACATTGACTTGTCAAAAAATGCTTCACATCTCTTGGCCAATGGCTCATACAACTTGATATATATTGGAACAATCTCAGTCACGGGATGAATCATCTCAAAAATCTCCTTATCTGAGTACAGATCTACATTGTATCCGTACACGGTCACACACCAGTCAGATAGTTCAATCTCTAAGGCAAACCAGTGGTAGTCTATGATGTTGAAGGGCACATATATGCGTTCGGCATCATTTCATCTCTTGCCAAAATCTGTCGGACATTCACCTTCATGTACTTCATCAGTGCATCCTCACCTACACGTGGATAGTCGTTTTGGAAACGATTGAACTCAGCGGCGACCAAGGTTGTCCAGAAGGTGTCAAGCACTACCACCTTCAAGAACTGCACTGTATCCTCTGAAATCCTTTTACGATAAAGGAACATCATTTGCTCCAGATGCTAAAATGGTGCAACAATGTTAATATATCCAATGAAAATGATGTTACAATTGCATAATATTTTGAAAGGATGCATTGGAATATTACCTCACCCTGCAACCAGAACTTGGGGGCAAACAATTTTTCAAAGAATTCCTTATCCACTTCATGCCCAGTCGGTCCCATTCGGGGTTCAGTATTGCATGATATTCAAACATACATTCATTTGTATAAAAAACAAGGCAAACATGTAAAATTTTAGACTTTTTCAGGACAAATGTAAACACTTCAGGCCAGAATGATACATATACATGCAAAATTACACATAAACATATATTCCAGGTAGACTACATTATTTTCAGGTCATTATATTGTTAGTCAGGCCATATATCAGTTTTTTAGTCTAGAAAGAAGCGTTTTCAAGTCATTATTAACGACCACGGAGCACATATTAAGTTAAGTAGATTGGTTTGGCTTACTAATCTCTCACTTTGCAACCACTTCACCAGGTCTGTCATCCCTATTTTTGGTAATCTTTTTTGCCAATTTTTGCTCATCCAAATTGCAGACGGGTGATTTTGCTGCCGCAGCTAGCTCGCGAGTGCGAGTTGGATATTTCCTCTTCCGCACTTGAGTACCCTTGACCTTTCCCCCCTTCCTCGGCCCATTCACTTTATTTGTCTCCCATTCCTCCTCACCTACCTCATCATAATTTTCTTTTTGAAGAGAAGCAGACTCTACAAGTGATACCTTCTCAACTTGTAATTAAGTCTCATCCTCTACACCTCCCTGATCAACCTTGCTTCCTCCCTCCATACCATCTCCATGTGTTACCTCCTCAACTTGTACCTCATTCCCATCCCCCACAACTCCCTGATCAACCTTGCTTCCTCCCTCCACACCATCTCGCTTTGTTACCTTATCAACTTGTACCTCAGTCCCATCCTCCACAACTCCCTGATCAACCTTGTTTTCTCCCTCCAAACCTTATCCCTTTATTACCTCCTCAACTTGTACCTCACATACACCATGTGGTTGTATCACCAACTCAGGTTGTACCTTATCCACACCCTCATCAGACACTGCTTTTGTCACCACCTCAGGTTGTGTCACCACCACATGTGTTACTTCATTCACCACCTCAAGTTGTGTTACCTCATTCACAACCTCCTCATTTGCTTCTTTAACCACCTCAGTTGGTACCCCTATAGTATTGCAGCCATCTCAATAAGAATTGACAGTTCATTGTCTTGCTCTGTTGCATCCCCTTCAACTTGTTGCTCATCTAAAACCATAGTTTTTATTTCAGAAGTGACCATTGCAACATCTTCATTCTCCTTCTCCTGACAACCTACATCATCTTGAACATCCTCATTGTCCATTGTTCATCTCGATGGTGATGTAACCTTCTTCATCAACCATTTTCTACCATTAGACACAATTGCACCATCTTCTTGCTCTTCTTCATTAGTGTCCTGAAAACGATGACATATGATATGAAATTTGCAAATATGATATGAAATGTGCATATATGGACTGAAATGTGCATATATGGACTGAAAATGAAGGACATACCTCTTCAGAATCTCCCTCTTCATACTCTTCGTCTTCATACTCTCCCTCTTGTGACTCATCCTCTTCGTCATCTTCAGAATCTGACTTATCACCCTCATCTGTTGACTTCACCTTCCTCATCATGCTCTTCTGGTGTTCTCTAATGTTTGGTTCATCATCACTTTGATCCTCCTCAGCCTCCGACTCGTGTATGCATGTATATACACATTAAACATTCATTGTCTACAAATGTGAACAAATTAAGTCATTCATACCTTTTCACCACTGGATAAAGAGACCACTTTTGTATGAACTTTGCCTCTTTTTTCATTCTTTAACTCAAGGACTTCCTTCCTTAATAGATTGTACTTTTCATCCAGATTTTGCATCCTTTCAAGCAATTCATTCAAACAACACATGACTTGCCTCTGGTCCAAACCCCCAATGTTTGCAGCTTGCCCTTTACCATCTCCCTTATCCTTTTTACAAGCCCTCTTTCTTTTTGCCTTCAACTGCTTTACAATCTCATCCAAGAATTTGTCTCCTTCCTCCTATGGGAAGTAACAAATTTCTCCCAATTCCTCTCCTTTCTCCTCAACAAGGATCTGTTTAGCATCATACATCCCCTCTAGGGCATACGTAACCGAATCCAAGGTTGGTCTACTTATTTTCAGCCATTTCACACCTCGGGGATGAACAAGTTTATTAAGCTTTTGTACAAACGTTATGTCAATATGGGGCACTGCCTTATGTAACCAAATCTGAAACAAACATAATTGAAATTAAACCACAATTATGACCAACAAATTAACCTAAAATTTTACATATTTAACTACTAACAAATTACTTGAAACACCATTGGGAAACCCCTTATGGTGTAACCTGCTCTGGCTTTGGAAGAAACTGCAAGTATAACCTTAACTGACTCCAGTCTTGAGTCCAAAGCAGTAGCCAGACTTTGATGGAGGTCAATATAAGCACTCCTACCCCATGGGAAATTATTAAAACGGTCCAAGTCTTGGATCAATTTCACATGTAGGGTCTGACCTTCCTCTTCTTATCACCCCCAGTACAATACCCTCCAGAATTAGCAACAAAGCCATCTTCAGCTTGAATACATTGTCCTCCCGACACGAGATGAACTTGGTTAAAAGGTTAGAGATTGTAATACTCTTCACACCAAAAAAATCAAACACTGCTTTTTTATCGTCCAATGTGTCTTCATCCGACATGCCACAATTCAGTCTTGTTATAAGTCTAAACTCCTCCATTGAAAACCTACATGGTTTTCCATCCAGATTATACCATGTCTCCCACTTCTTTTTTGTCTCTAGTTGCCTAAACAAAACATGGTGAATCAACTGTGCATATAGCTTCAAGTTCTTCGTAATTTTTACAATTAGGCCAAAGGGCCCCTGTAGAACTATTTGCCAGTCTGCACCCGTTAATGTGTTCTTAATACATTGAAGATAATGAAACCTTGAATTCTGATTGATCCGACCGAAAAACAACTCATCTCTATGCAAGTTGTACTTCTTCTGTAATGAATGGCATTCACAAATACATGACATTCATATTCACATAAAGAAAATAAACCTTATTCAGACTACATTTATATATATGTTAGGTAATATATAGGTTTTTAGGTCATATAACTTATTCAGACTACACTGTCACAATCTTTATAAATTTACCATAACATAGTTCCAAGTAAGACTTATAAAACTTTGTCAGACTACATTTGGAGTTGTCAGGTGAAATGGTAGTTCTTCAGGTACACTTAATCAGTCAATCAGGCTACTATGCTATCTACATTGTCACAATCTTTATAAAAGCACCATAAAACATTCCATTACATCTTGAAGATGGATGCATTCACAAATACATAACAATCTAATCACATAACGAAAATCAAACTTTTTCAGACTACATTTGGATTTGTCAAGTGAGATCGAAGTTCTTCAGGTAAGAATTATACATAACAACACTTTATCAGGTCACTCAAGCTACTATGATATCTACACTGTCACAATCTGTAAAGTTCACCATAACCCCTACAATTTTGTATCAACATGTATCACCATAACCCATACATTTGGATTTATCAGGTCATTCAGGCTACTATGACATTCTAATCAAACATCTGAATATAAATGTTTCTCAAACTACTTATGTGTTTGTCAGGTGACATACACTTATTTCAAGTAATGTAGTTTATACGTAGCCACACTTTTTGAGGTCATAACAACACATTCTCCACAACACTTTGTCAGGCGATTTCTACGTTTTTCAGGTTATATCACACAATAACACTATCCATGCTTTGTCAGGCGATTTTCAGGTTATATCACACAACAACACTATACAATAACATTTTCAGGTTATATCACACAAAACACTATACAATAACACTTTATCAAACTTTATGAAGCTTTTATACCCTACCCCAATTTCAGGCAAGTACAAAGTTTGTCAGGATATTATGAGATTTTTCATACATAATTTGTCAGTTAGTTATAAAGTTTTTCAGGCAAGTACAAAGTTCTTCAGGTTATATCACACAACAACACTCTCCATGCTATGTTTTTTACAGAGTAATTCATGCTCTGTTTTTCATTACCGACATGCAGTTTATCCAGACATAAACCTAGCATGCATCAACAATTCAACAATTTTAGACAAACTTAGACATTTTTTAGGAAATTAAAGACTTATTCAAGAAAACTAACCTCGCCAACTAATTTCGATGGCTTCATCATCGACCTCTTTGCTGTGGGTTCTTCAGCCTCCGGCCGCCGTATTTTCTTCTTCTGTATCAGAACGACTAGACTGGGTGAATCTTCTTCCTCTGAAGAGCTGTAGGCTCTCTTCATTCTTGCACTATTCACTTTCGAGGGTTATGGACGCGGTTGTTCTTTTGGATCTTCAACCCTCTTTCTCTTCGCAAATGTCGTCGACTTTGCCTTCTCTTCTCCGGCCTTCGCCGAATTCAACCCTCTTGTCTTCACCACTGTCGATTTGGGGATTTAGGTTCAGGGTGTTGTCGCTCGATTTAAGGTTTTAGGAAACCGAGTTTTGTCCTGACAAATGGAACTCTGGTGTTCTTGACAAATCGAAAAGATTTGGGGAAGAAAGGGAAAAAGGCTACAACGGGGAGGTTAATGTCAACCGGTTGAGCATGTAAGAAGATTAGGAGTTATTTTAAACGGTTTTTTCTTAACTGCAATTTTAAACCTCCATTAACCAACTTTTTGTTTTTTGAAATAGTTTTATTCACATTTTATTTTACCTTTTTTGTTTTTCATCTTTTTGGTAGTTTTGCAATATTTTGAAAGTGGCGGTACTTTTGCAAATGGATATGTAAAAGTTGGTAGTTTTTGCAATTCTGCCTAAATTAAATAGTAAAGTGCAAATTTTAATTAAATCTCTTCAACGTATGAAAATAGTCGTTTCAAATATTGGACTTGATGGATGTTAATGGAAAATGTTGTAGAATTATTCAACTTGTAATCATGAAAAAATAAAAAATTGAAGTAGAATTAGAACTTGAATTTGTAGTAGATGAATGTGTGGGTGGGTGGACTATGGGTGATGGATCAGGCGATGGGTGAGATGTATCATCACCTGAGCCCGACTTGCCATCCAATTCACTCACCCACCAACCACCCGTCACCTTTGGGTAATCATCCATATATTCAGGTCAGATTTTTCGAATGGGTCAGTCACCTACTGGTGATTTCCAGCCCTAATAAATTATCGTTCGGGTATCGCTGTTCAAAAGAGATTGGATAAGTTATCATTTTGAAAAGGAGAATTCACCCAAAATAATTCAAATTTTCATCAGCAAATAAAAAATAATTCATTTTTAATCAACAAAAAATAATCCAACTTTGTACCTATGAATAAAATAAAATACATATAAGGGTTTTGCTTCCATGAGAATGAGTGCTTATATAACGAATGAGAATGCTTCATAGTTGTTGGATGAGGAAAATCCAATTACTAGGATTTTATGTGATCACGCATGTGCCACATCAAGACTACCAAAATCAAGCCTCACCTAAAGCATCATTAATCTGTCTTGAAGCTTCACAGAGTTCCCCTAAAGCTTCACCAAGTGATGTTTTCAAGCCAGTGCAGACACCACCCCTCACTCGTGCCGCGACTCGCGCACAAACTATCGTTTTGCCTAACCCTCTCGGCGTCGACCCATGTTCAGGAGCCATCACTCGAGCCTTATCTCGCCAATTGTTCCCAGACTTTCAAAGGGCTCTATTGAGCCAAGGAGCACCGAGTCGTTTTAAAGTTGGCGCGGTCATGATGATTCAAGGCCAACTGGATGCGACGCTACCACACACACCTCAAAGCCATCCGAGTGCATTTGAGTGCCCCTCGTGCGTTTCTTCTCATCTTCAAGGATGACATAGCATATGGACTACCTCACATAATATGCTATCCTATGGACAACTTTCATAAGTTTGTGTGGGACCACTCGAAGACATTATGGTTGCACTTTTCATTTCCTATTTAAGCTAGATTTTTTTTTACCATGGTTTAGGCAGCTTACATTTAGTTTAAAACAACGAGTTTTCAAGCTGAAACCCTGATAACACATAAATTATACATATTTTAGGAGTCTAGTTGTAGTCTAAATTAGATCATTTCATGCATTATTTATATGTTTTATACTTAATTTTGTTATATTTTGCATTCGGAGTCTATACTCGTGTTTTTATTGTTTCAGGTATCTTAGGTCCAATTAAAGGTGATACAAGACTATTATTGAAGATGCCAAACATATAGTTGAATAATGTCATTCGTTGTTGGATGTCAATGGGCTGATTTGTATGTTATATTATGTCAGACTGAAAAATGAGCAAAAATGGACTGACCCAAGATAAAATCCCATTTAGTTATTGCTCAAGCCAAAGAATGGAGGCCACTTGACTCTTCAACAATGTAGTGGAGGCACAACTTAGAGATGCTAATATTAATGGGCTGACAATTGTGAGTTTGATGGCCTAACGTTGGGTTGCAATTGCCTACATGTAGGGAAACAATAATGGAACGAGTTCTTTTGATTTGAGGGGCGGAAGTCAGTGAGAGAAAGGGATTAGTTTAGTTATATTATCTTTAGGGCCCGTTTGTTGTGATTAAAGTGGGCCAAAGAAACGATATAATTGAGGCCCGTTAGAGAAGTATATATTTGGTTACATTTGGGGATAACATAATCCGTTTTGGGCCCATAAATATTAAACCCAATTGGTACTTCCCATTTTCCCTGATACATTTGTTAACCTAGTTGCATTTCTCTCTTCCCGACACAAGGCCATGGCCGATCACAAACTCTCTCACCATTGAAGCCAATGCTTCTTTTCTCTCTCTCCAGTCTCCCCCAACCATTCTCTTTACTCTCTGTGCAATCTCCATAGTTGGTGCTTTTCTACCGACTTTGCTTTGACATCGCTTTTTCATCGACTTTGCTTCGACGTCCAATTCACTCGGTGTCTCGTTCAAGTAAGAGTGATTATCTCTGCTTGTTAATTATTGATACTGCCAATTATCCCACACATTTCTAGCAGTTGCATCCTACTAGGAGTATGCGAAAACCGCAAACTGTTGAAGAACCCAACCCTAAATCCAGAAACCCCTAATCAATAATGTACGTACTTTGTCATTGAAAACCCCCAATTTTGTAATAAGTTGTCACAAATTTGAAAAGTAGAATACATCACCATATATATATATATGGAAAGTAGAAGACATCTGGAAAGTAGGGAGAATTTGTGCTAATATATGTATGAATTGTTGTAGAAGACATCACCATATATATGTGGGCTGAAATATATATATATAGTAATACTGAACTTTTATAGAAGATTAGGAGCAATTTATGTATGAAGTTTGTGATGTACATGTATGATTGATGCTAGTTGAATCATTAATTTATCTAACTAGTTGTCCTAATAAAGCCAAATTCACAACTAGCAACCATGTCAAATACTTCATGTTGATCTTATTTAAAGCTACAAGTTTTGGTTGATTTTGGTTCAAGTATGTCCATATGTGTAACACCCCCAAATTTTAACCCATTTGGAAAGGTATTACCGCCAGTGATCTCAGATTTCACCTCCGAAGCCATCCAAGGCTTTACCGGATTATACAAATCATAAACAACATTTATATAATCAACAAACCATAGTTAAAACATTTGTCAGGGGATTACAACCCAATCCCCATAGTGCAAAACATTGTTATCAAAGTAAACCAAGCATAGCGGAAGTCTTTTAAAGATAAATACAAGTCTTGACCACAACGATCAACGCCAAGGATCTCAACCTGGGTAAATTTGTTAAAAACACCTCCCGTCATAGTCGTTCTTAGCCTTCGTGGGGTGACAACTTATCTGATGTGCCGAATCGAACGGATGACACCAGCCAACCATGCAGAGAACAATTACGGTTGGTTAGTCTAATGAAAGACTATGCAAGGGCACAAATCAGAGTGGTTCGAAGTAGTCGTATTATGTTAGACTCATCGTTTCTCGGATAATAACCGATAACGATAGCCAACCACCATACTTCTACTGGAATATATCAAAAGACATGATCAAGAGAAGACTCCAACGGATATGAGTCTTAGGGGAAGAATATCCAAGAGAAGACTCCAAAAGAGTGAGTCTCATCGGAAGCATGACAAATGTCTGGAACATTATAGTTTCACATACAAGCGTTTAAAAACTGACTAGAAGTTTCGGTTCACGACCAACCTCACCGCATAAAGCGAATCCAGATTGGAAAGAGAATGTACTCTGATCAAAGTCAGGACGAGTTTCTTAGCTGCAATATTGCCTAGTTGCACTACTCGTCAAGGGTATATTAATCATGTGCGCTCGGGCACTTATCTTAATTAATTCCAAAACGCTCATTCACGTTTCAAGCTTTTAGAATCTCATCCTCGCGGATATTGAGATATAGAGTATGGACTAAATCCCAGAGAGTGGCACCAGCTGTGTGCACCTTCCCTATACACGGACAAGGAATAGTCATGACCAAAGAGAAGTGTTGGGGCCTGGACATCCCATCCACTTGGTTATAAAGAAACGACTAGTACTCACAAGGAGATACCAAGTAGCGTTCTTGCGAATACTCGTTCTAACTAAACAGTTCAGAACTTGTCCAAAATCATATCAAAGCCATCAAGGCCAGCATCATAGATATATTTCAATCTAGATATATATATAATAGCGTTGTTCTAGCAGATATACAACCTATTATAATATCCATTTTAATTTCCAAAACAGTTTCACAAAACCGTTCCTAGACAAGAACAATAATCATCCAAAATTAATTAACAATTAAACAATTGATAATTAATGGAAATATGGAATGATGAGCAAGAGCGAACCGCCACTTGCCTTAGATCGATGAAAGCTTCACAAGCTTAGGAACGAAGGGTTCAGAGTCTGAAACTGGGACAGATCCTGGACAACAAATCCATATGGAACGACCCATAACAAGACCCTAAGTTAGATTCAATATCTACATATATGAATCTAAAAGAATACAAGAGGAATCGAAGGAAACAAGCCTCGCTCGAAGCAAAACACCCAAGAACACACAACCCGGGTAAGCTCGCCGCAGGTGCGGTGGAGCCTCTGCCGCAGGGTGCGGTCAAGTGCCAGAGCGAGTTCTTCGACAGCGGCCATGGAGAAACTTACCCAAATCGATTCGTTCGACTTCGATTTGTTCTTGGTTTGATCTCCCACCTTCTTAAGCTTTGGAATACCACTTAGGAACACCCTTCTAACGTTCAAAAAGGAATTCGAATCCCTCTCAAAACAAGTTGAACTTTGAAACCAAAAATGGAGTTTTTCTTAGGAGGAAGATGATGTTGGAGCTGATGATCTGAGCTTTCTCTCCGCCTCCTCTCTCCATTTATAGTCCCACAAGGCTGCTCCCAGGCAAGACACATACACCACGAAGTGTCCAGCCTAAAAACGTAGGGTGAATGACTCAACAAGGCTACGCTTATAGCCTCGCCAAGTTGCCTGCACGCTGTCAAGAAGACAGCTGCCACCGCGGGGTGCGGTGGCCGACTTGTTACCGCCCCCAAGTTTGGCCTTCGCCGCGGGTGCGGCCGCTTGACCGCGGGGTGCGGCCGCTTGACCGCGGGGTGCGGTCAAGGCCATTTTGCCCCTTTTTGTCCGTTTTGTCTTTTCTTACCAAGTGGTTAAATATTTTTAACCCCGGATTAAATATATTCGTACACGAACGACCTTTTAACCCAAAAATACATTAACTGTATTTTGTAGAATTTAATCTGACTTGTAATCTGGTCATAAGAAAATTCGAAATTTTCCTTATAAAATTGAGGGATATTACATCACCTCCCCCTTAAAAGAAGTTTCGACCCCGAAACTTAGGTCGTAAACATCTCGGGAAAGCGTCTACGGCTCTACGCATATCTACCTCAGTTTCCCAAGTCTCCCAAGTAGTCTCTTCTGTTCCTGCTTTAGACCATAGCATCCGTACCAACGGTACCACTTTGTTGCGCAATTGCTTCTCACGACGTTCCAGAATGCGCACATGTGTCTCTTCATAAGTACCATCTGCCTGAATCTCGATGTCTTCATAGCTTAACACATGAGATTCATTTGGCAGATACTTTCTCAATAGGGATACGTGGAACACATTATGTACAGGATGCGCCGATGGCGGCAATGCCAAACGGTATGCTAGAGATCCCACTCTGTCGAGAATCTCAAATGGTCCCACGTAGCGAGGGTTAAGCTTCCCACGCTTACCAAATCTGAATACTCCTTTGGATGGCGATACCTTGACAAATACTTTGTCACCAACCTCAAATTCGATATTCCTACGCCTTGGATCTGCGTAAGACTTCTGTCGACTTTGTGTTGTCAACATTCTCTGTCTGATTAAAGCAATGTCTGAAGCAGTTCTCTCGACCAACTCTGGTCCGAGCAGAATCTCGTCAGCATTCTCATCCCAACAAATTGGCAATCTGCACTTCCGACCATACAAAGCTTCAAATGTAGCCATCTTTATAGTAGCATGCCAACTATTATTGTATGTGAACTCGATTAGACTCAAGCTGTCTTCCCAGCTAGTCGGTCGATCGAGTACACACACTCTCAACATATCCTCTAGAGTCTGGATAGTCCCCTCAGACTATCCATCTGTCTAAGGATGAAACACGGTGCTAAACCTTAACTCGGTTCCCATGGCCTTGTGGAGTTCCTTCCAGAATCTCGACGTAAAATGGACATCACGATCTGATACAATGGTCTTGGGAATACCATGTAACCGGATGATCTCTTGCTTATATACTTCGGCTAACCTTTGGACTCCCTATGTTGACTTGATAGCCACGAAGTGAGCACTCTTCGTGAGCCTGTCAACAATCACCCATATAGCATCCTTCTGCGTTCGAGTCTTGGATAATCCGGTGACGAAGTCCATAGCAATATCCTCCCATTTCCATTCTGGCACTGAGAGATGTAGCAATTCACCGCCTGGTCTACGGTGTTCTATCTTGACTCTCTGACAAGTCAAGCATCTTGCTACAAATTCTGCCATATCCCATTTCATGTTTGGCCACCAGAATTTCTTTCTGAGGTCCTTGTACATTTTGCTAGAGCCTGGATGTACAGAATAAGCTGACGAATAGACTTCCCTCATCACCAACTGGCGAAGACCATCAACGTCAGGTACACAAATTCGGTCATGAAACCAGAGTGATCCATCCTCCCGAATCACAAAACCGGGAGCTTTCCCGTTTAACACTTCACTCCTTAGCTTTACCAAGATGATATCGTCAATTTGCTTCTCTCGAATCTGATCGAGTAGCGTGGCTTGAATTTCCAACATACTCAGGTATCCTCTACGCTGATCATACAAGATTTCAGCCTCGCATATCAATTGGTTTAGTCTGGTTTGAGCAGTGAGGAGTGCTACCACCGTCTCATGCGGTGTCTTCCTACTCAACGCATCGGCTACAATATTAGCCTTGCCCGGATGATACAACAATTCAATATCATAATCTTTGAGCAATTCTAGCCAACGGCGCTGTCTCATATTCAACTCTTTCTGTGTGAATACATACTTGAGACTCTTGTGGTCAGTGAAGACTTGACATCTTACACCATATAAATAGTGCCACCAAATCTTCAATGCAAATACCACTGCTGCCAACTCTAGATCATGGGTCGGATAGTTTGCTTCATAGGTTTTTAGTTGTCGAGATGCATATGCAATAACTCTGCCTTTCTGCATCAACACACAACCCAAACCACTCTTAGAAGCATCACTATAGACCACATATCCATCGTTTCCTTCTGGTAGCGCTAGTACTGGTGCAGAGGTCAGACACTGTTTCAGCTTTTGAAAACTGGCCTCACACTTATCATTCCAGATAAACTTCTTATGGACCTTGCGGAGTAAACCGGTCATGGGTAGAGTGATCTTAGAAAATCCCTCTACGAACCGTCTGTAATATCCGACAAGTCCAAGGAAACTGCGCACCTCTTTCACATTCTGAGGCCGCTTCCAGTTTGCTATAGCTTCAATCTTCTGGGGATCGACCATCACCCCATTCTCGTTGATCACATGGCCTAAGAAAGCCACTTCTTTGATCCAAAAGTCACACTTAGACAATTTAGCGTACAACTCATTTTGTCTAAGGACTGACAAGATAATCCGCAGATGTTCCTCGTGAGCTTCCTCACTCGGAGAGTAGATCAAAATATCATCGATGAAGACCACCACGAACTTATCCAAGTACTGGTGAAAACATCGATTCATCAAGTCCATAAAGACTGCTGGAGCATTGGTAAGTCCGAATGGCATAACTACAAACTCGTAGTGACCATATCTTGTCCGGAATGCAGTCCTCAGAATATCTCCCTCACGAATTCTGAGCTGATGGTAACCAGATCTCAGATCGATCTTGGAAAAGACTTTTGCTCCTTGAAGTTGATCTAACAGATCATCAATTCTAGGCAAAGGATACTTGTTCTTGATCGTAACCTTGTTCAACTCACGATAGTCGATACAAAGTCGAAACGATCCATCTTTCTTCTTAACAAACAAAACCGGAGCACCCCAAGGTGATGCACTCGGTCTTATATAACCTTTTTCAAGAAGATCTTCCAGTTGCTTTTTCAACTCTTGCATCTCCGCAGGAGCCATCCGATACGGTGCTTTAGAAATCGACACAGTACCGGGCTCAAGATCTATCGTAAACTCTACGACGCAGTGTGGGGGTAATCCAGGAATTTCCTCCGGAAAGACATCGGGAATTCACTAACGATTGGAATATCGAGAACTGATGGTTCATCTTTCTTGGGCGCATCCAGATAGCAAAGGTACCCGACACAACCTTGTCAAAGTAGCTTAAACGCAGCCATCACATTGATGAGCTTGCCGTTATCAGCGTCATTACGACCCTTAAATTTGCATATACTCTGGCCTTCAGATGAAACCGTCACAATCCTTGAACTAAAGTCAATTACCGCCCCATGACGTGTCAACCAATCCATACCGAGAATGATGTCGTATGGAGCCATGGCAATGCAGATCAAATCTGCTTCGAATTTCTTACCTTGAATGGTAACCGAACATTCTGACAGACGTTTGGTTCCCACTAATTGGTTACCATTAGGAAGGTTCACAACGAAAGGCTCACAAGCTTCGTTGCATACTAATCCTAACTTACTGACACAGCTCTCAGAGATAAAGGAATGGGTAGCACCCGAATCAAACAATATGCATACAGGAGTAGAGTGGAGGTATAAAGTACCTTGAGCAATCGGAGTATTGGGTCCATCCGCCTCACGCATCTCGTACAGGCGTTGACCTTGTCCTCCGGAAACAGTTGGGGCTTTCCCCTTGTTCTGAGCAGTAGTCTGAGTCGAAGGATTACGACTCTCTACTGGCTTGAATCTAGGTCGGTTGCTCTGATTAACTGACCATTGCTGTGACTCAGCACCTTTTTGCTTCTTTTGCGGACAGAACGTCTGCAAATGTCCTTCCTTTCCACAAGCAAAACAAGTCTTTCTCTCCTTTGGACACACATTGCTCTTGTGTCCTTGCACACCATAGTTAAAACACTGTATTGGTTTCTTATTCTGACCGGACTGCGGTGTAGACCCACTCTGAGTCATCTCAGTCTTTGCCCGACCATACTTTACAAAGTTCGACGGCGGTGCAGGACGCTTGAAACCACTCGCCTGAGATTGATTTTGCATAGATCTCTGGCGGTTACGTCTCTTAGTTGACTCTTCTAGGGTCACTTCCAGTTTATAGGCTGCATCCACATACTGTTCCAAAGTAGAGCATGTATGGTGCACCATTAGTGGCTTGATATCAGGACTCATCCATTCGTGAAAATACCTGATCTTTTGTTCCTCACTGGATACCTCCGATCCAGCATACTGCAATAGGTGATTGAACTTGGTAGCCAGCTCAGTCACCTTCAACCCATCAATCTTCGGATATAAAAATTCCTTTCGTTTCTCATTTCTCATAGCCCGAGAGAAGAAACGATCTATCATCTTGGTTTTGAACATCGCCCAGTTCAGATCAGGGCTATATGTAAGACCGGTGTTCTCCCACCACTCACTAGCATCTTCCTTCAGTTAGAGAGACGCTATATGCACTCTTTCAGCCTCAATGCATTCTACATTGCGAAATAGCCTTTCCATGTGGGAAAACCAGTGAGTCACACGGACTGGCTCACCTTTCCCATTGTAACTATCGGGTCTCATAGAGTTTATGGCTTTAAAGCTCGGACATAATTACTTCTATTCCCGACTACATTCTCTGGAATCATGGGTTCATGAGTTTCTGTTTCCCCAAATCCGGGAACTGGTGGAGGAATTGGCACTCCTTGTGCCTGAGGTGCATTTAGTCGTAGTATATCTGTCATGGCTTGCATAACAATTCTTCGAATTGCTGCAACCGCTGCCTCCTCGAATACCATTGGAGCATTGGCCGGAGCTTGGCCATTGCCTCCAGGGTTAACATTGGATGTAGACTCATGCACCTCCTCAAGGTTTTCAGCATTCCTTCTGACTGGCCTGGGATTGTTACTCGGCCCAGCACCGTTACGAGTGTTGTTTCTTGTATTCACCATCTGTATACCGATCAAATTCCAAGGATTTCTTACATTAATATTTCTCCAACATATTGAATGTAATAAAAATCAACTCAGAATAGATCAACTTGGTAATATATATTGATGAACTTTTAACACAGCCGTAGGGTTTTACACAAGGAATTCTCTAGAGCTTCCTGACAAAATTGCTCAGAGAATTTAGTACTACATTGCATAACTTCCAAGTATTATACAAAAGTACTACTACTTGTAACATTGATCCTTCTTCATAGCCCCGTGAAGCGTTTCCTATATGGCAAGCTATGCATACAGGGTTTCTTCGGATGAGGCTCCTCATCGAAATCAGGTGACAAATCTCTCATCCTACTTGGCCCTGGGGCACACGATCCATCTTTAGATCTCGGTGTCTGTGGCCTTATATTAGGCATGCGAGAATCCTGGTCATTCTGATCTGCCTCTCGGGTCCTTGCCCGCTTTTGAGTACGTTCATTTATCTCATCTAACTCACGTTGTGCTTCAAGAGTTCTCTGTTGACTCTGATGGAGAATTTCACGCAACTCGAGACTCAGCCTTCGCTTTCTTCGAGTATGAAGAGGTAGTACGTCCTCTGAAGCATAGCGTGAATTATTGTTCTCTCGGAGGCCATACTCGACATAGAGCGCCTCCCACTCAACGTCAGTCAATGGCGGGTATTCTGGCTCAGTTGGCGGACTTGGATACATGAGTTGCATTCCTGAGTTCTCATGATCCACCAACAAGTGCCTCAGTTCATCAGGTTCTTGCTCTTCTTGGTTTTCCTCGGGATCTTCTTCGGGATCCTCCTCAGAATCTATCCTGAGAACTGACCCGATCTCCACATCGTCGTCAAGGTATTCTCTGGTATACTCTGACGTATCTCCTTCAATATCCACTTCCATAATCTCCTCATCTTCATCTTCCTCTTCTTAATTCCTTTCCGGAAATGCTTCAGTCATGTAATCATTGTTGTAATAACCTTGAGCATATCTCGATGGCTCAATCTCAACCCTCGGTTGTACAACCGGTTCTACTACTGGAACTACATCATTGTCGGATCTCAGCACCACCGATTCAGGAAGCACATGCTTCACATCCTCATCCTCGGGTGGGTTGCTAGAGCTTCCGACTTCAAAGCATCTTAGAGGGACATGAAAGTCGAACCTATCAGGAGAGGGTGGAGCCATCTCGACCTCCTCCGTGTCTTTTCGAAGGGATAGACATGCACCCATATCCTACAGGCGACGAGAAGGAAATTAGTCTTTCTAAATATAGAAGTTTGTTTTCCATATCAGACTAAAGAAGAAGGCACGACTATGAACAGCGTTGAATTACATCGTTTAAAATTCAAAGTCTTTGAAAACCTTTAAATCTCAATGTAAAACGAGTAAACGGTTGATAAAATACCCAACCCGTTTTTAAAACTTTTAGCTCTGATACCAGATCTGTAACACCCTCAAATTTTAACCCATTTGGAAAGGTATTACCGCCAGTGACCTCGGATTTCACCTCCGAAGCCACCCACGGCTTTATCGGATTATACAAATAATAAACAACATTTATATAATCAACAAACCATAGTTAAAACATTTGTCAGGGGATTACAACCCAATCCCCATATAGCAAAACATTGTTATCAAAGTAAACCAAGCATAGCGGAAGTCTTTTAAAGATAAATACAAGTCTTGACCACAACGATCAACGCCAAGGATCTCAACCTGGGTAAATTTGTTAAAAACACCTCCCGTCATAGTCGTTCTTAGCCTTCGTGGGGTGGCAACTTATCTGATGTGCCGAATAGAACGGATGACACCAGCCAACCATGCAGAGAACAATTACGGTTGGTTAGTCTAATGAAAGACTATGCAAGGGTACAAAGTAGAGTGGTTCGAAGTAGTCGTATTAGGTTAGACTCATCATTTCTCGGATAATAACCGATAACGATAGCCAACCACCATACTTCTACTCAAAAGACATGATCAAGAGAAGACTCCAACGGATATGAGTCTTAGGGGAAGAATATCCAAGAGAAGACTCCAAAAGAGTGAGTCTCATCGGAAGCATGACAAATGTCTGGAACATTATGGTTTCACATACAAGCGTTTAAAAACTGACTAGATGTTTCGGTTCACGACCAACCTCACCGCATAAAGCGAATCCAGATTGGAAAGAGAACGTACTCTGATCAAAGTCAGGACGCGTTTCTTAGCTGCACTATTGCCTAGCTGCACTACTCGTCAAGGGTATATTAATCATGTGCGCTCGGGCACTTATCTTAATTAATTCCAAAACACTCATTCACGTTTCAAGCTTTTAGAATCTCATCCTCGCGGATATTGAGATATAGAGTATGGACTAAATCCCAGAGAGTGGCACCAGCTGTGTGCACCTTCCCTGTACACGGACAGGAAATGGTCATGACCAAAGAGAAGTGTTGGGGCCTGGACATCCCATCCACTTGGTTATAAAGAAACGACTAGTACTCACAAGGAGATACCAAGTAGCGTTCCTGCGAATACTCGTTCTAACTAAACAGTTCAGAACTTGTCCAAAATCATATCAAAGCCATCAAGGCCAGCATCATAGATATATTTCAATCTAGATATATATATATATAATAGCGTTGTTCTAGCAGATATACAACCTATTATAATATCCATTTTAATTTCCAAAACAGTTTCACAAAACCGTTCCCAGACAAGAACAATAATCATCCCAAATTAATTAACAATTAAACAATTGATAATTAATGGAAATATGGAATGATGAGCAAGAGCGAACCGCCACTTGCCTTAGATCGATGAAAGCTTCACAAGCTTAGGAACGAAGGGTTCAGAGTCTGAAACTGGGACAGTTCCTGAACAATAAATCCATGTGGAACGACCCATAACAAGACCCTAAGTTAGATTCAATATCTACATATATGAATCTAAAAGAATACAAGAGGAATCGAAGGAATCAAGCCTCGCTTGAAGCAAAACACCCAAGAACACACAACCCGGGTAAGCTCGCCGCGGGTGTGGTGGAGCCTCTGTCGTGGGGTGCGGTCAAGTGCCAAAGCGAGTTCTTCGACAGCGGCCATGGAGAAACTTACCCAAATCGATTCGTTCGACTTCAATTTGTTCTTGGTTTGATCTCCCACCTTCTTAAGCTTTGGAATACAACTTAGGAACACCCTTCTAACGTTCAAAAAAGAATTCGAATCCCTCTCAAAACAAGCTGAACTTTGAAACCAAAAATGGAGTTTTTCTTAGGAGGAAGATGATGTTGGAGCTGATAATCTGAGCTTTCTCTCCACCTCCTCTCTCCATTTATAGTCCCACAAGGCTGCTCCCAGGCAAGACACATACACCACAAAGTGTCCAGCCTAAAAACGTAGGGTGAATGACTCAACAAGGCTACGCTTATAGCCTTGCCAAGTTGCCTGCACGCTGTCAAGAAGACAGCTGCCACCGCGGGGTGTGGTGGTGTGGCCGCGGGGTGCGGTGGCCGACTTGTTACCGCCCCCAAGTTTGGCCTTCGCCGCGGGTGCGGCCGCTTGACCGCGGGGTGCGGCCGCTTGACCGCGGGGTGCGGTCAAGGCCATTTTGCCCCTTTTTGTCCGTTTTGTCTTTTCTTACCAAGTGGTTAAATATTTTTAACCCCGGGTTAAATATATTTGTACACGAACGACCTTTTAACCCAAAAATACATTAACTATATTTTGTATTACTCAGAAAAATATTACAGAGGTCGCACATTGCATAGAATGTCCGTACTTCTCTGAATTTAATCTGACTTGTAATCTGGTCATAAGAAAATTCAAAATTTTCCTTACAAAAATGAGGGATATTACAATATGTGTTGATGAATTTTATTAGTTGAAATCTGCTTTAGATGACTGAATATTAAATGATTTTAAATTTGATAGTTTCAATTTAGCTTGCTTTAATTCTCATAGATTTTTATAGTAGAAAATACAGTCGTTTGCTGATGAATCATGGTGTGCAAGCTTGGTTTGTTTTAATTTTGCTTGATTTGTCTTGTTTGATAATTTTTTTTATTACTTTTGCTGATTATAAGTATCGGAATGGATGGCCTTAATCAATCACTCTCAAGGACAAGAAGGTTAAGACAACTCCATGTGGTTTTGTCATAGTTAGGGTGGTAATGATGTTGTATTGGTTGTGGTACATTATAAATATGACAATTACTATGAGTATTCAATTAAAATAGAGGGAAAAGGGTAGGAAAAAGTTGAGACTTCAAATATGGAGTAGATTGACAAGAGAAAGTGATGTGTTTTGTCGGAATGAACTTCGTATGAACAAGAATGTGTTCAATGTGTTGTGTGAGATGCTTAGAGACATTGGGGAATAAGTGGGAACAAAAACATGTTAATTGAGGAGATAATGGCTATGTTCTTGTATACTTTAGCTCATCACAAGAAGAATAGGTCAATTTCACACTTTTATTCAAAGTGGAGAGAGTGTGAGTCGTCATTTTAACCACTATTTAAGCGATGTCCTCAAATTGCATGGACATTTATTAACAAAATCCCACACCTATTCCTGATGATTGTGAAGATGACAGATGGAAGTGTTTCAAGGTATTTAGCACGTCTATTTGCAATTTTATGAATGATTCAATGTTATATGCATAAATAATAAAGGATCTTTATTGTATTTTTTTTTGTAGAACTGCATAGGAGCCTTAGATGGTACCTATATTAGTGTAACAACATACCCCTTCCAGAGAAAAGGGAAAGTACCGAACAAGAAAATGCCATATTGCCATAAATGTAGTAGGTGTTTGCACGCCTAATATGGAATTTTCCTATGTCTTATCTGGTTGGGAAGAGTCTGCACATGATTGGAGGGTTCTTCAAAATGCCCTTTTTAGGCCAGATGGGTTAAAGGTTCCAAAAGGTAATTTTAATTAGAAATATACAACCAATATTTTTCCAAATATTAAAAAGAAAATTTATATATATGTTATGTTTGTGGTACTTGAAGGTTATTATTATCTAGTAGATGGTGGATATGCCAATTGTGAAGGATTCCTCGCTCCCTATAGAGGAGAACGTTATCATCTCAAGGAATGCGGTAACAATCAACGGGGTAGTGCCGATGAATATTTCAATATGAAACATGGTAAAGCTAGAAATGGGATTGAAAGATGTTTTGGAATACTTAAAGGCAAATGGGCTGTACTTAGAAACCCATCATTTCTTCCAATTAAAAAACAAAGCCGTATTGTACTAGCATGTTGTCTCCTACACAACTTAATTAGAAGACTCATGCCTACTGATCAAGATGAAAAGATCATGAGCGAAGATAAATAGGAAAATGATGAGGAGGAGGAAGAGGATGAGGTTGTAATTTTAGGATGAGGAGGGAGTTAATTACAACTATTGAAACTTCATATTATCAGAAATACTCTAGCACAAAATATGTTCAATAGTTGGAGAGCTTGACATGGTTAGATTAGGTTGAAAGATATTACAAAATGCACTATTAAGTTTAGGTTTAACAACTTTTTGGCTCTCATGTGGTGTTGTATGTGGACCTTGGATAAATTTATGTAATTATTTCATGTGGTAAATTGGCTTGTTAATTTTCTATTCAAGGAAATATCTAATTATTCATTGATGTTCCTTTGTCTCAAACTGCAATATGTACAAAGTTATATGTTTTTAACATTACAAAGAGTTTCAATATATGATTTTTTAGCTTACAGAAGTGTTTATATCAGATAGGTGTGTTTTTGTTTGGGTGTCTAGGTGTTGCTAGAGGCTTTGGTGATGTATAAGACTGTTGTTTCATTATATAGTTTTCTTCTTCTCTAATTTTCTTTTTCTTAGTTCTTTGTTTGCACATTATATTTTAGGATGGATGGTTGTATTCGAGAAAGAGGTATAAACAAGAGATTTTGGACGGCTCAAGAGGATGAGACACTACTTCAATCTTTATTGGAGTTAGCTTAAAATCCAAAATGGAGAAGTGAGAATGACTTTAAGAGTGGTTACATGAACAAGTTGGAGGAGATGATTTCATCAAAACTTCCTAATTGTGGCTTGAAGGCTGAGCCACACATTAGTAAAGGTTGAAACATTAGTCGGAGAAGTATTATGCAATCGCTGAGATGTTAGACACTTCTGGGTTTGGTTGGGATGATAAGAAGAAAGTTTTGCAAGTAGAAATAAGTGTGTTTGATGAATGGACCAATGTAATTTTGTATTTACATGGTTGTTTGTTGCTTATAGTTATTTATGATTTTAGAGGCTTGTGAGGATTACATATGTCGGTGAAAATTTGATGCATTTATGAAATTTGTCCATATATTAGTTGGTACAAGGTTATTGTAAGGGAATTTTGACGGGTTATGATGATAGAAAATTACTGCATTTGCTTTCTTCTTCTTCTTTTTAATATGTTTATCTTTTTGAAATTATAATTAATTAACTAGTTGCTCTGATTTTGGTGTAGTCCTTTAATATGAATGGAGCTTTCCTTTCCCTAAATAAACCAAACATGAATAGAAAGTAACCATTTCCATACTTCCTTTCCCTAACTAAACCAAACATCAATAGAGAATAACCATTTCCATTTCCTTTCCTTCCCCTTAACAATTACCTTTCCATTTCCATTCCCTACCTCACAACCAAACGACTACTTAGTATATTAGGTTTACTAGCTTAGTTTCCCGTGCCGTGCATGGTGCTTGGATAAATTTTATATTGATATTTTTATTTTAACTATATCGATTTCACATTTAAAAATATTAAATAGATGAAAATATATCTAATTAGAGACAATATAAATGAAATTAAGATAAGTACGATAATATAAAAATATATCTACTAATAATCAATTAATAAAGATCAATGTGATTTTGTACATACGTAATATGACGAATTAGGCCTTATACCTAGAAATAAATGAATTAAAAGGAAATTTGAATAAAATGTGACTAATTAAATGGAAAAACTAAAAGAGAATATTCAAAAAATACCTAATATATTCTATCTAATATGGAAATCATGATCAAATGTGAAAAATCTATATGTCGAAAAAGAAATCAGGATTATATCTAAAATATTTTATATAATAATAATAGAAAAAATATGATTTAGTGACGTGACACGATGTTGAGACAAATGACAATAAATGAGGTAGCACAATGTCAAAACGCAAGTGGTCTTAGTTAGGTTTTACTTTAGTATTATATAATATATCAAGCATTAAATTTTCAAACTAATCATATAAATGGTTAACCTTGCAAATTTAGAAATATATAGGTATGACAACTTAGTTAAAAGATATGATAATATGTCGTCCCTTAATATTATTTAAATTAATATTGAAATAATGTTGTTCTACAAACAATAAATATATACTTCATTTTTTTGAGATATTTGAATACTATCAATTAAAGCAACATTAAAATCATCCTAGTGTATATAATATATGATTTAGATGAGATATTTATGATTAGATTGAATTTCAAATCTAGAAAAAATAGTCAAAATAACAAAAATGAATTTTGAATTATATATTGTAATAACAAAAAATATTAATTTAAACCCCCCCCCCCTGAATTTTGATATGATTTTACATGTGGCACTTTTAATGAGAGGGTGTCATGTGGTGTAGTTAGGTTATTGTTTAGTATATATATATAGTAGATTATAGATAGAAAAGAGGAATTAAACCTTTAGAGCATGGTAGGGGGAAGAGCCAAAACACCAAAATTAATTATCATATCTAAATTTACAAAGAGTCAAAACTAAACGGCTCTAAAGAGACAAATATTTTCTTACAATTGAAATGATGATATTGTAAACTCTCTCCCGTCCATGGTTTTGGGGAGTCTGACACGTTGAAAAAAGCATTTCTAATCAGAATATAATAATGAAAAACCTAACATTGCAATAAAAAGATAATAATAAATAAAAAACTATCTAAAATTAAAAAAAAATCTTGCTGATTATACATAGTATTCTCCTAATATTTTCTTTCCTAATAAGTTATTTAAACGTGTTGCATAATGTTTTGTGAATACATCTCTATCGATCGGCCCGTACCATTGAATTCTGGTATGGAGTGTTCTCCTTCAAAATCAATTCTCATTGAGGGAATATTATCATAACAAATTCAAAGTATGAGAAACTACATCACATAATTCTTAGTAGATGTTTGTATTTACATCTGGAGTTCTCTTCAATCATCCATTTAAACTTCATTCTTATTGTAGGAATAATTTTGTTATGATGATTTTATTTTCTTAATTCAATTCAATAATTAATATGAACCTATTATTCGACTCGGTCTATAGATTATAAGTTGAGAATGATCTGAACGAAATACGCTATAATTTTGAGAAAGATTAGTTCTTTAATCATAAATTTTGAAATTTATCAAAACAATGTGTTACTTGCTCTATTGTTGAATGTGTGTATCATTCGTTTTGTCGTTGTGATTTATATGTTGAGAATCGATTTAAGTGTCCATTTTGATCAATATAAAATTGAATCTTTTTAATCATCGAACGAAATGTGAAGTCTATAGTTTGAGAGATTTGACTTCCTTGCATCATCAGATATTGTGTATCTTATAAAAGCTCATCATGATTCTCACCTTGTGCAGATAAAGATCTAGAACCCGTGGAGTCTCCATAGGAAGAAAACTCAAATGTAGTTCTGCCGATTATATTTCATTGAATAAGACACATGTCGTTTTGTCCAATTTTTTTAATTAGTGAACTTTTGTAATTTTTATTTGTGATATTCATAATTGATTTGTAATCATGTTAATTGATTTATAATCGTCCTAATTGATTTGTATTTAAATAAGGAATGATTAGTAATAAGTCTAAAAAAGAATTTTTTAATATATAATTAAATTTATTCTAAAAAATGATAAAAGGAGAAAAGGACATGTGACAAATTGAATGTAGAAGTGTCATATGACATTAGTATATTTTGCTTTGATATATATAGTAGATTTGGGGTTTAAAAAATGTAAAATTTTAAGAAAATGACACGTGGCTAATTTATTGTAGGGTGTCACATGGCAAAAGGAAGTATGAGAGTGTCATGTGACATAGGAAAGTTTTGTTTTAGTAGATATATAGTAGATTAATTGAAACTCATAGTATTTTATTTCAAATTTTATTATAATTATCAATTAATAATCTGATATAACTTTTATGTGAATTAAAAAAGAAAAGTATTACATCAAGCTATACTAAATCATATCCAATCAAATCATAAAGATTTCCCAAAGGCTTCAAATTGGAAACAAATATAGAAAGCATTGATATTAAAAATTAAAATTAAATTATGTGAAAAATCATGGTGATGACACGTGGCATGTGTGACGTGGCTTAATTTAGGAGTGTCATGTGGCTAAGTGAGGTTCTACATTAGTATATATATAGTAGATTATCAATTAATATTCAGATATAACTTTTATTTGAATTAATAAAGGAAAGTATTACATCAAGATATACTAAATCATATCCAATCAAATCATAAAGATTTTCCTAATGCTTAAAATTGGAAACAAATATATAAAGTATTGATATTAAAAAGTAAAATTAAACTATGTGAAAAATCGTGTCGATGACACGTGGCATGTGATGTTGTGGCTTAATTTAGGGGTGCCATGTGGCTAAGTGATGTTGTACTTTAATATATATATATATATATAGGGGATGATTGTGATAAATATTCACTTTTTAACCATCAAATTAGATAACTCTACCCAAAATTCTTTTTATTAAGGCGAAATTGCAGGAAACCACCCGTTAAATAGACATATTTGACTACAACCACCCGTTATACAACTATTAATTTACAACCACCCCTTACTGTCATTCCGTTAACAAATAACCACCCCCCGTCCCAATCCGTCAATTTTGGTCGTTATCCCATGCAAATTTACCAAATTACCCTCAAATTTGAACTTCGAAGCCGGTTTCGTGAATTTTTTTGGGTTTGGTTTTGTTGGGTTTATTTTTTGGGGTTTGGCTCGACCGGTTCAGGTTAATTAAACCCTCGATTTTTACCCCTTTCATTCATTCAACTATTTTTGAATTAGGGCAATAGGGGTTTTTGAATTAGGGCGATTCAGGGTTCTCGAATTAGGGTTTATGGAATTCAATTTGGGGCTGGATTTCTGGGCATAATCGAAGGGCAATCGAAGGGCGATTGAAGGGCAATCGAAGGGCGACTTCTGGGCACAATCGAAGGGTGACTTCTGTATAATCGAAGGGCGACAATATAAGGTAAATTTTCGGTCATGGAGTAGATTTCTGTGTTTGGTTTGATTACTTTTCGTTTTGCTATTTATGGTTGAGTAGATTTTGGGTTTGAGTTTAGGTTTAGGGGGTGTTTGATTTGGTTGATTTTTGGCTTATGATGTAACTGAATTGTCAGCAAGTATGCCAACAAGCTGTAATAACCTTAGAATTACTGTTAGGACTTGTATTCTAATGCCATCAAGTATGTTTAGAATTTTAGCCCTTGGATGTTTAGTATTGGCTCACTGTAATGCATAAGAATTACTGTTAAGACTTGTATTGGATCACTGTTAGGACTTGTATTCTAATGCCATCAAGTTTGTATAGGAATTACTGCTAAGAGTTTTTCACATGAAACAAGAAGCTCAAGCAAACTTTTTCCAATGCAAATCTAATCAATGTGGAATGTACTCATGTACTTGATGATCTGTAATGTACAAGCAAACCATGATCATGGTCATTTAGGAACACATTGGATATATATTGGAAAATAAAGAGAAAAGAAGCTTAATCACAGAGTTATAGAAGCAAGAACAATTAGGACTTTTCTAGGTAGAGAAATAAAAAAGGAAAAGAACCCATCCATCACCTATATACTTTCATCATTTTTAAGGATTAATCAATGGGAAGTTTAGTTGAAAAAGTAGATTGTCTCTACATAATGTAGCTTAAATGAGACAAAAATAGTGGATTTCATCTTTCCAGAAAACAAGGACATTAACAGTGTAACTAAACATTAACTAATTATCATACTCAAATCTAATAGATCTCTCCTATAAGCCTTGTTTTTCATAGAAGACATTGTAGGGGTCCCCAATGCTAGCTAATTAGTTTGTTCTTGCTTTTTTTCTTTTTAGGGACTTCTAGAAACAACAACAACTCAAAAGTGTTTCCTAATGTTACCTTGACTAAACTTACAAATCTCAACACCATTAAGTACATTTTGATTGTACTAGAACCATGATCCTACATTTTGATTGTACTAGTGCACAAATTTCTGTTTACTGACTATTGGTGTTGTTAATAGGATGACGAACAATGTGATTTATATCAGCTCTGAATCCGACTCGGTCGAAGACAACAATTACACCACTTACACTACTGGAGAGTACAACAGTGGGGACCATCCAATTATTCTTGAATATGATGAGGATATTGAAGATGACAGGCCTAAAGTCGTATGCCTAATCAAAGAAATCCTAAAGTACCTACTAAAGAGTATAACAAGCAGGTCAGGGTCGACCCCAAGGGAGTCAGGTTATCTATTCTTGTGTTTTTCAAGTCACCAACTAGGAACTGGGGGGGGGGGGGGGGATTGTATGATTTCTTAGTGACCAAGTAACAAGTAAACAAGTTCGCAAGTAAAGGTTGTGAATATGATGGGGAAAAACATCACACCTGACAAAGATCCACACAACAAGAGATATGGTTGATCACTGAATTCTATTAGTCTCAAGTTCTTATCTTTCCTATAGTTGTCCTTATCCCGATCTTAGGTAACTATTAGTTCTACCAGCCCTAATAGTACTTATTACCAAATCAAATCCGAAAACCTTCAAGACTCAACAAAGCAATAGCATTCAACCAAGGATTCAACAAGATACATGCAATAGAAACAACCCGTTACTATAACATGCAATTAACTCTCTCTCATGATGAACACTCGTAACCCGCTTATGTAAATCGTGTTTGCTACTAGATATGCAACCCGAACCCGGAATCACAAGTCCTAGCTATATGGATAATATCAATAAACCTAGGTGATCAGTCTAGATAAACCAATAAGATTCAATAAACATTCAAGCACAAGAGAATTAATACAACTAGATAGGAAATCGAACAAGAGTAGAAAACTCACAACCAATCAATTGAAGGCTTCACAACGTCAAGTGCAATAATGGAGGTTTAGTTCTCCATAGGGTTTGTGAGAGAAAAACTAAGATAGGTGGCAACTAGGGTTTTGAGAATGGATGATTCTCTAAAAGAGTTTAAAACTTAAGCTTAAATACTAAGGAAATAATTCAGAAATAAAGAAAAGAAAATAACAAACTTGGAAACAAAATTTCAGAAATAAAATAAAAACAGATAAAAGATCTCGAAAATAAGCCGAGAAAAGTCTTCAGCGCGTCGTCACCGCGGGTGCGGTGACACCCACCGCGGGGTGCGGTGGTACTCCAGAATCACGGCCTCTTCTCTGTAAGGTTTGCCGCGGGGGGCGGTATATTGGCCGCAGGTGCGGTGACGCTGTCTTCTTCAGCTTCTGTGACACTTCCGTAAAAATGCCATAACTTTTGATTCCCAACTCGAATTGCGCTCATATTTTGAGGACTTGTAGTATACTTCAAGATCTAACTCCTCGAATTGGAATCACTCCATTTGGACATCTGAGTAGAGAGAACGAACCAATTGAATTCAGCATACTGTTCTTCTACTCTTCAATGCACTTCAAACCTCTGTAAATCCCATGATTTCTTCACTTCTAGTCTTCTCTTCCGGATTATAGAATTGCCATCAAATCATATCCAAACATCATCTAAATCATGCTAATAACCACTAGATGTGCTATACAATATATCGCATATCAAGGATATTGAAGATGAAGGAGATGTTGATGATAATGAAGATGATGAAGATGTTAGATATGTTACAGATGAACCAACATCATCAATACAAAGAGCTAAAGCTTTTCCATGTGACAAGAACAAGAGTTTCGCTGTTTTAATGAAACAAACCAATGTGGAGGGAGACTATCGTCTGGTATGCACCGCATCCTTTATCATGTAAATGTTTGATTCAGATTACTTCATAATATTAACTTGCAATGCACATGATATGCAGGGTGTCCCAAGCAAATATGCTATCAAATTCGTGAGTTCTGCAAGAACCACTAAAGTAATCCTGGATTATGGTAGGGCTGCTTGGCCCATGTCTATCACAAATAGTGGGAATCGCTACAGATTTGGCATAGGCTGGAGGCAATTTGTAATAGACAATGGATTGGAAATCAATGATGCATGTGTGTTTGAAATACCGAGTCGCCGTAATGTTGTATACAAAGTTAGCATATTCAAAGCTTAGATGATTGTTTTTAGTATTATTTTGACTTTGAAGAATGTAACTCTATGGTGATGGTTTTGTTGGTTTAAATTAGTTGTGTTGTGGATGCACTACTAAACCCTAAATTAGTTGTGGATGCAATGTTGTGGATGCACTGTTGGTTCAAATTAGTTGTGTTGTGGATGCACTGTTGGTTTAAATAACAAGGCAATGAGTGAATAGTAAATTATGATAAGTGCACTGTTGAAATGTTATTGCTTAATGAATGTTGAACAAAGTAGTCATATTTGCTTAATGAATGTTGGAATGTTATTGCTACACTTCAGCTATGCTAATTTATGAAAGTTGTAAACATGAGTCTGTAAACCTGTAAGTTGTAAACCTGTAAACATCATATGAAAGTTGTAAACATCATATGAAAGCTATAAACATCATATGAATACAGGTTTACATCAGTCTATAAACCTATAAGCTATAATTTATGAAAGCTGTAAAGTTGTGCATCAACCAAATTGAACCAGAACATATGAAAGCTTGGTAAATTGAACCAGAACATAGAACATTGTCTTGTGCACATCCATGTGCAAGTCATGCCAAAACATATATATATATAATTGTCTTGTGCACATCCATGTGCAAGTCATTGCAAAACATATAGATAATTGTCTTGTGCACATTCATGTGCAAGTCATGTCATTACATAAAACATTGTCTTGTGCCATAGTTACATCAACATCACATATTGATAAGTGGAAACCTAAACTGCAGCTATGGCTTCCACCTCTTGCTTGACCTTGTCATAACTGAAGAGAACTGGGCCCTGGTTGTCATCATATTTCCCTTAGGTGGTCGTCTTATAGGGTACAACTTACCCACCTGCCTTCTGTTTGAAGCTTCTGGCCTTGACTGCACTTATTTTGCATCAGAAGTAGTGAAGTGGACAAGATCTTCAAACTGGCTCATTTTCTTGTGGATGGACTTGGCTCATTTTCTTGCACAACATACACATGAATAGTTTTATCATTGCCAATGCAAGCACACATTTGAATAATGTCATTATCAACTAATACTTGCCTCAAGCCATCGTGCAAAGTCATTCCAGGCTTTGGATTCCACAACTCCTTCACTTTCTCCTTTTTAATTCCCACCCTCTCTTCAAAATAAGCTTTTAATTCCATCTTGGACAACAAATCTAGATCAACATAATTTTTGCAATACACCAACTTTTCCCTATAATGAAGATGGTCTCCATTACCCTTGTAAAACTCCCCACCGTACAGAAACCTAAGTGATACGTACATCTGGAAATTTAACACACAGTAACATGACTCAGTAAACTGACACACACACAGTTTAACATTACTCAGTGAACTAGACACACACAGCAACATCTATATTAAACAATTACAGAAAGGGTGCCATAGACAGAAAAAAGCATAGAATATTGGCGATTCCCAACAACTTTGGGACCACTAAGCTTCAATTCGAATGTTAAAAAGCATAAGAGAACAGAAGACAACATAGTCTCACTTACCTATGGCCTTGAACAAGCTCCATTGTATATGTTGAGTCTTCGTGCTTCAAGCTCCACCGAATATGTTGAGTCTTCGTGCTCCAAGAACAAGCCCGACTTCAACAATCTGCTCTGCTCAAAGAACAGTCTTCGTGCTCCAAGTTTCCACCCTAAATTCCTCCCAAGTTCGATTGCAGAAGTAAACTCGACCTACACTATTACCTCTGGAATCACAACAACTCGACTTCAACAGTGTGCTTTGCCATTGGATTTTGTCTTTCGATCCAAGTTGAAGAGAAAGCCCCAAAATCACCCTGATTTCGCACCCAAATCGAAGCCCCAAATTTCACCCCAAATTTCGCCCCAAATCGTCGCAACCCTAATTTCGCCCCCAAATCACCCTGGTAAGTTGAAATATCTGAATGAATGAAGGGGGTAAAAATCGGGGGTTTAATTAACCTGAACCGGTCGAGCCAAACCCCAAAAAAATAAACCCAACAAAACCAAACCCAAAAAAATACACGAAACCGGCTTCAAAGTTCAAATTTGAGGTTAATTTGGTAAATTCACATGGGATAACGGCCAAAATTGACGGATTGGGACGAGGGTGGTTATTTGTTAACAGAATGACAATAAGGGGTGGTTGTAAATAAATAGCTGTATAACGGGTGGTTGTAGTGAAATATGCATATTTAACGGGTGGTTTCCTGCAATTTCGCCTTTTATTAAATACATGACCCCCTCCCTCCTCCCCCCTCTCCTTTGACCCGCGGTTGGTGACATATTTTTGGTGATAGATTTTTGGTGACAATTTTTTTGTGACTGGTTTTTGGTGACAACTTTTTCGCGACAGATTTTCAATGGCAATTTTTTATGACAATTTTTTTGTGACATTATTTTTGACAGATTTGTGCATAATTTTTATGACGATTCGAGTTGTCACCGAAAGTAGCTGGTGACGATTCCGAAACTTCACCAACACTAGATAAAATGTTTGAATACTTCATGTTTTGATGACATTTCTCGATTTGATGACAATACTCGTTTTGATAACAATTCTCGTTTTGATAACAATTCTCGTTTTGATGACGCTTCTTGTTTCAAAGTGTCATAACACTAGTTTGTGACCCTTTCAAAGTGTCACCTACACTAGTTTCCATCATCACCACTAGTTGATGACAATTTCCATCGCCACCACTAGTTGATGATGGTTCCTTCGTCACCACTAATTGATGACACTTTTTATTGACAAATTTTGTTTTGATGATAGTTCTCGGTTCGATGACGCTTCTCATTTCAATATGTCATCAAATTAGTTGGAGACACTTTGAAAGTGTCATCTATACTAGTTTATGTTGTCACCAAGTTGATGACGGTTCCGTCGTCACCACAAGTAGATGACACTTCTCTTTTTGATGACAAATTTTGTTTTGATGACAATTCTCGTTTAGATGACGCTTCCTGTTTCGATGACGTTTCCTGTTTTGAAGTGTCATCTACACTAGTTCGAAGTGTCATCTACACTAGTTTACGTCATCACCACTAGTTGATGATGTTCCATCGTCACCACTAGTTGATGACGATTCTGCCCTCGCCACGAGTTATCACCACCGGTTGATGAGGGTTCAGCTTCCACCACCAGCTGTCACCACTAGTTGATGACGGTCCCGCCGTCGCCACTAGTTGATGACGGTTCCGCCTCCTCCACTAGTTGATGATGGTTCCGCTGTCTCCACTACTTGACGTCGATTTCGTCACCACCACTAGTTGTCACCACTAGTCGATGACGATTCTAAGTGTCATCAATACTTCTCGTTCGAAGTGTAATCATCACTTCTCGTTTTAATGACACTTCACTCCCCGTTTAGTGAGGATACTTCTCATTTAGTGATTACTCTTTTCGTTTTGATGACACTTCTCGTTACGAAGTGTCATCAACACTAGTTTGTGACACTTCTTATTTTCTTCATCACCACTAGTTGATGACACTTCTCGATAGTGTTTCTCATGATTAGTACAGACAAAACATTCCCTAACACTTGTAATAGTGTTTTTTGATTCCATTATGCAAAGCGCTCAAATAACTCTTCTTACTTGTGGTAGCATAAATCTACACCACAATAAAGTTGTTGATGTCGACGATTGATCTCCAAGGAACGCTGGAGTCTTCAAGATCTACACCCAAGAACACGGTCAAAGGGATGGCCGGGATCTCCCCTAAAGCCCCTCCGACGCTCAAGTCAGATCTCACCAAATGTCAATGGTGATTAGGGTTTCAAAGTAGGAGAATTGAATGAAAGAGATTCGTGGAGGTTAGGGTTTTTTTTAGAGAGGATTAACGAATCTCCCTTTGCTAGGGTAATAAAATGACTTTAAATAGCTTACCTCTTTCTTGGGGAACAATTAATTAACCATGATGGACCCAGTGCCGGTCCAAACATTTGGTGGGCCCTAGAGCAAAATAAAAATAAAGGCCCTTGTAAACATAAAAATAACGCTTAAATAATTTAAACTAAAAAAGAAATATAAAATAATAAGAAAATATTATATATGATAATTATATAAAGTAAAATTTTGATAGAATTAAACCAATTTTTATGTCCAACTTATAAGTTTGATCTTTTTCGATTAATGAGATTTTATTGCTTGAATAATTTAAACTAAAAAAATATATAAAATAATAAGAAAATATTATATATGATAATTATATAAAGTAAAATTTTGATAGAATTAAACCAATTTTTATGTCCAACTTATAAGTTTGATCTTTTTCGATTAATGAGATTTTATGATAAATAATTAATATAAGAAAGAAATACTAATTAACAACATTCAAATAAATTTTTTATTTAAGTTCAAAATGAAAAATAAACCTCACAAAGAATATAAAAAATAAATTTAAATAAAAACCAAATTCACATAGAAAAGAAATTGACTCACATATCAAAATTGAGAAACAAGAAAAATGTGCCACATATATTAAAGAACAAATGTTATATAAAATAACTAACACAATTAATAAAATAAAAATCAACTAAAAGAAAAATAGACCTACATAAATATAAAAGTGGAGTTATTGAGATTTGAACCTAAGACCTTTTAAAAGACAATTGTACTTATCCACTAGACTAACTTTATTTTTTATATTTCTTCTCTTAATTAATAATTAGAATTAGTTACTAATTCTTGATATTGAATTTGGATCCCTTCCGACCTTGGGTCTTAGAACGGCCGCCTACCTAAACTACACCTAAGGCCGGCCCTGGTTGCCTTTGTCGGATATAATCAAGAACGGAATCAATAAGAATGGGGCGGCAGTGAAAGTCTTTGTTGAGAGGCCGAGAAGTCGCCAATTGTTGCCTACTGTTGCTAGATTGTATGGGAATCAATTCAATAACAGAGGAAGGGACGCTAGCTCAGACTCACAAGTACCAGCTATGTGCCTGTGGAACCAGGTGGCTGCGCTTAGGGAGTGGGTGCGATGACGGGTTGGTCGACAAGTTGAATTCACAAAACTACAATATGACAAGACTTTATAGGCTGGCAAAGAATCGGCTCGACAAACCTCTTCCACACGTGGCCTACATGCAACGACAGAAGTCCACAAACAAGGCACGTATAGCAACAGTCATCAAAAGCTTGAAAAAGGAAAAATCAGTAATTGCACAAAAGTCATTCCGACCACAGCCGAGGAGGCACGTTATGAAAAGGGCTTATGTGTCACCTAGTAAACACAGCCACGGATGGAGAATTTGGACTACAACATGCATATATAGTTCAATATCATCTCCCACTTTTTTCATTGTAAGGATATCCAGATGTTCAAGAAACCTATTAATTAGCATAAAAGTTAACCAATCTAAAATCTTATTTGTGGGGGTACGTAAATCGTAACTCCGAATATATACCTCTTACTATTTAATTACCCCAACCAAATATCTATCATTTTAATTCAGAAAATAATCGATTCTAATATGTATTATATAATTTATTCTTATAGTCTTGAACATATATATTATTTAAAAAGTCATGTGAAAATATATAATAGGGTGAGAAATGAGAATAGATCTTAGTTTTTGGATGACAAATAAACCAAAGGCTAGGATTAAACTTTCATTAAAAGGTCATGTGCATGACACATGACCTGATTTTTTAGAGTTTGATCGGTCAACATGACTGGTCAAACCAGTCACCAACGGTCAACGCCGGAGCTCCGACGTTCACCGTCGGCGTTGACTAAGAAGTTTTTTTTTCCCGGCCAGTTTTTTTTTCAGGCACAATTTTGACTTGCGACTACATATGCATTGATTTTCGCTTGTATGTGCATCGATATTGACTTGTATGTGCATTGATATTGCATAAAATCTGCATAGGATTTTTTACTATATGTGTAACTTTGTGTATGTGAAAACTCATGCACTTTCTCAACATGTACATATGTTTTAGCTTGTGTGTGCATAGATTTTGACATATATTTGCATCTAAATTCTACTTGTGTGGATTATTTTTTTGGGTTGAAATGTGCATGAGTTTTGGTTTGTATGTGCATACCTTTTGAAGTTCATGTATTTTTTTGTTATATGTGCATCTAAATTCCATAAATTCTGCATATGGTTTTGAAGTGCATGTATTTTGTTGTTGTATGTGCATATAAATTCCATAAATTCTGCATATGGTTTTGACCTGTATGTGCATCTAAATTCTATTTGTGTGCGTTATTTTCTTGGGTTGAAACGTGGATGTGTTTTGGCTAGTATGTGCATACCCTTTGAAGTACATGTCTTTTTGCTTGTATATGCCTGTAAAATAAACTAGGCGTGCATATGATTTGACTATATATGTGACTTTTTATAAGTGGAAACATATGCACATACATGTAAAATCTTATATAGTTTTCAGAATGTGCATAGGTTTTGGCTTGTATGTGCATGGATTTTGACTTGTATTTGTATCTAAATTTTACTTTTATGCATCGTTTTCTTGGCTTGAAATGTGTATGAGTTTTTGGCTTGTATGTACATACCCTTTGAAACACATGTCCTTTTGCTTGAATGTGCACATGTCAAAACTTATGCACATACAGTGTACAACTCATGCACATTTTCTCTGGAAAACAATGCACATTTTGTACAATTTTTAGATGCACATACATGTCAATATTGATGCATACAAGCCAAAATGTATGCACATGCCATCTTAAGAAAAAAATAGTTTTGCAAAAAAAAAAATATAGGGCTGAGAAAAAATTGAATGGAAAAAAATGGTCGGACATCACCTTATAAAATTTTAATGCACATAAAAGTCAATATTGATGCACACACAAGACAAAAAAGATGCACATGCCAGCGCAAGTTAAAAGTAGACCCGAAAAAAAAATGGGTCGGGAAAAACAACTTAGGCCGGATAATGCCTTATAAAATTTTGATGCACATATAGGACAATATAGATGCACACACAAACCAAAATGTATGCACATGCCATTTTAAGTCAAAAAGTGACCCGGAAAAAAAAATGACGGGTGTTGACCGACTGGTGACCGGTTTGACCGGTTAATTTATGACCACTTAAATAATAGTCTAATCTTAACCTTTGGATTTAAAAAATAAAAAAGGCTAGGAGGTATTCTCAATTCTCACTCTAATGTTCATTCTCACTGGATCCGCACTCATTTAAAAAAGTAAAAATCTAATCTAAAATACCCTTATTTAATTTTTAATTTCATTTGTAAATAACTTTTGTTAATAAACTAGGAATATGGTGTATGTACATCAACTATTATTCAAATTAAGGGTAATATTTGAAAAAACTAACAAAAAACTAAAACGGCAAGTATATGGAGTTAAAATTTTAAGGTCACAAAGGCAAGTAATATAATACCGAGTACCAAACTTACTATTTAAAGAGAGTACAAGATCATATGTAATACGGGCAATATTTGAACAATTAATCTTGTGTTTACAAAAATCAAGTTTTTAACTAAAATTATGGTAAAATATACAATTTTTTTTAATCTTGAAAATATTTGTAACTTTATGAATTTGTATCATGATTTTTTCATATATCTTTCTAATATATTTAATTCTCAAATGAGTAATAGACAACCTACCAATTTTTTCCCAAAGAAAACTAACCAGTTAAACTTGATTGCTTCGTAAACTATGCACCATCGATATTATTTCATAGCTAAACATATCGTTTCCATCTATTTCTATATATATAAGTACAACTTATCTTATATCTTGAATCAAAAGATATTATTTCATAGCTAAGACTAAGTTAAACTATATCTATTCCCAAACCTTGCAGCCCAAGTCTTCTTTAAGATATTCTTTCCATGTTTGGCTAAGCTTCCTTCGAAGCTCCCAGTGTCAATTCTCTATGTCTTCAACTTCGCTTCAACATTGTTCCTTCATATCATCTCACATACAACTCGCGATCTCAGTTCCTTCGTTCCTTTGCTCGGCACTTTTATTCCTTTGTTGACTATATGTTTCTTTACTTCTCTATTTTTCTTCTCTTGGTTTTCACTATTCCTAGACTCGTTCTTTTACTCAAAACTCACAAGAATAAGTAAATCATAAAATCTAATGATGTTTATTATCATTTAAACTAGAGACAATAATATCATTCCAACAATTTTCCCATTTTTGATAATGACAAATTCACATATAAATTGTTCATAAACAAGTATAGAGCAATCAACATCAGTCAATATGCATGTTAAGTTCAAAATATAACTCAAAGTTTCCAACAATGTTCCCCCTAAGATAGATATCACCGTAGGTACCTCGATCAAGTGCAAATAAATTCCCCCTCAACATTAGCATTGTTCAAATATCTAAAGTATGGAACAATAAGACTGTTATCTTCCTTGAATCGAGCTCATCTCACAATTTTCCACTCTTCATCCTTTTGGCATCATCAAAAGATAAAAAAAAACAAACAACTAGAGCACTCAAAGTCGCAATTTTTTTATCAAAATAGTAATTCACTGGATAAGCATGGAATTAATTATGTGCATACCCGTGAACAACAAAATAGACATTAAAAACATTGAAAATATAGAACAGAACAAGAAACACGAAGAAAAAAAAATTGAGAATTGTGGGCTAGGGAATGGGAAGGGGATTCCACTCAAGACTATGGAGTAGGGTCCTTGGACTCATCTTTGTTGAAGAACTCAAGCAAAAGATCAACCTTGTGATTCAGCTTCTTCAATTCCTCTAAAAAAATTTGGTTCAAAGTCCCACCCTTGAACGTTCTTTCTCCTGATTCATTTTTCTCTTAAGGCTCTCGAGCAGTTGTTCCCTTGTCATCTCCCTGATATTTCACACATAACTTTCATATCCAAAAGCACTTCCTCTCCAGCCTTGTAGAGTTGTTCCCTCTCTAATATCAGCCTCACAAGCCCCAGATATGGAAGTGAGTTGAGTAGGAGAAGGGGTAAAACCGTGGCTGGGTGGCCAAAAGTGGCTCACGGCGGTGCGTGGTGGCCGGCGGCAAGCCGGGGGTGGTGCGGAGGCGGTTCGGGGGGCGGCTGGCTGCGCGGGCTGGCTAGGGTGGTGGCTGCATGGTGCAGCTGGGGTGAGGGCTGAATTAGGGTTAGGGTTTATTAGCATAAGATTCTAACTACCTTAATTAGATATGGTAACAAAATATCTTATCTCTAGAGTATATTTTATCCAATTATATATGGTAGTGATTAATATTGGTATTAATTCCATATATGATTTTATTGAATTAAAATAATAAGAAGATTGGATTAATTATTTTATTGGATAATTTAATTAATTTAATCTTGAAAGTCTATTAATATGATTAATAGTCTATTATTGTCTCTTAATATTTGATATTATATTATGCGTGTATGATTTAATATTATGATATTATTATTGCATGCGGTGACTAGTATGGACCAAATAGGATAGAAAATACGATCTACGTATCGTTATTGTTTTCTTGTACACGATATGTGTATCGTTATGTATTTTTGTAATTTAATTTTTAAGAAATTAGATTAGATTTACATTATGTAATATAAGAGAAGAAGATCCTATGAAGATTCAAGGATGGAGATCTAGAGGAGAATCAAGGATGGAGATCTGTAGAATCGAGTGTGTTAGTATAAGGAACAATATAACTGTTCCTTGGGCAGCGGAATATCGTAATAGAATAACAGCGTAACATACAAAGTTCCTTAAAGAGGAAAACTTAATCAACCAACTAGTTGACTAAGAAAAACCTCTACCTCTAGGTTTCCCTAGTAGGATTTTAAAAGTCTACTTGTGTTATTAATTCTGGAATTACAATCAAGCAAGTCTTATCTCAATCTAGTTACTCCTAGATATCTAGACCTCTTATTGTAACGTTCCTAACAAAACCTAAGACAATCAAAACCCTAACAAGTACTCAACTCTAACAAGTACTCAACTCACCAAAGTCTCGTCCTTGTAAGTTCTTCTTCTTCTCCTAATGCTCTAAGTTCTGTGGAAATGCCGTAATTGCATGTTGAAATGAAGTGGACGACTTCCTTTCTTATAGTCTAGGAATTCTATCTAATTTACCCTAGTTTTACTTAAGGAAAATAAGATAAAATAATCCTATACAATCTTGTTGAATCGAGTGTGTTAGATCAAGGAATGATGGAACTGTTCCTTGGGCAGCGGAAAATAACAACAGAAAAACAAAGTAACGAGCTCAGTTCCTTAGAGAGGAAAACTTAATCAACCAACTAGTTGACTAAGAAAAACATCTACATCTAGGTTTTCCTAGTAGGATTTTGAATGTCTACTTGTGTTACTAATCCCGGAATTACAAACAAGCAAGTCTTATCTCAATCTAGTTTACTCCTAGATATCTAGACTTCTCAATGTAACGTTCCTAATAACACCTAAGACAAACAAAACCCTAACAAGTACTCAACTCACCAAAGTCTCGTCCCTTGTAAGTGTTCTTCTTCTTCCTTCGAATACTCTTCTCTTCTTTCGAATGCTCTTCTCTTGTTTCGAATGCTCTGCTCACTGAGGATGCTCTCTGTTCCGTGTTCGGTCGTCTCAAATGAAGTTCGCAGCTTTCTAATATATAGTCTAGGTTTACTATCAGATTTACCCTAATTTTACTTAAGGAAAATAAGATAATAAAATCCTATACAATCTTTTCTAAGCATATTCTAACCACAATATCTCTTTACGAGATCTTCCTTGAGGCCTAAGTTGCAACTTCCAAATTTGTTTTCCATAATAGATATTCGGCGGCTCTTTAGGGTTTCCAGCGCACGTCCTTCGTTCCTAGCGTTGTTCCCTTTTCTATTATGTTCAACATCACGCGTCTCTTCTTTTCTTTCGTTCCAGCGTGTTATTTTTGTCATTGTTGGCTTCTCTGTTCCTTTGCTTCTCTGTTTTGACTCTTCACTGGTTTTCATCGTTCCTTTTCATCGTTTCCTGAAACTCATAGTCACACTCAAAACCATCAAAAGCATTTGAGTTTATCATCATCAAAACTAGAGGAAACGTCGTCGTTCCAACAATTTCCCCCTTTTTGGTGATGACAAACTCCTTCAAAATGTGCAAGTCAAAATACACAGTTCAAAACAGACAAGTAAAGGCATTTTCACATTTAATCACACATATACTATGTTCAAGATGTTAACACTGTTCCCCCTCAGAAAGTTCATTGAGAATTTACCTTCAAGCAGCATTGTCGTTCCCCTTAGCACTAGCTTCTGTTATCAACTCTTCCTTGGGTTTCACATTTTCCATACTTCCCCCTTTTGGCATCATCAAAAGTTTCACAAATGACAGAAAGACTTGACACACATGCAACTCATAAGCAAAATAGTTCATTAATAAAGTTAGATGAAGTACAAAGCATAGGGGCATAGACAGCTAAGTTCAAAAGATAAGGAACAATCACAAAAAGAACATAAAAACATAAGAAAAACAAGAACAGAAGGTCAGACGGGCTAGGAGAGGAACTGAGAGCACTCAGATCTCAAGGTCTTCAGCAGAGTCTTCAGCTTTGCTCAGAAAGTGATCTAAGAGCAATGTCATGGTGGAGTTCAGTTGCTTGAGCTCAGCAAGAATTTGATCCTGAATTGAGCTTCCCTTAGACGTTCCTTCACCAGCTGTTTTCTTTGCAACGACAGTGCCCATTCCCTTGGTATCACCTTTAAATTTCATCTTCTCCACATTGTGACTGTTCCTTGGCCTGTTGGAGTTGAAGGACGTAGGCATCCATCTCAGCGTCGGTCAATTTGTCGGTGATGATCTTGCTTGGGGAGTCCATGGAAGCAGAGAGCTTGAGAGATTTGAGTGCTGAGAGATATCAGAGAGAGTAGTGGCGTGAAGGAACTTGAGGAGATATGCCATATATATAGGAACAAGATAAAATCTTTTCCAAGATAAAATCTTTTCCAAATAAATCTTTTCGGATCTCAACCGTCTCCAAGTTTCCTTCTTTCAAAAGTTTCCTTCAATAACTCTTCTCTCTCCTGATGCAACGGTCACTTTTTGCTCGATTGCCGCGTCACTGTTCCAGTCACAAAGCGGTCAAATCGCACAGGGATCCGTTCCAACGGATACCTGAAACTCAATTAATGCCAACCTCTGATTCAAATTCAGCGTTCCACAACTATAAGTTCCCCCTTAATCTGAGCAATGGTCTTCGTTCCCCCTGAGACCAAGAGTGCTTGCGAGGCTAGTCTGGATATTTCAATGTTGGGTTCACACAAAATATAGTATATCCAAACTCATGGTAGGGAGAAAAACAACTCAAGTAATTATTCCCAGTAAAAAGTATAGCAAAGAGGGATCATAGGGAACGTTTACCTGAATCGCGGCTAAGGTAGGCTGTACAACCAATTATCATGTGGGCTTGTAATGAGGGTTCAATCATCAAATTTGTTGTTTTGGGTCTTTAAGAAGATGTTAGCATGCAATCAAGTAATTCAACACAAATCAAAAGACAAAGTACCTAGACCCTAAGACAAGGTAATTCGAACACACAAAAATCATGAACATTCATATCATAAGAAGCCAGTAAACAAGGAACTTCATGAAATCTGTGAAACAAGTTAGCCAAGCATTGAGGGAATAATGGGTGTGAAGGTCCTCAATTCAGAGAGATCATGCCAAGGAGTAATCGAAGATACTCGAATGGGCCTTTGTCTAGTGCTTTGGTGAAGATGTCTGCCACTTGATTTTCAGTCCTGTAATGTTCCATTCTAATAAAGCCTATGTCAACATTATCACGTAGAAAATGATGACGAATGTCAATATGCTTAGTACGTGAATGATGAACTGAATTTTTTGAAATGTTGATGGCACTAGTATTATCACACATAATAGGAACGGTGCCAAGAGACATACCAAAGTCCTCCAATTGTTGCTTAAGCCACAATACCTGAGCACAACAACTTGCCGCGGCGACGTATTCAACTTCTGCAGTGGAAAGGGCCACATAGTTTTGTTTCTTGGAGCCCCATGAAACGAGACAGGGCCCAAGGAACTGTGTCGTTCCAGAGGTGCTTTTGTGATCTACTACGTGCCCAGCAAAGTCGGCGTTTTGTTGTTCCCTTGGTCGCAAAGCTATGCAACACTCAACAAACTAAACCAAGTTCATGAACTAAACTAACTTCTTTTATCGTGATACTGGAGTTTAGTTTTATTTCGCCTGTTCCAATGATTTCTCTGCATCTCTTGTCTCCAAGAGCAACACTCCCTCTTGAGTGTTTGTGAAGTGAGGTGAGTTGATCTTCCTTTCCAGTCATGTGGCATGAACAAGCGCTGTCAATGTACCACCTCTCGTTCCCTCTCACTTCAGCCTACACAAAAAAGGTTAAGGTTTGGCGACCCAGTCAAGCTTACCCTTACCTGGTTGAGACACATAATGCAATTGTTCCATAGGAATAGTTCTAACATTAACAACAAATTTCTTCCTAGTCTTAGCATGATTATGATTATGCACATGTGAATCATCATAGAAATCATTCAAGTTCACATTGTTACTCCTACTGTTCCTTCTCTTTGTGTGCTCTTCAGAGAACTTCTTTTTCTTTTTACAGTCTCTTTGCACATGTTTGTTGTCCACACAATACCAATACAGCTTGAATTTTTCCAATTGAACATACTTTCTGTTAGGAACAGTACTCTTGCGTTGTTTCGCACGTTCCAGACATGGAACGTTTGGTTGTGTTCCTTGAGACTGCTTGAGAAAAATCTTGTGGGCAGGTTGTCCAGTGTACCAAGACTGAGTTTCATCCAGACCACTCTCAAGGACCTCGACGCGTTCCTCAAGATTGCGATTCTTCTCTCTAGCATCTTGAAGTTCCCTATCTCTTGCTTCACGTAGTTCCAGTATAGAGGGATCATCTTCCGTTTGCTTGGAACCTGTATAGCCAATACCATACCTTGCTTCGACGAACTTGATGCTTTCAGCTTCAGCCTTCTGTTCCATCATAACAGAATGAATCTTGTGCACATAGGACTTCATCTCGGATATCTGTGCTTCAAGCTTACTTGGACTAGCTATACTCCTTGCATCAGTATTGTTAGAAACTTCATTCATAAGCAAAGAGACCTTTTCATTTCTTAATCTCTGAAGTTCCTCATGATTAGCATCACATGAAGAACAAGGAACAGTTGGGCTACTAGCAGTGTTAGAAAGATTTTCTTTTAAACTACTACACTCATCTTCAGAATTAGCAAGTTCCTCTTATGTTTTCAAGTTTTCAGAATACATTTCCCTTATGAGAGCAATTAAGGATTTCTTATCATAATTCACAAGAGATTTCAAGAACGTTTCAGGATTTACCTCGAGTTCCTCAGAGGAGTCGTTGATGGCCATTGCACACATCTTGCCACTCCAGGCTTCAGGATCTTCACCATCTGAGTCATCATCATTGCCCCACACATCAACGAGAGCTCTCTTCTCATCGTTCCCAGAAGGTGTGCTTGGTTTCTTGGGCTTTGGGCATGAACTAGAGTAGTGACCCTTTTCATTGCAATTGTAGCATGTGATATCCCTGATGTCACGAGTCTCACTGTTCCCACCTCTACTATTTCTTCCTTTGTTGTAGAGGGAACGCATGACTTTGGTTAGCAACATCACCTCAGGATCATCGGAGCCATCATTGTCATCGAGGTCATTTTCAATCCTATCAACAGCCTTTCCAACCATTGAAGTGATTCCCTTTTCTTTGGAATCCTTGTTTCTTACAGCCTTCTCTTCATTGTCATACTTCTGGATCTTGCTGAACACCTCATGGAACGTCAGTTTGACGGTATTGGGATTCTCCTTTAGAATGGCTTTGGTCATCGCATGACGATGAGGAAGCCCATCAATGATTATAAGGATCTTCTCGTCAGGGAGGATTTCTGCATCGGTGACTGAATGGGCAGTTAGATTTGCTGTGATTTTCTCAAATCTAGCTTGATAGGAACTCACGTCTTCCTTGTCATCCATCTTGAAGTTATAGAAATCCTTCTTGGCAGTGAAACGATCAACTTCACGAAGATCCTTGCTTCCCATGTACATCTGTTCCAAGGCAAGCCATTTAGCATTGGCCGACTCACAAGATTGGAGTTTTTGCACATCTTGCTGGTTGAGAGCGTTGTTGATGAGCATGGCTGCTTTGCAGTTTTTCTCCATGATTTGGAGATCGTCTTGATCCCATTTCTTCAGTTTCTTCTTCTTTTCCAGATCAACAATGTCAATATCACCAAGAGAGATCACCAACCAGCATTGGTAGTCATGGCTTTGCACCCACTTGATGAAGAGTGTCTTCCAATGTTGATATTGTCCAGCGAGCAAGAGAGGAGGCCTTGAAGAGTTCAAACCAACTTCGACGGTAGAAGGAGACATTGTTACCTGTAAATCTGTAAGTAACACACAATCTAGAACAAACCTGCTCTGATACCAATTGTTGAATCGAGTGTGTTAGATCAAGGAACGATGGAACTGTTCCTTGGGCAGCGGAAAATAACAACAGAAAAACAAAGTAACGAGCTCAGTTCCTTAGAGAGGAAAACTTAATCAACCAACTAGTTGACTAGAAAAACCTCTACCTCTAGGTTTCCCTAGTAGGATTTTGAATGTCTACTTGTGTTATTAATCCCGGAATTACAAACAAGCAAGTCTTATCTCAATCTAGTTTACTCCTAGATATCTAGACTTCTCAATGTAACGTTCCTAATAACACCTAAGACAAACAAAACCCTAACAAGTACTCAACTCACCAAAGTCTCGTCCCTTGTAAGTGTTCTTCTTCTTCCTTCGAATACTCTTCTCTTCTTTCGAATGCTCTTCTCTTGTTCCGAATGCTCTGCTCACTGAGGATGCTCTCTGTTCCGTGTTCGGTCGTCTCAAATGAAGTTCGCAGCTTTCTAATATATAGTCTAGGTTTACTCTCAGATTTACCCTAATTTTACTTAAGGAAAATAAGATAATAAAATCCTATACAATCTTTTCTAAGCATATTCTAACCACAATATCTCTTTACGAGATCTTCCTTGAGGCCCAAGTTGCAACTTCCAAATTTGTTTTCCATAACAGATATTCGGCGGCTCTTTAGGGTTTCCAGCGCGCGTCCTTCGTTCCTTGCGCTGTTCCCTTTTCTGTTATGTTCAACATCACGCGTCTCTTCTTTTCTTTCGTTCCAGCGTGTTGTTTTTGTCATTGTTGGCTTCTCTGTTCCTTTGCTTCTCTGTTTTGACTCTTCACTGGTTTTCATCGTTCCTTTTCATCGTTTCCTGAAACTCATAGTCACACTAAAAACCATCAAAAGCATTTGAGTTTATCATCATCAAAACTAGAGGGAACGTCGTCGTTCCAACAAATCTTTTCTAATCTTTCATAACAAGAAGATCTTCAACAACTTTATCTCTTGCGGCCCAAGTTGTTTTTTCAAGATCTCTTTCCATAAATAAGAGATTCAGCAATTGCAAGGGCTACAACGCGCACGTCTCTGCGTTCCTTGGCGATGTTCCCTTCCTTTCCTGTTCACTAACGCGTGTCTTTGTTTTTTGTTTGTTCCAACGCGTTGTTCCTTATTGTTGACTTCTCTCTTTCTTTCATTCTCTGTTTTGATTCATCACATGGTTTTCATCGTTCCTTTAATTTACATGTTTCTTGAAACTCATAGTCACACTAAAAACCATCAAATGCCATTGAGTTTATCATCATCAAAACTAGAGGGAACATCATCGTTCCAACAATTTCCCCCTTTTTGGTGATGACAAACTCCTTCAAAATGTGCACGTTCAAAATAGTCAAGTAAGAAGTCAATCACATGTAATCAAACATATACCACGATCAAGATATTGACATTGTTCCCCCTCAGAAAGTTCATAGTAAGAGTTACCTTCAAGTAGCGTCGTCATTCTCCTTAGCACTAGCTTCTGTTATCAACCCTTCATTGGATTTCACATTTTCCATACTTCCCCCTTTTGGCATCATTAAAAGATCACAGAAATAACACAAAGTCTTGACTCGCATGCAAATCATGATCAAAATATTTCATTCATTAAATAGAAAGAAGTACAAAGCTAAGGAACCTAGACAATTATCATCAAAAGACAAGGAACAATCACACAAAAGACATAAAAACATAAAAAGACAAGAACAGAGGGTCAGACAGGCTGGATAGTGATAGGGAACACTCAAGTCTCAAGGTCTTCAACAACATCTTCATCTTTCCTTAGAAAGTGATCCAAGAGCAGGTTCATGGTGTTTTGCTTCTCTTGGCGAGGTGCCACAGCCTTGGATATAATGTGGAAAGCCACTCATTGAGCCAATGTCAGCCTTTCAGTGTTGTAGAATCGAGTGTGTTAGAGCAAGGAACGATATAACTGTTCCTTGGGCAACAGAATATCGTAACAGAATAACAGATTAACAAACAAAGTTCCTTAGAGAGGAAAACTTAATCAATCAACTAGTTGACTAAGAAAAACCTCTACCTCTAGGTTTCCCTAGTAGGATTTCAATAGTCTACTTGTGTTATTAATTTTGGAATTACAATCAAGCAAGTCTTATCTCAATCTAGTTTACTCCTAGATATCTAGACCTCTTATTATAACGTTCCTAACAACACCTAAGACAATCAAAACCCTAACAAGTACTCAACTCACCAAAGTCTCGTCCTTGTAAGTTCTTCTCTTTCTCCGAATGCTCTTCTCTCTGTGGAAATGTCGTGAATGCCTTCTGAAATGAAGTTTACAACTTCCTTTCTTATAGTCTAGGAATTCTATCTAATTTACCCTAGTTTTACTTAAGGAAAATAAGATAAAATAATCCTATACAATCTTTTCTAATATTTCCTAACCAGAAAATCTTCAACAAGTTTATCTCTTGCGGCCCAAGTTGCTCCTTTAATATTTCTTTCCATAAAAAAGAGATTCGGCATTTGCAAGGGTTACAGCGCGCGTCTCTGCGTTCCTTGGCGCTGTTCCCTTTCCTTTTCTGTTCACTAACGCGTGTCTCTGTTTCTCTTTTGTTCAAGCGCGTTGTTCCTTATTGTTGACTTCTCTGTTCCTTGCGTTCTCTGTTTTGATTCATCACATGGTTTTCATCGTTCCTTTAGATCTGTTTCCTGAAACTCATAGTCACACTAAAAACCATTAAATGCTATTGAGTTTATCATCATCAAAACTAGAGGGAACATCATCGTTCCAACAATTTCCCCCTTTTTGGTGATGACAAACTCTTTCAAAATGTGCATCGTCAAAACAGACAAGTAAGAAGTCAATTCATGTGTAATCAAACATATACTACGATCAAGATATTGACATCGTTCCCCCTCAGAAAGTTCATAGAAGAATTTACCTTCAAGCAACATCGTCATTCTCCTTAGCACTAGCTTCTGTTATCAACCCTTCCTTGGGTTTCACATTTTCCATACTTCCCCCTTTTGGCATCATCAAAAGATCACAGAAATCACAGAGACTTGACTCGCATGCAAATTATAAGCAAAATATTTCATTCATTAAGTAGGGTGAAGTACAAAGCAAAAGGAACCTAGACAACTATCATCAAAAGACAATGAACAATCACACAAAAGACATAGAAACATAGAAAAACAAGAACAGAAGGTCAGACGGGCTGGATAGTGACATGGAACACTTAGGTCTCAGGGTCTTTAGCAGCGTCTTCATCTTTGCTCAGAAAGTGATCCAAGAGCAGATTCATGGTAACGTTCAACTGCTTAAGCTCAACCAAAATCTGATGCTGAATTGAGCTACCCTTTGACGTTCCTTCACCAAATGCTTTCTTGGCAGTCACAGTGCCCATTCCCTTTGAGTCACCTTTGAACTTCATCTTTTCCACAGCAGCAGAGTCCAACTCACTTCCCAGAGACACCTCATTCTCCTCGAGATATGCTTCATCTCGGATCAACAGCATCTTCACTAAGCCTGGATAGGCCAAAGAGTGGGACTTCGCTTTGCACCGTTCCATATGGCACAGAATCACTCGAGGGAGATCAATCTTCTCCCTTCTCAGAAAATGGTCAAGCAAAAACAGGTCATACAAAGTGATGATGTTGCACTTCTCTTTCCGAGGCACCACAACCCTGGAAATGATATGGAAAGCCACTCGCTGAGCCAATGTCAGCCTTTCAGTGTGCAGCTTCCCAGCAGTTAAACCAAACAGTCGTTCCATACACGCCAACTTCTCATCATTGATCTTGCTCGCTGAAACCTCAAAGAAACCACCCAATGGAACAGAGAGGAGCGAGGAGATTACCTTAGGCGTAAAGGACATATCTTCACCACTGATCTTGGTAGACCCACACAGAGCATCAACTTTGGAAAGATGAAAGTAATGATAAAACTCGCGCATGTGCACTTCATTCACTGTTGCCCTGTTGGAACAAAGTCGTTCCCAACCATGGAAACGCATAAGCTCCAGAATCTCCTTCACATTGTGCTCATAAAAGAAACTCTCATGAATCAGAAGTGGTTGGAGGATCTTTTTACCTTTAGAAAAGTCAGAGACAATGGTGGTAGAGATGGAGAGATCCAATTTTGCCTTGCTAACAGATTTGGCCCTTTTCATCTCTGGCTTCACAGCGGAACGAAGCCATGCCTTCAGAGGGCAGGGAGCAGTTTCATCGCCACTAGACTTAGACGGTGTCGACTGTGCCATCGGAGCCATTCGATGCTCCAAAATTTCAATGTCCTCCTCTTCCTCCTCATCTTGAGCAGTGACGGCAAGATCGGCGAGCTTGCACTTGCGAGGTGGAGGCGGCGCCAAAGGAGAAGGCTTTACTCCAAGTTCCTCATCCAGAGATTGCATCGACTATTCCTCCTCATCGACTCTGTCCTTGGAAGGAGAAGAGACTTCCTCTTCTTCGATAGGTTGGGGACGCGGTTGTTCCTCCATGGACACAACGGCAAGCACATGATTGAGATCCTGGGCTTTTAGCAGGGACATAGCAGAAGGGGACGGCGTCGGTGTAGGTGTCGATGTAGACGCAGAGGGGTCGACAGTTTGTTGGACGGCGGCGTGAGAAATCTCCACAACAGAAGATGGCACGCCGGTGGGAGTCGGTGTAGCGCGGGCGGCTCTGGCCTGTTGGAGTTGGAGGATATAGGCATCCATCTCGGCCTCAGACATCTTGTCGGTGGAGATTATCTTGCTTGGGGAATCCATGGTAAGCAAAGAACTTTGAGCTTTGAGAGATGGCACAAGGATGAGAGGTTTGAGAGAAGGCAGAGAGTAATAGAGATTGACAGAGGAGAGCTTGAATGGAATGGAAAGTATTTATAGGAAAGATAAAATCTTTTACAAGATAAAATCTTTCCAAAAATCTCAACCGTCTTGCAAAGTTTCCATCATTAGAGCGTTTCTCTCTCTTCCTCTAACGGCCACTTTTTAACTTCGTTTACTGTGTCACTATTCCTGCTACAGAGCAGTCAAATCTCGCAGAGAGCCATTCCAATGTTCACCTGCACCCCAATAAATACCAGCCACTGATTCAAATTCCACGTTCCATTCACATCCGTTCCCCCACAATCTGAGCAACAATCGTCGTTCCCCCTGAGACCAAGAGTGTTTGCGAGGCTTGTCTGGATATTTCAATGATGGGTTCACACAAAATATAGTATATCCAAACATATGGTATGAAGAAAACAACTCAGATAATTATTCCCAATAAAATGGTTTATCAAAGAGGGATCATAGGAAACATTTACCTGAATCAAGGCAATGGTAGGCTGTACAACCAATTATCATGTGGGCTTGTAATGAGGGTTCAATCATCAAATTGGTTGTTTTGGGTCTCAAATAAGATGTTAGTATGCAATCAAGTAATTCAACACAAATCAAAAGACAAAGAAGCTAGACCCTAAGACAAAGCAATTCGAGCATACAAAAATCATGAAATAGCAAGTTCAAGACAAGCAATGTAAGCTAGGTACTTCATGATAACTGTGAAACAAATTAGCCAAGCATTGAGGGAACAATGGGTGTGAAGGTCCTCAATTCAGAGAGATCATGCCAAAGAGTAATCGAAGATACTCGAATGGACCTTTGTCTAGTGCCTTGGTGAAGATGTCTGCTACTTGATTTTCAGTCCTGTAATGTTCCATTTTAATGAAGCCCATGTCAACATTATCACATAGAAAATAATGACGAATGTCAATGTGCTTAGTACGTGACTGATGAACTGGATTTTTCAAGATGTTAATGGCACTAGTATTATCACACATAATGGGAACGGTGCCAAAAGACATACCAAAGTCTTCTAGTTGTTTGAGCCACAATACCTGAGCACAACAACTTGTTGCGGCGACGTATTCAGCTTTTGCAGTGGAGAGGGCCACAGAGTTTTGCTTATTGGAACCCTGTGAGACAAGACAAAGACCAAGGAACTGTGTCGTTCCAGAGGTGCTTTTGTGATCCACAACGTGCCTAGCAAAGTCAGCGTATGTGAATCCAACAAGATTGAAATCACAGTTCTTGGGATACCATAGACATAGATGGTCCATTCCTTTGAGGTATCGAAAGATACGCTTTACTTCCTTTAAGTGTGAGTCCTTTGGATTGGCCTGAATTCTAGCACAGAGACACACACTAAACAATATATCTGGCCGACTGGCCGTGAGATAGAGGAGAGAACCAATCATTCCTCTATACATGGTGGGATTAATAGTTGTTCCATTTAAATATGCATCCAAGCGAGTATTAGGAGAAATAGGGGTAACGATGGGTTTTGCAGAATCCATACCATACTTCTTCAACAACTCCTTGATGTACTTTTGTTGATGGCTCTTCGTTCCTTCTTTGGTCTGAGTAACTTGTAATCCGAGGAAAAAGGACAATTTCCCAATCATGCTCATCTCAAACTCACTACTCATAAGATATTTGAACTTTTCTACAAGAGCAGGGTTAGTGGAACCAAAAATAATATCATCAACATATACTTGAACCACCAGAATCTTACCTTCTTGTTCCAAAAGGAACAAGGTTTTGTCAATAGTTCCTCGACGATAGCCGTTGGAGAGAAGGAACTGTGCAAGTCTATCATACCAAGCACGGGGTGCTTGCTTAAGACCATACAGTGCCTTGTCCAAAGCATACACATGCGAGGGAAAATTGGCATCCTCAAAACCAGGGGGCTGCTTCACATATACCTCTTCTTGGAGATATCCATTCAAGAATACAGTCTTGACATCTATTTGGTATAATGTGAATCCCTTGTGAGCGGCATAGGCAATGAGAAGACGAATAGCTTCAATGCGAGCCACTGGAGCATACGTCTCATCATAGTCAATCCCCTCTTGTTGATTGTAACCTTGAGCAACCAACCTTGCTTTGTTCCTTGTGACCACCCCAAAGTCATCGAGCTTGTTCCTATACACCCAGCGAGTGCCAATAGCATTCTTGTTGCGAGGTAAAGGAACGAGCCGCTAGACTTCGTTCCTCTCAAGTTGATGTAGCTCCTCTTGCATAGCTATGATCCAGTCAGGTTTCTTCAATGCTTCCTTGATAGTCTTGGGTTCTACAAGAGAGATAAAAGCATGGAAAGCACAGAACACATTCAATTTAGAACGCAAACCTCTTTCACCAAAAGGTGTGACTAGATTATGAGTGGGGTGAGCCTTTTGAATTCGAACACTCTTTGACACGAGTAGAGAAGGATCGTCAAGTTGTGTCTCAGAGTCGTCCGTCGAAGATGGAGGCCATGGGGCATCTTCAAAATGATCCATTCCTTCTTCATCGCTTTGAGAATCATCAATAATATCATCACCAGAAGTCCCAGATGGAACATTGACAATAGCTTCTGCATTAGTTGGGGGCATGATTGTTGAATCAACAGTAGATGAGGATGGAACGTCTGCGTCTTATGCAGATTCGGTTGAAGTATCCTCTTTGGAAGAGTCATCAGGACTAGAAGAGTCTGGAGAAGATGGAGAGACACTAGCAACATTAGAAGTACCGTTCCCACGACCTGAGCTAGGTCGAGAAGAAGGACCATTGTCTTCATCATCAGAATCCTCTCTTTGCATTCTTGGATGGCTGTCCTCAGGGAACGTTGTCTCTAACTCGCCATTGGAACCTTTGGAGTTCTCATCAAAGACAACGTGGATGCTTTCTTCGATTTTGCGTAGCCTCTTGTTGTACACTCTGTATGCCTTGCTTGCCTTTGCATATCCCAAGAAAATCCCTTCATCACTTAGTGGGTCAAACTTCCCTAAGTTATCCTTCCCATTGTTGTGAATGTAGCACCTGCATCCAAAAGCACGCAAGTGGGAAATATTGGGCTTGCGATCCCTTATTAGTTCATAAGCAGTTTTATTCAATAAGGGACGAAGCATGGCACGATTGAGAATATAACAAGCAGTGTTAATAGCTTCTGCCCAAAAGATTCTTGAAAGATTGCTTGCAATGAGGAGAGTTCTATCCATGTCTTCCAGAGTCATGTTCTTCCGTTTCACAACCCCATTCTGTTGTGGTGTCCTAGGCGCAGAGAAGTCATGTGATACTCCATTTTCTTCAAAGAAGTTGAAGAACATAGAGTTTTCAAACAACGTTCCATGGTCGGACCTTATAGCTTTCAACTTCTTTCCCAAACTTGTTTCCACCTTCTTGATGAACGCCTCGAATTCGGAAAAGACTTCATCCTTCGAAGACAGAAAAATTGTCCAAGTGAATCTAGAATAATCATCGACAATTACGAAAACATACCTGTTCCCTCCATAACTTCTTATCCTCATGGGACCACAGAGATCCATATGAATCAGTTCCATAGACTGAGAGGTTGTTACATCAGGTTTAATCTTGAAGGAGTAACGGGTATGTTTCCCTTTCACACACGCATCACAGACACCATGTAACTCTGATCGAACATTTGGAAGACCACGAACATGTTCCTTTGTATACATGTTGTGAATGAGTCGAAGATTTGCATGTCCAAGCCTTCTATGCCACAGTTCCGTCTCATCAGTTATAGACGCAAAGCATAGAACTTCCTTTGGCTTGAAATTCTTGTCCACAATGTACACATCCTTGAATCTGACTCCTCTTAGAATTATATTCTTGGTTTCACGATCTTTGACGTAGCATTCTTGTGAAGTAAAGACCGTCTTGTTGTTCCCTTAGTCACAAAGTTGTGCAACACTCAACAAACTAAAACCAAGTTCATGAACTAAACTTACCTCTCTTATCGTGATTTTGGAGTTTTGTTTTGTTTCGCCTGTTCCAATGATTTCTCTGCATCTCTTGTCTCTAAGAGCAACACTCCCTCTCAAGTGTTTGTGAAGTGAGGTGAGTTGATCTTCTTTTCCGATCATGTGGCATGAACAAGCACTGTCAATGTACCACTTATCGTTCCCCCTCACTTCAACCTGCATAGAAAAAGTTAAGGTTTGGCGACCCATGCAAGCTTAGCCTTACCTAGGTCGAGACACATAATGCAATTGTTCCCTAGGAATAGTCCGATCAATAAAAACAGTTTTCTTCCTATATTTAGCATGATTATGATTATGCATATGTGAGTCGTCATAGAAGTCATTCAAGTTCACATTATTACTCCTACTGTTCCTTCTCTTTGTGTGCTCTTCAGAGAACTTCTTTTTCTTTTCGCAGTCTTTCTGCAAATGTCTGTTGTCCCCACAATACCAACACAGCTTGAATTGATCCATCTGAACATACTTTCTGTTGGGAACAACACTCTTGCGTTGCTTCGCACGTTCTGGACATGGAACATTGGATTGCTTCCCTTGAGACTGCTTGAGGAAAATCTTGTGGGCAAGTTGTCCAGTGTACCACGACTGATTTTCATCCAGTCCACTCTCAAGAACCTTGACACGTTCCTCAAGATTGTGATTCTTCTTTCTAGCATCTTGTAGTTCCCTATCTTTTGCCTCACGAAGTTCCAGAATAGATGGATCGTCTTCTTTTTGCTTGGAACCTGTGTAACCAATGCCATACCTTGCTTCGACAAACTGAATGTTGTCAGTTTCAGCTTTCTGTTCCACTAGCATAGAATGAATTTTGTGAACATAGGCTTTCATCTCAGACATCTGTTCCACAAGCTTGGTTGATCCAGCTATACTTCTTGCATCAGTATTGTTATAGACTTCATTCATAAGCAACGAGACTTTTTCATTTCTTAACCTCTGATGTTCCCCATGATTAGCATCACATGAAGAACAAGGAACAGTTGAGTTACTAGCAGTGTTAGATAGGTTTTCTTTTAAACTACTGCACTCATCTTCAGAATTAGCAAGTTCCTCTTGTGTTTTCAAATTTTCAGAATACATTTCCCTTATGAGAGCAATCAATGATTTCTTATCATAATTCATAAGAGATTTCAAAAATGTTTCAGGATTTACCTCGAGATCCTCAGTAGAGTCATTGATATCCATTGCACACATCTTGCCACTCCAGGCTCCAGGGTCTTCACCATCTGAGTCATCCTCATTGCCCCACACAACAACGAAAGCTTTCTTCTCCTCGTTCCCAGAAGGTTTGCGTGGTTTCTTGGGTTTTGGGCATGAGCTAGAGTAGTGTCCCTTTTCATTATAGTTGTAGCAAGTGATGTCTTTGATGTCACGAGTCTCACCGTTCCCACTTCTGTTATTTCTTCTTTTGTTGTAAAGGGAACACATGACTTTAGTTAGTAATACCACCTCAGGATTGTAACACCCCCAAATATATCCTTGAAAGTATTACCGCCAGTGACCTCAGATTCCACATCCGAAGCCACCCAAGGCTTAACCAATTTATAGAATATATAAAACACATTGATAATATGAAATATCACAATATTTATTTAAACCAAAGTCTTGGAATTACATCCGCAAATTCCAAATACTACAGAAATACAGAATATGTTTAATACAGCGGAAGTCTTAAATAAATAACATAAGAGTCTTGATCGAAGCGATCACCCGCCTAGGATCTTCAACCTGGATAAAACTCTTAAAAACTTCATCTGCCTTCATAGTCGGTTCTAGCCTTCACGGAACGGAAGTTTACCTGATGTGCCGTATGAGACGGATGACACCAGCCAACCATGCAAGGAAAAATAACCGGTTGGTTAGTCTAATGAAAGACTATGCAAGGGTAAAACAGAAAGGTTCTAAGGTAGTCGTATTAGGTTAGACCCATCGCTTCTCGAATGAAAGCCGATGACGATAGTAAACCTCAATACTTCTACAGGAATATACGAAACAGAATGATCGAGAGAAGACTCTGAAAGATCGAGTCCTAAGGAAACATATGAAGAGAAGACTCCAAAGAATTGAGTCTTATCGGAGAGTATGACAAGTGTTTGGGAACATTATAATTTCACACAAGAGTCTAAAAATGACTTGACTATTTGGGTCCACGACCAACCTCACCGCTCAGTGCGAATCCAGATTGGAAAGAAAACTTACTCTAACCGAAGTCCCGGGCGAGGTTCCAAGTTGTACTTCTCGCCCGAAGGTTCATTAATTATGTGCATAGCGGCACTCATCTTATTTAGTGACAAAACGTACATTTACGTTATAAGCTTTTATCATATAGATATATCATCTCATCACGAGAGATATCGAAGGGAATAAATCCCGAGTGTCGGCACCAGCTGTGTGCACCTACCCTGAGTAAGGGTATAGTCATGACCAGAGAGAGAGTACTAGGGCAAAAATCCTCCCAGTACCAGTTATAAAGAAACGACTAGACCTCGTAAGGTACATAGCGTTCCTACGAATACTCGTTCTAACTAAACAGTTAAAATCACACAATAGTCCACATCAATACCATTCTGGCAATATATATATAATAGCGTTGTTTCTAGCAATATATACAACCTATTATAATATCACTTTTTATTTCACATACGTTTATCAAAATTGTTCCCAACGAAAACAACATTCATCCCATTGTAATTAACAATTAAACGCAATTGATAATAAATAGAAATATGGAATGATAAGCAAGAGCGAACCGCCACTTGCCTTAGCCTAGACGAACGATTGATCGACGACGGGTTTCTGGGTCCAGAACAGGGATAGAATTCGGATTACAGATTCCTACGGAAATGACCCATAACGAAACCCTAGGTTAGATTCGACAATAAAATATACGAATCTAAGGAAGAACGAACCAAATCGAAAGAACGAAAGTCCCGCCCGAGACCGACAATGCCCAAGGCCACGATCGCGATTGCCCAGGCAATCCGCGGTCGCGGTGGCACTGCCGCGGTCACGGGCATCGAGGCCAATGTCCGCGAGCAACTAGGCCATGCCCGTGAGCGACAGGCCGACGACAGCGATCGCGGTGTTCATGTCCGCGGTCGCGGACATGAACACGACGACCTTCGATTGGCGAAAGACTCACCGGCGATGACTCCTTGGGCTCGATTCACGGTGGCTTCACTTCCGGCCTCCTTGCACCTCCAATGCAACACCCTATGAGCACCACCACCTCCATCGAAAGCTCCGACGACACCACAAGAAAAATTCGGCGAGAGCTTGAAGATTCCGACGACAAGAAAATGAGAGGGAGAGAGTGTGAGATTATCAGAATTCGGTGCCCTTCAACCCTCCAGATCGTCCTCCTTTTATAGGCCAAGGAGAGATGGAGTAGCCGACAAGATCAATGACGAGCAGGGAGATCGACGGCGAGGGTGGAGAAGACGAAGCGTTGCGCGTGCCTGCGCATTTCCGCGATCGCGGTGACTTTTCCGCGGTCACAGAATATTCAAATTCCGGCGACAAGAAAATGACGAAGCGTCGCGCGTGCCTGTGCATTTCCTCGATTATTCCGCGGTCGCGGTGGCTCTGTCGCGGAATTCTCCTATTTGTGCCTAATTGCCCGGGAAAAGATTGGGCATGGGTTTTCAAACCCCAGGTTAAAATATATTTGTACCCGGACAAATATTCTAAGCTCCGAAAATACGTCGAATGTATTTTATACCACTCGGGAAAATATTACAGAGATCAAACATGAAACAGAAAATCCGAACTTCTCTGAAAATGACACGATTACAGGACGAGGGTTGGGTAAATTACCCAATTACCCTTTCTAAAAAATGAAGGGTATTACATCACCTCCCCCTTAAAAGAAGTTTCGACCCCGAAACTTGGCCGAATAACCCAAAAAAAAAACGAGACGTTACAACACTACCCCCCTAAAAAGGTTTCGACCCTGAAACTAGGCCGAAAATAGATCGGGAAAGCGACTAAGCATATCCTCTTCAGTCTCCCAGGTTTCCCAAGTAACCTCTTCAGATCCTGACTTTGACCAAAGAATCTGTACTAATGGTACTACCTTGTTCCGTAACTGCTTCTCGCGGCGTTCGAGAATACGCACAGGTATCTCCTTGTAGGTACCATTTGCCTGAATCTCGATGTCTTCATAACTCAGCACATGAGACGCATCTGGCACGTACTTTCTCAATAAGGACACGTGGAACACGTTATGCACTGGATGTGCCGATGGCGGCAATGCCAAACGATACCCTAGAGACCCCACCCTGTGAAGGATCTCAAACGGTCCTACGTAACGAGGGTTAAGCTTCCCATGCTTGCCGAACCTGAACACACCCTTGGATGGCGACACCCTGACAAACACCTTGACACCAACCTTAAACTCGACATTCCTGCGTTTCAGATCCGCGTAAGACTTTTGTCGACTTTGAGCTGTCAACTTCCTCTGCCCGATCAAAGCAATGTCCGAGGTAGTCCTTTCGACTAACTCCGATTCGAGCAAAACCTTATCGGCATTCTCATCCCAACAAATCGGAGATCTGCACCTTCGACCGTACAAAGCCTCGAATGGAGCCATCTTAATGGTAGCATGCCAACTGTTGTTGTAAGTGAACTCAATCAGACTCAAGCTATTCTCCTAGCTAGTCGGACGATCGAGTACACAAGCTCTCAGCATATCTTCCAAGGTCTGGATGGTCCTCTTAGACTGTCCATCCGTCTGAGGATGAAACGCAGTACTGAACCTCAACTCGGTTCCCATGGCCTTGTGGAGTTCCTTTCAGAACCTCGACATGAATCGACCATCATGATCCGATACAATGGTCTTTGGAGTACCATGCAAACGGACAACCTCGTATAGGAACACTTCTGATAGCTTATGGGTTCCCCATGTTGACTTGATAGCCACGGACTGAGCACTCTTCGTGAGCCTGTCAATGATTACCCATATCGCATCCTTTTGACTCTGAGTCTTTGGCAACCCTGTGACGAAATCCATAGCAATATCCTCCCATTTCCACTCTGGCACTGGGAGAGGTAGCAATTCACCACCTGGTCTACGGTGTTCTATCTTGACTTTCTGACAAGTCAAACATTTCGCCACAAACTCTGCTACATCCCACTTCAGGTTGGGCCACCAAAATTTCTTCATGAGGTCCTTGTACATCTTGCTAGAGCCTGGATGTACAGAATATGTTGACGAATGGGCTTCCTTCATCACCAACTGGCGAAGACCATCAACGTCAGGCACACAAATCCGGTCCTGAAACCAGAGTGATCCATCCTCCTGAATCACGAATGCGGGAGCTTTTCCGTCCATCACTTCACTGCTTAGCTTTACCAAGACCACATCATCAACCTGCTTCTCCCTGATTTGATCAAGTAGCATAGCCTGGATCTCAAGCATGCTCAGGTATCCTCGACGCTGATCGTACAAGACTTCGATCTCGCACAACCCTTGGTTCAGCTTGGTTTGAGCAGTAAGTAGAGCCACTACAGTCTCATGCGGCGTCTTCCGGCTCAATGCATCGGCTACTACGTTAGCCTTACCCGAATGATACAGCAACTCGATGTCGTAGTCTTTGAGTAGCTCCAACCAGCAACGTTGTCTCATATTCAGCTCCTTCTGAGTGAACACGTACTTGAGACTCTTATGATCGGTGAAGACTTGGCACCTTATACCATAGAGATAGTGCCTCCAAATTTTCAACGCAAATACTACAACTGCTAACTCCAGATCATGTGTCGGGTAGTTTGCCTCATAGGTTTTCAATTACCGAGATGCATACGCAATAACTTTTCCTTTCTGCATCAGTACACATCCTAACCCATGCTTTGAAGCATCACTATAGACCACATAACCATCAGTTCCTTTCGGTAGCACTAACACTGGTACGGATGTTAGACACTTCTTCAACTTTTGAAAATTGGCCTCGCACTTGTCTTCCCAGACAAACTTCTTGTGGACTTTGCGGAGCAAACCGGTCATAGGTAGGGCGATCTTAGAAAATCCTTCCACGAACCGTCTATAATATCCATCAACTCCTAAGAAACTGCGCACCTCCTTCACATTCTGAGGCCGCTTCCAGTCGGCTACCGCTTCCAGTCGGCTACCGCTTCCAGTCGGCTATGGCTTCAATCTTCTAGGGATCAACGATAACCCCATTCGCATTGATCACATGGCCTAAGAAAGCCACTTCTTTGATCCAGAAGTCACACTTAGACAACTTTGCATACAGCTGATACTGTCTAAGGACTGACAAGGTGATCCAAAGATGTTCCTCGTGAGCCTCCTCACTCGGGGAATAGATCAAAATATCGTCGATGAAGACCACCACGAACTTATCCAGATATTGGTGGAAACATCGATGCATCAGATCCATGAAGACCGCCGAAGCATTGGTAAGGCCAAATGGCATGACTACGAACTCATAGTGGCCATACCTCGTCTGGAAAGCAGTCCTCAGAATGTCTTCCTCATGAATCCTGAGCTGATGGTAACCAGATCTCAGATCGATCTTGGAAAAGACTTTTGCTCCTTGCAATTGATCCAACAGATCATCAATCCTCGGCAACGGATACTTGTTCTTAATCGTGACTTTATTCAACTCTCGATAGTCGATACAAAGTCGGAACGATCCATCCTTCTTCTTGACGAACAAAACCGGAGCGCCCCAAGGTGATGTGCTCGGCCTTATATATCCTTTCTCAAGAAGGTCCTCGAGTTGCTTCTTCAACTCTTGCATCTCCGCTGGAGCCATCCGATACGGTGCCTTAGAGATTGGCGTAGTACCAGGCTCGAGATCAATGGTAAACTCTACGTCACGACTCAGGGGTAAACCGGGAATCTCTTTCGGAAAGACATCCATAAATTCGTGAATGACCGGAATATCAAGAACTGAAGGCTCATCTCTCTTGGGCTTGTCCAGATAGCATAGGTACCCGACACAACCTTGTCGAAGTAGCTTACATGCAGCCATCGTATTGATGAGCCTGCCATTATCAGCGTCGTTACGACCCTTGAATTTGCACACAAACTGCCCCCCATATGACACCATCACAGTCCTTGAACTGAAATCGATTACCTCTCCATGACGCGTCAGCCAATCCATACCGAGAATAATGTCGTATGGAGCCATGGCTATACAGATCAAATCTGTTTCGAACTTCTTACCCTGAATGGTAATCGTAAATTCTGACAGACGCTTGGTTTCAACCAATTGCTCACCATTAGGAAGATTCACAACGAAAGGCTCACAAGCCTCATTGCATACTAAGCCTAGCTTATTCAAACAACTATTCGAGATGAAGGAATGGGTAGCACCCGAATCAAATAATATGCACACAGAAGAAGAATGGAGGTATAGAGTACCTTGAGTAGTAGGAGCATTGGATCCATCAACCTCACGCATCTCGTAGAGTCGCTGACCTTGACCTCCTGAAGCAGCTGGGGCTTTTCCCCTGTTCTGCACAGTTGTCTGCATCGAAGGACTAGGAGCCTCCACTGGTCTGAATCTGGGTCGGTTGTTATGATTAACGGACCCTTGCTGTGACTCAGCTCCTTTCTGACTCCTTTGCGGACAAAATGTCTGCAAGTGTCCCTCCTTTCCGTAGCCAAAACACGTCTTCCTCTCCTTCGGGCACTCATTGCTCTTGTGCCCGGGTGTACCACAGTTGTAGCACTGGATCGGATTCTTGCCCTGACCCAAACGTTGCGTATACCCTCCATGAGTCATCTCTGTTCTCGCCCGGCCAGATTTGACAAAGTTTGATGGTGGTGCGGGTCGCTTGAACCCACTTGCCTGAGGCTGGCTCTGTGTCGGTCTCTGGCGATTGCGCTTTTTAGCCGACTCCTCCAGAGTCACCTCCAATTTATAGGCAGCATCCATGTACTTCTCTAGAGTAGAGCACCTATGGCGTACCATCAGTGGCTTGATGTCTGGATTCATCCACTCGTGGAAGTGCCAGATTTTTTGCTCCTCACTAGACACCTTCGGCCCAGCGTACTGCAACAGGTGATTGAACTTGGCCGCAAGCTTATTCACTTTTAATCCATCCGTCTTCGGATAGAGAAACTCCTTGTGCTTCTCTTCCCTCATAGCTCAGGAAAAGAATCGATCAGTCATCTTTGCCTTAAACATTCCCCAGTTCAGTCTGGGGTGATCAGCTAGACCGGTGCTTTCCCACCACTCACTAGCCACTTCCTTCAGTTGAAGGAACGCAATGTGCACCTTCTCAGCTTCCGTGCACTCGACGTTTCTGAACAGCCACTCCATGTGTGAGAACCAATACGCCACTCTGACTGGCTCTCCTTTCCCATCATAGCTGTCAGGCCTCATAGAGCTTATGGCCTTCAGTGCTCAGCCATAACTGCCTCTGTTCCTGGACACCTCCTCATAAGGTACATGGTTGACTGGCTCCTCAAATCTAGGAACCACAGGAGGAACTGGCATACCTTGTGCCTGAGGCGCGATCGGTCGCATAATATCGGTGACTGCTTGTATCACAATCCCCCAAATAGCCTCAATTGCCGCATCATCGAACACCACTGGAGCGTGGACCGGAACTTGGTCACTGCCCATAGGATTGTTGTGAGAAACAGACTCGTTCTCATCCAATGGGTTCGCGGCATTCCTCAAATTCTGTCTGGGGTCGTTGCTTGGCCCAACACCAGCACGAATGGTATTCCTTGTGTTCACGATCTGTTTACCGATCAAATTCCAAGTATCTTATACCATTAATAACATTTCAATATGTACAACGTATAAATCAACTTAGAATCGACCAAACTTGGTAAACTTTCATTGATGAACTGAAACTGAGTTTGAAAGGGTTACAGGGGAAAATTCTTCCAAGCAACAAGGCAAAACTGCTTGGAGAATACAATGCTAATAAAACGAAACAACCGAAATACTAGAAAAGAAGACTGCTAAGCTAAACACCGGCCCCCATTATGGTGCCCTGAAAAACTTCAAATAATCAGGAACTCTCATGCACTGCTTCTTCGCACGGGGTCTATCATCGGGGTCTGGTGTTGGACTCCTTGACCTACTCGGCCCTGGAGCACACGGCTCATCTCTCGGCCTCGGTTCCCTCGGCCTTTCCCTAGGCGCGGGAACACTTGGTCCAGCCTCATCAGATCAAACTCCTCCAGAAATCCTGGTTGGAAGTCTGCCTGGTTCACGAGATACTGCGGCTCAAGTAGCAGCCTTGCTTGGCGGATATACTCCTGGAGCTCGTGGACGTTTCCACGCATCCGAGAGAGACCGAGTTCTGTCTCGTATGTCCTCTCCTCGATGTCATATAGGGCGTTAGACCACCCCTCCAGAAGTTCCTCCCTCCCTTGGGGCCTTGGCCTGGCCTGCTGGGTCGGGACCACCCTCGGTGTACCCATTGACTCCCACGACAATGCCCTCAAGCGAGCACGCTCAACTGCCTCGTCCACCAGGCGACGCGCTTCAGCGGAAGTCATCTAACTCTGGCGGAACGCCTCTCGTGAGTCAGGACTTGACATCAGCCTCCACTGGGTGGGAATAGGTTGTGAGCCCTCATATGCATCACGTGGCCCACTCCTTCCTCTGGCAATACCTGCTTCGCAAAACGCCTCCCAAGCGGCATGAGACAATGGTGAATACTCCCGCTCAGGTGGCAACTCCTGACTCGGGAAAATGAACTGCATCCCCGGGTCCTCGCAGGTCACCAGCAAATCCTCCAAACCATCGGACTCGGAGTCCTGCCCCTCGAGGTCCTCCTCGGGGTCCTCCTCCTCCGGGTCCTCCTCAGGATCCTCCTCCGGGTCCTCTTCCGGATCCTCCTCAATTTCGAAGTCGTCATCGTAGTATCCTCCAAGGTACTGTGCCGGCTCCTCCTCTTCCTTTGTGTCTTCCCTTGGGTCCGCTTCAGGCTCCGCCTCGGGAACCTCGGCCCTAACGGACACCAACACCACCGACTCCTCGAGTACGGTCTTCACCTCCTCGGGTGGACTACTGGGCTCCCCGACCTCAAAGCACGGCGGGGGAACCGGGAATTCAAGCCTAACTGGAGATGGCGGGGCCACCTCGGCTTCTTTCGGATTCCTCTGGTAAGAGATGATTGCGCCCATACTCTGTAGGGCGACGAGAAAAGGGTTAGTCTTTCTAAATATAGAAGCGAACTTGCTATATCAGACTGGAAAGAAGGCACGACTAGAACGACAGAGATTTTAAAACAACTCATTTTCTAGTCAAGTATGGTTTTATTTGGAAATTCAAAAAATTTCGAATGAAGAAAAAAAAATTCTTAGTTCCAAACGAGTATCCGGTTTATAAAATCTTCGTTTTTAATAAAACGTTTTAAAACCCAACCCGTTTTAAAAAAAAAATCGACTCTGATACCATAACTGTAATACCCCCAAATATATCCTTGAAAGTATTACCACCAGTGACCTCAGATTCCACATCTGAAGCCACCCAAGGCTTAACCAATTTATAGAATATATAAAACACATTGATAATATGAAATATCACAATCTTTATTTAAACCAAAGTCTCGGAATTACATCCGTAAATTCCAAATACTACAAAAATACAGAATATGTTTAATACATCAGAAGTCTTAAATAAATAACATAAGGGTCTTGATCGAAGCGATCACCCGCCTAGGATCTTCAACTTGGATAAAACTCTTAAAAACTTCATCTGCCTTTATAGTCGGTTCTAGCCTTCACGGAACGGAAGTTTACCTGATGTGCCGTATGAGACGGATGACACCAGCCAACCATGCAAGGAAAAATAACCGGTTGGTTAGTCTAATGAAAGACTATGCAAGGGTAAAACAGAAAGGTTCTAAGGTAGTCGTATTAGGTTAGACCCATCGCTTCTCGAATGAAAGCCGATGACGATAGTAAACCTCAATACTTCTACAAGAATATACGAAACAGAATGATCGAGAGAAGACTTTGAAAGATCGAGTCCTAAGGAAAAATATGAAGAGAAGACTCCAAAGAATTGAGTCTTATCGGAAAGTATGACAACTGTTTGGGAACATTATAATTTCACACAAGAGTCTAAAAATGACTTGACTATTTGGGTCCACGACCAACCTCACCGCTCAGTGCGAATCCAGATTGGAAAGAAAACTTACTCTAACCGAAGTCCCGGGCGAGGTTCCAAGTTGTATTTCTCGCCCGAAGGTTCATTAATTATGTGCATAGCGGCACTCATCTTATTTAGTGACAAAACGTACATTTACGTTATAAGCTTTTATCATATAGATATATCATCTCATCGCGAGAGATATCGAAGGGAATAAATCCCGAGTGTCGGCACCAGCTGTGTGCACCTACCCTGAGTAAGGGTATAGTCATGACCAGAGAGAGAAAGTACTAGGGCAAAGATCCTCCTAGTACCAGTTATAAAGAAACGACTAGACCTCGCAAGGTACATAGCGTTCCTACGAATACTCATTCTAACTAAACAGTTAAAATCACACAATAGTCCACATCAATACCATTCGGGCAATATATACAACCTATTATAATATCACTCTTTATTTCACATACGATTATCAAAATTGTTCCCAACGAAAACAACATTCATCCCATTGTAATTAACAATTAAACGCAATTGATAATTAATAGAAATATGGAATGATAAGCAAGAGCGAACCGCCACTTGCCTTAGCCTAGACGAACGATTGATCGACGATGGGTTTCTGGGTCCGGAACGGGGACAAAATTCGGATTACAGATTCCTACGGAAATGACCCACAACGAAACCCTAGGTTAGATTCGACAATAAAATATACGAATCTAAGGAAGAACGAACCAAATCGAAAGAATGAAAGTCCCGCCCGAGACCGGCAATGCCCAAGGCCACGATCGTGATCGCGGTGTTCATGTCCGCGGTCGTGGTGGCACTGCCGCGGTCGCGGGCGTCGAGGCCAATGTCCGCGAGCGACTAGGCCATGCCCGCGAGCGACAGGCATGACCGCGATCGCGGTGTTCATGTCCGCGGTCGCGGACATGAACACGGCGACCTCCGATTGGCGAAAGACTCACCGGAGATGACTCCTTGGGCTCGATTCGCGGTGGCTTCACTTCCGGCCTCATTGCACCTCCAATGCAACACCCTACGAGCACCACCACCTCCGTCGAAAGCTCCGGCGACTCCACAAGAAAAATCCGGCGAGAGCTTGAAGATTCCGGCGACAAGAAAATGAGAGGGATAGAGTGTGAAATTATCAGAATTCGGTGCCCTTCAACCCTCCAGATCGTCCTCCTTCTATAGGGCAAGAAGAGAGGGAGCAGCCGACAAGATCAATGACGAGCAGGGAGATCGACGGCGAGGGTGGAGAAGATGAAGCGTCGCGCGTGCCTGCGCATTTCCGCGATCGCGGTGACTTTTCTGCGGTCGCGGAATATTCAAATTCCCAGCTCTTCTGTGCCTGATTATTCCGTGGTCGCGGTGGCTCTGCCGTGGTCGCGGAATTCTCCTATTCGCGCCTAATTGCCCGGGAAAAGATTGGGCATGGGTTTTCAAACCCCGGGTTAAAATATATTTGTACCTGAACAAATATTCTAAGCTCCGAAAATACGTCGAATGTATTTTATACCACTCGGGAAAATATTACAGAGATCAAACATGAAACAGAAAATTTGAACTTCTCTGAAAACGACACGATTACAGGACGAGGGTTGGGTAAATTACCCAATTACCCTTTCTAAAAAATGAGGGGTATTACAAGGATCCTCAGAACCATCCTTTGATCTTGGAATCCTTGTTTCTTCTAGCCTTCTCTTCATTGTCATACTTCTGAATCTTGCTAAAGACCTCATGGAACGTCAGTTTGACAGTGTTGGGATTCTCTTTCAGAATGGCCTTGGTCATCGCATGACGATGAGGAAGCCCATCAATGATAATAAGGATCTTTTCATCAGAGGGGATTTCTTCATCCTTGATAGAGTGAGCAATCAAGTTTGCGGTGATTTTCTCAAACCTGGCTTGGTAAGAACTCACATCTTCATTCTCTTCCATCTTGAAGTTGTAGAAATCCTTCTTGGCAGTTGATATACACAATTATGTTATGTGTATATACGAAGTTTTAGCATATGTTTAGTGGTGTTTAGGGGAGCATTGGAGTCTTTCTCGAGCATTAGAGTGGAGACACTGAAGACACTACTTGGAGACATTATAGGAGATTTATGGAGCTGAAGCGAAGATTCCTCAAGAAGTGCTCTGGCGGCGACCGCCGCCAGGATTGCGGTGACCGCCGCCCCCGTCGGAAGTGGATCCGAACACTTTTTCCTTATTTGCTTATTTTGATATTATTAAGTATTTTTATTATTTTGTTTTAATTTATGTTTAGAGATCTTTTATCTTTAGTATTTAAGGGTAGAGGGAAGACTTGTTTCCGCTCTAACCCTACTTTCATCGTTTTTCCTTTCTACGTACTGTGCTATGAAGAACTAAGTCTTCCTTGCTTAGTCAGACAATTGAAGCTTTCGTCTTGATTTAGTTGTGATATTTTTGTTCCTTATCTATCGCATGGATCTTATCTATTCTCTTGCTTGAATTGCTTATGATTAATATTGACAGTTTCTAGCCTGCGCAACTAGGTATTGTCTCTATTGATTGATTGCTAGATTTAGATTGTTACTGGTTGAGCATATCTTTATCGGAGTAGCAACTGCATCGTACTAGTAACTGGTTGTGCTAGTCTTATGTAGAAGAGAACTGATTTACGTTCTAGTATAAAAGCTGGTTGTTTTATGCTAGATTGTATCCTAATTATATTCCTATCCTTAATGCTGCTGTTAAACTGAATCTTGATGGTTTCATGGTTGTTTAACTAGTTAGTGCTATAAGTATCTGGTTGTGCTTGTAGTTACTTTAGAAAAGGAATAGGAATTTCCATTGCATGAGATATTGAATGATTATCTATGATCAATTTGTCATACGAATAGTGGATGTTTGTTTGGCTGAGCTATTTCCCCAATTACTGAATTCATCATCTTTAGTTTGTTTGCCTTTGCATGATTAGAGATTATAAAACACACAAAACCCCCCTCTGGTTACTTAAAGATTGACATAGAAATTATACATAAAGATAGAATCTGTCTCCCTGTGGACTCGACCCTTACTTACTTAGGAGTACGGTTTAAGGTTTGTTTGGATTACTTTCATAGCAGTAATTAGCACGACAAATTGCTGTTATCAGCAGTGAAACGATCGATTTCATGAAGGTCCTTGCTTCCCATGTACATCTGTTCCAGGGCAAGCCACTTAGCATTGGCAGATTCACAAGATTGAAGTTTTTGCACATCTTGCTGATTCAGAGCATTGTTGATGAGCATGGCAACCTTGCAGTTCTTCTCCATGATTTAGAGATCCTTTTGATCCCATTTCTTCAGCTTTTTCTTCTTCTCAAGATCGACGATCTCAAGATCTCCAAGGGAGATTGATGTGACTCTGCCTCCCATGACGGCCCAAGACGAGGAAGAAGCCATGAGCCATCGCTCAGAGGGCCTAGTAACAAGGTCTAGGTCCAAAGCCATCGCCTCCGCCGTCGCGTCACTTGTCGCACGCCAACCCAAGACTCGTCGTCCGCGAGTCGATCGACCCTTCGTCGTCATCTATCGCGATGTTTGACTGCATCGTCATCTAACGCGTTCTTTTGAGACACTTTCTATATTTAGTATTTCCTGCGTGTTTTAGATAGTTTCCTTTTATAGTCTTTCTATCTTTTAGGGTTTGTGCCTTTGCATGCTTGCATGGGTTAGCCCACGAGGCTCGACTCGGCCCATCCGACGTCTCGCCTCTAGTATTTATACCCAACTTTGTTATTGTTATTTTCTTACGTTCAATTTTAATCAAGGTTTCAAGTAGAGTGTTTATCCGCCTTCCCTTGATCGGACGTCACCCTCTATCTTCGCATCCCCATTCCCTCTGCCGCCGACGCTATGACAATCGCTTGATTTTTCAAGCCAAATCTTCCTTCGTATCTCCCTTCCTCCGCAGTCGACGCTACGACACCTAAAGACTTGTCTTTTCAAGTCATCTATCCCTCATCACATCGCTTCCGCCACCGCTATCTATTCATCCCATTCATCACTTCCACCGTTTCCATCACAACAACCATCGCGATCTCCCGCTCGCAAACCATCACCAACACCGCGTTCCACGGCAGATTTGCCAGTGCCGAGTGACTTCCCAACCAAGACTAGATCCAAAGGTGTCACCTTGACAATTCGACTTGTCATCGGAGGCAAGAACACATCAACTGGCATCAGAGCTCAACAGTCTTGTAACTCACGAACTCAAGTTTGCATTTTGTTCACAAATTTGTTTCTTGACCCTCATCGTTGCTTTCATAAAATATCGCAAAAAACCATAACTTTCCATAATTGCTACACCTATTCGGTTTCTACAAGGTAAAATCTTGGCCGGAATTTTTTCCTTGTTCCCTAAGTTTTGGTGTGTTAGGTAATTTGTTATCTTGCATGCTAGAATATTTTGTTTCCTTATTTCACGCATGGATAGAGTTTCCTTGTTTGCTGGATTCTACTTTTTAGGGTGTTAGCCGAATTTCCTTATATAAGATATCATATAAAATCTTATCTTCTCTCTCCTATCTCTAACATCACACTTGTGATATTCTTGTTACTTAGACCGATTTTATTTTTGTTTCCTTTTGCAAATCCGAATGATCAAAAGATAAGATCTCGGATATAAAAAAAAAGATCTCGAAAAGAGATTCAAAAAAAAAAGTTTCCAAAGTTAGGTAAAGCCAAAATAAGGCAACCCTAACCCACTTTCGGTCTAAGCTCATCTTCTATATCTCTCCGCCGTCTAGGTCAAGCTTCCTAGAAGGTACTTTCTTGCTTATTAGGTTGCTTTGTTTACGTTTGTTTTAGGGTTTCACTTTGTTCTTGTTTGTTTGATTGCAACTTGCTTGATACACCATCTCTTGTCAAGCCAAGTGATAACAGGAATTTGTCGTGCTAATTACTGCTATGCAAAATATCCAAACAAACCTTAAACCGTAGTCCTAGGTAAGTAAAGGTCGAGTCCACAGGGAGACAGAGTCTATCTTAATATGCAATTTATATGTCAATCCAAAGTAACCAAAGGGGGGTTTTGTATGTTTTAATGAATCTAAGCATGCAAAAGTAAACAAACTAAAAGTTGATGAATTCAGTGATGGGAAAAGCACTTAGTCAAACAACATCCACTATTCGTATGACAAGTTGATCCTAGATACTCATTCAAAATCTCATGCAATGAAAATTCCAATTTCTTTTCAGATATAACTAATAGCACAACCAGATACTATTAGCACTAACTAATTAAACAACCCTGAAACTATCAAGATTCAGTTTAACAGCAACTTTACGGATATGAATATAGTTGGATACAATTCTAGCATAAAACAACCAACTTTTATCCTAGAATGTAAATCAGTTCTCTTCTGTATAAGACTAGCACAACCAGATACTAGCACGATGCAGTTGCTACTCTGAAATAGATATGCTCAACCAGTAACAATCTAAATCTAGCAATAGATCAATAACAACAAACCCTAGTTGATCAGACTAGAAATTATCAATATCAATCATAAGCAATCAAGCAAGAGAATAGATAAAATCCATGCAATAGATTAAGAACGAGAATCTCACAACTGAATCAAAACGAAAGCTTCAGCGTCTGACTAAGCCAGGGAGGCTTAGTTCTTCATAGCAAAGTACGTAGAATGAAAAGTGAAATTAGGGTTCGAGAGTAATTAGAGAGGCCAAGCTCCCTTCTAACCCTTAAATACTAAAAGGAAATAAAGTCTAAATTAACCTAAAACGAAAATATTAAAACGTAATTAAAATAGTCCAAATAAAACAATTAAGGAAAACGGGCTCGGTGGGCTTCTGACAGCGGCGGCGGTCGCCGTAGAGAAGGCGGCGGGCGCCGTAATCGCGGCGGTCGCCGGCTTTAAATGGCGGTCGCCGGATCAATGCCGTAGCCATGGTCGCTGGAACTCCTTTGGCGACGGTCGCCGCAATGTGAACGGCGGCCGCCGTGAAGCCACTCCTTCAATGTCTTCGTCTCTTCAGCTCCGAATGCTCCCAAGGCCTCCAAAAGTGTGTCTTCAGTACCTCCTCGCCAATACTTCATAACTCCTTGGTGTCTTCTACTAGTGGCTTCATCCTCAGTGTTTCCTATGATCTCTAAAACAGCTCAAACACCTCCAAAAACACCAACTTCGCCCCCAAATGCCATACACATGAATGTGTCTAAATCTACCCGAATGGCACCAATAAACCCTCTAATGACTCTTAGTTAAGCCCTACAAAGTAGTGCTTATCAAACTCCCCCATGCTTAGACCTTTGCTCGTCCGCGAGTAAACTAATAAGGAGCCTACTCCTCCAATGCAACATCCAAGGTCTCAGGAATCATATCCTCCAACTAAGAGTCACCTAACCCATGCCAAGCTCCTGGCACCAATCTCATTCACAACACATCAACACTCAACAAGCTTAAGGGGCAAGCAGAGTACTTCCCCCAAGCTAAACCCGGACATCCAATAGTGTGAGTAACCTCTAATCCTAGCCTCCATCTATTGCTCCTTATGTCTCCCAGAGTGACCTACCCGACAATCCTTCTTTGACTCCTCTTCTTATGACGCCACGCCAAGAATAATGAGAAATCCTAAAATCACTCTTCTTCTTTTTCGCTCGTTTTGCCAAGGCGCCCTTTTGGGTTTTCACCAAGCCACTCATTTCATTTTCCCATAGATGTACTCACATAAGCTCACGTCACTCTTGACCACATATTACCCCATCCTAATGCTGGTCCAAGCCACCTGCTTATTACCTAGGCCGCCCTTTCGGGTTTTCGACCTATCCCAGGATTTCAATGATAGCCTTTTTTCAATTTTTTGGCTTTTTCTCTTTATTCATTTTTCTCCTCAACAACGTAGCAAGAATAGAACTCTCCCCCATGCTTAAACATTGCATTGTCCTCAATGTAATGAAAGACAAAAAAATAGAAGCACATGGAAAAGCAAAAAAAATAACTCACAACGTCGCCGAGCTGACTTGGACACTTCCTTTATTGTTGGCGGTCTTCTCAATAAACGTCCATGCCACGGGTGTCGGCATCAACGCCATAATATTCATCTACCGTGCAACCATAGGGAACCACTGTGGTGAATAGTGGTATGGCGGGATTGCACGGCCTTCAACGAACACAAAAATGGGGCCCATATGTAATCGTGGTGTGGGCCCTAGTGTTCCTCCTCCTCAGCTGCCAATTATAGGGCCATCATCGTTGTCAAATACAAAGTGGGGCTAATGTCTCCTCCTTGACAACATGATGCGCACCATCTCTCCTTAGGAAACGCTGGGCAGCTGGCCTCCGGTAGAACCTTTTTTTTTTGACTTTTTCTCCCCATTTAAGATCTTTTAGGGGTATTTTATTTTCGTCTTTTGCTCCCCGTTTAAGGTTTTTTCGGGGCCCAATTTTTTTTTTAATAGAATAAAAAGAAAACGAACCTGAGAATGGCGGCGATCGCCGTAATTAAACGGCGGTCGCCGTCATTTACCGCAAGCAAAGTGTCGGGGGAGGGGGTTGGCGGCGGTCGCTGATAGGTGTCATTTCATGCACCTTAACTAGTGATTATTGACACAATTTAGATGAAGTTTCGGTGTAGAATTAGGATAAGTCTATAACCCAGGGAAAGAGTTGAAGCAGTACAAATTTGAAGGTTTTACAGCTTAGTAAAGAGGAAAGAAGATGAAGGAGAAGTTGTAACACCCCCAAAACTTAACCCTTTTGGAAATGTATTACCGCCAGTGACCCCAGTGTTCCTTACCAAGATCACCTAAGGCTTTACCGTTTAAATACAAATCATGAAATACAATGATACAAAATGATAACCTTATTTACATAAAACACGAGTCCCGGGATTACATCCCAATCCCGAATAGGACAAACACAGAGTTTAAATAAATTACAACGGAAATCTTAAACAAGGCACAGCGGAAAACTTTTAAAAGATATTACAAAAAGGGTTGTGATCGTAATGATCACCTGCCCAAGGATCTCAACCTGATTAAAAGAAAATTATTAAGAACGTCGGAAAACCACCGTCGACTCCATCGTCCTTCTAGTCTTCTCATCTACACTCCATCTGATGTGCCGAATCGAACGGATGACACCAGCCCACATACGGAGAACAAAGTTCGTGGGTTAGTCTACTTAAATAGACTAGCAAGGGTAAAAAGCAGAGTGGTTCGAGTGATCGAAACCGTTTACTATCATTGTCCCTCGAATAATAAACGAAGGGACGATACATAACCCGGCACTTTCACGGAATAACAACAAAGGTATGCATGAGAGAAGATTCTGGAAGACTTCATCTTCACAGAAATCGACTCGAAAAGAGACTCCAAGAGATTGAGTCTTTAAGGAAATATGACAAATCTGGAAAGTTACAGAATCAAACAACAATGATTTAAAAGTTGACTGAGATGCTTCGGTTCACGACCAACCTCATCGCATACAGCGAATCCAGATCGGAAAGAGAACGTACTACATTCAAGTCGAGACGAGCTTTCCTAGCTGCACTATGACTTAGCTGCACTACTCGCCAAAGGTTTATTAATCATGTGCACTCGGGCACATATCTTATTTAATTACAAAACACACATTACTGAAACATATTAATGTTATTAAGAGCGGCACACAGCTTAAATCTCAGGGTGACAATCATGTCAACCCAAATTAAAACACACACAACCCACACGCGGGACTTAACTTTATTATGCCGAGAAACAACGGCGATTAATATTACTCCGGGTGACCTTACGTTCACCCTGATTGCACTATACAGCGCTTACAGTTTATTTTACAGGGTGACAGTTACGTCCACCCCAATGCACTAGCTAAGTGCTTAAAACACAGGACTGCAATTAAGCTCATCCACTGGCGCTAGCAAGGCGCTTAAAACACTTCAGATCCTTACATGTGGATAAGAAGCATAGGTCATGACCCTTAAATTATTCGGCAATAACCCCGAGGAATATTATGATTTAAAAAAACGACAAATCCTTACTTGGATTAGCGTTCCCACAAATATTAAATTATAAAGAAACGACTAATCCTTACTTGAATTAGCGTTCCTACGCACATTAAGTTATAAAGAAACGACTAATCCTTACTTGGATTAGCGTTCCTATGAACACTCGTGTTAACTAAACAGTCTAACACATCAATTAATCACATTAAAGCCATCCAGGCAATTAACTTAAACAAAGAGATAATAGAAACAGCTAATCCTTACTTGGATTGGTTTTCCTATTAATCCACATAAATGCCCGGAAGGCGATCACAGATAATAGCGTCGTTCTAGCAGATATACAACCTATTATATGATTTTCCAAAACAGTTTATAAAACCTTTTCCAGACAAACACAGATAATCATTCCAAATTAATTACTCAGATAAACAGCTGATAATTAATGTAAATATGGAACGATGAGCAAGAGCGAACCCCCACTTGCCTTAGTCCGCAGATCTGGAACAAAGCAGAGACAACGGGATTCCGGGCTCGACACGCGTATAGCTCCACTAGCATAAACACCTTTGAGTCGACCCAAAAAGGAACCCTAGGTTAGATTCGACAAAGAATAGTATGAATATACGAAAAGATGAAAGGAATCGAAGGATACGAGACCCGATCGAAGGTCTCGGAAGCCAACGCAACAACTCCCGGGCAACAACCCTTCACGGCCGACCACCAACAATTACGGCGGGCGCCGCCACCATCACGGTGGTCGCCGCCACCATCACGGCGGTCGCCGTCTCAAGCACGGCGGGCGCCGCTCATCGGCTTTCTCCACGGCGGCACCAAGAACTTCACGGCGGTCGCCGTCCCCAACACGGCGGTCGCCGTCCACAACACGGTGGTCGCCGTCCCCAACACAGCGGTCGCCGTCCACAACACGGCGGTCGCCGTTCCTGGCGGCGGTCGCCGTCTCCCTGGCGGCGGTTGCCGTTCCTGGCGGCGGTCGCCGTCTCCCTGGCGGCGGTCGCCGTCGCTGAACAGAAACTTAAAACGGATGAGAAATCTTACCCGCGACGCTCGATTTGGTTCGCCTTTCGCCTTGCTTGGCTTCTAGGCTTCTAAGGGCCTTCAAAGTCTCCTTTGGCCACCGAGAACGACACCAAACGAGCCTCCAACGATCCACGAGAGCTTTCTGAGAGAGAGAGCGTTTTTCTTTGGGAGCGTTTTTTAGAGACGAGAAATGGACAGCGTAATGGCGTTTTTCACACCCTTTCAAGCTTCACCCATGCCCTCTATTTATAGGCAAAGATGAGGCTTGTTGGGAGCCAAAAAGCCTTCCAATTGTGCCCTTGGGTATTAACCCATGGTTAATCCATTTGCACCTCTTGGGCAATAACCAATTGGGTAGAGATTTGGTATTAATCTTAACTCGCGATAACAAAAGTCGTACACGAACGAGTATAGACTTCCAACAGGCCTTAACTGTATAATTCTTCACTGAGAAAATATTACAGATACAGAGCACATTACAGAATGTCTCTGACTTTGTGAATTAAATCCGACGTACTAAACGGGTGTTCGGGAAAATTCCAAAAATTCCCAGAATAATCCTTACAGAATTACGGGGTATCACATCACCTCCCCCTTAAAATAAGTTTCGACCCCGAAACTTGCATTAAGCCAATGAGGATACTACCTCAACACCAATCTTACTACCTGGATCCAACATCCTTAATCACTTCATCCTTGAAATGGATCACACGAGATATCATTCTTAATTCCTTAGGATATCATTCTGAAAATGATTCATCCGCCTTAATGCTCATGGCACAACTCACGCATGAGAGATAGCTCCTGATCTCTCCGAACAAAACTCTACAAGTTCATTCCCTTTCCTTAAGAAATCTCGGAAGAACTCAGCGTATGAGATAACGCTTACCACAGTACTCCTTAGATGTATATAGACAATTCTCCTTACTGAATCTTTAATACATCGGGATCATCAACATATCCTTAACTGCAACCTTTCCTCTTAACATGACCGCTCCACAACTTAATCTTCCTCAAAGATTTGCACCTAGCCTTGTAGATGACATACTCTATGTATGAAGAAGAATCTTAGGAGTGGATTTAGATTTAAACAACAGAGTCGACCTTGGGATTAACCACAAGGGACGAACATCTAAGTTGTCCACAAAACCCCACCACCATAAGTCCGACAGTCCTTATCCTTACTTGGCATAAGTTGTTCTCGACACTTGCGAGGTTTCGTATGAACAACTAATTCGCGATGATAACACATTCAAAAATTTTCCAAAACACGGAAACACTTCATTAACATCCAAACATTACATTAATTGACAAAAGTCGATCAGGCAGATCTTAACACCACGGAGATTACCGACACACGTCGTTACTCCTTAATCTTAAAGAAAGTCTTAACACAAATACAACTTAATGGATCAGGGTTCTTCTCCGTTGGCTTGACTCATTACAAAGAGTCGTTGCCCTTGGCCTGAAGACCCCATAGGCGCTTTGCCTTTATTACGAGCCATAGACTGCTTAGGAGTGGATACCACTGGCCTTGGGTTCTGTCCACCTCCAACATTTGATGCCTGATAAGACTGCATTGGTCCCTGGCCCTTCAGTCTGCAGTACATTTTTATGTGGCCTTCTCTTCCACAATTATGACACATCCTCTTGTCCTTTTGGCAAACAAAACTTTTATGCCCCACTTCACCACAATTGTGGCACTGAATTGCTCTTCCGCTCCAACCTGAGCCTCTGGCAGAGTCTGACTGAGTTGTCTCGGTCTTAGCACGACCAGACCTTTCAAACTTGGTAGGCGATGCCGGTCGTTTGAATGAACTAACCTGTCGATCCTGTTGCCCACCCTTTCCTTTAACTTGCTTCTCCCTCTTAAAGGCAGACTCCTCCAATGTGACTTCCGTCTTGTAGGCTGCATCAACATATTGCTGTAACGTAGTACAGCCATGACGCAACATTAGAGGCTTGATCTCTGGATTCATCCATCCATGGAAGTACCAGATCTTCTGCTCCTCGTTTGACACCTCAGGTCCAGCGTACTGCATCAAGTGATTGAACTTAGATGTGAGCTCAGTCACCTTTAACCCATCAATCTGCGGGTACAGAAATTCCTTATGCTTCTCCTCCCTCATAGATCGGGAAAAGAAACGATCGGTCATCTTGGTTTTGAACATGCTCCAATTCAGCTCGGGATGGTCAGCCAGACCGGTGCTCTCCCACCATTCGCTAGCCACATCCTTGAGTTGAAGAGAGGCGATATGCACTTTCCCAGCCTCAGTGCAATTAATGTTCCGGAGCAACCGCTCCATATGTGAGAACCAATAGGTCACCCTGACCGGTTCTCCAGTACCGTCATAGCTGTCAGGCCTCATTGAACTCACGGCTTTTAACGCTTGCCCGTAAGTTCCTCTGTTTCTGACAACATTGATCTGAGGTACTTGCTCTACTGACTCTTCGACTTCAGGAATAGCCTGAGGAACTGGACCACCTTGTACTTGTGGTACAACTGGTCGCATAACATCTGTGATTGCCTGCATGACAATTCCTCGAATTGCCTCCACTGCTGCAGCATCAAACATCATCGGAGCGTTGGCCTGAGCTTGGCCATTGCCTCCCTGGTTATTGTTAAAGACAGACTCACGCTCTCCTGTTGGGTCTGCAACATTCCTTGCATTTGGTCTAGGGTCATTACTCGGCCCAGCACCAGCACGGAAAACGTTCCTTGTGTTCACCATCTGTTTACCGATCAAATTCCAAGGATTTTATCACGTTAGTATCTTCTGATATACTTATTGTAATAAAATCAACTTAGAATAGATCAACTTGGTAATTTCTATTGATGAACTCAAACCGAGTTACTAGGTTCTACAACCTTAACTCAAAATGAGAGAACTGGGAATTCAAGCCTTATTGGGTATAGCAAAACCACCTTGGCTTCTCCCGGTTCCTCTGTAGAGAATAGAATGCACCCAGATCATACGGGGTAACGGGGAAGGAATTAGTCTTTCTAGATATAGAAGCAAACTTACTATATCAGACCATATAGAAGACACGACTATGAACGGTGTTTTCAAACTCTTTTCACTTTGAAAATTCAGAGCCCTTCTTAAAGCATTTTCAAAAACGGATAAATGATTTATAAAAATCCCAAACCCGTTTTAAAACAACCTTTGGCTCTGATACCATAACTGTAACACCCCCAAAACTTAACCCTTTTGGAAAGGTATTACCGCCAGTGACCCCAGTGTTCCTTACCGAGATCACCCAAGGCTTTACCGTTTAAATACAAATCATGAAATACAATGATAAAAAATGATAACCTTATTTACATAAAACACGAGTCCCGGGATTACATCCCAATCCCGAATAGGACAAACACAGAGTTTAAATAAATTACAACGGAAATCTTAAACAAGGCACAGCGGAAAACTTTTAAAAGATATTACAAAAAGGGTTGTGATCGTAATGATCACCTGCCCAAGGATCTCAACCTGATTAAAAGAAAATTATTAAAAACATCGGAAAACCACCGTCAACTCCATAGTCCTTCTAGTCTTCTCATCTACACTCCATCTGATGTGCCGAATCGAACGGATGACACCAGCCCACATGCGGAGAACAAAGTTCGTGGGTTAGTCTACTTAAATAGACTAGCAAGGGTAAAAAGCAGAGTGGTTCGAGTGATCGAAACCGTTTACTATCATTGTCCCTTGAATAATAACCGAAGGGACGATACATAACCCGGCACTTTCACGGAATAACAACAAAGGTATGCATGAGAGAAGATTCTGGAAGACTTCATCTTCACAGAAATCAACTCGAAAAGAGACTCCAAGAGATTGAGTCTTTAAGGAAATATGACAAATCTGGAAAGTTACAGAATCAAACAACAATGATTTAAAAGTTGACTGAGATGCTTCGGTTCACGACCAACCTCATCGCATACAGTGAATCCAGATCGGAAAGAGAACGTACTACATTCAAGTCGAGACGAGCTTTCCTAGCTGCACTATGACTTAGCTGCACTACTCGCCAAAGGTTTATTAATCATGTGCACTCGGGCACATATCTTATTTAATTACAAAACACACATTACTGAAACACATTAATGTTATTAAGAGCGGCACACAGCTTAAATCTCAGGGTGACAATCATGTCAACCCAAATTAAAACACACACAACCCACACGCGGGACTTAACTTTATTATGCCGAGAAACAACGGCGATTAATATTACACCGGGTGACCTTACGTTCACCCTGATTGCAATATACATCGCTTACAGTTTATTTTACAGGGTGACAGTTACGTCCACCCCAATGCACTAGCTAAGTGCTTAAAACACAGGACTGTAATTAAGCTCATCCACTAGCGCTAGCAAGGCGCTTAAAACACTTCAGATCCTTACATGTGGATAAGAAGCATAGGTCATGACCCTTAAATTATTCGGCAATAACCCCGAGGAATATTATGATTTAAAGAAATGACAAATCCTTACTTGGATTAGCGTTCCCACGAATATTAAATTATAAAGAAACGACTAATCCTTACTTGGATTAGCGTTCCTACGCACATTAAGTTATAAAGAAATGACTAATCCTTACTTGGATTAGCGTTCCTATGAACACTCGTGTTAACTAAACAGTCTAACACATCAATTAATCACATTAAAGCCATCCAGGCAATTAACTTAAATAAAGAGATAATAGAAACAGCTAATCCTTACTTGGATTGGTTTTCCTATTAATCCACATAAATGCCCGGAAGGCGATCACAGATAATAGCGTCGTTCTAGCAGATATACAACCTATTATATGATTTTCCAAAACAGTTTATAAAACCTTTTCCAGACAAACACAGATAATCATTCCAAATTATTTACTCAGATAAACAGCTGATAATTAATATAAATATGGAACGATGAGCAAGAGCGAACCGCCACTTGCCTTAGTCCACAGATCTGGAACAAAGCAGAGACAACGGGATTCCGGGCTCGACACGCGTATAGCTCCACTAGCATAAACACCTTCGAGTCGACCCAAAAAGGAACCATAGGTTAGATTCGACAAAGAATAGTACGAATATACGAAAAGACGAAAGGAATCGAAGGATACGAGACTCGATCGAAGGTCTCGGAAGCCAACGCAACAACTCCCGGGCAACAACCCTTCACGGCCGGCCACCAACAATTGCGGCGGGCGCCGCCACCATCACGGCGGTCGCCGTCTCAAGCACGGCGGGCGCCGCTCATCGGCTTCCTCCACGATGGCACCAAGAACACGGCGGTCGCCGGCCACAACACGGCGGTCGCCGTCCCCAACACGGCGGTCGCCGTCCCCAACACGGCGGTCGCCGTCCCCAACACGGCGGTCGCCGTCCCCAACATGGAGGTCGCCGTTCCTGGCGGCGGTCGCCGTCTCCCTGGCGGCGGTTGCCATTCCTGGCGGCAGTCGCCGTCTCCCTGGCGGCGGTCGCCGTCGCTGAACAGAAACTTAAAAACGGACGAGAAATCTTACCCGCGATGCTCGATTTGGTTTGCCTTTCGCCTTGCTTGGCTTCTAGGCTTCTAAGGGCCTTCCAAGTCTCCTTTGGCCACCGAGAACGACACCAAACGAGCCTCCAACGATCCATGAGAGCTTTCTGAGAGAGAGAGCGTTTTTCTTTGGGAGCATTTTTGAGAGACGAGAAATGGACAGCGTAATGGCGTTTTTCACACCCTTTCAAGCTTCACCCATGCCCTCTATTTATAGGCAAAGATGAGGCTTGTTGGGAGCCAAAAAGCCTTCCAATTGTGCCCTTGGGTATTAACCCATGGTTAATCCATTTGCACCGCTTGGGCAATAACCAATTGGGTAGAGATTTGGTATTAAACTTAACTCGCGATAACAAAAGTCGTACACGAACGAGTATAGACTTTCAACAGGCCTTAACTGTATAATTCTTCACTGAGAAAAATATTACAGATACAGAGCACATTACAGAATGTCTTCGACTTTCTGAATTAAATCTGACGTACTAAACGGGTGTTCGGGAAAATTCAAAAAATTCCCAGAATAATCCTTACAGAATTACGGGGTATCACAGAAGATCTGCCCAGAACTAATGAAGAAAGCAACCTCACTTGGTAGTACAGGAGAGCAGACACAAGGATGAAGAAGCTGGCCAATACCGCCCCGCGCCTGAAGCCACCGTGACCCGGCGGTGATCCTTAGAGAAGTGCAACGCGAAGCCACCGCCTCGCGGTGGGATATTACCGTCTCGCGGTGGAAGAGAAGGGTGCGCGGCCAGCGTGTCATTTGTTTCCATTTTAGTATATTTGGATTTTATGTCTTATTATATTTTATTTCCTTATTTTATCTGCTAGGTTAACTTTCTACGAACCTATTTAAGATCTTTTTCGTTAATTTTGAGAGGAGTTCGGTCCTCTCTCTTTTGATCGTTCAACTTCTAGGTTTTTGAACAATGGATAGCTAAACACTTTTGTTTTGCTAGACAATTGAAGCACTACAATGAATTGGTTGTGAGATTTCTATTCCGTGTTCTATATCTTATTAAGTTGGATTGATTCTCTTGATTAAACTGTCTATTGATTTATGTTGATTCTTCTGGCGTAGCTAACTAGGTTTTTCGACATCTATCATATTGCTAGGATTGCATATAGGGGTTCCGAGTGCATATCTAGTGGTAAACACAATTGTGCGTGTAGGGGTTCCGAGCGTACAATTGTGAGTGAGAATCAGTTGCATGTGAGTAGGGGAGTGAGTACTTGTACGTCTTTCTACTTGCATGTATCCTATATCCCTGTGTGCATTGCTATTGCTGTGTTGGTGCTAAGGTACGCTGACAACTGTGAGAATCAGTGGTATTTTATCATTGGCATAGTAATAAGTCTATCGACAACTGTGAGAATCGATAGTACTTAAGATCAGGATGGAACAATTATAAGATAGTAAAAGAACTTGGAAATATAGTTTTCAGTGATCAACCTATTGCAACTGTGGTGTGGATATTTGTCTAGTGGAATACTTTCTCTCATCATATTTCTTCTTCTGTTATTACTTACACTTTTGTTAATCCTGCGATTATTCCAAAAACCCCCTCGTTACTTGTTAGTCACACGTTATTGCATGCAGATAACCGACTCCCTGTGTGATCGACCCAGACTTACTTGCTATACTCTTTAGTAGGTGAATTAGGATTTCTTTGATAGGAAAACGACACCGGTTTCCGGCCCTGTCAAATTTGGCGCCGTTGCCGGGGAGTCAAACATTCTGTTTGTGATTATTTGTGATTGACTGCGGTGTGGATCTATCTTATGATCCGCACCTTTGCTACTGATTCGCTACTTGTTGAAGTTCATACAGAGACATGTACGAATGGCTCAGACACTCTGACAATTGACTGTACCAGATCTGATACAGCAGCCGTTGGCTGTAAGTATTCCACCACTTGCTGATGGTGTAACATTTGAGCTCAGAACAGGAGTGATACGATTACTCCCGCGATATTATGGACGAAGTGGCGAGGACCCCATTCTTCATTTGAATAAATTCCACAACGTCATTATGAGCATCAAACCAGCCAACGTCACTGAGGATCAGATTAAAATGAGAGCCTTCGGGTTCACTCTTAAAGACGATGCTGAAGACTGGTATTATCATTTGCCTAGCGGAAGCATAGATTCATGGGCTAAGCTGCATAAGGTTTTCCTCGCACGCTACTTTCCAACCAAAATGGCAAATGCCTTGAAAAGGGAAATTACCAGCATTGAACAAGGTGAGGAGGAGACCCTCTATGACTATTGTGAACGGTTCGAGCGACTCTGCACTAGTTGCCCGTTCCATGGCTTTGATAAGAAATCACTGGTGCTCTATGTTTACAACGGGCTGATGGATGATGAAAGAAGAATTATTGATGCTACATGTGGTGGTAGTATCCTGAATATGACCCCCGACGCAGCCATGACCACACTTCATGATATGGCTGAGGGTACTAGGGATTTTGATGAACCCCCAAGGACCAGATTTGTTGGTGCTGTCATCGCCTACGAGTCACATGTATCGCAAGAAATTGCTTCTTTGAAGGAGGTCATTGTGGGGATGGGCAAGCAAGAAGAGCCTCAACAGCACGCTGGCTGTGGAGTTTGCGCTGGTCCATTTCACAACACCAACGCTTGCCCCCAACTACAGGATACCACTATTGCTGAAGTGTACGAAGCTGAAGGTCACGGGCCTGTTACACCTCAATATGATCAACCGCCACCGCAACAACCACGCTCTGTTGACCCACCAACGACTGGCAGCCCTTCTTCAACCGAAGAAATGCTCAAGGTCCTAACAATGCACTTCACAACACATGTGCAATATACTGAGGCCAACATAAAGAGCATAAAGGAGGCCGTGTTCCAATTATCCGATGAGTTTGCTGGGTGGAGAAAAGAGGGCATTAAAGAGGTTTCAAACGCAGTAACCCTCCGAAGTGGCAAGGAATTACAAGTCGCCCCTACAGCTAAAACGGACGACAATGCTAAAATCGAAATTGATGATGAGCAAATTCCACCGCCCCGCGGTGATTCCCACCGCGACCCGGCGACAACCCCCAGTAATCCCACGACATTGCCACCGCCCCGTGGTGATCCATATCGCCCCGCGGTGAGTCCACCACCTCGCGGTGAAAGCCCAGAGCTCGTAGATTTACCTGAGGATGAAGAGGATCCCTACGTACGTCCCAACTTCCCTCCCCTTGGATCTGAGAAGCCACCTGCCCCCTTCCCCGAGGCACTAAAGGAAAGGAGAGTAATTGATGACAAGGATCTCTTTGACACTTTCAGTAAGTGTGAGGTAAATATCCCACTCCTCAAGCTTGTCAAGAGTGTACCGAGGTACGCTAAGTTTCTAAAGGAGTTGTGCACTATAAAAAGAAACCAGAAGCTGAAGGGCAAGGAAAAAGTCAAGGTTAGCGAACGCGTATCTGCTGTATTCCAGAGGCGTATGCCAAAGAAGTGCGGAGACCCAGGTATGTGGAGCATTCCTTGTATTATTGGAGACACTAAGTTTGAAAAAGCTATGCTTGATCTTGGTGCCTCCATTAATGTGTTACCCTATTCTCTCTACGAATCTCTTGGACTTGGACCTCTGCAGGAAATAGGAATTGTAATTCAATTGGCTGATAGGTCTAGTATCTACCCTAGGGGAGTAATAGAGGATGTCCTTGTTATGGTTGATAAATTGATATTTCCTGCTGATTTTTATGTCTTAGATATGGAAACAGATACGAAGGCAACTCCTATACTGTTAGGTAGGCCGTTTTTAAAAACTGCTAAGACTAAACTTGATTTGCAAAGTGGGACACTTTCGATGGAATTTGACGGGGAAAAGGTGGAATATAACATTTATGAAGCCATGAAACACCCCGCTGAAGACCATTCTCTATGCTCCATTGATGTGATCGATTCTATTGCACAGGATGTCTTTGATATTTCTGGTTCTGATGAGTTGATGACCATTGTTGAAAATAATTTGGACTTGTCCTATGAGGAATACTCTTTACCCTCTAACATGCAGGAAGCCATCACTCAGCTGGATGCCCATGGTAAGTACTCTGTAGATCCTTTGGGCATTGGCCCCATTCTACTAAACCCGAGTGAAAGGCTCGTTCCTTCTGTTGAACAGGCTACTGAGATCGAATTGAAGCCGCTGCCAGACCATCTCAAGTTCACTTTTCTTGGAGCCAACGACACCCTGCCGGTCATTGTGTCTAACAAGCTGACTGTGGACCAGGAAATGAAGCTATTAGGCGTGCTCAGGGAGCATAAAACTGCGATTGGATGGACCATTGCATACATAAAAGGGATAAGTCCCTCGACTTGTATGCATCGGATTCTCCTTGAAGACGGAGCTAGACCATCCAGGCAGCCACAGAGAAGGCTCAATCCTCCGATGATGGAAGTGGTGAAGAAAGAAGTGCTAAAACTCCTCAAGGCTGATATGATCTTCCCTATTTCGGATAGCCAATGGGTAAGTCCAACCCAGGTGGTCCCTAAGAAAGGAGGTATTACTATAGTGGAGAACCAACAAGGAGAGTTAATTCCCACTAGGACCACAACAGGATGGAGAGTATGCATCGATTACCGTAAGCTGAATGTGGTAACTCGGAAAGACCATTTCCCCCTGCCCTTTATTGATCAAATGCTAGAATGCCTTGCTGGGCGACCCTACTACTGTTTCCTCGACGGATATTCAGGATATTTCCAGGTGGCCATTGCACCAGAAGACCAAGAGAAAACCACTTTTACATGTCCCTTTGCATCTTTGCATACCGCAGAATGTCATTCGGATTGTGTAACGCACCCGGTACATTTCAACGATGTATGGTTAGTATCTTCTCTGAATATGTTGAGAAATTCATTGAAGTATTTATGGATGACTTTACAGTGCATGGGACTAGCTTTGATTCATGTTTAACCCATTTGGCCCTCGTACTAAAGCGATGTGTTGATACCAATTTGGTTTTAAATTATGAAAAGTGTCATTTTATGGTAGAACAGAGAATAGTATTGGGTCATATTGTCTCTGCTAGAGGTATTGAGGTCGATAAGGCGAAGATTGATGTAATTCAGTCTTTGCCTTATCCCACTAATGTGCGTGAAGTGCGCTCCTTTTTAGGTCATGCAGGTTTCTACCGAAGATTTATCAAGGACTTCTCAAAAATCTCCTCACCCCTATGCGAGCTACTAAAGAAGGAAGTGACCTACGCATTCACTGATGAGTGCAAGGAAGCGTTTGATTGCCTGAGAGAACGCCTGACAAGTGCACCTATCATTCAGGCACCTGACTGGTCTCGCCCATTTGAGATCATGTGTGACGCCAACGATTATGCAGTTGGAGCAGTTCTAGGACAGAAAGTGGGACGGGCATCCCATGTGATTCATTATGCCTCCATGACTCTGAATGGAGCCTAGAGGAACTACTCCACTACTGAGAAGGAAATGCTGGCGGTTGTCTTTGCCTTGGAAAAGTTTAGGCAATATCTTTTGGGAGTCAAGGTGATTATCTACACAGATCACGTTGCTCTTCGTTACCTGATGACGAAGAAAGAAGCAAAGCCAAGACTAATCCGATGGGTTCTCCTTCTCACTGAATTTGATGTGGAGATCCGTGATAAGAAGGGAGCAGAGAACCTAGTCGCAGATCACCTAAGTAGGCTCGTCCATGAGGAAGATAAGCCCGGAGAACAGAGCCCCATTCACGGCACCTTTCCGGATAACACACTTTTTATAATAGAAGGAAGTTCAGAAAACAAGCACCACCCCGCGTTGCCCACCGCCGCGACCCGGCGAGTCGTAGCCAGTATGAAGTTGGAGATGTCACCGCCCCGCGGTGGCCACCACCGCGACCCGGCGGTAGATTTGTTTGACAACCAGGAGAGCTCACCGCGACCCACAGCGATAGTACGGCCCCGCGGTCACATCTCTGGAGTCACACTGTGCTCTGGAGATACTTCTGCCCCTCTCTCTCACATAGCCATGGACGTCTTCGGAATCCGTTCTTTCAGACCTTGGTACGCAGATATCGTCAACTATCTGGTTCGAGAGGAAATACCCCCGGATTACACCAGAGCTCAAAAGGCGAAGATACGGAGAGAAGCTCGCCACTATGTGTGGGATGATCCTTACCTGTGGAAGCATTGTGTCGATCAGGTAGTGCACCGATGCCTCCCAGACAATGAGGTACAATCTCTCCTTAACTTTTGTCACTCTGAGGCTTGTGGGGGTCATTTTGGAGCGAATAGGACTGCTAGGAAAGTATTGGAGGCAGGATTTTATTGGCCACACATCCTTAGGGATGCTTACGCCTTCTGCAAATCTTGCGATCGATGCCAACGGGTTGGAAACATCACTAGAAGGAATGAAATGCCGCAATCATCATTAATCTTTTGTGAGGTCTTTGATGTTTGGGGCATGGATTTTATGGGACCCTTTTCTAGCTCTCATGGGAATCTATATATATTGCTTGCGGTGGACTACGTTTCCAAGTGGGTGGAAGCAAAGGCCACTAGCACCGATGATTCTAAGGTTGTGGCAGGTTTTCTCAAGGAAAATATTTTCTCAAGATTTTGAATACCCAAAGCTTTAATTAGTGACAGGGGGACCCATTTCTGCAACAAGACAGTAACTGCCCTGCTGAAGAAGTATCACGTCACCCAGAGAATCTCTACAGCCTACCATCCTCAAACTAATGGGCAGGCCGAGAACTCCAACAGAGTGATTAAATCTATACTGGAGAAGACAGTAGCAGCTCATCGGAGGGATTGGAGCACCAAGCTCAATGATGCGCTGTGGGCATACCGTACAACTTTCAAGACTCCGATAGGAATGTCCCCTTTCTGGCTGGTTTTTGGAAAAGCTTGCCACCTCCCCGTAGAGCTTGAGCATAAAGCGTGGTGGGCAATAAAGAAATGCAATATGCAACTGGATGAAGTGGGGGAATTCCGTAAGCTGCAGTTGCAAGAACTGGAGGAACTACGCCTTGAAGCCTATGAGAACTCAGTTAACTACAAAGCGAAGACCAAGCAATGGCATGACAAGCATATTCTGCGGAAAGATTTTAAGCCAGGAGATAAGGTCCTCCTATTTCAATCCCGGCTCAAGCTCTTTGCTGGGAAACTGAGGTCCAAATGGACGGGTCCTTATGAAGTTGTTGAAGTTCACCCCCATGGTGCCATTGGACTGATAAACCCCAAGACAGGCAACATCTTCACAGTCAATGGCCACAGGTTGAAACCCTATTATGAAGGCTTTGATCCAACCCATGTTGATGCAATAAGTTTCGGAAGCCCTGAGGCTGAAACAGGGTGAGCCATAGCCTACGTCGAGCCAACGACGTTAACCAAGGCGCTGTCCGGGAGGCAACCCAGGTTAGTTATTTGATATTTCCCTTTCATTAGATTATTTTCGTAGTTTATTTTTGCTTTGTTTCGTCCGCCTGTTACTCACATTTCAGGTACGAAAGTAAATCCGAGATGAGACATGTACCTAGCTCGCATCCACCGCCTCGCGTTTTAACCCCACCGCCCCGCGGTGGATCTCACCGCCCCGCGGTGGAGGTCTGGTATGATTTCTCAACTAAAAAAAAATATAGAAGAAATAAAGGGCCCCGAAAAAACCTTAAACGGGGAGTAATATTTTTGTTTTTGAGTTTGATACGAAGGATTTGACGGTGTCAGTTGGATCGCCCCGCGATCCGGTATTTACTTGTACAGTCATCACCCCATAAACACTCCCGCCAAACCCTAATCCCCTTTTCTTTCTCTTCCCCGTCTCTCTCTCCGCCGTAACCCCATTCCAAGTCTAACCCTTAACTCCAAGCTTTCCCCGCCCCAATCACCCTTGTTCCTAGCCTTAGTAGTGGCAACCTTTCACCCCACTTTGATCCCCTTTACCCAGACCTCCCTTTGCAACGATTTCCGAACGTCCCCGTGGTGGTTCGTAGTTGCAGAGGGTGATATTTTGCTTTGGTGGTGTGATCGGCACAATCTGGGTGATCCTCCGATTGATCGGTGGTGTTGGAGAAGGATTCGTACAGTGATCGCCTCGCGTTGCAGTCCCACCGCCTCGCGCAAGTCGGATTTTGAATTTGGAGAAGAAGGTGAATAGTCGCCGCCCTACGCCCACTTCACCGCGACCCGGCTACTACGCTCAGTAATCACCACCGCCCCGCGGTGACTCGTGGTCATTCTTCAGTGGGTTGTAAGTCTTCCTTGCCTCGTTCTTTCGCTTCGAGCACTTACTTCATTATACAATGTCAAGAGCTAGGAAGGTTGGGATGACCGAGGAGGAGTGTCGAATGTATGATGTGGTGTCAGCAAGACATGTCCAGCCGACTCGCTTATTTGATAGGGGATCACTAGCTGAGTTGGGTTTGTTGGAGATGACTCAACAATGTCTGGACATGATGGGATTTGGGGGATTCCTAGACAAATGCGCGCCCACATTCCCTGAACTATGCTACCAGTTTATAGCCACTGTTTCTCGAAGCCACACGCGACGCATCATCGATGGTAGGGAGCAGAATTTCATCGCTAGGATCACCTTTAAATATGAGGGTCGGAGTTATGGTATCCCTATTGAGGAAATTAGGGAGCCACTGGGTGTGTCAAGGCCAGCTACTGAGAAGTGGAGGCAGGGTCCCGACAAGGCGGACCTTAAGGAATTCTGGACCACCGTAACGGGCATGGCTGAATATCAAAAGCGGTTGGAGAATAGTAACAAACTTGTCCACCCCTGCTTCCGCTTAGTCTACACAGTGGTGCTTCGGACATTTTGTGGGTGTATGGAGGAAAGAAAGGTTTCTCTGAGGCGCCTTGGTCTCTTCTCCCCGATGATCGATCCTTTAGATGAGGAGACCCCTACATGGATTGTCATATGGCTGCATGAGCTGCAGCAGATTCGCGAGGGCGCCGCGCGAGATATTGTTCAGGGTGGGCTGATCACCTTGGTTGTTGCGGCCAGGATTTCGATGAACACCATTCCTCAGCCACTCATGCCTATTCGCTACGACATTCCATATCTGCAACGGTGTGGTATGCTGACCATATCTCAGGGGCAGTTTCTGTGGTGCTCCTACGGAGGTCACCTTTTGCGCCTCCCTCGTCCCCTGGCCTACCCGCGAGTCTTCACAGGCTGGTACATTCCGTCTGATGCTGAGATTATTCCTTCCGATGATGAGGCTGATCCGCCGGCTGCCATTCCCATGCTTATGGATTTCGATCCCCTTGCTTCTGACTTTGCCGCCCCATCTGCTTTGCCTTCTGAGTTCTCTTGGGACGAGTTGTTCATACATTTTGTTGCCTTCACGCTGCGTCAGGAGACTGTGAATGAGGCGACGCTAGCTCAGCTACGGAACATACAAGATGACACTACATGCGATATTACGGACCAGCTGAGTGCATCTGAGGCCTTCATGCAGGAGCAGTACTTTGGGCGGCATCCACCTCCATCGAGCTTTCCATCGTATCCACCTTTCCAGTGAGTCTTTGTTCTTTTCTCCCTATTTTTCTTTGTTTTCGTCTTTACATTGAGGACAATGTGTGTTTTAAGTGTGGGGATATTGGGATTTAGACTCACTGCTTATCATAGCTAGTGTATAGATTTTATTCTTGCATTTCGTATTTCTATTCAAAAAAAAAAAAACAGGTAAAAAGGCAACCAAAATCCTGGGATGGACTGAAAACCCGAAAGGGCGGTCCAGGTAAAACACAGGTAGTGCGGCTGGTATAGACCAGGGCAAAATTGGACTAGAGTGATGCGAGTATATGTCAGATATCTAGCAAAATGAAATGAGTGGCTAGGTGAAAACCCGAAAGGGCGCCTAGGCAAGATGAGCGTAAAAGAAGAAGAGTGATTATAGGATTTCTCTATATTTCTTGGCGAGGCTTCATAAGAAGGGGAGCCATAAGGAGGACTCGGGTAGGCCACTTTGGAGCAATAAGAAGCTAGACAGGAGTTAGGAATAGATTCATCGTGCATCATGTGTTTTGGTTGTCTGGGGCTGATTGTTGAGATGTTGTAGTCATTGGTATCATCTGTTGTCACACTTCCTGAGGCCTTGATATTTGATGAGTGGAGTATGGTTGATTTAATTTACTCGGGACGAGTAAAGGTCTAAGTGTGGGGATATTTGATAGGTGTCATTTCATGCACCTTAACTAGTGATTATTGACACAATTTAGATGAAGTTTCGGTGTAGAATTAGGCTAAGTCTGTAACCCAGGAAAAGAGTTGAAGCAGTACAAATTTGAAGGTTTTACAACTTAGTGAAGAGGAAAGAAGATGAAGGAGAAGATCTGTCCAGAACTAATGAAGAAAGCTACCTCACTTGGTAGTACAGGAGAGCAGACACAAGGATGAAGAAGCTGGCCAATACCGCCCCGCGCCTGAAGCCACCGCGACCCGGCGGTGATCCTCAGAGAAGTGCAACGCGAAGCCACCGCCTCGCGGTGGAAGAGAAGGGTGCGCGGCCAGCGTGTCATTTGTTTCCATTTTAGTATATTTGGATTGTATGTCTTATTATATTTTATTTCCTTATTTTATCTGCTAGGTTAACTTTCTACGAACCTATTTAAGATCTTTTTCGTTAATTTTGAGAGGAGTTCGGTCCTCTCTCTTTTGATCGTTTAACTTCTAGGTTTTTGAACAATGGATAGCTAAACACTTTTGTTTCGCTAGACAATTGAAGCACTACAATGAATTGGTTGTGAGATTTCTATTCCGTGTTCTATATCTTATTAAGTTGGATTGATTCTCTTGATTAAACTGTCTATTGATTTATGTTGATTCTTCTGGCGTATCTAACTAGGTTTTTTGACATCTATCATATTGCTAGGATTGCATATAGGGGTTCCGAGTGCATATATAGTGGTAAACACAATTGTGCGTGTAGGGGTTCCGAGCGTACAATTGTGAGTGAGAATCAGTTGCATGTGAGTAGGGGAGTGAGTACTTGTACGTCTTTCTACTTGCATGTATCCTATATCCCTGTGTACATTGCTATTGCTGTGTTGGTGCTAAGGTAAGCTGACAATTGTGAAAATTAGTGGTATTTTATCATTGGCATAGTAATAAGTCTATCGACAACTGTGAGAATCGATAGTACTTAAGATCAGGGTGGGAACAATTATAAGATAGTAAAAGAACTTGGAAATATAGTTTTCAGTGATCAACCTATTGCAACTGTGGTGTGGATATTTGTCTAGTGGAATACTTTCTCTCATCATATTTCTTCTTCTGTTATTACTTGCACTTTTGTTAATCCTGCGATTATTCCAAAACCCCCCTCGTTACTTGTTAGTCACACGTTATTGCATGCAGATAACCGACTCCCTGTGGGATCGACCCTGACTTACTTGCTATACTCTTTAGTAGGTGAATTAGGATTTCTTTGACAGGAAAACGACACCGGTTTCCGGCCCTATCAGTCACCGTAAGGGGGGCGGCGGTCGCCGCTTCTCCTTCTTCACTTGGATACGCTTCCTGCAGGTTAGTTCGACACAGAAAGCAAAAACTAAAAGAAAAAAAAAACAAAAGAAAATGACTAAGGGAAAGGAAATAAACTACCTAACATCGGGTTGCCTCCCGAGTAGCGCCTTAGTTAATGTCGTTGGCTCGACATACTACTCGAACAACCTCAATCCATATCATCAGGTTCCTTAGGAACCTTCTCATTCATTACCTCCTTCCTGAACCACTCATGGAAAGGTTTGAACCTTAGACCATTCTTCTTCTTCAGCGGCTCCTCCACCTTGACTTTCTTAGTCGCGTCTCCCCCATACTTAGATCGATCAGGGGGGTGTTTAGCCTCAACTTCAGGGACCTGTACCAAAGAGGGAACGAGCTTCTCGCTCGGAGTTAGCGGTAAAGGCGATTTGTCTGGTAGCTCCAGAGGAAGCTTATAGTAAGCGTCCAACTCAGTGACGACTTCCTGCGAGTTAGTAGATGAAGCAAAATCCAAGCTAGAATCAACAATGATAGATTGCTTGTCATCTAGGTGGTCCTTATCAAAAACGTCTTGCACCACAGGCTCAAGTACATCAATTGCACACAAAGAGTGATCATCAGAAGGATATTTCATGGCTTCATAGATATTGTAGTTAATAGTTTGGCCATCAAATTCCATGGTTAAAGCACCAGTATTCACATTAATCTTAGTGTTGGCAGTTTTCAGGAAAGGTCTCCCTAATAGAATAGGGGTTGCATGCTTATCATGTTCCATATTGAGCACATAGAAGTCAGCAGGAAAAGTAAGATCACCAACCCTAACCAAAACATCATCCACTATCCCTATAGGACGCACACTAGATCGATCAGCTAACTGAATGAAAATATTGGTCGCATGCATGGGTCCTAATCGTAAGGATTCACAAAGAGATGAAGGTAGAACATTAATGGAAGCACCCAAATCTAACATAGCTTTATTGAACTTGGTATCTCCAATAGTGATGGGAATGGTGAACATACCTGGGTCGCCACACTTCTTAGGTAAGCGCTTCTGAAACATAGCAAAAACATGTTCGCTTACCTTTACCTTCTTCTTGTTGTTCCTATCCTGATTCCTCTTTGTGGTGCACATCTGCTTCAAGAACTTGGCATAACGAGGGACAGACTTGATCAAATTTAGGAGAGGAATGTTGACCTCAACGTTTCTGAACATCTCAAACATGTCCTTGTCCTGCGCAAGTGGCTTGGTACACTTCAAAGCAGATGGGAATGGCGGAACAGGCTTCCAATCAAGAAAAATCGGAGTTTCGGACTCCTTCTCAGCCTCAGCATCGGTTATAGGGGGCGGCGGTCGCCGTAAGGTTGGCGGCGGTCGCTGCTGACATCGTCAGAAAAGCCAAGAATTGGATCACCGTCACGGCGGTCGCTGCCTTCTGGGCGGCGGTCGCTGTTTTCTGGGCGGCGGTCGCCGTAAGGCAGTTGGCGGTCGCCGCTCTTGTTCTGCTCCAAATCCGGACTTTCTTCCTTATTGACCTCAGAATTATCTTCTTCGAGCTTCTTCCCACTTCTCAGAGTTACAGCACTGACATTCCGAATGTTCGGGTTCCCTTCCGTCTGAGATGGAAGTTTACCAGAAACCTTGGCGTCAAGCTTACTCACCACTTGAGAGATCTGACCAACCTGCCTTTCCAAGTTCTGAATGCTGGTTTGTGTCGTCTCTTGGAATTACAATTGGTTCTTAGTCAACTTAGCAACATTGTCATTGAGATTGGTGTTGCTCTGCATCAGCATCTTCATCATGTCATCCATAGAATGTGAAGAGTTCGAGCTCTGCCTTTGAGGATTTGGCACAAATGGCTGCCTAGGTTGTTGAGGATTACCTTGTTGTTGATTTGGGTCTGGGTCTCTCCATCTGAAGTTGGGATGATCCCTCCAACCAGGATTGTATGTACTAGAGTAAGGATCATGCCTGGGCCTCTGCTGATATCCTCCTACTGCATTCACTTCCTCTTGTAGAGTACGACATGAATCAGTAGGATGCAAATCGTCATGACAAATCTCACAGGCATTAGCCTGCTGAGGTGTACCCTTCAGTTTCATACGCCTCACCTCCTCTCTCAACACATCAAAATCAGCTTGATCAATTTTTGATTGAGAACTAGCAACCACCAAGCTTTGGGAACCTCTCCCACTGTATTGTCTAGAGTCATCAGCTAGGGTGGCAAATATCTCTTGAGCCTCTTCATAAGTCCTCTTTAGAATATTCCCACCACATGCAGAATTTACCATCCGACGATCATCTTCACGGAGTCCTCCATGCAGATAAAGAATCAGATCATGATTAGCATAATCATGATAGGGGCAACTCTTCACCAGTTTCTTGAAGCGTTCATAGTAGTCATAGAGAGACTCATTAGACAGTTGCTCTACGTTGCAGATCTTCTTCTTGAGTTGATTGGACTTGATTGCCGAAAAGTATTTATCAAGAAACACCTTCTTCAAATTCACCCAAGTAGTGATGCTTCTTGGGGGTAAAGAATGATACCAGTCTTTAGCTGAATCCTTCAGAGAAAAGGAAAAGACTCTCAACCTCATCTGATCTTCAGTAATGTCAGATGGTCGCATACTAGTGCAGACCTCAAGGAATTCATCCAGGTGCTGAATAGGATCCTCAAGCGGGGTTCCACTGAATTTCGGGAATAAATGGACTACTCCTGTCTTGAGCTCAAATTTAACCCCATCACCAAGGGCAGGGATTTGCACAGCACGAGTTGGTTGCTCCAAGTTAGGAGCTGTCAAGGACTCAAGAGTAACACGAGCTGCCATTCTTTCAGATTCCTGAAGTAGTATATTCGCAGCCCTGCGAGCTTGAAGAAAAGTTCTCTCGATTTCTGGATCAAAAACTAGAGGTAGATTATTAGTAACACGGGTGTAAACCATAAGCTAGGTTCACACCAAGATTGTCACACAAATCACACACACAAAATAGATTATTGCCTCCCCGGCAACGGAGCCAATTTGATAACAAGAATTTGTCGTGCTAATTACTGCTATGCAAAATATCCAAACAAACCTTAAACCGTAGTCCTAAGTAAAGGTCGAGTCCACAGGGAGACAGAGTCTATCTTAATATGCAATTTGTATGTCAATCCAAAGTAACCAAAGGGGGGTTTTGTATGGTTTAATGAATCTAAGCATGCAAAAGTAAACAAACTAAAAGTTGATGAATTCAGTGATGGGAAAAGCACTTAGTCAAATAACATCCACTATTCGTATGACAAGTTGATCCTAGATACTCATTCAAAATCTCATGCAATGGAAATTCCAATTCCTTTTCAGATATAACTAATAGCACAACCGGATACTATTAGCACTAACTAATTAAACAACCCTGAAACTATCAAGATTCAGTTTAACAGCAGCTTTACGGATAGGAATATAGTTGGATACAATTCTAGCATAAAACAACCAACTTTTATCCTAGAATGTAAATCAATTCTCTTCTGCATAAGACTAGCACAACCAGATACTAGCACGATGTAGTTGCTACTCTAAAATAGATATGCTCAACCAGTAACAATCTAAATCTAGCAATAGATCAATAACAACAAACCCTAGTTGATCAGACTAAAAATCATCAATATCAATCATAAGTAATCAAGCAAGAGAATAGATAAAATCCATGCAATAGATTAAGAACGAGAATCTTACAACTGAATCAAAACGAAAGCTTCAGCGTCTGACTAAGCCAGGGAGGATTAGTTCTTCATAGCAAAGTACGTAGAATGAAAAGTGAAATTAGGGTTCGAGAGTAATTAGAGAGGCCAAGCTCCCTTCTAACCCTTAAATACTAAAAGGAAATAAAGTCTAAATTAACCTAAAATAAAAATATTAAAACGTAATTAAAATAGTCCAAATAAAACAATTAAGGAAAACGGGCTTGGTGGGCTTCTGACAACGGCGGCGGTCGTCGTAGAGAAGGTGGCGGGCGTTGTAATCGCGGCGGTCACCGGCTTTAAACGACGGTCGTCGGATCAATGCTGTAGCCATGGTCGCTGGAACTCCTTTGGCGGCGGTCGCCGCGATGTGAACGGCGGCCGCCGTGAAGCCACTCCTTCAGTGTCTTCGTCTCTTCAGCTCCGAATGCTCCCAAGGCCTCCAAAAGTGTGTCTTCAGCACCTCCTCGCCAATACTTCATAACTCCTTGGCGTCTTCTACTGGTGGCTTCATCCTCAGTGTTTTCTATGATCTCCAAAACAGCTCAAACACCTCCAAAAACACCAACTTCGCCCCCAAACGCCATACACATGAATGTGCCTAAATCTACCGGAATGGCACCAATAAACCCTCTAATGACTCTTATTTAAGCCCTACAAAGTAGTGCTTATCACCAAGCCGCCCTCACGGCAAGCCCAAACTAGCCCTACCTACGTGAACTTTGTGACTTGACTAGTGATTTGCTTGGTTATTGTTCTTCGTTGTCTTTTGGTTCGTTTTTCATGTTTGGCCATATTGTTATAGGTACCATGACGATTGAACACGGTGACAACCAACCTGGAGTCGACAACACCAACCCACCTCAACCACCGTTGGATCTACCCCAAGAACAACCCCTGGTTGACCCCCCACAACAGGACCCTCTCATCGCGTTGTCCGAGGAGCAAAGGGAGATCCAAGCCCTTAGACAAGAGAACGCAGCTTTGAGAGCCCAACAATGCGATGCATAACTCATGCCCAACCCACCTCCCCTAGGTACAATGGACGCGCCGGCTCAACCACGAGCCACCGACGCAGGTCCATCAAAGACAAGAGTCGACAAAGGCAAAGGAATCATGCCGTCGACATCTCATCACCAACCGCAACTCAATCGTATGTAGAGTGTCATTGAGAGTCGCCAAGGCTTCGTTTCCCTCGCGGACCGCTACATGCCCAGAGCCACAACCGCTGGCTTCGACAACGGCTCCGACTACGACCGCGACGCCGAGGACTCTCAAGGTGAGTATTCTGAACCATACAACTTTGATGATCGCTATGCCTCTAGGAGAACCCAGAGACGCATACCGGGCTCAACACCACGCGAAGGCCGCCCTCGCCGAGCCGAGCAAGCCGACGCGACACCAAGGAGACCCAGTCGCCGACCAAGTGGGCATACGCGACGCGATGAGACCAACTTGAGGACACCAACTACCCAGCCATGGAGCCATGATGTACGCGATCACCTTCGATACCAGAGTGTTTGGACGCCGCATTACGGATCGGATGGCTACGCGTCGATCACACCCAATGTCCACGATGACTTCGATGAGTATGACGACGAAGAGATCGAGGACTCAGGTATGGTCAACCCTAATTTTTTTCACCCCTCTCTTGGAGAACCACTAGAATTGCAGGATTGCCCTTCGGTATGGATCCCTCCACTGCGTCTCCAGCCCCAAGGAGAATGCGTTCGTGACATTAGCGGCGAGCGCCGCGATGTTATGTCTAGAGACATTCGACGCGACAACTACGATGCCCAACCGCGAAGACGCCTACGCGCCAAGGGATGAGTACGTCCGCGAAGATCGCCAAGACCGCGATAGACGCCAGGTTGGACGCGATAGACCACATGGAGTGCGCGCCTTTGAGAACCCTCTCTACGACGCCGCACCAAACAACGCGTTCAACCAAGCACCTGCCCAGACTCGATTCCAACGACACCAAGTCAAGGTAAAAATCGAGCATTTTTATGGTGAGTACAACCCCTCTGTTTTTCTTGAATGGATGCAGGCTACGGAGTACACACTTCGATATTGTCGAGTGCCCCCTAAGGAGCATGTCGACGCCGCGACACTTAATTTCTGAGGTGCCGTGCGAGTGTGGTGGCATCGCTTCGAGGATGACTGCATTCGACGCCATAGGACAAGGGTCAACGAGTGGCACCAACTCGTGTACGTGATGACAAAGAAATATGTGCCTCCAGACTATCGGAATCAAATGCGAATGGAGATAGCCATGGCTCGCCAAGGGTCGATGTCTCCACTCGAGTTCTTTTCCAAGCTTGAAGACATGTATTACAAGGCCAACATCTCCGTTGCACCATCGACTTTGAGGACGAAATTCTTGAGTAGCTTGAACACCAACATCCGTGATCAACTCGAGATTTTGCCAATCAAAGATTTGAACACCCTCACTCACACGGCGATGCAAATTCATGCACAACTCACTCGCCGAAAGTCCTACACTTGGCAAGGTGGCCAAACAAGGTATGCTTCTAACCCTAGTGGTTTATCTTCTACTAACCCTCGCCCTAGTGCCTCTCCCACGGCTGCATCTAGCCAAGCAACCAAGGCGAAGCCTTCGACGCCGAGCACCGCGCCGTGCCAGACCGCGCCCAGACAACCCCCAATGGGCACAGATCGCGCGTGCGACCTCGAATGCTACAAGTGTGGTGGACGAGGCCACTATAAGAAAGATTGCCCCAATGCTCGCAAGGTATTGTTCTCCGCCGCAGCCGCCGACTACGAGTCCTGTGATGACGAGGAGGCCACACTTGACGTGATCGATGAAGGCAATGCAGAAGAGGACGAAGACGCTTATGACTACGAACCCGCTTCTCTACACGCGGGCACACCATTGAGCTTGGTGACGCGTCGTCTGCTCACAGTCAAGGAAGCAAGCCTACGCGACCAAAGGGAGAATTTGTTCCACACAAGAGCTCTCATCCAGATGGCTTCCTTGAGTGTCATTGTTGATGGAGGATCATGTGCTAACATTGTCAATGAGAAGGTCGTCACACACTTCAAGTTTCCCACGACTCCTCATCCCCAGCCTTATGCCCTCCCATGGATATCATCTAGTCCGGGTAACACAGTATCTCGCCAATTCTTAATTTCATTTTCCATAGGCCAATACTGTGATTCAGTTTTATGTGATGTCATTGCAATGGACTCCACCCATATTTTGCTTTGGCGCCCATGGCAATTTGACAGGCGCGTGCTCCATGATGGCTATTTGAACACTTATGTGTTCAATTACCACGGGAAGCGCATCACCTTGCATCCAATGTCTCCCCATGAGCTCTTGCAGGACCAGGTTGAACGCGATCGCCAGAAAGCCATAGAGACTGCGTCTACTAGGTCAAAAGAGTGTCCAGAGGCACTCCAGAGGCCAAACTCCTCCAAAGCTGGCAAAATGTCATCTCCACCAGGCACTGATAAGAAGACGCACAACGCCATAGCGGGGACACCAAGTGCCCCACAGAATTTGAGTCGCGCCTCGCCATCGACAAAGTTTGTCGCGCCGTTGCCGAAGACGTCTCCTTTGCAAGGAACGTGTGAGCAACGCGTGCTTTTAGCCAGGCCCAGTGACCTCACTGCGTGTTTGACTGGCAAAGCTTCATGTTTTATGCTTCTGCCAACTCTATGCATCCCTGAGTCGTCGAACACCGCGTCCGTGCCACCAGTCATCGCGACCTTGCTCGCCGCATTCGACGATGTATTTCCTGATGAGTTGCCATAAGGTTTACCTCCACTGAGAGGCATTGAGCACTAGATTGACCTTGTCCCAGGTGCTTCCTTGCCCAATCGCGCTGCATATAGAGCTGTCCCAGAAGAGACCAAAGAGCTACAGCGCCAAGTGCAAGAGTTGTTGGATCGCGGCTACGTAAGGGAATCTCTCTCCCCTTGTGCTGTGATCCTTGTGCCCAAGAAAGATGGCACATGGAGAATGTGTATTGATTGTCGCGCGATAAACCAGATCACCGTCAAGTATAGGCATCCCATTCCACGCCTCGATGATATGCTTGATGAAATTCATGGCACTACACTTTTCTCCAAGATAGATTTGAAGAGTGGTTATCACCAGATTTGAATGAAAGAATGTGATGAGTGGAAGACCGCGTTCAAGACAAAGTATGGGCTCTACGAGTGGCTTGTCATGCCATTTGGGCTCACGAACGCGCCCATCACCTTCATGCGCGTGATGAACCACGTCTTGAGAACATTCCTTGGCAAGTTTGTCGTCGTTTATTTCGATGACATCCTTGTGTATTCACGGAGTCTGGAAGAGCATGTCGATCACCTTCGACTTGTGCTTGAATGCCTTCGACGCGAGAGCATGTTTGCCAATCTGGCCAAGTGCAGTTTTTGCTCCACGTCCACCAATTTTTTGGGCTATGTCGTGAGTAGTGATGGTTTGTGCGTCGACGAAGAGAAGATCGCGTCCATCCAAGAGTGGCCGACGCCGACACATGTGCGAAGCTTTCTCGGCCTCGCTGGATTTTATAGGCGCTTTGTTAGAGATTTCTCCTCCATTGCCGCGCCATTACATGAGTTGACGAAGAACGGAAGCACAGTTGTCTGGCTTAAGTCCCATGAAGAGGCCTTCTCGGCCTTGAAGCGGGCCTTGTGCAATGCGCCATTGCTCCAGCTCCCCGACTTCGCGAAGACATTCGAGGTAGAGTGCGATGCCTCAGACATAGGAATTGGTGGTGTGCTACACCAAGAGAAGAGGCCCATTGCATATTTCAGTGAGAAGCTCACTGGGCCACACTCCATTACCCCACCTACGACAAAGAGTTATATGCCTTAGTACGCGTGCTGAAGACATGGCAACATTACCTTTGGCCGTGTGAAGTTGCCATCCACAGCGACCACATAGCCTTGAGCTATTTGAAGAGCCAGGCCCACCTCAATCGACGACATGCGCGTTGGGTGGAATTTCTGGAGACATTTCCTTATGTCGTGGTCCACAAGAAGGGAACGGAGAACATTGTCACTGATGCATTATCTCGCAGGTACGTTCTCTTGACTCATGTGCAAACTAAAGTTTTGGGCTTTGCTTTGATTAAGGAATTATATGCTAGTGATCCTTTCTTTGCCCCTATTGTCGCACAATGCCTTAGATTTCGAGAGTTTGAGTCATACTTCATTTCTGAGGGTTATCTATACAAGGTTGGTCACCTATGCATCCCTAGGTCGTCCATTAGGATCCTTTTGATTCAGAAAGCACACGAAAGTCGCGAACATTTTGGGATTAATAAGACCTTGGCCGCGCTTAGAGAACACTTCTTTTGGCCTAAGATGACACACCAAGTGACTAGGTTTTGTAGAAGTTGTGTGACTTGCCAGAGAGCCAAAGCGAGGTCTAGTCCTCACGGCCTCTACACTCCTTTGTCCATTCCGAGTGCCCCCTGGGAAGATTTATCTATGGATTTCATCACGGGTTTACCCTTCTCTAGACGAGGTAAAGACTCCATTTTTATGGTCGTAGATAGATTTTCTAAGATGGAACATTTTATTGCTTGTAAGACAACTCATAGTGCTAATGAGATTGCCGATCTATTCTTTGAGCATGTGGTGCGTCTTCATGGAGTCCCGCGTACTATAGTGAGTGATAGGGATTCTAAGTTCGTTGGTCATTTTTGGAGAACTCTTTGGGGTAAGCTAGGCACCAAACTCTTATTCTCTACTAGCTACCACCCCCAGACCGATGGCCAAACGGAGGTCACGAATAGAACCCTAGGAGCCCTCCTTCGTGCGATGCTTAAAGCCAACCCTAGGCATTGGGAGGACTTACTATCACTTGTCGAATTTTGTTACAATAGATGCAGGCACACGGCGACCAAGTTGACACCGTTCGAAGTGGTGTATGGCATGAACCCCTTGACACCACTAGATTTGACGCCGCGACCACTACGTGACCCAGTGTATGTCTCCGCCGCCAACCGCGCCGAGCAAGTGCAGGAGCTTCATCAACGCACCAAGGAGCAGCTGGAGAGGAGGGCCGCGCAGTATGCCTCATAGAAGAATTCTGGCCGCCGCGTCGTCTTTGCCCCCGGAGACCTTGTCTGGGTGCATATGCGAAAGGAGAGATTCCCCGCGCAGCGCAAGCACAAATTGGCACCACGTGGAGATGGACCCTTCCGCGTGATCAAGGCCTTAGGGGAAAATGCCTATCAACTCGAGCTCCCAACAGATTTTGGAGTCCACGCGTCCTTCAACGTCGCGGACTTGACACCATATGTTGAGCCTGAGTTTGATGATGGTGAAGCGGGGACGCTTCACAGCCAAGTGGGGGAGGGTGATGTGACCCTGCCTCCCATCACGGCCCAAGATGAGGAAGAAGCCATGAGCCATTGCTCAGAGGGCCCAGTAACAAGGTCTAGGTCCAAAGTCATCGCCTCCACCGTCGCGTCACTTGTTGCACGCGTCGTCGCTGGCCAAGGAAGCCCAGACGCCAACCCAAGACTCATCGTCCTCGTAACCATCGGCATCGAAACAACGCGTTCTTCTCAGTCAGCATCGCGTGCACACACCCGCGAGTCGATCGACCCTTCTTCGTCATCTATCGCGATGTTTGACTGCATCATCATCTAACGCGTTCTTTTGAGACACTTTCTATATTTAGTATTTCCTGCGTGTTTTAGATAGTTTCTTTTTATAGTCTTTCTATCTTTTAGGGTTTGTGCCTTTGCATGCTTGCATGGGCTAGCCCACGAGGCTCGACTCGGCCCATCCGACGTCTCGCCTCTAGTATTTATACCCAACTTTGTTATTGTTATTTCCTTATGTTCAATTTTAATCAAGGTTTCAAGTAGAGTGTTTATCCTTCTTCTCTTGATCGGACGTCACCCTCTATCTTCGCATCCCCATTCCCTCCACCGCCGACGCTACGGCAATCGCTTGATTCTTCAAGCCAAGTCTTCCTTCGCATCTCCCTTCCTCCGCAGTCGACACTACGACACCCAAAGACTTGTCTTTTCAAGTCATTTATCCCTCATCACATCGCTTCCGCCACCGCTATCTATTCATCACTTCCACCGTTTCCATCACAACAACCATCGCGATCTCCCGCTCGCGAACCATCACCAACACCGCATTCCACGACAGATTTGATAGTGCCGAGTGACTTCCCAACCAAGACTAGATCCAAAGGTGTCACATTGACAATTCCACTTGTCATCGGAGGCAAGAACACATCAGAGATGACCAACCATCATTGGTAATCATTGCTTTGGACCCACTTGATGAAAGGGGCCTTCTAATGTTGGTATTGGCCAACGAGCAACAAGGGAGGCCTTGAAGAGTTCAAACCAACTTCAACAGTGGTAGGAGACATCGTTACCTGAAAATCTGTAAGTAACACACAATCTAAAACAAACCTGCTCTGATATCAATTGTAGAATCGAGTGTGTTAGAACAAGGAACGGTATAACTGTTCCTTGGGCAGCGGAATATCGTAACAGAATAACAGAGTAACAAACAAAGTTCCTTAGAGAGGAAAACTTAATCAACCAACTAGTTGACTAAGAAAAACCTGTACCTCTAGGTTTCCCTAGTAGGATTTCAAAAGTCTACTTGTGTTATTAATTCTGGAATTACAATCAAGCAAGTCTTATCTCAATCTAGTTACTTCTAGATATCTAGACCTCTTATTGTAACGTTCCTAACAACACCTAAGACAATCAAAACCCTAACAAGTACTCAACTCACCAAAGTCTCGTCCTTGTAAGTTCTTCTTCTTCTCCGAATGCTCTTCTCTCTGTGGAAATGCCGTGAATGCCTTCTGAAATGAAGTTTACAACTTCCTTTCTTATAGTCTAGGAATTCTATCTAATTTACCCTAGTTTTACTTTAGGAAAATAAGATAAAATAATCCTATACAATCTTTTCTAATCTTTCCTAACCAGAAAATCTTCAACAAGTTTGTCTCTTGCGGCCCAAGTTGCTCCTTCAATATTTCTTTCCATAAAAGAGAGATTCGGCAGTTGCAAGGGTTACAGCGCGCGTCTCTGCATTCCTTGGCGTTGTTCCCTTTCCTTATGTGTTCACTAACGCGTGTCTCTGTTTCTTATTTGTTCCAGCGCGTTGTTCATTAGTGTTGACTTCTCCGTTCCTTGCGTTCTCTGTTTTGATTCATCACATGGTTTTCATCGTTCCTTTAGATCTGTTTCCTGAAACTCATAGTCACACTAAAAACCATTAAATGCTATTGAGTTTATCATCATCAAAACTAGAGGGAACATCATCGTTCCAACAAGTGTGCAACTCCCCAGTGGTTGAACCAAACAACCGTTCCATACACGCCAGCTTTTCATCATTGACCTCACTCGCTGGAACCTCAAAGAAGCCATCCAAAGGAACAGAGAGGAGCGAGGAGATTACCTTGGGCTAGAAGGACAGGTCTTCACCACTAATCTTGGTAGACCCACACAGAGCATCAGCCTTGGAGAGATGGAAGTAGTGGTAAAGTTCATGCATCTGCACTTCATTCACTGTGGCCCTGTTGGAACAGAGTCGTTCCCATCCTTGGAAACGTAGAAGCTCAAGAACCTCTTCCACGATGTGTTCATCAAAGAAACTCTCTCGAATCAAAAGCGGTGAAATAATCTTTTTACCTTCAGAGAAGTCAGGAACAGTGATGGTGAAGACGGAAAGCTCCAATTTTGCCTTGCCAGTAGTTTTGGCCTTTTTCTTCTCAGTTTGCACAATGGAACGAAGTCGTGCCTTCAGGGGTCTGGGAGCAGTTTCATCACCACCAGACTTTGACGGTGTCGACTGTGCCGTTGGAGCCATTCGATGCTCCAAAAACTGTACTTTCTCATCTTCCTCCTCGTCATGAGCAGTGGCAGCAAGATTGGCGAGTTTGCGCTTACGAGGTGGAGGCGGCGCCAAAGGAGTAGTCTTGACTCCAAGTTCCTCCTCCAGAGATTTTAGAGATTGTTCCTCCTCTTCGACTCTGTCCTTGGAAGGGGAAGAGACTTCCTCTTCTTCGATGGGTTGAGGATGTGGTTGTTCCTCTATAGAAACCACTGCCAACACATGATTGAGGTCCTGGGCCTTTAATGGGGACGGAGAAGAGGGGGATGGCGTTGGTGTTGGTGTCGATGTAGAAGCAGAGGGGTCAACGGCTTGTTGGACGGTGGCGTGTACAACCTCCAGAATAGACGTCGGCACGCTAGTAGTTGTCGGTGTAGCGCGGGCGGCCTTGGCCTATTGGAGTTGAAGTATGAAAGCGTCCATCTCAGCCTCAGACATCTTGTCGGTGGGGATCATATTACTTGGATAATCCATGGAAGACAATAAGCTTTGAGAAGTTTCACAGGTTTGAGAGAGCAGAGAGCAAGAGAGAATGACGGTGGAGAACTTGGAATGGAATGGCAAGTATTTATAGGAAAGATAAAATCTTTTACAAGATAAAATCTTTCCAAATAATCTCAACTGACTTGCCAAAAGTCCATCATGAGATCGTTTCTCTCTCCTCCAATAACGGCCACTTTTTTACTTCGTTTACTGCATCGTTGTTCCTGCCACAGAGCAGTCAAATCTCACAGAGAGCCGTTCCAACGTTCATTTGCACCCCAATAAATACCAGCCACTGATTCAAATTCCACGTTCCATTCATATATGTTCCCCCTTAATCTGAGCAACAGTCGTCGTTCCCCCTGAGACCAAGAGTGTTTGCGAGGCTTGTCTGGATATTTCAATGTTGGGTTCACACAAAATAGTATATCCAAACATATAGTAGGGAGAAAAACAACTCATATAATTATTCCCAGTAAAAGGTCTATCAGAGAAGGAGCATAGGGAACGTTTACCTGAATCAAGGCAACGGCAGGTTGTACAACCAATTATCATGTGGGCTTGTAATGAGGGTTCAATCATCAAATTGGTTGTTTTGGATCTAAAATAAGATGTTAGCATGCAATCAAGTAATTCAACACAAATCAAAAGACAAAGAAGCTAGACCCTAAGACTAAGTAATTCAAGCATACAAAAATCATGAAATAGCAAGTTCAAGAAAGACAATGTAGGCAAGATACTTCATGAAATCTGTGAAACAAATTAGCCAAGCATTGAGGGAATAATGGGTGTGAAGGTCCTCAATTCAGAGAGATCATGCCAATGAGTAATCGAAGATACTCGAATGGACCTTTGTCTAGTGCTTTGGTGAAGATGTCGGCCACTTGATTTTTAGTCCTGCAATGTTCCATTCTAATGAAGCCCATGTCAACATTATCACGTAGAAAATGATGACAAATTTCAATGTGCTTAGTACGTGAATAATGAACTGGATTTTTTGAAATGTTAATAGCACTAGTATTATCACACATAATAGAACGGTGCCAAGAGACATACCAAAGTCTTCCAGTTGTTGTTTGAGCCACAATACCTGAGCACAACAACTTGCTGCGGCGATGTACTCGGCTTCTGCAGTGGAAATGGCCACATAGTTTTGCTTCTTGGAACCCCATGAGACAAGACATGGAGCAAGGAATTGTGCCGTTCCAGAGGTGCTTTTGCGATCCACAACATGCCCAGCAAAGTCAGTGTCTGTGAATCCAACAAGATTGAAATCATAGTTCTTAGGATACCATAGACATAGATGGTCCATTCCTTTGAGGTATCGAAAGATTCGCTTTACTTCCTTCAAGTGTGAGTCCTTGGGGTTGGCCTGAAATCTAGCACAGAGACACACACTAAACATTATATATGGCCGACTGGCCGTGAGATAGAGAAGAGAACCAATCATTCCTCTATACATGGTGGGATCAACAGCTATTCCATTCAAATCTGCATCCAAGCGAGTGTTAGGAGAAATAGGGGTAACGATGGGTTTTGCAGAATTCATACCATACTTCTTCAACAGTTCCTTGATGTATTTTTGTTGATGGATCTTTGTTCCTTCCTTAGTCTGAGTAACTTGTAATCCGAGGAAAAAGGACAGTTCCCTAATCATGCTCATCTCAAACTCACTACTCATAAGATTTTTGAACTTCTCTACAAGAGCAGGGTTAGTGGAACCAAAAATAATATCATCAACATAGACTTGAACCACCACAATTTTACCTTCTTGTTTCGGAAGGAACAGAGTTTTGTCAATCGTTCCTCGACAATAGCCGTTGGAGAGAAGGAACTGTGCGAGTCTATCATACCAAGCACGAGGTGCTTGATTAAGACCATACAGTGCCTTATCCAAAGCATACACATGCAAGGGAAAATTGGCATCCTCAAAACCAGGGGGTTGTTTCACATATACCTCTTCTTGGAGATATCCATTCAAGAATGCAGTCTTGACATCCATTTGGTATAAAGTGAATCACTTGTGAGCGGCATAGGCGATGAGAAGACGAATTGCTTCAATGCGAGCCACTGGAGCATATGTCTCATCATAGTCAATCCCTTCTTGTTGGTTGTAGCCTTGAGCAACCAACCTTGCTTTGTTCCTTGTGACCACCCCAGAGTCATCGAGCTTGTTCCTATACACCCAGCGAGTGCCAATAGCATGCTTGTTGCGAGGTAAAGGAACGAGACGCCAAACTTTGTTCCTTTCAAATTGATGTAGTTCCTCTTGCATAGCTACAATCCAGCCAGGTTCCTTCAATGCTTCCTTGATAGTCTTGGGTTCTACAAGAGAGATAAAAGCATGGAAAGCACAAAACATATTCAATTTAGAATGCAAACCTCTTTCACCAAAAGGTGTGACTAGATTATGAGTGGGGTGAGCCTTTTGAATTCGAACACTCTTTGACACGAGTAGAGATGGATCGTCAGGTTGTGTCTCAGAGTCGTCCGTTGAAGATGAAGGCAATGTGGCATCTTCAATTGGGTTCGTTCCTTCGGCATCACAATGAGGGTCATCAATAATATCATCACCAGAAGTTCCAGATTGAACAGTGACAACAGCTTTTGAGTTAGTTGGGGCCGCAACTATCATTGAATCAACGGTTGATGTGGAATAAACGTCTGCATCTTGTGCATAATTGGTTGGAGTGTCCTCTTTGTGAGAGTCATCAGGACTAGAAGATTTTGGAGAAGATGGGGAGACATTATCAGCATTAGGAGCATTGTCCCCACGACCTGGACTAGGTCGAGAAGAAGGGCAATTGTCATCATCATCAGAATCCTCTCGTTGCATTCTTGGATAACTTTCCTTAGGGAACGTTGTCTCTAACTCGCCACTGGCACCTTTGGAGTTTTCATCAAAGACAACGTGGATGTTTTCTTTGATTTTGCATAACCTTTTGTTGTACACTCTATAAGCCTTGCTTGCCTTTGCATATCCCAAGAAAATCCCTTCATCACTTCGTGGGTCAAACTTCCCTAAGTTATCCTTCCCATTGTTGTGAATGTAACACCTGCATCCAAAAGCACGCAAGTGGGAAATATTGGGCTTGCGATCCCTTATTAGTTCATAAGCAGTTTTATTCAATAAGGGACGAAGCATGGCACGATTAAGTATATAACAAGCAATGTTGATAGCTTATGCCCATAAGATTCTTGGAAGATTGCTTGCAATGAGGAGAGTTCTAGCCATGTCTTCTAGAGTCATGTTCTTCCGTTCCACAACCCCATTCTGTTGTGGTGTCCTAGGTGCGGAGAAATCATGTGACACTCCATTTTCTTCACAAAAGTCAAAGAACATAGAGTTTTCAAACTCCGTTCCATGGTCGGACTTTATGGCTTTCAACTTCTTTCCCAAACTTGTTTCCACCTTCTTGATGAACGTCTCGAATTCGGAGAAGACTTCATCCTTCGAAGACAGAAATATTGTCCAAGTGAATCTAGAATAATCATCGATAATTATGAAAACATACATATTCCCACCATGACTTCTTATCCTCATGGGACCACAAATATCCATGTGAATCAGTTCCAGAGGCTGAGAAGTTTTTACATCAGGTTTTAACTTGAAGGAGGAACGGGTCTGTTTCCCTTTCACACAAGCATCACAGTCGCCATGGAACTCTGATCGAATATTTGGGAGACCACGAACATGTTCCTTTGCATACAGCTTGTGAATGAGTCGAAGATTTGCATGTCCAAGCCTTCTATGCCACAGTTCTATCTCATCAGCTATAGACGCAAAGCATAGAACTTCTTTTGGCTTGAAATTCTTATCCACGATGTACACATCCTTGAATCTGACTCCTCTTAGAATGATATTCTTGGTTTCACGATCTTTGACATAGCCTTCTTGTGAAGTGAAGACCGTCTTGTTGTTCCCTTGGTCACAAAGTTGTGCAACACTCAACAAACTAAAACCAAGTTCATGAACTAAACTTACCTCTCTTACCGTGATGCTGGAGTTTAGTTTTGTTTCGCATGTTCCAATGATTTCTCTGCATCTCTTGTCTCCAAGAGCAACACTCCCTCTAGAGTGTTTGTGAAGTAAGGTGAGTTGATATGCTTTTCCGGTCATGTGGCACGAACAAGCGCTGTCAATGTACCACTTCTCGTTCCCCCTCACTTCAACCTGCACAGAAAAAGTTAAGGTTTGGCGACCCAGGCAAGCTTAGCCTTACCTGGTCGAGACACATAATGCAATTTTTCCCTAGGAATAGCCCAATCAATGACAACAGTTTTCTTCCTAGATTTAGCATGATTACGATTATGCATATGTGAATCATCATAGAAGTCATTCATGTTCACATTATTGCTCCTATTGTTCCTTCTCTTTGTGTGTTCTTCGGAGAACTTCTTTTTCTTTTCACAGTCTCTCTGTAAATGTATGTTGTCCCCACAATACCAACACAGCTTGAATTGATCCATCTAAACATACTTTCTGTTGGGAACGACACTCTTGCGTTGCTTAGCACGTTCTGGACAAGGAACGTTGGATTGCTTCCCTTAAGACTGCTTGAGGAAGATCTTGTGGGCAGGTTGTCCAGTGTACCACGACTGATTCTCATCCAGTCCACTCTCAAGAACCTTGACACGTTACTCAAGATTACGATTCTTTTCTCTAGCATCCTATAGTTCCCTATCTCTTGCTTAACGAAGTTCCAGAATAGATAGATCATCTTCCTTCTGCTTAGAACATGTGTAGCCAATACCATACCTTGCTTCGACAAACTGAATGTTGTCAGTTTCATCTTTCTATTCCATTAGCATGGAGTGAATTTTGTGAACATAGGCTTTCATTTCTGACATCTGTTCCTCAAGCTTGGTTGATCCAGCTACACCACTTGCATCAGTATTGTTAGAGACTTCATTCATAAGCAAAGAGACCTTTTCATTTCTTAACCTCTGAAGTTCCTCAGGATTAGCATCACATGAAGAACAAGGAACAGTTGAGCTACTAGTAGTGTTAGATAAGTTTTCTTTTAAACTACTACATTCATCTTCAGAATTAGCAAGTTCTTCTTGTGTTTTCAAATTTTCAGCATACATTTCCCTTATGAGAGCAATCAGTGATTTCTTATCACAATTCACAAGAGATTTCAAAAATGTTTCAGGATTTACCTCGAGATCCTCAAGCGAAGTAGTAGAGTCATTGAGAGCCATTGTACACATCTTACCACCCTAGGCTTTAGGGTCTTCACCATCTGAGTCATCCTCATTGCCCCACACAGCAACGAAAGCTTTCTTCTCATCGTTCCCAGAAGGTTTGCTTGGTTTCTTGGGCTATGGGCATGAGCTAGAATAGTGCCCCTTCTCATTACAGTTGTAGCAAGTGATGTCTTTGATATCACGAGTCTCACCATTCCCACTTATGTTGTTCCTTCCTTTGTTGTAAAGGGAACGCATGGACCAAGCCTGGATAGGCCAAAGAGTGGGAATTTGCTTTGCACTGTTCCATATGGCACAAAATCACTCGAGGGAGGTCAATCTTCTCCCTTCGCAAAATGGGTCAAGCAAAAACAAGTCGCAGAGGGTGATGGTGTTGCGCTTTTCTTGGCGAGGTGCCACAGCCCTGGAAATAATGTGGAAAGCCACTCGCTGAGCCAATGTCAGCCTTTCAGTGTTGTAGAATCGAGTGTGTTAGAACAAAGAACGGTATAATTGTTCCTTGGGAAATGGAATATCGTAACAGAATAACAAAGTAACAAACAAAGTTCCTTACAGAGGAAAACTTAATCAACCAACTAGTTGACTAAGAAAAACCTCTACCTCTAAGTTTCCCTAGTAGGATTTAAAAAGTCTACTTGTGTTATTAATTATGGAATTACAATCAAGCAAGTCTTATCTCAATCTAGTTTACTCCTAGATATCTAGACCTCTTATTATAACGTTCCTAACAACACCTAAGACAATCAAAATCCTAACAAGTACTCAACTCACCAAAGTCTCATCCTTGTAAGTTCTTCTTCTTCTCTGAATGCTCTAAGTTCTGTGGAAATTCCGTAATTGCATGTTGAAATGAAGTGGACGACTTCCTTTCTTATAGTCTAGGAATTCTATCTAATTTACCCTAGTTTTACTTAAGGAAAATAAGATAAAATAATCCTATACAATCTTATCTAATCTTTCCTAACAAGAAGATCTTCAACAACTTTATCTCTTGCGGCCCAAGTTGTTTCTTCAAGATCTTTTTCCATAAATAAGAGATTCGGCAATTGCAAGGGCTACAGCGTGCACGCATTTGTGTTCCTTGGCGTTGTTCCCTTCCTTTCATGTTCATTAACGCGTGTCTTTGTTTTTTGTTTGTTCCAGCGCGTTGTTCCTTATTGTTGACTTCTCTGTTCCTTTCATTCTCTATTTTGATTCATCACATGATTTTCATCGTTTCTTTAATTTACCTGTTTCCTGAAACTCATAGTCACACTAAAAACCATCAAATGCCATTGAGTTTATCATCATAATAAATAGAGGGAACAACATCATTCCAACAAGATCCAAGAGACAAGAAGAATCCATATAGATTAGATCTTATGCATTTTTAGGGGCCATACTAGGATCACATTTATTTATTGTATTTGTTTTGCTTTAAATATATTTAAGCTTATGCTTGCTTGTTTATGTATGCTATTTAGTTCACTAGTAAATAGACTTGCATGATAAACCTAGTTCCCTTAAAAGAAAATTGAGATTTTGCCTTTTCAAATCATAACCTATGAGGCCCTTGGAATTTGATGGATAGGTTTTGCCAAAGCAAGGTGTCCATGCTTTGACCTTGGGATAGTACGGGTAAATCTATATAAGGGGTTTACAACCTTGATTTGGTTATACTCAACAAAAGACCAAAAGATAAAGTTTTGGATTTTGAGGCATGGGATAGATTTGACATAAGATGTAATCTATCAACCAAGAGTTATAAATGTTATAACTAGTAAAAGTTACTTACCTTGATCACATAGGATTTAGGAAAGTGTCAAAGTATGCCTAAAGTCTTATCTGAAATAGGATATTGTAATCATTTTATTCAAAGGGAAAATTTTAAATGGATAAAATGGCATTAGCTTATTTATGTTTAAAGCATGTTTAAAAATTTTAAGCTATTGTATGACAAGCATGATTTACATTTTGCATGTTATTTCTATTATAGATATCATGTCTAGAAACGATAACCCAAACATAATCAATTTACGTTCGATTCTTGAGAAGAATAAGCTGAACAGTAACAACTTCCTCGATTGGGAAAGAAATCTGAGAATTGTTCTCAGGTCTGAAGGAAGAGAGAATGTCCTTGACACCCATATCCCAACATTGACTTCTATGTCTACTCCAGAGGAGATAGTAGAAGAAAATCAAATCAAAGATAAGTCAGTGATTGTCACTTGTCTTATGTTGGCTTCCATGGAATCGAGCCTTCAAAAGAGGTTTGAGAGGATGGATGCCTACACCATCATTCGCAACCTGAAAGTTATGTTTCAGGAGCAAGCGAAAATGGAGTGGTATGAGACTCATAAGGCAATTCTTGATTGCAAGCTTGAGAAAGGCAAGACAGTTAGTGCTCTTTTGTTCAATATGATTGGACATTTTGAGAACATGGAAAGGCTTGTCCACCCCTATAGTCAAGAGTTGGCTACATACATCATATTCCACTCTCTGCATGATGGATTTGCTCAATTCAAGCTGAACTTCAATATGAATGGAGTTGGAAAAACACTTGAAGAGCTATATGGGATGCTCAAAAAAGTTGAGCAAAATCTCTCTGTTGACACCAAGAAAGAGATCTTGATGGTCAACAAGGGAAGAGGGTTCAAGAAAAGGGCATCTGGACAGCAGAAGAAGAACGTACAAGGAAAGGGAAAGCAAGTTGCACAACCCAAGCAGACTTCTGAAAAGGCAAAACTAGCGGCTAACCATGACTGTTTCTATTGCCATGTCAAGGGTCATTAGAAAAGGAACATCCCGAAATACCTGGAAGATAAAAAGAATGGAACTGTGAGTTCCAATTCAGGTACAAATGTTATAGAAGTCCTAACAGCTAAAGCTTCAACTTGGGACTCTAAGCCCTTGGAACCCCCAAAACCCTAAGCCCTTGGAACCCCCGAAACCCTCAAACCCTAAAAAATGAACAACCGCCGCCGCACCAAATCTTCATCTCTAACTACAAATCTTACCTTGAAACTGATCTTCATCATGATTCTAGATCTCTGCACAACAACCCCTTTGTGATATGGCCGTTCCTCTCGACTGAGGAGCCGAGTTCACCGGCGAGAAGGGCTGGGAACTTTCATCTGGCCTTCGTCGGCACCACTACCGTCGTCCCTGCTGTGAACCTCCGGAAGCCTTTCATCACCGACCCTTCCCCTGCTCCGATGCACGAATCCAATCTCCGAGTCGCCTTCCAGGGCATCCCCAGCGTCTACTCTGTGAGCGCTGCTGGCAAGGCCTTTCCCGGCTACGATGCCACCACCGGCGACCGTTTCGAGATGCAAGTTCCCGACGCCTACTCCGAGAGCGTTGCCGGCAAGGACCATCCCGGCTACGATGCTACCACCGACGACCAGCTCGAGGTCGGCTTCCAGGCGTTCGAGAGCTGGCTCAGCGTTGAATCTACCATTCGTTCCAGATCTGGGAAAATTCGAGGCCGTCGAGAGTTGGATTTGGTAGACTCTTCTCCTCGACCCTTAACTAGGTTTTTTTGTTCTAACCCTTTTCTATTTAATTTCCTCTTCGTCTCTTGTGTTCCCATGTCTGTGTTCTGTTTTTTTCCTTTGTTTTTCTTTGGTTTTGTGTTTTTCCTTGTTGGCCATATTTTATATTCCTTGACCGTGATTCGTTACCACTTGAACACTTACTTACTGATTCGTTGATGTTCTCTTGCAATTGGTTGTGGATCTGTGACCCTATTACCTTTTGCTTCATCTGCGTTTCTCCTTCCTCTGTTGTTGTGAAGGATGGTTATTGTGACCAATCTCAAACTCACCCTGAGACTCACAGTCTCCTCTCTATGAACAAATCTATTATTGATATGGATCAAAGTTCTCTCTTTCTCTTATTCTTGAATATGTTCTTTATTTGTATTATGTTTTTCATTTTACATGATATGACTCTGAAAATCCAACAAACCCTGAACAATCAGATGTAGAAATCTAGAGTTGACTCTCACGTCAATAAACCAGTAAACTGTGAAACTATGGAAAGGAACCAAAAATTCACTACCTATCCCATGAGCAAGCAGTACAAAAGGCTTATCTCTATGAAAAATGGTGATATATCTTTGTTGTTGAACATTTTAGTGTTTAATGCTAAGATGAGTGATAAAAACCATAATATCCTTGTGTGTTACCAGGAATGGTTGTGGGTCTGGCTCCTTAATTGGAAGCTCAGAAAGCAGATGGATTCTGAACATTTGAACCAAATGAACACTCAGCTACTGAACAAACTCTTAGAGATCTTGATCTCGGCAAAATTTGAACCACTCACAGAATTCTTTTACAAGAACAAAAAGACCAGCTTCTGGAGCATTCAAAATGTACATACTGCCTACAGCCTATGTGTATTCTTGTTTTGTATCAGAAATGACATTGGCTTGCCATATGTGTATATTAGAAATGCTATGAACAGCTACATTTTTCAAAAATGGAGATACAAGATATTTTACACTATTTCTAGTCATGTATTCAAACTCAGATTCGCTTTTAAACCATTGAGATTTCTATGGAATGACACTTTGACTTACTGCATCTGTAATAGTGCAGTCTTGAACAAACCAAGACATAAAAATTGGATTCTTATAAACCCTTTTACCCTTTCTCAATATAATTCACACTATGACAGGTGCCAATTTTATGATTTCAATACCAGTATGGTTGAGAAAGCCATTAGCATTGGTAATTTCAGTTCTATTTTTCATTTGTATGATCCTGCTTGCTTGATTTACAGATATGAATTTTCTGATTTTTACCTATTGTCCTCTCGACCCTATGAAACTTGGCATTGGAACTCTTCGCTTGTTTATGTTCCTCCTGTTGTGCCAATATCTGGGATGGGTGACCCCTACAAACCCACAGAACAATCCCTCTTGAGAAAAGCAAACAACAGAACAAACTATTACTCCAAGAACAATTTAATTATGAACAATATGAGCACTACTTATGTGGCACTCTATGCTTGGATTTTATCTTTGAAATCCCAGTGGATGTATACCCTTTTATCTCTTCTGAGGAGTAACTATAAACTTGATTCTCTTTCCAGGTTTCTTATACTCTCTTGCAGGTTATATAGTACCTGGAATCATGAAAACCCCATATTTGAAAACGAATCTATGAATATTTCTTTGGTAATCCAAACTATGGAAAAACTAGTGTATGTCAAAATGACACAATCCTGTGTACCCAGTTCTCATTATACTGATTTCATAGTTGTTAGGTTTGCCTCACATCAATGGGAATCCTCAATAAAGAACAATAGAACACACAAACTTTTTAAGAACAAAACGCCTAGTCCTTTGAATTCTCTCATGACTATGGGTAAAATAATAAATAAAAACAAAAATAGAAACGACAATAAAACCCCTAAATGTCCTAGGATATGGGGCAACAACACAGATAGGTTTTTATGAAGATTACAACCTGGAATTGTCGCAGAATCGGAAAGAAAACCTTTTGGATGGATGTTGAGTCTTTCTGCAAAATCGAACGAATACAACTTCTTGCACTTTTTGAAACAAGAACAAACAAAGAACCAAATGAAAAAGTTTGGAAAAAGCAGGGTTTGATCAATTCTATTGTGTCCCTGCTACGGGTTTCGCATGAGGCATTTGCGTAATGTGGAAGACCTACCAACTTACAAACGAAATCCTTGAAATTGAACAAATTGAAATAAGATTTATTAGTATTAAGTATACAAACTTGCTCACGAACAAAAAACTTATGCTAATCCTTACTTTCGCCCCACCAAATGAATCTGTAAAAAATGTGTTCTGGAACGAATTTATCTCCTACATTAAAAAGTGTTCTCTTCCGTGTATTATTATGGGAGATCTGAACGAAATTCAAAACCCTTCTGAAAAATTAGGCGGGATTATACCGCCTTTATCAGAATTTGCAGGACTACGTCATTTCAAAAATGAATGTGAACTCTTGGATACTCCTATCCAGGGAAACACCTATACCTGGCGAAAGAACAGCACAGAAATAGAAAACATCTATGAAAAACTGGACAGGGTTCTTATCCATCACCAGATCCTTCAATGGTATCCTGATATCTGTACTAAGCATTATGCTTTTTCCAGCTCAGACCATTGCCCTATCTCCATCGAGCTAGATCCAGCTATGCCTTTTAAAAACCAACCGTTTAAATTTGAAAAAAATTGGATGACTAGAAAGGATTTCAGAAACGTGGTAAAACAAGCATGGAGAACTAACTACCATGGATCTAGATTGTATAATCTGGTATCCAAAACAAAACTACTCAAAAAACATGCTAAGATCTGGAATAAAAGTACATTTGGAAATGTCTTCACACAATTACAAACTATAGAAAAACAACTTTCTGAAATCCAAACTGAGATCTGTAATCACCCTACAAATGACCTCATTAAAAAACAAACTAGAATCATAGGAAAAAAAAAAAGGAAAAACTTCTGTGTTTCCAGAAATTTTACTGGAACCAAAGAGCTAAGGTAAAACACATCAAATATAATGACACGAATGCTAGCTATTTTCATAAAATAGCAAGTGGAAAAAGAAACAGAAAAATTATAAAAGAAATCAAAACCCAAGAAGGAACAAGCATCACTGGTGAAGAAAACATCAGAAATGATTTCATAAAAAGATTCAGAAGTGAGGATATGAACCAGAGACTATTCCAGGAAAACCTCGAATTAATCCAGCCTGAAATCTCTACAGAGGATAATCTGAAATTAATAAAAAAATGTATCTAACGAAGAAATTAAAAAGGCGGTCTTTAACATTGGCTCGGATAAATCTCCGGGGCCGGATGGCATGACAGCAGAATTTTACCAAAAATATTGGGACATCGTAGGTCCTTCTGTTACCCAAGCAGTTAAAAGCTTTTTTCTTTCTGGGAAACTGCTTAAACAAATAAATCACACATTCATATCCTTGATCCCAAAATGTGACAATCCTAATTCTACAAATCACTATAGACCCATAAGTCTGTGCTCTACTATTTATAAGATCATCTCAAAGATTATAACAACTAGACTCAAAGGAACCATGGAAAAATTGATACACCCACTTCAGGGTGCCTTTGTTGCTAACAGAGCCATTCAAGACAATATCTTAATTGTACATGAAATCTTTCACTCTTTTAAATTGAAAAAAGGAACTGAAGGCTTTATTGCCTTAAAACTAGACATGGAAAAAGCTTATGATAGAATCGAATGGGATTTTATTATAAAAATAATGGAAGAGTATGGATTCCATGAAAAATTTATCAACTGGACGAAAAAATGCATTACAATGGTATCTTTCTCGGTACTTGTTAACAATGGACCCACAGAAATATTCAAACCTTCAAGAGGACTTCGACAGGGAGACCCCCTTTCGCCCCTCTTGTTTATTTTAGGATCTGAAATCCTTGCTAGAAAACTCCAAAAAGCCTCAGAACAAACTCGAAATCCCCTAGGATTTCAAATCAATCAACAAGGAACACAAATCCCGTTCCTAGCTTTTGCGGATGACATTGTGATCTTCTCAAAAGCTAAACAGAAAAACTGTAAGAAATCAAAGATATTATTGATGACTACTGCAAGATCTCAGGACAAAAAGTAAATTTCCATAAATCGGCCTTTCAAGTTACAAAAAAGGTCACCAACCAAAATAAATTAGCTCTACAAGGCATTCTCACAATCACAAACATGATATCTCTCGAAAAATACCTGGGTTGCCCTATCATCAATGGAGAGTTAACTCGAACACCTTTGCTGACCTTTTAGTTAGCACCCAACAACAATTATCTAAATGGAAAGCAAATTCCCTTTCCCAAGCAGGAAGAACAACACTAATAAAAACCAATCTGGCATCAAGACCCAATTATCTTATGCAAAGTTTCATGTTACCTACACACACACACTGAACTTGATAAGCTAAACAGATCCTTTTTTTGGAACAAAGACAACTCCTATAAACCTCTTATAGGTTGGGAAAAAATTTGTAAACCAACTCATCAAGGAGGTCTTGGCTTGAGAAAAGCTAAAGACATGAACAAAGCCCTTCAATTCAAATTACTATGGAAAATCCTAGCCGAACCAAATAACTTATGGGTTAGAGTTATTACGGATAAATACCTGAAAACACACCATATACTTCATTACGAGAAAAAAGGAAATTGCTCTTGGCAATGGTCCAAAATGATTGAACTTATGCCTGAGTTCAAATCTGGACTAATTTGGCAAGTTGGTAATGGAAAAACTATCAAATTCTGGACGGATAACTGGGTTTTGAACACCCCCTTATGTGATAACATAAACTCACAGTCAATCCTGAATAAGGATGCCCTGGTAGCTGATTTTATGTTGCCAAATAAAACTTGGAATAAGGACTTACTTGAACAATTCTTACCAAATGATTTAACCAAAAAATTAACCTCGATCTCAATACCCTTAAATGAGATCCATGATAGAATGTATTGGAAAACTAGCAAAAACGGCTGGTTTTTTACAAATTCTGCTATGGAACTAATTAACAAAAATAAGAGTTACACTGCCTATGATTCCTCTTGGATTTGGAAAATGGACACATATCCCAAAGTTAAAAATTTTGTCTGGAAAGTAATGAAAAATGGAATCCCAACAAAAGCTAGATTAGCAGAAAAAGGCATTGCAACACCCCCGGGTTGTATACGCTGCAATGCTCAGTTGGAAGATCTGAACCACCTCCTCTTCCAATGTAAGCATACCTTAAAAACAATCGAAAATTTGAATCATGACACCTTTGACATAATCACATCCCTTAACATAGGAAACAAAAAAATCAATGAAATCATTGAAGAAATTTGACAAAAAATTGATAGATCACAATTCTTAGAATTAATGGTCTCTTGGTAGAGCATTTGGTTCTATAGAAACCAACAAAGTTTTGGTAGAACAAATGATGATGTTGAACCCATTAAGGATGTACCAATTTACATTAAGACACAAATTGAGAACTGGAATAAAATGAAAAACTGGAATCCTGATTGTCTAACAGAAGACAAATAAAAAAACTCATAAAACGAACATTGTAAGACGACCAATAAAGAAATGGAAAAAACCTCCGGATAACATAATTAAAATCAACACAGATGGATTCACCAAAACCAATGGTGAATCTAGTTTTGGCTACATTTTCAGGAACAACACGGGAAAACCACTCTTCTTCTATGGGGATAAATGTGGTATTTCAACCCCGCTTAAAACAGAAACATTGGCAGTAAGAAATGCCCTGGTAAAGGCTTATGAGTTAGGCATTACCAACATTCATCTTGAATGTGACAATCTTACCATCGTGAATATCCTTAATCAAATCTGGCACTGTCCATGGGATATTGAAATGCTAATTTCTGATATCCTGTGTATTTTATAACTGTTTTCTTTAGTGCAGACTTCTCATGTCTTCCAAGAAACCAATGTCGTGGCCGATTTCATCACAGAGAAGGTACAACAGGTTTTCTTTTGGAAGACTTTAGAGAGAGTCTAGAATTTGTAATTCTCATCCGTAAGGATGCTATAGATTGAGAAATCGGCTCTTCTGTGGTTTCCAATCTAATTTTTACCTTATCAAAAAAAAATTGTGATTTTAATTGATTGGATGCATAAAGTTGTGACTTTTATGTAAACAATATACTCGAAAATTTTAGCCTTTTGACCAAAATTATGCATGTTAAAATTCTGGATTTTCTGCTTAATTTTGACCCAAAATCGATTTGTATGTTTAATTTATGCAAGAGATATGATTTCTTGTATAAATCATAATCACACATAAAAATACTTGATTTTTCATGTTGGTGAAAATTGATTCAAACCCTAGAAATTTAGAATTTCATGCCTTGAATGCCCCAAGTTGATTAATTTTGTATGAAATTGGTTCATACAATAATTTTTCAAAAATATTAACTTTCTGAAAATTACACTATATTTTCCTAAAAAGCATCAAAATTTGTAATTATTACAAAATTTGAGTGGAAGAAGGGGTAAAACCGTGGATGGGTGGCCAAAAGTGGCTCACAGCGGTGCGTGGTGGCCAGCGGCAGGCCGAGGTGGTGCGGCGGCGGTCCGGGGGGCGGCTGGCTGCGCGGGCTGGCTGGGGTGGTGGCTGCATGGTGCAGCTAGGGTGAGAGATGAATTAGGGTTAGGGTTTCTTAGCATAAGATCCTAACTACCTTAATTAGATATAGTAACAAGATATCTTATCTCTAGAGTATATATTATCCAATTATACATGGTAATGATTAATATTGTTATTAATTCCATATATGATTTTAATGAATTAAAATAATAAGAAGATTGGATTAATTATTTTATGGGATAATTTAAATAATTTAATCTTGAAAGTTTAAAAATATGATTAATACTCTATTATTGTCTCTTAATATTTGATATTATATTATGCGTGTATGATTTAATATTATGATATTATTGCATGCGGTGACTTGTATGTCCCAAATATGATAGAAAATACGATATGCGTATCGTTATTGTTTTCTTGTACACGATCTGCGTATCGTTATTTATTTTTGTAATTTAATTTTCAAGAAATTAGATTAGATTTACATTATGTAATACAAGAGAAGAAGATCCTATGAAGATTCGAGGATGGAGATCTAGAGGAGAACAAGGATAGAGCTCCAAGAGACAAGAAGAATCTATGAAGATTAGATCTTATGGGTTTTTAGGGGTCATACTAGCTTCACATTTATTTATTGCATTTGTTTTGCTTTAAATATCTTGAAGTTATGCTTGCTTGTTTATTTATGCTATTTAGTTCACTAGTAAATAGACTTGCATGATAAACCTAGTTTCCTTATAAGAAAATTGAGATTTTGCCTTTCCAAATCATAACCTATGAGGTCCTTGGAATTTGATGGATAGGTTTTGCCAAAGCAAGGTGTCCACGCTTTGACCTTGGGATAGTACGGGTAAATCTATATAAGGGGTTTACATCCTTGATTTGGTTATACTCAACAAAAGACCAAAAAATAAAGTTTTGGATTTTGAGGCATGGGATAGATTTGACATAAGATGTAATCTATCAACCAAGAGTTATAAATGTTATAACTAGTAAAAGTTACTTACCTTGATCACATAGGATTTAGGGAAGTGCCAAAGTACGCCTAAAGTCTTATCTGAAATAGGATCTTGGAATCATTTTATTCAAAGGGAAATTTTTAAATGGATAAAATGGCATTAGCTTATTTATGTTTAAAGCATGTTTAAAAATTTTAAGCTCTTGCATGACAAGCATGATTTACATTTTGCATGTTATTTCTGTTGTAGATATCATGTCTAGAAACGATAACTCAATCATCATCAACTTACGTTCGATTCTTGAGAAGAATAAGTTAAACGGTAATAACTTTCTCGATTGGGAAAGAAATCTGAGAATTGTTCTCAGGTCTGAAGGAAGAGAGAATGTCCTAGACACTCTTATCCCAACACTGACTGCTATGTCTACTCCAGAAGAGATAGTAGAGGAAAAACATATCAGAGCTAAGTCAGTGATTGTCACTTGTCTTATGTTGGCTTCCATGGAATCAAGCCTTCAAAAGAGGTTTGAGAGGATGGATACCTACACCATCATTCGCAACCTGAAAGTTATGTTTCAGGAGCAAGCGAGAATGGAGAGATATGAGACTCATAAAGCAATTCTTGATTGCAAGCTTGAGAAAGGCAAGCCAGTTCATGCTCATGTGTTCAATATGATTGGACATTTTGAGAACATGGAAAGACTTGGTCACCCCTATAGTCAAGAGTTGACTATGGACATCATACTCCACTCTCTGCATGATGGATTTGCTCAATTCAAGCTGAACTTCAATGTGAATGGAGTTGGAAAAACACTTGAAAAGCTACATGGGATGCTCAAAACAGCTGAGCAAAATCTCTTTGTTGACACCAAGAAAGAGATCTTGATGGTTAACAAGGGAAGAGGGTTCAAGAAAGAGGCACCTGGACAGCAGAAGAAAAACATGCAAGGGAAGGGCAAGCAAGTTGCACAACCCAAGCAGACTTCTGAAAAAGCTAAAGTAGTTGTTGACCATAATTGTTTCTACTGTCATGCCAATGGTCATTGGAAGAGGAACTGCCCAAAATACCTAGAAGATAAAAAGAATGGAACTGTGAGTTCCAATTCAGGTACGGATGTTATTGAAGTCCTAACAGCTAAAGCTTCAACTTGGGTATTGGACTCAGGTTATGGTTCTCACATTATTTCGAATGTGCATGGACTAAGAAGAAGTAGAAGCTTAGCTAAGGGAGAGGTAGACCTACGCATTGGAAATGGAGCAAGGGTTGCTGCACTTGCCATTGGTGATTATATTTTACCTCTACCTTCTGGTTTAGTATTGAAACTTAATAATTGTTATTTTGTCCCATCTATTACTAAAAACTTGATTGCGACTTGTGTTTTGTATTTAGAAGGTTATGATTTTATTCTTAAAGGTCAACTTTTTTTCTATTTTCAAAGATAACATCTTTTATGTCGATGCAATACTGAGTAATGGACTCTATATTGTGGATCAAGGATCCAACATCTATAACATAAACACCAAAAAGCAAAAAGCAAATGAATGTAGCACCACCTATCTATGGCATTGTCGATTAGGTCACATTAGCCTAAATCGCATGAAGAAGCTCCAAAAGGATGGACTTCTAACCTCATTTGATTGTGAATCATTTGAAACGTGTGAAACTTGCCCAATAGGAAAGATGGACAAGGTCACCTTTTACTAGATTGAGTGAAAGGGCAATTGAGCTTTTGGCCCTAATACATACGGATGAATGTGGACCAATGAGCACAGAAGCTAGAGCTGGTTATAGATACTTCATAACATTTACTGATGATTTAAGTAGATATGGATAGATATGGATACATATACTTAATGAAGCATAAGTCTGAATCTTTTGAAAAGTTCAAAGAGTTTCAAAATGAAGTTGAAAACCAACTTGGCAAGAAAATTAAAGCACTACAATCTGATCGTGGTGGTGAATATTTGAGTCAAGAATTTGATCATCATTTAAGAAGTTTTGGGATCATCTCACAACTAATTCCACATGGAACACCACAATTGAATGGTGTGTCTGAAAGGAGGAATATGAACTTGTTGGACATGGTTCGATCTATGATGAGTTTTGATGATCTTCCAATATCTTTCTGGGGATATGCTCTCACAACTGCAGTGTTCACACTAAATAGGACTTTGTCCAAATCTGTAGATAAGACCACATATGAGTTATGGACTAGAAGAGTTCCAAGTTTGTTTTTTCTAAAGATCTGGGGATGTGAAGCTTATGTAAAACATTTACTAGCAGATAAGCATGCACCCAAATCAGATAAGTTATTCTTTGTAGGGTATCCTAAGGAAACTAAAGGATACTACTTCTACAATCCCGGTGAGCACAAAGTGCATGTTTATAGGGATAGTGTCTTTATGGAAAAAGAATTTGTTTCCAAAAAGTCAAGTGAGAGAAATGTTGTTCTCGAAGAAGTTCGAGAAGAGCAACAAATTGAGCAAAAAGATGACATGGATTACTCTATGTCAGAGATGACGGTATTTGAGGACCTAACCCCACAAGGAGAGGGAACTCATACACCGGAGGTAGTGGAGTCGCAAGACCCCATTCCTATCGTTTCTCCGGAATCTGATTCCAATGAGGGTCCACAAAATGTTGTGGCAGAACCTCCTATTGTTCAGCCCACACATAGATCAGAGAGGCCCAAAGCGCAACCAAAGAGATACATTGATTTCACAATGACTGCGAGTTTGGACATTTTGCTTTTAGAAAGCGATGAACCTACTACATACAAGCAAGTTGTGGCGAGTCTAGACTCCGAGAAATGGCGTATTGCCATGAAGTCTGAAATGTTAGGGTGTTCAAATCTTGCCCGGACCGGACCGGTGAAATTACGGTCCGGTCACCGGTCTAGGTTTTTCCCTTAATCCGGTTCCGGTCCGGTCCAAACCCAGAAAAAAACCGGTCCGGACCAGCTCGACCGGTTTTTTTTTAAATAAAATAAAAATAATAAGTTAGGAGTTTAAATGTTATTTTTTAATAGATATTTTCCTTAAGTTAATAAGTTAGGAGTATAAATGTTTTTTAGATATTAAATAAGAATTTGATTAAATTTTTTTTAAAAATAAATTCCGGTCTAAACCGGTCTTAGACCGGACCGAATAGGTCTGGTCCAGTCTCCGGTCCACACTTTTGAAAAAATCCAGTCCGGTCTGGACCGGATGAACACCCCTACTGAAATGGATTCCATGTCTGAGAATCAAGTATGAGACTTGATAGATTTGCCAGATGGGGTAGTACCCATAGGGTGCAAATGGGTTTACAAACTCAAAACAGACAAGGATGGAAACGTAACAATTTTCAAAGCGAGACTAGTTGCAAAAGACTTTAAATAGATTCATGGTACTGACTATGATGAAACCTTCTTTCTAGGGATGGCAATGGGTCGGGTGATGGACGGATGGACCACATCCATCACCCGACCCAATTTTTATATCCGGTCACCCGATTCGACCCGCACCCGATGGGGGCATCATCCGAACCCGATTCACCCGATCACCCGCGGGTGATCGGGTGGGTCGGGTGAATTTTATCATTTTTAACTTTTATAAAATTTAACTATAAAAATTGCTAAATCACAATAAAAAGAAGAAAAAGTAACAACTAAGACGTCTCATACACGATAAGAAACATAGAAAAATCACAAGTCCACAAGACAATCATAATAAGCGTTTTGAGTCTTCAATATTCATTCAACATTAAGACAATTCATCTAAATAATTAAGTTGACAAAACAACCATAAGATATGTCTTCAATTTCACCAATCACTGATCTTCATTAAAAAATCTTGATTCTTCATCCAAGATTCATAAATAATACTCCTTACTCCTTAGAATAGAAAATCCTACCATAGAAAGAAATATAGGATGTTATTAGTTCAAATTCAAGTAAATCATATGACATTAAAGTAAAGAAAATAATTAAGTTACATTGACTCGTGAGAAGTTGGTGATGAAGCTGATTAAGGACAAGAAGATTGATCGTCTAAATTATGTCCGCTAGCCATTAGAATTAAAATCCTGCATTTAAAAATAAACCAAATATAAATAAACAAAATGGGTGAATCTTGCATTTACAAATAAACAAGTGGGTGAACAGTTTCAATAATTAATTCTTATTTAGGCTAATGGTTTGAATACAATTTCTAATATTAGGTTTTTTTATCAATAATATTAGGTTCTTGAAATACCTCTAAATACACATAAAAAAAATCATGCTTCATTTTCTCATCAAAGTGAATCTTGACTACAATAAATAGTGACATTGTAATATAATCTGTACTTAATTAGCATCCAGAATTAACTTAATATATTTCCTTCTAAAAACAAGGCCACGACAACATTATTTCTGAAATTGTATTTAAACTCTACTAATTTCCCCAATCACATACGACCTCCATACTATGTAATGTAAGGCATAACATATAGTACTACTATATATTAAGGGACAATATTAACAACATATCCTGTAACAAAATATCATGACTATATATAAAGAGGTTGAAGATATTCGGAATATATTCTGTAGCTAATTTGAAATGAATCGAGAGACCAAGGTCATCAGCCTAACTTGCATGTTACCTACCATCACTATCAAAGACAAACCACATACTCAATTAATTAATAAATTATATATTGGTAGTTTCAGACTTTTTGACTTGGTTGAACACCCTACGGCACTTGATCTAGTTTTTATACACTTATCAAATTATATACTTCTTGTAGACGAGAATAAATCACCGGCCATGCTACAAATTAATACTAATAACATGCACACAGGCGACTGGAATTCACACCAAAAAAAAGCATACATGCAAAGTTCATACCTTAAAAACAAACACATTCAGGCAAAGCAAAATCAGAATAACTGACCAAAGGCAAAGCAAAAGCAAAATCAAAATCAGAGATTAAACACGATTTAGACAGTTCGATTAAGCAATTTTTTCGGGGATTTGGATGTTCAATGAAAGCGAACGAAGGAAAACTTACCACTTAGGAGAAGAGGGGGCGGGTGGACTTCACTGTAGCGGAGCTAGAGACGTGGGATTCGGAGAGGGTCGATCTGGCGGCGCTTAGGGAGGAGGTGTTTCTTATGAAGAAAAACAAGCTAATGATAATGGAGGAGATGGGAGTTGGTGAAGGATAAGTGAGCAAGAGCGGCTGCTGAAAGTGGAAACGAAAGAAAGAAATGGGAGGGGAGGGGGGCAGGCCAAAATTAGGGTTTGGCAGTTTGGCTTTATATTAGGTTTTTTGGTTTAAATTAAAATATATATAAATACAATCGGATGATAGGGTCGGGTGGCTGGGTCGGGTGGTCGGGTCGGGTGGCTGGGTCGGGTCGGGTGGATGATAGTGGTTATCCGAATTCGACCCGATACATCACCCGATCATCCAAAATCCGATTTTCATCCATGATTTTTCGGGTTTTCGCCCATATTTTTGGGTCGGATTTTTCGGGTGACCGTTGGGTGCGGGTGAAATTGTCATCCCTACTTCTCTCCAGTCGTCATGATTACACCAGGGACATGTGATTGGATGGTTATAGGCCTTGCATAAGTGAAGTTTGGGGTCTTGCTTGCTTAGAGGTCTTGGAGCTTCGCCAAGGCGACGACAATTCCATCATCGTCGAGACCCTCGAGAGCGGTGTTCGGTGTTGACAATGGATACATTTGTGTTAGATGAAGATGCCATTGATGTCTTTGGTATTGGAGAGAAAAGAGAGATTGAGGTTGCAAGGAGATGTAGGCAAGAAATTTGCGAAAGAGATTGTAAGAGAGTAAGAAATTTTGAAAGTTGAGATTGCAGGGAAGGACTAAGGAGGATGACGGTTGGGTATTTATAGTGGAAACTAGGTTAGGCAAGATTAGGATAATCATAAATCACAAAGATCTCACAATTACCAAAATCCAAACAACTGAAACTCTTCCAATCAATATCTCAGAAGGCGGCAACGGTCAATTGTTGCTTTTTCTACACATGGTGTTCCTTATTTTGGAGAGAGGTCTCCTCACAATAGATAAACACTTGGTCTTGAAGCAACGTGTGTGCTTCAAATTCATCGTTCCCACATCTTTGTTTAAAGTTTATGTTCCCTCTGAACTCAACAATCCTTGTTCCCATTTGCATCTACCATGAATTAAATGAAGATGCTAGTTTGGATAGCATAAGGGTTCATAAAATAACAAAGCACATCCAAACAAGTAATTCATGGTGAGGAATATTAAAGATCCACATACGTAAGCCCAATAAATTGTTAAACAAAATAATAGTTCATAAGAAACGTTTACCCGGATCATGGCTTTAGGGTAGCATGAAGCCATGTAGCATGACAATCAACTACCATTGTTGTGATCAAAGAACTTGCAACCAAAAGCTCGAAAATGGGATATATTGGGCTTGTGTACCCTGATTAGTTCATACGAAGGTTATTGAGTAAAGGATGAATCATAGCATGATTAAGAATATAACAAGCGGTATTGATTGCCTCAACCTAGAAGACTCGTGGAAGGTTGTTAGCGATGTTCGTTGTCCTAGCCATTTCTTCCAATGTTCGATTCTTCCTTCCAACTCGTTTATTGGGGGTCCTAGGAGCGGAGAAGTTGTGAGAGATGTCATGTTCCCTATAAAAATGAAGGAAATTTGCATTCTCAAACTTCGTTCCATGGTCGGATCGTATCACGCTAAGCTTGTGTCCAACGCGCTTCCAAATTCTTCATGAGGAACTCAAACTCAAAGAAGGCTTCATCCTTATAGGAAAGAAAAATTATCCAAGTAAATCTAGTATAATCATCGACAATTAAAAAAACATACTTATTTCCAGCATAAATTCTCATTCTCATGGAACCATAGAGATCCATATGGATCAGTTACAGTGGCAAGAGGAGGTAACATTGATCTTGCTCTTTAAAGAGGTATACGAATGTGCTTTTGTTTGATACAAGCCTCACAAACTTCATCTTTTTCAGGTTTCACCTTTGGGAGTCCTAAAACTAGCTCCTTTTGATGAAAATTGTGGATAAGTTGAAGGTTAGCATGTCCAAGCCTCCTATTCTATAGTATTGTCTCATCCGCAAGAGACGCAAAGTATAGTTCTCTCTTAGGCTTGAAGCTTGTGTCAACAATGTAGACATTGTTGAATCTTTTTCCTTTCAGCACAATCTCCTTGGTTTTCCGATCCTTCACGATGCATTCCTCGGTGGTGAAGGTGGTCTTGTTGTCTCCTTCATCACACAGTTGTGCTACACTTAACAAGTTAAAACCAAGTTCATTAACCAAACTAACATCACTCACCTTGATGTGATCATTCAATCCTGCTTCTCTAGTTCCTACTATCTCTCTTTGTCTCTTATTCCAAACAAACCATTTCCTCTGGATCGTTTGCGAAGTGACTCGAGGTTGTAATTTTCCCATGTCATATGGCACGAGCATTCACTATCGATATACCATGGATATTTCTCCCTCACTTCAGCCTACACAAAAGATGTTAACATTTAATGACCCAGGCAAGGTTCGCTTTACTTGGTCAATGAGAGATAAAGTTTTGTTGTTCCCTAGAACTAGCATAGTAATATGTGGGACTGTCATCATAATATTCATTAAAATCTACGTCCTTACTAGCATTGCTCCTTCTTCACGGTGATCCTCAGTCGAAGCTTTCTTCTTTTCATAGTTTCTCTAGATGTAACCATTTTTCCCACACTGCCAACAAGTTTATAGTAATCACCCATATGGTATTTAGGGTTAGGCTTGGGAAACCTACGTTCTTTGGCTTTGGTGAGGTTCGGAACATTGGATGGGTTACCTCGGGATTGCTTAAGAAATATCTTATGAGTGGGTTGGCCAATGTACCAGGCTTAGTTCTCATTAAGCCCAATCTCTAGTACTTTCACCCTTTCCTCTAAGTGAGCATTTTTCTCCTTAGCACTCCGAAGTTCCCTCTCCTTAATTTCTTTCATCTCTTGCTCACTTAGGTCTTTCTCTTTATCCTTGGGTTCTCCACCTATGTACCCAATCACATACCTAGGTGACAAAAGTTCATCTCATCCTATTTAGCCTTTTGTTCCATAATGACAGGAAATTTTTTAATTAATATAAGTTTTTACATGAGATAGTTCCCACTCAGGTTTGGCATTCTTAAGAAGGCCATCACTCTCAGCATTGAGGGTGTCAAGTTTAGCTTTCAGAGAAAGATTCTCCCTTTTTAAGGACTCAAGTTCACTTTGGATTTTATCGCAAGAAGAACAGAGAACAGTTAAGGAACTAGAAGAATTTTATGTTGTTTCTATTAAATCAAAACATTTGTCCTTGGACAAACTAAGTTCTTCTTGGACTTTCAAATTTTCATTGAACATACTCTTAACCAGTGAGATTATAGAAATCTTGTCATAGTTTTGAAGAGAAATAAAAATGGATTCAGAGGTTACGTCTTCTTTTGAAGTGGACGTGAGGGTCACGACACGTATATTGGGTTTAACCAATGATTTTGGTTCATCATCATAGTCCCCACCTCAAGAAGCAACAAAAGCCTTATTCTTTCCGTTCTCATGATCGTCACCTTTGGGGCAAGTTTTTGCATAGTATCCCTTTTCATGAAACTTGTAGCAAGTGACATCCTTGATGTCTCTCCATTGCCCCATTTGTCTTCCTTGAATTTGGCCTTTGTTAGAGAGCACGCATGGCTTTGGTAATGAGAGCAGGTTGTTTATCCATGTCGTCATCCAGATCTTCATCACCTCCTTCTTAACCAAGTTGCATCGCCTTGCCAACTTTTAGCGCAATTCCCTTGTTTAATTTTTATTTGGCCAATTTGTCCCTCTCCTCATATTTATCTCTTTTGCCAAATATTTCATGAAGATTCAAAGTGAGAGTTGAGGGGTTCTCCTTCAATAGGCCTTGAGTGAGTTTGTGTTTGGTATTATGGCATTCGATAATGACAAGAATATTCTTAGTGGGAAGAACTTCTAGTTGGTAACACCAAAGGAAGAGAGGTGAGTGCAAATCAACTCGACACGAGATTGATATACAGAGACAATTTCTCCCTCGTTCACAGTGAAATTGTAGAAATCACGTTTGGCTAGAAAGTGATGGCCTTTTTGGAGATCAGTACTTCACAGATGCATATGTTCCACATCATCCCATTTTTCCTTTTCAGTGGTGCAAGACATGGTCTTGGTAATATCCTCATAGCAAAGAGCATTATCGATGTACATGGATGCCTTGAAGTTTTTTACATGCCCTTGTAGTCATCTGGGCTCCAAGGTGAAATCTTGTTCTTGACTTCTTTAGAGACTTCAAAGTCACCATTCTCCACAACTAGCCAAGCTTGGTAGTCGTTTCTCCCCACTTGGTCAGATCTGAAACCTTTCAAGTGTTGTATTTAAAAGAATTAAGGACTGTATGCTTGTTGTTACCAAGTACAACTTCGTAATTCATCATAGGACATATCGTTAACTTGTTATATGTAAATAAGACACAATCTAGACCAATTTACTCTGATATCAATTGTTAAATCGTTAGTGTGTAAGTTGAGGGCACGGGGAAACTACTCCTCGGGCAGCGTAATACTTAAATCATTTTAGGTAACAGTGAAACTTTGTCACAATTTCTTTAAAAAGGAAACTCAATCAACCTACAAGTTGATCAAGAAAAACCTTTACTCTAGGTAGTTAACCTAGTAGAATCTCTAACGTCTACTTGTTTTATTTATTCGGTTACAAACAATCAAGCAAGTAGGGACTTCAACATAATCACAAAAAGTTCCTAGATCACCATGACTTCTAAGCAAGTGATTATAACTAATAACCTAAGGAAAACTCAAGCCTGGATCACAATACTCACAAAGTTTATATCTTGATCTCCTTCCCTCTCTACTTCTTCGTAAGTTATGGATGTTGTGGAATTGCGTACCTAACTCATGGTATAATCTCATGTATATATATTTCTACAAAAAAATATTTAACACTAATCTTAATTTGTCTCATCACGTGCCTCCTAAAGGTATTGTTTTGATATATTTCTATAATCATAAATAAAATTTATGTTATATCTTGTACCAAAAGATATCATTTCACAACTAAGACTAAGTCGATCAAACTATATTTATTCTCAAGCCTTGTGGCTCAAGCCTTTTTTAAGATCTTCTTTTCATGTTTGAAAAAGCTTCCTTCGAAGCTCCCAGCGTCAATTGTATATGTCTTCAACTTCGCTTCAACGTTGTTCCTTCGTTTCATCTCACGAATAGCCTATGATCTCAGTTCTTCGGTCCTTCGCTCGGCACCTCTGTTCCTTTGTTAACTCTTTGTTTACTTCTCTATTTTTATTCTCTTGGTTTTCGTTGTTTCTAGACTTGTTCTTAAACCTGAAACTCACAAGAACAAGTAAACTATGAAACCTAATGGTATGTATTATCATTAAAATCAGAGGGAACAACATCGTTCTACCAGGAACTAAGTGATGCTTCTGGTAATTGATTTGGGTTTATATAGATTATTATGGCATATCAATTTGAAATCAATCTTTAATGTAATGGCATTAAGATTTGCAAAACAATACACCACATACTTAGGGTTTGATTGTAAAAGTGTGGATACGGTTTTTTTTTTAAATAAATACTTATGTTTTCATTTGCATTTCCCTATACCTTTCAAATTTTAAAATTTAAAACCTTTATTTTAACAAAAAGTATATTTTCAGTAAAAAAGTCTTTATAAAGACCATCGCCAAACGAGACCTTAATCTTATGAATTGGGCTAATATATAGAATGAATATACAAGCAGTGGCGGATCCAGGATTTCTCGAAAGGGAGGGGCGAAAGTGCATGTAGTACAAAGCCTTTACTCCGTTTAGTGTTCGATATATTGACATTATTATCAATATTTAATTTATTATGATTATTTAAAGACTAAGTATTTAGAACTAATGACATCCACAAACAATAAATTTCTCCATAAACTGAACACAAAAAATCTATATAACTAATAATTAATTGATCTAATTAAATAATTAAGAAACAAATCATTAACAAAAACATACACTTTTTTTAAGAAAAAAGGCAAATGAATAACTGATTTAAATTAATCAACAAGAGTTTAAAGTAATAAATGATTTAAATTAATCAACAAGAGTTTAAAGTAATAAATGATATAAATCAAAACCAAGAGTTTAAATTAATAAAGTATTAAAATCATAAACAAGAGTGTAAATTAATAGATGATTTAAATAAATAAATCATTAACAACAATTAATAAATGATTTAAATCAATAAAATCATAAGCAAAATTTAATAAATGATTAACATCAATAAATCATAAACAACATCAAAAAAAAAATTTAGATTGGTTGGGACAGCGGTTATTTAGGTAAAACGTTCTCTTTAGTATTGTAAAGGTATGGGACAATGGTTTTATTAAGAAAACGCTGTCTTTAGTGTTATCAGAATAGGTGTAAAGGTTTGGGAAAACGCTTTTTATAAAAAACGCTTTGTTTGTTTGTCTTTAAAGAGCTGTGAATGGGGGGCGGGACAACGCTTTTTGGCTAATAACCGCTATCCCATATGATGATTTTCAGAAAATTACACTTCTCGGCGGAGCCAAGCGGGGGCGGCCGCCCACTCAAGCCCCCCTGGATCCGCCACTGTATACAAGTAGCGTTGGAGCATATGAACAAATTAACTTTCATACTTATTTGTATATATGAAGTCAAATAAAACATTTTTAACTAAATTAACTAATGTAGTACCCGTGCCAAGCACGGAATTCAATTTATAAATATTTTTTTATAAATTTATTTTAATTATTAAAAAATTATGATAAATGTTTAAATGTACTTTTCATAGACTAAAATAATAAAATGTAATAAAACTTTCATCGTAGCATAAAAATAAACTTTTCGTATAAATTTTGTATACATAATTTTATTACTATTAAATAATGTTTATATATAATCAATTAAACTATATTTTGTCATAAAATATTATTGTAATAAATGGTCAAATCTATAGTTGTTTTATATATTACTAACTTTGATATTATTTATTCATATAATTTATTTTTAAAATTTGAAATTATCAGTGATAATATTTTACTAATAGTCAGTCACATGTGTTATAATATATTACTGTTGGTTTCTTTATTATAATGTTTTTATGTATATCAAATTATGTTACTTATTCCAACTTCATTTAAATAAAAAATATTTTATTGTTGTTGGTTGATAAACAACAAAAATAGTAATACTTCATTTAAACAATTTATGGATATCAAATTATCTTAATTAGTGAAAATCCAATAAAGAATATTAACTATAACATAAAATTTATGGGCCCAAAATCATTTTGATGTCTCAAAGGGGTTAGATTTAATATATATTATATATATTTGAAATTTTAACCTTTAATTCAATGCTATTTTATTTGTAGCTTATGCATATGTTTTGAAAGCATTAGGAATAATTTTGGTGTATCCAATTGAAATAGGAGTTGGAGTTGAATTAATAGGTGGAGCGGGGCCGTGGAGGTGAAGATGAATGATTAGTCGGTGCTACAACTGAGTTTATCAATTTCATATTCAATAATTTAGTTAGATGTTCGGCATTAGAAGTTGAAATATGGAAAATGAAAAATTTAGCTCGTTAAATATTAATCACTCTTGGGGTCATATTAAAATATTGGCAAAAGTATGTTCTATTCATCTTACACAAGCACCTTAAGCTAGATATATTTATATTTTTTATCAACACTCATAAGTCATAAGTGATAGGGAAAAAAAATCAAGCTTGGTAATCTAAATAAACTTTATCGAATAGAGCCTAAGTTGACTTTGAAATCTTGTTTAATCTTTTTTTTTATGGACAATCAAAACAATATTCGTTGTTTTGTTGGCTAGAAGATTAAAGAAGTATATATATGTCTTCATGATATGGGTTCCATCTACATTCACGTTAATTATAAAGCCCAATTTAAAGATGGGTATGTATTTCTCCAAGTAGTTGTGAAAAATCTAAAATACTTCAATGTACAAAATAAAGGCAAAATAGTGTTTATTTTGAACAATCTATAATCAAAATACCCATTAAACTTAAAAATTATATTAATTATTCAAACTGAATATAATCGTTTTTGTGTATAAGACATTAAAACTTGTCAAAGCTCACGTCAGTACGTCACAACCAACACAAACGCGCGCGCACATACGGGTGGTTCCAATGAAAATAATGCTTTTCATTGTAGGCTTTGTAGCGAATGGTATGGCGACAAGATTAGCTGAACCATGTAAGAATACACCAGTTACACGTTTTAATTGATTGTATTTAGAAATAAATATATAATAAAATTGGTGCATCCTCACTTTGTGTGACAATTCACATGTGTTTCTGTTTTAAATACTTAAATCAAACAATTTGCTGGGATATTTTAAATTACTTACGAAATGTGAACAAATTTGAAACACAAAAGTCGATTAAGTACACTTAATAATTTTCTGAGACAATATTTATAATAATATTTTACTTAGATTATTATATGTTGCTTTGATATATTATTATAGCATTGTGTATGTAATTGTATACTTTACTATATTATGCATTTTATTGTTCAATTATATAAACAATTTTTTGACATTTTATTAAGTATATATATATATATAGATATTGAACATTATTATGTTATTATGACAATGTGTGTGTAACCGAATACTTTATAGTAAATAAATTGAAATTAGTGATATGTCTAATACACAATATTAGTTGACGTAATATTAGCAAAACTAATTAATGTAATTGATATACTGGTATTCAATAGTTAAAAAAACTGATTCATGTTGTTCCAATATTAATATACTTTAACTAAAAGATTCGGCTTAACCTAATTATTTTATTTTTTGGAAAAATAGATTAAGCTCAATTTGAGATTTATAAAAGAGTAAAATAATGAGGTGGTTGAGATTATCGGTAATATTATTATTTAAAATTTGGTAAAAAAATCATACGATATAAATTATATTTGATGAAAAATAAAAGAAAATGGTAAATTTTAAATATTGTTATTTAAATTAACTAAAAAATGACACATAAGATTTATGGGTCCATAAGCGTTATGGGTCCATAAGCGTTCTGGTGACTCGTTTTACCTGAGCGCCCCTCTATATATAGAGGGGCGCTCAGGTAAAACGAGTCTTGTGGTGAAACGAGTGGACAATTTTAGAGCGTTGGATTGAGGATGATAGATGGCTAGATTAGGAGAGAGAAAATATGGTGTAGTGGGGGTGTGAATCATGGAATAAATATCACCACCAAAATAGGCAATTAGAAGGAGATTGGAGAGAGAAAGATTGGAGAGAGAAAACGTGGATTCAGTCCAGAAATTTTTAAACCGTTCTGCATATCGATACAAAAAATCTGCATATCGACACGAAAATTATGAATATCGTTTAATGTTCTTTGCATATCTGTTTATTTTGTTCATGTTCCATCGTATTCATGCGGATATTCACTGTCTTATGTCTGATATTCAGGTATGTGAGTGCTTATTCATTATGTATATAATGCATCCACTGAATTGAAAAAAAAATTGTGCATATCAAAACACATTTTTTGAATATCGTTCAAGTATTTCTGAATATTTGTTATTCGGTATCATACATATCTCATCCACACAAATGAATATCATAGTAATGGTCAAGGAAATAATTCATAATTACAAGTTGCATATCATACAAGTAAATTCTGCATATCACTGTATAAAAAATGCATATCCCATCCACATAATTGCATGGCCGCGATCGCTGCCCTTGAACCGCGCCCGCGACTTGTTCTTTCCTAGCACTCAGCGAGATCTTCCTTGGCCGCGCTCGCGGCTTATTCTGCATATCAATGTATAGAAAATGCAAAAGTCATCCACACAAATGAATATCACATTCACGGTCAATGAAATAATCTATCATAAAAAATTACATATCATACAAGTATATTCTGCATATCAATGTATGGAAAATGCATATCACATCCACACAAATGAATATCATAATCACGGCCAGTGAAATAATCTATAATAACAAATTGCATATCATACAAGTATATTCTGCATATCAATGCATGTAAAATGCATATCACATTCACACAAATGAATATCACAGTCACGGCCAGTGAAATAATCTATAATAATAAATTGCATATCATACAAGTATATTCTGCATATCAATGCATGTAAAATGCATATCACATTCACACAAATGAATATCACAGTCACGGCCAGTGAAATAATCTATAATAACAAATTGCATATCATACAAGTATTATCTGCATAACAAATTGCATATCATACAAGTATTATGCATATCCCTTTCAAAAATAACAAAAGGGAAAAAAAATAACAACTGGGTGAGACGATTTCTAGTGTAATTAATTTAATCAAAACAAAATAACAAAAGGAAAAAAATATACGGAATTGTTCTTCAATTTGCAACTACAATTCTTCAATTTGTAAAATACGATCAAAATATAATCAATTTGCGAAATATAATCAATTTGTAAAATACGATCAAAAAAATACGAAATTGTTCTTCAATTTGCAAATACGGAATTGAATATCACAATCACCGGCGGTATGGTCGAATGCTTGGGTGGTCGGATGCTTGGGTTGGAGGGTGGATCACCGGTGGTCCGGTGTAGGGCTCGCACTGCCATACCAACACAGAACCAAGCCTTAGCGTGTTGTCGCCGCCACGCCACGTCTCCTCTTCTCGAACCAGCCCCGGTGCCAGACTCGCGAACGACTATCTAACCGCACCAGCCCCGGATCTCCACCGAGCCCAGTCCCGCCGCCGCACCGTTGCTGCCCGCGCCCAGATCCACCTGCTCGGGGCCAGCAGTTCGCGACCAACACAACCGCTCCGCTCCCAGCCGCTCACTACTGCGAGCCCCGCACTAGCCCAAGCGAGCCACCGTTCCCTATAGCGCCGGAGAGAGGAAGACGAGCGAAAGAGGGAGTTGAAGAGGAAGACGAGCGGTTGAGAGAAAGGAGAGAGAGAGAGATTAAAAGAGGAAGTTGAGGGGATTTGGTGATTATTGTAATCCCTTGATTTTAGGGTTTGATGGGATCTGGTGTGGTCACATCCACTATATAAAATTGGAAAATCCATCATTAAATCAGAGCCATCTATCCTCCTCTCATCCAACGTCCTATATTTATCCATCCGTTTCACCATAAGAGTCCATTTTACTAGAGCATAGATCTATATATATAGAGGGGCGCTCAGGTAAAACGAGTCTTGTGGTGAAACGAGTGGACAATTTTGGAGCGTTGGATTGAGGATGATAGATGGCTAGATTAGGAGAGAGAAAATATGGTGTAGTGGGGGTGTGAATCATGGAATAAATATCACCACCAAAATAGGCAGTTAGAAGGAGATTGGAGAGAGAAAGATTGGAGAGAGAAAACATGGATTTGGTCCAAAAATTTCTTAACCGTTCTGCATATCGATACGAAAAATTTGCATATCGACACGAAAAAGATGAATATTGTTATATATAATTTGCATATGTGTTAATCGTGTTCATGTTCCATCGTATATAATGCATCGACTGAATTGAGATACAATGTGTTAATATCAAAGAACATTATCTGCATATCGTTCAAGTATTATTGAATAATTGTTATTCGTGATCGTGGTCAGTCGTATATATACTGATATTCAAAAACATTGAACAGATATGCACATTGTGGTAATTGATATTCCAATTTAAAACATATAAGTATATTCTGCATATCACTGTACAAAAAATGCATATCCCATCCACACAAATGAATATCATATTTACGGCTAGGGAAATAATCCATAATTACAAATTGCATATCATACAAGTATATTCTGCATATTACGGTACAATGAATGCATATTCCATCCACATAATTGCATGAACGGACTCAGCGAGATCTTCCTTGGCCGCGCCCGCGGCTTCCTCTCCGCACCCGCAGCTTGTTCTTCTCTCCCTTTCCGCGCCCATGGCTTATTTTGCATATCAATGTATAGAAAATGCATAACTCATCCACACAAATGAATATCACAACCAATGAAATAATCTATCATAAAAAAATGCATATCATACAAGTATATTTTGCATATCAATGTATGAAAAATGCATATCATATCCACACAAATAAATATCATATTCACGGCCAAGAAAATAACCTATAATTAAAAATTGCATATCATACAAGTATATTCTGCATATCACTGTATGGAAAATGCATATCCCTATCCCATCCACACAAATGAATATCATATTCACGGCCAAAGAAATAATCCATAATTACAAATTGCTATCATACAAGTATATTCTGCATATCAATTTATGAAAAATACATATCCTATCCACACAAATGAATATCACATTCACGGCCAATGAAATAATCTATCATGAAAAATTACAAATCATACAAGTATATTTTGCATATCAATGTATGAAAAATGCATATCTCATCCACACAAAATGAATATCACAAATCACAGTAAAATAATCTATAATAATAAAATGCAATTTCACTGTTGCTCCTTGGACCATGGAAGTCGTTGATCTGCTCAACCCCAATTACATACCAAAAAATTTAGCAATATGACTTGATTCGAATTAACCAAAATATATCTTGATTAGAAGATAAATACAAGAACTGTTGAACAACCTATTTATTGGTCCAACAATAGCAAATACACAAAAAAGGTTAATCCCAAATCAACAATCCAAGTACAAAAGCTTCTTCAACAAAGAGAATGGGTTGATGAATTCACCAGGTTTAGTAGTGTTCTTGTAAGGCTCTGTTGGGTTAACTCTTCTGGGCAAGGTTACCGAGAAACACGACTCTCATTCCTGACCCAGGGGCGACCGCCGCCGGTAACTGGCGGTTTGAAGGGCGTTGAAGCGGAGGCCAAGCCGACGTGGACAGACCGAGAGGTCGGTTGTGGATGTAAGATCTCCAATTGGAAATTACTTGGCTCTGTTGCTTCATCATCATCTCCTGGCTCCACAGCTGTTGAAACTGAAATAAGAAATTTTGAGCAGTCCGTTAGAATTGAACGAATTGAGTGTCGAGATGGACGTGCTTCGATGGATACTTACTTGATAGGCTTGCGATTGATGTTGGGACAGTTCGGATTGGTGGGGAAAGAAGCCATGAAAATTAGGGTTTGTGTGCTTTCTCGGTGGGCAGACAAGTCCTCTGTTGCTGTCGAAGTTGCCACCTCGCCGGTTTTCATGGTCATCTTGACCACCTCTCCGGCCGCCATGTGTAGCAGATCGAGGGTCGCGCCATCTCCGACCCTAAAGTAGTCCACCTTCGCCGGAGCCAGCGGGGGAGACATCGGTGCCGTCGCGACTTGAACCGCCTTCGCATCCTCCTAGGGTTCGAACGCCGCCGACGGGAGAGAATGGATTGACGGCAAGGGAGCAGAGGTGGAAGCCACTTCAATGGAGGACGAACGAACTTAGAGAGAAAGAGGGAGAGGGGTCTTCGATAGAGAGAGCGTGAAAGATGACGATGAGAGAGCCTGTGGAATGGAGAATATGGAAACGAGGAAGTTGAATGAGAGTTAATCTAGGAAAGAGGATATTTCATATCCCATGAAATCAGGAAATAGGAAGGATTTGGTGTGGGTGATTCCATCTTTTAATTTTGTGTCCCTTTAAATTAAATCTCAACCCTTAATTTTAGTCTAATCCAACGCTCCTCATTGATACACCCGTTTCACTCTAAGAAGTTGTTTTACTAGAGCATAAGTCTATATATATATATATATATGGATAATTAAAATATAAAGAGTATAATATTAGATAATAGTTTGTTTCAGATTTAAGGTAACCGTTTAAATTAGTCTAATGTTATTCATAAAATAATAATTTAATTTTAGAGTTGATGGTTTGCTAATTTTAAATATAAAAAAGATTGAAAAGAATTAACCATAATTTGATACCTTAACAAGTTAACAGTGTTGGTTTATAATTGGTCTAGTTACTCAAGCTTTGGAGCCCAAGTTTTCATAAAGATCTTGTTTTTATATTTGATTAATCTTGTCTCAAAGTCTCAGCGCCGTTTCTCTATGTTTTCTACTCATTTCACATTGTTGTTCCCTTTCTTCGCAACACAATCAGCTTCACCACTTAGTTTCTCTACTAGTGTAATACCCGTGACTTGCACGAGATTTGTCTATATTTTTTTTACATTTGTTAAAATAGTTTTTTTTTAAAATTATCGATGAGTCATTGGTTCAATATTTGTTTGATTAGTTATTTAAATAAAACATGACTAATCGAAAAAAAATATTCAAGATATACCAAAAACTAAATTATATAAAGAGAGACGGCACTCTCTATAACTTTATTAATAATAAAAATTAGCTAAGTAGTCTTTCAAACATGTATAGCCACACCACTTACATCAATACTACTAAAACTATCAAACATAATAAAAATTAGGCAGAATTTCAGTAAACCACCCCTTAAATAGGGCACTTTGCCCACAACCACCCCTTATACACGAAATTACTTACAACCACCCATTAAACACATTCCGTTAGCAACGAGCCACCCATTTACTGTTCCGTCCATTTTCTACCGTTATCTCATGCGAAATTACAAATATGCCCCTCATTTTAATTTTTCCCAAATTGTTTTTTATTTTAATAACAAAATATATTATAATATTTAATATATAAAATAAAAATACATTTGTAATGACCCAACCTAAAAATTTTCGGGTCAAACGGGTCAAGTCACTTTTAACCCAATACTTTTTGGGTCGGGTCTCGACCCAGAAAACGCGGATCGGGTCGGTTTTGCAGGTCAGGTAAAATATTGATAGCTTTAAATCGGACCAAACCGATTTTAATATTTTGAATGGTTAGGTACAGGTTCGGGTTGACCCAGCGGGTCGAGAGCGCCATTTCAAAATTTTATAAAATAATTATTAAAATAATATTTTAATTAAAACAAAAAAATAAATAACAAAGATTATTATATAATATTTTAATAACAAAATATATTATAATATTTAATATATAAAATAAAAACACATTTGTAATGACCCAATGGGTCACCCAACCCAGAAAATTTTGGGTTGAACGGGTCGGGTCACTTTTGACCCAATATATTATAATATTTAATATATAAAATAAAAACACATTTTGTTATTAAAATATTATATAATAATCTTTGTTATTTATTTTTTTGTTTTAATTAAAATATTATTTTAATAATTATTTTATAAAATTTTGAAATGGCGCTCTCGACCCGCTGGGTCGACCCGAACCTGTACCTAACCATTCAAAATATTAAAACCGGTTTGGTCCGATTTAGAGCTATCAATATTTTACATGACCTGCAAAACCGACCCGATCCGCGTTTTCTGGGTCGAGACCCGACCCAAAAAGTATTGGATTAAAAGTGACCCGACCCGTTCGACCCAAAAATTTTTAGGTTGGGTTATTACAAATGTGTTTTTATTTTATATATTAAATATTATAATATATTTTGTTATTAAAATAAAAAACAATTGGGGAAAAATTAAAATGAGGGGCATATTTGTAATTTCGCATGAGATAACGGTAGAAAATGGACGAAACAGTAAATGGGTGGCTCGTTGCTAACGGAATGTGTTTAATAGGTGGTTGTAAGTAATTTCGTGTATAAGGGGTGGTTGTGGGTAAAGTGCCCTATTTAAGGGGTGGTTTACTGAAATTCTGCCTAAAAATTATCATATAATACATGAAAATGAAACGAAAAACATTAAATGTGGAACGATGTTCAAAATTGCTACAAATTATTAAAATGCAAACAGGTAGTACCCGTGCTTTGCACGAGATCTGTTTATTTTTTCTTACCTTTGTAAAAATATTATAGTTTAGTATATGTTTCATTTATTGGAAAAAAATGTCAAATAATTGAATGCAATTTATTGACCTGATCAATTTGAATTTGTCCATTGTCATTTCTCTTTAATAGCAGCCAATCTCAACGTTCTGTTATGTCGGGTTAATTCGTCCATAACAAAATCACCCTGACAATCTAAGATATAAACAAAGTTAAATAAATATATCTACATATTAATCATTTATTTTAATATTATAAAAATACATAAGCATGTGTAATTACTTAATATAAGTATTCCAAATACAATTCAATTTTAATTATTTATTTTAGTATTATAAAAATATAATACAAATTTGTAAATACTAAATGAACATATGGGCCCAAATCATATTTGTATAAACTTTAAATTTTTAATGCAAATTTGAATTGATTTAATGGGCTTTTAGGCCCAAGTATAATAAATCCAGAAGTGAAATAGATGGCCAACTAAAAAACCCCGATTTATGTAAAAAGTTATTATTTATAGTAAAATTAATTTGTCCCTTGTCATTTATCTCTAATACCACAAAATCTCAACATTATATTATTTTGGTTTAATTCGTTCATAACACAGTCACTGAAAATTTTGAGATATATATTCCAAATAAAATAAATAAATATACAAACTTAACATTTGATTTAATAATATAATTATATATAAACAAATATAAATAACTTAGAAAATATACATAACAATAATTTAATTTAATATTTTTAACAAATAATACATATTTTTATATACAAAATGGACTAATGGGCCCACGTTTTAATTGTATAGGCAGGCCCGTAGATGGACAAGTTTATAAGGACCGCTCGAACAGGGCCCCCGAAATTTTGGGGCCCAATAATATTTTGGCCCAGTAGCTATTTAAGTTAGTATAGATATTTTTGTCTTCTTTTTATTCATTTTCAACGCTTTGGAATTGTGAATACTGCGTCTTGAATTCTTCGTCTTCCCTTTCTTGAGTCTCTTTGTCTTCAGTATCCTCCATCAATGTGGTGTTCGGTTCCTTTTCCCCAAATCTCTTTAATTGATGGAGTATTCAGCCTCTTAGTCTCTTACAACGGTCTGAAAATTCTCCTTATAATAGAGCCCTACAAATTCATCTTCTCCATCCACCATCTCTTCAAGTCTTCAATCGATCTCCATTTCCATATGCTTCTGCGGTGTGCCGGTGTGTTGTTTAGGGGTCGTCGACTCGCCGCTCGCCGCCTCGCTGGAGTCGCCCAAGTTTTCATGAAGATCTTATTTTTATATTTGATTAATCTTGTCTCAAAGTCTCAGCGTCGTTTCTCTATGTTTTCTACTCATTTCACATTGTTGTTCCCTTTCTTCGCAACACAATCAGCTTCACCACTTAGTTTCTCTATTCCTTCGCTCATCGCACTCGTTTCTATATTGGCTCGATGTTCCTCCTTTTTTATTTTTCTTTCTTTGATTTCCATTATTCCTACACATGAACTTCAACCTAAAACTCACTAACAAATCATAAAATCTAATAATATTTATCATTAAAACTAGAGGAAACAATTTCCTACCAACAAATGAAAAAAAAGAGTTAAGGCTAAAGACAATTTATCACTATTTTCAAGCTTTTAACCGCTATGCTAAAGTGTTGATCTTTACATGATATAATATTTTTAATAATTAAAACTTGTTTTTTCAAAAATTAGTAAATTCAATGATACTTTGACACCCAATTTAACATATAGAAGATATCAAAAAAAATTAAACCGTTTTGTTGCTTGTAAAACTTGCTTTCACCCTTTTGTTGCTTGTATCAAATAAATAAAGAGCTCTCGTTTGCTTTATTGCTTAATAAGCTTAATAAGCCCATCACTTGTACAACCAAAACATAAGCCGTTTCTTTATTTTTTAATTCTCAAAAATATCCTATTTTAACAACTCTTCTACTCACAATTAACCATAAAATTACTCCAGACAGACTTTGGTTTTTGGGCGAGGTAGCGGCTACAAAAAGCATCGTTTTCTTTGTACGGCCCAACACCAGCTCTACACACACACACAAAAAAAAGAGGCCCAAAAGCCATGTTAAAGGCCCAACACCAGACATACTTTGGTTTTTGGGCTTGATAGCCCACTACCAAATTGAGAGCTGCTCTTGGTTATACCCCCTAATTTTCACTCCGTTAATTTTTAACCAAATTTAAATTATTTTTTTTTGCTTTTGAACCCCATTATTATGTTTGCTATCCAAACTATTGATTAGGTTCCTTCCTACATAAATTACCCCCCCAAAAAAAAAGTCTTACCGACACTATAATTTTAATATTATTTTTTAATGGGTAACTCCCACGTACTTTCAATCCCGGAATCTATCCCATTTATATAAACTTTTACACCTCTCATTTAAACCATTTTATTGGCATGAAACTCCAAACCATTACTAATTTCTTAACTTTCGTCAAGATTAAATTGATGAATTCAATCATATTAATTTCACCCTTGTTGACTTTTTTTATTTCTATTTTGATTAAGTATGGGTGACAAAATTCTCGCGACTTTTGTGGAATATATCTTGGGTTCTGGCTGAGCCGCCGGTCGTGGTCGTGTCTGTGGGTGAATGAAGACCCCTCTCGAACGAGGGCAACGTCATGGTTGATGTTCCTGAATATCCTTCATCTAGGTGAAGGCAACGTCAATGCAGCACGTTCAGCACTTCCGCAGGTGTTCCTGTTTGACCCTTTCCCGGTGGCACCCTTGAGTCCGAGTTGACTCTTTGCCTGTCTTAGATTGTTGTGTTCCCTTCTGCTTCGATGTAATTTTCGTGCTTGTCTTTTGTTCTTTCTGTTCGGTTTGTACCGACGCCGATTCTATCGGCCTTTTGAGCTATCCGATATGATTATGTCAGGTACCTTGAAATCTTTCCTTAAAAAAAAAAAAAAACATATAAAAGATATGTAGAGAGATAGGATATATATATATATATTTAGGGTGCAATCCGATAAAAACAAACCACACGAAAACAGTGCAAATCGTTCTCGATCGCGCTGACACGTGGTAATGCCACCTAGTTTTCATCCGATTCAAAACCTATATATCTATAGCACAATTAATTTTCAGATCAATGTACAATCATCCTGAACCGGTAACTATCATAAAACAGTCTTATCCACAATAAAATTCAACTCACACCCTACCATGCGTACTAATCTTGTACCCAAAAAGAATCAGAGTAATTTTCTCTTTAGGTAAAAAAGAATATACGAATCACAAAATACATGGCAAGTTATAGAAACTCGATCAACCAACGTAACATATATATGAGATGAAGCTAAATGAAGCAAACACAAATCAAAGTAGCAGAAAGAAATAACCCACCACATTATATATTTTCCATACAAACACAATTATTTATTTATTCATATATGTTTCCATTAATCGATTCAATGAGCGAGATTTTTTTCTTACATCACATATTCTTTTTATAAACTTCCTTAAAAGTACCCTAATGTATATAAATTGTACCATGCAAGGTAGAAATGATGCAACACACTCATTCGAAGCTCTTGTGCATGCTTAAACATATTGTCAAGCCAATGAAGTACTCAACTTCCCTACGCATTTTCCTCCTCGCGCTCTTGAGTCTCCTGGCGGGGTCGTATTCGGCCCTGCAGAGGTTCAACGTGGACGCATTCGGGGCGAAGGGGGACGGGGCGTGGGACTCGACGAGGGCGTTCGAGGCCGCGTGGGAGGCGGTGTGCGGGGCGGCGGCGGCCGCGGAGATGTACGTGCCCAAGGGGAAGTATCTGGTGCGGCCGATGAAGCTGGAGGGGAAGTGCAGGTGCCCGCAGGCGACGGTCAGGATCGACGGCTGGCTTGTGGGGCCCACTGACTACATGGTGATAGCGAACGCGACCCGCTGGATACAGTTTGTGCAGGTTGATAACTTGGTGATCCAAGGAGGGACGCTGCGTGGGCGTGGCAAGTACTTGTGGCATTGCAAGTCTACTACGGATCATGATCCAAAGTGTCCTTTTGGAGGAAGGGTCAGTACGGTATATATGATATCCTTTATCTGTATATCGATCGATGTTATATATGTTAATATGTTTGAGAGTACGTACGTACGTACGTGTACGTACGTACATGCAGATGCTGTGCATCTCGAAATCAAAGAACGTGTGGATAAAGAACCTAACATCAGTCAACAGCCAGGGGTTCCACGTCATCATCGAGGACTCCGTAAACGTGAACATCCTGGGCGCGACCATCGTGGCTCCTGGGAACAGCCCCAACACCGACGGCATCCACATCTCAAACAGCACCGGAGTCACCATCACCCGCTCCTCTATCCGAACCGGAGACGACTGCATCTCTCTTAGCCAGGGCGCGCAGAACATCTGGATCCAAGGCATCTACTGTGGCCCCGGCCATGGTATAAGGTACCATTTTTATTTACTTAACAAAATAATTTCTTTTACTAAAACATACTATTTTCTGGTTAACTGAATATTCATTCTTTTTAATTAATGTAAAATTTTGGAATATGAAGTCTAGTATTGATATTCACATCCATTTTCTAACATAGGTGCACAGCCCTAGCTTATTGTTATTGGTCAATGAACTTTGACATACATGATGGAAGGATCTTTAATTGATAAATGTTAACCCTTGTGTGTGTTCGTGTGATTGCAGCATTGGTAGCCTAGGAAGTGACGCGGGTGAATTAGGGGTGCGGAACGTAACGGCTAAAGACGTGAAATTCCAGGGCACGCAAAACGGGTTCCGCATAAAGACATGGGCTAAACCGTATGACGTGACCGTCAACGACATCCATTTTCTAAACGCCGTCATGACGGACGTTGACAACCCCATCATAATAGACCAGTACTATTGCCCCGACGGTGGTTGCTCTACTTCTCAGGTTAGTATATCAGGCCCAATGGGCCTTTCTTTATTTGTTGGGTGCTAATTCCGATCGGGCCTTCTTTCATATTGTTCCGATGTGACAGCCATCGCATGCAAAGATCAGCGACGTGGAATTCAAAGACATAAATGGAACGTCGGCATCGGAGGTTGCTATCAAGTTCGATTGTAGCCCGAAGTTCCCGTGCACCGGATTGTCGGTGCAAGACGTTCAGCTGAGTCATAGGCCTAAGCCAGCTCAAGCAGAGGTCCAGAATGCACACGTTCAGGCCATCGGACGTGTCAAGCCGGGTGTCCGAACCACATGAAACTTCTCTTCTTTCCATTACAAGTTCATCAAAATGGGTGATTTTTTTTTTTCCCGTTTTAGGATATATGTTAGTATACATTGCTGTTTTAGTCGTCAATCTTTAGGATTTGTCGCACGACGATGAGTAATCTTCATCTTGTCTTAATAAATTTTTGATTTCCTAACCAATTGAAAATGTTACATAATTATTTTTATTTCAATTTTCTGTTAATCTCTCATTTTCTTTTTAAAAGAATATAAAAATGACGTGTAAGTTTATCTCTATTACAGCTATGTTATATGATGTCCATGATTCCACGTGTTCAAAATCACCGAAAACTAGACTTCTATCATTTTTGTTGTATATGTAAACATAGTTTAGTCATAAATTACAATTTTTCACATTAGTTTTTTTTCTTCGTAGAATTGAAAAAATATATATTAGGATAATATATCTTTTTTTATTAATTTTCATTTTTAGAAACACGTTATATAATTGAAAAAAGATATATTAGGATAATATATACTCCCTCCGCTTAGTTTTAATTGACATTTTAGGCTTAAGTCTTTGATAAGTTTTAATTGTCGTTTTAGACTTTTTTACTAATTTTTTCCAAATTTGCCATCATCTTAGTAATTCTTTTATTTTTATTTTTTGGTTTCTCAATTATTTATTAACTACTTCTCCATGATCAATAATAAAGCATTTAATTTTCTGAATCTTTGTGGTAATTCTGAATCTTTATTTTGGTAATTCAAAATTTTCTTTCCAAGTAAGCGGATGAGATTAGCTTTTGATTTTCTGATTTTTTTTTCTTTTAGATTTCATGATCAATAATAAAGCAGTAATTAATAACTAATCATAATGGTAATCTCGGAAAAAAATTAATTCTTTATTTTGTCTGAAATTTGCTAGAACGTCAATTAAAACTAAACGGATGGAGTATTTGGTAGTATAAATAAAGTCATTTCTCATTTTTCTATTTAGAAAAACATTATATATATTGAAAAAAGATATATTAGGAATTTAGGATAATATATATTTATACTAAACTATGCGCAGAAATGCCACAGCCAACTATTCTCACTTTAAGCAGATTTTTGCACGGGGTTATTCTCACTCGAAACCCTTCTATATATTCAAAATGTTAGTACAAATCAGTTAAACTATGTTATTATTAAATACATACATGATATACATTATACAAAATAATCATGTATCATCTAAAACCTAACATAATAAAATATGCAAGGGGTTGGTTCACGTGATGTGTGATTATATGAGGAATAATGATACTTTTTTAGCTCTTGGATTGGGGAAAATCAAGGAATGAGATTAGACCATCATTTAAGTGATCATGTGCAGACGTAGGATTTTCGCCCAGTGAAAGCGCAAATCTTGCGTGACTAAAATCAATTTTAATTACAATAAATATAACACATAAATACTAAAACTTAGTGATGATTCATGGTCAGCCTTGACTTGGAGGGTCTTAGAGGAGGTGTTTCAACAAAGAGTAAGAGAAGGAGATGGCATGCCCAACACAATGCCGACCCTAATCTTATCTTCAACTAATCCTAAGTCTAACCGCGGTCGAACCGCTGCGCTGAGTCGGGATGTGCACCCGACCCCAAGACGTGACCCGCGATCGCGGCTACAGTAACCGCGACCGCGGTTACTGTTCACGCCTAGTTTTTGTTTTTGTTTTTTTTTTAAAAAAGAAAAAAATTTGGGTAATTGATCCATCTTATGAAAATCAAATCTTCATCTAATGATTTAAAACATGCCAAAAAATCATATCTCTTGCATAATTAAATCACATGAATCAAGTATGGGTAGAATAATTTTACATGCATATTTGTTCATAAAGTTCTTCAACTTTACTAATCCAATCAATTAAAATCAGAATTTTAATCATGCAAATTAACCTATATATCAATTTACCACTTTAATTTGAATCAAGACATGCATTAAAATTAACTCTTTAATTTTTGATCCTATCAATTTATGCAAGAGGCTCTGATACCACTGTAGGGTTTTAGATGCGTATAAGCGGAATTACAGGAAACTATTTCCTTACATCTAACAATGATCTCATGCATGAATTGATACGGATCAATTAGGAGTTAGAGTTACATACCGTTTGATGCGAGTCTGAAACGTTCCTGCAAGATTTCAGCGGAGATCGAAAGCCCCAAGTGTGGCTTCTCTAATTGGTCCACACGAGTCTGGAATCTGGATCGCCTTTGATCTCGTCTGCTAGAACGACGAACGAAGGAAAATGAACGAAGCTTGCAATTGGAGAGTTCGGCAGTACGTTGAATTGGAGGAGGAGAGAGATCCCAAAATCAAAGTTCTGTTCGTGCATCATCATTGATTATATAATATCAATATATCATATATATATTATATTTAGTTATGGATACAATATCTTTATATTGTTTCCATATATCTTCTAATAAGATATCTCCTTATCAAGTAATTATGAATGGTAACTTTTATCCATTAATAATAAAAGTCTATCTCCCAATTAAAGCCAATGGGCCGAAATCCATGTCCCACATGGGCTTCCGGTTCGGTTTGATCCAGCCCGATAACTCTATGTGTGTGACCTCATAGGACCCGGTTATTATAGCCATGAGCCTAACCCGATTAAGCCCATTGATCGTAGTTGGCTTCTAGTAAAGCACTACGACCCCTAAAATTCCCGGATTGTAAATCTTCATTAATTGTCCTATTCCATGTTCGGTAATTGCACCTTTGATTAAAGGACACAATTCCTTCAATACGCAGCAGCAGCTCCATTGAAATATCTTTCCACTCGGTAATCATCCCACCCTCCATATCTCCACCTTGAACTCCACTAAACAACATAAGCTTCTTAAAGTAGGACTCCAAGTCCTCACTTCTCAATACCTCTTTGCTCACCATTTGCACCACCCTTTATTAGTGATATGATATTCCAAATGGTTTCTTGATCTTAACCCAGAAATATACAGAGAAATAAAAAGCAACATAAACCAAAGCAAATAAGTCTTTCCCCAAATCTTCTATATAGAGGACAAAGTAAATAACTGTAAAGCCATCCATTTTGAATTAACAGATGAAAGCATATATGCAAGTCCTTAATCCCACAAAAGAAAGTAATCAAAACTGTTGGGCATCATTTTTTCAGCCCATTGGATCGGCCCAATAGCTTGAACCAAAGCTGTCTTCTAGAAGATCCGGTCAGAAACAACCTCAAGAGATCTTAGTCCGGTCAGTTCAGCCTCCAGAGATCTCGCGACGACCTCCACGGATTTTGGAGCGACCAATACGCATTTAGAAGACTCTTACAGATCTCGGACGATTTTAACCGACCGTGCAGGATAACGTCTTCCATGAATCTCGAGCGGATTTGTTAATCGATTCAAGCCAAAAACTAGTATAAATATAGAGAAAACTATCTTGTAACGAGACATGGTCATTCTTACTTAATTCAAGCAGCTTTCTATCATTGTTCTACCATTGTTTTACTCAAAACAAGAGATCATTCTTTTGCTTAGTCCGTTACTCCAACATTGAAGCGACCAACGACTGAATTTTTGTATTTGATTAGTCTCTCATTTCAGGGAGATAAGTTTATATTATATCCGTTTAAATCTCATTCACTTGATTATTAAGTTGATTTGGATTATTTAGATATTATTGATCTTATTGTTGTCTAGTTGTCCCCTCTTTAAGCGATTCAGGTCGGTTCGATCTTTTTCGCCCAAAACAATTTGGCGCCCACCGTGGGGCATCTAGCCAATCAACGATCCGATCAACGATCCAGTCCACATCCAATCATGGCCAGTTCCGGGGATCCCATGATCGTCGCTGAAGAGCAAGTCACCCTGGTCGGAAATCAAGCCGAAGATGTTGTCAATCCGCTCATCTTGGACGTCCGAATCCAATAATTAACAAAAAGCATGAGCATCCTCCAAGATGAACTGGCTCAACAACCCCTAAGAACCGAAACCCTAAGCATCCAATCTGAAGTTGAAATTGCAAGACTAATCTGTGAAAATGAACTTTTGAAATCGCAGGTGAATTTGGCCGCATCGGTCCCAAGGGGATCGAGACGCGTAGTCAACACTGAAGGCCTCCAAGCACGTCTCAACATGAATGAGGCAATCCTGACGCCCATGGCTCTGGTAACTCAGAGCGTCGTTCAACCCATTGGTATGTTTCAAACTCCTCCAGTCAGTACTTTCATGACTAACGTTCCAATTTTCGCGACCGAGCCCACCGAGACTCGAGTAGCCCCTCCACAGGTTGCCACACTGATGGATCTCCAAATCTTCATACATCAAGCCATCAATGAACATATGAAGTCCTTAGACGACCGCATCGCTCAGATTCCAGGAGTCCCGCAGCCGATCGAAAAGGAAGCAATCGACAGATATGAAGACTCGCTGTTCGTAGAGGCGATTGCTCGCATCGAGATCCCTAAAAAATTCCACATCCCCAACATTCCCAACTACGATGGGACTGGGGACCCCGACGATCATATCTCTATTTACAAACAGAAACTAATGACTATCTCTATTCCAAGAGGGAATCGTGAAGCGGTCATGTGCAAAATCTTTGGTACGACCCTCGTAGGACCCACATTAACTTGGTTCATGCATCTGTCGCAGGGTTCGGTCGCTTCGTTTGCCGATCTGGTCAATTCATTCAAAATCCAGTTTGCCAGCAGTCGGAGACTGGAAAAACAATCAAGCAATTGCTTGTCGCAAGGGTACGGTGAGCCCTTAAGGGATTATCTTAACAAGTACAACAAAGAGAAGGTCGCGATCCTGCATTGCGACGTCCCAACGTCTATTGAAGCCTTCCGCCGGGGATTGGTCAGGGGCAATGAACTCTATCGCGAGCTGACCAAATACCCATGTCGAAGCTTTGAAGATGTACAAGCCAAAGCCATGGCCCATGTCAGACTAGAAGAAGACGAAGAGTCCACAAAGGACGACCAACCAAACTGGAATACGACCCATTGGGAGTCATATTACTTTTGAAAACTTATACTTTGTACTTCATTTAGATTCGGTCGATTATACTTATCCAACTTTTTACTAACTTAAGCATCGGAGGGCCGTTGGGCTCACACCCAACGGTCACCCTTTGATCTTTTCTATACTTTTCAAGTGTCTTGGACAGGAACACGACAAGAAGCCTCAAGACAAAATCAAGTTGATCAACATACACAATCACACATAGCGCTTACACATTACACGATCGATCGATACATAGGGAATAGAGGAACAAAAACACGACACATTTTTACAAGACCTATCCTGATTAAGGTACACGTCTTATACAAATACTACGACGCTCTTCCCTGGAACTACACGACATATCACACTCAATTACAAGTCTACTTGACCAATGTCACACGACTTGAACAGGAAACGACTGACGAGTCCACCTGCAAAACAAAGCAAATGACAAACAAGGAGCGGTCTCCTGACCCTCCGCCGTCACAAGAGACGCCCTCAGCCGTCTTCACACGATTATTGGTTGTATTAAGCTGACTCTCAGCTTGAGCAATACACATGTCGGCCTCGTCGCCAGAACGCCTGTAGCAAAATCGAGATGAAGATCACGTCAGAAGAGAGAGAAGTTATAAAATCAAACCGTCCCATCACTTGACGCTCTGGCCCAGTTTAATTTTGGGGCAATTGTTGGGCCTCATTTTTTCGGCCCATTAGATCGGCCCAATAGCTTGAACCAAAGTTGCTTTCTAGAAGATTCGGTCAGAAACAACCTCCAGAGATCTTGATCCGGTCAGTTCAGCCTCCAGAGATCTCGGGGCGACTAGTGGTCAAAGCGACGACCTCCGCGGATTTCGGAGCGACCAGTACGCAGTTAGAAGACTCTCACAGATCTCGGACGATTTTAACCGACCCACGTTCAAGATAACGTCTTCCATGAATCTCGGGCGGATTTGTCAACCGATTCAAGCCAAAAACTAGTATAAATATAGAGAAAACTATCTTGTAACGGGACATGGTCATTCTTACTTAATTCAAGCAGCTTTCTATCATTGTTTTACTCAAAACAAGAGATCATTCTTTTGCTTAGTCCGTTACTCCAACATTGAAGCGATCGACGACTAAATTTTTGTATTTGATTAGTCTCTCATTCCAGGGAGATAAGTTTATATTATATCCGTTTAAATCTCATTCACTTGATTATTAAGTTGATTTGGATTATTTAGATATTACTGATATTATTGTTGTCTAGTTGTCCCCTCTTTAAGCGATTCAGGTCGGTTCGATCTTTATCGCCCAAAACAAAAACCAATAAGCTATACACATTATAAGAAACCCTAACCATTTGGGCTTCAAAATTTTCGGTTGCTCCTATTTAATCATTTGGCAAGAAGAAGAAAAAAACAATTTCATCCCTCTTCAAGCAAAATCAATTAAGTTTGATAGTAATAAGCAAACAGACAATAACAACAAAACAAATTAGCTTTTTTAAACGAAGGCTCTTTGTGCACTACAAAAATTGTCTTCGTACACTACACTTTGAAATGCAGATATTTGGATTAAGCTATATACCCGCGTTTGAGTCTAAATTGTACCCAAAAACTAAGTTTTTGTACTAGAACGAAACGCAGGTATTTTGCTTAAGCAAAATACCTTCGTTTCAGTTGTTTTTTTGAAAGCGAAGCGCAGGATACTTGCTTAAGCAAGGATCTTGCTTTTCACTAATTTTTTTTTTCAACATATAGCGCATTGTTGAAAACGAAGTCTTCCTACCTTTTTTTTATATATAATTTGGTGCACAACATATAGCGCATTGTAGTGGAATTTTTGGTATTTTCGGCATTTTTCTACTATAATTTTGTATAAGATTTTAATACGAGTATATAACTATACGTTAGAACCATAATATATAATTATAGTATATAATATAGTATATAGCAATAGTATATTACTATACAATATAACAATAGTATATAACTATACGATATAACAATAGCATATAGCTATAGTATATAACAATACGATATAACAATAGTATATAACTATACGATATAACCATAGTATATAACTATTCGTTAGAACCATAATATATAATTATAGTATATAACCATAGTATATAACTATACGATATAACAATAGTATATAACTATACGATATAAAATTTGTATATAACCATAGTACGTTAGAACCATAATATATAATTATAGTATATAACTATACGATATAACCATGGTATATAACTATAGTATATAAATGAACGATATAGCAATAGTATATATATAACTATACGATATAACAATAGTATATAACTATACGATATAACCATAGTATATAGTTATATATTATGATTATATCTTATAGTTATATCCAATTTGGTTATATATTATGGTTATAACCTATAGTTATATACTATGGTTATATCCTATAGTTATATACTATGGTTATATCTTATAGTTATATCCAATTTGGTTATATCGTATCGTTATATCCTATAATTATATACTATGGTTATATCTTATAGTTATATCCAATTTGATTATATCATATCGTTATATCATATAATTATATATTATGATTATATCTTATAGTTATATCCAATTTGGTTATATCCTATAGTTATATCCTATGGTTATATCCTTTAGTTATATACTATGGTTATATCCTATAGTTATATACTATGGTTATATATTATAGTTATATCCTTTAGTTATATACTATGGTTATATCCTATAGTTATATACTATGGTTATATCTTATAGTTATATACAATTTGGTTATATAATATCGTTATCTCCTATAGTTATATCCAATTTGATTATATCTTATAGTTATATCCAATTTGATTATATCATATCGTTATATCATATAATTATATATTATGATTATATCTTATAGTTATATCCAATTTGGTTATATCTTATGGTTATATCCTATAGTTATATCCTATGGTTATATCCTTTAGTTATATACTATGGTTATATCTTATAGTTATATCCAATTTGGTTATATCTTATGGTTATATCCTATGGTTATATCTTTTAGTTATATCCAATTTGGTTATATCTTATGGTTATATCCTATAGTTATATACTATGGTTATATCTTATAGTTATATCCAATTAGGTTATATCATATCGTTATATCCTATAATTATATACTATGGTTATATATTATAGTTATATCCAATTTGGTTATATCTTATGGTTATATCCTATAGTTATATCCTATGGTTATATCCTTTAGTTATATACTATGGTTATATCCTATAGTTATATACTATGGTTATATATTATAGTTATATCCTTTAGTTATATACTATGATTATATCCTATAGTTATATACTATGGTTATATCTTATAGTTATATCCAATTTGGTTATATCTTATGGTTATATCCTATAGTTATATCCTATGGTTATATCCTTTAGTTATATACTATGGTTATATCATATAGTTATATATTATGGTTATATCGTATAGTTATATCCAGTTTGGTTATATCTTATGGGTATATCCTATAATTATATACTATGGTTATATCGTATAGTTATATCCAATTTGGTTATATCATATCGTTATATCCTATAGTTATATACTATGGTTATATATTACAGTTATATCCTTTAGTTATATACTATGGTTATATCCTATAGTTATATAATATGGTTATATCTTATAGTTATATCCAATTTGGATACATCTTATGGTTATATCCTATAGTTATATACTATGGTTATATCTTATAGTTATATCCAAGTTGGTTATATCTTATGGTTATATCCTATAGTTATATACTATGGTTATATCTTATAGTTATATCCAATTTGATTATATCATATCGTTATATCATATAATTATATATTATGATTATATCTTATAGTTATATCCAATTTGGTTATATCCTATAGTTATATACTATGGTTATATCTTATAGTTATATCCAATTTTGTTTAATCTTATGGTTACATCCTATAGTTATATACTATGGTTATATCGTATAGTTATATACTATAGCTATATACTATTGTTATATCGTATTGTTATATACTATAGCTATATACTATTGTTATATACTATTATTATCTCGTATTGTTATATACTATAGATATATACTATTGTTATATCGTATAGTTATATACCATAGCTATATACTATTGTTATATCGTATAGTTATATACTATGGTTATATCGTATAGTATATACTATAAATATATATTATGGTTCTAACGAATAGTTATATACTATGGTTATATCGTATAGTTATATACTATAGCTATATACTATTGTTATATCGTATAATTATATACTATGGTTATATCGTATAGTTATATACTATTGTTATATATTACAGTTATATCCTTTAGTTATATACTATGGTTATATCCTATAGTTATATAATATGGTTATATCTTATAGTTATATCCAATTTGGATAAATCTTATGGTTATATCCTATAGTTATATACTATGGTTATATCTTATAGTTATATCCTATAGTTATATACTATGGTTATATCTTATAGTTATATCCAATTTGATTATATCATATCGTTATATCATATAATTATATATTATGATTATATCTTATAGTTATATCCAATTTGGTTATATCCTATAGTTATATACTATGGTTATATCTTATAGTTATATCCAATTTTGTTATATCTTATGGTTACATCCTATAGTTATATACTATGGTTATATCGTATAGTTATATACTATAGCTATATACTATTGTTATATCGTATTGTTATATACTATAGCTATATACTATTGTTATATACTATTGTTATATCGTATTGTTATATACTATAGATATATACTATTGTTATATCGTATAGTTATATACCATAGCTATATACTATTGTTATATCGTATAGTTATATACTATGGTTATATCGTATAGTATATACTATAAATATATATTATGGTTCTAACGAATAGTTATATACTATGGTTATATCGTATAGTTATATACTATAGCTATATACTACTGTTATATCGTATAATTATATACTATGGTTATATTGTATAGTTATATACTATTGTTATATCATATAGTTATATATATACTATTGCTATATCGTTCATTTATATACTATAGTTATATACCATGGTTATATCGTATAGTTATATACTATAATTATATATTATGGTTCTAACGTACTATGGTTATATACAAATTTTATATCGTATAGTTATATACTATTGTTATATCGTATAGTTATATACTATGGTTATATACTATAATTATATATTATGGTTCTAACGAATAGTTATATACTATGGTTATATCATATAGTTTCATACTATAGTTATATACTATTGTTATATCGTATTGTTATATACTATAGCTATATGCTATTGTTATATCGTATGGTTATATACTATTGTTATATTGTATCGTTATATACTATTGTTATATACTATAGTTATATACTATAATTATATATTATGGTTCTAACGTATAGTTATAATCATATTAAAATCTTATACAAAATCATAGTAGAAAAATGCCGAAAATACCAAAAAAATTCACTACAATGCGCTATATGCTGGGCACCAAATTGTAAAAAAAAAGGGTAGGAAGACTTCATTTTTTGGGCTTTTGGAGGGGCAAACGATGTCCGTTTTGAATTAATTTTATATGTACGGACTCGTATTGAAATTCTCTACATTATTATGGAAAAAAATGCAATTTTGAAAAGAAAAAAAATTTAGTGAAACGCAAGATCCTTGCTTAGGATCCTGCGTTTCACTTTCAAAAAAAAAAACTGAAACGCAGGTATTTTGCGTTTCGTTCTAGTACAAAAATTCAGTTTCTGGGTACAATTTAGACTCAAACGCGGGTATATAACTTAAGCAAAATTTTTGCGTTTCAAAGTGTAGTATACGAAGACAATTTTTATAGTGTACAAAAAAACTGCCTTTTTAAAAGAAGAAACAAAGAGCACCGAATTCCTACATTCTACTAAACAAAAAAAAGAGTTGATTATACGAATAAGCAATGCGCACTGTTAAAAAAAAAAAACTCCCGAGCTCTCTTCTTCTCTTTTCCCCAAATTCCCAAATCAAATCCCTAAAAAAAATGAAACTTCAGCACTCGCTCCTCTCTCAAGCCAAATCCATTAGGGGTGTGCAAATGTGGCTCAGACCGAAAAATCGGACCGGACCGGACCAGAGAAATTACGGTCCGGATATTTTCCTTAATCCGGTTCCGGTCCGGTCCAAACCTGGAAAAAACCGGTCCGGACCGGTTGGACCGTTTTTTTTAACAAAATAAAAAATAATAAGTTATGAGTTTTAATGTTATTTTTTTTAGATATTGTCTGATTCTAAAGAGTGGGATGAAAGTAAACTGATCAACTTAGTTACCTCCAACGTACTCCAAAGAATATAAAAAATACAGATTCCATTCCACGACTTCGAGGATAAACTTATTTGGGATCCTGCTCCAAATGGTAAATATTCAGTTAAATCTGCAGCCTTGTCCCTTGAAAAATCACAAAATAATGACTAACAATAATTTAAAATGAATTTTGAATCTGAAAATCCCTCCTAAAGTTAAAATTTTCCTTTGGAAAGCAAGTTCTGATTCTTTGCCAACCAAAGAACGACTTAATTGACACTATAATAGAGTCCCATCACAATGTATACTTGTCCAACTTGTAATGGCATGCATCACAACTGCATCTTTTTCAGTAATTGTTAATAATGAACCAAGAAATATTCAATTACCTACATGTGGAATTAGACAAGGAGACCATATGGCTCCATACATCTTTGTCCTGGCCATGGAATATTTGGCCAGGATACTAGCTGATGAATCAGAAAAACCAAACCCAAAAATAGGAATAAAACTAGTCAGAAATGAAACTCCTATCCCTTTTCTGACCTTTGCTGATGACACCATAATATTTGCTGAAGCTTCTGTTACTTCGGCTTTATATATTAAAAACTTTCTACAAGATTTCTCGGATAAGACTGGATTAACAATAAATTTTCACAAAAGTTCAGTTCAATTTTTGTCAAATGCTTCACCCCAACTATTATCAAATTTAGCAGGGATGTTAGATATCCCAATTACCCGTAATTTAGACAAATATCTAGGTAACCCTATTTTACGTGGTCGTGTTAATAACACAACCTTTATCGATGCTACAAACTCTTTAAATGGAAGGCAAATTCTCTATATCAGGCAGGGCGTAGTGTTTTAATCCAAGCAAATCTTATTTCAAAAGTTAATTTCCTTATGCAAAGCTTCTTACTCCCAAAATGAATATTAGAAGGGATTGATAAAATAAATAAAAGCTTCTTTTGGAATAAAATAAACACTTCATATTTTCATCCTCTCATCAGTTGGGAACGAATATGTACCCCTAAGCAGAATATTGGACTTGGATTTCGAACAACAGAAGTCAACAACAAATCACTACAAATGAAATTACTATGGAATTGATCACGGAACCAAATAGTGCTTGGGTGCGCATTATAAAAGAATAATACATTAAAGATGCTAACATCTTTGAAATTCAGCCTAGAAATTTCTCATGGCAATTCTCAAGACTTTTAACCCTTCGCAATGAATTCCAAAAACAATTGAAATGGCAACTAGGTAATGGTAAAAATATTAATTTTTAGAATGTGATCAGTGCTACTTTGTAGGGTTTAACTAAGAGTTGTTACTAGAGTTTTAGGTACCATTTGGATGGGTTTAGAGTATATTTGTGGAGAATGAAGTTGAGGAGTAGAAGTGGTGAATGGGTGGTTTGAAAGAGCTAAAATGAAGATTTAAGAAGATGGAGAAGAAAGCCACAAGAGAAGATGAAGAAGGAGCTGGAAGAAGCTATATGAGCTTTTCCGCGGTCGCGAAAGTCACCGCCGCGGTCGCGGAACAAGACGAGGCGAAGACAAGAGCAACAACGAAGAACCGCGGTCACGGGGGCCAAAGCCGCGATCACGGCAACATCATACGCGAGTTCAACATAAAGTTTTCCGCGGTCACGGAAATCTGTCCGCGATCGCGGAAACTGTTCATCAGATGTGTGCGAGAACTTTCGTCCGAAGAGCTGCTTTTTATTTTTATTCCCTTTTATTTTATTTATTTTATTCCGTTTTATTTCTTTTTGGAAAAATATTATTTCCTATCTTTAGAATTAGGTTTGCTAGGGTTTTATAACCTATTAGTTAGCAGCCTCTTTTCATTAGTCATTATCTAGACATTATTCAGTTTACGTTCAGTTTTTCCCTTTGAGTTTTTTGTGTTTCAAGACTATGAAGAACTAAGCAACTTTTGCTTAGTCCGACAATTGAAGCCTTCGTTTGTATTTGATTGTGAGATTATAACTCTATTTCCTTTCCTTTGATTTTATCTCTTCTCTTTGTGCTTATTCCCATTGATTCTTGCTGATTTGACTGGCCTGATCATCTAGTTGATATTAGTAATTGTTTATTGCTAGGGTTTGGATAATTCGGGTTGAAATTTGACTGGCCTGATCATCTTGTGTAGCAAACATGATATTTTAGGACTGGTTGGACTAGTTTATTGTGAAGAGAATTGATTATGTGTTAAATGCTACGGGTTGTGGTGTTGCATGTATCCTAGTTAATTCCTATGCTTACTGCTGCCTGTAGATTAAATCTTGATGGTTTCTTGATTGTTTATTGGTTAGGGTTATCAGGACTGGTTGGACTGATAACTGTTTCAGAATAGGGACAAAAATATTCATAGGAAAGAATAGAGATAATCTAGGATCAATCAATCAAATGAATGGTGGATATTTGTCTGGCTAAGTATTTTCTCACCAATTTATTACAACATTTGCTTTTATTTACTTTGTTATTTGACGAACAAACTAAAAACCCCCTTGTTACCTTTTGCATACAACCTGTTGCACTAAGAAAGATTGCTACCTCCCTGTGGGATTCGACCCTTACTTGCCTACTATACTTAGTTAGGTTTTTGAGGATTTAATTTGATTAGGCATAACGACTTAAGCCTCATCAGAATGATAGGCGGCTTTACAACACTAGCCTAAATCACCACTTGACTACTAATAATCCACCATTGAAAGTCTCAGATCTCATTTCTGATTCTAAAGAGTGGGATGAAAGTAAACTGATCAACTTAGTTCCCTCCAACGTACTCCAAAGAATATAAAAAATACAGATTCCATTCCACGACTTCGAGGATAAACTTATTTGGGATCCTGCTCCAAATGGTAAATATTCAGTTAAATCTGCAGCCTTGTCCCTTGAAAAATCACAAAATAATGACTAACAATAATTTAAAATGAATTTTGAATATGAAAATCCCTCCTAAAGTTAAAATTTTCCTTTGGAAAGCAAGTTCTGATTCTTTGCCAACCAAAGAACGACTTAATCGACACTATATTAGAGTCCCATCACAATGTATACTTTGCAAGGAGATGGATGAAGATACAAACCACCTATTTTTTAACTACACGTATACACAAATAATACTAAGAGAAACTGGACAAGATCTAAATGAAAATATAAACCCCATTACTATCGGAAATTGTTTCTTTGACAATTTATCTTACAATAGAGGGGCTAGCACAAATATAGAATTAGCAGCGTTTGCTTGGTGGCATATATGGAACTATAGAAATGCAATATTCATTAGAAATGCAACCCGAGATCTCCCAAATTGTACACCCATAGTACACTCCTACCGAAGATTTAGGAATATTGATTCTGAAACAAAAAACATTGAAAGGAAGACCACAGTTAAACAAGTCTCATGGTCCAAACCGTCTAGGGACTAGTTAAAGTTAAACTCCGATGGTTCCAAATCTAAAAACAGGGAATCAAAAATTGGTTATATTATTAGAGATATGGATAGAAACATAATATACATGGATAGCATAAATATCCATGCAACAACTATCCTATAAACCGAAGCTACCGCGATGTGGGTAGGTGTGGCTCAGGCTCATCGATTGGGCATCAAGAGATTAACCATTGAAGGAAACAACCTAGTAGTCTTAAATGCATTGCAAAGCATATGGGATACCCCTCACGAGATTGACATGATTATCCAGGATGCAAGGAAATTTTTAGCTTACTTTGAAGATGTGAATATCCAACACTGCTATAGAGAAGCAAACCAGGCATCAGACTTTTTGGCCTCCCATGAATGTAATATTGATTCTCTACGCCTTCTTGGCCATATCAGTAGTTTTTGTTTTAGTGAGACCCTTCACCCTATGTTGAAGGATTTTCTTACGATTGTCCGAAAGGATAATTTAGGCTGGGACCTTTCTTAGAAAGGCAGTCTAGTTCTTGAATATGTAAAAAAAAGAGCTGATTAATCAATGAAAACCCAAGCACAAAACAATTGGCCTTATTTAGCTCTTCCACGGAGTTTCAATCAATCAAAAAGTTTTGATTGATTGGAACAATGTCGTCGTCTCGCCTCATCTCAATCGTTTCATAGTGTTCGGATGCTCACCGTCCTCTCCCTGATTCATGCCTTCGTAGTTGTGGCGGATTCGTGGTCGTGGAGAATGGAGATCGTTGGTCAGGTCCGCCGAAGGCAGACAACCAGTCACCTTCGCGAATCATGGAGAATGGAGAGGGAGAAAATGAGAAATTAGAGGGGGCGGCGGTGGGAGAAAGAGGGGTTCAGTTTTTAGGGTTGAAAGTACCGGCCCCCACTGGTTCCTATGTGGGTTCGCCACTATGTGCACATGACAACTTGGTTTGACTAGGAAATATGACTGGTCAAACCATTCATTGGACGATCAATGTGCATTGATCGGTCAAAGTTATTTTGATTTTTTATTCAGACCAAATATTTTTCCCGCGACAATTTTTTTTCTCACACCAAATTTTTTGTATTGTGAGCTCATATATTTTGTATTGTGTGTTTATATATTTTGTATTGCGTGTTCATATATTTTGTACTATGTATTCATATATTTTGTACTACGTGTTCATAAATTTTGTACAACGTGTTCATATATTTTGTATTGCATGTTCATATATATGTCATGTATGTTCATACGTTTTGAACAACGTGTGCATACATTTTGAACCACGTGTCTACATTTCATAGTTTGCATATGATTGCACAAGCAAAATATTTATGCAAACTATATAAAATATACACACACAAGAAAATATTTATGCGCAAAGGGTATAGGACAGACGCACACACACATGACAATAAATGAACACATGGTATTGATTTTTGTAAATAATAAATGAACACATATATAAAACATACACGTACACAAGTGACAATAAATGCACACACAAACAAATATTTATGGACACACGGTATAGAATATAATAACACATAAGTGATAATAATTTGGATACACAAGTAAATATTTTGGCACACATCGTATTGATTTTCTCATAATAATAAATGAACATACAGTATAAAACACATGTACACACGTGTGACAATAAATGCACGTGCAAGTGGCAGTAAATGTACACATAGTATTCATTTTCTGTAATTATAAATGAAAACATAGTATTAAGGGATCGTTTGGTATCCATATCAAGTATATCAGATATCAGGTATGAGTATGGGTATGGGTATCAAATATCAAGTATGGGTATGGGATTGATATATGATATCTCTATTTGGTATGTTGTAGATATCAGATGGGAATGAAAGAAGAGATATGAGTTATACCCTAGAAAAATCTAGTATATGGGGATGTTGTATATTATGATATCAGGATATCAAAGATATCACATGATATTCATATACTGATATACCAAACACTAGGTACAAGTATGGGTCATATCCATACCCATACCTGATATCAGGATATTGATACCGAACGCCCCCTAAACATACACACACAAGTAATAGCAAATGCACACACAAGAAAATATTTATACACACATGGTATAAACATAACAATTAACAACATACAAGTGATAATAAGTTAACACACAAGCAGAAATCCATGCACATATGGTATTCATTTTCTTATAATAATAAATAAACACGTGATATAAAACATACACACACACAAGTGAAAATAAAAGCACACACAAGCAAATATTTATGCACACATAATATAAAACATACACACACATGAATGACAATAAATGAACACATAGTATTTTTTTTTTGTTGTAGCATGATTTTCACGCTTGTGTTTTAAACAAGCACCTCGGGCTTGGTTTCATAAACTTCGGGATTTTTCCCTTAAGGATTTGGGTGATTTGCATTATTTTCTTGGTATAGAGGTGTCATGAACAACCTCTTCTTTCTGCTTGTCTCAACATAAATATATTTGTGACATTCTTGAGCGCAATAATATGTCTGGAGCCAAGCCTATTGCATCTCTGCTAAGCTTGGGTCTCGTTTGATTCAAACCAAAGATCGTTTATCGAATCCGACTCTTTATCGTAGTGTTGTTGGAGCTCTTCAATATGTTACCATTACTAGGACTGAAATATTTTATGTTTTTAACAAATTGTGCCAGTTTATGCATAATGCTATTGAGGTTCACACTTCACTCGATTGTTGTCAAACACATCTTACGTTATCTCAAATGGATTATCTCCATCGTGCGGTCTTCCCTAGCATTTACTGGCTGAAAAGCCGAGGGCACCGCACGGTCGTGCGGGCGGTGATTATATTTCTCAAAAAAAGCCGACAGCACCACACGACCCATGCAGCAAAACGAGAGCACTGCACGGTCGTGCGGTCTTTGTTGCAATTTTTTGGCTGAAAAGCCGAGAGCATCGCACGTTCTATGCGGTAAACGCATGGCCGTGCGGTCTTCGCTGTAATTTTTTGCTTGAAAATATGAGAGCATCGCATGATCGTGCGGTCTTTTTTGCAATTCAAGGCGTTCCAAGTGCATGGCACTGCCTTGCCATCCATATCCTCCAACTTGTAGGAGCCATTTTCGGGATTGGCTATCACTCGATATGGCCCCTCCCATGTTGGTCCTAGCTTGCCCTCTATGGAGTTCCGAGTGTTGGTGAGAACCTTGCGGAGGACGAAATCTCCAACTTCAAAGCCACGTGGCTTGACATGCTTGTCATGGGATCTCATGATCTCGCGCTGGTAGACAGCGGGTTCTAACAACCGATGCTTCACGTCTCTCATAGAGAAAGTCAAGGTTGGCATCAAGAGCTTGTTCGTTCCCTCCTTGCTTGAACGCCTCAGTACGTACGATGGGAAGTCCCATTTCCAAGGGAATGACCGCCTCCGTTCCATAAGCCAGAGCAAAGGGTGACTCTCTTGTATACCTTCTGGAGGTGGGGTGATGTGCCCAGAGCACTGCTAGAAATTCCTCCCCCAACTTCCCCTTAGCCTGGTCCAGTCTCTTCTTGATCCCGTCAAGAATTGCTTTGTTTGTAGCCTCATCTTGTCCGTTTGCCTGCGGGTAAACTACAGATGGGTAGAAGTTCTTTATGCCATATCCTACACAAAAATCTTTTAACGAAACACTGCAGAATTGAGTCCCATTGTCAGATATTAGTGAGTATGGAATGCCAAAACGGGTAATTATAAACTCCTAGATGAACTTCTTGATGTCACTGTCTCTTATGTTTGCCAGCGGCTTGGCCTCCACCCACTTGGTGAAGTAATCTGTGGCTGTGACTAGGAAACACTTGTTGCTTGGTGTTCTTGGGAAGAGCCCAACCAAATCAAGCCCCCACTGCACAAATGGCCAAGGGCTTGTGAGCGGATGCATATCTACCGTTGGTTGGTGAGTGAGTTTGGCAAACTTTTGACACTTCTCACACTTTCTAACATAGCACTCTGCATCTTTTTGCATGTAGGGCCACCAATACCTTTGTGACCCGGCTCTGAATGCTAGGCTTCTCCCTGCAGCATGGACTCCACATACGCCCTCATGAATCTCAAAGGAGAAATTCTCCACTTTCGACGGTCGCACACACTTCAGGTACGGGCTTGAAAAGGACCTCCTATGCAGGAATCCCTGGGGCGAGATCTAGAAACGAGTGGCTCTGAAATGCACCAGACGCACCTCACGCTTATCTGCTGGCAGTATATCGTGCTTCAAATAGTCAAAGATCGGATCCATCCAGCTAGGCTCAAAATCAACCTGACACATCTCCTCGGCCTCAATACTTGGAGATTCTAGTAAGTCAATGTGCACCCATGTCCCTGTTTTTCCAGAACTAGATGATAACATGAATTTGTCGTGCTAATTACTGCTATGCAAGTAGTCCAAACAAACGCTAAACCGTAGTCCTAAGTAAGTAAGGGTCGAATCCACAGGGAGACAGATTCTATCTTTATATGCAATTTATATGTCAATCCAAAGTAACCAAAAGAGGGGTTTTGTATGTTTTAGTAAATCTAAGCATGCAAAAGGTAAACAAACTAAAAGTTGTGAAATCAGTGATGGGGAAATAGCTCAGTCAAACAAACATCCACTATTCGTATGACAAGTTGATCCTAGATAATCATTCAATATCTCATGCAATGGAAATTCCAATTCCTTTTCAGATATAACTAATAGCACAACCAGATACTATTAGCACTAACTAATTAAACAACCCTAAAACTATCAAGATTCAGTTTAACAGCAGCGTTACAGATAGGAATATAGTTGGATACAATTCTAGCATAAAACAACCAGCTTTTATCCTAGAATGTAAATCAGTTCTCTTCTGCATAAGACTAGCACAACCAGATACTAGTACGATGCAATTGCTACTCTGAAATAGATATGCTCAACCAGTAATAATCTAGATCTAGCAATCAATCAATAGAAACAAACCCTAGTTGCGCATGCTAGAGATTATCAATATTAATCATAAGCAATCAAGCAAGAGAATAGATAAAATCCATGCGATAGATAAGGAACGAGAATCTCATAACTGAATCAAAACGAAAGCTTCAGCATCTGACTAAGCAAGAGTGGCTTAGTTCTTCATAGCAAAATACATAGAAAGGGAAAATATGAAATTAGGGTTCGAGAGAGGAAAACAAGCCTTTCCTCTACCCTTAAATACTAAAAGGAAAATCTCCAAAAAATTACATTAAACGAAATATTGAAACGCGTAATAAAAATAGTCCAAATAAAACAAATAAAGAGACGGGCTCGGTGGGCTTCTGACATGGACGGCGGGCGCTGACTCCTCTGCGGCGGTCGCCGTTCTTAAGTCATAGCCAAGGTTGCTGGGAGGGCTTTGGCGGCGGTCGCCGCAATGTGGGCAGCGGTCGCCGTGAAGCCATTCCTTCAGTGTCTTCGTCTCTTCAGCTCCGAATGCTCCCAAAGCCTCCAAAAGTGTGTCTTCAGCACCTCCTCGCCAATACTCCACAACTCCTCTAAAGTATCCTAAAACACCACTAAATCAATGCTAAAACCCCGTCTATACACACAACATAATCATGTGTATCAAACTCCCCCACACTTGAATCTCTACTCGTCTCGAGTGAATAGAAAACTATCACCCATCATCAATACAGTTCCTAGATCATCAACATGCAAAGAAGCTCACAACTAAGAGTAAAAACATCTACATGAAAGCGCAACATCCCCCTAACCAACCGCATAAGAAATCTACTCATCCACCAGCACACATCAGCACACACAACACCAACACAATCAAGCTAAAAGGAAAGCAGAGTACTTCCCCCAAGCTTATCCCAAACACCATAGAGTGAATAAAAATCTAATCCTATCTCCCATCTATCTTCTTATACCTCCAGAGTGACCTACCCGAATTCTCCTTATATCACCTCTTCTTATGTCGCCACGCCAGCAAAAATGATGATTCCTATAAACCACTCTTCTTCTTTTCACTCATTTTGCCAAGGTGCCCTTTCGGGTTTTCACCAAGCCACTCATTTCATTTTTCAATAGATGGGCTCACAATATACTCACATCACTCTTGACCAATTATTACCCCAGCCTAATGTTGGTCCAAGCCACCTGCTTATTACCTAGGCCGCCTTTTCAGGTTTTCGACCTATCCCAAAATTTCAATTTTAGCCTTTTTTCAAAATTTTGGCTCTTTTTCAATTTTTCTTTTCCTCAACGACGCAGCAAGTATAGAATCCTCCCCCATGCTTAAACATTGCATTGTCCTCAATGTAATGAAAGACAAAAAGAATAAAGCACAGGGAAGACAGAGAATGGACTCACAAACGTCGCCAAGCTGCTTGGACACTGAAGGTGTCGCTGGCGGTCTTCACAATATATGCCCAGGTCTCTAGTGTTGGGCGGGTGTCTTCATCTCAACTCTATCATGCAACCATAGGGAACCACTGTAAGGTGTGGTGGTCATTAAGGAAATCAGGGCTGCACGACCTTCAACTCCTACCATGCAACCAAAAGGAACCACTCTGGTGAAGAGTGGTATAACAAGTATGGCGGGGTTGCATGGCCTTCAACGAACACAAAAATGGGGCCCATATGTAATCGTGGTGTGGGCCCTAGTGTTCCTCCTCCTCAGCTGCCAATTGTAAGGCCATCATCGTTGTCAAATACAAAGTTGGGCTAATGTCTCCTCCTTGACAACATGATGCGCACCATCTCTCCATGAGAAACTCGGACAGCTGGCCTTCAGTGGAACTTTTTTTTTTTAATTTTTTCTCCCCGTTTAAGTTTTTTTCGGGGATTTTTTTTTTGATAAGGATAGAAGTCGAACCTGGGAATGGCGGCGATCGCCGTAATTAAATGGCGGTCGCTGCCATTTGCCGTGGCCAGATGAACGAAGGAGGGGATTGGCGGCGGGCGCCGTAAGGGGGGCGGCGGTCGCCGCTTCTTCACTTGGATATGCTTCCTGCAGGTTAGTTCGACACAGAAGCAAAAACTAAAAGGAAAAACAATTGAAATTGACTATGGGAAAGCAGAAATAAACTACCTAATCATCGGGTTGCCTCCCGAGAAGCGCCTTGTTTACTGTCGTGGCTCGACATCCTACTCAATCCTCTTCAGCTCGGGTTTGTCCTAGCACTTGAACTCCTGAGGTCTATATCAGGGGGATGCCTCTTTGTGTGCTCCATGTTGAGCCTTTCCCCCATGCTTGTACCCTTGCTGATGGTTGGACCACTTTTTACATCTATGGCTGCACTTGTCATTTTCAGAAATGGGCAACATCTCAGGGGTTGCATGTTTGTCATGCCCCGTATCGAGCATGTAAAAATCCACCAATCTCTCTTCCTGATCCTTGGTGAGCTTGCTTGAGATGATCACCGGTAATGTCTCCTTGTCTCCAAGAAATACATACTTGAGGTGATCGGGAAGTTGCTTTAACTCAACCACTGGTGCCTGCACAATAGAGGGCAAAAGCTTCTCGCTAGGCAGGGTTAGTGGTAAAGGCGATTTGCCTGGTAGCTCCAGAGGAAGCTTATAGTAAGCGTCCAACTCATTAACAACTTCCTTCAAGTCAGTGGACAAAGTAAAATCCAAACTAGAATCCACAATTATAGATTGCGTGTCATCTAGGTGGTCCTCATCAAAAACATCTTGCACCACAGGCTCAAGTACATCAATTGCACACAAAGAATGATCATCAGAAGGATATTTCATGGCTTCATAGATATTATAATTAATAGTTTGGCCATCGAATTCCATAGTCAAGGAACCCGTACTCACATTAATCTTAGTGTTGGCAGTTTTCAGGAAAGGTCTCCCTAACAGAATAGGGGCTGTATGCTTATCATGTTCCATATTAAGCACAAAGAAGTCAGCAGGAAAAGTAAGTTCACCAACCATAACCAAAACATCCTCCACTATCCCTATAGGACGCACACTAGATCGATCAGCTAACTGAATGGAAATATTAGTCGCATGTATGGGTCCTAATCGTAAGGATTCACAAAGAGATGAAGGTAGAACATTAATGGAAGCACCCAAATCTAACATAGATTTATTGAACTTGGTACCTCCAATAGTGATTGGAATGGTGAACATACCTGGGTCTCCACACTTCTTGGGTAAGCGCTTCTGAAACACAGCAGAAACATGTTCGCTTACCTTTACCTTCTTCTTGCTGTTCCTGTCCTGATTTCTCTTTGTTGTGCACATCTGCTTCAAGAACTTAGCATAACGAGGACCAAATTTGATCAAATTAAGGAGAGGAATGTTTACCTCAATGTTTCTGAACATCTCAAACATGTCCTTGTCCTGCACAAGTGGCTTGGTACGCTTCAAAGCAGATGGGAATGGCGGAACATGCTTCCAATCAAGCAAAATCGGAGTTTCGGACTCCTTCTCAGCCTCAGCATCGGCTATAGGGAGGCGGCGGTCGCCATAAGGTTGGCGGAGGTCGCCGCTGACATCGTCATAAAGTTCGGGAATTGAATCAACGTCACGGCGGTCGCTGCTGTCTGGGCGGCGGTCGCCGTAAGGAGGGCAGCGGTCGCCGTGAGCCTGGCGGCGGTCGCCGTCGACGCTCTGCTCCAAGTCCGGATCTTCTTCCTTGTTAACCTCAGAATTGTCCTCTTCGAGCCTCTTCCCACTTCTCAGAGTTACATCACTGACATTACGAATGTTCGGGTTCGCTTCCATTTGAGATGGAAGTTTACCAGAATCCTTTGCGTCAAGTTTACTCACCACTTGAGAAATCTGACCAACCTGCCTTTCCAAGTTCTGAATGCTAGCTTGTGTAGTTTCTTGGAATTGCACGTGGCTCTTAGTCAACTTAGCAACATTCTCATTGAGATTTACGTTGCTCTGCATCAGCATCTTTACCAAATCATCCATAGAGGAGGATGAATTAGAGCTCTGCCCTTGAGGTCTTGGCACAAATGACTGCCTAGATTGTTGAGGATTACCCTGTTGTTGGTTTGGTTCTGGGTCTCTCCATCTGAAGTTGGGATGATCCTTCCAACCAGGATTGTATGTACTGGAGTAAGGATCATGCCTGGGCCTCTGCTGAAATCCTCCTACTGCATTTACTTCCTCTTGTAGGGTAGGACATGAATCAGTAGGATACAAGTCGTCATGATAGATCTCACAGGCCTTAGCCTGCTAAGGTGTACCTTTCAGTTTCAGATGCCTCACCTCCTCTTTCAGCACATCAAAATCAGCTTGATCAATTTTAGATTGAGAACTAGCGACTACCAAGCTTTGGGAGCCTCTCCCACTGTATTGTCTAGAGTCATCAGCCAGGGTGGCAAATATCTCTAGAGCCTCTTCATAAGTCCTCTTCAGAATATTCCCACCACATGTAGAATTTACCATCCGACGATCATCTTTACAGAGTCCTCCATGCAAATAAAGAATCAGATCATGATTAGCATAACCATGGTAGGGGCAACTCTTCACCAGTTTCTTGAAGCGTTCATAATAGTCATAGAGAGACTCATTAGACAGTTGCTCTACGTTGCAGATCTTCTTCTTGAGCTGATTGGATTTGATTGCCGGAAAGTATTTATCAAGAAACACCTTCTTCAAATTCACCCAAGTAGTGACGCTTCCTGGGGGTAAAGAATGATACCAGTCTTTAGCTGATTCCTTCAGAGAAAAGGAAAAGACTCTCAACCTCATATGATCTTCAGTAATATCAGATGGCCGCATGCTGGTACAGACCTCAAGGAATTCATCCAGGTGCTGAATAGGATCCTCAAGGGGGGTTCCATTGAATTTCGGGAGCAAATGGACTACTCCTGTCTTAACCTCAAATTTAACCCCATCACCAAGGGCAGAGAATTGCACAGCACGAGTTGGTTGCTCTAAGTTAGGAGCTGTCAGAGATTCAAGAGTAACACATTGATCGGCCATCGTATCAGCTTCCTAAAGTAGTGTACGCACAGCCCTGCAAGCTTGAAGAAAAGTTCTCTCGATTTCTGGATAAAAAACAAGAGGTAGATTATTAGTAATACGGGTGTGAACCATAAGATAGGTTCACACCAAGATTGGCACACAAATCACACACACAAAATAGATTATTGCCTGCCCGACAACGACGCCAATTTGATAACAGGAATTTGTCGTGCTAATTACTGCTATGCAAGTAGTCCAAACAAACGCTAAACCGTAGTCCTAAGTAAGTAAGGGTCGAATCCACAGGGAGACAGATTCTATCTTTATATGCAATTTATATGTCAATCCAAAGTAACCAAAAGGGGGGTTTTGTATGTTTCAGTAAATCTAAGCATGCAAAAGGTAAACAAACTAAAACTTGTGAAATCAGTGATGGGGAAATAGCTCAGTCAAACAAACATCCACTATTCATATGACAAGTTGATCCTAGATAATCATTCAATATCTCATGCAATGGAAATTCCAATTCCTTTTCAGATATAACTAATATCACACCATATACTATTAGCACCAACTAATTAAACAATCCTGAAACTATCAAGATTCAGTTTAACAATAACGTTACGGATAGGAATATAGTTGGATACAATTCTAGCATAAAACAACCAGCTTTTATCCTAGAATGTAAATTAGTTCTCTTCTGCATAAGACTAGTACAACCAGATACTAGTACGATACAGTTGCTACTCTGAAATAGATATGCTCAACCAGTAACAATCTAGATCTAGCAATCAATCAATAGAAACAAACCCTAGTTGCGCAAGCTAGAGATTATCAATATTAATCATAAGCAATCAATCAAGAGAATAGATAAAATCCATGCAATAGATAAGGAACGAGAATCTCACAACTGAATCAAAACGAAAGCTTCAGCGTCTGACTAAGCAAGAGTGGCTTAGTTATTCATAGCAAAATACGTAGAAAGGGAAAAGATGAAATTAGGGTTCGAGAGAGGAAAACAGGCCTTTCCTCTACCTTTAAATACTAAAAGGAAAATCTCCAAAATTTTACATTAAACGAAATATTGAAACGCGTAATAAAAATATTCCAAATAAAACAAATAAAGAGACGGGCTCGGTGGGCTTCTGACACGGACGGCGGGCGCTGCCTCCTCTGCGGCGGTCGCCGTAATTGCGGCGGTCGGCGTCTTTATACGGCGGTCGCCGTTCTTAAGTCGTAGCCAAGGTTGCTGGGAGGGCTTTGGCGGCGGTCGCCACAATGTGGGCAGCGATCGCCGTGAAGCCATTCCTTCAGTGTCTTCGTCTCTTCAGCTCCGAATGCTCCCAAAGCCTCCAAAAGTGTGTCTTCAGCACCTCCTCGCCAATACTCCACAACTTCTCTAAAGTATCCTAAAACACCACTAAATCAATGCTAAAACCCCGTCTATACACACAACATAATCGTGTGTATCACTAGACGAGGCCAAAGTTGCAAGTGCATCTACCACTGCATTCTTCTCACGAGGGATTTAGAGGACTTTGAATTCTTGAAATCCTGATAGAAGGCTTCAGGCCTTCTCCAAATAGGCTAACATTCAGGAAAACTTTGCTCCATATTCTCCTGAAATCTGATTCACGACCAGCTGTGAGTCAGAGTAGACAATAACCTCCCTGCCACCGTAGTTCTGGACTGCATTTAAGCCCAGGATTAGGGCCTCGTATTCAGCTTCATTATTGGTGGCATCAAGCCCAAGCTTTACTGAAGTTCTACCTATTTCCCCAGTTGGAGAAGTCAACACCAAGCCTGCACCGGCTCCCTTCCTGTTGCTGGATCCTTCAATTTAGAACTCCCAAGGAGCCTGATGGTTGACACGCAGCGTCCACACCTGCACTTCTAGCTCCGGGACGTTACCCACGAATTCAGCTACAAAATGTATGAGGATCTGGCCCTTGATTGCGGTTCTACTAACAAACCGAATCTCATACTATCCCAATTCAACTGCCCAACACGCTACTCTGCCAGACAAGTCCGAACTAGAAAGAAAAGCCTTGAGCGGAAACGCGGTAATAACTGCAATCAGATGAGCTTGGAAGTAATCATTCAACTTTCTTGCTGCGATCACTAATGCCAAAAGCAATATCTCCATAGGGTTGTATCGAGTCTCTGCGTCTAAGAGTGTTTTGCTAATGTAATAAATCAAGTGTTGAACTTTGTACGCCTTCTTGATGAGAACAACACTGACAACCTTCTCTGAAACTGCTAAATAGAGAAACAATTCCTCCCCGTATTCAGGAACCATGAGAATAAGAGGCGTTTGCAAATATACCTTGAGCTCTGATAGAGAACGCCTGCACTCATCATCCCATTGGAATATTCGATCCCCTTTAGCAGTTTGAAGAAGGCGCTACACCTTTCTGAAGATTTACTAATGAAACGGTTCAGTGTTGCAGCCATTCCTGTGAGCCTCTGCACGTCCTTCACACTACTAGGACTCTTGATGGCCTGAATTGTTGAAATTTGTTCTGGGCTCGCTTCAATACCCCTTCTTGTCACTAGATGCCCGAGGAATTTCCCAGAGCTTACCCCAAAAGCACACTTGGAAGCATTGAGTCGCAGATTATATTTTTTTATGACGTCAAATACTCGCTGGAGGTCCCCCAGATGGTCAACCTCCTGCCTTCTCTTAACTACCATATCATCAATGTAGACCTCCACTGTACCACCGAGCAAATCCGAAAACATGTTGATGACAGTTCTCTGAAACGTGACTCCAACATTCTTGAGACCAAAGGGCATTACTATGTAACAGAAAATTCCCCTCGGAGTTAAAAATGTTGTCTTCTTTTGGTCATCTTCAAATAAGGGGATTTGGTGGTAGACCCTATAAGCATCCACGAAACTCATTCTTTCATGACCTGTTGTAGCGTCTACCAGTTGATCAATCTTGGGAAGAGGGAACATGTCTTTCGGACATGCCTTATTCAAGTCTGTAAAATCAACACACACTCTCCAGTCCCCACTCTTCTTCTTGACCACCAAAGTGTTGACTACCCAAGTTGGATATTGCACTTCCCTGATTGGCCTTGCCTCTAAGAGCTTTTCAACCTCAGCTACAACCGCATCAGAGTGCTCCACTGAGGAGCGCCTAGATCTTTGAACAACGGCCTTAGCATCCAGGCGAACGCTCAACCTGTGGCAAGCAATATCTGGAGCCCGACCTGGCATTTCGCGCGGGCTCCACGCAAAAACTACCTGATTCCTTCTTAGGAGCCCAGACAGGGACTCTAACTCATCACCTAAAAATGTTAGCTCCAGCTAAAAAATATTTATCTGGCTCAAAAGGACTTACCAAGACTTTCTACAGGGACTCCGCCGATTTGTCCATGGGTGACGTGCCCACCTCGTCCAGCACTTGGGGTGCAGATTGCACCATATGGACATCTGCACGAGCTGTCCTGACTCCCATGCACTTGCGTTCTGCACTCTGGTCTCCTCATATCTTGACGACCTTCCCTCCATGAGAGAAAACAATTAGTTGATGCAGACTGGAATGCACAACTGCCATGAGATGTAACCATGGTAGCCCCAATATGGCATTATATGACGACGGTGCGTTGACAACCAGAAACTCAACTGTCACTACCTTCTCTCCTAGTGTCACCATTTCATGCAAAATCCCCAGTGGCCACACAGGAAGGGACCCAAGACCAAACAACTGAGTTGAAACAGGAATCAAGTCTTCCTGCTTCTTTCCAAGCTCTTTGAATGTGTCAAAGAACATGAGGTCCACCGAACTTCCAGAGTCAACCAACACTCTGCGCACATCAAATGCCCCCATCTCCACTGTAAGAATTAATGGGTCATTGTACGGGAGCTGGACCCCATGCAAGTCCTCGTCTGAGAAAGCTAGCAATAGTGAGTCTTCTAGCTTTTGCCTTTTGAGGGGCGCTTGCTCTGTTTTCAGCACCTCTAAGGCGTGGCACCTCTGACGGTAATCATGTCTGGCTATTCTAGATTGCTTAACTGTCGACTCAATCACATGAATCACCTATTTCTGAACATCTTTTGCTTTTTCACCCAGTGCATCAGAGTTGTTTTGCTTTGCCTGATTCCCCACTGAGCTAGCATCTGACTCAACAAAATCGTTCAAGAACCCCTAAGAGACCCATTTCTTGAGCATGGACTTGAAAGCTTTACACTCCCCAGTAAGATGCCCCTTTTCTCTGTGGAAGGAACAATATCTAGACATGTCTTTGTCCTTGGCATCTACTTTCATCTTAGTAGGCCAAGAAAAGAACGGTTTCTCCTTAATCTGTGGTAAAATGCGATAGATGGGCTCCTTAAACGCTGTGTGAACGGCATGCTGCACCGTGAGGGGTGGAAGGCTCTTATCTCTAACGAACGCGGGCTTCCTCCTGTCATTGCCCCCCTCTCGTGCTGGGGGAGACTACGATCTCCTATCACGTGAAGTCTTCACATCATCCTCTAGTTTCATATACTGCCTAACCCGCTCCTGCAATTCAAAGACTCCCACAGGCATCCTGAGAGTCAAACTCTCTCGCAACTTGTTGTCACGTGGGAGGGCGAGTCTAAAAGTTGTCACTGCAACCTCTTCCTGACACCCTTCTATATCAGCATAGCACTCCATGAAACGAGGAGCGAAGTGACAAAGCGTTTCTCCCCTGCGCATTTTCAAGTCAAATAACGCATCCATAGAAGATGGCTCTTTACTATTTGCAATAAAATTGGACACAAATTTCTTTGCTAATTAATCCCAAGCATAAATTGAATTCAGCTCTAATGAATGAAACCACTTAGCAGTTGTCTTGCTGATCGGTGCTATTTTGTAGTGTTTATCTAGGGGTTATTACCTGGTTTAAGGCGCCATTTGGTTGGATTTAGAGCACAATTGGAGATTATAGAGTTAGAGCGGAGAAGTCTGATTTTGGTGGTCTGGATGAGCTAATTGGAGACATTCAGAGGAATAGGATTTGGCCATCTGAGGAGACAAGGAAAATCCATGAAGAAACCACATTGAAAAGACCAAATTCGAGAATTAATTAGGCCCAATTCGAGAACAAACCGCGACCGCGGCCAAAAGGCCGCGACCGCGGCCATCACGCGAAGCAAAATCAGCTTAATTAAATAAGCGTGATGGTGAAGCTGGAATTTGGAGGAACAAAGGCCCGTGGAAGCTCGACCCAATGGAGAAGAAGCCCATGAAGGCTTCGGCCCATGAAGATCCCGCGTGAGTTGATGCGGGAAGCAGTGAAGCAATTCGGCCGTGATGTCACCATGACGTAGGCGACCTGATTGTTGCATGTGATGGGCCGCCGCTGACGAGATGTTTGCTGGAGTTGGGCCGTGCGGAGCAGCTGCTGGACGAGAGAGGTCGAGAATCCGGGATTAATTTCCCCCATTTTGGATTGTTAATTTTGGTTTTTATTTTATTATTATTTTTATTATTGTTAATTTATTATTTTACACACTTTTAGAATTAGGTTAAAAACACTTTTAGTTAACCTAGTTGCAACCTATCTTCGGATCACGTTAGACCTAGTTTTCTATTCAGTATTGTTTTTCCCTTTCTTAGTTTAGTTCTTTGTTTTGTTTTGTTTTTGGCTAGACAATTGAAGCCTTGGTTTGAATTTGATATTGAGATTATTCCTTTACTCTTTCTATTATTGTTTTAATTCTCTCTCGTGCTTAATCTCATTGATCATATATCGATTCCCCTTGATTTGTTGATTAGGACATCAAATAGATTTATAATAGTAGTTCCCTCTAGATTGACAACCTAAAGAAATTAGTATTATGCTATTGGTTCCCCTTTTCCATACAACCTGTTGAGATTGTTATTGATCATACTACCAAGGATTGGAGGATACTTGTTGAGAATCTAAATCCCTTAGTTTGTGTAGAGAATTAATTGCATTCAATTGTATGACTGGTTGCTACACTTGCATGTACCTATCTATTCCTGAACTTCCTGCTGCTATTGAATTAAATCGTGAAGGTTAGTAGGGATTTGTTTAATAGTTAGGGTTATCAGGACTGGTTGGACTGGTAACTAATTCAGAACAGGGATTAAGTCTTTCATGAGTATTGAGGACTAGGAGTAATCAATGATTGATCAACCAAACTAAAGGTGGATATTTGTCTAGCCAAGCTTTTTATGTTTTATTTATCGTTTTATTAGTTAGATTCATACAACTCACCCCCATTGTCTTTGTTATCAATTGGTGAATGATTTTGCAAACATGAAATATAACTTGATTCTCTGTGGGATTCGACCCTTGCTTACCAGACTACATTAGTTAGGTTTGTTTAGGATTATTTTGTTTAGGTGTCACGACAACGCCTATCACTTGCCTAGACTCGCTAGAAATAACTTGCACATTAAAGCATCATTGGACACCCACAACGCCATTTTATGAGTAAGGGAAGCAATATGAACAACAGGGTATGTCTTCCCATCATAAAGCTCAAAAGATGGAGAAGAAAACTTAGCTGGGGGTTGCTGTTCACGAATGAATTTGGCGAATGGTGTGGATGTCATACGCACTAGTCTGATCTCAGCTTGCTCTTACGCGTTTATTAGGGACTCACCCTGGTTGTCAAGAAGATGAAGCAAACGTCGCTCTGCCTCAACCATTCGGTCTGAGCGATGCTGGAGTCTGCGGCCCGACTCAGCAGATACGGACCTCCCCTGTGCATAGACGAGCGGGACCGGGATCGACGCAGATGGCCCTATGAGCGCTCTCCACCTCATCCATCTCGGCGCACATAACGTGACCACCGACGTTCCCGGCCACACATTTGGGTCGGATGCGATTCAAAAGCAACCGCGGCTCGGCCTGGATGCCGACGAGGAAGACCGAATTCCTCTCCAACACCTTCCGACATCCTCGTGTTGTAGGCTGTGTGAATGTTTCTCGCGATTGGGCTCCCTACCTTGCTTGGGAACCCTACTGGCATGCTCTCGCCGGTCCTTCTTGCCTCGGCTCACACACTCTTCAGGTATTTCAAGCACGCTGGAAAGTCGACGCCCTTCCCTAGCAGTGTTTGAGTCATCCACTGGACGCTTTCCTGTCGAGCGCTCAACCCTCCTATGCACAACACTTAACTCTTCCCGGATCAAATGCATCTCACGGTCTTGGCTCGTTAAGGTCTCAGCGAGCTCCGCCATGTGGCGATCTTTCTCAGCAACCGCCGCCTACAACTCTACCTGGCGACGCGCAGCTTCAGCCATAGCGGCATCGTCAACGTTCGGGTTTGCAGACCCGGACGTACTGGTGTTCCTCCTAACGGCGACCATCGTCGTCGTTCCCACAGACGGCGCCAAATGTGGAAGCAGTAATTTGAGCTTCCTTGAGATTCGAAGTAGAACGACTATATCTGATGATCTTTGTACTCCAGATGAAGAGAATAACCTTTCAGCTAATCCTGAAATCACACAAAGAGTCAATGGGAGGGCTGAATCTCCCCTAAAACCCCTCCGATGCTCAAGTCAGGCAAAAACTCCCAAAAATCTAATGGTGGCTGCTTGAGAGAAAAGAAAGAACGTAGGAAGGAGAAGAAATAAGCTAGGTTTTAAGTTATTTATTACCTGGGCTTGTCTTGTCAATTCCTTTATGGGCCTATTACTTAATTGGTCCATTAATTACTGATACACACAATTATGTTGTGTGTATTGACGGAGTTTTGGCATGATTTTAGTGTTGTTTTAGGATGCTTTGGAGGTGATTTGGAGACTTGGCGAGGAGATGCGGAAGTTGCGTTTTTGGAGCTGAGGAGCGAAGGATGGAGAAGCAAAACTGCGGCGACCGCCGCAGAATAACGGCGACCGCCGTTAATGGCCATGGAGAGACCTCAGCTACGACCTTGAAACGTCGATCACCGTTTAAATGCGGCGATCGCCGCATTTGCAGCGATCGCCGCATTTGCAGCGATCGCCGTGGAAGAAGCAGCGGTCGCCGTCGCTGACGGAAATATCCCCTTGCCGATTTCATTTTCGGATTTATTTTATATTTCTTTATTTCGTTTTTATTATTTCTTTTAGGATAATTTCAGATTATTTTCCTTTGGTATTTAAGGGTTGAGAAAACTTGTTTCTTGAGGGGAGGAACCCTAATTTCTAATTCTACGTATTCTATTGCTATGAAGAACTAAGCCTCTCTTGCTTAGTCAGACATTGAAGCTTTTCGTGTGATTCAGTTGTGAGGTTCTTACTCCTAATCTATTGCATTGGTTCTTATCTTTTCTCTTGCTTGATTTCTTAAGATTGACATTGATAATTTCTAGTCTGATCAACTAGGGTTTATCGTTATTTATCTATTGCTAGGTTTAGATTGTTACTGGTTGAGCACATCTATTCCATTGTAGTAACTGCATCGTATTAGTAACTGGTAGTGCTAATCTTATACAGAAGAGAATTGGTTTACATTCTAGGGTAAAAACTGGTTGTTTTATTCTAGGGTTGTATCCAACTATATTCCTATCCGTAAGGCTGCTGTTAAACTGAATCTTGATAGTTTCAGGGTTGTTTAATTAGTTAGTACTAATAGTATCTGGTTGTGCTATTAGTTACATCTGAAAAGGAATTGGAATTACCATTGCATGCGATTTTGAGTAGTATCTATGATCAACTTGTCATTCGATTAGCGGATATTGTTTGACTGAGTGCTTTCCCAATAACTGATTTCATCACCTTTAATTACTTATTTACCTTTGCATGTTTTGCTACTAAAACAAACCAACAAAACCCCCCCTTGGTTACTTTAAATTGACATACTTATTGCATACTGCGATTGATTTGTCTCCCTGCGGATTCGACCCTCACTTGCCTAAGACTACGTTTTAGGGTTTGTTTGGATACTTTGCATAGTAGGAATTAGAACGGCAAATTCCTGTTATCAAATTGGCGCCGTTGCCGGGGAGGCAATTCTATTTTGTGTGTGTGATTTGTGTGCCAATTTTGGTGTGAACCTATCTTATGGTTCACACCCGTGTTACTAATAATCCACCCTTGCTTTTTGATCCAGAGATCGAAATAACTTTCCATCAGGCTCGCAGGGCTGCGCGTGCATTGCTTCCGGAAACTGATACGTTGGGTGATAATTTACGCGTTACTTTGGAGTCCTTGACGGCTCCCAACTTAGATCAACCATCTCGTGCTGTGCAGTTTCCTGCCCTGGGTGAAGGGGTGAAGTTCGAACTCAAAACAGGAGTAGTCCATCTACTCCCGAAATTCAGCGGAACTACCCTTGAAGACCCTATTCAGCATCTAGATGAGTTTCTTGAGGTCTGCACCAGTATGAGGCCATCTGAAATTACTGAAGATCAGATGAGGCTGAGAGTATTCTCCTTCTCTCTGAAAGATTCTGCAAAGGACTGGTATCATTCTTTACCCCCAGGGAGCATCACTACCTAGGTGAATCTGAAGAAAGTGTTCCTTGACAAGTATTTTCCGGCAATCAAATCTAATCAGCTCAAGAAGAAAATCTGCAACATCGAGCAACAGTCCAATGAATCTCTTTATGATTATTACGAGTGCTTCAAGAAACCGGTGAAGAGTTGCCCATACCATGGTTACGCTAACCATGATCTGATTTTGTATCTGCATGGAGGACTCCGTGAAGATGATCGTTGGATGGTAAACTCCTCATGTGGTGGGAATATCCTGAAGAGAACTTATGAAGAGGCTCTGGAGATATTTGCTACACTTGCGGATGACTCTAGACAGTACAGTGGGAGAGGCTCCCAAAGCTTGGTTGTTGCTGGTTCTCAGTCAAAGATTGATCAGGCTGATTTTGACGTGCTGAGAGAGGAGGTGAGGCGCCTGAAGCTGAAGGGTACGCCTCAGCAGGCTAAGGCCTGCGAAATTTGTCATGACGACCTGCATCCTACTGATTCGTGTCCTACTTTGCAAGAGGAAGTGAATGCAGTCGGAGGCTATCAGCAGAGACCTAGGCATGATCCCTATTCCAACACTTACAATCCTGGTTGGAGGGATCATCCCAACTTCAGATGGAGAGACCCGGGGCAGAATCAAGGTCAAGCGCAACAACAGGGTAACCCTCCACAACCTAGGCAACCCTATGTGGCCAGACCGCAAGGGCAGAGTTCAAATCCTTCATCATCTGTGGAAGACATGATGAAAATGATGATGCAGAGCAACATGGCCCTTACCGAGAATGTTGCCAAGTTGACCAAGAACCAAATGCATTTCCAGGAAAGTATTCAGAATACACAAGCCAGCATTCAGAATCTGGAAAGACAATTTGGCCAAATCTCTCAAGTGGTGAACAAACTGGATGCAAAGGATTCTGGTAAACTTCCGTCTCAAACTGAAGTGAACCCGAATATTCGAAATGTCAGTGCTGTGACTTTGAGAAGTGGGAAGAAGCTTGGGGAAGAGTGGTCTGAGGACAACGAGGAAGAGCCCAAGAATTTAGAGCAGAATGGCGACCGCCGTGGAAACGGCGACCGCTGCACGACACACGACGACCGCCGTAAAAAGGAAGCTGCTCTCGACTTGGAAGAACAAAATAACGGCGATCGCCGCAACAATTACGGCGACCGCCGTGATGGTGATAATTCTCTCGGAAATCCTGAGAACGCAAACGGCGATCGCCGCGACACAAACAGCGACCGCCGCCCCTCTGACTGCGAAGTTGAAGCTGAGAAGGAGTCTGAAACTCCAATTTTTCCTGAGTGGAAGCCTGTTGCGCCCTTCCCATCTGCTTTAAAGCGCACCAAGCCACTTGCGCAGGACAAGGACATGTTTGAGATGTTCAGAAACGTTGAGGTCAACATACCTCTTCTCAATTTGATCAAGTCTGTCCCCCGTTATGCCAAATTCTTAAAGCAGATGTACACAACAAAGAGGAACCAAGACAGAAATAGCAAGAAGAAGGTAAAGGTAAGCGAACATGTCTCTGCTGTATTTCAGAAGCGCTTACCCAAGAAGTGTGGTGACCCAGGTATGTTCACTATCCCTATCACCATTGGAGGCACAACGTTCAATAAGGCTATGCTAGATTTGGGTGCCTCCATCAATGTTTTACCTTCCTCTCTCTGTGAATCCTTGCGATTAGGACCTTTGCATGCAACCAATATTTCTATTCAATTAGCTGATCGATCTAGTGTGCGTCCTATAGGGATTGTAGAGGATGTCTTGGTTATGGTTGGTGATCTCACGTTTCCTGCTGATTTTTATGTGCTAAACATGGAACATGACAAGCATGCAGCCCCTATTCTGTTAGGGAGACCCTTCCTCAAAACCGCTAATACTAAGATCAATGTGAGCACAGATTCTTTAACTATGGAATTTGATGGCCAGACCATTAATTATAACATATATGAAGCCATGAAATATCCTGCTGATGACCATTCTTTGTGTGCTCTTGATGTGCTGGAGCCTATGGTGCAAGATGTTTTTGATGATGACCAATTAGATGATATGCAATCCATTATTGTTGATTCTAGTTTGGATTTTACTCTATCTGCTGACGTGCAAGAAGTTGTCAATGAATTGGATGCTTACTATAAGCATCCTTCTGAGCTACCAGGTAAATCACCTCTGCCACTAACCTTGCCTAGCGAGAAACTTTTGCCCTCTATTGTGCAGGCACCAGTGCTTGAGTTGAAACAACTTCCCGAGCACCTCAAGTATGTCTTCCTTGGAGACAAGGAGACTTTGCCCGTGATCATCTCGAATAAGCTCACCAAGGAACAAGAAGAAAAGTTAGTGGTGGTTCTGAAGGAGTACAAGACAGCAATCGGTTGGACCATTGCTGACATCAAGGGCATCAGCCCTACCACCTGCATGCACCGTATTCTACTAGAAGGCGAAGAGAAACCTTCGAGACAACCCCAGAGGCGTCTAAACCCACCTATGATGGACGTTGTCAAGAAGGAAGTTCTGAAGCTTCTACAGGCAGGTATGATTTTTCCTATTTCTGATAGCAGGTGGGTTAGCCCTACGCAGGTTGTTCCCAAGAAGGGAGGGATCACAATTGTGGAGAACCAACAGGGAGAGCTAGTCCCTACACGACTGCAGACAGGCTATAGGGTGTGCATTGATTACCGCAAGCTGAACGCAGTAACCAGGAAGGACCATTTCCCTCTGCCATTCATTGACCAGATGCTCAAGAGACTGTCAGGACGTGCTTTCTATTGTTTCTTGGATGGGTACTCCGGGTACTTCCAGATAGCCATTGCACCAGAGGACCAAGCAAAGACGACTTTCACTTGTCCTTTTGGCACTTTTGCTTATCGTAGGATGCCATTTGGGTTGTGCAATGCTCCAGGAACCTTTCAACGGTGCATGGTAAGCATCTTTTCTGAGTACATTGAGCATTTCATAGAGGTTTTCATGGATGATTTTACTGTTTATGGAGATGACTTTGATGCATGCCTACACCATCTATCACTTGTGCTTGCACGGTGTGTTGACACCAATTTAGTGCTGAATTCTGAGAAGTGTCACTTTATGGTTGAGCAGGGCATTGTTTTGGGTCACATTGTGTCGTCTAGGGGTATTGAGGTCGATAAGGCAAAGATTGAAGTAATTCAATCTTTGCCCTATCCTACTAATGTTCGCGAAGTTCATTCTTTTCTGGGCCATGCAGGTTTCTATCGCAGGTTCATTAAAGATTTTTCCAAGATCTCATCACCTCTATGTGACCTGCTGAAGAAGGAGATTGGATTTGAGTTTACAGCTGAGTGTCGGGCAGCCTTTGATGAACTGAAAGCTCGCCTAACAAGTGCCTCAATTATTCAGGCTCCTGATTGGTCTAAGCCCTTTGAGATCATGTGCGATGCCAGTGACTATGCTGTGGGGGCCGTGCTAGGCCAAAAGGATGGTAGAGCTTCCTATGTGATCCAGTATGCCTCTATGACGCTGAATGGTGCGCAGAGGAACTACTCCACCACAGAGAAGGAGATGCTGGCTGTAGTGTTTGCTCTTGAGAAGTTCAGGCAGTACCTGCTTGGTACAAAGGTCTTTGTCTACTCCGACCATGCTGCTCTGCGCTATCTCATGACGAAAAAGGAAGCCAAGCCAAGGCTGATCCGGTGGATCCTATTACTCAGCGAATTCGATGTGGAGATCAAGGACAAGAAGGGTGCTGAGAATCTTGTTGCTGACCACCTCAGCCGAATTGTCCAGGAAGATAACACCCCACAACCCCAGATTTAGACGAGATTCCCTGATGAGTCTCTATTCCGGCTCACTACTGTAGAGCCTTGGTATGCTGATTTGGTGAATTTTCTCACCACGGGTGAATTTCCTCCACCCTTCAACAAGGCTCAGAGGGACAGGCTGCGCAGTTCAGCCATATTTTTTGTCTGGGACGACCCCTACCTATGGAAACATTGTTCTGACCAGGTAATTCGTAGGTGTATCCCAGAAAATGAGGTAAATTCTCTCCTTACTTTTTGTCATTCTGAGGCATGCGGTGGACACTTTGGGGTACAACGAATCGCAAGGAAGGTACTTGAAGCAGGATTTTGGTGGCCTTCCATCTTCAAGGATGCGTATAACCACTGTAAATCCTGTGACAAGTGTCAACGGGTTGGAAATATATCTCAGAGGGATGAGATGCCACAAACAGGCTTGATTTTCTGTGAAATCTTCGATGTTTGGGGTATTGACTTCTTGGGACCGTTTCCATCCTCTTGCGGTAACATATATATTTTGCTTGCGGTGGACTACGTTTCCAAGTGGGTGGAAGCGAAGGCCACCAGGACTGATGATGCTAAAGTTGTTTCAGGTTTCTTGAAATCCAACATATTTACCAGGTTTGGTGTGCCAAAAGCTCTTATCAGTGATAGAGGAACTCACTTCTGCAACAGGACAATCACTGCGCTATTGAAGAAATATCATGTCACGCAGAGAGTTTCTACTGCTTATCACCCTCAAACAAATGGGCAAGCTGAAGTGTCCAACAGGGAGATAAAGTCCATCTTGGAGAAGACGGTGTCTCCCAATAGAAAAGACTGGAGTTTGAGGCTTGATGACGCACTCTGGGCATACAGGACAGCTTACAAAACACCAATTGGTATGTCACCCTTTCGGTTGGTGTTTGGTAAGGCTTGTCACCTTCCAGTGGAGCTAGAGCACAAGGCATATTGGGCTGTAAAGAATTGCAGCTTGAAGATGGATGAGGCTGGAGAGCTTAGAAAGCTCCAACTACAAGAGCTAGAGGAGGCCAGGATCGAGGCTTATGACAATGCCATTCACTACAAGGAAAGGACTAAGGCCTGGCATGACAAGATCATACTGAGGAAGGACTTCAAGGTTGGAGACAAAGTCCTCTTATTCCAGTCACGCCTTAGACTTTTCCCAGGCAAGCTGAGATCGCGCTGGGCAGGACCATATTATGTGACCAAAGTCTTCCCACATGGTGCCGTAGAGCTGTTTGACTCGACATCACAGACTTTGTTCAAGGTGAATGGGCAGAGGATAAAGAAATACCATGAAGGCTTCACCAAAGACACCATTGAAGAGGCGTTCCTGAAGGAACCCGAAGCTGAAACGTGATTGAACCTACATTGAGTCGAGCCACGACGTTAACTACGGCGCTTCTCGGGAGGCAACCCGATGATTAGGTAATTTCTTTTCCTTTCCCTTAGTCAATTCTAGTTAACTCCCTTTTGTTTCTGTATTTTTGTGTCGAACTCACCTGCAGAAACGTGAAAAAATCGAAGAAGGTGTTCACGGCGACCGCCGCGTAACTTGCGGCGACCGCCGTTAATTGCTCACCATGGAGGTTGCCTACGACATCAAAACGGCGACCGCCGTTTAATCGCGGCGACCACCGCATTTACGGCGATTGCCGCCCTCCATACGGCGCCCGCCGTTTCCCCCCTCCTCGATCACGCTATTTGCATCAAATGACGGCGACCGCCGTTTAATCCCGGCGACCGCCGCCGTTCAGGTTCGATTTTTTTTCTTGCAAAAAAAAAAAAAAAAAAAATGGGCCCCGAAAAAAAAAACCCTAAACGGGGCACAAAAGACAGAAAATAAATCCCCGAAAAGACCTTAAACGGGGAGAAAAAGTCATAAATCAAATAAAAATGGACCCTGAAAAAACCTTAAACAGGGTGCAAAAGGCATAAAAAGAAACCCGTTAAAACCAAACGGAGGTAAAAGCCAAAAAAAAAAACAAAAAAAAAAACAAAAAAAAAAACAAAAAAAACCCTATACCAGCTAACCTACCCCTCCCCTACCCTCTATATTTTTTTACCAGCCTCCTCCCTTTCTCTCCTCCCCCAAAACCACTCTCAGGCCTCTCTCCCCCAGATCCGGCGACCGTCGCGCCCCGATCGCCGCCAGCCCGCCGCTAGCCACGGACCATCCCGCGATCGCTGCTTTCCAGATCTGCAGAATCGGCGACAACTTGAATACGGCGACCGCCGTTCTTCGCAGCGACCGCTGTTCTTTGCGGCGACCGCCGTTATTCGCAGCGACCGCCGTTTTCTCGCGTCTGGTGATTTCTGTCCCCTTCTGCTTTTGATTGTTGTTGCTGCCTTTTATTGTGATGTCTGGGTTTTTGAAACGCTCGCTCTCCTCTCGTAAGAAATCATCGAGGGGCGAGGCCTCTCGTAAGAAACCTTCGGGGGTTGAGGTCTCCCGTAATAAGGTTGAGGAGTCTCGTAGGAGACTTTTACAGGATAGGGAGTTCCAGTCCACATTATTCTTTGATCCAGAAACTTTGCGGGATTTGAGAATGTATGAGAGCACGCAGGAGCTGTTTGTTAATGGTGGCCTGGGTAGTTTTTTCCATTTTGCGGCACCCATATTCCCCGCCTGGACTGTGGAGTTTCTAGCCAGCTTTGAGAATCATTGTGATGAGGAAAAGATTACATTCAGTTTGGGTGGCATCAGACACTCTATGTCCCGGGAGGACCTGGATTCAGCGCTTGGGATTACTAATTCCCATCTTCCGAGAGGGCGTGGGCGGACGCTAATGCTTTCTTTACCTTCTGGTACCACTCTACCGGGACTGAGATTTATGATCCGTAGGGAGGAGAGTACAATTACAAGTGGTCGCATCCGGGCCTGCGCCTAGCACATAAGGTGGTGCGAATGGCCTTCCATGGCCAGTTCGAGTTAAACAAGGTTCCGTACGACGACTTGTACGCTGTGTGGAGTATGACCCCGGAGTGCCCTTTGGTGTGGAGTTGGCGCTCCCACTTTATTGCTTCCTGCAGAAAATTTCAGGAGAACAAGAAGCACAAGATTGTCATTGGGGGCATGATTACGTTGATTGGACGTCACCTGGGCCTCGAGCAGCCCGACCCCTCCCAGCAGCTCTCCGCTGCCTTTAGCTATGATTGGAGGCAGCTCAGGACGTCCACTGTGGTATCTGGGACCGAATCAAGCCCAAAATTCTGGTTGTATGGCTCGCGGGGCTGCCATCGGATCCCCATCCCCTTTCCCTTTGTGGTGACCTGTGGCCCGCGCTACAGGGATTTTGATGTGCGCCATTACCGCGTGGGCGCTGGTGGTAGTTCAGTTGTAGGTCGTTCCGCCGCTGGTTCTTCTGCTGCCCTTGGGGCACAGCCTGATGCGGGTAATGATGATAGTGATGAGGAGTATGATGATGATGATACAGCTTTGCCTGAGGTGCAAGCTACCGCTGCTGCTGGACCATCTTATTATTACCAGAGACAGACGTGGGAGATGGTCCAGGGGATTGACGCGCGCCAGCAGTCCATTCAGTCAGACCTCGCTGGGTTCCACCAGGAGTTCATTGACTTCCGCCAGGAGTCAAGGGATCATTACGCGACACAGGTCCAGGACATCCAGGCCATGGGGGAGCAGATGAGGCAGTGGAACCTTTTCATGGGTTCCCAATATCCCGATTTCCCACCACCGCCGCAGTAGTAGGTACATTCTTCACTTCCCCTATGTTATTATGTCTGATATCATTGAGGACAATGCTCATTTTCAGTGTGGGGGAGTTGATTATGTATTTATTATTGCTAGTACAAAAAAAAAAGCAAATAAAAATCCTGGGATGGGCTGAAAACCCGAAAGGGCGGTCCAGGTAAAAAGCAGGTAATCCGACAGGCACTAGGCCTGGGCAAAAGTGGATTCGGAGTGATGTGAGGCGGTGAGTCCATCTATGATAAAATGAAATGAGTGGCTAGGATGAAAACCCGAAAGGGCTCCTAGGCAAAATGAGTGAAAAGAAAAGGAGTGTTTTCTAGGATCTCATTTTACCGGCGGGGCGACATAAGAAGAGGAGACAAAGAAGGATTGTCGGGTAGGTCACTTTGGGAGACATAAGGAGTCATAGATGGAGGTTAGGACTAGTGGTTACTTACATTTTTGGATGACCGGGATAAGCCTGGGGGAAGTATTCTGCTTGCCCTTGAGCTTGAATGTGTGTTGTGTTGGCTGCTGTGGTTGAGGTTGTGGATATTGCATATGTTGGTGTTGCTGTTGTGCTGATTATGATGCTGGTGTTGAGGGATGTTGAGCTTTCATGTAGATGCTTTTACTCTTGGTTGTGGGCTTTCCTTTCATGTTGATGATCTAGGTGCTTATTGGTGATGGGTGGTAGTTCTCTATCCACTCAAGACGAGTAGAGATTCAAGTGTGGGGGAGTTTGATACACACAATTATGTTGTGTGTATTGACGGAGTTTTGACATGATTTTAGTGTTGTTTTAGGATGCTTTGGAGGTGATTTGGAGACTTGGCGAGGAGATGCGGAAGTTGCGTTTTTGGAGCTGAGGAGCGAAGGATGGAGAAGCAAAACTGCGGCGACCGCCGCAGAATAACGGCGACCGCCGTTAATGGCCATGGAGAGACCTCAACTACGACCTTGAAACGGCGATCGCCGTTTAAATGCAGCGATCGCCGCATTTGCAGCGATCGCCGCATTTGCAGCGATCGCCGTGGAAGAAGCAGCGGTCGCCGCCGCTGACGGAAACATCCCCTTGCCGATTTCATTTTCGGATTTATTTTATATTTCTTTATTTCGTTTTTATTATTTCTTTTAGGATAATTTCAGATTATTTTCCTTTGGTATTTAAGGGTTGAGAAAACTTGTTTCTTGAGGGGAGGAACCCTAATTTCTAATTCTACGTATTCTATTGCTATGAAGAACTAAGCCTCTCTTGCTTAGTCAGACATTGAAGCTTTTCGTGTGATTCAGTTGTGAGGTTCTTACTCCTAATCTATTGCATTGGTTCTTATCTTTTCTCTTGCTTGATTTCTTAAGATTGACATTGATAATTTCTAGTTTGATCAACTAGGGTTTATCATTATTTATCTATTGCTAGGTTTAGATTGTTACTGGTTGAGCACATCTATTCCATTGTAGCAACTGCATCGTATTAGTAACTGGTTGTGATAATCTTATGCAGAAGAGAATTGGTTTACATTCTAGGGTAAAAACTGGTTGTTTTATTCTAGGGTTGTATCCAACTATATTCCTATCCGTAAGGCTGCTGTTAAACTGAATCTTGATAGTTTCAGGGTTGTTTAATTAGTTAGTACTAATAGTATCTGGTTGTGCTATTAGTTACATCTGAAAAGGAATTGGAATTACCATTGCATGCGATTTTGAGTAGTATCTATGATCAACTTGTCATTCGATTAGCGGATATTGTTTGACTGAGTGCTTTCCCAATAACTGATTTCATCACCTTTAATTACTTATTTACCTTTGCATGTTTTGCTACTAAAACAAACCAACAAAACCCCCCCTTGGTTACTTTAAATTGACATACTTATTGCATACTGCGATTGATTTGTCTCCCTACGGATTCGACCCTCACTTGCCTAAGACTACGTTTTAGGGTTTGTTTGGATACTTTGCATAGTAGGAATTAGAACGGCAAATTCCTGTTATCAATTACCTTTTAATCATTAAAGGTTGCATAATTATCCTTTATTTCCCACTATAATTAAATGCTTCTTTAATTGGGAAAATAACTAATTAAGATAAATACGAGAAGATATAATTTTCCTCATCAGTTTACTTTGTCTTTGTATTTCAGTCAGTTCATCAACTTCAGTTCTTGTTTGTTGTGACTTTTCTCATGAAAATCTAAACAAATGTTTGATACCACATTTGATTTTCAAATATGCATAGATTATGAACCTCATGCGATTTATTATGAAAATTTTGGTGTTATTTATGAACTTGACATGCTTTTGGACCGAAGTTGTAATTGGTTAAATTGTTTTCTTGGTTGTGCTAAATCTTTCCATTGATCAATCTAAATCTGACAATTTTGTGTTGATGTAATTGATCAATTTGATGTTATTTATTTTACTTTTTCTTAGTTTTTTTTGCTTTTGTGTTTTAAGAGAAGCTCACAAGGTGTTCGATGAAATGCGTTAGAGAGATGTTGTGAGTTGGACATGGATGAATGCCTTCTATGATTGATAATCAATTTGTTTTCATATTTCTATAGACATTTGACGCAAAGAACCTGAGAAAGTCATGATAAAAGCACAAAATGAAATGAACCACAATGGGATTACATTGACATTCCTGTATATGAACTTTATATGACTATATATGAATCTTGAAACATAAAATATGAACCTTTAGTTTATTTATATGGTGCTCAGAGTATGGAAAAAAAGATGAAGTTTTCAAAATAATAAATATGAACATTAGATGATTATATATGAACATTGACATGTTAGATATGAGCCCTTATGTTTCCATTTTGCCTAAACCATGAATATGAATATGAACCTTAGGAGAACAGATATGAACTTGAACATAATACACATGAACCCAACTTGAACTTAGACTTTTCAAAAGTACAATATGTAGCCTATGAGAGATTTGAACCCTCATCCATGTGTACCAACACATTGCTCTACCATTTGAGCTAATAGACTATGATAAAGAAAGTTAATTGAATATCAAATAACTAAATATGAACCTTAGATGATTATATATGAACATATAAACTAAGACATGAACACAATCATCCGCACAATCTATATTCTTTCATATGAACTCTAGAACGTTTTGAATCTAGAAAATCCTAAAGTTTGTACAACAATTTAGATTCAATAGTACCTATGAACCGTAAAACACTACATTGATTGCAATTTTTTACAATTTACGTTATCACATTAGTTCAAAACAAGTTTTTAATTTTCAACTTGACTATGAACTCTAAAGTATCTTTATTCACACAAATTCAAGTTGTTTCAAGCAAATAGCAAAATAGGCAGCATTAAAAGTAAAAACGAAGTAGTAGAACATGGATTTTTTCTTTGTATATATGTGCACCGTTGTTTGTTGATCGATCTTCTCTTGTCTCCGTATTGAATGTTTCCACTGAAGCTAATAAATTGAGACTAACAGAAGTAGGTAGACAAGGACAATGAAGCTTGTTGTTTAGAAGTACTGAGTGAAACTTTGTGGAGAGTTTTAATGGTGATTTTAATGGAGATTTCAAGAGAGAAGAAGAGGTCTGTAAAAATTGGGGGTTTGAGGAAAGACAAGGGGAGAGAGAAGGAACAAAATCGATATTTGAATTTTAGATGTAAAAGAGGGGTGTTTTTCGAAGAAATGTTGAATTTTGCCAAAATGACAAAATTATCATCTTAAATGACCAACACTGACACGCATGGCTTCACCTGTTATTTTCATCAACTTTTAATCCCTTACGTCCAACATACACATCTAAGTTCTTTCGCGTTTTGTATCGTAATATACATTTAAACCCCCTTTTATGTTCTTCCCATATATATATATTCGATGTCTATTTTACAGATGCGGTAACTTAACTGATGAAATTTTAGGGATCCAAAGAGGTATGAGCTAGTGAAAAGATAATAATAAAGAAGGTTAAAACATATAAAATATACCCGCTAAATTATACTTTGATGAGTCTAAAGTTTCAAACTTCACTTGATCATATTTCCAATTGGCCAAAAAGTATATTAATTTTGGATTTGGAACTGGTGGAGTGAATTTGAAGCGACAAATGCTTAACGGTTATATTATAATCAATTATATTATTCTTTCTTTATGTTTTTTATGAGTTAGGTTTATAAACTTCACTGATGAAGTTGTGGAACTGATTAATTTCCATATAAACATGTTGCTATTAGTTTTTGTTTCAATTAATTGATTGAACGAGATTCTTTTTTCTTGTAACACCTATTTATTTCTGAACTTCCCTTAGTCAACCAAACTTCATTAACATTACTATCCCTACAAAACTTATAGCTTAATGAATTCCAACATAAATTGAACCATGCAAGACACCACATATAACACACTCAAATTTGGAAGCTTAAACTACATTCTAGTTTCCCTTGACTTTAAGCTCAACACCAAAAGGATAGAATATATGAAGAATACAAATTCATTATCCTTGTACATTCTCCTCCTCGCCCTTTCAAGCCTCCTCTGTGGGTCGTGTTCGACCACACAGAGCTTCAACGTGGATAAATTCGGGGAAAAGGGAGACGGGGTGACAAACTCCACACAGGCGTTTGAGGCCGCGTGAAAGGCCACACGCGAGGATGAGGCAGAGGCTCTTGAAGAAAACTCAACATTTTACTCGTTCGATCCATCCACACTTATATATATATAAATATTTTAAGACTCGTTACTTGAAATTGAAATTGACTTTTTCTTATTCTAATAACATACTTATCCATTTTCAGTATAAACAAATAAAACAATCCACTTGAAACAAAATAATTCAAAAAATTCAACTACTGTTCAACATTTTATCAGTCTAATTAACTAATAAAAAACTTAACTCTAAACAAAATATTTCAAACTCATACTCAATATGATCAACTTAATTTTAAACAAAACATTTCAAACTCATACTCAATATGATTAATACTTAAGACTTTCAATTTTTTGGAAAACAAAAGACTCAATATTTGAAATTGGACCAACGTACCTATACCATACATAATTTCTGTATCTCCTAGAAAATATTCAAATGATATAAGATTTTCAACTTCTTTATAATAAAAAAAAGAAAAATATAGAATGCGAGCAACTAATCATTTATTTATATTTTGCATGACTTACTATATAAATTAATTTAGGTATGTCATTAGTTAGTAAATGATACATATTGACCATAATATTTTTTAATTATAAGTCGATACGTACTAAAATAATTTATTTGTAAATCTAAGTTCATAGAAAGTTATTAATTTAAAAAATCAATATAAAATATATTATGTTTATAATGTCTCATTTTTGTATAGAACGAGACTTTCTAATCATTAGCAGGGGTTAATCCCCTTATAAAAACAAAGCGAATAAAGCGTGTATATGCATATAAAATACTTTTAATGTGTTATGACAAAGATTAGTTAGATATGAAACCATCTATACCCAAGATACATGTATATATAAAATAGCTTGTTGTGTTATAAAAATGACTAAATATAAGAATAACTATATACACTAGTGGAAAAAACCCTTATAGAGGCGGCCTTTGAACACTTATTGAGGCGAACACCGTTCGTCTCAACTAAGGGGGCTGCAACAAGTAGGGGCACTTTTTGAGGCAGACATTTTACGCCTCTAAAAGGACCTTATTGAGGCGGGCCTCCGAAGCCCGCCTCAACAAGTCCCTCACTGTGGCGCCAAAATGAGGGACTTGTTGAGGCGGGCTTCGGAGGCCGGCCTCAATAAGTAAACACTTGTTGAGGCGGGCCTCTATAGGCCCGCCTCAACAAGTCGCATTTTCCCACCTTTTAGCCCGGATCTGGGTAAGTCCGGGCTAAAAAGCATTGTGTTTGAACAAAAAAAACTGGACATTTTAGCCCGGATCTCTTCCACATCCGGGCTAAAAAGTCCAATTTTTTGCAAATAAATTCTGCAAAAAAATCCAATCACAGCGGTATACTTTCTGCAAATAAATTCTTGATCCAAAATTAACTTTATAATATATACCAAAATAACAATACACAACACAGTAACTGAGAAAACAAATGCCTTTCCTAACAACCAAACAAAATTACAGATCCAAAGATGAATTTATCATTAAAAAACATAAATATTGTTTAGTCCAATATAGCAGCAGAAAAGAAATTAGAAGGAAGTTTGACCAAAGAAGATCGGAAAAACAGGAAACATGCCCCAGTTTGGTTGCAAGGTATATGCATTAAAAATGCTCTGTTCATGAAATAGTATGTGCAAATCATGAACTAGTATGTGCAGTTCAGAAAATGATCACAGGAAGACATTTAGTCTTAATTCAAATCTTCTTCCAGTACCTCATCTAGTTTGATAAATCGGCCCTGCTCGATCGAAAATTGTGTCGCAATGCCCATTGCAACCGAAACCAGGCCATCAGTCAAGTCGACTTCTGGCACTTGTGCGCCTCTCGTTCTGATGGCGTGTAGGAAGTTGAGGTGTTCTATGTAGCTTGATCCATGGTGCAGACCATCATACCTGAATTATATTTTTATGTTACAGTAAACTCTAGAGTATAGAGAAAATTGCAAAATACAGACCATTTGTCAACTTCCATTGTTGAATATCTTATGTATGTGATACCCCGTATTTTTGTAAGGTTATTTTGGGAATTATGGAATTTTCCCGAGTACCCGTTGTGTACGTCAGATTTAATTCAGGTAGCTTGAGACATTCTGTAATGTGCTCTATATCTGTAATATTTTTCTCAGTGAAATAATATACAGACAAGGTGCCTTGAATTTTAAATTGTCGTTCGCGTACGATAATTTTTATCCCGGTTTATCATCATGCTCGTTCAAAGCCGAATGGGCGGGAAAAAGGGGAAAACGGCGACCGCCGTTCAGAAACGGCGACCGCCGTTCAGAAACGGCGACCGCCGTTCAGAAACGGCGACCGCCGTGGTTGGGCCCGAGAGGTCAACGTGTCGGCTTCTAGCTGGCCGCGACAGGCCTAGCAACGGCGACCGCCGCGTGCCCGCCGCAGGCAAAAATACGGCGACCGCCGTGATTGTCCAGTGGGCTTTGCCCGATGGTCGCCGGCGTCGTTCGAGGCGCGCCGTTGCGTCAGTTGCCGCGTCTGAGGGGTTGCAGCTCATTCCTTGGGGTTTGCCTATAAATAGGTGAGCTTGGGCATGGGTTTTGGGTCATCTACAACCCCGAATCGCTGCCAAATTCGCCTCTCGTTGGAGTTTTGTTTTCGCCGGTTTTCTTGTGCTCGCCGGAGGTCTCGCCGGTGTTGCTTTGGTGTGTTTCCAGAGTGCCTTTGTGAAGCTTTTGGTTAGCCTTGGAGGTTAGAAGCCAAAGCAAGTCGAAGGAGGCCAAACCGCTCGTGTTTTGGGGTGAGTTTTCTCTCGTTTCAGTCGGCCGTGTTCTTAACGGCGACCGCCGTGTTCTTCACGGCGACCGCCGTGTTCTTCACGACGACCGCCGTGTTCTTCACGGCGACCGCCGTGATGAATACGGCGACCGCCGCCAAGAACGGCGACCGCCGCCAGTGCCCAGAACGCCTTCGTGGCTTTGGCTTGGTCGGTTGTCGTCGTGGCGTCTTTCCTTTCATGTTCTTTCGCCGTTTTTAGATTCGTACTGTTTATGTCGGATCTAACTTAGGATTCCTTTTATGGGTCGACTCGAAGGTCGTTGTGCTGTCAGAGCTGTATCGTGTCGAGCCCGGAATCCAGTGACGTCTTTAGACTATTCTGCGGAGTAAGGCAAGTGGCGGTTCGCTCTTGCTCTTTCGTTCCATATTTACATTAATTATCAGTAGTTTATCTGAGTAATTAATTTGGAATGAATATTCTGTTTGTTTGAAAACGGTTTTGATAAACTGTTTTGAAAATCATATAATAGGTTGTATATCTGCTAGAACAACGCTATTATCTGTGATCGCCTTTCAGGCCTTTATGTGGATTTATCCTGTAATTGTGGTGGTGTTGTAACTGTTTAGTTAGCACTGTTAGATAGGAACGTTACTCGGACTCGGTCCAGTCGTTTCTTTATAATCTGGTATCGGGATGGCTCGTCCCCATCTGGTACTATTCTATGATCATGATCGGTCTCTTACACATGTGTGTGTAGAGACAGGACACTTAGCTGGTGTCACAAACCTTTCGGTATACGTCACTCTCGACGAAACGTATACTAAGATGTGTCGTCCCATTGGTGGGGTACACATGTAAAAGTCTATAACGTGATGTGTGTTTTTGAAACATAAATCAGATAAGTGCTACCTTGACGCACATAATTAATACACCTTGGGCGAGTAGTGCAGCTAAGTTCAGTGCAGCTAGGAAAACTCGTCTTGACTTGAATGTAGTACGTTCTCTTTCCAATCTGGATTCGCTGTAGGCGATGAGGTTGGTCGTGAACCGAAGCATATCAGTCAGTTTTAAATCATGGTTGAATGATTTTGTAACTTTCCAGATTTGTCATTGCTTCCTTAAAGACTCATTTCAGTTAGAGTCTTCTTTCGAGTCGATTTCTGTGAAGATTCAGTCTTCCAGAATCTTCTCTTGTGCATACCTCTTGTTTATTCCAGTAGGAGTATGGTGGTTGACAAGCGTACTCGATTATTATTCGAGGGACGAAGAGTCTAACCTAATACAACTGCTTTGAACCATTCTGCTTTGTTCCCTTGCTAGTCTATTCATTTAGACTAACCAGCCAATATTTTCCCTTGCATGGTTGGCTGGTGTCATCCGTTTGATTCGGCACATCAGTTAAGAAGTAGCTCAGAAGATTAGAAGGACTATGAAGTCGGCGGTGGTTTTTGAATGTTTTAATTATTTCTTTAATCAGGTTATGATCCTTTGGACAATAACTCCGATTGTAACTTACTTTCTTAGTCTTCCGCTGTGTTTGGTTTAAACTATGTTTTGACCTATTCGGGATTGGGTTGTAATCCCGTAACTCTTGTTTCCTCAACAAAGTTATGTTTTGGAATTTAATGCTTGATCTTTGTGTATCAATTGTATTTTTTTTTGGTAAAGCCTTGGGTGATCTCGGTAAGGAACACTGGGGTCACTAGCGGTAATACCTTTCCAAAAGGGTTAAGTTTTGGGGGTGTTACAGTTGTGGTATCAGAGCCAAAGTTTTTAAAACAGGTTTGAAATTTTTATAAACCAGTTATTCATTTTCAAAATGCTTTAAAGAGGGCTCTGAATTTTCATTCTGAAAAGAATTTAAAAACACCGTTCATAGTCGTGTCTTCTTTATAGTCTGATATAGTAAGCTTGCTTCTATGTCTAGAAAGACTAATTCCTTTCTTATTGTTCGATAGGATGGGTGTCTGCTTTTCTATTGGTAAGGGGTCGGAAGACGCCAATTCGGATCAGCCGAGGCTAGACTTTCCGTTACCTCAACGATGTTTCGAGGTTGGAGGCCCGAGTAGCCCACCCGAAGACGTCAAGCACGTTCTCCCCGAGTCGGTTGTCCTTGTAGCCAGGAATGCTATGGTCCCTAGACCTGCACCTGTGCCGCCACCAAGGGTGGAGGGAGTACAAGAATGGGAGCAGGAAGAAGAGTTGTCAAGGTATGAACAAGGGGTTTACCAAGACGACTTTCTGCTGGGACCAATTCCCGAGGAGATCGAGTACGAGGAGGAGGAAGAGGAGATGCTTGAGCAAGATCCTGTCGAGGACGAGGAGATGATCAAGGATGATTCCGAGGATAAGGATCCCAGTGAGGATGATCCCGAGGAAGAGGATCCCATCGAGGATGATCCCGAGGAAGAGGATCCCATAGAGGATGATCCAGAAGACGATCCAGAGTTGGACCTTGGAGGGCAGATTCAGGAGCCCGATACAGGATTGTCACCAGTGCCAGAATACGCACCCATGTCAGAAGCTGATTGGGAGGCATTGTATACCGAGTACGGTATTGGGAGAAGTGACAGGGAATCTCAGCCTATCCCTACTCCAAGGAGATGGAGGTCGGAATCCGAGCTGTAGGAGATTCTCCGCCAGAGCGAGGAAATCTCCGCATAACAGCAGCGTCAGAGGGATGAGCTGATCGCCAGTACTCAGAGGAGGGCTGGAATAGGAGGACCAGTCATGGACGACCCATACTTTTCTATGGCTGAGCTAGGACTATGTGCTTCAGGGTCAAGCAGGGTGCGAAACCCATCGCCAGAGCTCGATGGTGAGCCTAGCCCGAAGAGACCATGCACGAGTAGCCAGTCGTATGGGAGACGTTTTGGAACGCCTTGAGGAGGAGTGGCGTTGCCTATCGTAGTAGTTCGTTTCTTAGTTTTCCAAGTTGTACTTTGTGTAATATTTCAGTATTGCGGCAAGTACTCTGAGAAACACTTATATCTTCGAGCAATGTTGTCCTAATGCTCGAATGATAAACTTATGTGTAACTTGTGTAAGAATTCGAAGGTTCATCTATAAAATGCCAAGTTGATCTATTCTGAGTGATTTATTTACATTGATATATTGCATAAGTATGTTGCATAATATTAATGTATTGAATGCTTGGAATTGGATCGGTAAATAGATGGTGAACCCAAGAAGCACGAGAAACTCGACTCGAGCCGGTGCTGGGACCAGCCAAAACCCCAGACCAGCAGGAAGAGGTGTTCAGGATGAACACGAGTCTGAGTCTCGCGTCCAGCAGAGGCGTGAAGGTCAGGATCAGACCCAAGCGCCGACGTTGTTTGACGCTGCAGCTGTTGAGGCGATCCGAGGGATCGTGATGCAGGCTATCACTGATGTCTTGAGACCAAGTGCGCCTCAAGCACAAGAAGTGCCTATTCATGCAGCGGTTCCTGATATTGTGGAACCCAGAAACCCTGTGATTCAGGAGACTGCCGTTAGGGCGAGGGACAGCTCTGGTCGCGCTCTTAAGACCATTACTTCCATGAGACCCGACTGTTATAACGGGAAAGGGGAGCCAGTGGCAGTGACTCATTGGTTCTCCCATATGGAGAGGCTGTTCAGGAACGTGGAGTGTACGGAGGCCGAGAAGGTCCATATCGCTTCTCTTCAGCTGAAGGAGGAGGCTAGCGAGTGGTGGGAGAGCACTGGTTTGGCTGAGAGCCCAGTGTTCACTTGGTCGATGTTCAAGACCAAGATGGTTGATCACTTTTTCTCTCGTGCTATGAGAGAGGAGAAGCATAAAGAGTTCTTGTACCCTCAGACTGATGGTCTGAGAGTGACCGAGTTGGCATCTAAGTTCAACCATCTTCTACAGTACGCCACTGCCGAGATCACCAGCGAGGCTCAAAAGATCTGGTACTTCCACGAGTGGATGAACCCGGATATCAAGCCATTAATGGTGCACCACACATGCTCTACCTTGGAGCAATATGTGGATTGTGCCTATAAGCTGGAGGTGACTCTCGAGGAGTCGACCAAGAGGCGCAACCGACAGAAGTCGATGCAGAATCAGAACCAGGGAGGTGGTTTTAAGCGCCCTGCGCCACCGTCTAACTTCGCCAAGTCCGGCCGAGCTAAGACGGAGATGACGCAAGGGGGATCGACTCAGCAGTCAGGGCATACCAGGAGTTCAGTTCAGTGTTATAACTGCGGTACTGATGGACACAAGAGCACTGAGTGTCGGAAGGAGAGGAGGCCATGCTTTGGGTGTGGACGTGATGGTCATCTGCAAAAGTTCTGCAACCAGGGAAAGCAGAAGGGAGTAGAGTCGCAACAAGGGTCAGTTCATCAGAGCAACCGACCTAGGTTTAAGTCTGCCGAGACTCCTAGCCATTCAGTACAGACGACTGCTCAGAATAGGGGAAAGGCCCCAGCTGCTTCTGGAAGTCAGGGCCAACGCTTATACGAGATGCGTGAGGCAGATGGACCCAACGCTCCGATTGATCAAGGTACTCTATACCTTCACTCTACTTCAGTGTGCATTCTGTTTGATTCTGGTGCTACGCATTCCTTTATTTCGGATAGCTGTGTTAGCAAGTTAGACTTAGTGTGCAATGATTCGTGTGACCCTTTCGTCGTTAATCTTCCTAATGGAGAACGTTTGGTGGGAACCAAGCATTTGTCCGACTTTCCGATTACCATTCAGGGTAAGGAATTCGAGGCAGATTTAATCTGCATAGCCATGGCTCCATACGACATTATTCTCGGTATGGATTGGCTAACGCGTCACAAGGCGGTGATCGACTTCAGTTCAAGAACGGTGACGGTGTCATCCGGGGGCCAATTCGTGTGCAAGTTCAAAGGTCGAAATGACGCTGATAACGGCAAGCTGATCAATGCGATGGCTGCGTTTAAGCTACTACGACAAGGATGTGTCGGGTACCTTTGCTACTTGGATTCGCCTGAGAAGGATGGACCTGAGGTTCTTGATATTCCTGTAGTTAGGGAATTTTCGGATGTCTTTCCGGAAGAAATTCCAGGATTACCCCCAAATCGTGACGTAGAGTTTTCAATTGATCTCGAGCCTGGTACGGCGCCGATTTCCAAATCCCCGTACCGGATGGCTCCAGCTGAGATGCAAGAGTTGAAGAATCAACTTGAAGATCTTCTTGACAAAGGTTATGTCAGGCCGAGTGCATCGCCGTGGGGTGCTCCGGTATTATTCGTCAAAAAGAAGGACGGATCATTCCGACTTTGTATCGACTATCGAGAGTTGAATAAGGTGACGATCAAGAACAAGTATCCTTTGCCTAGGATTGATGACTTGTTGGACCAATTGCAGGGAGCAAAGGTGTTCTCCAAGATCGACTTAAGATCTGGATATCATCAACTCAGGATTCGGGAGCAGGACATTCCTAGAACTGCGTTTAGGACCAGATATGGTCATTACGAGTTCGTAGTGATGCCTTTTGGGCTTATAAATGCTCCAGCTGTCTTTATGGATTTGATGAACCGATGTTTTCACCAATACTTGGATAAGTTCGTGGTGGTCTTCATCGATGACATTTTGATCTACTCTCCGAATGAAGAAGTCCATGAGGAACATCTACGAATTTCCTTGTCGATCCTTAGACAACATCAGCTTTATGCTAAATTGTCTAAATGTGAATTCTGGATGAAGGAAGTGGCTTTCTTAGGCCACGTGATCAATAAAAATGGGGTTATGGTTGATCCCCAAAAGATTGAAGCTGTGGCTAAGTGGACACAGCCTCAGAACGTGAAGGAGGTGCGCAGTTTTCTTGGACTTGCCGGGTATTATAGAAGGTTTGTAGAAGGATTTTCAAAGATCGCTCTACCGATGACCAATCTACTCCGCAAAGTCCACAAGAAGTTTGTCTGGAATGACAAGTGCGAGGTCAGTTTCCAGGAGTTGAAGCGACGGTTGACCTCGGCACCCGTGTTAGCACTCCCAGAGGGGAATGACGATTATGTGGTCTATAGTGATGCTTCCAAGTGTGGCCTTGGTTGTGTTTTGATGCAAAGGGGCAGAGTCATTGCTTACGCATCTAGACAACTCAAGACTTACGAAGAAAACTATCCGACCCATGATCTTGAGTTAGCAGCGTTTGTCTTTGCGCTGAAGATTTGGAGGCATTACCTCTACGGTATAAGATGCCAAGTCTTCACTGACCACAAAAGTCTCAAGTATATATTTACTCAGAAGGAGTTAAATATGAGACAACGCCGCTGGCTAGAGTTGCTCAAAGACTACGACATGGAGTTGTTGTATCATCCGGGCAAGGCTAATGTAGTAGCTGATGCGCTAAGCCGGAAGACAACGCATGAGACTGTGGTTGCGTTGCTTACTGCTCAGACCAAGCTAAACCAGGAGTCATGCGACATTGAAGTCTTGTATGACCAGCGTAGAGGGTACCTGAGTATGATGGAGATTCAGGCTACACTGCTGGATCAAATCAAAGAAAAGCAAGTCGATGACATCATCTTGGTAAAGTTAAGCAGTGAAGTGATGGATGGGAAAGCTCCCAGTGTTGTGGTTCAGGATGATGGATCACTTTGGTTTCAGGATCGGATCTGTGTGCCTGACACAGAAGGTCTTCGTCAGTTGGTGATGAGAGAAGCTCATTCATCTGCTTATTCTGTGCATCCTGGCTCTAGCAAGATGTACAAGGATCTCAGGAAGAAGTTTTGGTGGCCAAACATGAAGTGGGACGTAGCAGACTTTGTGGCAAAGTGCTTAACTTGCCAAAAAGTCAAGATCGAACACCGCAGACCAGGTGGTGAGATGCTACCTCTCCCAGTACCCGAATGGAAATGGGAGGACATTTCCATGGACTTCGTCACTGGGCTACCCAAGACTCGAAGTCAGAGAGATGCTATTTGGGTAATTGTGGATAGGCTTACAAAGAGTGCTCATTTCATAGCCATCAAGACCACATGGGAAACCCAGAAGTTAGCCGAAGTTTACCAGAAGGAGATTGTCCGCTTACATGGCATTCCTAAGACCATTGTATCGGACCGAGATGGCCGTTTCATGTCAAGATTCTGGGAGGAACTTCATAAGGCTATGGGAACCGAGTTAAGGTTCAGTACAGCGTTTCATCCTCAGACAGATGGCCAGTCTGAAAGGACCATCCAGACTCTGGAGGATACGCTTAGAGCTTGTGTGCTCGATTGTCCGACTAGCTGGGAGGACAACTTGAGTCTGATTGAGTTCACATACAACAATAGCTGGCATGCTACAATCAAGATGGCTCCGTTTGAAGCTTTGTATGGTCGCAGATGCAGATCTCCGATTTGTTGGGACGATAATGCCGACAAAATTCTGCTTGGACCAGAGTTGGTCGAAAGGACGGCTTCAGACATTGCTTTGATCAGACAAAGGATGTTGACCGCTCAGAGTCGACAAAAGTCCTACGCAGATCGGAAGCACAGGACTGTCGAGTTCGAGGTCGGTGACAAGGTTTTTGTCAAGGTGTCGCCTTCCAAAGGAGTTTTCAGATTTGGTAAGCGTGGGAAGCTTAACCCTCGCTACGTGGGACCATTCGAGATTTTGGATAGAGTGGGATCTCTAGCATACCGTTTGGCGTTGCCACCATCGGCTCACCCGGTGCATAACGTGTTCTACGTGTCTTTACTCAGAAAGTATGTGCCAGATGAGTCTCATGTGCTTAGTTATGAGGACATCGAGATTCAAGCTAATGGTACTTACGAAGAGTTGCCCATGCGCATTTTGGAGCGTCGGGAGAAGCAATTGCGTAACAAGATCGTACCTTTGGTATGAGTGCTGTGGTCCAAGTCAGGGACCGAAGAAGTTACTTGGGAGACGTGGGAAACCGAGTCAGATATGCTCAGGCGTTTTCCCGAGTTATTCTCGACCTAAGTTTCGGGGTCGAAACTTCTTGTAAGGGGGAGGAGATGTGATACCCCGTATTTTTGTAAGGTTATTTTGGGAATTATGGAATTTTCCCGAGTACCCGTTGTGTACGTCGGATTTAATTCAGGTAGCTTGAGACATTCTGTAATGTGCTCTATATCTGTAATATTTTTCTCAGTGAAATAATATACAGACAAGGTGCCTTGAATTTTAAATTGTCGTTCGCGTACGATAATTTTTATCCCGGTTTATCATCATGCTCGTTCAAAGCCGAATGGGCGGGAAAAAGGGGAAAACGGCGACCGCCGTTCAGAAACGGCGACCGCCGTGGTTGGGCCCGAGAGGTCAACGTGTCAGCTTCTAGCTGGCCGCGACAGGCCTAGCAACGGCGACCTCCGCATTTACGGCGACCGCCGCAGGCAAAAATACGGCGACCGCCGTGATTGTCCAGTGGGCTTTGCCCGATGGTCGCCGGCGTCGTTCGAGGCGCGCCATTGCGTCGGTTGCCGCGTCTGAGGGGTTGCAGCTCATTCCTTGGGGTTTGCCTATAAATAGGTGAGCTTGGGCATGGGTTTTGGGTCATCTACAACCCCGAATCGCTGCCAAATTCGCCTCTCGCTGGAGTTTTGTTTTCGCCGGTTTTCTTGTGCTCGCCGGAGGTCTCGCCGGTGTTGCTTTGGTGTGTTTCCAGAGTGCCTTTGTGAAGCTTTTGGTTAGCCTTGGAAGTTAGAAGCCAAAGCAAGTCGAAGGAGGCCAAACCGCTCGTGTTTTGGGGTGAGTTTTCTCTCGTTTCAGTCGGCCGTGTTCTTCACGGCGACCGCCGTGTTCTTCACGGTGACCGTCGTGTTCTTCACGGCGACCGCCGTGTTCTTCACGGCGACCGCCGCCAAGAACGGCGACCGCCGCTAGTGCCCAGAACGCCTTCGTGGCTTTGGCTTGGTCGGTTGTCGTCGTGGCGTCTTTCCTTTCGTGTTCTTTCTCCGTTTTTAGATTCGTACTGTTTATGTCGGATCTAACTTAGGATTCCTTTTATGGGTCGACTCGAAGGTCGTTGTGCTGTCAGAGCTATACCGTGTCGAGCCCGGAATCCAGTGACGTCTTTAGACTATTCTGCGGAGTAAGGCAAGTGGCGGTTCGCTCTTGCTCTTTCGTTCCATATTTACATTAATTATCAGTAGTTTATCTGAGTAATTAATTTGGAATGAATATTCTGTTTGTCTGGAAACGGTTTTGATAAACTGTTTTGAAAATCATATAATAGGTTATATATCTGCTAGAACAACGCTATTATCTGTGATCGCCTTTCGGGCCTTTATGTGGATTTATCCTGTAATTGTGGTGGTGTTGTAACTGTTTAGTTAGCACTATTAGATAGGAACGTTACTCGGACTCGGTCCAGTCGTTTCTTTATAATCTGGTATCGGGATGGCTCGTCCCCATCTGGTACTATTCTATGATCATGATCGGTCTCTTACACATGTGTGTAGAGACATGACACTTAGCTGGTGTCACAAACCTTTCGGTATACGTCACTCTCGACGAAACGTATACTAAGATGTGTCGTCCCATTGGTGGGGTACACATGTAAAAGTCTATAACGTGATGTGTGTTTTTGAAACATAAATCAGATAAGTGCTACCTTGACGCACATAATTAATACACCTTGGGCGAGTAGTGCAGCTAAGTTCAGTGCAGCTAGGAAAACTCGTCTTGACTTGAATGTAGTACGTTCTCTTTCCAATCTGGATTCGCTGTAGGCGATGAGGTTGGTCGTGAACCGAAGCATCTCAGTCAGTTTTAAATCATGGTTGAATGATTCTGTAACTTTCCAGATTTGTCATTGCTTCCTTAAAGACTCATTTCAGTTGGAGTCTTCTTTCGAGTCGATTTCTGTGAAGATTCAGTCTTCCAGAATCTTCTCTTGTGCATACCTCTTGTTTATTCCAGTAGGAGTATGGTGGTTGACAAGCGTACTCGATTATTATTCGAGGGACGAAGAGTCTAACCTAATACAACTGCTTCAAACCATTCTGCTTTGTTCCCTTGCTAGTCTATTCATTTAGACTAACCAACCAATATTTTCCCTTGCATGGTTGGCTGGTGTCATCCGTTTGATTCGGCACATCAGTTAAGAAGTAGCTCAGAAGATTAGAAGGACTATGAAGTCGGCGGTGGTTTTTGAATGTTTTAATTATTTCTTTAATCAGGTTATGATCCTTTGGACAATAACTCCGATTGTAACTTACTTTCTTAGTCTTCCGCTGTGTTTGGTTTAAACTATGTTTTGACCTATTCAGGATTGGGTTGTAATCCCGTAACTCTTGTTTCCTCAACAAAGTTATGTTTTGGAATTTAATGCTTGATCTTTGTGTATCAATTGTATTTTTTTTTTGGTAAAGCCTTGGGTGATCTCGGTAAGGAACACTGGGGTCACTGGCGGTAATACCTTTCCAAAAGGGTTAAGTTTTGGGGGTGTTTCAATGTATATATGGACAAATTACATGTTTGATCTTCAACCATACACGTGGTCTCGTGATAGTCCCTAACCTTTATTTTCTCCTAAGATATATTTAACTAATTTAGGCATGCTTAAATGAGAACTTGACATAAAACATTGTTAACATTTTTTAGAAAGTTTGGGACTTCCATTCGTTTAATCACAAGGTTAAAGGACAGAAACTCACTTTATCCTTTCATCTATGGTCTTCATACTTTCCACACCCTCTCTTCCTGCTTCTTTGGGGCCAAACCTCACAATGCTTTCCGGCACAGACGCTTCACCCTGTCAAAAGTATAAGATATGGTGCATCCGATTATCCATCAATAAGTTATTTTGATACATCAATTTGCTGATGCAAAATGGTAAGAATTTGTTTGTATCACCTTTCCAATGTCACCAACAACAGAAATTTCCTGCTCACTTCTACTCCCTTCAGCAAACATACAAAGATCAAGCATGCCTCGTGAACATTGTCAAAATCGACAATAACATAAGCATTATCAATGATATCGGGCACCTATATGATCACAAATATGTAAAGTATCAAAATTCACACAATGAAGTGTCAAAAGAATAACATATGCATCATCAACTGATTTATAAAGACAAACCCAATGGACTTAACCAAGCAAAAGCTCACCTTTCCATCATAAACCTTGTCCTTGTGGTTCACATCCATAGCTCCAGAAGCCATCACGCGAACAGGATTAGCACCAGCAAACTGCCTCATTAGATCGAAAAAATGGCAGCACTTCTCCACCAGGGTTCCTCCCGTGTTAGCATTAAACCGGTTCCAATCATTGACCTTAACCAAGAAAGGGAATCAATGTTCTCGAATTGCCACCATTCTCATGCGCGGGTCCTAGTTTCCCACCCTTAACTATCTCTATAATTTTCGCAACGGGTGGCATGTATCTGTACTCCAATCCAACTTGCACCAGAATATCTGGTCTTTTCCTTGCAGCTTCTACCACCTATATGAAAAAATTGTGTAATGACTCAATTGAAGAGTATGCTTGCAATATCAAAAATATGCATAATACTAGGTTCCAGCTATCCTTTCACAGAAGGCAATAACGGAGAATTTAAAACTATTCTTGCTGCGCAAATGCAGGTCATAAAATCAAAATGAACATTTGAAAGTGAATTATAAAGATCCAACTGTCTGATGAAGTAACCAGTCTATTCAACAATTCAAACTAATTGAAACCAAATTAGATTGCAAATTCAAAAGAGAAAAGATAGATTGATGCACCTCCTTGCAATGGGCAACAGTGGTACAAATAGGATGAAGTAACCAGGCTATTCAACAATTCAAAATAGGCTTCTCAACAAGATAGATTGATGCACCTCCTTTCAGGCTTATGGTTGTCATCCTTGTATAGATTGGGATGCAACTTATTCAACTCCCTTGCCAAAACCTTATCCGGATGAGCCTGTATCGACAACGGCTTTGCAATAGACAGAACCTATACATGTTCAAATGTTTGTAAGTCCCTATCCAATCTCCCATGGAGTTCATATCAAGCATGCAATCCAAAGACCACCAGTTGCACCAAAATTTCTATCATATTGAAGCTAAATACTCTGTCGGTAGCCACCAAAATACACACTGTAGCAACTATAGTGCTTTCAATTCAAAGATTAAATGAAAACTACATCCCATAAATTGGGAAACAACAGATTCCGACGGCAAATAAACAACAAAATCCAAAATTCCATTTGAAAAATTAATCTCTTACCTTGAACAATGGTTGAATGGCGCATTTCATTATGTATGAATTATGAAATCTAAAGGTGCTGCAGGAAGAAGCTTTCAAAAGTCAATTTTACACAGAAAATAAAGTTGGCAATGATGATAAAAAATAGTAGAGAAAGCCTAATTTTCCCTTTAATCAACAACTCAACATTCCTATCAAATTTTCCTTTAGTCAACTATGCAACTGTCAAACCTCGATTTTATACGAAATTTAACCATAAAAATCATCTCCAAATTAGCCAACCAAGTGAGATTCGTTTACATTCAGAACATCAAACCAAACCCAAAATTCTCACTAAGAATAATTCAAACACATAATCGAACCCTAAAAGCTTTCATAACCAAGATGGAGAAGAGAGATTAACCTCGTAAATCTATCAAAGCGCGTTTGCTCGCCACCAGGAACGGAGCGGAGCGGCTTTGCTCGCCACCTCGCAGAGTCGCAGGTCTCAAAAATCGCCGCCTCATAGATCTGAAAAATCACCGCCTCGCAGATCTCAAAAATTGTCGCATCACAGTGTAGATTGACCTAGCTAGACCGATAGAGATCAAAGAAGCAATCTGTATTGAATAGAATGAAAGGGGCGGAGAAGATTTGTGAGGGTTTTCTATCAAGAGAATGAAAGAAAAGAGCAGCGTAAGAAAGAAAAGAGCAGCGTAAGAAAGAGAGGCGTTTTTTTTAATTAGGGTTGAGCTTATAGAGGCGGGCCTAACCCGCCCGCCTCTATAAGTATTACGACCCGGCCGAGTAATGGTCTAATAGAGGCGGGCCTTACATGACCGCCTCTATTGGACATACTTGTTGAGGCGGGCTTTAAGAGGCCCGCCTCAACAAGATTTAATTGAGGCGGGCTACTTGGCCCACCTCAATTAGTTAGCATTAGAGGCGGGCCTTACTCTGGCCCGCCTCTAATACTTTAGCAGGAAATGTTTTTTTGGATACTTGTTGAGGCGTATATTAATTTGCCCGCCTTAAAAAATATTTTTGAGGCGTATAAATTAATTATCCGTCTCAAAAACCAAAAAAAGTGATTGCCTAAGTCGTTGTTGAGGCGTTTTGAACTATGTACGCCTCTAAAAGGGAGCCTCAAAAAGTGTTTTTTCCACTAGTGATAATTTAATCTTTTAATTAGTGTAGTCTAATGTGACCCTCCTTTTAAAATATTCTGGCTCCGCCAATATATATATATTAACATGGTAAAATGAGCTCAAGGTAATCAAACATGCGAGCAACTTATCCATCATTGTTATGTATCCGGTAACTTAATTGGTGGAATTTTAGAGATCCTAAGGCCACCTTTATCAGAGCAACTCGATAAGAGTACTTCATTATCTCTCTATATATAGATTCGCGATCGGATGCGAATGGCTTCCCGCGTGTGAAATGCAAAGTGATCATGTCCGTCCGTTTCGTTTGATCGCATGTGCGTCCTTCTTTCTGGTACGCGCGTGAGTTTATTTTAGTACTTTGTCTTAATAAAACACTAAAGTTTTATAGCCAGCTGGTATTTGAGTGGGGGGAGTACCATGAGGTCTTGGGTTCAACTCCCCCACAACAACACGCCTCTGTAATTTTGTTTTTCATTTTTTTCTTTCACTTTTTTCTTAATTTCGTGCACCATAAATATTTTTAATTGTTTTAAATTAAATCTGGGAGCTATGAGATGTAATCATATATGAAAGTTAAGTGACAATATATGAATATTAAATGGAAATGATATGAAAATTAACACACAACATATAACCTCTAGTTTGTGAACCTTATAGAATTAATATATAAATATGTGCATGTTACATATGAACCTTACAGAACAAATGTATGAACGCGTGCATGTTACTTATGAACCTTAGATAATTAATATATGAACCTCAAGGTTCAAATCTACAAATTTCATTCTCATTCTTTTTAATTGATCTTTTAGGTTCATATGCAACATGCACACATTCAAGGATTAGTTTTGTAAGGTTTATATGTAACATGCACATGTTCGTATATTTGAAATTCCTTCTACTTGATCTTTGTGTGTTGGTTTTCATACATGTTCATATAATAATCTTATAAGGTTCATATACTAGATGTACATATGTTGTATGTTAATGTTCATATATTGTCATTTCATGTTTATATATAATAGTGTCTCATTCCTCCCAGATTTAATTTAAAACTATGTGTAAATATTTGTGTTTTACGGAAGTGAAAAAAGTGAAAAAATGCAAAAGAAAAACAAGGGCAAGGCGTGTTTGTTGGGGAGAGTTGAACTCCAAACCTCTCCTTCCCTCCCACACTCCAATACCAACTAGGCTAAGAGCCTTTTGTGTTTAATTATGGAAAAACTTTTTTTATAATATCACGCCTTTTCCTTAACTGAACACGTGCGCGCGGATGAACGACTTTGATTGCTTCGTACTTCGCACGGGATCTAGAGGCCGGATTAGGTACGAAGTATGGATCCCGTGTGAAGGAATTTAGTGTCATTTTGTTATAATTTTACTTTTTTAGAGCCACCATATTGATTCCGACCCCACAATTCCTATGTGTCATTTTGTTATAATTTTACTTTTTTAATCTTTTATGTTTCTATAATTTAGCTAACAAAATTAATTTATAGTCAAATATCTTTAACAAATTATCTTAACAACCTCTAACAAACATATAGTAAAATAATAAAAATTTAGGAAATAACTTAAAAATCTTTACAACTTCTTTACGCATCTTAGTAATTCAAATTCAAATTCGAATCTTCTATTAAAAATTATCTTAACAAATTATCTTAACTAATTATAACCAAATACCTTAACAAATTATCTTAACAAAATAATAACAATTTAGGAAATAACTTAAAAATCTTTACAACATAACTTAAAAATAATAACAATATGGGAAATAACTTAAACATCTATCCAATTTATAGAATGAATCTTCTATTAAACATTATTTAAATTCTAGACAAAAATAAAGAAATTATTCAAATTATCTATATATATTAAAGCTCTCACTTTTCGAGCCACCATATTAATTTTGGGCCCACCTATCCTATGTGTCATTTTGTCATTAATTCTCTATAATAATTTATTTATTTTTTAGTTCTATAAATCCTAAACAAATATAATTTTTACTACGTGGTTTGTTACCTATATTTTAGTATCTCATTTCAAATCTATTATTATCAATTTTGTTGTTGTTTGTTATGTGATTTGTTAACAATATAAAAGGCAGATCTTAACAATATATACATATGAGTTTGTGGTTTTCTTATATCTACTTAATAGTTTAGACTATTACTTTAAATCCTAAAAAATATTATATAATATTGTACTCTTTATTTTTATTTTTTGTCTCGTTAAGGTCACATCCAAATTTTATTTAATTATATCATGTTCTTAAAGCATATTAACCGCATTTAAATAATAACTCTCAATTGTATAATTTTTTTGTGCTCATATCATAAAAATTGTAAGCTTTCTACATAGTTTTAAGCTTTTAAATGTTGATTTCTTCAATATTTTAATTTCCATATCTACGTATATCTTCACAACTTTTCAAATCGAATATCTATCATTTTTTTTTTCATTTGTTGTGTGGTTTACATATTTATTAATTATTTTGTAAAGTTGTAAAAGATATTTTCAGTTGTTCAAAAATTACTTTGTTATAATTTTACTTTTTTAATCTTTTATATTTCTATAATTTATCTAACTTAATTAATTTATAGCCAAATATCTTTAACAAATTATCTTAACAACCTCTAACAAACATATAGTAAAATAATAAAAATTTAGGAAATAACTTAAAAATCTTTACAACTTCTTTACGCATCTTACTTACTCAACATCAAATTCGAATCTTCTATTAAAATTATCTTAACTAATTTATAACCAAATACCTTAACAAATTATCTTAACAACCTCTAACAAACATATAGTAAAATAATAACAATTTAGGAAATAACTTAAATATCTTTACAACATAACTAAAAATAATAACAATATAGGAAATAACTTAAACATCTATCTAATTTATAGAACGAATCTTCTATTAAACATTATTCAAATTCTAGACAAAAATAAATAAATTATTCAAATTATATATATATACATATTAAAGCTGCCACTTTTCGAGCCACCATATTGATTTTGGGTCCATCTATCCTATGTGTCATTTTTTCATTAATTCTCTATAATAAATTATTTAGTTTTTATTTCTAAAAATCCTAAACAAATATAATTTTTACTATGTGGTTTATTACCTAATTTTTAGTATCTCAATTCAAATATATTATTATCAATTTTGTTGTTGTTTGTTATGTGATTTTTTAACAATATAAAAGACAGATCTTAACAGTATATACATATGAGTTTGTGGTTTTCTTCAATCTACTTAATAATTTAGACTATTACTTTAAATTATCTACATATATTAAAGCTGCCATTTTTCGAGCCACCATATTGATTTTGGGCCCACCTATCCTATGTGTCATTTTGTCATTAATTCTCTATAATAATTTTTTTTAGTTCTTTAAATCCTAAACAAATATAATTTTTACTATGTGGTTTGTTACCTAATTTTTAGTATCTCCTTTCAAATCTATTATTATCAATTTTATTGTTGTTTGTTATATGATTTGTTAACAATATAAAAGGCAGATCTTAACAATATATACATATGAGTTTGTGGTTTTCTTATATGCCCTTGCTATTTCACGCACCGGGTAAATTTCTATTTACCGCACCGCTTCGTCCGTGACGGACCAAATACATTCGTCCGTGACGGACATAGTCCATCCGCGCGTCACGGACGAACATCCTTCATCCGTCACGGACGAAGTTGCTGCCTTTAAAAGCAGCAACTTCGTCCTCTTCGTCATTTCACCCAAAAATTAGAACTCGCTCTCTCCTCCCTTGAATGCAGAAGCGACCAGACAACCCATATCTGGAAGCACCATCCAAGTCTTCTCTGGGGCCATCCCAGAGTTAAACCATGTAAGTTGTTCTACTACTTTTTCCAGCATTGTCTTAAAGATGCAAACCTCAGAATACATTGGCCAAATTTCCCTCACCTTGTCAATCATGGCTTGCCGGACGATCCTCCATTGTTCCTGCTCGATGCCTATTTGATCTGCAACGGCTCTGTATCCACAGTTTCCAACACCAACAATATCAAAGGAACCGTTCAAGTGTCAGTGCATACACCACGAAACTATACCCTTATACGGCTCAAAGTCTTTAATGAAGGACTGTGGAGCATGATAAGGTGGTGGAAACATTTGACCCACTGGATTCTTGGGAGCTCTAACCTGAGATGGCCTCAAAGGAGTGGTAGGAGCTGTAGGGCCTGGTAAAGGTGTACTAGTGGGCTTTGGTGGCCTACCTCGTTGCTTCTTGGGAGGTGTCCCTTCCATATCTTTGTTTGTGTACTCCCATGAAAAAGGATGTCTTTTAGTGCTATCTTTGTTTGGAGCTCCCATTGGCCGTCCCTTATGCCTCACAATAGCCGGCTCTTGCAGACTGGTCCCCTCGGGGCAAGCGATGTCGTAAAGTCACGAGACACATTTTTCTTGATCATCTGCTGACAAATTGGGGAACTGATCCGTATAAAATTGATCCATCAAAGGTCTCGCGACTCTGCGCTTCACCTCAGGCTTACCTTCGTCTTGCACTTCTGACAAACTCAATCGTCTCCAAAACCAATGCAACGCTGAAGGCTTAATAGGGATTGAACTCGTCACATATCTAGCGATGTCATGCACACACGGCAATCCATCTCTCACCCTTATCTGGCATGTATAGGTACTGTCATAAAATGGATTTTCTCCTTTTCTGTATTCCTCAGTCAAGCGGTCAAGTGCAACCTTAGATACTTTTTATTTCAACAGCTTGAAAACATCAGCCCTTGTCACAAGCGTCATCATGTTCTGTGCACTCTCGTTGAAGGTCCCCTTGATTTCCTTCACTTGGTTTCCCATCTTTGAATGATATTGACCGAATATCGTGTCTAGACTGCCATATGGAGTAGTCAAGAAGCCTTTCAAACTAGAGTGTACTCCTTCAACCCTATATTTAGTACAAAAGAGTTTAAAGTTTGATCATACGAGACCTTTTTGTTATCTACATAAGTGGTCCGTCACGTATGGATGCTCTTCATACGTGACGGATGAAGAGTGTGCTCCTTTAACCAGAAACTTTCGTCTGTCACGTAAGATGTGCATCCATACGTGACGGACCACTTATGCAGATAACAGAAACAGAAAGCTATGCAGATAACAGAAAGCCCCTAAAATATAGAAAATGAGAATGCAGTACAGATTAGACAATGCACTAACCTGTTTGTCGTTGACGTTCCAAGCGTGAAAATAGTATATGTCCAAGCTGACACAAGTCTTTCCCTGTACGGGATCAACCAACTATTTCTTACATACTGAGTCAGACGTGGCCAAACCCTCCATTCCGACTGAATTCTATGCAACTCCATCTCATACTCGGGTACAGTTGTTTGCTTGAATAAATTATAGTATGCATTTGCAAACCTTGTACCCAAGCTTTTATCCTTCATCTCCTTCCTAGCATGGTCCTCTATGTTTTTCTTCACATGGCGCCTACAGAGGATAGACTTGGCACTTGGAAAGAGTCTATCTAACGCATTCATCAAGGCCTTTTCACGATCTATCACTAGGCATGTCGGTGTTACTTGACACTTTTTGCACATTTTAAGAAGTTGTTGTGCAACCCACACGTAGTTGTCTTCTTTCTCATGCTGTAGAAACGCCCACGCCACATTATAGTTCTTCCATGTAGACATGACTCCTATTATTTCGAGGAAAGGCAAGTCATACCTGCACAAGAAGATATGTCATGCATAATGAATAAACATATCAACAAGTAGATGTAACATATAGCATGTAGATGTGTTATACTAACCTGTTAGTGCTGTATGTGGAGTCTACTAAAAGGACGTACGGAAATGCCTTTAGGAGTTTCATGGAATCTGGACTGGCAAAGAAAATGTCGGTGATCTTATTCATCGTTGGATCCGACCTATACTCCATAAAGTAGTTGTTCTCCTTTCACTTATAGAAGAACTCTTGGACCACGGTTCTTCCTTCCATCCCACTATGTCGGACATTGTACACTTCATTGTACACTTGCTTCATTTTAGTGTAGTTGTTCGGGTCTTAGTTAAGTGTTATTGCAATCTTTGATGGTTTATTATGATTTTCTATCATGACCTTACACAACTTCTTTTGCTCAGGTGTCATCCTGTCAGGTGATGCATGCCCGTACAAGTCATCACCAATGACATGGCTGTGGGTTCCAACAACTACATTGATTGTATATAAGTCCTTTTTTTCTTGACACAACAATCTGAATGGACAATCACATTTTTTGCTCCTTGTTCTTTGCCTTACTCTGTTTTCATCTTTAGGAATGTAAATTCTTGTTTTTTCACACAACATCCATGACTTCCGAAGGCTTCCTCCACCAAAGTTTTTATCCCGACCAATAGTGATGCAGAAGTGATTATCAAAGCTAATCTGTCTAGCCCATTTAATTGCATCATCTCTGGAGCCGAATACTTCACTCGTTGTAAACTTCTCTGAATAATCTTCCGAAACAATCACTTCTTCAGGTGTAGGATAATAAAACCGCGGCTGTGTATGTAATGCCGGAAACCCAAACTTAGGTGGAGCCTGTCACCTTACGGACGAAATTCCACTACGAGCAAAACAATCTAATCCCGGCATATGAGGTTGTTCAGGTGCCATAGGTTCTCCGAACAACCCAAGTGAGAAGGACGGTGGTGCCATGTCCGACGCATCATTCAGGGACAGATTGTTAATACCGTTGTTCACGATATTGTTCTCCTATTGAAGTAAAAAAACAAGTTAGCATAGAAGCATGTAAGAATCCAGTTTCTGTCAAACAAATCCCTCCGTGACGAATAGACACATTCCATCCGTCACGGATGGTAGCACCCCATCCGTCACGTATGAAGTGCATCCATACGTGACGGATGAATGACATTCATCCGTGACGGATTGAACAAGTCCATCCGTCACGGACTGTTTTTCTTTCAAAAAACAGTCGCCGAACAAAGTTCTTACACTTGCAATGATCTAGTAAAAATTCAGTATAACAACGCCAAACACTCAAACATGCAGTTTTGCACACAAAATCTACAACTTTTTAGTACAACTTAATCAAAGATGAAGTTTTTATGAACATATAGTAACAACTATTGAAATTACCTTAAGAAAGTGTTTGTTTTTCCCAAAGAACAACTCAAACATATACATTCACAAGAAAGAACCATAAATTTCTTAACTTTTACTAACATGTAAAGTAAAAGTTTAAAAAACATACCTCATTGTAATGGTAACTCCTTGAAACATCTTCTCCACCATTGAAGTTGGAAAAATCATCTTCATTTGTCATGGAAAAGAACTCTTGGAAATGGAAGAGAATGGAAGATGTGTTGTGGGAGGGAAAGGAAAGAGTGATGGAGTGGTTTAGGGTTTAATTTTGTCCGTAATATTGATGAGATATGATGGGGTAGTTAATGTTGTTAGGTGGGTACAAGTAACATTCATTTTTCTTGTTGTTTACTTCGTCCGTGACGGACCATGTGCATCCGTCCATGAAGGACCAAATGGATTCGTCTGTGACGGACGGATGCACATGGTCCGTCACGGACGGATGCACATTGTCCGTCACGGACGAAACGGTGCGTGAAATAGCAATTTCACCCGTGCGTGAAATAGAAATCGTGTTGTTATATCTACTTAATAGTTTAGACTATTACTTTAAATCCTATAAAATATTATTTAATATTGTACTCTTTATTTTATTTTTTGTATCGTTAAGGTCACATCCAAATTTTATTAAATTATATTGACCCCATTTAAATAATAACTCTCAATTGTATAAATTTTTTTGTGCTCATATCATAAAAATTGTAAGCTTTCTACATAGTTTTAAGTTTTTAAATGTTGATTTCTTCAATATTTTAATTTCCATATCTACGTATATCTTCACAACTTTTCAAATCAAATATCTATCATTTTTGTTTTTCCATTTGTTGTGTGGTTTATGTTTTGGGGCGAAAAGATCAATCAACCTAAATCGCCTTAGACGGGGTAACGAGTCGATCGGATAGAATAATGATAACACAATAAATCCAAACCAAATAAACAGTCAACCAAGTATGAAATATGAGCAAGATCGTGTGATGATATATTGATTATATGATGATAAGAATGAGACAAAATATAGCTTATCCTCTAGATGCAAAAGATCGGGTCTTGTCTGACCGGCTAATCTAGCGTCCGATCCTTGGTGGTCGAGTATTATTGCCAAAAGAGTTAAACAAGAACAAGTAGGTCAGTAAGCCTTTTGTGAGTTGAGATAATGTGTATCGCCGTAACTTGAGTCGTAGCCTCTTCTTTAGCCCCTTCGTGCCCTATTTATCGGATTCTTTTCTTCGTCGATCTTGTTACCGTTTGCATGAGATCTTTCCCTTAACTTCTGAGCATAATCCTTGGGATCTTCTTATTAATGAGGCTTCTAATTTTTCACTTGAATTGGATGCCGTTGCTGAAGATCAAGCAGTTATGGCTTGGGCGAGATTCTCGGGATCGGTCGGGTTTGTGCATTGATGAGCATCTGACGTCCCTCTTCAAACTCCTTGGCCCATTTCTAAGGTGAGGCGGCCCAGTCTGCTAGGCTCGGCCTATCAAAGCATTATGGGCCCAACAATAGCCCTAAGTCGTTTTGGCTCAAGGCAGCTAAGGGCGGGAGTCAAGACGACTTCTAATCTGCACGATCTCCACCATCTGTTTTGGCGCGACAAGCGAGGGTTGACGTGGCGACGATCGCGCGGCATGATGGGACAGACTAGGCTTCTAGCCTTCCCTCTATAAATTCGAAGTAAATCGGTGGGCTTTTTTCATCTTCTTTCTTTCGATTGTCTCTGTTTCTTGCTTTGGTAAGTTTTCATAATCTTTCAAGATTGCCTTCCGATTCCTTCCTCTCTCCATATTAGATATGGTTTTTAGTAGCTCTGCCGAATCGTCCGCCACTCACTCGAGCAAGAATGACGATTCCCCCCCTTTCTTGTTGAAGGAGGGTGACGCCATGACGGGGACGCTGATGGAGTCGGATCTAGAGCAAATTCTCCAAGTCGGTGGTTTTCCACCAGAAACGGTTGCGAGGCTTCCTTATCCGGATGAAAGGGCGGACGCCGGGTACGAGGGGTGGATCTGTTTTTATGCCTATCCGTTTCGGATTGGGCACAAATTTCCGTTCACTCCCCTCGTACGTGACTTCTTGGCGACTTTGGCGCTTGCGCCGTGTCAAGTCATGCCGCAAGCGTGGCGGGTTCTTAGGGTTTTGGGTCTTTTGAACTCGAAGTCGGGGGCTGGCTTTGACTTCGATGCCTTGTGGTATAACTATGCCTTGGGGTCGAAGAGCTCTTCCCGGGTTCAGTTGCGTAGGCGTCAGGGTCGGAAGCCGCCGGTGTCGAATCTGGGCGTGAACGACCGTGGATGGGGGTCAAAATTCTTCTTTGTCGAGCGGTCGTCTTTGGAAAAGGGGGGTGATTGCTCGTTCTTGCTGACAGAGTGGCGGGTCAAAAGTATGCACCTTTCTCTTGTTTTCGCTTTGTCAGATATGTTTTAACTTCTTTCTTACCTCTCTTTTTATATAGTCCCTGAGCCTGAGGATCTGGAAGTCGACGCTAAATCGGAGCGTATAATTGTGAGAGAGAGTTAATTGCATGCTTATAGTAATGAGTTGTTTCTATTGCATGTGTCTTGTTAATCCTTGGTTGAATGCTATTGCTTTATTGAGTTCTGAAGGTTTTCAGATTTGATTTAGTAATAAGTACTATTAGGGCTGGTAGAACTAATAGTTATCTAAGATCGGGATAAGAACAACTATAGGAATATTAAGAACTTGAGATTGATAGAATTCCGTGATCGACCTTTCTATGGTTGTGTGGATCTCTGTTGAGTGTGGCGCTTTTTCCCTTATTATTTACAACCATTATTTGCGGACTGTTTATTTGCTTTCTTATTGCTTTTTACGAAACACAAACAAACCCCCCCCCCTAGTTCCTAGTTGGTAATAACGAATTGCACAAATTGATAACCTGACTCTCTGTGGGATCGACCCTGTCTTGCTTACTATACTACTTAGTAGGCATTTTGGGATTTATTTGATAGGCATCACGACTTTAGCCCTGTCAAATTTGGCGCCGTTGCCGGGGAGTCAAATTTTCTATTTTTGTGATTTATTTGTTACTAACCCTTGGTGTGGATCTATCTTATGGTCCACACTCGTGCTACTAATTCACCGCTTCTTGATTTTGATCCAGAGATTGAGAGAACTCTTTCACAGGGTCGCAGAGTGAACCGTACTTTGGTTTTTGACAACCCTGCATTCGAGATGGGTGACGCTGATAGAACGTTGAGACAGTTGACTGCACCGAACCTGCAGCAGCAACCGCTGGCTGTGGTGATCCCTGCTATGGGAGAGAACGTGAACTTTGAGTTAAAGCCGGGGCTGATTCATTTGCTCCCAACTTTCCATGGACTGGCTGGAGAGGACCCAATCAAGCATCTGGGTAAATTCCACACAGTCTGCATGAGCATAAAACCGACAAATGTTAATGAGGAGCAGATAAAGATGAGAGCTTTTGGGTTCACATTGAAGGACACTGCTGATGACTGGTATTACCATCTTCCTACTGGGAGCATTGACACGTGGACCAAGTTACACAAGGCTTTTCTTGAGAAGTATTTCCCTGCAAAGAAGGCAAACAGTTTAAAGAAAGCTATTAGCAACATTGAGCAGGAAGCTGATGAGAGCCTTTATGATTATTATGAGCGGTTCAAGAGACTTTGCTCAAGCTGTCCATTCCACGGGTATTCCAACCAAGACCTGGTGCTTCATCTCTATAATGGGCTGCTCGACAATGAGAGGAGGATGGTTGACGCTGCATGTGGTGGCAATATTCTCAACACAACACCGGCAATTGCTATGGAGAAGATTCAGGAGATGGTAGAGGGCACGAGAAATTTCGGTAGATCTTCTACCAAAAGAGGAGTCAATGCTGCTGACTCTAGTCGCTCTTCGTATGCCAATGATATTGTTGAGTTGAAGGAAATGGTGAGGAGACTTACGCTGCAAGGAACT